>OY755085.1:552786-3220413 GCA_963576655.1 Gastrophysa polygoni
TCACTAACAACTTCTGACCGATTGCACTACTAATCTGTGATTTCTAAAGTAATGGAAAGAGCAATCAAAATCGAGCTCGTCCGATATGTAGAAAGCTCTTGAAAATCGTGACCGAGTTTGACACGAAGGTCTTCTTAGCAAAAGTTCCTTTATAGTTTGCTTCCCCAACTTTGTCTCTTACTATCGTGTTTCCTCGCAAATAGATCACCTTCTGTGGTAGATGGAGTCTCATCTGATACAATGTCTATCAATGCTGGTGTTCCACAAGGATCTGTCTCTGGCACAAACTCTGTTTTTGCTCCACATCAACGTTTTGTTGGATGTGACCTCCTGCTCAGTCCTTAGCTTTGTCTGTTTTCTGCCTAGTGAAGATTTTCCTGATACTTGTGACTTCCGAACTCTCAATAAACGATGAAAAAAATCCTACATTTTGAATTCTTCACTCATTGTGAACAAAGTTTGAACTGATCCGGCGCAATTTGACGAAATCCACATCAGCAATATATATACCTGTATATACCTCATCACCAAGTGCGTGGACTTGGGTCAATCCTTTAGAAATATCACTCGAATCCAAAGAGATTGTCACTTCTACTTTCTGAAGGAATAATTGTATTGACCATCCATATGTTATAACTCGACCCCTATCCCATCGAGAGAACTTTTCGTCGAATTCTGGTGGAGATAATACAGACAAATGCAGACACTCACCTTCTCTTCCTTCAGATCGAAGTTCGGCCCGTTGTCGTCCTTGTCGTCAGTCGTCTCGATATCCACCTCGTCGTCGTCCTCGCTCTCGCCGCCCTTCTGCGGAGCGCTCTCGTCCACCACGACAGGCTGCACCGGCTTGAACGCCGACTGGTAGCTCTTGTCGATCGGGAAGAACGGATTGTCCTGCGGGAACAAGATGGGATTGCGCTTGAGCCAGGGGAAGGTCGCGTACGAGCCGAAAGCGAGCGGCTTGTGGTAGATGAAGTCCATGGCGACGCGCGCCATGGGCAGCGGCAGGTCCTGGCAATTCGCCAGCCTGGGAGCCGGCGCCATGGGCGGCGCCTGCGGCAGCTTCGCCTGCTTCTGCGGCCTGGCCTGCATCAGCGAGCTGGCCAACAGCCTCTTCCTGGTGCCGCCGTTGAACATGGCCTTGACGTCCTCCCACGCGTGCGTTATCTCGTCCGGCGGACTCCCGCTGAGCTTCATGTGGCGTCTCCAGGAGTTGAAGTTGGCCGCGTCCGGCTGCACGTACTTGTCGGCGGGGCCGAGACGGTGCGAGTGGAAGATGAACTTGTTGGGCGAGAAGAAGAGGCCGCACGCCGAGCACTTGATGCACTTGGCGCGCGACGAGTTGTACCTGGAGGGCAGGAACGAGCCGGTGCAGCCCCACGCGCACTCGTGGTGCACGGCGAAGGCGAAGTCCTCGGGCAGACGCGGCGGCGCGTTGTCGCCGAGGAAGCTCTTGCAGAGGCGCTCCGCCTCGCGCCGCGTTATCATGCCGCACCGTCTGGAGGATACCGGCATGGCGCCGGCCCGCCGGAGGATCTCGAGCTGCACGGGGGTGCACTGGACGCACGTTATTCCTGAAATAGTACGGCGGCGAGACACAACGCCAAAGATTTCTTTTTATCATCTTTTGACAACACGACAGGAAATCCTATAATGTTCGAGGAACATCGTGTTAGCCAGCGGTGGAATTTTGAGACAGAAGGAAGGTGTTGGAATTTTTCTTGAATGTTTGGAGGTTGTAAGCATCAGGAAAGACTTCACTAGGCAAAGAATTCCACAACTTTGCCGTTCTATTGATGAATGATGCTTGGTATAGCGATGTTCGACAGGTCTCGAGCCTGACAGTGTAGGGGTGACCAGCTTGAGCTCGTCTGGTTTGTCTACTAGGAATCGCGCGTGGTGGCATAATAGATGATATTTCCGTTGAGCACCGACCGTGAAAGTACCTATAAAAAAGGCAAAGATCGCCGACCTTTCTACGATGATCTAGAGAGGTCAATGATTTGGTGAGTGTTGTATCATCGACTAGGCGAATAGCTCTCTTCTGTATTGAATCTAAGAGCTTAAGCGTATGTTTGGGGGCTGAGCTCCAAACATGTGAGCAGTACTCCAGGACAGGTCGAATTTGTGCTTTGTAGATCATAAGCAGTTGCTGGGATGTGAAGTATCTCTTCGCACGGAAAAGAAAACCGAGTTTTTGTGAAGCAGTCTTCGCAATGGACCTCACATGATCGTCCCATGAGAGAGCACTGTTGGTGGTGACACCCAGCAAGGATATTGACGACTTTATAGGAACAGTGGTACCCGACAACACGACAGGAAATCCTATAATGTTCGACGAACGTCGTCCTAGTCAATGTTTGGAGATCGTAAGCATCAGGACAGACATCATTAGACAAATAATTCCACAACTTTGCCGATCACTTGATGAATGATGCTCCATAATGAAAAGTTCGGCATGTTTCGAGATTGACAATATATGGATCACCAGTCTGAACTCGTCTAGTTTGTTCACCTGGAATCGCTCGTGGTGGCATGAAACACGAGATTTCCGTTGATCACCGATCGTGGAAATATCTATGAAAGAGAGAGAGAGAGAGAGAGAGAGAGAGAGAGATCGCCCACCTGTCTGCGATTTTTTAGAGAGGTCAATGAATTCGTGAGTATAGTATCACCGACTAGGCGAATAGCTCAGTCATTGCAGAGCAGAAGAAATGCAACTTTAGACCCAACTGGACGACGGTCTCTTTCATGGTATCAATGAAGAAATCAAACGTGCAGATATAGATATCTCCTGAATAATCGAAGGTAGTTAGATAGGTAAAGGGAAAATAAAGTATTCTCATCACTTCTTCTGATCGGTTTGATCTTTCATCACTACTAGAAGCAGGACAAATACATTCTTTTTGTAATTTCAGAAAACGAGTTGTGAATACTCGTGAAACCAGGACTTCTCCTGCTCTTGGAAGACCATTCAGGTACACTTTCGTTTACTCACCTAGGGCTACCCTTCTGTTATGTATTTCATTGTAACTGAATTGTTTCAGTAGAGTATTGGATATTTGTGCCAGACACAGCCGTTCTTGGTTTTCGATTACCAAGGAAACGATCGGAACCCCATAGAGTACGACAGTTGAAACCTGAAACTGGAGCATTAGGTTCAGATTTGATTTTTTTTCTTTGTGCGGTGACTTACTTGGTTAGGTTTGGGGCTCATCTCCTTCTTGGGAGGTTGGGGTGATTCAGAGGGTCGAGGTTTCAATGCTTCCATTCTGGAACGAGTAATTAATGGGTTTATAGAGGTGTTTTCTTTTACGAGTAGGAGCGTGCACTATTGTTACGAAATCGGTTGGATTAGAGAAAAAGTGGCTTTCGCGAAGTACGTTCAAGATGCCTTCACGGCTTTACCACACTTTGCGAGGTTGCTGAGATATTCAGGAAATTGTGAAAAATATCAGAAATCTGATTAACGAAAAAATCGTGCATGAATTATCAGTTTCTGATGAAATGACGATTCGCTCACCTTCGTTTGACATTCATTAAACTAGTAATTCCCATCAACTAGTTCCTATAAGTTTCATTCTAGCATATCTCATATAGTTGAAATTAGGTACAACCCACTGAAACTGCTGTAGATTATTTTCAAAATGGGGGAGAATTATAATAAATGATCGTGATGATTGATAAATGAAATATGGACAATGTATTGATGATGAAACGTCGAATATAAACCAGTTGTCAACGTTTTACTTATAGATAAACCATGGTTTCCTGAGTTTCGAGGTAATGAGATTCACACTTGGCAGAGGTGTTGGATTCAAGAATTAAAATTGCAAAAATTTCCAATATCTTGCACTCTCCCATCACTTGTGGTTCCACCGGAAACTTTTTCGGATTCTACGGACGATTCTGGAGTTCACTGACATAGTTTTGAGAAGAAACATTGGTACAGTTGATTTTTTAGAAGCATATTTTTGCATCCCGGGAGCGTTGGTCTCATACAACCAATCTGATGGCATGGATGATATAATTTTTTTTTTAATTCCTGAATCCAACACACCTGCCAAGTTTGAATCTCATACCCTCGAAACTCTGGAAAACATTTGCTTGTCTAGAGAATATGTTGATACCCAGTATATGGAACTTTATACACTGGAGTGAGAAATACGTATGATATTATTATTGGTGAATCACACAATTCATCTGTAGTTAATACTTCTTTTCTTCTTCAGAAATATTTCAGGATTGAATCAATGACACTTCCCACATTTTCCTGAATATTCTAGAAACCACCAAAATGTGTCCGCCCTGCCACCCTGTATAGCGGTATTTTAAGTTCGGAAGAGAATCAATTAATAAATAAATGAATACAATTTTAAAATATTTGGAATATATCCTCCAAAAGTTATTTTCTATTAAAAAAATCGTCACATGTTATAATGAATATCAATTTTCACGTGACAGATATATTTTTGATCTATGTTTCGATGGCCAATGCTGCCATCTGGAAAATACTAGGAATGAAAATAATTACATTTTTCCAATAGATTTTTGAGACTTTCAAAAAAATATGGACTCACCTCGAATTTCTCTCTGACCCCGTATACATCCAACAACACCGCAAACACAACTCACATGTACAAGTCACAGAGAGACCGAGCAAGAAGTGAACCATACAACCCTTAGAGAGGAAATGACAATATTTGTTACGTGGTAAATCACCCTTTGGAAGCTCCGCCTTAAACACTGAATAGGGGCTGTGTTTACACTTCAGGCCTCAGTTTTATCCAATCGAAGGGTTGGGATTCGCATTGACAGTGGAAACACGCTTCCAACCCTTAGTCATTGACCAATGGAACTTTGGATATAGAGGCGCTCCTTCTTCCAAAATTTTATACGTAAATATTGTTTTTCAGAGGCATAATTGTGTTTTTATTTCCATATATTTCTATCCAGGACACCGTTGATTAGAGATTAGGTCTTTTTTCGAGAGAATCCAGCGCCTTTCAGCTCGTCAATATACGAGGGGTAGGCGAGATATATGAGTGAAAGAATAATAATTTGTTCTTTCAATCATGAGATTATTCACATTACAGTTCCAATCATAATACATAAACTGAAGTATTGATATTATTATTGAAGTTATAAGAGACAACAAATATACTATAAAATACTATGTACCATATGGAACTTCAATCACTAACAATTTTGGAACTCTCACATATATTTTTCAGCTTTTCATGGGATTTTCTCTCCTCGTTTCTAAAAAATAGAGTAGAAGTTATTAAAAATTATTGCAATATATTTGTAGTAAGGACAGATTTAGGATCTGCCCCAAAATGTCACTGCGCTTGTAATTAAACCTTTAGATACCTAAAAGAGAAATTCTCTATTGGTCAGTGGCACCTTGTTTTTGAAAAAATTTGGAAATACAAATATATTTAATAAGAATAAAACCTCTACTTATCTTGGTGGACGTTTCGGGAACGAATCTGCTCCCGTTCTCAACACAATTAAAATATTTTTCTCTTCGTAAACGAGGAGAGAAAATCCCATGAAAAGCTGAAAAATGAATGTACCACCTCACAGACAGTATCTCACATATAATTTAATGATTTTCGTAAGACAATCCAAATATGCTGATATTCTCCTTGATATTCGATGTCAATCAATGAACTTGCCTAAGATACATTTTTTCATGACAAAGTGGCGCATTTGTATGCTAATTCATAATCTGGGATAACATTTAACCTATTATGAGTAGTTTCAGAAATATCGTGGAAAAATTGAATTTAGTGTTGTCCGTTTTTATATATCAACAGAAAAATAGCTTTTTTTTAAATTTTTTCATGACAAAAAAGGAAAATTAATAACGTGGAATAAAAATGTTGGGAGTGGAGGAAGGTTTTGAAATATTTTTTGAAAGTTTGGAGGTCGTAAGCAGACAAAAATTTCCTCATTTTTGCCGATCTGTTGACAGATGATGCTTGATGATAGAGCAAAATATGGGAAAGATCGTCCACTTATACGATGTTCTAGATATAGCTTATGGTGTAGTATCATCGACTACAGGCGAAAAGCTTCCTTCTGCTTATAACCTAAGAGCTCCAGCATATGTTTGGGAGCTGAACTCCAAACATGTGAACAGTACTTTAGAACAAGTCGAATTAGCGCTCTGCAGATCATCAGAAGCTGCTGGGGTATGAAGTTCATTTTTCAGGCAACAATAGATTAGGGTGATTTGATCAATGACAGAAAGCCAAGTTTTGTGAAGTAGTTCTTGCAATGGACCTTCACATGATCGTTCCATGAGAAACCGCGCGCTGTTGGTGAATAGTGGTACCTGAGATTATATTGTATTGGGAATTGTGGAACAGTGTCACAGTAGTGATATCAATAAATTTGAAAATAATTCATCAGACTCATTCTAGCTTTCGAAGGATAAAAAAGGAAACGGGAGACAACGCAGTTTTTACGTGGATCGGCCTTTAAGAAAACATAATATTGATTCTCAATGTGAATGTTTGTAGATAGATCACTCTACGTGGTGGTAGACGGGGTCTCGTCTGATACAATGACGATCAATGCTGGTGTTCCACAAGGCTCTGTCTTGGCACCAACTTTGTTTTTGCACCACATCAATGATTTGTTGAATGTGACCTCTAGCCCAGTTCATAGCTTTGCGGATGATAGTACACTTCATTCCGCCTTTTCCTCTAGAGCCCCTATATCATCCAATGAGGCCAGAGGCGAAGACAGGTCGATGCTTTAAATGAGGATCTGACAAGAATTCTGAAATGGGGATCTGAGAATCTAGTACAGTTCAATGCAATTAAAACTCAAGCTTGTATGTTCACCAAGAAGGCTGATCACACAATGCCCAATTTGATGATATCGGGTATAAACTGTTCCTATGAGGTCGTCAATATCCATGCTGGGTGTCACCACCAACAGTGCTCTCTCATGGGACGATCATGTGAGGTCCATTGCGAAAACTGCTTCACAAAAACTCGGTTTTCTTTTCCGTGCGAAGAGATACTTCACATCCCAGCAACTGCTTATGATCTACAAAGCACAAATTCGACCTGTCCTGGAGTACTGTTCACATGTTTGGAGCTCGGCCCCCAAACGTACGCTGGAGCTCTTGGATTCAATTCAGAAGAGAGCTATTCGCCTAGTCGATGACACAACACTCACCAAATCATTGACCTCTCTAGATCATCGTAGAAAGGTCGGCGATCTTTGCTTTTTTCATAGGTACTTTCACGGTCGGTGCTCAACGGAAATATCATCTATTATGCCACCATGCGCGATTCCTTGTAGACGAACCAGACGAGCTCAAGCTGGTCACCCCTACACTGTCAGGCTCGAGACCTGTCGAACATCGCTGTACCAAGCATCATTCATCAAAAGAACGGCAAAGTTGTGAAATTCTTTGCCTAGTGAAGTCTTTCCTGATGCTGACAACCTCCAGACTTTCAAGAAAAATTCCAACACCTTCCTTCTTTCCCAAAATTCCACCGCTCATAGGTTTCCCTTTCGTGTTGTCCACAGATAAAAAAAAAAATTCATTTTGCCAAGTGCTTTCGACTATTGGGTCATCATCAGTGCTTGTCAAGAATAAAAATCAGACAAAGGGGAAATCGTTGCACCTTCATAATTAGTTGAATCGCAACGACATCAGCTATTTGTTTTTGACATGAAGCACTGATGAATAAATGATACTTATATACAGGGAATACAACCTACTTTCTTCTTTATTTCATTACATATTCCTGAATTCCTCGCTTTGCTCGTCGTGCTCCTAGAAATGCGTGCTCCAACAGAGCGTTTCATCAGTTTTATAAAACTTGATGTATAGATAATAATGCGCTATTCCGGGTGGCTGCAGCCAGCCCAAATCGAAATCGCCATTTTTAATAGAATCCCCCCGCTATATAACCAATAGCCAATACACAATATATTGGGAGCATCCATCCCAAATCGCTGCGGATGAACATGTTTTCAATCACTGTAAATACCATTACGTAATCTAGAGTGCAACCGTGCGAGATAATCCTCTGGCACTTCAATTATTGCTATTATTGTACTACCCGGAGATAGAGGAAGATTATCCGGGATTTTGACGTGTAATAGAAGGAACTTCCAAAATGTATGTAACGTGCATGCCCTTCTGGAGCACTCCCGCCCTGCCTCGAAAGAATCTCTGGGGAATCAGTGGGATTCCATCCCACTACCGACAAATACCTTCTGGTCCCCATGGGGAGCCAGTTCAGCTTTTTTTCAAGTTGTTTCTAATGCAGATTGTTATATAAGAAGACATTAACGAATTGGCGACCAAAATCGCTGCGAAAATCGAAAAATCTATATAATGTTCCGAGGAACATCGGGTGGTGGTACCGAGCATAGGTAATTACATAGATTGATTTATCTATGATATTGACGACTTCCTAAGAATAATTGTACCTAACATCGCATCATATTGGACATTGTGTGATCTGCCTTCCTGGTGAAGATACAAGCTTTAGATCCCCATATCAAGATTTTTGCCAGATCATCATTTAAAGTATCAACCTGTCTCAGTCTTGAACCTCCCCACCCTTGCACCCAACATCAAAAACAAATTTGGTTCTCTGAATATAAGGGTTTTTTTAGCACCATATCTGTTTTACCCGAAGTAGCACCAACCTTTTTATTTTATTTTTGACCCCGTCTATTCCTTCTGTCTCTATATATATATTAGTATTCACACTACCGTGAGTTTCTTCAGCGTTCTTACTCGAAGAAGTTATTTTCAATCTGCCGGAATTGATCTATTATGTAGAAAATTGCAATAATATCGCATATCCATTTTTTTGGGCTTCATAGCTTACCAAGATCGAGAGATTATCGTATTGAGGTCAAAGACAATTTGATCTTTTTCAATAACATGCGATTTCACAACCAATTGAGAAACCGTAGGTTATACACGACTGAATAGAGAATTCCTGAGAAAATGGGCATTTTCACGATTGAAAAAGAATATTGGGTTACATCCTGTCGAACAATTGTGAATAATTCTGGTTTTCGAAGAAAACATATACATATCTCTGGTGAATTTCAAGATGAAAGAATAATAGGCTGCTATTATGTCTTCTGTGCCACCCGGTATATAAAAAATAATATCAAAATATATAGTTTCCCACAGGATTGCATCAGAAGACACTCTACTAGGCTCTAGTAATTTCCAATTAATCAATTTCCAACTCAGTAATTTCTTCTCTGATACTGATCTGAACAATAATACTTCACTATACTACCTCAATATTTATCACTTATCTATGTGAATCGATATCTATTTTGATTCACATTGCTAATGGAGCGTTAGAATTAGAACAGGCTTAGAACCTCATTTACATGGTGATTTACATAGTTTCTATTAGCCTAAAACATTGACATGCATAGAAGTCATGAATTATGGAACATTATATTTGATACAGTAACAAAACCGATATTACTATTTGTGATTATATACCAAGGTATATACAAACGATTTTTTTAGAGTGTAAATTTTGTTGAATTTCTCATGATCCGTGACCAGGATTTATTCACTTCAGAAATTCCCAACAGCTTTATATTCACTACTTGATATGGACTTGCTGTGCTGTAGACTCACATGAATCAAACATGTCTTCTTTGTAGGCTTCTTCGATAGATCTCTAAACAAAACGGCAAAAAAATATTTCCTATGAAATATTGTATTTGATATGAAATTCGTTTCACGAACAGTGAGTAAACATGTGACAAATTACTATTCATCGACACCTTTTTGTGTACAATTCGCGTGTGGCAGAAAGGAAAATGCCTTGAATCTGTTTTCCCCCAGAGGCTTTTCACTAGCTGAAAGAAGTGTACGTACACACGACTGAATGGGACGAACGCCACGTTTATTTTTCTGATAGGTGTTCAAGAAAATGCCGAATAATTACACCCCTAATCCTCAAGATTGATATTTTTTTCGTGAAAAGAAAGTTGATTGGAAAGTGTCCGCAGGCAAACTGGAGGCTAGTGGATTTCCTCGGATCTGCGATTAGGGCTGACGGAAGAATTGAAATGAATAATTGAACAACAGGCGAAACGAATACTCAACAAATTATCAGGTTGACAACTAGTAAACCTGCCATTTTTCGATGAGGGGTCTGGAAAATCCGAATTATTCGAATAAATGTAGTTGTTACCCTCGTCAGTATCAGCCTCTATGTGAGTTAATTATTCTGAATCTCGAATTTGTTCATTCCCTGTGGTGATAGACGAAGTCTCATGTGATTCCAAGACCGTAAATGCTGGTGTCCCACAAGGCTCTCTCTTGTTACCAACTTCGTTTTTGCTCTACATCAATGATTTGTTGGTAGACAAACTTGACGTGCTCACAAAATGAAAGATTATCTAAATTTGAAAAATAATGTGTAAGGTTTTGCTGGAACAAACACCCAGTAAAGTTGATTTTTATTTTTCGATTATTCAGATACTTCGAACAATTTTGAAGTCATAATTTCTGATATAATGATAAGGAATTGATCTTTGATGTCGGTATCTTAGGAAACATTTTCGCTCCTGTTTCATACTATTCGGATCTAGACAACAAACTCCGTACCTTTTTGTTTCTCCACAAATTGATTCAATCCTGATGTAGCTGTATCATGTAGTTTTCTCATCCATAATCTCAACGTGAAACACCGGGGAGTTTCTATTTTATTATATGAGGTCTCTAGAGTGCCATTTTGGTGTTTGTCGATTCTCCGAACATCCTGATGCTAGATCTTCAGATCTTGTTACTCTCCTTATGCTCGTACCTGAGATTTCTTATATACAAGGCGATCGTTATGAAAGTATACAAGATCTTGACAAAAACTACCATTCGCACAAAGAAAAAATGCTAAAATGCTGTGAAATGTTGTAAAAAAAATCAGCAGAACGGAACTAACACGATGAAATGATGATTATGGGTGATTTTTGCTAGTAGGCCACGGATTTTCCAAATAAAAAAATTTCAATTGAGGAATTTTCATTAGAGAGTCAGCATGGAAGAAGAATACGAACACTTATTCACTAATACGAAAATCATCACCTTATGTGTTTCTTGTTTAGTGAATTAGTGTTCTTGTTCTTTTTCCTCGCGTTCTCTGCTATGAAAGGAATCACAAATGAAAATTCGATCGAGAACTCTTTCATATTCTTTGATATTTATATGAGCCATTGGATTCTGCGCAGAATCTCTGTTAGACCTACTTCTTGGGTCATCATCATTTCTAATAACTTCGTAGATGCAGGAGGGGTCCAAAAAGTAATAATTTTCAAAATAGTATCTTGGAAACAGTTATGCAAAATCTTATTAGATCATCCTGAGTTTCCAGAAGAAGTATGTCAGGAAAGTGAAACCTGGCCGTATTGACCAAAATGGCATTCACTGTACATATCTTATCGGGAAGTAATATGTCATTTTCCACACTGGTTATGTTATACGCTATTTCGTTGATGGCCTTGAGATTTGTTCAATTTGGCAAAAAGATCCCCTGGCGTGTACCCTAGAGCCATAACAAAGATAATGCAGACTATCAACATCAGGGGTGCGTCCAATCTTCTGTTTGACACGAGCTCAATGTCCCTCTCTAAACTCTAACCCCCAATAATCGCGATACTGTTGAAAATCATCATCCCCTTTTAACTACCGTTCTTATCCTACCCTCCTCTGCTTCCATATACCTGACGAGCATATTTTGATAACCGCAGCTAATGCCCTGTTTCAATTAAATATTTTCAGATCGTTTCATTGATTTGCGCCACCAATTATGCAAGATTAATCTTGGCTGATTCGATTCAATGGCCAGGTATGCAATACATCGATATATGAGAAAGGGTGTGGGGGAGATTGAGATTGAAGTGAAAAGATGAAAAACGTATATATCCCCTTGAATTGGTCGGGACCATGGGGATGTCGTCAACCGTAAGAGACGAGCTAAAATATAAAATAGATTTTTGAAAATTCCACTTATTTCGATATAACTGAAAAACTGATTTTTGTACCGTTTCTGAGATCCCCATGTTGTGCATCCTTCTCTTGGACACAGTGATATTGATATGAGATATGATAGTTTGAAATGACTGTCGCATCTAATTCAAAAAGGCTCTCGATATTGATGGATAAATAAGAAATTCAGAGAGTTGCCTGCTTCAATGAGGGTCACACTGTATATGTACATCGAAAAAGTTTATTTTCTTAGAGATTCTAATGATGAATGGTTTTTCCGGGGAACACAATGGACTTCCATTAATAGAAATGAGGCTGTTGTGCATCAGATCAGGGCACCCCGTTTACTGAACTCATTGATTCTTCCATGCAGTAATCTTTTTTAAATGAACTCTATTGAATGAAATAAGTTCCGCTGCTTGAAAAGTGCTCATTAATTTTTATTTAAAATTTCCTATAGGGCAATCCATTTTTCGAATAAATACTTCTTGTCATGAGCTGGAATCATTTTATTGGCATTTGACATTTTTAATGAGGAACGAATCGGGCTAGTACAAATGATGTTTTTGTAAAAAAAATTCAGACGTCATACCGCCGTTTGATGTTATTTAACTGGATTTCTGAGCATAATTACACAGAAGTATCAGGTAGCTATGTTGAAGAATACATAGGGTGACCAGATTTCGAAAATTCAATAGAGAGTAGAGTCGAAAATACGTTGCAGGAGGTTTCTTCACTACAAGTTTTAATTGGAAGTTAGTTACATTTTTGTACAGTTGAAACAGTCGCTTTCCCCACAGATTGTAAGACACAAAAGGTGAAAATAAAACATGATTGATGGACATTTTCATTGATAGAAACTCAATTATTCTACTAGGTAAGTCAGGTACAGGGTTTTTCCGTTGGTATATCATTGCATCCTACTTACAGGGGATATTTCAAGAGTTTTGAAAGAATAATGGTTTCATATTTTCTTCTGAATCATCAGAATTTCATGTCAAGAATTCGAAATTTATTTCGAAAAATGTGATTTCTTCGACATTAAATTTAATATATCTATATCAGAAAAATATATCTTCTTTTTTAAGATTGTAAAATATGTACCTACACTTTTTTCCATCCGTCTCAGAATTATTCGAAGCGTTCAGATATTTGATAAAATGTGAATTAATGCCAACTAAATTATTCTCAAGTATCAATCGGAGATGATATTTGCCTTTCGTCATTTTTTTTTGCCTATTGAATGTAGGATCTATGATTTTTCGATAACTTTTCGTATGACCCCTGAGGACATGGTGCAAAAACACCCGGAAAAACCATGTATATACAGGGTGCTCCGTTGATCATGTTACAAACTTCTAGGGTAGATAAAACACACAAAAATAAGAAAAAAAGTTCATGTGAACATGGGTCCGAAAACGCTTCTTCAGGGAGCTAGGGCCCTTCGAAGATGACCTCCAAAAACTACTTTTCGTTTTATAGCTTCGGTACTACTGCAGCTATCGCAACCAATTTCGGGACATGAAATCTAGTTCGTAGGTTCATCAATTTGAGCCTTCCGGATTTTGTCACCTTTAACCAGGGGCGTACAAACCAGGGGGGTATTTGGGTAAATTTGACCCCACTCCTCTTAGGCTTCAATTTCTTACCATTTTTATATCTGATTATGATTTTCCAATGCCTATTACATAAAAAAGGTACTCTTGTAAAAATCGCTATCTGTCACCGTTCCCTCCGAAAATGGCTAAATCCAATCAATAATAAATTATTGGTCTTAAACCAATTATTACGTTGAAATATGAAAATGAGGTTCAGTACAGATAGTGAGCATTATTAGTTAGTCAAATCTTCGACACAATATTTTATTGACAGATATTTGACAACTATCTGTACTGAACCTCAAGAAGCGTTTCCGGACCCATGTTCACATGAACTTTTTTTCTTATTTTCGTGTTTTATCTACCCTAGAAGTTTGTAACATGATCAACGGAACACCCTGTATAGGTACATGGTACATAAAATGCGATACCTGTTTCTCTGTTAAATAAGTCTAAAACTCATGCACAACTTGATTCAAAATGTTTTTAATGCATATTTTTATTCAAATGACTGGCATGATGGTGATCAGGCCATTTTTCTCATTCTACAAAGCAAAGCTTGAATCCCAAATTGAATTTCTAAATGAGTTATTCATTGTAGATCTTTTCCCATACGTGATGCCTACTCTTTGAAGGACAAAGATCAGGACAGACCTATTGGACTGAGTGAAAGGTGGATTCACATTGTAGCAATACCAATTGTAATGAAACAGGAAACAGTCCATATTTCTAGTTTCGTACTACCGTACATCTGGAATCTCCGAAAACGTTGTTAAAATAATATGATAAACCGTTCGTGTCCGTCGGAAAATAGCAGCACAGCACAATAAAAACGTAATAGAAGGAGAAAACAAACGAAAATGGGCGAGCGAGATGGCGAGGGGGGAGGCGAGGGCGAGGGAAGCGGGGCGGTTTTTTCAATTATAAACTCTATTTGGCTTAGCACAGATTGTTGTGTAATCAGTTTAGGTCGTTACGGACCGTGAGCACTCGACAGTGAACCACATCGAGGAACAATCTAACTAAAGCAAACCTAAACCTTAACTGGAGTAGAATGATTGCATTCCCGGAGCTCGAAACGTCCCGGAGTTATTGCTACATCGTTATTCACAAATATTATTCATCTTGGTTCGTCTCTACTCCCCTAAGTGACTAGCATGGAGGTGGAAAATATACCTCTTCCAACTTACATAATAAGGACGAAAATATTATTCTGTGAAAAGTGTTCTTGATTATTTAATTTTGACTTATACTTATATGCATAAATATTTCGTCACTGGAATCGAAAATGGAGTTGACAAATTTGATGCAGTAAATTGCTTAAATATATTTCACTACTACTTATCAAAAATTTTTCGGAATTTTATTAGCGAACTTCCTCAAAAAACGAAAATATACCTATCTCTAATTCCTACACCAACGATGAAATAAAAATAAAGGAACACATATATACCATATTACACATATCATAGATTCCAATCGTCTGCTTGACTGACTCCCCCCGTATACTCTGCCTGCGCATCTTCCCTTCATCCTTATTACTTAATATTCCATATTTATTCAAATTATTTTCTCGATGCCGTGGCCTGGATTGTAATCGAATGGGATTTTAGTACGAAGACAATGAAATAATAATACACCCAAATGAATCTGTTTCTTCTACCAACAGCTAACACGATGATTGTGTAGCTCTTCAGAATGAGATCAGTTTGTTTCGAGTTATGGGCTAGAATGAAAGATTTCTGTTAGAAGAAATTGGAATAAACAGAGGAATCCAGGACTGCGTCAGTGCGTTGTGTGTAGATGGGGTCGAAATTTATTTGTTTTTTTTGCAAAAATTCTTCGTTAGTAAGTTACGAGCCTTCGAAGTTACGGAATGAAAAATGTTTTTCTTTGAAAACTTCCAAGTGAATGTTGAGAATCAGCCATATTCTGGTGATTGACGAGACAATTCCAATGATGAATTCCATCGATGAGGTTAGTGAATGAAAATGATGGAATACATTATATGGGGGGTTCGCCTCAAAAGTTGAAAGAGCTCTGATACGATTTCAATATGAAAAAAAAAATCTGCACGAGATACGAAATTCTTTCGATTATATCGAAACGTGCACACAGCCTCTGGCATATCACTTATGATATGAAGACCATCGTCTGTCCCGATGTATGACAATATCCATATCGGCATATCATTCAAACTTCTCTCTTGCATTATGCAGGAGGAGGAGGGGGGGGGGGGGGACCATAGCCGGTGCCGGTGAAAAATCATTATCCGGCGGTAATTGAAAATAAAGCGGAGTGACGTGTCGGTGTTCATTTAACGAACACGCTCAGCTAGGCGTGCAGAGTTCGACGGTCTATTCCAGTCCATGGTCAATTCCGGCATCGGTTAAGGGTGGCAGGGAGCACACAGTAACTCGGTCCCGAGGGAAGACGATGCGGCGGCACCAGCGACATACATTATTCATCCAACATTCAATTATATGTACAATCTGCACCGCGCTGATGCGCTCCAAGACATCGTTCGACCATTATCTTGTTTTCGCCTCTTCGCCTCAGCCGGGGTGGAAGTAAGCACGTGTGTTGGCTTTCATCGTCAGCAGGAACAAGGAACACCGATCATCTACACGTAGTCCGTCAGATGCTGCATCAGACGATGCTGCCCTTCGATCATTGAACAGACTAGATAAGTAATCCACACCCCTGGCAATACAGTTTGTTTGGAAGCAACATCTATAGTATCTATCTTTGTCTAAACAAGGATAGCAGGAGCTGATTCTCCCAGCACCAGTGCCGTGTTGTCAGAGGGGGTCGAATTTATTATTAATTCATAATGAAACCAAACTGAAAATCCTTAACAATTTCAATGGTACTTTTTAGCATTTCTTGGTGGGAAAATGAACATCTTCATACTTCCTTCACATTGTTACGAGAAATTCGAATACATACAATCCTATGGTGATTTTTGTACCTTGCTTGTAATCAATAAACTTATTATGACCACGTCACAAGAAAAGTTTAATTCTCAACGCCATATGAAACAATATACTTACTATTCAGTATAGAGTTGTCTACTTCATCATAAATAACGTTCAATTTCAATAATGAACATTTATATCTTTGGCGATCAGTGACAGTGCATGTAAGTATATTTACGATTTCAAAGTTCAGTACCTACTAGTGGAAATAATTTTCAAAAAAGTGAAAAACTCGTTTTCAAGGCAAATAGATATGAATGCATATTTGAATGTAATTTTCATATCTGAAGATGAAACTTTTTTATATCATTTCACGATATCATCAAAAATGAAGGAGGTTTTATCTTGAGCAGAATTCATATATTTTGACGCAAAAAATTATGTCTGATTATTTCATTTCATGTAGATAGATGAAAATCGATAATGAATATGTGATGTTGAAAAGTATCATGACGAAATGTTATATCAACAATAAAATCATGACTCATGTGAAGATGTAGCAAATAGCAGTGTTTCTTATTTAAAACGTGAAAAACAACCATGGATAATCACACAAATAATTTATTGATTTTTGAATAGGATTGTTTTTGTTAAAATACTTCTTACTCTAACTTCCGTTGAATCTTTCAATTTATTTGCCTCATGATGAAGTCTTACAGTGAAATATTTCTCCAAATTAGTTTGACTAGTTCCAAAAACAGTCAACGGTAAATTTCTCATTGTTGTGTGTACAAGAAGTATAGAAATAACCTTATTTTTATCAAACATATTGATTGAGTCCATCATTATTCGCAGTGATTTTTCAGCAGCTTCGCATATTTTGACTACAAATAAGGAAACATTCATCAGTGCTACATATTCTACCACAAGACACTGTCGCAGCTGACCTATGGGTATAATCAATATAATCTAATCAATTCAATTTAAATTCATTTTTATCCATTCCATTTGGGAAAATGCTTCAAAATCTCGAATGATACGAAAATGGTAACTCACCTATGAAATGACGTGTTTTGATCGCCAGTTCAAATTGTCTTTAACACACCTCACAACGTCTCACGATTATATCAAATCACCAAAAGAGGAAATAAACTGAGTTTCTGATGAATTCTGAGTACACAAAACTGAACACAAGTTGAATAATATCGATAAATCAAAACATAAATAATGACAGATACCAAACAAAGCAATAATCGCCGTCGACTGTCAATATCAAATTGCGGTGTTGCAACGTTGAGCAAAAAGTATTCACGATACCCATGCTGGTCCTCGAGCCCCCAAGAAAGTAAAATTGCTAAGTCTCAGAATAATGTAGCAGTCTTCTATTAATCCGAACTGATTCATAATCGTCATGACCCAGATTTATTATTATATTTGTGCATTGAAGTACATGGATTCATAAAGGACTTTAAATATTATAGACTATTCATCACTTTTTGATGATTGGATATGACAACACTGGCGACGATTGGGTACTAATATTATGATAATTCTGGGATTTCATGTTAGCATCAGAATATTTGTTTTGTGATCCTTCTAGTGGGTTTGTTGTTCGGAGATGCTGCCTAATGAAGCCTTAGAAGCCTCGTGTTCGTACAGTTTATAATACTTCGATTATTGTAACCGCCACCAACCAAATTTGTTTTCGGTCCACATCAACGATCTGTCCCGTCCGAAGCTTTGCGAGTGATAGTTCATTACATACCGACTTTTCTCTCATACCTCCTGAATCATCTAACGAGAGGTGCAAGACGGGAACAGGACGAGAATATAAATGAAGATCTGGCTGGAGTTTTCAAATGGAGATCTGAAATACTGTGGTGGAGTTCAGTGGCACAAAATCTCAAGCTTGTATCTTCACCAGGAAGGCAGTTCACCAGCTGATGTCAGGTGCCACTGCTCCTGAAGTCGTCGATATCCAAAGAACTTGGTTATATGTTCCCCAGTAGCCTCTCATGATCTACTAAGCGCCAATTGGACTGTCCTGGAGTACCGATCACATTTTTTGAAGTCAGTCAATTCATGGACGAAGAGTCAGTGGTATAAATAAATTGATATCAGTAGATATACGGTGGAGGCGAGGCTATGGAAGGGACCTTGACTTTCCATCAATGAATCTGAGAATTTTTTTTTTCTGTACAGTGGAGAACTAGAGGTGAACCGAGCATTGAGAGATCGCTACGTAAAGATCATCATATTCGCAATGCGTAGTGTTGTGTGAGAGTGCGATTATGTATCTATCGCAAAAAAAGACAAAAAGGTGGCGCGTGGCGTGAGGCCGTGGGGCCCTATAATAACCACTTTGTCCTAACAAGCACGCGCTTGGCATTACGCGCAATTTATAGCCGTACTCATTCACTTGATAGACCCTTATTTTTCTTTGAATGTTGCGTTCGTTATCGTTGTACCAATCAACTTGTTATATGATGATGATGATGATGATGATGATGGGATCGCTCAGTGAATCTTGAAATATGCTTCTAGTGTTAATTTATTCGCGTATTAGATCCGGCCATAGACGTTGCAATTTTCGATGTTTCATGAAATACAAGCGGAAACAACAATTACCGAGTTAGCATACTACGTTCACGGGATATTCACCGCAGAATCTGAGCAAATATATTTTCCATGCGAACAACATAATATATCAGTTCATCTCAGATGATGTGTGTATTATCTTTGTCTCACTGAATTCCCTTCTATGAATCACCGAACAATAAAAAAAGCAGAAATATCGAACAATGGTCATCACTTTTATTGTGAGTTTTTCTCGATCTTTTCTAATTTTTGGTATATCCGACTGTCCCAGAAAATCCCTATGGACCGTAAGTTGAATCGGCCTAAAATCATGTTCGATGTCTAAGGCTAGTGGTTTCCATTAGGCCAGAGAGTTTTTGGACATCCTATATATTACAATCACATTTTCAAGTGTTGAATTGCGAGTCCTCTCTTGGTATTATACGGGCCTCATATGGGCGAGCGAAGTAAACTTCCTTCTACAGTTCGCTATTGGTTTGTTTAGTTCGAGGCAAACCTTCCTAGAGGGCGCTGGCCAGCAATTTGTCATCTTGTCATCGATCTTTGATATTTTAATTTTTATAGTGACTTATGACAAGTAACAGTTCTTGGTATATCCCGAGTTCTGCGTGTTTTGTGGATTAGCACAGCTGATCAACGAAATGTCAAAATAGATTGGAAATTGATTTTGCGGGGGTGTATGGTATGAATAACTTGAATATCGCATATCCGATGTCAATAAACCTGTAAAAAAACAGAGGCTACCAGTACAGCCGGTCTCGGATAACAACAGATAATTCAACTGAAACCAAGGTGAAATGGCAATGTACAAAGGATTTCGGGTTTTCGAAAAATCGAAGCCCCCAAGTCCGCACAGTGTTCTCTTGGAACATCGAGGGAAAGAAGACACTATCTTATTCGAATCTCAGGCAGTAGCAGTACTATGTGAGTTTACCAAGCCAATTTGTCTCATGGTTTTCATTGAGAACTGTTTCAGCTGCACAAGAAACTGAAGCCGTAAAGAAACAATATACGAAAATATTAGAAGCGTATGGTTGCCTTGGGGTACTGCAACTAAATGCAGGCGAAACCTCTGTGTTATACCTGGTAATGATAACAGGTTGTTTTTCCATCGGGAAAGTGGGAGATTCGGAGATATTTCGCATAACACAAACCCAATTCATACCCTTACATTTCTCACAAAATGAGGATCGCATCAGTGAAGTCAGAAAATTACTCAATTCTGGCACATTTTATTTCTCTTGGTACTCTGGCCCTGCAGGAGGTACTCCCCTTGATCTCACTTTATGTGCTCAAAGAAGGAATAAGACATCAACCACAGATCACAGATTCTTCTGGTTAGTATTGTAGCTAACATGAGACCATGTATAACCATCTGAAGATATCAAATGTTTATCAGCTCTATTTGAAACCTATAAACCTCCGTAGTTGAACAATGAATGAATTATCTGTCCAATGGATCATTTTAGGAACCGAATGCTACATGTTCATCTAGTGAGGTTTGGTGTTGACTGTAGCAGCTGGCTGGTGAGGGCGATGTGTGGCTCTGTAGAGATACGCACTGTATATGTGGGTCATCGAAAAGCCTTAGCATCTGTAGTATCTCGTCTCAGTTGTGAGAGAGCAGGAACAAGGTTATATGAACCAAATCTGTGTATTGGAATTGTGTTTGTAAACATTTCATTATAGATTCAATGTACGAGGTACAAATGATGAGGGTCATGTAGCTAATTTTGTGGAGACTGAGCAAGTTATATTCATGGACAATGAAGTTACCTCGTACCTGCAGACTAGAGGTTCTGTCCCTCTGTTCTGGGAACAACCTGGGGTACAGGTTGGTTCTCATAAAGTTAGAATATCTAGAGGATACGAAGCATCCAAATCTGCTTTCAATAGGCATATGGACACAATTAAAGAAAGATATGGCAAGCAAGTCATTCTTAATTTATTAGGAACAAGTCTTATTGGCAGTAAGGAGGGTGAAGCTACGCTTAGCCAGGAATTTCAGGTACAGAAAATAATAATACTGACTGGGCTCAACTCTATCTATATTACACAGTGATATTATGAGGAAGTTCCATTCAGATGAATTCATAATATTGCATTATTTTTGACACTGCAAATAATATCTGGTATTTATTTCTAGAAACATCATAAAGAATCTGTTCATATTGATGTATCACACATAGTTTTTGATTACCATCAGGAGTGTAGAGGTGGAAATTTATCCAATCTGCAGAAGTTGAAGGCGAAATTAGAGCAACATTTAACTGATTTTTCTTTTTATCATGCAAGTTGCACAACAAACTTCAGGTAAATAGAAACTATATCCACAAGATGTTCAGAAATATTCATATCTGCATATTACAGTTTACAAAAGGGCACCATTCGAACAAATTGCTTAGACTGTTTAGATAGAACAAATTGTGTACAGACATTCTTGGGATTGGAGGTATTTACTTTTATTTTACTTTCGACTTTCCACACATTATTATTGCTATTCTCTACAGATTTTAGCCAAACAGTTGGTCGCGATGCAATTAGTTGATAAAAAACAAACAATTTCGAGGTTTGAGGAGGTGTTCAAGCAAATGTGGATCAATAATGGTAATGAAATCAGCAAAATTTATGCTGGCACGGGCGCCATACAGGGTGGATCAAAAGTAAGTTCAAAAAATATAGTCATTGGAAACGGCGATGAAAATATCTGGAAGTAATTTCTTGTTGGCAAAAAAAGTATCACTGAAAGAAAGAAAACACACCCCTCATAGGACAAATATTAAATTTTTTGAATAGGCATTATCGACAATGTCGATCAACCTCCATGTTCTTGGGACTCAGATTGTAGAATTTTATTGCTTTGCATGTGGAATTTCTAAGATTGGTAGATTTGTTGTTGCAAGGCAATTATTTAGATCTTGGTATTTCGCCCTTGGGCTGTAACAGGTTATTGAAATCCTCAGTACTACTTCAATGAATTACAGATGAAATTACTTCAACGGAGATAGTAGTGTAGTGGGAAATAGTATGTTCTTGTTGCATTCAATGTTCAATGCATTCATCTTCAATATTACCATCTGCTCTTAGAGATAATGACTACTCTATGATTCTAGTTGATGGATGGTGCAAGGTCAGCTGCAAGGACAATACAGAATAATTTGTTAGACAATTCCAAACAGGAGGCAATTGACATCCTTTTACTAGGTTCTACTCTCTCTACAGAGTTAGCTGATAGAGCTAGGACGCTTCTTCCATATAACACGCTACATGGTAAATATCTACCGTATGTACATGCGGTTTAGTAGTATCATTCATTATTTTCAAGCGCCAAATCACGTTCTTCGAGAGATGTGTAAGCGTTACACCGAATATACGGAACCGCTTCCCGTTCGAATAGCAGTAGGTACTTACAATGTGAATGGCGGCAAGCATTTCCGTAGCGTAGTCTTCAAAGACATCCATCTCTCCGACTGGCTGCTAGACCCGCACACCAAGAACAGAGGCAGCCTGGTGGATACGGGCTATACGGACGAGCACAAATCCGTGCCGGTGGACATCTATGCCGTCGGTTTCGAGGAAATCGTCGACCTCAACGCTTCGAATATCATGAATTCCAGCACGGAGAACGCCAAAGCTTGGGCTGTCGAGTTGCAGAAGGTGTTGTCGCGAGATAGGCCTTACGTTTTGCTTACGTACCAACAGTTGGTGGGGGTGTGCGTTTACGTCTATGTTAGACCGGAACACGTGCCGTTTATCAAGGATGTGGCAGTGGATTCTGTGAAAACCGGGATGGGAGGACATACCGGGAATAAAGGTGAGTGAGTATAAGTGGTTTTTCAGTTTCAGTTCTTTGAAGGTGGTCAGAAAAGTGGACCAGTCTTGAAGCTACAGGAAACTGTAGAATCGTCAAGCGTCAACTCATTAGCTGAAGCATACTGTGCCATAGACCTGAACAAATTGAATATTCAGGAGTGTGCCTGATTTTCATTGTAACCAGCACCAAGACTGTTTCTTCAATCTGGAACATATGCTTCAAAGAGCCAATGGCTTTTTCTTCTCCACTTATTGATGCGATTGAAACTGAACCCCAGAAACATATTCCTTACCTCAAAAGAGATTGCGAGTACTAGGGAGAACCATATTTTTTTGTAGCTGCAAAATTGAGATTTTTTGGCAGAGCCAGAGGATAACATATATGTGATTCATATAATTTTCAAATTCCATTTTCGGGTCCATGTGAAATCTCAAGTACTAGTTCTCAATGATTCAGACAGTCAAACGGCTCTTTTCAAATTTTTCCAATTTATTTTCAACTATACTTATGAATGAAAATGCAATTGTCAGTTGAAGACTAGTTCATATCGGTCAGGAATTCAACATTCCATTCTTGACTAGTTCTTCAACAAACTCAGGTATGTTCATGATCACCTCCTTTATATACATAGAAAAATGTTTGTAGCCTTGTAGCAGATATCAACTTTACATGTTTCGAATGGGTGATGAATGCTAGCTAGCTAGTGCATTGTCATGTAGATATGATATTTTAAAACTTCATCCCATCCTGCAGTGTTTTTATTTCACATTCCACTCAAAATACCGGTTCACCATAGGTTTGGATCACATGAACAGGAATAGTCATTCAGCTAATGTTTTTCTCGTAAATTAGTGATGATCTATCATGCCTATGCCTTTTACTGCTTGTCTGCTTCAGTTTTTTCATGTACATAGTTTTGACAGCTTTGATAGTTCTCTATAAATTGTTCTATATTCATTGTAGTGATTTACCATTGCAACGTTATTGTCACAAAACCTTTCAGTTTCGTACAAAGAAGCGTACATCCTTAGTTGATGTTTTGAAATCTCTAGTAATCCCGCTTCCTTTCGTTTCATTGAAATTGAAGAATGGTGCTATGGGAATGTTCTAGGGGTTCAGATTTAAGCAGAGTACTATTCCAGTCGTCATTATCACATATCCCCAACAACTTTTTTCATTCCGTTTTAGGTGCTGCTGCTATCAGATTAGTTTTCCACGCGACCTCCATGGCTTTCGTTTGCGCTCACTTCGCTGCCGGCCAGTCCCAAGTAACCGAACGGAACGCCGATTACAACGAGATCACCAGAAAGATAACGTTCCCCATGAGCCGGTCGCTGAACTCTCACGAGTTCCTCTTCTGGTGCGGCGACTTCAACTACCGCATCGACATGGACAAAGAGGAGATCAAAGAGCTGGTGAAGCAGGGCGATTTCGAGACGATCCAGCAGCAGGACCAGCTGAAGAAGCAGCAGCTCGAGGGCAACGTGTTCAAGAACTTCATCGAAGGGGAGCTCGACTTCCCGCCCACTTACAAGTACGATCTGTTCAGCGACGATTACGACACCAGCGAGAAGTGCAGGGCACCAGCTTGGACGGACAGGGTGCTGTGGAAGCGGCGGAACCAGTCTTTGGAGCTGAACGGCACCGGTCAGGAGTCGCCCGGGAAGCTGGTTTACTATGGGCGGGCAGAGCTCAAGCAGAGCGATCACAGGCCTGTTATAGCCATCGTCGATATCGAGACGAGGACTATCAGGGAAGACAAACGCGAGCAGGTACTATGTCCGGATATACCGAAAGTCGCCATCACTTTTCTTATTTTAAATGGGACTCATGGTGTAGGATTTCGTTGTGGGATTCCTGCGGCCACATTTAGGTCCACCTTCGAAGGTTTCAAAAAATATGACGTGAGGATCACTTCAGGAAGAGTGGAGGTTGGATGTCAGATCTTTGTGGGATTTTATCCAGCCCGATGGATGGAATTCTCCAAGGATGGGACTCACAAAAGGGAAAGTAACCGGGGAAGTCCAAAAATTGAGAGTTTCAAGATTTTTCTAGCCACGAAATCTTCTAAAGAACTGCTACCGTCAGAAAACATGTATTGCTTTCACAATTGTGTAATTTTAGTGCCATGTTCGTTTTTGCCTCAAACAATTGGAATTGTTTCAATTATGTTTGTATTCATTTATATCTTTGATATATTCATAATATAACATGTTTTCGTCAATGAGACCGTTTTTACCTCTGGACAATAAACATGTCTCTCTTCCTCTAAGGTGTTTTACGAGGTGATAGCTGACATGGGGCCTCCTGATGCCACGTTGATTGTTCGTTCCGAGGAAGCGCCTCAGAACGACGATTCCAGTTTGTTCGATGATAATTTGGTTATGGTATTGCTCGAGGATTTCGCTCAGTTCGGAGAGACTATCTTGGTTAGATTCGTTGCTGATACGATGTGGATTACGTTTAGAGATGGTCAGGCTGTTTTGGAAGCGATGAGGAAAACGAAGGGGGTGTTGAAGGTATACATGTGATTTTGTGCATATCTTGAGAGATGATACTGCTGCATGAATACAAGGTGATTTACCAGGGTGAATTTGTTCCCGTTACGGATTGCGTGGTCAGATTTCCCTTTATTGTTGTTGCTTTTCATCAAGTTGGCAATACCAGTAGATCACACGAAAGAGAGTGAATTAGTCTGTTTTTAAAAAGTTGAAGTGTTTTACTGCTCAGTGGCTAATCTCTGGCTTTGGAACAATTCCATAAATTTACTAGAATCGCTCTATAATACCATTTTTTGTATTCTTTGGTAAATCACGCTGTATAGTTATTTTGTTTACAAAAATTACTCGAATTTCGTATGAATAATTGTTGCGTCTTCGCCTCAAATGTATCAAAAACTCATTTTCGACATTGATCTTTGGAATTCTTTTTTTGAGCTGTTCCCACGCTAGTTCGACTTGAGTTTGAGGGGACTAATTTCGCACAGTTTGTTTAGTTTTTTGGTTTGATTAAAACAAGAAGTAGAAGATAGTGTCGAATAACATATATTGGCATGTATTCATGTTTGTAAGTATTTGTTTGTGGATAATTGAGCATAAGCCTAATGATATTTTTTGCATTACAGTTTCAAGATCACAATTTCGTGCTTTCTCTTAAAACTCCAAATTGGGTAGAGCAAGCCAAGGAAGAAATTGGTTTGTGTTCCAGTAACACAGTACCTCTCTATAGGTCGCCAAATCAAAATGAGTATAATTGTAAGTATCCAATCATTAGGTCGTTTAATTCTTCTTCAGTTTCATTGCAAGTGATGATTCTCTTAACTTAATCAATGAGTGAGCTTCCTTCAGATGAATTATCATGAATTCACATCAGATCCTTCAATTTGTTGAAGTGGCCTTTCCATAACTTGGCGTTAGATGGGGCCAATATTCTATCGTAATTTTTAGTTTCCTTCGGAAACCTAGATCTGTCGCCACTAAATCTGGGATGATTGAATATTGGGAAAGTGGTTGCCACATTCAATAGCAAAAAATTTTGATATCAAGCAATGCAAATCTTCCTTATCAGAGAGTAACCAAAAAATGATTTTTCTTACCACCATCTATGACCATCTTACCACCATCTGTTGGATTTCATAAGTAAATTCATTGAAGTTCAAATGCCCTCTGTGAAATAACGAGTTCATTGTTCTTGTAAGGTTAATTCGTCTGACAGAAACATCACTGCTTCCTATGGTCGTAGGAAATATGCTATTCAACTCTACATAGTCGTCGCTCTATGGGGGTGTTTTACGATTCTAGGTCTAGGCATCCCGGAAGTCTCCAGACCTCCGCGCAACCTGCCGCCCAGCCGACCGCCCCCGCCCTCCTCGCGCCGCGCCGCACCCAAAGCGGGCGTCATCAGCTTCCCCGTCAAGTCGCCGCCCGCCTCGAATGCGCCCATGCTGCCACCGCCCGACCTGCCCGCCCATTCGTCGCAGGACGAGGGCGTGTACGAGGAGATCGGCGACGAGGCGGTGGGCGCGCCCGAGCCGCCCGGCCCGCCTCCGCCGCCGCCGCGGGCGGACGCGGGCGCTTCGTCTGCGCGCGGTCCGCCTCCGCCCGCCGCACGCGGCCCGCCCCCGGTGCCGGCGCGGTCGGCGCCGCCGCCGCCCTTGCCGGCGCGGCCGAGACAGTAGGCGGGGAAGTAGCGAGCCAGAGGTCCGACCTAACGTACATGCGTCGACGTTTGTTTTCACGTTTTTGACATAGTTTTTCCACGTTTTTGATGCGTGACTACATGAAAAACGTTACGCGTTTGTCAAAAACGTGAAGAAACGTTGAAGAACCTCATGCGCCCGTAGCAGGCATTTGTCAAAAACGTGAAAAAGCGTCACGCGACGTCATCGTGAACGTGAAAAAACGTCACACAGCCGTCACGAACGATGTAGAACATCACGGGTCCGTGACGTGTTCTTACGGTATTTTCACGGTTTTCATAGGAGAAAACGCGAAAAAAAAAATTCAATTATTGAACACATGCTTGACGGTTTTTCACGTTCTCGGCGGACACGTGACGTTTTTTCACGTTTCTGGCAAAGTTTCCCCATGGACGCGCCCAGCTGTCGAAAATGTTAAAAAACACACAGTTGTGAAAACATCTAATTGGTTTGTAGTCAAGTTTTATTTGATTCTGCTGATTCTTCTCATTGTATTTATGTCCTATTCCTAAGTGTTCTGATTATCCAGGGTGCCCGTTTTTTCAGCCGAAGAATCAAAGATACGGAGTTATCAATCAGCATTGAAATTCTCAACTTTGTCCTAATTCAACGAACTTCTTATTTCTTAAGAACTGAGATCCTTATACTTGTGCTAGAAAAACAGGCGCCCTGGATATAGAGAATTCGCAGTGGGCGAACTACCTGAATAGTAGATATACAATGCGATAGATAACTTATATTTTGTGAGAGGTGTATGTATTGGTGGATAATCAATTTGTGATCGTTACCGTTCGAAAATGGTGGAATTTGATATGATTCATGATATTTTGTTTAACTTCAAATAGCCCACGTGCCAATCTGATGATGCGATTGAACATTTTTGTGGGCAAAATATGACATTCAAACCTAGGTAACGATGATACTGAGTTAGCATATATCACGTAGCTATACCTCTTTTTGCATTGTATTGGAAATTATTACGTATCTGTTGTTGAGGTTAGATAAATATCCCAGAAGTTTAATCAACTTTGCCAACGGTTATGTCATATTATTTGCTTATAAGCTAGCACTTCTGGAGTTAGAAAGAATTGGAGTTAGTCCAACCATGTCATACTTCTACTTGTTAGTTCCGTCACTGGGAAACTTTTTCACAAATTCGAAAATATGGTTCATTTGATTGGTTACAGCCTTTTTCCATTCATTGAATTCGTCGTTGGTTGAACAAACAGAAGCTTCCAAAAAACATGATGTATCTGATGAGATGAGATTGGGTTTGCATAGCTGAAACAGAACTAACAGAAGTGTAGAAAAAATTGTTTTTGGTGTACAAATGATACAAGTAGCTCATCAACTGGCCAACATTCTAACTCAATCACAGCATATATCAATGTATATTAAGCACTTTGTCTTGCCCGACTTTTTGTCGCTTTTTTTCTTTGTCAACAGTTTCTAGGAAAACATCGATGCATGTCCAATTGATAGTTACTCTCTCACCGTTTTTGGAGAATGCCAGAAACGAAAACACAAAGCATTTCCAGAGTAACGCATATGCAGTCATGCATCATGTGATGATGAAGTGATTCTGTTGAATATCCTTGAGTATTAATACTGTAGTTCCTTTATGTTGTCATTTTTTGTTGTGTCGTATCGTTCTGTGCAGTAATCTTCATACATTCCTTCACATTCTATTTCCAGAGATAAATATATATATTTTGTTCATGGAGCCCTAGCAGATGTATTCGACAATTGACCTGAAGTCTTTAGGCTTGTTTCAGCTTTCAGTCTAAACTGTATTCCATTTGATGGAATTATCGATATTATTTGATTAGTAGATGTCTTGTGAACGGTTGCAATAATTATGTTGTTTAGTTCTGTAAAAATGTTGAAATTTGCAAATTCTAATGTAGTGGAGCCATATTGTTTATATGTAATTATATTTATTGTTTTAATATATTAGTGAAATCTAAATAAATTAACAGAAAAGTTTTGTGTTTTTATTGAAGTGCATTATCATAAACACACCAGCTTTTTTGTATAATAAATACGGACCCAACTTCTTTCCCAAAATATTTCAGTATTATAGTAGCATTTTGTATACCGCTATGCGAAGTGCTAACAATACAGTATGTTTATTACTACGGTACATTTTGAGATAGTTCTGTTACCAAAATATGAAATTCGAATTTTCTAATAGTACATTAAAATAAAGTTACAGAAGGAAAAATGAGCTGCGTAGAGTGCTTGAATGACCTTCTGTAACGAATGTTTCATACTATTCTCTGTGTTCTGGCTTCTATTATTACAAAATACATTTTTTTTTCGCCATAACAATCAGTGACAGTTAAAGAATTTTGTCACCTGTTATGGCGCCGGATGGTTATGTGATTTGTGTTTCAAGTTGTAAATTCCTTCAGAATTGCATGTCTTCAATATCATTAATATCAGTGGCAGAGTGATTGTGATCTGCCTATATTCAAGATGAAAACAACAAGTTTAAAGTTCCAAAACATAGAAATATTTTCGCATTATTTCTTCCCTAGTCCACCTATCGAGGGCTACCAGTTGATAAATTTTGAAATTTTTTGCTATTATTTCAGTAAATTGCTTCAAAATAATGATTCTGGAGTCGTCAGCTATGATATATCATCTGATGAAATGATAAACTTTCATAAAACTACAGTTCCGCCAACAGCAAGATTCTTCACTTGTTCATTTGGATCTGTTGAATATTTAACAGCAGAATAGTTCATGGAATCTGTCGATAGATGTCGTCCAATTTCCAGATCTATCGCATTTCTACACATTATGTTCCTGGAGATCCTGGGATAATCGGGATTTATTCGAATTCACCTTCAACGTCATCCTCAGTAATTACCTATATCTTCAACGTCAGACTTGTGTATTTACCTTTCGAAGTTCTATTTTCGTCATATATAACTTAGATCGAATTTGAGGCGTGCTGTGAAATATCAATTGTGAATATAAGTGCCTCATAAAAAGTTTTAAGTGGAAATATTCACAGGAAATATAAATTTTTAACGATATGTTTTTCTCGAGAAAATTATCGACAGTGTGTGGGTAGGGGTGTATCTTGTATCTAGCTAGTATATCTTTCTAGGAATAAATGATGGATGAGTAGGATATTTTTTGTTGAATTGCCCAACTTCATAATGATGCATTATTTAGATAGACATATATTTCACAGTGGCAGTGAGAGCAGATATATTTCTGAGAAGCATTGATTATTGATTACGTTTCTTGAAAATACCCGCAGTAAATCCTCAAAGTCTGAAATAAATATTATGATAGGTATTCAATATTTTCGCACCAGATGGTTCGATTTTGCGTTCGTCTCAATATACTCGATGGAAAAAATCAGTTTTGTCGTGGATTTTTGGACTTGGGGATAGACGTACCTACTACCTACACCTTGGGAGAAAACGTCTATATATTTTCTGACAGCCAGATGATGCACTGAAGGCTCTGAATTTCTCCATCTTGGAGTCCAAGTCAGTCTTCTATTCAACAAATGTCCAAAAAACGCTGATCAGAATCTTTTTGAATGTTTCATTTCTTTTCGAGTTTTTCCTGTTACATATGAATTCAATTCTTTTGATCCATGATAACATTTCTTTGTCCCCTCAATGGTCAGTTCAATGGTCCGAACAGGATATCCTGTGGATATTCAAAAGTAGTCCAGGATATTCCGACATGATATTGTATGGGCTGGGACCAAGCGACCCCGCACTGAACTATCAGAATCAAAATTTCGGAAATATGTCCGTGATTTTCCGCTCTCATTATGCGCGAAAAATCAAGTTCGAATTGAAACTTGAAGGAAAAATTTGTTGAAATAAATGTTCGCCCGCCCATCGACGCTCTTCCGCCGAGATGGGACGGGCGGCGGTCCGACCCGCGTCCAGCTTCGACCACGTGACCTGCAGCGTTGCCGGATGAGATTAATTTTCGACCACGAGCGCATTTTCGACGGATCGTGCGGTCTCGGCAACGCGAACATAAATTAAAAAGCCACCAGCCATTCGAACGGCTCGTGCAGGACGGAGGAAATTCACGTAAACCTTGCAGCTGTCTCAGAAGAGATACGATGCTGTGGGTGCACTGTCAGACGTGTGCTCGGGCTTCCTGTTTCCGGCAGCTCGCGTTATTTTGGGAGGCCACTTTTCGCTTTTTTTACTCGCGCTGCACGTTTTTAGTTAATCATTGTTGCCCGACGAATGATCATCGGTTCCTTTTCCCGAATATTTGCCCCCTAATGAATGCGATGACGTATTCAGTATCAACAAGAGGAAGTGGGTATCTTTCCAATAATCAGATGAGGGGCTCCCGTATACCGTGTGGCGTGATTCCAGTAGCCATGCCTCATGCGATTTTGGTCTTGAGTGATTTTTTTTATCTGTGGACAACACGAAAGGGAAACCTATAATGTTCGAGGAACATCGTGTTAGCCAGCGGTGGAATTTCGGGAGAGAAGGAAGGTGTTGAAAGTTTGGAGGTTGTAAGCATCAGAAAAGACTTCACTAGGCAAAGAATTCCACAACTTTGCCGTTCTATTGATGAATGAAGCTTGGTATAGCGATTTTCGACAGGTCTCGAGCCTGACAGTGTAGGAGTGACCAGCTTGAGCGCGTCTGGTTTGTCTACTAGGAATCGCGCGTGGTGGCATAATAGATGATATTCCCGTTGAGCACTGACCGTGAAAGTATCTATGAAAAAGGCAGAGATCATCATTCATCATTTTCGTTTCGGTATGCAATTCTTTTTTTGAAGTGAAACTTTCATAATATCGCCTCAAATTTTTTCCTCCATCTATCGCATGTCGCGTTGCAGCCGGCCGCAAAGTGGGGTGAAGCGAAAGGCGGTCGGCAGAGAAGCCAAGGCCAAGATGGCGGCGCCCATGGCTCGCATCAGCTAACCGTATAGCATTTATATTCTCACCCATTCGTGTTGAATGCTTATCATCGATGGTTTTTGGTCTAAATAGACTCTGAGCTCGAGTGAACTACAGCGTATGTCTGGGATCTGAGCTCCAAACATGTGAACAGTACTCCAGGATAGGTCGAATTTGCGCTCAGTAGATCATGAGGAACTGTTGGGGTGTGAAGTACCTCTTCGCACGGAATAGAAAACCAAGTTTTTGTGAAGCAGTTTTCGCAATGGACCTCACATGATCGTCTCATGAGAGAGCACTGTTGGTGGTGACACCCAGCATGGATATTGACGACTTCATAGGAACAGTGGTACCCGATATCATCAAATTGGGCATTGTGTGATCTGCCTGGTGAACATACAAACATGAGTTTTTGTACTCTACTAGATTTCCAGTTCCCGTTCTCAAAATTCTCGCCAGATCTTCATTCACAGTCGACTTGTCTCCATTTTTCGTCCGATAATATACTATGATGGCACATAGCTAACGTTTGACTGTCTGAGTTCATTAGTTGACTTCACTGAGTTCAATAAAACGCATCAGTACATTGGAAATACAAACTAGAGTAAAATATTGTTATGTAAATAATTCCTATATGGTTGAATCAATCACGTGAATAATGGAAAATCATAAATTTGTAATGTGCCGAAGTTGGGAAATAATATGTAGAGAGAGTTTTCCATTTGTTTTGACGCAATATACTTAATCTCATTCGATAGATGGTTCCAGTCATCGCACGCGATTGACTGTTTCGCAATACATGCTGCATGTAGAGGGATATAAAACTTATAAATATTTTCAGTAACCAATGAATATGTAGTGATTAATGCCCCGTGTTTGGTACATTTATAATGTTGATTGACATACATTACGAATAACATAAGACCACAGGGCCATGGCTCATTGAGATTCAGTGCAGTTGTGGTCGACCGAAGTAATAATCATAAAATATAAACGATGAGACCGCCAATAAATCATCAATACCAAAAGAAATGGGATATGTTATTCTCATAACGAACATGCCAAAGAACTGAAATTGTGACAAATTCGATATTTCAAGACGAAAAGTTAACCTCTACGAAAGTCAAGAAATAGTGTCTCATCTATTAAAATATTCACAGCGTATGAATGGATGAGTTCCACACTCTAGCTGACTGTACAAAAATGTAGATTTTTTTTTGTTCAGATAAAGCTGTCCACGAAAAATTTCACGATGACGGTTTCAGGGTTGTCACTTGTCGTTTCTCACTATTGCTATCTCTTAGAGCTTCAGAGATATAAATGATGAAGTTCTGAGTTCACTATGCTGAAAGATACTGGGTGGCCCAATGAAAACGAAACAAGGCCGATTTGATATAGTTATCGTTCTCAAAAAACGCTCGAACCGGTCAATTTTCATTTCGAGAGGGAAATATTTTGCGCATGTTTTTTTCCACTTTTTCACTTCGAACCCCTCGGAGGGGTGAGCTCCAACCCTTGAATCTCAAATGGGATAAGGGGTCAAGTGATACATCATTTTGAAGGTAATCGAAATCTCTTAACAACGCTTCCTTGTTTTTGAAATTCAATGCAGTAATTCTCGAGAAAACACGTTTATGAAAATAATCGGCTAGTGATGGAAAGTAACGCTTTTTTCCCTTTCATCACTATTTCTCATTCTGTAGTAAGAATAGAGTTCATCTAAGTAGTGCATTATGTGTTTTTTTAAAACCTGTCCTATCCATAATTACATAAAGAATCATTCATTTCAATGTCAGTTCCTTGATCTCTCAGTAAAATGCATACCTTGTTTCGTTTTCATTGGGCCACCCTGTATCTATCCCATCGTCTTATGTTTCCTATCCAATCAGTTTTGATCCTCAAAATTTTGATGAAAATTTGTATTCGAAGGTTGAGAAACCTGAATAATCTGATGGCGATAATAGATAATCATTGGATACCATTTCAGATTCTGAAGCTCTAGGAAATCGCAATAGTGGGAAACGCAATACATGCTTCGGGGTGTATTTCCTATCCATTATGTAGCGGAAAAATTTACAAAGTGTCTACTGAGTGGATAATTATTTTCCAATTCACCGAAATCTCGTGTGGTATTAAAATTTTTTCTTCATACAATTCAATGAATCGAGCGTTGTCATTCAATGAAATATTGAATATCCTTCGAATTATTGTCGCTGAGATCATAGATGTAGATGTAGAAATAAAAGATCATGTAATTAGAGAGAGGTTTCTATTTTCCGAAATCTTCAATCGTCGCGACTGTACCTAATAATCCCGAACAGACAATTTTGTGGGAATATGTTGGCCTGCAACGTTATTTTTTATTCTGCTTCCTCTTCTTTTCAGAGATTAGTCGTATCTCGTTCGTTTTTCTCGCTTTCGCTCCTGATTCGGGAGCACAAAAACAGTATTTCCAGTTGATGGATTGAAACTTCAGCAGGATGAACGTTGAACGTGGCATGTTATGTTATCATTAAAATCGGTCGCTTGAACTCGTTCTTCGCGATATAGAAATATTTCATCCGAAGAAACACGTACGAGCATACGAGGAGGTTCTCTTTCTATGGATCATCAGAAATATATCGATGTTTCTCAGGAGTTATAAGGGAATAACTGAAGGAATCTTGGAATTTCATTATGTTTATAGGAGATTCATTTTTTCAGGAACGCTCAATCACCCCTATAGGAGTTCGTCCTACATATTACGAAACACCCTGTATATACAACGTGTTGTAATACTAGTGTCAAAAATGTTGAACTCGCGCATCGAATATCTATGATTCCAGGCACGCATTTTTTGGGCTTTAGAATTTTATTTCACTATCATATTAGTCTTAGACGATAGTCTCTTTGGACTCTATGGTTTCGACAGCTTCGCAAATAGTATGCCAGTTTGGACCCAAAAGTATTGGATTTCAAGAATTCTGAATCCATGTGTCATTTTAGGACGGGAAAATGTTCGAGAGATATGTCTTTCTACTCGAAGGATTTTGCGGTATAGGATTGACGATCCTCAAATGGAAATTTGTTGTGCCACAAATAGATAGCCACTGTCGATTTATCCCAGCTGATGAGTAGTGGCTCCTGTGTGACGAGACAATAGTTACCGTTGTAGTTAGTCGAAATACGAGAATGGACTGGACCCTGACACACCGGTGCTAATTACTGCCCGTGAGCTCAAAGAGGGAGCAATTGAAATGGACATGACCTCAAATGAATGAGCGAAAGAAGTTCCGACTGTGGGTCCTAATAATTCTAATGAAAATTGAAATAAACGTGGCGTGCATCTACTGACTCGAATACTTTCTGGGATTCTGCATAGCCAGCAGTGGATCCAGGCGATGTTTGTGGAGAGGAACGTGGTCAAGACGTCCTGTATATGTGTTGTTCTGCTTATGATTCGTAGTCGTACCTCCGTGTACTGGAAACAGTACTGTATGTTGATGAGATTTTGAGCACTCGCTTCAATTGTATTGTTAGATTGATCCTCAATTTGGAACCCTTGAATTTCACATCGGATGAACGACAGATGATAGATAGATTTAGCGTCAACACATTTCGAGTTGGTAGAATGACGATGGTCAAAAAAGTCAGTCATATTGACATTTGTGTCAGTTATCATTGTTAGGTGTTGAATTGTTGAAATTAAATTGATATATTGACGTGAACCCAAAATAATTTAGTTATGCTATATCAGTATTGTATGGTGATCAGGGAAGCCCTCAATCTTATTTCTGTTTGATCGTGAATATATGGGTCTTGTATGCTCCTGTCTTTCCGAAATCCACTTTTTGATTCACCTAGCGTATTTTCTATTATAGACTGTATTTTTCTTTCAATTATTTGTTAGTAAAACTTCATCGCTAAGCAGAGTGATTCCTGACACTTCCAGTTCTCATCCATACTCTTCTATTATAGTCCCAACATAGTACCCAGTTCGTTGTTTCAATTAATTTTGAGCCTTTTCGTTGGTTTATCGCGTCCAGTCCAGATTGGCGACAAGACTGTCACTTTCAACATTCAGGTAAAATTGAGAGCGGCAATTTCTCGAAGTTAAGTTGAAACATTTTTTTTTTTGTTACGATTGCACTCCCTCGTTTGTTGGAACCAGCGCCCCAAAAGTCAGAACTTGAGGGGGGTTAGGTAGGCATACATACACAAACATCCATGTCTACGTTGGGATTCGAACGCAGGTTGCAGTGGAAGCGTTTTATAGCTTAAATTCCAACGATAGACAGTTCCTTAGGTAAAATGACCTTTGTTTTAGACTCAACCAATTCTGCCGAATTTTGAGTTGTGACACTATACTCTTCCATCTCTAGTTTCGTCTTTGACAAAGTATATGTCTCATGGTGTTTCCTCCTTTCCCTCGACGAATATGCACAGGCATTATTCCACACCCTGTGGCAGGCTGATCGTACTCGACGTTGATGTATTGGTCGAACGTATTTTTTCAGGGCTCTCGAAAGGTGATCTCTTCCTGGGTCCGCCTCTGGACCAGCCAAGGTAAATATTATTAGTCGCTTTAATGATATTCATATTTCGAGGGTTCAGTCACTCTTTCGGGCTAAAATAACCCAGGCGGTCGGCAAATGAGAGGAAATTCCAGAAAAAACCTCCGGAGCACCTGTGCGTAGCTCCTGTAGCGGTATTATGAGTTGAGACACACGTTAGTCGTCACTTTTGATACTTTTTACCCACTAGTGTCGGTGACATATGGCGTCAGTCGAGGCCGGCCTCAGGCCACCTAGGGACCGAGTTCGCCTCCGGCAAATACGAATTTGGGATGACGGATGCGATGCATAAGGATGAGAATTCCGGGAAAATAAGTCACGCTAAGTCGTGTTCTGACGCGGGGCCGTTCGGGAGCCGATAGAGGTATTGCTACAAGGATCCGTTCATGAATTTTACATGTGTGACGTACCATACGGAAGTTCATGCTTTGGAAAAACATCGGTGTGTCTAAACTACGCTTCAGTCGCGGCCCGACAAACACCCCGGGTTTTCATCGTTCCCATTGTTGTTGGCAATATGTGACGTCTCTGAGACATCTCTAGCAATTAATGTTGAGATACACTTTGTCTCGAAGCATCCGAAACGAATTTTGCATCTCATAAGCACCTATGCAGTGCGTTCATTATTCGGAGATGAAGTTTGGATTTCGTATTTTAGTTTCCTGATTTTAGGACGCATGTATTTTGGAAGAAAGAGTCTCATTTTGATCCAAACAGTACGTACCTTGAAATTGAATTACAATCCGATATGGCGGAACTCCGGCCTTTCTGGAAATGATATTAACTTTGTTTTTTCATAAACGTAAGAAAATTAAAGTGGAGTGAAATACCGTCAGTTCCCATTGTGAATCTAGTTTCTGAACTTCGCGGTATTTCGATTTAATTTCAGAACTTCTGCTTCAGTCTGTACGAATCGCTTAAAGATAGAAGATAGTGCCAACTGAAGGTGAAGGATTATTGCGGTAGTTTGACAAATGGACCGACCCTGTGCTGAATAAATAGGCACGCTTTGCTTCTCAACCTATTGTGTGATTGATTCGGTCTTTGTGCGATAACTAAAATCCACAAATACACCTCTGCGCGTGTTGGCAGTCCTGCCATTGTGAAAATTTTCATTCAAGAATCGTATGATTAGAGTTGACTACCTATATAAACCCAAGGTACTATATGCTTTCATGTATGAGGCATTATGTAAATACAACGGCATTATTCAAACCATGATGAGATTCGTTACTTCGTCGATTTCATTATCAATAGCGACGATAGAATTTTTATTGGCGGGGCAAAAAATCGAGGATCAGGAAAGATTGCCAGAGTGATTTTTCTATTCTTCCGATTCGACATTCTTTCGCCAATAATCAAACTAGGATATTATTTATGATTTATGAGGATTAAAATTGGTCTCCTAATCTACTCTTCGAACTATTAATTTCTATCCATATAGAATAGATAATGATTATTTTTTGCGAACTTGCGATGGTATCACAAGTAGGGATTTGCTATTTGAATTTTTTTGGTAGGGGTAGGCGGGGCCTAGGGGGTTGATGGGGTCAGTTCTCTTTTATGTCATTTTAGTTCCCCTAGAAACGATGTCAGGCATTTTTTGATACCATCTTTCGTTTGTGAGATACAGCCAATTGAAAGTTTTCAAGTTTTCACACCTTATAAATTCATTGATTTGGTTGATTATGACATATTTGATATTTCGCATTGGCCGCGTCCGGTGAAATTCGCATTGATATAAAGTGGGTGGACACAAAATTGCCCATATCATATCAATCACTGACTTTTTTCGACGCGGCGGCCATCAGTTATCGGAACGTATATATTTATAGAGGAGTTCGAACAAATAGATGATACTTCAAATAATATCGGAATCATCTTTCATCTGGCAGGATCATGAGGAGAATGTTGGTGTGGGGAAACTAGAATTTTTGCTTTCGAATACAGGACCTTTACCGTACGAAAAGTGTTCAGAGTGATTCATTTTTGATTTATTCCATATTCTGATTCGTTTATCATCGATGCATGAAAAATAGTCTGATACTCTAAAAAAAAAAACCTGTCAATCCTGTTGATACCATGTAATTCGTCATCGAGATATTCAAAATCTACACACTTTTGGCTCACTCTGAGAACAATCACATTATTTGATTCACAATTCTAGCAACATTCATGTGAGGACGGGCGCGAAAGTTCGGAATAGAATTATTACTATTCAACCAGTAATTAAAAAAAATGGTGAGACATATGAACTGATTTTATGTTGGACGTATTGTTGCCAATAAAATGATTTTTTGTGCAACCTCACTCAACTTTTCTTTGGTGTTGCTAAGGGGTTGAAAAAGAAAAAATCATTTCATAGGCAACAAATACGTCCAATGTCAAATCAATTCACGTGTTTCAAGATTTTTCTTGAGTTTCTGGTTGAACAGAGAATAGAGGATAATTTTATTCCAGACTTTTTTGCGCAAAATTGTGATTACTGAATTTTGCATAGCCAATAAATGTATCAAAATGTGACATACAAAATTTTCGATTACGAAAACTATCAATCACTTTTCCAGATGAGTGGGGATTAGATAGCTTGTATAATTCTTGATAAGAGTTTTTCTGCTTGTCTCGATTTCGGTGGCTTACCATGCATGCACCTATCGAGTACCTATAATTTGGTACAACAAACATTTCACTGAAAACAGCCCAATTTAAAACAAATATACAACCAGAATTAATTGGTTTCTCAAAGTTCACGGATGACCTTCATACGTTTTTAGATCGATATTTTATAAATATTTTGCCTAGCTCGTTTCTCAGAAACACAGTAGGTGCGATGAAAATTCGGAAAATCGATCGAAAATAGAACGATGGTCAGTTGCTTAATTTTTCGGGATAATCGAACCCAGTGAATTCTTCAGTCTTCATTCACATATTCTAGTCGAATTCAATCAAACCGTTTGAAGTCAATCTCGATATTGCATCTGATTCATAGAACTGGGAGTACAAATATTTCATGGGATGTTTCTGTCTGATATTTCAGTCAATTATACAGAGTATATTTAGATACATTCATATATAAGAAATAAAAACAAGCGAATGTAGCATGTAGAGCACAACAAGAGGAGTAGCAGAGATTTCAAACAGCTGGGAGCTGGCATTCAAGAATATTAAATCGGGAGCAAGTACATTGACAAAGTCAACTCTGTTTTGGCAGCAACTACTCTTTGGAAATACATCGAATATAACCCTGATTATGTTGGAGAGCTGCAGAAAAGATTGATCGGAATGATCAACGAATCTGAATGGTAGATTTGAAAGTGTCCAAATTGGCTTGGTATTCTTCTGTTCGCAATGTTTTTCCTCATTTGATGACGCGATATACAGCGTGTTTAGTGAACATGGGCAAAACTTAGGTTCTCACTTTTCTGAGATATTCTAAGAATGTTTTGTTCCTAGATGATATTCGTGAATTCACCTGACAAAGACCAACATCACAGAGAGAGGTTGTTGAAAACGGTAGAAGATTCTTTCCCGATTTCGAACGTACATATTGACCGAATAATCGTTTCTCAAAAATTTCGGAATTCTCAACTGTTCTTTGAAGAATTTGAATATTCACGGAATGTGGAATTTCGTTCATGTCCGGAAATCCAAGATACATATTTATCGAATGATCGTTTCTCAAAAATTTTGGAATTCCTAATTATTCTTTTAAAAATCTGATAAAATTCACAATCACTAATTCGGACCCGTTGGCAACGAATATGGGATCGAAAAAAATCATTTCCTCGAGGTAACGGAAATATCTCGCTCCTAAGTGCGTATTTTGACGAAAATCGCACTTTTCTCACTTTGACGCGTCTTATTTCCGGAACGGTCGATCCTACGAACTTGATCGACCCGCCAATCGATTTTTCGTTCAATTTTCATCTAGATTGCAGAATTTTGAACAATTCGAACGAGGAATGCGGAATTTCGTTCATGTCCGGAAATCCAAGATCGACTGATCGTTTCTCAAAAATTTTGGAATTCCTAATTATTATTTTAAAAATCTGATGAAATTCACAATCACTAATTCAGACCCGTAGGAAACGAATATGGAATCTAAGAAAATCATTTCCTCAAGATAACGGAAATATCTCGCTCCTAAGTGCGTATTTTGACGAAAATCGCACTTTTTTCAATTTGACGCGTCTTATTTCCGGAACGGTCGATCCTACGAACTTGATCAACCCGCCAATCGATTTTTCGTTCAATTTTCATCTAGATTGCAGAATTTTGAACAATTCGAACGAGGAATGCAGAATTTCGTTCATGTCCGGAAATCCAAGATACATATTTATCGAATAATCGTTTCTCAAAAATTTTCGAATTCCTAATTATTCTTTTAAAAATCTGATAAAATTCACAATCACTAATTCGGACCCGTAGGAAAAGAATATGGGATCGAAAAAAATCATTTCCTCAAGATAACGGAAATATCTCGTTCCTAAGTGCGTATTTTGACGAAAATCGCACTTTTTTCACTTTGACGCGTCTTATTTCCGGAACGGTCGATCCTACGAACTTGATCGACCCGCCAATCGATTTTTCGTTCAATTTTCATCTAGATTGGAGAATTTCAAACAATTCGATCGGAGAATGCGACATTTCGTTTGTGTCTAGAAATCCAAGATACATATTAACCGAATAATCGTTTCTGAAAAAATTCGGAATTCCTTATTATTCTTTCAAAAGTCTGCGGAAATTAACTATATATATATATATATTATACAGAATTTTTCACAAATGCAAAAACAACTTTTTTAGACAGGACAGGCCTAACAGATTCCGTTCACATGTAAGAACCTCGACAAGGTATCACTCCCTCAAAACTTTTGCAATCATTCTGAGACACCTTGTATTACAATAATGATGTTAAATAAATTTATCTTTGGCAAGGAGGAGATAAAACCATAAAAAAACCTAGCGAAATAACTTCAGCTGATTCACTTGACACGAGAAATATAGGCAAAATGTGAGTAATTTGTCTGATCGACCGTATCAATGGAATCGGGTTCTGTAGACGAATCGAGTTTGCATCTTCTCACCTTAATTCCTGAACCTGATCGAGTATAATAGACGTTCCATTAGAAAATTGAGGAGTCGTAAATTTGATTCGGAGGGTCAAGAGAAGTAAACAAATTTTCCTCATTGCCGACCATCACATCTGGACGGTAGGGAGTGCCAGTGGCGCGTCAAGGATTTCTTTCTGCGAGTGGGACCGATACCACAGACAATGCGAAAAACTGAATGAAACGATATGTAATCGAATGGCTCATTTCAACCCTCCACCGTAAAATAGATTCACATCACATATTATGCCAAATAAACATTTAACTTGTATATTTCTACAGATTTCTGGGATTCCCTCGCCTCGTTTTCAAAATTCAACCTTCAGATACCTAAAAGATAAATTCTCTATCAGTGATCGGTATCAGTATCAGTGATACCTTGTTTTTGAGAAAATTAATATATTCCCCCATTGGGTAGTTTGGTTAAAAAACGTATTGGGAAGGCAAAAATTAACATTTTTTTTGTGAAAATTCTTCCAAATATCAGTCAGAACACTGTCTTTATATATGATATATGTGCGGATTTTTTATGTTCTCCTTCTGTTATCAAGAAAGAAATAACCTAACCTCCAACCAAAATTCACAAAGTTACAGGACATGTGGAGGGAATGAGTGTTTTGGTGGAGACAACAAAAAATAGCATTTCAAAAAGAATTTATTGAAAATACGAGAAATAGGACGAAGTTGTGTACAAAAAGTTACCAAAAAACATGTGAAATCGTGCAAATCCTCATATCTTCTTCTCGATCTTTGACACAGATTAATGAATGATATTTATCCTTATCAACTCAATATCATTATCGCTACAATATAATAAACATGTAAGAAAACAGATTGAAAGAAAAAAAACACATTTCAAAATACCTATTTTTCCGCAATATGTACCACAATATTGGCAAATACATCTGCATTCTCCCCATATATTTCATTCCACATGAAAAGGTCCACATAAAATATCATTTAGTTCAAAAAAACTACTGAATAAACAGCTATTCATTTCAATGATCATTCTGAAATGGTGTGATCTAATATCAGGAACTCTAAAAATGATGAAATGCATGCCTTGCTGAATCCTTTTACTCCCTGTAGTTTTTTTCATAACGTCAATTCTCCGAAAAATCGAGTGAAGTTTTCCTCGGAGTTGGCAAAAAAGTTCGAAGTTGTGTACTTGTCTGGCCATCGCCGCAGAGGGTGGGGAGGGAGGCGGACCCCTCGTGCCCCCTCTGAATGCGCCATTGCAGCTCAGTAGGCTATGCTCTGTTCTCACGAAAGCGGCGGTAGAAAATAGACTCCCGATACACTGAGAAAAAGCTTCCCGAGAGAGTCGAGCGCGTTGTCGGCAGTCGTCCCTCGACGGACCCCGTAGGTTTGTTTCTAGTGACTGTGGGAACGGCAGCTCCATTCACAGGCCCGCCCGCATCAATCGGAGGACCCTGTCTATCGATGAAATAAGTGCGCGCCAGTGTACCGAATCTGTGATTTGATTTTGTGCTGTTCCCTTCTCGTATCTGCTGTTTGGTCCGGTGCTGATGGGTAAGATTAGTGAATTCATACACGACTCAACTCAGTCATTTTTCAAGACTCAACTTGAGATTGCCCTAAAAATTCCTGATAAGTTTTCTGAATCTGTGATTTGATTTTGTGCTGTTCCCTTCTTGTTTCTGATCTTGATCCAATTCTGATTGGTGAGAATATTGAAATCATACACGACTCAACTCAATCACATAATTTGAGACTCAACTTGAGATTGCCCTGAAAATTCGTTATAGGTCTTCCGATTTTGTGATTTGATTTTGTGCTGTTTCCTTCTCGTATCTACTTTCGATCCGTTGTTGTTTGGTGGGAATAGTCAAATCATACCTGACTCAACTACTGACTAATAATCAGAGAGTCAAATGGAATATTAATAAATATAAATTCCTCAAGGTACTTTGGTGGTATCAGTTTTGAGTTCTATACCTCAATTTACCTGATTTGCACGAAGATTCGTGTGAAGTTGAAAGTTGTCCAACTCACGATTTTCTAATCCTGAGTTCCTTGCGGAAGGAAGGAGTGTTCATATAAAAAACAAATTTCATCCCGCTGAATTTCGGGTTGAGTTAGGTATGGATTCACCATGAGTGACTTAACCCGAGATGTAATTGCGGTTATTGGTTGTAATTGTGCTTTGAGGTCTAGGACCGCGAAACTTTTGTTTGCAGTCGATACCGACGCATATTCGCAGTTCGCAGACTTCTTGAATTTATTTTTGGATCGGCTTGATTATTTTACTGAGGCGTGTAGAGAAATAGCTCGACTGCGATATACTTCGCCAGATCTCCGATTTATCGGTACAATAAATGAGTAACCCAAACATTTTCATCAGATGTTTTTGAAAATGAATTCTGAAAACGTTTGTTCGCAGAAGCATTCTCGGTATTACTTTCGGTGAAACATACTTCAAGGAAATCTCAGATTGTGGTTTTTTCTCCAACTTTCATAGTATGAAAATCTGCACACTTGATTAGTCTTTCGTTTTTGGCAGTAACATGTTGAAATCCTTTCCAAATTGATGTGCATGGATTCGAAACAAAGTATTTCCCTGAAGGAACATACAGTATAATCAGAGGCAATGAAAATCCTGTTCAGAAGTACAGGGTCATTCAAACTGGATGTCTCGTACCCATCGCGGAAAACCGGAGAAATGTAATCTATTTTTTTTATGCAATGTTATCAGTTTCTGAGATGAAATTCTTCCAGTTCTTTTCTATTTCTCGAATTTTTCTCCAGTCTCTCACTGGGACCATCAAAATCTTGTAAATCAAGTGAACTTTTATGGACTGGGTGTTTAAATCATTTACTTCGGTTTACGTAAATATTTACGATACAATAAAGTCCACTGACACAGATCGTGGTAGAAAATGCATGTATCCTTGAGTTTGAGCTGAATGCTAATGCCAGGGGTGTGTAAAAATGCGAACAATACCGGCATTGTTCTAGTATCAGCGTCAATCGTCGCAGTCCCATTTACTTAGTGAAATGTTTTGAATTGCACCTGGTATCCATCAACGACATGGTGGTTATGGCTCTCCCATAAGTAGCCTGTCGAACTTCACCAGCATCTTCTACGACCAATTGGAAACAAGTTCGAATGACCAGAAGTTGTATAGCCACTGTTATTCAACAATATTTTTGAATCGATTTTATTTGAGAATGTACCAATGCAACAAAGTGTACAAGTGTACAATGTGAACGGACAAACCAACAAGGAATATTTTTTTTTCTCTCACTTTTACTCAAAGGACTGAATGAGGGCGTATCCAATATGCCTCAAGATGAATTCCGCAAGATTAATTCTGAGATGAGATTCTGCATACAAAATTTTGGCATTTGGCATAGAAACTTCATTCCTTGTACCGAGTTGCATAATTTTATCACTCGTGATGTTTTGAACTGTTTTTTCTTATTTGCTGGTAGAAGCCGTTGGTGAAGTTTGGCAGGCTAATCATGGAACACCCTGTGAAAAGTTAGTCACACATCCACCAATATTGCCCCAAACATGAAATAGTTTACTTAGTGTTCGAAACAAAATGATAAAAGTTGCAGACACCTAATAACGTGAAATGAAACTGGCTCTCGTATATGTAACTCAGAGCCAGTTGAGCAATCGCTATATATAATCATTGTGACATTAGTTGATTCGGAGATGGAAATATTAATTTGAAATTAATCTATCAAACAACCTCGGAGACTAATGATCCATCAATCAGTCGAGTAAATCAATTAGATCAATATGCCTGAACTAACAACGTATTCAAACAAGACACCATGGATTAGTCATCCTCTTAAAACCGAGAATACTCTGAATGATACAGTATGATAATTGGGAGGATTCTATTGACATCATCAAAATGGATTTGTACATACAATTACAGTATAATCAACTCTCATCGAGTTTTTTTGGTCAATTTTCAAGCATGGGTAATTTTCACGCGTTGGTTCTTGGTTGTCTGTGATTTCTGATGGTGTTTTGATTGAGATGAGCGTCAGTGTAAAGGAAACACACAGTGAATTGGAGTTTTTAGAGACTTTGGAATAAGAGTTGGTGAATGATTTATGTTATAGTAAATTATGTATAGAAGTAATGCTGATTGTTTTTGAGTTTATTCAGTACAGTTACAGTACATTCGATTACGAGAAAAAAATATAAGTTTTGTGTTAACGAATCATCAAATTTCATTCCAATATCTCTAAAAACTGCGAAGATGTTCACTTGTATTTTCGAATAAAAAGAACGATTCTGATATATCTTATCAAGAATATACCTACAATTCGGAGAGACCTACCATGAAGTGAATATGAGTTATCATTTCATAGCCTGTGAAAATCCTAATGATTAGGAAACTATATTAGGTGTTATTCTATTTGCTCGTGTCTCAGATACCAGATTACGGTTTCATCATAATACCTATCATGTAGGTGAATGGTGTTACCCATATTTTCTTTTGATCGAAGAAAAAAGTGATCGGTTAGTTTCACAATAGTATGTGAAAATTTTAAAACAATGTTTGAGTTATATTACTATATAGGGGTTCACTACAAATTTTCTAAACAAAATATTGATCAGAATTATGAATTTATTCCTTTGAGAATTGAATACTTACCCTGAAATTTCCTCAATTCAACATTTTTTATGTTTTTATGTGTGTCTTTCGACATACCTAAAACAAATCCCGGTCACATGGTGGATGTGGAGAAAAATCACGCCTTCCATCTTTTGCTTATATTATCAGATATATGATACAATATCAGACATTATTCTGTGGAACGTGTCATCGGCTTTTAATTTTTTTACTGCCTCTATATATGAATCATCAGACGGCGTTTATGCAATAATTGGGAAACTTGAGTTCATGAGACCACTCGATCGGTATTTCGAAATCATCTCTCTATGGATGGAAACAAATACGTGTTCGCATTAGTCATCATAGTTCATCATCCAGACGATATACAGATGGCATAACAGGATACTATATAAAATACATGATTATTATTATATCGATTGCTGGACCTTTTTGAAAATGAATCGTGCATGCGCCTGCCTGGACTGTTTTGTTGCGGATTTGGGCCTTCAAGAAAATTAGAAATGATTTTAATTCTCAAGGTCGTTCACATGCCACTTTGCATATTTCTGATGATTTATGAATTCACCAACATAATGTTGGTGCCATACCGTCTTTGAATCCATTCACTTTTCTTGGATTTCTCATTGAGGTATTCAACAAATTCTGCTCCTTTCGATTCACAATGTGCTAGCTACAGCCCAAAATCTTGACGACGATGTTCATGACCAGGTGGGTCTACAAATTAGTATCACTGGAAATCAGTTTTGAAGAGTTTTCCAATGATGTATAACACATGTTCTCTTCTGAACTTTTAAGATTGACTTCAAATTTGGCACACTGTATAATACTATATACCTTGTTTCTGATAAATATCGTTTCTGAATCTAGTAACGTAGTTGATTAAATGTTGTATATACTGAGTCGGTGAATGTGGTGGTGAATGAACTGTCAGTGTGACACTTGTGACATATCTCTGAACAGCTCATGATATTTATTCTTCTGAATGAAACGAAATATAAAATGAGTAATGCTTGCAGGGACTTTTGCGAAACGAGAATAGTATGAGTAACTCATTGGTAGAAGTCTTTGGGTTTCCTCTTCACTAACTAACTAACTGAGAAGAATTTCAACATTGACATCCTTATCGAAATGACGTTCCTTACATTTAGGTTTCTCAAATGCTCCCTGGTATCCAAAATTCTCTTTGAGCCCTACAAATTTTCGACGATGTGGAACTATCCGGAAAGCAAAAGGTTGGCTTATATCGATTAGTTGATGATCATTCATATTTTCTTCGGATCGAGACTATTCGGATGGTAGGAAACTATTAGTCCAACACCGAAATGTCTTTCACTGAGTATGAGTATGAGTATGAGTGGCCACCATAAGGCAGCTAATCAGCAATCTGTAATCTCTAAAGTAATGGAAAAAGCAATCAACATCGAGCTCATCCGATATCTAGAGAGCTCAAGAATCGTGAACGACCGGCAATATGGCTTTCGCCACCAGAGGTCAACTGGAGATCTGCTTGCCTATGTGACACATAAGTGGCAGATGTCAATAGAGAAACATGGGGAGTCACTGGCTGTAGCCTTGGATATCTCCAAAGCATTTGACCGAGTTTGGCACCAAGGCCTCCTAGCGAAACTTCCGTCATATGGTTTGCCGCCCCAACTGTGTCTTTTACTATCGAGTTTTCTTGCAGATAGATCACTCTACGTGGTGGTAGACGGGATATCGTCTAATACAATGACGATCAATGCTGGTGTTCCACAAGGCTCTGTCTTGGCACCAACTTTTTTCTTGCTCCACATCAATGATTTGTTGAATGTGACCTCCAGCCCAGTTCATAGCTTTGCGGATGATAGTACACTTCATTCCGCCTTTTCCTCTAGAGCCCCTATATCATCCAACGGGGCCAGAGGTGCAAGGCGAAGACAGGTTGATGCTTTAAATGAGGATCTGACTAGAATTCTGAAATGGGGATCTGAGAATCTAGTACAATTCAATGCAACTAAAACTCAAGCTTGTATGTTCACAAAGAAGGCTGATCACACAATGCCCAATTTGATGATTTCGGGTACCACTGTTCCTATGAGGTCGTCAATATCCTTGCCGGGTGTCACCACCAACAGTGCTCTCTCATGGGACGATCATGTGAGGTCCATTGCGAACACTGCTTCACAAGAACTTGGTTTTCTATTCCGTGCGAAGAGATACTTCACATCCCAGCAACTGCTTATGATCTACAAAGCACAAATTCGACCTGTCCTGGAGTACCTATACCAAGCATCATTCATCAATAGAACGGCAAAGTTGTGGAATTCTTTGCCTAGTGAAGTCTTTCCTGATGCTTACAATCTCAAAACTTTCAAGAATGCCACCACGCGCGATTCCTAGTAGACAAACCAGACGAGCTCAAGCTGGTCACCCCTACACTGTCAGGCTCGAGACCTGTCGAACATCGCTATACCGAGCATCATTCATCAATAGAACGGCAAAGTTGTGGAATTCTTTGCCTAGTGAAGTCTTTCCTGATGCTTACAACCTCCAAACATTCAAGAAAAATTCCAACACCTTCCTTCTTTCCCAAAATTCCACCGCTGGCTAACACGATGTTCCTCGAACATCATAGGTTTCCCTTTCGTGTTGTCCACAGATTAAAAAAAAAAAAAATTCCAACACCTTCCTACTCTCCCAAAATTCCACCGCTGGTTAACACGATGTTCCTCGAACATCATAGGTTTCCCTTTCGTGTTGTCCACAGATAAAAAAAAAATGCGATTCGAGCGTAATGGATTCACATTCCCGTAGATACTCGATGGTCATTTCAGAGTCTTCTCATAGTGTCGGCGAAGCATAAACAACGGAAAATATGAGTGAAATTCCGCATACACTTGAAGCATATCAAAAGATGCGAGGTGCAGATTACGAAACGGCCTTTTCTGCGGAGCTTTCAACTCTCGAAGCTCCGAGTAAATAGTGTGATTGATAAAACCGGACATAGGTACACATCGCCGAAGTACCTACTCGAAAGGAATTCTAATCGCCGTATTTTCCTTGGCTCCTATTGTTGTAATATTCATTTGCGAGCTGCACAGAGGCCCTAGGAGCATACTAAGTGCACGTTGAAATGCTCGAACGGCAGCCTGAATCTTAATAAGCAATGAGATTCGAATTGCCTGTTAAGTGACATCCGGCCTCTGCCTCCAACGACACTTGTGTTTTTACATGGCAATGTGCGATTTCGGTCGGCCCGCGAACATGTGCGCTGACGACGTTGTTGACACTAGTGCTAGTGCCAGTAGTGCCAGCCGAGGTGAATTTAGTGCGTCAATATTTATTCGATGCATGTAATTCACGTCGGTGTTGTTTTCGACGTTATATCTACGAGAGCCGAATTGTTCGGTGCCCAGGGTGCCTGAAGTACCACTCGGATGAGATTTCGGTGAGCAGCCATATTTGTTCTACTTGGATCGGAAGAGTTTCGGGCAATACATGGAACAATGCTTCTTGCATTTTTTTCTGTGATCAACGATCTCATCTCGAAGAATTTATGGTTATGATGCAGCATGAAAATTTCATATTTTTTCGATCTAGATCTACAGGGTGTCCTTAAAAGGTCTTTACAAAAAGCTACCACATATTCTTCAGACCAAAACAATTCGATACAAGCAAACTTACCTCAATAAAAAGTTGCTTAGTTTGGGCGCTAGACGGCTCTGAAGTTGAAATTTTCAAATTGATTTTGCTTCATAACTTTTGAACGGCTCATGAGATTTTTTTCAAATTTGGTACGTTGGCATAGACTCATCGGGCAATGAAACTCATATCATAATCATAATGAATATCATTCCATGGGCGTAGAACTTGATTCTTTCAGTAAATAAACATCTAAAACTCCTACGCCAATGGAAAAAAATTAGTTTCAATATGAAATCTAAATTATTCAACTCATTCACTACAAAAAAGGTACTCTTGACAAAAGTCGATTCCTCTCATGGTTTCGACAAAATTTTAATTTTAGTGATTTAGAGCATAATTAATAATAAAACGATTAACAGATATTTCATAAAAATTGTTCAAAATGTTCACCATTTTCACGTATACAAAGATTTATACGACGCAAGAATGTGAATATCACTGTTTTCGAGCAGATAATAATAGTCTTCAGAAAAAAAAACCAGTGCTACTTATTTTCAATCGAAATAACCTATGCAAAAAGTACATCTCAACTTTTTGCGTCGTATAAATCTTTGTATACGTGAAAATGGTGAACATTTTGAACAATTTTTATGAAATATCTGTTAATCGTTTTATTATTAATTATGCTCTAAATCACTAAAATTAAAATTTCGTCGAAACCATGAGAGGAATCGACTTTTGTCAAGAGTACCTTTTTTGTAGTGAATGAGTTGAATAATTTAGATTTCATATTGAAACTAATTTTTTTCCATTGGCGTAGGAGTTTTAGATGTTTATTTACTGAAAAAATCAAGTTCTACGCCCATGGAATGATATTCAGTATGATTATGATATGAGTTTCATTGCCCGATGAGTCTATGCCAACGTACCAAATTTGAAAAAAATCTCATGAGCCGTTCAAAAGTTATGAAGCAAAATCGATTTGAAAATTTGAACTTCAGAGCCGTCTAGCGCCCAAACTAAGCAACTTTTTATTGAGGTAAGTTTGCTTGTATCGAATTGTTTTGGTCTGAAGAATATGTGGTAGCTTTTTGTAAAGACCTTTTAAGGACACCCTGTATATTCAAATATGGAAATTCAATTCTCGGGATAATTCAGGAGGAGGACGAGTTGTTTCAACTTCCTGAGAAGCTTGAAAAAGGAACTGCAACTTGGAAGTAAATTTCTTGAAACACTTGACCTCTCACATAACAGGCCAACACTATAATCAGATGGAAATCGTGCGTAATATTCAAGATAAGCAAAAATTCGTCTCCAAATCTATGCTACCGATAAAAGATCAACAAGTCCAGAATAATGTCAACTCATTTCTGAAGGTTGGTAGTGAAGGTGCAATCGTAAATATTTATTCAGGGTACGTTGCATTTTTGATCGTATCTCTGTTTTTTGTATGATTATCACTATTCTACCTGGAAATGAACTTCGCTAGCGTTCTAAATATCCCAAACATAGGTTTGTGTTTTCGGTAGAACAAGGGTAGACGAAAAAAAAAAACCAATAAACAAGCCCGTTGACGTGTTGATACCCGATAAAGGGTATACGAATTAACTGATGAGACTCTGCGAGATACCCTTGTGGTTCAGCTCTCCCAAAAACCACTTAAAAATAACGTATGTGTGAATTATTTTCTGCGATGAGGTCAAACTGATACATTCTAGCAATATCAGAATGGCAAATGATTCTGTAATAGTTGTCTGTATTGTCAATCAATCTCAAGGTTATTCATTTGAATTCATATTATCTTCCGCAAACATAACACTCAAGTATGTGCTTGGATGTACTTATTCTATGGGCGATAGGAAATATTCCGCCATATTGGGCAGGTATGCAAAACTGATTATTAACTGTTCGACAATAGAATATTAATTTTTTCGCATTGTGTATGTTTCAAGTACTGTAATGAAAACTCCATCAAGAACTCAAATAGGCAGGCAAGTTGATCATTAGAAGCGAACAGCCCATGAACGGTTCAATATAACGGTATTCAGATTATTGATAAAATTGGACACACTACACAATATTTGCGAACATTGAGAATTTATTCAAGTTCCGAAGCCACAGACTGCATTTTTTCTTGGTGTACGTATACGCCTTATGGTTGAGATGTGATCTTCACGGTGAACTTTAAAGTAGTTTAAAATCATATAGGAGCCCGTAAACAATAAAACTAAATTGGAAAGCATCGTGTTACAACCGCTTCATCGGATTTCGACAAAATACATTCATCACCTTAGTGAAGCTATATTGTTTCACTAATTCGATGGATACCCAGAAAGGCATACATGAACTTGGTATAGAAGCATGAATTAGGAAATATAAGCTTCATCATATAAGAATGGGTCGCGATAGTCGGAACAAAACAAGCTTCCGCGTCTAAAATATGGCGGATGAAAAGCCACCAAAATTTGAACAGTTATTCAACTCTTTGAACTCATCCTTATGAATTATTCTTCTAGCTCACTCGTGAGCTGCGGGCCATCAGTGATTTCCGATATCGCATATGAAATTTTTCGTGCAAACTATTCGGATCGATCTTCGGTTTATTTACATATTCCACCCTATACGCGAATATGATATTTCTGTCGACCGATAAAAATACTGCAGCCGTCTGAGTTATTATTATAAACCTTCATCCGAACGTTTTGGAATAGCTATAAGAGGGTTCTCCTCCACTCATTCTTATGACCCCATTTTGAAAGCTGCCATCCACATAGGCACTCATTTTTCTGTCCATACACTTGACGTTGTTGAATAAACTCGAACAGGAATATGCTCGGGCTGACTTACTACTCATATGTATTTCCAAAACGGAATCATTCGTGGAATGCTGATTCATAGGATGACAGATGGACTTTTTCTCATTCCCGATTTGGAAATGGCTTGAAAAATTTCGAAATTGGTATCAATTCAATAAGTATCGATTCAAATCCATTTAATTGGAATTGCCTACTCATTCATTTCATCGATTTAAATGAGGATCTGACAAGAATTCTGAAATGGGGATCTGAGAATCTAGTACAGTTCAATGCAACTAAAAATCAAGCTTGTATGTTCACCAAGAAGGCAGACCACACAATGCCCAACTCGATGATGTCGGGTACCACTGTTCCTATGAGGTCGTCAATATCAATGCTGGTGTTCCACAAGGCTCTGTCTTGGCACCAACTTTGTTCTTGCTCCACATCAATGATTTGTTGAATGTGACCTCCAGCCCAGTTCATAGCTTTGCGGATGATAGTACACTTCATTCCGCCTTTTCCTCTAGAGCCCCTATATCATCCAACGAGGCCAGAGGTGCAAGGCGAAGACAGGTCGATGCTTTAAATGAGGATTTGACAAGACTTTTGAAATGGGGATCTGAGAATCTAGTACAGTTCAATGCAACTAAAACTCAAGCTTGTATGTTCACCAAGAAGGCTGATCACACAATGCCCAATTTGATGATGTCGGGTACCACTGTTCCTATGAGGTCGTCAATATCCTTGCTGGGTGTCACCACCAACAGTGCTCTCTCATGGGACGATCATGTGAGGTCCATTGCGAAGACTGCTTCACAAAAACTCGGTTTTCTTTTCCGTGCGAAGAGATACTTCACATCCCAGCAACTGCTTATGATCTACAAAGCACAAATTCGACCTGTCCTGGAGTACTGTTCACATGTTTGGAGCTCAGCCCCCAAACATACGCTAAAGCTCTTAGATTCAATTCAGAAGAGAGCTATTCGCCTAGTCGATGATACAACACTCACCAAATCATTGACCTCTCTAGATCATAGTAAAAAGGTCGGCGATCTATGCCTTTTTTATAGGTACTTTCACGGTCGGTGCTCAACGGAAATATCATCTATTATGCCACCACGCGCGATTCCTTGTAGACGAACCAGACGAGCTCAAGCTGGTCACCCCTACACTGTCAGGCTCGAGACCTGTCGAACATCGCTATACCAAGCTTCATTCATCAATAGAACGGCAAAGTTGTGGAATTCTTTGCCTAGTGAAGTCTTTCCTGATGCTCACAACCTCCAAACTTTCAAGAAAAATTCCAACACCTTCCTACTCTCCCAAAATTCCACCGCTGGCTAACACGATGTTCCTCGAACATTATAGGTTTCCTTTTCGTGTTGTCCACAGATAAAAAAATACAGTAGTGGTGTTATTATCATTGATGTTCCATTGATCTCATGGGATCTTCGATAGTTTCACATCGCTAGGTATATTCCAGGAATCAGAAGATTCTTCGAGAATATAGAAGGATTTGAATTATTATTAGAAATCGCTGCTGGAAATAATGTGATCAATTTTCGATATTGGAAGTGGTATCGTTTTTAACTTTCGAACGCTGTGTTTACTGTACGTGCTCAACGCGAAGAAACACGTCTCCGAGGACTGGATATAATTGGCTTGAAGTGCGCCCAGCAACACCGCTCAAAGGATTGAGCCATCTCTTCTAATCTAATCAACAAAATGTTGTACAAGTGTTTCGAGTTACCTGCCCTCCCGTGCCATTGTCGGCTTCTTGTGGATAGCGACACCACATTGCTATTTCGGTTGTGGTGGACTGAACAGAGGATGATATTTACTTAGAATTGTGAAAAGCGTTACTTTCAAATCAATGTTAGTTCATGTTTATAATAGCTCAAACACGTTTTGAAGATTCAACAAGATAAACATTGATATAAATTTTGAAAGAAGGTTTTGAAACAAAAACAAAACATGAAAACTAGTAGATATACAGGGAGGCCCAATGAAAACGAAACAAGGTATGCATTAAAATAAATGATTATGTAATGTTGGATAGGACAGGATTTGAAACACATGAGGCACTTCTTAAATGAACATCGTTCTAACTACAGAATGAGAAATAGTGACGAAAGGGAAAAAAGCGTTACTTTCCATCATGTACTAGCCGATTATTTTCATAAACGTGTTTTCTCGAGAACTACTGCATTGAATTCCAAAAACAAAGAAGCGTTGGTAAGAGATATCGATTACCTTCGAAATGATGTATCACTTGACCCCTTATCTCCGAGATTCAAGGATTGGAGCTCACCCCTCCAAGGGGTTCGCATATTTTCCACTCGAAATGAAAATCGACCGGCTTGAGCGTTTTGTTTTTCTGAGAACGATAACTATGTCAAATCGGCCTTGTTTCGTTTTCATTGGGCCACCCAGTACCTGTAGTCTTTGTTTCGTCTTTCTCTGAGTGTTGTCTCCGGAGATGTTCTCTGAGTGTGAAGTCCTGTGAAATTCTTTGGAAGACACTAGAACTTTTTCTTAAGGTTGATCAATGTATTCGATCTTTCATTGTTGGAACTACCAGATAAATCGTTGGTTCACCGCAAACCTGAAAGTATCTGTCTCGATACTCTTTCCCTTTGCAAGTAATTACATAGTACATAGAGCCACATGATGGTTTCGGTTCATTGCTGGCGTTCCACAAGGATCTGTCTTGGCACCAACTTTGTTTTCGCTCCACATCATGGTAGGTGTGACCTCCTGCGCAGTCCATAGCTTCGGGGATGATAGTACACTTCATACCACCTCATTTAGAGCCCCTTCATGTGGCCAGAGGTGCAAGACGGCGACAGGTCGATACTATGAAGGATAAAGTGGCAAAAATTTCAAAATGGGGATCTGAACCAGAAAAATTTTGTTGCTCATGCTTCTTTTCGTGATCAATTATAAACCTCTCAAAAATCGTATATTTTGTTTGGGAATGGCATCATGAAATGTTTCAAAAGTAGATAGGCGGGCAAACTCGTGTATCTTCCAATCAACTTTCTCAACAAGTATGATTAGCACCGTCAATTCTGATGGGTTTGTATTGGAATGCTATTTCCGATCCTATGTGCCAGCTGATGAAACGTTGAATAATTGACAGGGCATCTCCATCGACTTGTCTGTTACTCAACCACATGTACACACATTAAACTGTGGATTTATTTACAGAATCACGAACCGTAATATAATGCTGGATGAACGCACCATTTCATACAACGGACTCCAGAAAACATAAATAGGAAATCAACCAAACAAACATAAGTAACAATTAACAACAGTGCATGATTATAAAGTTGGTCGTATAATTTGGATTTTGTCAGCAAACAATGCCCGAATTACCTGAATTACTTTGAACATTGGCCAGAAGGTACAGAAAAACCGACACCGGTTATTCAAAGTGCCCCAGCGAGCAGGATATTTGGGATCTATTAGCGATAAATATGATCTCAAAGTCAAACTCAGTCGTTTCAAGTCATGTGAACGATATTACCAAAAATACCTGACAGCTGCATATAGATAGGTACTTGGAAACAGCGTTTTGTCATCAGATAACCTTCTGTGATTATACTTTTACAGATTCTTGCTCGTAATTTTTTCGATTCATTTGTAGTAAGTACAGATTCATGATCTTTTTTTTCATCTGACAACACGAAAGGAAAACCTATAATGTTCGAGGGACATCGTGTTAACCAGCGGTGGAATTTTGGGAGAGAAGGTAGGTGTTGGAGTTTTTCTTGGAAGTTTCGAAGTTTTCAGCATCAGGAATGAGTTCACTAGGCAAAGAATTCAATGAAAATCAACCTTCAGATACTTGAAAGAGGAATTTTCCATTTGTCCAAATATCGAAATTTCTACTGATCTCAAAGGTAGACGTTTCGAGAACTAATCTGCTCCCGTTTCCAACACAAAGGAAGATATTTTCTTTTTTTGACACATTATTATTGCTATTTTTATTTTCAGAAATGAGGAGAGAAATTCCCAAAAAATCTGTAGAAATTCATATACCACCTCCTTAATTCTGACAAGAACTTCAAGACTGTTGAAGATTGTCCCAATGATAAATCCAATATTATAATTCACAGTAACTCAATGCGAGAGTAACCATGCTCAAATTTCCATTCATTTTGTTTATCTTGGTCTGTATAAGTTGTCGGTGGAGAATGAGTCAATGAACATCAAATTATATAACACACAACATACACTGTAATCTCAAGATTTTATATAGAAGATTAGCCTTCTCCAATGTGTGGTCCGTGCACGTGGGATCATGGTTAGTTTCATAAACAGAATGGGTAGGTTTCATGATTTGGAATAATATACAATGCGACATAAAGACCGTTTTCATTCATAACCTCAGAGAAATTATTGTTACAAAACATTCCAGGATGTTATTCATTACGCACCAGAAAGAATTAGAACTGTACAAAATTTATGTTAAGTTAACCCGTATTATATACGAACTCACGATTGTCAATCAGTGAGTTCGAGTTGCGGTATCTAGGATTAACAGTTTCCTTTTCTTGGTATCATTGGGATGAGGTGATGGATTTGATTCGAAATGTCATCAATATTATAAGCGAAGAACTGAAAAGAAAATATTTCGCAGTAATCGCAGAGAGACATTTTTCACATGTCGGAATTTTTTGAAACTCCCTGAACATTTTTGAATGTTGAGAAAGTTGAAAAATATATCAAGTTCTGAATTCATCCCCACAGTTATCCTGAACGGACCAATTGAGATCTATAGTTTGATGATACCTTGAACTGGAAGCTCTTCGTTGGGATCTCAGTTAGAGAAAAGTTTCGGGTTTTGATTCTCAACATCGGTACATATGACAATCTTATTAAGACCGCCATCATGAATAGATTGGATTTTTATACATATGCCAGCCAAATGGGATTTCAGTACCATTGGAAAGAGTAGAAAGAATAGTCGAAAACTCACTAGAAAGTGACTTTATAATCGAAAGAAGACATCTTGGTTCTCAATTTCATCGTTAAATTTTTAGCAAATTTCTTGAATCAAATTTCGTCATATATTAATGTTCAACACCAAAACCCGAACTTTTCCTCTAACTCGACCACCCTCGTATCTCTACTTGTCTAGGAGATCGCATGGCGAGATAGGTGAAAAAACGATTCGCATGAACACCTATTGACGGAATATATCTAGTAAAGTGTATCAAGTTTCATCCTGATTCTGTTATTTGCCACCGATTTCGAGTGTTCATGGGATATCTCATCCTCATCCAGCTTGTTCCTTTTCGTTTTCATGACACAAACTTGGCAAATATTCAGTGCACCTTCAGTTTGCCAGCAACAAGGGACAAGAGCACAGATCGGCATCCTATCCTACCGACTGGAGACTGAAACAGCACCACGTGTGCGACACATGTGCTGAAAATGAACTTGCTGTACGGCTAGGGCCCAGACTTATTGGAAGCTTTATGGTATTTCCGTTACTTTTTGTATTTTTACCTCATCTTTTCGTCACACGAATTGTCTTTTATTTGGTCATCTGGACGAATCCTGTCTCAAGCCCCATTACTGGGCCGTTTTGCATTGTCAGCACATCTGAAGTTTGACATTCGAGGGAGAAATATTGTCTCGGATGTTTTGTTTTTTTCCTGTTATCTTTTCTTTCTGCCTTCCTCTTGATATCTTCAACAATGCTCGGTGCGATACCATCCCTGACGATCCACTAATTATTGTTTCCAATTTTTCATTTAATGGATTTTCCGACTCTGCGCACGAAATGGACTGAAGTCTATTCAGTAGTATATTCGCAGTTCGGAAAATTATGTTTGATCTGACTTGGCGATTTCGATAAATTGAATTTCCTATATCCTGCTGGACTATAATCACTCATCGCAGAAATATGCAACGGAAATTGAATGTAATTATCGATGAAAAGTGGAAATAATAGTTGTAAAACACCCATTTTGCTAAGAACTCGGTCCATTCTAAGATATTTACACCTATTTAAATTTCTTGGTCTCGATTTCTCGCCCAAAAATAGATTTCTTGAGTCACTACAGAATTCAGATTTATTTGCACGCTTTTGATACCCATTATTATCCAATTATTGGTTACGAACTATTTTCATTCTGAGTTTCTACGAATTCAAAAGTACATGAATACTGGACATCAACAATGGGCTGAGTGCCAAAAATTTGATTTCAATTTATTCATTTTTTTGTTGTCTCTAAAATATTTGATAAAAGGAACCCGAACCGAATTGATGTATTCATAATGTATGTAGGACTAGATTCATTCACTATTTTCAAAATGTTCATTAATTCTCATAAATTTGAAGTAATATTTGATTCAGAAAAATATAGAATATCTTCAGCGGCAAGTGAAAGCAGCAGCAGTGAAAGAAATCTCAAACTTGATAGTTTGTTCGATAATGAACATTGTTGAGGTTCACATGATTAAAATTACTTTGAACCTTGCTTTCCACTTTTAGAGACTTGATTCTTCTGCTTTTCCTTCTGTTTGATTACAGCGTGCTTCAAATAAAAAAGAAAATGGCCTATTAGGACACGTGTAAAAAGTTGATTTTTCTGAGAATAATCGCTTGATATATTGCTCATTTGTTTGAATTTCAAGAATTTTCACGGAATACAAAAACAATCACTTCGACTGAACTATTTCAAGCTACTCTCCCTTACCAAATATCGATGCAAATATGTTTTTAATGAGGAAATCAAAATACTGCTTCGAATTTTCGTTTTCTTAGATTCAAATGGCTCTTTCCAGTTCCCAAAATGATGGTAAAGTCTCGATTCAAAAAATCATCAAACTACTTCACTAAATACTCGATCATCAATTTTATTTTTTTTGGCTCATAGCCCTTCATTGAAGTCCAGTCTTATTGACGTTACCCAAGAAAAGAAGGAAGCACACATGAGGAGTGCGCGAAAAAAGCTATCAAAACAGTGTGATGCACTTTGAAACGAAAACGGGAGAAAGCGAAGGTTGTTTAGAAGTAACGCTAACATAATATTTACTTCATTTACAGGATCTGGCAAGTCATAAGTCATGGGGTTCCACATCTGGCACATGGTTCTAGCCCTATGCACTTTCATCGACTCCGCTGCATATGTCCTCACTCTATCAGGTCGGTAAGAAATGACAAAGTTTCGAAAAATCATTATGAACCCAGTGGCGGCTCGTTGTTAACTTGACATTTTGCCTCCAGACGAACCGATGTACGAACCCCTCATAACTGACAATTTCGAGAACATAACGATAATCAGCAACGACACATTGACTTTGCAATGCCCGAAGAGGTCTGGAACGATAGACTGGAAATTGCTCGCAAATAGTTATGACACTAAAGATTCGCTGATAAAGGTGATATAGTGATAGAGGAAATCGTTGGCAGGTATACGTAAACAATTTTCATTTCCAGAAAAACTCGGACACTCTGAATCTGACTAATATAAGTATCCAAAACGCTGGATTGTATGGATGTTATTCGAATGGGAAACTGCTAGTGAAGAGATTCAATGTCACAGTATTCGAGGCTCCGCACTTTTTGAAGAAGATGCAGAAGCTTGTTGGTAAACCAGCAGGCAACATGGTCAGGCTCAACTGCAAAGCAGGAGGTTTCCCGACACCTAATATAACTTGGTACAGAGACGATAAATCTCCGCCAACTAGGAAACTGGGCGACATCAAGACGAACCATTGGGCATTGACTTTGGAAGACTCTGTACCCAACGACAAAGGAAACTATACGTGTGTAGTTTGCAATGTCGTGGGTTGCATCAATTTCACCTTCAATGTAGACGTTGTTGGTAAGTTATGACTTTCACCGTGTTCACGGATATATTTGATGATAGACATGTTTTTATCGGTTAGAGCGATTTCCAACAAAACCTTACATAAAGGAAGGATATCCTCAGAATTTAACAGTTCTTGTTAACACCACGGCCACATTCGAATGTCCGCAGATTTTCGCCGATCTGGAACCATATATACAGTGGTTTAGAACGAAAGATCAGCCGAACTTGATCGAAGAGGACAGTAAATTAAACTTGACATTACTACAGGTTGATATTATTCATTTGATAATTCTATAAGGCTGGTGGAGGTGGTGGATCTTTCGAGCATTTTGAGATCGTTTTATAATCGACAAGAACACATATGCACCGAGTCACGGGAATGGGCCAGACAGATTATCAATCATAGGCTTTGGAAAAGCGAACACTTTCCAAAGTTCAGTTGTGTTCTTGTCTGTTATGTCAGCACTTTGGTCATAATATCTGGTGAAGGTGGTGATTAACGATACCGAAGGTGTTGGTGTTTTTGTTTGTTTATTCGTCACTGACTTTGTGCTCATTTGGAACATTTTTGTGGTGACGGTTCGTTTCCTTTCTAGAGCGGTATCACAGCAGTCCGATACTAACCACAGGACTCGATAATATGACAGTCACTTTTGGTTCCAATGTTACCATGAAATGTGAGTTCGTTTCAGACCTGCATCCTTTCATAACTTGGATCAAATTCCCTGATTCCAACTGTACTGACAAAGAATTAAGTTCATGCGATCTCATAGAACTTCAGGTATTTCAATGGATACGTCATAGTTATATTTTCAACAGAGAAGAAGTTTGGCAGTAGTATTTGATGGAAAATCCTGTGTTTGCTCCTGCCAAGCCTCTCCTTCGTAGAAATAATTTTCCCTAACTCAGTTCTGTCCATTCGTATACTAATGAAACTTACCTATTTATGTTTGCATGCATTATCATCAGACTCTGACATACCTTGCTTGATTTCAAGTTCAGAGAGTGATTATCATTTTCACCATTTCAGAAAAGTGATTTTTCAAATATGAGTCCCGAAGTATTTGAACTGTATAATGTTACTCATGACGATGAAGGGTGGTATGCATGCTTTGCATCTAATAGTTTAGGCACAACGATTTCCAAAGCCTATCTGCAAGTTGTCGATGAATTGCCAGGTAAACAAAATATCAGAATAATGAAGAAAAATATGAAAATATCGTTGTCCCATGAAGAAGTATGGTCTCGTTAGTCAGAATTATGTGAACATATATAGTTTTAGGTCTCGATGAACCACGTAACATCGTTATAATGATCATCAGTGTTGGCGTGGTCATCTTGTTCGTGATTTTCGTCATCGCATTCATATGCATACACTACAGACAAAAAATCAAGCGAGAGCAAAGGGAAAAAATGATAGCTGTCGAGACGGCCAGGGCAGCTATAGTAACCCAATGGACCAAAAAAGTGATCATCGAAAAGATACACAATGCCTCAGAAAACGTATTAGAACCTTTGGTAAGTCCCAAATGGAAGTGCGAGCACGCTGTACATCGTGTTCATCTCGTTTTCAGCTAATGCCCGTGGTCAAGATAGAGAAACAGAAATCGCAAACGAATAATTCCGGAGACGGTATGATATCGGAATACGAACTGCCCATGGACTCTGACTGGGAGATCCCGAGGGAATATCTGACTCTGGGCAAGAACCTCGGAGAAGGAGCATTCGGCAAGGTAGTCAAAGCCGAGGCCATGAACCTCATCAAATCAGGGAGCTCCACCGTCGTCGCTGTTAAAATGTTGAAAGGTAAACCTCAACCTACAAGAACACGTTCGGTGTTCCTTATTTTCGAATGGGAACATCGAAAACTTTCAATCAACGGGTTACGTGATAAACCCTGTATATAGTTCGATTGTTGACAATGAGAGGGAGTGCTAAACTGGCAATCTCGAATGATCGTTATGATTCCATGTTTCGTATCTCGAGCTGAACTGCTTTTTGATTCTTCTTTGGTAGATCGATCTAGGTCCCCATCTTCTCAATTTGTTGTTGTTATTTATTCCATGTTTTCTTCTTCATTGACCGCGTCAGCTGATTTTTTCACCGGCTCACTGATAAACGTTTGGAGGATGTGTTCCCTCATGTTTTCCCAAACATTCTTCATCATCACTAGCCGCTGTCTTACAATCAACAGCTGTTGATTAGAGTTCGACAGTTTTGGCACATGCTCGTTGAGTAAAATCAAAAGTTGCATGAGCGAATCCGCGTTTTCAGAGGGCCATACCGACAACGAGATGATGGATTTGGTGTCGGAGATGGAGATGATGAAGATGATAGGGAAGCACATCAACATCATCAATTTGCTGGGCTGCTGCACCCAGGGCGGGCCGCTCTACGTCGTCGTGGAATACGCGCCGCACGGGAACCTCAGAGATTTCCTGAGGCAGCACCGACCGTCCTCGGGCTACGAGCTGGCTGTGGGCGAGAAGAAGGAGAAGAAGACGTTGACGCAGAAGGACCTGGTGTCCTTCGCTTACCAAGTGGCCAGGGGGATGGAGTACCTCGCGTCTAGAAGGGTGAGTTGGACGGCAGATATGGATCCGAGTGATTTTTTATTTTCGCAAAGTGAATCTCGCCAATTAACAGCGGAACCACATATCCCCTTCGAGATCTGTATCAGTTACAAGAAGACGCGGGATTTGGAAACAACGATTTTCGTCCTTTGGTGACAAGACCACATTCGAGTCTTGTTCAGTATCTTGTTCATTTGGTCAGTATGCAAATTTTTGAATATGTACACATTGTTCGAATGAAAAAACCTGCACCCGAGACCAACAGTTCGATTCCAGACTTCCTTCTTTCCTTCCCTTCTCCTCAGATGTTTCATGAGAATTGAAAGTGTTGCCTTCGAAAGTTGTGAGCTTCGATCATTGAACAGACTAGATGAGTAATCCACAGCCCTGGCAATACAGTTTGTTTGAAAGCAACATCTATAGTATCTATCTTTGTCTAAACAAGGATAGCAGGAGCTGATTCTCCCAGCACCAGTGCCGTGTTGGCAGAGGGGTCGAATTTATTATTAATTCATGATGAAACCAAATTGAAAATCCGTAACAATTTCAGTAGTACTTTTCAGCATTTCTTGGTGGGGAAATGAACAATGACAAGACACTGTCGCAGCTGACCTATGGGTATAATCAATATAATCTTATCAATTCAATTTAAATTCATTTTTATCCATTCCATTTGGGAAAATGCTTCAAAATCTCGAATGATACGAAAATGGTAACTCACCTATGAAATGACGTGTTTTGATCGCCAGTTCAAATTGTCTTTAACACACCTCACAACGTCTCACCATTATATCAAATCACCAAAACAGGAAATAAACTGAGTTTCTGATGAATTCTGAGTACACAAAACTGAACACAAGTTGAATAATATCGATAAATCAAAACGTAAATGATGACAGATACCAAACAAAGCAATAATCGCCGTCGACTGTCAATATCAAATTGCGGTGTTGCAACGTTGAGCAAAAAGTATTCACGATACCCATGCTGGTCCTCGAGCCCCCAAGAAAGTAAAAATGCTTAAGTCTCAGAATAATGTAGCAATCTTCTATTAATCAGAACTGATTCATAATTGTCATGACCCAAATTTATTATTATATTTGTGCATTGAACTACATGAATTCATAAAGGACTTCGAATATTATGGACTATTCATCACTTTTTGATGATTGGATATGACAACACTGGCGACGATTGGGTACTAATATTATGATAATTCTGGGAATTCATGTTAGCATCAGAATATTTGTTTTGTGATCCTTCTAGTGGGTTTGTTGTTCGGAGGTTGTGAGTCTGGCGCAATGATATGTATATCATCTTTATTGTTTTCAAAAAGTAACTCACAGTCATCTGAGCAGAAGATAATAAGAAGAAGATAAGAGGCGCTTACGCTGCCCATATAGGATGGAAAAAATTGAAAATATAAATTGAAAATATTGAATAGGATGAAAAAGGATGGGAGGAAGAGACATGTTTTGTGACTGAATGGTATTGTTGCAGTGTATTCACAGAGACCTGGCGGCGAGGAACGTTTTGGTCAGCGACGATTACATCTTGAAGATAGCCGATTTTGGCTTGGCTCGGGACATCCACTGTAATGATTATTACAGGAAAACCACCGATGGAAGGTATGTACCCACACATGAATCGAACTCTATGTGTACCATGTGATCGCTGAAGAGATCGTTCTTCTGAGTTCTCAATCTATAGAATAATTTCAAGGGGCTATCTTTCCTGATGCACATAATTAGCACTAACTTCAACGATAATTTCAACCGAAACTAAGCTTTATCAGGGTTATTACTCAAAGCTCTTCACTCTGGAATCAATTGGAAATTAACTCAATTCCAAGGTTTTTACTTGCTATTTGACATTCACCTCATTTTGAGTTGAACAACTCAGAATCAGCACTGAGATTCAATTGTAACCTGAATTAGGCTAATCATGAAATTAGCATTGAAGCATGTTTATTATACGCCTTCGTAGTTTCAACTTCTAAGAACAGCCGAACGAAAATCGTTTACAATTTTAGGAAAAATGATAGGAAGCCGCGGGATTGAATTCCGATGTTTTAGACGAAAGTTACATGATTGTACAGGATTTTTCCGTTATTTTTTTTTCAAAAATTCTAAATTATTTTCGCAAATGTCACAGTGTCTTTCCTTTCAATAGAAATATATATATATAACTGGAATATAACTGTTCAAATATTATCTGAAATGTGAATTAATGTTCAGTAAAACATAGTTAACCATCCTCAAGAGGATGTAATGGGAATAGCTGGACCTGACGCCATGTTTTTTGTTCACCTATTCAATGTTAGTTCTGGAGGATGTACAACTTTTCGAATAATCTCTGTTGGTAGGGAACAAAAATATTCGGGAAACCCCTGTAAATACAATATCTATACATGGAGGAAACCTTGATAACACTCCCGTGGATGTGTCTACTATCTTTTATTATTGAGATACAAGACACAAGAGTGATCTTCATTTTGGCAAAATATTCAAGTTGTCGTAACAACTCCATATAAATTTCTCGTCAATGAGGGGTGAGTTGGAACCACAAGTTTTCATCCATTTATAGTTATCGTCTGTACACTTGAATCAGAAATAGTCTTGGAGTTTCGGGGAAGTATCCTTTCGGTTCATTGCGTGACCTCCTGTATACGTTGGTTTGATGAATATTTTTTTTTTTCGAAGGTTACCTGTGAAGTGGATGGCGCCCGAAGCTTTGTTCCACAGGGTGTACACGACACAGTCAGACGTATGGTCGTACGGTATATTGTTATGGGAGATAATGACCCTGGGAGGTGAGTCGATATTCTAGCCTATTTTTCTCTTGAAACTCCTCTTCCTGCAGTTCTCACACGCATTTCAGTTCTCAGTAGTAGGTATTGATACACTGAGGCTATACCTGGTATTCAGAAACTTACGTAAATATACTGTAACATCTGGTCGTTATATTAATAATTTTTCCGAAAACGAAATCGGGGTCAACCTCTATAGAAGCTTCAGAACACGTTCGAAACAAAATAATATTATGCTATGTTTCATACATGATGTGAGGTATGATGGGGAAGTGGATATTTTCACTCGATTGTGCATTACAGGAAGTATATTTTAAAAATAAACCGTGTGTGATTATGATTCGGCGGGTTCCAAGAATAAATATCGACAGGATATCGTGGTGCACGCTTTTGGTTTTGAAGAATTCATCGTATCTTTAACACCCTCAGTTTTCTGCTAGCTACACACATTTCTTTTGTTTTATAATCTAGAATATTTCATTGAAGTCAATGAAGAATTATAAAGTGCCTACAAATTAAAATTGAGTTAGACCCGAAAATCCATGCTAATTGCTTTCGCCAGCAACCTAAAAGTCGACCATTGTTGAAACTGGTTAAGTGGCATCAAGATTTCACTGCTACTTCTGAGCGTCATCTTCAACATTCCTTAGTCTTTCGTTTCGAACCTGTTGATTGTGTCTTCAGTTTGTTGTTACCAATAACAGTGAGATGAGCAAAGAAGGAAAAAGAAGAATCGACGTGCATTTGCAGTCTCATTAAATTGTCCGGTTTCCTAACGCGTCATTCAAACACGTAAATTTAAATGCTGCGATTTTTAGTGCTTGTTGTGACGTCATTGAGCGTCGTGAATTGTATGGTGAAATTTTGTAATAGCGATGGAGAGGAATAGTTAAGAGACACAATGAAGATGCCGATTAACATCGGTTAATTATTTTGCCATTTTCATTTTTTTCTATGATCCGATCAAAATGAAGATGCCAAAAATATGTACTAATTACTTGAGAAAATTTTAATTCATGGAAATCACTGGTAAGATGTAGGGTTCATAATTGAAAAATCACTAGAAGTTTTGAGATTTTTTTCATTCGGAATCACCTGTATAAAATATTACATTTCAATCATCAGAGGAAGAGAATTCGAAATAATAAATAAAAAAAATTGATTCAAGGTGTTCGATTGGAAAGTTTTGTACAAAAAGAACAAATAATTTATTGAGATAGAACTATTCTACTTGATGATAAATCTCCAATCTCATGCTTCTTTGTTTAGCTGAGTTGTATAGTGAATGCAAACGTATTTTCCTTCCAATTTTTTCAAATCACGAAACGGAATGTCGTCTAGATTTCATATAAGCGCGAGTGTTTGTTTGATCTCAAGACTAACCAACTGATTTTACTCCATTCCCATCCATTATCTGTGAATATCGAAATCACCTGGAATGACTCCTGAACACCGTAAGTCCAATACCTAATATTTTTTTCATCCTTGAATCCTTATTCTTCCATACCACGTAAGTATACTAATTACTACTAATAATGATACTAACTTACATAATTAGGGTACTATACAGGTTCTTGCAACAGTCCCAGATCTCTACAAAATGAAAATAATGACCGTTATCAAAGGGTGTTCCATTTTTTCTGATCGGTTCCGAACATTGTATTTGTGGCCCACAATTGACTGAAAAATAATTCCACTAGAGCCTGTCACAACATAACAACTCGATATCTAACGATTTGCGGATATCGTACCTGTGCCCTGCAGGATGCCCCGTTGCATAAACCTGCCTAGTTCCCTATCTTATCGAACTCCATTACCACCCGGAACGTTCCAGGCACACCCTACCCGTCGGTGCCGAGCGTGGAGAAGCTGTTCCAGCTGCTGCGCAACGGCCACCGCATGGAGAAGCCGCCCTGCTGCTCGCTCGAGATCTACATGTTGATGCGCGAAACGTGGAGCTACCAGCCCAACGAGCGGCCCGTCTTCTCCGAACTGGTCGAGGACCTCGACAGGATCCTCACCATCACGGCGAACGAGGAGTACCTGGACCTCGGCCTGCCGCAGCTCGACACGCCGCCCTCGAGCCAGGAGTCCAGCTGCGACGAGGATTTCCCCTTTCCCCAATTGAGCTAGTCACGCGCTCAGGCTTAGATTTAGGTCGTGCATACGTAACTCTGGGCGCACCGTATTCTCTACGCCCATCTGGTCTCGCTACCTCCTGATGCAGGCCACGACGATACCCTTACTAACCCTCTCCTCTTCAGCGTGGGGTCACACTTGTATAGAACGAACAGAAGAGGCTGCAGGCGCTAGACCAAGCCCTCAATCTCGCCTGCTACGTTTCAAGCAGGACCAGGAGTAACCCCAGTGATGGAATGAAACGATCATCATGAAATGAAATCATCAGAACAAGGAACTACCAAGGTAGTGAGTAGACTGTGACCCGAGTTTCAGGGGAAGGTTTGACGACCAAAAGTTCGTACTCTGAGCGACGATGAAGAGCGATCGGTAGAGGAACCACGAAAAAACAGAGAGCACAATAACTCAACCGTGATGTCGACCATCACGGCAAGAGAACGATCGCAAAAGTCACAAAGCCTTGAGGAGACACAAACAAATCACTGGAGCCTGGTGTACCCCGCTAGGTCAAGGTTACCAATGAAGCCACTAGGTTGAGCAAAACAACCAGCAAGTCATGATGAAATGGTACGAAAAAGGTGGATGCTACCTCAAGGCCACACCAGTTGAAGGGGTGGTTGGCAAGTCTCAGAGAGATCTCCTTCAATATCCAGAATGGGATGTCTCCGAGGTGGGGATCTTATAGAGTAAGACCTGGGGACTTCTAGGCATTCCGTATATGTATTTGGCACCCAGAACGTTCTTCTGGTCGATTCAAAATTCACATCCAACCAGCGAAGAGTACCAAATTTGAAGCCAACGTGGTCAGTAGTTCTTGTGCATTAAGGTACCCAGGCCACGTAGCGTAGTTGTTAGCGTTACTATCTGTGAACCTCAGGTTCGCTAGATCGTACCCTTGCAGGGAACGTTTTCCAATTCATTTATCTGTAAATATTCACGGAAATATTTAGAATATATAAAATATTTACTCAATTAGTATTTCCTTATCGTGGCCACGAGTTTTCTCCCTTGAGTTTAGTCTTCAGTTAGTGATGACCGGAATCCAACGGTGACCACGTTAGTTCACTGAGTTCACAGGCGTACTGGTCTGATTTAGGATGATGTTTTACCCCAAGTTCTGCGATGTCAAATACAATATATGCGTCTGGATACGTCCATGAAATGGATACTAAGATCGTTTTGCTGGATCGTTCCTTTTACCGAGACCCCTGACTTCTTAGGGCCATTCTGGCTGCCGTGAAGTGGACTCAGGTTCAGTTACCGATCGTTCTGAACCTACACCTGGTTTGATTGCCAGAGTTTGAGATCAGGGTTCGTCATTCGTGCTGGGCGTGGAGAAAATGGTGAGACAAATTCCCGAAGTATATAATCCTGGAATTGTTACCAATCGTGTGTAGATATCCCCCGTTAGGGTTCCTGCTAGAGCTGATAGTCATAAGGTTGTGGTTTTCCTTAGAACCATTCTGCAAGGTATTGATATTGTTAGAAGACAAGGAAAGTATTTTCATCAATTTCTGTAGAAAGAACTGTCATCATTTCAGCTGACCCATATGATTCGGTGTGTGCTCGGGAGCAGAAAGAGTATCAGTATTACGTTAACTAACAAAGAATGTTGTTGAACATTGAGTCCGTCCCTAGCGCATATACATGTACCGAGTGTACATGCGTGGTTCTACATGAGGAAATAACGAAGGTCTTTTTTATCTATTCCTCCTTCCATAATGCCCCGGTCAATTACATGTAGAATCATTCCGCGAATATACAAACACGAGTTGAATAATGGGCTTTGGGAGAGAAGAAGTCAACATTTTCAATACTCGAACAGACTTGCATTTCTGAACTGAAGCTTTGATACTGTTGAACATTTTGACGAAAATAACTCTATATGATTATTATCCTCGTAATATTTCATCCCGTGGGAATTGTCGAGTTTCACATACGCCAGGATGCAATTTAACTTTTTCCATGGAACTCGAACAGCATCGATTTTGTGGAGCCGCGTATGTTTCAAACTACGCGTTTGTAGAGATTGCATTTTTATAACCGGTGGCGTGAAACGACTAATTGCTGGAACTCCTCTTTTTTTTTTTCTACACTGATATTATTGATGAATTGATGTTCATTTTTCTCCCATCATTCAGGTTGATTATTTTCGTGATATTGGTGATTCTTCTTCAATTCCATTAATGTTGACATTTGAAACAAAAAATTATCGAATTCTCCAATATATTCTCTGTGAGAATTTTTACTGAATTTACCCCACAAGTTCTGATGATTAACATGGAATAACTCTAACAAAAAAAAATAAAACTCCCTTCTAGTTACTTCTTGAGTGTTTATACGGGACGATCTTTGTCATTTATGTGCCTGTGTGTGGTTTTTTTATACAGGGATGTTTCACTCGAAAATGTTCTCAATTTCCTATTGCATTTCGATTTTTCATCATATCAGGTGACACAGGAAACAAGTAACAATCATTGCTTCTGGAGTTGTCTCATATATACGTTCCATAATTCCACTGGGTGATTCGAATGATTCGAAACTAATAAAAAATTGAAAGGAACATTTTTCGTTATCATTAAAACCATCAAAATTTTTGGTGCACCCTGTACAACAACAATGTCAGTAGATCAGACCTATGAACGCCTTTTTTTGTGTGTCTCCCATATGTGATGGAAACTGAAATTAGTCACTAGTGAATGTTTAATCAGTGAAATACTCTGTATATATTGAACATGTTTATATACAGAGTGAGCCAGAAGCTATGCAGAGATATTTGCGTCGATGCATGTTTCTGAATTAACTGTAGAGAGTGAGTTTGTATAGTCCGAATTTAGTTATTTCGCCCCAATTTTTATTTAAATAATGATTTCATTTTGTGTTGAAAACTTTGAAGTGTTGTATGTTCAGTGAACATAAAATTGAAGGAATTCTTCGATATAGAGTTAGTGTAGTGTCAATAAAAATATACATAGGTATTATATTTATTAGTTATGTGTAATTATTACCCTAGAGATAGGATCAGAAATATGAGAGATGCTTTGGTTACAGCTTTACTACATAATATAGCGGTTATTATGCATGTGAAGATATATCAATCAGGCAACGACTCGCAATTATCGATCTCTTGTACGATAGTGTTGCTGTTTTTTACAAAGAGGCAATATATTCTATGTAACACATTCACCCAAGTGTCATATTTATTGGTGTGTTATTAGTTTCGATGTTTTTGTGGTCGCACTGTTCACCAAAGAACTCGTATATTGTCAGACAATAATACCGTTGAAATGTTTATCAAGACTGTATATTGTAATGTTGATTATTGATTGTATCAATACATTTTTATTAACGATTTGTTGATGGCATTGAAATTATATTTTCCCCATCGTCGTCCTCACGAAGACAGGTATGCTCAGTCGGTTTCCAACATGGCTTAAACAAATCATTGGCTTCGTTTGTTCGAAAGAATCTCTCAATATGAATTAAATAGGTCCATTAGGTCGTATGACTACTCTAAATTGAGCTGATTGATTGAAGCACCTCGAAATTAGTTTCAATTTCGATTCAAAAATCGGTATGAGAGCTCATTTCGTCTTATGACTCAAAATTATTGCTGATTTCACGTTAAACCTCGAGATCATTGATGATTTCATTCAACCACTCGAAATTCGAGGTATTTTTTCATTACTCGAAATTAGTGCTATTTTCGTGTTCAGAAGAAAAAAAATGTTATGTCTTCACAGATTGCGAAGTAGGACTGGCATTTATTAGTAGAACCAACTACATTGACTATTCTACATTTCTATCAGGTTTTTCTTCTCTGTGAGTATTCAGAAAAGAGGGTCCTTCAGCTACAGTATAGCACATTGTGTGTTCATTTAATCAGAATATCCAATTATAGACTACTGAATTTTCTCATTATAACACCATTGAATGCTTTGATTATATTTTAACAATTTTGCTTCACATGTATTTCGCGATGCTCATTGAAGCATACAAACGTGGAACATTTGACGAATCACTTCTCATTGATTGTGATTCAGAATAGAAATCGCTGGAAGAATTTCAAATGAATGGCTTTCAGTCATGGGTTTGGAGTATCAGTCCAATTCCTATTTCTCGGTATAAGTTCTTGTTACAACGTCAATTTTGATTGTGATTTGATTCAATTCCGTACAACTCTGGAAGATTGAGAACCTAAGGGAGCTTGATAATTATTGGTTTCCCGAACTACAATTAATTATTGTATCTATTGGTGTACCCATATCTCGAATTGACTTGAGGTAATACCGAAGGTGAGTGTAGTTATGTAGAAAATTCAATTTCATTTGGACATGTATCTGATGCTTTCGAAATTGTGAATCGGCTCGAGTGAGATACGAAAACCTGGCATGAAAATTCCACGTTCCATGCACTTCGCTCTTCCACCAACCCCAATTTTTGTTCTTTCGCCATTCCGTTACAATTCGGGCCGTTCTATTAATTTTCATTTACGATTATTCTCTCCTGTGGGCTTTTTGTGCAAGACGATTTCGAATATAAGCGAGGATGCCCTTCAAAATCACTTGGTTATTAATTACGTTAAACTCCTATTTGTCAGAGGTTATGAAGATAGATGTCTCGCCGAAGTGAAATTCGGAGATTCATCTCATTCTGGATGATCTCGGAAGCTTTCAGCATCGGCCTTCATCCCAGCGAGATCATCTTTATCATTGTTTCAGCTCCAATCGAATTGTTTTTTCACGGTCAATGGAAATCTTTGAGTCGTAAGTAATTTTTTCCGGAGTCCCGCGCCACTCTGTACCTATAATATATATAAGCTACTAACAAATGAGGAATTCATCATACAGTTCAGGTGAGCAACAAGTTCTATTTCAACATGTATATACGATTGCATCGATTACAGTTACATCAATATACTGCGCATCGCTATTGGTGAAAATGAACATTTTTCTGGTTGATATTTTCAAACAGTGGTTGATTGCACTCCCTACCAACTGATTCAATTTTCAGGAAATGAATTGATGGTTGTATAAATAAAGCATCTCAGTATAAATAAAGCATGTAGTTTTCTCTAATAGGAACATAAAGCTTCAAAGTTGCATACCCTGCGCTCTTTGGAAAATATCCTCTTTTCTTGATTAACTGCTACTGAAATGAAATGTACGCCCATTCACTTGAATACCCGTTTTTCTGTTATTATACCCGTCATTCATCCTCTCATCCTATTATTCTTTTCACGTGTGAACGTTTTGCAGCGCTAGGTCTGATGTTTTTGAAATACCCATCAGCGATGTTTTTTTCCAACTGAGCTTCACACTGTCACAACTAGTGGACAATATCGAGAGCTACCTTGATTTGAAAATGCTCGTTCGAATCAGGCGGTAGATATAGTGATGAAGTCTTTCGACTGGGCTTCACACTGTCTCAACTATTGCACTATATGTATATACTGTAATTTCGGAATTCCTGATTATTCTTTTAAGAATCAGAGAAAATTTACAATCAATAATTTGGACCCGTAGGAAACGGATATGGGATCGAAAGAAATCATTTCCTCAAGGTAACGGAAATATCTCGCTCCTAAATGCGTATTTTGACGAAAATCGCACTTTTTTCACTTTGACACATCATATTTCCGAAACAGTCGATCCTACGAACTTGATCGACCCGCCAATCGATTTTTCGTTTGATTTTCATCTAGATTGCAGAATATCGAACAACTCGATCAGAAAATGTGGAATTTCGTTTATGTCTGGAAATCCAAGGAACATATTGACTGAATAATACTTCCTTAAAAATTTCGGAATTCTTAATTATTCTTTAAAAGATCTGATAAAATTCATAATCACTAATTCGGACCCGTAGAAAACGAATATGGGATCGAAAAAAATCATTTCCTCGAGGTAACGGAAATATCTCGCTCCTAAGTGCGTATTTTGACAAAAATCGCACTTTTTTCACTTTGAAGCGTCATATTTTTGAGACGTTCAGTCCTACGGACTTGGTCGACCCGCCAATCGATTTATCCTTCAATTTCCTTTCAGATCGCAGATTCTCGAACAATTCAATCGGAAAATGTGGAATTTTTTTTTTCTCTGGGAATCCAAGATACATATTTATCGAATAATCGTTCCTAAAAATTTCAGAATTCCTAATTATTCTTTTGAAAATCTGAGAAAATTCACAGTCACTGAATCGGACCCGTAGGAAACGGATATGAGATCGAAAATAAACTTTTCCTCAATATAACGGAAATATCTCGCTCCTAAGTGCGTATTTTGACGAAAATCGCACTTTTTTCACTTTGATACGTCATATTTCCGAAACAGTCGGTCCTAGAAACTTGATCGACCCGCCAATCGATTTTTCGTTCAATTTTCATCTAGATAGCAGAACTTCGAACAATTCGATCGAAGAATGCGGAATTTCGTTAATGTCTGGAAATCCAAGATACTTATTTATCGAAAAATCGTTCCTCGTGAATTCCGAAATTCCTAATTATTCTTTTGAAAATATGAGAAAATTCACAGTCACTAAATCGGACCCGTAGAGAACGACTATGGGATCGAAAAAAATCATTTCCTCAAGGTAACGGAAATATCTCGCTCCTAAGTGCGTATTTTGACGAAAATTGCACTTTTTCCATTTTGAAGCGTCATATTTCCGGAACGGTCATTCCTACGAATTTGATCGACCTGCCAATCGAGTTTTCGTTCAATTTTCATCGAAACAGCAGAACTTCGATCAAAGAATGCGGAATTTCGTTAATGTCTAGAAATTCAAGATACTTATTTATCGAAAAATCGTTCCTCGAAAATTTCGGAATTCCTAATTATTCTTTTGAAAATCTGAGAAAATTCACAGTCACTGAATCGGACCCGTAGAAAACGACTATGGGATCGAAAAAAATCACTTCCGCAAGGTAACGGAAATATCTTGCTCCTAAGTGCGTATTTTGACGAAAATTGCACTTTTTTCACTTTGACGCATCATATTTCCGAAACAGTCGGTCCTACGAAAGTCGCGCCAATCGATTTTTTGTTCAATTCTCATCTAGATTGCAGAAGTTTGAACAATTCGATCATGAAATGAGAAATCTCGTCTATATCTGGAAATTCAAGATACATATTCAGAAATAATCGTATCTCCAAACTCTCGGATTTCCTAATTATTTCTTTTAAAATCTGAAAGAAATCACAATCACCCATTCGAACCCAAAGGAAACGATGATGGGATGGAAAAAAAATCAGTTCGTCAAGATAACGGAGTAATCTCGGTCCTAAGTACGTGGTGGTTCCAGCTGGAAATTTGATAGGGATGTACACCACCATTCAGACCTGTCCTGGAGGTTCACATGTTTGGAGTGCAGCTCCCAAAAATACGCTGAAGCTCTCAGATTCTATCAAGAAGAGAGTTTGTTGGTGATATTGCTCTAAGGAATTCATTGACCTCTCTGGAACATCTTAGAAAGGTGGGCGGTTTTTCGTAATCAGGTACTTCCATAGACGGTGCAATGAAAAACAAAAAACCCAGGTCAAAAGAATTCGGTAGTTATTGAGTCAACAAGAACATCCTGGAACTGAATTGCGAATTATCGCTGATTTGGTGCTCAGAAGAAGAGACCAGAAAATATTGATCTGTTCGGTTCTCTATTTAAATTTGGGATGATTCGAATTATAATGCGGTAAGCGACCAGGATTCTCCGAATTTACGCTAGTCCTTGAAACTTTCAGTTCGTTTAATTATTCACCCCTTTTTTCAGCTCTTTATAGGTAATTTATGGCAATTAAGAGAATGAAGTTAGACTTGAGGATTCAGAGTAATCTCAAAGCGTACATTTGCCTGGTCACGTTGGGAAATAAAAAAATCCAATTTTTCAACTCTAATTCAATCATTCAGGTTAAATGAACAACATTGATTACCACCAGTAATTCTACACTTTGTATGAATGACATCAGATGTTATGGAATTTTAAAATTGAAATTCAATGGAACATCTTTGTATCTTATTATCTCGTGTGATTTGTCATTTCATCCTCCTCAAAATTATGTATAGTACTATATAGATTGAATTGTCAGAAATGCGAAAAGAACACTAAATCATTACATTATGATGAATCTTTGCTAGTTGGTCACGGATTTTCCATATGAGAAAGGTTCCAATTGAGAAATTCAATGTGATTCTTTCAATGGGGAGAAGAAGAAGAATACAACACCAATTAACTAATACAAAACACAATGTGTTTCGTGTTAGTTCACTAGTGCTCGTTTTCTTTTTCTCTGCTCACTCTGTAAATGTATGGATATCCATGCATTAGGGATTCTTGATCAGGAGACGTCCTGTATACTGTACCCGCCGAATTATTTCTCGCGTTGGCCCTGTGCCAATTAGGAGTTCGAGGTCCTCCCTGTAAGGTATGCAGACTCCCGATGTAGCAGAGTTTACTGATTCTGCATTTCTATTAGTTTTGTATGGAAATGCTGCCGGGGGTGTTTCTTGATTTCGGGCCAAAATTTACGTAGATTGAATTGAATTAACAATCAGCGCGTTAATGAAAATTACATTCATCGAATGATTCGATCGCTGTTATGCATATACACGGTAGGAATTCTCGTTTCCGCTGAAAAATTCTTTCAACTTTAGCATGCAAAATCAATATCCATCAACATCATTTGTTCCTAAGAACGCATAGATTTCTCCAATTGATTCTCCCCACCGAATGAACTATAAAACAATGGGAATTGGATGATAAAAATAATAAAAAGATAATAAAAAAGAAACTATAATCATTAGACAATGCACGCCCATGATAGCAGACATTAACCTTGCGGGGATGTGTCTATAATAAAAGTAGCTCTCCCTCCCTCTTGCATGTTCATGATTGGAATGTTATTTGAAATGGCCTTGAAAGAACAGTTCACATTTGTTGTACCTTACGTAGAATTCAATTTATAAACGAAAGCAACTCAAGAAATAACGATATATTTATATCCGAATAATCAATAATCATCAACTCAACGTACCCGTAGAATATGAAACGAGTAGTTCCTCACTTCAACCAAGTCCTTCTAGATATTTAGTAAACACTATATATTTAGATATTTAGTTAAACAGATCATTCGATTGATTCTGCTCCTTTCGCCACTTTGTGTGGATCAGGGATGTATTATACTGGGTGGCCCAATGAAAACAAAAGAAGGCCGATTTGACAAAGTTTTGACATATAAATAGTTTGCGCATGCTTTCAACTTTCCCACTTCAAACCCCTCAGAGGGGGGAGCTCCAACCATTGACTCTCAAATGGGGGTACAGTGATACATCATTTTGAAGGTAATCGAAGTCTCTTACCAACGCTTCCTTGTTTTTGGAATTCAATAGTAGTAGTAGTAGTTCTCAAGAAAACACGTTTATGAAAATGATCGGCTAGTGATGGAAAGTAACGGTTTCTTCCCTTTCATCACTATTTCTCATTTTGTAGTTAGAACGATGTTCATCCGAGAAGTGCCTTATGTTTTTTTTTTCAAATCCCGTCCTATCCAACTTTACATAAAGAATCATTTATTTTAATTTAATTTATTTTAATGTTGTTTCGTTTTTATTGGGCCACCCTGTATACTATATAGAATGTCTAGACAGTATGAATAATATCCAGATTATTCACATCCATTCCAGAGTTTTTCCATTCGCTGCCTGTGGTTTTTCAATCCTTTGCATTTATTAGGTTAATCAATCGTATATCAACATTCGAACGGTGGGATAATATTCTTCCTGTATAAAATACTGAATTTCCTGGAGGTTAGCAGCGGATTGGGTCTGATACAATAACTCACGGGCCGAACACCTAACTCAGCTTGACTGGAATTTGCGTTCGAAAAGTAATGCGACGTACTTAAGACACATTTTGCATTCCTCAGGTGAAAAATGGCCCGAAGATTAATTCAATCTGTTAATTTGTCGAGCAATTTGCAACATTTCTCACATGCTCCATCCGAAGAGGTTGATTAAAGTTGAATTCGGGCCCAGTTTGCGTCAGTCGATGCAAAAACAGTGAACCGTCCGTGAAGGATGATGCTTCACACGATTTATGGATTGATCAAGAGGATTCCGTCTACTTCGGGCTGTCTCATACCGTGTTGATTTTGCGCTTATTGGTTTCGGTCGGAACAGTTCGGGCCGAAAATTACGCCTTTCTTATTGGCGTTCTTTCCAGGATGTTGTTCGAGGTCCTTGGGGAGCTCAATAATGATTTTTGACAAGAACCTCTCATCACACAATATCTAATGATTCCATCCATTTTCTGGAACATCGGAATTGAGTTGAATGGTGGATTTTTTCCTCGTACCTTCTAGTTTTTGCAGTCGATCGGTTGATATAGAGACAGTTTCAGTTCACTTTTGTTGTTTATTATAGAAGAACCGCATTCAACATTAATTTCGATAACCATTCCAGTGTGACGTAATCGTTTCAAAGAATGTATGATTTCCAACAATGTTGAACGAGGTTCATAATAAAGACATATTAACTTTGCTTAAAATATATCAATATATCAGTCCAGTTTGTACGTGCTATTTCAAATAATCTTGGAAAGAGAAAATACTGGAAGCTACGTAATCGAGAATGTTGAAAGTTGACAGTTTTGTCAAATGACAATCTCTGTATTTAATTCCATTTTTCCATGAGGTTACGTCGGAATATTACTGAGCTATGGAGGAATCTTTCATCAATATGTTCAGTGATGCACTGAACGAAAAAGGTACGTAAATACAATGAAAAAATATTTGAAACGAAGAAACGTGATCATTAAATCTCAACCAAAGTAGAGTTTCATTAATACAAAGTATGTTCGTTCATGACCTTGTGGCCGCAATCACTAATTGATGAACGTTCATTGGTATCACGAAAACCAATACCTTGCTATGAACATTGCATTCACTACTTTAATGAACACTATAATATCGTTTCAATGAAATGAAAGATAGCTATGATAATATGCATCCATTGCGGTGATGAAATATTATTATTGTTTTAATAAATGCAATTACCGTTTCAAAGCACATTCAATCTCTATTTCAATGCGTAAGTACGTTGATATTATGGAATTCTTACATTGTATCAATGAATTATTCCATCGATTTGATAAATATTTCTACACCATTCCGATGAATATGTTCGTTATTCCGATACCTATTAGTACTTTGTTTGAATGAACGTGTTCATTGGTTCCATAAATATTTCTTCCATGGTTCAATGAAATAATTACGTGGATTCGAAATGGAACGTACATTGTGTTGATTTATTTAAGGAATAACATCTCCCTAATTAAAAATAGTTAATTTTTCAAGTATTCTCTGAACATTATCTGGAATGATATATACAGGTTGATACATATTTTAGAGACATTATAATTATCTTAATGGAACACAGTGTATATATAATATTATAGTTGGTTTTGACCTTCATCATTAAGAATAAATCCATAATGACACTGATGGGGTCCGAAAAGAATATAGGTACAAATACTGAGAATATAATATAGCAAAGTAAGAAACACTTCCGAATGCCGAATGAGTGTAATGATGAAGAGGAAAAGTTGTTATAACTATTATGATTCCGAAATAACAATCATAGATTGAGTGAAGACAGATTGAATTATTTTCTCGTGATCGTAAGATATAAATATCCATCAAATCGTGTAATATTCTGATATAATGAAACAATCACTGATCGAATTTGATATAATTTCCATGAGTTGTTCGATACAAGAAACTAATTTGATTTTGCAATTATAGTTCACTCTGTATATCCTCAACTTTAGAAAATACTCCTCCGAAAATAGGAAGTATGTGTCCTATATATGTATTTTCTGAATAGTTTTGATGAGGGAATTATAATCATACAGAAGATGATCATAATAAGAACAATAAATGGTCAATGTTAGTCACAAGTGAATTGATTGAATGTACATCTAGTATTGCCTATAATAATGAGGGAAATAATTCGAATTGTTCTCCATATTGAAACGATTTATTAAAAGACTCATTCTACATAGGACTGTCATAGAAATAAACCTAAACATAAAACCGAATGATCATGTTAAATTAAATAGGTACATTCAGAATTGTAGCTTGACAGTTCTCTTCATTTTCCTTCAGCGCTTCAGATAATATAATATGTACCTTTGGGAAAGGAAGGCTTCCTTTCATTATATAGAAATGATGTTCAATGAAGGACCAGAACATCTCTGATTCAGCAGGAAGATTGAACAAATATATAATTTTGAAACATATATCTACTGTTCTAACTATATGGGAGAAGGTATATCTAATATTATCAAAATAAACACATATTTCGGTGGGAGTTGTCATGTCTTCACCTACACATATAATGAATGGCTGGATAGCACTTTTCTTCGACTTCAAAAATCTTAGGTGCTCCTCGACCTCCTGGTTACTCTTCCCAAAGTAAAGAAATGATTCCTGGGAGTCTTTTATGGTTTATTTTATTATGTTGCTCTTTCCACCTATATCTTTTCTGATAGCCTTGTTGGTTGGTTGATTGCAAATGAAGCACATCATTTTCACATAATATGATCAAGTTACACGGTTTCTCACTTTGTTTCTCCGTCCCTATACTCTAGATTTTTATTGCGATATATAGGAAGAGATTCAATCTGAAAACTAACATCTCAATAATTATCATGCCTAATGATAAAAACATAATAACATACCTTCTGTAATGTGAAACAACAGTTGAATTCAAAATCAATGCTACACTTTCGGCACAGTTGAGCGACCTTTCGTTTCTGTTTCTGGACTAGAAATGACCTGAGCGGGGTGTGATGACACTTCATCCTAAAAAAACTTTCCGAGCGAATTTTCTCCAGGCCAATAAGAATACTTCTTTTTGATGTAAGAGTTCATCAATATATTGCATGATACGAGCATTACAATGAACCGTTCATAAATCTATGTACGCGGATACATTGAAACAATAAACGCATTTCGTTAGGATCATGTACTGGGTGATTAGTTGAAAACGATAAGATACATTGTTTCTATGACATCATAAATGAATGTACGTCTACATCAAAACAATGAACGTATTTCTCCGAAACAATGTACCGATTATTCACTTAGGTACATGATGAGCATTATTCTTATGAACCGTTCATCAATGTATGTACGTACATTGAAACAACGTACGCAATTCTTTATAATGATGTACTGGATAATTTGTCGAAAGCAATTCGATACATGGTGTATATGTTATTCATAAACTGTTCATCGATATATGTACGTGTAGATCAAACCAATGAACGCATTTCTTCAATACAATGCACCGAATAATTATCCACTATCGCTTACATGTATTCAATATTCACTTCTATGATTTGATCTGAACCTTACATTATTTCGACAATGAATGCATGCATTGTAATGACAAATTAAGTTGCTTGAAACAACGTACTTGCTCTCCCATATGTCATGCACAAATTCATTATCCTCATGAAATGAATTATAAACCGATGTATTTATACAATATATTGGAAACCTTGGTTATCACTAGAATGAATACAGTAACTTTTTTGAAACAATTGAACATCAAAGTAATGTTACACATTCATCAGTCGAAAATAGTGATGTTATTGGAAAAATTCATGAATACAATGCTGAAATCATTGAATTCATTAATGAAATGTATCGAAGGGATGGAAATATTCATTGAGTCACTGAATATTTTCGTCAGTACTTGATGAACGCAATTACATTATGATCATGAATGGGATACTCGAGTAATGATCGTTTGTTTATTCATATCATGAAGATTACTTTCTTTCGATGTAAAGAATTATGATGAATGTTGTTCATTGTTTTCACACACGATAATTTTTTCAGTGTGGGTGTGACGGAGAAACATGTTCTGGTAGGTCAACTCTACGTTTCTGTCATACTCATTTGGCATATCGGTAAAATCATCCATAATATTCCACTCGAAAAGACTGTTTTTTTTTTCGAATAAGTAGATTCAGTATATTTCTGAAACAAAATCGATGTGAGCGAGTTTTCCGCTCTGTATAAGAGGAATATCGAATTGAAATATTCTACTATATACTACTGAAATAGCAATATAGTGCGTTATTATACTGCATCAGATACGGTCGCGATGAATGTTTTCATTAACGAATTAATATTGACGTTCGAAATATTGGTGAATATTTGTAATAATTACATCATGGTTTCAATAATTTGTCATCATGTACCAATACGTTTCCCCAATGTATATATAGCGAAGGAACTATATTGGGTCATTTGTTGATTCAATGACAAGTACATTTACTGCCCATCAAATAGTCCTATACTTGAAATATCAATTTCGAGAAGGGCGAAATTCGTAAACGAAATCGAATCTATTCGAAATAATTCAATGTCAAGAAAATAGAAGTGGCCTATCGAAATTCGAAAGGAGGCTTTGGTACGCACTTGGGTGTCAAAACGACTTCATTAGAGACACGAAATAGAGAAAAAGTTCATAATGATGAGGACAAGTCGTTGTCGGAGATCTGCTTGCTATTCATCGAAGGAGCCGAGGATTAGGATCGAAACGCTGGGTTGAATGAACTGATTTTCTCTTGTGAAGGAAATTAGGGTTGGTTTCGGGACCGGCCGTTTGTCTAATTTAATGACACAAGCCCTTGTAGAGCATACCGAATGAAGCTGGCGAGCATCGGTCGCACATCGGAGTTACATACTGTACACATGTAGAGTAGATGCATCGGTAACGAGCGACGTTGCCGGTTGGACCTAGCCCGATTTCCCCATTTGCAATTGCCACGAATTTACAGTATCTTTATTTCGATTTGTCGAACTTCATCATGGCTGTGAGGTACTCAGAAAAAAAGGAAAAAAATTGCAGGATACGTAATGTTTCATTTTGTCTCGTCGAAGAAGAAGCAACTGTCGAGTGTGAAAATCAGTGACAGTTAATTTCGAGATTTCGCACTTGAAACTGGAGTTTTATGGTTTTCGGGGTATATCGCTCTAGTGGATTAAAGAATCTAGTTGATACACTCCAAAGATTGAATATAAGAGATTGTAACATCTCGATGAACCATCAATATCAACAAGAACGGAAAAACTTAAAGGTGGTGTGCCACAGAGGTCTGTTCTAGGACCACCGCTGTTTTCGCTTGGTCGGTCAGAAATGAAATAAAGTTCATTGAACCATGTTGATCAATGTCTAACTGAAATAAGTAAATGGTGCGAATACAATATAATCAGCATCAATTTTTAAACGGCTTTTTGTATCTTTGTCAGTCCAAGACAATGAGAGAATGATGTTGAATACATTTTTGACAATACAATGAAACATTCCCAAATACAGCTCAATAAACAAGAAAAAAACTACTAACAGTTGACCAGACGAGTGTTCATATAGAGTGTTCACGATATCTCAACGCTCACAAGTCAGACAAAAGCTGCTGATAAACATGAAAACGTGGATTCTTCAATGATTCCTGTTGTTTGAAAACCCTCACTTCATTTTCCGAGGAATTCCATTTCTGTTCCTATATTGGCAACACCGATCGCAATCTCTCTATCTATATCTATATACCCTGCACTGGGCTCTGAGTACGGTTTGCACTAATTGCCGCAACCGAGGAACGCCCCAAATGCAAACAATCCAACGTCTACTCGCCAAATTGAAAACTGAAACCGTCTACACAGGAAAAAATATGATTTTCTCGTTTCCATCACTGGATACTGAGATGTTTCATATGGCCCATTGCAGTGAATCAAGAGTGAGAGAGAGAGTGAGTGAGTCTCTGAATTGTTGAAATCTCCGAACAACAAACCCACTAGAAGGATCACAAAACAAATATTCTGATGCTAACATGGATTCCCAGAATTATCATAATATTAGTACCCAATCGTCGCCAGTGTTGAATAGTCCATGATATTCAAAGTCTTTTATGAATTCATGTAGTTCAATGCACAAATATAATAATAAATTTGGGTCATGACGATTATGAATCAGTTCTGATTAATAGGAGATTGCTACATTATTCTGAGACTCAGCAATTTTACTTTCTTGGGGGCTCGAGGACCAGCATGGGTATCGTGAATACTTTTTGCTCAACGTTGCAACACCGCCATTTGATATTGACAGTCGACGGCGATTATTGCTTCGTTTGGTATCTGTCATTATTTACGTTTTGATTTATCGATATTATTCAACTTGTGTTCAGTTTTGTGTACTCAGAATTCATCAGAAACTCAGTTTATTTCCTATTTTGGTGATTTGATATAATGGTGAGACGTTGTGAGGTGTGTTAAAGACAATTTGAACTGGCGATCAAAACACGTCATTTCATAGGTGAGTTACCATTGTCGTATCATTCGAGATTTTGAAGCATTTTCCCAAATGGAATGGATAAAAATGAATTTAAATTGAATTGATAAGATTATATTGATTATACCCATAAGTCAGCTGCGACAGTGTCTTGTCATTGTTCATTTTCTCACCAAGAAATGCTGAATTACTGAAATTGTTACGGATTTTCAATTTGGTTTCATCATGAATTAATAATAAATTCGACCCCCTCTGACAACACGGCACTGGTGCTGGGAGAATCAGCTCCTGCTATCCTTGTTTAGACAAAGATAGATACTATAGATGTTGCTTCCAAACAAACTGTATTGCCAGGGCTGTGGATTACTTATCAAGTCTGTTCAATGATCGAAGGTTGAAATAATGCGAAAACATCGAATTGTATGGAAAGTTTGGAGGTCATAGACCATGGAGATATCGAAAAGCTTGATATCTGAATATAAAATACAAGAGCTTCATCGTATAATCGGGAGCGAGCTCAAACATGTGAACAGTGGTCCAGGACAGGTCGAATTCGAGAAACAAACCATTTGACCGAGTTTGGCACCAAGGGATCCTAGCGAAACTCACCTCATATGGTTTGCCGCCCCAACTATGTCTCTCACTATCGAGCTCCTCGCAGATAGATCAATCTATATGGTGCATGGGACCTCATCTGATACTAATGCTGGTGCTCCACAAGGATCTGTCTTGGCACCAACATTGTTTTTGCCTCAACTATTCGTTGGATGTGATCTCCAGCCTAGCCCATAGCTTTGAAGGTGAAAGTACACTTCATTTCGCCTTCTCTAGGGGCCAGAAATGCAAGACGGAGACAGGTCGATATGCGTTGAATGATGATCTGGTAGGAATTCTGATCTGGGCATCTCAGAATCTTGTAGATTTCACACATGATGCCCATTATGATCTCAGGTACCACTGGTCCCATGAAGTCGTCAATATCCATGGTCGGGATCACCACCAACAGCGCTATCTCATGGGACGATCTTTGACCTCTTTCGATGATGTAGGGATTCTAGAGGAGGAAGAAGTTCAAATTATATTATAAACGACATAGTTGAATCATAGAAACCGTAGGAGACCTGCATTCATCGGAAATATTCATAATCTATGTTTCATGTGATACTTCAAATGTCACTATTTTTCTCTGAATATTCGATGATTACTATCACAGCTCCAAGAATCACAGAGATATACTCTGTTTATCCTAACTGCAGGAGGAGTTTTTCTGTCCTACTCAAGCAGCATATGATCGAACAATGAATAGGCTATATTTATCCATATTTTTTGGAGATAACTCTCGTTCAAGTTCTTCTTATGAACCTCAGTCGAATATATAATGGAATATAAGAAATGGTTTGGTTGCCACTCATCTTGCCACCTTGTATAAAAAGTTGCAGTTTTGACTAGACTGGCGGTCTTCGAATTCTTAAAGCTCACAAATCCCAATGAACAATAGGATATACCCTATTTATATTGGACCGTTGATTAGTACACAGAGCACACATTTTTATGCTCCTTCTTGAATAACTTTCCCGAGTGAACTCTGGAGGTATAAATAATGTATTTTCGACGACATTGTTCTCAGGCCGAGGGTTATATTAACTGGTAAATTTCATAAGGTCATAACTCATAAGGAGTTTTCTACGTGTTACCCATATATTAAGCCAGAATATCTTACTTGTCTTGCAGCAAACGATATACGTGAGAAATTACAGTGTGCTGCCAAAACGTAAACATTCCCGGTAGCACGATTAGGAAAAGAATATACGTTTTTTTTTTAGATTAGCTACTCCAGAATGTTATATACTGCTGACAACCTAGTTTGATTACGTTTTCAGAAGACGGTTCATAAAATGATTGTGTTCTTATGTGGAATTCGATTTCATCAAGATTTGTTGGGTAGAGCAATTCGTGCTTGAATATTTTCGAGTGGTATTTGAGAAAATGGCTGGAATCCTTTGTGATGAAATTGTCCGTTCTGATTGTTAATGAGAAACGTTCTCTGTTGGTCTAGGTCTAGATTGAAATGTAGTTGGAATGTGGAAATTAGTATCGAGTTAGTAACAGAGTTCATGTTGAATAAAATAGTGTATAGCGTTTGGAATAAATCGAAAATGATTAATTTCTGTTCATTTTCAAGAAGTAATGAACACTTTCATTGATGTTCATATCGAAATATAGCGACTTTTACGAATCTGTTCTGTCGTCCGTTATATACATTTGTATTGACACCTTGATATAGTTCAATATAGTTCAATATTCCTCGTACATCACTTACCTACATCAAAGAAAACGTCGTGATATATATGTTGATTCAGTTGTGATCGATGTGATATTTCGATATTAATCCCATCAACGCTGGGCTCCATATAAATAACAATTTCCTGATTTCCGATTTCATGACAGATGCAACTGGTAGAGATGAACTCATCATAATTACAATCGATTCACGAGACCCGAATTACGTTTCAGTTGAGAGCTATCATACATAGTATGTCCAAAATCAGGATATATACCAAATAATGTTCTAAACAGCCTTGTATCTTTCTCGATATCGATATCTAGATATTTTTTTGTCACGAATCAAAGGCCCACAAATATTTTCACGACAACAGGAAATGGCATCAACTTTCGTAATTCAAACAACAAATACCCTGTATTTCTCAATCTAATGGAGAAGGCCAATCAATTATTCTGAACAGTTTGGTGTAAAATACTGAAGTATTGTTCAAATTTGGGCTTATGCATCAATACAAGTAGAGAGAAATCAGGAAGGAAAGATTCTTTTCTTGAATGAATAAATGAGTTTTTGAGCTTATTACGAAGGCGTAATATTTTTATCTTGATTTACTCAAATTTCCAGTCATAGTAATTTTGGGTGATTGTGTTAATTTCGTGTTACAACTCAAAATCAAGTGATTTCTCACATGAAATTAGCACTAATTTCGAGTAATAACGAGAGATAAATGGCATTATTCTTTCCGCTAGAATATTTCATCTGGATAGGGATTCTAAAACCACAATCTAGATATATGGTTTGTCTTTAGGTTTGAGTAGGCATTACATCTTATCAAAGATAGAAATTCAAATTAGAAATGGTATTGCTTTCACGAACAGTTCGCTCGCATAAAGTTGGCGAGGGGACGTTTTATGGAAGAAGATAAGTTGGGCAAGTAATTCTGGGGAAAGAATTCCTCGTTGTATGGAAGAACAGAAAGGAAACAGCACAGAAATATAATTAAAATTATCAGCGCAATATATCTGGAATTGCATAGAATGTAATAGAGGAGATATGAGGAAAGTCACATGTGATCAACCGAAAATAACATTCTTATTTAAATTTATTGCGATGCCATAACGTATCCCTCCCACTGATAGGGGCGATAAGAGAATGCAATTAATACACTTTTTCGGACATCGTGAAACTTTTCTCGTTTTCCAGCTTTTGTCCTTCATGAATGATGTTGATAGAACGGGAGTCTGTATAAGAATATGGATTAGAGAGGATAAAGCGACAGCTATGATTAATTCCTAGCCGAAAGGCTCAGCAAACTTTTTGCCGTCAAATAACTTCTCGTCTCAACATAGTCAATGGGAGGAAGAGGGTCAAAACATCAATATCAGATGAACGAATTCGATATATTCTCCACTGAGCATACTATTGTGGTTATTTCCCACCATTATATAAGAACATACTTTTTCTACGAGAATTTGAAATCTGATTCTTCCTTAGACTCTGAAGTGCCAACCTAAAATATTGTTTCCTGTGCAAATTTGATCAATTCCGTTAATGTATCAATCAAAATCGATAGACTCGCTTCCAGACAATGTTCGCTTCGGACTGGTCTTGAATTTCCCATTTCATGTCAACAGAAAGTGAACATAATTTGAAAACCATAACAATTTGTGATTCACTGTTGATGAGCAAAATTTGTACAAAGAAAACATATCTCGGGAAGTCTTCATCAGAAAACTTTCTTCATAGCATATGGTTTTGTCGTTGAGAGATGACTTTTTTCCAGGTACCTCTACATTGACTCTTGATTCTTGTTGGATGCATACCTCAATTCGATGGATTCTTCATATTGTAGCTGACACGAAATGGTATGGAAGGATCTGATATGAGCTGCCAGTTCAAGGTAGGACTTTTGAGATTTGATTCCTTGAGTCTTTCACTGTGCTGAATATCAAGTGTGTGTGGAAATCTTGACAGAATGAATTCTTCGTGGAAATATCGTTCTCTTCGTTCTCTCATACAGTCACCGATCGATATCAGACAACTGCTATTTCTATCCGCCGTGCTTGAATCACACTATGCATCGGAGTAGTTGATATCCTTGTAGAAAATTCATGGTGTGGAACATTCGTTCTCGTTTCGTGTATTTTCATTTCACTTTCGTTCTATCTACTGGATTCGAGCCCTTGCGACCATATCATATTTTATGCCTAGCGCCTTCATGATTTACATAGTTACTTCGGCAGGATGTAAATATACTTATTTGTAATTTTTTTATGGAGTGGAAGAATTGCCCCAAGAAGAATAGGGTGGGTAAAACAAATTGCCTTTTTTATGTACCCCATACATCTTTCCAGTTATTATGTAATACTTAGAAGTTAACTGATGGAGTATATAGTCGATATGAGCAGGGGTTGGGGGTGTACCTCACAAAGTTGTGTTCGCTTTTGCGTTTTTTGTGACCTCATTCATCTTCTGTATTGAGAGAAAAAATCAAAATGAAAGTGAAATTTAGAAGACCTCCAGATGACGTTTATGCTATGATATCATATGATGTCTTCTCAGGCTGGGTCCCTATTATTGAACAGACATTTTCTATGAAACTGTAGAATGATTTTTTCTTCCTTACCTCTGAAAAATGCAGATATTCATATAGGAAACAGGGATAGGGATAAATTTTCAATACTGAGGATTGCATTCGTATCAGAGAAAATATAATTTAAACTCGGTTTTATCGAATGGAAAAACGATGGAAAGGGCAGTTCGAATTGCAATTTATCGACAAAATCGCGTCGAAAGAACTAAAATGAATGCCCCATGAAATATTCTCAGTGGCGGTTATGATAGGCCAATAATAAATTCGAAATCATCGAGAAATCCGACGTTTGCACTCTAAGTTCAAGAGAGTGAATTCTGAAAAATGAGAAGCATAAACGGGGTTGAGAGGGAGAAGGGGTTGAAGTATACGTTAAGACTCTGTCAATCATTTTCTTCGCTCAGTAGCTATTGTTTCTCCTTAAAAATTCTTCAATCGGTTTCATTCCTGTAGAGTTATGAAACATTTCCATTGGAGTCACAAGCACAGTATAGAGAATTTATTTATTAAACTGTGTCACAAGTTCTGCGATCATGAGGATATGAATATCGACTGATGACCATAGGATTCATTGACAGAGGCAGATTGGATTTGGGGTGTTTTTAGTCGCGAAAACCACGATTGTTTGTCGACTTTGAGTAGGCTAATAGTCGCGGTATTGTTAGTCGTGCTGAAGATCGTATCGTTGGTTGACTCGTCTTGAGCGCTTCCGTGTCTCTTGGAGTGTCCGTTCGCCGTTTTTGGCAGTCCATGTCCACAATAACACGGCGACACGCACCATACCTACTGAATAGTTCTTAGCCGTTGCTCCGCCTTATTCCGTATTGCCGGAAATAGTGCCCTTCGTGCTCGGATCGCATTCGGATGGTGCATGACAATGGACAGCCGGAACGTGCTGAGACTGCCGCCTCTGATACCTCAAAGCTAATGGGTCACACGTCAGTGTTGGCGATGTCTTCCAGTTTCGCCTGTAATAATTCCCCACTGTCAGGGCAGAGTGGAGAATCGCTCCGGATGATAGATAGATGCATCGTCGACCGAGACCGACCTCTGTCAGATCTGTGCATGTGCCTCATCAAGATTCATTTTTTGATCCACTTACCCGATCATTTGTTGCTGAATCTCAGGTCTGATTGTTCTTCTGCCTTTCCGATTTGCGACCTGATCGAAGACCATCAGATGATATCAACCCAGGTATTAACAAAACTCAGTATATTCGAGTATCGCATACGATTATATTATGTGTGCAGTGGGAGTTTCATCTGACACAGAGATTATCAATGCTGATGTTCCACAAGGATCTGTCTTGGCACCAACCTCGTTCTTGCTCCACATCAATGATTTGTTGGTGTGTGACATCCTGGTCCGTCCTTGGCTTTGCGGATCATAGGACACTTTAGCAAAAACTCGAGCTTGCATTTCCATCAGAAAGGCAGATCGCACACAATGGCCAATATGGTGATGTCAGGTTATATCACCACCAACAGCGCTCTCTGATCGAAAAACTCGAGAGCACTACGACATCATTCTTTCAGTTCACCCTGTACTCATGCCATTCGGTCTGTACGAATTCGAGTTCGCATTTTTCGGCAGCATCATCGGCATTCTTTTGATCTGATGCCCTCTGGTCCTGTCATCTCCTGAGTGGAAAGATCATAGCTAAATTATGCACCCTGTAGTACATCCGCATATCACGATATTTATCCAAGAGAACATCGACCCTGGCTTGTAACATTATACCCCCGAAATTTGTCATGCTGCAATTTCCGAGTTTTCCATGCGACATCCATTGTGGCACCCGAGGGGATGAAAAAAGACCACGGCTCTAAGTGAATTAGTGGCTCTGTTGCTGAGCGACTGATAGACTTACAATTTCGTCATTTATTTTTGATAATTCTGTCGAATATACTCGGAGTGATCGAACAGTACTTGACTCGCCATCTATCCACCATCGATGCTCATTCCAAAAAAAACTGTGAATCGTAGTATGAATATATTTTTCTACGACAACCTCGATAAATGTTCATTTTATAACCGTAACTTCAATCATAAACAACCATATATTGCACAGAATTTCATTTTTGCATCGGTTGCTAGGCAAGTTGCTAAGCAACAAATACGAAATGGAATATTTCGTGTTAGATCTAGGTTCACTTTGAAATCACTACGACTACGGCTTGTCAAATTATGTCGTCCAGCAACAAATCGATGCAATGTCAGCAGATCGTTTCTGTCAAAGTTTTAGTAGGTAACGAGTAATTTCATAGTTGTTTCCAAAGCTTCTATTTCTGTGTACCTATTAGGAATAGCAATAAAGAAAATATTCACATATTTCATCAATTTATATTTCAATTCTGATAGAAAGTCCACTACCGGCAAATTCGGATTAATTAAATACCATCAGTTTATTCCTTTCGAAGCTTTCGCAATGTATTCATATATTAAACGTGAACGATATGTTGTCGTTGAAAAAGTTTAGTATACAACTGGTAACAAAATGGGAATCATTTTGTGCTCATTGCATAGTATACTATCTTGAATCAAAACCGCGTCAATCATGCAAAACGCTCACGACACCTATGGGTTCCGAATTTCCTAATATCACAGACAGATCTCTTATTACATGGAAGGTCATTATAAATCATCTCTTTTTTACGTGAGTTGTAACAGGAGTCTACAAGTTTTATGAATTGAACTCATGTTGCTGTATGTCGATGTGGATACTATTTTAAATGCTGATGCCATCTGAAATACCCTCCACAACAAGTTCTTTTGGATCGACTTCATGAAAGTGTCGTAAATAGAGGTGAACCGAAAGTTGTGATTAAGTTCCCCAAAATGATCTTCTGTACTTTGAATCCGCTTCAATCAGACCGTTATCTCTTTTAATCTCATTTCACAACATCCTGACGCGAGTTTATTGCAGGAACTTGAAACGTGCAAGTCAAATTCCAATGTTTTCTCCACATGTTTGGGGTTCAGGTCCCGAACATACCCTAAAGCCTAGCCTACTACACTCACGAATCAATTGACCAATTCAACTGTTCCATTCCATAAAGCATCGACTGATCTATCATTCTACTCCGAGAATGCGTTCGCTGGAAATATTATATTGTATTATACAGGGTGAGTCAAAAATGTGTACCGAGCTTTCTGGGGGTGATAGAACATTGAAAAATAAGTGTAGTTTGATGATTAGACTCATGGCCCAAAATGCATATTAAGGGAGATATATCCTTCCAAAGTTGATAAAATTCAAATAATTTCTCCGCATAACTTCTGAACAATGAAAGCCACCCGATTGAAATTTTGTGCATGAATGTATGTTGTCAAAATACATTTTTTCGTCACACTTCCACATTTCTGATATTGTTATAAAGGGTGTTTTCAGAGGGTGAGTTATGATTTTTTGTAGAAAACTTTTTTTCCTGTATTATTTTCGGTGGAAAAACAGGAGCATTCGATGGAGCGAAGAAAATAACATGAAAAGGGTACTCTTATTCAAATACAAAAAATTGAGCCGTTCGTGAGATATTTGAGTTTTTGTAGTTACATGATTGATTGCAGATTGATTTTATTCATCGCGAGATTCATCGGTATAACGATATTTCAGCAGCATTTGCATTTCCGAAGCACTCACCAAGCATTAGAAGCATATCAGTTTGTTCAGAGAACGAATAACCTGCCATATTTCTTAAAATCTCAGTTGATAATCGCAGTGATAAATGACACAGAAAAACCACACGAACAAATCGACTACAACAATGTTGACTCGAATGTTGATGACATGAACGTCAACATTGAGAACAAAATTATTCATCATGGCCTGCTAAAATATTGTAACCGATGAATCTCGCGATGAATAAAATCAATCTGCTGATATCATGTAACTACAAAAACTCAAATATCTCACGAACGGCTCAATTTTTTGTATTCGAATAAGAGTACCTTTTTCATGTAATTTTCTTCGCTCCATCGAATGCTCCTGTTTTTTCACCGAAAATAATACAGGGAAAAAAGTTTTCTACAAAAAATCATGACTCACCCTCTGAAAACACCCTTTATAACAATATCAGAAATGTGGAAGCGTGACGAAAAAATGTATTTTGACAACATACATTCATGCACAAAATTTCAATCGGGTGGCTTTCATCGTTCAGAAGTTATGCGGAGAAATTATTTAAATTTTTATCAACTTTGGTAGGATATATCTCCCTTAATATGCATTTTGGGCCATGAGTTTAATCATCGAACTACACTTACTTTTCAATGTTCTATCACCCCCAGAAAGCTCGGTACACATTTTTGACTCACCCTGTATATGGTGCCGACCTCGTGAGAGCATAGCTCTAACGCCGAAATAAGAATCATTATTCTCCTCCATGCATAGTGGTATCTCGTAAGCTATAGAGGCGTGACGTGCTTATGCATTCAATGTTGACTAAACTAACAATTCAAATTTGTCTTCTTGCGTTGAATAAACGCCGCTTCCTGATGGAGTTTCCCGGGCCTACTACAATTAATTTATCGCCGATTCATGCCCGAAAATAATGCTCTAATCATTTCGCTTTCTCGTCCCATCAATTTCAATCGTGATAACTCTAGGCATCAATGGAAATTTCGCCTATTTCCGAACCCGCACTATCCATCAGCAGATCTTGTTTGGTGATTAACGGATTAGTAGACATCATTCCCTCGTGAGATATTGCATGGAGCTACAGTAATCAACTGAACTTTCGAAAGTTACCGAAAACTCTATCGACCTTTTTTTTTTTGATCTCCCAGAGGAATAACAATAATGAAATTTGTTGTAGTGCTCGAGCTGAAATTAAAAATTCCCGAGTGAAACGAATTCCAGCTCAAAATAAACGGAGATGCAAAATAGAGAAGTGGGACGTTGATGATTTAAGTGGCCAACAAAACTGAAAACAAACCGCATATCGCGCGCTCTTAATATTATTTACAGCATGTAATGCGGTGTCGTGTTTTTATCCTGTTAACGCAGAGGGGCCGGGGAGAGGGCATTGTTTAGATTTTTATAGTGCCTCGGAGACACCTAGCGAAATAATTCATCATAAAAACGATCTGAACAGAACAAAGGCACTGTTAGACGTCCCGCTGAAACAAGAAAGCCACGCCAACAGTAGCGGAACAAAAAGGCATTAAAGCGCTGTTTCTCCTTGTCTCGACGAAATTAATACGTTATGACTTTCCGAGCTACTTTACGATCGCCACAGTCATGAATCGAAACCATTATGAACAGTCGGATCGGCTATATAATCACTCGAGAACATACAACACAAAAAAGCCTCCACAATGAGGAATAGAGAAGCGATTATCATCAGTATCAGCGCTATTATCATCGCGAAATTAATGTTCGCGCATTGGAGTCGAATTCGCAAGTAATATTATGCCATAGCATCGACATTACTCTCGTTAATTAACTTCAGTATACCCCGACAATCTTCTCGAAGTCACAACACATTCCATTTCAATGTACCAAATACTCAACATCACTTTCATTCCCCAATAAACTCAATGTGCAGAAATTATAATGAGCTAGGCTCAGTTGACATATTCTTTCTTACTCAGACACAATTTAGACGAACCGTTTCCAGTTTAGTTCCCGACTAACCTATAACCTGTAAGTTAACGAAACTCATAAATCGTTATCACTTATTTTCGCAATCGCATGTAGTAATATTATTAAGTACTCCTGTAATTGGGCTTCGGCCTGCTGGATGTATATTAAATAAATGAATAAATAAATAAAAACCTAGCATTCGAGAGACTTTGGCACCAAGGCCTCCTAGCGAAACTTCCGTCATATGGTTTGCCGCCCCAACTGTGTCTTTTACTATCGAGTTTTCTTGCAGATAGATCACTTTACGTGGTGGTAGACGGGGTCTCGTCTGATACAATGACGATCAATGCTGGTGTTCCACAAGGCTCTGTCTTGGCACCAACTTTGTTTTTGCTCCACATCAACGATCTGATGAATGTGACCTCCTCCTCCTCCTCCTCCTCCTCTAGAGCCCTAAATCATCCAATCAATGAGGCCAGAGGTTCTAGAGCGAGACAAGTAGATACTATGGATGATGATCTTATAAGACAAATAAAATATCCATGCTCGGTATCACCACCGACAGCGCTCTCTCATGGGACGATCATGTGAGGTCCATTGCGAAAACTGCTAGAAACTTCCAAGAGAAATTCCAATGCCTTCCTCCTCTCCCAACATTGCACCGCTGGCTTGCACGATGTCCTCGTACATTACATGTTCTCCGTTCGTCTTGGCGAAAGATAAAAAGACATTACCACCCGAGAAGATGTAAAAGAAAAAAGTTTCCGCGATGAGGAATCGGAGAGCAATTATCACTATCAGCATGACGATCATTGGAAAATGAATGTCCACGCATTGAAGAGATTACTTAGAGTCGAATTCGCTTGTATTATGCATTGAAATTTATTCCTATCGGTCCGAACAGTAGTTTCATCGATCATCGATATAGCTCTAGTTTCAGAATCCATTCAGTGGACTAGAGACTTTTGACAGCTAGCGAAGATGAGTGGAGAAATATGACATACTAGTACGATCGCGATAGTTTGAGAAGTGATCGGAAATGGTTTCAAACTCTTCTGCTACAGCAAAGACAAAAAGGTGACGTGGTAATATCATGACAATATCCACTGTTCAACTTGGAGTTGAGAGATTTTTCGACAATGGAATTTGAAATCACAACCTTTTGTTGATGTTTTGATAGTGATTGTTGTCAGGCGGTGTGAAAATTACGGTGCAATTGTTTCAATATTTGATGATGAAAAACTGATCTCTGATATTAGCTAGGTATTTTCTTGATAATTACCAATTGTTTTCTCGAGCAATAACTGAGACCGTCGCGTATTTTTTTTGGTCTCCAGCTGATTTTTAAGTCATCAGGTATTTTTTCAAGTTCGTCAGATATTTTTCAGAGTTTGTCAGGTTTTTTTCTAGGTTTGCAGTCTACTGAATATTTATCGAGATATTTCCTGATCCCGCCTGGTGTGTTTTGGGATTTCTAGTTAGTTTGTGGAGATATCCAAGTACTTTCTTGAAGTCATCAGGTATTTCTTCAGTTCGTCAGATGGAAAGAAATGAAGTTGATGCCAATCGTTTTTTGGGATATTCTTCCTGATGAACTTCCTGTGATATTTCATCGGAGTTGCCAATGGTTTTATAGGAATTCAAGTATTTTATTGAAGTCTACAAAGTGTACAGGTATTTTTGACGACTCCTGAAGTTTTGAGTATTCATTGAGCATTCATCGTCAGCTATTTGTCGAGGTCAACAGCTGATTTTGAAGTCATCAGGTATTTTTTCAGTTGGTCAGACATTATTTGGTGTTTCTAAAAGCTCCCAACTGTTTGAGGTCACCAGATATTGTAACCGATTGCGTTTCGGAGTATCCAATCACTCTCCTGATGTCTGCAACCATCTATTGAAGATCCCAGATATGTTTCGAAGTGTTCATCGAGGAGGTCAGGTATTTTCCGGTGTGGGGGACCTCCACGAAAGCCTCCGTTGCCAACGATGGCCGATGTTCCGGTCGCTCTGGCGGGAATCTAATTATAAATCCGTGCTTTCCGAGGGCGCAATGTACACTATCAAGCCGGCGCCTATTTGCGAACACGTGGAAAAAGTAACAAGCTTGTGTGCGTCTCGTTAGGGTCTCATCAACCTCCGGTTGTGATACAGCACGATCACAAGTGCCGTTGGAGAATGTGCTGGATTGACATCACGAGCTGGGACATAAGGAAGGGTCATTTTCCTCCCTTTTGTGTTCCATAGGAAATGCGTCCTCTTTATGATTCCCGGCGTCTAGGGAAAAGATGTACTTGGCTCTGTTGGATGATAATTATAGGAGGATATATATGTTTCAGGGTCGCTTCGCAGCAAGGATATCAAATTATAATGATGTAGCTGGTGTATAGATCAGAGCTGAATGTGGGCTTATTCATATCTCTGCTTTGATTTCCGTATCAGCTCAGCGTGTTCATGTTGCTGATGCCGTCACAGCTCTATATAGTTGTTTGACGATGTTTCTATTCCACGAATGGAAATATGTCGGATCCTGGATGCCTTTCAGTTCCAATCGATCACGTCGAATTTCAAATCTATATCGGAATCATTTGCATTACGAATCGTACAAAAATGCTTTGCCCTTCAGTACTTGCTAACGCCTCAGTGAATCATCCTGTCGGAATATAGGTATGCCGGAATTTTGGAGTGGAAAATTCAGGAGAGTACTGAACATTACCATAGTACTGATTGTCAATTATGGCCGATTGCCAGTTCATGCGGAGGTGATGACATTTTTCATAATGATTGAATATTCATATTATTGTCACGAGTGGGTTTTCACCCCTACAATCGCAACTCGAACTTACTCGCTTGCAAGAGGTTTTATGGAAATTATAATTAAAGAATTGATTTCCACTCAACAAATTTATTCATCTTGAACAAAGACAATTCGGGCATGAAATAAATTTACCAATTTGCCAGCAAGATACACCCAACTCAAATAAAAACAAAACAAGAAAACTAAAACTATTGATATTGAAAAAGGGTACTTACAGAAAGGCTCGCTTTTCGTTGGACGATTCGAACTGCCACTCGCGAAGTTTAGACATGATGCAAAATGTTTAAGATTTACTTTTTGTTTGCGAATTTGAAAAACTATACTTTACGGTCCACTGTCCGAACCACAACTGCCGGTTTTTTCTCTAATACCTTTTCATGTCCGCTTTGGTAGTGGTAATTGATTCAGCATAAAAACTAGTGTATTCACCTCGATTAGGAAAAATCCAAAACCAGCAGTTTCTGCCCGTCAGCGACTTTACTTGAATAATGATAAAATTGAAATCCGAACTAGAATTTCCTTTGAATATCGTAATTCTCTACTGATATCCTGTAAGCTAAATAATTCTACGAATATGATCTAGACTAGGTTATTGTACTGTTCTTATATGAAATGAGAATTTCGAATATTCCCAATAAAATTATTATAATTCTTGACATTATATTGTTATTATATTGAATACTTGCCAGTTTGAACTGGCAATAATGGCTGATTGCAAGTTCAATCGGAGAATTATGAATAATTGTCAGTTCAAACTGGCTGCCCAACTGTCAAACTGGCAAGTATGAAAAAGGTCATCGAGGGCGCGTACAGCGCCTTCGTACTTCACGATAATTCCAATGAATTTTCGAAAAAAAGAATAGCGATGCGCTCCTTCGCACGGGGTAGTCAGCGCTTTGGTTGTTCGACGGCGCGAGCCGAAATCGCTTCTCGCTTCTCGCTTCTCGCGATCAGTCGCCGCGTCGCGCCGTCAACCGACCGATGCCAGTCGCTGGTCCGACGCGCGTCTATCCGCTTCTTCGTGCTGCGCCTCGAAGGCGTCACGTGGTGCCTCTGCCCGCCGCTCGACCCGGTGAATGTGACGGTCCGGTCCGCAAGAGCTCGACCTCGTAGGGTGCCGTCCCTGCCGTCAGGGTTTTTTTCTCGGTAAGATCAGATTTTTCGGGGTTCTCTCTGGGGTTGGATTCCAGCAATTTCCGATTTTCGATCTCGTTTTGGGCGAAAAACGTATTAGAAAGGCAAAACGGTCTTTATCTACTTGATTGAGTGCGGATTTTTGTGTTTTTTGTCTTTCAAAATAGGGATGATGTGTGGGATAACAACACGAAAAAATATCATTTTTCGATGGCACAAAGTAGAGTGGAATTTAATGAAATGAAGCTGCGATCAGAAATTTGCCGAAAAACAATGTTAAATCTTGAAAATCTTCAGATCCTCTTCTCGACCTTTGAAACAGATCGATTAATGATATCTATCCTTATCAGCTTCATATCATTATCGTAAATTTTTTCACTAATATCGCTATAAAATAGTGCAATCTGTACTATCAGAAACTCTGAAAATGACAAAATTCGTGCCTTGCTAAAACGTTTCAACCCTCCTCGTTTTTTCCTCTGAATTACGGCGAAATGATGAACCCAGGGACGAAAGTTGTATTCCGAGGCGTCAGCCGAGGGACATAAGGTCCGGTGGTGATAATATTTTGAGCAGTATCCTGATAAACAAGTTTTCGCAACGCATATTTGTATAGTAAATATGAAGAAGTGAGTGAATTCTATATATATAAAAACTGAAACCGTTCATAACACTCAGTAAAGAATTGTTATGAAGGTGACCAGGACAGTACTATTAGTATTGGTTATCGAACCTAAAACTATGTACTGTTGCTGGGTACAAATGATGACAATATTTATAAAGGGCACATTATGAACTCACCAACGATATCATCGATTTCAACTGTGAGAAACTCTATCACAGTTGCAAACATCTTGCTGATGTTCACAGTATTGCGCCCTGAGAAAAAGGGACTCTCTAAGTGAGATTATTGTGTCAACAGAAATAGTATGATGGTGTATATCTAACGGTTGGTTAATAGCACAAAGTTCAAGAATCAAGTATCGAAAAATTAAATTTCGATATTGGGGAAACAGACCGTGTATCTTGACGATATCCTTCATTTTCACAACAAGGATAATTAGTCGAATTCGGCCTGCGGGAATAGAGAATAGCGTTGTATTGAGATTTGAAGCGACCCATCCTGGTCCAAGCAGATTTCGTGTGTTGAGGACGTTGTCGAATCGCGACCTGAATAAATAATGGCAAACCAGCTAGGTCCTACATTTGTTCCAACTTTCCCCATTTGCTTGTGAAATATTCAGGAGACAGCAGAGATATTCCGCGTTTCTGAAATGACAAGGACACTTTTTTCAAACTCCTTTAATTTCGAAAGGAAGGCATATTCTTTGAATTCCTAATATTTCTCACGAGCAAACACTTCAATCATTAATATCATCCTGAGAAGTTCGTAATTAAAGAAATCTTAATCACAATTTTTTCTCGGGAGCCTTATAAATTGTATTTCGAGAGATTCATTATCACATTCGGATCGCATTTTTTCTCGACCTCTCGTCAGTTGTCATCGTTACCGTTTCCAGATAAAGAGCCTCTTCAGATGTCTTAAATGAATCATATATTATGCAAAAAGGAAAAAGGCATTTTTGTTTCTTTCTTGGATTCGTGAAAACTTTTCATTAGAGAATATAGCTATAGCCTCGTAGCTGGGTGAACATTGCTTGTCCAAAGCAAGGAGACCTTCTGTAACCAATTCGTCATCGGAAATAAGTGAAGATAAATTTGTCAATCACCATAAAAATTAACCAATGGTGGATGGAAGACCAATTTGATATTCACTCAATTACTAATTCGCCAATTTGTTCATAAACGTGATACTATTCGTCAGTAAATGCTATTGATGATATCAATTTGTCATTAGAATTCATTGAAATTTGTCCACAGATATATATTATTCCCGAGATATATTATGAATGACTTGTTATGGAAAAATCATTGGGGTTAATCACCTCCTGTACCCCCTGTAAATCTGCCCCTGGTTAGGGACACGATGCAATTTTGATGAACACGAGTTCCCATAAGGCTCGAAAGGTTATTAAAAGAAAGAAAATGTCAAATGCTTGGCACTGCGGGAGTAACAAGAATACTTCCAGTAATTCTGTTGGTCCTACGCGTTTCAAGTGTTCGGGGGAGTTTTCGCATTCCATATTTAATGATTCGCTGACACGAATTTTAGCCGTTCGCAGACGTGAGGGTGTAAAATTTTACACGATTTTTATGTCGTACGATATTTCTGATTGCGATATCCTTGTTTGTACCTACATCACAAAAGGCTCACATTGTGGCATTTTCCAAGAGTCTGATACTCACAAACGGATCTCGCAGAATGTTCCAGGTATACAGAATTTCTGTGAACATATCTTGACTGCGAGTATTCCGCGAAGGACTTTTCGGAATGAATAGAGGTATGTCGAATCATCCACAGAGACGTTTTTTTTTTTTTTTATCTGTGGACAACACGAAAGGGAAACCTATGATGTTCGAGGAACATCGTGTTAGCCAGCGGTGGAATTTCGGGAAAGAAGGAAGGTGTTGGAATTTTTCTTGAATGTTTGGAGGTTGTAAGCATCAGGAAAGACTTCACTAGGCAAAGAATTCCACAACTTTGCCGTTCTATTGATGAATGATGCTTGGTATAGCGATGTTCGACAGGTCTCGACATATAGAAGTAGGTATTCGAAATGATTTAATCAGGGACAGAATGCGACAGTATATCTCATAAAACTTTTGTGATTTATCATATATCTCTTTTTGCATCAATTTTCATGATGAACCAAATAGATGACCAGGTGAAATTCGTATCACCTAAACCACTCCTGCGAACGAAACCAAAAAATTCATTCAAATCGGTCGAGCTATTTTCGAATTTTTGCAAGCCTAAACCAAGGTCATTGATTTCGAATGAGATCATGTAGTTTCAAATATTCTGAATTTCTGAATCATCATCAAGTTGGATTGTCAGAGGATTTGCCATAGTTGGCCTATCGGCAGATCACTGGAGCCCATCCACCCTCGTACTGGTCTTAAATTCCACCAATTCCGTTGACCATCTTGACAAACTAGTTTCAGAAGAGGAGTTTGTTTCGAAATGAAAAATTATCGCTCAGAAAGTCGGCGTCAGGAAATCGTTCCGGCAATTTCCTTTTTTATTTGGTGGAGCGATATAAAAAAGAACGTTGAGGCGGCTCATGGCTGTGCCGAAACCGCTCTGAATAAAGAGGATTTTTCCGGACTCCGTTAGTGGCTTCTACGTAGCAACTAATTACTAACAATATCACTTACACTTACAAACTTGTCATTTACTTGGTTAGCTACGAGCTATTAATAATTTTCGTTTAGCAATTTGGTACGCGATACGAACTCCATGAGGCTGAGGCTGATAGCTTTCCGTGACCTCACTTTCGTCTGCCTCAGTTCACTCGCTTCATTTCTACCTACCTGTGCCTTTTGTATCTTGGCATCCTGAGCAAGAACGTATCATATTGGGTTTTTGGTAGATACGTTTTTTCAGCTCAAGAAAACGTGTCCACACCTATATTTCTCGTAATAATCCAGGAAAAAGTGTGAAAATTTACCTTTATTTGGCCCTCTTTCAGTAGACATCATAGCCTTTTGGCCTTCATTCCTCACACAGAATACTTTTTATACCTTCATGAAGCAAAAAAAAAAAGGAACATCCTCAAAAAAGATTAATCCACATTCATCAAGGATGCTAGAAGAAGAAGAGCGAATTCAACTTCTTCGAGGATGTTTTTCTTTTTTTTTGTTATATCATGAAGGTATAAAGAGTATGCTGTTAGGAGTACCATTCATTCAGACCCACCCTGTGTCATATACTCCTGGATGAAATTTCGAAATTGAATATGTCTCACTGCATTGTATTGTATTATATCATCACTTGGCATTCGGGTAATTATCAGGACACTTTTTCCAGCTGCCTTAGCAGACATTTTACGACCCCTGTTCATTCGGTGGTGGTGCTGAAGTTTATCAGGCTAATTATGGGACACCCTGTATAAATGATAGATCAGTCACACATCCAAAATCTGTGATTTGTTTCATGGCAAATTCGGTGTCTTAAACGTCATTATAACTCGGCAACTCAACTATGGTTTGAGTTGTTCAATGAATGGTCATCAGGCATTTCGAGGGTTCATCGGAATCAACACCAGCAGAGTGGTGAATTTAATTCGAGGTTACTTGATGTTGTAGAAGAAGTACAGTACATCACTTGTGTATAAGCTCCTCTAGATATTCGTTTATTGATAATCGCTCAGTTCGTCCTTGAAATACTCGTTCCTGAGATGACGCTCATGACACCACATGATGCAACTGAGTTGTTCTCTTTGTTTACACTCACTATCATTATTTTTGTCTTTCGAAATTATCAGGACACTTTTTCCAGCTGCCTTAGCAGACATTTTACGACCCCTGTTCATTCGGTGGTGGTGCTGAAGTTTATCAGGCTAATTATGGGACACCCTGTATAAATGATAGATCAGTCACACATCCAAAATCTGTGATTCGTTTCATGGCAAATTCGGTGTCTTAAACGTCATTATAACTCGGCAACTCAACTATGGTTTGAGTTGTTCAATGAATGGTCATCAGGCATTTCGAGGGTTTATCGGAATCAACACCAGCAGAGTGGTGAATTTAATTCGAGGTTACTTGATGTTGTAGAAGAAGTACAGTAAATCACTTGTGTATAAGCTCCTCTAGATATTCGTTTATTGATAATCGCTCAGTTCGTCCTTGAAATACTCGTTCCTGAGATGACGCTCATGACACCACATGATGCAACTGAGTTGTTCTCCTTGTTTACACTCACTATTATTATTTTTGTCTTTCGAAATTATTGTAGGTGTTCACTTTACAAATATTCAACTTGATGCGTATCCACACTTCGTTGTCATCCTTTAGTTATGCGAAACGAACGATATTCTAAAAATTGCATACTATTTTCATTCCACGCCACTGGCACGCATTTTCCTTCATCAAAATAGAAGGTTGTTTTTATGCATGGTTTTTTCAAATGTTTTTTGTCACCGTCTCCGCTTCGATTGCGGTACTCAAATGACTCAGTGTTTACGTTGAGTTTGCTACGAAATAGGTTAGGCGTCTGAAATTTGTTAGTAGAATAGAAGAAAAACCAAATTTTGCGAACGTGGTGTCCCTACAGTGACTTGTGTTGGTTGGTGGGGATTCCCGAAGGGAATTTACAAGAGGGCTGAGGATTGTTTGAGTGGCAGAATAACCAATTCTTGATTGTTGTATTGGTGAGTCTCCAAAATCAAGCAAACATTTGTTGATATATCGTGCTTATCCTGAATTTGCTGTCAGTCGAGGGTATCAAATTCAGTCAAGAAATTATCGTCTATGTTCATTTCAAGTTCAAATTGGAAACTCAAAAACCGCTAGTTAAGAAGTAGAATGAATTTTGACGAAGCTCCATTTGTTTTAGAGATACCTGGAAGAAACTTTGTGACTGACAAAATGCTCTGAAGTAATCTCTGCTCAGAGCATTTTCAATGTTCAATATGTGAAAATCTCAAATAAATGTAGAAATGCATAGTGTGCTATATTGAAAAATTTTATTTTCAATCGTCCATCACTTGACCAATGAAGACATTTTTCGAATATTTAGTATTGTGAGAAAATATATATGAAACCCTACATTTTTCTTCAAATTTTCAATAGCTCTCGTAATAAAGAGTATTTGAGAGGAAGGTAAAATATAATGACTCGACCTGTACCTATCCAATTAGCTATAACGATATTTCCAACTGCTATTCAGGGATCTTCGATTGAACATTGAAATGTAATGTGGCAATATTTTTTATCACAGTCTTATTTTATGATACATGAAGGGTGGGCCTTTTCATGAAATCACTTTGTATATATGAGATACTGTCGAAAAATTCAACTAAGAGTTGCCTGGGTCTCTGGGAAGGTTCGCCAATAAATCTCAGCCGACTATCATGAACTCTGCTTCTTCGGAGGAGTTTTGCATTATTAATATGTGGAATCTGTCGTATGTTTGCACACCGTATAGTTTATTTGTTTTCCATCAACGTGAGGTAAGGTAAAGGCTTGATCAGGTTTGATTGAAGCAAAATAGTGACACATTCTACGTAGAAGTGCTAATGAATCGTGAATTGGGTCAGGATTTAATGCGAGTCTGCATGCAGTTTCTTTCTACTTCCACAGTCTGACAATATTTGACTTGTGAAATTTGTTATAGAACTCGGAGGCATATCAGAAACTTACATCCAACTTTTATTTGAACTTACAACTGAAGTCTAAGGAATAGCGAAATGCCGTACATCTAATATAAGTCTCCTAGTATAAATTTCGTGACTTCATAACGTACAGGGAGAAGGGAATAGATTCACGTGAAATTCAGTATGATTGTTTTCGTAACCCATTCGTATGTTACGCCTATGCAGGAGCATAGGATTAGAATGTCTAGTTCTCCAGAACTTCGAATCCGCTTGTAACATGGAATGGGAAGGTCTTTCGACTAATGTGAATTTGTAAGATATTTTTAGATCATCGTTGACAATGAAGAGTGCCAGCTTATAAATAACAGAGTGATTAGTGCACCCTTACATTACGTATCGTTGCAGAAGTTAATTCCATCGTAATATCTTCATGCCTTTCAACAAACAACATTAAAGAAAAAGTTTCGTGTTAAATAGCCCACAAGAAAGACATAAAGCGTAATGAATCTTTTTCTACACAATATTAACAGCGAAAGAAATGTCAAGATGAAAGAGTCATTTACATACAGGAAGACTGGGCAATTTGGGCGAGATTCTGAAAAAAAAAAAATAAATTTGTTGAACTTTGAATGGCACATAATCCTAGTAGAACAAGAAATACAGAGGTATTCGAAGTTCCATTTCACTACTCATTCCTACTAATACATAGACTGCACTCTGAGTTTTTTGATTCATTTTTAGTATCATTTGAAAATGTCTAAAATGACTTATTAACAGGGCCGTATTTGATCTATTGGATACCCTGGGCACTTTAGTATGTCATGACTATGACAGAGAGCTATTTTAGAGGCTATTTTATTGACACAGGCGAATGGGGTAAATAAGCAAAAATCTAGTATTATTTTCATCTCTTTAGTCATATTACATGAGAATAGATAACTAAAATATAGTCATATAGCATTCAGCATATGCAAGTTAGTGCCTAGAAGTGAATGTTGTTTGAAGAGGCTGATGAGATACTAGCGAAATCGAAAAGAGGGATCCGATCATTTTGAAATATTCGATTGATCTTTAGTGCAATTGAAAAATATTTCGATATTTTCTCATATCTAGTAATTGATTGAAAATCCTTTTACCTACATGTGATCTTGTGAACTACGTAATCAATTCGCAATGCCATCGATAGATAAAGAAATGAATGATAAAAACAGTTTTTAAACTGTATTGAATGAGCACTGACCTAAAACAGAAGTGTGAAAGCAAAATAATTGGCGATAATGAAAAAAACCTAAATCCGTCTACCTCTAACAACTTCTAATTATAGGTATATGGAGTGATGCTGGGAACATTTTTCATTGAATTCTATTTTGGATATCCGTTAATGGAAGACTATCACCGGTATCTTCGCTGGTGTTCTTTAATCACTTTTTTCCATGCTCTATATTTATTTCTACAAACTCTAGTCGGTGTTGCTACGTCTCATGTATTATGTATCATCCTAATAGTAACTACTTATCTTATACTCGGGAGACGGGAATGATTTTCTGATGTTGAAACACTTTTTAGCGCAGGATTTATTATTGACACGCCTCCTTCGCCCATAGGCGGAGGCGACAAGTATTACCGCGGGTTGGCGCCCCAAGAATCGAGAGATTATCTCTGATGACTTCCTAGTCATGGATTAGAGTAGGTGTATGTATTTTTCCACGACCATTTACGGAAACAGCGTATATTACACATTGTTTTGGTGGAACACTTGGTGATTTAGATCTCACACTATACAAGGTGATTCAGGTTTTGATGCACAAGGGGTGATATTCGTATGAACATGAGTTCGATTTCGATCTGTAGCGGAGCTACAGAAAGTGAATCTTGCTCACTTTTACAGTTGAAAATAATCAATTTTGATTTGGGTGTGGTTGATACTTACTGAAAAGTCATCAATTCAAACATTTTGAAGATTTTTAAAATCAACAGGGTGATACTTTTTTGGGGGTAGAGGCTCCTTCATTTCCCAAACTTTATCGTAGTACGCCTCTGACATCTTCTAGTTGCCAAATTGGGTGGATCGTTCAATTTAGGTTTTTTTTTGATCCTAATTTTTTTTTCGTGAAACGAACCGTTTTGGCGACGAAAAAGCATATCCGTTCTAGAACATGTAAAGTTTATTTATTTTGTTACGTTTTCAACAATTTTGCTCGAGAATAAAATTGAAGTGAAATAGGCAAAATTAACATGTTTTAGAATGGATATCTCGTGTACCTCGAAAACAGTTCGTTTCTCGAAAATCTTTGAAAAAATAACATCGAAATTGAACGATCCACCTAATTTGGTAACTGAAAGATGTCAGAGGCGTACTACGAGAAAGTTTTGGAGGGGGGAAGGGAAATATTTCGAATAGATATATTCAAAAGTAAGATATTTTAATTGATAGACAAAAATACTTCAATTGTAGCTCCACTAATGAATCCTTGAATTCTTGAAGAGAAATGTATTTCATTGCACACATTGACAAAGTAATGATCTTTCGTCGATACTGAAAGTGTCCGCAATTTATATATATTCCTTAATTCTGTTCGATTGGAGGAGATCGATCGAGACCGATTCGCTTCAAGTGGAATGCAATTGTGTTACTTATGGTTTATAGTGTCGCATCAGATTATGTGATATTCCTTGCTTGTAGCCAGTGACGTTATATTCCAATATTGATTCCAATTCAATAGAATATAATGTATCTACTGAAATTGAAAATTGGATTTCGCATTTCGCGTCCCCATTTCTAGAAGCTGTCAATTTCCAACAAGTGGATAGGCAAAAATGCCCTCCGTGCATGGAAAATCGATATCAATTTTCACATTTATTGGTCTCCTAATCAATTCACATGATATACCAGGTGTCAACTTATCCTTTAGATGAAGGCAGACAAGATTCGTGTCAAATTTTTCGAAATTTCATCATTCCTGTCAATCAGATTGGTTGTAGAAAAATTTAATGCATCAATTCTTGTCTGAAAGTAATGATATCATACGCAGAATTCAAAAATGAAAAAATCTAAAGGGTATTCCAGTTGAAATTCCCAAGTATTGAAACCTGAAGTGATGATGGCGAATAATATTTCGTGCTCCTTGAACAATATACTATTAAATCTTCCAGATTTTTCTCGTTTTTGATGAGGAATGAATATACCACTTCCTCGATTGACGTACAGACAGTATTTAATATGCAATTGTTTCATATTTCACATGATTATTCTTTATTCATTGTTACCGGAGTCAAATGGGTGTATGATTCAAATTTGATCAGAAAATGAGAAAATGCTCCTCCCAACAATTTGCAGATGGATCTGATTTTACAAACAAGTCGATAGCGCAACAATCTTTGTGTCGTTGCTTAACTTTTTGTGTTCGAAACTTACTCGATATATATCTCTCAGTTTCTTGGTAATTGGGGAAAATCATATTGGCTGACCACTTCCACCGAATAATTTAATCCGTTCGGAGTTCGAAAGTATAGGAGACGGACGAAACTTTTCCAGCATATTACTTATATCGGATTACCTTCAGCGCAAAACTTTTTTTGGGCCCTAAAGGGCCGATATGTAGGGCACTGATAGCAGAGAATGATGACGTAGGCTTCGACGACTGATTTATTCATTCTATACAGGGCGATTCGAAAACTAACCTGAAGAGATAAAAGCACAATGAGTCGATCAATCAGTATAGTGATCGATCGAGCAATCGACCCAACTTCTTATTTTGAGATAATTCGAAATAGAGCACCTACCTACTCGATGAGATCTAGGTGTCTCACACAACGAATACTTTTATTCTATACATGGTACAGCGATAATATTCATTTTTGATTGAATTCTCGAAGTTTTCTGTTGTGCTTAGAAAAAGCCGTGTTCGCTTTTTGATGAATTTTCTTTCGGTTGCGAATGAGTTTCACCTACTGATGCAAAAAATTGCTGCTCTATCATATTAGTTTCAGAAAAATATTAGAGTATGTAACGGTTTTGGCACACATAATCTGTTTGAAAATGGTCGGTTGTCCGGCAACAAACTGAATAATCAATAGACATTTGTTGGTGCGTCCAGTCGGAACACGTTCATACAACAGGAACTCTGCGGTATTTATCGAATAAAATATGTTCAACTATTGGTGGACATCCACTGTGAAGAGGATTCTGTTCGCATTTTCTCTACCGATGAAATATTTCTATGGAGTGGACAGCGAATCCGTTTTGAATTATTACGATTCTACACAATTTCAATAATTGCGACTCGGTCGGGTATGTCCTACTTTGGTATTTTCAGTCCGAACCAGAGGACCGAAATTCGCGCCGTCTAATATTTGAACATTTTGATGGACGAACACATCAGGATTTCGAAATAATTTGTGAACGTTGGCGGCTCTGTTCGATAAAAAATCTGCGATTGATACAGAACGAATGAAATCATGAACAAAAAAAAAATCTATACGCAGCAACTTCAGTTTGAATGAATATTAAATTTCTCGAGATCTTAGCATATGAACATAACAATTAACATTCCATGATATCCATAATATCCACGAAATTCATCAGATTATAAACATCACGATATATGTTTATGTCATATTTCTGAAGTATTGGTATATGTCGCCGAAGTGGCGATGAGCGCAAAGGCGCAGTGATTGTAAGGTAGCCACTTCTCGGTCGTGAGTTCGATTCCCACTGCCTGCAGAGATGCGAAAAAAAGGTGACGGGTGTAGTATGGATGAGACAGTGCTGTCCCATATACGATACGTATATTACAAAAAAGTCTGTGGCACAAAAACTTTGGTTTAATGCCAACCCACCCCAAAAAAAATCATTGGTATATATTCTCAGGACCGTCTTTAACCTATTACCCTGGGCTGGAGACCTATGACTATAACAGAGGACCGAGCAGAGGACTAACTATCATTAAAACAGGCAGATGAGTATATAAACCGAATTCTAGATTTATTGAAATACCATTTCTATTTCCTATGCCAAGCATTATTTTATCATTCATCATATGCGAGGTAGTGCTTAAAAATCTATGTTGATCGAAGAGGCACCCTTGTAGCTTTGAGATGAGCATCAAATCAAATCCTTCGAAGTCTAGAGCTCATTCAATAGACATCATTCGATGGACGTGATCAATTTTTCACATATGAAATGGATAATGTATTGGTGATGAAACAGGACATTTGCACAGTACCCAATAGAAGAGATGTGCCTGTATAACCTATATTTCCTAATCGAAATGGAATGAGTCGTTGGAATAGCTCGTTGTTCGTCGTATAGCTGATGGAAATTCGGTCGACTAGATTCGGAAATGGTATAGCCGACGGTTCCTGCGGAGTATATCAACTAGAACGTGCCGTGAAACAGCTGCGAAGCTGCAGGCACATAACATATATATATACATATCCTCGCCGAATTTCTGAATTCCGGTTCCCCAACCCGACTGCCTACCTCATGAGGAGACAAACATCGTTTCGTTCGGAATCGTTCTGTGCGCGAATTCGAGGTGGTCCTCTTGTTTTAATCAACTGCAATCCTCATAGCAATCTGCTCAATTACTGTTCGTAGCCTCTCGGGGCCAACTAAATCCGGTCGCTAAGTCCGTCGAACTCTCTGTTTCGCCCTTATTTTTCCCAGATACAATACTCGTTTACCCTTCCCGATGTATATATAAATTGGCCGCGCCGTCTTCTGCTGCGGATGGCTCGTTACAAATCATCGGCTGGGCCCCGGGGAGACATATTTCTTTCGGCTCGGCATAGGAAACGAATTGATCCCAACGCTGCATCAGCATCATCACGCTCAAGAAGCAAGTTCATCTCAACGAACGAGATCATCTCGCAAGATGATGGTAATCTCGGTTACTGGGCAAGATGTTCTTGCTTCCTAATCCAGATGATCTCGCGTATCGAGCAAGATAGGGATCTCGCTTACTCTGGTACTCTATCCTAGTACTCAATGATTTGTTGCTGGGTTGTGAAGTACCTCTTTGCCCGGAACCCTGAGTCAGAGGAGGTCCTTGGTCATCCCATGAAGGAAAAATAGTTGAGCATGAACTACTTTTGATTGAATCCCATCCCATTGATATTTTCTTCCCTAGTATACCCCACTTCTTTGAATATTCATTTCTTCCAGTACGGATAGATGAAAAACCCTGAGAATCAAATTGCAGATCGAGGGCGAGAACACAAGAGATAAAACCTATGCCTTGTGAATGATGCTTTTCAGATTCCCAACCAGGATCTATTGACAGACATCAATGAACTATTTCATATATCCGTCAGCTCATAAGGGCAATATACAGAAATGTAGGGAACGCACCATTTTACTCGTTCTTGGGATGTGATGTATGCAAGGCTCAAAATATTTACGAGCCATTGTGTGTTAATGTTTTTCAGAGCTCATATACGAAACCATCCACTAGCAGACATGTCATGAATTTCATATCAGTGTCATACGGATTCACCGAAGCTTTTCAACGGTGCAATGCCTCGTTATTGTGCTTTTTCTTGTTATTTGACAAACTGTCGGAACTGTTTTATAGTGTCATGGGACAATTATAATTGAACGAGCGGTAAATGGAATTCGCCGTTTTGAAGGATGATATTGCTGTTAGTGATTTGCTGGTGTCAATTACAGATTTCCAGAATACCATGAATTATTAATCAGGATATTATCCTCTCCCGGGAAACCATACATCATCATAGGATTTTGAAAAGAAGATTAAATCCGAAATTGATCTGTCATGCAGTTTATCATCTCCATTATTGAAAATTTGATGATTTCGATGAATACTCATTGACAGGTGGTCACGAGGTGAAATTTCCAAATTCGGAGTAGTGTTATGAGATCATATTTCGCTTGCGATTTCCAAATGAATAAATGAGAAGAGTTCGTCATAAGGTTGGTGGTTAGAAAAATTGTCAGAGACCTTTTGCCTTCATATCTAAAATTGTTGTCAATCGAATGTACTCTTCTGAGCTGTTATCAAAATTGAATTTCAATGTACCTACCATCTAGACCTATTTGATGTACTATATCATAGGAACCAGTCTAGAAAATGATTCTCCTACCATCAGGTCTCGGAAGAAATCCAATATGTATTGTAGCAATAAAAATTTGGTTGATAAATCTATCGCAGCAGTAAAAACAATATTGAAGGAATATTTGATAATACGTGGGAAAATATTGTTTGGCTCCTGAATTCGTTGAAATGATGAATGAAAGAACTGTATCTAAACATGCTGCTTCATTGCGAAACGAAGTGTGTGGTTTTGGATAACCTCAATCCAGATTCAACTAGATCTTATCATTCAACTCTTCTAGAACACACTGCATAGTTAGTTATGTTTCGATACGGCGTACCATTGAGAAAGAAGTATTCGACGAAAATCATTAATCATCACCACAGATATAATATGTACGATTCTGCATGTAGTGCTCTTTGGACGTTGGTTATAATATACGGAGTGAACTCAGTCGATCGAATAAAGCGAGTAAATCTGAGCTACAATCGGATCAGGAAGGGAAATGAGTGATAACACTAACATCCGGCCTAGTGCAGAGGGACACTTCAGGAGATTGCCTTATCCTGTGTAGTCGTCAAGCGGTCCACAAAACATGTCACTTTGGACACATTTGGAGTTTTCGAATGTACTGGCCGGCAGGGGCACTAATCTAAATTAAAGTGCCAGCCGAAGATTAATTCATCCATCATTGGATCACAAAAACTACTGGAAAGACGAATGGAAGGCGAGTCCTTTCTGAAGAGAGTGCTTTTTACTGTTAAGACACCGAAAAAAAAACGTAATGAGGAATTTTAATGAATGTGAAATCCTTAGAGGCGATCCGAAGTCTGAGAAGAAAGTTATGACTTCTCCACTAAAAGTTGAGGAGGAACCCATTTGGTTGATAACGTAATTTGTTCCCAAGGAGTTCTATAACTGTATGGGTCATGTTGATGGTTTATTGTTTTCGATCACAACTATAGGTATTTCGATTGCGACCTTCTAAAGGGAAGGATTTTTACTGAATATTTCACGAGACCCATTATATTACCTATATTTTGCTCTCACACGATCGATTATCTACATCTATACATAACAGTATTTGGAATTGATGAACATGAAACTTGACTAACTCTGGAGAGGACATGCATATTCATTGGTGTTTCGTAGCTGAGTGCATTTCAGTTTATAGTATAATGATTCTAACATCCAGGTAACTATTCAGGGTGATTCTTTGAAAATAACCGAGAATAACTCAACCTCAAAATCCCATATCTCGATGCGGAATACAAAAATTACTTCTCAAGTTCACATTGGAAATCACATTCCAATTCTAGAATTGTTGCGGAAGAGTTATCCAAGTAAGGAACAAACGGTAAAATTGTTAGTGAAATCAACGAATACATGAGAATTTACATATTGCTAGAATACCATGTCATTTCGACTTCCTTCACCATAATAGGTGTTAAGTATGTACAATGTTTGAACATACTGTTTGTACTTGTGTTTTTGGGACAAAAAAAAATCATCTAAATATGTGTCCCGACTTGCTGTCAAGATGAAACTTTGAAAAAGAAAACAATAAAAACAAATTTTGTTGAAATTTGACGTACCTTATTAATCGTATTATAGGGCTAAAACTTAATAGTCAGTGGCGTCCGGGACGTCACCTCAACGAATATTTTTATAAAAAATAATATACCTACACCAATGACTTTTTTTACAAATACTTTTTTGTCTCTCCCAATTTTTTCGATTATTACTAATACGAAAATATTTCGATTTAGAAAATATTATCGATACGTCATTTTTCCCACTTCTGATGAAAATTTGCGTCCGTGTTTTTGGTATTTCTCATCACGGTCATTACAGATATATCATTTATATCACCATATTCTTTCCTTGTCAAAAACAACCTTATCATACATCTTTGCAGCCACTCTACACTATGGACCTTCATTTATGAAAAAATAATATATATGGACCCATAAAAAGTTCATAATCATTAAGAGAGAAGTTTGAAGAATTTCCATCTGAATTTACAAAAATTATCGAATATCTGCCGACAATCAAATTCTATTAGGAAGTCCTATATACTTATTTCCTTCCTTAATGAACTGCCTAACACACTTTCAACACACCGAGATTTCTATTCTTTCTTGTAGAATAATTTCGACGGCGCGACTGAAAGCCTAAATTAGAAGCAGCAAATAAATCGAAAAATTTACATCTGATTTTTTGAATATTCTCACTGCAGTGTTCGCCTTCCTTATGCGTACAAGTTCTTATTCCCTCATTTATATACATGATCTTCATTCGTTTTTTTTCAACATGGATATTGGGTGGGAATCGTGCACTTCTGACTACGTATCACAATTTTGGAAATGATTTGGGATATAGTTATTGTTGCAATAAAGAGGGGGACAAAAGGCAGCTACTGAAATCACCCCACACACAGCAAGCAGTCTTCTTCCTGCCTGAGATACATTTCTGGAGTCTTGTTATTCATGCGACAGGTGTCACTTGCTCAGATGGTTGTGAGAAAATTACTTTTTCTTCAAGTCCGTGCGTGACTCTTTGAATTGCCGTGTTGTTAACTTCTTATTATCCAAATGAGAGTAGAGAAATCCTGGGTGGAATGGTATTTTCTGCAGCGAGTTTACGAGATATCTGGAGTATATCAACCGAAAATAACGATATTGTGGCCATCAATGCGGATTTCTAGGAGCGGACAACATATACGTTCACATTCGATTCATCGTTGCTCGAAGATTCGTCTACAATAAGAGCCATTTTCGAATGTTTCGAATGTTTTCAGTACTCCTTTCAGCTTCAGTCAGAGGTGATGTGGAGCAAAAACAAAGTTGGTGCCAAGATAGATCCTTGTGGAACACCACCATGTGGAGTGGCAGTAGGCAGTAGTGAATTTTTCGTCTTCATGGTTTTACTTTCCATTGATTCTGCATGGTGGTCCGCAGTATGGTTTGATTCACTTATGCTGATTCAATTTTAGAGTTGTCATGTATGAAATTTCAAATGATTCATTGTATAATAACAGTAACTAACACGATGACACAATGGATTATTTGTACCATCAGGAGATGGATTCGAAGACAGGAAATATACCTCATCGTTCCATCAGATGCAATTCAGAAAGAGCAGTTTCGTATTATTAGGCGCAGAAAACAGACGAAAAAAGAATTAGCGCATCCTAGTCCACTTCCAAAACAACCGGGTTAGATTCTACGGTATTAACTATCCCGCAATTAATATAGTGCATTCGCACAAATTCTCGTTCCTTTCCAATTTACATGCTTAATGCAGAGTTTCTGGATTCCTCCCATTTGGTTTTGTGTAAGTATGTACCTTTGAGGATTAGTAATTTCACGCAAGGAAGAACAAAATAATACTGTTTTCTCGAGACGTTCAACAACTTGAGAGCTTCTCATTATCTGTCAGACTGAATGATTCATAAGTGAATTATTTTATTCGAAGATCATATTTAGAATGGGCACCGCAACGCACATAAAATATAAAACTTTTCATTATTCAGCCAGAGAGATTTATTGGCTTAGGAATTACGAGATCCGGTGAAAGGATAATAGGCTTTTTGGGAGTGGAAGTTTTTGTAAATGCATAAGATGAGGACTTCAGCCAGGCTGGATCCGTAAATCATCTCAGGTAAGTCGGTGCTCATTGGGGGGCATCAGGACGGCTTTTTCATTATCTCCCGATAATCGAATGTCTTGCGCTGCACATACAGGGTATCCTCGAAGGTGAAAATTTATTTTACAGAATTACCAATAATCACCTATAAAGTATTATTTTGAAAGTTATCGTAATATGAAAACTCACAATACCATAAATGGTTTCATTTCGAAATCCAGCTTGTGGGAATCAGGTTTTCCTTCAACAATAATAATGATGACGAGAGCAAAAGCTCCATTTTTCATAAATAGTCAATTCCCATCAGTAAACAATCGTAAAACATGGCCAGAATATCAAGAGACATAAAGCGTACAGTGATAATGAACATAATATGAAGAAAGACATTATTTCTTGGTATACCCAGATAGCTGTACTGAAAGTTTTCGGACTAATTCTGGACTCGTTCTGAACTAACGTTATTTCTGCTGAACTACACTACAACTGATTACGGTGTTTACCATGATTATCAGTTCTAATTTCATTAGTTTCATTGATGATTCCTACATCCTGTTGAAAAAACGCCTTACAAAGAGATTCCAGAATATCCTCAAGTTCATTCTTTGGTCAGGTAGTTACAGGGAGTGAGAGTATCATTTTCTCTATATCACCCTCATAATATATAATGCCAGTCCAACTTGGGTTAACACAAGAATGTGGGAAAGAGATCCGACCAACATCAATGGGCTACCATTTGATTGAAATCGTGATATATTGTGAATGTGACACTTCCTCTTTATCACCCGCATCAATTCTAACAGATATCTGGTAGACCTCGAATGAAATGAAAATTAATACGGCGCATTTCCTTTCAGCTCATGGAATTCCGGATAGTAATGCTCCTTTCTCTTGGAAGCTCATATAGTAACCGCGATTTTCCCACGTATTTGGGTCGGCTCTACTTCCTCCGCCTATCCCAAACCCAATTAAAATACTTGCCTAATAGTTTTTCATTGAAAGTTTATCATTGGTTCTCGCTCTTTTAATTGAAATCGATTGTTGATTTCGAGGTCAGTAATTAAATTTGTTCTTGTGCGGAACTCAACGCGTGGTATCCGGAAGAGGAGTAATTCCGACAGCTCATTGAATTGTTTATAGGTTTCTCTTCGGGCGAACTCCGAATTCAGTTCCAGAAAGAATCCATTAACCTTCTCATCATTGAAACTTTTCTACGAAATTGATTCGGCAGTACGATTTGCCGAGGATTCCTTATAGTAATATCTAGTTATCAAGAGGCATGTGTACAAAGGATGGATCTTGTCGAATTGGTCAACAGTGTGAGGTGGTTGGTGGTCATTTTTCCTCTTCATTTCGATATGACTGCTAAGCTGAGTACTTTGAAAAAACTGTGCATTCAATTCATTCCATGATGTTCAGATCGCCAAGATTCTGTTCCATATAATCTAGCAGTTCGTGAACGCAGAAGTTGAAGGAAAATTTCAAAGAGGGGAATCCTGACGACGGTGTTCGGGAACTAAGCTCAAACAAAAGTTGTATCAACAAGAAAACACGAGGTTGTTTCAAAATGGGATCTAAAGCGTTGAGGTATGCAGATTCTGCCCCAATTACGTGACTTTCATAATATTGTGCAATCAAAGTGCTCTTCCCGAAAATATTACAGGTTTCGCGTGAATCGCTGAATTCGAATCGAATTAATTCTTCGTTCGGAGGAAATTTGCACTACTTTGAGATTCTCGTTGAGCATCGACCGTGAAAATATCTAAAAGAGAGAGTGATCGCCCACCTCCCTGCGATTTCATAGAGAAGTTAATGAATTTGTGATTATAATATCACCGAATAGGCGAATAGCTCTGTTTTGAATAGAGTCTAAGAGGATGAAGCAGTATAAAGTGCACTATCATCCTCGAAGCTATGGACTGGACAGGAGGTCACATCCAACAGATCGTTGGTGTGGATTGAGAACAAAGTTAGCACCAAGACAGATCCTTGTGGCACACCAGCATTGATAGTTATTGTATCATCATCTACCACTACAAAGAGTGATCCATCTGCAAGGGAATTCGATAGTAAAAGACACAGTTGGGGCGCCAAACCATATGACGGAAGTTTCGTTAGGAGACCTTGATACCAAACTCGGTGTGAAGAGATTTTACAGTACCTCTTGTTTTTTTCTATATGGGGTACTCGACTATCGAAACATAGAAAGTGCTCAACACAGAGAGTATCGTGGAATGTATTTCGAACATACTGGGCGACCTTAATCTAAACAATAGGAAGGAAGGTGAAAAATTGGAGTGTTTGTAAATCATTTTCATCAATCAGAACAGATCAAAGTGGAGTAATGTCGATTTCGTGACTTTTCAATCGGAACGAAAGTTGCTCGTGTCAAGACCCTCGCAAACATGTCGCGTATTTTTAGTTCCCCTTTGTATCTTTCCCACTCCGGTGACTTACACATTCCGACTGTTGCAATGACTTGACGTCACGTGCATGTCTCATCCGGCTGTTACGATGACTTGTATCTACCCGCTCGACTGGTATCCTGGATTAATTTAGAATTATTCGGGATTTGTAGCGGGTGAGAGCGCTCGTACACTGTTTTCTGAGAACGATTGCTTCTCATGCCGGAAAACGCACGTCAGACAATGAGTAATCTACAGAACTTGAAACAATTTCATTTGACAAAAATTCTGCTTCCAAAATTGTGAATGAAACTTTCGAATACACTCAACTTGTTGTTCAAGTCTTTTTCCATCCTATATTGTGCTGAACGTTATGGTATCATTTCGGATTTCAAACTTTTCCATTTCTGTTAATGGTGCACGTTCGGGTTGAACTTCATCGAATCATAGTGCATTTTTTTCTTTTCAAAAATCGTTGCTCCTCTCTACTTCTCCATCGAAAACTATCCAGAAAACTTTGTTTTGTTGAGATAAATCACTGACTCGCGTAGTGTACTTCATTGAAGGAACTCATTCGTTTCGTCAATCATCAATATTCAGTTGTTCTCCAATATTAACTCGAAAAGTAGTAGTAGTAGAAAGCAGTTGAATGAAGTATACTGGTGATATTTTGACCACATATATACATTTCCCAGAGAGAAGAGGGAAAAGGTTCGCTCATATTGACTCGTGGTGGATGATAATATATCTTGAGTCATTTCGAAGAAATATCATTGGATTGAGGTGAAATCCAGCGACTGCAGCATGTCAAGCATAAGAGGTTGGTATATCTGTTCCAAAATTATCGTCGTTCCACCATTTATGAGCTTTTGAAGACTGCATAGGAGTACGAGCGCTCAACAAATATTTCCTCGGAAGTTCCCTGCCTTTCGGGCAATTGTCGCCGGAAATGGGGCTCAGGTGGTGCACAATCAGTTTTATAAAATAGCTTCGGAGACAAGAAACGCAAGACTATAATCCTCCATTTGGACACTTGCGGCGCTTTGAGTAATCCGATAAACAGCCGGAAGGCCAATTTCCAATGGTGACAGTTGGGACCCCGCCGTACACGGCGACCCAAAACACGGCCCCAAAATGATTGATGGATTCAGTCAGAAGGACTAGGAGGACTGGAGTTCCAACTGTTGTATTAGAAATTCGAATTTTGCGTCGGACGACGTTGACAGATCATGGAACATTCTGTGTACCATGGTGATAAGAGATATTCATAAACTGTGAATGTACAAAAAAAAGTGAATTTTCTCCAAACTCTCTATATACGAATCGTTACTTGGATTCCAGACATTGATACCTATATTCCAATTTCGACCGAGAATTGAGCGTATTTTAATTTCAGGAAACCATTTAGAGTTTCTAAAGGATCTTCGATCCTTTTGTATTTTGTATTCCGTTCGAATTTTGTATCAAAGATAAATCCAACTCTGCAATTATAGATAGAACTTGACCAATAATGATGAGAGATGAGAATCAACGGGTGATTTTTCGCGAGAGTGAACGAGTTTTTGACACCATTCATTTTACTTGCTCATGTTGATCCGACAAGTTACTGACAGATTGGAGAGCGACTCGAAATTGCTCGACATTTATTTTGTCGAACCCCTCATCGTAGATAATGGTTTTTATTTTATAACGGCGCAAATATTTATCACCACATTCAAATCTGCGGGAGTAGATAAACAGAAGACTAGGCGTTCCCTTAGTGTTGTTTGATATTGGAATAGGATTAAGGGTTCCTGACTCTCCAACAAGATAACTGTAACAATGTTTGCAGGTGAAGAAAAAATAGCTCGCATAACGTTGTGGGAACGCTCCCAATTTAATAATTTTCATTTTCCTCTCGGATTCTTTCTCTGTTGATACTAGTGAAGATTAAATCTTCTGCTTCGGCGAAAAATGTTTACACTATCAAAATTCTGGAAAGTAACATGTATAATGTTAACAAGGTGAGGTAGGTATTTCTATTTGCCGTCGAGACCAACTTTTGTTTCTGTGAGGGATAGCTTTACTTCGGAGCCATTACGTATAGCGTACAGCTCACCCACACCTCATCATAATCTGATTTTCTCACTAACTCTGCTTGAACAATGAGTGTCGATACGGGGAAGGCTTCTCAGATTGATTGAGCGTATTGGAAAAGCTGCTCCAACAAGGCTTCATTCACGTCCGTCCTCTGAGAGGTTTTGTCATCAGATGGATCGGATGGAAATCATTAGAATGTACAAATAGGTAATCCTCATGCTTCTTCAACCGAATCAGTCGCAATTTCCCATCGCTTCTTGATCTTGACATCATAGTCTGTTCGACCTTTTGCTAATGAATGCATCATGCAATCATCTTTGGTCTTGTAAGTTCACTTTTGCATTCAAGTCGCCATTTTCTCGGAGAAGGAATAGATAAATGGGAGATTACTACATCAATTAAAATTCCATTAGCCATAACAACTGGGTTGAAAGTCGCCATTTCCTTTTATATTCTTCTTGAGGGCCGTTTTCTTGTGTTGACAATGCAAATGTAGCCAAAAAGAGAAATAAGAAACTTTCTGAAGTGTTCTAACTTCTGCACCATTTGCTCGGAGTTGGTTCACGGAATGTGCTATTTTGCATATGAAACACTTCAGGAAAATATTTACTAGTTTATTTAACCAAAGTAAAGTCTATTGTTCGATTCGGGAGATGGATAGCTCGGTTGGTCCTTCTATAAGACTCGTTCGAATGATTTATGGACCATTTTGCTGTACGTAGTTGTTGAATTCTTGCATACACATGGCTGTTCGGAATGATATTGGAATCATAGGAAAAGTATATTTTTTCCAACCAAAAAGAAGAATCAAAGCGCCTGCTTGCAATCTCCTGAACTTCCTGTCTAGTAGATATAGGTAGAACTTGGCATTCTCACTTTCGTGTTAACGACGGGAGCAGATTCTATATCGAAACGTCCGCGAAGATATTGATTCATGTTTTTGCCTACAGAACGTAAATGTCTTAGCATCAAAAATATGGTTTGACTTTCTCATTATTTGTCTTCTGTATTTTATGCAGTACCTTACTCAGCGAAAAACAATCATCTTTGCTGTTTTTGAAAGTTTGCCAGAATCTTATGAAGCCGGAAGGAGAAGCGTTCGACTGCATGGATCCATGGGCGGCGCACAGCGAAACATTAATTTACCTAATTTTCCTTCGTAGTATCAGTAGTAAATAGGGACAACCAACTGAATTTTCCTTCACTCAACTTAAACAGCATAATTTGACAAGCCATTTGACAATAGCGACGGTATGAGGCTGGAAAAAAAAACGCCATTCTGCATACAGCTACTTAATAAATACGACAAGTCTCCGAGGCAAAAGGCGAACGATACGGTATGCCAGGCCCAGTAAAACGTTCCAGGTGATTTATCGCCGGCGCCGAAATATTTTCCGCTTTCGCCTTCCATTAGAGCGTCAAGACTGCAGAGCAGCGCAAGTGACAGTGACCAGTGAGTGTCCCGTCTGTTACGTAGCGGACGCCATCCGTTATTAGATGTTCAATAATGTTTATTGAATCCCCCGAGGAGAATGATGTATCTTTATCATTCGCTCGGGGCGGAGAGCCACTTCGTCCTCGCGAAGGATTGCGTTCCGTTCAGTTTCATTCAATTGGTCCGAAGCCATGTCCCGCGTGAGAATTTAGTACTAGCGATCATCTATTTTTCTTCCATGCACGCCCTCGATAGGCTTGTTCGAGTTGAGGAGACGGGGATCTGCAGTTCGTACAAGTGGAATCCGAACCACCGTCGCATTCGGCAAGAATCCATGTCGAAATTGAAGTAGGAGGTTAGATCATGACGATGATGATGATGGATTCTAACTAATTTTGATGACGTTTCCGGTACGATGCATCACTGATGTTCGCACTATATGAGATTCGTTCATTTGACAAATAAAACAGATTAAAACAGATTCAATTTTACTGCGGTAACAGTTTCCGGTTCAAATTAATTCCAGAATTGAATTTAGACCTCTGAGGCAATTTATCGACGATTTTAGGAGAATAAACCGTTCTCGAATGCTTGCGGATCAACTGGAAGCAAAAACTGTTGGGAAATTTTACATTTATCTGTCAACAAACAAATGTCTCAGTATATGTTTAAAGAAACATCGCAGTTTGCCTCAGGCATGCATGGTGGTATGTTTATTTCCGCAGTCAGAATACATTTTCTTGATAACATAATTTTACATTCCACATAACAATGGTATTCCTCTTCTGTATTCATGTTTGTTTGATTTGGACTTCCAGAATAAGAAATCGCGATTTCTGATTTTGTTATCTCTCTGCGAGTGGAGTGGAACCTATCCATGAACATAACGAAACAGTATTTCTGTTCAATCTGATGATTTGGTTCCATATATCGATACGGATGAAAGTGAGGGAGCCAAAATCAATCGAGGTACAATCAAATTTCAAAAAGTACCACAGGCGTAATTTTTTGACTCAAGTTTGAATTGAGAGATGGATTTTTACTGGAATGAGTTTCGAACCTGGATGACAGTCATCAGATGCCTGCCTACCTATAAAGTCATCGAAAATATGATATCGATCATGTAAAAACCCATGAACGATAATCGTCAGGTTGCAAAATATAGCCCGAATTGAAAGTAAAATATTCCTTGAATCGAAAGACAAACCCTCGAATTTCTAAACCAATTCAGTCTTCAGTAATCTGTACTAACGCTTTGATAGATCCCAGATAGAAATTTCACAGGGCGATAATTGAAGCAGTGTAAAATTGCAACATAACAATCACTTTATTGACCACTTTTTAGTTGATGTAAAGTTTTGAAGAACTTATCTGCGAAGCGGGAGAATTCTGGCGAATCGAGACGTCTAACAACCGTACTCCGAAATCCCTCGAAAACTCTTGTTGAGTGCTGGATGCCGTGTTATTTGTTGAAAAATCTGGAATCTCTTGCACCATTCATTCTCAACCCTTTTCAGTGAGCGGAAACGATAGGGAAACACCTGCGAAACAGTGCTAATATAAGTACATCCAGCAAGCATTAACCCCAATCCGTGGCCCATTATGAAAGGTTAAAGACAAAACCCCATTGGTTCGAACGCTATTAACTAGGCTCAGTACTGATCATTAGATCCTGGCTTCATATTTGCCTAACGAGCTAATTAATGGTATCGACTTACTTTCACACCGGAATGTTCATGTCGAATCATACTGGGGAAATTTTCACCGGGATCCAATTAAATATACCCACTCTTTGCCGACTTGATTAGGTTCACGGGCCCGTGCTCGTAGACATTTTTGAGACAATGGCTCGACTGTCGTCGGCCGTGATTATTGTTTGAGTTCGACTTGATTGGGAGATGATTCGCAGGAGAGAATGTTTGTTGGAGCTCCATGAAGCCTTTTGGGAATAGATTGAATGATTCGTATGGGAATACCCTAATTCCGTCTTGAATTGCGAACTTTCAAATTCGTCCAGCGTTACTGTAACATGAGGAGCATGATTTTGTACCAATTTGAATCGATTCCAATATCTCAAAGATTATTTATCAGCTACTGGAATACGTTGTACTGAGTTCTAGGGGTTTAATATATAACCTTTTTATAGATATAATTAGCACGCCACTGGTTATTCCTGAGGAAATAATCGATCCGCAGAATTACTAATTGGATTGTGAAAAAGAGAGCATTCTGGTGAAATTTTGACAAACAGGCCGTTTTCGATTTTTTTGTAGTTGAAATATTTTGTGTATGTGCATAGCAAAGGATTTATCTACTTCTGGACATCGATTCAATAATAAATTTCATTGATTATATTGAAATTTATTTTCGAATTTGATTAGACTCCCGAATAGAATATAAGAGCTTTAGCGTTTGTTTGGGAGCTGAACTTCGACAAGGTAGACGAGAAAACTCTGATATATTGAATATTTTCCACCCTTCACCTAATGAGAAAATGCGAAATCTCAAATTTCATCTACATAATCTGCATAATGATATCGCACTTTTGTCGACGTTAAAGATGTAATTAATTGAGGAAACTTGCCTGAAATCCTAAGTGGTACTACAGTCACGATGACTGAATTTTCCGTGATGGTACAAAATAACGTGAAATGAAAGTATCCAATATCCGATCCTCCTTCTAATCAACAACTTCGAGATTAACAAACTACGGAATTATTACTCTCGAGAGCTTGCTTTCTCAAACCCTGTAGGTATGGATGGGAGAGAGAGAGGAAGAATGTTCTCATTCCATTGAATACTTTACCACTACTCACTCATAAATGGGATATAGGGATACATTCACCTCTAGATGAGCTCTAGACAGTATATAAACTAATCTTCCGATTTTTCGACAGATGATCATGACACCGTTGATATTGACTGAATCTAAACAAATCCTGTGAATATAATACTCCGATTACTTATTTGTGAAAAATTGTTTGATCATATCTGCGTCAGATCAGATAATAGTGTCACACTGTACATCCGATATCGGGAAATAAAGCAATACAGTTTCGGATAGAACAAAGACCCCCGAGCTCAGAAGCGATAAGATCTGAGTAAAATCCCTCGCCATGAGCCATTACGTATAAAAGAATAACGCAAAATCAAGAACCCCAGTTTCTCGTCGCCTCCGCATCTAAGAATCCCGACAAGAAATCCGATGAAGCCGAGAAAGGGAAATATCAAAACCGCAAAGATCATAATAGTTATATATTGGGTTTGTTTTTCATTCGCCATCTGGCTCGGTCCCGGCGATTTTTTTCTAATTATGGACAGATCGTGTGCACGCGGCATGGCATGATGACATTTTGAAGGTCTTCCGGAGCCAATAAAGGCTCTCGGAGAACAGACCGAATGAGATATGACGAAAAATATGACTACCGTTTTCTGGCGTCCTGCGCTCATATTCCTTTCACGAACATCAACTGTAAAATGCGGACAAATATCATTTCGTTCGAACAAGATGTTATCGAGTGGCCAGTCAGATTGGTATTATCAAACCTCATACATTGATGGCAACGATTCCCCTCCTCCTTCATTATATTGTCGCAAATGAGACAAAAAGGTCGATAGGCAGTTGGGCGCCATGTTGAGGGTTCTATTCCAAAGGTCTATTCATGTCGTAGCAAAACTTCGATCATATCGTTAGCCACCCCAGCTAGGTCCTCAACAATCGAGTTTCCTCATCAATAGATCGCTACATATTTGTCATCTACACTGACTATTAATGCTGGTGTTCCACGAGGATCTGTCTTAGCACCAACTGCGTTTTTGCTCCACATCAACGATCTGTTGGATGTGCTTTACTGCTCAGTCCATAGCTTCGCGGATGATCGTACGCTTCATAGCGCCTCCTCCTCTAAAACTTCCTCATTATCCAAAATAAGGCCAAAAGGCATGACGGAGACAGGTCCACACTGTAAATGAACATCTTGCAAGAATGTTCGAATGGGATCTCAAAAAATCGTAGACTTCAGTGCAACAAAAACCCAGGCATGTACCTTCACCAGGGAGGCGGATCAATATCGTCAATATCCATGTTCGGTATCACCACCAACAGCGCTCATTGCGAAAACGAAAACTCAGTTTTCTGTTCCGTGCAAAGAAATGTCTACCTCACACTTCACAAGCTCCTCATGATCAGCTCCCAAAGAAAAGCTGAAGCTGATTCTATTCAGACGGACTGAGTACAGACTTCACACACAGAATGTTGAGTACGTACACTACGATATGGTGTGAAAGTTCACACCTGGCGACTGCTATACTGTGTATGGTGTGAAACACCGCTGTGATTTTTCGTCTGTCACCATTTTACAACGAGGGCATCTTTTAAATCAACATTCTGCATCTCCAGAGATCGCTGTAGCTTTTAATTTTCATGTGACACGAGATATGGCAGGTTTTTTTTTCCATTTCATCGGCAAACCCATCAACTCAGGATTTTCATTTTGCGAATGAGAAATCGTATCATGCATGAAATGAGGTGACGTACCGATATAACCATGCAGTGTATTTAGGGTCCATTTTCAGACATTCTACAGCTAATTCGTGTGCCATCATTCAGGAATATGATGAATCACCAAAAACAACATGTCTTTCTAGTGATACATGTTTAATCACGTCATTGGTTACAGCTTCTAAAAAAGCCGTCATAGTTCTTTTTCTGAAATGACAGCCTCGATTCCCATTACTAAAATTGAATCTCCATTTCATTCTTAACACAATAATATATCAACCATTTCAATTCAATCACATTCTGCTCAGGGAACTAGTTCATTTCATGAAAAAGTTATGCGTACTTGATGATTCCACCACGAGCCCGAAAGACAAACTAGACGAGCTCAGGCTGGTCAACCCTACATTATAGGTTTTCCTCTCGTGTTGACAAAAGAAAAAAGACACTGGGGTGCTTTCGAAAAGGAGATGTGGTTCGGCTGTTCAGTGGCACTTCTTTGCAGGTTTCAGTTGAGATGAAAATTTTGGAGGTACTTTTTTTGATGTCAGAATGATACATGATATATCACCCTCAGGTGAATCACCCTGTACTTCGATGTTTATATTGGCAAGAAGCGATTCTACATTGATAGAAAGATTCTAGTTCTATCCTCCGCCGATTCTTCATTACTGCTAGAGTACAGACTGTTTTTCTTTCCGTCTCGTAGTCAATTTCGTGAAGTAAACAATCTTTCTCGAGAGGTTCGCTCGAAAAGAAAATGCCTATTACTTGTTCGTTGCTAGCGATACAGAAAACACAGAGTTTTCATAGTCTCGGGTCTGTCAATAACATAGGATGTAATGGCCGAAGGAAGCCAGTTCACATCAAAACTTGGGAATTAGAGTGAAACATTTTTGTCTGGATCCAACGCCTCCACATGACTTGTTTGTTTTCATTTCGCAGTTTCAAATTACTGAACCGTCATTTCCAAATGTTTACATTCCTAAACGTTATGAAATTTTCCGTGCTCTTTCCGTCATGATCAGGTCAGAGAAAATATAATCACTCTAACCTCACACAGTCATTAGAAAGTAATGAAAACAGCAATCAACATCGAGCCAGCCGATCCCATATCTAAAGAGCTCGAAGATCATGAACAACCGAAATATGACTTTCGTCACCAGAGATCATTGAGAGACCTGCTTGTCTCCGTGACACATTTGTGGCAGGTATCAATCATGAAGCGACAGAAACAAAAGCAATCGAACTAGTTGGGAACCAAGACCTTTCAGCAAAACTTCCTCCATATGGTTTGCGTTCACTATCAGGTTACCACTCTATGTTATGGTAGATGGAATCTCATCCAATACAATGTCTATCATTGCTGGTGTTCCACAAGGATCTGCCTTGGCGCCAACCTTTTTCGTGCTCCACATCAACGATCTGTCGGATGTGAAAGAAACAAGTGAATTATATTAAGTCATCTTTTGATCCATCGGAGATGCTGACTTGAAATTTGGGTAGCTCAAATGAGATGAAAGTAAGATATTTTTCATTTATAATAAAGAGGGAAGCGGCATCTATGTCCTCTCTATATAGTAAAATTATCGGAAGTTTTGAGTTTGAGATTGTTCATTTTTAATAACCGATACCCATGATGACGCCTTCAAAAGACATCTCAGGAGACTTTTGGAAATCTCTCAAGGCTTCATCTGAAGGGTCTGGCCGACCTAGTAGTGGATTTTTCAAGTCATGAATTTCAGTTTAGTATTCACTGGGACCAAGAAGACGACATCGGAAAAGCGTTCGCCACAATTTGAAGGCGATCGAGTTTTCGATTGAAAGTTCGGTGGTTTTTCGTCGGCAAATCCCTCCCAGCAGACTTCCACGTTATGAAACTGAAAGTGGGACGGCTCGCGAAGTAAATAACTCAAATCCTAAGTCTCTCTTTGATAGCTCGTGGTGCAAAATTCCAATAAATTGTGAGAATCCGCCTTACGTGAAATATGGAACCGATAAAACCGGAGACATAATTTAGGAAAGTGAAGCGTCGAACACGAGATTGCATTTTATTCGAAAGTTTTTATTTAATGCCCGACGGAAGTGAACATAAACAGTGGGATAAATCAAAGTTTCACTATCGCGACCACTTTTGATCTCGTAGTTTTGCTCCTCAATCCATTTCATGGTTATGGCCTCTGGATTGTTCCGATTGTTCGCGATATACGAGGGACGACAAAAGGATGCAATGAACTCGGTTTCTTTCGGAGGGATTGATGAAACGGATCTACTCATCGAGGGAGAAGTAAGATTCCATTCCACAACAATAACGGAATGGTTCGTGCTGTGCTTGAAAAATAACTCATCAGTTCATCCCAAAGAGATGTCGGAATTGAACCCTATATACTGAGATACAAGTTTGGACTACGATATTATCCCAAGTTCCCTTTGTGTAATATTCACATCACAGGAATTTCACATGAACGATTCCTGCACCATTTTGGTGTGAAATCAACACCGCAGAAGCAGTCACTGCGGTGTTAATTGATTTGAGAAATGAATACACTCTTATCAATATTGATTTTTCTGTATAATTGAACAGTTTTTCCCTGATTATGATCAAGAATTCCATTATGAGAGCAGAATGATGAAACACTGGGATAACTTTGCTGGAAAATATGCATAAGTTCTCTATGATATTGTACGAGTCGACTGAATTAACTGTTTTTCCATGTTCTTCCTCATGGAATACTATATACACATTTGAAAAAATCTGAGCAAATGACACAGAAATACCTACAAAGTAGATTTCCAATTAATGTCATATTCTTATGGCTATCGCATTACCTACCATAATGTTGAAGAGTGTGTCAACAGTAAGATGTTATTTATGAATTTAAATGGAAAGTAATTTCTTCATTCGATCCATTATGTCATTTTTATTGTGCGATATTTTTATCCGTTCCAATGTTAGAAAATCATTATCGCTAAGATAGGAGCCCTCCATTATGTCTCGTCGATTGCATGACTATTTCTCAATTCTCACAGAGAAATCCCATTATGAAGAGGTCATGACAGACATTATTTTCCCGGATACGGTACATGTTTCTGAAAATACAACTCTCAAAAGACTGTCCACAAAAGTTGACCCTAAATTCTTGCCGTGCTGAGCATGAAATATACCCGAGTTATTTTTGGTGATACATATGAACTCCCCCTCGTAATTGTATGGTCCCGACTGAAGGACGACAAAGCCATTCCATTGTTTACTCCTGTCAGTTATGAATGTATGCTTCCACAGATATTTCGTCTGCATCAGTCAGGGTCGGATATCTTTTTCTGTGACTTCGCGAGTGGATTTCCGCCTAACCCTCCTCCTACTAAGGAAGATCTCTAATATCACGTCTTGTCGAGCGTTTTTTGTAAATATTGTGGGATATGTCATGTCATGTCATGTCATTCCGAATATCGCTCGGACCATGGGCATGTCTGAGGGTTTTTGTATGCGAATCGATGAGAACATGTTTTCGGAGTTTTTGTACCGAGTGTCTGTCTGAAACGTCGAGTAGACTCGAATGAGGGACTGAAGATGGATTCGTGCAAGTGTAGACTCATACTGAGATGAATTTGACACTGAAACTTATGTGGGAAAGGCATGTGATGCGTCGGAAGTGTTTATGCAAGAAACCGAGGAATTAAAATGACTTTCAAAATTGGGGAATCTGTAGTCCGAAGAACTCTTGCACCAAAATGCTTCTGCTTGCCCTTGATTTTTTGGCTTTTTTGTTCATTGATAATGAATGAAACGACTAATGAGACAATAACCTTTTAATCATTTCCTCACTCTCCAGTTTGACACCTCATTTTCATCGACGAGAACAGAAGAAAATTAATAGGTTTTCTTCAGTATCGCATTCTTAGCGCTCAGCAGATAAATTGAGCTTTCTGAAAGCGAAATTCTCAACATGAACGAGGAAAAAGCGATAATTTAAAAGTTCAGGATTGTTTTATCTATCTCACACCCTCGAATAAAACCCATTTGTCTGTGTTACATATATCGTAAAAAACAAAGCCTGTTATGTCTACAAATGTGTGTGAGCGCCTCCTAGATATTAGATGAGGGTTTCCGACCACATAATGCTGAAATTTTATGTTTGCATATAAATAGCCTAGGAGGTACGAACATCCACTGTAACTCGCCGAAAATGCAACATACATTCTCACAATTTGCTTCCAAAGAGCTCAACAATCTTACTATGTATGTATGTTCATATAGGTATCCATGTTACAATTTCAACTTTATATTTATATTTAAGGAAATCTACCAAATGTACCAAGTGTCAATCCTCAAAATTTTCCTCAAAGTTTCTTTGGAACCGCCGAAAAACTTCTTTATTTGTTGACAAATTTTCTGAATCGTTGAAAAAATAAATGATTTATAGCGTTGGTTCAATTCGAAGTTGGTCGGAATTCAATTTCGTGATGATGAATTTCTTTCCATGAAACTATTTTGCTGTTTTCAAACTTGACAAAGAATCATAGTATGATTTGAAGACAATTTTTGAGCTATTTCATTTTCGAGACTCTTGGGATTTTCTCTCTTCGTTTCTGAAAATTACAACAGAAATTATAATGAATATTTCAATCAATAGCTGGAATCTGTATACAAGGAATAATTGAGGAGTCGGTCGCATACAGAAGTTGTTTCGAAACCGTTAAATCATCATCCGAAATCAAATAGTCGAGAACACCCTACATTCCATCCTAGGCAGAAATTATTCAGTATTTACTTTTTGCTCTTAATGAAACTGAATGAGGAACATGAGTTATAAAGCTCCAAAAGTTAAAGCAAACAAACTTTATTTCAAACAGAAGTCAATGGAACTGGAAATTCTGCTCCTCCGACATCCGGAGTTGAAGTGATATATACCAAAAACAATGAGAACATGCTATTCTGCATATGAATTGTTGAAGATTGTCGAATAATTTTGTCGGGAGCTAGCAAGAAATATCTGTGAAGAGTGAAACGTGAATTACTTCGACAAGTCGCTGTGTTTGAAGCTGGAGGCATAATTGGCAAAAGCAGGTTAGGTTATGTTTGCTTCTAGACTTTCAGACTTGACAGTTATATTGTTCAGTTTCTGATAATTATTTCATCATCTTTTCTATATAACTGAAATGAATATTTATCATGCCAAGTCACCAAGTGACGGTGGAGTCTGCAGAAGAAAAACTCACGAAGGCAGAATATCATCAGAACATCATGTTACAATCTCTCTTGAACGGCATTGAAACAAATTGTATCGCTTCTGGCCGAATATGTTGAGCTTTTCTAACAAAAATTCCATTTTCCTATTATTCAATAATGATCCGATATGTTGGCATACTATTAGGTCTCAATGATGCTGGATGTCAAGTCAGAGCACTCATTCACCAACCAACTCTGAAGCATTGTTAACAATATAAAATTTCTGAAAATGATCGATGAACCCGAAATGTACATTCACACCCTAAAATGTGATTGATTCCTTAGGATTGCTGGACAATCGAAAGATTACACGACCATTATCAAACAACCAAACTCTAACTCCAGAAATCCTGTTTGCATCGAAGATTAAATTGGAGGACACCGAACAGTAGATGTGTTGATTAAATGTACTCAAAAAACATGCAACCGTATTTTCTGCGTGACAATCACGACATTTCTCTCTCGTTATGCGTTTGTGAGCACACAAAATTCATTATCGAGAGTAGACACTCATTGGCCAGTGGGACGAGTATGGATTTCTGTGTCGAGCATTCCACTAGTTGCCAGCACCCAAAATTTTCTCTCCCAAAAACTTCTCAGGCTTCAGTTCTGGACTGAATCCCGATCGAAGTTTTCGAAGCCGGTTCTGTCGACACAGATGGAAGTCTATTTCTTGGCGAAGGGCTATGAATCTTGCATCCAACCGAACTGGAAAACGCGACCGCGGAAAATCACAATGCAACTGCTACTACGGCAGCGTGATGAGCGTGAAAAGAGGAATTGTCTCTTCACGCCATGTGTCTTTGAATGTCAAAATGTTCAAGAGCATGACCCAAATATTGAAGAGTCGTAATTCACATGCGAATCTTCTCGTTCTCCACATTCACATTCAGGGCGCAAATAAACTCTGGAGCTGCGAACCGATATGATATCGATGATTCGGAATTCGTTTCTTCCACTTCTCGTCCCCGAATGAGTAATGAAACAGATTGCCTTTGGATACGCATCTTCCATTTTCTGGATGTGGGCATTGTACATCTTAATAAGTACGCTCGCATCTCGCTAAAAGCTCCACACATATTCCGGCTGAGCCGGAGAAATAGTTTACACAGTGAGTACGGCAAGACTGCTCCGTCGCAACGATCGCGATAATCAATCGTTATTGTGATGACATCTCATTCATCTTATTGTTGTGTTGTTGATTGTGGTACGAACGTAATTAATGATACTCATTTTTTTCGATGCTCAAAAGATACTACAAGGTGATCAAATGAAAAAAAGTTCATCAGCAAAAAATTCTGAAGGAATATTCCAATGTAGAACTCAAATTTTCCTTAAAATTATTCACTTCCTTCATGCACTAGAGTTAGAATTCAATATTCATTGAAATTTCCGAACCGAGGAATAAAATCCCAATCGAGCATCAAGAAGAATCCGAAATTGAGAATTTCACATAATTCTTGAGAATCAATAATTTCTCATTGAAATCATCATCAATGGTGTCTTATTGGTAAGACGCATTTCGATTCCTATGGACAATGATATGGATAGAAACTGATATTGGGAAATAACTGTAATTCTGTGTTTCTTCATCATCCTGTGACAACACGAAAGGAAAAACTATGATATTTGTTAAACAGTAACATTTGCGGCACACTGGAGCTTCATTTATTTCATCTATCGCACTGGCTCTGGTACTGTGTATTTTTCTATTCTCACTCTACAATTTGATTGTAGAGAAGCATATTATGCCTGCAGAGTTATTCGATGTTTTTTTCGATGGCAGAACTCGCGTTTCCTCCGTCTAGGCAACGTGCAATGTGGAATTTATTTGGTTAAAAAGACTACTCGAAGTAGCATGGCTTTGAAATTGCAAGCCCAGCATGGTTATCAGATGCATCCGAGGTTTCGCCAGATCCCAAGTTCGACCAAGATCAAACCGGAAAGAATGAAGCGGAACTAAATCCACTTTTGAAGTATCAAGTGTGTGCGCTGCTGCTTTCACGAATCGCCTTTGAGTTTTTCCAGAGAATAAGCATTATGTCGTATCTATTCCATTCCGAGGAATGTTTCCAACGATAACATGAGGAATTTTACATAAATTGGATTCCGAGAACCTAGATGCTCGTACTATAGGGATGAAACAAATTTGATACGTATCATCAGATTGGATATCGGACAAGCAAAGTAGTTCAGATTTTTGGAACAATCATGCATTCTCAATTCTACTTTTTGCGTTAACTCAACCTTAGCAAACGTTCCTGACAGATGACATGTCTCGACATAATTTGTATTATGGCAGGCAGATCACATCACCCAATATTATGATATCAGGCACCACTGTTCCCATGAAGACTTCGAAATACATGCTCGGGATCACCACCAACACCTCTTTCATGGAAGAAAATTTGGATTGTCGTTCCGTGCGAAGAGGTACTTCACATCCCAGCACTAGTGAAACTATATCACGTACCTCTGGGGGACAATCTGTATATGGAGTACTGAATATTCATTTGATTTGATGGCCACGCCTGAGTATTGTTAGTATTAGCGTTTTTTTTTCCTAGAACAAAAGCCGTAGGAATACGAGAACGAGAACTTAATTAATAGGACACGCCACCAGTATTTCCCCTGTTTATTCGAAGAATGAGTGAAATTGTTTCATTTTAATGCTGCGATTTCTCGTTGACTTTGATGGATTAGGTCTCATTTTGCCCTCAACGTTTTGTACACGCAACATCAACGTTGCTCCACGTTCGAAAGGTCGAACTTAGATAAAACTGGCTAATGAATTTAATTTAATAAATTAAGAACCACTGGAAAAACAACGCGAAGGCTGAATTAATGAGGTTCACATAGCCTGATGCATCAGATGACTGGATATGCTCATGTGAAAAATGTTGGTTCATTATATCGAAGTAATCAAGGCTATTTTGAGTAATCAATGAAAACCTTTTTTTCATTCTGATCATTATATATCGGTCTCATATTTTGATATCAAATGATTTTTGACCAGATATTGAAGATTTTCCAGTACTGTAGATGAATGCCATAAAATATCTTGAGTTATTTCTATTGTGGAGAGATTCCGCCATATTATAGCCGTAGAAAAAGTTCCGTGTGAAACTTTCTGGTGTATTGATCATCACTTTAGCGAAATACAGGATATTTGTTGTGAAATAATGTGGAGCTAGAATAACCAAGACGATCTTTTTTCCTGATGATTTCTGATTCAAGGTGACATTCGCGAAGTCAATATATCTTCCGATAAAGCTGGTGTTTCTCTGTTTTTTTTTCGGTGTGCTGCAACACATTCTGCGATACTAGCCAAACATGTTCACCTACCTAGTGGGACAAGTAGTGTCGATATATCACATGAAGTTATCACCATGGCCCGTTTGCTTGTCTCGTGACTGTACATAATTTTTCGCCGTCCCCCTTCTCGCGACATAAACATGAAAATCAGCGCCGTGTTCACTTGCATCCGTGCTATGGCGTACAGGGTGTCTCACTTCGAAGGGAAAATGGAAGACCAGCATATTCCTGTGACAAAAATTTAATCTATTTATATGCGAGTTCCGACCGAGCAAGAACAAAGACGCTGATTAACCTCAGCAGAAGAAGTATCGGGATTTCTAACGGGGCACTGTACACTCAAAGAACATCTTCGAAGGCTACCATACCATATAACATAAACACCTCACCATGTTCTGATGAAGTGCGATGCTTGACAACTAAAAACCTCCTGATGTTTTACACCTCTTTAGCCAGATCAATCTTATCACAACACAACATCACAACATACTGGGATCATATCATCTGACAGCGGAAGGGATACCACCAATAGACCCCCTCAAAATTGTGAAATTCGTTTAGGAATCGAACCAGGAGAAATCAACCGATTTGAAACACCCATCTAGAACAATGACTGGCTGGTGACTTAACATGCACACGCCCGGTATTCATGAGGAGAACGACATTTCCAGCTCCTAGTAGGTATATTATGTATATGTCTACCTACTCTGGGTCCTAACATAAGAAAAATTGTGAATGCCAGACAACATTCCGAACTATATCCAAGAAGTGCTCCTGGAATCTGCATACTAATGCTGCATTTTGCGTCCTCGAATATTCGCATGCGTTATTTGCCTATATCAAGAGCGCGACTAGAAATTTAAATGGAATTTTATAAGGCAGTTTCCCCGCGTTATTCTTTTTTTATTGTGGAATTCGTCTATGAGGAGAAGGTGGATAATATGTTCAGAATATGGGACGCCTGAGGGGCTTTTCACGAGTAAATGTATTTCCATCGTTCGCACCTCGCTTCTCAATCAGATGAAGATGATATGGAATCCACACAGCCAGTCGGCAACGCATATATAGGGTGTTACCGTTCATTTTCATTCTCGTTTGGACGATCATGTGAGGTGCATTTCGAGGACTGCTTCACAAACACTTGCTATTCTGTTCCGTACAAAGAAATACTACTCACTCTACCAGCTTGTCATGATCCTCGAAGCGCGAATTCGACCTGTCCTGGAGTACTATTCACATGTTTTTCTTTCATCCGTGGACAACACGAAAGGGAAACCTATAATGTTCGAGGAACATCGTGTTAGCCAGCGGTGGAATTTCGGGAGAGATGTCTGGAGTTCATCTCCGAAACATGCACTGAAGCTCTAAGATTCTAGTCATTGACCTCTCTAGAATATCGTAGAAAGGTGGGCGATCTCTCCCTCTTCAAACTAGACGACCTCAGGCTCGATACCTGTCGAACTTTACCATATTCTTTCTTTATTCTGCTGCCATTCCTGTGAATCTCGCATCAGGAATGTGAATTCAGGTTGATAATAATAATAATAGGCGGTTGTTCTAGTTGTTCATGAATTTGAAAAAACTATCTTCGTTGAGAAATACCCCTTCGCGCGTTGAAAGGAGCACATAAGGGTAGGCTCTATGGCTGGGAGTGGATGAACGATATTACAAGCACTCGAAAATGATGGTAATTCCGGTTTTTGTGTACACGAGACCAACATGGAAATTATTCAATTAAAATAGCGTAAATATAATACTTTCCCCTGACACTGGGCGTGTAACGTTTTTACACGAAGATATAATTTGCTGTGAGAGAGCCCTAGCCTTTTTGAGTTCATTATACAGTGGCTTGCTTTGGTATGGTCATTCTGATTAGACCAGAATATCAAATGATTCGGATGAAAATGAACAGACACATTTGTTTGAAAACCGTTGAATTTTCTAATTTTCTTATACACTTCTATAAGTGTTCGTATTAAGTCTGAATAGGGACTTTATTATACCAATTTGTCTTCCGATCTGAATTTATAGGAGGTCTGTGGATGAAATCTGGAGAGATAAAATGAGCAAGTTTGTTTCAAATTCCAGATAATGCGGCATGTCTGATAGTGATATTGAGATTAATGGATGGGAACTTTATGGCGTTAATTATCGTGAAACAAAACATTTAGCAACTTTGAGGCATTTATGACAGAATCTGTTGAATTATTAGTATCTTGAGTCTTCTCGCAGTTTCAATAGCTAAATATAAACTAATATCAGATCAATCACCCTTTGAGTTGCATGAAAGAGAAGTTTCAGTTTCGATCGTCTTCAGAGATATCACTAGGAAGTGCAAGAAGTTATTCGCACTCGAATTTGTTCCCCTTCCGAGGTTACCGAAAAAGAGACAAATCGTCACCACGGTTCTCTCAATGCGACGAAAATTGCTAGTGCTGACAGAACAAAGGAAACTCATTCATAAAATGAAGCGACTTTTATCGAGTTTTTGTAAATCGCGTGTATCTGCAGTCGTTTATTTTTTATGACCGGTCATTTGAAAAATTCTCGAGATAAAGTTTATTTTTCTCCGAAATTCAACAGCGGTTCGACATTCATTCCTCCTATTGTCAGTAATTTTGTGCCGTATTTGCTGGAATCTCGGTCTCATCTCAGACTCCGATATGGGTTATTTCATATAATTCGGTGGAGAACAGACATATTATAATGCTGTCTTCAGGATAGCATTCGTAAAAATGTTTTTCACTTCCTTTTCGTCCATACTTCCACTACTTAATCCGTCTATAAAATTCCTCATTCTTTTCCTTCTCTCGGTGCATTCTTTCAGGGTATTATTCTTCGTTGAATAGTTTGAGGACGAATCCTTTCTACACTTGTTTATTTGAAGAATATTACCCTCGTATATTTATGAAATTTTCATCCGAGTTGCGGCAAATTATGCTGCATATTTTCTCATATAGTCGCGCAGATTTTTCATTCACTTATTCAACATAAATGCAATTGAGGAAGAAAAGTTTCGATAATATTCGGATATTCCAAAGGAAATCTGCTGTGGAGCAGAATCCTAAATTCATCGAATAAAGTATGAAATCCAATCGTGTTTGAGATTTTTATACTTGAAACTATCCTGCCAGTCTGGAAATTCATTATAACTCGAAGTTTTCGAAACGAAGACATTCATTGGGAGAGCATAGTGACGCACTAATGGAGAATATTTGATCGCCAGCTGAATTTTCACCAGTCGGAAGACAAAGAAGAACATTTGTGACTAATTGCATTTTGCTAAATTCCCAAATGACTTCACCGTTGAAACGTTTCATTATTCCGGATAATATTTCAATCTGCAACGCACCAAGTGGATGAATGATTATATCCAAAAAGGCATACGCTATAACAAAGGAACGTAGTAGTACAGCATTTTGGGCCATTTTGATCAAATACAATTTGAACCACTTTGATCTACTGTTTCGATGGAGTATATATAGAAGCTTTTTGCAAACAAATGAACAACTAATCGAATCATCTGCTATTGTAAATCGTGGAATCGGAAGGAATCAATATTCAGTTGGTATAAATGTCGTCTCCTCTATCAGAAAAGTTCCAATGACCGACTGAATGCTGATCTAAAACTGGCAAAGCTGGGATGATTGAACCCATCGATTTTCTCGTTCAGCTTCCTAATAGGGCAATGAGATCCGTTCGATGAGTTGACGAATGCATTTAATCCGGGCGGAATCCTCTGGGAGCCATCCATCATACTCACGCGTGTGACTTGCCAAGTTGACTAACCAAACATTTGGCGGATCCGCCGGTGGAAAAAATCCACGCCCAGCCAAATTTATGCACTGGATCATAACTCAGCCGAGAAAGAATATAAATACGTGTGCCGTTCACTTTCCTTACTCACAATAAGCGTGATATATGAGTGACAGTTGACATCCATTTCGGATTTGGAAAGTGATAAGCAGAACGGAGTGAAGTTTGAACATGACGTTCGGTGCCCGGTTACATATTTCTGTATCAAAATGTATGCGGAGTTTGGCGCTTCGGCTTAGGTGCCATGTGTTACATTCACTTGCATCCAGATCAGGCATAGGCACGAAGGCCTCTCTACAGATATCACTTCCATTTGAAATTCAACTTCTCAAATGTCTGACCCCGGATCGTTTTTTGAAATGAAGTCGGACTTACGAGAGAATGCAAAGTTCTATCAGCTGATCACTCACTCACACTTATAATGCAATGTACCACGTCTTCATGCCCAATCATGCACCCACAACTCCTGGGATCGCAAGACATTTCCGAAACTTCTTCACATCCAGAGAAATTCTCTATTTGTCAGTCACACCTTGCGAAGAAAAGTGTTTTAATTGTGTTGAGAACGGGAGCAGATTCGTTCCCGAAACGTCCACTAAGATTAAGAAGAAGTTTCATTCTTATCGAATATATTTGTAATTCCAAATTTTTCAAAAACAAAAACAAGGTGTCACTGACAAATAGAGAATTTCTCTTTCAGGTATCTGAAGGTTTAATTTCAAGTGCAGTGACATTTTGGGGCAGATCACGAAATCTGTCCTCACTAATATATATATATGTATATATTGAAATAATTTTTAATAACTTCTACTTTATTATTTGGAAACGAGGAGAGAAAATCCCACAAGAAGCTGGAAATAGATATTTACGTTACTAGTCCGGTAAGTACACTTTTACTGTACTTTTACTGTAAAAGTTTACCAGACGTGTGACGTATAACATTTTATTTCATACTGCTAAAAAACAAAAATGAACAGTGAAAAATAAAATATTAATCTTTGTTGAAGTGCTACAACAAAAAAAATGGGAATGTATCAGCAAGTAGCAACTCCCTAATGAATAATCCATCCAATGGAGCTCCTGGATCCATATTCATGGGAACTAAAATTTAACGGTTTTAATATTAATATCAGCAATAAGTAATTTCTGTGTATTGTTTTGCTGTTGAATTTTCAATGAATGTATTCATGATTTTGACGCATAGCTGAGTTTTCAATATTTACAATCCGGTAAAATTTCATTACGGGATAGTAGCACGTAATGAAATATTACGTGCGCCTATCCTGTAAAAGTCTATTTTCCGGATTGAAATCAGGTACGTAAAGGTATGTTCTATGATGCAGTATGAAATAAATGAATGTACCATCTCCTCGAAAAACTTACACACAGTATCTATACAGCAAGATGTTGGATCAGAGATCGAACAAAGCCCTTTTCACTACATCATTCGTTCTGGATGTCAGAGAGATGTTACACGATTCATACCGATTATTATTAATTTCCCGGAAAGTGCTTCTTCCGTTTCGTGTACATCATATCATTGATGATGCGCTGTTCAGTTGGATCTGATTTGGCCGACTGCCTTTTGACATGATGCATCTGTTTTTTACGAGTTCCGCGTTCATAAATCGTCGTTGACCTATCGGATGGATTTCGTATAACAGGATGTACCGAATTGAAATTGGAAAAAAAAGCTGGCGGACAATCAATAACCTGCTGAAACAAAACTGAAACTGAAATATCATTTGCAGTTTTATCAGAGTAGGAAAAACTGCCATTAAAACAGATAGAACGTTGTCCGTTGATGGTTGTTCAGTGGGAGTGAAGAGAAGAACATGATTTTGTCTTCATAATATCATTCTGTACTGTTGCGAAAAATACTACCGAACATGGAACTCCAAACTAATGGGCACTAAACACCCCGATAACACACGGAACATGCTACTATGACTATTTCGTGATAGCTGTCACGCAATACTTCACTCCGTGTTGGGGTGAATTTTCTCGAGTTACACCGTCGAACAGTTTTCTATACCCGAGGCCGCTGTCATGAAATTAGTGGAGTAATTTCCTTCCACTTTTATTCAGATTAGCCTTTTTTCTCCAACTGATCAAATCAGAATGACAGCATGAGCAATGGTTCCAACACCCTAGCAATAGATCAATTATGTTATATCTTTGTATCTATAGCATAAAAACGTCAATTTCATCCTCCTTAGTACGTAAATTAGGCCTTTCCATCTTGTATCCGATCGAAAATATGCGTGCACTATTGGTGGAACCAAATTTATATTCCATGTTACAAAACTCTGTATGTATAACGACCCTGTCGCTCGATTCATTACACACCCAACTTTCTGTTTGAATTTCTGTTTGAAATTTCAAATCTCTCGGCATGATTTTTATTATTGTTCCTTGTTCTGGAACTGTGGAATCGATCGGAGTGCAAAGACGGGGAGACACCATAGTCGCAACGAGATCAGCGTCGACATATTGCAAATCTCGCTTCATCGCGAATATTCCCCCCCATAGCAAGCATTACCTAATTAATGGCATGTTGAAATAGCAGCTCGTTATACAAAGTATTCCCTAATTTCCACCGGTGTCACCAGAAAGACATTGTGCATTCATGTGCAGTTATTGCAAATGAAAAAAACCCACGGACAGTGGACAAAGACCTAGGGATTTTCTCCACTATCAGCTTTCTCGCAGATATTCCCTCTATTTCTGAGCTTCTTGTGAAGAATTTTGAGTCTGAAGTGCCCCGTAAAAAAACTGGTGTTCAAAGCCTCCTATCCCCAGCCACTATACAATCCTTGTAGACTTCTGCCTACTCAATTATGTCAAATATAAATACCTCGATAAGGTTTCTCGTATCTCGGATTCAAGATTCAAGACGAATTCAAAGATTGAACTGCTATATCCATCATTATCAGTAAGAGCGGATTTGGCTTCACAGGATCGTATACTGAAGCGGTTTGGCCTTGGTAAGGTTGTTTGGCAGGTCTACATGCTTTGGAAAGAAACAGGTGCTTGGATCTTTCTCGATTGCAATTGAATTGGATCAAGACATCATCATTCGGTAATGTCGATGATCACTTTGGTGTCAGTGTCTGCTTCTCTTTGTCCTCGACGTTATTTCGTACAGTTAGTCGATGACATTCCTTAAGGAATATGCTGGACAGCTCGATTTTTCTTTGCTGGGATGCTCTCTGCAGTGTTGACCTCGTGGGTTGTTATATTTAGTGGTTCAGGAATTTTTCGATTATCTAGATGATGAGTGAACAATACCAAGAATGATACGTGTCCTAAATTATGCAGCCCCATGCCGAATTACGACAATTTGAACACGGTTTATCTGGTATTTTCCCCGGAGGAGTATCGAATGGTATGTTTGCAGAATCTCATCCGTAATAACGGCAACAAATTAACATGCAACGCTAAGTGGCGTTCGTCATTTGCATATATTCTCCAGATTTCCTTTCGCACGTACCGATCCAGCACACGTTTCCTTTTCCATCGGTCTGCCGTCTCTGTATGGCCCTGCTCTTTCTATAAACATCGCTGATTGCAACAGGAAAAAGTGAGATTAGCATACCTTCCCATTGAAAATACCGTGTACACAGCAGCTCAGCTGGGGACTTATGGAAAAATGAACAACGGAGGTTCGTTCTTTATGACTCGTACGTTTCGTGTTACAGACTGGATGATTCCAGTTATTACGGAAGTTTCCTTTCAGGAATTTCGGGGAGAAGGACTCAACTCAATAACACTAATCCGCAATTACGTTTTATCGTCAGCCTCCCTCAAGCCAGGTCATGGTTTGAATAAGAATAAACTGAGATGTTGCTCGTGTCTTCTCGTTTTAAACGAAATTCGTTGTGTCTTCCGTTTATTTTTATGTATCGTATTAACATAACTCTCTTACGAAAGCAGATGTGGGGTATGTCTTCCTCTCCTGATGTGACTGTATCAGTGTTTGGTACGAAAAGAGAATCTTTGAATCATATAGCTTGTCCAGAAATACTTTATATTTCATCGAATGCTTCGTTTTATTGCATGGATTTTATTAATCCGAACAGGTGACTATAACCCGTATCGTTCGTCTACGTAAACACTAGTGATACAAGTTTCGTCGATAATTTTTTATCATTCAAGGAAAATCTTGTTAGGTTTGATCCTGTCTCAAATGACATTCATCACATGAGTAGAGTTTGGAGATGAACTAATCGATTAAATGAATCCTTTATTTCATTTGATTAGTGGAAGAAACTGAAAGTTATACGATGATTGAAATCCCTTTGGTATGCAAGACACGTTATCGCTGTGTACGATTTGAACAAGCTTCTAGTGTTCATAGGTAGAAATAAAAAGTTTCCTCTGATGCTGAGCGGTGATTAAAAATGTTTTTGTTTATCTCTGTAAGAGACGTGTTGAAGATAACTCATGAACTGAAACTATTCAGGTTTGATTTCTTCGATCATTGTTGTCAATAATACTTGACGGAACTATAAGAATGAGGGTGAGGTGTACATACCAATCGAATTTCCAACTGAAACCATCTTTGTTCTCTTCTGATGTTTATATCAATCAACGCTTTCAGCAAGCCGTGTTCGTGCAAGAGTTCTGTTATATCTGTGACAATTCGACAGAAATCTACTAAACTAGAACCGTTTCAGTTCTTGGCTCGGAACGCCGCAACATTATGTATGTATGTATGTATGATGGACATTCCAGGAGCTGGGAGGCGAATATATTCATCACCTGCGACCACAATCTAGCCGAGCCATCGATGTACATATAATGCAGTTCGATCGGATCGATCTTGTATGTTGGTAGCGTTATACCACGACCAGCAGTCATGCCTCTAGCTGCGATATTATATACATAGGCATAAATTATCAATCCCGTGGTTGATCGTCAGATGCAAAACATTCTGAGAGAGCTCACATCCATCTCCATTCAGATTGTATAGTCTTCGATGTAACCTCTTTCTTTTTTGTTGAATTTCTCCAATTCGCTCTCACATTTTGAACACGTTGTGGAATAATCTCCTGGCAAGCTTCTTTTATTCTCATACCCGAGTCTTGCGCCAGCGAAACTATAATCAGATGGTGTGAGATCAGACGGTAGATAATTCCTGCTAATCAGAAGGTCAATGTTCGGTTTGAGCTGATCAATCGACTGCATTATTTCTTCTCCGAAATGATTCTGAAATGTTTCAAAACTCTCTTGGAATTGAACTGTCTATTCATTCGCCTCTTGATTTCCTTCCAGTGCTATAAGGATGTTCGCGAAGGGCTCGACATGAAATTCAGTCAATAATAATCCTTCAAGTCGCTTGCTTCCTGAATCTCTAGATTTCACGCCATGTGGTTTTTTCCTCAGGTAGGTATCGGTACAGGTTTCCTTGATGTAATATGTCTGATTGTTGTCAGCACATTATTCTCAACGTAACAACATAATTTCGCTATAACTGGACAGTGAAGAAATTGAGAGCTTGAGAGAAAGAGTGAGAGTGCATAACTTGAGGCGATTTGCCCTAATATAAGTGAGCAGATACTCGTAGATGGCCGTAGGGTGCGTGGCCAAGACCATCGCTTCACCTCTAATGAGCTGTCTGCTTCTGAACGCTCTGTTTTAAATCATTCCTTCATTCTGGTTTCCATTATAGCGGAATCTGGATCCGAACGGCACTATTTTCTGACGGATGGGATGATGAATAATTTTTTTCTCTGTTTGATCCATAATGGGAAGGCTTCTTATCATCGGATCCCGGTATAGCACAGAAAAATGCAATTTCAGCAGAGAACAATCGAGGATTAGAATTTTCAGATACGTATGATCCAGCGAACGTGTTCATTTGGAAATGAGACGTTTTTTTTAATTAAATTGTAATGGCAGTATAACAAAAGTGTATATGATGAGAGAATCACAAAAGAAGATGAAATCTTGAATATCACTGAGTCACACTCAATCATTTCTTAGATGAGGTATGATTAGATTTGAATGAAGAAATGAAAATTGGGACAGATCCATAAAAGAAAATCTTTCTATTCTTCTATACAGCCTGAATGTACACGTTATTCCGAAACAATTAACTGATATTTTTTAGTAATAAAAACAAATATATACTGGGTGGCCCAATGGAAACGAAACAATGCCGATTTGACATATTTATAGTTCCCAGAAAGAAAAAGCCCTCGACCCGGTCTATTTTTATTTAGATATTTTGTTCATGTCTTCAACTTTTTCACATTGAACCCCTCGGAGGGGTGAGCTCCAACCCTTGAATCTCGAATGGGATAAGGGGTCAAGTGATACATCATTTTGAAGGTAATCGGAATCTCTTAACAACGCTTGTTTTTGGAATTCAATGCAGTAGTAAAATAATCGGCTAGTGATGGAAAGTAACGCTTTTATATCTCATTTTGTAGTTGGAACGATGTTCATATAAGAAGTGTGTTATGCACGTTTTTTTTTTAATTCTGCCCTATCCAACGATACATAAAGAATCATTTATTCTAATGATCTCTCAGTAAAATGCATATCTTGATTCGTTTTCATTGGGCCACCCTGTATTTCGAATGAATACAAAAATGATGAATCAGTATTGGATATCCGTTCAAAAAGTTTTAATAAAAAGTTTGCAACTATCGATTCGCAACTGATGAATTTTCGTCAGTTCTAAAATCTGTAGAAACCCAACACTTTAGGAGAACCGTAGAGTTCTTACTGGGCAATGATCGATCGCAAATGATGGAGAAATTTTCTGAAGCAACAGTTAAATCATATTACCATCAGGGGAAACTCAGTGTACGGTGTTTGCTATGTTCTGATTGCCTGGAGATATGCGCTATTGCTGCATGAGGAAATTGCGAATAAACACATCATTCGCCAGCCAGTGCAGTTGATTTCTGCAACTAATTAATTAACAAAATAATATACAGCCTTCGATCATATGAACGAGTTCACACATGTCAGTATATTTTCAGGTCCACAAGAACATCGCGGCGAGATACAAGCTCCCAATGCTCGTATGTGGATGATATTTCAGAACATTTTATTGAATTTATAACGAATGAGGGACATACATGGTTCATTCGAAGTTCCGTTACTGCAGCAATATAGATGCGCCAGGAAATAATCCCGTGCCAAAGTTTTCGTTTTCCCTCCGACTCTTACCCGGAGGACTCATCTTGCGCCTTTAGAACTATAAGAAATGATCCGGTTTCATGTTTCCGTTTGCATTATTAAGCAATCTCTCAGAAGCACCGCGGCTGGCCCTTCTCATTTTCAGACAGCTTCCAAATTCGTTTTATACCCATTATTACGACTTACGGCTAAGAGTTGGCAGACAGTGCCACGTCATGGCGATTAATTTTGATGGAGTTAGAAGGATACTCATTTTGCTTCAGTCATACTTGCATATTTGAATACCTCACCTGGAAAAAAAATTATCGTTTTATCGGTCAATAACGGTCAATAGGCGTGACAGTTATTGAATGAAAATCACTGAAATTATGTATTTATTTGATGGACTTTGAGTCATGGAATACGAAACACGCATTCATTTTCGTTTACTCAAACGTGACGTCAATAGCGACGCCATGGCTCTGACGAGTGTTTCAGTGCCAATTTCGAGTCTGAAAACTGAAATGTAATTTTTTTTCCTAAACTAAACCTTCATTATCTTCATGAATAATAATGATATTAACGAACTTATATGGGGAGTTTTTCAAAATCTGTCGTCATGCCTATTCTATGATATCAAGAATTGCCCATAGTTTCTCTAGACATCATTTTGCGAATGCCTGTCGAATAAATTGCTCGTCGATTTATGTCATCGATTCCTCGTCGTTCAGAATATAGGTGAATCACCAATTAAAAAATAATTCGCCACGATCGTTTCCCATTAATTTCCTTTCACGCAGTTCTAGAAATAACGTCAACCGGTTCAGAAAATCTCCAATTTGTCCAGAAAATCTGTTCATTAGCCGCAGTGCAATATGATTTTAATTATAATATGGGTCTTACAAACGCTGCTTGGGAAACTAACAACGAATTCATTTCTGCTTTTCGTGAAGTAAATTGTTGCCTTTTGCTTTCGAATATTATTCTAATTGATGTCTGTATTTAGTTTTAATTATACTCCTGGTCTGATTTCTCTGCTAACAAGATTTCTTATCTGCATTCTGTTCGACTTTTCTCATCATGGCAGTAATTTGCCGAATTGATTGCACTTCAGGAATAAACTTGGGAGTGATCAACCCTTCAAGTCTGTTTCTCCATGTAGCTCTGTGGCGAAACAATGATGGTTCCAGAAAGCGACTCATTCGAACAATTTTTCTTCATTCGAAATGAAGTATATTTTTGTACTATCGAGGAATCCATAGGAATAGTGGTACCTGATCATCATATCGGGCATTGCGTGATCTGCCTACTTGGTGAGAATACAAGTTTGAATTTTTCCAGAGTTATATACTATTACTGGATTTTCAGATTCCCATTTGAAAATCCTTTCCGGATGATCTTCATTTGTAGTATCGACCTGTCTCCGTCTTGCACGTCTTGCCCGTGAAAAATGATAATGATTTCCTCTCTCACCATCTCATTGCATCATGTCATAGTGGGAGATTTGTGGATATTGTCAGGGATTTTCTGAGGATAAACGAGAAACTTTATGAAAGCTGGATGAGTTTAAGATTCCTTCGAATGGAACGAGTTGGTAGACTCAATGAAAGAAGTTCTTGTCTAAGAGATCGCAGGATAAAATCCGACCCTGCATTGGGAGTTAGTTCCAGCTGGACCGGGATGCTGACTATCCAATGCAGCAGAGGAGTGCACATTTTACACGATCAGAGTTAATGAAAAATTACCGGCTCGGAATTAACTAAGAAATCGACGGTATGACTGGAGTCACAGAGATTCATTCGGATAAAACTCTGAAACGCCGCTTCCTATTTCCGATCGAGAACCAACCCCTCTGTGATATTTGTTGCGAGTAATTCACGGTGTATCTTTATGAATCAACGCGAGAGAGAAGGAAGGTATTCGATTTGTTCTCGAAGGTTTGGAGATCGTGAGCATCTGGAAAGACCTCCCTAGGCAAAGAATGTCATAACTGCCGTTCTATCGATGAATGATGCTTGGTAAAGGGGAGTTCGGCATGTTCCGAGGCATTGTATGGATTACCAGCCTGAATTCGTCTGGTTCATCTTCTTGGAATCACTCGTGGTGGCATGATTGACGAGATTTCTGCTGAGCACCGACCGTGAAAATATCTTCCTGCGATGTTCTAGAGAGGTCAATGAATTCGTGAGTATAGTATCACCGACTAGGCGAATAGCTCTCTTTCAAATAGAGACTAAGAGCTCCAGGGTTCAGCGTATGTTCAGGGGCTGAAGCCAAACATGTTAACAGTTGCTGGGGTGTAAAGTTTTTCTTCCCACTTCAGTTGGATTCTCAATGTTTCCATCACCGTCTCGACAGATTTTCAGGTTCACGTTTTTGTTATCAATATGTAGATCACGTTAATTCATGAAGATATACCCTGTATGGTTGAATGAACCTGTGTGAATTGGTACGTATTTTGAGCGATTGTCAATTAAGGACGAATACGGGGAATCGGGCCTAAATGGTACGTTTACAATTCGATCTCGCGCAATATGAAACCGCAAAACCATCAAATCATTGCAAAGTTATTTAGTGTTGTTGCATTCATGCGGAGGTATTCATTAGCGATACCAAAACAATCAGGACACAGTTTGTTCGATGCAGAAGTTGGAGGCGATTATCCCGACGAAACAAGATAGATCATCGATGTGAGAGGGTCTACTGATTTTTCAGTTACACCAGATACAAACTAATTATCAGCGATAATTCGCAATTCGATGGTCATCCGGAAGAGAGAAGCTATTCCATGCAATGCGGCTTACTTTTCAGAGATACTTTACATCCCAGCAACTGCTTATGATCTACAAAGCACAAATTCGACCTGTCCTGGAATACTGTTCACATGTTTGGAGCTCAGCCCCCAAACATACGCTGAAGCTCTTAGATTCAATTCAGAAGAGAGCTATTCGCCTAGTCGATGATACAACACTCACCAAATCATTGACCTCTCTAGATCATCGTAGAAAGGTCGGCGATCTATGCCTTTTTTATAGGTACTTTCACGGTCGGTGCTCAACGGAAATATCATCCATTATGCCACCACGCGCGATTCCTAGTAGACAAACCAGACGAGCTCAAGCTGGTCACCCCTACACTGTCAGGCTCGAGACCTGTCGAACATCGCTATACCAAGCATCATTCATCAATAGAACGGCAAAGTTGTGGAATTCTTTGCCTAGTGAAGTCTTTCCTGATGCTTACAACCTCCAAACATTCAAGAAAAATTCCAACACCTTCCTTCTTTCCCAAAATTCCACCGCTGGCTAACACGATGTTCCTCGAACATCATAGGTTTCCCTTTCGTGTTGTCCACAGATAAAAAAAAAAGGTGAAGTTTTTCAATTATCAGTATTCGCTTGGATGATATGCAATGTGACGAATTGTTTTCCGTGATAGATATTGCATTATTGATATCATTGTCAGAAACCGATACGGCAACACACAATGCAGCATCAACGAATCTGTGTTCCATAAATATGTTATTGGAAATGAACACCTGCGTTTTGAAATATGTTCTTTGGTTTCAACGCGGAAAATGGATCTGTGTAATAGCGTTGTATCGAACACTTTTCGTTCTTTGCATATTTTTTTGATGCAGATAGTACGTTAGAGATATGGAATTCGAGTGGAATAATGAAATGAAATCTGCATCGAGTATTCTTTGTTTTGTTTGAGGTGTTTCTCTGAGCAATATCAGAACGAAAATACCGTTCTTGCGTATGAAATGAGCATAGTGTCATGATTCTAATTTTTTTTTCATATGCAGCGTGCAGGACAGTTTGTAAATTCATGCGCACTGACAAAACCTTGTTTTGTTCTGTAATTTGAATCTCCAGCTGCAAATGAAGAGTTTGATTGTATTTTCTGCATTCCAAATATCGATTGTACGTTGTTTCATACCTAATTTCAGTAGGTAAATAAATATACATGTTCAGCAGAGAAATATTTATTGCTATCGATAGTGCTCATCCTAAGCTGTCTTCCTGGCAAAATATGTTTTCCTCTGAATGCTTCCTACTATTCTTTCGAATAATCATTGGAATTCGCGATTTTCATTTTAGCATAAAGTGAACAGATCTAGTGACGTCAAAATCTGACAAGTATAGAGATGAACTGTCAGATTAACCAATCAGAAAAAATCCAAGAATTTTTCATTCATCACGACATACGTATCGACTATATTTGTCTGTCGTACTCGTAGTTCCTGACAGAGATAACAATACTCTTGTATGAACACGGATAACCTTCAAATCCAATTAATTTTATATCGTTACAGTTTTATAAGTATTATAAAATTATTGGCAAAATAATCGTGCTGAAAGCATATACATTACTACGTATCCAACAATATCCGTGACTTCGTATCAGTATTGCTGTGTTCACGAACAAGTTTTCAACATTGTGAAATTTCTTATTGTATTCTTGGAGTTGAATCAGCTAATTAATTAATCTGTTAGTCATTCATGTTCATCCTTCATAGGGAAATGACAATAGCTATTTAAAATTCCATGAGTCTGATATAAAATAGCAGTCATTTGATATTCTGGTATCGATTTCAGACTCTTTTTCAGGCAGCGTTGATATAAAATCTGTCCTTATTGGTCCATCACAGAATCAAGGAGGTTTCGGAGGTTTTCGGAATTCAGGAGGATTAGAACTTTCAAATCGTTACATGACGTTTTTATATGAGAAAATCATTACAAAGGTGCTTTCAGTTGGGGATTCTAGTTGACTCTTCCTGAAGTGTGGAGGACGTTTTACCTATTCATGAAATGAATGAGTCGAAGCGATTTTTGTAATTGTCGATCGCTATTGTCGCTGCAAGACAGCGGAAATCACTATCCAGGGGTTTGGATCCCTTTAATGAATGACTGGAGAGTACTCTTCACCCCGCCAATTGCTTAATTTCCGTTGTGGACAGGCGAGGCTATTGTCGTCCATTGTTGAGGAAGTTGCCGGATGCAAGACAAAGATGGAGCACAGACAGAGAGTGAACCCGTGTAATGAAATTCGTATGTGAGGGCATTTCAGAGTAGCCCATTTCGGATTTTTCCGGGCGGAAGTAATTCTCCGGTCGGCATGATGAATATTGTTTAAAAAGTACGGGTCGGTTAAGCAAATGCGCATGTTGCATTATTTTGTATTATTCCAATTTTGGTATTTCGTTTAGCGTTTGTGTCTTTGGTTAGACATTTTGATAAAAATTGAAAAGACTGTTATTGAATGAAGTCGGCGCAACTCCAAATATTCGATACTACTCACCCAATCCATCTTCCTGGCAGATTCGTTTTCTTCCTACGTATTTTAAATAAATTTTGGAATTCCAGATTTGACACATCGAAATTCATGCGAAAGTTCCCGATTTATCACGACATATGTATCCATCATAATATACATGCCTGCATGTCTTCATTCATTGTTTCTGATAGAGACAACAATACTCTCCATTTCTCTAGATTTTTCTGGCAGTTCCTCTCCTCATTTCTAAAACTGAAGGTATAATAATTATTTACAAATTATTTCTATAGTAAGGACAAATTTGCTTTTATATGACGACCTCATTATCAAGCAGGAAATTCGATAGATGCGAGCATGAATTTAGTAGCGAAAATCAGAAGCAACGTACAGTTTAATGTTCACGGCAGGACTTTTCAACATGAAATTCGAAATCTGGAAATTAACATGGTCGTTTGATGATGACTATGAATCCTTCGCCTCGGATTCACTTTCATTTTGCCTTCTGTGAGAGCCATTCTAAATATGAAGCTGCAAACGCCAGTGGATTCCATTCCTAGTTATTCCAATTACATGGTCCACGTCACCACATGCCTGAAATCCCAACACGAAAATCCACCCTTCGTGCAGCGCGTTGTTTTAAGAAAGATAAACTTTATATGGCGCATATCATGACGGACGTTACCAGATTAAATCCGAACCGGGTTAATCACAAGACGAGCGTTCAGAGAGGGCCAGGCAGGTTTATATTATTCATTTGGAGGTGGCGTTCCATCATGCATCATGGAAGGTGTCTCGACCAGCCAATCTTGGAAAATAATACTTCCTTCCACTGACCTAGCTCACAAACTTTGGAATATATTTATTTTTCGATCTTTTGGCATTGTGGAAGGAAATCCTATGTTATTAGAGAAAGAATGTATTGGAATTGTTATTGAAAGATTGGAGAATTCCATAACTTTCAAGTTCTGAGTAATCTGAGACTATATACAGGGTGAGTCAAAAATGTGTACCGAGCTTTCTGGGGGTGATAGAACATTGAAAAATAAGTGTAGTTCGATGATTAAACTCATGGCCCAAAATGCATATTAAGGGAGATATATCCTTCCAAAGTTGATAAAATTAAAATAATTTCTTCGCATAACTTCTGAACGATGGAAGCCACCCGATTGAAATTTTGTGCATGAATGTATGTTGTCAAAATACATTTTTTCGTCACACTTCCACATTTCTGATATTGTTATAAAGGGTGTTTTCAGAGGGTGAGTCATGATTTTTTGTAGAAAACTTTTTTCCCTGTATTATTTTCGGTGAAAAAACAGGAGCATTCGATGGAGCGAAGAAAATTTCATGAAAAAGGTACTCTTATTCAAATACAAAAAATTGAGCCGTTCGTGAGATATTTGAGTTTTTGTAGTTACATGATATCAACAGATTGATTTTATTCATCGCGAGATTCATCGATATAACGATATTTCAGCAGCATTTGCATTTCCGAAGCACTCGCCAAGCATTAGAAGCATATCAGTTTGTTCAGAGAACGAATAATCTGCCATATTTCTTAAAATCTCAGTCGATAATCGCAGTGATAAATGACACAGAAAAACCACACGAAAAAATCGACTACAACAATGTTGACTCGAATGTTGATGACATGAACGTCAAAATTGAGAACAAAATTATTCATCATGGCCTGCTAAAATATTGAAATGTGGAAGTGTGACGAAAAAATGTATTTTGACAACATACATTCATGCACAAAATTTCAATCGGGTGGCTTTCATCGTTCAGAAGTTATGCGGAGAAATTATTTTAATTTTATCAACTTTGGAAGGATATATCTCCCTTAATATGCATTTTGGGCCATGAGTTTAATCATCAAACTACACTTATTTTTCAATGTTCTATCACCCCCAGAAAGCTCGGTACACATTTTTGACTCACCCTGTAGATCTAGACTAATCTAAGACCTTCAACTTATGAAATCCAAACATGTGAACTCCAGGACATGTCGAATTTGCGCTTGGAAGTGATTATGCAGTAGTATAAGTCCTGGGACACCCTGTACAAAGAAATACTTCACAATGAAGTATTCAATCGTGATTTCAACTATGATATTCGGAGGAGAGAATAATGAAACGCATTGTTCCAACATTGTTTGTCGCGGTATGTCTGAGCTGGTTAATTCGAGCCTTCATAGTCTATGTAAATATTGTGGTATGCTAATTTTCGGTCTATTCATGAGAGACGGGTTCACTTCTTTTGAGTTTCCTTACTATAAAATTCACCTGCTCATTAACATCTGTGTGGTTGTTTGAGTGTAAACTCTGCGTTTTTCAGTTTGGACACTCCTCAAAGGTAGAAATCTGAGTAAATCTAATGGTCTGATGACTATATATATTTGTTACCTACGCTGAAGGGTTTGGGATTGAAGCATCAGCATTGATGTTGAACCCACAGGCGGCAATAGGAAAGAGGCTTAATACCCCCAAATTCGAATTCAGCTCTTCCAAACACCATCATGACTCTTTTTCTAACACCTAGAAGAAAAAATCAAAAAAAACAAACACCGTTAATGTTCGTGGAATATCGTGTGACCTACCGGTGAATATTGGGAGGAGAGGAAGGTATTGGATTTTTCTTAACAGTTTGGGCATCAGGAAAAACTTCACTGACCCTTTCTCAATTAGATCAGTGAATATTCAGTTCATTGCATTCTCGATTTGTAGAATTGTTAATAGTCGTTCCAGTGTCGTAACAGAGTGAAGGGATTGAAAAACTTGCGTACCAAATTGATTCAGAATTGATTATTAATTGAATTCGAATTATGGAGATGCCGTATTCGATAACCAAAATTTCCTCCTGATTTTGTGAGTGCCTGGATCCATCGACGTAATTGAATACCAATAACTAGCTTCCTGTTTGTCCTAATACCATTATTATTTGGCTGGTGTTCCTTAACAAGGTCTATACAATGAGCAGCGTACCTCTAATTAAAAGTTCACTAACAAATTAACGATTTCTTTTCATCAAACAAAACCTCATAATTAAATTTTTCCCCTTTTTTTTTCATTAATTCCTGCCACCACGCAATTCTGAAGGTGGTTTTTTTTTTGGTTTGAGAGTTCTCTATTTTCATGTTATTCTCCTCTCTCAATTAAATTATATTCAGCTTCTATAGGTGATGGTATTGTCAACAATTACTGAACGAACAGTAGATTTCAAAAGTTCAATTTCAAAAGTTCTCAGCTACATTTTTCTACAACTGGACTGCCTTCGTTAGACCTGAGAAGTCTTTAGATACTTTCAATATATTCTTTTAATTGCGAGAAATGATGATTCTACTTTGTAGTTGAGTATGTCACCACAGTCTCCAAAGCTTCACTTCAATACTATATCGCATTAAATGAAGCTGGAAATAACTGGAAATTGAATGAGAGTGTTCTATAGCGTGCATGGCAAACCAGAATTAACTCTGTAGTCATGCTCGAATACTCTGGAATTAATAATACCATTACCAATAAGAACAAACAGCATTCTTGTTTTTTTTTTCACGGAATACCAATCACATTGAACTGAAGAACTACATACAGAAATACACTCGCCAAGTTTTCGGTCAACAATTCCGTACCTCAAGATCAACCTCGATTTTCTTACTCTCCTTCTCATCCCTCCGAATCGTCAGTTGATACAGAAGAGTTCCACCTGTCGTTAGGGTAAAAAATACTCGGGATATTCCCCAGGTCCTCGGAACGGTTCGATATTTTTTTTTTCAAATTACGCCCGTCCATCAGACGTACCTAATGTACATCTCTTCGCTGTTTTTGCATCCCGTTGAACCGGTGATTATTTGAGATGAGAAGGGTGTCAGGCAAAAACTGCTCTCAGACCCGAGCCTCGAGCAGATGTTATTGATTGGTCGCCTGGATAGATATTATGGATGTGCCTGTGTACAGCGAAGTGTACAGAGTGGCTCTCATCATGAAAATCACTGCTTATACCTACTTAGACTTACTCAGTCGTGGCTTTGGTGATGCAGGCAAATATTTTAGATCATTTCATCGGTGTCGTCAAGCATCACCATTGTTATTGTTGTTATTGATCTCGAATTTACTACCATTCTCATATCATTACTATATCAACTGAACAAGAAGCAATCTTATTGTCTCTGTTCAGGAGAATGCAAGCAGACTCTTTGATTCTTTCTTTTTTGGTTGTTATCTCGTTCTCTTATGATATCAATATCAATCCAATCTCAATATCCATTTCATCCTCACTGATAAGGATCATATGGAAGGCAGATAACAACCAATTAAGATAAATCTGCTTGCATTCTCCTGGACGGAGACAATAATATTGCTTCTTGTTCAATTGATATGGATAGAACTTGGCATTCACTTCTTAAAACTGAATATAAAATTGGTAACTTCAAGATCAATAAATGAATGAATATCTGGTACTTGAAATTATTTCTTTCTGACAAATTTTCACTCGTCAGTGTCAGAAAAGAAGCATCTGAACGATTTAGAAGAAAAACATTTTCCACCATGTTGAAAACGGGAGCAGATTCGTTCCCACCACTGAGATAAGTAGAAATTTTGATTTGTTGTTGTCTTCTAAATTTTCTGGAGAATACGATATCACTGACAGATAGAAAATGTCTCTTTTAGATATATGAAGGTTGAATTTCATGCGCCGTGACATTTTGGCAATCTGTCCTCACTACAAATATATTGAAATAATCATCATTATTTCTATTATTATCTTCAGAAACGAGAGAGATGATCTCGAAAAATCTATCAAAATGCATATGCCCCCTCCCTGGTTAACCTACGGAGAGTATTCAGTTTGTTGTCCTGTATCTGCAGGATGGGTGATTTGATTTTGGGTTCTGAGAACCCACTACATCATGGCGTATCCGTATTTCGATATTAATTTTCACCAAGGAAGGACAAGATGGGATGGAACTCGTAATGCACTCACTCTTCGCTATTGGACGTTTGATTAGCCGGTACAGACCTGATGAGATGAGAGGAAATCTTGGAGCCGATTCGAGGCGAAATGAATTCTTGCTCGATCTGAATATCCTGCACAAAGTAATCGTTTAATGGAATTTCCAATTTAGAAACGGCTTTCATTCTGTTGTCGACTCGAATCAACAGTTGGAAGCAAATTACTCAGATTTTGTGTTCTACCTTGTCCGCGAATGACATATTAAGTGTTTACTGAATCTTCGAGTTTGAGGGAAACTCTCAAATTTCGACCTTTGTGAGTTTCTCTGTCTGTTTTCTTCAGATATTTCGTTTCCACTCAATTATCTCCTTCCTCGGAAAATCTCATCAAGAATAGAAATACATTCCATCCTTTCGGTTAGTCTGCACGTTCTTCTGTCGAACAATCCAATTATAAAATGAAATGAATCGGTTTCCTAGATCGATTACAATGTTATATTGATCATATCGCGAAGTTTTTCCTATGTATCATGGTCTGTATCTCAGGAGATGATGACTTTTGGCTTTTTCTCATTTATTCCCTCCATGGCCCGCAGCAGCGAAGTCTCGCCGTCAAATATATGCACCCTTGTATTCCTTCACTCATTCCTATTTACCGATATAGTCAAACACCTCGTATTCTGAATGAAAAAAGCCCCAAGCTCGGATATATCTGCTTGTGTATACATATTGCAATAAAACAAAAAAACAACGCTATATCAAGTTCACCTACACTGAAAACAATACTTTCACATCCGAAGTCGACAAGAGGAATGGAATATTATATTTCCAGTTTCATACCCTGGTTCTTTGTTTCACTTTCCAGTATTATCCAACAACAAACTTGTCCAACTTATCCAACTTCAAATGATATACATGAGAGTACATCACCTGAAAGTCAGGAAAGAAGTTAGAATGAGAATTCGTCTATCTGTTCTCCACCTTTCATGAAAATTGATCTCTTCTAATTCTCCACTCAACATCCATATTGTTCCATTATGATTGTAGTCGAAAAACAGTAGGACAAGCGATTTGTTTCAGATTAGAATAGATATATCTGAATCACTTTCATAATCCTGTAACTGTGTAAAAGTTAAAATAATCGATTCTGGTAATTTTCAATTCCTTACTCCAATAAACACAACCAATTCAAGGCATCAGTTTATTATCTACGGCTTCAACTTTATCGTTCACTTCCTTAGTTTTCTCTCAGATATCACTGCAAGTTGTGAAATTCTCTGCCTAGTTAAGATTTTCTCGATCAAGATCTCCAAACTTTCGAGAAAAATTCCAATACCTTCCTCCTCTCCCACAATATTCCACTGGCTCACACGATGCTCCACGGAAATAACTTATAACTATAGCTGTCGATGCGAAATTCTACTAGGGATATTTCCAAAATGCAGATATCGAACTCAGGGATTAAAAAGAATGCGTGAGTGTCCATGTGAATTGTTTGTAGAAGATTGTTTTTTGCTGATAGACATGAGTTTATGATTCTCGATCCTCAGTATGGAGTATTCGATTCATTGATTGCACAAATAATGATTCATCTATTAAATTGTATGTTAGAGATGTAATAATTGCATATTATGATTCTATACCCGCCCCCTGTTTATATTCTAAACTCTCGATGGAGCGTCGCCATACATTCAGTGAGAAATGTAAACATGCAGGATGCGTATCAGGAGAATTCAAACTTCGGGGAGTACATTTTTATCCAGCTTTTGCAATATATTTCCCTCTTCTCGACGGGAAACCATTAAGAAGCATTTATCAATATTTAATGACACCTCATTTCGCCTGCACCAGTCACATTATGCTCGCCACATCATTCCGTTCAAATGGCGGATCCCTCTTCGAGTTTTGTATTGCGAAAAAAAAAATCATCACAGCGGAATGAGCGACCCGATAAGATTCAGCCCGAAAAAAAAATCATTTATAAAACGAGCTGTCGTTCGAGATTTTTTTGATACATTATAGTTTCCCCGAACCATCGAGATCTGTCTGAGATTTATCTTTGATGAAGGTGGCGTTATCGGAGATTCGTACTCCAGCGAATTTATTCATTTGATTCTCCAGAGGGTTGCGGATAAATGACTGAGGAATCGCAAGTGGGCTGTGAAAGTGTATGAGAGGTGATTCTCTTCGGATTTATTCAGCTCGATTCCACTTATCAAGCATCATTACTCCTGATATTTATATTTGGATCCACCGAATGGCAACTCTCCTCACAGGACATTCCATTTATTGTGGGATACAGTCAGAGAGAGAGAGGGAGAGAGAGAGAAAAAAACATGTGTTTATTCTCCAAGAATATGTTATATTTACGATCCTACTTGGAACTGGATTTGCCCAGAGCTAGAACGAACCTTCAGTAGACATCTGGGAGTTAGTATATTGTAGGTGCCCCATTCGGAAAAGTTGTCATCAATGTGGCCAGGCCATTTCCTGTAAGAGATGCCGGCAACAAACACATCCTAGTTGCCATAGATTATTTCAGTAAATGGGTTGAAGCCTATTCGCTACCCAATCAAGAAGCTTTCATAGTCCCAAAAGCTCTAGTGGACGAAGTTTTCTCAAGATTTAGAGTATCAATGGAACTTCGTTTTGATCAAGGAAGAAATTTTGAGCCGCACGTGTGGGTATCAACACATCTTCTCAAAGTCTTCCACCACCAACGGTTGTGCGAAGGATCAACGATGTGGTCTGTGGAACCAAACGCAGTCCAAGGCCATCTAGAGAGATTGAAACCTTGCCGTGATGAATATGAAGGAATTTTTGAACGGGACAACCCGAGCGCACGCCGCTGATCGATTATTTCTCGATACTTCACTCGGTGCGGTCGGCGGCATGGATCGACGCGAAACTTCTAAACTGTTCGTTCGAAATTAGCGGATATTAGTCGTGTATTCTCTAGAACCCATGATTCTCCTGTATAAAGGCAGTGGCGGACGGCAATACAGTTCAGTTTAGACAAATCAGTCGAGTGAAATATTGACGCTTAGCTGAGTTTTGAATTAATATTTTGAGAGTATGAGAGTTCAAGATATATAGACAGTCTGTTTTCGAGTACGAACTCAGTAAGATCGTGATATCGTGCACAGGTTGAAGTTATAAAAAAAATGATTCATTGATGGTATTAGCTGGCGCTTCACATGTCTTCTATTGACCGCATTCTGTCGTTCGTTCCAAGACATTTTACAGACTCATTCAGACATTGGACCGTAAATAAGTCTACATTTCTTTTTGGGAGCATCCATTTTCATGTGTCTGAGAGGATGTCCTGTGAATCATCGATATACCACCATGGAACTGGAAAATTCTGGGCCATTAATCTTTTTATCTCCGACCAGTTGGCACTGGCCGTAATGAAAAAAAATCGAAACGATATGGGCTAGTAGACGCTCTTCCTGCGAAACAATGAAATAATAAATATAGTGAAGCCGAGATGAAGTATTTGGCGCCATTTCAAGATTCATACAGCAGAGAATGTGTATTTCCAACGCTGCCAACTATATTCAGCGATAATTGACTTCTTGGCACAAAACCGCCAACTGCATCAATTGCAAAATCATTTGTTCGAAATCGTGTTGAAGAAAACTCTCACACTTATTGAATAATGATGAATATATAATAATGTTAGTATCGGAAAATGTTGAAACTACAAGGCGAATATGTATACTAGTCATTTGTCCGAACAAAGGATTCTGCTTTTATTTCCCGCTAACCTTCAACGTCGTATTGAACAACTCGATGATTTCATCCATCAATCGAGTTGAATTGTGTCGCTTGATTTAATTTCTCTGTCGAATTTTTCATAATATATTGAGAATTGGATAGTCCTGAATTTGAACCTTGAGGCACTGTGTATGTTATTGTGTAATATTCAGTAACCTGTTACGAAACTCAGACACTTCGATTGAATTCCATCATTTTCATTTGAATTTGAACTAAATTGCAGCGACAGAAATTCGCGATTTTTCTCAACCAAAGAAATCTAATTGAAAAGCAATTTCACCAGCTCCACTAATCAAGTTACATGCTGAACGTTAGGTACACACGAGAGAGATTAATTGGTCAACAGTCAATATATTCATTCGCGATCTGATCGAATTATGGTATTTTATGTGGGAATTGATGATTCAGCTCATCTCTCTCTATCTCTCTCTCTCTCTCTCTCTCTCTCTCTCTCTCTCTCTCTCTCCCACAACGGGAACATCTCCTCATTACATTTCATTGAAGAGAAGTTTAAAGTTTGGTAATTTTCCCTTCCGAGTTAATTCGATTAGGATACATTTTATACTCCTGAACTGAATATTCAATATTCTTCACGACGGACTATGTAACTCGATTACTAGATTCTCGAGTACAAAGGAATTCGTCGAAAAACGCCTCAGCCGTAAGAAACAAGCTCAACAATTATATTGGTTGTTAGAAAATTCGCCGGACGAGTTGGAAAAGTCAAATTGAAAACTTATAAACTTCTTGAAACAACTCGTTCTCATCAAAATTGTCATTTATAATATGAAGTTCCTTCGAATTATTCGCTCATGTTTTCACTTACGAGAAGGAAAGCGTGGGAAAGCTCAATGGAAAACTCTCATCACTAGCTGTATATCTGTATATATTTTGTTCATCAATACTTATCACTATAATTATGCATTGAACTGAAGGAAATTGAAATCATAACATATCAAAAACTGAACTGGCAAACGCTTCAAATGATTCACTTCATATTTCGGCCCGAACGGAGTAACTGAATGTAATCAGCCATTTACAACTATGCATTATTTCGGGTATGTGTATATATACTATAGTTGGCTGGAACTCGATAACTCATTGCGCCCAAGGTAATAGTTTGAATAAACTTTGGCAAGATTCAATGGAGGATGAATTTGGAGCACATGTGTGGCTATTGACTATGGTTTATAAACTTCGCGGACCGCGTTAATCTTAGTCCGACACCGAAACGCATTCCACTACGTTCCCTCATTTTTCCATCGTTCCCCAACTCTCAATTGACCGGACCGAACTGAACTGAACCATTTTCCTGAACATGAACCATCATACGTGGATCGTGTATGCATGTATGATCGTGTCCACAGAAAAATAAAGTTGAATAAACACTGCCAGGGATACCCATAGGCGAAACCCGACAATATTTGTATGCCATCGAGAGTCAACATTGGGTCAGTTCGAATTCCATCCCCGCAATCGGGCCGTGACAAAATGAAAGCGTTAAATCCTCGAAATGGTCGAAATTTTGATTTCCACAACTCCACCTCACGTCAAACGCAACATTCGTACTACTAGGATGGCAATCAAGCATCAGGAAAGACTCCACTAGGAAACAATTTTGCTCTTCTATTGATGAATGATGCTTGGTAGAGCGATGTTCGACAGGTCTCGAGCCTGACAGTGTAGGGGTGGACAGCCTGCAGGTGGAACAATAGACGAGATCTTCCGCAATCAACACAACACAACGTTAACAAATGAAAGGTTTTCTCTCCTCAACATAAATTACTCCAATGGGCCATATGTTGTCCATCTTCAGTAAGGTTATGATGATTGTTCTTCATTTCTTGGTTTCGTATAATTAACCTACAGACAGTCATGAATGAATGATATTTTGATGGTCTCTATGTTTGTTCTCATACTAAATTTCCTTATAATCGTTAATATTTTATTTTTATAATTGTACAATTGTTCTTATAGTAGTTTCTCATAATCATTATATACACTGTGTACTGCTTATTTTTAGCATTAGTAATAAGTGTTTTTATGAATGTCTGTAGGTCATCATTTTAAGCAAGCGACTACGTTTCAACTTTCAATCTTTGTTCCCGCGCTCGAGGTACTGTCCTCCTGTGGGTTTCTTATATTTATTTACCGTTCATGTATTTTTACTATGTACTAAATTCTATTTGGCAAATAAATATTTTTTGATTTGACAGTATTCGAGGTATTTCTCTCAATATAACCGTTCGAACTCCTTCTGGACTCTGGTTCAATAATTATCGATAGATCGAGCTCCAGTTTGGAATGTTTCGTACGGATGGACGTGCGGACCAAGTTTGGAAAATTCGAAGTATTATTGCCGAACGGAACGAGCTCTACAGCAATCCAGAATCGGAAGGTTTCCGCATCGAATCGACGATATTAAACTGAACGTTCACTTCAAGGTGATCCAGTGCAATTGTAAGTTAGTTTATCCACGAAGGAGAACGGTCTCTTCATCCTGCTCCAGATGCGAGCTATCTGGGCTCTCGGCTGATACGACCGTTCCTAGAGTGTACGTTCCTGTATTTCTTCTTTGGCGACAGTTGTATTACGACGATAACGCCGACTTGCTAGACTTTACCTCGACGTCACTGAAAGCTGTCTTCACTGAAAAATTTGACGCGAACAATATGAGCAGCTGGACCGTTTTGTTCACTTCTTGTTTCATATCTTCCTGTCCCTCGACTCAGTGTAATGAAACCGGATAAAAAGACATGCCACTGAAGATATCGCTTCATGTCATTTTGTTGATTCGTTTCTCATTCAATAACTACATTATATTTTGCACGTCTTGGAAATTAATGCTGTTATGTCTTTACCATTTGTTGGAACTCTGATGATAATTTTAGAATAAAATTCTGTTTACTTTGAGTTTAGACTCACGTTATCATTTCCATTAGTTCCATTGATTCTGGTCAGAGAGTGGTTGATGATATATCTATCCATTCAAGGGGTGGGGGGGGGGGGTTCAAAATTTGACTGAGTCGACACTTTACATGACTCCTCACTGTTTGATTGAACGACATGTCTTCTACGTTCTATACATCAACGTGCATCGTAACTGGGTCTGTACCTATTCGTAATGAATCTTCAACGTACACATTCCGGTAAAGTATTCGAAAATTGGTGTCAGCGACTTGGAATGTAATTTCCTCTGCGAATTTCAGCATCCCATCGCGCTTCACTAATTAGAGATGTTTGTACAGCTGCAGCATGGCATGTATATCCGCCAATTCAGTTCGGTAGCTCCACGCACCCTGTAGATGTCGTTCGTCAAGTGTTCCCCTATTTATCATCCTCCAGGAATTTATAGTTACGTTCAACAACGCAGCACGGGCATATACGCCCTAATAAATCGATGGTGATGTATATAGCATTCTGTCACATTTAATGCAGAGAATTAAACCCGAATGGGACTGTTCGAGCTTATCTCAATGGAATTATCTGCTAGATCATAACCATGTTTTCATCCGAAACGTGTACACCAATAACACCAATGTCCAGTGCAAACCGTTCCGTTCCATCAGGTCAATTTCGATCGAGTCAACTTTTTGTACCAGAATTATTTAGAAGCTCGAAAATCTTCTTTATTCGATTCAGGGTCAGTTTTTTTCTCTTTCTCTTTCTCTTCCTGCATCTGCCATTTGAATCTGGTTGATTTTTCTGCCTTCTGGGAAAAAAGTCCTCCTCAGTTTATTTTCCATTCTGCACGATAATTTCACTTTTCTGTATTAATTCTCCATACCTATTTCCATTCGCTCAGTTCTGAATTTGTTCTGAAAGAAGATGTTGAGCTTTCCTTCACATACCACTATTTTAGCAAACATGGACATGGACTGCCATAGATCAAAATGAACTGTTATTCGACTACATGGTTCTCCAGTGAATTAGATTGCAAGAGCAATCTCAAGACATGCTCAGGGGTGCATATATGTCTATAATTAGTAATTTTGCTAGGATACCATCAGCGGCAGTCAGAGCACCGATTATGCGCTACACTCAATTAGAACCGCTAATTATATCATTTGCGGAAGTTCAATTTGAGGTGAGACCATCAACACAATCTACAATATATATCGTTGTCGATCGAACTTCATATGAAAAAACGTAGATATCGATAGACTTAGGCAATGGCATACATTGGATTACCGGTCATTCAATAAATTTCCGTTCCATTTTATAATATCGCAAAAATGCTAGCATATTTTCAAATATGATTCTATTGATATATTTGGTCGATAAAATCGTACGTGTGCTGCGGAAATTTATTTATATTGCATTAGATGAAACATTGTAGATACGTTTCGAGCTGATTGATTCGATTTGAAGAATTATATAAACAAAACTAATTGAGAATTCCATTGCAAACAATCGCAATGATCAAATCAAAGTTGAACTCAAAGTAAAATGAATTAACCAGATAACATTGTATCAAACGGATCTGACTACTCCACTTCTAGTCTTGGTACGAAAGACATATCCATAATTATCATTTCGAACTTTGTTGGTTTTATTAGTGGAATCGAGAGCAGTGCGGCGCATTCACATAATGTAGCTATCTCTTTGTTGTCTCAGAACACTGAGCATAAAAGGCACTCGAATATTTTACGGTTCTTCTTCCCGCATCCGTTGAACTACCCAAAAAAGTGTGATTAAACACGTTCTTCCACCTTCTTTCATGTAACTATAATCTTTATCACGTCATAATCTAGCGTGATCGCGGCCATAGCCGCAAATGTTTTCTCCTTATAATATTTTACAGTTTGTTTTCACCCCCGTGTCATTTTCATGTTTTATGTGCACGCACTGCATGTCCGTCCTACTCCCCTCACTGTTCATGTGCGAAATTGGCGGATAAGAAACAGCCATTCTCTTATACAAAAACTTCTACCTTCCTTAGCCACGACACTATTGTCGGATAATCGAAGCAGAAGGAGGTGTGAGGCCTTGAGAGACTGTTTGTTGGCTTATGTCAACCTCCGAACAACAAACCCACTAGAAGGATCACAAAACAAATATTCTGATGCTAACATGGATTCCCAGAATTATCATAATATTAGTACCCAATCGTCGCCAGTGTTGTCATATCCAATCATCAAAAAGTGATGAATAGTCCATAATATTTAAAGTCCTTTATGAATTCATGTAGTTCAATGCACAAATATAATAATAAATTTGGGTCATGACGATTATGAATCAGTTCTGATTAATAGAAGATTGCTACATTATTCTGAGACTCAGCAATTTTACTTTCTTGGGGGCTCGCGGACCAGCATGGGTATACCGTGAATACTTTTTGCTCAACGTTGCAACACCGCCATTTGATATTGACAGTCGACGGCGATTATTGCTTTGTTTGGTATCTGTCATTATTTACGTTTTGATTTATCGATATTATTCAACTTGTGTTCAGTTTTGTGTACTCAGAATTCATCAGAAACTCAGTTTATTTCCTGTTTTGGTGATTTGATATAATGGTGAGACGTTGTGAGGTGTGTTAAAGACAATTTGAACCGGCGATCAAAACACGTCATTTCATAGGTGAGTTACCATTGTCGTATCATTCGAGATTTTGAAGCATTTTCCCAAATGGAATGGATGAAAATGAATTTAAATTGAATTGATCAGATTATTTTGATTATACCCATAGGTCAGCTGCGACAATGTCTTGTGGTAAAATATGTGTAGCACTGATAAATGCTTCCTTATTTGTAATCAAAATATGCGAAGCTGCTGAAAAATCACTGAGAATAATGATGAACTCAATTAATATTTTTGATAAAAAATATAAGGATATTTCTATACTTCTTCTACACACAACAATGAGAAATTTACCGTTGACTGTTTTTGGAACTAGTCAAACTAATTTGGAGAAATATTTCACTGTAAGACTTCATCATGAGGCAAATAAATTGAAAGATTCAACGGAAGTTAGAGTAAGGAGTATGTTAACAAAAACAATCCTATTAAAAAATCAATAAAGTATTTGTGTGATTATCCATGGTTGTTTTTCATTTCAGTCCTGTTTTAGATAAGAAACACTGCTAATTGCTACATCTTCACATGATTCATGATTTTATTGTTGATATAACATTTCGTCATAATACTTGTCAACACATATTCATTGTCGATTCTCATCTATCTACATGAAATGAAATAATCAGACATCAATTTTTTGCGTCAAAATATATGAGTTCTGCTCAAGATGAAACCTCCTTCATTTTTGACGATATCGTGAAATGATATAAACAAGTTTCATCTTCAGATTTGAAAATTACATTCAAATATGCAATCATATCTATTTGCCTTGAAAACAAGTTTTTCACTTTTTTGAAAATTAATTCCACTAGTAGGTACTGAACTTTGAAATCGTAAATATACTTACATGCACTGTCACTGATCGCCAAAGATATAAATGTTCATTATTGAAATTGAACGTTATTTATGATAAAGTATAAGTAGACAACTGTATACTGAATAGTAAGTATATTGTTCCATATGGCGTTGAGAATTGAACTTTTCTTGTGACGTGGTCATAATAAGTTTATTGATTACAAGCAAATTACAAAAATCACCATAGGATTGTATGTATTCGAATTTCTCGTGACAATGTGAAGAAAGTATAAAGATGTTCATTTTCCCACCAAGAAATGCTAAAAAAGTACCACTGAAATTTCAATTTGGTTTCATCATGAATTAATAATAAATTCGACCCCCTCTGACAACACGGCACTGGTGCTGGGAGAATCAGCTCCTGCTATCCTTGTTTAGACAAAGATAGATACTATAGATGTTGCTTCCAAACAAACTGTATTGCCAGGGCAGTGAATTACTTATCTAGTCTGTTCAATGATCGAAGATGTCAACAGATAATAATATTATGATAGCTGCCTGCGAAAACTTCAATGACTCATCGTGTGATATTGCCATTCAGGAGTTCACACTTTTCCTCTTGGCTCTGGTTTCGTGAACGTCACTTGTGGATTATCTCTAGTCGGAGCAAATGCAACTCCATTGCATTCAATTACTACGATTTGGGTCAGATACAGAAACTAGAACACTAGCCCAGAAGGGGATTGAGTCCAGTCCATGCATAACGGAAGCTTGGACGAAGATGCTGAGCAGGAAGTTTTGCTACCGATATCGATAAGGAAGGGAAAAGGAACTTGTGTGACAGCAGCCTCACAAATATTGGTCAAGTCCGTATGAAGACTCATTCAGCAAAGCCTCCAATCCATTTTTTAGTAATAAAAAGAGAAACTTCCAATGAACAAAATCGTGGACCACGTTTCGTTGCTCGTGTATATTGGTTAGTAACAAACAATTGCACTCTGGATGTAACTCTATAAAGTTTTTTCATCGTGTTCAAGAGTATCGAATGATATTCCTGGATTTTTTTTCAGTTCAGTTCAGTCGACTGTCTTCGAAATTTACACAGGGCTTCATAATTGTGAGGTTTTCAGTAGTCTTTTACGGAAGCAATTATGATTTCAAACCGTTAGATGAACTACTCTATGTATTGTTCGTTCATCTAGACCGAATAGTGATTGGAACGCAAATTGATTTCAAGTCACATTCAACTAAACTAATCAACTATAAACTAGCCATCGGAATTGGGAATCCGAAAATCGTATAGGTGTATGATTGTCAGCTGAACGTTCACTATATGAAATTTTCAATTGACCCCAATTCAGAACTTCATTGACGCTTAGTAAACGTATTAGCTGCCAATCACTGCAATAAACGGCATTGCTTGTACTATATCAGCTATTCAGTCCTCACATATGTTCATTGCCACACATCGATTAACTCGGAATGGGATACGAGCCCTGACACAAAGATTATTAATATGTTCATTTATATTATTCAAGAAGGTGAGAGAGATGAAAGTGATCACTGATCATGAAGCATGAAACTATGAACTGACTGAAGTATTCATAAATAACTCTCGCATGTCCTGCGAATAACTTCTTGTATATTCGTATCCTCAACAAATTCCACCGATTTTTGGGTTGTTTGGCTTGAGAATCTGAATAGAGTCCATAATTCAAATATATCACCAACCCTCTGCCAGGGCATTTGCAAGTTTATTGGATATCCAAGATATATATACACTACAGATCTGAACTCATAACCGTTTCATATTTCAAGTGAGCCAGTTATTCCTTTTCCAGCAGATAGCAAGCAGTTGCTGATGAAGAAGTCATTGAAAAAGTCTGAATATCTCAACCAGACGTTTGATCAACTCCCATCAATATTTGCGTCTCTAAAACTGTTGATTGAGCATTCATCAATAACGAAGGCACAGGTATTTATTGGACCGCGAATACTTCAAACAACGCTGAAATCGATTGTCTATTTACAGACCGAAGGGCTATAGACAATTCAGAGTGCAAAATGAAGTTTTCGCATGTTACGAATGTGAACTACACTAGCCATGGGGAAACACTGACCTGACGAAATGATATGTTGAAACATCTGGAGATTTTTTCATGGAAATATACGTTTTCGAGGATGAGGCATTTTTTAAAAATATTTTAAAAATGTTATACGACTTTGAAGGTGATGAGAAATTGTAAAAATTATGTCGATATTTTTTCCGGATTCTCCATGCAAAATTGATCAGGATTGCATGATTTCCCGAATTTCATCACTCAACATCTATGAGAAATTCGAAAAAAATCGAAATAATTTTTTCAATATTTTTCCCGTAATCTGGGGGCCCAATTGAACATATTTTCATTTTTCAAAAAAAATTTCGAATTTTTTTGTTTTTGAAACCCTAATAAAAAAAAGTGGCAACGTCTATGGACAAAAAAACTATTTTTGGCGGTACAGTCTGAGGTGCTGAAAACGGCTATGGGATCTGTTTTTTTTTGATTCTCAAAATATCGATTTTTGTCATTTTCTCCCTCGTTATGATAGGTGGTGACCTGGACATTAGGCGATTCTGAACAATTTCCTGCGTAGAATTCGAAAAAAAATATATCATGATTTTTCCGATTTTTTTTCTCCTTCAAAAACGCTCGACGACCGAAAAATGGACAATCAAGGGGGGTCAAAAAAAATCGCAAAAAAATCCTCACCCTCGTAAACCCTTGGGACGATATTTTTCCCGATCTGCCTTCTTGCACTCTCCTCACAAAAAAATCAAATTGAAAAAAAATGTCGTAGGGGGTCGGGGGGACAATTTTTTCCAAACTAAGCTACGTGCGCTGAACACGAATCGGTGGTCAAAAATATTGAATTCCGAAATTCACAACAAAAAAAATTTCATCAGCCCCCCCCACCTCAAAAATTTTTACGCCATTGTTCTTTCCGTAAAAAAATAGGGATCCCCGATTTTCCGCTAGATGCTTAATAGCCCGTGCTCATGTTCCATATCTTCTATCGTCTTCTTTATACTCATAAATACATATTATTGATCAGGATCGTTTCAGCTGCAAGTATATAAGCCCCCATGTTTCGCGATTCGTCAAGTAGGATTCGATAAATCTTTCAGCCCGCATTCCTGTATCACGGTATGCATACAGATTATAACCTCAATGATGAAACAAATTCGAAGCTGTACGTGGGTTCCAGCTCTTCATATCCCAAATACTTGTTGTTGTTTATCGAAAGTATACAATGGATTTTATGTCAGTTATACAAACATGTAGGTACATATTGTTAGGGGATTATCACAGAGGGCTAGGGTCATGATTATGGAATTATGAAGGTTGGATGATATGAAGCAGTTGTATCATTATGTACATACTGATTTCCATTGGAAATTGGAATATTCACTGTACATCATCACATTAATTTGAAGCCGTCGCCACTAGAGAGAATTTCACTGATACATCAAGTTCCTATCAGATTTGATGTTTTTTCAGTTCCATCATCATCATCACGAACCGAATTAGATGTTGATATAATTTCCAACCTCTATCATCATAAAATTCCCTTATTATTTCTACTGTGTTGAAAACGTTTCATTCATACTGCACGCCATTGCTCAAAGATTCATCGAATATATTCTCCATCACTGATTTTTTGGTGGAATTCCTTATTGTTAGAGAATGTGACGATTCAGGATACTTTCCTCTGATGACATATAATGTCTTCGTTAGATTCTGATATGATCATTTTCCTTCGATCACGCCTCTTGATGTCGAGAATTGCGAGTTCACAAACAAATATTTCATTCTCGCCTCTCGAGTCCTTCGCCCTTCCTGTCCTCATCGACTGCTGCGAGCTATCGAACTCCCGAATTCCCATTTCCATATCATGATAGACCTCAGTGGATCGCACATTCGGCACTGGTCATAACAAAGATTGAACTTTCGTCTGCATCGAAGATGGCGTTTTGAAAACGGTTTCCTGAGAAGTTCTTCACTGGATCTCGCCTCCAAAACAATTCGATTCAACCTCAGTACAATGTTGCTCGGTTTGGGCGCTAGACGGCTCTGAATATACAATTTTCGAATCAATCTTGCTTCGGAAACTTCGAAACGGCTCATGGGATTTTGCCCAAATTTGGTATCTTGGCATTACTTTACCGGGCAATAAAACCATGATATGGGTTTTGCCAACCAATCATGATGAATATTGTTCCATAGGCGTTCAACTTGATAGTACCAACATCCGAAACTTTCATTGGCTCAAATTTTATGTTCGAATTCGAATAGCATAATCTTCTGGGCCTTGAAAAAATGTAAGAATTCCGTTGTTTGCATTTCTTTCATGCAACTAACCGGAAAAAATTTATTTCTTGAATGATTCTATTGAGGATATTTTTCTTGCATATCTGAGCTTATAAAAACGGGCAAACTTCTCTGCAGATGTTTTCTTCTCAACTATGATTATGTCTGTTGACCACCATGTTGTTTCTCATTCGCTGTTATTTCCATCGATACGCGACGGTGCTAGAGCAAAAACGTGTCAATGTGAAACAGCTGTTTTTTTTTTATATAGTTCATAAATAGAAACAACTACTTAGGTAACTGAAAGTAATTTTTCGAACTCAGCTGTTAGTCGACAAACCAAAGTTGTTTCGACTCCGAAGGAGTGGGGGGTGATATTTTTTGATTGACTGCGTATTGTTGATTCTGAACTTACCGAATCATATTCTAGCTGGTATAGGTTCTTATACACAATATTGTTGTAGTAGTTGAAATGTATCCAGCAAAATATACAGGTGCTGCATACTTTTTGGGAAAGTTTTTTGGGAAAATGCAATACAGAAAGGCCGCCAAATGAAGATTCCTATAACAGGGTTGAAGAGCAAACCTGTTCACATTTTGCTGTTCACATTTTGCTGGTCGCGGAGTAGAAATGTCGATAGCATGATAATTAAGTATGCTCTTTGCGGATTAATTGTTTCATTGTGGTTGCAATATTTATGTATGAACGCTTCCGTTTGTAAATCATTTGCATTTCTGTTACAGTTCGTTCGAGTGCAATCGAAGATTATCGATCTAGAGGGTTAGCGCCAACATCAACACAATACAGCCCTCGATGAATACTTAATAGGTAAGCTTTTGTGTATCGAGTTGATCTGAAATTGCCACTCACTCATTACCAAATCGAAGGAACCCCAGTATATTCTATTCTCATCTCTTTGCAAGATATGTTCTAGTATGTGATATTTTTTTCTGACAAAGGATATATTTTCAAGAGCCCTTTACATGAATATCTTCTAGTCTTTAGGGAGAAACGAAATGAGGAAATGATTATGAATAATTTCGAATTTTCATCACGGAAAAAGGTAATCACGCTAGATTATAACTTCGATGAATTTTTCTAAGTCAACACGAAGTTGGACTAGAGTCGAGGATTCGTTTGGTCAACCCCAATTTCATGTGGATTAATCAAGAAAAACATTAATAAAATCTTTGAAGTTTGATCGATAAACTGAAAACTTCCAGAAACGGTGGAGAATCTGGCCAATAATATTTGTTCTGACATAGCTTTATGGTTTTTAAGAGAACTGACCTTGAGATAAAATGCACATCAAGAACCAAATTATCGAATCGAATTCTTTCGGCGGGTGTACGAAAAAACTTCATCCCAAAAGGACATCAAAACTGCCTTTGTCTGTCTGCGAGTTTTCGTGTATACCACAATATATTATGAGCAGACTAATTTTAGAATGTTACATATGACTTATGTTGAACCTTGACAAGTAACATTAGTTGCCACATTAATAACCCATCATGTTGTCTTTTATTTGTCATATTCAGACTGTCAGACTGGAAATAATGATAATTCGAAATAAACATATGGTTTGCTTCAGTAACAGTCTTGTGAAAGCATATTTCCTCTATGTAAAATATTAATTTCATTGTACCCTAATTAAAAAATGACTGGGAGTGAATGATGAACAACTATTCCATTGAATCATCGATATAGTATATCCACGTTCAGTGGTCCACAATTTTTATGAGGCTAAAGATACGTTTTTCGAACCCTTAACATGTCTCTACCAATCTCATATCCCATTGAGGTAAAAAACAATTGTGTGGAAAAGATATATATCGATAATATATATTTAGTGAGGAATTTTTTGCAAGCATTTTGAAACTCTTTTCGTACAGTGAGTGTCAAGAAGTTTGCACCATACGGCTGACATTTTTATTATCGATTTGTCAAAAAATGTTGTTCTTGAAGAAGTTGGTGCATCACGGAAAACTCCCACTTATACCATCGAGTCAAATTTCCGAACGGTATACAGGGGAGAACAAGAAAAAGAATTTTGATCGAGAGTGAAATACTATTTTTTCGACTTTCCATTCAGAAAAATTGTTGATGATCCGATGAGTGGGTGATATGTCTGACGATTTCTGCAGTTCATTTTGTGATTCATTGTTCTCTTTTGTATACCGTTGGAAGATTCAGAAGTTTGATGAAACAAAGCGATTTTTTTTTCGCAATGCATCAACTTTATCAAGAAAAAATCGCTAATCTATATATTTATAATACAGCTAAAATGTATAACCATCTGCCGACCTGTTTCAAAGTATCCCAATAATCTTGACCGATAGTTATATTCATTAATCACAGAAGGAAGAAAATCCTTCGAAAAATCTGTGAAGAATTCCCCATATTTTTTAACTCACAAAAAATATATTTATGGAGGGTGATAGTTAATAACCTGTTATGATATTGAGCATCGGGCCATTCCTATCCTGGAATTTCCGGTTGCTGGTTGTCCACAGTGTCCGTAATCTCCCGCATATAACCGTGCCGTTCGGTTTCGTGCCTCAATGACTTCGAATAGGACAACAAACACAGCTAGTAGCTTACCTGCGATGATGGCCGTATGCAAAGTGGCCCGTCATGAGTGCCGTTTTGCAAATTTCATTTCACAAGTCATCGGGCCGACATCGACCGTTTTTTCATCACAAATGGAAAATGACATGTATTTGGACAATATGGTTTCTCTCAGGATTCTTCTTGCATTTTATCTTCTACAATCTTCCGACGGTCTGTTTTTTATGTACACAGTTCGTCTTTTTTTCATCAAGTTTGATACATGAGAATATTTTTTTTTTACGATTCGATATGTTGGCTGAACAAAAACTCTCAGTTACAAAAAAATAAAACGTTGATTCAGTTCATCGAATTGTTTGCTCCCTCAACCAACAGGTAATTTCATTCAAAAGAAATATCGCCTCTGAATATCGAATTTGTATTTTTGTATTTCGATTCAACGATATGGCATAATATACCTGGAAATGTATTTTATATTTTCCCATACTGACGACTACAGTATCATCAACACACTGTATATCTTGGTGTAGGGGAATTATCGTTGATATGACCAAACACTTATCACTTTATATCTGTTAATTTCAGGAATTGTATCGACTCGGAGAAACAAGAACCTTGACATCAAGAATCAAGATTTGATTCGGCAGAAAAGTTGAGATTGAAGATCATCAATGAACACACCTTGATTCATATTCTAAAGGGCCTGAGAGTAAAAGATTTATACACGTATTTTCTCCCAATACCTAGCTCTGACAATAATCCTGTATATATGTACACATAGTCATCGACTTTCTGTTGATCTTTCTGGAAGGTATCGAATTGAAATTCCAAGATTTCAAAAGAAAACACTCAGTGCCTTAAGGAAACATGAAATTCGAAAAATCCCGAAACCATCTCGAAATCATTCCAACGCAATTTAAGATCAATCAGATTCATTTGAATCACACCAGATTAAAGTTGAAATTTGGTGAATGACAATAATGAGACATTATTATTCTTGCTTGTCGAAGACAAAACAATTTTGCAGTGACATGTGGAACTCTCTATATTTTTGACAAAGTACGGATGACTGCAAGAAAAATGGCACTGTTCAATAGGTTTTTCAGAAAATAACTTTAAATAATTCCGAGAAAGTCCATATATCAACAGAGTTTCGATATTATTCTAGTGAGGATATTTTGAATTGAGGCTTTTTTGCACACTTTCATTCAACACTCAGTTGTATTTCAGTTGAGTATTCCATGATCCGAATATATTTTCATCGATACTCCAATCATTCAGGGACTGAAAACTGAATTGAAACTGGTTGTTTCATTCTGAAATTGCAAAGTTCGTATTAGAGAACCATAAATGATGCATCGTTACGTTCATATTGTGGAGCAGTTTATATTCTCCAGAGATCTGCGTACAGACATTCAAGAATTCATATCGATATATCGAAATACGGATATACGGAGTGTAATATGATATCGAGAAGTCGTTCTTCCATATACATAGAATTCCTTATTCTGTTCTCTGCGTAATATTCATCTGGTATTGAATATTACTACCAGAGAAATGATTGCTTTACACAGGGTGTTACTTAGAGGTATGTACCAAATTTGAGGGCGTTTTCCTGGAACAATTTCAAGTAGAAAAGTTAATATGAACTTGTGTCTTGAGGTTTTCAAGGAAATATTTTGAGGAAATATCATTGAAAAATCGATTTGAGAAAGAAACTTTGACACCCTGTACCTAAAACTTTTCTACTTGAAGATGTTCCAGAAATACGCCCTTGAACTCAATAGATTCTTCAAGTAACACCCTGTATACCCTGAACTCTTAAAATTATTAATTAATTGTAGACAACAGTGTGATGAAATATAAATGATAAATTGTAATCATGATTATGATTCTATTCTTTGTTATCTCTCCCATCACGCACAGAAAATAAACGTTAGTTGATTTGTTAGTATTTATTTGAATTATTTCGATTCTTTGTTGTGAAAATTGAATTAAATCATATTCTATGAAGTTTCTTTTGTTTTTCCAGCATATGTTTCTTCTGGGATATGGAGAGGGTCCAGTTTTCAAATTGACGAGATGTCACAGTTTGTCTTCATCTGCCTTATGCATATTGTATAAATTCTCTTTTATCTTTCGGTTTTCTTTCGATTCTTCAAGTGATGGGTATTCTCCTCGAAGAGTATATTCATTCAGGATATTCTTGGTCTTAGAAAAAAAGGGTCCTCACAGTGTCAGGATAATATATTCGCTGCGATACACGGTCCAGTTCTCAGATTTACGAGGGATCCAATGTTGATGTTTCCTCTATCCTTCAACTAATGGGTGTATTCCTCGAAGAATACATTCATACAGGATATTCTTGATCTCAGAACAAAAGGTGCCTCATGGAGTCAATATTACCCTGTGATACAGGTCCCAGTTCTTAGATTGACAAGAAATCCAAACATCTCTCTATCTCTATCAGTCTTAAATTCTTATCTATATCTTATTTACTCATGAATGTTGAGGTTTCCTTTACTCTTCAACTAATGGGTGTATTCCTCGAAGAATACATTCATTCGGGATATTCTTGATCTTGGAACAAAAGGTGCCTCATGGAGTCAATATTACCCTGTGATACAGGTCCCAGTTCTTAGATTGACAAGAAATCCAACCATCTCTCTATCTCTATCTCTATTAGTAATAAATTCTCATCTATATTTCATTCACTCATGAATGTTGAGGTATCCTCTATTCTTCAACTAATGGGTGTATTCCTCGAAGAATACATTCATACAGGATATTCTTGATCTCAGAACAAAAGGTGCCTCATGGAGTCAATATCACCCTGTGATACAGGTCCCAGTTCTTAGATTGACAAGAAATCCAACCATCTCTCTATCTCTATTAGTCTTAAATTCTTATCTATATCTTATTTACTCATGAATGTTGAGGTTTCCTTTATTCTTCAACTAATGGGTGTATTCCTCGAAGAATACATTCATTCGGGATATTCTTGATCTTGGAACAAAAGGTGCCTCATGGAGTCAATATTACCCTGTGATACAGGTCCCAGTTCTTAGATTGACAAGAAATCCAACCATCTCTCTATCTCTATTAGTCTTAAATTCTTATCTATATCTTATTTACTCATGAATGTTGAGGTTTCCTTCATTCTTCAACTAATGGGTGTATTCCTCGAAGAATACATTCATTCGGGATATTCTTGATCTCAGAACAAAAGGTGCCTCATGGAGTCAATATTACCCTGTGATACAGGTCCCAGTTCTTAGATTGACAAGAAATCCAACCATCTCTCTATCTCTATCTCTATTAGTAATAAATTCTCATCTATATTTCATTTACTCATGAATGTTGAGGTTTCCTCTATTCTTCAACTAATGGGTGTATTCCTCGAAGAATACATTCATACAGGATATTCTTGATCTTAGAACAAAAGGTGCCTCATGGAGTTAATATTACCCTGTGATACAGGTCCCAGTTCTTAGATTGACAAGAAATCCAACCATCTCTTTATCTCTATCTCTATTAGTTATAAATTCTCATTTATATTTCATTTACTCATGAATGTTGAGGTTTCCTCTATTCTTCAACTAATGGGTGTATTCCTCGAAGAATACATTCATACAGGTCCCAGATCTTAGATTGACAAGAAATCCAATTATCTCTCTATCTCTATTAGTCTCAAATTCTTATCTATCTTCCATTTATACTCATCTATGTCGAGGTTTCTTCTATTATGGGTGACTCACTGCTCATACTACTCCAAAGAAAATCAAGCCATATAAAGGGTGTTCTAAAACATGTGTTGAAATATGATAGCAATGCTTCCGTCCTTGGCTGATAACAGGAAGGAAGTTCGAGAAACAGTGTGTCAAAAATATTGCCTCTTTCGACGATGTCTCAGGAACCTTTAGAGCTCAGCTTTTCTACACATCATTAATATCAGCTACTTTCTGAGCCCTAATTCTTTATATTTTTCATTTGCCAGTGACGGATAGTTTAGGGTTGCGTGACATTTTTTGCCCTCAGTTTCTATCACACTGGACTGTCATACGGAGAGCACATTTGGAACTATAATATTCATGTATCAATGTCAAAAATTGCATTGAAGCAAACAGCTGGATCGGAAACAAATATTTTCATCAACAACAAATCATGGTCATACATCTTTTGTGTGAATGTTTGAAATGTGCTTTCAGAATGCCAACTTCCCACCTAGTGCCATAGAAATCAGTAGCAAAAAACTTCACACAACCTTGAAATCTCCATCACTGGCAAATTAGTACAGTGGTGCTGATTTGGGGCTGGAAAAGTAAATTAAATGAAAAGCTGAGTTGTGTGGGGTAAGGAATATGTGGTATGTTTGCAGAGATTTGACATTTTGGTTCTGTGTCCCATAAAGCTAGGGCTTGGCTTCTTCATTGAATTTTGAGAGGATTTCCAAAGTGTGGCTTCTGAACCGAGGTGTCGTGAATCACGAGATCTGAGTATTTTCAAGAGTGAATCCTCAAAAGTCTATCTAAAGATTCTTCTACGAAATCTGGAAATTTTTTTAGTTCCAAGAATGTCCAACAGATGGCGCCACTTACATCTCGCCCACACTAGTCTTCTCCTCTGTTCAGGACCGATGATATTCCAAAGAAATCCGAGATTTTTCAGTTTTAGGAATGCCCAGCAGATGGCGCCACTTACATCTCGCCGACACTTGTCTTCTCGAAGTCTTCGTTTCCGCACTATCTATCAAGAATGATTCAAATAAATGAATTCCATCAACAAAAATTTACAAAAATAATGAAATTTTAACAACAAAGTCGGGGGATTTTAACCCCCCTCAATGCCGATAGATGTCTCCACTTACATGTCATACATGGAGATCTTCCGAGTATTGTATAAATAGTCTTCAATTTTGTTATATAGGGGTGGTTGGCCGGGGTAAGGGCGGGTGCCCCCTTCGTTTCTAGACATATTCTCAAAAATATTCTCATTTTTTTTATTATTAACAGTTGGTCCAAAAATAAGAAACCATTTGAAAGCGAAAGGGGACTAAATGAAAATATATGCAGATATCATTTATTATTTATTCACATTGATTAAAATTATAAATAAGTTATATAATAAGTTTTCATAAATAATATTGGAACAAAACTACCGAGCTATTTTCGGACGAAAGTGGAGCCTTCTTCTTCTGGTTTCCTGATTCCCAGCGGTGCGAATTTCACCAGAAACCGTAAATGATGGTGTTGACCCAATCATCAGAAAATGGCTTGGGATTCGACGCATACAAGCAGCTACCTGTAAAAGAATGAATGAACTTCATATTATGAATGAATCAAAGTTGGATACGTTGAAATGATGATTACTCAACTCTAGAAAGATTATTATAACTATTATTAAAAATAAGGGTTCAGAATCATCAGGATCCAAATAAGTTCAATGGCATGATAGTGTTCTCATCCAATGTCTATTATATAAGAAACTATCAAGTTAACTTACGATTTAAATCTCGTCCAAATTTGGTTGTAACTGCGATCCTGACTGATACTGACGACCGAAACAAAACCGACGTGTGTTGTAAACACTCACCTTGTTTGTCCTCATGTACAATCCGATAATTGTCCACTCCCGGCCACGTGATGAGCCCGATTCTCCGGTCCTTCCCAGACACGTCCAGCTTTTCAATCTTCCGGAATGTCTTGGACAGGCCCAATCCAGGGGGTTCTCTGGATAGCCCGGGCTAGCAACGGCTGCAAATGAAAATACATGGTGAATCAATCGAATCAATGATATCGGGTGGAACATTTTGGAAAATTCCTTCGGAATCTCTGTCTGTGTATCACAATCACATGAGATGTTTCACCCAATGACGAAAAGATATCATAAAATACAATCAACAGTTTCTCGTGATGAAGCCTTCAAGCCTATAGATACAAAAAAGTTCACTAACTATTTTCTTATTTTTTACCAAGGATTTTTGACGATATTGTTGATAGGTACCCAGTATATCATGTGTACCAACCTAGAAGTTCAAACACGTCGAAAAACTTATTTATGCTGATTTTTCTAACACAGATACAAAATGAACTGACAATTTCAACGTTTTCATTTTGCGTACTTTGAGTTTAGAAAATAAATAATTCATGAATCATGTCGAAGAATGAAATATCATTCTAGCTTTCTCATACAAATGTAGAGACTGTCATTCTCGACAATTCAACTCGACCTGATGTGATTCATGTGAATGTGATCATCTTCAAAACTGTGTGAAATTAAAATATACTATGGTTACGAGATTGATAGAATTTCATGTTTCCTAACCTCAAGTAACCATTCCAAGGTTTCTATACCTTCCAGATATTCATATAAGTGCGAACATAAAATTGATCGGAACCGAGATGAGAACTCAACATCCGTAGAATCACGGATTACCCTCAGAGCAAAAGGTGCAAGAAAATAATATGTGAATATTTTGTCACGCCCGACTGAAAAGTTGACTAAGAAAAATTGAGCAGAATGAATGATGGACCCACGTTTCGATATATAAACAGAATCGTTAACTATAACAGATCAGCAGCTACGTGAGTGTACTTCTATCGCTCAGTATATGTTCCTGTTCTGGTCATCCGACTGGAGGCATTAACAGTGAAGATATGACAGGTGACAGGTGTTGACTGATTACTATGGTGTATTTCCCGACTTCAAGTCCGAGCGAATCGGTGACCTATCATTGTATTTTCCGATCGATAGTGGTGTCAAACTAGGCATTTACCACTCACCTGGGATTCCTTGTACGTGATTGCCAATATCCTCCGTCGACCTGGCCGGTCAAGAAGCTTCCGGTATCTACTATTCTGCTTCGTGACCTGCAAACAGAAATATTCATGTTTACATGCACAGTACACTATATATATTGGTGAATACAAATTCTGAGGAGGACTAGATTTGTATTTCCTCTGTAAGAAAGCTATTTCGTGAATATCAGTCGTCGTAGGGTTTGATGAATTTCAGAATTGTACCAGCTGCGCCAAATTACTATAAAAACGGAATGAGTTACTTCAAATTAATGGCGCATTCAGGTTGATCAGTAGGTATACTTTGGAAAATTTGCAAATATATATAAAACTACAAAGAAACACCGCTCATTGATGAACATCGATGAAAAATGTGTGCCTGTGCCAGTCTTGTTAAGAGAGCCATGGATCATAAAATAACCCAACTGTACTCATAGGTTACCGCATAAAAGTCCAGTAAATAATGTGAAATCATCCCATTATCTAAGAGTAGATTTATTCGATAGATCATGAGAATACTTTTTCAGAAGAGCACACATATTCACGAAGCTGAAAAAAGATCGATCAAACAGATTCACAATCTGTGGATTTTGGAAATATGAAAACGACACCATGGCAATCGACGCCACGCTCAGCTACGCTGAGGTCATTCTCAGAATACGTTGAGAAAATGACGTTTATAACACTTGTTACATGATATACTATTATATGATTCAAATCAAAGGATATAAGAAATATTGTAACATAAATTCATATATATTCTAGAAACTATCACTATTTTCACTCATTTGAAATATGCTGAATCAGGAAACACTCGAATGATGAGTGATGAAATATGAATCTACAGCAAACGTAAAAGGAGTAAAAAAAGAAATCATTTCTTCAAACATAAAATTGGGTCCGAGCCACAATTCGCCGAAATGGCAAGCAATTCCTTTGAAGTGCCTGAGACTCCCTATCAGTTCCTACTATACCTAATTAATCATGTAAGTATCGAGGAGTTGAATCCTCGAATCCACAACTTCACCTGCACTTCATAGCCACACTGCGTTTTCATCTCTATTCTGTTCCAGAATAGCGACTTTGTTAACAAGTGCTCGAATATCAAACGAACGAATGGAAAACAAAAATCTCATTCGTTTCCAAAGTTCCACCACACATGATTCAATTTGCGAACCCTTATCACGAGACATCCTGATATTGAAACCGGGAAACAGTTCGCGTCCGATATGTTCAGTTCAATTACTCAGACTGATACAGCCTTCGAACTGTTACACACAGAAAGTTAGATAAAAAGCAACGGGAATTCGTATTTAAAAGTTCGCGTTGGCCATTGGCGGTGCTAATTAACTTGGCAATGTGCGATTTCAGCATGAGAAACTCCGAATTACTTATTTCCGAAGTCTTTGATTCGCACATATTCGATGTTGCTCGTTTCTGCTCTCTGATTGTTTTACTCCTACAATTACGTCCTTCTTCGCCGAATTTCGAGGTTTTCGCCTTAATTTTCTCCTTCGTTTTTTCAGCAGAATTCTCTCAACCCATTTGCTATCACACATCCTTACCATTCGACCCAGCCACCTATCACCCTGTATAATGCTTGGGTGTCTCCTAGTGAGTTTTTTCTGCTCTTCGATACTTCCACAGCAAACGCGAGAGAAATTCGTTGAATTCAGTTCAGTTTCAAACCAAACTCACAGCTGCAAAACGAACGAATAACAAGGGTGGCAATTCCACCGATGCAAACGGATGAAGAAAATATTTCCAATGTTATTTGTGTGGATTCAAGCTATTTTCTAAGAAGACGTGGGACATGGTTGGTGAATGTATAATCACGAATATCTATTCACATCAGGTTTGTTTTCGTACTTCATCGGTTGCATGTGACATATCGAATACTGAGGAGATTCGAACCACGTGAAATATTCAGAAATCACGACTTCAATTGTATATAATTGATGTACGAAATATTGAATTGTTTTCTGAACCTTTCAGTGGATATTTCACAGAGAAATCCAGCGAATATGGCATGAAGGAAGAAGGTGCAAGCTGAAAAAAACCTGAACAGGAAATGTTCTTGACGCTAATGACATCTACCATTGAGTATGATAACGTTTTGATGGGAAATTCATGAAAGAAATGAAGACAGATTTTGAAAAACGATCCTATAATGTTCGGAAACGTATATTATTCACAATTTACAATTCACAAAAAATTAAATTTAATTCAAAATCGTACCAGAACGCCTGTCAGTGTCATTGCGTCGCTAGTAATGCCACGTTCGAGTTAATGAAATTTTCATGAAATTGTAAGTTATTGATTTGATGGCCACTTTATTTCCCATTTGATGAGATCGGTGTCACAGATTCGATTTTCGACTCAATTGTCGGCATGAACAAAATTGAATCTTGAATAGAATAACAGAGAACCATTTGTACGCTTGTTTACTCAAGAGTGACGTCATTCGCTCTGATTGGTGTCTGATTGGTGAACATATCATGGCGGACTTCGGTATTTACTAGTTTCATTTTATCAAAATAATTATCAATCTCGCTCCTAATGAGAAAATAAATGCGTGTTTTGTATTCCATCAAAAGTTTCGTTGAAGAAATACATAATTTCAGGGATTTTCAATTAATGCCATCATGTCTATTGTTTCAAATCGAGGATTATGAAAAAGAGTGGAGACAACAATAAATGGAAAATGACGTGAACAGGGATACGTCACTGGCAAAGATGTGGGGTATTTGTATGAGCAACCACATGGATACCCTCGAATCACTTATCTTCCATCCCTTCTTCGAATACATCGGTAGTGAACGACCCTCATCAATTCGAGGTAAAACAATTAATTCCTGAAGGAATGAGGTATTTATTGTACATCTCCGTTCTCCCCATATTCCGCAAGTTATACAAATTCTTCGACATTCGCTTTAATTTTGTGGTTATTGCATTCCAAAGAAATATTTACCGTCTCATTTTCATATGAATGCGGCAGTCATCTAGTTGATTTCCTATTTGGTGTGTATAAAGCTTTCAGCGCGAAGGAAATATAAGTTCAGAGGAAGAACTTCACCACGGTTGCCATGTCGACCAACGTTGCCGAGTGCAGAAAAGCAGAATTTAATCTGTAATTCGGGGGATTATCGTCATTCCGTTCTACAGCAGAACTTTGATTAGTACTGATCATTCCACTGAAGAACTGAACAATGACAGGATTCAAAATTCTCAGCAATCCATAACGGTGGATTTCAAATACGTTATTTGTAAAGTAATTCATGTGTGTAGTACAAGATAATTATTGATATATGTCCACTGATGTGGAAACTCGGATCAATTAAATTAGGCACATTTCATTCATTTCATTTTATTTCTTCAACAGGAAAAAGTGTTAGCTCAATAAAATTGTGAAATAATACAATAAACTAGCAAAAACATGGCGGAGATATGTACGATGATATTTTCATTATTCTGAATTGATATCGAACACACAATCGAACTCACTCACTGATGATCACTAACCATTTTCAGATGTCCTCATCAGAAAATCAGGTAACATCATAATAATGACATCACCACAATCATCATAAAGTATCAAAACAGGAATAATCACTTCATGACAGAGCCAAATCCATATCATCTGACCATCAAATTTTCAATCCGAAATCAACCATAACAAAGATGTTGTTTCAACTCCCCAACATAGATCATAAATCTGTCCTTACTCCAAATATATTGAAGTATTTGTTATGGCATATATTTTAATTTTTAGAAACGAGGAGATAAAATCCCAAAAATATCTCAGCAATTGATCAATCCTCTTTGATTGATGGCCGTTTACTCGCATAGGACACCCTGTATACCCGATGACATGGGTCCTCGAGGAGAACTGATTGATATCCGGTAATGGCACCAGGGCATAAGGCCATCAACCATTAATTAGGAGTCCGAAGAAGTTGCGTATGTATTTGTATTCAGAACACATAGCAAAAAGGGTCAGCCAAGCGAGTGAGATTGAGAATGATGCCTCTCTTGGGGTACGAGTATATACGAAATTCATCTTGACTAATACGATGATGAGGAGTGAGGAGTTCGAATGTAATTGCCTACCGACGATTGAAAATTTTCCATTCAAGCGATTCCTATCACAATGCCTGTTAGCCTGAGAAGAGATTGTCTCAAAAATGGAGTGACGTTGCCTAAATATGAAGATCTGTACACGAACACGTAACATGAACGTGTGGGATTACTCTCCCATCACTTAGATTATTTTTCGTAGGTTTTATTCAACTGTAAATGTTATTTGTTTATATCCTGTACATTTTTCATTCGTCTACTTTTATATTCCATGGAATTCTAAACCGAAGTATCGCTATCCTGAATAGTCATATAATCGGATAAAGGATTCACGTTGCAATTTTTATAGCGTTCCTTTGGGGCCGTTCGAACAGTTTCGGTGCGAATATTTCTCTATCATATTGAGTCAGTTCAAATGCCATGAGTTCTCAACATCTGGCAAATAACAAACGACTATATTCATGAATGGCCCTTCGAAGACAAAATCTCCCAATCTCAAGATCTCACAAGGTCTTCCAAGATCTCGAAAAAAACACCGGCCAGTGTCAATTTCTCACGCTCTACTCGACTTGATAGAAAATTCAGTTCTACAGCAACTCCAGAGATCGGATCACGGAAAAACATAGGCCTATCAGCGAATATCCGGAGGAATGTGTATTCCCGGATTCGGGCTTCCATAGGCTCCATTGAAGAATCCGTGTGCAAGCCAAACCCAATGACTGCAATAATGAATGGATAGTTTCAAACACAATTCACGGTGCACCCCGACCAAGCACACATGTTTTTCGAGCAGTGGCGTCAGCCAGCAAACTCTGCGGCAAACTTCAGAGGAACTGAGGAGGGTTTTGGTCAGGAACACAATCGAAGCGGAACGTTGATATGCGACAGGAGTCTGCAGTGCTGCAGACAGGAGTCCATCAAGAACAGTAACAATACATTCATACACAGAACGTTATATTGAAATGGTGTAACCAATTCTGGAGGATGATAGTTATGACAGGATAGAACAGATAATCGAAGGGGCGAGTGGACGAAGGACTTATGAAACATTTGATTATTCCTCATTCGATAATTATTGAATATCAGTAAATTACTTTCAGTTGCAGTTCCAATGAACTGCAAATATCATCGGTCATTAACTGGCTATTGCATAATTCGAAGGAATGTTACATAGCACCTTCATCCACTCCCACGCAACCCCCTGAACGTGGGTTGACGAATGCCAAAGGGAAACTTACAGCCTCAGCGTATGTTTGGGAACTAAACTCCAAACATGTGAACAGTACTCCAGGACAGGTCGAATTTGCGAGAAAGAAAGCTGAGTTCTTGTGAAGCAGTTCTCGCAATGGACCTCACATGATCGTCCCATGAGACCCTTATTCTGTATTTGTCTTCTATCCTCGAAATAACACAATAATGACATTCAGTTTTCTCGGGAACCCTCGGTCTAATAGATTCCCACTACCAGTACCTCCTCAGTGTACAGCAGTAGGCAGTTTGGTATCTGTTATAAGAAGTCAACATCAAAGAAATTATTGAAGAACTTTGAAGACCAACCAAAATCCAAAAGACCTTGAGCCCAAGCTCACTATATCGAAAAAGCTGAGCTCTAAATTTCGAAATCCTCCTAACCATACGCGTTTGCAGACCATGTCCATAGGGCTATTTCTCTTTATATTTCCGATTTAATCAATGGATGATCCTCTCCTCAGTGAATATAAATATTGTCCGATACGATGAGACTTTCCGGACAAACATTTCGTATGAGACGTGTAGCTTTACAGGGACTCTGTCATTTCCAATGAGCATTATTTTCTTCGATCGCATTTCCGTCCCAGGTATCTCCAGTCACGATTCATATATAAATCAGAACGGACGGATCTCCAGAGATGAATCTCTGATGGGGCCGATCCAGGATGTGACGCCCCCGGATCCGTTTCTTCCGGCGGCCAATTCCTCCATTACCCGTTATAAACCAACGACATCGCATTTAAATTATTAGTAATCCCTTAATCCCCCCATTAGGCACAGCAGTGACCGATCCATCCTGGAATTACAGGAATGGTGTAATTGAGGTTTGCCTCTTGCACGGTCGCTTGCTTCAACTATGTAATTAATGAGTGGAGGGATGCGTGAGGGTGCGCGTGCTCCACCCCCACCGTCGTCTCTGGCCCTGACCCCCAGCGAACTTCGCCCCTGGGCTAACTACGATGGGTGCAACCTCATTCCTCAACCGGGCTGATGCTTTCATGGCCGATATTCTATCAACGCCAGATGATGATGCGGATGCGGTGACTCCTACAAGGGGGCTTCCAGCTCGCTCTCGCGCCAGGATTATCAATTACCAGAACATCCAAGGGCATATTCACACGGAGTGATCACTCTCCATGATTTTTCTGTAACGAGACACCTAACAAAGTACTTTCCTTCTTTTACTTCGACTAGAGTTTCAGTCGTATGGTAGTTATCTGTCAGTTTTTTTTTTTTTATTGAGTTTTGGAAGGTAGTTTCCTGGCCTGTTTGAAAAGATAACCGGTAGAATATCTAGGGATGCGTACAAAAATATGGATTATGGAAAAGAAAATAATTTCAAATGAGAACAGGGTCATCCACAAAGCAAATATTCGAATATACGAAAGAACAAGATGACGCATCAACAGAGCAATTGAAATATATGTGAACCACATATTCACACTTTTGTTGAATCCGCAAAATCAAGCAAAACACATGCAGATTTGGCCTTCATTTTGATTTCTCGACCCAAATAAATGGTTCTCAAACTAGCAAAGCCGTTGATTAAATCAGATCGGTGGTAGAAACCTCTAGAAAATCTTTGCAGAGTCCGCAAACCTTGGGACCACTACCTCAAACGTCCAGTAATCGCCTCCATTTCGATTATGTTACCGTTCATGAGGTATGAAATATTTGTTCCCATAGTCTAATCACTACTGCGGACCCAGAGATGGAAACCAGTTCATGATTGATTCTTCTCATGTCTTATAGTACCTAACGATCGCATTTCCCTATAGAAGTTCAGTTCCTCAAGACTCAATTTCATAACTTGATGAACCACATCATATCTCCGAGTAGCTTCGATGAATATTCAAATGTCATTTCGTATCACCTCAAGACTGCCGACAACTATCAATTCGCTGCTGATGCATAATGAATAAGAACGCCACAATCGTCTTTCGAGGGATATGGAATATCGATTGGGGCTCTGCCGAAGTTTGAGTCGAAACAATAATCGAGTCCCTCAACGTCTTCGCTGATGAGGACCGTTCCCAGCAGCCATCCGATCATCGAAACAGCCATTACTGGCAGCTAGTAATTAGGAGTTAACATAACTGTCAAAGATCATTTTACTGTCGAGTATTAGTGCCAAGTCTCTAATTTCCGATGTTCAGCAGAGCATCGTACATAGAGGCGGTCGGAAGACTGGGGAAAACAAAAAGCTCCCCTTTTGTGAGGCGCGTGATCACGTTACGTGAATAATGGACGATAATGCGGATATTTTTTTTTTTTTTTTATCTGTGGACAACACGAAAGGGAAACCTATGATGTTCGAGGAACATCGTGTTAGCCAGCGGTGGAATTTTGGGAAAGAAGGAAGGTGTTGGAATTTTTCTTGAATGTTTGGAGGTTGTAAGCATCAGGAAAGACTTCACTAGGCAAAGAATTCCACAACTTTGCCGTTCTATTGATGAATGATGCTTGGTATAGGGATGTTCGACAGGTCTCGAGCCTGACAGTGTAGGGATGACCAGCTTGAGCTCGTCTGGTTTGTCTACTAGGAATCGCGCGTGGTGGCATAATAGATGATATTTCCGTTGAGCACCGACCGTGAAAGTACCTATAAAAAAAGGCAGAGATCGCCGACCTTTCTACGATGATCTAGAGAGGTCAATGATTTGGTGAGTGTTGTGTCATCGACTAGGCGAATAGCTCTCTTCTGAATTGAATCTAAGAGCTTAAGCGTATGTTTGAGGGCTGAGCTCCAAACATGTGAGCAGTACTCCAGGACAGGTCGAATTTGTGCTTTGTAGATCATAAGCAGTTGCTGGGATGTGAAGTATCTCTTCGCACGGAAAAGAAAACCGAGTTTTTGTGAAGCAGTCTTCGCAATGGACCTCACATGATCGTCCCATGAGAGAGCACTGTTGGTGGTGACACCCAGCAAGGATATTGACGACCTCATAGGAACAGTGGTACCCGACATCATCAAATTGGGCATTGTGTGATCAGCCTTCTTGGTGAACATACAAGCTTGAGTTTTAGTTGCATTGAACTGTACTAGATTCTCAGATCCCCATTTCAGAATTCTTGTCAGATCCTCATTTAAAGCATCAACCTGTCTTCGCCTTGCACCTCTGGCCTCGTTGGATGATACAGGGGCTCTAGAGGAAAAGGCGGAATGAAGTGTACTATCATCCGCAAAGCTATGAACTGGGCTGGAGGTCACATTCAACAAATCATTGATGTGGAGCAAAAACAAAGTTGGTGCCAAGATATACAGGATATACAGGATATACAGGATATTGCGAATTGCAATGCCAATAAGTAGCATTCAAGAGCGTCATGAATCATGTCTGCACACGAGCGTACGTTACATTCAGTTGAGAACTCAGTGAGAAAGTGAATATATTGCGGAATCTCTTAATATTGCTGGAAATCCAATCCACGTGGTTCACATGTCACTTGAAATTTGAAATGGAACTTTACCAGGTCGCAGGTTGCTTCTGGCCAATAAGCGTTCGGCGTCTGATGACGTCGCAAGAATTCTGGAATGCATGCCAATCTTATCATTGCTACAGATAGAGTGAGAAAGAGAATAAGACTGGCTAATTTTTCGATAATATTTCGATAATAGTTTTTCAATCAAGCAGAGACGATGTATTTTTCATATAATTCACAATGCTATTTAGGTGAATTAAACGACAATGAATTATATTTCAATTCTCAAATAGCCAAACAATTCATACATTCAACAAAATACAGCATATACACAAAATTATCCAATAAGTTCAAGTTTTCCTATTTTTTCACATTTTTCCGTTCTGTGTCACTATCCAATTTTCATTTTCTCATGATATTCAATTTTGACAAATATTCTCTGTCTAACAAAAGCTATGACTAATTATCGAGGGATATTGACTCTTCGGAAAAGGTAGTTGAAAGATACGGATATTGTTTCGATATTTTCGGAACCAACGAGATTTGAGCATGGGTTTATTTTTTCCTTCCATACGTAACCAAAATTCGGAGACACAAATCACAGAACGCTTTCATATTTTTTTTCAGTTCAGTGAGAAAATAACTGGAAAATTCTTGAAATTTCAACACTCGCAACAATGGAGTTTTAGACAGATGTTTATGGGAACTTCTATAATTTCTTCGAAAAGCTCCCTAACTCCTTCGTGAGTCCCACGTATGAGAATAAGAAGTCATTCCTAACACAAAGGAAAATTGAATATGTGCACACGGATCACCTCATGATTGGGAAACGGTCTGACTTTCCAAATATGAAACACGAGAGCATTCATCCTGTCAACCTGAGACCCGTCGATAAAAATATTTTTGAGACAAATCCTCTCGCAACCGTATGAATTGTTGTGACCGCATTTTCATGCATTATTCATGTTTATTTCATGGGTTTCGTCGTGTTCAACAGAGTATCCCTCTCCGCATCTCGGAATTCCAAGTATCATATTAAATGATTGAACGAACATCAGTTGGAAAGCTGTCCGATTCTCTGCTCCAAAAATAGAAATTCAGAGTTCGACAGTCACAGCGGATTCCCTTTTTCAACATTCGCGAATTGTATATGCATTAGACATTCCGAAAGGAAATTTCATTCGACGATATCCCAGAAAAAAGTCGACAGTCGCCTTCATTCGAACACAAGTGTATCGCAGTATGAAATACTGTCACTGTGAAAACCATCGGTAACAAGGCTCACGATAACAAAAGATTTACCTGATGCCTGTCCACAAAAAATTGCGGTTTCCATGCTCAATCCGAAATGATATCGAATATCCGTACGGGAAATAATAATACCCACATAGTGAACAATGTGACAATTCGTTCATATACCTGGAATGGATCTAGTGACAAATTTTCCAGTGATGTGATTATTTGGAAAAGAATACTTCTATGTGGGCTACCAGTTCTGATACCTCATTACCGCTAATCGAGGGAACTTTTCCTGTCTCGTATTCTCAGTATCACCAGTCTTAGGTTTCATCATAGAGTTCCTGAGAATACTCTAGTTGCCGCTTCAGACAGACACCTAGTATAAAAAAAAATTACACTTGCAACCATACATTCACTGTATGCTGTATATCCCTGTAGTCCGTTCCATAGTTGAGTGAAAGTTAAACTGAAATCAGTTCATCATAATTCATGCCAGTATTGGAAAACAAAGTGCACTGCTGCTATACTATTCTGAAGAACTGATTTTAGATAGTCTTCATCAATTTTATGAACTTTTTCGTTTCGCATAGTTAATCCAGGCTTTCTCGGTATCATCTTGTAGTTTTCAGTTCTCGATAGTTTATTTCAGATATCTTGTCAGTTTTTAAGAAACTGATATTCAATAATCTAGTAAGAAGATTGATTTTGTACAGTTTTCCAGGTTATAACATATTTCAAGCGAATAAAAATACTTTCATCCACCGCATATGAGTTTCCACAAAATAAAAAGCACGATCGCACTACTACAGTTCAATCAAAGAGTGGTTAGCCCCCTCAAACCGTTTTCCCGATGATTGTTTCCCTAACCGGCACACACGATTTCCTCTGATTTTCCAGGCCATAATGGCATGCCAATTATTGTTTCGTCGGTAGGTCAAACGCACACACTAGCTTGAAGTGGTTTTTCAGCTATGTTTGCCAACGACCCATAAAAATTACATTGAACTTTTGATTCGGCCTAGCTTGGACTTTCACGTTATTCGCTCATATCGCAAATTATTGTAAACACAATTTTATTGAACGGAAGGAAGTATTTTGGGCAACGTTCTATCAACAGACGATGAACGTGCTGTATGGTTTTGACTTTTCCATGATCGGTTACTTGGTAAGTTACTTCGACCATAAATTTATGGTCGAATGTGAGTTAATTATGCAGCTGTGAATTTATCAGATGTGCTGACGAACTCTTCCTGATAAATGGAATTTTCATTTCTTTCGCTACGACTGCTCTGAAACTGTCCTCTCAATGTACTCAGTAACTGCATAATCATACAGGGTGTTACAGTTACAGGTACTCTACACAGGAAAATATCATCCGTTTGAGCACCGTTGGATTGCCAGAGGTGGAGCAGTTTCTTGGCCTCCTAGGTCGCTAGATTTTTTCCTGTGGGGACATGTGAAGTATTTGGTCTAACGAAGCTCCAGTAGGAGCAGAGATTTAATTGGACAAATTACAACATCATTTGAAATCACTCAAAACGAGGATCAAATTTTTAGTCAAGTCCGCCGAAATCGTGTGCGACGTTTGAATCGGTGTATTCAGGTTGGAGGAAGACATTTTGAACAATTGCTATGATGATCGTCTTTCTATATTTTTACGCGTCTTAGGGCCGTAGTGTCGTAGTGACACTTTTCCGGACATGGGACCCACTACTCAAATGTTCTCTACTGTTGCACTGAATAACCCCTGGGAGTTTGATCCCATAGTTCTCTAACACCCTGTATACTTTATCGCTCCAGCTATTAGAAAAGGCATTCCGATCCTATTCTATGTGTACATATAATAATGACCCGAATGGAATGAAAGAATATCTCTGATGGTGAGTTGAATTTTTTTGTTTCATTCATTCGGTTACGAATAATAGCTACAGATTACATGACGGTGAAATGTGCGACTGAATTTGCAGTAGTAGCTTTTCATATATAACGGATATGATGAAGATAAAAAACCATAAAAATTCTGATAAAACTGTGCTACTGCACTGGAAACGAATAAGTATGTTTATCTCAACTATTATATAGTGCATATGAATTCGGAAATCTGCAGTTTTTAGAAAACAAACAATTTAGGATGCCAATAAACTACAACTCTGGAGTTTATGGTAACAATTACCATGAAGACTTCCAAAATTAGATTTTCTGTTGGATATTGACGACTTCATAGGAACAGTGGTGCCTTACATCATCATATATATTACATAGACGGAATACATGATTGGTGTATTTTTCATAAGCTATATCTGAAATTCATTCCATTGGAAATAATGACTTACAGAGACTGGAGAAATTCGGAGATCTGGGAGTACTATTTGATAAGGAACTTTCATTCGTACCTCACATTGAACATGTGATATCATCTGCCTGCAAATCATATGGAAACAGTTCGCTATTTCATAGATACGACAACACTCCTATAGAATCCTATATTATGCATTTGTTCGATCGTAGCTGAAATATGCTCCGATATGCTGCAGATGCAGAAATCATTCATGATATACATGAAAAAATCGTGTACCTCCTAGTTTGTAACTGGATCAACTCTATAAACTGAGTGAGTAGATGAATGAATAAATATTGGGCATTGTGTGATCTACTTTCCTGATCCAAATACAAGCTCGTGTTTTTGTTTCATTGAACTACTAGATTTTCAGATTCCCATTTCGAAATTTTTTATGAATCTTCATTGTAAGACTGGTCAGGAGGTCACACCCAACAAATCGTTGATGTGGAGTAAAAAGAAAGTTGGTGCTGAGACGGATCCTCGTGGAACACCATCATTGATAGTCTTCATTAAAGTACTTTCCCAGGATGAAAAACAGGACTGGTGACTCAACAAGAATGATTCCTCTCATCATCCACAGTTCGCCCTTTCATGATCCATCACGGCTCCCGTACTGAACCGAGATTTGAGTTTCGCCTTTTCCATGGGGAGCGCGTTGATTTTGAGGAGTTCCAACGATGATTTACATTCGCTAGCCCCCTAGGCCCCAGAAAATTAAACGAATCAGTTCGGATACCCGGCCTAGTATCGCTTCCCCTACTGGAATTTACTCTGTGGCCCTCTGGTCCCGTTTCAATTAGCAGTGTTGGTCTAGTTGTCGGTCGTGCCCACCGAAACCGAATCTCTTCATTCGCCGAAAGAGCACGTCCGAATCATTGCTGGTAGAAGAAGTGAGCGAACGGCAATTTATGATTTCCATGAGCGCATAGTAACAGCTCTCGATGAAAAAATTCAAACTTGTGGCTCATTCATTGGTTTCTCACGTGCTTCCTATCGTGTGAATCATGAGCTACTTATACAGGGTGGCCCAGTGGAAACGAAGCAAGGTATGCATTTCACTGAGAGATCAAGGAACTGACATTGAAATGAATTATTCTCTATGTGATGTTGGGTAGGACAGGATTTAAAAAAGAACACAACAAAAAGTGATACTTTCCATCACTAGCCGATTATTTTCATAAACGTCGTGTTTTCTCGAGAACTACTGCATTGAATTCCGAAAACAAGGAAGCGTTGATAAGAGATTTCGATTACCTTCGAAATAATGTATCCCTTGACCCCTCATCCTATTTGAGATTCGAGGGGTTTGAAGTGAAAAAGTCAAAAACTTGCACAAAATTTTTCCCCCTCGAAATAAAAATCGACCGGTTCGAGCCTTTTATTTTTTCTGAGAACGATAACTATGTCAAATCGGCCTTGTTTCGTTCTCATTGGGCCACGCAAATATCTGTAAATTGCATAGATGTTGTCCATGGTAGCGGCGGAAGTAAAGGAAATGAATCTGATAATTATTATTATTTTTTTTTATCTGCGGACACCACGAAAGGGAAACCTATGATGTTCGAGGAACATCGTGTTAGCTAGCGGTGGAATTTTGGGAGAGAAGGAATGTGTTGGAATTTTTCTTGAAAGTTCGGAGGTTGTAAGCATCAGGAAAGACTTCACTAGGCAAAGAATTCCACAACTTTGCCGTTCTATTGAGGAATGATGCTTGGTATAGTGATGTTCGACAGGTCTCGAGCCTGACAGTGTAGGGGTGACCAGCCTGAGCTCGTCTGGTTCGTCTACTAGGAATCGCGCGTGGTGGCATAATAGATGATATTTCCGTTGAGCACCGACCGTGAAAGTACCTATAAAAAAGGCATAGATCGCCGACCTTTCTACGATGATCTAGAGAGGTCATTGATTTGGTGAGTGTAGTATCATCGACTAGGCCAATAGCTCTCTTCTGAATTGAATCTAGGAGCTTCAGCGTATGTTTGGGGGCTGAGCTCCAAACATGTGAATAGTATTCCAGGATTATCATTACGCTATGACAAATTACGTGCGGGGCGCTGCGTGTTTTTGATACTTCTTGATGCGATGCCATCAGGGCCGACTAAAAACAAAGGAGCGGCAGCCATTGTCGGCCACTCTCGTTGCCAGCCGCTGTGACAAATTATCTTGACGGGATACTGGTCGGCCCTGCTGAAGAAAACATAAACTTCCCATGAATAATGACGGGAACACTCAGATTCCAGATAATGGACATTATGAATTCATCAGGAAATATCAAACGTCGAAACGGTCGGTTGTTCTCGAACGAGGGTCGGTTTCCCTCACAGTTCGGCTCGAAAATATCCCCGTGGAGTCGACGTTCGTTACGATATATGAACTTGATATTTATAATTCATAGTAGAGTAGAGGCTGATGCCCTCTCGAAGAGGCTGATTTTCTTTCAAAGAGGCTGATCCACTAGTCCGAGAAGGAGCGAGTAAAGACCGCCTCCTGACATGGCTCAACAAACTCAACAAACACATGAGTACGACCGGCCTCACTGTGCAGATTTCGCATCGAAAAAGAGGAAACAGCAGTACACAAACTTTGCTATTTCGAAGTTCTGTCGAGACTGAAAGATGGACTAGACAGACGGGCGTGTCAATCTCCAGAAGAGCGCCTCGAATTCCTCAAGAACCTTGAGAACCGTTCATCATAACAGAGGATAGTTCCATCATTTTTTCGATCGAGGGTAATCCACCATCTGAATGTATAATCAGAAGAAAGCGGGCACCTCGTATATTTCTGGATAATATATTCAATAATGAAAATAGCTCCAGCTAAATTAGAAAAGTTCGGTCGGTTCCATATCCGAATATTTTTTAACTTAAAACTCAGTGATATTTGAATACAAACTCGTTTAATTCGGTCAAATTCGATTCGAACTCTTATTGGCTCATGCAGACATTTTATCGAACAAAAACACTAGTATTCTTCAGATTCACTCAAACTTTGAAATAGCTCCCGAACCAAAGTCCGGGATACACAGCATAATATCAAACTTGTATAATTTACTGAGTTTATGCAATATACCACAGTCGACTAACTCCATTGAGTTTGAGGAATTTCTGAAGCAAAAAGTAGAAATATGAAACTAAAATAATTATGGTGATATAGAGAGGAATAAACAAGATGAGAAAAAAAAAGCGGAACGGATTGTCTCCCTAAACAAAACTATAAATTGAGTTGAAAATAAAGTCAAATGCAAGCAGAGTTTGATTTTAGGATTGAAGTCTTATCACTGTTAATACAATATGAATAGTTCATAAGCAGATTAAGATATATAGGTATGACCTTCGCAAACGTGATTTAATGAGCGCCCCAAATCTTGTTTCTTGCGATGTAATTGTAGTGAAGTGAAGAGAGCAATTCATATGGAACCAACCTCATAGATCACTGTATGTGGTGGTGGATCAGGTCTCATCTGACACAATGACTATCAATGTTGGTGTGCCACAAGGATCCGTTTTGGCACTAACTTTGTCCTTGCCTCAGAAAAAGAGTGCCTATAGAAAAAAAAATCATAGGAACTTGTCATTTTATTTCTTCTATCTGAATTCGAGAGATTCCTCGGACACCCCGAATGTGGAGTCTTATAAATATCGCCGTTATCCAATCGCTGTCATGAAGGAACTATCCGATGATAAAGCGACTTGTGACGCCGTCAAATTAGAAATTCGAAGTCTCATCGCAGATTAGGGTTTCCTTCGCGAAGCGAGACAGATCTCAGGTATTCGGGAACATTTCGACATCACCAGAAACAGGGGGGGCTGATAATCTATTCAGCCCGGGGCAGCCGAGGCTCTGCTCGGGGCGTGAGTGACATGTGATGAGGAGCCGGATCGGAAAATCGGAAATTGTAATCACATCTCGAATTCACCATTGTCGAATGGAGAGGCGATAGAAATGATTTTTTCCTGGATATGTCGAGTACGTGGTTCAGCCGTCTGCAAAACTGAACTTTCCTCGATACCCTTTTCGTTCGAACATCCTCCACGGCATTGCCATCTTTCAATCGTTTCTCCTAAACTGCAGACATCTCTTTAGAGAAGTCTCATTACGCAGGAGAATGTATAGTTAATGCCAACAATATGTTACTATCTACCAAAGTTTCTGATACTATTTGTGGCAGCAATAAATTATGGTAAGCACTGGAATTGTTTTCCAGGATGTGAGAGAAATATGAACATGAAGCATTGCAAAGAATAACCAGAATTAAATAACTAGAATTTCTCTGATCCATTATAGCCTTATAGTATGCCACGGAGAAAATACCGCTAAGTTATTGGCATTTGGATATTGTCAAGGAAATGGTCGAGAAAGTGTTCTTATTACTCGAATGAAGACATTTGCTGTGATCAAAAAAGAACAAAATGAAATGGAAATGAATGATGTACTTCAGACAATCATATTCAAATGAACGTTACGCAGTTGAACTTTCCTCGATGCTAATAGAAGAGAATGAACATTTCAGATTCAAAATAAGAGTTACTTCCCTATTCCATCTGGAGTTGAATAAACTTCATTATGAGTTGATGTGAAAATGGATTTGAATCAGAAAATCAACTATCAGTTGTTTTCTTTGCTTGGTCCTAGGAATGCTCTGACTTCGTTGTGTTGACAGACCTCATTGTGGGTCCCATCAATCATGAAGCGATGATTATTGAACACCTTATGTACAAAACCATCTCTCAGCCCGGAAAACTGAAATACAAGGTGACTGCGTTCAGGAAAAATTAACTATATTCAATGGAAATACCACATCTGATTTTGAAGAACGAAAAACACTTCAGAAATAATCCATCATAACAATTGCTGTTAATACACTTGATTACGTGTTGAGCAAAACAATAGGAAATATACGCACAACCATAACCATTTGGACCACAAACTGATTATTATTAAAAAATGAATTTCCGTCCCAAGCATATAGCAAGCACATGGACATCTTTTTCCACCACAAGGTAGACACTTTTTATAATCGGCGTAATATGCCAGTTTCATTGCCTTCACGTGGTCTGAATCAGTTCCTAACATATTTTTGCTACAGATCATTATTTTCATCATCATTTTATTTATTTTTTTCATGATTTTATGTCATAATTTTGAAACATTTCAATCTCGATACATCCTTCTAACGGTAAATGATTGACTTGTCGTATACATTTCGTAATGTCCCAAAGGTTTGAATAGATATTTCTATTGTCTCGAAAAGGCCGTTTTAGGACATTCATCCATCTGCCCCTGTAGCCCTCAATTTAATGAAGCTTTCTCTGGATCTGGGCGGTCCCGAACTTTTTCCACCCTGTCTGTTCGGAAGTGTCGAGAGAAATGGGGAATATGAGCGTTCCGGAACTCGGAATCCTTGGTTGGAACTCCGTTCGCTATAGATATCCGATAGAGATGGAGTAAAGATGATTAATTGTGGAAATGAAAATATCATCTCGGCGGTAGGAAACTCAACGCGAAGAAGCACTTCATTATTCCGGTATACAGTCGTTCAGATTATATTATATGGAGACAGATGCCAGGAATTTCCTATTAGGTATTTACCACGAATACGTCGAGTTGAACGTGGTCGTGGGAACGGAAATGTTCGTGATTTGTTTCTGGAGCGAATTCAGATGAATATGGTTTGGGAAACCAACCCCGCTAGACTGAAGTTGTCACACGCATGGATGATCAATTATTTTTCTCCATCTGAATCATCGACCTCTTCCGAATTGAGTACAGTCTGTTTCGAAAATATAAAATGTGATAAATTGATCTAAGAATGCAAATTCATCAATGAACCTAAACTGACTGCTATCACCATTCGCACAACAAAACCTGAAAATATCGAATATTGAGAAACCGACAATCAACATGAAAATATGCTGAAAAAAATCAGAAATAATTCAGTTCATTTCAGAGCTATGTACTGTACTGTACAATATAAAGATATTTCATGATAAAATACCACGATAGTAACAGGTTGTCAATTTGAGAATGGTCCCAAAAAATCAGAAATAATCAACAGATTAACAGTATTCCAAAATAGAGGAAAAGTTGTGGTCCCTATTCCATGTTATAGATAAATACTTATATACTCACTGATCTAAAGACTATACAAGAAAACTGATGTAAGATACCCGTTTGAAAAGACCCTACTATAATATTGAGGAATTTCATAATGAAACTCTTATATGTATGACCTTAACATACTACTTTATGTACAATTAAAATATTGATCTGCCATGACGATTGTTCACGTACATTTTTTTATGTGTACTGTTTACTGTCATTCCGTTCTCAGAAAAAAAAACGCTCGAAACGGTCGATTTTTATTTCGAGGGGTAAATATTTTGCGCATGTTTTCAACTTTTTCACTTCAAACCCCTCGGAGGGGTGAGTTCGAACCCTTGATTCTCAAATGGGGTATGGGGTCAAGTGATACATCATTTTGAAGTTAATCGAAATCTCTTACCAACGCTTCCTTGTTTTCGGAATTCAATGCAGTAGTTCTCGAGGAAACACGTTTATGAAGATAACCGGCTAGTGATGGAAAGTAACGTTTTTCCCTTTCATCACTATTTCTCATCTTATAGTTGAAACGATGTTCATCTAAGAAGTGCCTCATGTGTTTTTTTCTTCAAATCCTGCCTTTTTTTATCTTTGGACAACACGAAAGGGAAACCTATGATGTTCGAGGAACATCGTGTTAGCCAGCGGTGGAATTTTGGGAGAAAAGGAAGGTGTTGGATTTTTTCTTGAAAGTGTCCTATCCAACATTACATGAAGAATCATTTATTTCAATGATAGTTCCTTGATCTCTCAGTGAATGAACCTTGTTTCGTTTTCATCGGGCCACCCTGTATGTTTATAACATGTTATACACTTTCGTTCAGTTTGAAGACCAAGCTTTGTCAATGAGAATTTCGGATTCTTAGATAATAAAGTATATTTCTCTTCTCTCGTCATTATCTGTTGATTACCAGCGAATTTGTTATCGATCAACCAATATAATTACGTCAATTTTTTCGCGAATGCATATACATGTAGGAAGAGTGACACGAGTAACGATGGAAAGCGTGTTCGATATATGCACGACGGATGTATCACAAACGCTGTCGGATTTTTCATTCTGGCACACACCAATAAACGGTGAAAGCTCAAAGGACCTGATACAGATTGTATCCGACGCATCGACTACATGAAAAAGTTGGAAAAAGAACGTCTCACGACAATTCTAGCACCGTATATTTCCTGGTAGACTGCCGCGACAATCATCACTCTCTATCTCACAGGATAAACAAACGAGTAAAAGAACAGCACAGGATGTCAAACGGAAATTGAGACTGGAAATGTGAAATTGTGAAATATTTCCATGGAGCGAATATATTTTCGTGCAACTCCCACATCCGCGGTGTGTCAAATTGCATGTTTTGGCCAGTGAGTCCGGATAGAAAAAATCACAAGAATCGACTATAGAGGAAAAATGGGAAAGAGCATTGAGAGTATACGATTTTTTTTCCGCAAATGCGCAATAATAAAGATGAGAAGGATGTTCATTTTTCAGCTTTTGATGGGATTTTCTCTCCTCGTTTCTAAAAAATAGAGTAGAAGTTATTGAAAATTATTGCAATATATTTGTAGTAAGGATTAAGAATCTGTCCCAAAATGTCACTGCGCTTGAAATTAAACCTTTAGATACCTAAAAGAGAAATTCTCTTTTGGTCAGTGACACCTTGTTTTTGAAAAAATTTGGAAATACAAATATATTTAATAATAATAAAACCTCTACTGGTGGACATTTCGGGAACGAATCTGCTCCCGTTCTCAACACAATTGAAATATTTTTCTCTTCGTAAACATTTTTCGATGTTTCCGATTTTGACACTGAAAAGTGACAATTTGGCAGACGGAGGAATTCTGGTTACAAGGTGTTTTCATTAATTGATATCGAATTTTCCATTTTCATATTCAAGTTTCAGAAGCGGATGCCAAGTTCTATCTATATCAACTGAACAAGAAGCAATATTATTGTCTCCGTTCAGGAGAATGCAAGCAGACTCTTTGATTTTCCGTTTCTGGTTGTTGTCTTCTTTTCCTATGATCTTGATATTACTCCAATCGGCCATATGTTGTCCATTCTCAATAAGGATATGCTCAGCTAATTTTGACTTGTCAGTATATCTTCTCTTTATATTGTTCTTATGCTCTTTCATCCTTACTGATAGAGGCCTGCTGGTTTCACCGGTATAATATTTTCCACAAACACATGGTATACTGTAAATACAATTTTTTGATGACTGTTTTTCATTTCTCGGTTTTGTATGAGTCAAAATCGATCTCATTGTATTTTCTGTCTTGAACACTGTTTTCACTCGAAACTTGTCACCAACACGTTTAATTTTTTCAGATATTCCGGGAATGTATGGGATTACATTTGTTATCAGTGTTGGTTGTCTTTGTGTTTGTTGTATATTCTGTCTGTTCTCAATTTGGTGTATTGTTTTGTCAATGAAATGTTTCGGATAAGTGTTGAGTTGTAGAACATCTTTTATATGGTTCATTTCGGCATTGAAAATTTGGTGGTTCGAAGATATGGATTTGGCTCTATCATGAAGTGATTTGATTATTCCTTTCTTTATACTTGTATGATGATGAGAAATGAATGTACCACCTCCTCGAAGAACTTACAGACAATAAGAAGGATGGTTTGGTGAAGACTACAAGGAAGCATCAAGAGAAAGAAACAAAGCGAAGATAGAATGATATGAGAATGGAACAAAGGAAACGTTGAAAAATAAGGAAGAGAAAAAGCACTGGCAAGAAAATTATAAGTAATAGAAAATAGCTATTTGAATGAAGGTATGAAGAACTTCCACCGAGAAATGGAACATTCTTCATCAGAAATGGCGACTACAGAAAGGATCAGAGGATAACGAGACAGTAGAAAAACCATCAGAAAAAAATAGTCGAAGAATTGAAAAACAATACTGCAGAAGATGATGGAATCCCAGCAGTATCGTTGACTCAAAGAGTTCGATGGCGAAGAAACAAAACAAGCGTTTCGAGATGTTGAGAGAAACATTTGAGATGTAGGGTCGAGACACCTCTTGCAGCGGAATTCGTGCAGACCCTTCCCTCCGTCGGTCGCAGGGAAATTTTCGGATCACGTATCTTTCGCAACTCCGGTAACCCCTGCGGCTTACTCTCAATTACGGCCATATCAAGTTCTGCATTCCCCTGCGATTCGACGACTTCTTCCAGTCGGATGTTGGTCACCAGAGGCGTCTGGATCATTTTTCGTCTTTCGACTGCGGCTACACGCCGGCCAGAATATCCTGCACCATCACGTGATGAACGATTTATCATTTTTGTTCTCATCAACTCTTCATATTCCGACTGGTATCCAACGGAACTTGTGCGGGATTGAGGCGAGCGGGGTGGTTTTCATAGTGGACTGCGAACCGCTTCTGGGGGACCGAGACTGCCGAGACTTGAACGTGATGAATGGAGAGTTGTATTTCCTGTGAGAATGTGAGAATTTCAGATTGCAACCAGCGAATCGCCTTGCATTCCTAGTCTCGTAAAAGATATTGTGCGGTTTCATGAAACCATGACACTTTCCTCCGGTTCGCAGGTATGGCAGCAACTGGGGGAGACACAGGATCTTAGCAGAGTACGATATTTGCCCATTCTCGGAGTGGAACCTAGGCCGGCAGCGTCCATCTGCGATGATCACAGCCACGTCGAAAATTGTCAGAGATGCCGTGTATCATGGCCCCCTTTGTCTCGTTTCGCAAACCGGTGAAAACGTGAAAACGCACCAAATGGGCCACTCTCTCCGACCTTTTCCGACTTTCCGACAATGCCCTTTATATACGCGCTGACCGGCCTGAAAAATCACCTACGCCGACATTTTTCAGCGTCAATTTAAGTTTCTGGGCGTTTATTGGCCCTTCGCCAAGGTCGCATGTGGAACTTTGAGGCATTTCCTATTGACTAGCATAATAATTTCGTCCAATTGTTAACTATAGGAACTAGCAGAAGTTATGATGACCACCGATGATACTGATGATCTTCCAGTATCTGAAGTGAAATTTTGAGAAATCAGTAGTAATATCTGGATATACATGCTTTTTCAACCTAACATTGAGGCAAACTCTGTGTGTTTATACTCTAGGATATTTTTTATACAGTGTGGAACAGCCAAATGGAATGAATTCGTTGTGTTGGGAAAAACGCTCGGATACGTCGATTTGTATTTTTGAATACGCATTTTTTTAAAAAAAACTGAACTATATAATAAAAATATAATAATATAATTTTTAATATATATATTAAAAATTATCGCAATATATATATATATATATATTTGTCCTTACTACAAATATATTGCAATAATTTTTAATAACTTCAACTCTATTTTTCAGAAACGAGGAGAGAAAATCCCATTAAAAGCTGAAAAATGAATGTACCACCTCCTCGAAGAACTTACAGACAGTATATAGAGTGTGTCATGTGACAGTGGCCAATACCCACTTTCCTATTTCAAATGGAACACCCTGTATTTCATTCCATTTTTAAATTCTCACTGAAGAGCTGATTTGATCGATACACCACACTCCGGGTCTAATGGAAATGATTACAGAGATATAGGGTGTGAAACATCGAGATTTTTCAACTTTAGGATTTTTTGTGTCCAAAGGATTCATCATTGGTCAAAACGGCTTATATGTCCTTGTCTTACTTTTGATTTATTTTTGGTGCAGAATTAAGAAAATTGATCATCCTGTATCTGTCCCAAAGAAATGTCAGTAGATAGTATATCGAAAATTAAGATAGAGACATGTAAGTCGTTTCGACCAATAATGCATAGTTTCGACACAAAAAAACTCATTACGTTGTAAAATCTCGATTTTTCACACCCAATATCTCTGTAATAATTTCCGCTAGACCCCAAGTGTGGTGTATCGATGAAATCAGCTCTTCAGTGAGAATTTAAAAATGGAATGGAATACAGGGTGTTCCAATTGAAATGAGAAAGTTGGTATTGGCCACTGTCACATGACACACTCTATATAATTTTTTTTTTTTGAAAAAAATGCGTATTCAAAAATACAAATCGACGCGTCCAAGCGTTTTTCCCAACACACCCTCATTCATTTGTTGTCGAATCTATTCCATTCGGCTGTTCCACACTGTATATATTCGCAGCAATTCCAGTCCGTTTGTTGCCATATCTGCTTGTTAGCAAAATTCTCCATATAACCTCGTCACATTTATAGAAGTTGACGAGATCGAAAAATGTAGTTCTATCATCTGAATATCTTATCCATTTCAATGAGGAATGCATTCTTGACCCAGATCTGCGGTGGATGCAGCACACGAAAATATATGTGCACTCCTTCCATACAGTCATTCGTGCAATGCGAACCGAACCTTGAGAACTCATCTAAAATCGGCGGTGCACCTAAAATGTATCCTGCTAGCGACTTTCCGAAATTATATTCATGAAACGAAACTGATCCCCTCGTTGAACCCAATCAAATCAGCGGAGAAATCATTCGTTTCAAAAGGGGGCTTAGGTCGCATTTACAGTACCTTTTTTCAGTTCGATAAAGTCAAAACCTCCTGAAAGGCCTCCGAATATCTGGACTGCCATTTATTTATTTACGGTTCCACTTGAGCCCTAACAAAATACATCCGAAACGAAAATATCCAACAAGATTCTGCTTTATAGTTGATGGGAGGGGTATACTGGAAATCGAATCTATTGAAAACACCGTTGAATCCTCTCGAAACGCCCAATTCTAATAGAATTGCCCCCGGGTTGTTTTCTGCTTATTCTTACGGATCCGATAACATGTGCATTTTACCACGCTTCTACATGACACGAATCCTCATTATATTCCACACGATGAGTTGTAGGAAAAATAACAGCTCTCAGAGGAGAATATACTCTTGCATTTCCACCTATTCGATTCGAGGTGTACAAATGAAATCAATATTCAATGAAGTGTGTTATGAACGTTCTGGTGAATCTCCGAACTCGAATGATTTCCATCCGAACCAGGATCCTTTGAATCAGGTATTTCGTCGGAAACTCTCGAAAGTTATACAGCTCGTTATGAAAGGAAACAAAAACCTTTCAGAAAATCACCGACCGATTTCTCAACTCTCCGCAATTAAGAAACTGTGCGAATATTGTATATCCCTACCCATTGAAAGGCTTCTTAGATAAACAGGATTATTCCGGATAAGGAGCATGGTTATCGGGAGAACAAGGTACATCGGAAATTCATTATGAATTTTCTCATATGATAAGAAACTTTCCGAAAGGTACCTATGGAAACAACCTGAGAAGAAGAGTACTAACGAGTTTATAAATTCGTCTTCATCCATGTAATTTTCCTGCGGATAACCAATATAAGTGGATGTTATAGCTATGGGTAGAGAAACTCTTGAAGAATGAGTTTTACGGTATTTCTAATCGCCACTTGAGAGGAATAATAAACAGTTAAGAGGATTTCGAGTGTGACAGAAAACTGGATTCTATTGTCCGATGTGCCTTGAGGTATGTCATCTCCGAGAGTGGACATCAGACAAGAGGAGGAAAAGGGAAGTATGTGTATACGGGGTTTTCAAACTCAAGTCGGCACTATTGCTAGCTTCGTTAATAAGGCCGACTTTAGTTTGAAAGCGTGATTTATATAGGAATGAAATGAATTTTCCAGGACTCCGGAGTTGAATTATTGATATAGCTCTTGAAATTCATGAGAATTATATCTTCAAAACGGTTTATATCAGTTGAGCAGTAGTTTTTCGATAGATATAAGGAATTATACCGTATCTGAATTTACGTTCACTAGTTGTTCCTCTACTATTTTCAGGAATCAGGGAAGTAAAGATAAATTTTGGTAAAGTTATTGAAAGTATCATAAAAGCAAAATACATGTGAAACAGCTTATGATCGGTGGACTCGAGCTGATATCGTTTGCCAATCAGAAAATCTACTAAATCAAAATCTTCATTCAAATCACATCTGAAGAATGCGAACGTAATTTTACTCACATACTGGGTGACCCAATGGAAACGAAACAAGGCCGATTTGACATAGTTATCGTTCTCAGAAAAAAAAAACGCTCGGACCGGTCGATTTTTATTTCGAGGGGTAAATATTTTGCGCATGTTTTCAACTTTTTCACTTCCAACCCCTCGGAGGGGTGTGCTCCAACCCTTGAATCTCAGATGGGGTATGGGGTCAACTGATACATCATTTTGAAGGTAATCGAAGTCTCTTACCAACGCTTCCTTGTATTTGGAATTCAATGCAGTAGTTCTCGAGAAAACACGATTATGGAAATAATCGGCTAGTGATGGAAAGTAACGCTTTTTCCCTTTCATCACTATTTCTCATTTTGTAGTTAGAACGATGTTCATCTAAGAAGTGCCTTATGTGTTTTTTTTTTCAAATCCTGTCCTATCCAACATTACATAAAGAATTATTCATTCTAATGTCAGTTTCTTGATCTCTCAGTAAAATACGTACCTTGTTTCGTTTTCATTGGGCCAACCAGTATATAACTAGTCGACTGAATGAATATTGAATGAAGTTTAGGAATCCGCATAAATATTCCTACAAGGAGGCAGACAGTTTGTGCAATGTAATATCAGTAATTATATCTAGTTCAATAAAATGCCAAATACTGCGACTTGCGACTGTATCAAACAGATAGTTTTTCGTGGAACTTCTGAAATTTTCAGTAGTGAAACGCTCATTTTTCATTCATCACCGTTTTCACTAACTCTGTTTGCATTGCGTCACAGGGTTTTTTCTAAACGTGCTGCTATTTAGTATTCAGATTTTCCTGATTTTGAGTGGTTCAGAACATGATGTTCGACGACGGCATGGAACAATCGGTTTATTCATTCGATACGATGCCACTTTTTGTTTACGGATCGTGACGACAGTCCATGTATCGCCTGAATGTTTATCCCAACATACCGTATTTTACGGATTCCGTTGCTATTTATTCACAGCAGATTATTGCACTCATCATGGCGATAATCACATTATACATGTCCTCCAAAAAGTCAGAGCATTGAAAATATCGTGGATCATTAGTTTTTTACTTCATGCACCGACACTGAAGTCTGACTTGGCCAGCGTGTTGGCAACAGGTGCTTATACAGGGTGATTCACCTGATAATACAGAAATTCATTCAGTAAGTAGTCCCCACCAAATGAAGTCTAAAACAAATGGAATCAAAAAACAAAAGATGGAAGAGAAATAAGAAATGCATTGTTTTCTCTATACTCTCTATTATTTGGTTTGTCATATTCAAAAATGAAAAATACCTGTGTTGTCACGGTGATAACAGTTGGTACTCGATTGCTGAGAGTACTAATAAGATAGAAGATACGAGGGTCGTTGGATGAGTTAGTGACTAAATAAAATAAAAGAAATAAACGGCAAATGAGCATTTTATTTCTCGACGGCATCTTCTTTTAGCTCGAAACATTTGGTCCACCGTTTTTGCAAATTGAATTCGTTCCAAATAACTGGTTTTCTCAAGGCACTCGAAATAAGCGTTGGTTGCATTCATTCGACCCATCAAAAGCCACGGACTCATCCAACATCCCTCGTACACCAAGTGGTAGGATTGACTCGGGAGTCCAAACTTTCTCCCAATCCGTCTAGAATTCCGATTCATCTGACGGGATGGGATGCACTCCGTTCGAACCGATCCGGCGGCATTGTGAATCCCGAATGAAATATCCTGCTAAGTCCGTGTTCAAAGAGAATTATCTCCATCTGGATTTCCAGAAGAGACGCAAAGGACGGCCATAATTAATCGCGGTCACGAAGTGAAGTGACGGGGAACGGGGAAGAAAACTATCGGGCGGCTGATAATCCGGGGATTTTAGCGCCGCCGATACCGCAGCATGGAACGCCATATACATTTCACTCTCATCGGCCTTTATTTCCGCTCTAATCCGCGATGATATTTCCAAATCGAATGGGTGCGCAACACTATTCGTTTTTTGGCCGAGTAAGGGTTGATCGAGGAGGTAGGAGGCATATCAATTTTCCTAGATTTGTTGCAATTTCCTCTCCTCGTTAAAAAAAAAGGAAACATAATAATTATTTCAGTATAGTAGTGGCAGATTCATGATCATATCACTACGCTAGAAATTCAACCTTCAGATACTCAAAATAGAAATTCTCTATATGGCAGTGATACTTTGTTTTCGAAAGAAATACAAATATATCCAATCAATATCAAAATGTCTACTGTTTAGTATCAAAAACAACGAACGAGCGAATAAACACGTTATTTTCATCGTGTTGAAAACACGAGCAGATCAATTATTTATAGAATTAATATCTTATGAATACGTACTCATATTTCTGGATGTGTAAACGTTGGTCGAGTGAAAGAACCCATCGATGAAGTTCAGTGTTCGCAAATTTATAACATAGTGACTCAGAACTATAAAGTGACAAAATGTATCGAATTGAATTCGATGTGAATTGCTACACACATACATATGTTTACCTACATCACGTATTGGCAGTCCACGCAACGTCAGTGTTTGCCGTCATGAATCATGAGTTCCGTAACTTTGCCGTTCTATTGATGAATGATGCTTGGTAGAACGAGGTTGGGCAGGTCTCGAGCCTAAAGATGCAGGGGTGACCAGCCTGAGCACGTCTAGTTGTCTGCTGTGATCCCTTGTGGTGGCATAAAGGACGAGATTTCCGTTGATCACCGACCATGGATGTGGGACCGCAATTCAGAGTATTTTCACATCTAACTTCGTTTAGAGTAATGCCCACTCCTGACGAGCAAATATTAGTTGCTGACTGAAACCAGCATGATATGAATGAATCACCTACCTACTGCCTTTGTGACTGGGATTCGTGTGACTGTTCACTTCATTTCCTAGTTTGATTACTGTAGAAATAAATCGATGGTAACAAAGAGGACGACACTATCATTCTATTAGAGGAAACAGTCGAATGATTGCCTCAATTCCGAGGGCTTACTCCACTAGTTCCCAGCCCTTATCTTTGAATGAAACCAATAATTTCTTGTTCGATCGAATCGCCCGAAGAACCATCTCTTATTGGAATCAATTATTCGACACAAAACATCTGAGCCAGAAAGCATCCTTTGTCGGATAAGAGGGAAAGACCTACGCGATCCGCTTCCAATTAACAACGTTTTTTTTTCCTCTCCCTTTGATAACATTTTCCGGATTTATGGTGTACATCCTTCAAATGGAATTAACGCGAGTACGGCCATAAAACAACCATTTGTCTGGAACATCACGGGATTCCGACTTAGCAGTTTGCAGAGTGGCGTAGATCCATCAGCCAACTTCCGGCTCTGCTTGCTAGCAACGCTGCCTCAGATTACACAGGGTGTTCCGAAATGGACAACTGTCGGACTGGACAAGTCGCTTCAACCACCAAATGGAGGGAAAAATACTGACACGACAGTGGAAAGAGAAGCTAAGCTAGGAGCTAAGGAGGCAAAATCCTAGTCGCACACAAACTCTTCATGGGTCATAATACTGAACTCTGGAAACTATTGACATAAAACAAGAATCAAGAAGAATGTGACATAAAATTTCTGGCTGAACATGCAACAGAATCTGATGCAAAAGAGGTTCAATTGGACAAAGAAAACCTTTGACAAGACGACATTCAGTTATCATTTGAATTGAGGTAGAAGAGATACGCATGGGAGAGACAAATTCTTGTTACAAATATATTTAAATAGTTTCTGTTTCATTTTCATTATGATATCATCAGATTGTCGCCATATAAAACTTGAGGGTAGTCGTTGAGAGAGATTTCAATCTCTATCCAATTATAGAAATATCAAATTTTTTTCTCATAGAAATCATGTGTTGATCGTGATCACCCTGTATAACGGCCGACCGACCGCGGCCAGCCGAGCTACTCAGGATCAACGAACCAAATGAAAATGGGGAAATCTGGCCTTTCATTTTTCCTCATCTTACGTCACAACTACCTACTCCACCCTAGCAAAGGATATATCTAGAGATAGCGATCGAATGAAAACTAAGCTGGGACCATTTCCATTAGAGCGAGAAAATTAGGGAAACATCATGATGCGAGTTATACAGTGAGCGTCAGAAAGTCTTGATGATTTTGAAAAAAATTGAAGATTACCTAATGATTATCAATGAACTTCTACACATCTGTATCTACCATGGTTGTCGAGGTGAGGTGATAGATGATCTTAGGTCGAACACCCTGTACGATCTGTTCTCACTAAATAGAGCAGTGAAAGCTATACCGTCTTGAGAGTTATCTATCATGTTTTACGAGCGCGATAGTGTTTGACACGCATTTCCTAAGCCTTGATTAAGGCAGCAGAGCATCAATAGAAGAAGAACACTTTTACCGCCCGGCAGTCAGTTCTGCGGGATTTCGCATTCTGAGTGGGGACTTTCACGCGATGGAAGTGGAGATAAGGCAGTCAGATGAAATCCTGGAATTTCGTCCCGCAAATAGACGATTCTCTGAGGCCACTTATCGACGCCATGTCGTTTCTGGCAGAGTTGGCTGTTAACTGCCTTCTTTTCTCTCGAAAAGAACCGTGATTGATTGTCCTCGAAGTGGCGCTAGAGTGAATCCTTTCGCAAATTACTTTCGATTCACGACCTTCGCTTGATGACTTGTCAAATTCTAGCCATGGAAGAATACGAGGATGATCGCCAGTTCATCAACAACTGACCAGATATTTTTCCACGATGATGACAGGAAACTAAAAATATCCGATATTTTCTCGTTAAATGCTTCCGTCCAATGAATTGAAAATCAATTCACTGAACATATCTCACTCCAAGTTGAGAGTTATCTACTTCATCATTGGTTCATGATCCGCACCAAAATTGCACTACCAAAAATAGTAGCACTAACTTAATTTTTTTTCTTCAATAGACAAATAGAATCAGATGGATATATATAGATATAGAAGATAGAATTCCACACTCTTGCCTTTCTATTGACAACGTTATCTGACAGGTCTGGGTGACCTGCCGTCCTGGTGAAGATTCTTGTTGCATTGAACTCGAGGAGATTTTCAGAGCCCCATTCCAGAATTCTTGCCAAATCATCATACAAAGCATCGACCTGTCTCCGACTTGCACTTTTGGCCTCATCGGATGATACAGGGGCTCCATAGAGGAGTAGGCAGTATAAAGTGCACTATCATCCTCGAAGCTATGGACTGGACAGGAGGTCACGTCCAACAGATCGTTGTTGTGCAGTAAGAACAAAGTTGGTGCCAAGACAGAGCTGGGTTGTGAAGGTGGTCTTCGCAAGGAAACCATGTGTTTCTGAAGCGTCAGTTCTAGCAATGGACCTCAGATGTTCGTCCCATGACACATCGCCGTTGGTTATACCGAAAATGGACATCAACGTCAACATCAATAATAGGAATAGGAATAACTTTGGCGTTCAAAATGTGCTTCATGAATACCAATTTCCCCATGGATATAATGGGGAAAGTACCTCACATTCTAGCAGTTGAATTAGGGCTGGAAATATAACTAATATTGATGATTAAATGTGTATTGTATCTCAAACAGTTCTTGAGATAAATCTGTACTCAAAAACGGTGCGTATGCGGACCCATGTTGGTGGGAACTTTATTCTCAGAATCAGCCAAGGGATCCCACTTCCTGACACATGTTCTAAACACGCAAAATTAAATTATCAGAAAAATAAGTATACAGTCGGGACGTGAAGGCTTGAAATCATTGAATATCTCCTGCTGAAGACAAAAACAATCTAAAAGAAAATTTCTGTATACTGATTGATGGCAACAAAATACCACGCACGATTCAAGTAACAAATCTCCCAATTCTTCTGTTGCCAATATAGAATCCAATGATTTATCTTCGGATATTGTTTTCGACGTGCTCATTCTCAAAACTATTTATCAGCGGGTTTTTGGAATCCTTTGAATATCCGACGCCGAATATATGTATACATATTTATATATATGTGAATCGATCAATCATTGCATATAGAGAATGGAAGAAACATGTTGAAACCAGAAATCATTTCGAATTACAATCTTGGACATGCATACATACAGAAAAGACTATAGAATAATCTATGGAATGTAATGAACTCAATAGAAATCCTTCCAGTTCAGTTTTTGCAGTATTACTCTCAGAACATTTCTTAATGATAATAGTGATTATTTTTGTTCTCATTCCAAAACGTATAACAATTGTTGATGTGAATGTTGATTAAAGCACAAACAAAGTCGGTGCCGGAGAGAAGATCTATGTGGAACAATAAATACTAGTGTCTACGTCCTACAGACTCTCAATTCCATCAATCGTCTTCTTTCAAACTTCACAATTCACAATTTATCGCTTCATCGCTTTCGATGAAAAAAAAAATAGAGCACGTAGTATCGTGTTTTGAAGTGGAATAATTCGACGAAAATTCCAAAGTCTGATTAGGAGCTCCACGTGAACATATAACTGAGAGCAATCGAAACTTCTAATGATAGTTCTGACAGGAAACTCTGACGTTCATGCCCTAGTTCTGGAGGCAGTAATTTGAATCAATTTGAGAATTCACCCCCTATAAATAAGTTATATCCCCGTAAGAATTGGTCGGTCCTGGAATCGTCCACAATGGATACGAACAATAATTCAGACAAATTATACGGCAAGGAATTCATGGATTTGTGTGCTACTATAATAAATGATGGAGAATCCATCAATTCCGTAGGTCATAATAGGAATATTAGATATTATTGAAATAGAGGATGAATCAGATTTGGTTAAATTCATTATGGAAATATTATTATTATGTTATAGAAGACTAATTTCAATCACACGCTATTATGATAGCATCATGGTTTCCTCAACAGAGAAAGAAATAATGAAAATTCAATTATAAAATATACTTCATTCATATTCAGAATGGTCACCATCCTGAATAATTGCAGCTTTGTTGGTGGAATGAATATTACATTTCAATTCCATTAAAATTCCAGTTATTGCTTTGCATGAAAGGACACTTCTCGAATCGAGATTTGTTTGCTCGAAATGAAATCTTTAATACTTATTATCTCGTTCATAGAGGATATGATGGAACACGTAGAGTCGTCTGAAGAAGTATCTTGTAACTGGATGAGATGATTCTTTGACAACATAGGAAGTCGTGAAGCACGACGAGAATAGCATGACATTAGCATAAGATAAAAGTATAAGACACCGAGTACAAGAAAACAACAATAAAGAAAACAAAACAAAGGAATAATAACAATAAAAAAAACATAATTTCATGAATACCACACAGAGTTCTATTACAGTACTGGAACGAAAATAGATCACAAAATTAAACAACGTAATCTAAAAATGTTAACTTATCCATATAACGCCATTGTTTTGAATTTTATGAATCCTATACTTGAGAATCCTGAAAGAACCATTCTATCGGTTCTTGCCTCCGAACAACAAACCCACTAGAAGGATCACAAAACAAATATTCTGATGCTAACATGGATTCCCAGAATTATCATAATATTAGTACCCAATCGTCGCCAGTGTTGTCATATCCAATCATCAAAAAGTGATGAATAGTCCATGATATTCAAAGTCCTTTATGAATTCATGAAGTTCAATGCACAAATATAATAATAAATTTGGGTCATGATGATTATGAATCAGTTCTGATTAATAGGAGATTGCTACATTATTCTGAGACTCAGCAATTTTACTTTCTTGGGGGCTCGAGGACCAGCATGGGTATCATGAATACTTTTTGCTCAACGTTGCAACACCGCCATTTGATATTGACAGTCGACGGCGATTATTGCTTTGTTTGGTATCTGTCATTATTTACGTTTTGATTTATCGATATTATTCAACTTGTGTTCAGTTTTGTGTACTCAGAATTCATCAGAAACTCAGTTTATTTCCTGTTTTGGTGATTTGATTTAATGGTGAGACGTTGTGAGGTGTGTTGAAGACAATTTGTACCGGCGATCAAAACACGTTATTTCATAGACGAGTTACCATTGTCGTATCATTCGAGATTTTGAAGCATTTTCCCAAATGGAATGGATAAAAATGAATTCAAATTGAATTGATTAGATTATATTGATTATACCCATAAGTCAGCTGCGACAGTGTCTTGTCATTGTTCATTTTCTCACCAAGAAATGCTGAAAAGTACTACTGGAATTGTTACGGATTTTCAATTTGGTTTCATCATGAATTAATAATAAATTCGACCCCCTCTGACAACACGGCACTGGTGCTGGGAGAATCAGCTCCTGCTATCCTTGTTTAGACAAAGATAGATACTATAGATGTTGCTCCCTGTATTGCCAGGGCTGTGGATAACTTATCTAGTTTGTTCAATGATCGAAGGTTCTTGCAAACGACGTCGCTTTCAATATGTAATAAATGATTCGACTGACTGTACTATCATAATTTCTACTAGCCTTTGAGTTGCCGAAGTTTTAGACCCGTTCATAGGGGGGATCTAGGAAACGGTAAGAGATACAAATTCGCTTGAATGGGAACAAAGTTGCGCATTCAGAGGAACAGTTATATCGAAAGAAATGAATTAATGAAGAATCTATTTTTTTTTATCATTGAAAATGTCCTTCGTCGTGTTGCGAAGGATCCGAATGGATTCGTATCGAAGCCGAAAATTCTCAACACAACGAATTCCGGTTAATACGATTCGAATATATATTTCCTGTGCCGATGAAAACTATACGAAGCCTCCGGCAGAATGCTCGAAAAGTTGTGCGTCTCCAGTGAACTTAATAAAACTTCACCGTTATCGATGTAGATTATGCAAAAATGCGAATCGTCGGACGAATGGCAAGAGAAAATAAAATTGAAATTTCGTTCCGCGCCGCCCCCTGGTGTGATGGAACGATATACGCATTTATATAAACATTCGAGATACATGAATGCCATGTCAGGTGCCGAGTTCACACAGAGAGAGATCCTCCAATAGCACAATTCATCAGAAATATAGGTATTTCGCGCGACGGAGAAAATTGTTTGCATCGAGGGGTGAATCAGCTTTCGCCCGGAGGATTCGTGCATGGACTTGTTAGCGCAGGAGTTCATGCCCGGAACCCAGAGTTGAAGAAAGAAATACATGCGATCAAACGACAGATGCGTCTAAGGAGGCACCAAGATGGGATCAAAGCTCATCGAGTGCCCAAACGGTTCCCCTTCGTTTTGGACCATTAGCAAGGCAATCGGGAGAAATTTCACTCCCAGCTCATTTTCTTCGATAAAAACACATCCGCCAAAATGATTGCAGACAATTCACCGTATGCCAGAAATGCCAAGAAGGCTATGGGGCCAGACACAGGGTTAGTCAAATTAGAGGAAAATTTCGGATTTCGATGCTGAACATTAAAACATGACGAAATTTCATGCAAAGAATTCTGGTAAACAAATATTTTGTGATAGAAAGCTGGTGTTATTGGGTGTAAACCTGTTAGAAATAAAAGCTCTCTTTCTTACATCAAAATTTCAACTGAATTTCGCTAATACGGGGCTGATTCCACAACGATACGGAGTTATTCCCATGTAAAATGTATTTCTCAACGCTGAGCAAAGTATCTGTATGAGAAATATGAACGAACAGGCCTCTAGTGGCCGCGATCAAAAGCCCATCCAGGCCACAATTTCCCCGTCACTTCCGAACTTTCTCCCGATCCGCAACTTCTGAAAAGATTCAGTCCCCTTGACAGTTCGAACATAGGGCGATGATTTTTTTGCCATGTATCCAGATCGAGTCACCTGGAGAGTTGATTAAAAGTAGAATCAAATTAATTGTTCGGCCGACTTCGAGAGTTTTATCCCTTGTCATTTTTCGTTCCCAACATTTGAGGACCAACAATAGGTTCGAATATTTTTTTAATGAAAGAACTTATTCAATTCGTGAAGGCTTATATTCGTACAATCAGAGGTGAGTTTGGTGTCCAAAGGAATATCCAAGCGAATAATATTGAAAACTGATCACAACCGACATTCTAGTGAGAGTTGAGAAAGAGCATTTTTTTATTATAAATAATTATACCAATATAGACTTCTCCACAGTTACATCTTCTGTCTCTTTTGACAGTATCACCTTTCCCAGAATCATCAGTTTATTTGCGAATATCAGTTCAATCAATGCTTCGTATGCTTTCGCCTGCACTCTTGTTGTTTCTCAAGTCTTTGATTATTCGAATCTCTTCCAACGGTACTTATCAGGTCATTGTTTGATTCATCTTGTAGCGCTTGCTCTGGTGAATTTCCTAGTGCTGCCTTTTTGCCTAGAATCCTTCATTTCTCGATGAAAATTATTTATTTCCTTAATCAAATAGCGATCTTGAATGTCTTCTCATTCCTTTGTAATAGCCTGAATCTATTACTTCGCTGCCGTTACAGTAATATCAAATCTTGGATAGCAACCCCCGTTATCGTTTCTCATGAACTCCTGTGTGAATATAAAAACGGCCGAAATTAAAGCATCAAGAAGGAACAAACATCTGGAACATACCAGCCGATTTGCCAAAACATTAACTCAAAGTTACATCAGCGACTAATTTCTCTTAATTTATATCCCTCACAACTGTGCCTGAAGTCTGACTCCCTACCATTTCCAGCACAGAATTTCAATTCCAGCCGTTCCGAGTCATTCTTAATGTCTTTAATTATATTTGCAGTTGAATATAATGACGATAGGGAAATCTAAGCTGTAAACGTCTCCGTATGCCAGGAATCGGCGATATTTATTATGTAATATTCCGATAGGTACGAGAACTGAAACCCAGATTATTTTGCGATATTAAAATGTAACAATGCTCTCATTCATTTATCCATTAAGGAAGACAGCTCCGAAAACAGAATTCACAGATCATTTCCACAATGTATATTCCATGAGAAATTCATCGAATATAATAGAGAGCATCAATTCCGTACCAAATAGAAGGATATAATATTACAGAGGAAAACAAATCGGGTATGCATAGGCTAACTTCTTGATCTCCTTTTCTCCTTCAGTTTTCAAGATGAAAGATTGAAATTTGGGACATCTTTAGGAACTGAAGAATGAAATGGAGGTGTACCACGATTCTGTAATATCTGATACAGCAAGAGACAAAGTCTCTTATCCATATTTCGACAATGCGATGAAAGTTTCGCACATGAACAGATTTTTAAAATAATATTCCACAAGACTGAATAGCCATTCGAATCATACAAATTATACTCCGAATCATTCAGATAGATTGAAAGATGTATGTCGTGAAGGAGATAAGAGTGGGGAGATTGGATGAACCGAAATCGTTATTTTTTTGGCATCCTTTCAATTCTTCCGAGTCTCCTATTGCGGGGGTAATTCTAGGAATGTTCCTCATCAGAAAACATGCGAAGAATATAACCTCGAAGTAATGATATTAAAGTTCACGTTTGTCGCACATTCAAAGATAACATACCGAATCACAGCTAGCTGTGAGAGAGCAGAATAAAAAACATAAAAATGAATAATTAATTTTTGGCGGCCTCCCTGCGACAGCAAGGATTATTGTTACATTCCCCGCTGCAGGAAACGCAATTTCATATTTTTTATGACACCTTGTTTCAAAATTATTATGCGGATTCCGACAAGGGATTATCTAGACTTTGTCCCGATTGCTCGCTTATTTCCCTTGTCGAGAAACTAGATACGACCCTTGAGACGTACGGTGAGGGAAAGAAAAATATCGGAAGATTGTTGGGAAGGGATCAACGCCTCTGAGCTCATGATTCACTCGCTTCCTCAACTGAAAATACTGTTCACAATGACGGTAGCACGATAGGCAAGACCACTAATTTTTTTGAAAAATACCATAGTACCTGGACAGACGGAGACACAACCGATAATAATGAACAATCAATTAATGAACTCGATGAATCATCGAAATGATGTCAACTTACATAAATATTGGCTCATTCCTAAACGAAACTCGAATAATTATAGATAGAAAATACAAAACGAATCATCATATCTAGAAAAACTGGAATGAATGAAGAAATTAGTGCAAGGAGTTGGCTCATCAATGGTTTAGAAGAGTGAATTCATAGTACTTTCAATTTCATTGAGTTTCGACGAATTTCTACGGAAGCGTAGAGGAACCATCTATCTCTTCTTATTTTTTTGATAATTAAGTAATTACCACTCACCAAGACATAATTATAAAATGTCGTTGTCTGGTAAAAAAATCGAATAGTTTTCTCAATAATTTCGTTTTTAGTTTCATGGTACCTGGTGATGAGCAGCTCATTTGTTATTTCAGGCATTGAGATAGTAAAAGGAAAACATAACTTTGATTATTTCGACTTGAAAGATTTCCCTTCCAAAAAAAAACAGATCGTTGTGTATGTATACAAGACTTGAAGTATATAAATATGCTCCATGTATTGTATTGCACTGGCAGCCCAAGCAAGACTTCTGAATATTTATCCTGTCGGAGATCCATGCTCTATGTTATACTTTCATAACCAATGAAAGATGCTGAAAAGGAAATGAATTGCCAAAGAATATATACACCATTCGGAATGAGAAAGCGAGGTGATTTTTCATCCAGGCGGTGCACCAGAGGCGTGCATGTCAGTTCGACGATCTCCCATAATTTCATTCTGGGAATGAAGGGAATGAAATGCTGATGCACATATTTTTTTTCTCGACTTTTGACAACATGTAGTGTTCGAGAATCATCGTGTGAAGGTGGTGAAATTATGAAAGATTTCACTAGGCAAATAATTCCATAACTTTGCTGTTCTATTCTATATCTATGATGCTTGGTACAGCGAGCCTCAGCTCGTCTAGTTTGTGTACTTGCACTCGTGGTGGCATGATAGACGAGATTTCCGTTCAACCAATGGAAATATCTAAGAAAATTTGGGAAAGATAGCCCACCTTTCTACAGTGTTCCATAGTTGTCAATGAATTCGTTAGTGTAGTATCAACGACTAGGCGAATAGCTCTCTTCTGAATCGAATCTAAAAGCTTCAGCGTATGTTTGGAGGCTGAGCTCCAAACATGTGAACAGTACTCCAGGACAGGTCGAATTAGTGCTTTGTAGATCATGAGCAGTTTCTGGGATGTGAAGTATCTCTTCGCACGGAATAGAAATCCAAGTTTTTGTGAAGCAGTTCTCGCAATGGACCTCACATGATCGTCCCATGAGAGAGCACTGTTGGTGGTGACACCCAGCATCGATATTGACGACTTCCTGGGAACAGTGGTATCTGACATCATCATATTGGGCATTGCGTGATCATGAGTTTTTGTTGCATTCAACATTACTAGATTTACAGATCGTTCAGAATTCTTGCCAGATCATCATTCAAAGCATCGACCTGTCTCCGTCTTGTCTTGTAATGCATGATCACATTGAGTCGAGAACTATTCTGAGATGATTGATTCTTGGTTCTAAATATGAAATATGTCATATGTCGATATTAGTCCATAACAGAATCATTCTTATTGTGACATGAAAAATCCACGATTACTTCGAAGTAATTCCAAGACACCTCAAATGATGAACAGACATTCATTTTTTGATGAATCGATTTTTTAAATATCGTACATTGAGGAGGAAAAAATATCAGCATGAGAGAGTAAAACATAAATGTCCATTTGATGACCATCGAGGATACATTTTTGAATTATTTGTTTGTCGTATCCTTCTCCGGACGTCTCTGCGAGATATATAGGAGATCATTACTCATTTTTTCGGCAAGTGGTAGTTTATCTGAGAGAGATGGATGGATGAAAGCGATAGAAGCGATGAACCCCCGTGCCCGATTAAGCCATATATTTTACTTAACTCGCCGGAAATCGAAATCGACATTTCCATCATACGAAACGCTCGTACAGCAACATACAGGGGACTCCAATCCGACTGGGAAATGGAGAAACAGAAAATCATTTCTCCTATGAAAAGATGATTTTTTCTCATGAGAATACCTGCAGGATTATTTTGAACGCCATATTTTTGGGCCTGAAACAACTGCGAAGATCAGTTCTTGAAGCTACTGAATGCATCAAACTGAAAATGTTAGAGAGAACCTTCGTATTTCGTATTTTCTTCGAAGAATATTGTAAATTTCCTTCGATAAGTGATCAATTGAGAGAAGTAGTTCTTGTTCAATTGAGTGATGGGTTTTTGAGTGAATTATTTGTTGTAAGACGTTTTCTTTCATTACAATGTTCAGAAATCATCTGCTCTAGAACGGGAACTTTCTAGTACTTCATAAAAAGTAAAATTCAGCTGTATCTCGTCGAATGCAGAACCATACTCAAAATTTCCTCGAAGAAGTTCAGCACACATCAGCCTTGAGACGTCAAAAAATACGTATCTCATAATACAGGGCTATATATAAAAAACTGAGCCGATGACTATTGATCTATAACGGGACATTGGATGATTGAAGCAACATTTCTATTGAATTTCAGTTTTCGTTATGAGTCTGATATTAGTATAAAAAATTAAAATGAAAAACTAAAAGTCATAAATTCATAAGGCCAACTATTCCCAATTCAACCGAAACTGTGTGAATTTTTGATTAGATTCCCCCATTGTCATGTTATTCGGCGTAATATAAAGCATCCACACACGGAAATATATAACAGTGTTCACATATAAACCGATTATTCTTCAATGGAGTTACCATTGAGACATTAGGAGATCGTTATATTCGTACTTGAAGCACCCTTATCATTCTCAACGAGCGAGTGTAAACACAGCCAGATCGAGTTCAATGCTGTTGCCTGGAAACATATCTAATGCCTCTCCTTCCTATTCACCTCGGTCACGAAAATCAAGATGGATGTCGAATCGCGAAATGGATTAATTTTTGTGCAGGGAACATCGAGACGAACAGAGGAAAGCCTGTTCCGTCAAAATCTGAAGAATGCTTTACCAAGCATCATTCATCAATAGAACGGCAAAGTTGTGGAATTCTTTGCCTAGTGAAGTCTTTCCTGATGCTTACAACCTACAAACATTCAAGAAAAATTCCAACACCTTCCTTCTTTCCCAAAATCCACCGCTGGCTAACACGATGTTCCTCGAACATCATAGGTTTCCCTTTCGTGTTGTCCACAGATAAAAAAAAGACAATTTGAATAACAAATTCACAATGCTAAATGCTAGAGGACCTTATGGTTCTATGACATATCATGCACGGAGACTCTCTGGAGTATTCGACAAAATTCGGCACCAAGGCCTTCTTGCAAAACTTCCAACATATGGTTTGCAACCCCAACTATGTCTTTTACTTTCGAGTTTCCTTGCAGATAGATTACTCTTATTTGGTGGTAGACAAAGTACAAGTACAATGCTGGTGTTCCACAAGGATTTGTCTTGGCACCGATTCTGTTTGTGCAAGACCACAACCAACCAATTGTTACTGAATAGTACTGTACTAATAGTACTACACGTACTGTCTTTCTGCATATTAATTATTCGTTGGTAATACCCTGCAGTATGTGTGAAGCCGAAGCTTGAGCGGATTGAGAAGAGCGCCAACCACTCCTGGAGGACCGTGTATCGACACTACCAGATCGATGTCAGGGTTGAAATCGCTGAACTATTTAATTTCAATGAAAAAAACAACAGCCGCGGCCGGGTTCGAACTCACTACCGCTCCGTCAGCTCGATCAAGGTTCAAACGCCTTGACTATTGTGCTACGGCCCCCTCTAGGATATTGAATAATAAACTAGTGTTCAGATGAGACAACATGGCTCACGAAATTATCCCTCCACAGCTAAAGTCATCATTCTCTTCCTCGGGACAAAAACTCGTATTTACTTAATATCAGGAGACATATCGATTGAAACATCAACTGAACTCCATTGTGCAGGGAACAAAGGCACAATCAAGACACTTCGAGTGAATAAATATCGAATTGTCTCTGCTTGGTTTAGCACCCGTCGAGGTGCAAGAAACTAGACGAAGTGGTAGAACAGACTAGGCGATGACTAAAAACTCCATTTTCTTCAATATACTGCTCAACATTTCTCTTTTTCGGTCGTGCGAACATGCATAAGCTTTAATGTGTTTATTTATCAGAGACGCTCGAAAGCTGCCCTGTACCTCAATTTGAGCTTTTGTAGCAGTCCCAAGCAAATACTTCAACAATATTAGGGTACGAATGTCGCCGTCTCAGAAGGGACGAATGGCTGATGACCTTTACATCCCCCAGTTTGGCTTGCGAAAAAGACCGAGAGAAATAACGTTAGTCCAGAAAACAATATGTTACTTTAGATCTGTCAAAAACGCTGGCATGTCTTGAGCTGATCAGAAAATATGATGGATACAGTGAGTCATAATACTGTCTGTAAGTTCTTCGAGGAAGTGGTACATTCATTTTCCAGCTTTTCATGGGATTTTCTCTCCTCGTTTCTAAAAAAATAGAGTAGAAGTTATTAAAAATTATTGCAATATATTTGTAGTGAGGACAGATTTGGGATCTGCCCCAAAATGTCACTGCGCTTGTAATTAAACCTTTAGGTACCTAAAAGAGAAATTCTCTATTGGTCAGTGACACCTTGTTTTTGAACAAATTTGGAAATACAAATATATTTAATAAGAATAAAACCTCTACTTATCTTTGTGGACGTTTCGGGAACGAATCTGCTCCCGTTCTCAACACAATCAAAATATTTTTCTCTTCGTAAAATTTTTTCAAAAACAAGGTGTCACTGACCACTAGAGAATTTCTCTTTTAGGTATCTAAAGGTTTAATTTCAAGCGCAGTCACATTTTGGGGCAGATCCTAAATCTGTCCTCACTACAAATATATTGCAATAATTTTCAATAACTTCTACTCTATTTTTTTCAGAAACGAGGAGAGAAAATCCCATGAAAAGCTGAAAAAAAAACGTGAGTCATAATGTTTGTCACATAATGAAAGCGACGTTATCAGCAAAAACGAATCGATTGGCTTCTTCATGTTAGGATGGAAATAATTGAACTAGTAGCTGAGCTAAGTCGGAATGCATCAACTTCACTACTGTAACAACTCCTACTTGATATGACAATTAGTGAGTTTATTTACTTTCCAGAAATCTCCTGAAGATGATATGGAGCCGAAAGTGTGTACTATAGCCGGGCTTCAGTTCAGTATAATAAACAGTACTCTACTCTACTCAACTTGATAAATTATATCATCATCGAAGTTTCGAGTAGTTTCAGGATCACCGAATGACAAATGAGCCTCGACCGTTGTCTTATAACATTTTAATTAATTTGTTATTCCTCGTACGGAGAGGTGATCCGTTTCAGTCAAACTTCAACGGACTATATTAACTGAATTAATTATATGAGCGAGTACGTTCACGAAAGGGTAATCACTTTATTGTAGGAAGTTTTGGGAACCAACACCAGTTTTTGCCAAGATTAAATCTGAAGAGTTCAATAGTCACTCATGATTTGGAACATTCATTCCTTCAAGGAAAATATCTGGATAGATGTTAAATGACACTCAAAATTTGTTTTTCATGACTTCTTCTGTTGAAAAAAGACATTTACATTTGAGAACACTCTTAATATCTTCCGATGTCTTCTCAGGGGTTGATTATATTGTTAGGAGTATGTGCTGGATATTGATTCAACCCCCGAAACCTTGATTGATTGGGTCTCAATCATGAGTTATTCTGAGTGCGTAAAATCGAGTCACAAAAAAATGGTGGATGCGCTGGTGTCAACGAATTTTTCAGATTTGTCTTGACATCCACGCGACAATAATTTCACTTTCTTCGGCCTCATTTGTTATTGTTACCCCTATGAATAATCTACCTGTTACAATCTTCCAAATCTGTACTCTTCATCGTGTCAAATGAACTCTGTTTTCTTCTATCTCCTCTGCAGGCATTTCCATATATTTCGATTTCTCTTGGTTTATCCTCACAACATATTTTTTTGCTGCTGCTTCGAACCTCTTGAATATGTTCTCAATGTGATTTTTCGATCGTGTTGATAAGGGTTCGACCGCGTATGCAATACATTGTTGAATATGGTGGTGAATTGTGCCATTTCTGAAGTATTTTCTTAAATGTATACAGTCTAAATATAGGAACAATCTGTAGCACATTATTCACACTGTAGGCATACATGAGTATATTATAATTATACCATATTATTATTTGCCTACATTCTGGCCATTCCTGATAATTATGTCGACAACATGGAGTGTATGAGCATTAAGTTTCTTATACATGGTAAGCATGAAAGGTTCACTGCAGGAAAATTATACATCAAGATAAAAGTGATATATTGTTTGTTATAATAAAATGAGCAGAGCGCAGATATACGTCGACATGTTTCCTCGAAGGTAGGAGAATTTAAATTTGAAAAAACCCCAGTACGACACATAATATGTCAAACAATCAATAACGGTTTCATAACTTGATCGAAGTTTTCAATTCGAATTCCGCATAATATTAAAGTGTAGTAGATCATTCTAAAATCGATCAATTGTGTAAATAGTAATTATTATTCTCAATGAATAATATATCTACCTATCTATTCGCTTTAAATTGACCGCATATATTTAATTGAAGTTTCATTCATAACGAAAATTATGAGGAATTACGAAAAAGCAATTATTCCGCTTCCATATAATATTTGTCGAAAATATTCAGTTCGTCATTTCGATTACTTTAGAATTGAATTATCAAATTATCACAGATTGATCGATATCAATAAGTGACGTCACAGCATCCAATCTCAAAAAACAGAACAGCACGGAGCAAAAAACAACCCAATTGTTCACCAAAACTATTAACGGATATTTTATGAACCAATCAATCACAAGCACTGTCTCAATTTTGATTCGAAGATGACGTTGAGAAATTTTTCGTTTCGGAGCTGAAAAAAATCTCATTGGGTCAGATCGGAGTGAAAATGGCTTGAAAAATTGTATTTCACCTTCACTCCATTTGCTAAAACGAAAATGATTAATTTGCCAAATTGAAAGCACTTAGAGGCCCGACAGTCCTGACGACGTTCCACTCACAGTGCCTCAGGGCTCTGTGTTGAGGCCATTACTGTTCCTGCTCTACGGAAAATTCACGCTATTCACTGATTATATTACTAGTTGCTCCTCGGATAGGGATCAGAGGCTTTCGGGCTGATAAGAGTTTAGAGTTCTTCATCTAGCCCCATCCTCGTTCTTTGCTTGTGTTCTGGACGAATCCCTGAACGTGATATCCTTGTTTCAGGTGTGTCATGACGATGCGGCGATCTTGCCATGGAGGAGGATAAAATCCACTTGATGTGTTGGCGTGCCATACTGACGATGCTGGTTTTGGCGATGGCTGGTTCCCACAGCTACGGCGCCATCTGTCCCGCAGCCTGTCGCTGCGAAAACAACGTCCTCAAAGCCACTTGCTCCTCCGCCTCGCTGGAGTTCGTTCCCATCCAGCTGAACCCCGAGCTGCACGAGCTCGACCTGTCCAACAACAAAATCGTCCAGCTGCACTTCTCGTTCCCCTTCTACGAGAAACTCGTCGCCCTCAACTTGTCGAACAACAGGATCAAGACATTGGGCAACGCCAACTTCAACGCGCAGAGGAACCTGACGCGACTGGACTTGAGCGGCAATCAAATCGAGAACCTCAGCAAGGACTCCCTCAAAGGGTTGAAAGCGTTAACGCACTTGGATCTCAGCAACAACAGTTTGGAAGAAGTGCAGTCGGCTGCATTCCGAGACCTACATTCCTTGGTTGTGCTGCGGCTCAGCGGCAACCGGTTGATCCATCTGGAAGAAGGTTTATTCCGAACAGGAAGGAACCTCAGAGAGCTCTATCTGAACGACAACCAATTCCTGGAAGTACCGACAGCCGCTTTGGCCGATACCACTCGCCTGCACTATTTGTCCCTGTCGAGAAACTACATTCTGGGCATCGAAGAAGGCGACATGCCGAATCTGTCGGAGCTTCGTACCTTGTTGCTCGACAGCAACGTCCTCACAGAGATCCATCCAGCAGGGTTGTCGAGCCTCGTCACCCTCGAACACCTAGATGTAAGCGACAACAACTTGACAGTCTTGCCCACAGCATCACTGGATAAACTCTCCTCGCTATCGTCCCTGAAACTCAGCGGTAATTTCATCAGCAGCATACCCCCAGTGGCATTCAGAGGCTTGTTCCATTTGAGGATGCTGAGAATCGATCGCCTGGAGACCTTGGCCCTGATCGACGTCCGAGCCTTCGTGGATAACGTCAATCTTGAAGCAGTCAATATGGATTATAACATAGGAATGAGTAGGTTGCCTACCAGATTGTTCCATGCGAACACTAAAGTCAGACACATCTCGGTGAGGGCTAATAACCTGCGGACGTTGGAGGCCAGCCACTTCCCGTTGGACCAGTTGCACGAATTGAAGCTGGGCGGTAATCCGCTGCAGTGCAACTGCTCGCTGGGATGGCTTTGGCAGCTCATCCAAGAGTACAAATCAAAATCGTCACGGATCAATACCACGATTCCATCAGGACCTAAACGAGAGAGATATCCTTCGTTCGATTTAGCTCTCGACGACAGCGACATAACTTGTGACGGACCTGAGGATCTCAAAGGAGCACTCCTGTCCAGTGCCTCCAGACACCAAATGGACTGTTCGGTGGGCTGGATGGCGGCCATCTCAGTAGCTGTAACAGTCGTCTTCATATTGATAGTGATCGGAGGGGTAGTGTATTGGGCGCCGAAACGGAGATCGAAGAGCACCAAGAAAGATTTCTCGGTGGAGGAAACCATCAGGAGGAGTTTGCCACAACCGACGATCCGTAGAAAAACGGAAGCTTACCATTCTTACGAGGCAGCCCAAGTCGAAAAATATATTTTACCGCCACCCATGATCATCCACAATGAGTACCGTTCTCTCCCATCTTGGGATACATACGCCACCCCCTCGATGAATATTTACGAGCAGTTGAATGAACACAGAGATAGACCTCACATCGTCTATGTTTGAAGAGATAACTTCGTGTGTATTATAAGAGTATTTTCTAGGGTTCTTCCTTATAGCTCGGGTCCCATGGTGAATTGAGGAGTACAACCCGTCATGAATATGTTTATATTTTGTAAAAACAAATATTTATAAGAACATAAGATTTTAAGTAACACAATATACGTTCTCTCATAGCTCAAGTTCTGTAATAAGACACAATACAGATAAGAAGACTGATTCGTTTTTAATGCATCTGTTTTGCTACCTAAAATGTGTCAAATAGAGTTAAATTCAATATGGAATGTTTGGCGATTTCTCTGAAAACACGAAAACACGATTGGCCTCACTGAAAAAATTTCGATCGATGATATTCTTACCAAAACCAAACTGCAAATGAACTTGAATGATAAAGAACGGATACGTATACATTATATTTTCACAATATATCCTGTAAATTTATATATGTAAAATAACAACTGCAAATATTCTTATAGCAATTTCTTTCCTTTCCGAAATATTCATTATATCGTTCTACAGTTGGATATAGCCCTTACTTATAAATTATTTGATGAAATCTATTATGTAGCTACAATTCAACGTTTGTAGGGGAGTCTGTTGAATATTGACTAGAAGACAGAAAAAAACTAATTTAGAACCTCATCGATGTCAAGTGGATTATTCACACGTAATGATAATTCAGATTTGTCAATGTGCTGCAAATTACAGATAATACAGGACCATATTTATTGAAATAAAATTGTTCCAATGAAAAAAAAACAATTTACACTCTATAATATACAATATTGTATTTCGTTAGACTTTTGATTTGGAAATAGATTCAGTTCCTTCATAGCATATACTTACTATACTACTACTCGTCCTTAATGACACCTATATTCATTCTATAAAGTAATATTTAATATTATTTCTTCATGTTATACATACTGTTTATTGTATTATAATGAATAAAGATATATAAATGTAATGTCTTTTTGTATTCACTAATACTCAACTTTCAGTACATCTGATCTCATTTGGTGGGGTCTTAACAGATTTAGGAAAATACTAATTTGATTCCATCAAATCAAAATGCTTTGAAAATGATTTTCAGACTGTTTGAGAGAATTTCCTGTGCAACTGGTATTATCAGAAGAATAAATGACCTTCAGTGGAATGCAAATACAAATAATTCTAGAGTAATGGTAAATAATAAAGCTCGAATATTATGCATACATGCACAGTTCGAAGAAAAATATATTTTCTGAACTGTGGTAGCTCCAACACATCTGTTCCCTAGACGCTGGCGACAGAACCGGCGTCCTGCCGGCCCGAACATCCACGAAGCTTAATCGGGTCGATAATCTTGTATAGGTCAGTAGTCAGTATGAAAACGTCACTTAGGATAGATAGCGTGAGATTTAGGTTGTGTTGTGAACCGTCGAAAACAATGCCGCAGCATCTCCTCCTCTCCTATTTTTGAAGACGAAGACGACAAATCGGTAAGTTACGTGGGACCCGTGCCGCATCATCTAATAGTTGGTGTCATCGGTGTGGAACAATCGTAGTTGGCGAATTCCATGAGTCAATGTTTTGAAACGGATCGTGCCGACAAAATACACTGCGCGCGCAAACTCAGAAAGCAGCGCGCCTTTCAAATTGGTGTCAGAGACTGTCACTAGTGTCACTCGGTCTGTCATTCCACTCCACAGGGGGTCCAGTACTCAGCATCAGCCTATGGAGTATCAAAATATGTATCTGTGAAATATTGATAGTCTTTCGAATAACACAGCCACAAAATTCCATATTTGAAGACACTAATTTCTGGTGCGCCACCCTGCATAACTCCTAATACTCCTGCAGATCCTCTTCTCTTTCTCTCCTTCAAACTGGGATCTTCAACTGAATAATGTTTTATCTATATTACCATCAAAACCACTATCGATGAAAGAATATGAAAAAGTGATGTTTAGGGTTTAGGTAATATATTTTTTGATTTTAATTATTCATCACAAATTCATCAATTTGCAGTTAACCTTATTGAATCGAACTTGATCTCCAGCTAGCGTCACCTGATGTGACCTCTGCGATTTTGAAAAAAAAGCAGATTGAAACGACCAGCATGTTGACTAACTGCTTGGATACATTGAATGTGAGTAACAATGATAATGATAAGATGCCACGTCCAAGCAATTGATTTAAATGGGCCATTCAATTGTAATCCAGCATCACCATATACTTTTAGTAGATAACCTTTCGACAGTTTGGTTCCAGTCCAGTATCGTTTGAGTGAGTTGCAATCAAGTTGCATTTACTTCCGCTACAATTCTGAACGTGTACGTTGTGAACCACTTCATAACCAGAAAAAGGTTATGAAGTAGCTGCATATCAGATGGAAAATCATCATGTGAGGGTCAGTCTCTGAACACCATATTCATTCAAAGTATGTATTCCAAGATTGATCTCATTTGGAGCCACTGATGATTTTGAAAAACACTATCAGGATACTTTTAAAGTATCATAAGAGCATGAAACTAATTTCGAGATTAATTTGTAAAATACTGTCTGTAAGTTCTTCGAGGAGGCACATTTTTCAGCACGAGGGTGAGAAGACGAGAGAGATTGAACCCTCATAGACACACTCTCTTCTGGCGTCTTGGAATTTGAAATGAATATGCGGTTTTCGATTATGACAAATTTTGACAAATGATATTGGCTTTGTTACTCTCTTATATAGTGGATATAGCAGACACTGCAACACAGTAGAACCATCTCGTTAGGTATATTCAGGATAGGGCTCATTGGAATGTGAATCAACTGCATATAATATTGTTGATTTCGGTTGAAAAAAAGTTGGATAGAACAGAGTACCGACTGTAGAAAAGTTATATTTCACGCACATTAATCATATCAACTGAAGAATATTACCCACGCATGTGGATGAGTTGAAAATGTAAGAAGGTTGAAAAAGTTCAAAGTTTACAGTTCATCTGTATATTTCCCGTGAATTTTGCGTAAATCCCTGAAATACCTACCCAGGGCAATAAAGCTCGGTCTGCAAACAACCTAATTTGGCGCTTAGATTTATGAAGGCAATCCGGGTTAGTAGCTAATAACGTTTTTAACTCAATTATGTGTAAATAGTGCTACCATTAATATTAGAATTTTTAATCACCGTTTTAAGTGGTTGGACGGAGATCGATTTTTGATTCTAATAGCCAATACAAAATTTTCTATATGGGATGGAGATTGAAACAGAGAATTTCCATTTATTCCAGATAACGAAATTACACGAAGTTCGATGTCTCTCAGACCTAGTTTTGTGATACAGAAATTCATATTTCAGGCTACTTCGAGAAACTTGGAGAATAATTCAGGCATCACCGGCGACTCCGTCAGCAACGGGCAATTGCAATCATGCAAGTTCAATAGAAATGCTCCTGAAACTAGAGGACAATTTTGAATCGTACTAGTCGTGCATGGTTTTTAGAACGAGATATTCTGGAAATCATCCTTCGACAAATCTCAAAATTTGATGACTCATCGAAACAGCATGGAGAAAAGTTCTCTCATCTATAAACATTCGCGATCTTTCCAGTTGTAGGAAGATAAATCTATCCGAGTGTCTATTCATTTGTCTAGTAAAAGTTTTCATGAATTGTCGACCGTCTTTTCGTTTTGTTATATTCTATCGATAGTGTGCAATCGACTAGACCTTCTCTTTCCTCGCAATTTGCGCACAAATATGAGGTCTCGAATTGCGACAAATGAATGAGAAACATTGACTTCAAGGTCTCTTTTCATTACATGCGATGCGATGCTCTGGTTTGAATTGAATTTCCTTGGTCTTTTGTCACAGCTGGCTTGTTGAGATAACGCCAATGGGCGTGCTATGTTTGTCCAGTAAAGTAACCCAGATCCGAAAAAAAAAACATAGTAACTCTCACTAACAAACGGACTTATTGTTGATACTTTTGAATATCAAGACGGTATCCTCTCATCTCATTCAGCTTGAATGAGGAAGTACACACCTATCTAATTTCCAACTGAAACCAATTTTCTAATAATGTAACTATGCATCATTCGTTCTGAAAATTAACTCACATGCTTCATTTTCGAATTTAAATTGCAGCTCTATACAAAACCCCATTCAAACTGGTCACGTAATTATCCTGCTGTTGTCGTTCCTCTCCATGTGTTACCGCTAGACTCTCGACAACGCTTCGTGACACTTCTAGCCCTGTTCGTACAGGAGTATTGATATCTCTGTTAAAAACTATGAATATGACGAACAAATATAGTAGAAACGTGTGTGGTGATGATGAGGAGTTCACATCTGTTTGAGGGAGGCTGCCGAATGGCACGGATATTGACGTCACTAGATCTGTTCGTTTCCTGCTAATATGAAAATCGCGAATATTGTGCCAGGAATCTAGTTCCTTGGGTATCAAATGAAGTTTTTTTTTGTTTTTTGAAATATGCCCATTATCAATACTAGGTTACCTGAAGTGGAAAAGCATGTATAAAAAACAGCCACCTAAAGAGAGGTAATAAATTGTATAGTATGTAGAGGGTATGAGTCTATGTGTAGTTTCGAAGGAAATGACTTTACTATATTTCATTGGAGAAAGATATGAAAGCGTTGTTTCCATGTCTTACATTTTAATGTTTTTGATAAGGTTTTCAACACGAAAAAATATCGCTCCGTTTGCTCTGGAATATTCCGGGAAGTTTTTCTGATGGCAGAGTAAGGAATCACCCTGTAGTGTTATTTTTTAATTTCAGCACTGTGTATTCAGTAGTTCCAATGAACCAGGCTGAATTTAGGCTCGCGCAGGAACTTGGAAACCCCATTAAATAGGGACTTAAGCGTTCGAGTTCGATCGCCAGCTCGGGGTCGATGAAATATTTTATCTTCCCATTTAAAAAAGACCATTTTTCAGATTTAATTGTTTCATTTATTTTCGCTCCTAAGAGCTTAACTCGGGACGCGAGAGCGAGAAGCTCATATATTATGTGTTCGTTACCCCGACGGGTTTTTTGTACGCAAACCCAGGATAAATCATGTTTACTTCAACGTTCAGATGGTGGAATGGTAGTTCTAGAAACACAAATTGGAGCTCAACTGAGAACCGAAATACAAATGATTTATCAGGTGGGGAAATTCGCATTCATCATGGGCTGAAATCAGTAATAATATTGCACAAAAAGAATTCGTATGGTAGCTGAAAGAAACTATGGAACCCTTGGAACGATTCCGAAACTCTTCGGAAGATCAAAAATCATAGATTTTTGAGACGCTAAACCCAAAAGGAAACCCCTTATAACAGTTATTTTTGATCTTTCAAAATGGCACTTAATTTCGACATGCTGAAATTGAATTACACCTGTTTTTTGCTGAAGCTGAACTGTTAAAATAGTTCCAAAATTCTCAAAACGGCTCAGAATGTTCAAGGAAAGGCTGTTTCGAAATGCTGAAATCCAAAAACACATATTTCTGATATGAACTCGAAGCTAATTGAAATGAGTCCTTAACAGTTCCAAAATTTTCCAACTCCGAAAATGGCTCAAAAAATTCAAGACAATGCTGTTTCGACGCCTTCATTTTGAGATATTCGAAGCAACCAAACGGATTGACCGATTTGGCTCGGCTTTACTCTAGGAGCAATATTTTTATTCACAGAATCACCTGATACTCAAACAAAGATAATTCGAAAAGTCGAAAATTAAGCAGAAGGATATCCTTGTAACGTTTTCGAGGTTCATTTCAACTTTCGAAATGATCCAAAGTTCAGAAAACAAGCAGAAAGACACGCTGCACATAATTGAAGAAGTGCACCGATTAGTTTGAGCAGAATATCGCAATTTTTCAATAATGATGTATACAACTGGAGTTATCGTCGCAAAAGGGCAATCAACCGTAATGCAGAACAAAACACAAAATAAATCACGATTATGAGCGTATAGGGGAAAAATATGTGCGGTATCTGCCGGAAGTGACTAACTTATAGCAGAAGAGAGTAGAACGATATCGGTCGGTTCACGAATGGACTAATGGACTGCATTATCTCCCTAATCTGACAAATGGCACAACAGATAGGGGGATGTAGTGACAAATTAAAATTAACAATGCCCTGGCCGGAATGAAAAAAACATAAGTATCGAGGAGACAGATTGCCCGTTATGATGACTATGATTGGAATATGGTTTATAAAACAATCGTTTGTGATTTCCTGTGATATTTTCTGAATTGAAATCGATTGGATTCACACTAAAAACATGTGGCGACTTTCGGCATTACCATCGAACACTTTGCAAATTGTTACCGAATTATATATAAAATATTGCGCCATCTGGAGGAATGCAGATCTAGAACCAAGAAATCTCATTATTCGATGGGGCAGACTTTGTTGATCTGAGGGGCAGACAGTATAAAATTGACGGATTCTGGATAAGCAATTGGATTGAAGAGAGAAATATCAGTAGATACTTAGGTAGCAACTTCATTTTCATTCATAAATGTACTCCAGTCCAGACACACAGTCGATATCGCATCCATAAACATTTGAACATTTCAACATAGTACTATTAGATTAGATAGATTTATTTCAGCAGTTCTGCCTGCAGTGGCAAAAGACCTTTAACCTTTTATAACCTTCACATTTAACCTTTTTATAAGCGATCTCTTTCGCTGTTTTCAAGAAAGTGAAGCCTTTCTATTTGCTGATGATTCGAAATGTTTCGAAATAATTGAAAACGAGGCTGATACAATGAGTCTACAAAATGATAAAGATTGCCTATCTAACTGGTGGATGCAGAACGGAATATGTTTAAATGCATCCAAATGCCATACTCTTCATTTCCACCGAAAACATCACCCAATCACTTTCGAACATAATATAAGATTTAGGTGTGATCCTAGACTCAGCTATAAATTCCACATTTCCACTGTAATCCAGAAATCTATTGAAGATGCTAGACTTTATAAAGAGAGTCACCTGCTATTTTACCAACATCACTACTATTGAATCCCTTTATTTTTCTCTGGCCAGATCTCATCTCGACTATTGTTTCTCACTTTGGTCCCCCGATTCATGTAATGTTGGATAGGACAGGATTAAAATAAAAACACAAGAGGCATTTCTTAGATGAAATCGTTCTAACTACAAAATGAGAAATAGTTATGGAAGAGTAAAAAGCGTTACTTTCCATCACTAGCCGATTATTTTCATAAACGTGTTTTCTCGAGAATTACTGCATTGAATTTCAAAAACAAGGAAGCGTTGGTAAGAGATTTCGATTACCTTCAAAATGATGTATCACTTGACCCCTTATCCCATTTGAGATTCAAGGGTTGAAGCTCACCCCTCCGAGAGCTTTGAAGTGAAAAAGTTGAAAACATGCGCATTCCTTTTCATTGGGCCACCCAGTATATGACCTTCAAGTTGCGTGTATGCCACGACTATGCAACAGTAGAACGCATATTAAACATATCTTCACTTGAGGTACGCAGAAAACAAAGAGACCTAATACTACTATCCAAAATTATCAATATCTCTATTAGTCCCCAGCAGTGCAACTAGGCGAGTGCACACCTTTTTCGTTTCTTCTCATAGATTCAACTACTCATACAACAGCTGCTTCATCCCCAGAACTCTTCAGATCTTAGTCTCCACCTCCAAAAACCATATTCTTGACCTAGCTATTCAATACTTTTGCTCCTGTTCTTGTATTGTATTTAGTGTTAGGCCTACTTGAATCAGATTAGTTCATGTATCATTCACATAATTTACTATCAAATCACTATATTATATCGTATTGTATCGACTACTATAAAGGACTGTATCACTTTGTGATATCTTATGTGAACTCAATGCAAGATGATCGATACTAGTAGATATATGTGTTCCTCACATCAATTTCCATTCGATTTCAGTTGATCCACTGAAGTTGGAGTTGTGTTCGGTGAAATTGTCTCACCTGCCACGGTTCTGTCATATCTCGTTTGATGACATGATCCGTTCGCGCGGAAAGCAGCCTTTCAATCTGCACGGCAACTGGTTTTCCATCTTTTATGGAACATCCGGGGAAAACATGTTCGTTCAGCTCGGTGAAAATGAATCTGTCCCATATCATTACCTGTATCGCAGAGATTTGCCACATTTTATTCTAACGGCACGCGGAAGGTAGCAACAATGGAAGTAATAATACGCAGCAACTCTCTCTAATGTTCCTGGAGAACAGCTATTCGGTCACAACAAAGGAAGCAACTAAATAAAACTCATCGGTCTATCCTAGAAAAGAATGCCTGCCTTAGCTCAGCTGTTCCAATTACTATATGACACCATCTTTGGCCGATCGTTAACTCCGCCTTTTCTTTTTGTAGTTGTATTGAGTACACGTGGATGAAGATTCCTGCTGATGAACGCTTCGAAAGGAATATTCTTCAAGCTCTTTCGATTCGAGTTGGCAACACAAAACAATGATGCCAGAATCATTCCTGATAGATTTTTTTAAAATCTTAAATCATGAAAGCCTGAAAGAATTGAGGTTAAGAAAGTATAATTTCACCTTCTTTCGGCCTTTAAGCATTCTTTGGAATGACTAAATGAAAAAGAATCGGTCTTGATACCCACTATGTTTTTGCTCCACATCAAAGATCTGTTGGATCTGACCTTCTGCCCTGTCCATAGCTCTGCGGATGATAGTACACTTCATACCGTCTTCTTCCCTAGAACCTTCCTGTATCATCCAATGAGGCCAGAGTTGCAGAACGGAGAAAGGTCGATAATTGGAATGAAAGAATTTTGAAATGGGGATCTGGAAACCTAGTAGAGTTCAATGCAACAAGAACTCAGGGTTGTGTCTTCACCAGGAAGGCAGATCACAAATGCCCACTATGATTATGTCAGGTACCACTGTTACCATGAAGTAGTCGATATCCATGTTCGGTATCAGCATCAACAGCGCTCTTTCATGGGACGATCATGTGTGGTCCATTGCGAGAACTGCGAAAACTTCCTGTTCCATGCACCCCATCAGTTCCTCATGATCTATAAAGCAGAAGTTTGATCTGTCCTGGAGTACTGTTCACATGTTTGGTGGCCCAGCTCCTAAACATAGTAAAAGTTCTTATATATTCTTTTCAGTCGTACTACACTAACGAATTCATTGACCTCTCTAGAACATCTCGAACATTCTATAGATATTTCCTCACCACGAGCGATTCCAGGTAGACGATCTAGACGAGCTCAGGCTAGTCACTCCTACATTCTCCGAGACCTGTCGAGCTTCGCTCTACCAACCATCACTCATCAATAGAACGGCAGAGTTCTTCGTCTGGTGAAGTATTTTCAGATGCTCAGGACCTCCAAACTTCTAAGAAAAATTCAGATGTTGCGTTGTCAAATGATGGAAAACCGAAACCTTGTTCCAGCAACATGAAAGGCCTGCCCCTGATCGTATTCCTGCTGACGTCCTGGTCGCGCCAGTCGGCCAGCTTCAATGGCGAGCTAGCAGAGCTGGAGTGCCCCGACGACTGCCATTGCCACTACTTCCGCGTCAACTGGGTGACCGACTGCTCCGACAGCAACCTCACGCGGATACCCTACGACCAGCTCAGCCCCAACGTGTACGTGCTGGACCTCAACAATAACCAGATCGACGAGATCGAACCGTTCCCCGCCGATTTCAAAGTGCGCAGGTTGCAGCTGGCCGATAACTTGATGCAGGAGCTGAGGAAGGAGTCCTTCGCGCAGCTGCACTACCTCATCGATGTGGATTTTTCGCACAATAGGATCGTCAGGGTGGACCGAGACGCGTTTGAGTAAGCATTACTCTGTCATTTGAGTCATAGAAGCTTCGATTTCATTATGAATATATTTGTATTCCCAAACTATTTAAACGAAAGGTGTCACTGACGAATAGAGGATTTCTCTTGCAGGTATCTAGACATTTGACATTTTGGGGCAGATCACAAATCTGTCCTTACTACAAATATATCGAAATAATTATTATAACTTTATAATAATTACAAAATGAATAACGTTTATAAAGAAATTGAAACGTTTTCTGGAAGATTTTCGTAGGAAGAACGATAGATAGGAATTCTCCCGTAATTGCAATTACCTGTTAAACATAAAGTTTGTCAACAACAAAAACAGCGAACGATTTCAATAATGCATGAATCACAATGTTTGCCGAGAACCAGCTTGTCGTCGCGATCGTATTTTTGAATGTGAATATCTTGAGGTAAATGAGTTCCAACTACTTAATTAGGAATTTACGGTATAACACTTAAGAGGGAACTCTGAAATTGGTTCGTTAAAGTTAGACCTACGCAGTTGCTCCGTTTGAAAGAGACATATCAAACTCCTCCTGAACTAATTAAATTGTCGTGATGAATAATTCAGAACTCAAGATTTTTCCGAATTTATAATCAGCAAGGTTCACTTTATTGACGAATACAAACTACAGAGACGATGTTGAAAGATGCATCAAGATATATTCAATTATAATGTTCGTATTCTTCCTATTTCCATATTTTCTTAGTGTGATGATAATGTAATATTGATATCAATGAAATCAACAACGTGTTGACAATAGGACTGACATACCACTAGGGTCCGTCCTGGTTTCTGTGACTAGCTGGAGGCTCCAGCATACTTTAAGTTTCACTATCAGTGAATACTCATTTAATAAAATTGAATTTTCGAAAACTCATCAACCATGCACCCTTTTTATGAGTCATATCGATATTTTCAGTGATTCAGCGGGTCTGATCCATCTGGAACTCCAAGGCAATCCACTGGAGGAGGTCGAGGGGCCTCTGATATCGATCAAGTCATTGCTGTATTTGGATATAAGTAAGTGCAGCATCAGCAAATTGAACGAGGCATTTTTCGGGGACCTGACGCATCTCAGCATTCTGGATCTGTCGGATAATCCACTTGGCGAGATAGATAACAACGTATTTAAACCGTTAAGCGGCCTGGAAAATCTCAAGATGAATAGGTGTAATTTGACTCATATATCAAACGGCGCATTCAGTTCTTTGAGTTTGCTCAAGAATTTGGAATTGATGGAGAACGATTTCCACGCTACGAACTGGGACGTTGTTTTTAGTCACTTGGTTCTGCTCGAGCACATCGATTTCCGTAAATCTGGCTTGACGAGTTTACCTAGCACGATGTTCGACGGCAATCAATATTTGCGAACATTAATCTTAGCTGAGAATAACCTAGCCGGGTTGGACGTCGAAGAAACTATAAGTAAACTCCAGAATCTCGATACGCTGGATTTATCAGATTGCAATTTGAGTTTGCCCCTATCGGAGGACGCATTTACCAACGTCACCAAACTCCGTAACCTCTATTTGTCCGGCAACACGTTGTTCGCATCTGATTTATTGCTGGCCCTATCACCTTTAACGAACCTGCACAAACTCTCTTTGAACAATTGCGGTTTGAGCCGTCTGCCCGATACTTTCGGCAAATTCAAAAGTTTGCAAGAGTTGGACATATCCCACAATCCTCTGAACGATGCGTTCGTCAAGCTATTAGCGCCTCTGGAAACTTTGGAATATCTCAACATGGGTTACAGCAACTTATCCCACATACAGCCCACTTCGTTCTCCAAGATGACATCCATGCGACGACTGATTCTGTCTGGCAACGACCTGAGCAGTCTCGAAGCCGGATTGTTCGGGAACTTAACCCGATTGGAAAGTTTGGAGCTGAACTTCTGCGGACTGAGGCGGCCTCTCAATGCCACATTGTTCTTCAACAATTTCACCTACACCGATCTCACGGAGCTCCAGCTGGCTGGCAACCCGCTGCGAGTGTCAAAAACAGGGCCGCTGCTACCCAAACAACTGTCACGACTGCAAACTTTGGATCTCTCCAACTGCAATCTGACGTTCCTCCCGGCCGAGGCCTTCTCCTGGACCAGAAACATAACTCATCTCATCCTGACGGGCAATCATTTCGCTTCCGCGCCCGACCTGAGATTCCTGGAGCTGCTGCCCAAACTGCAGATGCTCGATCTCAGATACAACGATCTCGCCTCTTTCTCGCCCGACGTGCTCCGACGCAACCCGAAAATTGAGAAGCTGAAGCTCATAGGCAATCCCTGGAAGTGCGACTGCTCGGTGGCCGACCTCTGGGACTGGGCTAGCTTGGAAAAGGGCAACCTGGAGCTCTTGGAAGGGTCGACCATCACGCAGGAGGACGTCTCGGTCGGCAAAGTCAAGCGCAAGAAGCTCCTGATCTGCCACTACGACACCGGCACTCAGGCCGTCAAGATAGTGATGAACAAAACGGTGGCGGGACGAAGACCATTCATCAACCCGACTCGTACCATCGCCGCCAACAGGACTTGGGCCAAGTACGTGAGGGAATCGGGTTGCGAGCAGTCGCCCGCATTGCAGCGGTCAGCAAGATCAGCCGAACGGATCGAGCACATAGTAGACGCAGACGGGGTCAGGATCAGCTATGCTAAGCACGGGCCTAACACTTGGGCGGTGGCAGCGATGAATTCTGTCTTCGTTTATGTGTCTTTGATGGCAGCTATAGGAATTGTCTTCATTCTGACGAGGAGTGGCAAGATTCAGGTGGATCCGAGGAGTAAAGACAATTGACCCTGAGGTGAACACCAAAAGTATTATACGGTTTTTTGGTACAGTATGGAATATTTCACTATAATGGGAATGACGGCACGAAATGTATTTATAACACATTATGATTAACATTTTATGACAACAGTGAGTGATTCCACACAACAATTTAGAATTAGAAATATAATCGTCGTTCAAAGTCACTAATTTGGGTTACTAAAACTGTTTTCAAAGACTGCAGTTGATTAGATCAATACAAGTATAATGTATCTGTCAGCCATATTAATAATAATACACATGAATTGTTCCACCTTCAACGCTGAGTTTTATTTACCTAAATTTCATGAGGAAAAGTTGAATACCCCCAGTCAGTCCACATAATAGGAAATATTTAAATCGAGAGTATCCGAGTTGTTTAATCTTTATTTCATAACTAGCAGCTATAAAGCTGTATTAATATACTCATTTCTGGAATTATCGGTCCATGATGTCACGCATACCGTATTTTTCATATGTAAAGAAGCAATAAATTTACATATCATTAATGACACCCACCTTCCTTATCGAAGGGTGGCTAAATGAGTCTATTAGGCAATCAAGTATTAGTTCACACGATACGTTTTTTGTTCTGCAACCGCTTTTATCGTTCTTGATAATTTATCACATGTTCAAATGTTTAGACCACAAAGGAGCTGATAAAAATTATTAATTATATGAGGACAAATGTGATTTATTTCTGAGGCGTTAGTAGGTATAAGTCATTGATCTTCAGGTTCGTCCAAAGTACTGTTAATACAGGTTGCTCGTTTATTTAATGTTTCGAAACGGCACTGTTATGTACTAACTGTTGATAGTCGAAATAGTCAAAGTAGTTCTATGGAGAATTTGAAAATGGAAGTTGGATAACGTGGGTCACACTCCAGAACACACAATTTACTAATTAGTATGTTAAACATAGCACAACTTCAAATACCATTCTCATCTTTATAGGGGATGAATCATTGATGGGAAGAATCAGTCAAGAATTTTACTTCAAACCATATCAGTAAACTGAATTTCGCACATTCTGATCCTGACGTCCTAGTCTCAGAGAGTTATTCGACCCTGAAATAGTATATTACATTACTGCTTTTTACTCTCGACTTTCCTTTTAGCATAGCGAAATGGGCTAATACTTTCTGAATAACAAAACAAGTGTTGTTTTCATGGGTGGTCGTAGTAAAAATGAACTTCCTCTCTACGCCCATGCTGAATCATAAACCCACCGGGCATCAGAATATTCACATAAGGCGTTCCACTACCATTTTATATTCTCTTTGGAAGAAGCCCAACGCGGGGGGATGAATGCATACTGCATTTAATTTCGAGCGAGCCTTTGGCGATCTTTCAATTTTAGGAGCTTTTTCAGATTACGCTCGCACAAGGATCCATGGAGTCGGTTCGAATTACTTTCTTCGCTCTCATTCCACGTCCTACCCCGGAAATCATCAGCAGTCGCAATGTCTAGGGGTTCTTCGAATCCATGACGACTCTGGAAATCGATTCATTGAGTATTTTTTGTTGGTAACAATCTAGTGCTGGTTCTGAAAGGAGTGGAGTTTTGTTGCAATTCTTTTCAGAAATATAACTAGGTAGGTATTAAACGAGGACAATCATACGGTATCGAAAACAGTAATTGATTTCATTAAATCTCCAGGGTGGATTTTTCCTCGTTACCGATAGCGTGGTTAGATTCTCATTCATTTCAATACTTAGATAGATATTGTGTTTCTTATGATGCAGTTGGCAACACCGGGAAGTCACTCGCAGTAAAGTTCATCAGCCTGGTGGCTCTGATCTTCGGGGTTTTCTTCGAAAAAATTCCATGGATTTACTCGTATTGCTCTGGAATTTCGCAGGCACTTTCGCTGATGCCCTTGTAGTCCACCATTTCTTCCTTCGCAGTTCCACATGAATCATCCTGTATATCGTAATTCAAACATTGGAAATAATGGATCCACTCGTCCATTATCTCCAGCAACTGGAAACTCCTTCGCTCCACCCCCAACACAACTTATACTCCGCGTGGAAGTTCATTTCGGAAATAATGTACATTTTGATCGGCCCAAGTTCACATTAACGCAAAGAGATGAATGGAGATGGATGAAATATCGTCTTCGCTTTGACTATTCCAGCCCGTCCAACACAATGGGATAATCGATTCGCAAAACTTGACAGAGGAATTCGGTTCGGATGTCGACTATTATGATTAACTATGGAAAACTTTGTAGCAAATGAAAAAGATGACAAGGCGGTTTTTCACGAGTGCGTATTTCCTTCTTCATTAGCGGGCTATTTGTTAATTATTTGTTTCGGTGCGGCTGGCAGTTGATGAATGCGCTGAGCGCGGCAATTCGTCAAGGACTGGCTATAGTTTTTTGTCTCGCGGAACAAATGGACGCTAATTACGCCCGGATATTTCAAATTTTCTCGTCGTAGGAAACAAATTTGTTTCAGAGGTACCTAGTCTAAATACAACTCAGTTATCCTCATGAGAATAATAATTAACGAATAACCAATTTTGGATACCCTGTATGCGATAAATCTGTTGGTAATGTAGATTTCGATAGTATCATTCCTGTGCTTCCATAAGGCGCAGTCTTGAAAATAACGCTACATCTTCCAAAATTTTCAAACTCATCATGAAATCTTCTCAGGAATTAAAAAATGGAATATTACACCAGGTGTTCCAGTTGAAATGAGAACGTTAAAGGCGACATCCAGTATAACCGGAAATGGTATGACCTGGAATATATTTTGAAATGAAAGAAAATGCTGAATGACCTTGAGGTCCAAGAATTCAGAATCCTAAGTTCTTTCTCTCTATCGTGAGAACCCCTGTATATATTTATGAACATGCTGATGCTATTAGTTAGAAATTGTGAATGGTGTATTACCGGATACAGGAGACTTACTAGTAGCTGATAGCGCTTTTGAGTCAGACGAGGAAAAAAATATTGATATTTCTTGATTAAATTTTGATTTTCTTTTTCTGGGGTTGAAAAAATGTTCGCGAGAATTTGAATCCATGTAGGGCAGGATTGAAATGTTTGTAGGAATCGATGCTTTCGTTCGAGTTTTCTGGATTCATCATCGATCTCTATATAAGATATAGACTTATGTATTATTTTTCTAACCAAAAAGTCATCTGGGGATGCTAAACTCTTAGGTCAGTCGATTTAGATCGTAGAGCTGGTTCAGAAAATACCCGAAGTGGCCCTAAAACTCAACTCCCATAAAACGGCCTCGATAAAAAATAGTGGCAGATCCTACCTTGAGTATCCAATGTTTTCCAGTACAAGAAGTTCACGGGCTGCAGCACCAGCCTAACCATTCCCACGTAGAAGAGTGTATCATCGTGACTCCAAGCCATATCACATGACGAATCTGCAACAAATCAGGTATATGAATCACACAAAGCGAGCTTGAAGTTCATGGAAAGTTTGACTTAGTACAGGAGAGTCATGGCATCAAGTCAGGATTCACGTTCTACTCAAATATACAGCCATCTTCTTTGATCATATTATTATCGTTACTCATCTCCTCAGTTGTCGTTATTTTCAATTTGTCAAATTGAAAGTCTAAAGCCAAAACCAGCTGAAAGCCGAATGATAATGTTGACAGTTGAATGCTGGCTGCCTCCTTTCTTGTAAATATCTAGTAAAATCTAACGGCATCAGGTAAGTTTGCTGAATTTCCTTCAGAAGGGACGACGGCACGTGAAATCAATTGCGTCCTGTATATCATCAAGTGTTGTCGAGCACTAGACAAGAGTGGTCGCTCTCCTCTAATTAGTAGAAGCAGAAGGGCATGAAAAGCAGAGGGCTTTCCACATTCGCACTTGCAATTACAGAGCGGGAAGGCGAAAATTGAAGTTCCTCCATGGTCAACCCCAGTGGTGTACCACGAAAACAACCCCGGCCCTCGATAGACTAAGAAATCGCTATAACAAGTGGAGGGCTACAAAATATCAGGTTATTTGTTGAACCTCGATTTTTATCATCGGCACGATAACAGTAGGATTTTTGATTGGAGAAATACTGTTTTTCATTTTCGTGGAATATGCACCCACTCAAAGAACAAATCAGTTTATTATCATCGATAGCCCTGTATAATGAGCCAAAAGGCTAGTCAATTTCGAATTTATTTGCGCTTTTTGACAACATTGTTTCGATTATGATATACCAGAAAATATCTGTGACATTCTTTGTCAATTTTTTCAGATGGGAACATACAGTTGTTTCATCAAATCTATGTAGGTAAAACATTCCTGAAAATGGCAAATATGCAACAATAGCCTTGAAAATGGTATATAGTTTCAGAAATATATATTGAAATGCCTAATATGACATTCGATTGGATGATTATGACACTTCCGAGAATTCTCATCATAGCTAGTGAACCATAAATGTCTTGAAAACATTTATAAAATAGTCCAAAGGGTAATATTTTCCAGTAGTTATAACCTTCCACGCAATTTTTTTTTCAGTCGTGTAGTTGATAATTATTGAACGGTATACTAATTATCATCACGTGACCACAAACTGAATTCAACGTTCTATATCGTTTCTCAAATTTTGATAATATAACATTCAAGAGATATTGCTTAGCCATTCGGTGTGACACCATTTATAGTCGTCACATTTCTCAATACAAACCGCGAATGTCTTTACAAAAAGATCGAATAGTTAGCGCTATAGACGCTGAAAGTAAATAAAAATAATGATAATAATAAAATATATAAATAAATAAAACCCAACAGTTGCCTGGAGGGTTCTCGAGGCAACGATATTGATTCGCTCCTCACTTTCAGTTTCAATTTGTTACGCCCCTGACCAGTAACGGTATTTAAAGGTGCCAAGGGAGCAATTGTTCGTCGAATCCATTACTCGCCACCAATTGAAAGGGAGTAATAATATTTTCCTCTCAACTTACAACTGTGAATGGGCTTTCATTTACGTTCTCCTCCTTTTTTGATTAGAACGGCGCATCATAGATCAACGGCAAGTTTATCATCTTAACTATACGAGGAATCCCATCGAGTGTGAATTGAAAAAAAAGAACACTTCAATTAGTATAGAGAAATGAAAGCTATCTGGGATGTAAAAAGTGTCACGTGTTCAAAACTTTCTGCGGACTTGTTGCGGAAATCTTCTACGACACCGACAGCTACCAGAAGTCTTCGAATTTTAATTTATACAATGATCTCGATAGATCAGTCAGGCTATTGGAATTCAAAAAAATCCCCAAACAATGAACAGGAGGTTTAATTTCATGTTCAACCTCTTCATCATTATCATTCATATTTTAATATATCATATTTTTAAAAATATTTGAATTTAATTATTTTTATGTTGGTACAATCACTCTACTGTGTCTATTATACTATTGTTCATATGATTGTTATTCTATTATTGACGAATTAATTGTTTCACAAGTGCCACTCGCAATACACGATATCGAAAAAAGTTTCTTTTTCATTTCTCTAAAATCCACCGTCAAGAATTTTCTTCAGTATATTTAGCATGTCCTCTCACCAAATTGGATAAAAATGAGTTCCTCAACCGCAAACCGTTCATCCCTGATTCTCATATCCTTAGGTATAAAAAATCTCAAAACAATGAATGAAACAACAAAATTTTCACTCTGGAAGTAACGTATTTAATATTTTCAAACGCTCAAACAAAAAATATCTCAATTATTTACGGGAAACGAGATTCTTGTGCATTTCTAAGACTTCCGCGTCCAAGAATGTTCTTCAGCATATTTCGCATGTCCTTTCATCACATTGTCCAAAATGGGATCCGCAAACCTTGCATTCCTGACTCTCATATCCCTAGCGGTACTCAGCAGAGAAGCGATGAGATCGTCCCTTCCGACCTGTCGGCAGCCGCCTAGCACATAGCACACCCTGTATACCAGCGCCGGCAGGTACAGGCCCAGAAGGAACACCGCACCCAGTCCCAGGACTATCGTGGCTGTCCTCGCGATGTACAGTTGGTAGTACTGAAAGAATTCCGTCAGGTCTGCTTCGTTATCTTGATGTGCTGGAGAAGCAGATGAGGTATCAGCTACTGATGTTCCAGCTTCGGATGTTGCTGATGCGATAACGAGACTCAAAATGATCGATCGGAGCAACATTCTGCCTGGAAGAATAAAAAAATGTTCAACGTCTGTTGCGGTATTCAGAATAGGAAGATATTTGTTGAGGTGTGATAGAGAAACAATGATTTCGCGTGAAATCATTGAAGGTTGTCATCAGTTCCATTATGTTGTTCCAATTTGAAGTCGTAGAAAAAGTATACTATGTGACAAGGGTACAAACAACTAAAACTCCTTAGATTTTTCGGAATCCCTTAGAATTCCTCACAATTCTTTGGAATTCATTGGAATACCTGATCTGTCCAGATATTCATGAAATACTCGTTCTACGTGAGGTCACGAGATACCATACAGAGTCTTATAAACTTCAGTTCTCATTCTTCCACTTGATATATGCTCAATTTTGGATCTGAATGAAACTTTCTTTCACAACATCATTACAAAATCAGATGGAAGATTCGAGAGAAAGGCACTAGGTAGTTAGGATCAATTTTTAGTGGCTAGTTATTTGCAAAGCAGTGTATTATTCTGATTTCTTTTACCACTATATGCATGAAAGATTAGCCACTAATGTTTCTGTTTTCATGAAAAAAAATCATTTCGAATACTCTCCAGTCTCTCAATAATATATTACTATCATTTCGAATAATCTGGACCAGTACGGTGTTTTTTTATCAGAATGAATTTTGAAATCCAGAAATCATTTTTTCTCAATATCGTTTATATACCTTTTCTTTTAACGTAATACTAAATTTACTTAATCATTCTCAAATAAACACCAAGAAAATTCTCAAGATTTCAATAGAAAAATGAAGGAAAACTTACCTTGACTATCGTAATTCCACTGATATACAGGATCATGAAATGTACTTCTCTAGGAACTACTCTGATGGCACTAAGAATTGAAGGAAACAAAACAGTCCTTAAATATATCAGCAGGTAAATTTGTTGGTAGGTATATGGACAATAAGATAAGTACTTACCCAAATGTACGAAGTGCTCCCTTACAAAATTCTGTGAAAGATAAGAAAACATTTTTGGTTTCCCAGAAGATTTAAGGGATCGAAGGTATTGACCAGGAGAAGTAGGTATATAGGTACCTACCTATCTATACCTACCTATGAAAAGCATTATTTCTATTATTGGTTTATAATAATTGGATTCGATACTAATCGATATCTATACTAATCGAAACCTATATCCATATAAGTATCCAGGAAATACTTACAATGAAAGTACTGACGCACAGGCGCACACACGAATGACTGAAAAATATCAAGCCTGATCTGAAAAATCCAGTCACTATATGTATGTATAAATATTGTATTTCACAAGGCATATTGATTTATGTAATGTCTCAGATTCTATAAAAAACAGTTGACCCATGAATAGGTGATATGGATTTTTATATTGCTTTATTTAATCTAGCTAGGTTTCTGTAGATCCTTAATATCCAAATATTCATTTGCTTACCATCATAAATCTAGGACCTACTCACCATCACAATATCACAATCTCAATCACAATATCAATTTGCAGGTATGAGTAATCAACAGATACGAAAGTCCACTCATATCGAAAACACTTTTTTCATTTCCACTCACAAATATATTTTCAAAGACGCTGCAGAACACATCAATGAATATCCTTGCAAATGGCGACACCTACCGATGTACGATGCAGTTAAGATATTATCGTAGTAACCTTTGTTATAAAAATTCCTACTTTTTGTGCCAGCTACCTTTGTAAACAGTGAAGAAAATTCACAAAAAATGAGGTTATGGTATCAACTCATGTCAATGGAATAATGTTCGTATAATCTGTGATGTTCAATGAGGGATTGAAACATGGTCACGAAGACTAAAGTTTCACGTCTCCAATTGTTAGGTTGGATTTATCTCACAGTTGTCATGGAATATTCCTTTTCATCCGTCTTGATAAATTAACTGAATGAGGTGTACTGCATTTTCACAATTTTGAATACAAAGTTTCAAAGAATATGAACATATCTCATCGAATAAGAAAATAGGGAATAGGGGAGCTTCTGTCTCTTCAAAATGAATCAAATATTTCATCTAACATACTCACTTCCATTCTCATGATCATGATACTCCCCAAAATTCCTGGAATTTCAAGATGAGAAATCCAGAAGGATCTTCTTCACTAGAAAGGGTACATGACATGAAGGAACAATAACAGGGATATTTTCATGGGTGGAGTCATATGTTCTATTAATATTCATTCTTGCTGTAGACAAATCTCCAGCTTCCTGAAGATATGTTCATTGATTTCGTTCACTTGTTTCAAAGATTGCCATCTGTCAACAGAGAGGAATGGATCACAGCTTTGTACATCTACATGTTCCAAAGGAAGTGGCAACACCAAGCTGAAAAAGTAATCAACATACAGAGTTCTGGTATAAAAGTGATTGATTGCTCACCGAAATGCATGCAGAAACATTCTGAATGGCAAAACATCTTTTCTATTACTATAAGTATAATCTCCGATAATTGTGTGCCCCAAATATGAGCAATGGACCCTTATCTGGTGTCTGCGGCCTGTTACTGGTTTGATCAGAATCTTTGTGGCTGGATAGTTGTCATATAATCCTTTTTCTAGCACAAGAAATATAGTTCTAGCATTCCTAGGTTTAGAGCAAAACTCTGATTTGAGTGTACACATCTTTTGTATCTCTTTAAACCTTGAATCTTCTCCTGTTTGTCATGAAAATGAAATTTGGATGTACTAGTTCGGTAAGAAAATGAATTGTTCAAAATACCTATTGGAATATCTACATTAACCAGTTCATTTGAAAATATGCCCCTGACTAAGGCAATGTAATATTTCTCCACTAGCTTTCCTGAAAAAGCGTCAGATACCATTTGACATGCTTTTTTATTTAATGGAATACATATCACTCCACTAGTCGCAAAATCTAAGCGATGTGGGAAGTAAAACTCATGAAATAAGTTTTCATTCGCCAAAAGTGGGTAATGCTCTCTCAGTTGTGTCTGTAAGGTAGTCTGAAAAATATAGGATAAGATATAAGTAGACATACATCTCTTGAATTTGTACTAACCTCTTTAGTATTGTTACTGTTAATCTTGATATCATAATCCTTACAAACTAATAAAATATTGTCACTGTGATACAGTATTTTCATTTTTTTCTTGCGAAAATAGTAGGAAATACTTGTCCAAATCCGTTTTAAAAATGTGAATATAACGTATTGCATTCTAGATAACAACACAATTTCAAATTTCTGTGACTGAAAAAATTAGAAACAGTTGATGTATATCATGGGATCACAGATTTCAGAAAATAATAATCCACAGAACTAAAAGTCAACAGAATGACACTAATTAATCTGAAATTGGTAAAATGCAAATGTTGGTAAAAGAATTGGATAGCATAGAAAACACTCGCAGAGGAATGTTTTCTATGTTGGATAGTTCGTCCATCAATTCAAATCAGCACATGCGTATGAGTCCATACATTTTATATAGGGATTTCAAATGAATAAAACAATGTAACATTTCCTAATTCAGATATCTTAATGTAAGAACCATAGGTAGGTATCATTTTAATCTGGTACAGCAACCTTCTGAGCTTGATTTTCTTAAAAATTTAGCAAAATTTCTATAGTGTTAAGTATAAATAATAATGAAAACACAAATCTGTTAGAGCAATCTATATTACATATTCAACATCATTGGGTGATCTTACAAACATAATGAATGAGAATTTATTGAGTGGAACAGATCAACATTATTTAATACAAAATGATAATGCGGTTGGTGTGCATTTCATTTTCACTTACAAGATTGTGCCTGCTGCTCCTCTTCTTTTTTCTTCTGTTTCTCTCTCATCATTTCTGCATCTCTAAATGAATCAAAAAGATCATTTATCATTATATAGCAAATATAGCAAAATAAAAAAATATATCAAACCATCACCATATAAGAATATTTGCCAGATAACTAATGATGAACCCTTTTGTCTTTATGTACCTACAATTGATTCAATCAAGAATAATTCAATGTAATTGGAAAAACTGCAGATACAAGAAAAATAAAGTTCCTAGGTATATAATTGAGAATTTTTGACAGATACAGAACAGATACTGTCATGAAAAATCTAAGACATTGATATATTTATCACTTGAAACTATCAGAAAATTGAAGGCCGATTCATAAGTAGATTGAAGTTCAAGTAGAAAAAATAAGTAACAATAACAGATAAAAACCAAATAGAGACAGTTTTTAAGCACTCCAAGTTATTTTCGACATTCCAGCAATTATAAACATTAATAAAAGCATGAGGATAACATCAAGAGTCCAAAATGACATATATATCTATAATCATCATGCTGAAATTTTTGTGACAAGAATCTCACACGCATTTTTCAATGTCTCCAACCTGATAATACCTATTATGTAGTTGGTATATTATATATTTATAGTATCAGTAGTCAAGTTCTCACCTTTGTTTTCGTTGTTCCAAAGTGAGACCATCTTTATTTTTATTTTTATCAGCCTGTAGTTTCTTTTGATTCTTCTGCCTGGCGAGTTCTCGTTGATTTCCACCTATGGGAAACCATGACAAAAATTAGTAGAGGAAAATCAGAGATTGGTATTACTCACGGGTCATGTTCGGAGATGAATGAAAATTCAGAGGAAATTAATGAATTAAATGATGTAAAACTGAATTCTGCCCCCGAAGGCCGCAGCCTCTTTCCCTTATGAAGTGACTTCAATACCGATACGCGATACCAAACCAACAATTTTGTGTCAGATTTCAGAATGAACTGCCACAAAACAATACCATGACATATTCCTCTTGTCGGAAATGTCATAATGCGTTTAGATCTCTACGGTGCTCCTAACCACAATGCCGCGGATTTTAGTCACAGATTTCCTGCGTCCTGCGTGTGCTGTGCTTCTGTCTCTGTGGCTGACTGGCTGATTCTCTGATTGTCCATCAAATATCATAATAATAGCTGTTTAATGCTAATGGATGTATTTGTTGGGTGCACTTCTATTTTTTTAGTGGATATTTTTGAAAACTTCTTCGTGAAAATGTTGGTTGTTTGTTCGAATCACTGATTTTTCAGTCAAAATCAAGTCCGTTCCATTTGAAATTATTATTTTATTGCTGGTCGAAGGAAACAGTGGCCATGTGTGATAACGAAAACACTGATAACCAAAATGTTGAATCTCCAAATCCTTTGAACTTGGATCAGATTACAAACGATGATATCAAGAGTCTTCTGATATATTTCTCCAAGAATACATATGGGGCCAAACCAGATGACTTGGTGGTAAGGAATCTCATATGTTTACACCCATGACCTAACCCAACTTTTGCCATCAGGGAAATACTATTTTACAAGGATGCATTAGCCTGATGAAGCTAGACTATAGCCTTATAGTGGTTCAGAACAATAACGGTGAATTGAGCTCTAACTACCCTAGTCAGCTACCAATTCTGGAATATGAGAAAGGCAGCAATCAAAATCTCAACTCTTGTCAGTCAGCACAAAGAACCACTAACACTATTTATGAAAGCATTTATGATGTTCAAAAAATACGTGATTTATTCTACAGAGCCAAATATGCAAGGTTAATATCAATTTTTGGCAAGATGTTCAAGTACAATGAATGTCCTTTCTTATTTTGACAGATGTCGTGCCCGTTTCCCAATACCTGTGATACTCTACAAAGGTAAATATATATGCCGCTCCTCCACATTATCAGGGGGTCCAGAAATTTATGGCCGTTCTGGAATGGACTTTTTTTTCAATGGTATGGTTGATACATCATCAAAACCTAAAATGGAAGAAGAAGTTGTTGAAGTTCCTTGTGAACCAGAGATTTCTTCAACCCAATCAGACTGGCAACTTTTTGATAGAGTTAGAAGACAAGACATCACATTACTAAAAAAACTCAATGTTGGCACAATAGTTGACTTCATGGTTGAAAAAAAAAAAGTTAAATTCGGCATGTAGTAAGTTATTCTTATTCATGAAATATCTGTTGATTGATTAATGGTGCTGTTTTAGTGTAACATCTTCAGAAAAAGTTGACAAAGAGAAACGATATTCAGATTTCAACCTGATATCTTTGCCATATCCAGGATGTGAATTCTTTAAAGATTTTCGTGACAACAACTTCAATGCAGAGGGCCTCATATTTGATTGGAGTCAAGAACAGTGTGATGCAACTGTAAATGTCCCAGATAATCCATTACTAGGACAGTTGAAAATTGAATGGGCTAATTACAAGGATTGGGATTTAGTTACCATGACACAAAACTATATGAAATATCTACTTAGATATTTTCAGGTAAGAATATTCTTTGTTGAATGAATTCAGACTACAATTCTAATGTTTCAGGATAACAGTTCTGGAATTTTGATACACTGCATCAGTGGATGGGACCGTACCCCTTTGTACATCTCTATGATTCGCCTCAGTTTGTGGGCAGATGGTTTAATCCATCAAAATCTAGATGAACATCAGATCCTCTATTTGACTATTGCCTATGACTGGATGCTCTTTGGACACCACCTCAGTGATAGGTTGGATAAAGGAGAAAACATATTTTTCTTCTGCTTCTACATGCTGAAATATTTAACAAGTAATGAGTTCTCAATGTCTACCATCAGGTAATTCTGCAATAACTTTCATTCTGCTTACAACAAAAAGTGTCTCTCGAATGATGGTTTGATAGAAGTAGAATATATTTATAATTCATTCTGCACATTTTTTTGCAGGCACAAGAGAAAATTGACTGAAAGAGTTGTTGAGGAATGTGTGAATAGAGCAGACAGTGATTCACAGCTAGAGCTCCTTTTGGAAAATGATCTGAGAGGGTCAAATATCAGTCTCAATTCGATATGTTCCACAGTTAGTAACAAATCCCAGGAACCCAACTACTGGTATCACCATTCTGATGAACCTAATGGGTGAGTGTTGTATTGATTATACCTTATCATAATAAAATTTGATATCCAGAATTATCATGTGTCGGGAAAGGTGAAGGGAAATATAATGAAGTATATTTTTCAAGTCATAAGATTCTCATTCGTAAAGAATCCTGGAACATTGCCAATCAGCTTTTCATTCTTTCAAAATCAAAACAATTCGATGAATTAATAATCATATATCAATTAATGTAAATGTTAGTACTATCTCTAACCACACAAATAAAATGTGATGAATCTATCATAAACTCATTAGCTCTGTATACTTTCATGAAACAGATAGTCTAGGGACTTTGAACGTCAGCTATGATAAGATGTTGTTCACCTTCTATTTGAAAATTAACGTGCATTCTCTCGAATCATTGTATGAGACGCCAGCACAAACTGACTGGGGTTATCACTTGGCAAAAAGTAAAAGATTCAATCAAGATACTCGAAAATTTGAAAATACTAGAGGAACAGAAAATAAACCTTCATATATCTACAAAGGTTGTCCCTGCATTGTTTGCAAGCCTTCGCCTAATATCTTCTACATAGGTGTTGATGTAAAAATAATGTATTTTTGGATGAAACGATTTAAAATATTTCCAGCATTTTCCCTAACATAGAAACATAGAATCACCTTTGTTATTTCAACCTGTATATTATTGTATTTTTTGATTTGTGATTACTTTTTGAATCTCATTTTTGATGCTCATATCCATCTCTTATGGTTTTCGAGTTTACAACATACTTTTTGTTCAAAACTCAGCTCTAACCTAATGTTTATTACTGGGATTCACTACTTAGTCAAGGTGTAAGGTTAAAAGTGTAAAATAAATAAGTAAATGAGGCACATAAATAATGTGCAAGCTATATGATAGCATGTTCACCCTAGGTATATACAATATTTTTTCCACTACTAACACTGAAATATCAGCATGTTTCTTTAACGTTTCGGTTGATGATGAACGTTTCATTAGTTCTGTAACCATCGGTATCAACGAGTGTATACAACATATCATCGACGCTTTCGACAGTTCATTATTTACCTAGGTCACAAAAGTGTTACCTCTCATTAGAGGACCTCCTTGAATAATGGTGATTTCTCAGGTTGGTAGTGGAAAAAAAATCATACCACCTCCTCGATTGACCTACGGAGAGTATAGTAACTGGATTCCGGCTTCCAGGAACCCCACCAACGGCAACTCGCTGGACGTCCGCGACAACCTCTCGCTGGGCGCGTCAGCGTCGCCCCAAGCGAAGCGCACCTCGCCGGTGACGGTGCCGGTCGGGTCCAGGCTGAAGCGCACCGAATCGTCGACCACCGCCGGCAGCATCCACAGCAACCACAGCGCGCAGAGCAACGTCAGCGCCGGCAGCTGGCAGGTCGTCACCACCACCGGCTCGCTGCGCGGCTCCGATTCCTCCAGCGGCGGCGACACCTTCTCGCATTCCTCCATGAGCACCGTCATCGACGGCGAGGAGTGGCTGCAGGACGGGGGGGCGTTCCCCTTGCCGTGGTGAGTCGAACGGGCATCGCGAGATGCAGTGCACCATTTCCTTCGACCATGATGTGAATATAGATAGACTGGTGTCCCAACTCCCTATACCAAGCCACTAGAATGAGTTGCAGACCGCTGCCTGCTCGATTTTGTCGAATTTGAACACCTGAGTAAGGCTTCCCAGGGTCAAAAGTAGATGGCGTCACCTCTGCTGATCTCAATGGTCATCTTGGAAATTTTGGAAAACTCGATTTGAATTTGAAATCCAACATGAATGCAAAAATTGAACCGTTAGCTGTCAGATACCCGTCATTATCAGTAAAAGCGGATTTTACTTACAGGATGGACGATCGTATTGTCATCTCCACTCGTGCGGTGCCTTAGTGAAGTTCTCTATCTTTTCAATATTCCTGCAAAATGAAAATTCTATTGTCATTGCACTATTTCTTCATATAACTTGTGAGTTTGTTAGATTGTTTTTCACATAAATCATTAGTATGTTCTGTCCATTATAGTTATCTGTATTTCCTAATAATTCTATGTTTATGAGCTAGACATGTTTTCTTCTGTATCTCTTTATGTACTTACAATTGGTTTTTTTCTTTCAGTCGCAAGGATCGGCTATTGAGAGTGCGTGAATATTTCTACGGATGCTATTTCCAGTCGATCGGATGCAAGAATATGAAATGCGGTCCAGATTCGTCTTTCGGGACAATCATTGGAAACATTGCCGAGAAGGTAGGATTCTCTCAAAGAACTTAACGAAATCTGTTCAAGAAACGTATTCCTAATTGTTAATCGAATGAGTCATTGGCAAATGATTCAATTTTGATGACTGATTAAATTTAAGGTGTTCTTTTTTAGATTAGGGTGTATTTTGTGTTCTGTTATCAACAACACAGATCAACTTTTTTTATTGATTTGTCTTTTTCTTCATCGTATTAAAGACTTCATAGGAATGACAATACACACAACTTTCAATTTATAGAATAGAATAGAATAGAATAGAATAGAAATTTATTCATCATTGAAAATTCTACATCTGTATTACATACATTTATAAAATTTTATCAGACTAGTCAAGAACAGGAATAAAAACATTTGAACAGACACAAACATTTTAAAATAGAAGTTAAAGGATTAGAGTTTTATAATATTGAATACTCATTTAGATTGTAAAAATTCCTCAACAGAGTAGAATGCATTTTGGACTAGATGATTGTATAGAGCTGATTTGAAACTTCCTAAGCTACATGCGTTTCCAAATAGTTTGAGTGCATGGTTATAGCAGATGATACCTTGATAACTCGCAGAGTCCTGTCCCAGAGCCAAACGAGAATAAGGTAGTCTTAGTTCATTACCTCTTCTAGTATTGTAGATGTGGATCATATTATTTTTGGTATGGTGTGTTTCATTTTTTTTAATGTTCATTGTAATCGTATAAATGTAGAGGCTGGGTAAACTCAGTATGGCCAGTTGGATGAATGTACTCTTACATGATTCTTTGTAATGTAGACCAGCTAGACATCTTATCACTTTTTTTTGAATTTTAAAAACTTTTATTGCATGTGCCGAGTTCCCCCAGAAGGGCAATCCGTATGATAGAATGGATTGTACAAGTCCATAGTAAATCAGCTTAAGTACATGTAGCGAGACTGTTTCTCGTAATTGTTTTATTACAAAGCACATACTGCTCACTTTCGTGACAAGGTTTTCTATATGTACTTCCCATGTTAATTTCTGATCTACAGACAGGCCTAGATACTTAAACTGACTCACTTGCTCTATGGAGTTGTGATTAACTCTTATTAGGGGACAGTGATCATACGAAATGTTTTTTTGTTGGAAAACCATGAAGACCGTTTTACTATTATTGATTATTAAGCCATTATTTTCACACCATCTGGCGAATTCTTCTGCAGCTGAGTTTGCTGATTTTATAGAGAGCAACAGTTTATTCTCTGCCAATATTTTACTTGTATCATCTGCATAGATTATCGTTTTTTGCTGGACCATACTCGCGAGTTCTATGTCACTCATGAATATTATAAAAAGAAGTGGCGCAAGAGTTGACCCTTGAGGAACCCCAATTGACACAGACGCAGGTTGTGATTTCACAGAATCAATAACTACTACCTGCGATCTGTTTTTTAGATATGAGGCCACCCAATCGTTGGCAACCCCTCTGATTCCAGTTCGATATAACTTCTCCAGTAGTAAGCTATGGTTCACTGTATCGAACGCTCTAGTTAGGTCAAAGAACAGAACAATTGGGAATTGTTTGTTATTTAGTTGCATATATATGTCGTTGCAGAGTTCGTTTATTGCAGTTGAAGTCGATCTTTGTTGTCTAAAGCCATGTTGGCAGCTGGGAATGAGTTTGAAATATTCAACAAATTTAACAAGCCTTAGGTAGTAGCTGAAATCTATAATTTTTGCAATCTGCGATTGCAGGCACACATTTCGGTAGTTGGCCAACTCATTTTTCAACCCTTTTTTTTTATAAATAGGTACCGATTTAGAAATTTTCAGCGCTTCCGGGTATGTTCCATCAACAAACGATTTATCTATTACGTGAGATAGTGGATAGCATATTAAATCACCAACAATTCTTAGAGCCTTGCCATTAATTTCATCTATACCGGGTGATGGAGTTTTTGTTGTTTTTGTGATAATATCTTGTACCTCCATATATGTTGTCGGGTACAGGAATAATGTAGAATTTGAGAAGGGGGACAATTTCAGATTATTCATTTTTGGTTCTGTTTTTTTGATTCCCATGAAGAAATCATTAAAGTGATTGCCAATGCTGGCTTTGTCTGTGACATTATGATTATTAATAGTGAGCTCAAATTTGTCATTGGTATTTGTATTTTTTCTCCTTTCATTAATAATTTTCCAGCTCTCCTTGCTTATGTTATTTGCATTCAGTATTCTTTTGTTGTTATATTCTGCTTTAGTTTTTTTCACCAATTGTTCATAAAGATATTTCAGTTGTTTATATCTGGTTTTTATTGTTTCATTTGTTGAACACTTAGCTATTCTACACAAATCACATACCATTTGGTGTAGATCTTTAATTTCTTTATTTATCCACGGTTTAGCCCTCGTATTTTCATTTATTCTAATTTTTTCCAATGGAAAAGCAATGTCGTAGTAGTACAGAAGAATTGAATGAAAAATATTGTATCCTTCATTTACATCATCCGCTGTATAAACATCCTCCCATTTTTCACTCTTTAACAGTTCTCTGAAAGTTATCAAGTTATCATCTGAGTATTTACGTTTATAAATAGTTTCTTCACTACATTTATGTGGTCTTGGTAATGGGAATGTACAGATTTGAAATTTATGATCTGAAAGATGCGTATCTTGGACATGACAATCGTTTGGCTGGAGGTTATTTTCGGATATTCAAGCTAATGCTATGATAGTAATGTTGGTAATATTTCGAATGTGGAATTTTGATTTTAAATTTTTATTATATGTTAGTTAGTGATGTGTGCGAAATCCACAATGATTACAAATCAGATTATATGTTTGTTGTTGTTCAACTGAATACAGATCAATTTTTATATGATTTTCTCCATCAAATTTTCCAAAACTATTCAGGTCTTGGAAATATTGCGACAGTTTTGGGTATGACATTTTATACTACCTTTTATAGTAGAAAACATCGATGTAGTTAATGATTTCATTTATGTGAGTAGTTTTTGATTTGCAATCAGTAGGAGTTGCAAATCGAAGTATTTATTTTATGATCTCAACAGAAACCAACAATTTTATAGGGATTGTTCCAAACTGTCCGAAATGATTTTCCACTTGTTATTACAGTACAAACTACTTCCAATGAAGTGTCACGTAAACTGGTGTAGCAATATGGTTGTAGAAACATCAACAATGGTGATATTTTGAATGTGAACTTTTTTCCGTTAATCACTCATGCTATTAATTAATGATTGACGATATGTCGATTTCAAATCAAGTTATAGAATTTTTCCGGTTTATATTTTCTATGTATTAATTCATTCAACTTCGCCTATACCATTGTTTTTTCGAGTATAATACGTACTATATACAGTATCAGGAAATTAGGCTAAGAATATGGTTATAGAAACATCGATATAGTTGATATTTTGATTTATGTATTTATTATTATTTTTTCCATTTATAATAGGTATATTTTCTATGATTGTTGCGGTCCATAATCTAAAATTGTATTTGAATCATGTGATTAACCTCTCCCTGAACATTTTTTATATCACAAATTTAGGCTGATGATATTATATGTAGAATAATCGATGAGATAAAGTTTGAATGGAATTCCATTCATTATGTTATCTGGTTCAACTATTAAATTGTTATCTACGAGATTGCACTACATACTTATTTCAGTTAGGTGTTTGGGATTCAATCTAATGAGGAAATTCTAGGAAAATTGTCAAAGTTTGTAATAATCTGAATGTTTTTGTTCCCATTTGAACCCTAGGATAATTTGAGTGTTGGTATGAATCTAATTCACCGATGACTTGTGAAATATCTGTTTTAACTATTTCAAGAATATTAGTAAGGTACTGATGCTATCGATCTGAATTAATTTGTTATCTTTTGAGGCGATATCAATGATTTCGATTTGCTATTGCAGATATTATATCATTTTTGGATATATCATCATTATCATCGGTATTATATTATCATTGATATATCGTCGGATTATATTATCCGGATTTCGGTTGTTCGGAGCAGCTTTCGTCTCATCAGTTTCAATATTCCTGGGCTCTTGTACTCTCTGGCTTTTTTTGTAACCGAATGTATAATGTACAAAATGTAATGATCTGTCTTTGATACTAAAATGAATTCTATTCAATAAAACAATTTTCAAATTTTGCTTTTATATGACGCATTGAATTGTTGAATTCCCTTTCTCTTCTACCCGAAAACACGACTTCAAACCACTACATATCATCGGAAAGTCAAAATAATATGGCCACGTTGCAACTATTTTCAAAACTCAATTTTCTCGCTACTAAAATATATCTATTCTATTTACCAAAATGAAATAGAAAAAAATTCTCAAGATCATATCTTGATTATAATGAATGCAAAAAACGGTAATGTTCTGTACACCGTATTTTTCCAAAGTACAAAAGTAAAAATTGGTATTTGTTTGATTCGGTAGTAGCACCATTTGGCCATCAATAAATTCTAGAATGAATGCCAGTCAAAATCATCACAATTACCACTCTCGAACCCACACACGCAATTTTATGATTTGATAACCTGTAGTTTTTTATTAAAATTGATATGGCATATTGTCTCTTAGTCTTGTAAAAGTTATCCTTCGAATGTCGTCCGATTCTAGAGGCTCAAATATTGAGAATGCCTCAGTGTATGCTTGAAAAATGTGTTGTGCTGACATCACATGAAACGTAGATATAATGTAGGAATAGACCGCACGAATTATTTTCCTTGAGTTGTTTGAGATAAGTTTCGAAACTTTGACAAGCTAAATGGTCAAATGCAAGTTCGTTCATTTCACACCCTAGTGATTTTTCTCTTCAAATTAAAATTCAATCGGTAATGGGGTTGAATTATTTCACCGGATAAATTGCACACAGAATATCTCTATCACCTTTCGAACGTGGAGAAAGTTGGAGTTCTAACATTCCACCGGAACATATGATGTCACGGACTTTTTTTTTCCTTCAGAGAAAGTAAAAATATGATTACTAACGGAATAAATAAATAATAAAACACGTTGAGAATTCTTTATTTGAATCGATTCTGTTAATTTGTTTCAACGGGTGTTTTTATGGTCAACAAGAGTATCAACGAAAAGAACAAAATCGACCTTGTAAATCATCTGAACTTTTACATATTTGTATTGCTACTAAACCTGTATTCAGTTCAAGAATTGATGACGCCTTTCGTTCAAAAACATTCTGAAATGATATACTGTCGTCTGCAGCAGATAGTGTGCATACAAAATTGGTGACATCATGAAACTGTATTTTTCGATGTTCATTTGGTATTTCATAGTAGTAAGACTCTGAATCATTTCAGCCAATGACCTCGATATTTATTTTCTCACTGACATGCATTTTGTATTTTTAAGTTTCTGAATCTTGTATTTTTCAAGAGGGAATATTTGCTTTGGTTTCGTTAGTACAATAATCAGAAGATTCAAGAGCATCATTAACAGCAAATATTTGTGCCTCTTAAACGTTTAAAAATGTTACTAAAAAGAACAATGTAAAATTATATAAATATAAGTATATATATTTGTAACCTGTTTTTTATCCTCAACCCATATCAGTGTTTCATATCTAGAGAGTGAACCCAAATATAGACTACACGTCATCAAAGTGAAGTAATACTACGAAATACTACGAATGTTTTGGCGTTCTAATGCAAATACTATAATCTGTGAATATCATGATTTTTTTTTTTACTTATCGATACATACACTAACACAAATTGAATATATTTCTCATAATCAGGATACCAAGTATTGAAGCGTCTGCAGAGTGAAAACTCGAAAGTAACTACTAAAATCCACCAAGTTTCAACCACTGAGACTTCTTTTGGTTCAGACAATTTGAACTGCTTTCCGTTCGTTCACTTTTTTGCAAAATAAGCAACAAACAAAATATCATAATTAATGTGTAATGTCGATGACATCAGTTATGTGAAACTGAAAATCTGAGTCTTAAAAATTAGCGATTTGGCTTGTATTCGGCATGGTTACTGTCGTGGAATATTTCATTCTGAACTTGATGCAATGAAACAATCAATAATATATTTAAATAATTTATTCACCTATCAATCTTCTGCACCATCTAAAAATTAATATTTTTTTACAAAAGAGAGCAAACATAAGGATAGTTCTGATTCAATAGGTTACAAAATATTTTTTTGTTGTTCTCGCACAGCCTTTTTTATCACCCACAATTACATGTATTGTGTGTCTTGGAGATTGTAGCGAGGACAGATTTTCCGCCTTTCAGAATGAAAAATACACAAAAATTGCAAATATGATTCAAACTGTCTTGCTCTTGATTCAGAATCAGACCGATGTTCAAAATATGTTCATAAATAATCCAAGTGGGCAGTTTTTGTTAATGCAATACCAATTAGTAATAAATGAGGATGATATTGTGAGAGTGGAATAATGTTCTTTTTTGCTTTTTTGTTTTTGATGTATTTACCTTTCGAAAGTGCTGTTGTACTTATGCTATAAGTAAAGAAGAAAATGAAAGCTTTAGATTCACCTGTAAAAAAGTGAACACCAAGAAAGTCTCAACATTGATGATTATTACTTCTAATTCTCTGTAAGCATGAAATTAAGTGACTCTTTGCTCACACCAACGTTCTCTCTAATTCAATGTACGAAAAGCTACCTAGAAGAATGTCAAAAGGTACACTTGAAATTGTCTCTGAATTCATTTCGAGTATGGGAAAATCAATGTATATACAAATCAAGTTATGTCCACACTATCAAACATATATTTCGAGCCAAATTGTTACTCGCATTAAATTTATATGAAATTCACACAAGTTTTCAAAAAATAATTTACAAACGCCAAGAACAATTCAATAAGGGGACTAGATGAGAGGCACGAAGTCTATAACATTCATGTTTCAAGCAATCCCACAAAATACAATGGCCTAACATCAAGTTTTTATAATCATCTTAATCATGATTCATGAAGACAATCAGAATATATATGAATCAGCACAGGATGTTGTGTTACACTAAGATCAATTCAACAGTGCCTTATTTTGTCGCCAAATTGAATATATTTTCATTATTTCAATTGACTTTGATAATTTAAGAATTGATTGAAAAGTAAAATTGATTAGCAAATAATAGAAGTCAACCAAACAAGTCAGTGGCGTCAACAGAAAATATCAGCTCCACTACACTGTGGGCTTGCATGAAGAAGGAATTGATTAAACATAAAGACTGGATGAAGAACAATAGAATTCAATTAAACAAGTCAATGGTGTCAACACAAAACTGAAACCATCAGAGATTCAATAATTACCTAAACAATTTGCCATCTATCTCACCCCATATCAAATGTGTAACTTCCAAAGAAAGAAAAAGAACATCTTTATATACAGTACGCGAGATCTCTTGATGAAGGGCTGTATATACTTAAGACGAGACTGAAGTAGGAATCTCTTGAGGTGCTCTTATGGTTGATGGAACAAACTCGGCAGCTTCAGGATTGAGTTTGGAGTTTGCCACATTATCTGGTGAAGGTGTTGCACTGTAATATCAAATGATGCAAGATAAGCACACCAACATTGGAGAACAATACATAGACACAGACATTATTCATATGAGTAAAAGAATGATTCAGACAAATGAAATTGACACAAGGGTCATTGGTGTCAATAATGAAAAATATGCAATGCCCTGGAGAAAAAGTTTGTGTGGATGAGTACTTTCAAAGAAGGAAACCAACTTCATGTGTGAAATGAACCTGTTATGATTTCAATATTATGTAAACTTATGTGAATCAATGAATCACCTAACAGTATATATGATTATCTAATTTGATACAAATATCTGTTGATCAGATTACCTAACTGGTTGATACTGTAGTGGCACACCCAGTATATGTTCTTATTGGAATTATTCAATTGAAGAAGTTAAGTTTATTGTTCTTTGAAATTGGACTAGGAGTTTTGTTGCATCAGTAAAAGTAAAACGAGTATATATGGATAGATACACCTAATTTGTATTCTCTGTGCAAGCAAGGTGAACAATACATATCACCTTGTTTGTGTTATAGCTTATACATATTTCAATGTTCATTAATCATGAAGCAGTAACCTCTCATGTAAAAATTTTTTTCCAAGTGGACAAGTTTATCTCTACCATTACTGAAAAAACTGGATTCAAAAATGTATCTCAACATATTGTATTTGTAGTAATTAATCCAATATCCAGTAACCTTGAAATTTTCATCTCATTGAAGATAGATTCAGGTAATACTTATGATTTAATATTTCAATAGACTCACCTTTGTTGAGTTGCTGGGGTTCCAGGATTAGTTTCATCATTCATGAATGCCTCAATGCATTGTTCCATAAGTGCTTCTTCTTCTAATCGTTGCATTACCTACAAGATAACGTTTTACAGTAGTGATAGTTGATGTATGTATCCTGAGACTAACCTCTTTATCAAACTCTTCCTCATTTTCCATCCATAGGTACTCTGAGAAATCATTGTCAGGGGTAGTATTGAATTCCTCAACATTATTTTCGATACTCTCGGAAAAGTAGGAATTGTCTTCATAATTATAGATGCCATTGTCAGTGGATTGATTACCTGGCATTTTCATAGTCTGAAAGGTAGATATTGGTAATTCAATAGAGCATGCACTCAATATTCCTCCATTTTATCATAGACAAGCACAGCAAAAAATCAGTTTTTTACTCACCAAAAATTGGAACGCCACAGAGATGAGATGAGGACGTTTAACCTGGTTTGTAGAATTTGTTGAGAAAATTAGATCGTATTTTCCTCCCTTACTGCTTCAAGCCTCTCAATTTCTCAAACGAAACTTTTTTAGACGCAACCACTCTTCAACTATGTTGTCAAACAAGCGATTTCAGACGAATATGAACGAAAGGCAACCAGGGACACCAAAAAACAAAAATGGTCGAATACTCTACTTATTCTCGGAAACTAGGTTCCACGATGACCAACAGATGAGGACACTCGCAAAACTGGGGACACTAACCTTTGGTGACCTTTTTCGGAATGCTTTTTGGAGGTGCCTTTCACCACTAAACTGGCTCGAAAAAATATTCTTCAATCGATATAAAGAGAAATGTACGCTGGGTTGCCTAAATCGTCACATACTGGATCCAGAGATAAGTTGCCAACTTGCATATTCAGAATCACAACTGTAGTGTAGTTGAGAATATTTGTCATAGGTAGAGCTGGTGTTGCGTGGTCTTTGTCAGGCTAGCCAATGCAGTGCCAGCGACACCTATTCTCGGAAAATTAAAACAAAATTTACACTTTTGAAGTTTATTTTTATGGCGGGAACATAGATCAGCATCCATCCTAATAATATGTCTCCAGAGATTAGTTTTCAGAGGTTTTGCAACATAGCTCACAAAATATGTAAATTTTCATTTTAAAAAGTTGGTAGTCGTAATTTCAAAAGGCAAGTGGAAAAATTCGGACCAAGGAGGCTATGGAAATCAAAATCACAGAGAGACGCGTAGTCTGTGCCAATTGTTTAACAGTTGGGTATTTTTCTGATTCTGATTCAGTAACTGGTATGGTAATTGGATGTCTGTAATTGGTAAAATGATGCAAGGAATGCAAGGAAGAACGTTAAGTGCAAAATAGTGTATTTCAGTTCGATATATATATATATATAGAAACAAATATTTTCCAACAACAGTATTAGGTACCACATATATAATGAAGTGAAGTGTAGATTTCAATACATCTTGAGGCCAATCACAATGGGAATCACTGAATACAAGGGAATGCCGCTTCGCATGATAAGGTATGTATTTTCCAAATAACTAGATATATGAGTTTTTCTATATTGAACAAGAGCGTACCTACATTGCATATTATCTCGGCATATCGATTATGAATCCGTTCCTAGTCTGGGTGATGCATATAGATATGGCATTCTTTTTCCTAATCGAGGAGCAAATGGTGGGGATCTCTGAATAACATATTCAGCAGAATTGTCACTATCTTGAAGCCATTTCTCGTTTTCCAATATATCCTCATCGATGTTCCTACCTGTTCGTGGGATGAACTGGTATCTATCTAAAAAAATCAACATTTGTATGTAGAACGAAAGGCATTCATGATGCCAGATTTCTCTTCAGCACATCAAGTAAATCAAGTCTTCAAAATGAATGTGGTAGAGGTATCGAACAAAATGATGAAGAAATTGACTTTTATATTCATAAGTAGTTGCCCACCTATTTGGAACCACAGTATTTAGAATTATACAGGTAGAGCAGTCCAAGATTTTCATATTCTGTTGTTTTGTTCCTCACCTATTTTTGTACAGTCGCTTCCATTGATTCTGCATTTGATTTTTCCTTTGGTAGATGGCGAATCTGCATAACATTTTTCGAGACATTTTTCTAATAACTTAGCTGGCCATCGTAGCTCACGTGGTTTATCTGTTTCTAAACTGAAACTTCTCATGTGTCTTCCCAGTAGGTGACTAAAGAAGTTTTCTTCATCACTGTCGTCTTCATCTCTACCCTTCGATTCAGAAGTTTCATCAAACTATGGGGAAAACATTCAAAATATATGGGATCAAACATTGGTAGCCTGTAGGTTTGTGTTTGGTCAATGTAAATATTTTTTCGTATGGAGTGGTTCTCTGTGTATACCTCCCAAATCTTTTAAATGATACAAAGTTTGCCTATAAACTGTACTCAATATTTTATATAGATGGGTAGATAGACATAAAGGGGGATTTAGATATTTTGAGTCCCGTTTTGGAATACAGAAATGTGCGGTGAAGTATATTTTCAAAGTGGATGCTTCAACATCGTGTAACTTTATATATTGGAATCCGTGTGTCTCATTCATAAACATCAGTATCATTTATATAGACAACAAAATCCAGTCAATACAAGACTTCGTCAAATTCCCTTGCCTCTGCCGAGATCACAATTGGTCAAAAATTCTTTCATTTACAATGGAGGAAAGATGTTTAATCACCTTCCACTTTCGGTAAAAAATATAGGAGCCTATGTACTATTCAGGAAAGCGGTTAAAGAATTTTTACTTTGTAGACCATACTATGAGATTCGCGAATATTTTGAGGAAAGGATATGAGATGTTTTCTGATTTTATAAATGTCTTTACTCTGTGAATTTGTATTGTTTGACTATTATTTCAAGACTTTAATCTGTATTACCTTTGTATCGTTTATCCTATTGGCACTTAGTTTTATATTTGCTTTGTCCATAAGATGTATCTATCTTTGACAATAAAGCATATTTGATTTGATTTGATTTGATTTTGGTTGCAGTTGCAGTACACTTTCATTGTGTTTATTTGAGATCAATATCTCAAGGATGAATATTGACTAGGTAGAAAATGTTTTGTTACTTTTTCCATTTGGTTCAGGGCATGTATTTCCTTTTTTGCGAAAAAAACAAGGGAGCAGGATACTTGTATTTGGAATTGCTCGTTCTTGGAAAAATATTTCACTTTGAAAAAATTATCGGTTCACATATTTGTTCAAATAATCAGCTGGAATTGATGAAACCCGTCTTTTTTCAAACTTTGGACTCCGGAAAAAGTTCATATTCTTTTAATTTTCCAGCAAAGAATCCACCTTTGAATTTTATATACAATATCAATAATACATCAATAACATTTTCAAGTGTGTCAATATATTGTTCGTCATTGAATTTCTAACAGAGGTATACCTGCCATTGAATATTATTCCATAATGATGCCAGGTTCAATATGATAGTGAAGATAGGTGGGATGTATCCAAATATTCGGAAAAATAACTCACTTTTTGACTTGCTAGTATCACATCGACACAAAAATGGCTTAAAAGGAACACAGCACAAGACACAAGTATTACTCTCTCCATGACTCGTCAGTGGATGTCCCTCAGGATTGTGGAGGGTTTTATACAATCCTTATTGCGTCAAAATCCACAGGGGGTCGATTCGATAACATCCCCTGTAGTTTCGGGGATACTGGATGCTAATCTTTCGCTATTTAATCAAGTAATCTTTGATTCAGATTCATCCATTATTTCGAGTCGGACGTGTGGGCTGTGTGAGCTGGAGGGATTTTTCAATTATGAAAATTTTCATCACTGTATATATCATCAACGAAACGGCATTTTTGTGAAAGACTCATAGAAAAGGGAATTCCATTTGAATTGCAAAGTAAGAAGAAGGAACTAATTTTCTCAATACGATTTGAAAAATCTAGGGAATGTACAAATTTGGCTTTGGTTCCTGTAGAAACCACCTTTTGTTGTTGAATTCAGTTTTTCGAGTACAACATACAATTCAAAAAGTAGTTTTTCAAAATTGATAGAGATATAAAAAAAAATTTGGGGAGGTGTTCCACTTTCATGTGGCTCACACTGTATACACACAGTCATTCACCTAGTTTCTCAAAATTTTCATGTTGCAAAAGATCACGGAAGTGCATTTCAAAATAAGCCGTTTGAAGAGGGTTCAATCGGCATGTTCAAAAGATGTCTAAGTCTCAGATAATTGTTTTACCCACGTTTTTACTAGGCGTCTTATCATATTGGACTGAGTAGTTCATATAAGTGGTTCAATTAATGAGTACACCTGGAACACTCGCCTGGAGGCCTGGGCAATTATGATTTCACATGACTTTTCTTTCAATGGGATTCTTAGATAGATTTTTTCATAGATACACTATGTGTACATACATTATGGAATAGAAAAATACATCATTCCCGAAATCATTCTCGAATAATTCTCAAACAGGTCCGATTTATTTTCAATCGCACATCGTGCTTTGAGTTACATTTATTTGGTCCAGTACGAAGACATTTTTGTCTATGTCTATATGGTCCATCATAACTCTCATTTGTATATTTGTTATATATGGAACGCCCTATATATTTTTTGTTTTCTGAATTCCGTATGTAAATAAAACCAGCGAAATATTAGATACATTAATTACGTATCACAAAAGCAACTGAAATAATTGTTCAAACTGATGACCTATTGACTGGCATTATAACCGATTTTGTGACAATTCGGTTTTGACAATTCGGTTGCGGATTGTATATTCAGAACTATCAGTGCAAAATCCCAAAAAAAAAATGACGTCAAATTCAAAACAGTGATTACAGAATACAATTGTTCGGCTGAAAACAAAAATCGGCATCAGTTAGAATTACTATTCCCATTTTTGAGCCTCCAATGCATAATATATTCAACCCAACAATATTTTCACCTGTGCACTGTTGCCAGATCTAGTGTTACTAAGAGCAACTTTGAAATTAAAATGGAACACCCTATATACCATTAGATTCGATTCTACAGAAAATCCTGGGCATTTTTGCTATAGCTATCATTTAGCTGTCTCTCACAGTTTTTGACGTATGAATTAATTTTTGATTTTCAACGGCAACAACAACTTCATTATGAATTGCGATATTTTTGAGGCCAGTACTGACAGAAAGCTGGAATTTCTACAGAGGCTTCCTAAAACATAGGTTTCTCATCAATTTTGGCGCAAATGGAATTAATGTAATACAGGGTGTGAAAGAGGATGTGTCAAACTCGGGTACAAATAAACCTAAAACAGTCGATTTTTTCAAATGGAACACCCTGTATCTAGTATAAAATTAAGACTTAATTACCTTCCAAATGATTTGATCTGTTCCTATGCCAGTCTTAAACGGTTTGGATGATATGTATTATATTTTCGAGGATATTTTAGTTTGCTCTAGTTTTCAGATTGATTTACAGCTAGAAAATTCCAATATTTGATGTTTCGGTGGTTTGAAATATTCCGAAGTTCATCAATGAATGACAATGAGCATCACCCTATATAGGGCGGTCTTCACAGCAGGCGATAGACCCAATAATGTCTTGGATGACACTTTGACAATGACGCTGTGTCATATGTTACAAATATTTCAGTTATAAGGGTGCCATTGATACTGTGGTGGGGTAGTTTCATCATGGTGTCCGGTTTCATTCATCATGATTTTTGTCTCCTGCTACATCGATTGGTGGAAAATTTTTCATAAAAAAATCAGAGTTCGAATATATAAAGGTATTTGCATAAATGTATCGAATCAATTTTCAAATTCTCGAAAACAGAACAGCATAACCATTACCTCTTGAAAAAACACACAAACCCTGCCATTGTTTAACAAATCACTTTTTCTTGATAATTATTTATTTTTTTTCTTCATTCATTTCCTGAATAATTGTGATGTACTGGGTGTCAACGTATTCTATAGAGAAGTCCATGTTTTCTAAAGTTCCAAGAGTATCAGATTCAAAGTTGTTACCGGTGTTGGATTCCAAAATATACAGAGGGTTCTTTGAAAAAATAAGTTTCATAAATTTTCAAAATTTATTACTTATCTGTATTTTTTACCACTCTGTATACAGTAAATGAAATTTGGCTCTGTGGTAGGAAGTCTCGAGGTATCACTATCAGCTTTCTCCATACCGAATTTTGTTTGTTTCTGTGAAATATCAGCAATTTTTGGAGGTCATGCTTTCAGAAAAAAAAATTGAATTATTTCCAAGTCGGAAAATATATGATTTTTTTTTTCGGTACTCATTGAGTTTTTAGTGGTACGAAAATATTGCAATCATCTCGAGTGAGTTTCTGAAAATAGACACGTATAGTGATCTTGACGGCTGAGCAGCTCCTTCACAGATTATACGGGGCTTTCGAAACAAGATAAGAAGAATAATAACTGATGTATGTTTATGAGAGCAGCATTTATCTCCAGCCTTTTCAAGTGTCGACTAAGCGATGTGGGAACTCGAAGGCAACATGTGTACCAATGGCGCCAGTCGGGTTTTGACCATGGGTACAACTGAAAATTTATTGCCATTAGCTAGGTACGAAATACACTTGTTACCACCAGTGGCGCTGAGTTTTGGTCTAGTTTTTCGGGAAAAATTTCCAGACGCATCCTGTACGGACTGTCACGAATTTGTTTATTTGCATGGGGATCTTGGATCTCGTCTTGGATCAAATAAGTAAGGCAAGTTTAGGAGGTATTCAGGGTAATGCGAAAATCTGCGATTTCCTTTTTATTTTTTACTGCTGATTCTCTTCGGAGATATAAAAAATGATTCAACATTGTCATTGAATATTTTTCTATGACCTACAGAGTGACACAATCAAATTGATCATGTGACGTCTCGGCTCTGGACGGCCATCACCAATCAATCAATCAATGAACCAATAATTTACTTTGCTGCCGAAGAATCAATTCTAATAATTAGAGTTTGTCCCAATGCTGATGGAAGCATCCCTTATCTTCCGTAATTATTGAGGTAGGGTTCTGACAAAAATTCTAGCAGATATGAAAAATATAAAGCAAGTTCTTCGTATGTTATGATCCAACGAAGAAATTAGCAAAATATATATATCTAGCTCATGAAACTTGTAAGACCAAATCAATATGGTATATTTGGAACCACCTTAGTCACCTCTATCCACCGTTGATTTTTTTTCGTTTCCCAGTGGAACATCATGTACTATATACAAGGTGATCGTTTTTCGAGCTCCACAGTGGGGATCTCTGATATTATAAGAGATGCGAGGACGGCTAAATTTCTTCAAAGTTGCGCGTTCTCATGCTGAACAATTATTTGAAAGAGAATTGGATGTCATTTTCAGTTTTTGACGGAAATTTGTAATTTGGCGCCCAAAAGAAAAACCAAATTGCTGTGACTCTGACATCGAAAATGCCATGGAAAATACGATGACAGATTCGGATTCCTTGTGAGGAAGTGGTTGAAGAACGTTCGGGTTGAAAACGTTCAGTTCTTTTGGTTTTTGCTTGGAAAAGAGAAAACCAAAATTATCTCCATAGTATAGAGGTCGAAAAACGAGCATCCTGTGTATTGCTCTTACAGGGTTGGGATAAAGTATGGAACCAAGTATATATCTTTCAAACGAAAACAACGATATTTATGGAAATTTGCAGTTGAGTGCAATGGAAGAAAATGCATTTGATGTACATTTTTTTGTTAATAATATACTTACTTCCGGTTTAACCGGAAATGCCATCAAATTCTTCAATTTAAATGGGGCACCCTATATATTTCAATAGATTTTGAAAGAACTTGTTATTTTGAAGTAAGTATATCATTAACAAAAAAAAATGTACATTGCACTTCATTAATATTGTTGTTTTCGTTCGAAAGATATTCACTTGGTCCCATACTTCATCCCAACCCTGTATATTGTTTCAAGAGCTCATGGCGCACCGCATATCAATCCTGAATCCAGATACTTCCTATAAATTGTGCACTTCAATTAGCCCGGAATCGAAGCACTTGACGATTATGATATCTAATCAAATTTATTGCCCCGCTATCGCCGTTCAAATATCGATCTGGTGGGAGGCGTTCCTCGGGGAACCTCCCAACTTCCTGCTGTGCCGAGCAATACGTATCCCTGAAATTGAGAGGACACGCCTACTATCCCGAAATTAGCTAGACCGCAAAACGTCAGGATCACCGAAATGCTTAGTGACTGAACAAAAAGCCTAAGGCTACGCTGCGGCGAGTTTTCAGAAAAATCATTGGTGCGGTGACAAGTCCTCCCGAATTTCGGTGTTTGCTCCAGGATGTACAATAATTCGCCGCCTCAGGACGTTTACCAGTTTGGGTATCCTGTTAGTCAAAATTACCACTATGTCTCAGGTAATAGGTTTTTTTCGTTTTTTCCCATTGCTAGGTATCTCCTAGTGAGAAATTGTCCTTTCCTGAGTAACTCTGTGATCGCTAAAACAGATCTATTTCATCGACTTTTATTTCGGAGATATATCTGTGAAAAACTTGAAGTCACTCCAATCAACTCTATACTGCATGTTGAAATTTGTTCTACTGTAATGTGCTAAATCCAATATCACCCAGTATGTAGAGAAGGAAAGGTGAATATAAAATATGGGTAACCCATGCAAAGCATAAACGATCTAGTGAATTCTCAAAAATTAAATGAAAAGCTAAACTCATTTGTTTCACAAAATATACTTAATTTTCATTATCGCATAGCATATCGCAATCGCATGTCCTTTCCTAAGTGATATGACAGTTTACAGGTTAAATGTAAGGGTTACAGATGTAGGTAGTTCTTATCGAAATAACACATTAGTTTGGCGAGGATTTTCATACAAAACAGAGTGATTTTTCTCTTCCTGAGTACCTTATTATCACTGAAACAGATCAAATAAATTTACAAGAAATAATTATTTGTCCATTGATACAGAATCAAAAGACTGCTTCTGGAATTATTATTTGCATTTTTATCCTGCCTGAGTGGAATTTATCTGTCAATATCGATGGAAGGTTATCAGAATATGTAGGCAGTGCCTAAAGTATTATCAACCTTTGATATTTCCAACTTTCCTTGCTGAGTAGGCATTTTAGCGTAAATAATCATGAATAATCAGCGTTCAATTTTGTGAACAAAAAACAAATCTCATAGTGAAGGAAATTACTTCTTGATCTGGATATCTTTCGGAATATGGAATTGCCTGAAGAGTTAAAATATTTAAATACTATTGAAAATATTTGGTTTTTGCACTTCCTATTCTGATTATTCAATACTGAGGGCAACTGGTGGATTGTTGAAACTACAAAGAAGAGATAACATTGTTGACCTGTTGGAACACCTCGTATACAATTTCATCAGAAACCATTCCAACTATGTGTAGAAAGAACCCAAAAATTCACAGTCAACTGTGAAGTATTCATATATTCTTATATTTCCACTTGTCATGTTAGATTTTCCAATGATATTCAACAGATTTTTGTCTTCGCTCATCAACATGTTCAGTAGGTTTTTAACGTCAATAATCATTGATAGTGACTTTATTAGGTGGAAATCAAGAAATCAGAAAAAACTAGGACTGATGAGAATTAACTCATAAAATTTAGTATCTATGAGTACCTATATATGATGTTTTCATATGATTATTTGCCTAGGCTATTAGTGATAGGATTATTAACAAAATTCCAAGGAAACTTCAACTAGTATCGTTTTCGATATGCCGTTGAGATGAACATCTTCATCTCGGACACATTGTATATGCGATACGTAAATTTTATAGACAAGCTGCATCAAAGCTGGATTCTATGGACATTTGGGAAACAAATGGTACGCCATAGCCTTATAAAACCTAGAAATAATAAACACAATGTGTCGGGAATGTCACCACCGCATTGTGAAATTTGTTTTAATAAATATTTTATGGTTTCCACACATACATTATTCGTATGTTACAAAATTGTACGTCATTTTCAAAAGCAGTACATTATTCTGTGAGGCATTAAAATTCCGAATTCAAACTCGACTTTGATGCAAGGTAGCAAAGCTTTATGATGCTAATCAACCAGATTTTATCGACTTCTTCGGCAGCAATGGAGCTATTTTCGTCGGCAGGATCATCTAAATAAACTGGAGAGCGTATTAACAAACATATCATCTCAATTATGTTCGAAAGGCGCATATAGATACACCTACGTCATTTATTCTCGATTCAGTTTCATCTTGAAATAAACCAGAAGCACTCGAGTATTTAGATATTATTCGAAATACAGAGAAGGCAGATTATTCTCAACACTCGTTATGTATGTTAAGCGAATCCATCATCTTTTGATAGACTATGACCAAATCGGAAGTACAGGGTGTGCGAAATAATATATATGCCCTTACAGAAAAAGTAATTTGATTATCGATGAACTTTTTATGGGGGCCTTGGATGGTCACAAAATAGGACTCCCTAGTATACTAATGAAATATTCATTAACATATCAGGATGATTTTCCAAAGTAGAGCCATCTGGGCTATGTGAAAATATCGGAAAGTTTTTTTTTTAGGTATTCTAAGTATCAAATGTGACACTGTTATTTTCTTGAAATTAACTGTGTGTACGTTCTTTACTGAGGCATTCTTTAATCTCAATTATAGCCATTTCTTGATCTAACATAAATGATTTAATTTTTATTCGGTGCGTATTTCGTATAAATTTCCCTGGAGTTGACTATATTACCATGTAAACTATACTTGGAATGTCAAAAGCATTTTATTTGAGTTGACAAAGTTGATGCTTGCCCACGTAATACTGAGCACCCAGTATGAATGAGTCTACAAAAGAACTCAATTCCATTCAAATATTTGAGTTTTTCTGCACCTACTATGATTCTTGACTTGAGGTGAGTCGCCATTTCCACTTGTTACAGATGGTGGCAGTACTGCAGGTGGCGACGAAGCTACGTTCTGGTCCAGCAGTCCGTCCAGATCTGAGTCACCTTCACCAAACACCCTTCAAAATTCCCTTGCCGGTACATACGAGATATACGCACAAGTAGGCAGTTCCACACCAAACAGATTCTCATCTACGTACCGAAATGGTGGGTATGAAAGAATCCAATCTAGTTGGCAATGAATCCATTGGTTTCGATTGGTTCGGATCGAAACCACTTCGGTTTGGATCTCTTAATAGTGTTTGAAAATATACAAACCTAGAAGTTGATGTGATCGTCGTTGTAAATATCGTATTTCCTTTCAGCCTATTCAACCATCAATTCGGAATCCGACGTTTCGACACACATGCACCCTTCAGGGTCGTTCGTTCGGGTGGTCAAAAGAAGAACGACAGCCAACAAAAAGGAAAGAAGAAGAACGCATTCCATCAACAATGCCTTCTTTTTCCTCAGGAACTGTATCCCGAACGTACCTGCAGATACCAAATTGTCAAAGGTTAGTAAGAATCGATTCTTCTATGGATATACATTATCACAAATGCAACATACGAGGGGCACGCGAACTGCTTCATATAACAGTATGTTATCATACCATATGAGGTACATTTTCTGAGATGTAAATGAATGGATCCAGCAATCATTTTATGGAATTCTTTGCCTAGTGAAGTCTTTCCTGATGCTCACGACCTCCAAACTTTCAAGAAAAATTCCAACACCTTCCTACTCTCCCAAAATTCCACCGCTGGCTAACACGATGTTCCTCAAACATTATAGGTTTGCCTTTCGTGTTGTCCATAGATAAAAAAAAATTCCAATTTCGAATATTTTTATATCGGATCGGTATGGTTATTCCACTGGAACATCTCTTTCCAGATCAAAACGCTGCGGCTGGCGACATCGTACATTTCGTATCTGACCAGGGCGCTGGAAACCGACGACGCCGTGGGCGGCTTCAAAGCGGAACTGGGAACCGTCTCCAGGAAATCCGGCAGTCATCCCGTCCATACGAGCGACCTGGTCTCTCCCGAAAGTGTCACGACGACGGTAAGCCGTTTGTTTTCCCGATTCGATTCCCCTTATTCCGAACCGAACTCACCATTTCCAACCACGTCTTCGAGAAAAACTTTCGAAACATTTTCGTTCGTTCTCTTGATATTTCTCTATTTGGTCATTATATTTCTCGAGAGGTGGCTACAGTGCCGAAAATCTCTGTGAATTATCCGTTGTTCTCTCGATAGTTGTCGAAAGGTGTTAGGTCAGGCGATTGTGGTGGCTACAGAGCCGAAAAACATGAAATTTTCCGTTGTTCCCTTGATATTCCTCAGGAGGTGGCTACTGAGCAGAAAGACTCGAAATTTTCGGTTGTTCTCTCGATAGTTGTCAAGAGGTGTTAGGTCAGGTGATTGTGGCGGCTACAGAGCCGAAAAACATGAAATTTTCCGTTGTTCCCTTGATATTTCTCAAGAGGTGGCTACAACGCCGAAGATCTCTGGATTTTCCGTTGTTCTCTTGATGTTTGTCATGGATTTACAGAATTTGAGAATTCTGGCAACAACGCTGTTACTCAGAAGTATTTAAAGACAAATCCAAATTTGTGACTTGGCAATATCCAAGGGAAACCAGCCTCTGACAAATGAATTTCGTGTATGAGCAGCACGTGTGAAACTGATGAGAATGAGAATTTACTGAACTGGTTGATTTCGTGACAGAAAATAATATTGAACGAACTAAAGTGCACAATTTTAACGAAATAATAAAAGCACACCATATTCTATGAAGCACCAAAAAAAAATCTACAATGTTTACAACCAAGTCCGTAATATCATTGTCATTGTATCAAAGATTCATGAAAAATTCAGTAACGGCAATCATCTCTGCTTGTCCGAAGACTAGAAACTGTAGAGATAAACTTTGTCACGTGACACCTGATATGCGTCAAATATGACGCTCTTCTTTCAAATTTGCGAAAAATCGAATTCATGTTGATTATTTTGGGAAAAAAAAATGGGTCGGCATGCAAATTTCCACATGAAAATTTGGATAAAGAATATGTGCAATTTTTCAGACCCTACAGATTTTTGGATCAGCACTGTATAATTCCGTGAAAAAATAGTAGTCTCCAAACATGGTGACTCTCGAATGAATGGCGAACACGCCCTCTTGATACTGATTAATGTATCCAATTCACTTTTGGTAATCAAATTGGTGGGAAAAGAAAACTATGTTTCGTCGCCTCCCAGCAGCTTTATTATCTATTTTGGTGTTGAATAATTATATTAGATACACCTCCTCTCAGATGTAAGTGGTTTCAGACAGGACCGTATTCGATGCCTTTCAATGGCATAGGATATTTTGATATGTGCTGATTTGAAATTTCACATGATTTTAACGAAAGATGATGGATATTTTTCCATGTGGAGTAGTCAAATATAAAGACTTGTATAGGTTGGCTAGCGAAATAAGTCTGGGGAACTTATCCATATAACGCTACTGTTTTAAATTTTATGACTTCAATCCTCTCGACTCTAAAGTAACCAATCGATCCGTATTTGCGGAAAACTTCGCTTTCTACATATGATAAACGATATGACTATGATATGACTATGATATGACTATTTTATTTCACTCCAATTCGAGTGTAAGTTCAAGTAGGTTGGTTTCACTTCTAATGGAATCTTACTAGACAATTTTTCTTGTATTTGAGCCACTTCAAATCAAATTCAAAGATTGTCGCACGTAGATATATTGCTTCCTGGTCCAGCACAGTCTCGAAATTTCATTTTTATGTCGTCATGATCGATAAATATTATCGAAGTACAAAAGCACTCGAGGGCCAGTATGCATTTTTTTCAGGCATATTTCAAAATAAATGAACGAGAAATATCGAAAAATAAAATTAATATCATCATCTTGTTCAATGGCGAGATCATTAATGAGAAAGATGATTTTACTTCTTGAGCATACTTAGATAGAGATGAATCATCCGATGATCCGAATTTGGCGATCCGGTCCTGTGTTAACGTTTGCCAGACCGCATTGTCCCGAACAATTATCTGTGCGAGAGGGTGCGATTCGAGGGGTGTTAACAATGCCAGACTCTATATTATTCTTCGGAATAATTGGATTTCGCTATACTTAGCTCCGGAGTGTTTTGACTTGCGGTATCAAGTTGAGATGAGTTATCGGCTATTATGGAGACATTAAACTCAGAATGACATCCATTATGATGAAAATGATGAAAAACAATCTCATGGTTTGACACTCGGTTTGACATTATCAAGTCACAGAGATCGAAAAGAATCAGATTCCGACGTTCACTTTTCTAGTTATTTTTTTTTTCTCATCCAGTGTACGACAAATGCAGTTATAGATTTTGACTAGGTGTATTTCCAGGACATCATATATTTCGCCTTGTTTGTCAATGCCGCTAGTTCTCAAGGTATTCCCTTTCGGTTGGGCCACCTTGTATTCTCACTATACGTGCAAGAAAAAAAGTTGTTTCGGCACGTATTTCTGCGTCAGGATATTACTATTTCGATTTTATGATCGATTTGTTTGGAATGAATGAACTTGGTGGGATGGCAAGCCGCTGAAAATTGCCTGTTGTACCTGTTTTAGTCTTCCAGTGAATACTCTCTAAGGTTGCAAAGGTCGTTAAAATGGTCATTAACATTAATAAACCAACTTATTTCAGTGGCCATTGATTCATTTTATATAGAATAATTTAGTAAATTCAAATCGATGAAACTCTTCTGAGCTATATTTTGAAAGCATCTTCACAACCCTCAGGAAACCAAAATAGTGACTATATTTGTTATTCGTTCCATGTTATTTATATGACTTAAGTTGAGAGCTGAAACAATGCTAATAGCAACAAATATCTTTTGACCGTGTTGCACACATTTTTTCTATGATAGAATTAATTGAATATGTTTCTTTAATTCATCAAAAAAAAAATTCATCAACAACGTTGTTCGTTCAAACGTATAGCTTTGGCATTCAGAAAAGGAAGATTTCGTGATCGGGAAACTTCTGAGAGTGAAAAAGTTGTGTGTTGTCATTGGAACGTAGTCCATTCCAGAAGAGACTCCCAAGAATCAGGAAAATAACATCATTGGAACTAACTCATAGGAAGATGTCCCTAATAGACGTAGAAGAAAAAAGCATTCCAGATCTCATTTGATATAGGAAGGTTATTGAGGTGGTGGTCAAGAACAAGAAACTTTTGTAGCATCTGAGCTCTAGTTATTTTCGTCTCAATTTGTGAATCGGTATTCGAATTCATGCGTTGGAAAAGTTACAGAGGATGATATGAATCTTTTGGTAAACAAATTTTTGATCTTCATTCCAAAACTGTGTTTTTGCGTGATTAAAAAGAAGTAGGAAAAACTATTTTCGAAGAACAGAGTCAGAGATATCAAGATTCCTCAAGATTCCATAGACAGTTTAAACTAGTTTGTCTTTCTGAAATAGCATCGATATTTTCAAATCCAGTGCAAAAATTTGATTGAGTGTGACAGAGAAAAATTTGCTGGCGAGTCAACTTAACTCTCTGTCATACTCATTGGGCATATTCGTAACACAATCCTAAATATCTCCGTAGTCTTCCGAGATAAACCTATCAAACCTGGTATCGTTGAACTCGTAATGAAAATCTCTATCCGAATATGGAATGAAATACAGGGGTTTCCATTGAAGAAAAGTGTCAAATTTACTTTTACTCGAATATGTATCACCCTATATATTTCTGATATCACTGAAAAAATGTGTCGTCAAAAAACAAAATCGACGTGTCCGAGATTTTTTCGCAAACACTCTGTACAAGGGAAATATCGAATTTATTCCATTTGGCTGTTCCACACTGTATATGAAGATGAATGGATAGCTCTGTATGAAAAACTCGGACGAGAGTTGGATGGCGTGTTTTTGAAGGATTTCGTTGTCGCCCGGTATACCTGAACCGAGAGTTTTCGACTATCATCGAGACGATCAAGATCCCGTTTCCTTTCCTCATAATATTGTCATCGCCCGTTCCATTCACAATCCCAACGATAATCCCCAACTATCAGGAAAAGAGTTGTTTATAAATTTGTGATAAACAGGAAGATATGGGCAATGCGAGGAAGTCGAAAGGGCGCACAGGTTGGCCCCAGCACGTGTGGGCCTTGGAACTCAAACAGGAGCAGGCGCTCTGATCCAGTGGCGGCGTGAAGATGCATGTTGTCGCGAAAATGTGATTTTGGCGGTGCAGCTGCGGTTTCGATATTTATTCTCAATGAAGTCGACGTTTCCTTTCGAAAACATGAGGTCAACAACAAACTTTCGAGGGCACTACACGGCGGAACACCCTACATGAGGAAGTTTCTTTTTTTTGTCGCAGTCCCTGAAATATGATTGGACACACAGATTTTTTGGTTTTTGCTCGATCGAGTTTTGGAAAAATATCAAAATAATTCATTTGGCGCATTACATGACGCTGCATTGTGCAAATTTCCAATTGTTTTAATTGCATCGCATTCAGCAACAAAATAAAAGTTTTTCAACATGAATATCGCAGTTATACTATAGACGAAATTTCGTCAGAAAATCAATTTTCTGTGCAATCTGATGTCTAATGTATGTACGTGATGTTGATAGAAATATATAGAAAGAGCATTGGATGAGAATATACCGAGTGACACAGGCTCATGGTGCATGCCCTTTTCTCTATTGTTGAAGCTGAATTTCTGAAATTTGATACAAATATGCTCAAGAGAAAGGCACTTTTTGACATATCCAGAATTTTTTTCAACTTCCGGAAATTTCCCAAAACTTTTCGATTCCTAAATGAAACACCCTGTATATTATTGAATCTTTGAAAACGCAGTACCATCATGGAACCATTTGAAAAAACGAAGTACCGAGTAAAAAAACGTCTCGACACCTATTTCTCATCATAATAAATACTTTTTCATTTGAAAAACTCTATTATAGCATCATTTCGATTATTTTGATTATCAAAATGGATTCACAAAATCTCAGAGTCTTCAAAGATGTAATAATATACAGGGTGTTCCAGTTTGAAATCGAAAGCTGATGTAATTTCCGGAAAGAGCGAGAGTTGAAAAAAATTCTAAATAAGTAAAAAAGTGTAAAATATATGTATGAATACAAAAGAGAAAAAAGTGTATTGAATTTTATACTACGACAGCGCCGATAATATTTCTGATATTTTTTCACGATGATAATGGAGCTGTATATCTTGTCACCTCCCCCCACTTCTCATTGATTTCTCAAAACAGCTCAGTTTGCACCGTCGGAAGTTATTTTAATACTAAAAATATTTCGAAACAATTCAATATTTTATTGATTTATTATTTTCATTTTATTATTTCATGAGAATACAGCTGACGGAAACTTCCTCATTCTGGGCAGTGCATGATGGCCATACAGAAGTGTTGAAACAGATATTCCAAAATTTTGTCAATGGCCTAGTTCATACTGGTTTATTTGGCAGTAACTTTCATCGCAATAACTATTCATATAGGATGTATTCTCAGTGCATCGAATGAAAGAGAAGAGCTAATAACTGAGAGGGGCCTTAGGACCCGTAAGAAATTGTGTTTTCGTACAGCCTCGTAACATGAAGATGAAATCTGGACTGTACCAAAAAAATAATGAAATAAAAATCTTAAGATCAAGATCAAAAATCACAGTTCAGCAAGTGAAAAAGAAGATAAGTTTGGATATGATCCATATAATCAGCCCTAGTCTTGGGATATTGAAGATATTATTAATTTTGATTTCTGTATGCCTCTGTGTTCCAGTGTTATGTGTACGTCGATTTGATGACATTTAGATGAGCCGAATCTAAATTCATTTCATTTGTACAATTTATCTCCGGCCTGTATATAATATATCTATTTTAGTCATTTAACTCCAGATGGCCCCTGTGTATACATTCGGTACACCTTAAGAGTCTTATATATTACGATTATAGTTGGTTTATAGCTAGATATTTACATTACGATTGTGTTTATGTATTAGAGTTTGTATTTATAAATAGGTACAATTTTCAACCGATCATCTGATAAGCAATAAAATTGATTCCTACATTCCTTTGTCTTTCATATTAATTAGCTTGAAACGTCACGAGTCATCTATGTGTCAATCAATGCAGTTGCAAGATACAAAACTGTTTTATTGAACGTAAAAACGTGTAAAGTAATTCGAACTGGAACCACCCACTGACACTTTACAGCCAACTCTGAACAAAGATACATTGATTGAGCTCTGTTGGCACCGTATCACATTACGTCCTATTCGTTTGCACTTGACGTTAAAATATACAACGCTCCATTTATACCAATTATCATCCTTTTCATTCTAATTGGCTTGAAGATAATTCGTCGCTATTTGTTTCTGGTTACTGGATCGAAAAGAAAATGAAGACGAATTGAATGAAATTATACGAATATCAATTGAAAAGGTACAATAGGTTTGATCTAGGAGAAAATACACAAAACGCGCTCGATTTTTTATCGATATACAGGGTGTCCCGAAAATAGTGTGCAAATTTCATATAAACATGCTGCTGAAGATGGATTTTAATAATCTTCCGAAACGGTTTGAGATGAAACAATGCAATTTAGCGTACTCATCTAGTGTTTCATGCTGAATTTGAAAATCTGAACGAAAGTGGAAAAAATTATCAAGCGTAATCAAACAGTGCTGGTCAAGGGTATTTTTAGCCTTGACTTTTTTGTGTGCTATTTTTTTGCAATTTGGCGACAGAATATGAAATTCTTCTTCGATTCTTGACCAACACTCGCCATTTTGAATCGACTTTGAATCGAACAAAATATAAAAAATAACATAATGATAATGATTATAATCAAACTGATGACAAATTTTCTGTCGTAACTGCACTCCAGTTTCAATTACCTATTTAGCATAACAAAATGATGTAACTACATTAATTTTTTGTGTACACATGTGCTACTCCTCAGAACAATATATTGAAATATGTATAACAAACATTCTCTGGTCGGGTAAGTACCCAATACACTTGAGTGTTTTTGCATGACACTTTATGGAAGTAATTAACACGGAGTTTTCATTGGATTGCATGATGAAACATTGTGGCGTGCAGTGTCTTATCTGTAATTTTATGATTTATTAACATAATTGAGTTCGAATCTTTGAAGCAACTTGGTATCTTTCAGCTTTTATTACAGTCCTGAATAGAACTGATTTTCCCAATTTTTCATGATCAAAAGAATATTTAGTTTCCTTACGCAGCAGAAACCTCTCCGATCCTTGTGTTTCTAATGTGAAAACATGTGTCCTCTTTGAGCTCTTTGGAAAGCTAGAAAATAGAATTTAAGGAAAATCACTTTTATTATTGACAAATTAGTTCTAAAAAAAAATCAAATCACTTGTTTGATATTTATTGACTATCGGGTTTTCCCAATTTTTTCTCTTTTTTCTGAAAACATATGTGTCGTGTTCGAGCTCTTTGATAAGCTAGGAAATAGAATTTAAGGAAAATCAGTATTATTGACAAATTAGTTCTAAAAAAAATCAAATCACTTGTTTGATATTTATTGATTTTATCGGGTTTTCTCAATTTTTTCTCTTTTTTCTGAAAACATATGTGTCGTGTTCGAGCTCTTTGATAAGCTAGAAAATAGAATTTAAGGAAAATCCGTATTATTGACAAATAAGTTCTAAAAAAAAATCAAATCACTTGTTTGATATTTATTGATTTTATCGGGTTTTCTCAATTTTTTCTCTTTTTTCTGAAAACATATGTGTCGTGTTCGAGCTCTTTGATAAGCTAGAAAATAGAATTTAAGGAAAATCAGTATTAATGACAAATTAGTTCTAAAAAAAATCAAATCACTTGTTTGATATTTATTGATTTTATCGGTTTTTCCCAATTTTTTTTTATTCCGGACTTTCGAGCAACTCCGTATACAAATATCGATGAGAACGAATGAAGAGAGACAGGTAGTATGTCTCTAACTTTTATTAAAGAATCCGTATGAAATAATAAATAATTCTAATGGCATTTCGGTTTCGATCATCTTGAGTCTCGACTCAATTATTTCAAATTCTTGTGGATCCAGGGTAGGAATTTCTCCACTCGCGTGTACACCCCGGGATATTGACCCTTCCCACAGCCGATGCCCCATGACACAATGCCAACTTGAATCCATTTTCCGCTGTTCACCATGAGTGGACCACCACTATCACCCTAAAACAAAAAAAAAATAATAATTAAGTCAGAAAAATTATTATACTTGAGGATGTAATCTACAATTTCAACTTTGCAAATATACGAATACAGGCTGCTATACATCACCCTGTATCAAATATAATTTGGAGTCAAACGAAAATAAAATTTAAAAATATCATTAATAATTATAATTATAATAATAATAATTACAGACAGTAATTAATAATGATATTAATTAAATTATTAATAAAAATATTAATTTAATAATATTTAATTCAATTCATCAGGACTTCCTTGTGGGCTAACTTCCAGATGTTTACAGTGGAACATTTATTGAATTCAAATTGATATTTTTATCATCATGCTTACACTGCAGGAATCTCTGTTTGCTTGACCAGCACACAACATGTGTTCGACGATACCACCTGGGGCTGCACTTCCATATTTTCTTCCGCATTCTCTGTTATTCCAGACCGGTATGTTGACCTCTTGTAGAACAGCAGGCTGTGGACCGCCTAGAAGCAAAGACAAGAAGAAATCATTTAATCAAGGTCCTTCACTCTCATAGTTGAGCATCATATTCAACAACACTCGGCTCCATTGAAACAAAAATATTCAGAACATAACTTTATCAACTCGTTACGGAACAGTGTTTCATCACACGTTTTTTTCCCGATTTCAAATCGTCTCATTACAGAGTTCATCGCATTGATTGCTTGTCTTCCGAATCAGGCGAGAAAATATCTATGGGAAAGTTCGAATTATACAAAATAAACAAACATGTCTACTAACTTTCTCTCAGGCTGCCCCATCCGATGACAGTGGCGGTTTGCCCTGCGAAATCGGACGCGCCTGTCGGCAGACACAAAGGCCTGACGTGCTTGCTGAACTCGACTGGGCTGTCAAGGGTCAATATCGCGATGTCGTTGTACTGCAAACAATTAGTTTTGGATTTTCTGTCGGTTTAGTAATTGAATTGGAGCATTACCAGTGTCCTGGCGTCGAATCCTCTGTGTCGCACCACTCGTTTGACCCTCTTTTCGATGTGCCGGGCTTCAGAATTGATCTTTATGTTGTGGTCCCCCAGTCGAACTGTCAGTCTTGCTACATCCCAGGAACTCATGCTGCGGATAACGAATAAGTGACATTTTTCAATAACTAGAACTGCAGGATAAGTCTGACTCTTTTATCTATGAATGAGGTTGCTTTGATAGTAACATCAACCTGGTTTGAGAAGTCCCACTGGACTTATCTAGTCAATATCCGTGCTAGGTATCACCTCTAATAGCCCTTTTTACATGTGAGGTTCATTTCGAGCTCGCATCTCAAAATCAACTGCTTCACAAGAACTTATCTTTCTGTTCCATGCAGAAGGTAATTCCCACCCCATCAGCTCTTTCCGGGTGGAGATGCAAGGGTTAGTTTTTGTTGCATTGAACTCTACTGGATTTTCAGTTACCCATTCCAAAATACTTTCGAGATCTTCATTTATATTATCGACCTGTCCCCGTCTAGCACCTCTGGCCTCATTAGAAGATATAGGGGCTCAAAGGAAGGTATTGAGTGTACTTCAAAGATGTGATAATATATACTATACAGAGAGAGCAATATTGAAACGACCATATTTCGCCACGCCATGCTTATCGCATTGGGACGTATTATTTTCATTCGATACTACTTTTGAGTGTAAATTCATACCACATAGAGTGATAAATCCTCAGCCCATTACTATCCATAAGAGTGAAAACAGGGTGTTACAGAACTTTGGGATCAAACTTCTATGGGTTCTTCAGTGCAACAGTTGAAAACATTTGAGTAGTGGGTCCCATGTCCGGAAAAGTGTCACTACGACCCAAAGACGCGTTGAAATTTAGAAAGACGATGAATTACCTAAATAGGATTCAATGCATTTAATTTTTGCCTTCTGTAGATGATATTATCACAAAAATTATTCAAAATGTCTTCCTCCAACACCGATTTAAACGTCGCCCATGATTTCGGCGGACTTGACTAAAAATCCGATCCTCGTTTCGAATGATTTCAAATGCTGCTGTAATTCGTCCAATTAAGTCATGCTATGTTTCTACTAGGAGACCAAAAAACTGCTTTATTGACATTTTGAACAATTATCATGTATAAAAGGCAAAAATTTGATGCATTGAATCCTATTTAGGCAATTCATCGTCTTTCTAAATCTTAACGCGTCTCAGGGCCGTAGTGACACTTTTCCGGACATGGGACCCACTACTCAAATGTGTTCTACTTTTGCACTGAAGAACCCCTAGAAGTTTGATCCCATAGTTCTGTAACACCCTGTATATTTGATTCTAAAATACTCTTAAAATAATAATCTTACTGTGCCACGCAGTGAGCTGCAGACAAAATATGCGTATTGTCGATGAGCGATCCTCCACAAAACTGCCTTCCTCCATTGAACAGCGCTGCTATCCAAGGCCATTCGTGCACATCAGCGTCATGGCCTCCGACTATCCTCTCCTGGTCCGAGAACCCGTTTTTCGCCCCACAAGAGGCGCTAGGAGGGCCGGCGCTGGGCGCAGTAGTGGTGGGTTTGCTGGTCGGCTTGGGGGTGCCGGGCTTGACGGGTTTCACAGGCTTGGAGGTGGGCGGCCACGCCGTCGGAGGGATAGTGGGGTATCCCGGAGAAGGAGGGTGGGTCGGCAACGGTGGGATCGTGTTGTCCGGAGAGTGGGTGGGTAGGGCGGGGGGCCAGTTGTTGATGAACGGGTAGAAGGGGTTTTTGAAGGTTTCGTTCGTGGGGTTCGTAGGGTCTGTTATCGGGTCGGCAGGTTCTATCACCGGCTCTGGGGTGGTTGTTGGTGTAGAGGGGTCTGTGGGTTTGGTAGGGTTGGGGTTTGTGCAGCAAACACCGAACATCTGCAAAAGGAGGATTGTTTTGAAGGAATTTTAGAAGTCAGAGGGTGCATGTAGCCAGTATTGAGTATGTCAAATTCATATACAAATTATACAAATGGTCAGTGTATTGTGTGTAAACAAATTTTGTAGAATATGTAGAAATTTCTGATGCGCCATCGTACTCTGTAGTACTCAGATTCTTGTGTAGGTATTTTGTGAAAAAATCTTGTAAACATATGCACCAAACGGCTTGAGATACAGAGTAATCTAAACAAGTTTATCATTTCATGAGTTTTCTTCGACATTTGCCTTAATAACTAGTCTAAGTTAGGTAAGTTTAATCCGTTCAACAGTGTTCACTACCCTAGGGCCTAGCCCTATGACTATGATGAATGAGATGATGAATCAGAATTTCAAGCCGGAAAATCAATCCTCTTTTAGCATCCACTGGTGAATCTTTCTCGAAGCATTGTGGTCCTCAAAGAATTTTTGCAAATTCATCGATAATATCGGTGAGTGTTCAGAGTCAAGAAGGCATGAGGTTATCCTGATGATCGTCAATCATCGACTAGCTCCTCAACGAAAATTTATTTCAGTCACTTTACCCTCCGAACAACAAACCCACTAGAAGGATCACAAAACAAATATTCTGATGCTAACATGGATTCCCAGAATTATCATAATATTAGTACCCAATCGTCGCCAGTGTTGTCATATCCAATCATCAAAAAGTTATAAATAGTCCATAATATTTAAAGTCCTTTATGAATTCATGTAGTTCAATGCACAAATATAATAATCAATTTGGGTCATGACGATTATGAATCAGTTCTGATCAATACAAGATTGCTACATTATTCTGAGACTTAGCAATTTTTACTTTCTTGGGGGCTCGAGGACCAGCATGGGTATATCGTGAATACTTTTTGCTCAACGTTGCAACACCGCAATTTGATATTGACAGTCGACGGCGATTATTGCTTTGTTTGGTATCGGTCATTATTTACGTTTTGATTTATCGATATTATTCAACTTGTGTTCAGTTTTGTGTACTCAGAATTCATCAGAAACTCAGTTTATTTCCTCTTTTGGTGATTTGATATAATGCTGAGACGTTGTGAGGTGTGTTAAAGACAATTTGAACTGGCGATCAAAACACGTCATTTCATAGGTGAGTTACCATTGTCGTATCATTCGAGATTTTGAAGCATTTTCCCAAATGGAATGGATAAAAATGAATTTAAATTGAATTGATTAGATTATATTGATTATACCCATAGGTCAGCTGCGACAGTGTCTTGTCATTGTTCATTTTCCCACCAAGAAATGCTGAAAAGTACTACTGAAATTGTTACGGATTTTCAATTTGGTTTCATCATGAATTAATAATAAATTCGACCCCCTCTGACAACACGGCACTGGTGCTGGGAGAATCAGCTCCTGCTATCCTTGTTCAGACAAAGATAGATACTATAGATGTTGCTTCCCTCCGAACAACAAACCCACTAGAAGGATCACAAAACAAATATTCTGATGCTAACATGAATTCCCAGAATTATCATAATATTAGTACCCAATCGTCGCCAGTGTTGTCATATCCAATCATCGAAAAGTGATGAATAGTCCATAATATTTAAAGTCCTTTATGAATTCGTGTAGTTCAATGCACAAATATAATAATAAATTTGAGTCATGACGATTATGAATCAGTTCTGATTAATAGAAGATTGCTACATTATTCTGAGACTCAGCAATTTTACTTTCTTGGGGGCTCGAGGACCAGCATGGGTATCGTGAATACTTTTTGCTCAACGTTGCAACACCGCAATTTGATATTGACAGTCGACGGCGATTATTGCTTCGTTTGGTATCTGTCATTATTTACGTTTTGATTTATCGATATTATTCAACTTGTGTTCAGTTTTGTGTACTCAGAATTCATCAGAAACTCAGTTTATTTCCTGTTTTGGTGATTTGATATAATGGTGAGACGTTGTGAGGTGTGTTAAAGACAATTTGAACCGGCGATCAAAACACGTCATTTCATAGGTGAGTTACCATTGACGTATCATTCGAGATTTTGAAGCATTTTCCCAAATGGAATGGATAAAAATGAATTTGAATTGAATTGATTAGATTATATTGATTATACCCATAGGTCAGCTGCGACAGTGTCTTGTGGTAAATTATGTAGCACTGATGAATGCTTCCTTATTTGTAGTCAAAATATGCGAAGCTGCTGAAAAATCACTGAGAATAATGAACTCAATTAATATTTTCGAAAAAAAATATAAGGATATTTCTATACTTCTTGTACACACAACAATGACAAATTTACCGTTGACTGTTTTTGATGCATTTGAACAACACTGATTTGTCTGATCATCCATGGTTGTTTTTCATTTCAGTCCTGTTTTGAATAAGAAACACTGCTATTCGCTACATCTTCACATGAGTCATGATTTTATTGTTGATATAACATTTCGTCATAATACTTGTCAACACATATTCATTATCGATTTTCATCTATCTACATGAAATGAAATAATCAGACATCAATTTTTTGCGTCAAAATATATGAATTCTGCTCAAGATGAAACCTCCTTCATTTTTGACGATATCGTGAAATGAAAAGTTTCATCTTCAGATTTGAAAATTACATTCAAATATGCAATCATTTCTATTTGCCTTGAAAACGAGTTTTTCACTTTTTTTGAAAATTATTTCCACTAGGTAGTAGGTACTGAACTTTGAAATCGTAAATCGTCACTGATCGCCAAATATATAAATGTTCATTATTCGAAATTGAACGTTATTTATGATTAAGACTAAGTAGACACACTGTTTACTGAATAGTAAGTATATTGTTTCACATGGCGTTGAGAATTGAACTTTTCTTGTGACGTGGTCATAATAAGTTTATTGATTACAAGCAAGTTACAAAAATCACCATAGGATTGTATGTATTCGAATTTTTCATAACAATGTGAAGGAAGTATAAGGATGTTCATTTTCCCACCAAGAAATGCTGAAAAGTATCACTGAAATTGTTACGGATTTTCAATTTGGTTTCATCAATTAATTAATGATGAAATCGACCCCCTCTGACAACACGGCACTGGTGCTGGGAGAATCAGCTCCTGATATCCTTGTTTAGACAAAGATAGATACTATAGATGTTGCTTCCAAACAAACTGTATTGCCAGGGGTGTGGATTACTTATCTAGTCAGTTCAATGATCGAAGTTGCTTCCAAACAAACTGTATTGCCAGGGGTATGGATTACTTATCTAGTCTGTTCAATGATCGAAGACTTTACCTGTCTGCCTTGCGCGGTGTAATAGCTACACGTGTCGTACATTCCCAAGACCCAACTTTCGTAGTTCCCGAATTCCGGGAGCTTGAAGTAGGGGTAGCAATGTCTGAAGGAGGTGCATTTGCCCGACTGCCCCTTGGCGGTGTAACAGGTGCCGGTGGTGGGCAGGTTCAGGGCGTTGGGGTTCACTGCACTCCACGCCGGCGACGCAAAAAAAGGATTGTATACTGGTACGGCGGGCGACCTGAAGAAGATCTGCCGACCGGTGCGGTCTTCTGATGGCGGGGCTGATGGAAAAAAAAAAGATGCTGTTCATGGTTGTTGTGGATTTCGGGTGGATCGGGCGTCACTACCACTCTATCAGATGGGATCAATTTGAATTCGGCTGGAAGCAGTTTGAAATAGTGTCTAGTTTGGTGGAGTTTTCGATCAATTATGAATCTAGATTCCACAGTTCTATACCTGCTGAGTTGACATGCCATCATGCCAGACTAGAAAATCATTTTTCAGATCAGTCTGAATTTGTCTGAAAGCAATTTAATATGGTGCCCGGTTTGGTGAAGTTTGTAATCAATCGGGCAACGCAAATATCGAAGCATATCTCGATTTGAATAATTTTATATTTGATTTGAATATTGAATGATTATTTTCATATTATACGTCATTTTTTACAATATCTGACACTTTTTTTGACACGTTTGGATGAAATATGACACAGAAATATTGAATTATACTCAAAGTGTTCCATTCAAACAAATTGGGAACATGTCAAAATTCGAAATTTTTCAGAATAATTCAACATTATCCATAAAAATACTTTAAAACGAAAGATATAAAAAGTGGCTACCATTTTTTGATAACTTCGCTATCACCTATAGGTGAGATGCAAAAATATAGTGGAAAAACCTGTACAAATTTGTATTCTAGATGAACAACGTATACAAATATTCAAAATAATCGACGACAACCAGATTATTGAACTTGATCCAGCCATAAAACTAATTATATTCTGCCTTTCTTGAATAATAAACACTAGTCTTCAAATCCAGTGTACAGGGTGGCATTACAGGTATGACTGAAGCTAGAAGAAAAATTGTTTTTCTGTTGCTTTGAAGATATCTCTGGACATGTAACTATTTCACGATACTCAGGGTGTATCGTGTATCTGGGGATGATATAATATTCATGAGAACGGAAAAGTTCCTCTCACTGCAAAATGTGGACTGGAAAATGAAGAAAATCATCAAACTCAATTGAATTTCGCCAGTAAATCATCTGCTGATAGTAAAAATATTGATCGTCCAAGCAGAAAGGGTAGAATTTGTGGGGTGTCTCTTTTTTCAATAATTCGATTTTTCATATCATGGACACATTTTCCAGAACTTCGTACTCAAATACACGATATAACACTCTCATTGTAAATCTATTAGAGAATCGATTTACCAAAAATTGGAATCTCAAGATAATGTTACACTTTTTTGTCAGTATCATGGAAATGTCAACGACTCATGAAAATTTCTATGAGCAGGTCTGCGATCACAAAATGAGTAATAGATCAGATGTGTCACCAACACGATGCTCGAATTTTAAACAGACTGATGAACAGTTCGATTGTAATTGGAATGTCACTCATTCTTCTACTGGGGAGTAGTATATATTATACCTTTATTTATAAATATATCGATACTCTGGTTCTGCGACTCAAGAAAAGGTGAATGTTCTCAGCGACCTTGACAATGACTACCAATTGATTTTGACCAGTGGCTTAAGATCGAGAATCAACGGCAAAAAAATGTTGCAAATATCTCAGAGTCAACAACCGCCATTATAGCTTAGTATAAATCAATGAATCATGATTGCGTTCCTGGTTAATGATCGAAAAAAGTATAAAAACTGGTATCCGTCGTAATGTGAATATTCATGCTTGTAGCAATAAATACAGCATCGTCTTTTTCTCCCTAAAAATTGACAAGTTTGAATATAAAATTCAAACTACTTACCTATTATAAATAATTTGTTTTTATGTTACGGATAGCTAGTAGAAAAAAATATATCGAAGTCAGTTTGGTGAGCAACCTATATGAGACACATTACATTGCCTCAAGTTGGTGTTTTTTTTTTCATGATAAAAAGTAAAATACCTGCTGTTTCAATGACCACACTTTCATCATCGTCATTTTTACTTGTTTCTTCAGTGAGGGTGGAATGTATGGTCACAATTAAACACAAACAGAGAACAGTCCACTTCATGGCTGGACGAAAATTGATAAACAAATCACACGCCCGTTTGGTAACGCTATGTCTCTATTTAGTAAAGTTGCTCTTATAAAACTCGAGAGCCTGAGTCTGCTCCCCACCTTGACTGGAGACCGAAGATTAATTCACAAGAAGTTAGCTAAGGTTCGTGTTTTTGACAACGATTGATAAATGGGTGAACCATCGCGATTATCATCTACTAATCTATTTTTATTCAAATCTGTCCGGATGAATCTCGAGCGAAGGAAAAAATAATGAGATCAACCCATCGAGAAATTGGAAAAACCAATCTGTCGACTGTTGCCTTTGACGATGTGAGCGATCGAAAATGTACAGGGTGTCCAAATTGATTGACTGCGTAGGGATCCCTTTGTTCTCGCCCATAAAAAATTCATCAGAACACAAATATTTTTAATGATCTTCGCTTGGAATCATTCAGCCTTCAGATAGCTTGAGGAGAAATTCTCTCTTTCTCAGTGACACCTGAAAAAAACACCTGTTTTGAAAAAATGTGGAAGACGAGTATATTCAATGAATATCAAAATTTCTACTTATCTTAGTGTTGTGGACGTTTCGGAAACGAATCTACTTCTGTTTTTAGAACATTGAAAATAATGTTCTCCTCTGCAATATTTGCGATGGCAGTTGTTGACACTAAACAGTGACAAGATTTCAGACAGAAACAAATTTTCGGTTACAGGGTGTTCCTTCATTGATTGATCTTGAATTCACCATTTTCATATAACTGTACCAACTCAGAAATACCCATTCATGAATGCAGAAAGCCCGGTATGTATACAACACGACCGAAATCAAAAAAATCATTTGAATTATCAAGTCGTTGGATTTTCAATTGATTTACTCAACTGAGTTATATAGCGAATGCCTGCACTGCAGCTACATATTTTTTTTTACTTCCAATTCAATTTACTTGCTGAGTGTGGACCTGCCTGAAAAATTTGCATGATAATATATTTTTTAATGGCGATTGGACCCACGGAATTTACATATTTTATATTCTAATTGCATCAAGCATCATTGTCAGAATGAGTTATTTATATTACATTGAGAGCTTCAGTTAATTTCGACGTTATCGATTCGCCAAGATTTGATCGTCTCATGGAGACACTTTAATTGATATTCTCTGTTCTTGAATAACCGATTCACAAGAACTGAATCGATTCAATACTTCTTAGAAATGGCAGCAATCAACTTCTAGATCTCAGAATTCCTACTTGAGAACGTCAAAATCAAAAGTTTCCAGTGGGAATATCTCTAAGAGAGTTAGGGTATTTCTGAAATGTTTTTTCCATTTCAGAGATATTCCCACTGGCAACTTTCAAATTTGGGACATAGGGACTCCTGTTTGTGATCAGTTCGATTGAATTGTTCCTTTTTTTTCTTTGAAATTTTCATTTAACACAGTAGACTTGAAATGTGCCACTATTAGCATTTATCCGTCACAAATTATTCATCAGAACTGACAAATTGTTGAAATAAAACAAGTTTTTTGTCATTGGGATTTAATATTATTTTCGAGATTAGGTGCATAATCATATTCGCAATCTCTGACTTCAAAATCCCACAATTGAAAAAATGGTTGACATGCATTTTTTGTAAATACATATATGAAAAATAAATCACTTTGAAACACTAAAACTAATGATGATCATAAATAACAAGGGAAGTTCAATAATTATGAGGTTTCCCACAAATTTGGAACACTGTACAGGAGCTGGCATAAAGTGTTGTAGCCTTTAGCATCAAATTTTTCATTTGTAAATGATATGTATTCATCTGCCTGAACACCCTTTCCTGTAGACACTCCATGGACCTAAATAATAAAAATTATAATTAGGATATATCATTAGAAAAATTCATAAACAGGGTGTTTGGGGTACATCAGTCGGTTAGTTTGCTTTTAAAAATAGAAATTCATTACTCAACATGAGTATAACATGATGAACAATAAAGGTGGGTTCATAAAACATTCATTATCATTACATTTTAATTATAGAAGATGAAATACTAGAAAATTAAAAATGTGCTCGTAAAATAAATTGATACATTTACATTTATAATGATAATAATGACTTCATACATGTCCATCAAGGGAATCAGGATATTGAGCAGGAGATAAAAACATCTGTCCTTGTATCTCCGATTCTTAAAGTACCACCAAAAAAACTGTATAATTATCACCAAGGAAGCTGACTTTTATCAAAGAACTGATGTGAGTTCCGAAATATAGTTTTGGTACACAAGCAGGATTATCCTGTCAACCAATGAGTATGACATCTTACTTACCTCTACATAGCCGTCTATGGGCCTATCCATACGTTCTGACAAGAAAACTCTCACAATTTGATTGTCGGTTGTTTTCATCTCGAACCATATCAAATCCGGGGATATTTGCGTGATTGATCCAATGATGCTTATTGGTTTATTCATGAAAGCGTTGAGCTGGGACCCGTTGATAATATCTCTAGTCATTATGAAGGAATAATGTTATAAATGCTCCTACCCGCCAAAACACTAAGTATGTCATAACATAACCCAACTTTTTCGCGGACAGTGATGCCAATAATCAGAGATAAGTTACTCTATGTACCTGCTATTTAGATAAGGCTTCTGATTTGACGTGCAGTAATCTTATGATTGATGATAGGTTTATGTAGATGTTTCAGGGTAGTGTAGTTTTCTATTAAATGTTTTACTATATGCAGGGACTAATAATTTTTTCAAAAATATATTAATCATAATATCAAATGGAAAAAATGCAATAAATGACAAAACGTTTTGTGATATTTATGTATATATATTTGATATAGTCCCAAATACATTTTGGTTCTGATAAAAACTTCTAATAAACCCATATGTATCAGTGTTTTCAAAATAACTCACAAACTGGAGCAATCATTTTCAAAATAAAATTTTTTGCATATACATACCGAAAATATTTATATATATTTACATTTTTTCACAAAATCCAGACTGGAAAATCAAATTCTAATTGATTTCAAGAAAGAAATTCGAGTTTGCCAATCAATACAACGGTGAATCATTTTATCCATGGCACGTACCACATCGCCAATCTGAGAAAATTCAGTTTTAGTCGACCATCATCAATAATTATAAGAAAATATAATTGAAAATATACAATTCATCTCCATGTGTATTGGCATCAATGATGAGTCTTAGAATTATTAAAATTGAGAATTCAGTTCTCACATGGGCATTAGTTCCTATTCCTCATCTATCTATACTGTCTATATCTAAATTCGATCACTAACAGAACTGTCATTGGCAGATATCTGAAACATCGATATTTTTCTGCATTATGTATTTGAATCACAACAATATCAATCAATGTGTCGATAAAAAAAACTATATGAGCACGTTTTTTTTCACTTCTTTTTTACAGCTTTTTCTTTCGAAAGGTAATGCTGTTTCGGGAGATATTCATCTGTTAAATGATATAGAGGTAGATTTCGATAAGGTTTTTCACTAGGGCAATCTAGGGAATAATGAAGTAATGTATATAAAGAAACATAAATCCTATATACAGAAAAGAGCTATCCCTAAATGATCTAAATTTATTCATATAATTAATGTATATGTATAGCTCTGAATTTAAGAGCCTCAAATTTTAATCTTCAACAATGAGATGGAAATTTCATACTTTCATGTGTGTGAAAATCAATGTACCTATAAGGTTCGTATGTAATTTTGAATATAGCTAAACTATTTCCTGATGCAATTCAACATCAGCAATTGCAGCTATGTAAAATTGTATTCAATTTGAACCTCCCTTCTAGTAAATATAAAAAAATTAAAAATAACACAAACATTGGGTGGATAGGTCATTTCAAGTCTTAGGAGTCTCCAAAATCAAATTACTTTGACATATTCGCGATAATCACGAACCAACATCAAATGGGCTCATCAATTTATAGAATAAGCAGAAGTGTTTCATTTGAACCACCTCTGTGTTACCGAGACTTTCGAAGATTTCAGAATGTTGACGAATTTTTCTTGAAAAATTTTGAAATATGAATATATTCAATAAGGATAAAACTTCGATTTATCTCAGGTGTCACTGACAAATAGAGAATTTCTCTTTTAGGTTTCTGAAGGTTAAATTTCGAGCGCAGTGACATTTTGGGGCAGATCGTATATCTGTCCTTTCTACGAATATATTGAAATAATTTTCAATAATCTCTTCTTTATTTTTTGGAAACGAGGAGAGAAAATCCCACGAAAAGCTGGAAAAAAAAGCAAATTGGTTTTTTGTTCAATTTCGTTCGGTCCAAAATCAGACATTAGAGACAATTACATTTCGCGATTGTCGCGAATCACCAGTGGAAAATAAAATATTTTTTTTTAAATTCGCTACCCACATTGAAATTTTATAAATACTCAATTGAATGCAATAAAAAATTACCTATTGTGACAAAAACTGAATTATTGTCACGCATTTTGTTTTAGAAATATAAAAAACCCTCATCACAATACAAGGAAATTTTCCCCCTAAAATAATCTTTTCTCATACGAGAACAAACTATGTACGTTTCCTTCTATCTGAGCTGAATGTGATCGCAGTTCAAATCTCAGCTCGCCAGTGGACATCCACTCTCTAAAATTAAATGAATGTAATTATTCGAATGAAAAATAACAATAATATGGATTTTACCTCAGTTGAAAGAGTGATCTAACACCAATATCCTGGCATCCATGTCTGATGCCAACTTGCAAGTACGGGACGAACCGCAAAACTGAACCTTTATCGACAATACTTCCACTAACACCCTGCGCTACCTTCATCTTATCGACATCGCTGCAATACAAATGATGAAGATTCAAAAATTATTCTAAGGAAGGAAAAAACTATATTACTTGTGAAAATAGCGGTTCATAGCAGAGCCCATAGCATCTTTGCGATCCATAGCTTCTATACTACCCATTCCGCGATACTTCTTCAGCCTCACGCCATCAGAAAAGAAATACTCTCCAGGAGCTTCCGACGTTCCAGCAAGTAGAGATCCCATCATCACTGAAAACCAGTTCTTCTTGAATTCGCCGAAAGATTTCAAATTTATTTATTTATTCACAGATTCACCATTATTAATGAGTGAAATGAATTATATTTGAAGGATATTCTCTAATGGAATCACAAGGAATCTAACAAGAACATTTTCAAATGATTGAAAAGTATACCTTTTATAATATATTCATCACTCAAAATCACAATATTTATGGCTATATCTATGGTTTCCTATTGCTATTGTATTATTATTCTAATTTTATTCCTCTTCTTCGCATGGACCTTTGTATTTGTTGATAATTTTGTACTTTTTTTTGGTTAGTTTTCCAACTCCCAAATACCTTCATATGTTTGAAATTTGATTATCTACACAAACAGGTGTTTACACCTAGGTGCATTTGAACAATGTAAATTATAACATATTCATATGATGCTTTCATTGAGATTGTAAGAATTGATGTAACTCATCAAACATCTGGATTCTGGAATGATTTAGTACTTTGATAGACACAAGAGTAAGTAACATTCAGTAGTTCATCTTCAACATCATTATGACAAAATCATACACAGAGTGAACCATTCAAAAGCATAATATAATTGATATTATGTTACGAAAACATCTGGAGTATCTTGTAAATCAGAATGTGGTTGATAAGATTGTATACATTGTTCTTACAGACTGTTTAGTCGGATTGAAATAATTTCCAAATCATTCACTTTCTATAATTCAAATATTACAATTTAATTCATTTTTGTGATGTTGGAATAGAAAATCTGAAGTAGGTCTGGAAATTTGTGAATTTTGGAACCGTGGTAGAGCTACTGCAGTTCTGTCATGGAAAAATCCAGACAAGATATAATGCCCCGCTTTTGAAATGAGTGACTAGATGTTTAATGAAGAGATTTGATGAAATGACCTCACCAGTTGATGCCCCCAAAGACAATGCCTTGATGATATGCCCAATCGACTGGATTCCACCATCAGCAATAACAGGTACTCCAAAGTGTTTGGCATATTCGCTTACATTATAAACAGCTGTAGCCTGTGGTCGACCCACAGCCATCACTTCTTGGGTAATACAAATGCTTCCACTACCCATTCCAACTCTCAAACCATCTGCACCAGCTTCTATTAAATTTTTTGCTTGTTTCTTGGTCACAACTGAAAACAACTCAAAATCCATCAATCACCCAACAATCTTCACAATTTTCATTGAATGAAAAAACATGTGGAATTTTTCCCTGAACATCATTAAAATCATATTAACAAATGTTACAAGAAATCCAACATTTACTCACCATTTCCTGCTATCACTTCAAGATTTGGATAAGTTTTCTTGATATACTTAATCATCTCAATTTGATAAATAGAGTTTCCTTGTGAAGAATCCAATACAACAACATCCACTCCTGCTTGGACAACAAGAGACAATCTGTGTCTGTCTTCCTCCCTAGTACCCACAGCTGCTCCAACAATGAGCTGTTTGTTCTGATCTTTTGATGCAATTGGGTAACTCTTAGCTTTTTTCAGATCCGTCCTAGCCATCAAGGCAATAAGATTTCCAGCAGCATCAACAATGGGTAGTTTGCCCTTTTTGCTTTTTTCTAAGATGTGATTTGCATCAGTGAGTTTCACACTTGATGGTGCTGTGACCAAATCCTCCAGCTTTGTCATTATTTGTCCTAGTTTTATGTTCTCGTAGTTTACATCATCCAAGAAGTCTATGTCACGAGATGTTACCATTCCAACTAGCTTGCCACCAAGTTTTCCATTTTCTGTTATAGGGATTCCACAAAAGCCATGAATCTTCTTCACAGCAAGTACATCAGATACAGTGTTTGATGGACAAAGAACAACTGGATCACGAATAAAACCATGTTTATATTTTTTCACTTTAAGTACCTCATTTGCTTGGAAACTAGGTGGATTATTATGGTGGATTATGCCAATACCACCACATAGCTGGAAATATTCTCATATTATCACTTAATGGTCCTATCATGAATGTTTATACTCACAGCCATTGCTATTGCCATATCAGATTCTGTAACAGTATCCATAGGGGATGAAACAAGTGGAGCCTTGAGGGAAATTCTTTTTGTCAGCTGACAAGATAAATTCTAGAAGATAGATATATCATTAAAACTGATTTCTCAGGAATTTCTGTAGCAATACTTACAACTTCTTCAGGACCAAAATCAATGTAACCAGGTAGTATAATGAAGTCACTGAAACAGAAAAATCAGTTGTTTCAACTACCTCTGGAAAATGTCAACTAGCATTGAATGCATTATCTAGAGTGACACCCCAAATGATATTATGTAGTAAAATCTGAATTGAACTCACCTATAAGTCAATCCGTTGCCTTTATTTATCATTTGTTCAGCAGTCATACCATCTTCGAGATTATCTTCGACTATATTGTTATGCATAGCATGGTTCCTGTCACCCATTATGAAGAATACTTCTGAACACCTAGAATACTTCTGAACACCTAGAATAATATAACTTTATTTTATAATCTTTTGTCCGATATCTTTATGGATCTTCTGTGAGCACGTGTATAATGAGATTAGCATAACCTCTGATCAGTCGGGTGCCTTCAGTACTTACAGATATCAGATATCGAAAGACAAAAAAGGTTTCCGGCACGTGTTGTAAAAAGTTAGGTTACTCAACTGTTTAAAATCACATGAATGAGGAAACTGTTTTATTCAAAAATTAAATTCGCATTAGAATATCTGTATGCATTATTTGTTCAAGATATTAACGAAAATGTTCCTTTTCAACAGCTTCGTTCGCGGATCACATTTTGAACCGATTCCGAACCAGTTCAGAACTAATTCAGGATTGTCGTAAAGCGCATGCCTAGTTATGAACTGGTTCAGGATTTGTATTTTACCACGAACGATTTTAGAACTGTCAGACAAGTCTTCTAACATAACCGTGTTTTTGTGTTTTGACCACTGAAAAATGAGTGATACCGAAGCAGGTTAATATCAAACAGTTCATTTTATGTATTCGATTCATTTTTAAACTGAATACATTTTGAACTATGAATAATTAGATATTATTACCTTATTACTTACTTTACGCTAACGCCAATAGATTGTAAAGATAGGTGATAGGTTAATTTTTTTTTTGCTGCTCCAAAATCAATCAGAAAACAGCTGACGACGATATCGACCGATATTGCGCATGAGCAACAGAATCGAACTCTCCGTCCTCGCAAAAACCCGAGAACCGTTAGGACCGATTCCGAATCAATCAGGAAACGATCCGATGTCATCCGCGAACACAGAACTGTTACAAGAAATTCACAATTTTATTAACCGCGAACGCCGTTTTCCAGACTGCGCATGCAAAGACAGTCCCTGAACTGGTTCGGAAGCGCATCTGCGAACAGAGCTAATACTTATCATCTTCTCCTATTTCTTTTCTTGGGATTTTTGGTTAGTTGAAGAGACGACCAGAACTATAACACATCTGGATTGAATTGTTAATACAGTAGGTTGATTATCATTATTTATAGTCATTAATAGAATTGAGTACTATTCCTCATCTATTGTTGATGGAATTTCCCCAATTTCTATGGTGGCAGTTAAAATCACCACATATGAATTTTCGATTTTTTATAGTTCTTCCAGAAATTTTCTTCTACGGGATTTTTGGGGATTGTATTGGAAATCGTTAGCAAATCTGAATAGATCATTAACAGTTCATTTTGTGTTTGGTGATCTATTGATCAGATTCTTGAAGTTATTTATTTCATAATTATTACCAGGTACTATATAGGTCTCCCCTCTCGGGGGAAATGATCCCCCGTAGCAACTTGCTACTTAGATCTTTTCTCCAAGGAATGAGATAAAAATGATGTATAAATTCACCAGGAAAATTGAGTTTTTTTTTTAAACAAAATAATAGGTTGATGAGATTCCTCTGGAAAAATGAACTATAACAAACACTTACTTGTTATACTATGTAGATAGGATTGGGACGAAAGGAATAGGAATGCTTGGCAATGCTTATCACTCGACCCTCAAGAATGGACCTGAGTGAGACCATGAGAGACCGGATCCCAAATCTTGTACCTGAATGGTTACGAGGACGAGTCTGTTCTGTGCATTCAGCAGAGATAAGTTATTGAGTAGCATATCTCTCTTCAAAGTGCTCTCTATTCTCTGGCTGTGATACAGTTACCACGTTCTGTGATTTGATTGGACTGTTCTGAATTTTCGACCGAAAAAAAGAGTTTTTTTCTACGAGATAATAATGATTGATCTCTCAAATATTCATTAATCGAATGTTCATTCAATGGCGATAATGATCGACAATGAACAGTATCATTTTCACCGATGATCACAGGTAATGAGGTTTATTCATCAAGGGAAAAAATTTCCAAATTTTTACAAAATTATCCACTTTCCTTGCAGTAATTTCTTGAGAATGTGGAAACTACAAAAAAATGCTGGAAGCCGTTGTAATTTGGGATATGTGGGAAGTAATGCAATGAGAAACTTTTACAACCCATTTAGTTGTGAGAATTCACATCTACAAAGAGGGTAAGATTTTTTTGAAATGAATATATAAATAATCAGGTACCAACACCAACATAATACATACTGATTTATTTACAAGAATTTTCACCTTACAGAGTTTCCCAATATCAGCAACTTATTATTAACAGAATTTTGAAGTAGTACTGAATGCACTGATAAAGATTATTCTGAATTAACTGAGGTATATTGACTAAGAATATCTTTGGTGAATTAGTCACTCTGATAAAAAAACGCTACACATTTGCTAATGATTGATAAGGAATTAAAACAGCAGGTGTAAATATAAAACCGTATCAAATATTCCTTATCACATTTCAGTGAAGCATCATAATCAAACTATTTACAATCTGCAATTTGAATTATTCCTGATGAAAAAATGAATGCCAATAAATTGTCTTGAAAAACAATTTTATTTCGGTACTATATTATTTAAATCACAATTTATAATGTTGAAATAATATTGATAAAACAATATTGAAGGGGCATTTCACTAACTAACAAACATTTACAGAAACATTACCAACCTATATACACTGATTACTTTTGAACGTCTATAGCTCTAATGACATCCCACAGGTATTCAAATCTGCATGAAGATTCAATTATTTATCACATTCTGAGATTTCATTTCATATTATGATGTTTAAAAATGTCAAGTTCTGAATTAAATTGCAAAATGCAATGTATTCATTAAACAGTGTGATGTTTCAAAAACTCTCCATGAATACGAGAAATATAGAAATAAAATCAACATTCTATTGCCCAAGGTTCATACAAAATATCATAAAACAGGAGATCAATGATGATTTACTATACTGTTAAAATGCTGGGTACTTTTCTCATGAAACATATACAAGGGGCCAGACGAAAACGGAACCGAGTTAACATTCGAGAAAAACAAAAAACACGACAAACCTACAGAAGGATCCATTTTGTCATAATAACATTTGGTGTAGCATTCACTCCCACAGCACCAGAGCATGGATCACTCTTTATTTTATTCGACCTACTGTTATGGCTCATATCATAAGAAATTCATGGATGCCAAGTTTCATGTCGTTACCTTCATGAAAATATCATAGCTATGTTCTCAATGTTTCATTCACCCTCCCTATAAATTTTTCAGAATCATGGCTCTTTTAGTTCTCTATATATAAATCGCCTCAAGGAGAAGATATACCCTGTCTTTCATTTGAAACGTGTTTTTTATTTTCCATTGATGTTGCCACAGTTTCGATTAAATACGAGAAAGTGAAATACTTCGTCACTAATTTCTCTGAATAACAAGACAATTCCAACAATCTATGACATTCATTAAAAATGAAGAACCCAAGATCCAAATGATATGCTCATTCCTCCAACAACCAATAATCGTAGTAAAATGCCTCTCGCTCATCAAAAAATATCGACGGTTTGCAATAAAAAAACGTCACGATGAACGGTACATCTTTATCACGATGCAGGGAAAAATGGTGAAGCTGATGGTGATGATCGATTCTGTCAAAACTCGAACGTACAGCCAAATTGATAACAGCATTTTCATCATTATAGAGGAAAATCACTCGTATGTGAACCGTAAGATGGCGACACCAAAATCCCAGATAGATCAGTATTGTTAATAATTTTACAATCAATTGTGAAACATTGATTCAGAAGTAGTGATACTGTCTGTTGGTTAGTCGAAGAGGTGGTACAGTCATTTTTCCAGATTTTTGAGATTTTCTCACGTTTCTCAAGATATGAATAGAAATTATTATACTCATTTCAATATGTTTGTAGTAAGGATAGACTTATTATCTGCCCCAAAAATGTCACTGAGCTTGCAATTCAACTCATAAAGAGTAAGATTTCCTTCAAGATACCTCAAAGGAAATTTCTCAGTGACACCTTGTTCTTCAAAAAATTTGCAGACAAATTTATTTTATACAACTATCACAATTTCTACTCATGTTTTTCTCTAAAATCGATTTTGACACTAAACAGTGACTTGTAGTTGGACGGAAATAATTCTCTGGTTTATTATTTTCACATTAATGTTCTATGTACATCATCGCATTCTTCTGAATGGATACAATAATATTGTTTCTTGTTCAGTTGAATCAGATAGAAATTATTGGCTTCCACTTCTCAAAATTGAATATAAAAATGGTACATTGGATATCGATAAATAAATAAACACCTGAAAACCAAAACATTATTACTGTCTAACAACTTGTTTTTAATGACAATGTTTAGTGTCAAAAGATGAATCAAAAGGTTAGTAGAAATTTCTTCGTTTTTTCAAAAACAAGGTTTTACAGACAAATAGAGAATTTCAATTCCTCTTTTGATATATTGAAATAATTATCATGTTTAGAAAACGAGGAGAAAAGATGAAAAAAAATCTGGAAAAAAGAAGTAGTAATGTTAGTTTATCTCTCAATCAATGATCAAACTGCATGCAACTGATCAGTCATTACAGCCTCAGAACATCACCCTATTGTACAGGAATCTGCGAAAATGTCGCCACCTTCCGGGGAGTTTCATAACCGTCATGCCGTTATGGCGGAAAATGCCGTTGACGTTCCGGCGATCGGAGCGACTTCACCGCTCTCCCATGCATCGTTATCCGCACGAACACGTTATGTACAAGAGAGCTCCGGTCAGATCATATCGCGCACGCACTCGGTGTCGAGCTCGAGGATGAGGCAGCGCATGAAGGCCATCTCCTTGCGCGCGTTGTCGAACATGGTGCGCGGGTCGCTCGCCATGCAGCGCAGGCAGTTCGGCGCGAACACCATCGCCAGGTTCGAGGCGTCCATCTTGGTGTGCTGGATGACCTCCGGCTTGTTGAACGTCTGCAGGAACCTGCACGATGATAATTATTGAAGGTGTTTCGATGGAAGGTGGCCCCCTTGCTGCGATACAAGGAACACTGCCCACAGTGGCTTTTTACGAGACAGTGGCGACAATGGGATGATTATTATGTGCCTTCTAATGGCGGGTGGGCGGAACTAATGAGTGCGCCAATATTTGAATCGTACCTTCATCATAGTGAACCATTTTTTTGGCTGCATTGAAACAGCCCACAACTGCACAACCAGGCATTTCATGTATCAATACCAGAAGAAAAACACGATATAAAACAAGATCATGTATGTGCACACATAATTATTTTCGAGTTGAAAATACGAATAAGAAAATCTGGAAGCATATCATCCGATTTCTCAAAAAAATCAACTCTAGATGAAATGAAATGAAAGTTCAAGAATATAGAAAAAAAACTCGATATACTCCATAAACCCAATGAGAGCTCATAATAAATTTGCCTCCTAGTGGCGCCTGGCGTGTTATACACATTTTATACGATTTTATCGAAACTACTGGCAACATTGGGATGAAATTTGGTATAAATAATGTTTTGGAAGCTGACAAATCGCATAAATTTGCTTTTGTAACGAGTAGTTTATAACATAACTTTTTTGAAGTTAGATTTTTTAGTCCAAATTTGATATGTGAACTGGAACATCACTCAATTTTACACCAGAAAGGTACTCTTGGTAAAACTCGATAATGCGTAACGTTTTCGGAATATTTCAATTTCGATTTAAAAACATATTCATACAAAATTTCATTACAATATTACCAGTAGTTTCGACATCGTATAAAATGTGGATCACATTTTTTTTCCAGACCCTGTATCTTTGATACGGATGCCGTAACGAAACTTTCTTATTGAGCAAACCCAACTTTTTTTGCAGTGTTCTACGTATCCTAGCAAACGAGGCCTTCTTTTTTCAAAACTCCCTCTATCAATACTGTCTTTAAGTTCTTTGAGGAGGTGGTACATTCATTTTTCAGCTTTTCGTGGGATTTTCTCTCCTCGTTTCTAAAAAGTAGAGTAGAAGTTATTAAAAATTATTTCAATATATTTGTAGTAAGGACAGATTTTGGGATCTGGCCCAAAATGTCACTGCGCTTGAAATTAAACCTTTAGATACCTAAAAGAGAAATTCTCTATTGGTCAGTGACACCTTGTTTTTGGAAAATTTGGAAATACAATAATATTTAATAAGAATAAAACTTCTACTTATCTTGGTGGACGTTTCAGGAACGAATTTGCTCCCGTTCTCAACACAATTAAAATATTTCTCTTCGCAAAATTTTACAATGTTTTCGGTTTTGACACTGAAAAGTGACAATTTGGTAGACGGAGGAATTCTGGTTACAAGGTGTTTTCATTAATTGATATCGAATTTCTCTTTTAGGTATCTAATTTTGGGGCAGATCCCAAATCTGTCCTTACTACAAATATACTAAATAATTTTTAATAACTTCTACTGTACCCTCTATCACTTTTTTACTCATCATTTTGTTCTTTTCATTTTCAAGTAAATCACTATCAAAGTTACTATTCGGAGACTGTGGTTAAATACTCAAATAAAAAATAAATGAATATCCAAAAACCATAATAATATTTAGAAAAGCCTGAATACCTGAATATCTTTCGAGATATTTAAAGTCTCATCACTCTCGAGGATTATATCTCGAAAAAGATCTAAGGAGTCTCTAGTCTCTTTTACTTTTCAGGTCTACTGAAGATAGTAAGTAAGTTTATTCAGTTAGATTATTTTTGATAATAGTTTTTTTCAGTATAACATCACATGCGAAATTAGTGACTTAAAATAGAAAATGAAAATTATATGAAGATAATATGAAATCATAACAAATTTTAGAGATATAATTTTGAAGACAGAACAAGCCACCTAAGCCAGAATTGAGTTGTGGCTTTCTTCTAAATGGCTGAAAATGGCAACTCAGTTGCGAAAATACGTATTTAGTCTTTTCTAAATATTATTTTGGTTTTGGGGTATTTATTTATTATTTATTTGACCCTGCATACCAACAACCGATAAATTGACCTTAGTGTTCTGGCGTTCGATCAACAAAAAGAAAGAGAAAGAAAGAAAAAAAAACCGGGAATCCCCACCGACCTGATCAAGTAGCAGAGCACGAGCCGGTGCATCGTCGGCAGCCGCAGGACGAGGTCGCACGCGCGGCGCGCCGTCATCGGCTCGGCGACGCACTCGTGGTAGAGCGCGTCGGGCACCAGCGGCTCGTAGAGCTCGCGCAGCCACAGCTTGAGCAGGTTGGCGGGTGCGTGCGCGTCGCTCGGCTCGCTCAAGCGCCACCCGTCCATCTGCGCCTTGAGGCGGTTCACCTCGTCCACGTCGGCCGACACGCGGAAGATGCCCTCGGTCTGCAGGCCCTGCAGCCTCAGCACCTGATAATATCATAACAATTATAATAGTCGTTCATAGTAGTAGTGCATTCGATATAACGTGGATGACTGCTTTTTTTGTCCACATGAACCTTAGGTAGGTTGTGTATGGACAACATCCATATATACATAAACATACCGACAAACTCTAAGGGATGGTAGAGGACATCAAAATAAACATTTTTGCTCGATAAACATAAGTCCGGAAACTCTTCGTTTCCGAGATACAGGGTGTTGAATTTTTTTGAAGATAATCGATTTTTTATTAATATCGTAAAAACGATTTGGTCGAATTCAATGGAATTTTTACAGATTATTGATACATTTATAAGGCATCTTTTGGAGCTATTAGAATTTGCCCAATAATTTCAGGGGCGTCGGATAGTTTTTGCACAAAAAAAATATCGCCCAGTAGATTTTTTGTAATTATGATAATTTTTTTTAAATGAACAACTAAAAATGCAACTTTTTTGTCCCTTGAAATTTTTCCGTATCTACGTTTTGAAGAAAAAAAATAAAAACCATATCTCTTACATCTGTGAAAAAAAAATCGAATGCTTCAAAATTATACCTTACATTTTACCAATGCGTTTATAGAAATATTGAAGAACTAATAAAACTTCCAATAACTTTTTTTTACTAATCATTAATTATTATTAATGACTTCTAATCATTTTTTGTTCTGTATTTAATTGGAAAATATTCGTAATTTTCAATATCTTGGAAAGAGTATCCAAAACATACCGACAAATAAAGGGCGCTGAAGCAATAAAATGTTTTGAATAAAATAAAACAAACAAAAACACCCTGTATCTCGAAAACGAAGAGTTTCCGGACTTATGTTTATCGAGCAAAAATGTTTATTTTGATGTCCTCTACCATCCCTTGAAGTTTGTCGGTATGTTTATGGGACACCCTGTATAAATATTTGTGGCATCACGTGAACTCAATAATTCGAATCTATGGAGGAAAGTGAAAAATATAACTTGGCTATTACAGAGACAAAAAAATATGTCTGTGGAAGATGTTCAAATGATGAGAAATCTCTGCCAATCTTTTTCGTCTATACCTAGGTTGATGATGAATTTTTAAATATGTCCTTAACCAAATCAATTGTATTCGATTTGTTCAGATACATTTCTGGAAGACGATTATAAGTCTTGCGTGATAGGTGCGTGTAACTACGTAGGCTGATGTTCTTTCGTCGGTTTTTACAAAAAATTCTTTATATAATATTTCATTTTGATAATGATATGATGAAGGGGTCCGCAAAGGGAGGGAAGGTGCGTACATCTTGTTCCTTGCGAAAAACACTACCTCTATACTAAAGGAATTTCCTTGATTTTCAATTTTTTTTCGCTATTTTTTCGTACGCGTGATGTTTCATTGCCTTGTTATTAGGGTGGAAATGTGAGAGATGGAGATTTCTTGAAAACACGATATCTTTGAATAACTTGAGTAACTGCTTGGTTGTTTCTTCTAAGGGAGACCAGTGCGTGAGTGTATTTCTCTCCGCCTCATCTCATCCGAAATAACGGTTTTGACAGCTCTTGTGGTGACGCCAAAGACTAATCCTGGCCCAATGAACGCAGATTTGGCCCCATTTCCAACGTTTCCCTCCACTCGCGGTGCCCAGGCACCCACAACAGAGTCATCCTTTTGTTTGTGCAGAGGCACTCCAATGATTCGATACAGTTCCATGCAAGTTTAGAGTTCATCTTGTTGGAGCTCAGAGCTCAGTGCTTCAAGAGCAAAACATCTCTCTCTTGTACACAATTCGATAGACTTCAGCTTGGGAGATTGTAACACTGGGACAAATGAAAACGTGAGCACCGTACCTGCTGGGACAGCTCCACCTGCGGCCAGGGCAGCCGGCGGTTGGGCCAGCGGCTGGCCTGCAGCTGCATCACCTCGCGCAGCGTGTTGCCGAACAGGCTGACCTGGAAGATCTGCTTGCGGGCGGCCTCGACCTCGTCGGGCTGCGGCCGGCGCGCCGTTCGCTTCCCGCCGGCGCCTATTCTCTCCAGCCTTTGGCACGCCACGGTGGCGTAGTGGTTCACCTACACGAACAGAAAGAATGCGTGCATGGAATTTCATGAACTGATGTGGTACCGCGTGTCCCAGATCTTTACGTACAGCCGATATCTCAGATATGCTGGAATCGTATCTCTTCGATTCGGTCTGTCAAATTCAGAGACCACCCCCAACTGCAATTATTCAAATTCATGAAGATAAATGAAACTCATTGATATTATCGATAATTTTTCGTCTAAATTTTTATCGATATTTCGATAAATTCACCCAGCCCTAGCCATTACAACAAATTTTGAAATATACAGACTTCTTGAAAAAAGATTTCAAAAACTAATTATCATGAATATAATGAATTACTGATGATCTGAAGATGTTCAAGGTTACTCATGACTCGTCTGATAGTGAATTATTGCAGTACAATATATCTATTTTTGTACGGTGGTGTCATAAATTTACTTTATTTCAAAACCTATCAAGAGAAGAAGTCGCCAATCTGATATTTTCCAATGAAATGCAATTCAATTTCGATAAAAATATGATGGGTTGGAGAAATATACAAGGCCACATTTTGAATAGTTATTTGGGGTGAATTGCGGTCGAATAGCTAGCTGTGGGAAAATGTCCTTGGGTTCAAAGAAAAAGAATTTCATTTCTTCGATTATAAAAATTGCAGATTCTCCTGTGTCACACCTGTTATTAAAAAAACAAGAAGCATGATAAGATAATCAAATTAATTAGCCATGATTTCCTGTGTATCATCATGAACGATCATTCAAAAATCCATTTCAGGTTGATGAATAATTATTATCGACCAATAAATTGAATAATATACTTATCTAAATATGCACATTACATCATTTACTGCTACAGAAAAACCTTCATTATCACATTCAATTCAATGACATGATTTCCAAGGTTGATTCATGCCAACATTGTGATGGGAAATGGGTTAAGTGATTCTTTGTGTTGTTAATGAAAGCAAATTTTCAAATGTATGCAATTTTGATGACAAACAATGAAATGGAGGAGGCGATGAAGAACTGAAATCATTTGAAATTGAGAGGAAAATCATGGAATTAATTATTGTTGTACTATATACGACTAGAAACATAGTTTAATTAGAATTTGAATATTTCAACACTAAAGAACTACTGAATTTGGGAGGATAATGCAAACACGGTAGAAAATCTGTAGAAGTTTCTGTGATTTGAATAGTTCCAAAATAGATATTCCAGTAAAAAATTCTAGTTTTGCATAAGGCATTCTGTTTTTAAACTCTGATTGTCAGATATTCCCATGTCTTTCACTCTGATCAAACTGCTCAATACACTGATAATAAATAGAAATGAAGAAATCTTACCTGTACATGAATGGGCCATCTGTTAACATCTGGAAAAACTTTGGAAAATGTTGGATCTCTATGCCTGTTGAGGTATCCTAAGAGAGCTGGTTGAAATACAGGACTAGGTGGAACAAATGCCAAGGCAATTGTCAGCAGCTCCCAACCCCTCACGAGAGACTCTTTCCTATGATTCTCCGTAGTCTGCCGACACAACTGTACAAACAACTCATCACGAAGGAGAGTTTGAACATATGCAGTTCCCAGGATCTCCATTAGCAGAGAGTTCAATGACATTCCTGGTCTGGCCTTCCTATCGCCCATATACATTTGTACTTGTCTGAACATATCCAAGGCTTGCCTTGTCACAGGCTTGCTGGATGCAAGTAGAGGCCTCTGGAGGCTGCGGTTGGACCAACTCAGCAACTCCCTGACACTAGTTTTACGTCTGAACAGACCTTTACCTCCTAAATTCAAATTGTCCACTGCGAATTTCTCCATATCTGCTTCCCTCTCAGGCTGCAAGGGAGGCTCAGCAAGTGGCTTCAACATCGGTGCAATAGGTCTTTCTCTCAACTCCTTGTCTCTGTCCCTGGGCTCTGTGCTAGCGGCTGTAGGGAGGTTGAGATACTCAACTGGTCTGTGGGAGAGTCGGTGGGGCAGGTAGCTGCCTTCAGATTGGTCGGAATCCTCATTATCAGGCTCATGACCTGTCAGTGACTCACTACCACTGTCCGAATGGTCACTATCAGTATCCCTACTGTTATTGAGGAGGAAATGCTCGAGAGGCAGTAGCTGGGAATCATGCCAGTTGGAATATAATGGAGCTTCTGCTCCCCTTTGACTGAAGCTACTGCTTCTGCACAAATCACTGGGTTTGCGGCGCAGCTGAGGAGTGCTGGCAGACAGACTGAGGACCTGACCTCTCTCTGAGAGGTGGCCAGTCTGTGTGGCCTGATGACTAGTTGGTGTGGGAGTACAGTCTGTGTTATGTTTCAGGGTCTGAAGTTTGGCTAAAGGGATGATATCGCAGTTGGTGGGCTTATGCCAGACTGTCCTCTGTGATGTAGCATTGTAATAATAGAATCTGGCTGTGTTTTGATCGAACAGTTCCCACCACTGGTTGGAATCAGTTCTTTTGACAGGTACACCTTCTGGAGGGTCCCATACACATTCTCCAGTAGCTAGATTCGCGTACATGTGCTCCTGAGTTTTGGGTTCGATTATTTCTACCCATTCCACCCTGCTGAAAGAATATTTATAGTTAATATAGGGTGTGTCGAATAAATATCGATTCCAATACCTGTATGAATTAGAAGCCATTTTTTACATTGTTCATACGACTTTATGTACATCAATTATTTGATATGTTGAGCATCATTTTGATATAGTTTTATTGTCTCTGCAATTCCCCATCGTGTCAAATGTGATCGAGGAATTCATGAAAACCATAATAAAAACAAAATTTGACCTCAGAACCATACTATCCCATAAACGCCATTATTTACTTCACTCTTTACTACCAACCTTATGGATTCACTTCAAACTTTCCCCTAGAATAACACAAATTGCAACTGTGTCATTCTATTCGCGCTGAATTACGAAAATAGCCAAGAGCTATTTTTAACTATTAATAATGTTTCAAGTGATCTCATTTCGAATTCTTGTAATTGATGTATACACGAAATGTATGCATCATTCTAATTATTGTTGGACCCTAATTATTCACATGAACGTTATCGTAATGAGATTATAACTAATTTTACTTCATTTGCGAATGCACCTCCACTAACAGGTCTTTTTAACCTGAGTAAAATTTCAGGTACAACTTGTACCGTAGACTGAGATGAGTGACTATGGCTGACTAATATCCTTCTAATATCTAGTCATCATCGTTTTGTGGTTGATTTTTATCATATAGAATCTCCTGGAATCTAAAAATATTCACTGTGCACTACTGATATAATATCACCGTTCTAAATTCGATAAAATGTCCGCACACCAATAATTATATTCTGTTGCAAGTTTTCAATTGAAGTTCGAACCATCTTCATGATAGATATGCGAATCTTCCTTAGTAATTTGAGTAGGAATAGGTGTAACAAAAAGTCTAATCCTATTATCACAATTTCTTTATTTCCAAAAATCAGTCATGGAAAGCTGTAGGACTACTTCGAAAAATATTCTCAACTTCTATTATATACAAATGAACAGCATGGAGGTCAGCTTGAGCACGTTCAAATAGTCGATGATTGAATTGTTCGACTATTAAAATTAACATATACCTACTTACTTTAATATATTTGGCGATTTAATCGGATTAGTTTTACAAGAGGTCAGGTACTTTCGAGAATTTTTTAGTATTAGATAATTTACACATTTTCTGAGTTTCCATATAAGACGAAGATTTATTGGTGATATAGGTATGTTGTTAAAATCATTTGAAATGGGTATTGCCTATTTTTGTGATTTCAGATACTATAAATTAGAGAAAATAAATCATTATACACTCAAAATAACTATTATCCATCAAAGAGATCAGATGAATGTTTGTGTTATAGTAAGATAAACATTCGATAAATGTCATGATAAATCTAACCACAGATCAACCCTAAAGTTGGATTAATCTGTGATATAACCACATGATATCTGAATCATATTGGATCAGGCAGACGACTCGTATCAATCATTACTAGTAATATAATATTTTGTGCCACAAAAAACTTGACTATGGGAACTGATAAAACTAATACACTCATGAAACCTACAAAATCACGAGACTCATTTATGATCATTTCTTCATAATCTCCAGGATAACACTGAAGTAAAACCCGAATGAAAAATTGAAAGGAAATTAACGTATGGTGGATTATTCATATGATTTAAAATGAGAATAATTTCAGTATCCTTCCTGAAAAAAGGTGTTATACCAACATCTTCAAGAAATCTTCGAAGACATAAACTTGATTGATTCATTGTATATAATACTGTTTCCCAATTAAAAATAAATAGAGCATAAATAGAGCAAATAATGAAATAAAATTGTTAAATTGATAATAAATCGATAAATAAACGTTTTTTTTTTAAACTAGGTATTGAAGGTAAAATTCAAACAAAATATGATATATACTCATGTGGCATAACACCTCTTCTAGGATAAAATGTATGATTAACAGAATAATTCAATAAATTTGATATATTAGAAGTGTATATATCAGCGAATCTGAACAAACGTCTAGAAAAATAGGTAGGGTTATGGTAGGTTCGGAAAACACTCCCAAATTGTTCGTTGAAGACAAATTTGATGTCATTCCTGAAAAAAAAATGAAGACGACATGTATTATAATGGAATAATAACATCATTCGATCCTCATCAATGTGTGAGAAATATTTTATTGATGCTAAGAATGATCATAGTGTTAATCACCGTAATTTATCTCGTTCTGCCATCCATTTGTTGAGAATTCTTTGTTCTTCATCATCTTCACAGTCTTGATGATCTTCAATCAGTTGAGTTAACATTTGTAACCAATTGGCATTCTTCTTGAATTCTGGGTTGTTCAAAGTAGCTATTTCATGCTGAAAGATAGAATTGGATTAATAATTGCAACATATTTATCTATGCAATCTCAAATCGCAAAAATTGAAATGATTTGAAGTAATTTTGACTACTAAACTATACCGTCAGTTCAGTGATGATTGCTCCTGTTCTCCACCCATGTTCTAGAGTCACATCAGCCAGGTCACTGTAGGGGTGATCTCCAAAATAAAGGACTTGGTGACCCCTCCATCCTGTCAGGTCTTGCAACTGCTTCACTGTGCCCTATATTATCACAATGATCAAGATCAAGAACTTGTACAACTATTATCCCTACTCACTTCATAATAGATGAGTCCCTTTTCTAGTTTTGTAACTCTGTCCCAGATATGGGTACCACTGCATTCATCAAAAACTCTGATAGGTCTCGATAGGTCAGTGAAGAATCTCGGCTTTCGTGCTTGAACTATAAGAACATCAAAATAGTCTTTCCAGTCTTGTCCCACCATGAATTCCATTCCTTTGTTACTGCAACAAAAAACGATTCAATGGCAATCAACTCTTGAATTTCGTTTGATCAACATTTGGCCTTCAACTTACACAAACCCATATGGACTGTTGGTGACCAAGAACAGTTTTTTATTGGCGTTTTTCAGTCTATCAAAGAAGGTTCTCAACTGATCGTTACTCTCAATGTAGTCAGATACATTTTCAGATACCACTTTGTGCATTATTGGGTGGGAATTTTTTATAGAATTCTACAAAAAATGATGTTTGTGAGTATAGCTCTGCTACATGAACATACTATACTTATACAAACTTTTATATCTCTAAACAGAATTTCCGGATGATAGTCTATGTGGTTTCGTTCAAAATAATCAGCTACATTGCATATGAGAGTCATTTCAGGTACTGAAAATAGATCAGCTAACTGAACCATTTTGGAGTGCGACTCCTGTAAAGTCAACTATAAATGAAAATAATCAACATATTAGGAAGATATAGTTGAAGAAGAAGATATTAGTCAACACTCTGAAAATGGCATTAGGCATAGTTGGAAATATTGCACAATATCATGCTATGAGACTATAAAAGTACATAAATGAAAAATATGTTATTTGTTTAAGAAAATAATATCTTACTGAGGCATTTTTGGTGTGTCCTTCAACATAGGCAATAGGTATAATCCTATTTTTATATAGCTTCAACACTTCTTCATTATTTAGTGGGGTCAAGCCCTTATAGACTGATCCAAACTGTATTTGCAGGAATGAATCCAGCTTGAGTAAAACTCCCTTTTCAATATCATAATGCAAACCTCTTACTGCAAAACCAGGTTTGTATTGGAGTGATGAAATTGCTTGGGGATACTGAAATTGAATCTACATTAGTTCATTCTGAAGTGGAGGACCTGAAGCTGGTTATTCACCTTATACTTCTCAATGAGAGTCTCTCTACCAAGATTGTATAGGAGGTAATCAAGTGAGGGTTTATAGCAAGCTAATGTATAATCATAGTCGAATCCATAAACTTTAACTTCCTTCAGGTCCAGCTCGTTACAAGCAAACACAGCCTTCGGGTTGACATCTTGAGGTAGTTTCTTAGCTGTAATTGAAATACATATTTTGGCTTGTGAGTCCATGTGAGATGCGAGTTTCATTGCAGTTGTTATATACATACATTGGCATTTCGCTTTAATGAATTTGTAAGCTTCTTCTAGACGTCTCCTAGAATGGTTTCGAACAGCTGTTTGACATATTCTATAAGCTTTTACCCCAAATATTGACTTTATTGTACAGTTCTTGTTCATAACCTGACTAAACGACATAACTTCGAGGATTTTTAGGTTATATTCATTAACAACACCTTCCTGACAATTTAAACGATTACTGCTCTGATTTGAGAATATTCATGATGAATATTATGGAACAAAGTTTATCATGATGTGAATTCCATCATTCAAATTGAAAAAAAATTGACCATATGTAGGTAACAGGGTTGTGAAATAATCAGATATTCAAACATTACTAGTCGTTGGATTTATTCGAAATTTATTATTATTAAAGCTTGAGCCAGTATTTTATATGCGATTAGAGATTTAAAAACATACCTACCTATAATAGTAAACTTGTATAAGTGAAATAAAGATTTTGAATTTACCGCCTTGTACTTGCATGTGGTGTGTATATTAACCAATAGATGGCCAGAGGTCGCAAGAAAATAGCAGCTTGGAGGCTTAGATCTGGGTGCTTGGAATGTGTTGTAATTTATTATGCATTGTGCAAAACTGAGTCAACTTCTTCGAATTGGGACAAGAAGAATGTACAATAAGGTGAGTTCACGAATTCATATGTGATCTGGATCTAGAGAAGAATCATTATCCGATTCTATAAAGGTAATGTTTCCTAAAGTTTCAGACCTCAAAAAAGGAAGAAGATTTTAAAATTTTGAACTCTGCTTGTAGAATCGGATTTTCCAAATTTCATACTATTGAACTTCCAGCATTTATAATGAAATATCTACACTTTGTTTAAACACATTCCTAATTTTCATTCTCAGTTAAAGAAAACCTAGAACAGTGATCACAGATCCATAGAATTCATGAAGTGATTCGGTGTCTACTTCGATAACAAAGGTTCGATGAATGACTGATGGATGATGAGTGTGAACTACACTGCCCTATTGAATTTCAGATTGGATATATACGGAGAGTAAATGGAAAAAGCTTTTACTGTAAGTAAAATGAATAAAACAGGATGTCTGTCTTTGACAGGTCACGTTGAAACACAGCGCAAACGAATACATGCTGATCCGTGATATTTCTTCTCACTTCCAGCAGAAATCTTTGACAGGTTTTCTTTCTCATTCGAATATAAAATTTGATATAGTCGAAAAGTTATGTCTCAGCAATGTTTTTATGGGTTTCAGAGACTATATTCGATTATTATACAGGTATTATATATAATCACTGAGAAAAATTCAGCTGTGTTCTTCATTTTGTCTTATGATTCATCTCATTTCTTTTTCAGAAACCTGGTTCTGTTTTTCATCTACTGTTGTAGTTGATCCTGTGCAGATTGAAAATCTTCTAGTAGTTGCTGGTGAGTACCTAATAATAGAGTATATTTGTTTTTATTTTGGAACTTTGTTCATTATATACCTTACAACAAACAATATGAATCAAACATAGAGTTAGTTATGTTTCCCATTTCTTCTACATGTCATCTTCAGTTGACGAATTTCCAAATGCTGAAATAATATGAATAATGATAATTATATTGCCATCGCAGTATATTAATCATAATTTAACAATTGGGTACACTTTGTGTCCAAAGTAATTTGTCACGGTACATGGTGACTGATAAATCACCTATTAATTAATTATGTTTGTTAATAGAGCGTTCCTAACAAACAATAAAGCCGGGAACAGGTTCATAGCTAGATATATGAATATGCAGGGTTAGCCAATAGTGTGCAACTGAACAATTTTTAGTGGGTTGTATTTTTTTAATGATTCTCCAGTTTGAACATCTGCCGAATTGTCACTCATCAGCTTATACAATTATCTGTTTTGTGTTCTTGGAGAAGTTTGAAATGATGAGATACTTTCAACAAAAAAAACATGGATTGAAATGAAATGATCAATAATGTACTCCAAATATGGCGATACCATATTACGTTCAAATATATGTTATACATCGCCAGATTGGAATTATTTTTTATGATCATTATATTTCGATTTACGTTATGTTATATATAATTGAATTATCTCATTATTCCGAAATGCACCTAATGGAATTTTGAAATCATAAATACCTTGTGTCGAATGTGCCGGCTGATTTTTTCGAAGGAAAACCAATCAAATGCGACTCATGTGAAGATATTTTCTCTAGCGAAAAAAATGCAACAATTATCGCCACTTCTTTTGACTCAGTCCACCTGGTGTGGCATAGTAGGTTAACGGAACAGTTGTTGTTGATGTGATCATCTTTACTAAATTGGTCAGATAGTGAAACATACATTAAGATAAATCTTGATTCAATACATCCAGCGAAGATATCGGATATTTTAATTGGCGCTCAAATTGGTTTGAAACAATTTCTCCTCTGCAGAGTGACTGGAAAAATATTCTTTCCTAATGGTCATATGAAAATGTCAATCACAGTGTGTGGGATGAAGATGATAATACGTTCTTGCAAGAGCCCAAATATCCAGATATATCGAGATATAACGAATTCAAGTATAGGCTCTCGATTTTAAGGTTATAAAATAATTGGTGGATGCAATATGTGATTTGTGCTAGTTTGGTTCAGTTTCACTTCGGAGTGTAACAGATTAGCAGAAGAAATCGTATGGGAAAATGGGTCTATAATAATTAGAGTCACAACTCCATAAAAAACCAGAATGCTTACAATGTCAGAACATAAAAAGAGAGTCGCTAATGGAGTTGGTACTGAGAAACTCGAATACGAGGGAAAAATTATAGTTTCATACCCGAGTGCAAAAGATATGTTTCATCATCACTGCGATCCAATTTTTTTTTCCGATGCTGATGGTTGCTCCATATCAGCATCATCGAATATGTATACGAGGTATCTTTATGAGGCGATCTACATATAGGGAACTGAAAGTAGCTGAAAATTTGTGGAAACATTGAAGAAAACATTGAGATTCAACTGAAATATTTTCGCTTCCGGTTTTTCCGGAAGTCATATTTTTTATTTTCAATAGGACACCCTGTATTTTACAAATATTATGGATCTCTCCCATTATTCTGATTCAAATTCATGTATGATATGATGAATTGTTATTCGAATTTCTTACTACAATAAGCGACAAATACATCCTATATCATTCATGTGAATCAAAATTTCCTGTGAAGTGATACACAATTACTAAATTCCTCATTCAAAGTCGAGGAAGGGTTTGAAACATATATGAAGACCCTGTACATATTTCTGTTATAATTAACGTGACGATTATTATTGTTATTTGATATTATTTTCATCAATATGCTGGAAAAAATTTTTAGATTCTTTAGAAACTTTTTACAATATGACCGAAACGCCCTGTATATCGATGCCTGGTCAATAGATGATTCAGTGCGCCCATGCTTGGAGAAATCTAGGCCGTCTTCGTAGGCATCCGGAATCTATGCACTGTCCGTCGACCTTGACATAATACTTTATCGATTTTTGATGGATTTTTATCGACTTTCTACCGTCTACACAGATTTATTGATAAACATTGCTCCTGCTTGCATGATCGAGTTGGTTTTGTTAAGGTCAGGGTCGAGCACCACCGATTTCGGAGATTCCATAAAGCCTGAACTGTTTTCGATATTTGGGTATATTTGTCACTTTTTTCGAAGATAAAAAAATATAAAAGAAGAATCGCAAAAGTTCATTCAAAACTCAATTCGAATTATTGGCATATTCCTAAATAATTCATTCATTTCGTCTTGTTTTTTCTTCGACTTCTTTAGTGATATGGAGATATTCCAAAGCACTACAGATTTGATTGTTGATTAGCCTAGTAGGTAACGTTTGTAGAATATTTCGAAATGAAATATAATCCAGAATGATGTGAAACACATACGCACGTTCCGAATTATGATTGTTTGTTGAAACTTATTTGTTCAGATTAGGTACCAATATGCTTTTATACTCCATACTGAAATCATGTGGATTCCGGATTGAAATTATGATATTTCATTACATTCGAAGGTAGCGTGCTTTGTGCGTCATTACGCATGAATTGAAAATGGTCAATGGACTGTAAATTTTTGTATTCGAAATCCAAAATTTGTGATAGCTCATAGTTTTCGGGCTTTCCAGAGTTAACAAAAAATGGAATGAAAAATCCAGGTCCGAATTGAGAAAATTATGTTGATGATAGTTTCTGGAAGTCCAAACGTCGGATTTCAAATTTGAAAACAAAACGCCATCTTGTAGTGAAGAAAAAGTTGCCGTGTAATTCATATCGATTGATTTCTTCAAATAACGCCAGAAGAAATAAAGACGGCTGTATGAAATTTCGATTTTTTCCGGATATCTCCGAAAGTATTTGGAATTTCAGAAGTGAATGCCAGGTAACATCAACTTAACAAGACGCAATATTATTGTCTCCGTTCAGAAAAATGCAAACAGATTTTTTTACATTTCCTATGATCTTAATATCACTCCAATCGGCCATATATCGTCCATTTTCTGCAAGGATATGTTCATCCTGATTCGTATTGTCGATGTATTTATATTGTTCTTCCAGAGGATCTAACACCCTTATTGACAGAGCAGAATGTAGTCCTTAACATTCTTATGCAGTTTTTAACAAAATCAAAGAATTCATTTTTCAGTTTTTGATGGGATTTTTTCTCCTCGTTTCTAAAAAATAGAGTAGAAGTTATTAAAAATTATTGCAATATAATTGTAGTAAGGACAGATTTAGGATCTGTCCCAAAATGTCACTGCGCTTGAAATTAAACCTTTAGATACCTAAAAGAGAAATTCTCTATTGGTCAGTGACACCTTGTTTTTGAAAAAATTTGGAAATACAAATATATTTAATAATAATAAAAAAACCTCTACTTATCTTGGTGGACGTTTCGGGAACGAATCTGCTCCCGTTCTCAACACAATTGAAATATTTTTCTTTTTTCGATGTTTCCGATTTTGACACTGAAAAGTGACAATTTGGCAGACGGAGGAATTCTGGTTACAAGGTGTTTTCATTAATTGATATCGAATTTTCCATTTTCATATTCAAGTTTCAGAAGTGGATGCCAAGTTCTATCTATATCAACTGAACAAGAAGCAATATTATTGTCTCCGTTCAGGAGAATGCAAGCAGACTCTTTGATTTTCCGTTTTTGGTTGTTGTCTTCTTTTCCTATGATCTTAATATTACTCCAATCGGCCATATGTTGTCCATTCTCAGTAAGGATATGCTCAGCTAATTTTGACTTGTCAGTATATCTTCTCTTTATATTGTTCTTATGCTCTTTCATCCTTACTGATAGAGGCCTGCTGGTTTCACCGGTATAATATTTTCCACAAACACATGGTATACTGTATATACAATTTTTTGATGACTGTTTTTCATTTCTCGGTTTTGTATGAGTCAAAATCGATCTCATTGTATTTTCTGTCTTGAACACTGTTTTCACTCGAAACTTGTCACTAACACGTTTAATTTTTTCAGATATTCCGGGGATGTATGGGATTACATTTGTTATCAGTGTTGGTTGTCTTTGTGTTTGTTGTATATTCTGTCTGTTCTCAATTTGGTGTATTGTTTTGTCAATGAAATGTTTCGGATAAGTGTTGAGTTGTAGAACATCTTTTATATGGTTCATTTCGGCATTGAAAATTTGGTGGTTCGATGATATGGATTTGGCTCTATCATGAAGTGATTTGATTATTCCTTCCTTTATACTTGTATGATAATTTGATTGAAAATTGAGGTATCTGTCGGTGTGTGTATTTTTACGATATACACTTGTTATCAAAATGTTATCTGATTTTTTAATGAGGACATCTAAGAATGGTAATTGATTATTACATTCGATTTCTAAAGTGAATTTGATTGTTGGTTCGATGTTGTTTATATAATTTAGAAAATTATCTAGTTCCATACGGTTATGTGGCCAAATAATGAAAATATCATCCACATATCTCCACCAAGTCTTTGGTTGTTTACTGAATTTTTTCACAATATTCTCTTCAAAATCTTCCATGAATATATTACTTAGAATAGGAGATAATGGTGAACCCATGGCCATAATAATAATAATAAAATAATAATAAATAATAAAAATAATAATAACCAAATCAAAGAACTGCTATCGGGTGTATGAAATATCGATTTTTTCCGGATATCTCCGAAAGTATTCGGAATTTCCCAAGTTTCAGGACGGCCTTTTGCCAGGCATCAAATCGCGCCACTTCGCCAGTTGTTTACGAGATGCCAATGATGAAGTTCGAATTCAAGGAAACGTGTAGAGACGAAATAGGTGCGAAGTGCGAAGCAAATGACTGCAAATGAATGCAAAGAAATGCCGGAGTCGCGACGAAATGTCACTGCACATGCAGTGCACAATCGTTATATCCATGGTGACCTACTAACTCCCTTCATTCGTTTTTCTCGTCGCAGGTTCTTCGTGGAACATCCCGAGACGAAACTGATCCTTCGCGATACGACAAAGAACGAAAGTGATACCTATTCCGTGCGAAATTGCCGGCGAAACACAATCCCTGCGTGCGGTAATGAAAAAGAAGTCCAGCTGACTTTCGATATAACTTTCGTCATTACTAACGGCACTGCAGCCCTTTGCTGGCAACGTTGCCAGATACAATAATACAATTGTGTAAAGGCATGGTCAATGTGAAATTCGCAAATTTTCCACTCAGTTCTGACTGAAGAACACGAAATCTCAAAAAACGACTATCGGACAATTGCCAACGACTGTATTAAGTTTTTGCAAATGACAAACACGATGTGGATTACATTTTCACGTTGGAAACTTAAGGTTTATTGCCCTGACGATACTGCATCTTATGTCAAACGTTAAAAAATTAACTGTTACTATTTTTTTTTATCCTCTCGAGAAACTGGGTGCTAAGCTGATATTGGATTTTCCCCATGATCCTCATAACGCTCTATGGATATCATCGAATATCGAATTGGAATTATTCTGTGGCCTCCATGTTAGAATAGAATAGAATAGAACTTTATTAATCCATAAAATACCATAATTACATGGTGTTGGACAAGTCAACTAAAAAGTATCATAAAGAGATATTGTTCTACAAAAGTTTGTTTTTCTACTATAATGATTCCGATTGTTTTTTTTTTAAATGTAGAGCTTGATGAATTTATGAATGTTGCCAAAAAAACGCCACATTTTAACAAATTCAATGGGTTACTACGTCTATTTTCAAGAGTGAAATCTTAGGATTTCATTTCAGCAATTTAAAAAAAAATATATATATATGCACGCTATCGAAACCAACTCTCAGAACGAGCCTGTGCCGAATTTCATCAAAACCTGAACATAGTAGGCCTTGGTTTTGTTGGCGTTTTGGTCATATAATCAAATAATAATAATGAAATGACCTTATACATTATTCTATTTTTTTCAAAATATATTTCAAAAACAGGAAATGTTGAGAAAAGAGCAGCTACAATGTGATTTTATGAAAATCTTGGGGAAAAAAACCGAAATCAGTGTGAATTTTAAACGAACCATCATTGAAGCAAAGAAATTTCAAAATCGAATGATCGTGAAGATGATTTGAACCTGATCTTCAGCGTCTTCCCAAATCGGTACTTTTCATGATATATTTTTATTTTCGTTTATCTCATGCTCTTTTTGTACTTCAACTATGGGAAATAAAGACCTATCACTATCAAATATCAATCATTATTTATTCACGTCCAATAATTTTTCAATGAAATAATTTTTTTTGAAAACCTCGAGTTGCAGATGTGGCAGCGCTGTCCCAGGAAACAGTTGCTTAGTGGCACAAAGGCCTGCTGACACTGCCACCTGTTCGTATTATATCCTTCAATTATTCCGCGATTAAAACTACGAAATATGCAGCTACACGGTAGGACCTAAATGAATTTTAATGAAAGCGGGAAACGCGCGAAAATGCCTCCGAATTTTCCATTTCAATTTGCCGACCGAGATTGGGAAATTTGAATGGGCGCCGACCGAAGCAGGTATTTCATCTCGAGATGAACGGAAAGAACACAGCAGGCTAGAATGTTTCATTCGCTTTGAAAAACTAATTCCTGCTTTCGGAGACGGAAAAGTCTCTGATGTCATTCTCGCTTTTCGAGAGGGAAAGAAAAACAATCAAAGAGCAGTGTTTCAAACAGTTTTTTTCTCATACACTGCGTGTAGGTTAATCGAGGAGGTGGTATATCCATTTTTACAGATTTCCTTTAGGATTTCCTCTCCTCGTTTCTGAAAATAAAAATAGAAATTATGATAATTATTTCAATACACTCAAAATTCACTGCACTTGGAATTCAACCTTCAGAAATCTGCGAGAGAAATTCTCTATTTGTCAGTGACAACTTTTGTTCCATTTTCAATACAGTGGAAAATGTTTTTCTACTATATCGTTCGGTTGCTTCGTCTTTTGACTCTGAAGAATGACAATTTGTCAAAATGAAATAGTTTTGAGTACCAGTTGTTTATTTATCAATTGATTTCAAGAAGTGAATGCCAGGTAACATCAACTTAACAAGACGCAATATTATCGTCTCCGTTTAGAAAAATGCAAGCAGATTTTTTTACATGTCCTATGATCTTAATATCACTCCAATCGGCCATATATTGTCCATTTTCTGTAAGGATATGTTCATCCTAATTCGAATTGTCGATGTATTTCCAGAGGATCTTTCATCCTTATCGATTAAGCTGAAGCTCTTGTTCAAAGCAGTTCTTAACAAAATCTCAAAAAATTGCCATCGGGTATTCAAAAACATTTCTTCATTCGTAACAATAATTGTCAATACCAATCGATGATTTTGAATTTATTTTCTTTGTGGGCCTTGTCTCGATCACTGGTTTTCTCGTACCAAAATGGCTTCTTTGTTTTCTCATCGTTGTGTTTTCAAATTGCCGATGGCACAATGCACCTAACATCCATATAATAACAAGACTGATAGACCATCGAATAATTTCGTTGCCCTGTAATTTCATGGAGACCTTCAACTCGACTTTAATCATCGTTACGGTGGAAGAACAACCATTCTTCTTTTTTTTTTGGTAGCCACGAAGAGAAAGTTTGGAGCCCCCTTAATGCCGTCGAAAGCTGGAATGGAATTACTTCACACTTGATGGCGTCAGCAAGCCTAGTTTGACAGTAGAGCCCATTGAAAGATTCCTTATACTTATACGAACCAGTCTTGAACCAGTCACTCAGGATATTGGTTAGATTAGTTTTTTCAGTAAACATATATTTCTTGTATGATCTGAAATTCGTGCACCTTTGATTTCGAGTGACCCCAAAGAATAAAATCAACTGGATGCTTGGCAGAATTCTGATCGAGGAAATTTCTTACAATTCTTCTTGAAAGTTTTGCAGTAGCTACTTCACCGTTACCATGAATAAGCAGTGTGAAATGGAGTGAAATAATAAACAAATTATCTGTCAGCGTCAGATTCATTGACATTTCACCTAATCAATCGGATATTTCAATTACGACATTCCGTTTTTTTTTTCATTCCATTCAGATATTATTTTCTACAAGTGAAGAAAAAACTTTTCATGTGATTTGAAAACATGCAGACCAGATGATTTAGGTTTCAATATTCAACAAACGGATTATGATCTGTGATTATTACTTTCATATACTTTCTTGTATACTCCGGCAATTATTAAATTTGATATATTATCTCGTCTTAATTGGTACCTGATTATCAACTAGAGCAACAAATATTTCTTCATATTGTGAGAATAACATTTATATATGAACAGAATATAGGCTATACCGGTTGTCCAAAAAGTCGTTTCACTAGACGCCACTCAGTTTTTAGGATCGACGTTGGATAAAAATCGTGGGGGAATGAAGATACTGGATGATCCAAATAGGATGGATCCCACATCGAATTTTTGAGAGTTTAGGAGGTTTTTTGAACTGGATTCTAAAATTAAAAATAGAAAATATAACAATTATTTCAGTATATTTGTAGTACAGACAACAGATCTGTCACAAAATGTCCTTTGTTTGGAATTCAACCTTCAAATACCTGGGAGAGGAACAAATATAATGACATGAATATGATAGATGTCATTGGCAAGCATACCCTACCATTGAAAAAAATGGTACCTGATGAAATAAAAATTGGAATGTATCGAAAGTTTCAAACGAATTATTGAGCATAAAATTTTTTAGCTCACCAATATTGTGAAAATCATGTGGTTAACTTTATTGTAGTTTCGAGAAATCAATTCATTATGTGTGATGATATGTCTACGTAAACTCATTTCTCAATTATACATTTTCTTGTGGACATCCTGTACTGAAGTTCCCAAACATTATTGGAATCGATTGGGTACAACCATGCTGTTCCATTTTCATATGCGAACTTCTCTCTTTTTCGACCTTCGTTATGGTTTTTCCATATTATGAATCTGATTCACGTTTTTAATATAGTATTGATGATAATCTCAGCGATCCTAACTGTCGGATAAATCTTGTAAATCGATCTCTTGGTCCAGAGAAGATAGCCTGGTCTCTGCTCAGCTCACGTTTGCTATATTTCACTTTGAGTAGATATTTTTTGAAACAATCCTGAAACAGGTTGGTTTTGAATCATGAAAAGAGGTGTATTATACCTTTTTCTAAGAGTTGATCAATCATCTTAACAACCACGTATAGTTTCGATCAATGGCGATCTTCCGAATGTTATAATTGAATTGCTCAATTATTTGATTAGGTATTTTGTAGATAACCCTAGTACTATTGATTATCTACACGCAGCTATGTATTTGTTGTGAATTAATACGACCCACATGATGTTTTAATTAACGCATTGTGACAACCGCCAGTTCGAATTCATCTATCTACAGTTTCCGATGTTATTTGAGAAATTTGATATCGAATCCGATTTTCGTTTATTGAATACACATAATTACCATAACATTGTTTGAATATTTTAAATCACTCTATATAGCCCGTGAATATATGGAAATCAACATGATTGTGAAAATTTGGAAGCCCTTTCAGAAGATGTATAACGCGGTATCAAAAAAATGATATTACTACGTTGACAAGTGTGTGGAAAGAATACTCAATATTTCTATAGACTTTTCAAAAGTTTCACTTCAAGTTTTTCTGAAAAACCACCAGTGAAAATATGATAGAGAATAATATTATTTCCTTGTGTCGAAAACAGGACCAGATCCGTTCCCGAAACGTTCACCACAATAAGATGAGTAGAGATTTTGATATCCAATAAATATAATTTTTTTCAAAACAAGGTCTCGCTAACAAATATGAGAGAATTTCTCCTTTAGGTATCTGAAAGGTTGAATTCCAAAAGTATAGTGATATTTTGGGACAGGTGATGCATCTGTCCTTCCTACAAATATATTGAAATAATTTCTATTTTCATTTTTCAGAAACGTAGGATTTTTTCATTATTCTTTGTTTCATTGTTTTTTGGACCGATCGAATATAATTGTCAATTCAGGCCTCAAAATCGATACGAAAAATATGGAATTAGCAAGCAAAAATGTAGTCCACTGGCCGATTATTTTTGGTTTCGATACACCCTGTATATTCGAGACGAATTGGGTCGTGCGTGTCCGATTGCGATTACAATTCATCAGAATGTATTTATTATTGCCTTTAGTTTGTTCCTCTGAGGTCTATTAGTTAGCAGTCGCAAAACTGTTATGCCTGTGTGTAATAAAATATATGATTATAAATTAATGCAGGCGGAAGTGGTAATTAAGGATGAGTAAAGTAGGTGAGATCCCCGAAATTTGTGAGTTTCGCTGTGTATCTGGCAATTCACAATTTGTTCTGGGATACATTCCCCTTACGAATTCGATAACGCAGAGAACCTTGTAAATGACTGCAAATTAAAGCAAACGAACGGAAGTCGTATAATATATTTGAGAGGCATACTTGCAGAGGAGATAAAGCATATTTTCTCGTGTTACGCAAGTCTTTAATTGAAATTCCTCATTTTACATGCAAATGCGTGAAACAACAAAACACCACCAGAAGGATATACGATATTACACTTTCGTATCCTGACAATGGGCGCGTATTTTTTTTTATTTTTGCTCCTCATTGAATCTGATTCGGTCATTTCTGATTTTCAGGCATGAAAAAATCACAATGATATTCAAACGTTCCAAAATTTGTTGTCGGTGTGGTAAAACCTCCAACCTCTCTAATTCATTTGGCCCAAGTAATTCACACTGGACATATCGTTTTGTAAACGTGACAACATCGCATATAGGCCAGCAAGAGAGATGGACATAAAATAATATCCTCATATTGCTGTGTATGTTATGGTCTTGGATGTCTTTTGACGTTACCAGTTGTGCTTTCGGTTTTGATCATCTAAATTTTGGTTTATTGTGCCCATAAAGTATTGTAATTATTTCGTCAAGATGTCAATACTCATACTGAGGGAAGGAATTCCACAACTGACGTCATAGTTAGGCGGTGAATATCCTTGAACGACAGCATTTTTATAATATTCTCAATAAGGAACAATAAGAATATATTGAAAAATTTAGTTTTCTCAATACGAAAATGGTGGCTTGGTTGAAAGTTGAACGTGGTTGAATTATTCTCATTCTAGTCGATTCTGGTGATTTCGAAGTCTTGATTTGTGTCCGAGTTAAATTTTCACTTCATCTGGCCATGAAAGGGCAGCCTATTCATATTCTGAAATTTTCTGTCATATGTGCATACGGTCTTGCTCTGTACAATATTGTTTCCTGTTTGTTTTGGCAGTGTGCCAAGTGTCGAAGCTTTTCTCGAGGACTATCGAGTACTCTTAAATATTTGAAGAAGCGGGGTGGGAAACGTTTCGCCTTTGAACGACATCTGCTATAACTGAATTTGTTTTTCATTTCGCTTTGTAATGTTAACTTGCTAATGCAAATAAAAACGGCCCCTTTGAGATTTCAGACGACAACGCATTCTCGAATATCGTCCTTTGCGTTGAAGTGATCTATATTGCTTCGCCACCCTGATGCCATGATTTTTTTTTTTCACTTTGTCCATCCAGGCCGGGTGCCATCGGTTCCCTTTCTCATTCGATGCGGGATCGATGTTGAATTTCATTCAGATTGGGAATTCACACCGGCACAGGCCAACTTTCAGATTGGGTTCGGAAATATTAAATTTTTATTGATATTGGATAAAAGTATATTCTACTTGATAACGAACAGGATTCATTCATTTTCAACGATACACTCATTAATATAGCAAGTAAGAAGACATTTTGTTAGTTTGTTCCATAAATTTGTCTTCCAAATTTTTTTCTAAAACAACGTGTCTGGAGTTTAAAATTCAAGCGCAGTGACATTTTGGGGCAGATCATGAGTAGGCCCTCACTACAACTATATCGAAATGATTATCATGATTTCTAATTTTATTTTTGGTAACGAGAAATCCCGAAAATCTAATGGAAAAATTAAAAATAATAGACGCGATTCACCGAATTTCTTACCTTCATTGAACGATGACGTCATGAGCTGATTTTTTATAGTGATAATTACATCTTCGAACATAGCTGAAAATTATCTTTTCTCTAGTACATGCCCATTATAATATTAGATTGAAGATATATCATGATATCAATCTTGGATATATCTTTCGAACCCTGCTCTCAGAAATGAGATTTTCTCATACACAAATTGTGAGCCTCATTCACAAGCCGAGTACAAAAAAAGGTGCTTAAAATGTAAATTTGGGAACGATTTCATCGAGGTGAGTGAAACAAAGGTGAAATTCTTTGCGAATTCGATTATTATTGTAGGCCCCATTAAAATAAATTGTTGACGAAAAAGGAATACAATACTTTCACTGGTGAGACCTGATCTGCGTGAAGGTTATGAGATCATCTGATTAAAATGAACAAGATTAAGTTCACGCATTATACGAGGTATGAAATGTACAATCATCCGCGAAACTATGAACTGGTGTAGATCAGAAACATCCACAAGGCTCTGTCTTGGCACTAACTTTGCTAGTCATTGTATCAGATGAGACCCCATCTACCATCACATAGAGATCACCAGGTAGTAGTGTAAATGGTGTTAGTTGAAGGAATGTAATAACCAAATTCTCACGAACAGATGAGTACGAGAGTTATGTACAAAAACTATAGTTCCTCCTGTTGAACTCCTACCTCCTTGATAAATAACTGACTAATTTTTATCTGTGGACAACACGATAAAAGTGACAGATCAGACAAGTAATGTTCGAAATAGATATGCATAGATTGGTAGACATAGCTCACAAGATCTGTTTACTTACCTTGTCAAGACTCGAAGAAGTGTTCTCGACTCTGAAAAAAGTGGTTCCTCTCAGTAAGACTTGGAATCTTTCAACAAGGTATCTCTCATAAACTCTCTCAATTATACGTTTTCATCAATAAAGTACTTCATTGAAAAAGGGTTTTTGGAAGAAAAGACTCATCACTCGAATTCTATTCAATGAAATTTGATAACTGAGGGAAAGGTCCCTATAATTCGAAGATGATAAATCAACGGAGAGGATCATAAGATAGTCAAGTTGAGAGAGAAGTGGATATCTTTGGTTCATGACGTTCTGACTCCATTCCCATTTTTATAACTCGGTCAAAAATGTTAGGTGCTCACCCATAAGTATAATTATTGTTGTGCGATTTCCGGTCCATATAGACGTTTCGGAATTATGAAGTTTTATTGAAGGATAAAGTGCTTTCGAGCACCCATTGATATCATCCTGGATGTTGACTGAATGATCGAACTTTGTTACAAGATAATGACGGAAATGATGGAACCCGCGATGAAGATATAATATCCAAATTGGTAATGGTACTGCCTTCGGTACCAGCAGACCAGCCGGCGTAATGGTGTTACTAGCAACGCACGTTCAGTGTCAAGCCGTGACCCACTTGGGGCTCCGGCTTCCTCCTCGAGAGAAAGTTCTTCGTGTCGGCCGTGCACCATAATGGAGCATTCTTTTTCCCTTTTATCCGTATTGCTGCGGTTTTGATTCATCGAATCGAAACCTGGTGGGCAGATTCGTCATGCGCGCGGGAGGCAGACGTCCCATTGTTTTCGTCGATGGGACACTTCTTGCACACCTTGACGAGGTGTAGTAGTCGTCAGGATGATCTGCGGATCGAAAGTCATAAAGAAACGCCGCTATCTGACGAACCTCGCTCTTTGCCTAAAAGAGTCTTTGCCGTCTTTCTCTCCCAACATTCCACCGCTGGCTGACACGATGTTTCTCGAGTAGTCTAGTGTGAGGAGATGAGCTGAGACCTCATCGTGCTAGAAACAAACTTATATGCGAAATAGAATAACTGTCATCGGAGAATAAGGTCATACGTGCCTTCGAAGGAAGTGGTTATTTCAAGACCTCTGAGCTTCCGCACCATCACGCGGGACAGAATTATATAACGTGCGCGTGTATACATATTACAGTCAGAACAGGGACGACCCCTCCAACGAGGCCAGAGGTGCAAGGCGAAGACAGGTCGATGCTTTAAATGAGGATCTGACAAGAATTCTGAAATGGGGATCTGAGAATCTAGTACAGTTCAATGCGACTAAAACTCAAGCTTGTATGTTCACCAAGAAGGCTGATCACACAATGCCCAATTTGATGATGTCGGGTACCACTGTTCCTATGAGGTCATCAATATCCATGCTGGGTGTCACCACCAAAAGTGCTCTCTCATGGGACGATCATGTGAGGTCCATTGCGAAAACTGCTTCACAAAAACTCGATTTCCTTTTCCGTGCGAAGAGATACTTCACATCCCAGCAACTGCTTATGATCTACAAAGCACAAATTCGACCTGTCCTGGAGTACTGCTCACATGTTTGGAGCTCAGCCCTCAAACATACGCTTAAGCTCTTAGATTCAATTCAGAAGAGAGCTATTCGCCTAGTCGATGACACAACACTCACCAAATCATTGACCTCTCTAGATCATCGTAGAAAGGTCGGCGATCTCTGCCTTTTTTATAGGTACTTCCACGGTCGGTGCTCAACGGAAATATCATCTATTATGCCACCATGCGCGATTCCTTGTAGACAAACCAGACGAGCTCAAGCTGGTCATCCCTACACTGTCAGGCTCGAGACCTGTCGAACATCGCTATACCAAGCATCATTCCTCAATAGAACGGCAAAGTTGTGAAATTCTATGCCTAGTGAAGTCTTTCCTGATGCTCACGACCTCCAAACTTTCAAGAAAAATTCCAACACCTTCCTTCTCTCCCAAAATTCCACCGCTGGATAACACGATGTTCCTCGAACATTATAGGTTTCCCTCTCGTGTTGTCCACAGATAAAAAAAAAACCTGATTCATGGGGCTGCCAAAAAGTTCCAAAGTCAAGATTGGATACAGCGAGCCGAAGGAAATATTGCGGTGATCACAGTTACCAATTGAATGAACAGCATTTTTAGTTCCGATTAGGAATTGGAACATAAGTAAAGGGATCTTCAACATAGATAAGGACGAACCTATGTGGAGCTATAGGTAGTTGACATGTAATATGGAACTGATAGTGATAAAACGCATAATGTATGCTGTTACCTTATCGACACTCTTACGATATTTCAACTGCTGCGAACACTATACTTAAACTGTCGACAACGAGAGAGATTAAATCAATCCATGTAGAAAGTGACGGTACAGAATTGAATATAGGAGCTAGTAGGTCGTGTTCAATTGAATATGTGACATCCAATCACCTCTCGTTGAAATGCTTTCGAAAAATAGGGCAGACAAAAAGAAATTCTTGAAATAATCTTGAAATGTTCCAGTTGATAATGCAGGATTTTTGGAGTACGTTCAGTTAGAATGTAGGAAATATTCGATTCAATGAATCATGCTAATTTAGGATTTCTCTAAGAATTTCTCATTCACGGCAAGGCTCCCAGGATCTTCAAGGTTGAGAGTCATCATGGTCGCGATAACGAGAGAGTACAACATTGTTTTGTTTTCTGTGCCTGAGGTCGAATCGTGTCAGTTGTAAGATGGAAGACAAAAGGAGAAAACGGATAATGATGGAATACCTTGTCGAGATCGATTGACATACCACTAGAATATAGTTATTTCAACTGTAAACTGGAATTGAATTCAAATACATACAAATGCTCGTGGTATGAAAATTACCTTGAATAATTTTTTTTCGATTCCGTTAACCAAAAAACAATCGATTTTGTATTTCACGAATTCATTCAAACTTCATCTAAAATCACTTTCATTCCATGCTCGCTGAACTATATCGAAGATGAAAACATTAGGCATAGAAAACTCTCAAATGCGCTCGACCAAGACGTTGAAATGAATCTTTGAAAACTCATTCCACTCTCAGATCTCCTTCGAGAAATTCGAAAGAGGAGTTGGCCACCGTCCAAAATTTCTTGATACGAGCGTTCGTTATTGAATGAGGCAAACATAGCGTGAACGGGTCTGTAATGATATAATGATACTAATTGGTATTAACCTGAATTTGAACGGATTAATCCCAATGCAAATAATGCAGTGCTTTCACCATAATTAATATATATTTAAAATGTCTCTCAACCATACGAATGAAACTTCGCTAGCAATAATATATTCATGCATGCATCAACAGATCAATAGAGGGATGACCTGATTTGATGCTGATGTACGTCTTCTGTATTTTTGATTTGTTTCCCAATGCGCATTTCTTAACGCATTCATCATATTCATTCTCGAAAACAGAGAGTCTTTTTCTGAATATGTTCAATTGATATTACTGAAGGAATACTAACTAAGCGATTTGATCAATCAGTTTTTTCTCAGTGTGCCAAGATATGAGTGAAAAATGCTGCTTCATTTCGCTATACACCGTGGTTTTATGCATAATCGTGTTCCAAGCATTCGACACATGGAAAATGAAGTAGGTATTCATAAGTTTATTTAATCCAGCAATTTTAGAAATTCTTCATTTACATGCGATTAGAATTTTCATCACGCAAATCCCACCTGGCTCCACACAATCAACAAACTATAGTTTGTAACCTGAATTTAATCGAAATTATGATTATAGGACTGATTTCAACATGATGGATATCGTTTATTTCCATCATAACAAGTTGTTCGAATGAACTAATAGAATCGTTATCTTCTTGCATACATTTTCATTCAATAATTTTTCATGCAGTTGTAAGTAAATTGATGAAATCCTACTATAACTATCGATTCATGTATCTTCTACGCCTACTTGATATGCTGTTTTGATTCTTAGTGTCTGATCTGTGGTTTTTATTCGACACAATTCCATTTCATTGGCAAGAGTGAATGAAATTCCACCGAGATACCTGAAATACTTCATGCGAAGATATTCCCATTGTATCGAAACAATCTAGTTTTTCTTGAAAAAAAATGAATTAATAATCGGTACTTTCTCGACGTGCCAGACTTTTTATAGTCGCATTCGACATTCTTTTGAGTCAACATGTGGTTTGTTGTACATGAATTGGAACATGAATCGTATCTGTCGGTATACCGGGAGAGCTAGATATTTGAGCGGGAAAGCTCGCTTCATTTTGACTTTCCTCGACCTGATCGCTTTCACCGTCTCGAGGTTATTGCAAGTGGAGATAATACGAAATGCGACCCTAGGAAATCATGCAGTCAGAACATGAATTCCGTTACTCCCTTCATCGTTTGTGTGGTGTGAATGGTTTTGGAACAAGCAATAACTGCAAACAGCTCTCACAATTTTTCATTCATCGGATAGAACCGACAATCGACAGAATAATCTTGCCATTATCTGAAGATGATAAAAAAAAAATTGTTGGATGTCCGTTTAGCACCAGAAAATGAATTCGACGTAACCGCATAGGCTCCACACCCCGTATCAGTATCAGAGTTCGTGGCAACGCCTGTCTTTTCTATGAGGAAAAAAATACTGTTATCTCATTCGAGCTGCAGAAATTTGGCGCCAATATCTCCGATGGATCAAAAGATTAAGGACTCTGTGTCCTCGGTCGGCGTTCCTATACCAGCATGAAAAATAAATGAATTCCGTCACTTCGGAGAGGATTGAGAAACGCTGTTGCGGAATCTCGTGCACATCCGGGCGTTATCCACGAAATATTCATTAAAATTCACGAAACGTAAATAATCCGAGCAAATAGGCTGAAGGTGTTACGTGAATTCAGGTATTGTCACATATACACGTTGAATTTGCGTCATGCCATGTCTCATATAGCTTTCACTAATCGAAATCGAGTACCCATATCGCTCCACCCGGATGCGAGAAAGTGGCCTGCGACTATGAAACAATACAGCCCGATCCAGCGTTGTCCCTAGCTCAGCTGTCACTACTTCGCCGTTAAATATGTTGAAATGAACGATTAATTTGAATTTATTTTTCAGCTTTGGTGTGGGATTTTTGCTCCTCGTTTTCAAAAAAATATATTTGTTGCAAGGACAGATCTGTGATCTACCCCAAGATGTCACGGCGCTTGAAATTTAACCTTTCGATACCTAAAAGATAAATTCGCTATTTGTCAGTGACACCTTGTTTTAGAAAAAAAAAATGGAAATATAAATATACTTATTTAATAAGACTAAAAAACTTCTACTTATATTAGAAAGGGTAGATGTTTCATTCGCAGAACTTCGCCTTTTCGAAAAATGCAACTCGACGTTCCGGCGACTCGCAATCCTACGCGCCTACGCCTCGTCGGAATTGGCTTGCCACAGGATTCGGTTACGAGGGTAGGCGAATATGATGCCTTCTTAGCTCACCGGACTGTGATAGAAAGTGTATGCGGTGGGTGGAGATGGAATCATTCGCTTTAATTTGATCTCAAATGGAACATTGGAAAGTGCAAGATATGTCTAGATTATTTTTTATCTTTCGACAACACGGAATGAGAACCTGTAATGTTCGAGGGACATCGGACGGGTTGTCGAATTTGTCTCGAAAGTTCTGGGAAGAAGGAATTCACTTGGAAAATAATTCTACAATTTTGACGATCAGCCTGAGCTCGTCTAGTTTGGTTAGAGATGGGTTAGAGATCTAATCTAACCTAGTTTATAGTCTCCTGTCCATCTTTGGTGACGATAGCCGTATTACTGGTCGTTCACGATTTTCGAGCTCTCTAGATATCGGTTAAGCTCAAAATGAGAGGTTTTTTCTATCATATTGGAATTCACTGTCCTCATGATTGCTTCAATATATTTGTAGCAAGAATACATCACTGATCTAGCCCAAAATGTTTCTGTGTTCAGAATTGAACTTCAAGATACTTGAAAAAGAAATTCTCTGCTAAAGGGTGACACCTTGTGTTATGGAGGAGACACATATACATGAATGATCCTTCATTAACTTGATATGGTTATGGTTTCTGAGTTGGTTGAATGGAATGAATTGATCATTATCAAGATTGCTTGATTAGAAAATTCCAAGTACTATTCAGCATTCAACTAAGGCAGTAAAATTCATCATTCCATGATGATTTTCTAACAACAAAACATATTGCAATGAATATCCTCCTCCAAATCTTTTAATGGATAATATTGAACTGAAACAAGCACGTTCCATCTGGATCATGAAAGCTTTCCAAACGAATTCCCAAAGATATGAATAATAGATAATCTTCTAACTATTGAATCCAGAACTCTTTCTAACATTTTTAATGTAAAGCTCTCAATAGCTCCAAAAACTTATCTCCGTAGTTTTTGTACGGTCTCAAAAAACGTGGCGATAAAACAACTCTCGATGGGATCCTCATTGAGAAATTCGGTGACAAAGAAACTGTAGGTACCTCTTTGAAGAGATCTGTAAAATATCCAGAATGTGATGAAGATTTCTAGTGGAATTGACATTCCATCAGCTTATGAAAAGTTCTAGGTCTGGTATGAGAAAGATACTTCCAAAATTTTCATATTCTCATCAGAATGTCCCTTCATCAATAAATCAACTCACTCCCTCACTGACTGAAATTGTCATAATCTTCTTGTTTCTGATATTCACAGAATGCTCTGCATTGAAAGTGATTATTACAAAATCCAGAAGAGTTAATTCTTCTGGTTGTCTACGACTGATTCAGTCATTGCCATAAGGTCATTCAACATGACATTTCATGACAATCATGACAATTCATTGATCCTTCGATTTTGTGATTCTTCCATCACCGCAATGGGGGGAGGAGGGGGGTGAGATCAGATCTGATGAATATGGAATGGCGTGTATCCCGAGTACACATAGTTCGAAAACTAATTGTGGAGTAACTCTGTTTGAATTCAATGCGGTTCAATGTGTCAATCACATCTGCACCCGCTTTGTTTGGAAGTTAAATTTATCAAATTATGCTCCAAAATAACCGTTCCTCTATTCGAACTGATTTTCCTCTTCAGCTAGAACCACAACACCGTTACACAGAGATGACTATATTGCCGACTCAATTCAGTTTGTTGGATAGTTTTGATCGATTCAGGGGAGTTGCAGGCTGAAGAAACATTCATTTCCATTGTCTGCAGTGGGATGCTTAGAAATTGCGATAGTATTTGAATATTCAGGAGAAGTTTGATGTGTATGATTGATTCTATAATTGAATCGTAGAGTTTGAAAATCATGGATGAGTGGAATATACACAAGGTGGCCAGCGACTAGATAACAGAACATTTTATTTTTCATTCAATTCCCGTACATTGTATAATTTGAATTATGAACTGATGAATCTCGAAATATTAGATACTTCACAGATTTCCGAGTTCATGCTCTTCATGAATTATCATTCAGTAGGTAGGAAAATATCAAATTATATATTTTCCAACAGTATAGCAATAGAACCTCTCTCATTATCTACTCCTTTGAGAGGCGTGAAGGGACTTTTCTTTAGCAAAGTAGTTTTTCACATTTTATAAACTAGTAGTTTATAAATACAAAGCCCCCTAATATTATCAACATGAATTCACATAACTGTCACAATACGATATCCGCAGGAATGGTACTATGTAACTTCTGTGCTACTACCTTTTAGTGAAGAAATAACTATTCCAACTATGAAAATAGGTCAATAATACATTTAATCAACTTATGTGGGCTTCATCGCCAAAATTGCTCATTGTGAAGCAAGATATTTTTGTCAACGTGCATATGCAATTAGGCTGATTCACATCAATGAAATTCCGGTGAAATCATATATCATCGCACATGTCTGTTGCCTACGATCTTATTGATGTTCGGCGAACGTATATTTCGTCCTGAAATTCTCTCAATTGGTGTCAGCATTACGAATTCTTCTGTTATGCTTGTAAACATTCACACTAACTGTTCACCGGTATGGCATATCAATCACTTTCTGAATTGAAGAACACAGATATACATGTTCGAATAAATCATCAGAGGATATCGGTTGAACATCAAGACAGAAAAAAAAAGCATTCCTCCAGCATTGATTCTTCACTGATGCTCTCATCGAATGGAAATCAGTAGGTAATTTATTTCCACGAAGTAATGTTTTCTGTCGGTTTATCAGCACGCGTTTCATTATTAGGTATATGATAGTAAAATGTGGGTAATACTTGGTATTGAAGTCATGAAGAATAACTAACATGAACATTCTTTTCCAGTAGCGCATTAAATAGGTATCTCATGCCTTACTAACATTTATTCATAAAGACTACTTTTGGAGGAATTATGGCATCTCTTGATGAAATTATCTATTCAATAAGAGTCGAAGGTCAAAGGTTCCGAAACAAACCCTGTATGTGAAGACATTGGCACTGGCCAGCGTTTATTATGTCGTCAAGTTATTTATGGTTAATATTGAAGTGGGTACATTAGACTTTGCGCACTGTAGATTTTGACAGTTATATGTGCGTAGTGTCAATATCCTTGATTCCCCTTACAGCTTTTATTCGTGGCAATGAAATGCCGTTTTATAGCGCCTTTAATTCACTTTCTCCCTATTCGATGGATGATTGAATCAATAAGTTGCAGACATTGCCAGTTTGATGAATTTCAGAGCAGGGTTGGTGAATTGATTGTTCATCTGAGTGGATTTCCAATTCTTGGTATGCTACAACCTTGAAACAACAGATTTTATTGAAGAAAACTGTGCAAAGTAGAAACAAATGATGAAATAAAAGGAAGGAAAAATGGAAAGAACGTCACTGAACGATGTTTCTGTGGAAATGTTATATTTTATAATATATAGTAGGTTAGAGACGAGACTCTTGTAGTACTTGTAGTAGTACTCTTGAATAACCTGTGGAGATAGAAACTTTCATCCAACTTATTTTACATCATTGTTTATTATTTATATTCATGAAAACATCCTTTCGAACTTTTGCGAACCGCCTATGCATCACCCTGTAAATGAACGATATTGGTTATGTGCCAGATCGGAAAACAAAGGTCCCGATTACGTGCCATCGAGAAATTGTTATGTGATCCTTCATAATTAGGTATATTGAATACGGGCTTGCATCGCGACCTGCGATGCTCGTGGCATATAATTTATAACGTCCCTCGGGGTATTTACAATCATTGAGAATTTGAAAACGAGTTTATATTTCATGTTCTCCTTTGACTTATGATCCCCAATATGGCTCTTTCGGCACGGCTTTCTTCATCCGTTTTTCGGCCGGTTCAGGAAATGAGAAGAAAGCGATTTCAAAACAAATATGGAACGAAGGATGTACGGGGTTTTCCCGTATATTTTCGCATCCGATCTGCAGGGGTTATCTCGAAAGCTATCTACAAGAGCTTATATATTAGTTTGCTCTCAAAGATTCAAAATCATTTCGGCAAATGTAATTTTCAACATGTCAATTTTCTCCAATGGAACACCTTGTATATTAGTATACTAACGACGAATGATGAAGGTGCATATTTATCACTCATTGACGAAGGAAGCTCTTTTTCGTTTGCTGAAATGTCTGATATGACACATTTTAGAAATCTCGAAAACTCTCAGTTTATCTCGATTTTGCTCAACTTAACTCATAAAAAACATCACTTTTCACTCTTCAAACCCATAACAAATTACAGATGTGTCTACCTCTTTTTCACATCAGTAAGTCAATAATTCAAAAATAAAATATATTTATGGGAACAAAAATGAACAATGTGCTATTTATCAAAATATTTGTATGTTTTAGCCTACCCGATTGATAAAGAAGTACAGCAGCAGCAGCAGCAGTGCTTATTTTTTCGGTCAATTGAGTAAATAAAAAATAATTATTCTAAAAATTGTGAGTACTAATATTGAAATATATATTATCTGATTTGATTATTTCTTGGTAATTAGCACTCATCATGCGATGTTTTTTTTTTTGAAAATTGTTTTTGGTATACTTACTACGTATTGTGATCTCAGGAATCCGAAGTCTAAAATAAGGAAAACTATCTTGGGAGAATTTGTATCAACGTTTCTTGGAGGAAGGTGGATTCAGCTTTTTTCATATCGAAGGCGCTGTCAAATGAGAATCTTTGTCAGAACAACTAGTTCTGTGATTCAAAATACAGCGCTGTCCTTATTTAAGATGGATTAATCAAGGATACCATAGAGGCGATGAATTTAACTTCTTCGAGGACGTTCTTCCTTCTTTTTCTCTTCTCCAATGTATACTCCTGGTGTAAAAAGAATCCTGTGCGAGATATGAAACTCTGTTTGGGTATGATTCCTACCCAAAAGTGGCCAAAAGAAGAAGGCCGTTTATTTCGGAAAATATAGGTTTGGGCACGTTTTTATTTTGGAATCCGGGTTCCTGGAGTCAAATCACGTACGTACCAAAGAAAATATCCGAAAATGAGTTAACTGTGGTGCTAAATCCATATCAAGGTTGCCAAAAATAAATATTAGCATTCCATTATCACGTGCAGAGGTTAAGAATCGAAAGTGAGGGGTTAAACCGTGTCGCAAATCGGATATGTATCATCGAGGCTATTGTGCAACAGCGAAATAACAATGCGTCAACCAAAAGAAAGTGAATCAAATGCGTCGAAATTCCGGATGCGGAGTACAATAGGTGACTTTGGATCTGGACTCTTCAGAAAGCCTCAAACACTGTTCCACTGGCGGCCGCCGTCGGAGAGAGGGGCTAAACTTTCACGTCCGTATAAAACCAACGGAACATTTTAAGTGTATTACTTTTCGTCCAGCAACACGTAGTTGTGTTTTGGTTTCAAAAAACTCGCTGGTGCCGCACCGCATTTCGGATTACACCCCACGTTGTGTCAGTGCAGTGCCCAAACAAGTGCAATCAAGGATTATTACCCCTCTAGTGATTCAGTGACTCTATTTGGATTAATTTCAAAGTAAGTTTTTGGAATGTTCCTCGATAAACTAACTACCGGAAGCACAGTGAAAGTGTTGCGACTTGGAGGATCTTTGAGTTTTCCCAAGGTCATCGATAGCAAACAAGAATTGTCACATGCGTTCACGGATCGGGGGCTGATTTCTGTTGAAAAAAACCTGGAGGAAATACAAGGAGCATATTCGGTTTTTGATATTTTTGGGGGAAAGATTTTTCTACCTGCTCAATTTGATTTTGTCAAACTTCAATCGATCATATCTTTTCAATTTGTAAAGAATTTGATGATTTGGTCCAGTGGACAGGATTCACAACATCAGGTCTAACGTAATGATTTTCCTGCACACAAAACATTGAATAATCGTCAACTGACATCAATCAAAAATTAGAACTTTCTTCTCATAACAGTTTTCAGCTGCAGAGCTTCTGAAAATGTCCCTAGTTCGAAGAAAAGTGTTCGAAAATTGTCACCAAGCAAAATAGTAATAATACAGTTGGCATAATATTATTCTGCTGGTTGGAATTTTCAGATGCCAGTTCCGTGCTATCTCATAATTCGGTAGGAAATTTTCTGTTGGATGTGGCGAGGACAGAAGTAGTACGAAATACAAAGGGTTGACGAGATTCTTACAATGACAATTGTTGGTTGTTCGGACTGCATGTGTTTCGCGGAAGCAGACAGTAGGGATAATTGAAGTTATAGCTACCGGCTATTATGGTCTCTGTGTATAAGATATGATATTGAGCACACAGTAGAAACGAAAGCAAGGCAGTATGTCAGTGAGCTTTCTTTGCGCATACGCAGCGCTTGGCTTGAATACGATAAGTACCTGCAAGTGCTAATGAAGATACAAGATATACACACTCACACCTTATTCGGCGTATCCTCGGGGCCTTTCATCTGATCCCGCATTTGTGTTGTTTTGGGTCCTCGCGGATTATTTAAGAAAATATTAGGTTTCAAATAGATAAGGGAATCGGAATAGTACGAGTTGAAATGAAATGAAAAATGGATTGCCAGACGTTAATGAAAATAATGTTATGGTGAAATATTTCGAGAGGTTCTCTCTGAATTTGACAAAAATAAAAGATGGGGTTAGTTTTGCCTTTGTGATTCCGCTATCAAGGGGAAGATACTTTCTCATAATAGCCTGATTTCCAAAATTACATGAACACCTACGCTCACATTTTCGCCATACTATTTGGAGAACAATTATTATTTAATATTTTGATTATTTTAGTATATTCGTGATGAGAACATGTCAATGAATTTACTGTTAGATACCTGAAAAAGGAATTCATTCACGATAGTTGGTGACAACTTGTTTTTGAAAATAGACAAATATATAAATATTTAACAATCTTGAATTATTTTCGTGGATATTTTGGGCAGAAATCTGCCTCCGTTTTCATCAAATTGAAAAAAAAATCGCAATTGTATTCATACTCGAATTCTATCTGAATGAACAGAACGGGAAGTAATATTAGTATCTCCTTTCAAAAGAAAGCAAACAGGCTCTTTTATTTTTTTGATATCTTCTCTTCCTATAATTTTAACACTACTCCTATTAGCCATATATTGTCCATATTCAGCTAGGATATGTTCTGCTGATTTTGACTTGTCGATATACGTTATTTTTGAACGAAATATATGAGCATTTGAAAATTTTTAAAAACAAGGTGTCACAGACTTGTATCCAGGAATTTCTCTTCCAGGTATCTGAAAGTTGAATTTCAGACCCAGTCATATTTTGGGATCGAACATTGATTGATTTTATGTTTAGTACGAAAACTGAGCATTACTACCTTCTCGATTAACTTGCAGACAGTCTGGAAACCATAAAAAAAACAAAAAACAACTGATATCAATTCAATCAATTTCAATAAATATTGGCTGGAGAATGAGAAGGGTGACAGACCTTGTTAACTCGAATGCAGACAATCATTCGCACCAAAATATTTCATCTAGTTGCTGCATATTTTTTCATTGTGCAGAAATCTAGTATTGGCGACAGCAACATATTTTGCATTTCATCTCGAAAGTAGATAACAATTCATGCCTAATGAGATCATAAGTTTCGTGATGCATTCACGTGAATTCCAACTCTGCTTGTATTACTCTGTCCCGCACTCTACATATTATATTAGTTCAGCCTGAATACTGTACAAATTAGCTGAAAAAATACCCTACATTCCGGTGTGGATTTTTTTCAATCGACAAACCTCATTCGCGGACTTAGTTTCAAACAATTTGCGAATCCATTATCATATCTAATGGACTTATTCTTGTGGACTAATGATTTGCCCGAGATGGTGGAATCAATTGACCTCCTTATGGAGAAAATATTTGAAAATTCTTCGGTTTTGTTCCGCTCCATGCACATTCCTTTCAGAACGAGAAGTCGAACTGCTGATGATTCTGATTTCACCACACATAGAATTTTGTTCATTCAACCATCAGATGAATAGTTATAATAACTATATGAGTACTACTTAATTCGAGCAGTCGCGCAAGTCCTCACTCATGTAGTTAGATGGAAATTAGAACAATAGTTAACCTAGAATAGATTCAATTTGAACTGCTGGACGAAGCTCATCATGCAAATTTTTCTAGTGTTGCGAATGTGAAATGTTCTTCTGTGCACGAGAATTTGGTAACAACCGGTGATTTCACTTTCAACAACAATTTCGCATTGTCATCGGTGCATTTGTCAGGCTTTGCTGATCAGTTCGACTCTCTACCGAAATACAATGGAAGGAAAAAGAGAAAACCGTCTTAGATTGGGAAAAAATTGAATCATCCGGATGTCTCCATAGGTGTTAACGATGTTACTTGAACGTTATAGAACGATCCAAAGAGTATAGTTCCTAATTCAAAGTCATTCAGTCGGTAATCGGAAGTGATGCAAGGAAAGTTGCGATCAATCGGTCTTAACAAACCCATTTTTGTATCATCTTCATTTGTTGATCACAACTATAGATGACAAAATCTCAATTGCATCAGTAATAAAATAGGCATGCCGTGTAAACTATTTGCTTCAGGTGACGGTTAAATGATAACTCAGTCATTTTTTTCCCCCACTTTTTCACGTGATGTGATGTCTCTATTGTACTAAAAATGAAGGATTGATCCTTCAAAACACGCCCCAAGTTTTTCAGTTATTTTCTGGTGAAAATGAGCTGCTGCATTATCTAGAGTTGCCCTATGATCGGTACCTTTTGTCACGTCCGAGTCACTCTGCCCATCTTCTGCATAAGGTAGTCTTCCAATCTGAAGCGTATCATTAAGAGAAAATTGAATATATTTACGGAAGATCATTTCAATCCACGACCGGTTCTTGCAAACTGACACAAGAGAGGAGCCATTCATGTCTTGCGGAACTCAAGAACCAACAAAGTGAGTGTGGCCTGTGAAAATATGAATGGTTTCATGCAATTCTCTCCGCTGGAGATAGATAATAGCTCTTGGGGTTAGTCCGATGTATGGAATGACCAGAAATCAACCACTTCAAACTTCAAATCTGTTGTCTGAGTTACACAATGAAATATTGTTTTTGTTTCTTCCGGCCTGAGGCTCATCATCGTATTGTTGATGCTGCAGTCATAGATTGGGTGTCTATCCAAAATTGAAGTCATTTGCCTAGAAACCACTCGATTCACTTCTTCATATTGGCTCTATCCTCCATTTTTTCCTTTCGTGTTGTCAACATATGAGAAAAATAGTAATAAAAAATTGTTCAGTCATCCCAAGAATGGAGCCAAGTGAATAATTTGCATGTTTTTCAGTCCAGTTCTGAAGGAGAAGATAACTTTTGGGTTCGCATGGATACCGTTGACCGATATATCTGTTTGCCGATCAACTTCGGATGGTCCGCCGTGTAGGTATATCTGAAGAGTCGGAGAACACTTGTTCCACTTTCTAACTGAGAGCAGAGATGAATGTCGGTCGCGATGGGAAATAGATAACACTGTGCTCCAGTGCCTCCACTCTGCATTTCTCTCATTATTTATTAGAGCGGTTGATAACAACAACGCAAGGCCGGCCTTCTTAAGTAGGACTAATCTGACTCGTTTCCTATTCGATAATAACGATCGTCGAGAAAGTGGTTTTTATCGTTTCGTGAAAGGCGTTTTTGCTATCTACATCGCGATCTGTTATCGTGGAGGCAGGAAAAGGCTGTTATGGATCCAGTTTCTTTTTATCGGAGCGATGCTTCATGCACTTTCTGGCTTTCCCGGTGTTCATTTACATTTCAATGTTGAATATATTCACAGCTTTTGACAAAACTTTTTACTTTGACTGGTGCAATTGGCTAACTAAGAAACCATTCCGAAAATTCTGGATTTCCGGTAAAATAATCTTGAAATAGGACCCATAGGATCACAATTGAAGCTCAACATTATCCGGCAGTTCGTCATTTCCATAGTGGAATTTCGATATTACAAAATCTAGTTGATATTCCCTTGACACTCTTCATGAAATCTTCTCAAACTTCAGCATCGTCTTTTTGTGAATTGGCATTCAGTTTTTCTCCATTGATAGTGATTTTGAAGACTAGATATATATGATAGTGCTTCCAAGGTCACGAAATGTTAAATCAACTCAGAAAAATGAATTTTTCTGAGTTGATTATTGGACCCTCATGATAATTACCTTAGACGATCCATTAATTGAAGTGCAGATAGGATATGAAAATGAAGATCTCACTTAACCAGAAAATATCTTTTAACGTTGAAAACTTGGGACATGTTCAGAAGGATCAAGATGTCATCTTCAGCAGTTCACCTCGGATTTGACCATTTCGAGAAGGAAAAATCACATCAGGAAATAAAATGAGAATGATGCAATAAAAAACTTGCGATGTTAGGACTTGTGATATGTTTTTGATCTTCAGCAAAATTAAGAAATCGCAAGCCACATTTTGTACTACTGGTGGCTCGAGTTGAGATTCTCTCACAATGCTGAAGAATTATTCGAAATACGCAAATAATAGACGATATTGCTAGAATATTGATGTCAATTCTTTCATTACGAGTATGATCGATTGAAGGAAATCTGTTTGTATCGAGGTTAGGCTGGTAATAGTGAATCATGCTCGCAAGAATTTTATGGTTTTCTTGCGAATAATTTCTCTTATTCGTCACGTCCAGTCTCTCCTCCAAGTCGACATCGATTCTCCTCCACCCGGCAATAAAATAAATCATGGCCGAATGAAAAAGTCGTGATGCTGATGACACAAGCGACTTCGGATAGATGAATCGATGATACGTTCACAACGCAGGACGCTGAACTGTGCTTACGGAGTGTGTTAGTAGGTCAGAGTTTGTCAGGTGCGAAGAGGTGTGGTGTACACCTCACTTCATCTGCCTTGCCGCTCAATGTCAAGGTGCTATCATTATTTTCATTACAGCGACTCTCTAACGGCTGAGCACTGGCACGACGTACATCATGGCAAGGTCGTCGAAACACACTGTGCTGGGAGTTTTGGCAGCTCTTCTAGTACTCGGGGTGAGCGCTTTCACTTGATTTACCGTACGTGTCAGCCCGATGCTGGTACCCTTCGGTTTTTTCCACATTCCTCCACCCATACCCACTCGTTTTCTACACTCGACTTGATGAATATTCATTATTCGCAGGAAATCCACTGCGATGCACCTTTATCGGACTCCGCGTCGCTACCGCTGGAGCACAGAGCAGTTTATGGCCCTCCTCTATCGGGCCCCGGATACGTTCCCGCCGGATTGCTTCAAGGTGGCGGCGGAGGAGGGGGAGGAGGTGGAGGCGGTGGTTCCACAGACGACCCCTGGCCTCTCGCAACCCCCGACATGCCGCAAATAAAGCACCTGCAAGTGCAGTGCGAGAAAACACACATGCGCGTCAACATCGAGTTCGACCGACCATTCTACGGAATGATTTTCTCGAAGGGGTTCTACAGTGACTCCCACTGTGTTCATTTGAAGCCCGGCACCGGGCATCTGAGTGCAACGTTCGAGATATTCCTCAACAGCTGCGGTATGTCTTCGTCGGCTAACCACAATGCTGCTAGCTACGGAGGACCTACCCCCAGCGGCAGTTACGTGGAGAACACGATCATCATCCAGTACGATCCGTACGTGCAAGAAGTGTGGGATCAAGCGAGGAAGCTGAGATGCACCTGGTACGATTTCTACGAGAAGGCCGTCACTTTCAGGCCGTTCCAGGTCGACATGCTGCACGCTGTCACGGCCAACTTTCTCGGAGACAACTTGCAGTGCTGGATGCAGATCCAAGTGGGCAAAGGACCTTGGGCCTCAGAAGTGTCTGGAATCGTCAAGATCGGACAGACCATGACGATGGTGCTGGCGATCAAGGATGACGAAAATAAGTTCGATATGTTGGTGAGGAATTGTGTAGCGCATGATGGCAAGAGGGCGCCGATCCAACTGGTCGATCAATACGGATGCGTGGTCAGACCGAAGATCATGAGCAAATTCCAGAAGATCAAGAACTTCGGACCATCTGCTTCAGTTGTGTCCTTCGCCTATTTCCAAGCATTCAAGTTCCCCGATTCCATGAACGTCCACTTCCAATGTGTCATCCAGGTGTGCAGATACAACTGTCCCGAACCGAAGTGCGGTGGTGGGCACGGGCTCGGTCTGACCAGTGACTACGGAGTTCCCGCTCTAGGAAATGCTCTCGGCAGCGGAGACTTCGGAGCCCATGGCAATCTCAATGCTGAGTATGGCCCACCACCGTCCAGCGAATACGGCCATCCCCCTGCGTTCCCAGACCCCAGACATCCTTCCGGACCCACCGGGGCCTACTCAGAGCAGAACGCCGATGTGGTACCGCCTCCACAAGCTCAGACGTCGTCCTCTTCCACTTCCAATCCGCCCAGCGTGTCATCCCCTGCCCCACAAGCTTCTGCACAAACTGGCAATGAGATCCATCTGCCGCCGCCTCCACCACCGGGCCACCACGGCATTTACAACACCGTGAAGAGGAAGAGCAGCATTGGCGACGAGTTCGAAGGGAATCTGGCCACTCTGGGCGGCAGACCCAGATCGGTGGAGAACCTCCCGGCCGAATTACAAGGGGTCAGAAGGAGGAGGAACGCCGACGAAGTGTTCTCCGTCGTCGTTAGTCACGTTTACAAACGCGAGGCCCAAGAAATGACCGACGTGAACACCAGTCGGACGATCCAAGTGGTTGCTCCGGGAGATGTGAACTTCGCGTTGAACTCGGCCCAAAACAACGAGACCGTCGTTATACAGTCGGCTTCCTCGCAGGATCCCGAGACCATTTGCATGTCGGTGCCTAGCTTCGTGGCTGGCCTGGTGATGCTACTCCTAGTCCTGATCGTGGCTAGTTTGGTAGCCGCCTTCTTGTTCGTGAGAGTGCGGGCTATCGACAGGAAAGGGATGTCCCAAGCCTTCGTCAGTGCTCGAGGATACGATAACTCCGAATTCGTCAAAGTGGCTAACTGACATTGAAAATCATCATTATACTCGTGGTAGGTGCATTCCAAAGGTTCCAAAGATGTTCAGGTTTAACGAGGGATTGAATCGTGAGAGGTTCAGATGTAGTCGCCACGCGACGTTTTTCTTCTCCTGCATGTGTCCTACCATTTCTCTTGATCCAGTCCTAGTCTTCCATAGAACTCGCTTGCGTGTTTGCCAATGCTCAATTCTTGATACGATCTCGAAATATCCATTCGTCTGAGGTGCGATCTCATTGAATCGTGCATGCTTCTGGATCTGTTGAAGTGTGATTTCGCTTTTGGTTTGAAGTCAGATTGGCATTGGCAAATGCGCCCACAGCTCTCTTCACAGCGCCATTTCATTATTTAACTATTAACTCATCGACTCATCGTGGATCATTCCTGCCGGTAAAGGCACCATTTCTGCCGTTGCTGGCATGACTTAACATTATTTTTGTAAGTAAATTATTTTTATTATTTATTTATTCATTTTCTTGTATTGCGTGCATGATTGTTGAAACAAAATCGATCCGAGTGAATCTGTTTGCTCTGATGAGGAGTATAACCTCATCCACTTCACAACAAAACTCCCTTGAATCCTAGTCTCATAGTTAGGGTGTAATTCGTGTGTGTACATAAAAGTATCGAAATACTCAGATCACAAAATGGACGATTGGATGAATGCTTTGAGTGACTTTTGTACTATCGAACATGTATATCTCCATTTGTAATGTATATTCAGATCTCTTGTTATATCAATTTGTTCTCTCATGTCACAGTAGTAGGACTATTTATTTATTGAAGTTGTAATATACACGGAACGGAAATTTTCTAATAGCATTTATGAATCTTATATTCACAATGTGGAAGATTAACATTTCATGAATAAAAAATGATTTGAAAGCTCATTTGTCTTATTAATACCGTGTCATATGCACAAGCATTCAAATGATTTTCAGAAGACAATAGAAACTGTTATATGCAATTGTTCATTATATTTATACGGCTATTGTTCTGGAAAGAGGCCAAAATAGTATTGTTCGTCGAGATGACTGCCATCTGCCAAGCCGAAAATGATGGTCCCGAGGTTTCTCCTGGCAATCTTATCCGCGATATTATGCTAATCGTTCGGATTCCAAATCGAAACTTTCTCTGCTTAGCATACTAGCAAATAATACACTTGGCCGACGGATGGCCATTGTTGGTTTGATAATTAGTCGAAAGATCGTGCGTCATATCACTGCATCATCACTTGGTTGGTGTACGGTGAAAGTAGGATCTCTGGCTTTGACACCTTTTTCGATATACGTATCGTAAAACATTTGTTATTGACCTAAACACTACTCATGATGATGAAGATCACAAGTTCCACAGTTTAACCTTGATAATCAATTTATCTCACCACGAGGATAATTTGATACCAATTGTAATTTAATAACCATAAAGTAATCATTTTCGGGTTGACTTCTGATCGCTTCGGATTTTTTTTTGCTTCATTGGTGCTTCGGACACCGCTAAAAAATATGAATCTTCAGAAAGGGCGCCTGGGTGCCATTTCCAAAAATGTTGGAATTGGGGATCGAGTGATAGCTCATTCAAAACATCATTCAATTCTCTATACGTCTCCAATTCCTTCGACTAAATGGCAATTAACAGGTTCTGATGAGCTACAGTTATTTTTTGGCATCTACAAATGGGAGTTGGAAGCTGGAAAAAATAATATCAGTAACTATCATGTCATTTTAATTTTTTCCAAGATAGCGTCCATCTGATATTTTCATTGGTGGATATCTTTCGTGGATGCCAAAAAATATTTGGAGAGTTCACTAGTGCTTGTTCCTTCCTTTAATTCATTCTCAAATTTAGAGAAGCTGTAGCTGTTGATATCGAAAGGAAAGTTACTATAAATGTTGGCGATTTGGAAAGAAAAAGAAGATCTCAATAATGAAGTTCTGCCACTGCCACTTTTGCCCCCTACTAGATGCCGTTTATTTATAGTAATGTTTGTTGAAATGATATTCAGTCATACAGTGAAAATATTCACTATTCATGCATTAGCCAAATTCATATAGAATACTGATACCTCTTATGGAAATTCGCTCAGTTCTGATGTCTCCATATCCCCATTCATCGTGAATGCGGACATGTTTATAGGAATTTTATTCTGGTGATTCATATTCCAGACTACAAACAACTTCCAGGATATTTGTTTTTCATGGTCCTCAGATTTTTTTATTAACTGCTGTAAACCAAACGATCCCTATTCCTTCGCGCGCCCCTCAACTTAGCTATCAATATGATTTCGAAGACCAGCAGCGTCCCGTTCACAAATTCAATTGAACATTTCGCCAATCTGCATTAGCAACACCAGAATCATAGAAATATGGAAATGGCGAGAAAGCGTGAACGGTTGCAAGAGAAGGAAACTTAATGTGTCTGTAAGTTCTTCGAGGAGGTGGTATATTCATTTTTCAGTTTTTGATGGGATTTTCTCTCCTCGTTTCTAGAAAATGGAGTAGAAGTTATTGAACATTATTTCAATATATTTGTAGTAAGGACAGATTCTGTGATCTGCCCCAAAATGTCACTGCGCTTGAAATTAAACCTTTAGATACCTAAAAGAGAAATTCTCTATTGGTCAGTGACACCTTGTTTTTGAAAAAAAAATTGGAAATACAAATATATTTAATGAGAATAAAACCTCCACTTATCTTGGTGGACGTTTCGGGAACGAATCTGCTCCCGTTCTCAACACAATAATAACTTCTACTCTATTTTTTAGAAACGAGGAGAGAAAATCCCATTAAAAGCTGAAAAATAAACTTAATGTGTCTTCGTCGAGGTCTTCATGTATGGGTACCTATATTGGATGATCATATAAAAGGCGAAATGAATCCACATATCTTTGGAAACCGTGCTTCCGCTCATATTACATAGCACTCTGGACAAAGTGTGTGCAAGGGCCGTAGAAAAAAGGCATTTGAATCCAGTTTCCGGATGGATAGACTTATATATTTTCTTCCAATGGCATTCCAACACCTTCCTTCTTTCCCAAAATTCCACCGCTGGCTAACACGATGTTCCTCGAACATCATAGGTTTCCCTTGGGTGTTGTCCACAGATAAAAAAAAAAAATTCTGCCCCTGTTGCTCTCCTTTCAGAGACGCTACTGCCCGTGTCCTCAAGCTCGAACCCGAAATTTCGATGTAGATAAGGGCCCTTCGGATATCTGTTGAAGTGAAGGGGGCGATAGCTAATTTTTGTTCGAATGACGTGGCTATCGACAGAAGGGCCCTATAGAGTGTGGTTAAAATTGAATTTTTAATCACAGAAACGATCAGGAAGCGACCGACAACCCTTCAATGCGATTGAATTAGATTCAATTTAGATCGGGAATCGTGGCGAAGAGTTGTTTGTTTTGGTGTACTGTAATTGAATGCGAGACGTTTTTCGGGTCATGGAACCGTATAGTAGTGGTAACCCTTTTCATTTCGGATTGTTATAAATGTTTGAGTGTCGCTCCGTTTCATTATGAGGCAATTTTTCGCAGTGTTTATTCATTGGCTATCGACTTGATGTGCAACACAGGGTGTCCCGCGATTTCCTCAGCAAGCAATATGTTTTTATTAGCTGGAAAGTCCTTGAACAAACCTTTCAAACAAAGTTCGTAGTCGTATAACCTCAAATATTTAACACCCAAGGATTGGAATAAGAGGTTCACCGATCTGATGATGAATGATGTTGGAGCGAAGTTCTCTCATCCGAGAATTCGCCCACTTTTCTACGATGTTCTAGAGGGGTCAATGTCTTAGTGCGGAAGGTATAGTGAAGGAAACCGTAGCAGGTGTATTGAACAGTATCTTATTCGTGAAAAGAGTGACCTGAAGTTGTCAGAACCGTCATTTATCGAGTATATTTTTTCTCTCTAAGAAATACTTACTTTGAACATCCATTATAATAGAGATATGTAATGAAATAAACTTCATCCGAGAAGAGATCAATTTTGATGATGGGATGGTGAATTATTGTGGAGGATAAAATTCATAACTGAAAACAACATTGGATGCTTTCTTGTGATTTGAAGGAAATAAGTTTTGTTATTTCAGACATTGAACAATTCCGATAGTTATTATTTCATAATCCCAACTTGATTGACTCAGAAGAACGACAAGAATATTTTCCATTTTTGCTATTCATGTTATCGGCATAGTACGCTGCTCAGAATGACTTGCTGAAAGAATTCTGGTTACGTTTTTCAATTTGATCTGCTGAACCGTAACCAACTATTTCTCCGTGATGCATTACAAAAAGTGAAAGTGGGACAAATCTTCAGTCAGCATTTTTTTGCTTTAAATTGAAATGGATGACAATCATTTCTCACGAGAATAAAGTTTCGAAAATCATAGGAGAGGGAAATGTTTTATAGTCGTGCGAGTTATACACTATACTTTTTCTACAGCTATAATATTGATGAAATTTCTGAGATAATTCTTTAGATTATGCTAATTGACGCCAATCTGTGAAGGATTTGTAGGCTTTTCCACATGCCTGATTTGCGGCAGCAGATATTCCTGGAGGAGTTAATTCTAAATTACTCTCGCGGCTCATCATCATAATTGTTCTACATGTTTGAACTTTGTAGCTCAACAGCTGTCATTAGTGATATTCTTTGTTTGAAATTTGACATTCCATATGATTTATTGTATTCAATTTAGCTATTAACACAAAAACCTCATTAATTCAAGAAAATTAAATTGAAGACATAATGAACCTCATCAAAAACAGTTAAGAAAAATAGGTTTCGAGTTAGCGGTACAGAAAAAATTATTTATCAACCACAGTCTGACGTGACGGTCATAGTAAAACATGCACGAACTCGTATTTGAAAAATTGGCGAAAGCACTCTATGCTTTGGTGGATTCTCCAATGATCCCATACAGGGGAGATTAGTTTCCATGGTATTACATGATCCAGTTGTCCGGACTAGAATTATTACCTGATAAGTTTCCAGACATACAACTGTTCCCTCCGAAGATGAGGGTTGTCTTTGAACCCCGAAATAATTAACCAAAATTAGTTGTCTCCTAATCCAAGGTTACTCGCTTGGTATTACTTCGGTGAAATTGGATTGGCGATTGGCGCTGGTGATTGTTACTGATGAACAATGTGTACTCTGATCATACAGAGTGGGCACTCAATGGTACGAATTGTGAAATCTGATGTGAGGAAAATTACCACAGATATAGAATAAATAATATTTTGAATGGGAAAAAGTAGGCTTCGTAGTCATCCGAAGCGAAATGATTTACAGAAAGTGATGATCGCATATTATTCAACAAACACATAGAAGGCAAAATTCAAAATCGATTCATTTCAGAAGCGAAGTGGAAGCCAGACTTACCTCTCAAGGTCATTACAGGGTCGAATATGTTTTTCCAAATGGAAACCAATGCTTTTATTCTTCTTGTATATAGAAATTTCGAGTTTGGCACTTTTACGCCTTTTCTTCTCATCTGGCTCATCTACGCCTTCTTATAACTTGATTGTAGTTTCAGCCTTCATTGTTTATCATTGGGTTAGTTAGATTGTTCGATTATTTTTTTTTGATCCATGGAAAATTGAAGTCGAATAAGAAAATAGTAGTTTCGTACTTTATTTTCATCTATTCACTTTTCGTTTCGTTTACTACTCAATTTGTCGAAATACTTTGGACTTCTCATCCGTTTGAAAAAAAAAACGATTCAAGGGACCGGACAAACGGTTATTGGAATGTGTCCCGCTTTGTCCAATATTGTAAGTATTCGATATACTTAGAATTGATAATTATGTTATTTCTAATTTCCATATCATGACAAATCGAAAAAAGAACAACTACATCTAGAAACTTGCACGTACGAATATTCAACGTCTTTGGATTATATCTAGCAAGAAAACCTAAATCTTTTCACTTTCATCTTTTTACTGAGTTGCTAGAAAAGTGAGCGAAAATGAGAGATTGGGTCCCCAAATTTGCTACCTCCTGCTGGTATAAATCCGCCACTGGTAGAATGAAAATGACGAAGTATGAGATAGAAAATTTTATTATCCTGGAATATATGCGAATATCAATTCAGTCAGTTCTCATCACTAGCTGTTAATATGGAGTCCGGATTTATTCGGCTGTCGAAAAATCGATGAGGTTTTCCGCATCCGGAACCCGATGGCATTAATTTAGCTTTCGACTGGTAAAGCGTCCTGTTCATCTGGATTTGCAAAGGGTCGCCATAGTGACAAAACCGCAAGAAACACCACTTCAGCACATCCGCTTCGTTAGAATATGATATTGTTGATGTACCCACAGACGTGGTAATGAGGCCGAATATGCGACATACGAGGTGATGGGACGTGGGCGCATTATTCTGATTATTTCCCAAGATGATCACAAGCTCACGTCGAATCTCATAGGAGAGCAGGACCTAAGATCGAACGGTTTCATGAAAAAGGAATAATTATTCAATGATGATAATAAGTTATTGTTCATTAGAAGAGGAATTAAATGAGCTACTCCAGAAAACAAATCGCAAGTGAAAAATTATTCACAGAATAATTGAAACTATTCAGAGGTGAAGGTTCCAGATCTGGTGGGAGTAAAAGCAAAGTCCTTTAACACTAAGGAGTTTTCTTCTCAAATCCGCAGAGCTGTGGCTTGGGCAGCAGATCACATCCCACAGATCGTTGATGTGGAGCAAGAACAAAGTTGGTGCCAAAACTAATCTTTGGAAAATCCCTTGGAATAATTGAGAAACCCCAAGAACGGTTAAAATGCAAAAATTCTCACACGAATCTTAGCCATCATCCAAATCGAAGGAAAAAAATCGGGGGCCCCTTGAGTACGCTCCTGGTTTTCAGATGAGCTAGCTGATTCATCTGTGAGATTGCAGCCTGTTCTTCTACTGCATTCATACTCTTTAGATCCACTCATTTTTCTCAGTTTCATTAATCATTCGTCAGTGTTTTGAGTCATATTCTGATATAATTTCCATCTCTGGAGTGGAGCGTGACAGCGGAATGGGATTATTCGGACATATCGATACTGATTGACGCTTATTTCCGATTAAAGTTGAATAATTGCTCACAGCTCGGCTCGGAACAGGCAATTTGATTGTTTTGAAGTTCGTTTGGAAATCTCAGAGAACTCGAGTTCTAGTGAGTCTGGATGGAATTCGATTCATCTGATATGAAGAGCCGATGGATTATAAAGGATTCTGCGAGACAGTTAATTTCACTAATGAAAAATAGTTGCGAATTCGTTCACGAGATAATTCGAAATCAGTGGTATCGTCTTGCTGTCATGAATCTCTGGAGAGTGTTTGTTGAACATCGTGTAAGTGTCAGCAAAGACTTCACCCGGCTGATGATTCGCAAAGCTATGGACTGGGCAGGAGCAACACCTATCGGATACTTCTTTTGAACATTCCCGTTATATGAATATTCTGGTAGATCATTGATATAGAGTGGGGGGAACGTACTTCCTTGAGGCACACCTTTTCCAGAGGTATCCTCTTTGCGATGATAGCAACTGGTAATTGATTATAGGGTCTCAACACCTTCTGATTTGGTTATTTGTTCATGGACGAGTGAATCACGAATGAGGGGGAAATAACTTTTGGTTCTCATGAAGGACAGTTTTGTTCCTGCATTTTCTCTCGTCTCAGACTTTCCCCAAGCTTTCCGTAATCCTCAAAGGGATGTGTATTTCGACGATGAGTATAACTGATCATTGAAATTTCCAGTTCAATCCCTCGAATTGTGTTTTCCCTTTGATTCTTTCCATGACGTACAAGGACTTTTAGTATTGAGTGTACATAAGATAGAGAGGTTACTTAGCTTGCTTTGTGGAAGTCGTACTATTTTATTACACGCAAATCTCTTGAGGTTCACTGATGGGTTACCTACCTACTCTGTTATTGAATGATTTGGGGATATTCATGGTGCGATTGCAGACGGGAATAACAAAGAGAGATCCTCTAGTTTAAGTGCCGCAGGCGGCCGAATGAAAACATTTTCGCGAAAGTAGGTCGGGACAGCTTGTTTGGGAGTCCGTGGCGGAATTTGAAAGAGCATCTTAGTTGGTTTGCGTCTCACCCTGATAGAGACCACAATCATTTATTCTCATTATTCTGGAAGAGCGCTCTGATGCACTTCTTTGGAACGGCTCTGTCTTCATTTATAACTTATCATATATCTCCATTTGCGCAATGGAAGCGATTAGACTGGAATATTGGACGATTTTTCAAAATATATAAAAAACATATTTTCACTGGGGGAGATCCTCAAGCTAATATGTTCGTGGAAACTTCAAGACCCTCATAAATATCCTTGTGTGGAACTTTCGATAGACTATTCTTCCGATGGTTTCGAAAAAATCCGATGCCGAAAATCGACTAAGTGAAGAGTTTGATTGCAACATCATGGTGATAGGATATTTTTTTGAGGAGATGTACAATTTATATTGTATACCTAGAGTCCATTGGTGATTTTGAGAAAGGTATACTGGGTAGTCAAGGTTATTGTAGCAATAATACACCAGCCAATGGCCCATGGAAAAATAAGTCGATATTTTTTCCAGAATGCTTCCTAAGTGTGAAAATTCAGTTAAGAAAATCTTTTCTTGCCATAACTGAAGACATTGAATCGTTTCGACCGAAATATGAATTAATATAAACGAAATATGCAAGTGAAACAAGCCCCAGGCCAAGTACTTTTTTTATCTGTGGACAACACGAAAAGGAAACCTATAATCATTTTTCAGCTTTTAATGGGATTTTCTCTCCTCGTTTCTAGAAAATAGAGTAGAAGTTAATGAAAATTATTGCAATATATTTGTAGTAAGGACAGATTTAGGATCTGTCCCAAAATGTCACTGCGCTTGAAATTAAACCTTTAGATACCTACAAGAGAAATTCTCTATTGGTCAGTGACACCTCGTTTTTGAAAAAATTTGGAAATACAAATATATTTAACAAGAATAAAACCTCTAATTATCTTGGTGGACGTTTCGGGAACGAATCTGCTTCCGTTCTCAACACAATTTAAATATTTCTCTCTTCGTAAACTTTTTTCAATGTTTCCGATTTTGACACTGACAGTGTCGTTCCCGAAACGTCCACCAAGATAAGTAGAGGTTTTATTCTTATTAAATATATTTGTATTTCCAAATTTTTTCAAAAACAAGGTGTCACTGACCAATAGAGAATTTCTCTTTTGGGTATCTAAAGGTTTAATTTCAAGCGCAGTGACATTTTGGGGCAGATCCCAAATCTGTCCTTACTACAAATATATTGAAATAATTTTTATTAACTTGTACTCTATTTTCTAGAAACGAGGAGAGAAAATCCCATTAGAAGCTGAAAAATGATTATACCACCTCCTCGAAGAACTTACAGACAGAAACCTATAATGTTCGAGAAACATCGTGTTAGCCAGCGGTGGAATTTTGGGAAAGAAGGAAGGTGTTGGAATTTTTCTTGAATGTTTGGAGGTTGTAAGCATCAGGAAAGACTTCACTAGGCAAAGAATTCCACAACTTTGCCGTTCTATTGATGAATGATGCTTGGTATAGCGATGTTCGAAGCTGAGCTTCGAAGAGCTGTATCTCCCTTAGGAAAGAGTTTGGAAAAAAAATCGGATGGTAGATGGCTGCTATATCCTGGCACACTCTTTACTTTCTTGGGTGTAGGATCACGGAGTTCAATTCATTTATTCTCTGTGAGAACACTGCACAACAAAATGTTGAATCGTCCGTACGTCATGTCAGAATTCTAATTTGCGAAGTGAGAGAGAGGATTGGCTTTATTTAGCAGATACGAGTTATATAACTCATAATGCCATCGGAAGTGCAATTATTAAATTCGAGAAAGTTGGTATATACCTGCTACCACCAGTGTTATATGAGCTCATGTCTGAGTAAAATGTTACGCCACGAATCGTGTGTGTTCTAGGAATTAATAACTTTCGGTCCAACTGGATTGGGAATATTCAAATGCTGGCAGGGAATACAACGGGAGAGTGGTATATTTGGGCGATGTATAGAGGAAACTTTGATTGGGATCACGAGTATTGTTCATGTACGCGTTATATTTCACTTTGGAATATAACGTCTATTAGGAATACGTATAGAAAGATGAAGTAAAGTTGGCATGTCATTCAGGGTGGATCGTTTTGAATGGACTACCCGGTATACATACATATGGATAAAATAACACAATGATCAGGAACATTTCTGGAAATCAGCCTGAATCTGAAGAGCGAACAAGATAATTTTTATTCGGAGTTCTCAGAATGTCTTGGAATACCACTATTAAACTCCTATCCGTTTGATTCTTCTGAAAATTACATTTTGGTTGGATTTTAGCATACGTCGCACGCTACATGCTTTGGAATGAATTACAGTTTCGGAATAGAAATTCCGCTCTGAATGAAGTTTCATCCTTTTTGGGCTACCCTGTACACATGAATGTACCATAAAAGAAACCGCTAAAAAATAAACATCGACGGGTCCGAGCGTAACACAACCCTTGAATTTCGAATGAATTTAGACATTATTTCTGGGAAGCACTGTCTAACAGAGCGGTCAAGTCTTCGATATCGAATCGAATCGAGAGGAAATCCTCCTTCGAGGAAAGTCAACAGTCGTCGGCTGCGCGCGGCACGCGTCCCGACGCTCGTCAACCCGCGCGCGTTTAAAAGGTCGTCACGCGGAGCGTCGCGACGCTTCGCAGTCAGTGGCGGCCGGCGCCGCGACGACGATGTGGCGACGGGCGCTCTGGATGCTCGCGGCGTTCGCGATCCTCGACGAAAATCACGCACACCTGAACTTTTTCATAACCGAAGACGAAGTACTCAAACTTCTAGGTAGGATGTTCGTTTGTTTTTCTTGGTGGTGTTTTTGTGTCCTTCGGTGTTGTTAGATGTTTATTTATTGTTCGCTGAGCTGGAGATTTCGAAATTGATTGCACCATTATAATTTCTTTGAATTTTCAGATTTTGTGAACTTCTACAACATTTTTTTTTAGTTATTCCAGTTTTTTTTCCTGAATTTAACAAAATTACAAATTTCAACATTTGATCTTGGAATATTCAGATTATTTGATACTTATGTGGGAGTGAGTCGAACAAAAATTCACATTGAAACTTTATTAGATACAAATGTGTGCGCACACGCACACTTGAATTCTTTCCTAACTGAAGAGGAAGTACTCTGACTCCTAGCTAGGATGTTCTTCTATTTTTCTAGGAAATGTTTTTGTGTCTTTTGATGTCATTGTCCATGTTGATTTATTGTTCGCCGAGCTGAATATTTCGAAATTAATTGCATCAATATACTCGTGTTGTTTTTGAAATTATTCACTTCTATTCTTTAATTTATCTATCACAAAAAGGAATATTAAAAAACAAGATGTCACTGACAGCAATGACATTTTGGGACAGATCATATATCGGTCCTTGATACAAAAAATTAAAATGGTTATTATAATTTCTATTCTGAAATCTAAAATCTAAATTGATAAACCACATCATGAATTAGCCTACAGACAGTTTTTGAACTATTAGTTCCATACCATCATAAGCTGAAAATAGTCTTCACATAAAAAAGTATACTAGTTCAAACATTTGTTCATGCAATATTCAAAATATTCGATACTCATGTGAGAGTAAATTAAACAAAAGTCGGTGTATCGAAGATTCAAAATCAAACATGAAGAAGTTTGTTTTCCGATCTCTGAACTCTGAACTCTACTGTACTCTAGTCAGTTTTCCTAGTATCATTGACACCTGGTGTATATCTGAGCTTGGTAAACGATTCCATCCGAATATGATGGATTGGAAATGCTTTCAGTGAAACTTTTCAATGAAATGCTCGAACGTGAAAGACGGATGAGATCAAAACTTCTTCGTGAAACATGCTGAGAACGCACAGTATACCATTTACGAGCAAATCAACTGAAGTGTCTTGCTAAGTGATAGGCTAGTTGCGAGATAGAATTTAATTACAGAATTATTTCCATCTGCTATGAGGAAAGGAGTCCATTCCTACAGTAGACCGTAGACTATCCATTTTACATTGGTGAGGTTTGTATGAAATTACCTCTGCCTCGAGGATATCTTGTTTCAATAGGAAAACTTTCATATTTTATCTTGAATAACATGTATTTGTAGCGGTGAAACCAAAACTCCAACTAGAGATATTGAATTGACAATAAATGATGTTAATGATGTCAAACTGGAATCTCGTTGAGTTCCCCTTACATAATTCCTCGGAAAAAATCTGTTTGACTCTGTGTGTTCGCTCAGGAGCGCCATTGTTTTCAGCCTGTATTGTCTTCGACAGTTTTATCAGTTCGTCCTCAGTATGTAGACACCGAATGTTCGTTATTTGGAAAAACCACGCCTCCACGCGTAACTTTACACCCATGGAGTTATGAACTCGCATAAAGGTATTTCAATTTCCTGTTCATCAAACTGTTTTGTTCGATCCACATCGCAATACAATTCCTAATCTATTATGTCTATCAACGAAACAACGGGACATTTGTGTGTGACACACTGAACATCAGGTTCCCTTTCAGCTTCACTCTTCCATGACGGGAAGGAATTTCTGATAACTTCGTTTCATGTAGATATTTTGTTCATCCGGAAAGGATCCTCAGATATTGGCACAGGAATGCAAGAAATGAAATGTATCGATACTGTACAGTAAATGAAGTGAATTTTGAAATGGGAATCTGAGAATCTAGTGGTGTTCATTTCAACAAAAACTCAAGTTTCTTCTCTTCTCCTGGAATGCGGATCACACGATGTTATGATGTTGTCTGGTATCAGTCTGACAATGAAGATTATTCTGATTCTGAGGTCCATTGCGAGGACTGTTTCACACCTCAGCTCCTTCTCACGGTCTACAAATCGCAAATTCGACCTATCCTGGAGTACCGTTCACATGTTTGTAGTTCAACTCGCCAATATAAGCTGAAGCTCTAAGAGATGAACCATTTCAGGGAAAACGAAAATGATTATAGATCCATCTGGTGTATCATTCATCCTACAACCCTGCTCTCACCCTGTTGTGGTGCCTGGATCACCATGTTTTTTTTTTCTCCATTATCAGTTAGGGTGCATCATAAGGAATTCAACAACATTGGGTTCGATGATGTTGTCTCCTTAATAGTCTTGCTGAGATTCTGAAGGTTCTGTAATCTTTCTTGGTGAAAATTGTACAAGGAATTCTCAATTCCTCTTATTCTGTGTTGAGTCATGTGCTCTGTGTCATTGTTGAGATTCCTCTAGATCCATTTTTCCATTTGGATTTTGAATACTCTTGCACATTTCTTTCAATTCCTTCTTAGGATTCGTGACCAGATTTCTGCAATTTGGACGACTTTTTACTGAATGAAACAAAAATAACTTCAGATTGATAGTTATCAGAATAATCTGCGACAAATTCCACATCACAATTCTAGGTGCATTTTTGACACATTAATCAGTATCAGTATCAGTACCAATCAGTATCACCAATGGGGGATCCATCAATGATGTAGGGATATATTTCTTGAGGTGTTGTGTATTAGGACATCCTGTATGATTTCCCGTTGATATATGGAACTGGAACACGCTTTTGTATTTCCGCTTGAACAGCGTGTAGTTAGCTTATCAAAAAACGGAAAGTATTTTTCCCATCGCTGTTAACATCGTGTTATCCCTTCGAGTGCCGTAGTGTAGCAAGTTCGATAAATAATTGCGAGTGCCACATTAACGAGGTTGAGGTAATTCGTTATCAGAGGAAAGACAATTATTACGAAGGAAAGCGTAATCAGCAGGCTAGTGTCTCATTACAGAAAAAATCTTGCCACTCGACAAACATATATCCTTTTAGCAGTTGTTAATTGAACCTCGTGGCGTTGGAATTCGCAAAGCTTAAGATATTCTAGTTAAAAGCAATTCCTACCAATTTAACCCCCAGAGGACCGGTTGAGGGAGATTGCCACTTGCTCGCTTTTAATGAGTTGTTTTCCGTCCTCCTTCCGCAGTTTATGTCCGTAAATAGATACATTCGTTTCATCGGCTCTCGGTTAGGTTTCTACTCTGCCGGTCGAGAAAAATACACGCAATTCCCTGCAGGAGCCAAAACAATTATTTTCGTTGTCACTCAGTATAACACAACTTCACGCTGCACATTCCACTATATTTGGAATAATTGGAAAAGTTCTCTCGGACTCGGACACCGGTATTGTCCTTCTGCATGGGAGTTTCGTCCAATAATCAGAACTATTATTTTCCCGCTGTATTTCCTGATAGTACGAGAGCCCACGATCGAAATTTTCATCATCCTCAACCCAAGATGCTGATTTCAGATTTTTTTTCGCGTAAAGTCGCATCCGAGCGCAGTTTCAAACTGACAACCAAAAAGATATGGATGTGAAATGCCGGGAACACATTTTTCCAAAGACTTCAAACGAATTCAAAATGAGACCAAAAACCGTCTGAAAATCATATAACCAACATAACTGAATTCTTTGGATATGTTGTTACTGATTGGTAACGTAGCACTTCATTTCAATTGTACAAGATGAATTTAGGGCCAGATGTAGAAGAAAATTGATATTAGACAAATTGAGTTCAGCTGCTTACTAATCAGACAGTTTTCCAAAGAGTAGGAATAAGTTCACATTTCCGAAAATACGCTTCGGTCAAATATATTACTCGCAAAATATCCTTAAAACAAACTTCTTCCTCATGGAATGGAAAGATATATGTACATTCTCAATGTCAGACCGGATATGATAAAACCGTCTACCATTTTTTCTTCGACATAGCGGACAGAAATGACCTCCAATGGAACTGTACGTAACATGAGACGTACCTGGTTTCGGGTGTAAGCTCTCGTACTATCAAGTCCAAACCTTCACTGAAATACACCTCTTTATTCGCCACCAAAACAATTTGCTTTATTAAATACTATGGGACGTGCATTTCCTCTGGGCTTAGTTACGTAGAATTCCTTCATACATACTTTATGTCTCGGTATCTTCCGTTCACTACTCTGTTGGAGCTCCAGTTTCATTGGTTTCTGCCCACTACTTGCATCGCTGTGCCCTAATTTCGCCCTCTCCTTACACGTTCCACATCAAGAGTTGGCTGTTAGGTCTCAGAAAATGTGAACTTGGCAACATCGCCCAGACGCACTTTGAAAGATACATATTTTTTAGCGGGGTCGAAATGTAGATTCTGAACCACCATAAAAGCGAAAAAAGCCGTTCAGAAGTTCCTCATGCTATTGGCGCACATTGTATACTGGAAAACAAATTTCATGAGGATTTCTCTGAAGGAAACTTCATCATTCGCAGATGAGACGAGTTCACATGTCACTTAATGAGCTGAAACTTGTCACCTTGGTTCCCTTTAACGTGAGTTCTTCGGCGAAGCGGAATATTGTAAATCAATATCATACCGTTTTCGAGGCAGCATTAAGAAATTGCTATGAATGGAATGTTATGTTCGTGAATATATTTTCAGGCAGCAACTTTAAAGGAAGTGAATATTCATCGCATATTTGATGTACAGCTAGAAAGCAGGAGATTTTACTTGCGTTTCGATAAGTCAAGATCGCTTCTCGGATTTCACAAATTGAATCGAAATATACATGGTATCCTTAACTAGGGATGCACGTCCTGTGGTATGTCCGATTTCGAGTTTCTTCCTCCTCCAGCTTCCTTCTTCCTCCAGCTGATCTGCATCAGTTTGGCAGATCTTGTTGAAGTTGGCCAAGCCCGAGCTTCGGTTCGGAAACAACCAAGTTACAGGGAGGGTCATTTATTGTGGATGATACTGCGTATCACAAAAACTCACGAAATGCCTAAAAACACAGCCATTGTTCGTTTTTCAGCTTCTTGTGGGATTTTCTCTCCTCTTTTCTGAAAACTGAAGTACAAGTTATAAAAACTAATTCAATATATTTGCAGTAAGGACAGTCTCAATTTCAATTTCAATTTCAATTCTTTATTGATCCATTAGAACGAGCTTAAAAAAAGCAATAGGACAAGTCAGTAAATATCAGATACAGATATAATATACAAATATATAACAAACACATTCATGAATAATAAGAGGTATATAAACAATTAGGTGAGTGAACGAAGCAGCAATGATGAAAAATAATACAAAACATTTTTACTAATGTAGGTGAGAAAAAAACTCATCGATTGTATAGGAACTAATTTCGAAAAGTAGTTGTTTTATTTTATGTTTGAATACTTGGTCCTTGGTTATAATTTTGAAAAACTCCGGAAGTGCATTATATAATCTCAGCCCCAAAATCTCAAACGAGTTCAGACGTAGAGATAAACGTGTTTTGGGTATGTGAAAATCATTTCTGATGCGTGTATTATATTCATGAAAAGATTGGTTTCGTTTAAAAACTTCTTTATTTCTATGGATGTACAACAAAACTTCCAGAATGTAGAGACCTGGTAGAGTCAAAATGTTAAATTTTTTAAATAGTGTTCTACACGATGATGTTTGTGACGCGTTTGCAATAGTTCTGATAATTCTCTTTTGCGTTACAAAAACATTGTGTGCAGGCGGAGAATTTCCCCAAACAATAATTCCATAGTTAATTCTTGATTGTATCTGCCCGTGGTAATATAAAAGTAGACCAGAGTTGTCTAGAATTCGTCTCAAGTTTCTTAACAGAAAACACTGCTTATTGAGTATTTTAATGAGATTATCGCAATGCTGATGGAAATTAATATTGCTATCTAGAAAAAGACCTAAAAATTTTATACTGTCAACTCTTTCTATCTCAACACCGGATATTCCAATATTAATGTCTACCGAATAAATGTTTTGGGCAGTATGAAAAGCTACTGCTTTCGTTTCGGAGGCATTCAAAAATAATGAGTTTTCACTGAACCAATTTTGCAAGCTATTGAGATCTGAATTTATATTTTGTTGCAATTCAGGCAAATCTTTTGATTTAAATAGGAGGGAAGAATCATCGGCATACAAACAAGTGAGTGACTTTGGCAGAATAGATGGCAACTCATTGATATAGAGAATGAAAAGGATTGGCCCCAAAACTGATCCTTGGGGAACACCTATGTCATCAGAAAAAAATGTTTCGTTGTATTTCTCATTTGAATATTGTATTTTGACAGCCTGGGTGCGATTTGAAAGATATAAGTCTGTGTGATCTGTCCCAAAATGTCACTATGCGCTTGAAATTAAACCTTTAGATGCCTAAAAGAGAAATTCTCTATTTGTCAGTGACACCTTGTTTTTGAAAAATTTGAAAATACAAATATATTTATTGAGAATAAAACCTTTACTTATCTTGGTGGACGTTTCGGGAACAAATCTGCTCCCGTTCTCAACACAATTAAAACACTTTTCTCCGTAAAAATTTTTCAACATGATAAGTAGGGGTTTCATTTTATATGTATATCCAAATTTGGATATACATATAAATTCAATAAAAATGATTGGATTTGGATATACATATAAATTCAATAAAAATGAAACCTCTACTTATCTTGGTGGACTTTAATGTTAAAAAAATTTTACGGAGAAAAGTGTTTTAATTGTGTTGAGAACGGGAGCAGATTCGTTCCCGAAACGTCCACCAAGATAAGTAAAGGTTTTATTCTCATTGAATATATTTGTATTTCCAAATTCTTCAAAAACAAGGTGTCACTGACAAATAGAGAATTTCTCTTTCAGGTTTAATTTCAAGCGCAGTAAAATCTTGGGGCAGATCACAAAATCTGTCCTCACTACAAATATGTTGAGATGATTTTCAATAACTTCTACTTCATTTTTCAGAAACAAGGAGAGGAAATCCCACAAAAAGCTGAAAAATGAATGTACCATCTCCTCGAAAAACTTACAGACAGTATACAACCATTATTGTATATTTGCGTATGACCACAACAAAAGTTCGATTGTTTTGATTTTTCTTCCTTCTCACTATAATTTCATCACATTTGAAACTGAGCTAAACCATTTTCGTGAATCGCCAGTTATCATCCAATAAAAAACTTCTATAATCACTAACATATAACGAGTATGTTCCATTGATTTCCTCGAAAGAAACTTTCCGGCAAGGAGAAAATTCATTATTCAATGAATAAAACATTGCTGAGTCATGCGTGTACAAAAAGTATGACAATGGGGCTCACAAAGAGCAACAAAACTGCAAACTTCCAGATCAGATTTTCCGTCTCGCATCCATGTATATCGAACGAAGATAAATCGAATGTTTCGAAAATAAAATTCGGAAATTACTCCTTCGGGCTGAAAAGTCGAACATATAAATAGGTTCCAGACAAATCTTCCCTTCTCTCCGGAAGTCCGGCTACAGCCAGTGGATATTTGCAAACACGATAAAACCCATTATGCTGGTATATTGATTTACAATGGATAAACATTGGAAGGCTATTTTGCTCTAAAAATACGGATATTGAATAAAATATGAACCTTCATTGGCCATATCGGCGTTTATCAATGCCCCGCAGCCTGTACAACTTGATCTGGCATTTTATTTCGCGTTGTAGGTGTGTTTACCAATTCAATTTGTTTCTGATTTGCTCTCTTCTAATTATTTCTCGTAATCCTCACGTTGGATGTCGGATTTTTTCGATAAATATCTATGCTCCATAGGCGTAGCTCAATCCCTAGACTCTAGTGATACTCTTTTGTACTTTTTCGTTGAACTGGCGTGGCGAACATTTTTTCGTGATATAAATGTACTCGGCAGGACTAAGTATGCTCATGGTAGTAGCTCGGAAATTATCCACACGAATTGAAGTGCGATACACCGTAGCAGAACTCCATTCCATATTGCAATTGAAAAAATTACTCACTGCAGTTCCATGATGCGGTTTGATTTCATGCGAAAAACCATTGAATTTTAAATAAAAACACTATGACATACTTTGAACCGATAACATCCAGCCACCGCCTATGCTATGCTAGATAATATGCATTAATGAAATTTCTAGTTAATTCAACATGTTTACACGGTGGAATAATATACAATTCGCCATTGACCTCACCTGGAATTAGAAAAACTTCATCGTAGTCAAAAAGAAAGAGGAAGGTGTAGTTTATTTCTGTTCTTCCTCTTCATTTCTCATCTCCTTAAAAATGATGGATCGGAACTATTGTATCATCTATCCATCATACAGTTCGAAATATCACGAATAGTTAGCGCAGTCGGTAAGATTATTAATACCAATTCAAAAATTGGCAAGAACCTAATAAGCAAAGCCGGCATACTTCATGGTATATCTTACAAGAACTGACTGAATGGCAAAAACTTTCAGAAATCCGCAATCTACCCCAATTTGATATAGTTCAATTTTTTATGTGAACTGTCGATGAAATGAAATTTAGATCAATTCATAAGAAGGATTCATCAACGCTGAACATTTTCCAACATAATGAGGGTAGTAAGTAGAAGAATCAATAGATGTAGAACGATTCCGTTCAATATACGAGAAACGTAATGATTGAAGTATTCCGTGAAAGGGTTGGAAAATTGCCTCATAACAAATTTAAAACCTTCGCTAACGTATCGATCGATAGGAAATATCATTCATTGGAAATAACCGACACTAAATTATTCGTGAGATTTTCATCTTACGCAGATATTGGGTCATAACTGATTCTTCTAGATTCTCCCATACCGGGTAAGAAGAAAAACCCGCAAAAAAATACATTTCCTGAACCAGTAACATTGAACACAAATACACAAACAAGAGAATTGGTTCATTATTTTACCCATTTTTTCGTGATGAAATATTGATCATTTTCATTCGATTCTTCAGCCAGCAACCTCCCTACCGTCAACTCGTTCATAACCTTCAATTCAATGCCTGGTGTTCGACTCGCTTCGACTTATCCGATTGAAAATTCAAGATGGCAACTCATGAGTGTAGTATCACCAACCAAGCGCATAGAATCGAAGAGCTTCAGCGTATGTTTGGGAGTAGGAACATGTGAACAATCCAGGACAGGTCGAATTTGCGCTCTTCTGCGAATTTGTGTGAAGTACTTCTTAGCACGTATGGGGCGATGAATGAAAAATAATGCGCCGCTGGCGAATAATTTGTTAGGAAATGTTTGGTGGTATGTGTTATGCTGATGAATGGGAAAACAAAATGATTTTCGAGATAATTTTGATGAAGTCACTAAGCACCTTAGGTACCCACTCAGCTTGATTGAATTTCTGATTCGTTTCCTATATTTTCATGAGGAGTTGTTTGATTTTGATGATGATTCGTTTTCCTGGAGTTTTCGATAAAATTCTATGGAAGTCATGTTCATACAGTTACACTTCCTGATTGGGATTTATCAATGGTTCATGGAAGGAAAAAATAGAGACTCTATTATGACTCGCAAGTTCATGCATCGATCCCGACCCTTCGTCATGACATCCGACAATTTGGAAATTGGGAAATATGAATATATATTGGAGAACAAAGGGAAGATGAATTCTTCCCTCCACTTATATCTGTTTCATACGAATTCCAATAAACGTCTGCATGATGGGAGTCCTCTTCCAGCAATATGTTTTTCGGAGCATTTTCACCATATTATAAAGAACCTGGCCGAGCCTTTATTGTAGTTATTATTATTATTTTCAGAGATTGACAGGTGACTGGCATAGAGTTTAGCGAAATTGCTAAGTTTTTTCCGCTCATAGATCAGATGAAAATATATCATGGAGTCTATGCGAACGAAATATATGAAGATGTAGTGCGATGCCTTCGGAATCGTATTAGGTAAAGAAGAATTCACCAAGAAATCATCAAAATATGAACTGTTGAGACTCTCACCTACTATGAAAACGAAACTTATTGTAGTATCAAATTATCTGTGAATATCTAACTCCGTTCTCTTCAGTTCGAAATCTCTGATTCTCAGTTAAAGTCTGATTGTTCTGGACATGTTACTATTCGTGTTAGAACTTGTACAGCATACGCGATATTCTTGGTTAAAATAGACTTCAGCTGAACACGTACCTATATACAGAATGGCTTTATGACATGACTTGAACCATGCATTAAACTGAAATCCACACAAGTTTACATCCCCATAGACGACCAAGATACATCTGATTTAGTACATAGTTTGGAGAAGTTTCGGTTCATATGGTCTTCGAATCCATATGCTCTGTACACCGTACACCAGTGGCGTCGTACTAGGTCCTCGCATATAGGGTGTGCCATCGAAAACAAAATTGAAATCGACTTGTCCCAGAGTATTCGGATTTGTTCCCTTCACAACGGGGGGAACTTGGGTGGAAGATTCCCACCCAAGACCCACACTGTATGAGTTTCAAAAAGAACTTGACCAAACTTTCAAAATTGAAATCGAACAAATCTTCTGGATGAACAGGGTGGTTCAGTACCAATTGGAAATAGTTCGAACTATAGGACCTATATAAATGTAGTTGAAATATCTCTCATATACTGGGTGGCCCAATGAAAACGAAATTATCGTTCTCAGAAGAAAAAACACTCGAACCGGTCGATTTTTATTTCGAAGAGGAAATATCTTGTGAATGTTTTCGACTTTTTCACTTCAAACCCCACGGAGCGGTGAGCTCCAACCTTGAATCTCAAATGGGATAACGGGTTCAGTGATACATCATTTTCAAGGTAATCGAAATCTCTCACCAACGCTTTCTCGTTTTTGGAATTCAATGCAGTAGTAAAATAATCGGCTAGTGATGGAAAGTAACGCTTTTTTCCCCTTCGATCATCACTATTTCTCATTTTGTAGTTAGAACGATGTTCATCTAAGAAGTGCCTTATGTGTGTTTTTTTTCAAATCCTGTCCTATCCAACATTACATAAAGAATCAATTATTTCAATGTCAGTTTCTTGATGTCTCAGTAAAATGCATACCTTGTTTCGTTTTCATTGGGCCACCCTGTATATATATGTGTGTGTATTTTAACAAACTGAATTTAAAAATGAATTCAATGAGAAAAAACTGAATTGACTGATAATGAATTTCTTGATGAAAAGTTATTTTCCTACATAAAGGAATGAGTCTACTATTATTCTTTGATTCCTGGATAAAAAAAAACTTTGATGATTTTTTTTGTTCGAAATGACTTCATTGGCTTCTTCGATGGCAAAATGAAAACGGAAATCGAAAAAATTTACCTCTTCGTGATAATCGACAAACTGATGATGATTAAGCTCAAAAAACGAACACCCTGTTTATCAAAAATTTCGACCGCGAGATATAGTGGAAAATGATGACGTGTCCTAATAGAGAATTTGCTGGGAACCGGTGGGCTGGTTAATTCGCGGTCATCCGGTATATCTCGGAGTCACCGTCTCGAATTTCCGAAGATCGACGATTAATCAATTAAACACACAAACCCTTCTCGAGTGAGGACCCGAGTTGCCTACCTTAGGCAAGTTCACTCTGCCGATTCCAGTTCAGAATTATCAATTTGTCCTTTGATCTAGGTGCTCTTTTCATAAGTGTGGTCTGCGTGAGTACATACCTATATGGAAGGGTTGTGACGGAAATCGATCAGTGCCCGATCCATCATCAACTGGGATTTTCACTCGAAAATTCAGTCTGTTTGGAAAGTAGAGAGAGTAATAAATTGGTCTCTGAAATTCAGATCCGTCGCAAAATCATAACCAAGTGGTGAATAGTGAATTTTTTGAAGCAAATCTTTTGCAAACATTAGTTTTCGACAACAGGAAAGGGTACGATGTTCGAGGAACATTTTGTGGAATCTATTGCCATAAACTGGTGTTTCTATGGGAAGCATAACTATCATATAATACAGGGTGTTACAGACTATGGGATCAAACCTCTAGGGGTTATTCAGTGCAACAGTAGAAAACATCGTCTTTCCAAATTTTAACGTAGAGCGTTAGTGACACTTTTCCGGACATGAGACCCACTACTCGAATGTTTTCTACTGTTGCAGTGAATAACCCCTAGAAGTTTGATCCCATAGTTCTGTAACACCCTGTATATCTCTCCACCGGTTTCAATTCGTGTTAAATAATGAGCAATCAAAAGTTGTGTTACGCATGCTTGTTTTTTTTGGTGGAAAAAAATAGCGAATTTTTGGAATATCGTCAGAAAATATTCACTGGCAACAAAGTTATAGTTTACAGCTGCCGAAAAAAAATCACGTCAGTAGAAAACAGTGATTTTATGAAGGTGCTCTTGTCTACACTCTCTATGAATTAGTGTAGAATAGATATAAATCAATATTCTGTCTATGAAATATTCAACATCAGAGTTAACACGAGAAAAAGTACGCCCAGATCGGTCCTTTTAGACTTGTTCATAGATAAAAATCTCTCTCTACTTTCCAAACAGACCATCAGCTCAAAATTCCTATCATATTGTAATGAATAAGATGGACATACAGTACTTTCCAACGAATGCCACAAAAGAATGTCGAAGGGTTTTTTGCTATGATTTGTCTGCTCACTGTTCATGCCTTGACGTTCATGACCTTGTCGGTCAGTGTTCACACGTAGTTGACAGATATTTTTGTTGATCAATACCGCCCAGTGCATGGGGATATTATACATATCGCTATTGCGGGTTACAGTGAATATAATGTTAATGTGCTGAAGGAATGAAATTTCTCGATTTGTTGTGTGTAGTGAGTCTGAGTGCTGAGTGCATCGATGAGTGTGTGGTACTTACCTGAAAAATTGTTCAAAGCTTTGTCTTCAGTGTGATTTCCTTTATTCTGATGCAGAATCACAGTGTCCAAAATCGAAGTTCACGAACTGATAATTATTTGTGAGTGAACTCCGCTTTGAACATAGTGAGCTGGAAGCTACACTGATCAGTACACGTGCTGGATACAAATTTTCCAAGAGTTTTCCCATGATGCATCATACATGAGTGATTGCTATTTGAACTTATGGGGTTGATGCGACGGATTTCCCCGACCGTACTTCGAAACAGGTTTGGACCTATCTTGATATCTTTTTCTTTATTATTATTTTCGAGATATTTCCATTAGCAGCATTGATACAGACCACAAAATTTGATAATACATGAGCATATTTTGACTTTTCGATGATGGTGTTTTAGAGGATCGTGATACGAGTTATTTATAGGTAGTCAATATTATTCGATTATTTGAGAGATCATCCTCCGTGACATGATCGGTCTTAATTGGTTTTCCAAAAATAATGAACAGAACTGATAGAAGTGAGTTTGGAAGACTGTCATTGACATAATAATTTGTATCCAACTTGTATGAGAGTGGAATATTTTTCGGAAAGTTGGATGGTTTATTTCTTGAGAGGAAGCTCATCAATCCCGGTACAGTCTCAGTTGATTAAATATTAATCGAAACATAATGGGGTTCTGTTTACGACTGGAAGTTGTCTCAAGGAAGTTCGCTAACTGATGAGTGATGAACGTATAACAAAATTCGTAATTAGGACATTAAACCAGTTTTGAGATTACAGATGACTCAAAGCATTGGATGAATTTTTGAGTGGTGAACAGCAGGATCGCATTTTAGGAAATATAGGGCCATCTTTCATGGAATTATAAGAACCTATCAATCTGTCTTCCTGGCAAAATGGATGAGCTATAGGAAGTGAAGGGAACAACTTTCGCACAAAATACTGATAAAGTCTGCAGATGAGAAAAGGCGTAACGAATATATTCAATTACATGCTTTCGATTGACCGTGCTATAGAAGACATCGATATTATTTTCTTCTTCAATATACTTCGAATGTGCATTTGGAACTATTTCGTTATAGGATTTATATGAAAAATCCGCATTTATGTAAACAAATTAAATTTGTGTGATGGTACTTTAGACGTCTACGAATAACGAGATATTGGATTATTCTAAGAATTTGGCTACTTTAGTATTCACTCGTAATCTAACGACCTGAATTTCTCAGCGATGCAGCGTTGCCGCTTTTACCAAAAAGTAGCATCAACTTTGATATCCAAATATCACCGTGTGTATTATAGCATTCTTTGTTCGTGAAATGAATAATAAAAATATCATCATGCTTTATATATCATACATCATATAAAATATACTCTTCCTATCGCTTCAATTATTATAAACTTCTCTTAGAAATTCTAGATATACCTCTTATAACATCGTAGAATCGCCAATCGCCATTAGCCTCGATACTCTGAAACAGAATTCATTTGAAATCAGTTTCACCTCCAGTACTTTCCAGTAATGTTCTCTTCAGTGTCCTATGGGAATAAGAACGGCATCATTCAGTATATCCCTCCAGAAGGCAAATAAATGGATGTAAACAATTCTTGTGCAAATAGGGATGATAGACTTGGGTAAGTCAAGTCGATCCTTCCTTGTTGAACTGAGAATAAGGTTTCGATGAAAAGTGTATGAAAAGTAAATATCTCTTTGGTTGATGAAACAATAAAAAAGTCTCCGGAGGAATCTTTTATATTATCCGGGATGTTCACCGTCCACCGCACATCAACCCCCGAGATATGTACTTTTGTATAATATATTCCGAAATAAAGCGCGCTGTACCTATTTTATGAGTACAACTATAATATTCTGCCCATCAACTTGAATTTTATAATTTCGTATGCCGTTTCATGATGGGGTCCTCAACGCTCAACGTGACTGTCTATTCTACATATAGACATCGTCAGTTATTTACCTCAAGCGTATTTCTTCCTGAAACCTTTGTATTCACTCTGATCGAAATTGAAATTTAATTGTTGTAACTGTAACTGCAACTACTGACTTCATGAGATATTTGCTACATCATCAATTGGATAATCCGAATCGACGAATTCAAATCGAATCATAGATAAATGTCCATAATTACGAGGAAAACGTTACTGAGCTCACACTAGAATATTATCGGTCTATTTTAGCTCGAGTACATTTTGCTACATTGAGACTGGAAGTGCAATAAATACGGCGTTGCAGTAACTTGTCTCACGTTATATGGACTCGTAAAATTTCTTTTTGCCGTAGCCTGCCTGCAAAAAGTAAAGCCTTGTTCATTCCAGGTGGCGGCAACAAATGTTTTACAAGTGTATCATGCACACAGTTCTGAAAGAAAATTTATCTTCCTAGGGCTGTCTCCTTATATAACCAGCATTAAACATGATATACTCGGTATGGAGTTGAATTTGCAGCTATTAATGATGTCGTAAAAATAATTAGCTGTATGTACGTTATCTCTTGGAATTCATCTGAGATTCGAGGCTCGAATGATGCAAATTTTCCTTGGATATCGAGACAAACTGTGGTGAAATGGGTATGTAAAAAAAATGCATTTCATCATTCGATAGTACTCATCCAAACTAGCTATACGGGCATAAACCGTTTTTCTAAGTACTCCCCACGTGCGAATCCTAGTAGACAAACCAGACGAGCTCAGGCTGGTCACCCCAACACTGTCAGGCTCGCGACCGCTAGACCAAGCATCATCCGTCAATAGAACGGCAAAGTTGTGGAATTCTTTGCCTAGTGAAGTATTTCCTGATGCTTACAACCTCCAAACTTTCAAGAAAAATTCCAACATCTTCCCTCTCTCCCAAAATTCCACCGCTCGCTAACACGATGTTCCTGGGACATTCCCATTAAGAAGCACTTGTATGTACAGGCTGGACCAAATTCGCTGAGGGTTATTGGGATTTCTTTGGTTTTACGTATGATACACACAGGGTCAGTCGAATTGTATCGAAGATGAGTAATTTGGTGCTTGTTGAAATGCTATCTCCATATTTGGGAAATTCCGGAGATATCTGGGAAAAATCTCGATTTCCCAGAATCAACGGTATTTTTTCTTGGACTTATTTGAAGAGCTATTCCAAAATAATGGTCAATTCTCTATTGCCATGAAGTTCGAAATTTAGACATTTTCCGGTTATATCCGGGAATGTTTGAAATTTCTTAGATGTCTAGGCAGCATTTTAACAATCACCGGATCACTCAAACGATCTATCCTCATCTGATGAAATATTCATTTTATGCAAATGAGCGAAACACGTCGAAACAGTTATTTCTCCTGCGGATTTTTCATTGGATCCCCAATGAACACACCATTGAATCTATCCTTCTTAGATACCCAGTGATGGAAGCCATTTCTACCATCCTGTACGAAGTGAAATTCAACAACTAACAAATAATTTTAACACGCTGTTTTACGACTATAACCTTCGAGTCGCCGTCCTATAAAACTTTTATTCGATGTACAAGAAAAATGCGAAATACCCTGGGCTCGCCGTATCAAAACTAAGGAAAATATAAATAAAGTTAAATCTCCGGTGGGCTATTTCCAGTCCTTTATGACTCCAGCCAGTACGAGGAGTTTTAAAAAATGTATCACCTATTTCATTTGTACCTAAAAATTCTTGTCAACAGGCGAATTGAAGAATAGTTTGAGAGATCGAGATGCGAAATCAATTTGAATATATGATAAGTACTATACTGGGTGGCCCAATGAAAACGAAACAAGGCCGATTCGACGTAGTTATCGTTCTCAGAAAGAAAACACTCGAGCCGGTCGATTTTTATTTCGAGGGGAAAATATTTCGCGCATGTTCTCAACTTTTTCACTTCAAACCCCTCGGAGGGGTGAGTTCGAACCCTTGATTCTCAAATGGGATAAGGGGTCAAGTGATACATCATTTTGAAGGTAATCGAAATCTCTTACCAACGCTTTCTTCTTTCTAGAATTCAATGCAGTAATTCTCGAGAAAACGCGTTTATGAAAATGATCGGCTAGTGATGGAAAATAAGGCTTCTCTCCCTTTCATCACTATTTTTCATTTTGTAGTTAGAACGATATCCATCTAAGTAGTGCCTTGTGTGTTTTTTTTAAATCCTGTCCTATCCAACATTACATAAAGAATCATTTATTTTAATGTCAGTTCCTTGATCTCCTATTAGAATACACACCTTGTTTCGTTTTCATCGGGCCACCCAGTATGTGATGATACGAGCAGAAAAAAATCCAGGTAAAATATCATTACGTTCACTGCGAGCGTGCGTTTTTGAAATACTTCAACACCAGTGCGTTTTACTTTCCATTTGCTGCCGTAGTATAATGGGTTACTTTCTAAATGACAAAATCAACCTATGGCCATCTATTTTCATAGGATAAATCTTCTCCCGCGAAACTCTTCGAGTGAATATTCGAAATTAACCAATAATTCTTCATGATGTATGATTGTTTTCGATTGCCTTTTCAACATCTTGCGATGTCGATCTCACTGGATCTTTCCGAGACGAAGAACTAATTATTATTATCATCATTCTCGCGAGCTCATGCCTCCCATTTTCGACTCCGCCGTAAACCCTATAGCCTCGTGATCCCTATAACTCATAACCGATCTTGATCACACCGTCTTCATCTCTCCACACTGTCATTACTCCTCGACGCTAATCGCTTCAGGACCAGACTGCCGAAATAACTGCATTATGAAAGATTTCGGATGATTTGCTTTCTATGTACCTCCCGTAATCTCGTCTCTAATACAATTTGCGAGTAACGATCACGTACATCTCGCCCCTCATATTACATCCAGATGCCAAATTAGTTCAGAAAAGATTATGCAATGTGATCCCTCCGTCTCCTCAAAATAATAAGCTTCGCTCCCATTATACGGGGGGGGGGGGGGGGGTGTTTTTCCGGTGGGATGCCTACATGCTGAGATCAATTTTTCTCGCCAGAATCTGGAAGGTGAGCGGTCAGATACAGAGTGAGGCAGAATGCGACCGACCAACTTCATGAACCGGTATACAGACACTGACAGTATTGTGCTATATGCATAATAAATATGTCAATTCTACTCTTAAGTCAGGAACTCGTAGCATTCTTCGTTTACAGTTGAATGAGAGGCGATTGAAGAACTGTTTGCATGATGCTCTCCTCTCGAACAAGTGTTCTCTTGAGATTCAGTATCACTGATTCTGAAAACTCAGGAGTCGTGATGAATTACGACAACAAAAATATTCGATTTTTTCTCTTCTAAACTACTATAGTAAAAAACGAAAACTCCGTGCCCTTCTTTTTCTCGCATGATTGATGTGATAATCACATGCTTTCATTTCTAATTTTCGTGAATGTGCTGCGAAAATTCAGTGTATCTACATTTTTTTCCCTTGTATGACGATATATGAAATGAATTTTAGCAATTTCACACCAGATTGAGATCGAAATAAAGTTATCCATCCGTTCCAATCATATTTCATGCATAGAAAGCATATTATTTTTGGTGTTGACGCTTTATTCCGAAGTTACAGTGAATTTTTTTTTCAGATGAAGCATACTTCAACCTTGCAGCTCAATATCTTCGGAACGATAAGACTCAGAGCTTCTATCGACCCACCAATCGATTTTCCACACAATTTTGGTACATTCAAGCTATACATATTCACCAAATTATCGTATCTCGAAAAATACGAATTTCCTGATTATTTTTCAAAAAATCTGAGAATATCCACAAACACTATTTCGGACCCGTAGATAACGGAACTGCGATCAAAAAAAATCAATTCGTGAAGATAACCGAGTGAGATGCCAATGTGTTTGTTTATTCATCTTCAATTCTGTGAATTCATACACTTGGACATATGATAATTTCTGGAAAAAAAATGTATCACCAAGTTTGGCCAGATGCCTATTCAGTCCGAAACGCTCCGCTATGATGTAATACAAAATGTCCTGAATACCTGAAAGGAGTGGCTCTGACACCCGAACAAATGTCTGACCCTACCCCCAGGAGCATAAGGAGATTTGTATTTCCTTCTGGAGCGTTCTGTTTGCATTCCATTCAATACACTCTGTCAGACAGACAGATTGCGATTTTTTTTCTGCCCTCGTATCATGAGCATCGCGCACACCGATCGCATGTCGGGGTGGACTTTGTGACGAGGGCGACTGTTTGCCGGGGCTCGACATTTCCTGTCGTTCCCACCTTCCTGACGGATTCCTAGGATACGCCGAATGAAAGTTCCACCGAATTGAATACATTACGGCTGCACAGAGAGAGGTCAGGAACTCGCCTCCTCTCATCAGTTTTTCGATTGAATGAAAAAAGTGGAGATTACGATGATAAATAGGAAAAACAAGGAAAATCCAATTAGGATTGCTATCATGCAGATGAACAGAACCAGAAGTCGTTTTATCCATCGGATATGATAAAAAAAAAACTGACAATGGGGCCAGGAACATAATGAATAAGATGGAAACCACGTAAAAATAGACACGGCAACTGAAAGGATCTCGTTGCAGAAGTTGAAGGCACTGAAAGATGTATAGAGTATATTTTTTTTCTCTATATATCATCGTCTGAGCCGCAATGTTGAAAGAGGTGGGTATTGGAGTTTTTCTGGAATGTTCGGAAGTCGTGAGCCGCAAGAAAAACTTGCTGCTTGATGGCGATTATTGACTTGCCTGATAGAGCGAAGTTCGATCAGGTCTAATAAATAATTAATAAATTTATTAGTATTCTCTATACTGTGGTAGAGTCGAGGCTGTGACATAACATGACATAACAATGGGTGGAACAGAAACACTTTGGTGTAACTTTCCATGCGTTCTTTGTCGGGTACAGTCACACAAAAACTTCAGGCTGGGATACATAACTTTGACGAAGAAGCGATTATATAGAAGCGATTTTATTCGCCCTTCACCAAAGATAACTAAATTTTTAAGCAGATTATAACGGTGTTTACTTTTTCTTCCTTATACAAGGTCTCACAAAGTTCGAGGATTTTCGTTCACTTCTATCGTCGCCCCCTCCCTATCTCTAACATCTGCATCATTTTTCAGTGCGTGAAGAGTTCAGCTCCCAAAAATATCCCGATATCAACTACACATTCACGTGTCAAGATGTCGCGAGAAGTTTTCAAAACAATTGAGTGTGATTAGTTCTGCGTAGTTTTTTACGCTACCATAAATATGTATATATGTTGTCTTTATTTCAGGGATCAACGCTGAATTGTTCTACGTGCATAAAGGAGTTGTGAATACTTATGCGCTCAACTTCGTCGTCATGATTCCAGCTCACATCAGTGAAATTCAGTTTTCCTGGCAAAGTCTCATGAACTATTCGGTGAGTATTTGCCGTTTTATGTTCTACAACTTCAGTCGACGATAATTTTCATGATTGACTTCTGATTCGCGATACAGGATGTTCACGAATTTCTCGAACCTCCGACAATTTTATCATCATTTATAGTCCGTTTTTTCCGGAAAGTAATGGTCAATATTTTTCCCTGTTGATTCCATTCATGTTGAAAACAGATAGTTGTGAAAAATCTGAACAAACAAAGATATGAAGTGATAGGTGCTGAAATACATTAGTTATTTGTGAGAGATTGTATTATTCATAAGAGATAGGGTATTTGCAAAGTTGAGAAAAAATACGCCTGTGTTTGCAAAACAGAAAATGGGATATTGGACTTCTGAGAATCATCATCGAAGTATGTTCACTTCATTTATTGGATTCGTATTGAAATCCATACTTACTTCCGAGCACCAGAAATGCTATATTTCATAAAACACGAACTATCAATGTGATATTGTTGCTGAGGAAATTGTTGAATTCGTTGTTTAGTTTACATGAATGAATCGAATATAGGTAAGACAATGATTGTGAAATGACACAAGCAAACAACAATGTTTCCTGATTTTATTATTTCAACAGTTTACTTGCCAACATGGGAACTCCAAATCCCTTCCTTGTCTCACGATATATCGTGCAAATGAACGTATAAAACTACCGAAACCAGAGGTAATTAATATTTACTCGATAACTCCTCTTCATGGTCTCAATTAATAATGTGTTGATTAACAAATTATGAGAAATTATAGCTTGAAGTAGGAATCTGGGACCTCATTAGACAACCGTATACTGGAGGAGTTTCAGCATGTATACATAATAAAGGGAACATCGTGTGTTATACCGTATTTTCCGAATTCTGTGGATCCCTTTGCGCGAAATATTTGGTATAACGTAATCGCGTAGCAATTGTTTGCACACAGTATATACTGGATATTTATTTCTCGCTTGATTTTTGGATTCCGCATCCACGTCCATAAATCTTGATAGAGTATCGAAAGTATCGTTACGGTGAGCCCTAGAAAATCATTTGCATATTCTCCTTCAACTCCAGAATAGCGAATAGAGGTAGACCAGAGTTCGAAAATATTCATTTTTTGATGCTTGATATTTTTTCCATGATAGAATCTTGAAGAATAATATTACTGTATATCAATTATCTACTTTCATTTGCAGAATCATTCAACATCCTGAAATTGGAAAATAATAAAAAAAAAACAGTCTGATCAATAATTTCAATGATTGTATATCGGAGATATACAGGGTGGCCCAATGAAAACGAAACAAGGTATTCATTTTACTGAGAGATCTAGGAACCGATATTGAAATAAATGATTCTTTATCTAATGTTGGATAGGACAGGATTAAAAAAAAAACATATAAGGCACTACTTAGAAGAACATCGTTCTAACTACAAAATGAGAAATAGTGATGAAAGGGAAGAAAGCGTTACTTTCCATCACTAGCCGATCATTTTCATAAACGTGTTTTCTCGAGAACTACTGCATTGAATTCCAAAAATAAGAAAGCGTCGGTAAGAGACTTCGATTACCTTCAAAATGATGTATCACTTGACCCCTTATCCCATATGAAATTCAAGGGTTGGAGCTCACTCCTCCAAAGGGGTTCGAAGTGAAAAAGTTGAAAACATGCACAAAATATTTCCCCCTCGAAATAAAAATCGACCGGTCCTAGCGTTTTTTTCTTCTGACAACGATAACTACCTATGTTGAATCGGCCTTGTTTCGTTTTCATTGGGCCACCCAGTATATCACCGAAAAACATTTCATTCATCGGAGACTATCCCAGTACTCGAAATAGGTGGAAATGTCGAACCGAACTGGAGAAGGCAATTCCACATATGAAAGCACAAATTCATGAAATGAAATTATAGTACTCGTTAATGAAAATATCCGAATGAGATACAAATTCATGTGAAATCGATATGTTTAATCCCCGATACTGTGCACTGTGCTGTGTACATTTTGTTCGATGGGCCCTGTGGAATGCATTGGTTCCCAAAGTCCCGAACACATCGTATATTCTGGTTGGAAACACTCCGAAACACCTGGTTGTTACGCTGAGTGAATGGAAGTATATTTTATGCATTGAGCGAATGCAGGAAAGCTCGTTTCCTGAGATCACGATTCGTTCTGACCCCAGATTCGAGGCTATCACTGGCAGAAATACTTATTAAAAGTAAATTCATAATGCCGGGAACACTGCACACCGTTCCTTATATGCGAAAGAAAACTCGGAAATGAATTGGCTGCTGGAGAAATACGTCCAATGCATATGAAATGTAATAGAAGTTGCCGGTCGTGTATATCCACGGTACCTATTTCACACATCCTGTATCAGAGATTCTCACATCTCTACTCTCGGTATTAAATCATGAGGCATCCATATTGGAAGATACAGAGGTGTTCTGTCGGAGATGATGCTCATAAATTCACAGCCAGGCGAAGTTTCGCAAGATCCAGTCAGATTACAAAAGGTGTCTTCGCTTCCCTTTATTGGTAAGAATTGATTGCTTCCATGACCCTGATTCATTTCAAAGACAAAATGTAGTGTACTGTATGCAAAGTGGCAATTACCCTATATCTGCCAGATCACAGGTACATTTGGGACCATTTCAGTGTCTCAATATCTATCCCTCATCTCACTTTTCATCTGAATTCATTTCATTTCTCATGTGAGAAAATTTGTTCTAGCTGCAAACAGTATCTCCCTAATGTTGTTGTTTCTATCTCTTGTGAACTCTTCGAATGGTTTTCGATCACGTTCAATGCAAAATCGATATTTGCTACGAGGTTAGGATTTGGCTCAATCAGAATTTCTGAGTTCCTTGTCAGATATTCTGGAGATTCGTGTTGTTTCCCTCACAGATGATAATACAATTGATTGATGAAGTTTGGGTGTGGTCGCAGAAGACAACTTTTTCAACATCTACTCTGGCTGTTGTCGTTCTGTCTGAAAATATTGGATTGTCCATGTCTCCGGCAATCAATTAGATTACCTGTGAAATGACTCTAGGACTTTGGCGGAAATTGCAACCGTAGCTCTCTGAACGCCGTGAGTGGTGCCTGTCTGGCTTTCGAATTGTTGTTGGACCACGGGAATCAGTGAAAAAACCGGTGCACCATGTGGTCATTTGGTCAAAATGATATGGAATGAACTGCGTGGAGTATTGAATCATGATTCATTCCTTCATCTGCGTTATCATTTTGGCTCCGGATTGCATAGGGTCAAATTCATGATTCATCATCAACAATTGACACTGATAATTTCAAGAAGTGTTTTGGGATCTTTAATTTTCCAGAATATACTCGGTATCATCCGCAAACAGTGTCATTTTTCCTGAAATATTCATTCTGGGCAAGTCATTTATGTAGAGTAAGAAGAGAGTTGGTCCGAGTATTGACCCCTGAGGAACACCACATTCTACAGGCAACTCCTCGGAGTATGTTGTTTCACACAGTCGCCTTTGATAAATCACAGAATACCGTTGCATTAGCTTCACCTCGATTTATGCAAATGAGAAAATTGGTTGCAAAATTGGTTGTAGTTCCGTAGTTTTTGTGGTCTAACATCTTCGTCATCTGGTTTATCTATAACTTTCACAACGCCCACTCGATTAGTGGTTCCACAAGAAAAGAAATGAAAATCGACTCGACAATGTACATCATCATGGGAAATGTTTGGGGGAATAAAACAATTCAATTTTATGTGAACCGTCTTCATGTGCGACTGGTAACGTTCTGATTCTGTTATATCTTCGTTGTTTATGCGCCATCAACAGTCTCTCTTGAATATGAAACAGCTATTGAATCACCCTCGATACGGAGTCGCACATAATTTTGCTTTGCAAATTACAACATGAACGTTCAGAATCTTGGCGGAATAATACATTCGTAGAAATTCTAGAGTCGAGAGGATTCGCTGAACTGGGAAAAATGAGAGATAAATTTGATTGAATGAGATAACGCATAAATTTCAGTCGTCGCATAATGGCTGTTTGGAAAATATAGCCCGATAATCGAAATGAAATTATTCAGTAGCCAAAAATATGGGCGTACGAACTGGGAATCCGGAATAGTGTGAGGAAATAACCCATACAATTACATTCCTTCCGAAAAAGGAACATACTATAATGGGTGCAGTGACAGCGAAAAGTTTTAGCAGAAAGAACAGTGAACTTAGATGGTGTTGTTGACAGAAAATATGTATGGGTGACTGGAATGTATTACTACGTCACTGGAGAGAACGTCGAACTGGCCTTTAATCCCTCGTTCTCGTATTTATTTCGACTCCAAGGCAACCAATTAAAGAATTGTAATTAGCACACTTTCCCCCCATTTCAACTCGTCTTCACTCTTTATGATTAACAGGAGAAATGCGTACCATTTCAAATAAGTTAATTACAGGGATTCCGACTGATTTTCGCGTTTCATTTCATTTAGGAAATTTTTGGAGATACCAATGGATGATGAATGAAGGGAAAGGTTGCTTTTTATATAACTATACGAGAGAGATTTATTGAAGGATTCCTGATTTCATCTGTATTTTCCGATTTCCACTGGAATCTCATTCTTATGAAGTGGTCAGTATCCATAATCGGTTGTGGGAACTGCGAGAACTGCAGAAACTTTTATTCATTCATGTTTGGAGAAGCCCCCAAACGTGAGAACAGTCTAGTTGGTGATACTCACGAATACATTGACCTCTCCAGAACATCGCAGAAAGACGGGCGATCTCTATTTTTTCTATAGATATACGATCCACGGTCGGTGCTCAACGGAAATCTCAGACAAATTTTCAATGACAATTCCAATACTTTTCTTCTCTCCCAATATTCCACCACTGAATAACACGATGTTCTCCGAACATCATAGGATTCTCTTTCGTGTTGACAAAAGATAAAAAAAGAATCATTCCGCTGCTGAACAAATTTTGGAAAGATGAAAAACTGAGACTATATTTTTTCGTCGACATCAGGTTGACTATCGATCATTGATGGCGGGCGAATGTTCCATGTCGAGTGGCAGATGACCGACCCTTTGTGATCGCATGGGAACGCAACCAAATCGCTTCGCAACCATGCAAATGCGATTTCTCACAACTCGCCGCCATTGTCTGCAATCACCGCTTCATCTACATCGTCGACGTTCATTTTCGCATCGTGAAGCGACACTTCCACCCGACAACCCCCCTTTCCCCTCTCCGCGCCCCCCGTCACCCGCCCCTTTGCCCCCCCCCCTCCCTCCCCCCCGCTAGCGGCAGCCGTGATTTCAGAGCAACTTCAATAAACGGTTACCCATAGTAACCAATATAACATAATTGGGAGTGAATGCGTTCAACCGTACATAAAATTTTCATTTTGCATTTCGCTGTATCACGAACGAACGGTGTTACTCTAAATGTCTAATTGGAGACCGCTCATCTGAAATTTTCTTTGAGAAAATCTTTTACGGGCTCGACTCGATCGTTCCCCTTTCGCGATGTTTTCCGGTTATCAGCTCGCGGGACTTTGGAAACATCCGTTTTCGAACGTCTCTTTTTCTTAGGGAAGCGTATACGAAAACGTACTTTGGTCTTTGTCATTTGAATATAGACATCTTCGAATTCAGTATTTTCTCTTCGAATTCGGACTTGGTTGTTTTCGAAGAAGAAGAAAAACGTCCTTATTCGATGAAGAAAGTCCTAATTCAAAAAAAAAATTTTACAGTTCAAAGGAAAGAGTATGAAATCGGAGGAAAACTATGAATTCTGGGAATACAACACAAATAGATACTATACATACAACATACTTACAATTTTCATATTGTATTTTGCTGTAAGATGAACGAACGTATTCTATAATTGGACACCGCTCATCTGGAATTTTCTTTGAGAAAATCTTTAGCGGGACTTCGTCTCTTTTTCTCCAGAGAGCGTATGAAAACATACTTCAGGCTTTTTTCAGTGAATTCAGAATTTTTCGATTTCATTCTTTTTTCTTCAAATTCGTTTTTTTTTGGATTCGGACTTTCTTCCTCTGAATTCAGAGTTATTTCTTCGAATTCGTACATTTTTCTTCGAACTCCGATTTCCATCATTGAGTTCGAACACTCTCCTTTGGATTCTGACTTTGTCCTTCTGTATTTCGAAGAAATTATCTCAATTGCGTGGATTCTCTGGATGCGGACAGACTTTTATTCTGAGATCAGGTTTCTTCTTCGGATTCAAGCTTTCTCAATCGAATTCGAACATTTTCTTTGAATCGGATTCGAGGAAATTCAAAGAAAAATTAGTGTTAAAATGAGAGTTCAACGCACAACTGTGCGTACTTTGGCATTTTCGATTTTCATGTGTTCGACGTGTGAGGCAAGCACTGTGAATCGATAACTGTTATAACGTATCTACCCTCACATTGTTGGATATTAAATAGGGTTATTTCTGGACTGAAGCCAGTCGATACGAAACTGATATGTGGAGTGAGATAGAATATCGTCAGAAATAAAGAAAAACGTGATTTCTTGGATATCACAGATAGTTGTATGACAGTACTGAAACGTACTTAGATCACAAAATTGAGCAATGTAATCTATAGATGATAACTTTGAGATACCGAAGTTTAAGACCGTTTCAAATTGACATTGAGTAAGGACCGCAACTTTTATATGGTGTTTCGGACTAACATTCTTTCCGCAGGACTACTCACGCAGCCAATCTATAGACGATTGCTGAGAAGCAACGTTTTCCATGAATGACAATTTAATTACTGATGTCGATCAGTTAGAAATAACTTTTCCGCAGTAGATTATAGCACAGCGTGACCGTCCATTGAAAAAATTAATGAACGTTTAGTAATCAATAAGTAATTTACATCCAATTTGAAAATGTTCAATCCGGAACGTGGAGGAAGGGATTATTCGGGATTCAAGGATGATTGGCCGAGGAAAAATTAATCAGGAAAAATAACAGAATCTCTTGCGTCTTCAGTTTTCTCATCAGCCCCGACTGTAGATTCTATTGATGTGAGCAATTTCAACCGAATATCCTTGGTTAACCTGGTTGCTGAAAGTTTTCAGTGACATCTTTGTAAAACATATATTTTGTTCCTCTACTTCTTTTCAAAAAATAAAAATAGAATTTATAATAATTATTTGAGAATATAAACAAATTTAAAGTGTTGGTGTTCAGAGTAAAATTACATATCCGAAACCAAGGAATGTAGAACAATTGTCGAAAAATTATATTTACTTAATTGAAGTATACTAAATATTTCAGTCTAAAATCGGTCCAATACATTTGATGAGATTACCAAATTCACGATACGCGGGCTACGCGAGAGCAATTCATTCTTGTGACTAGAAGTCTTTCCGCTGGAACTTATTATTGAAATTCTTCTAGTTCCGCTTGGAAAATGAAAAATAGATCGCGGTAATCGGAGCTTCCGGAACAAAGCTAATCCTCTTCTTCATTGTCACATCGAATAGATGTCGGAGAATTCTTGTTCCACGTATAATCTAACCGATCTGGAGTCTCAATAAATTTCGCAAATGTACTCGGTACGTTAGATCCAGGGAATGTTTGGTATTCAATTAAAGTTCGGTTGTCAGTGGAGTGTCTAGATTTGTCTTCAGGTTCCGTTGCCCCCTGCGGGGCTGGATCTGGCTCTCTGGCTCTGGATCTGTCGGTGTGGTTTTCCTTTATCTGTCCCGGCCACAGTTTTCCCCTTCGCATTGGCGTACGCGGTGATGGTGTAACTGGAAAGAATCGCGATCTTCAAATTTTTTTCCATCCTTCAACAACGCGTTCGTGGAACATCGTGTGAGCCAGCGCTGGAATGTTGGGAGAGGAAGAAGGTATCGGATTTTTTCTCGGAGTTTGGAAATAATATGCATCAGTATGATGATGATGTTCATTTTCAAGATTATAACAAATAATGGAATGATCGTAATGAACTGGAAGTGAACATGAACAATCACTGAGGCATCAAAAGCTTGCGTGTGATGATACGGGCTATCGGTTTGCAATCGTGAACATTGAAAGAAAAATTGAATTTCTTCACGCTAGACGAGAAAACAAAAATTTTCATAAAGCTATCATCATCATGGTCTCTCATCATGGTTCATATGCAATTTTCTTAGTATTTCTGTTCCTAGAAGCTGTTGGTAGAGGATTCCACGCTATTTTCCGACCACCCTTTCGTTCCGAAGAAGTAAAACCCATGAAAGTGTAGACTCTAATATAGTTTTGCCTCTAGTTTTTGGACGTCTTGATTTAGTGCATCACATTATCTCCTGTTCGTTCCAACTTTTTACTGAAATAATAAGATAGAATATTATATTTTTATGGTTAAGTTTAAGTTTCTTCATATCTGAACATCGTTCTATATCGATTCCATCTTGAGAAATGGTTTCTTTGTATTATGAGAAAAGAAAACACCCGTGACACGTGTTGACTGTTCGAATTTGATTGTTCGTGTTTTTCCATATCAATTCCGCTTTGCGATTCCGACATTGCTACAATTCGCCGGTTCGATCCCGTGCGGAAACCTTAGAGCAGTTATTGCCTATCTCGATTCTCAAGAAAACAAGCACTGTTTGTTCTTGAATATTATTATAGTCGTCCGATTCCCTTTTAAACTTCATTCTTGTTTCTGGATCAGTCACAGATGTTAGGAGGGTATCCAGAAGTCCGCTCCTCCAGAAGAATACTAACGCAATTTCAAAATAGTACTCCATGCAACGATCATGTAATGATAGCTATTAATACACGAGCACGAGGTGAACCGTATGCGAGAGTATTAATATAGCCATTACATGATCGTTGCTGGCACTATTTTATCTACGACCGATAATTTCAATCTAGTCAAACTTAACGTATTCAGAAATTTCCACAAAACTTGTCGATCGAAATTAAATATCAAATAAGTATGTGGAAACATAGACTACTTGATCATACGTGTTTCTATGTAGGCCGAAATTCGTTCTAAAATGGAAAGTTCGTGTTTTTTGGCCAAAATTTGTTTCTAAATGAAAATCGGTGTTGGAATGAACAATATTGATAAATCGGTAGCAGATATTCAATTCGCGTATTATAATACTGTAGTGGGAAAAATATAATTTTACTTCTGTAGCAGGAAACATCGAATTTTTCGATTCCTCAGTATTCCATGGAAAATAACGAAAAAAAACACGAGGCAACATTTTCATCCACTGGAATGACGATATCGTTTCGAGATTAGAGAAATCCAAAAACAGCAGAAACAAAAATGAATACTCTTGAAAACGACTGAAATATTTTGAAAATACTGAATTTACTGAAACGTGAACTGTTAGTCACATTTTTGAGATGAAAATTACGTGTACATTATTTTCTGTTCGTTGGAATAATAGATATAATAGCCTTTTCATAATTGCCTAGAATGTCTTTCGAGGAAATTCGTCTTCATCATTTCCCAACGAAATTGATATTCGTCAAACAATTCGCCTAGTCAAGCTCTCTTTAATGGTGGAACATAATTTTTCATCGTACCATGATAATTATGCTCAAGTGTAAAGATTCATTCGATATTCCATGTTGCGACTATGCATATTTATTTTATGTGCCTACCATCTTTCCGTTCTGTTCATTCCATAAAGAACTTGGTAATGACTTTATAATTGACTCTACAGTGAACAGAGCCTCACGATCATTTTCTAAAGCTACCTCTTAGACTAGCCGTCTTGCGTTCCTATTGATACTGAATTCGAAAAAGAAATTATTTGTGACTTCATACTGAATTCGAAAAAGAAATTATTTGTGACTTCAGCAGAATCTTCGACATTTGCACAAAAGACAATATAATAACATTCCTCCGAGAAATAAATATCCTGTCCAGCATATAACAAATTGTAGTTATTAATTGTAAATATTCAACCGCTAACAGCCGATTGGTTGATGCGGATTTGCTTAATAAAAAAAAAATTATTTGTGATATCGAGAAAAACATATTCTGTTGCAGGAGCTGGTATTATTACCAGAACCCAAGATGAATTTTCTTCGATTGTGGGGTTTTTAAACAAAGTTTCTCGGGTACTACGGCATATCTTTCGGAATGTGACTTTCATCAATGAACACAGCATGATGATTTGCGATTTTTACCAATCTCAAAACAGAAATGATGTTGTTTCAGTTGCCGTACGTGTTGGTGGTGAAGTACAGCCACGGAGGCAGAGGAGCCCTTCTTGCCCCGCAGATGAATATTTCATCAACTGGTGTGATACCGACATCTGTGCAGACATTCAGGTTTGTATATTGAACCTATCAGAAGCGTGGGCACATTCGGAATGGCAGAAATTTCAAATTTCGCCGCGATATTGGATATGGAGAGATAGACCGAACCTAATTCAATTCCGAGATTGTATAAGTAGGGTAATCCTTACTTATGTAAATGTTCGTCAATGATGAGTTGGTTTATTTTCATACCTCTAGGTCTAGGAGTGTCTTTTGCGTCGACAGAAAGATGGTCTGTCCAATAATCGAAATAAGGGGAGAAATTTCGATTCATATGTATAACCCACAATAAGAAGGATATTAAAGGAATATCTCGATGGATAATCAGAATGAATGGATATTGAACAAAGCTATTCAGAAATTATCAATATTTCGATATGTTCCACTATGCTGGATCAGCAAACAATCGAATAATGAATAATCAAATTCGAATATCCTCGACAGCAGAGCACCGAAATACAAGAAATTACTCAGAAATTTCTATTTTTCTTCCTTTCTGTCATGATGAGATCACGTAACAAGAGCTTGTTCTACTATTGGCTAAAGCATCTGGCATCAAATAAATTATGGAATATCCGATAAGATCATCGAAATATGAATGTATTTGTGGAGATTCATATAACTTGATGTAGATACCTATTGAGATAGATAGATTATTGGCCACGTCACATATAAGTAATATACATTTGTATCAAGTCAATGTTTGATATTTCGAAACAAAAATTATTGTTTCATAAAGTCTGGGACAAAACACTGACCACTCAACGATTTCATATGAGGAAAATGTGTTTGTTGATAACTCATTTAACAAACTAATTTCGTTGATACGTGACTTTTTGCTGATTTAACGGGAATATATATGGGCGGAATTCAATTGAAGAGCCCAAGAAAATGCTGGTTTGATGACTGAATGCGACAAAATTACTATTTGTTCATTCCTAGAATCTTCAAAGCGTTTTCTATTATATTGGTTTATCTGTCTTCAGGTTTACGCTTCGTGAGAGTTGTAAATTTTTTTTATATTCGTACAGTGTACATTTATGTAAATCGCTTCATTTATGCTATTTTCAGCATCAAACTGATCTGCACTGGCTTGAAAAATGCTGAGGTGATTGTCGAAATACAACTCCACGTCAGCACTCACACTCAGAGAAATGCAACTATACTGAAGTTCAGAAGGAACAAGATATGCCTCAAAGGTGAGTGCCCATTTTCAGTCAGATTTCTTCCTAATAATTCTCACAACACCTAACTTGGAAAGATGGTCATTGTGACGTCAATGTTGAAAAAGCGTTTGATGTTGAAAAAATTAGGCGTAGGCAAGGGACCAGATCGTTTAGTTTATAATGTGAGGCGATTGCCTAGCTCTATCATTGTTTTTTTTTTCATTACACATTACCTTTACCTACGTCAACCGATATAAACTAAAATACTTTAGTAAACCATTTGATTTCTTCATCAACTTTGATATTTAATAATTTTTTATCCTCCCCCACACCCCCATTGACGGCTATGTTATAATATGGATTTCATCAGGGCGAATATTTCGACGAATGAATACTTTCGTCGTAAACACCTAATGAATTTCGCTTCTGGCAATCGAACTGAATATTCACACTTCAAACGGTCGTGCGGCTTTTGTGTCTGACCCGCAGAATTTAATAACCGTGCGTCGATAGATTGATTCCAACTCGTAAGAAAATATTGGGAGCCCATTGTTTGTCGGAAATTAATTTCAGTTCTGCTTGGCATTTATATGGACGAAGATAGAAATGTGTACTTAACGGTGGTCTATTCTATAAAAACTTCTACAACCAAACATTCTACAACAAACAAACAATTGGAACATCGAAAAAGGCAAGATATGAGAACATTATTACTGAATAATCCGCTGTTGTTGGATAATAGAGTATCTTAGATATAGGTGCGTCAATTCTGTTGAAATAAACACTCAATGCATCAGAAACAACAAAACATTCGAATGAAATTTTCTCGTGTTTCCAGATTGAATTGTGATCATTTTTCTACGACCACATATGAAAAAAGCGCTTCCAACGTTGTTTTTTCAATCAGAAAGTAGCCCATGTTACTATAGCCACCACATGTGGTACTCATATTTTAGATTGATTTTGCATTGAAAGCATTCAGAAAATGATTGGATCCAAACTGGGTATTGAAATTGAGAATAATCAGAATGTAATTCTTTTCTTGATTTCCAGCTATTGTCATTCAAGTCTGAACAATCAGATTCAAAAATAGCAAATTTCCTTCCAATACTCTTCAATTTCCTTGAACCTTTCGATTCGCTAAAGTTGAATACAAATTTGTTCTAAATATTCATCGAAACTGGTTGATCCTTCGCATTCGCAGTTTTCTCGGTCTCCCAAAGACGTTTTTTGAAATAATTCAAAATCTGAATTAAATGATTTGTTCTTTTTAATTTCTGAATCTTTTTGTTCCAGTGTATTCCTCAAGTCTAATCTTCTCATGATGTCTTCGTTTCCTCTTCAATTGATAGAATTTTGATTTTTGCAATTTTTTTCTTCTCACCTTCATTCTCCTTTCTCTATTTGATCGTTAATTTTCCATTGCATATGATATTCTTCATATTCCATCGGAAAATCCAAGAATATATCTCTCGAAATTGTATTCGTTGAACTGATCTTCGATACCACTCGTTTCGTATTTTGTTTTAATTCCTGTTGTTTATATTGGCTTGATGGGAATATATCTGCAGTTTGGAACAGCACAATTTTCATATACTCTCAATTTACTTCAGCAATGAAATGAAAAACCTCCAAATGTAATGTCATGTACTGTCAGTTCCCCCCAATTCACTGTCACTGTCATTCCTTTCTTTTGTGGTTATATTGCTTGTCAAGTGTCCGTACTCTTATGATACAAAAACTAACACTTTATTTGGTGCCACCCTTTGACATCATCGCATGTACGTATCGGACACCTTTTATATTACGCCTGAATTTCTAAACATCCCCATCACCTTTACCGCTGACTGTAAGATGGCGAAAACTTGGCCGAAATGAAATTTCCAGAAGATCTCAGCACGGTGCGGCTGCAAATGAAACTGTTGACAGCGACTGGCTTCCAATGTCTGCAGGTAAATTATCCGTGGAAATTGTGTGTTAACACAAGTTATAATCTAGTTTGGCGCACGATATGTTGCATAAAAGCGAAGCGAGTACAAATTCCGTTTTCCCCTCAACTCTCGATTAGGCGGGTAATATGAAGACGTGGTGCCGCGGGGATGGCCTTTATTTCCTCCCCAACGGCGAGTCTGCTCCAAAACTGTCGATTATATTCAATGAGCAATAAACCTCGGTGAGTCAGTCGATAATTTCCGAATAGGCTTGCCTGATTCTCATCAATCGATGGTGTTTATTAAGCGTTTTGCGGGCATGTTTTATGATGACGTGAGGTTTTGCGAGAGAGCTACCACCATGGGCGCCCACAGAGGGGCGAGGGGGGCCGTGCGCTCCCCCCCCCCCCTGAGAATTTCCCCACTTTCTCGACGACTTCTCGTCAAGTTTTCTAGTTTTTTTGGAATCTCTTTTATTAGCGATATCAGGGAGGGGGATGCTATTTTATTCTTATTCACGAACAAAACTGTTTGTCACAAGTATTCACGCTTAGAAGTTGATTGAATATTTGCCAAAACCACGAATTTACTGTCGACTTGCCGATAACTTTGAGAAATCGACATTCTATCCATATTTGGATCATTTGATCCGCTTTGTTATTGAAGGATATTTTTCCAGAAAAATGTGAACTATTTTTGTGTTTCACCAATTTCAATTGAAATATTCTAATATTCACGGAGAAGCAATGATATATACGAGAGGTTTTCATTTTGCCCTCCCTTTCCCCCCTGAGATGAATTACTGCGGGCGCCCATGGCTATCACAACTACTGGAAGATTTCTGATTGTATTGGTGATGGAGTTAGATTGCAGTTGGAATGGATGTCAAGTTCAAGGCTAGGACTAAAAAAAGCAGTGTTTCGTCATTATTGAAGTCAAATTCGAACTAGGAAATCACGAAAAATGTTGACTCTCAAATGAGAAATTCCACTTATCGCTGAAAAGAAAAACATTGATTGACGAATATGTTGCTGAGCTTTCCCGAATCATCATATTTTCTGTCCATAATTCATCGCATCCATTTTCATTCAACGACCTAAGTGGGTGGTTTCTCGATCCCAGAAACATTACTGCTCATATCGTATACCATCCACTCATTATTGAAAAACAATCTAGGACTGTTTATGTTGGTCTATCCCCACGAAACTCTGAAGTACTTATGAAGTTTTTCTTCGCCATATCATGCACGGGCATTTCCAAGGAATCAGAATCCTCCCTCGATTATACTCGATCAGCCTTTGTTTATTTTTTCATTATAGGACACTCCACCGACTTGTAATAATTTATTGGACGGTCCACAGGGAATCCTGCACTCAAAGTAATTGTGGCCAATAAATGTTTACGAGGTTATCATAATTATGTGTCGCAGTTGTTTGGTTTAGGACGCGATGAAATATATTACCCAGCCGGAGTGGAGTTTGATAAGGGGAAGGTTTTGCCAATTCATTCGGATTAGTCGCGCGATTGCCGAATCAATTATGATTATTACGCGATATACATTTCTCTGTTTGGAAAACATATGAAGATCAATTCGTTTTCCGATGAATGAAGCCTAGATAGGTAGATATCCTGATAAGTCCGCTCACTCCTCTGAAGAGCGCGCGATACGCCGGCGTTTTCTGACGTTATATCAATGGATACCTATATTACCTATTTGTGTTCATTTTCAACTCAATAGGCACGTCCATAACCGAAATTCTGAAGCATGAAGATTTATCGAAGCAAGCGAATGTGGTTTCATGGAGTTCCATCAGTTCTTTCCATGAAAAAAAATCTATGCACAAATATGTATAGGTAGATTCTTGAGCCAAGATTCAGTCTAATTATGAATTGAATGTTTTTTCAATAATTTTGTGAAATGTCACCTCTCGTATTCCTCATTCGAGCTCTGGTATCTTATTTCTTTATTGCTAATTTCAATGTACCTATAATAGATTCTAACTCTAGTGTATGAAGGAAGTAAATAATTGTGAGGAGAATTTGGACATGGGTGATCGAGTTCTATATTAGAATATTTCCTTCTGATATGTTTGCTGATGGTTTTGCTGATGTATAATTTATATTCAATTACTTTGTAGCATCTTTGGGGGATAAAAAAATGGAATATCATCAAGTACATTTGTACCACAACCAACAACACGACAATAAGGTGCATGAGAAGTCATCACTATGTAACGATTGTTTATAGCTCGTTATAATGGAGCAATCTTGCCGTGCACACTGTGTAGATTATTCCTCCGGTTCAGCCGGGAAACGTGCCGAGCTCGATAGGCGAGGAAGAGAATTTCCAGCGCTATCTAAGAGTGGGAGAGTGAGCGGACTTGGACGAAGCTTTCGATGGCAACTCTTTCCAATGACAGAAACTCTTGGTGATTGATTCGTACTTCCATCTTCTGTCGGCTCACTGAAAAATCGAAGAGTATCAAGCTTGGCATAGGGCTCAAAACATTCAATTTAAATTTAGATGAATCTCTCGGTCGCCTTGGGGAACGCTTTAAATATGTTAACAAAATTTCCAGGCTATACCTACCCAGTATCCGCAGTTCGCGGGAAAAACTGAAATTTGTTTTTGTTTTTCGCGCGGTACCGTATTTGAATAGCAAATTTCTTTTGAGTAGTGTTTAGTTGGCTTTAAATCTCCATTAAGTCCTCCCCGTTCGAGGGTAGAGAATAAATTTCGAATTTAGCGATGCAGAAATGTATAACACGAGCGAGGCTCGGGACAATTTTTCTTTGTACTTCCGGATTACATCACCCCACGCGATTTGGACTTATGAAAGGGGAAATCGCAGTCGAGAATATGTTTTTGAAGTACATTTTTATGATCATTGATTCGTAAGCAGAATGAAATGTTGTTTGCATTGTGGCTTTCCATGGTGTTTCCGAATACCTATGCCAATTTCCTTTTCTCGAGGGTTGGTTCATGGCCGTAGAGATGGGGAGAGAAACATATTTTTTGTTTATCTTCAGATACACATGTTCGTTCGAAAATTCATCCTGAGAAATTAGACTTATATAATACATCATATATATGAACGACTTGATTCAATTAGGATCGGAATTCGGAATCAAATCAACAGTTTTCTTAATTGAAATATTTATCACACGATAAAGTCAAGCTAATAAAGCTTCCTCTATAACACACTGATTTCCTAATAGCTCCAGTCTGAAAGGCCTTTTGATATCTACTATCCTGAGATACTTATTTCATATAATCCAATTTTCTCTCACTACCTATTATTAAAAATTAACTATGACTCCCACTTTTCCACAGAGAAAATCTATAGGTTGTAGTGTGAATATATGTAATAATTCTAGTTGTGATTGGGGAAGATGCATCGTTTCTAAAAATCATTGAATCAAATATGTATCCAAGCACATTCTCATCTATTATACTGGATCAAGGCAGCGTGGCCGAGCGGTCTAAGGCGCTGGTTTTAGGCACCAGTCCGAAAGGGCGTGGGTTCGAATCCCCACCGCTGTCTATTTTTTCCCTCTCAACTCCGATTTTCAATGTACGAATTTTGTACGATGTACAAATTCGATGTTCCAGTTGAAACAACGACTTAGCAAGACAGGTGATCACGTGAGTGATCGTTTGATTTTCGAAAATTCCATTTTAGAATCCCACGTCTATTGTGGTCTGTCTTTACAACCGGAAATGATTGAGCATGCACTCTTCCTAATGGTGTTGTGGTCCAGTTGGATTCCAGACTAACGATTTACATCACGCACATTCCCGGCAGGAAAACACTTGTTGCCGTCATGTCGGATTTGTTCTCGCGTCCGATAAAATTAAAATGGATGTGGGTGCACAGAATATTCAACGATCATGACTGTTTAGAACTTTGTCGAATTTTACCAGTCGGAATAAACGGAACCTGTGTATTGTGGATGGATCCAGTGATCGAAAACACGAAAGGAAATGTTATAATCGTGTGGGCAAACGGTGGAATGTTAGGAGAGGAAGGATATGCATTGGGATTTTTCTCGAAAGTTTGGAGGTTGTAAGCATCAGGGAAGACTTCACTAGGCAGAGAATTCCACAACTTTGCCGTTCCATCGAATGATGCTTGGTAGAGCAAAGTTCGTCAGGTCTCGAGCCTGACGATGTAGGAGTGATCAGCCTGAGCTCTTCTACTTTGACTCTTAGCACAGAAAAAAGGCTGAGTTTTTGCCAAAGCAATGGACCTCGTCGTCCCATGAGAGAGCGCTATTGGTGGTGATACCGAGCTACTGATTACAGTTTGCGCCACGACATATCCTACTAAATATTTCTAAGACGCACTTTTTCATGAAGCCGTATACCTAATCAGCAGTATTCAGTATTCATTTTGAACCTCAAAAATATGATACTGTGTAGTTGAGATCGAAGGTTTTCGATAATTCATCTGTGGTTTTGAACATTCCCGCTGTAAGTATTGACAGCTGTCAACAGCTTGACTAAGTTTATCTGGAAAACCCCACAGAACGAATTCTCCCATCTTATTTCTGAGAGAAATTCTCTGAAGAATATTTTCTCGACATCATTCTTCCAGTAGGGCCCAAGGTCTCTAAATCCGAATCAATAAACGAAAAGTCTCGGGTTGTGCTCCGACTGTTAGATTCACATTATATTCTGTGATGGCAGGGTATCGTCCGCTGAGTTATATTGCACCGGCTATTTCATAGATCGATGCGTCGTGCATAATGATATTCGCATGTCCAATTTGTCGTTGTTTCCTGCGGAAAAAACAATGGGAAACTTGATCCCAGGTATTACCCGATGTGTTGTATTCCCCGGGACATGTGTCTGATGGATTTATGATGCGCTCGTTGTTGCCAATGATCGGGAAATAATGAGAGGAACAGACAGGAGTTTGCGAGCTGGGTCCTTCATTCGTTTGATGACACTGTCATACTTTTGGACAGCAGGCTTTATACACAATGATTGTATGTACTGGTGCTTATTTTGAGGCGCGTCTCTTGAGAACAATAGGCGGAATTCCGTCTGGCCCACAACCCTTAATTGGATCGAATCGTAATATTATGGATTAACAAATCTAATATACTTCTATTCAAAATTGCTTGAGAACTACTGTGTATTGCTGAGGAATAATTTCATATATCTAGGACTTTTTATATTTGCAAAAAATGTCCCCTCAATTTTTTATGCAATGAACAAAGAATCAGATTATATCTCGGCACATCTGCAAGGGTTTGAAGATTCCCTTCCGAGGACGGTTATAAATGTGCCCGTAAGGCCGTCGTATAATCACTCATTACGAAGTTCCTGCATGTTTTTTTCATTATATTGTTCAATAGGAAGAATGGAAGGGTCTTCTCCACGCCAAAGCGGTAGGGCGGCTATTGAAACTGCGTGTACATCGTCATAGACACTCATCAGGGCATTTTCAGGTATCGGGAACGCCAGGAACGACTCCATCCTGCTCGAGGCGGGACCGTTGGGGGCTACCACAGGGTCCCTCTACGTGGCCGTGGCCGGGGGCCTGGCTCTCATGACGCTGGTGGTGGTCACGGCATCGGCCATCTGCATCAAGAAGAAGACCAGGGCTCAGGAACCAACGTGAGTGCACTCTGAACTGGTCAACAGTTGAAACGTGACAATGTATCATACTCTCGATTCACTCACATCGCATCCTATCGGAAAAAACTCCATGATTTTGGGATACGTGGACCAGCTCTACCACTCATCGAGACATCCATCACAAACAAAAATACATATCTTGCAATAACGTGGTCTCCGAGACCACACTAACCGAACATGGTGTTACTCGGGGTTCAGTACTGGGGCCATTCTTGTTTTTAATCTATCTGATCCACCTACTTTCCTAAATATCACAGATGTTTCCATCTACGCAGACGATTCGACATTTTTAATTAGAGACAGGAATCTAAAAGAGATAGAGAGAATGTCAGGTAAGACTCTTGTCACGATGTGAAACTTACTTCATCACAAATATTTTATCTTTCAATAAAAATAAAACCATAGAAATGATTTTCTCGAAGAATATAGATACAGCAAATGATTCATCAGTCAAGTCAACACATCAGAAAACTTTGATTGAAGAACTCAACCATATTAGACAAACGTCAATTGATAATCAGATGTAACTACTCTTCAGTATCACCTCCTGATCTGAAAATAATCCTGTATTCAAGTGAACATTAGGTTCTCATCAATCATCTGTTGATATTCGTGTTAATATCTGAGAGATATTCCAGCTTTGGAATTGGAACTCAAATTGTTGAAAAAAAGGGAAACATGAAATTGTAGAAAAAACAGTAGAACGATTTGAAATTCCCCATATTTATCACGAATATCCAATCAGTGACATCAATCAGGAATGATATCGGCCCAAGCACCATACCTTGTGGAACTCAGAGCCGTCGTATGAACATGATGTAATATGATTTCTATTCGCGATTCCTCATTTCACTGTATTCTCTTCGAGTCAATATTGCACTCCACTCCACAGGAAACATCGTGAATACGAAAGAAATGCAATGAAGCATAAAACTGTTTTTGGATTCGAATAAACCGAAATAAACAAGATCTCGTGTCTACAGGGAATGGATACTTCCCCCTGGATGTTTTGTAGCTTATTCGAGAAACATTCGATGTCAAAGTCAAGGTGGAGACGTTTCCCTCGGTTACAGAATAAAAGAATCGGTCTACAATTTTTCCGTGAAACGTGCCACTGGCTCTAGCATCACTATATCTTCCCGTCATTTCAGCTCTCAGCTCCCATTAGTGTTGTTTCAGTTGAATATGAATAAATTATCGTACCTCGAATTTTCCATTTCCTTTATTCATTAATGGTTTCAGTTGAGGGGAAAAGTTCAAGGGAAAAATACATTTTCAATTAGGATTAAAGGAATATCGTTTTACGAGAGAGATGTTACAAAGTAGTTCAAATTGCCACGGAACCCATCAACAAAGTGTGTTTAAGCACCCTTGACATTTTGATTTAAAAGGTAGGTAAGTTCGGGCTGCACTTCAACTTCCGTGGATAAGCGAATTTTATCGGAGCACGCAGGACTGCGACATATTTCATCCGAAAGTTTTCCATTGTATTGCTCACATGAAATTTTTAATTGTTTCGTTGGATTAAGCCTCCGGAACAACTCTCTCAGGCTCTCGAGGGAAATCGGAAACTTCCAAAAGTGCAAATGTGAATTGATTTTCCCGTATAGTCTTGCAATTTGTATAGGGATCATTCGAAAAGTTATCAAATGATAATGAATATAGAAGTTTTATATTCTTGAAAACCTATCAAAATCATCAGAATTATTCCTTCCAGTGTCAAATGTTGAAATGTATATCTCATATCTCATCTCATCTCTTATCTCATCTGAAAAGAGCTTAATGTGTGTTGTATTTCATCCACCTCCTTTTAGAAATATTTCGAGAAAGTTCAAATAGTGTGCATCAAAACATTCAAACAGTTAAGTAAAGGACAATCAGTTGATAAATTTTCGATCCCGTTTCTTCGCGAAATCTCAAAAATCAATATTCATATGTTTCCAATACTTTTTCAAATATCTACTATATGTGGGATGAGAAATGAATGGGAAAATTCGTAAATTCGATAAACTGATGTGAGAACCATCCAAACTAAAGCTACGATTGAATTGGTGATTTGAAGTTCGCACAATCACAAAAATCTCTTACGGGGTATCGAGTTGGCAAGGGTCTTTATCGAACTTCTTCGTGTACTCCTTCTTTATTTCCCTCTTGTAATAATAATCATTATTCTTCAAGATTCTTCGTATTTCTCTCTCTTACGATTACTTCTAGGTCAGTATCTTTTGCAGTCAAGGAACAAATGAACAGAAGAATATGAAACATTCACAGCAATGATGGACTGCTCAACTATCATTATCATTTAGTAAAGGTCTTCTTTTAGATCTCGAAGACGAGCGTTCCGAAAAGTAATGAATAAACGGGTTGTAAATTCTATTTTCATACAACTCAATTTCGAAAACACGGTGATGAATTTTGTTCTGATTAATGCCGAATGGCAAACTTTGCATTAGTGCATTCAAATTTCGGATAATTAGCACCTATTCTACGTGCAATTCTGGGAATACGGTCGATTGAAAAGCTCAAGTGGCGTTTTCGGCTTATATTGTTTGCCATTTCAACTCGTATCTACATGAAATGCATTCACCATCGAAGCTGAACTCGATTGAATAAATGATTATATGCTTTCAGTTCCCTTCATTATTCACCAATTACGCTGAACTAAATCAATCGTATTAATTCCGTTTAGTTACGATACGAAATAATAGAAATTTTATATCAATCGTAATCATTCGAAAACATTGTTCTCGTTTGTGAATAAATGCGATCAGCTTTCGCGGAAATTCAATGAAACCCGCAGGTTTTATTTCTGTCCGTTGATAAATAATATCAAAACTGACTCGACTCGAAATATTATTCCTGGTGATTAACTCGCATTAGGAATGAATATCTCGGATCAAACGAGAACGAGAGAGAAAAGTCAGTATTCCAGAACGAAAACCAGTTTCTTCTAACAGACACAGACGTGCCCCCAAGTAGCAAATAACTTATAGTTGATTCAACTATTAGAAATTCGCTGTTCAAAGTAGAAATAAATTGCTATTCAGTTTTTCTAATATTTCATCATGTTTCACACTGCTTCGTGGATCTGAAAAAGTTTCTCATGTCTGGAGTTTAATTTTCATTGAGCTGTAGGTCGTTTGCATCGAACCATTTCTCACTTCTTGAGTGTGCCTCAGAAAGTGATGTAAGAACCGGATCTGAAGTTCGGACATCAGTTTGGAATGTAGTATCGTCTGCGTTCAATATATGTATATGATCGTTGACGAAAATAATGACAAGCAGCGGTCCCCGGATAGTTCCCTGTGGAGCATCACCGACTATTATTACCGTACTCTTACTGTTTGAAATCGAGTAATATCTGAATAATGTCATAGTTTCTTCAGAGAATTTAACAGAGAATTTCTAACAGAAATTCATGCTTCTTTTCATTACGGTTTCATTATCTGTGCTATTATTTTATTTTCTGTATGTATCTATATGGTATCCAATGTTCGTGAAAAAAGAATGAACGTTATCTCATCAAAACTGTATTGGAGGGCGAGTTGAAGCTGTATATAGTATGCCTATGAGATCCGTTCATAGCTGAGTGGTTTTCGAACTGTTAATACATCATGTGTGAAAATTCACGTTGAATCAGAGGGTGCCTATCAGCAAACTCAGTGCTCTCTGCTCGGAAATCTCGGGAGATTCCGAACTCCCGTTGTACTTCCCTTTACGTATGCAAGAGATTCCTCAATTACTGAAGCGCATCCGTTATAAATCACATTTCATATTATCCGCATTCCTCAGGGACGTCGGCAACTTCTGATTCAGATCTATAAAAAAACAATTCTGAATTACTCGCTTATGAATTGCTCCTGACTCGCCTCTAGCGCTAGCAATTTCGATTTTACATGAGCCGCACGCGCCGAACTCGATTAATTTGTGCGCGAGTGTTTGAAATCATCATCTGTTGCTTGTTAGACAGCAGCTTAGGGTGATGATATATGCTGTTCTATGCCCTACGGACAATGTAGATCGTGGGAAATCCAACCTCGTCCATGGATATTCTGATAATGAAGTCTGCTCACTCCTTGGATGCGCTCGAAACGCCGGCGTTTTTGGCTACCGGTCATCAATCACGAAATAAAGTGCGGACTGTTGTCTTACAGGGAGCATGAATTAAATGTTCACCTGATTATTTGAAAATGTATGACAAAGTTTGCGTATCAGGTAATTGGTATTATTCAGCCATTTTCGAACCTTTGCAACAGGTTATGAGGAAAGGCCTTAGATAACAACAGACAGCATGAGGAATAAAACGTTATAATCATTATATTCAATGAATACCAATGTTGACTATTTGTGTTTATGGAAAGACCCAACTGAAGCCGTGCTAGTATATTTAACTTGACCAGCACGTCGACACCTTTCATATGTTCATATCCGAAATTCTGGAGCATGAAGATCTATCGGAAGCAAGCGAATTTGGTTCTATTGGGTTCGATGAGTTCTTTCCGTGAACAAAAATCGGTACACAAATATGTGCCAAGATTCAGTCTGATATCGTTTCATGCTCTTTTGGAATAGTCGATGTGTGAAAGTAAATCAACCATATATCACGAACAGAATGTTTTTTTCTTGCCGTGGATACTGTGTAGATTATTCCTCCGGTTCAGCCAGGAAACGTGCCGAGCTCGATAGGCGAGGTACGCGAGACTGCAGGAGGGAACAGACTCAGTGAAATATCTATGTACGAGGACGCTGACAACGTTAAACTAGTGACCGTAAACGAAAATGCTAGCAACTACCTTCCGAAGTATCGAAACAACTGCATGCGGAACCTAGAATCCATGTTGCTCCATTTATGTCGTTTATATATTGTATTGTTACTAGCGGTGGTAATAATATTTCTCCACCTAGTAAGTGATATCAGCGAATGAAGTCGCCTTTTCCGTTTCTCATCATCAGGTACATGACAGCCCTGTACGACAGCAACCCGCACATGTTCCTGCGTTCGGCGCTGGGCAGACCCCCCAGCGCCGAAAGTGGCAGTTACGCGACGATAGCGAGCGTCCACAAGGGCCCGCCGTCGCCTTGCCCGTACGCCACCAGCGACGCCTGTCAATTCTACGCCAACAGCGACGCCTGCAGAGTTTCCTATTACGCCTCGTCGCAGATCATGCTGATATCACAGGTATGCGGCGTGCATCCGATTTATATGCGACCCCCACCGCTACCTCTTGGCTCCACCTCCTCTCGGCTCCTCCTCCTCTTGGTTCCACTGCGTCCTTTTGGTTCTGCAGCGGCCTTCAAACTCGAAACTGAGTTTTATGGAAGCGCTGAAGGGCTAAGGTGGAGCGGGGGTAATATCGTTAGTAAGAAGGTGCACATGCAAAGAAATGTATCGAGTAGTGGGTCAATTCTACACCTTTATCATCAAATGGAAAGGAAAAGGAACGGAATATAAGAAACGTTTATATCAGTATTGGTACCGATGATATGGATATAGCAAGGGTGTTCTTGAAATGTTCACGGTATCTAATTTCGTGATATGATTCTGAATGACTACTAATTTCGTGTTGCTGCTCTGTATTGGTGCAAATTTCGTGTAACAACTTGAAATTATTGCGAATTTCGTGTTACAACTCTATATTGATGCTTAACAGGTTCACTTGAAATCAGTACTGATTTGCTTGATTTGCTCATGTCGTATCTCAACTGACATTAGTGATGCTACTTTCGGTTTGTAACTTGGAAAATTGCCAATAACTTGTAGATGTCAGACAAAATCTGCCCTAATTTGGAATTGCAGCACGAAATCAGCAATAATTTGTAGTTGTTACACAAAATTAGCACTAATTTCGAGTTGCAACATGAAATTAGCAATTATTTCGAGCTTTAGCTAGAAATTTAGAAAATATTGCTGTTATACGTCTTCGTACTTGGCTATCCTTGTAATAACTCAATTTGAAAAAATCTCATTAATAAAGATTCATCTTGTGATTGAAATAGGATTAATTTCTGTTTGCTCACTTGTTCCACGAGACATGTTTGTATTGGAACTTCTCTCCCATCTTGTATAGTATGACATGACAGGAATATACAAGGTGTCCAAAATATACGTGTCATTGAGTGAAAAATCTAAAGAGATATCTTTGGACATCAGAGAGAAATTACGGTTTTGCCGATAAAATGAGAAGACGAATTTGTCATTGAAAGTCATCAATTAAAATCGAATGGGACACCGTGTACAGGTTCGTCAATGTTGCGAGCTTGACGGGCGAAGATACTCGGGATGTATGAAAAATGAGTCGGTGGCATCCAGGCCATCTGACGTCGCGAAGTTTTTACAACTTTTTCAGCCGATGGCTGCTTAAAGACTTTGAACGAACGACACTCTTCTTTCTTGCTGCGAAAATCCGATTGGCGCTCACAAAGCACGGGGATCGGGAGGGGAATAGAGAAAGATAGAGTCACGTAGCTCTATTCTCCGGGGATGAGTTGCGTTTTTACATACGGTGAATAGAGAGGAGCCGAAAATATATAAATTCGCTTTGCACAACTCCATCAGCGAAATTTAGGATTTTTTTTTATCTGTGGACAACACGAAAGGGAAACCTATGATGTTCGAGGAACATCGTGTTAGCCAGCGGTGGAATTTTGGGAAAGAAGGAAGGTGTTCGAATTTTTCTTGAATGTTTGGAGGTTGTAAGCACCAGGAAAGACTTCACTAGGCAAAGATATAGATTGATAAAATACGGAAATGGAAAGCTCATTCCATCTATCTCGAAAACCATCATTTGTTTGTCAATGATATGCTTTTTTGTTACACCAAATTTCAAAATAAATAAATATCGAACAGTTTTTTCTGCTCTACAGCCCGAACGGTTCCTTTGAGAATGCTTGTTTTGATGTCCCCTATCACCCCTTGAAGTTTGCCGGTATCTTTTTGGACACCCTGTATGTTCCTCTCAAATTCGAAGTCGAGGTAAGGAAATTTGTGTACGGTGAATTAATTATCGTCAAACCCAGGAAGAATGCTTCATTTAGAAAACGTTAACATCTAATAGTTATGGTATGTTGTCACTAGGGAAAATGTTAGGTTAGGTCATAATAGTATTCATATAAATTTTTCTCGGAAATTTGTTCTTTTGGAGAAAATTCATGTTGAATATCTTTGGCGATTTGATGATCGATTTCTTGAGAAGAAAACTGGATGCTATCTCTAAATCTCAAAGTGATATATCAAAACGTTTCAAGATATCGTTGAAACGGAATGTGTCTGTGTATAGCGCATCAAATCCTATGATGGAAGATATGATCGAAGGCGAATCAATGGCACATGAAGGTGCTTCCTTCCAAATAACGACGCAATTTTCTCCAGTTTACTATAGTCACGCGAAAATATTGGAAAATGTTTTGAAACGTCACTTTTAACGATGGTGTTATCCACAGAAATCGCAATAACTTTGAATCACTTTCGCAAGAAAATATTTTCTATTCAGGAGCGAGAAAAGACACATGGTTTTTCATTTATAAATAAAAACATGATAATATAATTGAACTGGTCCATCGATTATTTCGTCGTTAGAATATAGATATTTATTCAGTTGTAAATCAAGTTTTTCGATACGAAACTATGAGTAATGTACTTACTGGATAATGAAGAGATCAATTGACTTCATCAAATTTCCGGGGTGAATTTTTGTTACCAATTGCGTGGCCAGATTTCCTTTATTGATGCTAAGAATGCTTTCATCACTTTCGACTGTAGATACTGTGAGTATTCTCACATGGCAAGCTGAACTGAGATCGTATTGGGAAAAGTCGTGAAACTTTTATTTTCTTATCTTCATTCTGCAACTTGTGGCTTCTGAATGAGAGTTTGCGCTTCCACTGGTTCATCTAGCAGGTTTCTAAGACATGCTATATCATTTCGTATCAGCCCATTTACAACGAAATTAAGGGATTTTCAACAGCAACTCCATTCCACGTCTATATTTGATTGATGTTATAGTGGGATGTAGGTATCGTATAGGGAATTGAGCATCGATGTAAGTATATCCCATGAGCAGGTATCTCGTGTCCGGCCGGATCACGCAAAAATTGCTTGCGGTCAGTAATTATCGTCGAGAGAACATAATCGGCTGAAATACCCGAGAGCGTTTGGAACTTCCTCGATCGAAATAATAATGTATACGAGGCAGACATTCGAGGCTCTAAACGGTCATACCAACGAATATTATTCTTTTACTCGATTTTCTTTAATTGCAAGATAATTCTGCCAATTAAACTAATGGCATGATTCATCTCGCAATTAGGGCTTGATTGACAGACTAATCTTGCATTCGAGTTGGATTAGAGCTTATTCTACAGATTTATCACAAGCTAATCGCAAGATTTGTTTATCAAAGCAAAGTGAAATTTTCGTCGGATTAGGCTGAAGCGTTTTCAAAAGCAATTTTCCTCATTTCCAAAAATGAACGTTTCAACACACGCCACAAGGATTGAGACCTTGAATTTTCATTTGATAATGTGTAAGATCTCATCTTGCGAGCTAAGAAATGCAAGATGAATTTGTCAATATCATAATTGAGAGATGAGAAATTCATAAAATTCTCAGATTTTCAAGGATTCTCAATTTTCCGGCTTTCGTGACAAAAAAATCGTTTTTTTTATCCGGTCTGGTCTCACCTTTTTTGAACCACATCAGAAAGTTGACGAGATCTCAGAAATGACACCAAAACATCCACATTACAGAAATTGCCATCGGACCCTTCTTATACCGTTACACATGGAAAACCCTGGAAATTTACGATGTTGATGAATTTTCATTGATATGTCCTCAGCCTCTAGGAAAAGTGTTCGTGCGACGCTGAGAGCTGGCTCTATCTCCATGACTAAGGCACTAATCCTCCGGGAATTCAGGCAATACTATTTACTCTAGACATCGAATTTCCCTTCTCTCGATGGCGTTCCTGGAGCTTATCTGTTTTTCGCATAAGAGCACCCGCCAGATTTGTGTAGAATCAATCAACCACTGCAGTTCCAGATAATGTGACGAGCAGGCCGACCGACATCAATAGATTTCCGTGATGACATTAATGAAATATCGAACCGATTGTTGATCGGCCACTTCTAATCCCCGAATTCTGAGAGTTATCTGAAAGAGTGGTGGATACGTAGAGTTTGAGTGTCAAAATTGGTGGAAATTTTCGCGTATCTTGCATGCAGGATCATCACATTGAACTCGCTGACTTTTTTTCTTGAATTGCCTGTTTGAACTGACATTTTTTCTTTATCTGTGGGCAATACGGAAGGGACACCTATAATGTTCGAGGAACATCGTGTTAGCCAGCGGTGGAATTTCGGGAGAGAAGGAAGGTGTTGGAATTTTTCTTGAAAGTTTGGAGGTTGTAAGCATCAGGAAAGACTTCGCTAGCATTAGCACTAATACGACAATGGTATATGGTGATGAATGAATCCTAAATCAAAAGCGTTAGGTACTCATGCAGCCTTGCATCGTTGCCAATTCGTTGAAAATAGCAATACTTATTTATCAATTATTTTCTATCCAGGGGGCACGTGCCCCTTTTCCTCTCCCTCCTAGTGCCTGTCCATGTCATGAGCCTCTTTTTTATCTGAAAGCTAACTGGTGAACTAATGCCGATGCACAATTTTTAATTTTCTCTCCGTCGCTTTATCAACAAAGCGTATTATTTTGATCGGCAGTAATTCAGTCATCATCAACTTCACGTTTATTTAGGGTATATAACTTCGCATAAATGCATCTTAATGCCTGTCTGTTTTCCCCTGTTTATCTTGCCACCACCCATCTAGAGAATAATACCCGGTTCAATGTGTGCGCAAAATTTTGATATTAACTCCAATATTCTCTACCAGTGGTGTGCTAGAAGATAAACCAATAAAATGATATGCTTGTTCAGTTCGAAGTAGCGGAACTCTGAAACTAGGAAATACTTAATTTTAAAAAATATAGGAAAACTATCGAACAATAAAAATCTTATCGGAATTAGTCTAGGCACTTTTTTGATATTAATAAAAAAATAATCGGAAGATTTTCAGCATCTTTAACAACTGTATTTCGCAAACGAAACGTTGCAATACGAAAAAAGTTGCAATAAACATTTCCTCGAAAACATTTTATTAATTTAATTTTTCGACATCTACAGAACGTTTTGGCCTATTCTGACGAAAATATCACCGATGTTCCATAATATCTCAATGAAGTATCTCTTGGGAGCTACTCACTTCATTGCAGAGGTAAGTAACTGTTGCATTTTGCAATGAAATAATCGCACCCACTATTTTTTTGCAATTTCTCTATTTTATAAAGTAATTCAGTTCAAAATTCAACTTTCCAATTTCCTATCATTTCAAAGAGGACGCCAGGAAGAGTACTGATTTATTTCAAACAGTATCCTCCCATTTTTCAGACATAATTTCTCGATTCCCAATCCCAAAACACTGATAAAAATCAGCATCTGTCCAGAAATGATGAATCATCCGGAAATTGATACATTACTAAGTGTAATTTGTCACCTCACATCATCATTCATATCTTATTTCGTTTCCTCAGAGATAATTCTAATATGCGTTTCCTTTTCATTCAGATTTCGATGCAGGATCCTCGACACGTCGAACCGACCAAACGGTTGCGGTCTCTGTCGGTGTTACGCCACACTATAACACTGCAACGGCTGGCGGAGGAAGGAATCTTCGGGAAAATCTACGAGGGCACTTACCGACAGAACTCTGTAATCGTCAAAACCACGAAAGGTCAGTGCGAGTGCACAGTTACCCTGAGATGTTTCGCTGTACTTTGATTCGATTCTCACAGATGTCATTATGTAGATTACGAACATGGTGTGTAGACTGTGCAAAGTTAGGAATATTGATCTAGCTGAAGTGTACACTAGGTATTTTTTCGTGTTTCAATTCCAAGATTGCGACCCAAATTATTCGAATTTTGACGATCCCACGTTGGAAATAAAATGAATTTGAGTTGAACAATGTGATGTATAGAAAATGCTTTGAAGCTGCGGTGACTAATGAATCTGAAAATTACACACATAGTTGGTAATCAACATTATAGTTTATTAACTATGCATTTGTCCAATTCCAATTTCCAATCTAATGAAAATCAAAATTTCTACTCATCTTAGTGTTGTAGACGTTTTGGAAACGAATCTACTTCCGTTTTCAGAACAATGAAAATAATGTTCTTCTTTGCAATATTCGCGATGGCAGTTGTTGGCACTAAACAGTGACAAGCTGTTAGACAGAAAAAAAAATTGGTATCTGGGTGGTTATTCATTATTTGATCTTGAATTTACTATTTTGATATTCAGCGTTGAGAACCCAAGTTCTAATGTTGAGATAACTATCATAATTTCTATTTTTATTGTTTAGAAATGAGAAGAGAGAAAATCTCAGAATATCTAGAAGAATCAATGTTATTTCGATTATATTCTTGTAAAAATGTAGGAAAATTGGAGAATTTTTCGACATCCAACAATTCTTTACTGGCCCTAATAGTAATAAAATACTATATATTCACCCAATAATTAATATCGAGTTTCACTTGTAACATTGTGAAAAACATCAAGGACACTATAAGTAACTATAATTGAGCAATTTTCGTTTCCTGAATTCATTTTTTTTGTTCACAACCATTACATAGTAATTATCAATTGAATATAATATTGATATATAATTATTATCTCATTGTGACTTTTTATTTGAGAAACCATCGAAACAATGCAATTGAATATAGTTGATGATATTATAGTTCGAGCCAACTCCTATTTTGAATATTAGGAAAAAAGTGATGTTGAAAGGAATCCTTTCTAGAGTAATAAACATCCACTTTTGGAATTGCCATGCATGTATTCAAATGAGCCTAGTGCTGTTATGATATCGTGTAAGTGTAAGGTCGTAAAACTGTGTTTTTTTGTGGCAGAAGCGGCATCCAAAAGGCTGGTTAGTTTATTCTTGGCAGAAGGGACAATGATGTATGGCTTGGAACATAAAAACCTTCTGACCATCTTATGTGCAAATTTGGACGATCCCAAACAGCCATTACTCGTCTATCCTCGCTCTAATAGGGGCAATTTGAAGAGGTAAGTTTACGCAACTCTCTCGAATGAAATTCGCTTTTTTATTACTCCCATAAACGCGACATGAGATTTCCCTGAATGGTCGGTCGTCTGACCCGAATGAAGTTCGGAACAGCAATCAGCATTTTGAAAAATCCGTTGAAGAAAGTCGTTCATAGAATATTTTTTGCCAAGAACTAAAAACTGAGTATGACCCATCAAACCATGCTAAGCGCCATCATCAGCAACAAAGGTTCAAGATAATCCATCAGGGTTCGAAATGATTCTAATAGCAAGATGGTGTATTTGTGCCATGTTTATTATTAATTAAATTACCAAAAAAAAAATCGAAAATCCTCCCAATGGCACTAAACCTCGTTTGTCCCGATAAATATCCGGTGATTAGTACGTTCTATTAATTTTTGAATTAAATATCACTTCATTCAAAAAGAAGGAGAGGGAATTCCAAAATATTCTGCAATAGTATTATAAGTGCAATCCTAGATAAATAAATAAAAAATCTGGTTTGAAATATTCTTGTCGAAAGAAATAACATGAAATGAATGTTGTGTCGTTATTATATCAATATATCGACATTAAAATTCAAATGATGGTGTTGGAGGTTCCAATATGCAATATGTATATTTTCGGAAAGGTCCCGACAGAAGATGGTTAGCTTTGAATCCTCGTTTTATTGGGCTCAAAGGCACCGACTGCAAGTCCACTCAGCCCTCCGATTTCGCAATCGGCATCCATCCTTTACCAGCCTCTAAGCCACTGCTTCTTCCTGTAATAAAACCGTACGCTGCAGTTTTACGACGAGCATTTTTTTTTGCTTCCAGATTTCTCGTCAAATGCCGGCAAAAGAAGTACGACAATATGATGTTGTCCACGCAGAATTTGGTCGACATGGCCATTCAGATTCTGCTGGGACTCATGTACTTGCACGGCCAGCATATTTGCTACAAGGATCTGGCGGCAAGGAATGCCGTGTAAGTTGATACGATTTCATACCTACATATATGGTCTTTCGTACGAACGGACAGACATACCAACAAAAATTTACTTTTTCATTCGTCGTTTTTATGTCATTTCAAGATAATTCTGTCAGTTTAGCTAAATGCAATATTTTTCTTGCATGCAATTGAATTGACAGATTCATCTTGTATGTGAATAATAAATATAATGATTTTTTCTTGAATTTTGGTTAATTGTAATATTCATCTCTCAATCAAGGCTTAATTGACAGATTCATCTTGCAGTTGCAGTGTTTCATTAACAGATTTATCTTGATTTTTCAGCTTTTGATGGGATTTTCTCTCCTCGTTTCTAAAAAATAGAGTAGAAGTTATTAAAAATTATTTCAATATATTTGTAGTAAGGACAGATTTAGGATCTGTCCCAAAATGTCACTGCGTTTGAAATTAAACCTTTAGCTACCTAAAAGAGAAATTCTCTATTGGTCAGTGACACCTTGTTTTTTTGAAAAAATTTGGAAATACAAATATATTTAATAATAATAAAACCTCTACTTATCTTGGTGGACGTTTCGGGCACGAATCTGCTCCCGTTCTCAACACAATTGAAATATTTTTCTCTTCGAAAAATTTTCTCAATATTTTCGATCTGACACTGAAAAGTGACAATTTGACAGACGGAGGAATTCTGGTTACAAGGTGTTTTCATTAATTGATATCGAATTTTCCATTTTCATATTCAAGTTTCAGAAGTGAATGCCAAGTTCTATCTATATAGATTTATCTTGCATTCAACCTTATGTTAATATTATTTTATCAATTAGGTCAATTCATGATTTTTCTTCCATGGTTGATGTGAAAGAATTAGTTTCTGGACCTAACATCAAACCATTTATTCGTCATGTTTTTGTAATGAAATAATGAATTACTCTCATCTCTTGGTGAATAACAAATGGTTATTATTATCATTATTTATCTTGCATCAGTGTTGATTTACATTTCCATCTTGCATATAAGCTAATAATAAGGTAATAATGAGGTACATCTTTATTAACAGTTCTATCTTGCGTTCAAGCTAATTGGGATATTTTTCTGTCATCAGGTCGGCTGATTGGCAGATTCATGTTGCCTACAAGCAAATTGTAAGATTCATCTTGCAATCATTGCTCAATCTTGCATTCAAACTAATTGCAAGGTTTGTCTTGCAATTGTAGCTTAATTAACAGATTTATTTTGCAATTAGAGCTTCATACCTTGCATTCAAATGGAAGATTTTCTGTCAATCAAATCAAACGCAAAATGTACCTTGCATTCAAGCTAACTCATCTTTTGATAATTTTAAATGTTGATATTTTTTCGCCAGCGTAGTTTGTGGCAGTCGAAATAATGTTTTCTTTGTTCGAAGGGTGGACGAAAAGCTGCAAGTGAAAATCACTGACAATTCTCTATCGCGTGATCTGTTTCCGAACGACTATTTCTGTATGGCAGATCAAGAGAGTAAGCCCGTGAAATGGATGGCTCTGGAGAGTTTGGTCTACAATCAATATGGCGCCGCGTCAGACGTGGTAAGAAACACCTCATCGTCATTGCATTCTTTGACATAAATGTCATCATGTACCCCCCATCACGTTTTTATGAGTCGAAGATTTTTTCCGTGTATCGGTAGAAAGATGGCTGAAAAATAAATACACATACATTCGGCGGAGTTTTTGGTACGAAGCACTACAACAGGAAACAATTGAATAATAGATGAGTGGGTATCCGATAATGATATAGAATTTCAGATATGTAGACATAGGTATACGGTTACGTAAACTCGCATTTCGCAGACGATCTTGCGGATTTTCGACTAGCGAATTCAGACTAAATAAATAATTCATAATGAAGAAAGAACTATAACTACCTGCTGAGCGGCAGGCCATCAATCATTCTTCTCAAGGATGGAGATCTCATGGCCGAACATTATTCGTTAGATTATTCGCAAGAATTTTCCATTCCACGTCTAGATGAATAGGTGAATATATATTGTGATCCTCGGAGCTGGGCTAATACTCTGAAAATGAGTATTCAAATGCCAAGTATCGAATCCTTGATTATATTGAAAATCTTCAATCATTGAATATTTGAAAGGCCAAGAAGTATTTGGATAACAAATACAAAAATTACTTTTCTTTCGATTTTCTTGAAATTTGGTAGTTTTTTTTGCAATCGTTATAATAGTTATAATGAAAATATCGATCTTTCGTTGTTAATTATATTGTTGTATTTATGTTTTTATATTATCAGCTGAATCTCTCTCTAGGAATAATTGAACAAATTCTAATAGCATCAGAAGTATCTTGTTATCACATATGAAATGTGAAACTACCAAATTTGAAGGAAATCGAAATATGAATTCTCTCATCAATTGAAAAAAAAAACAGTTTTTATCGAAACATTTCGAATCCTGTATTTGAAAAAATACGTGTCTCTCTACCTTTGTATTACTCTACAATAATAATGAAACACCCTGTATATTATAATCGATATTTTGATATGCAATCAATTGATTTGTGGTAGAAATTAATGAATGTATCTCTTGATGAGGCATCGATTGAGCTGTTGAGGTCAGCCTGTATTGAAACTTATCCAGCAATAATTTCTTCATGTTTGGTTTGAAAGTCATAGATAGTTGTGTACCTTGAGAACTGATATTTTTACTCTTACATTTCTTTTTCAATGGGAGCGCAAAAGGTTGATGGGAAATAGCAATGTAATGGGCATTTCTTCAACGGTGGATATATATATCGAAATGTCGACTCGAGTAGTTTTCGCATCAATCCTCACCGGTGATTGTGTATAAATGTATTGTGGCATTTAACCTTCTTTTAATTGCATCACTTTCGTTGTGTAGGTTTTTCAGATTTCACACAATAACATTCAGAGATATTCATCAGGATTCAATTATTGCATATTGCATGGAATATTCGCAACTCTGGTCGTTGTTTCAAGTCGAAGAACTTCTATGGGTAGAATTGGAACTTTATTGATGTGACACCTACAGAGGTTGTTCCGAGAGTAATCAAAGAATATTGAGAATGAAAGATTCAAATGTTTTGAATTCTGATGCACCAGAATTTCTTGTCAAAAATTCATAATTATTTTGGGAAATGTCATATTCTTACAGGCGGTCAATTTTTCTCAATTGAACAACCTTTATATTATATATCTGAAAAGACCTATTTTTTCTAATTTCAAAAATATATTCATGTGCTTTATTTCATCTTGCCTTTTTCGAAATATAAGCGTACTTGAGGTTTGAAAATTCTCCAGTGTGTCCAAAAAGGGGACAGATTCGTTCTCGAAACGTCCACTACATTAACATAAGTAGAAATATTGATATTTGTTGGAAATATATCTTCCAAAGAGCAGTGACATTATAGGTTTCCCTTTCGTGTTGTCCACAGATGAAAAAAAACCTTCCTCACTCAATCATTATAATTTCTACTTTTATTTTTAGAAACGAGGAGAGGAAAATCCAAAAATCTGTGAGAATGGAAATTAACGTTCATCAAAAAATAAGTTATCCATGCCAAAAAGCAATCTGGAATGACAGAACCTGGCGCCTTTTGCGTTGTTTACCCATTCAATAGAAGTTTGGATGGATTTATACTTTTGCAAAAAACTGTTTCAGTGAACGTTAATTTAGATGTTGCAGAATATTTCAATGCCAATATTCATACATTTGTATATATTTTTTAAATCAAAAAAACAGTTTTTTAGATTTGACACAATATACGGGGTGTTCTATTGACGACGCATCGAAATATGACAGTTGGCAACTGGTTGGTTTTTGGCAATTCTTCATAGGTAGTTTTTTGTATCATTTCAATATCTTCTGTTGGTAATTTGATATCCAACTTTCTTTTATTTCTTGTGTCGAAAAAATATACTGGAGCTATTGAAAGTATGAAAATAAGTAATTATATGCGTGACACTGAATGATAGAGTAGGTATGACTAATGTCAGTTTTGAAAATGTGCCTTGCGCCTGCAACTTTCATTCATTCGGTTCGAAATGTCCTTCGGTTTCGAAAGCACTCGGTAACACCTCTCGAGAGAAAGGATATAGAATTTTTTCATCGGTAGGATAGAACTGACAATAACTGTGAAATGAATGTAGGTACTATATTTTCAGAAAATCCGATATCCGTTTGTGCACATGCTTGCCCATTGATATATTTCATGCAAAGTAGGTAGCTATATCTATTGTTGCATCAAGCATTTCAATTTTGAACTAATTGATACGGGTACACCTTATTTATGAAACTGAGTGGATGATGGTATTGTGATGATACCTCTAGAAAAAAAATCATGACTAGAAGAAATCATTAAGATAGAAAACGGAAATACCAAGATCAATACAGGTTTATAGGTAGATTTCTCGTAAAAAAATTAAAATATAGTTGTTATGAACTTTTTCATAGAGACCCTTCTTTTTTCAGATTTGGTAGATTTTTAAATGTAATGTAACTCGACAATGTAAAAATATACTTCCTAGGTAGCAACTGTGCTGATAATATTATGAAAACATTTTTCATCGCTGTTTTTAAAGTAAAATATATTGGAAAATTCATAATACGACTTTTTGGGGCTGTATTTTTTGCTTTGTTCCAAAGGAAAACTGAAACCACTTATCTGCAATCCATTAGTCAAGTGAATAAAAACTGAAAATTAATGATTTTGTTCATTTCCACGTTCATTTGTTTTCCCCAAAAATGTGTATCTCGAAAACTTCAAAAAGTTCATAAGAACTATTTTCTTATTAATTCACAGAGAATCTCTAGTTAAATCTTTCAAAATATTGATGAAACAATCCGTACAGCTGAATTACATAGTTAAATACAAATAGTTGAATCAAATCTGGAAAAAAAGCAGTGGAATTCACAGGTGCAAATGAAAATGTATGCGTGGAGAAAACTTCAGGCACTTTTGCTTAGGCCCGATGGACAGGAACGTGACTGTGATATCATTTGTTGAGAACCGCATCGCCGTAAAGAATTCAGCGAACAATAAATAATATATCCAGTGCCGGGTTCAGTTCCTCTTACCGATGATCCATTAACAGATCAAATAATTCTGGTCAGCATCTCAGGGATACACTCAAATGAAATTTCATTTGAGTGTATCTTCCATTGAAATTTTCCACCAAAAAAGTAGAAATTAGAGTGAGAACAAATCCGTGCTTATTTGTGGCACAGAAAGTGTTTTCTGGTAGGGATATAGTATTGAACTGTGTACCCCTTTTGGCGATTTCGGTCCGCCACTGACGACAGCTGAAATATGAAACCTTCTATTCTCGACTCAACGCGTTACCTTGAAATTTTCTTTAGTGCTAAGTAAAAGCACCTTCTAACTAACGTATTATCATTGAAAAGTCACCCAATTTTGCCTCCTAAGTATCTACCTCATTTGCATTTAATAATATATGGTGTGTTATTCATTTCTCGCAAGGTGATTCTGTGAAAAAAGCATTATCTTTTTTCTCTGCCTAACATTAAATCCGTATATTGGGACTGATAATCGCACTTTGACAATAACACAATTCTTAAGACTTTTTGTAACAATGTCCTCCATTGTGAAATGTCACTTTTACTGAACTGTTGCATCAACTATGTAGGTACAATTTGCTCGAACGAGAAATCGGTATGGTAGTTTCGCAGTAGTTTCATCAAAATTGTCGATGGTGTTCTCACGAAATTTAATATTTGTTTCCGATATTCCAATGTGGGCGTTGCATTCTCAAATTATGTAACTTCACCTCGAAGCTCACTCAAAGAAATTTATATGCATGCACTTTGAAAATGAGGTGTGGGAAAGGGAAGTAGAATCATCGTGAAAGGTTCTCGGATTCAAATAAACTGCTCATATTCCCTTAGCTGGTTACACATGAATGCTTGCACAGGGTCGAACAATGAAAGTCGAAACTAATCTAGTTGTTATAAAACAGAAACAATACTTCCTCATTCAACAACCTTTTGTGTGAGTGAGTTATGAATAATATATCAGAAATACGCTCTTGAAAATTTGCGTTGCGCACTAATTTCATGGCACTATTCAACAGGACATGATGTATGATGTATTTTTTCCCCTTATTTAGAATCATAATTCCAAATAAGCTCAATTTATGAGGTCTAACCCGAAAACAGCATTTATTTCGAGTTGAGAAATCAGGTTTAAACTCGAAATTAATGCTGATTTCGTGTTTCAATTCGAAATTAGCATCAATTGAGGTTACAACATGAAATTACTCTAATTTCCAGTTATACATGGTGTTCCGTTGATCATGTTACAAATTTCTAGGGTAGATAAAACACACGAAAATAAGAAAAAAAGTTCATGTGAACATGGGTCCGGAAACGCTTCTTCAGGGAGCTAGAGCCCTTCGAAGATGACCTCCAAAAACTACATTTCGTTTTATAGCTTCGGTACTACTGCAGCTATCGCAACCAATTTTGGGACATGAAATCTAGTTCGTAGGTTCATCAATTTGAGCCTTCCGGATTTTGTCACCTTTAACCAGGGGCGTACAAACCAGGAGGGTTTTTGGGCAAATTTGACCCTACTCCTCTTAGGCTTCAATTTCTTACCATTTTTATATCTGATTATGATTCTCCAATGCCTATTACATAAAAAAGGTACTCTTGTAAAAATCGCTATCTCTCACACCGTTTCCTCCGAAAATGGCTAAATCCAATCAATAATAAATTATTGGTCTTATACCAATTATTACGTTGAAATATGAAAATGAGGTTCAGTACAGATAGTTGTCAAAAATCTGTCAATAAAATATTGTGTCGCCAGTGAAAGTGAATTTATTTTGGTACGTACAGGGTCAGTCAACGACAACGTTAGTAAATTCATCTTCAAGACAAAAATTTACTCTGCCTTATCCTCGACTCACTCGTTAAACCTGTTTGTGTTACTTGTTTATTTTGTACTTTTGAAACTTCAAAACTTCAAGTTCTTCATTGGTGATCGTGAATGATTTATTGCAAATTTATTATTAGTTTTGCTTGTGTAGGTTTAATTGTTTTTTTTAAATATTTTGTGTACGTTCCCTTTTACTTTTTATACCCCCAATTTCGAAAAGGCAATAAATTTCTCTAATCTAATGTATTTTCATTAAAGAAGAAGATTTGATTAACTAATAATGCTCACTATCTGTACTGAACCTCATTTTCATATTTCAACATAATAATTGGTTTAAGACCAATAATTTATTATTGATTGGATTCAGCCATTTTCGGAGGAAACGGTGACAGATAGCGATTTTTACAAGAGTACCTTTTATATGTGAAAGGCATTGGAGAATCATAATCAGATATAAAAATGGTAAGAAATTGAAGCCTAAGAGGAGTAGGGTCAAATTTGCCCAAATACCCCCCTGGTTTGTACGCCCCTGGTTGAAGGTGACAAAATCATGAATGCTCAAATTGATGAACCTACGAACTAGATTTCATGTCCCAAAATTGGTTGCGATAGCTGCAGTAGTACCGAAGCTATAAAACGAAAAGTAGTTTTTGGAGGTCATCTTCGAAGGGCCCTAGCTCCCTGAAGAAGCGTTTCCGGACCCATGTTCACATGAACTTTTTTTCTTATTTTCGTGTGTTTTATCTACCCTAGAAGTTTGTAACATGATCAACGGAACACCCTGTATTTCATTATGAGGGCTGATTTCGTCAGCAGCAATTCGGAGTTGTCCCCCAAATTTGAAAGGAAAAATCGCATATTCCTTATACATTTCCGTAGATACCTAAATTCGATAATGAGAAATTCCATAGATGTCATTCCATCTGTCAGAGATATTTCGGTCGTTCGAATTGCATCTTATCCTCTCATTTCATCGTAACCACAAACTCATGCGATCATATATCTTCTCAGTGGTCTTTCGGAGTGGTCCTCTGGGAGCTGACGACGCTGGCGCAGCAACCGTTCTCAGACGTCGATCCTTTCGAGATGAGCACCTACCTTCGCAACGGACTCCGGCTAGGTCAACCTCTCGGGTGTCCGGATCAATTGTAAGTAACGTCACCGGCTATTATCGTCCGGCGATAATTAGTCTTCACGTGAACTCATTGGCAAGTGTGTCGAGATTCATCTGAACGTCAGCGATGATCATTGCTGAGTTGCGTTGATGTTTGAATGTCCGTCATTATTTATATCTCCATATCGTTGTATGAGTAATGATGTTAACAGGAAGATAATGCGGTTGGAGATCGATTGCTTACGATTGGATTCATTCAGCAATTGGCGCCTATTGATAGATTAAACTTGCAATTTTACTAACTGACAGATAACTCGTGCAAATGGCTCAATATCGACCCAACAATCAAGCACCAATTGCAATTTTTATCTCACTAATAGCCCAATTGTAAGATGAATATTTCAATCAAGCACTAATTATTGAAAGACCGATTTAGCATTGAAATGAAGTCTTATTCACAGATGTCAGTTGCAGCCTGATTCGAAGATCGAACTGTCAATTTGACACTAATTGCATGATTCATCTCACAAATAGACTAATTGCAAGATGGATATTTCGTTCATGCACTGATTGTAAGATTGATCTAACAATAAAGCCTTATTGACAGATGAAAAATGAAGCCTGATTTCAAGATAAAAATGTCAGTTGAGCACTAATTGCAAGATCGAACCGTCACTATTTGCAAAATCGATCTTGAAAATACACCGATTGTCTAAGATTGATATTTCAATCAAGCACTGTTTGAAAGATCGATCTTCCAATTAGGGCTTTATTGAAAGATGGCACTTGCAGAAATTGCAAGACCGATCTGCCAACTGAGCTCTTATTGTGAGATCGATCTAAGAAACAGTGATCGATTTTTACAATTAGATCAATTCAGCAATTGGGACTCAGATGAAACTTGCAACTACTAATTGGCTGATAAATCTTTCTAATGCAAGTGGACTCATTGCAAGGCCGATATTTCAATCAAGTACTAATTGCAAGATTGATTTCATAACTGGACTGATCAACGGATGAATCTTGCAGGAAGCCTAATAGCAAGATCAATCTTGCAATGAGGTCTTGATTGAAGGATAAATTTTGCAATCACTCGGTTTAGAAATCGATCTGCCAACCAAGCACTCATTGTGAGATGGATCTCGCAATCAGACTGTTGCAAATCTATACAATCAATGAATTGAAAATCTATAAATGATTGATAGATCTTGCAAAGAGCTCGATTCAAAGATCGATGTTACAGTTCGGGTTGAATTCAATTAGTCTGCTAATGGAGCACTCATTGCATGATCGATCTTGCAGGTAGATATCTGTCTGTCTATCGAGAAATTGAAGAATCGATTTTTACAATTAGATCGATCTCGCAATTGACTGATAAATTTTGCATTTGATAGATGATATAACTTGCAATTCTACTTATTGTCACATAAATCTTGCAAAATGCAATGCACTAGCTGCAAGATTTGTCTTTCAATTTGTCTCATTGCAAGTTCGATCTTTCAGATCCAAGAATCAACAAAACGCACCATTGGCGTCTAATTGGGTCTAATTCTCGATGTCATTTGTATCAGTTATTACTCGGAACTGGAACTATCAACACACGCTAGAAAGAATTACAGCCCTGCGTGTGAGTCATGCTCTTCCCTTTCCAATCACGATTGCGGCCAAAATATATGCTCCGATCAGATGAAGATGTTAAATGTTTCACTTTCTTTTTCGACATGACCACTTTCGTTTTCATTCCCACATAATATTATTATTTAATACACGAAGTGCGCGACTTCGCTCCGAGAAATGTATACGTTCGATGGAAATTATGTAAGATTTTGATATTTATAACGCACAGTGGCGTAGCTAGCGTGTCAGCATTTCAGAACTGTTGTCTTGAATTTCTAAAAGTTGTTCAGCTCCGAGCATTATCATTTCTCTTATTGATAATGAGGAAATCAAATACGAGGAAGCGAAACATTAACTTTTCTCTGATGGACAGCAAAATACTAATTTTGCAGACAAATATCAATCAACTAAGTTTCAAATTTTGTAAATACTCGAACCGAAAAATGAATACTTGAAATTTTCCACAAGAAAAACAACAATTACCTAATAGACTTAACACATACCATTTTTATAGAGTTTATATTGAATATATAACAAAAGGAAAGGGCGAAACTCAACAGAAAACCAGATAGACTTCTTTAGCTGTATTCTTTGCCACGCTACAAGACCTAAAAGTGGTCAGGAAAAAAATTCAAACCTCCAAGATACGTTGTTCAAGAGATGGGCAGAAGCCCAAGCCAGATTTGGGTCTTGGAAGGGCTCGGCATTTTTATGTATTTCCATTTACCTTTCATCGGAGTGAATTGATCATCATAGTGGTGAGTGACTTTGTGAACACACCACTGAAAATCAATTAGTGTATACTCCAAATGAGATAGTGAATATACTGAAAAAATTTGTGATTCAAATGTGGTCTTTGTAGGACAATACATGATATTGAATTATAGTAATATTGGAAAGATGGTATGATTCGATATCTTGTATTTCTCTACATAGACCAAATTCCACGGTAAAATCGTTTCCTCGTTAACTATTCGCTACCTTCCTCGTTGATTTACACTAACTAATTTTGAGCCTACACTCGAGGTTTATCGATGGTGTGCTTTGGAAGTCACCTCTAATATTTTTTCATTGCCCATAGTTTTCTTCTTGACCCATTGAACAGCTGAAAACGAACTCTTGTAAGTTTGAAATATGTTCTCCTCCCCTCATGAACTAAGATAAAAGTTGTAGAGAGGCCTCATGGTTGACTGATCAATACAGTTTCAAATCTGAGGGCTACCTGACATCATTGGTTTTCAGCACAGCATAGAAGTGAAAATAACCCTATCTAGCATCGATATTGTATACCATTTATTTATACTATAGAGGTTTCAAGATCATTGATCGATCGTGCAATGAAGGGGCTCGTCATCCTCATCGCATATTTGCGAAGAGACAATAATGGTTGTTCCATTTCGCAGTGATACGCTCGTTCTAATCTATTCATAATCGTTCACTTTCTTGATTCAGCCTTGAAACAATTAACAACACAGGCCGACTTCGTTTCAGGTTTGCAGTAATGACATACTGTTGGATGAACTGTCCTACAGAGAGGCCTCAGCTGAATCAACTCCTGGCGTACTTGCAGGATTTCTACACGGCTCTGTGCAGATTCGTCTGAATCGACCACCAGACTCATTAGCCCCGATACAGGGTCCACGGTGGACAGACGACTTATTTGTTTAAATGGTCGCCCTGCGCCTGCTTCAGAGTACGATATTTTTATACATAATGGTGAGACTGAAATTTATAAGGCTCAAATGAGTGAATTAGTTGAGTGTTCATTGTAGAAATTAGGTGGAAGAATGGTTCTTTTCTTCGTGAAAGCAGAGTTGCAACAATGATTTCATAGTTTGTACCGATTCAACGGAGGAATCTCGCAATAGGCCTATTCGAGATATTAACCTACCAATTGAGCTAGAAGCAAAGAGTGTTTGTCAATTAAGCTCGCGGTTTGATGAATCAATGTTTCGATGTGACCAATCAGTCAATTATACATCTACCTTAACAACTGGCAGATGTATCAGTAGAGTTTGAACTTCTCGAAATCAATCTCGCATTCACACGACCTTGATCATCATTATTTATTTACATCACCAATCCCAATATTTGTCATTCTATAAACATCTCTATGGTAATCAACAGAGACTACTTTTTTCCAATTTTTTTCTTCCATAGTCATAGTCATGCCTACTGCAGAATTATTTTGCTGATTGACCTCATGAGGATATAAAATCATAATTCTCTCTTTCGACTGACAATGGTATGTATATAAAATTATCGTTCTATTTTTCTCATATTCAGCGCTTTTGTGAATTTGAAAATTGAAGCCTGATTGACAAATAACTCTTGGACAAGGCTTACTGCTTTCGCAATTTCACCGATGGTTTCATGAGGGAAAATTCTCATTATTCTACTCATTTTATTGTCTGTCAACACGTTAGGAAAAAACGCTATCGCTGTTCGGCGATGGTTTCTATTTGTGTTGGTCTTAATTTCGCAAACCGGTGGTAGTTATATTTAGAAGTCGACAAACTATTTCGAATGTGAAATGTTTTTGACACAGAACATACCTACTACAGTGTAGTATCGTCCTATTTTATTTATTTCCAGCAATACTCGACATTCACCCTATTAGAAAAAAGTTGCGACATTTCATCAACAAGCTATATCTCTGTTATTTCAAAAGATGGAAGTATGAACTAGACAGTTTTTCATAGCATCGAGAAGGTCTTCTGATACAACCCTCAAAACACTTGGAATATTATCTCACCAAGATTGAGAACGTCTTTACGAAATCCTACCACATTATTTGCATATAATTTTTTCATCACCTCTGAATGAGACTTTTCACGAATACGAAAACTTTAAAATGGTGACACTTGAACAGTTGAGAAATTATTTTTTTTTGGAACCTACATTGCAAATTATTCAAATGAAGATTTCACCAAAACCATGAGAGTAGTCAAGTCAAGAGGATCTTTTTTGTGGTGAATTAGTTACGCAATCCCGATTTTATAGTGACACTCGTTTTCTTCCATTGGCGTAGAAATCTGAAATGTTCAATTATTGAATGATTCAAGTTCTGCGATGGGTTGATACTAGTCATAATTTTTATATCGTTTCTTCTTGGTATCAATGAAAATGAATTCTAGCAGAATCGTATGAACAGTTTAGAATTTATAATGAAAAAACGATTTCGAAATTGAAACTTTAGGGCCGTCTTGCATGAAGGGCCTATTCTCCAGAAACCCTGTATAAGTGATGTCTCAACTATGATTTCAAATCACTTCATTTTCTGCTAATACCAAAAATGAACCACAAGTCTCACATGGGTCAAATTTTTGCGGAGAGAATCAAGAAGGAAATTGTAGGTGTATCGGAAAGTATCTCATTTGTGAATGGGAGAACCACATTTTGGTTTATTTTTCGACTCGAAGAACTCAACTCGATCGTTCATTATAATGGAAACACGTCATCAAGTACCGATTATTTTTTCAGGGAATGAATTCAAAATCCATGAACATCTTTTGAAAGGTATCAATTTGTTTATTTTCCCAAATAACGGAAATACTGCTTGTTGGAAGTTATAGTGTGATTGAATAACATTTGATTGTCGTGACGGATATTTTTACGAAAACATGAGTACGTGATTTCGAGAGTTTCACCCGAAATATTCATCTCATTAGAATACCATATAGATGAGGGTGGATGTGCTAGAGAGGATCCGAACCAGGTAGAGATTCCGGAATTATTTACACAAGGCAACAAGCTTTTAGCAAATATTTTGTTTGTGTTTAGGCGGGGCAAACGAAACTCTTGAAAAAATAAGGCTTTGTTTTTGTAATTATGTCGGTTGTAAAATTCGGCTTCTTGAGTGGTCATAAATACATTTGAGAAGTTTACAATATTGTTTGTTGGATTTTCTAATCTGCCATGATCAGACATGGCAAATATTAGTCGAAGTATTTCTGGAAATTGAATAGCTGCCGCCTTTGTCAACTAGAAATTAATGATTTTATCAGAAAGAGGAAACCGAATTGTTTCATTCCGCTTGACCAGCCATTTAATGCATTTGATGTAGTTTGTTATGTTGAACGTGAAAATTGAACAGGGTTTGAAGATGCTATTTTATGTTATATCATTGGAGAAAATGTAAAATTCAACTAATTATATATAATGATCTATATTGTTAAATGGGAACAAATATAATGTGAAAATACGTGTACAGTAGTGCGAAATTTAGAGAACAGAAATTATTTCCACACAGACTGTAAGGAAGGGTTATTCACGGAGGGCTTATTTTTACTTCCCTCCCCTGTATACCATTTTGAAATTCAGAATTTCAATGATACAATTGGGAGCTTTTCCCAATCGGGAATAACGATAATGAAACTGGTATGCATAAGGTGCAAACTTTTCGACACTCACTGTATAGATTATCGCACTGTCAGCAGTTTCTAAGAACGTTCGTGACAAGCTTTCCGTGAAAAACTATTCTAAGTGTTTCCAAATCGCACGTCCAACACACAAAATGAATGTTTGAACGAGGTCCTCTTTGGTATTTAAGAAGTCCTAGAAAGGACGTCGTCGTACAGATGCCACAATATCTCTCTGACTTTTTGACAGATTCGTGATTTTGTGACAGGAAAATATCAGTTTTGTTTCTCAAATTTTTTAATTACCTACTTCTTCTATTTGTTACCATCGCTATACCATGTTTTCATTTTTACACTATACATAGAGGAAACTCGTATTTTTCATCATTCAATCTTCTTACTCCGCTCATTTTATCTACCATGCTACATAAATGAGGCAAATTCAATGTGTTTGTTTCGTCATCATCATAAGCTCATTTAGTTATTATCATTATCATTTAGTTAGGTATTTAGTTCAGTTATATTTATTGATTTATTGGGAATTAGTTATCGAACAACCCTCGTAGTTTGGTAGTAATGAAATATTTCAGTATCGAATGTTAAGTTTTTTCGGGATTTATCGCGTATGGTAAAAAATGAAGTGAAGAACCATCTTGGCCCACCTATACCAGAACGGGCAGAATCGATTCGCATCGCATACCTATAGTTCGGACTCATAAAAATCGCTCCGCATATAGCGTGATCTAATGGTCCCCGGTTTCGGCACCCAATCGTGGTTTCGCAACCTGTCATCAAGATCCGGTATCGCCCAGTCTACATCCTGGTACCTCTGGAAGTTCAGGCCCAACGCTTGAAGAAGAGTAAGAGATTCTTTATCTTCATTTTCGTTTGCTTTATTCGATTTCGAGATATTTTTTTATACAGTCCATATTTGGTTCATTCATTGGTCACTTCGAGCCGGATTTGAAATTATTGTGGAAATACGTAAATAGTTCGATTCGATACTGACATGTTTCATTATTGCCAGAATAGCTCAAGGTCTCTTTCGATTTAGTTCGTTTCGTAGTTTTTTTCTTATTCACCTGCGCTTATCAGCAAATCGTTTTTGGTGATTAAAACAAGTTTCAGTCAACACATATAGCAATACATATATTTTGGAAAGTCATGAATAAATAGATTTATCCTGTTATGGTTTGAATAGACTTTTCGAGTAAATTCTGTTCTCATACGATTTATTCTATTTTTCATTTTGATTTCGTCGAATCCATCCAAAAAGAGTCTTGTTGATCAGTACTCTGTTTATTTCGAGCTCGTCTGTTATACAGGATATATTCAACTTGATAGTAGTAAGAAATTTAGTAAACATTTGGGAACCTTTTTATTGGCATCATGGCTAGCAAGTTGAAACAACAAAAAAGTTTACGAGATGTATGGATAAATCGTCTGACCGAATTAAAGAATGTTGCTGAAGAAGCATTGACTGATGAACATCTTCGAACCCAACTCAAAATACGAATTGCTGATATTGAAAAAGTAGCTGAAGAATTTGAAAAAAATCATTTGTTGGTTACTGCCCAGTCAGCCACAGTTGACGGTTATGATATGAGAATAGAGGAAGAAATTCGTAAAACTTTCGACAACAATTTTTATAGGGTAAAAGAAATTTACCACGAATTATTTGAAAAGTCTGAACAACCTAAGTTAGAATCCGATGTGAGGCTACCTTGTGTCAAGTTGCCTAAAATTGATTTACCGAAATTTAATGGCAATGTTAGAGATTGGCCTTCATTTATTGATTTATATAGAGCATTGATACATGATAATGCTACTTTGTCCAAAACGGAAAAGTTTCAGTATCTTTTGTCTTCTTTGTCAAAAAATGCATTGATGTGCGTAAAGAGTATCAATCTTACAGATGACAATTATGATATTGCATTTAGAACGTTAGTTGAACGTTATCAGAATCAAAGATTGCTTGCTAGTGCCTATTGGCAAGCAATTATTGATGCGTCCAAATTGAATTCGGATTCTGCCAATGATCTTAGAGAACTGTTAGATTGTTTCAATGAAAATTTGGAGGGCTTGAGAAATTTGAACTTGCCGGTTGATTCGTGGAGTTTTGTATTGTTCCATATACTGATAAAAAAGTTGAACCCTGATATGGTGAAAAGATTTGAATTGCATTACGCTTCAACTGACATACCAACCTATAATGCTCTTTCAGCATTTTTGAAAATTCAGTGCACGGCGCTCGAGTCGGCGAATATCAATTCGTATCAGAAATCTCAATATTCTCGTTTCAAGAAAAACAATAACAGTTCACCAACCCACACATGTCGAGATAATCACATATCGACAAATCGTACTTCGTCTTTTGTAACGGAAGTTAGTGGTAACTCTTGTGTATTATGTAATGCATCACATTCGCTTACAAAATGTCAAAATTTCATTAAAAGGCAACCTTTTGATAGATTCACTTTTGCTAAACAAAAGTTTTTGTGTCTGATGTGTTTGGAATCGGGACATCGTTCAAACACATGTTCTATACAGAGTGGTTGTTCAAAATGTGGCTCTAAGCATCATGATCTATTACATTACAGCAATAGGACATCTATTTCGGCAAAACCAGCAGTTCTGCCAATGACTTCTAATTCAGATAATAGTACTATCAATTCGAATCAAAGTAGTACTTCTCATGAGAATAGTATCGTTTCGGCGTGTTCTATTTCGCAGGAAATTGGTAATTTTTCGAGTATGTCAGAATCTGTTTTTGTTTTGCTGGCTACAGCAGTTGTTGAGGCTTTGGATGCTGAAGGTCGTTTGATGCAATTGAGAGTGATGTTAGATAGTGCCAGTCAGGCTAGTTTCATCACTTCAGTTTGTTGTGATCGATTGGGATTACGTCGATCCCAAACGTCTTTGGAAATACGAGGTCTTGGAAAAATGTCTTCTAAGGCTCACGGTGGAGTTAGTTTCGATATTCGACCTGTTGGAAAATCGTCTCCTGTTGTTACAGTCGATGCTTATGTTATTCAAAAAATTTGTGAGGCGATGCCTTCAACTTTTATACCTAGTAGAAATTGGTCTCATATTTCGAATATTAAATTAGCTGACCCTCAATTCAACTCACCTTGTGGCATAGATATATTATTAGGTGCAGATGTATTCTCTACAGTTCTACTTGATGGTCAGTTACATGGAGGTCCCAATGAACCTACAGCTCTTAACACTATTTTTGGTTGGGTAATAACAGGAAAAGCTTCGTTTGAACAGTCGACCGTTGTTAATTCGTATTGTTCTACTTTCGATATTGATTCATTGAATTCCAACATTAAAAGATTTTGGGAAATTGAAAATATTCCAGAAACCAATGAGTTGTTGTCACAGGACGAAATATTATGTGAAGAAATCTTCACAAAAACGTTCACTCGTGACATTTCTGGTAGATACAGTGTATCTTTACCATTTAGAAATGGTGAACCGTTGTTTGGTGATACTCGTTCTATGACTCTCCGACGTTTTTTGTCTTTAGAACGTCGTCTCAAAAGTAATATTGAATTATATGAGTCATATTCGCTATTTATGAAAGATTATTTAGCGTCGAACCATATGAGTATCGTGTCTGGTCCGCCTAAAGACCTAAATAAAATATTTTATATTCCACATTTTTGTGTTTTGAAACCTGGAAGTGTTTCAACAAAATTGAGAGTTGTTTTCGATGCCTCAGCGGCTCCACCTGGTGGTGATTCTTTGAATCAATCATTATTGATAGGTCCAAAATTACAGAAGGATCTCTCGCAACTACTGTTGTCATTTCGTTGTCATCGTTATGTAATCACAGCCGATATTCGTCAGATGTATCGTCAAATACTGATACATCCCGAACATAGAGATTACCAAAGAATACCTTGGCGTTTTGATTCTCAAAATCCTGTTGAGGAGTTTAATTTGAATACTGTTACATATGGTGTCAGTAGTGCTCCATTTCTGGCTATTCGGACTTTGTGTCAATTGGCGCACGATGAGGAAGTTAACTTTCCTTTCGCATCGAAAATATTGTTGAATGACATTTATATTGATGATTTGATCACAGGATGTGCTACGCTGGAAAACACGAAACTACTACAGGAGGATATTATTGCATTACTGAAAAAAGGTGGCTTTGAACTCAGAAAATGGGCAAGTAATCACCCTTCTCTATTAGATAATTTTCCTGATGATTTTCGATATCAACCTTCATTATCTTTCGATAAAGATGACAATTCAATCATCAAAATATTAGGTTTGAAATGGTTTCCGAATTCAGATATGTTTTCGTATCAAGTGGACATTGATGATCGATTGTGCACGAAGAGAACAATTCTGTCAGATTTGGCGCGAATTTTCGATCCACTTGGTTTTGTGGGTCCAGTTTCGTTTTATGCAAAATATTTCATACAGTATTTGTGGGCTCTGGGATTAGAATGGGATCAAGAACCGCCAGATGATTGTATATCTCGTTGGATAGATTTCAGGAAAGAATTGAAACATCTATCCTCAATCAAAATTCCTAGATTCTTTGGATCGTGTACCAGTATTGTGGATTGTCAACTGCATGGATTTTGTGATGCCTCGGAAAGAGGATTCGCTGCAGTTGTTTATATTCGTATGATCCACGAGAGTTCAATGAATTCTTTTATTGTGATGGGCAAATCGAAAGTTGCTCCCTTAAAAAAAATATCCTTGGCCAGACTGGAATTATGTGCTGCGGTGCTCTTGGCAGAGTTATTGACATTCGTTATCAAAACGATTGGGTCAAAACTTTCGTTAGATTGTATATTCGCATGGTCGGATTCGATGGTTACTTTGTACTGGATAAAATCAGAACCTCATCGTTGGCAAACTTTTGTGGCAAACAGAGTGAGTCGTATACAAGATCATGTGGCGCCATCTTGTTGGAGACACGTCTCGTCGAAAGATAATCCAGCAGATTGCGCTTCTAGAGGTTTAACTCCTAATGAATTATTGTCACACACATTATGGTGGGCGGGGCCCAAGTGGCTGAAAGAACCGCAAGAGTCTTGGCCTACTTCAGTTGATCCTAAAATTGACACTTCTGAAATTGTTATTAAAGAATCAAAAAAGATCGTTTTCTCTACCCAGATTTCGACTGACTGGTTAGATGAATTTTTGAATAAGTATTCTTCTTGGTTGAAAATTTTGCGAATCACGTCATACGTTCTTCGATTCATCAACAATATTAAAAATTCAAAAAATAAGAATACTGGTCTTATTCTCTTACCAGAAATGCACCAGTCCGAAATCGTTCTGGTAAAATTGGTACAGAGCATTTCATTTCGCGAAGAAATTGCTGCTTTAAAATCGAAGAAAACTCTTTCTAAATCGTTTCGTAAACTCGCTCCGTTTCTGGATGACAACGGAATTATAGTTGTCGGTGGTAGACTCAAGAACTCTAGTTTACCTTATAGACAAAAACATCCTATGCTGCTCCCTCAAAAGCATCGTTTGACTTATTTGCTCATTGAGTATTATCATTTATCAAATCTTCATCCTGGTCTTCAAACATTGCGTTGTTTGATTGTCCAAAATTATTGGATACTCAACGCCAAACGAGCCATTCGTCAAGTTATTTCACGTTGTAATAGATGTTTTCGTGTTCGACCTACATCATTGACTCCGTATATGGGTAATTTGCCCCCTTTTCGAGTCAATCAAGTCAAGGCCTTTTCTGTTGTTGGTGTAGATTTTGGAGGGCCTTTTGCTATTACAATGTCAAAGTCACGCGGAGCCAAGACATATAAAGCTTATATATGTTTATTTGTTTGTTTTGTGACGAGAGCCATACATATTGAGCTTGCATCTGAATTGTCTGGCGAAGCATTTTTGGCTGCATTGCGCAGATTTATCGCCCGTAGAGGGCGCTGTTCAGTAATTCATTCAGATTGTGGTACCAATTTTGTTGCAGGTAGTAAATATTTGAAAAATATATTTCAGGACGTAGCGAAAGAAGAAAATATCGAATTTCGCTTCAATTGTCCATCAAGTCCACATTTTGGTGGCATTTGGGAAGCAGGAATTAAATCCGCAAAAAGCCATCTCACTCGTGTAGTTGGTGAACAAATTTTGTCTTTCGAAGAATTTTATACGGTGTTAACACAAATTGAAGCTGTGCTCAACTCTCGGCCCTTGTGCGAACTGAGCACAGATCCTAATGATTTGAATGCACTGACACCGGGTCATTTTTTGACATTAGAGCCCCTTACATGTTTGCCAGATCCCGATTTTTCTGACATAAAAATCAATCGCTTATCAAGGTGGCAGCTTTTACAAAGAATCAATCGCGATTTTTGGAAACGGTGGCATTTCGAATATCTGAATACCCTCCAACAACGACAAAAGTGGACGAAAGATCAAGCGTCTTTAAATATTGGAACGTTAGTCTTGATTAAAGATGAACTTCAGCCCCCCCTTCGTTGGCGTTTGGGACGCGTAGTTCAATTATATAGTGGTTCAGATGGAATAAATCGCATTGCTTTGATAAGAACGGCATCTGGAACTGTTAAGAGGCCGTTGATAAAGTTGTGTCCTCTACCGTCTCAATAAAATGCACCTTGCATTTTGGTGGGCGGAATGTTTCGTCATCATCATAAGCTCATTTAGTTATTATCATTATCATTTAGTTAGGTATTTAGTTCAGTTATATTTATTGATTTATTGGGAATTAGTTATCGAACAACCCTCGTAGTTTGGTAGTAATGAAATATTTCAGTATCGAATGTTAAGTTTTTTCGGGATTTATCGCGTATGGTAAAAAATGAAGTGAAGAACCATCTTGGCCCACCTATACCAGAACGGGCAGAATCGATTCGCATCGCATACCTATAGTTCGGACTCATAAAAATCGCTCCGCATATAGCGTGATCTAATGGTCCCCGGTTTCGGCACCCAATCGTGGTTTCGCAACCTGTCATCAAGATCCGGTATCGCCCAGTCTACATCCTGGTACCTCTGGAAGTTCAGGCCCAACGCTTGAAGAAGAGTAAGAGATTCTTTATCTTCATTTTCGTTTGCTTTATTCGATTTCGAGATATTTTTTTATACAGTCCATATTTGGTTCATTCAGTGTTATTGATGAATATCAGTAGCAAAAATAATAGATGATTGATAAAATTCAATTTTCTGTTTGATCGTAACAGATAAATCAGATTGATCACTAACAAGTGTCATCATTTCAGAATCGGACGTCAAGTAGGTAATATTATGTTTTGCTTCTCAAAATTGAAGAAGTGAATACTCATTTGATTCTTGTACAATGATAAGTAATGTGTAGGGTTTCAAATAAAAACACGGTATGCATGCAGTGTGTGGATATCTTCTGCTACAAATTTACTGTCACGCAAAACAAAAATACTTATTATCGAAAATACTCAGACACGCCTGTTTCATTTTTCGAATACACATTTTTCAGGCTGGATTCTGAGGTTATTCTTGAAGCCATCACACTGATGACAATATTTTCTAGCTCAATCTATCGATCGAAGACCGTCGTATATATTCATGATTCATCTCATAGAAGGTGCCTTGGGGACAGTTTTTACAAAATATTCCGGATTTGCGAAATGGTGAATTTGTTCCTTACTTTATCTACTTTCTGTTTATTATGGATATGTAGGATCATTGAAGGCATCTATGTATTCCAGTAATTATATGTATATCACGATCAGAATATCCATTTGTAGTATCAACCGAGGTATCAACGCATCAATTATTCATTGTAAACTGGTCAACAGTCGTCACGAATTCATGGTACAGGGAGATCAATCGAAAATACAACTTCAGTTGTGAGCCAAACTTGCTGATGAAGGAACTGACCGCCTTCAATCATTAATTGAGATCTCAGCCCCCCCAACTAGAATCTTTTGAATAGTAACCCCCTGCTTGTGTTCAGGAAGCTCATAAATATGGTACATATAATATTTGCTACAGGGTGAGTCAAAAGGAAGGAAACATTGGCGTCCTGTATATTTGAATATTAATAAATAATATTGAAAAACTGATGTTTCTTGAAATGCTTGATCGATCGAATCTTATTTAGATATTCTGATTGGAACACTGTATATTTGTTATTAAATGTATTAATTATACATCGCACCAGGGTTCTTCGGAACTGATCTATGTGAAACATTGTGTGTGAAAGACAGGTCGAAATGACTGTGTGTATTGGATGTTATCGACGTTTGTAATCTTTTAAAATAAATTCGTTTTTGAATAATCCGTCTTTTTTTTCATTCACAAATTCACTTCAGTAGAGAAATTCAGAGGTGTAGAAGGGTTCCTCAAAACTCATGAAAAGTCATGGAAATTAGACGATATCTAGGATGATTTTTAGTTATATCCGGTAGATGGCACCACTTACATCTCCCCCACACAAGTCTTATCTTCTACTTCAGAAGTCATGGAATTAACAAAAATCCAAGATTTTTAGTACTAGGAATGTCCAGCAGATGGCGCCACTTACATCTCGCCGACACTAGTCTTCTCAAAGTCTCCGTTTTTTGACTCTCTCTCTCAAGAATTATTCAAATAAATAAATATTATCAACAAAAATTCTCAAAAATAATGAATTTTTACAATCAAAGTCGGGGGATTTTAACCCCCCTTAAGGACAATAGATGTCACCACTTACATGTCATACATGGAGATCTTCCGGGTATTGTATAAATAGTCTTCAATTTTGCTATATAGGGGTGGTTGGCCGGGGTAAGGGAGGGTGCCCCCTTCGATTTCGAATGCCTTCCCAAAAATTTTCAGACCAAATGTCCTCTTCAGTTTCACATGCCTTGCCCAAAATGTTCAGACCAGATACTATGGAAAATTCTTCACATATTTTTGTGAATGAAATGAAAAAACCTATTATTTCTGAAATCCTTTATTTGCACACATATCGAACGAATATACAAAATATTTCTATATTATGTTCCATAGTGAAATGGTGTTCTCCAAGGTGTCAGCCATCGCTGTCCGTGTTGATTCAGTCGGAAATAGGTTGAGATTCGGATCACATCCACATATTCGCAGCTAACCTGTAAAAATAATGTCATTATTATAGGAAGAAATGCAGATGCGTCGCAGAATTTCAAATAACTTCGTAGATATCCGAAAACGGTATTTGACAAATTTGCTTCTTCCTGAGATTATTTCGTAGTATATTTTTAAACGGATATTACTCAAGATTTTCACTTCTTAATCCATATATAATGACATTTTCAAGAATGAAAATTGACGTTTTTTTCTTGGATAGATTTTTTTAAACTATTTTTATTGTGTATACTGGGCGTATTTCGGATGATGTCATCAATTTGGTGATGATTTTCAGAAGGTGCCAAAAAGACAAGAAAACGAACTAATGAAATGAAAACTAATGAAAACTTGGTAATAACAGGTGCAACTTCCAAAAAGAAACTACATATCAGTGGAAAATCGGCCATAATAATAATGATAATAATAATAAAAATAATAATAATAAAATTCCAATGAAAATGTTAATCATAATATCAATAGTTGAAATACCGAACCACACATCACACTAGGTATAATATAGGCACATTCCAAAACAAATATATGCATTCGAACTTTGATAGTATTGCTAAAAGCAATAAAAGAGATAATTGGTATACGACCTAACAAGTCAGTATTCGTTTTCATATTTTTTTTTGGGCCAAGGGACAACAAAAGTGAAATTATACTAGCGGCCATTAAGTTATAAAACTCCCGACCAATAGCAACTGGGCCATTTTATCTCAAATATTTATGGAGAGACCATTGTATTTACATTTGTGATTTGCAGTCGCCCCAACCGAAAACGAGAACAAAAACTGCATTCAAGGACACGACAGTTCAAAGATGGCCTCACTTTCAATTCGAACGAACTGAAAGTGAGATTTATCAAACGGCGTACGAGAAGGTTTAGAATGTAACATAGATTCGAGTGATATTTGGATCAGTTCGACAACTGAAAATGCGGATAATTGTTCCAAATATAAGATACTTATCATACCGGGTGACACAGCAGATATAGGTACCCCCCTGTAACTTTCTTAGTTGAAGGAATGAAATAAACGAATTCCCACGACCAAATGAATATAAAAAATGATACTTTTTGGCATCTATCGTTTTTCAAATGACAACTTATATATGTTTGGTATGTATGTATATTCCCCTACAAACTCTGTGAAAGAAACTGAAATCGGTATAATATTGTCAGAATAAAATTTCTTCGATGAGAATTGTAGATATTGACATTTCATCGAAATAAGCTATGAAAATAGTTGAGAACTTGTTTTTGGAAGTTAGCAGGGGGAAAGAGTTCTTTAAAAATTGGTACCATGGAAAATAGTACTCAAGCGCTCTAGGGAGATCAATACACAACTACTACCCGCCTGCACATTTCACTCACTTCCAACGATTTTTGACAAAATCTTGATTTTTTTAAGGACTTCGTATTGAATGAAACACAAATAAAATAACTCTACTGTGACAGTTGTCAAAGTAGTAGGTAGTTCTTACGCGTCATACTAGTTCTAGAAAGCAAAATGCATTTTTATCACTTATCACAATACCTTCGTAGCTTTTGATCGTTAATCGAAATGTTCATTGACATCTGAATGGTTGATTATCTGGACAGACAAATTCTACATTCGCAATTAAATCCGACATAATTATGTAACACAAGCGCCACTTTGAAGGTTCTGTACGTTATTCAAATATTCTGTGTATACAGGTAGAATTATGCATCTGACTCATCATGGGCATATAGATTACTTCTTCATTTAATATTCATCGAATCGTTGACTTTGAAATAGTAAATCCTAAATGATTCCTAGCAGAACTATTACACGGGTAAAACCAGCAGAGGAGAATTAATGCGGAGGTCGAGTTTCAAATCCTATCGAACACAAATGATTCGGATTCATTCTGTTGATCATTAATGATTTCTTGAAAATAAAAGATTATACCTACCTGGCTATTTTTCAAAGCATAGGTTCGAAACGCTCGAATGCAACCGACTCTCATTACAGTTTATAACAAAGAACGACTGAATTTTGAACTTGTAATTTTTATTCAAGGTGAAGCAAGTCGAGAAATCAATCTCGAATGTGACATTGAACGTATTTTTCACAAAGAAGAAAGGATCGGCTATTATTAGGTATTTATAACAACACGTCATTCAACATTTCAGCAAGTTTCGTTCTTTTTTATTCATCATGCCATTACATAAAGAGAACAAAAAACTCCGTTCCATACCAAGATGTGGTGATGTAACGAAATAGCAGATAATATCGTGCGAGTGTGGTCCGATATGATAGGGAGACGAGTAAAACTAGCCGACCGGACTCGAATCACGCAAGACCTCGGCATATTTTAAAAAATTCGCGAATTTCTAGTTCCACCATTTTGTTTGCTGTTCTTCCAAGTCAACATCCCAAACTAGTGCAGGAAACAAATATTATCTAGTTAGAAACGAAGAAGAAGGTTTTCTCGATCGGTTGAAATTTGGTTGAACATTAATTCCATTAAAATATTTATGCAAATCATTTATTTCACCTCACTTCTTCGATGCTGATCAATCAATCCATCCCGTGAGGTTGGCGTCCCTGAAACATGCTTCATTCCATCTCGAACGTTTTCTTCAATCAACAGCATATGAGTCATCCCAAGCCTCTTCCGAAATGAGCAGATCCGATGCTGAAACAAACATTTGAAAAATAAAGAGTCGAAATTATGCAGGATCGCTTGAAACAATGATTTCTCCGCAATTCAGAAAATTTTGCAAGCCAAGTCGTTGGCGAAATTTTCAGCTTTCCCTTATGGATGAACAGACATACAAATATGTTACAGATATCCATGAATTACGTAAAAAAAACTGATTATGTAACGTTATACTTGACATTATCCCAGATGAGAGAACCCCTAAATGAAAACTCTCACCCAAAGAATATCTTTGATAATCGTTCAGTAGGTTTATTGATTCAGTGGTGGTTTTGGAGTACCTACTTTTGAATATTGAGCAGATCTTTGACTAGCATGAGAATTGCAAATTCATTATGTCATCTATGTTATATTCCACTTTCTGAGCAATCAAATATTACATCATATAAGGTAAACACTAGCGGAGTCGGCATAAAAAATGTTGCATATACAATAAACTACTGAAATGACTGGGAGAAAGTAAAACGATATACCTAATCTGGAGTGAATTAATTGGAATTGACTAGAACAAGACTTGATCTGGGATACCGATACCCATTATCACTGAACTCAAAGGATTTGTACCAGATGTATTGAAAAATATCATCAGGAAGAAACACAAATTAAATGTTCGTTAGACTCGACTATCGTTTGATTTGATAGATTTGTCAGAATTGGCATTTTGTGTTCCTAGATGTATGAGTTTTGAAAAAAGAATAGCTCTAAGTTGCGCACTGGCTGAATTTCATTTTAGATTTCAATTTCATTGGAAAAGAAAAATGTGTTCATGCGTTCAAAAATGATTGCAATATTTGATGATGTTGACTGAACCTTTGGAATGAATTTATTGGTATCTTCTAGGGCACCAGAGGTCAAAAACGTTCAAATTCGAAAAAGTTGTTTCTTTCTGAGTGCACTATGATCGCTAAAATATATATATCTGAGAAGAACTGAAAATCGTAGATCAGGGATATTCCTTACAACCCTGTTATGCTTGATTCGATTTTGATAAAAATTTCCTTCGACGGTTTCGAAACCCGAGGAATCCGAAGGTAATGATATATGCTTTATCATGTCCTAGAATTTAAAGCTCTAGCAAAGATCAACAGTGGAAACTGAATAGTGGTAACTCTGTATCTTGATATGTATAATCGTTTCAAAATGATATAGTAAAACCTATCAAGACCAGAGTTCCATACATCATGAAATTATCAATAATTGTATGATGTAAGTATTCGCATACTCTACAGAATAATTGACGGTCATAATTTCACCACATGGATATTGTTTTTGAAAATGGGATATAGTGAATGTAAATACCTATATATGAAACATATATACTGCATAATACCTACCTGCAGAGTTGTTACTTTCACCAAAACCCAACCAAAGACGTTACATCTTACGCAATAGGAATGCACACATAATATAGAAATGAGTTTTGATACTGGTACAGTTTCCCAATGCAATTGAATGTACTGTGCACACACCATATTCCATGTTCTTCCACATTATAGAGGAAAGTTCAATACTGGATAATAATTATGAAATAAAAAATTCAAAGTCGAGTATTAGGCTTGCACAAATATTATCTAGAGGAGTTTTCAAGATATTTTTATTGAAGAAAAGCAAAGTATTTGTGTGTACACTTGAACCTGATAATATCTCAGTACAACAAAATGTTTCTGCATAACCTTTCAGGGCGAAAGTGCAATTCATAATTGGCGAGCCCATGAAGAAAGTTGTGACTTCAGTTTAAATAATCCTTACATAACTTATGATACTGTAAGTACATTCGAAGTATTCTCGCTAAAGGACAAAATAAAATGTCGTGTTTGAATAGGCTGTTTGCATAGACGAAACCTCAAACTATAAATTCAGTAAACACAGTACTATTTCAATGTAATTATATGGTGTTCCCTTACGAAAGTTTGTGTTACCAACGTTTATCTTCATTATCAAAATTGGCAATGACCTCAATATTTCCACGGAGACCTCAAGAATTTAAATATCGACGGTAGACTGTATACAATGGAGAAGAAAATCATAGAGGAGAGTCCACATTGAAACATTTCATCCTTCGAAAAATATCTCAACAAGGGAGAACTGAACAAAGAAAATTTGAAAGATGTAACAGAATTTGACCGTACCCTTTCATCTCAACATTATTTCACTCTGTATTAGATAGCACAACAGCGGTGAACCAAACTGAAAATATATTGTTCAAGGTGATCTGTAAAATTATCTTTCAATACAATATGATTTCCTCACTACACCTATCGATGATATTCAATCATGTCATGAACTAATAGTGAAGGTATGCGGTGAAAAAAATTAGAATGAGTCAACGTATTGACCACAACTCGTTTTCAAAAATAATAACATAAATAGGTAACGATTTTGAGCAAGTAATTTCGAAAAAAAAAAAAACAATAAATACATTACTAAGCTATACACGATGGAAAGCATGTCAATGTTACAGAATTGTGAAACCATACCGTGTTTAAGGCACGACACAAGATATAAGTAATTCATACCTCCTATACTTTACTTCCACCAAAGTGAAATTTTCCAATTCAATGAAACAACTTCCAAAATGATTTCGATTATTTTCAACTTGACATATTTAATCAGACAAATTATTGTATATGCGGATCTAATTATAGGCCTATGTAAGTTCTATGTAATCTCACACAGTCATGTAATTAATTTTAATGAGTAAGGACGGGATAAAACGTTAATTGCCATATGAAAATTAAGACATTCGAGTTGTTATATTGGTAAAAAGTATGTATTATTATTATTCAGAAAGTCCCAAGAATTCAATCAATTCAAACGGATATCGAATTTCTTTCGAAATCACATAATATTTTGAACTGAACAAAAGTTACAGAAATATAAGCTTTCATGTTTCGACTACCCTCAATACACTGTAGTTTGGACAGAGTGCCATAAAATTTTGATGGGTAACATTAATTTCTCATATCCTTGATAATATACACCGAGTTGAATCAGTTGCTAACTCAAGGCTCATATACAGGAAAACACAAGTGATATATCAAATTTGGAAAGAAAATTAATTGGTATTCAAATTTTGGGCAGTCACATATCTGATATTCAAAAGCTTATAAATTTCTGGACTGTTTTGGAATTTTGAAGGAACTAGATAGATGTTCGAAAGTGATTGCAGAATATACAGAATATGCCTCATACCGAGAAAGAAAATATGTTGACATTTCATGTGTTGTTGAATATTACAATCATTGTAATCATTTCCGAGGTTTTCGAATAATAACATTATAGAGAATGGAAAAAACGACATTGTTTCACCGGCCTCATTGTTTTTTTCAATGACAATTCGGCTGTCACTGGCAAAATGACTTTGGCTCGTCAGCATTATGTGATCTGAACAGCAAAAAGAACTAATCCAAACTTAATTGGGCACCGATGGGAATGCGAATGACGACGATAGGAGTGACGGACTTACATAATCGGATATGGGTCGATGGTCACAGCATAGCGATTCCACCGCGACGGGAACATTGCCGAATGGAATGGAAACAGAACATCCTTGAATCTTGGAACATCCGCTGGCGCTCTCTCCTCGCAACGCCTGGCGATAGCGATAGGTTCGAGTTCGAGCTACTGAAAAATACAATTTCGATATAGTTATTCACACAGTTCTGCATGTTCAAATGTATTGTTGCTCCTCTGATATGTTTTCGGGGATTTATTCACTGTAATGTGCTAAATTCAAAGATGACCTCAGTTTTTACCTCTTGCTAAAATATTTTCTTATCATCGTTTTCATGCCACTTATTCTGTCAATTAGGATAACTGTAAAATTTATCTTTTCAATATATCTAGAGCCTAACTGACGGATTTATCTTGCAATAAAGAATACCAATGAATCTTGAAGCTAGCCTGATTGACAGATTATTCTTACAATCAGCTTGAATTTAAGATAGATCTATCAATTAGGATTCAATTTGTAATCCAAAAATATTTTGGAAACACGGGAAATTTAGCTCAACTAACAGATTTATCTCAGATCATTTTATGATAAGCAGGTGATTGCAAGATTATTTCATGTCATAATGAATCTTGCAATTAGCTTTCAAACATTATACAAACTAGGATAATTTAGCCCTGATGATCTAATTTGCAATCCAAATATAGCACGCAAGGTCTACGGAAAATATTTTGGAAACACGGGAAAATCAGCTTCTTTCGCCAGCACCTGTAGTACTATCTCACTATTCAGTTTTAATTGACATATTTATCTCACATTTGAGCTAATTGCAATATTATTCTGTCGATAACGCTGATTGCACGATTTATCTTGCAATTACATCTTAATTGACAGGTTTATCTTCTTCTGAAGAAATATCAACGAATGATTATAGGTATGAACATTCTTGTTGGTATTTATTGCAATCAGGTCAAAGGATTGTTCGAATGTCTGAATATTAGAACGGAATAGTCCGCGAGTTCAATATTTGCATATAATTTTTCTCGATGAGAAGCATCTGATCGTTTATGTCCATTCAAACGCCTAATGGACACAAGTTCCAGAGCCTTTATTGTTTTCAAATACGTAGATTAATTGGTCTTGATAGAAAATGAGTTGGGATTTTTCTTTCTGAAATTCGCTGGAAAATAATCAAGTTCACAGACGTGATATTGACATTCATTGATATTCGTTTCATAATCATTTCAGACCGCAAAAAATTGATTTAATTATAAATAAATTAAATACCATAGACGATCCATTACTTTCAGTGGAGGTGAGGTATGAAGAGGAAGGTGTGACGTACAGTCCTCGTTCCACCAGAAGAAATTAATTCCTATGTTAAAGACATGAAAACGTTTGGGTAATGTTTGACAAGTTTCGGAGGATCAATCCTTCATCATCAGCAAACCTAAAAAGGAATTACTCTAAAGTGGTGGAGAATCACCTCAAAGATTATTCAACAACCATTGTTAGAGAATCTCAAAATGCAACACCCTCACCACAAGATTCGAAAAACAGTTCCAGTACGACTGAAAATTTCACCTAGAAATTTTACTGCAGGTCTCATCACATATGGTAGGCACTTATTACATATTTAGATTGATTTCGTACTCCCACCTTTCCAAAAATCAATGAATCCACTACATTGTGCATAAAAAAAAAACTCAAATGATATCACACAACACAGTTGAGTGAAGTTGGTTACCGAAAATGACAGCTGAAATATTCGAAGATTGCCGAACTTGAAATTTATCTTCATGAAATCACCATAGGTATCTATCAAACCATCTAACGGGTCATCGCTCGGGTATTCTCGTTCCTGACTGCTCTATTTTGAGCTGCGTGGTAGCTGTCGACAATGAGCTGAACTGACATGAAACAGGATTATAGTATACCTACACACATACTACATGAAATTCATCATCGGAAGAGTGTTCAATGATGGTTCAAAAAGACAAAACTAACATGTCGAATTAGAGTCAGACATGAAATGGAGTCAGTAAGGTGGTTGCATAATGAATACAGGGGTGTATTAGCTAGGCTACATGTACCTCCATCAAATTACTTCATCTGCTGGGTCAATACTGTGCACAGAGAAGACAGATTGCCGTTTACTATTTCATTGTATAGTTTCTGCTTGATTTTGTTGATACTTTTTGAAATTTGTTGATGACTGTCTTTGGAACATGTCCAAGGCTTTTTCTGTTGCCTCCGACATTGAAAATATTTTTTTCTCCGACTTTATAAATGACAATTCATCTTGGGACAATTCCCTCTTGGAGAGACGGGAGGAATCGGGAACGCGTTGGGTTTGGATTGTGCGGTGTTTTGCCGCGCACAAGTCTGTTTTGCCGTTGCCGTGTGGTGTGTCAGTCAGATCGAGCAAGACCACTTTCACTTCCCTACAAAGTGGAGACCTTGAAAGTTCCAAACAGGTAAAATCAGTCTCGAAGACAATCCAACCGAGCCAATACACACAACGATCAATTACTTAATACTACCCAACATCGGCTCGCATTACGCCATTTCTTATTTATGGGACTCGCGTACGTTATTCGTGGAGGGCCAGAAAGATTTTTCGGGTGACAAGAGGAAGTTTTCTTCAGAAGGATTCCCATGTCATTTGTTTTTAACCGAAGTGTCGAAGTCTTGCGGACTAAAACGAATATTTAAGCTCTCACGTGTTGGGTGGAACCGGTGTGAGCATAGGCTACAAGATAACAACTCTTTATTTTGTTATGATCGTCTCTAATCGTACCTAGTCGGATTTTTTTCGCATGGGGATGTTAGCGCTGTCGTAAGCTCTAATTCTCCTTCTTTCTTTTAGAGCCATCTTCAATATCACGTACATTAGAAAGATGAACTCTCATGAAATTTGTTGCCACCTAAATAGTGCGCTGCGTTGGTATGAATACTTTGCCGCTGCTCTGAAATGGTTGTGATTCCGTTATCGTGAATAGTCTTTTCTACAGCGTATTTTTGTGGCATTCACAACCAGAATACCACACCACCCACTAAGACTATCACTAAGTTATATCAAAGCTGTTGGAAATGATTGTTGTTGAAGAGATTTCGACAGCACATCATTAACAAACCACAAGTGTGTGCGCAAAATAAGTTGCTGTATATGACGAAGGTTGAGAACAGGTACTGAAGAAATTTGACATTGAAATTTGGTCTGTGAATTATAATATGATTACAAAACGGATTGAAAAATTCATCCGTCTGCAATTTTACTTTTATTAGTGGTGTGGTTTGCATGATCAGTTGTCTCCGATGAATTGAATTTCGAGCTCAATTTCCAAGTCGAGCCATCAGACTAGTTTTCAACAGTTGTAATGAATTGAAAATGTGTATCAAGCGGTGCGCGACGAGCTGACGAGGTTTAGAGGTCGAATTATCAATCTGGGGGTCCAGACTGCAGACATTACGCGATGTAGTGAAAGTGTTATGAGTATGACCACTTTCCCTCGCTCTACTATAACGTAATTCTAACATAACAATGGATTATTGCGATCGCACCGTGCCGTGGCAATAGGCCTTTTCGGTAACCCAACTCGAGTCTACTCGCTTGCTGAAGTTCGTAGTTCCATTTTTGTTGAACCCAGTTCGTGAAAATAGGATGGAGAATATGAATTTGGTGATCGAGTTCTATTTAGGTTTCCAGGGGGTCTAGAGGCGCAAGGCGATAGATCGCATTCTGATTGACAAAGCAGCCAACTGGAACCCATTCAACGTTGGTTTAGGATCTAAGCGCAGCGATTGCTTTTTCCCCTTTGTTAATCTGTGAACACTTTTAATTTCCATTTCAGATAGCAAAAAGTAATGCTATACTATTCAAATTTCATGAGAATTCATTAAAACAAAACTAATTGTTACTGTGATAAAGTAGTGACTCATCTCTCAACCTACACATACTTGTTTCATGAAAATAACTAGTATTTAGAATCACAATTCAAACTCAAATTCCACTATACCGTAGTTCCAAAATTGAGGCGTCTTGGACATTTGTACATGATTATCATGAGTGAGCTCTTTTGAGAAAATGGTCAGCCCAGTAGATGCCAAATCTGGTCAATTAACTAACATATCCTAGACTAATGATTGAACCGAATTTGTTGTCATTCTCCATAGCCCAAGTCTCGAGCCAGATATGAAGCAAATCAATTGATTCCGATTCCTAACACGCAGTCGAGGCGACTAGATTTTACTGTCATCGCCATGTCCATGTCGGCATAAATTTAACATTAACTTATTAAACTAGGTAATTCATTGAGTGGGTACTTTCGTCGAGTCCTTGGGTTATGATTGACACGTGGATCCTCTCTACAATGTCGAAGAGTCGAGCATTTATGATGAGAACTTGTAATTACGTGAGGTGCGTTCATTTACTCTCAAGATCTGATAGATATGAGTTCCTTCAGGTGGAACTCAAATAGCATATTAGTTAGTTTAATAAGATAGTATTTTATGAAAGAAAGAACAGAGCAACGAATGTATCAAGAGAACAACTGAGGCATCTTCTGATGTCTCTCAAAATGATTGTATTTTCATCAATTTATGAAAAAAACATCATCTCGATTATCATGAGATTTGGTACCTGATACCAAGTTTTTTTGCAATCGCAAAATAATTCATGATAATCTATTTTATGCTTGAATTTCATTACAATATATTTATGAAATATACGAAGAAAATTCTGAAAAGAAAAAAAATCAGCTTCTATCAACGAGGCGTACTAGATGATCCAACGATTGAAAACTCTGTACTCGTGGTCCTATCCAACAGATTTAGGAAGGATAACGGATAAATAAGCTTCCAGGAGGGAAAATGAAATCAAAATTTGATAAGGTTGCCAGATTACTGGAAAACCATGGTAACAGAATTTGTCATCAAAGGGTAGCTTATTTTTATTTTTTATATATTATATTTAGCATTTATCTATATCAGGTCTAACATTGATCGGTTGTGCGTTTTGATCTGTTTTTCCACGATTTATTATATATGATATATGATATAGGACATATTATATTTTATTTCTTATACTATATATATTATATATCATGAATTACTATTATTATTATTATGAAGGGATAGTTAGATAGATAGTTAGATATTCCCATTTTTGCATAGGCCGAGAGAGGCTCGGCATTGCATCTCTCGACGTATTACACAACACCGACGGTCCCCCCCCCCCCTCCCCGCTCACGAGATGCGGGCATTGTGAAAGTCCGATCGCGGCCCCAGAGCGGGCCCCGATCACACGGCTGGCGGCAGTGTTGCCGTTTGCCTGATAATTATCCGATTCGCGGACAATTCCATCCTGTACCTGTAGATCCTTCCTAAGCGAGTTCGTCCGATATTCGGATTTCTCGGTGTTTTGTCCTCACCACAGAGCACACAGCACACATCTCACAGTGCATGGTGGAGATTGACGACGTTCGGCAATCTTCATCAGATGGACTTGATCAATCTTTGTGGTGTATGGTCATGTTCCTTCCCAGTTGAACAAAACTCGCTTCGAACTCATCATACTGAACATTGAAATGAGAAAAAATAGATAGTGAGTGAATATCTACATATATACTATGACGAGTAGAAAGTTGTTGATTATTTTCCAATTTCGAAAACCGGATAATTCGAACTTTCCGTTTCGGCAACACGGTCTCCGTGGCTGAGCGCTGCCCGCGGTGAAAGCAAACCGAACGCTCGCAATTCGCACCGACACCGAAACGACGGCCGACGCCGAGACGGTCGGCTGACGCTGACGGCTGACGGTCTCTCCTCTCCTGCCCCGGTCAGCCTCAGCGACCGAGCGAAATACGAGAGTCTTGTGGTGACACGCGAGGAGGAACGATGTAAACTTTCAACCGCACTTAATTTTCTATAAATACGAACGAATGCAAGTGAAACTGTCAGAAATGCACGTAGTGTACAAGTATCTTTTCCTACGGGCATGTACAAAGTAGAACTTTTCCGCATGCACTTCCATGCGCAAATTCACACTTTTTTGCACGCCGTGTGGATAAGATTTTTCCCGCACTGTGTGCCGAAAAGCAATACAACTACAATCTCGTATATACTTTCTGTAAGTTCTTCGAGGAGGTGGTACATTCATTTTTCAGCTTTTCGTGGGATTTTCTCTCCTCGTTTCTAAAAAATAGAGTAGAAGTTATTCAAAAATTATTTCAATATATTTGTAGCAAGGAAAGATTTTGTGATCTGCCCCAAAATGTCACTGCGCTTGAAATTATACATTTAGATACCTAAAAGAGAAATTCTCTATTGGTCAGTGACACCTTGTTTTTGAAAAATTTGGAAATACACATATATTTTATAAGAATAAAACCTCTACTTATCTTAGTGGACGTTTCGGGAACGAATCTGCTCCCGTTCTCAACACAATTAAAATATTTCTCCTTTAGGTATCTAAAGGTTTCAAGCGCAGTGACATTTTGGGGCAGATCCCAAATCTGTCCTTACTACAAATATATTGAAATAATTTTTAATAACTTCTACTCTATTTTCTCGTATATTATTCGGGTAAAATTATATTTATTTCAGAATCTGTGGATTATTTTATGCAATTTGAGCCCGTCGCAGGTGTTTTATTCTCCAACACGTTTGAGTCGTAATTCCTGATATTTGTATTTCAGATTTGAAAATGATCATGATATAAATGAACTGACTCGATGTGCAATCAATTTGCATAATGTCAATAATTATTCCGATATGAATATTATCAACAACTATTTCATTCCTACCTCATTATTTTTATTGTTACATACTTTTTCGTTGTACAGTTCTTTTTTCAGGTGTAATCAAAGTGTCACTTAGCGCACATGTCGAGAAAATACGTATTCTACAGGTCAACTTGCACGAGTGGAGATCGGTCAATAATCTCTAATCTCTGATTCGCATTGCGGGAATATTCGATGAGAAACAAACGACCATCGTCGGCCATCGTCGTTCGTCGGTCCTCTTCACGCCTTACAGCTAGACTCCGGCGAGCGAAATACGCATATCGCGCAGGGTCCGCTCTTGGCGACCTTGAAAGCAGAGAAAGATCGTCGCTGGCGAACGAGCGACAGGAAAAAACCCGGTGGAGGGGGACGGCGAAAGAAAAGAGGGGAAAGTAAAGGGAGAAATTAAGAGTTAAGTAGTATTATGTGCGATCCCGTGAGCAGCCGACGCTGATAATCAATCCGCAGATAATCGCTACGCGTCATCCCGATGGCACCGGCGCGACATCCGATCCTCCAGGACCCAGCCGCCGCGCTCCGACGGACAGGATAGTCGGCTAGCTAGAGAGTTTCGCGCTCCGGCTGAAGGCTCTCGCACTTCGCACTCGTTCACTTTTACTTTCATTTGTGGCGCAACCCGGTGTTGAAAACCCGTGCCCCAAAAATACACTGCACCGCAAACCGCGATAGTCGAGTCGAGTCGAGTGCCGTACGCGAACGTACTCAATTCGGGACGGTGGCGATTTGTCCGGCGAGTGTGCAAGTGCGGTCGGCCACTGTGGACGGACTGTGGACTGTGGTCTGTGGTGGAGCTATGGCTCGGTGTCCAGGTGGTGTATCGGTATCGGCCGCTGTAGCTGCTGGCCCTCACGATTCCCATGCTCCGGGCGCCCTTTAGGATTAATCTCTCTCCGGGTAAGCCACCCGCCTCCCGCCTTCTGCCACCGACCGACCGACCACCTGTCGCCCCAGCTTTCCCGCTGACGATGACGACCACTTGTCGATCTCGGTGCTCCTGTTGACTGTTGACAGCTATTTCGCGCAGCCTGGCAGCGCGCCTCGTGCCGTTCGCTTTCAGTTTCTATTATGTAACTTTTATTTCTATTATTTTCGTTGCATCATCGTTCATTAAATATCACTTAGCTAGGCATATGACTTCAGACTCGTTCGTTCCGTCGTTTATGGGTCATCTGCGATGCTCGCATGCTCCGCAGACGACCCAATCGTACAGGGCGACTCAGAAACTGTTGTCAAACATCGAATTTGCGCAGGAGCGTCTGCCGGAAAATCAGCTGGCGTCTTCAGGGAGCCTGAGAAATTTCCACGCACGAATCAGCTGGGGAATCAAGCAATCTATCACCCTTCTGAGATCACCTTCATTGATAATCAACATATTTCGAAAGATCAGACGATCACCATGGAAATAACACATCCGAATATCTGAAAAAGGTGTCCTTTCTCTCTGATACAACACTTTCTTCACAATTTTGCCGAATTCTCGATAGTGCAATGATTTATACTGAGAATAAAATGACAACTGGGCTTGTTTGGTTTCATTACCACATCATGAAACATGGAATCTGATGTGAACCAAACAGATCTCAAATCACAATAAAAAAACAACGAATGGTGTTGCTACTTTCATTCCATCTAGCATCGAAATCATTCAACACAGCAAAATATTATTCGACACATTTTTATTCAGATTTTATCCACATCCAAATGATGTCAGATGTTCCTTCGTTACAATACGAGACTGAATAATTTCTGAAACAACTGTTCCAACTTCAATGATGATAATATCAACAATTGCAATACTCAATAATAACCGAGCAGGGCAGTCTAACTAATAAACTTTGCTGAATCAATGTCTCGAATAGATAATCGCGTAGAATAGTTTCATTGCAAGGATATTACATCAAAGTACACCGAGAAATTCAAAATATCATCAACTATTTTCATCATTCGTGTGGAATGCAATCATCATTGGCTAATCCATTCTGGAATTCATATCCATCATTATCACTGAATGTGCAAGGTATTGAGTTGGTGGTAAATCCATCCATGAAAGATTCTATTGTCAATATTAATCATGGATCGTCAATGCTTTATAGATCAAAAGTGCAACACGATCAAATTCTTGGATCAATTTGAAATAGGAAATTAATGACACTTACCAAGCGATATTATGAAGCAACTTTATGGAATTCGAAATGGATATGTAAGGTTGACATTGATGCCTAGTTAGAATCAACCGTTTGGTAAAAAGGCCAGAGAGTACGGTGCAATTGTCTGAGAGTATTCTCGAATACCAGTTAAAAAAATCACATCGGTCAAGGCAAGTAATAATATTATATAAGTATAATTAATCGAATTCCATCTCAACTTGACTCATTTTAATTATGTATCACATTTTAGTGGAATAAATATTTGCGTGACACATATAAACCACAACTACTAATAATCCATTTAGTCATCATCAAACACATTTCATTCGCTTCAAATGTCAATATTTGCTACTGTGTTTCTCAAGCCAACCAGATAAAATCATGTCGGTAATAGGTTAATCTCTCATGTGTATAGGATTGGATAATCGGTTTGCGATCTTCTCCAGTCTGTCGCTAAGAGAATCGTGAAGAAGAAAGATAATACAAACGTGAAATAGTGATACACCTTATTTATTCTTCAAGTGTTGCTCGAATAGTTGACAGATTGAAAAATGCATCGGAAGCGTCGTTTAATTGCCATCTGTCGACTGAAAATTGAGCAAGAAAAATAGATATCGTTCGGTTTCAGTTTCGACTGAGACCTTCGAACAAATGGTGAAATATTTATATTTAAATGACCATAGGAAACCAAGATATAATCAAGAAGATAAACATTATTATACTCTCGGAAACTCTCAAGAAGTCTCAATTTATCGAGCACTTTGTTAAGTTATATTTCAAACAAATTCAACAGGATCACCAGTGGCCAACATTTTGGAATTAACATTGTTAATCATAATAATACGAATGATAGCCGTCATAATTCAATTATCCAAATTGTGTTATGTGGCCGAAATAGTATTAAATTATCTCGAAATGATCTTAACCACTTGAAACATTTCGGATTTGCAATTTTGTTATGTCATTTCTCAGTTTGCTAATATTTTGTCAACTCCACTACTGAAAATGATTGAAACTCAGTTAATTATCCGTTTGTATCAAACTAGCAGAAACACTGTCTGAAACATATTTCATGTAAATTCCTCAAATTTCATTTCCACAGATCCATTTATGTAGAGGAAAATCAAGTTATTCAGATTTTTTTATCGAATGAAGAGTGAAAAATTACTGATTACGAAAATGACTTTTATCATACTGACTTTTACACCTTCAGAAAAATGTGTTTTAGGTAGTTTCTTTCGATTGATAATAAATACAGAGTTGTAAATGTGAATAACGATTTTTCTGTTCAACGGATACGAAAAATGATTCTCAATGATTATGTGTAGGTGATACATTAGTAATATACCGTGTGACACAGGAATTCGAAGAGATATCATATTGAAGTTACCTCAAATTAAAATTCAATCGTCACTCTGAATTCCAAATCCCTTGTTTTTCTTCGTGCCTCTTCAATCCCTGCAGCTCATCTGAATCTGAATCATCTGAAAATAACCAACGATATTGTGTGAACTAAACGAAATGATCAATATTTTATCAATCAGTCTTTATAATTCCGAAGGAACTACCTGCCCTAGCAAGATCATTCCATTTGGAAATATATAATTGATTTTTTTCCTCCGAATACTTATAGGCTTGATAATATGAATATGGAAAAAACTCCAAATAATATCATTTAACTAAATGCTCTGTGGAATTCAAGCATAAATAGATTATGGAAATTTAACAGCCAGTGATTGTGATACATGGTCCGATAGATAATTCCAAGACATATATGGAAAATATACAAGGTGATATTCGAAATAAAAAAGTTTGGGTAACCACCGGTCAACAGGTCATTGTTCTTCGAAATCATTTATTGTGCATCTTCTGCGAATTTCAGAATTCTATTTCTCCTATTATTATTGTCTCGTGTATCACCCGGTATATTGTTAAGGCAGTAAAAAAGTACCGGAAAGGAATCTGAAATATTCAATTAATTCTACTATTGATCGAGTTGATTGAGTATGTACAGTAAACCTCTCTTTAATGGCAGTAAATATACTATAAATCATTGTAAGAGCGGCAAGTACAGGTAGTACATTGCCATATTTCATGTGAATATTAACGATCGGATTCGTCAAAACACCTGCCTGAGTTGTGGAAATTCAATATCACTACCGTGCCAGATGAAATTTCGAAAGAATCTATATAATATGCATAAATATTATGAAGTCTATTGTGGTTTATTTTCACTTTCCGCAGAGACAAATTCTGTGGGCGAGAACATTTCCATTGGCTGCATAGCAATAAATTCAGACGAGTAAATGCTATCCCAAGGAGAGGCAAGAATCCTGCGAAGTCAACTGAACAAAAGTGAAAAATAACTCAATATAGTTTTTTCTTTCTATTTCACGTCATTTGCCTCAAGAAACACGTGCATCGAAATAGCTCCTCATAGAACTTAAATCACGATGATTTACCATGTGCTCATACAATTCTGGATACTTTGCACTGTTTCTTTCGGAGCATTCTTGTGACACATTGTAAGAACGAATTGTTACATGCATTACTTTTTGTCCAGTTAAATTATTCAGAATAGTGCGGAGCTCGTGCATCGTCATATTTCACGCGAATCAAGTAACTCGGATTTCGTATGAGAACGAAAGTTTAACCGAAGATTAAGAAATGTGCAACAACTTTGAATGAACACCTGTAGCGCGAGATGATGATAATAATGCATGGAGGCGTGCCGTTCTGTAAATGAATGGAATCTGGCTTCTGGACGGAGTTCTCTCATTCACTTAGTATATACAGGGTCACAAGATCGATGGAAATTCATACATATTTATTTGCTTCATGAGCGATTTCCATCTCGCAGTACATATTCCATTGGACAAAGGTGTGTAGGAAGTCTCGCCCGTATTCAACAATCAAATATGAACAGCTATAGAATAATCATTTTAAAATGCCCATGATTCATCATCGTTTTATAATACTTGTTCGTTCAGTTGGAGAAAATCCGCTGCAGAACTACATTTTTGTATGTAAATTTATTATAAACATTATTGCTGCCTATATTAACTTATTATATAATGTAAATATAATTAACTGGTAGAAAAATTCCAACCATTAGTTGATATACGACAATTCTGTGAACTACTGTGAAGTCTTGGTGATAATATACTCGATAAAATATGTACCTTTCATCATGTTATTGAATATTTCATTCGGAATTGAGGTAAGATTGAAAATTGAAATATCGCCAGCAAAATACACGAGATTATCCACACTGAACTGGACCCCGAAGAAGGCTTCTCTCAACTATAAGTACCAATTGGAGAATTTCAATTAACAACAGGAAATTCAAGGCTTTGGTTTCCTGCAATTTGAAAATTCATCATTTCCGATTGTTAAATGATCAATCCCAATTAGCTCCTTCTGTGACGGTTGTAAAACTTTGGAAGGCTATTGAATCGCATTGAAACAATAGCCAAAATGACATAATATATCATAAAATGTCTGTATATGAGGTGAAGTCATGCGCTAATGATCACATTTGAATGTAATGTATGGATTTGCAGCTCTGAGATCTGCCTACTATTTCGACTACTCGAAGTTTAAGCAAATTCTGGACCTTGAGGTTAGCTCACATTCAAATAGGATTAGTGAGATTACCGAAACAAAACTATATTTTTGTTTATATGAACAACACATTTCGAATATAAATATACAATATTCAGTGCGAAATATTGCATCTCTAACTTTCCTGCAAGGCCCAGCCGAGCCATAACAATCCATTATAAATAAACATCGTCCTTTTCTATCACATGTCGCCTACGAGTTGGCACAGACATAATGCCTTCCTTGTGGAAGTTTTCAGGCTTCTGATTGTAGAAACTGGTCCAGTCCACTTGTGATATGGTCTTCGAGCTCCTCAAGCTTCAATCCTCCATGAATTTCAACATTCCGATGGGGCATTGTATTTCTTCCACAGTCGGCTTCTATGATATTTTTTCGTGGACACTTTTGCCGACGTTAGTCAGTGTTTTTGATCTTGTTTAATTGACATTACCGAGAGGATCATTGGCCTGCCGCAGCTTCAAAAGTATTCACCATTGTGTTACTACCATCGCTTGGTTAAGTTCTTCCTCTTCTTCCACAAGCACTCTATTGAGGTGTGGTGGAATCCAATTGATTCCTCGAGACTTCTTTTGCTGAGGTTGATCACTGTCTTTGTCCTTGCTCGACTGAGATCTTGCCGAGATCTTGGCTTGCCGCAGCTTCAGAATTATTCGCCTCTGTGTTACTCTCATTGAGTTCTCGAGTGTTTCTTGGAGATGGGAATTCCCGAGGCTGAAAAATAGTTGTGGCCTCATCTTCATGTTCATCAGCATCAACTCAGGAATGCTCTGGCATCCAGAGGAGGATCACTTCGTTGTTCATGTCTAGATCATTCAGTTTTTATAGCATCTTCTTCTTCATAGTTGACTTTAGAAGAGCTCAACACATTGATGAGCTCCGCTGATATGGGACAGGATAGGACAGGATATTCTGTTATCTCCCATCGAGGGTCAACTGTGAGCACCTTCCTATGGCTCGGAGTATTCGGTGCGAGGCCCGAAGATTCTTCGATCCGGACAATAACTTCACTCCTCGAATCTCGTCGAAGGGGTCGTCTCCTGACCATCCGCATGTACTTTGCAGGCTGTCCTTTTGCAGGTCGTCCCTTCGCAACCACCGTCTCCGCCATGTACTCAGAGGACCACGACGCGCACGGCCTACTGACCCTGCACTACGGCAAACACCATGCGACCATAGTCGACGAGATCAAGACCTGCTTCGCGTCGGAGAACTACGCCGACATGACGTTCGTCTGCGACGACGGGACGTCGCTCAGCGCGCACAGGCTCGTCATGGCGTCGGCCAGCCCGCTGGTGCGTCGCATCCTGGCGGAGAACGCGCACGCCGACGGGCCCAGCGTCGTGCTGATCCCCGGCATCGAGAGCGACCACCTGAGACACCTGCTGGACTTCCTCTACAACGGGCAGGCCTGCGTGAAGGTACGTTTCCCGGTAACCTGCGGGCTTTTCGCAGGGCTCCCTGCTGAGGCCCCAGGCTCTTCGAAGAGTGCTTGGATATGGAATTCCAGGTGATTGGGACTAAACATATTATAAGAGGGTTGTTAGGACTTGATAGCTCTCTTTCAAACCAAATTGATAAAAATGTTGAACAGTCCTATGCAATGGATCCATCATAGTATTTCAAAACATCTTGATGAGATTATTAGACTTGCAATCAACTCATTTCGAGGCCTAATGAAACAGCAGAACTATCAGATGCCTTCACAAAACCTTCATACATTATTGCATTCATTTTTTATGAAAAACAAACACTCTCGCATCCAAATTTTTTGATAGGGGGCTGATCGAAGATTTTTTTTTTTGAAAAATTCGAGATGGAATTATTTCAATATCAAAACCGTGATCAGCACCCCATATTTACGTCATATGATTTTGAAGGTCATGGAAAATCAGAAAATGATGAAATATTTTTTTCAATTCTCCGCAATAAAATATATTTGGAACCTAGGAATTTTTTCGATATTTTTGCCGTAATCTGGGGGTCCAATGGAATATATCTGAACTCAAACCCTTGTGAAGTGGTAACATTAATGGATGAAAAAAATATTCACGGCCATACAGTTTGAGGTGCTGTACTCAGCTGTGAGAACTGATTTTTTCGATTTTTCGAGAATGGATTTTTTGCCATTTTCTCCCCTGTTTTGATAGCTGGGGGCCCTGACATTGGGCGATCATGAACAATTTGGATCGTAAAATTCGAAAAAAAAATATAACATGATTTTTCCGATTTTTTTTCCTTCAAAAAATGATTGAACACCGGAAGATACATAATCAAGAGGGGTAGAAAAAATCGTGAAAAATTCCTCACTCCCTAAAACTTCCTGAGACCATATTTTTTTGACAACTCGCATTTTTCTCAGAAAAAATTGAAATATGATTTTTAGAAAATTCGAAGAGGAGGTCGGGACGACAATTTTTTGGGAGTAATCCAGGTGCGCTGAACACGTTTTTGAGATGAAATTCTGAATTTGATGAAAAAAAATATATACCCCTTCCCCCCCTGAAAAATTCTGACGCCATCGCTTTTCTCGTCGAAAACCAGAGAACACGTATATTTCAGATTTTTCTCTAGACCTACCATAGCTTGTGACTCGAATGTGGTCCACCTCAACGTCGGCAAAATTTGATTCTAGTCGAGCGAACTGGACAGCATCCACGAGCTGTTCGAGCTGCTCCAGATCAAATCGGACGTGTGGCAGTCTTCCGGCTCGGAAGAGGCCAAAACCCAATCCGAGGACGACGGCAGCTGGCAGCCGGAAAAGGACCACCCCGAACCGATAAACGTGAAGAGAGAGACCGACGACGACGAGAAGGAAGAGGGAGAAATCAAAGACGACGACGAGGAGGACGAGGAGGAGGACACGGCCGACGACGACGACGACGACGACCACAACCAGGAGGAGCACAGCTCGGGGTCGCCCAATCCCGTCAATTTGTCTCTCAACACCAAGAATAACGACGCCGAGGACAAAGATAACGAGTACGAAAACCACACGGAGGTAAGTTCGTTTTTGCTATACTCGAAACGCCCGAAATGTTTTCTCTCCCTCTCTTTCTCTTTCTCGCTGACACCAGGAAATGTGATTAGGCCAATCAGCACCGCGGCCATAGACACACGGCATTTCTTGTGTCGCAGGCTATAAGTGTACTGGTATGTATTCCACACATCAGGATTCATCAATTCTTGGATGACCGGAAGTTCACTCAACTTAGACCGTATTATTATTCGGAATCACTTGAAGTACTTGATATTTCGCAAAAATACCAAACCGAAGTATTGAATTTTTACTCACCCAGGTAGGATTTGGTGGATGCGCTGCGCTGCCACCAAAATCTAGAACGATCTCGTATCGCAGTCACTTTCGTTGAAATCTTGTCCAAGTTTTTGTCCTAGAATAAAAAGTGATTGCTGATAAGATGAACTGTAGACTGTATTCGTGCATTGATTGTTTTTGAGATTCAACAATAAAATGATTGATTGAAAATTTGACGACTAGTTTTTTTTTATCTGTGGACAACATAACATAAGTTCATACAGGGTGGCTCTCTTGTATGAGTATACTATTGCTTTCCAGGTCAGTTGAATTAGAAAACATATGCCGCTTGTATAGCTCATTCAATATGCATTCACGGTGTTGCCATATCAAACGTGGTTTTTGAGTTATTATTCTGATAATACTGCAAAATATTCAATCCCAATAAATTTCTGAAAATATTCGTGATAGAGAAAAAACTCCAATGACAGAGCTGTATAATTTATCAGTTCCTCTAAACCGATCTATGGATCAGCTCCATGTATTTTTCAACACTTCACTCATCAAAAGTTGCTCCAGTTGGTGTAACATATAAACAAATTTGAACATGAAAAAATACTAAATCAATAATGACCATCATCATATTATTACATTGAACATCGTTAGAAAAATGTTACCTAATTGAATGCACGAAGTACCTCCCTTGGTTTCTCAGATGTTTCCTGATAATTCGCAGTATGTTATTTACTTAGTGATCATATACTGAACATCTCAGGACAACAGTGTATGCATCTAAACGAGCCGCCTTGTATGTCTGAACCCTCTCTTGAATGTTTGATTTTTCGAACGCAGAAGCCGCCGGACCGAAAGGGCACAGACGTTTTGAAAATAGGCCAGTCGACAGTGAAAATCGCGCCCAAAGTCCAAGAACTGTCGCAGTTCCACCATCACCGGATGAAACGAAAAAATGCGTACATAGGTTGGTATACGAGTAATAGAGCTTTGCGGAATGCAAAACATGAGCGCGTGTTCGAAACTTGGCAATAAATCTGCTGGCATCCAAAAGGATACCGTATTTCATAGTCCCGTCAATAATGTAGCAAAATCTGCTGTTATATCTACCTATATTTTTCCACTGATGGAAACGCTCCAATTTGTTTCTGAAATATCGAGAACGAACGGTTTCATAACAGTACAAGTACATTGATACTTTAATAGTTATGTCTACTATCATGATCCACTATCCAAAAACGCAGATGATTTATTGCCAAGTTTCGAACAAGTCCTCATTTTTTGTATTCCATATAGCTTTGATGCTACAATAGTTGTCGTAGCATTCCAGAAATCCTGATTGATGAATAATATTTGGAGTGTTTGTTATTGATCGCAGTCATCAAGTTTTTTCAGATCCAAATATGTAGATTTTCAACACATTTTCTAGTTTTCTGCTGAAGAACCTCGCACCGTATCAATGAAAATTGGCTTTCGGCGAATTTGCTCGAATTTTGTATGCTGAAGTAGACTTTATGAAGAATATCAGCAATGGCCTCTGTTTTTGGAACTAGCCTGTAAATCACTAAAATATTCGCTATATTTCGACCCACGCTGTATATCGCAGAAATTCTTATACTCTATAACGGATCTGTATCGGATTTTGCAATAATAAATGCATGGTTTATTCGGTTCTTGTATCTCATGGAATATATTCAGAATGGTCATTCGAAATATCAAAAAAAGTGTATTGAATACCCCGTATAATCTAAACTATTCGATCAGCATCACGAGTTCTACAAAATATCCAAAATTCGAGCAATTCTCGGAAAACCAATTTCTACCATCATTATTTCTATAACAATTATTCTAGAGCCGATAGACCTGAAGCAACAGGACGACTTCTCGAGCCTGAAACCTCCGATGGCCGACCACAAGTTGATATCGCTCGTGCAAAGTCCCGACAACTACGTGGTGACGCCGCACAGGAAACGGAGGCCAGGCTTCCACAATTCTCCGGCTCAGAACCCGCCCTTCGTTCCCTACTCCCCCTCCTATATAGAAGACCCCACGCACCATCATCACAGGTAAATTAGGCTCGAGGCGATTCATTCATTCAGTGGACTGTCCCCGCCATATCAAGTTCGAATAATGTTTAATTGAGCGGCAAATGCGAAAATAATATGCCTTGTACTATTGCAGCAATGCGCCGTTCATGGCGGCAGACATTTCGCGATCACATTCTCATTCGCAGTGGCATCTCGAAAAGACCACACAAAAAACGGAACAGACTGGTTCGGATGAGGAATTGCAATCAAATGAATCACCTTTGTTGACTTTGTTCTCCTAATTCGATTATAATAAACCTGCATATTTATTCTCGCCATAATGAATTTCTAATTGAATCCATAAACAAATACATATAAAACGAAGTGGACCACTCCAACTATATAACTATATAATATAAAGTTGAATAATGCATTCATGTTAATTTCCGAAATTTTATGGAGGAAGAAAGTTCAGCTCATGTGAAAATTAGACTCACCGAGGCTGACAACATTTGTTTGAATATATTTCTATAGGCTGACAAATGTGGTTCATCTTATGCAAGCTTATCTTCGTTAAGTCGGATTCTTTTCAGACCACCCTCGTATATTCATATAGGACATTCTGATGATGTTGTATTGTTCATGACATTTGTTTCGCGACATATTCCACCTCTTCGTATTATCATCATCACCATCTCCCCCGACAGGTACAAGAACCTGCCCCCGTTGCTGGCCGCCCACCACCCGCTTTCGCTGTCCGCCCCGCCGTACCTCGTCGACCGGACGCACACGCCCACGCCGGGCCAGCCGCCGGACGCGGCCGGCGACGGCGTCGCGCCCAAGTACCGGCCGCCCAGCGCCGATCAGGGCGTCGCGCCGGACGCGTACCAGCCGTTCGAGCACACGTGGGGCGCGTGGTCGCTGTGCCAGACGCAGGTCAACGCGCCGGCGCCGGCCGGCGACGAGGCGAGCGACCGCCGGCCAGCCTTCGAGCCGGCCGAGAGCCCGTCGCACTCGAAGCAGCCCTTGCCAGCCGTGCAGGCAAGTCCGATATTTGTTCCTTGAATGTTAGTTGCGGTGTTTGGTTGTCTGTCCATTGCGAGAACTGCTTCACAAAAACTCCTACCAAGCATTATTCATCAATGGTAGAGCATATTCGAGTTATTGTCTGCCTAGTGAAGTTTCTCCGGATGCTTCGATTTTCCTTTCGGGTTGTCGAAAGATAAGAAACTTTTCAACATTTCTTCGAACCTTGGATTGGACTCTGGAACTCTGGAGTCTCTAATCCACTTTTTCAGTCCTCCCCATTCCATCACTATTATGGTGACAGCTTCAGATCCGAATCAGAGTCACTGACTTACATTTCGACCGAGATTCCAGTTAGACTCCTGGTTGACAATTGTCGCATCTGGCTTCAACTAACATTCCTTTAAGTAAGTCCTTCCCATTTTACGTTCCGATTCCCAGATCTCGAACCATTGTTGTTGTGTCAAGGTTAACAAGAATTCAAGATGACTATGGAACTATAGTTTGAAGTTTGCGCAGTAGGCAAACCAGTCAATTTCAGAGCAGTTTTTGATATTTTAAAATTTGTCAAGGGCATGTCACCTGGTGCAAACTTACTCAAGTAGAGCTGAAGGGTATAGGTCCAATAATCAATCTTCGTTTGACAGGTGCGCGAGTACCGTTGCGAGTACTGCGGCAAACAGTTCGGCATGTCCTGGAACCTGAAGACGCACCTGAGGGTGCACACGGGCGAGAAACCCTTCGCTTGTCGGCTGTGCGTCGCGATGTTCAAGCAGAAGGCCCATCTGCTCAAGCACCTGTGTTCCGTGCACCGGAACGTGATCTCCTCCAACGACGGCAGCTCGGGACGGTTCAACTGTTGCTTCTGCCCTCTGTCGTTCGAATCCCTCCCGGAGTTGATAAGACACTTGTCGGGGCCGCACAATAATTTGCTCCTGAGCAAGAACATGCACGAGCTGAAGTGATCCTCAAGACCTACCAGTACCGGTCCAGATGGCATCTCGTACGGCCTCGTCGAAATCTCCCATCCATCAGATTGACAGATAGCGACAGATCGGGGGATTATCTCAGTTAAACTTTAAGGGCCGATTGCAGAAAACACGCAAGCCTCAGCTGATGAGTAAGACAATATAATTCTCGAGTCCTCCAAGATTTCTTCAAACAGATGAGTCTCCTTGTAGTATCTTGTTCCATAGCTGTTATACTGTGAGGAGGTCAGTTTCCTCCACGAGGTCCAGCAGTCTCCCTTCGAGATCTTGTTCGGAAAGATGATTTGTGAAGTCGTCTAGCCTTGCTCTAGAAAATTAGATGAGAGACTGAATCTGTCTCACTCCTGATGAATTAGCTGAAATCATAAAAACCTAAAAATCTGTCGGTATCTGTTGGTCCGAGGGGGCTTCGAGATCAGGCGGTACGGTCCGATTGCGGAATGGCTCGGCTCACATAACAAACATTCCAATGCCCACTGATGAGGTCGTACAAAATATCTGAGGACGACCTCGTCTTGTGATAATGCTGATCGTATCAGTGACTTTTCATGTATCTCGCGTGGACGTAGTTGTAGTTGGTTACCCTCAGGATGTGAAACGATCGACCTGCAGGGAGTGGCACCGTGATATCGGGACCAACAGGAGTGCCTTCCACTATGATGAACGCCTTTGTCAAAAAAATGTGTTATAGCTGTATTGTCTAGGCATAATCTCGACCGATGTGTTCAATTTGACTTTACGTACCTAACTACGCGTGGTGTGTATGACAAGTGATTTTTTATAACGATTCATTTCGGCTGGTCCGATATCAATTGCAAATGTTCATATAAATTATTTATCGATCATGTTATATACATCACAAGTGGAATAATTTTTTATACATTAACAAAAAATGCCATGTGCTGATGTCACCTCGGAATTCGGCTGAATCTCAGGACTAACTGGACGAATAATAACTGTTGAAGCATTTTTTGTTTCTGTACGTTAACACTTGTATATTAATTGCTATAAAGTTTTTACTATAAAACTGGAACATACGATCGTATATTTTTTCAATATACACACCAAAGAAGTAAAAATTAAGTTGAAATACAATCTTCGTAACTTATTCATCTCTCTTATCTGCTCTCAATATTTTTTCTCGAAACGATAGGAACTTTCACGGAATGTGAGAGTATATACCAAGGCCATGCTAGCTAGTTCTTAGTGATACTTTTATTACAACAATCTGGCCCTCATCTCCTGATTTTTTTTTCAAAATCGAAACGCACATCTCATCGAAATTTAATATGAATGAATTCGTTTGACACGATTTTTTTTTGAAACGTGGTACAAATGTGGTAACTTAGTAGTTTTGTTAGATTTGTTAACTGTAAATAATTAGATTGTAAATAGTGTAAGTATGAAAATAAAATATTTTCTCTTGTATATATTTCATTCGCCCCACCCGAGTGAAGCAACGATGTATCCGCAAGGCTGCTCGCTCTGAAATCTCTGAAAACTTATTTATTATGCCATCATTTCGACACACAATCTTGTACACAAATAGTTTCAAGTACGGAACGCAGATAGAAATAAATTGAAAGATATCTCAATTTGACTGCATATTCGACATTTGGCGCCTATTCTGCCTATTCATACCAGTTGACCTTAATTTCTAAAGTGAACACATCGTTTCATTCATTCACTGACCCTTCTTAAACTCCTCAAGTATACCACATGCACACTAATGCAAGCCCACATTATTTGACATATCAAGATTAGAGGAAAGCCGGTCTAAAAATAGCGCTATATTTAATTTGTGTTATGCAATGAAAGCTGTCAATTGCAAAACAGATGTTCAATTCGAACAATTACCCACTTTCTGTGGAATGCCTACAGATCACTTTTCAATGAATTGAATCAGTACGAGCTGAAAATTTCCAACACAAGGTGTCCCTTTCCTTAGAACATTAAAATATATATATTTCGTGTTGTTTCAAGTTCATTCGGAGATGTTTCAAGCGACCTAGTTCCTAAGATATATTTTTAAAGTCTCCTTAAATACTTTGATATTCTCGCATGATTATGCAACAGTAAGTAGGGTACCTATATAGAGAGGATAGGAATTATCACCAACTGCCAGGGGATTATTCTTATCTCAGATTCAGACATATTCAACATATGTAATTAAATAGACTTCGTGGTGTTGCATAGGAGATGCCTAGTAGTCAGTTACAGTAATTTTGTGTTCAACAATGGTAGTATCTTGAATAACTGCAAACAAAACTTACTGTGTTGATTCTTTCAGATATTCATTCCATCACATTCTCATTCTTCTCACTTTTAATTTCGATTTGGAAAGTGTGAGCCTAGAATGACATAATTTAGGAAACATAATACATTCCTAGTAAAGTTCCTAGGTATATTCCTAGATAACAAAATGTAATTTGATCAGAATATTTCAACAATTGAAATGGAATTGGCATCAGAATGTTATGCACTCAGAGTTGGTTCGAATGAACTGAGTTCATCTATGATAAAAATGGTCTATCATTCTCTGATCAAGTCACACAACAACAAGAACAATTTTTAAGGATAGAAATTTCAACATTACTTCTTGTATCTGTTTACTTAGTACATCTATCTAAGAAACCTACAAAACGAAAATATCGAAACAAAATAGACCTCAACCAGAGATTTTTCGATCTATATGAGAGTAAGAAGCTTTGCAATTATTCAGAAATGCATAATCTTCAAGACATTCATAAAACTTGTGAAGGTAGCACTGATTAAAAAAGCCTATTACAATTGCATTACAATGAAACTCAGCAGTAAATAACATTTTTGTTTAAAATCTGCTTTGTTTTTATGTATAATCCATAATTCATGTAAATTTGTTCAGATTCATTTTTACAGATCTAGGATTTTTTCCTCCTCGTTCCTAAAAAGTGAAATTGAAATTATTGTAATTATTTCAATATATTTGTAGTAAGTACATATTCACGATCTGCCTTATGTTAGTGGTGGATATTTCGGAAACGAATTCTGCTCTCACCCTTTTTCAACATAGCGGAAAATTTTTTTTGTTCCTGAATCAATTCAGAGCAGATTCGTTCCCCAAAGGTCCACCACTAACATAAGTAGAAATTTTGGAATTCGTTAAATTTATTTGTTCTCTCATATTTTTCAAAACGAGACGTCACTGACAAATAGAGAATTTCTCTTTAGGTATCTGAAGGTTAAATTTCAAACGCAGATATTATGGGACAGCATAAATCTGTCCTTACTACAAATTTATTGAAATCATCATTATAATCAAAAGGTAAAGAAAAAAGTAGATGCAACCACTGATATAAATCAACATAAAAAGGCTATGGATTCATATTCATTGAAAAAACTCCACACACTAAATGCTGTATTATATCACAAAGGGGCCACCAGCTTCAGTGTATAACCTACTAAGTTGGTGAACCTGTTCCAAAGCCACTGTAAATGTAACATTCCACAGCCAACCATCTACTGTCGGATAGCTGAGTTACAAATCGATTCCACACGTTTCACATCACACGACGGTCTGAATTCTTCATAAATGTGCAGATATCTGCAGCTCAGTAGAGTTAGTGGTGATGAGCTAGAGGGCGCTAGGAAGTTCATCATTTTGAATGCCTCGAGATTCTCATCTTTTATATTTAAAACGTTGAATTTGAGAATCGAATTCTACATTCGTGGAAGTATTTCGTTCCGTATTGCAACTGTTTCCTAGTTTTATCACTAATTCATTCAGAGTTTGAAAACGGCCTGAACTGATTCGAAGGTAGAGATCAAACACGTGAGATAAATTGGAAGCGATCAATTGGACATCGGTAATGAGTTCGTGAGGCCAATGCAGGTTATTAGCCTTCTTCAACAAGCATAAATACAGTCAAAGAACCGTTCATAAATAATAACGAACCATAACCAAAAACCGCACATCTATTTGCTCTTCGCTACATCGAGTACCGCACATTTTTCACATTATAGCGGTTCATCCATTATAAATACCATCAACGATTTGTCTGGCTCCTCACAACACCACGACCATGTATCGTTCGTGCTTGCTGCTGAGTGCGATAGTGCTAGCTGGGGCGCAAATCCCCAGTCTAGGTTTCTGCCCGGAATATTTCCCCATGGCAGACTTCGACATGAGCAGGTTCATGGGAAAGTGGTACGAGGCTGAGAGGTATTTCCAGTTTTCCGAGCTCGCATCCAGATGTGTGGTCACCGATTACGCTAGAGGACCGAGTGGCAAAATCTACGTCTCCAATGAAGTCACAAACAGATTGTGAGTAATGACTATGATCGATTATTCGGAACGGTGAGATATGACTGCTACATAGGAAAAATTAATTTTTAATAATAAGTAACCGAATGTTAAGCATATATCCGTCGACTTGTTTGTGAGAAAAAAGGTGGAAAGTGCTCTTTTCTCCAAACTGTTGGACAGCTTTCATTTGATGTCGAAAGCAATACCACTTCAGTTATTGAATAGACCCTCTCAAGATTGAAAAATTCCACCATCCACAACCATCAATGCCAATAGTTGTGGAAGGCTACTCAAACTTTTTTTGAAAATTTTTCGAACATGTAATGTAATGAATATAGACGTGAATAGGGATCATCACCATATGATATTCGTTCCAGGACCGGTATAAAGCGAGTGATCGATGGAACAATTGGACTGACAGGCAAAATGGGCGAGGGAAAATTCAACGTCAAATACTCCACAACCCCATTATCTACAGAATCAACAATGATTGTTCTAGAAACAGACTATGAATCGTTTGCTGTTGTGTGGAGTTGTAGCGGATTTGGACCACTCCATGCAGGTAAAGACATCAGATATAAACCAACCTCCCTATTCTTCATTCCTCCCTCTACAATGTGTGATGCTTGTTCAGTATGAATTTTCTTTTCAGAAAGTGTTTGGTTGATGACAAGAGAGAGAATACCGCCAGGTCCAGTCCTCCAGCAAGCCTACGGGGTCCTGGACAAATTCAGGATCAGCAGAAACTTCTTCGTCAAAACAGACCAAGAAGGCTGTGCCATAGCTGCATCGGATATCAATGCAGCTAATGGTATAGCCTCCGTTTCGACAGTGGTTGAAGCCACTGGATCACAGCAACGTAAAGATCCTCACGTAGGAGGAAAGAGCGCCAATGCAGATGACAGTGTGAAAGTGGAAGATCTGAATTTAGTCGGCGTATTTACAAAGAAGCCACAGGAGAAAGATGTTATTGAGGAGAAATCAGACACAACTGAAGTTGTGAAGCCTGCAGAAGAATTTCGAGTGGGAATTGTGAAGGAAGAATTTACAAAATCATGATTGATTGATATGTATGGAACATTTTTATTTATTGATTTCCCTCTATTTGTACATTCATGTTGAAAATAAAAATTAACTAGACATATGCCTGTTTCTATCGAATATACACTTTTCATTCATATTATTTGAAGCTATATATCAGCTATAGTGTTAAAAAGATTGGGAGAATGGATCAATGGTTACCCAAAAATTGTTACTATATTAGAGTCTGGATTGATGAAATATTATTAGAAATATTGAGTAGAAAAATAACGAATATGATAGATCGCTTGGTTTAGTATCAAACTTCAGGCTCGGATCAGGTGCTTGACAATTAAATATTCTTTAGTCGAATTGGGTAATTCCTTCTGCTACTATGAATTATATTCAGTTCTGGTTGTCTAGGCGGTATAGGCCGATAGCAAGAGAAGAAAAAATATCTCCACAATGATTTGGTACAGGAAGCGAAGACAATTGAGGTTCCTGGTGGTGTTTTTCTAAGTGGAAACGAATTTCACAAAAGAATGAGTTCGTGAAACGTACGCCCATTCCGCACATGCACCCATTATGCTACAATTTCTTACCTTTCCATCTGACGAATCGGCTACCGTTATAGTGACCCGGTGAGATAAGTGCTGGTGATGAGCTCCATTTATTCGTCATAGTCAGTTGAAAAGCGCATGTGATGCAAATAAGTGACATCCTCATACCTGGAAAAAATCGTTATTTATAATGATTTATCAATTCGTGATTGTTTTGGCGGGGTTGCATTTGATTGAAGCGCAAGTGCCGTTTTTTGGTCCATGTCCTGAATTAAAAACTATTCAGAACTTCGACGTTGAAAGGGTCAGTAAAATACGTTGATTGAGCAATAATTATGATTGAGTGATATTCAATTCAATTTTTATCTTCTTTGAATCAAACATTGCTGTTTTTTGGCTGGCTTGTATAACGCATGTATACAGGGCAACGAAGTCATTATTATTAATATCATCAATCGGATTGAAGTGGCATGCAACCATTTCAGAAAAACATATCGCATATAACAGCTATAATAAGAACCTTATTAGAAACTTTTAATGATGACTTTACAATTTTTTTTAGAATCCGAAAACTTCTTCAACTGATTGAGATGAGTCTGAATTGAAAGTCTGAATTGAAGCAAACTTAATAATTTGGTCTCTCACCATCTCTATAAATTTCTCATAATAATTGAATTTTTAGTATCGAGGAAAATGGTATGAAGCTGAGAGATATTTCGCCGTATTTGAATTTGGAGGAAAATGCGTTTCGGCAGACTATGAATTGAGCGCTGATGGTGTAATAAATGTACAGAATCGCCAAATCAGCAGTTTGTGAGTATGGCGCATGTAAAAAACTTCAGGAACCAATTGTTCGCCATCGAAAATGAAACTGACTGTTCATCACTTTCGACGTGTTTTTCTTCTTGTTTTCCTGATAATCACCATTTTGTTTTCGATGGCCAACTCAGTGTAATAACCCGATTGGTAACTGATATGATATTTCAGTACTGGTATTCAGAGCACCATCGAAGGTAGAGTGAATCAGATATCCAGATCTGAGGAAGCAAAATTAACAGTGAATTTTCCAGCTCTACCAGGTGAGTATTGTAGAATCGAGGCTATCTGGAATATAAAAAAAACAGATTTTCAAAATTTGGCAAAACGAATCTGCTTCCGACAAATACAAGCTGACGCCAGAGCTGTTTCATAGACCCGTGGAAATCAGTATTTTTATGCATAAATTGAACAACTCGGAGCCATAATTCATGTCACTTTTAGCATTCCACATAACTTCAATCTCACTACATCTACTTCTGAGGATTATTTTGATGAATGGGATGTTTTTTTTTTTCAGTTAATTTCAATGCGCCCTATTGGGTTTTGGGGACAGATTACGAAAATTATTCAGTAGTATGGTCCTGTAATGATTTCGGCATACTGAGCACAAGTAATTATATACTTTCTCTAAGAACCTCACCGAAAAACTGAGAATGATTACTAATTTTTAGGAAATGCTTGGATACTGACGCGAGTCAAAAATCCACCGGTGAAGATAATGGAGAAAGCTTACAAAGTGTTGGACAAACAAGGACTTTCTAGGGCTTATCTGATACGGACAGATCAAGGCAATTGTCCCACGAATTATTAACATAGGTATTAAGTGTATTCATCGTACAAAAAATTACCGATCTGCTATCAGTACCTACTATTTATTTGCCTATTTATTTATAATAAAGCTGGAAGCACATTTCCTTTCTATAATTTCTGTAATATTCATGCAGACATCACACAACAATAAATTTGTTTTCTTTTTTCTCTATCTCATTCTCAAGTCAAACAGAAGTTAGGAAACATAATAATGAGTATCCAGTGGCCTGAACCAATGCAATGTATAGGGGCTGAAAATCTACCAAATATCCATTGAAAGTCCAAAACAATAGCGATTATAACTCTGTATATCAAAGGACTTAGTCAAAATGCACCGATATAAATGGAGTGAAGTGCCATACCATGTATAGCTCAAGAAGAGAATGAATTATGTCTATCTATGTCCTATCATTGAACTATATCTGAAAGGAATCGATAATGATGCAAAAGTAAGGTCAAGGGTTTTTCTCTCGTTTCTCTTGAATTTCAAGTATGGTGACATTTTGGGGCAGATCATAAATCTGTTCTTACTACGAATATATTGAAATAAATATCATAATTCATATTTTTATTTTCAGAAACGAGGAGATAAAATCCCAAAATCCCTTAAATTATTATAACACCTCTTCGATTAGCCTACAGTCAGTGTTCAACAAATAGGCATGGGTATCTCGTTTGATCAAAGATAATACGTTGGATCAAAGGATTGATGATTAATAAACTACCTCTGTGTAATCAGTAATCATTACACAAACGAATTACCTCTGTTACTAATGAATATTTTAGTCGGTATAATTAGACTATTATTTTCACCCAAGATCTTGCCTTGAGCAAAACTGTTCTTCTAGTGACGCCACTGGCATGCAATATAGACACAGAGTCATAGACATCTTGTTAAAAGTCGGCTGTTCTCGGTCCTCAATATTAGCAATCGCGATGCGTCGTCGAAGTTCTCCAACAGCGTTGCCAAGCCGCCGACAAAAACAGAGATTTTGAAGAAAAATATTTTGACCAACAGGTATAGAGTAATTAAATTTACATAAAAAATACATCACCACGCTGTCAGTAATTATCAGAACTAACAAGCTGTGATATGAGGATATAGTATGATTGGCAGGGTGCTGATATTGCAAATGCTTGTACAGATTATAAATATTTCAACTGAATGAGATTTTCACTAGGAAAATACTATGGAAAAAAGGCATGAATGATCCAAAATGATTCGAGAAAAAAATTAAATAGGAAAAAGAATATAGAAAGATAAATAAGGGAATTATAGTATACAAACTAACAAACCTATACTCCTGGAGAGTTTATATGAATACTTTTGGGGAGTTATCTTTCATAGCCTAAATTCTTAGTGTGTCGATATTGCAGAAGAAGAGGAGTAAAAATAATAAGAGGCAAAGCTGAGTTTGGGTAAAAATATAAATGATATATCTATATAATTTTATAAAATCAGATATATCAAACGCACGTTTTGAAGAGAACATATATTTTTCAAATACACATATATACTCGTACTTTTGGTGAGTTTCTATAAATACTTTTGGAGAGTTATCTATCGAAACTTGTGTTACCAGAAGTGTTGCAAAATCAAGAAGCTCCTATATAAAACATATTATCACTTGATGATAGGTATTACTACTTTTGTGCCTAGAAACATTTAATAACCCATTGTTCAATTTGTTCTGATGACACTATAAGGAAAATGGGTGAAATACGGCCGATGAACTGCCCCAGGTACTGCAAGATGATTCATGGGGAAAAGTTGGGGATTTTCTGATGAGAAACCCGGCAACGATGAAAGCCAGGCAGGCACATGGTGAGATGTGCGAGATACGGGCGTTGCTGTCTGAAGTAAAGCCAAAGCCAAAGCTAAACACACAGTACAGAGCCTGCCGTGAGTGTACGACATACCGACTCGGCCGAGATAAAACACAACAAAAGAGATACCATGTAGTATGTAGTTCGGCGTATTCATAGCCGTTCAGATTGTCGCAGAAAAACGATCGTTTTGCACCATGAACATCCATCGGAATCTCCCAAGATGAATCTCTTCGCGTTGGGACATGTCCTTCTACTCGTTTCCATTCATCTGACAGCGGTCCGGGGCTACCTGAACCTCTTCTTGAGTCCAGCGGAAGTTCAAAGACTTCTGGGTGAGTGATTCATCACTATCAGAATTAGATTAACACCTAAGAATTAACCAAGATAAATACCTACACCTACTCACAAACCCCTTGCTGGGTTTATATACTTTAATAGAACGAAGAAGATGAATCTTTCATATTTTCAACAATAAAATAACTATTAGGAATTCAACGTATGCACTTAGAAGTGTAACCTTGCAGTTTTTAGTATTTTCGTTGATAATTTCTCGAAAGTTGGTGTTCGTTACGATTCTGACAGTTAATACAACTTTTCCTACCCTAACCTATTTTTTTATTTTCAGCTAATGATGTTCATAAACGCCTCCACCATTATCAACTGTTAATTCCTAACTATTGATTCATAATTCTTGGGTTAGTCGAGTTTCTAAACCCACCATTACTGTTGATTGTTTTCGAATATTTATATTTAGAGTTCACGGCACAGGTGCGCATGAGCGCGATCGATTGCGATATGTAGGGTAGTAAGAAGTGATTAACCTCACACAACCCTCTCCGCAAGTACCCCCATTTCCGGTTTCACACTTCGATGACCTAATGATAAATCCATGGAAAGAATTCCAACTCCATCCTAACTGATTCATATGAATATATTTTTAAAATTCAGATTTTTGATCAATTAAAGTATTGTTGAATAATTGATATACTGTAATATTATTATTTGTCAACGTATGACAACACTCGATGATTCGTCTAAAATGGATTCACCGTTAACAGTGGAAAATTTTAAAGAAGAAACACCTATTCAAGTTGATTTCACTAAAAAAAGTCAACTCATCAATAATCCGATGAATTCGTCTAATTAGACATTTGCGATCATCTACCAAACAGATGATACTGTCTATTTTAGACCCATCTGTTTTTGTCGCCCTTCGTATATCGCTACGTTATCATAACTGTTCACTGAATAGATGAAACAGTCCATTATTTTGAATCTGCATGTGAATAGATACGAATCACTTCACTATGTAGATATATCTGTCTAAGTTTGAAGGAAAGATTTAAAAAAAAAACACAATCATCAAGACTTTCAGAGACGTGTCTGATGATATTTCTGAATAAGAAATGATATTACAATATCCTACTGATCAGAACCATTTCTATTTATAAACATTTTCTAATTTATTTCAATCGCGTCCATAAATTAATGAAGTTCAGTTCGCTCACAGTACAGAATCCACTGCAATATAAATATTTACACGAATCGAAATACCCCTAACTATACTGAACAGGTACCAAATGGAATCCTCTTTCGAAATATGTAAATACTGGTCTTGACAGGCCATGTGGGTATACCTGTTTTCGATTATTCTTTTTAACATCCACGCTGGTCGTTAGTATATATATCGTCGTGCGAATAACACAAGCAGAATTCAAGTGAAGAAAAATATATCAAGAAGAAAAAATATACTATAAATATAAATCGTCAACACCTGTATATATCATTGACGATCCTGCATGTGCAATTCTGATCTACGAAGCCTGTCTGATCAGACCTCATCATGCACCACTATCCGCCCTTGACGAAGTTCTCCCCCCTGTGTTCCCTAAGGAAATTCAATTCAATAAACCTCTCAGAGTGCGTACACGTCACTTTTGATCTACTTTAAATAACAAAGTAGGCTTTGGCTCCCCCATCTGTAACAAATGAGGGGCTCCGTCGTCTTTAAGCGAATGTGAACGAAATCCGTAATCATTGGTAATGTCAAATACACAGTGCGTTCAAATAAAATCATATTGAAATCATTTTTGAAAACGCCGAGAAATTTGATGGCAGAATTATGTGCTTCCATAAATAAGGAACTCTAGGACGCCACTGGCAAAAGCGGCATGTATCATGTTTCATGATAAATTTCATTATTAAACATTGATAATCCAGATATAAATAATAAACGTAATAAAGCCGGTATGAGTTCACTGAGTATCAACAGTAACCTGCGAGCTGCATCTAATCTTATTTGCCTTAAAATTAGGCAAATTACATTCGTAATCCTACCGCCCAAAATAAGCCTAACATGAAATAATCGATGATTTGAAACAAGACTCATCACGGAAATTTATAATTAGTTTTATCCGATGTTGTTTCTAGAGATTTTTTTATTGGGTGTTGATAATATTGAATTGAACAGAAAATGAAAAATGATACCTTGTACTTGTGTTGCGATGCCCGTGGCCTTGATATCGCCGGGAGCGTTGAGCGTATCATTTTATATTCTGTATGTCCAAATCACGAAGCTGATGTTAGTCACTCGCTGAAAACAAAAAAAAATGTTTATTTTTGCTGTACACAACACAGCCTTATATAGAATCAACATTCGGAAAATACCCAAATATTACACGATTGGGTACACTCTAGACGCACTTAACCCAACTTTTCATGACACCCCACAAAACGAAGTCCATTTCCATTTCTTTCCGCAGTCTGATGTTTATCACCCCGCATTGACTACATTTTTGAAACTATGACTTGTGAAATGTAGCCGTTTTAGATTTTTCCAGTTTAATGTCCCTTAGAACAATCTAACATGTGAAATGTTCCATTCTCGAATGTGTATTGAATATCTCAATATCTGCGGAAATGGTTTATTAACATCGAGCAATTTTATTTTCAGGTCTAGATGCTGAAGTATTCTATGTCAGAAATGGTGTGATCTACAATTCTGCACTAGGTTTTGTAATTTTAATACCATCAAATATCGACACGATACAGTTCACATGGGAAAGTCTGGTACATACACCACCTGTAAGTATTTTCTAACAAAAAATATCTCTCTACTCCCTCTCGAATATTGTCTGATTCACTCACAATCTATAAAACAGATAAGTACGCACTTCCAGTTGACTAAATGAATCACTGTGAGATATATGTCTTACCAATCACAATCAAAATCTCTTTTCTTCATCGTACACTGGATGAGAGAGAAAATCACTAACAAAGTAACCGTCGGAAAATGATTCTTCCTCTTCGATCACTGAATTGTCACTGTGAGAAATGTCAAACCATTCGAAGTGACTAGTGCGCCGACCTTCGGTGATTTAGCCTGCCGGGTATACAAATTTCACTAAAAAATCACCGAACGTTCGACGCACTAGTTACTCAAGCAAACAATAAGATCAGTGATTGTTTCTCATCTTATGCAATCTCAATTTCTTATAATGATGTACAAAATACGCGTATTTTGAGAAAAAATATGATTTCTGTCAAGTTCAAAGAAAGAACGTAAGCAAGCACAACAATCGAAGCCTACGTATTAGTGACAAGTATCGAATCAATAATTCAGAAACTCAGACTCAGTCTATATAGGAATAGTTTTGAAAAAGACCAAAGACACAAAAACTACGGTAAATCCTATCGTTCAAGAGGATTCAAGAGAAATTGTTCGATGTATCTCTAAGAACACAATCTGATATATTCAAGAATACACATGTATCAAATGGTAACAAAAAATCGATACTGTTTTTTATTGTTTTTGAAGTATTTAATTGAGTGATTGTTCTATTCTTCTAATACACAAGCATTTTGGATCCAATCATATTCACAAGTAAGAAATAAAAGGCAGCCTGCAAATAATGATGGTCTGGCTAAATCACTAACACAAATAATCGACAATATTTGTCTCTAATACTACAAACTGAGAGAGCTGAAGACTCATGAAACCAATCATACTAGTAGGTTCATCTTACTTGTAACTTAGTATAAACATAGATGAACCATGGTTCATCTATGGTATAAGTAATGGCTACTGTAATTTGTTACATGCAAAATGGTTCACTACATCTTACTTTTAACTTACGCGTCTGCTTCTGATAGTATAAGCATAGATGAACCATGGTTCATGTATGGACAGACTCGTAAGCGGCATCATCTTGAGAGAGCAACGTGCATCTTTATCACTTAAAGGAAAGTTCCAATGTTTAATTTTGTCTTTTCAACAGTTACTATACTCGATTGGAATAGAATCGTCGAATCCGGCAGCTGTACCACCTCCAAAACTGAACATCTCCAACTCCGGATCCATCCCAAACTCTCAACAAACATTCGCCATATCCTTACCATGCGCAGAAGGCGTAGAAGCAGAAGTGCACATCATCATACGGATGAACATAACGTTCCCGGAGAACACAACCACGTTGACGTTCATGAGAAACAAGATCTGCCTGAAACCCGAAAAATCCACCACGTACATATCGATGGATTCGGTGCCGCAGTTCTCCAACTCCGTCAACATCTTCTACATAGCCGTTTGCTGCGCGGTCCTGCTCATCATCATCCTGGCATTCGTCGTTACCCTGCACTACATCAAGGACAAGAAGATTCGGAGGTCACAGGAGAACGAGAGCGGGCCCACTACCACCACGACTACGTTCCTAGCAGCCTTGCCGAGGAACAGCGTTAATGCCTCGTACGGGAGCTTCAGGAGGATGCCTAGCTACTCTCTCATCGACGAAAGGTCGAAAGACTTACAAGAACGAATCGCTGATTTGACTGTTCAAAGGTAACGTACTGAAGCCACGGCTGGTGAGCCAAGAGACAGACGAATTTTGACATTCAATGTGACCCGTTTCATGATTATGAAAAGTCCCACTTTTCGTGAATAGTTACGTAATGAAAAATATTATGCAACTGGTGGTGACAAGTTCATGTCATCACCAGTTTTGTACAAGAACATTCAATCAGTAGCTACAAACAAGGCAATGTTTCTTGTTCAGTAGAGAATTCCACATATCCTTCAGCAACTACATTAAAATTTGACTTGCAACACCCGTGTGTCATGTTCAATGAATCAGATCTGATAGGCACCAGGAACTGCTTGCAGAAAACCTTCTGAAGCAGTGACCAGTAAATTAATCAAAATTTGGAAACCAAAAAAATTGAGCAACAGTATCAATAGTAAACAAACTAAACGCCTAATTTTCCGTTATCATATTCAACAAAGAATTGAATTCAAATATTAATCTTTCCATGCATTTTATGACATTAGAAAATTAGCAGAAGTGGTATCAGCATGTTTCGGGTAGAGCTTGGAATGGTTGTTAGGTGGCGAGCATGCCAAAGTTCGTTTGGGCTGTTTGGGGAAGTAACCGACCAATAGTTGTCAGTGACGAAGAAGGGAAAAAATGATGCTAAGCCCAATCATCCAATATGGCCACAAATCCTGTAATACATAATTGGAATTTAAGGTTCTTGCTTTTGTATCTTCGTTATCTAAAGCTGATCTCTCCTGTGTTTCTATAATAATTTTGTAGTCCTAGTTATTTATTAATAACAAGTGTTCGTATTGCAACTGACTTTCGACACACGTTCATCCTGTGTCAGCACAATCCTTCAATAGCCATCCTATTGACGAGAAAAGGTATCTCTATATTTGTAGTATTAGATATGTTAATATCAATAAGACTTCTTCTTCAGCAATGATACTGAGTTAGACATGGCATCAGAATCTCTGTTGATAGTGCATTCATTAATCTTTCCATATCCCCTCTCAAGTTTTCATAGCTCCTATTGATTTTTCAGATGCCGAGTACGCCTGAGCAGTATCATCTTAGAAGGAACATTCGGGAGAATTTACCATGGATCGTATACGAACGAAGACGGGTCTGAAGAAACTGTGATCGTGAAAACCGTTACAGACCATGCCAGTCAAGTACAAATCTCTCTTTTGCTGCAAGAAGGAATGGCGATGTATTCTCTGAACCACAAGAATATACTGAGCATTCTGAGAGTGTCCATCGAAGACCACACAGCTCCGTTCTTGCTCTACCCATACAAAAATTTTACGAACTTGAAAATATTTTTGCAAAAGTGTAAGGTTTCTTCCGAGGGGGTTCATCACACGCTGACTACCCAAGAAGTTGTCGATATGGCCCTGCAAGTTATACAAGCCATGCAGTATTTGCATAAGAAGCACTTACTTCATAAAGATTTGTCTGCAAGAAATTGTGTGTAAGTGATTCTTTTTAATATAATATTGTATATAAATGTGTACAAAAGACATTCTTCTCAGCCAAGTACTTTCATTTCCCGAGATGTTTTGAGAGGAAAGTCTGTTGCACCGCGGTTTATAGCTTTTTTACCACTATCGTTTCTTCTTGTCATTATTTTCGAATCTATATACTGGGAATTGTAAAATCGTCAGGTTTTCAAATTTGTTCATGCTTAATAAATAATATCTTTTTGTCATGAAATAAAATGACAAATGAGTGATTTTTGTTTGACATTTTGGCATCTAAAGGAGGTACATATTTTGCACTCATCACATATTTGAACAGTGAACAATTTGTGCTCCAAGCCATCGATTTGATTTGAAATATTTCATTACAGAGTGGACGATAAACTCATCGTCTTGGTAGCTGATAACGCCTTGTCCAGGGACCTCTTCCCAGCTGACTACCACTGCCTAGGAGATAACGAAAACAGACCTGTCAAATGGCTGGCGATCGAAAGTCTCTTGCACAAGACGTTCTCTCCCAGTTCCGATGTTTGGTCCTTCGGAGTTTTACTCTGGGAACTCACGACTCTCGCTCAACAACCCTATATTGAAATAGATCCTTTCGAGATGGCTGCCTATTTGAAAGATGGATACCGGCTGGCTCAACCTATCAATTGCCCTGATGAATTGTAAGTCTAATATGACGGTGCTGAAGTGAAGATTCAGAGACTCATTGAATGGTCATATGCAAAATATATATCAATCCAAAACACCGCATCATAAAAATGTGTTACCTCTATCTTATTTTCTTCTAGATTTGCTGTGATGGCATACTGTTGGGCGATGAGTGCAGAAGAGCGGCCGACTTTCACTCAATTGTACGTGTGCTTACAAGAATTTTACGCCCAACTGACCCGATATGTATGACAAAAACAAAACTTCCTTCAACAGTGATACCTTCAAGTGAGAGCTTCATTTCGTTAAGATGAATAGATAGATGAGATATTTATTTTCATTTTTTAAAGAGAGTTTAAAGAAGAGAATAAGACTTATCAGACTAGTCCATTTCTTTTATCATTTCGAAGAAGACATGAATCATACCAGCAAAACGATCTCAACAATCGCTAACGAGTGTATAAATAAGGATTGTCTTCCAAAATGATCGAAATATTTTTATCTGATGTTGATTTAGAGTAGATACTTACCAGATAATTTGGATTGTTCATATGTTCAGGTATCTATTGAGAGATTTATGTTTGATGTAGTGTTTGTGTATTGTTTGATTTGTTTCATGGACAAATGATTGCTAGATGTTACACAAGTTCAGAGATGATGAAGGTTTGCCTTATAGGCATCTTAAGACTGCTTTATATAATAGTAGTAGGATCGAACAATGGTCACACATTTATAAGAGTTTTTTATGTTCATTAGACTGAGCTGACCGAATAACTCTTATTCATTCAGAAGTTCGGTAGTTACCCTACTGAACCCAAATATATAGTTCAAATCGAACCAATCCGCGTTGTTGGAATCTAGTGATTGGTCAGCTAACAGAGATGTGGTACAATATTAGCCAAGAGTGCAAGTTTTTCATCTCTCTATATACGTTAATGTCGTATGCTGATGTTATCCTTATAGCGTTCCTTGTGTTCTATTATTTTTTTAATGACTGTAATTCATGTGCGAATTGCAGTCAATACTGAGTTTTTGTAATTTTAAAAGAGATTGATGGACAGAACTGAATAAACTATATTTAATACTCAACATGTATATTCATTGTTATGTGGACGTGTTTCCGTAAAATCGATCTAGATATCATGGAAAATGGCTCTTTTCGATTTTTCAATCATGTGTGCATATGACTTCGTTTTATATTTTATTTTTCTTCTAGTATTGAAACATAATGTGCGCAGCTGTGAGCTGCTTTAATTCTGCCAAAAAAAAGGGTTGTTGATGATGAAGATACGATTCAAATATTGGCGCACTCTTTTGCTCCGCACACCAGCCATTAGGAGGCAAGTAATACGCCTTTTGTCGCCACTGTATTGTATACACTGTAGTTTTGGATAGAGAAATCAGAACATAGGTAAAAGGCATCTTCAATCTCATAATCGATATCAACACTACGAGATTGCATCCACAGATGTCGTCACAGGTCCGATTCTAATTCAATTTTTCAATTTTTTCCATTCACCTACAAATTTTCGAGAGATTTAATAGTTAGACGAGGATAATGATGACATGAACAAACTAATGAAACATCATCAAGTAGCTGAGGCTGTTGAAGAAGGCGAATTTGGGATGCATTAGATTTACTAGATACATGCTTGATAATTAATTATCATTACATTTATTGATGTCTCATGTCTTCCTGCAGTTTTCCTTCGTTTTGTCATTTTTAATCCTTATAGCTAGAAAGGCTTGAGCTAGTAAAGTAAAGTAATAACTGTTGAGATATATTTCGAAGGTTGGAACTCCAGTTTAGATGATCCTGAATGTACTTGGGAAGAGAATAACCTTGTTTAAACTGATTGTTTGCCATGTTTCCGAAACATCAGCATCATGTTCCATCAGCTCCAACAATGTTCAACAGTCATCATGTAATAATGTGTTCCATAGACCGTGTTCTGAGGTACACATTGCTAATGAAGGGTTATTCTGATTGTAGAACCGAATACAGTTCATTTGAGACTGATAAATGGTCTTCAGGAAGAGCTCGATAATTAATTGACTATCTATAATTTTCTCCCGTTGATGTTCATCGTGGAATAATTTGAAACATAGATCGTGGGCTAAGGTACGTATATACTCATATATATATTTTGTTCTACAGTTCAATCGAACTGTAGAACTGAATATAATTAATTCGAGAGTAGAAGGATCACTGATGGGAAGAGCTTGATGATTAACTGAGACTCTCGGTGTCAAGAAGTAGCATTTTGGGATTCTAAAGAAGAGTTTGGGTCATTTCGAAAGCTCACTGAAACGTTGTTATATTGCTCTTGGGTGATTCACGGATTTGACACAACATGAGTGGCTAGAATCAATCACTGTATATGAGGGAATAACAACGGAGTGCTGAGATTGCTGCAAATATCTGTTCAGTCCCTTTGATCCTCAAATCGCTCGCAGCGGATAGAGATGATATTATTCACGGATTCAGATTATGGGTAGATAAAGCAAATTAATAAGATACGATCTTCTTTGTTGTGGTGATGGATTCCCGTCCTGCACAGGGTGCTCTGAATTGATTTGAATATATCAAAATACGTTCCATATAATATATTCAATCTTAAGTCATGAGTTTTTTTCGATGAAAACTGACAGCAGCTCAGATCAGAGTAATTAATGCTCTGCACATTTTATTCAATCTCTTGCTATGAATTTCGATTGGTCGATCACGAGACATTTGAGAATTCCCATTGTCTACTGGAACGAACGAAATCCTATCCATGATATTCGATCAAACAACTCATCAGTATGAAGGAGACAAAACTGATATATGATGATGTCGCTCATTCATATTTTCTCGGACCAGTGTTCATACATCAATTCTTTTTATCGATGGGAACGTCGCATATTGAATGGAACATTCGATTTTCGTAAATTTCTCGTCACGCTCAATTTATACGTCCAATCGCATCAAATATCTATAGTCGGAGCTAGTGCGTGTGAAGATAGAACCAATAAAAATGGGAATATGAGCCGTATATCATTTGGAGGAATCGGAAGCACCATAAATGATAAATGGATTTGTAGTGCGTGTCAAGATATGGAACACTAAATATCTTTTCAAGTACTAGAATCGATGAATTCTTTCAGATATTCTTCATCCACTGTTTCAGAACTGGAATATTGTATTTGATTACATCCTGAAAATATCATAGCTCAAAGAGTGAAAGAATAGTGAGTAATGCGAGTTATACACTATACTTTTCCTATAGCTATAGCATGAACAGAAATAACTTGCAATTCCATGAGGACATGATAGTCACACACGGTCTAGTTAAGGAAAAATTCCAATACCTTCCTTTTCTCCCTGAATTCCACCGCTGGCTCACATGATGTTCCCCGAACATTATAGAATTACCTTTCGTGTTGTCAAAAGATAAAAAAAAGAGTAGAGAATTAGTCGTAGAAAAAGTAAATTGAAGTACCACAGATTAATAATAATCTCTTAGCATTATGAAAAGTAATATACGCGGCAAATCAGCCAGTGTAGGATTTCCTGTATTTTTCTAGCTTTATAAATGAACCTCAAGATCGAACAAGAGCTTCAAATTATCAACTGCCAACGAGTATCAATTCCAAGACACATCCTCTTGCAGACAGGTGATCGGATTTCCAATCTGTCTGAGTGTCTGCCAAGTACTTTACAGCGTTGATTTGATTGTTCGCTGCGATTCCAGACAGATGAAATCAGCAATAAAACTAATTTGAATAGTCCGAACCATTCGACGATAGCCGGTTTAACCTGAGGTCTTTTGCCAGAAAAGCAAACTAGAAAATGAATAATTCTTGATTGTCAGTCTGGCAAGAAACAAGAAAGAATGGACTTATACATGAAACAGGAACTATTTCAAATAATTTATACCTAATAATCTAATCCACCCTGCACCATTATATGGTAATCATATCGATGATATAGGTATATATACAAAATGCCAACGGCAAATATATAATGACAACAAAGATTAAAAATGAGAGGTTGATTTTTTTTTCAATTTTTCACTTGACTCAGGTAAACAATTATCGAATTCGAACTGGATCTTCCAGTTCCAATTACGTCCTATCAGCGTGTTCTCGATATATTTCGATCGAGATTCTCGCAGAATCTCGACCAGTTTTTACCACTACAGGCGAAATTCAGAATCATTAATGGTAGCAATTATTTTCAAAGAGAACATTTTATTCATGACCTTGACAATAAGATGAAGGAGACCAACATCAATATTATAATCTGTTTGGAAATAAATAATTGTTCGAACAGGATTTGTCACGCCAAGTATCTTAACGCAAATTGACACTTCAGTCCCAGAAAAGGATTAAGAGAGGAAACAAGTGTCCATTATGTTTCAGCTAGTGCTAACATTGATAGGATTTCTACTGTTCATCATACCACGAAGTAAGTGATTTACTTTCGAAGCAATTCCCTTGAATAATGAAAAACGTAAGAAGTGCGGATAATTAATCCGGTTCATCGGATTATAGTTAGTTATTACAGTTAATTTATATTCGATAATTCTCATAATATGATTTATTTTTTCATTATCAATTTATTTTTCCACACTGAGGGTGTTACACTGACATTGGATTTTTCTCAATATTTTCATAACGCCCTGTAGCTATCAGTAGCACCGAGAGCAAATCCGGAAGAATCACACTGTAGCCCTATGTCTTCTTTTCATTCCATTTGAATATTTGGTAAATAATTGAGAAAAATCAAATTCAAATTTTTGATAATTTATAGCGACCCTTTCAATTTTTTTTTTCGCCAGTGCACTGACCAACTACAAATTTGCAGATTCAATCATTCCTGTAGGTATTTCATAAACCATACAATATCTGGATTTCAATATCCCTGTGTGAATCCACAAAATTGATGGAAACACATTCGATATAGATTTGAGGTTTCACGAACAATACCGAAGTTATTTGAGTTCATAGATGATTCATCTATCCGGAATGTGATGTGTCACAGCACAATGAAAAAAAAAAAGAAAATAAACAACGGGATAATATTTCAATTCAATCGTTTCGATAGATCTGATCGATGGATGAGTCTAAATTCCGGAATCACAGGAGATAAATATTTGAAAAAATTCAGAGATGAATTATTATGATAATTAGGTGAACTATGTTTTGGTTGATTTTAGCAGATGTCGTTGTGGGCTCTACCAACTCAAAAATTGCAAGTGGCGAGGGGTGTCGTGTGTCATAGATGAATACAGAATACCTGCAGTATGTCAAGGGAAAAGTGATCCATTTTACTTCTTCCACATCGCAAGAAGACCCACAAAAATTAATCACTAGAAAACTACGTTTGACGAGCTCGAAATAACTGTGTTTGTTATGTCATAACGAAACAATATTCACCTACCCATTAGTTTTTTTTGCTCGAATAATTAATTATCCATCATGAATAGTCGTGCCAATCCTTTGTATGACCATCGATCATAAATTCACAATCCGAACATCTGCCGATTATATTAACCGAACAATCGATTTATCAATTAATAGGTAATCAAAGCTCATTTCAAGGTCATAAAATTGAATCATGGAATTGTCCGATAACGACCCAACAATAATACTCATCCTGTTCTGCGGTATCCGATCTCGGGTCTGTCGAATATGACATGCGAATGTGTTGAAACCTCTGATGTTACAGGTATCGCCATCGGAATAGATGAAAAACTGGACTTTGGAAGTCCAGGAGGCCACCATTCTGCCAGATCTCAAGACTACAGTAGCCCTCACCTACCGATCAGCTACAAAACAGCTGTGACCAAAATAGGCATCAGCGATAACTTGGACGAAGCTGGAGTAGTATGCGGTGGAGGAGGCTGCAATAAAACCAACGCTGAGGATACCCTGAAAACCGACGTGGTGGTCCACATCGAAACCAAAATCGATCTGGATAAGAACACAAGTAAACAGGTGGGTGATACACCAGATGTCCCAATCGTGATTGGTTACAACTCCGAACCAGATCGAACCAACGACGATAATCGTAGACTGGACCAGCAGTCCATTTTCATTCCGAACTCAGGGCCAATCCCGCAAGAATACGGTTCTGGTTTCGCTGGGTTCAGCTCCATTTCGAGAGGATATGGTTCTAGCTCCCCAAGCTATGCTTTGGGTTCGTCAGGTGCGTCTTCCATAGCTGGCATGCCAAGCTATGGACAACAATTATTCTACCCTACCCAAGGGAATTACAATAGTAATGCACAGAGCAGGCGAACAAATGGGTATTCTTTCTCAGACAGAAGCATGAACGAGGGAGTGAACATCAAGATTCTACCTCCAGTAACCATAGGCATATCGGGTAACACTCCGAAGACCTTCGTGGACCTGAAGAGCCGTGCAGGCATGGAGTTGACTGTGCCTTATTTCGAACCGTCCCTCCACACTCATCACTTCGGGGAAGTACCGCCGCCACAGCAGGTGTGGTACCCAAAGAAGGCCAGCAGTTTCAACCCCGTGGAGTTCAAGACCATGAAGCCGACGTGGAATCCTTCCGTTTGGTACAAGAATCTAGCGCCTCACAGGCATACCAGCACTCCTGAAGGCCAAGAAGTGCAATGTTTTTGCCAGAATGGCCAAGCGCAAAGCCAGCCTGGCTTGAGGTGGTATCCGAACGAGAATCGGAGGGTATCTGATCGGAATACGGGACAGTTCAGGGATAGGGGGGACCCTGGAACGCAGATCAACGATAAATTGGCCCCACTGAATTGATGCGAGTATCGAGAACGTATCGCCGCATAACTTTGTGATATGATGAAATCATTTTTTGCGTTTACAGTTTATGAGTAGTTCGAGCTTGTATTATTATGTCATATAATGTTGAAATATGTTAGCATCGTTTACTACAAAAAAGTAATCATTATTGATACGACAGCGATTTCAGATGAAATTTCTAGAGGATGACAATTGAAACTGTGTGAAATTTCTTTGAGCTGTTTGTTTATACTCACGGAATAGTTTCAGAATTTCCAGAATTATAGCCTTGATAATGAAAATATGAATATTCAGTTGGAACGATAATTTTTTCTCTATGATGAAATCGAAAGTTGATGTTCTAAAAACCCCAACAAATTTCTGAGATCATCCACTATGATAAAGGTCAAAAGATAATCTGTACTCGACTTTGCAAACACATTCAACCAATTTATGCATGAATAAGAAGCATTATGGTTAAGTATATTTTATTAATCAAGCTTAGTTCAGAATTGATCATTGTTCACTCATGGATTCTTGGCAGTGTAGGTGGTGACTTTACCATTATCATTCACCGTAGTGGTTGCTTGCTTGACCGTCTTCGGCTGTCCATCGACATCAGAAGTAAAGCTTGAACTAGAGGTGAATACACTGCGAAAACCATCGGGTTGTCCAGACCCACCGAAACGAGTATTCACGTTGGGTGAATTCTGAAAAAATAGTGATCACATCATGATTCTGGTTTGTGTGAGTAGATGGAAACCGCTATACTCACTGGATTTTCCGGATAAACTGACGCAGTCTGCTGAACTCCATCAGGGCCAATGACGCCACTAGCAAAAGCGCCCTGTCCCCCAGATCCTGCACTGAAATACCCCCCTGGTGGACCAAACGTAGCCCCACCTGCTCCAGGGAATGCGAAACCTCCTCCATTAGGACCCGCGAAGCTGGCACCAAACGATCCTCCGCTCCCTTGCCCCGACGGAAATCCCCCTCTGGTTATAACCCCCCCAGGAGGTCCAGCAGCAGATTCTGCTTGGGCTTGCAGACTTTGGAAGGAACAAAAAATTCCAGGTGAGTAATTGGTGGAGTTTTTGATGGTGATGTTACGTACCTGCTGAATGTTATTGAAGAAGAAGCTTGTGCCTTACCATTAGGACTAGAAGATGCGTAAGAATGGGAAAATAATCCACCACCTCTAGACAGAAAGCGTCAAACTAAAGACCATTGTACTTTTATTCAACGTATACATTGAATTGAATGTACCAATCTGCGAAGTGGAATGAAAATGTTGTTGGGTGATGTTATATGATTCACCAGCAACGATATTCGAAAAGCAATAGAGAGGAAGGAATGAATCCTGGTACTTGGTTATTGTGGGAGTGAATATGTATTATGAATATTCTCTCACTTCATAATGAAAGATTCTGCTTCAGCCTGCAGGCTTAGAAAGAAAAACATTGCAGGTGAGTTTTGCTGGATGAACGTGTTACATACCTCCTGGAGGTACGAAAATAATTTTACTATCTCTAGATTGGAAGCGACAAACTAAAGACCGTTACTGAGAATGTGTTCTACTAAATGTAAAGTCATCGTACCCATTGAATCTACCAACCCACGTTATAAAATGGAAATGTTTTTGGTGAAGTTATATGATCTGCCAGCGACATCTCAGAAGCAGTACGAATGAAGGAATGTTTTATTTAATGATCAACGGTACTTTGTTACGGTGGGCGTCGATATGAATTATGAATATCCCCTTACTTTCTAATGAAATCTTGATGGTACTTATTTATGGAGTTGATGTAGTTGCTCAAAAAACCTGAGAAATCGAACACTGGAGCTGGGAAATTTTGTGGCCCTCCTCCTGCGAAAGATCCTGAGTACCCGTAGCCATAGGCATTTCCAGAACCGTCATTGGCGAGATCGTTCCCACTCGAGCCATCTGGAAATAGATTCAAACATTTAAAGCAACAAACAATCTGATGAGAGATTTGCGAAATAATTCAGCTGGAATTGATGAGTATACCATTAGGATTCTTGAACAGAGTATAGTGTACAGAGTATAGTGAGTATGGAAAGATTTTGAATCGAGCACGTCTTCGGTTTTTGGGATTCAAATTGTCGAAATCACGAACAATTTATTCCACAGCCACAAAGGGTTGGGACGAAGCGATTATAGTATGTCCATCATAAAGGGCCTTCGACCCTTCAATAAAGGGAGGAGACGGGTTTCAGGAAAGAAATCCAGGGAGCATTGAGGTCGTCCGTTGCCAGTCTAATGGTTTCGGAAATTGGATATGATTAATGTTGCAGATTCGAGATCGAGGTATATTTCACACAGTGGGGTATCAACAGAGGCTTACAGAAGGTAATTTTATCGACGATATACTACAATATTTGTCAGGAACGTTTCTGGCTGAGAAGGTTTTAGGATTTTTTTTTTCATGAAGTTTGATTACGGAAGAATTGGTGAACTCAAAAACTAATTGACTTCTTGACAACTGTCTGTCGATTGGTCGAAAGGCGGAGCAGCCGAACGATTTAAAAGAAAAACATTTTTTATTCTGTTGAAATCGAGAGCAGATTCGTTACGGAAACTCCGCCACTAAGATAAGTAGAAATTTTCATATTTGTACTTGAATGTTGAATTTCAATCGAATTTTGGGGCAGATCACGAATCACTACAAATATCATGAAATATCATCACCACAAATATATAGAAATAATTATTGAAAATTTAAATTTTTTATAATCAGAAACGAGGAGAGAAAATTCCAAAAATCTGTAAAAATCAATCAAGCTATTATTTCTTTTTTCTATTTTATAAACGGATTGCGGAGATTTATTTGACAACAAACAATATGTGTTGCCATTTGAGAAAAAAGTCGTGGATATTATTACGGAAAAATGGGTATGATCAAAAATCGACAACCCGGTATTTTCCCGCAAAAGGAACATCATTCGTACACTTACGGATATGAAATTCTATGGAAAATATTTGCAAATATCTACCACAACTAGTCTAATTGGATTCAAAACATAGCGAGTAAACAACATGATTAGTTGATTGGTGGATTCAAACCGCTCGAATGTTTACTTTGACAATATTCATCAGAGCGATGTTGAATTTAGATGCATACTTTCAAAGTTTTTATTTCAACCAGCAGGTACTCACATCTCATTACCATAATACCGGGTGACGAAAATTGTTTAATTGTTTCACGAGACAACATTCGATGAAATTGACTAGATTTAGGAATTTCAAATTCTAGGATCGAGACCACTTTCTTCAAAATTTTGATAAAAGTTCAGAGAAAATGTAATTTCAGGCAGAATTTTCCCCAATTTGTGACAAACTGAAATATTAAAATTTCTAACAACTCGATTAAAAGATTGGTTGCTAAGTGAAACGATCATTTATGATCGAAGTCATTTGATGAATGTGCATGAAACGTCGGCTTTTCGCGTTATACAGAAGCCAACACATGTAAAATATTCGAAATAACTCATGGCCGTGGAAACTGAATCACACACATGTTGAATTTCCAGCCCTGAAATCATGTTCATCAGAACTGCGAACGAACGAATTCGAATTGCTGTCGACCACGTTTTCATCCACTTGTTTAATTCAATATTGTTTCACATCCTTGATAGTATCTGATTCCGTAATTGCCATCATTATTTGTTAATAGGTGCCTGACGCTCGTGATTGAGTTGAGAGATTATTCATACAATACAGCGTGACGGAAAAAAAACAACTCTGAATAAGTAATTTTCTTTCACGACTGTCATTGAAAGTGACGTTTTCAATTCAAAAAAGATGCATTAAGAACTCACACTAGTGCTGAAAATATAATGATGACGATAATGATTTGTCCGGTAATAAATCCAAAGTTGCTCTATTGACAGCTTCTTCAATGTCATAACTTTCAAACTGAATTTCCATTTCTCAGCCAGTCATACGAAATAATTATTATTCTTAGACTTCATCATTGTTTATGGTGACTAATAATCAATTTCCTTCAAATGTTTCGATCTGCCCGAGGTTCAGTTTTATTTATGACTACCTTGATCTATCACATACTTCATATCATATCATACGGATTGTAATAAGTAATGTCCGACAAGTTAAATAAGCGCCCAAAATGGCTCACATAGTATCAGTCTTTCAATTCAGAGATACTGGGAAGAAATTGTTTCAAATTGTTGGATCTTCATTTACAGTTTTCAATACAATCGACCACGATCATTGAAGTGATCTTTTCTGATGAAAACTCAGTCAGATATAGATACATTAGGACTCAATTTCGCGACGTCATTGGAATTTTTCTTCTAATCGCCATTGAGAGAAAAATAAACTTCAAGGATTGAAACGAACATCCTCTATTTGACGATCAACTCCTTCATGAAATACAGGTTGTCGAAAAGCAAATCATTCAGTGTGCTGAGAACGATATCATTCAGACTATATTAACAGTGGTGAATGAATTTTTGTATCTTCATGTAATTCGTTGAGCAGAGTTATCTAAATTGCTCCAACTGAAAATTTCAATTATTTCATGTAACGTTCGGTTCCGAAAGAAATTCAATACTATCGAATTCCTGATCGAACTGACAATTGGACACACTGTATAACTTTACAGATACACAGGACGGACAGGACGGTTTACGAAGAGGTGACTTACGATGACCCTATCAATCCCATCATTAATCAAATCGGAGAATCATCAATCTCGCATAATATCATAAAAATACGTACTTTTGACAATGAATAAATTATACGTTGATCAGGTCGGACGTGCCCATTCAAAATACCACAATGACTCACATTCGATTCAATTGGCGACCCGAACGAAAACGAAAACTTACCTGATATGCCTCCCAACGAACATGCCACAATGCTGAGCAAATAGACGATGCAGAATCGCAGCATCTTCCTCGATGATCGATGAATTTCTCGAGAGCAGCGCACTTTCCACCCACCTTATACCTGACAGGTAGATCTCAAAAACGCGAAGACCGACGATTCTCTCCGATGAAGCCGTTCTCGCCTTCGAAAAGAAAATTCTCGAAATATCGCGTGCTCCTGCCCGCTCTCTTTGCGACTTACACTTGCAAAAATGCAATGAGGTTATCTTCGGTGTCAAGTTCACCTACTCTCAGATAGGTCGTGCGAAATAAATAAAAATAAACAAATTCAGCGCATGGTCAGACTTGTTTTCGACAAAGTTATACAATTAAGATGAGTTATTGTTGGTGCGATTCACATGAGAGGCAGCATCTAGCTATCTGCAATGATTTTTTATAATCACATAATAGCCAAATTATCGCGTTTTCATAGGGTGTCCACAATATACAAGGAAATGGGCGAATGAGGTCTTTCGCAAATGAAGTGATTCGTTACGGTTTTCGAGTTAAGTGAAGGTTTTTTTCTACCGCTATTAGAAAATAACATTTCTTGACCCCTTGTTGAATTGTAAATGCAACACGAATTCTCACTCCTCAACAGTTGACATGCCAACTAGAATAAAACATAAACAAAGCAGACAAAACATTGATAACTAATCCAGCAGTAAGATCAATCAACGGTACCCTCTCAAATGAGAAGAGCATTTATCTACTTGCGTCTAGACAACCTATAACAAATTGAATTTGAGGTTCATGTTATTGCTGGTATGGAATCATTTGACTATTAAATATTATAGCCGTAGAAAAAGTATAGAACAAATCTCGAACAGAATGGAAAAAAAATTGTGTCTCTGAAAAGTGAACTGCCAGAAAATTATGACGACCCCAATGTACCTTTTCAGCATAGATTTTGGAATTAGAAGAAGATGAAATTTCTGGTTAGTAACCACAGCACCATCTGCCAAATTCGAACGATCGTAATTTGACAAGAAATAGTTCACCTAAACTGATTCATATTCCAAACGAAGATATTCCATATAGAAAAAGGAACACTGATGATATACTGTAACTTCCTGTAACTTTCTCAGTTGAAGAAATGCAATGACCAAAATCTTACGACCAAATGAATATGTAAATGCTACTTTTTGACATCTTCGATACCCAAATTGCACTTCTGGTTCCACCAGATGCGATATCAGCTTTCGTTTTTTAGATAACAACCTATATATATTTTCCATTCTCATACTGTATCTAGGTATGAATAGAAGAAAGATCAACAAACATAGCAAGCAAATATGAGAAAAATATACAGGTTGTGATATGAAACAGCAAAGTTATTGATCCTTGAAATATCGTCCAACGATTATAATGCCACTCGGTATAGTTTGCTGAGTGGTCTGAAATGCTGTAGACTAGGTATTTATATCATCAATAATGTGAATTCATCCCTCCAAACTGCAAGATAGGAAGTTTTTATTTTTTCTCTAAAAGTCTCCACTTTGGAGGAGACATTTTTATTGACGTGTTTTCATAAAATATCAAAACAATTTATTTCCTTTTCAAACACGAGAACCGACTATCACAAAAGATATCGAATATTATTCGCTTCCACAGAACTCGCGTTATCTTATAAAACTGCACGATGAAAAAGTTGAAATTTTTTCAGTCAATCCTTATTCTTCCCTCGAGGGCTTTCCATGCTTATATTTTCACATTAAAACTCGTGTGACTCGTCATGGGAATGAAAAGAGACAGAAGAAAATATGTGTATCGTCTGTGCAAGATTCAACATTATCTCACTGTCTCCAGGAAAATGGATTTTCCCCCTCGTTTCAGCTTCTGTTTTTTCATCTCTTGGTAATACGAAAGAACATCCTATAATATTCGGGGAACATCATGTTAGTCAGTGGTTGAATTTTACGAAAGATGGAATATATTGGAATTTTCCTCGAAAGTTTGGAGGTCCTAAGCTTCAGTAAAGATTTCACTATAGACAATGGATTCCACAACTTTGCCGTTCTATCGACGAATAATTCTTGTTAATGAGAAATTCGGCATGTGTCGGGCCTGACAATGTATGCATTACCAGCCTGAACTCGTCTTGTTTGTCTAATAGGAATCGCTCGTGGTTTCCATAATTTCCATAAACAAGGAAATATCTGAAAGAGAGAGAGATCGCCCACCTTTCTGCGATGTTCTACTACTAGCAATCTTCTTTGAAATCATAACTTCTCCAAGGCGAATTGACTAATGATCACGAAATTTCGCACATTCTAAAATCGGACATACAATCGAGGAATAATCACTATGGAAAACCAAATGGTTCCCATTAAGGGGCGAATCGCCTAGCATCCCTAGTTATATGGCATTGAGCATGATTGTGGAACATGAACTAGAAGTTTCCTCCGTTTTTGCAATACTGCCCTTCAAGCTATACAAAAATTAATACTCTACACTGCTTGTTCTATAAAGGACTGAAAAACTCGCCTCACAAATCATCGTGTTAACGTTGCTAACAATTTCTTGATTCGAAACCCACTCGAATTAGCATAAATATATGGTCGCCCTAGCCATGTCGATCCATCTTCTCGAGTGAATTATTCCAGCCGATTTGCCTGTCAACGTTGACGTTGAAAATAAGCGACCGCTGGTCGATGCGAACGCGTTCAGTGTTCACCAATCATGCCTCAAACTGATAACGTTATCAGCGCTACCAAACTGGTCTGGACCCTCGGCCAATTGGTCGGGCTCGGTTACAGTCCTCCAGACGAGCAGATCGTGAAGAGATCATCGAACGTGTGCAGACGCTGTCTCAAGATAGCGTACGTCGCGATCACTTTGGTCGCGACTGGTTACGTGGTCGTACACACGGGCTTCGGCATCAAAATGCCCGGCGACCACCTGGTGGTCGATTCAGTTCGACTGATGTGTTCGTTATCGATAGCAGCCACTTCGCTGGCCACTATCGTCACACAGTTCTACCGCCAACACGACCTCACCACAGTGCTCAAAGACATCCACGAGATCGATATCGAACTCAAACGTTTTCCCAGATGGAGAAGTTACCGCAGGATCGAGATTATTTCCATAGGCTTGATATCCTTCACGATGTTCTCGGTTGCAATGAACGCTCTGGCCTTTCTGCAAACATGCACCGCACTCTTGGGCATTGCCACCAGCGAATGCATCGAAGTTTGGCTCGAGATGTCGATAGCCCCATTCATATACACCGTCAACTATGTCAGGTTCACAGTTCACATGGCTATCGTTTGGCAGAAGTTGTGCACAGTCAACGATAATATCAAATACATTTCCGAGGAGGACACGTCGGTTTCCGGGAGTCTATTCAAAGAGATCGAGAGAATGAGATTGATCACAATGCTACAAGGAATTTACTTGGACATACTTCGTATTTGCAGACGGCTCAATAAGATTTACGATGTTTTTCTGGTATTTTTCGTACTGACACAAACTATCTCGATTTTTGCGTCGCTGTATAATTGCTTTTTTGGTTCCATACTCATGGAGATATTCGTCAAGCCTGAATCATTGGAGGACGCAAAAGTTAGTCTCGTCGTGTTTCTGACATGTGTGAGCAATCTACTCATCGTTTGCGTCATCTGTCATTACACTACGTTCCAATCTAGAAACACGAGAAAACTGATGTATCAAGTCCCAATTTCTCGATTCAACAAAACACTTATCAAGAAGGTGAGTATGTGGTTACATCGATATCGTTCATTATTCATACGCAGATGGAAATAAATGTTGATTGGAAGTGTTTAGTCCAATCCAGAACATAAATATCTACGGCAACACAATTGAAAATTCTTGTACATTCTATATGAACCAAAAGAGAAGGAACAAAATCATCGTTATATTAGCTAGCATACACCTAAGGAAATAATTTCGTCTGTGCTGTGCTCACGCGGGCATAAATGTATTTCAGTGTATCTCAAGAATTACGTCATCACGTCAAAAGATGCGATGTTGCCAGTCGGAAGGGAATTTTTGGCACCAGATTTGCTATAACATGAAAATGAAAATAACGTTCATTTCCGAATTCTGTAGAATTTCGAAGATGACAATTTTTGAATTGACACTATCTGATCATGTTAATATTATATGTCCTTGAATGGTTCGAAATTGTACTCTTCTATGGATCATCGAAAATCTGTGAAAAAATATGTGCTGTGTGAAAAGACCCAGACTTCTTCTGTCATCATGAGGTCAGTTTCACACCCCACTGATAACACACAATGAAAATTTATCGAGTTATCAACAAATATATGCTTATTTTTCAATTCATTTTGAGATTCATAGATGGATTTCTACCTTTGGCAACTATGCTGAATTCATTTTGAGATTCATAGATGAATTTGTACCTTTGGCAACTATGCAGTTTGAATTCAACTGTGAGTCATTTGTGATTTTCATGCCATTAGAATAAATATGAAAAAAATTCAGGCATATTCAATTGGCAAGCATTCGTGTGTATTTCGTAAAGCAGAAATGAAAAAAAGTCCATTTTCAACTTACAGTGCAAGACCTTCACAACCAATCTGGTTATATTGTCTAGTTATTCTCATAAGAAAGAGCTGAATGTAAGATTATTTCCTTATATATTCGAAGTAGGCATTTGAGTTTCATCGATACAATAAAGAATATAAGAACAATTTTTTTCAGAGATCGCTATCATCGAATATCATTTTCATTCAGAGGTATCACTGGAAAGCCTTCGATATATCCCCGGATGCCACTATCCTCGTTGTTGTCCCAAACAGGTCCCGTATCTTCCGAGTTCCCCTCGCTATTGTTTACTTCATTCCCTCTAATATCAGTTCCAGCATAATCATTCCGATTTGGCGCGTCTCCGCCAGGACGATGATTCTGGTTCTGTCCGATATTCTGGTTCTCATTAGGATGATAATTTCCCATTCCGGTATGCGGAGGGTTCGGAGGCGGGTATCCTTGCCCCTTTGGAGGTGGTGGCGGAGGTGGATAGTCATACCTATCGGGAGGCCTCTGATCGTAGTGATGATGGCCGTGATGGTGATATTGGGGCGTCTCTTGATACTGAGGCTTTCCTTGATTCATCTGCCCGAAATAGTTCCCACTGTCGTATTGGTATTGGTTTTGAGAGGGTTGTTCTTGTGAATAGATCTCGATGGTTATGGGTTTCGGGTTTTTGATAACATCGAAAACCTTCTGCAATCCACCGGACAAGGCTGACGTGACAGACGATAGATCGAGGTTGTGCTGGCCATAGCCACCTTGCGTCAACCCCAAAAGACCACCATGCACAACGGAAAAAACTGAAAATGTATTCATATTATTGTCGACAATCATCCACAAACAGGCGTTCGCATCAAACAGAATCTTTGGCGCTATATGATTGAGTACTTAGTGAGATGAGGAAAGCTATAAGCAGTCTCTGTGTTCATTTTGGAATATGATATACAGATTGATAAGATAAACTAGCTAGTAGGTCCACTCTTCAGTTGTTTTATCAGACTGAAAAGGCCGCGAACAATTGTTTTCTAGTCGATGGCGTGAAGTTCTGATATTCAACAATAGATGACGTGACTATCGAGAACTCATTTAGAAATAATTCCGAAGCAGGTAACATACCAATCGAAATATGTCCGTCGATAACTCGTGACAGTTTGAATTTGGGAGCGGTACAGATACGAAATTATTGTATCTTCTAGTTTCTGACACAAACCTATTCATCAGTTCACAAGGTGAATAAAATATCAAAAAAAGTGGCAGTTTTATGTGTTGTGTGCAAAAATCGTTCGAATTTATTTCATCAACGACGAAACACACGAAAATTCCAAATTGCGAATGATTTCAGTACCAAAAGTTAGTGTACTTAAAAATGTGAATAACACTCGACTCCTCATCTGATGCAGTTAACAAACCACAAGTTAATGCAAAAGAATTAGTTTCCTAATGACGAAGCTGTGAGATGTTGTGAAAATTTTTGTGGAAGCATTTAGATTGGCCTCTTCATGAGCATAGTGACCGGACGGACAAGTTTATATTTGCATAATCTGCGTGGAATCAAACAATGTATTTATTGTTGATTAGCACCAATTAGGCTGAGATATTCATAGTAGCGAACGATAGAGCAGCATGTATAGGTGCGGCTCCAAAAATAGGTCGAAAATCGCATATATTATCATATTGTATATTCGGTACACATCGGGCAGAACTTTTGACAAGCGGTCAAGTAAAACACTACCACTGAGTAGGTAGTGACATAGAAGCAACCCATTACGGGTATGAGATACTTCGGTTCCATGTTGTTATTTTTACTCAGCTTGTGATGTTTTAGTACCCATAATCCACGTAACTGCAGACTGATTCATCTCGAAAATAATTTAGAAATGGAGAAATTCAATTTGAATGATTGCATCGTATCGATTGGCACCGATCGATCTCCTAAAGTTTATTGCAGACGCTAAAGACAATTGAAAATACACATATTCACACTTCTGTAACTGAAACTATATGAAATCGAATTGCATTGATACATCTTGATTTTTTCCTCAGATCAATCAATTTTCACTGAGAATGGTACATCAAGAATTCGATATCACCGCACACGGATTCTTCAACATCGACTGTACTCTCCTGCTAACCGTGAGTTCAAAAATATCTAGGTTCTACATTAATTTGAAAAGTAGAAATTTCAATAAAAACTAACGGTTCTCAATAAAGCATTATCGCTGTGTCGATCAGTGCGGCAGAGACTTCAATCAAATTAATTTGGTCTGTCATCACGTAATACTCGTTAGATGTATTTTCGAGGAAGCCCGTTTCAATAATTATTGATTTCGTTACAGGTCGTCGGATCAGTAACCGTTTACCTCGTAATGTTTATCCAGTTCGATCTCGCTTCTGGCAGCGGCAAAGGAATCGTATATTCAAATGACACGAATCTGCTGAAAAATCCATAGAACGAGATCCCGCTAATCTATGAATAAAGACATACGGAAGATGCCTCGTTTGTTGTCATTTCTCTCCCAAATGAGATCTAATTTTTTTTTAAATTTTTTTCCATCAATCACTTCTTCTATGTTGGGATCCAACGTCCCGTAAGCCGAAGATTGAGCGGGGTGGGAAGAGCGGGAAGAGTTTTTATAGTGGACTCCGCCAACCACTCCTGGAGGACCGTGGCCGAGACGTCAGGATTGAAATCACTGAACCTATTAAATTTTAATGAAAATTCCACACATGTAATTTCCAACCAATCAGAACGTGTATTTCTGTCATACTTGGAAGATACTTTACTGACTTTTAGGATTTTCTTGATATTTTCCGAATTCGACCAAAGTTTTGATATTCGTAGGGTAGGTATCGACATTATATTCCATTTAGAAACAAAATCAACTCTTTATTTTTTCTGTACAGTCATACAGTGAATTCCCCTGTACATTCGTACACACTTTCAGATGTATGTCGTTGACACACTCGTCTGAGTGGCAGTGGGTCAGAAAATTTGTTCTATAAAGTCCGAGTAGGAAAACAAATACATGGGAAAAAAATGCACCTATCAATTTCCGTCGTTGAAGGGATTGAAAACAGAATAATAGGGGAGAAGGGTTATCGAAGTCTGTCCAGAATGCTGTGCTTACGTCTAACACTGGAGGATGAAATTGATTTTGATCCATAGGCGTAGCTGCAGGGCTTGGGGATGCATAGCACTCTAGCACCACCAAAAATTTCATGCAAATTTATCATATACTGTCTGTATATGATGAATTAGGTTTTATAAAAAATATAAATGGAAGTTATAATGATTATTTCAATATTTTTGTAGTGAGGACAGACTTATGATGTGTCCCATAATGTCTCTGCTCTTGAAATTCAACCTCCAGATATCCAGAAGAGTAATTCATTATTTGTTAGTGCCACCTTGTTTTGGAAAAAATTGAAGACAAATATGTTGAGATTTATTTTTAGAAACCTATTCGATTAACCTACAGACAATATATATATATGTAAAATGTAGGAGAGATTTGTATCGATATTTCTTCTATCCATAAGATATTCAATATCATATTCGAAACAAACGATGATTTATTACTTTCCTCACTTCCCAAGCACACTCTAGGGTTTGAGCACCCCTGTAATTGAGTGCCTAGCTACGCCTATGTTGTGATCACGTCACAAAACCCATGAACTATCGACGATTACCCACCGCTCAATTGAATCTCATAATTGATGTGGTTTGTAGGAATGGAAACTCAACACAAAGAATGGAAAATCGACTCACCGCAGAAGCTTGCAAGCACCGAATAATATCGACAATGATAATACATCTTCCAATAGACACTGACTAATGTAGAATTTTGCTTCTACACATGAGAACGAATCAGTAACGTTGAGGACACTGATGAGAAACCAGTTCTTATAATTTCCCTGCCGTCGTTGATTATCACCAATTAATTGGAATATGATTAGTGATGGTGGATGCGAATTTCGGTAGATTTATTGAAAAAGAATACGATATTGCAGGACAGATCTCAACAACTGACTGAGGCCAACAGAAAACGTTGCAATGAACAGAAATCAACTGTAATTATTTGAGTTTGTTTTCCCATCGTTCACGGAAAAAGCTGATTCTACCAAATTACAGACATCATCTCAAACGAGCAATGACGTACCTGGCTCTTTTCCCAACATGGCCGCAGATTTCGCATTGAAATCTGACAAATAGTACCTATTGTGATGACCTTATTGATTGAGAGTTCAATAGAAGTGAAGCTGATACATGCAAGGTTAGCTCCACCTATTCATTTGAATCTCAAAGCCCAGGACTACGTATACGTATACCGGGTGGCAACGAGATTAGAGCCTTGTCCGGTGCGCGGTGCGTTTAGTTATGCACCGATCAGTATTTCGAATTCTCGGGCACATGGAATCATTATTCGTTACACTCCAATCACACCAACGTTAGTTCCACAAATTAGTTTCCCAGCATATTTTGTAGCCTGACATTGATACCTGAACTTACCTAAAATAAAAAAAAATCCGCATTTCCTAGATATTGGAGTATACACTAAGATGCATCTACTTCTCAAGATAAACATAAAGTCTCTCACCGGCTATGAGCTATACGATGTTCCAGTTAGAAACATCAAAAACTACCCTAATGTGTCCTCTCCTTATAACATAGAACATCATGTATTTTATACAGGCTGTTGGAATATTTTTTTCAATTGCTTCCAATTGTTTTCCACTGAATTTATTCTAACATGCGCGTGCACTCGTTTACAGTAAAGTTGAAATTGAAGCCGAAGTGCCTTCCGACAAATTCCCGACAAGAAATTCACAAAATTCTGATTAACAACAATAACTAGTGTTTGGTCTTCCCACAGACATATTTCTAGTTACAAAGACTTTGTCTACTAGATAATAGGATAAATTTGTTTTTCAGCTTTTTGTGGGATTTTCTCTCGTCGTTCCTGAAAAATGAAGTAAAAAGAATTTTCAATATATTTGTAATAAGGACAGATTTTGTGATCTGCCCCAAAATATTACTGCGCTTGAAATTAAACCTTTAAATACCTGAAAGAGAAATTCTCTATTTGTCAGTTACACCTTGTTCTTGAAAAATTTGGAAATACAAATATATTTAATTAGGATAAAACTTCTACTTGTCTTAGTGGACGTTTCGGGAACGAATCTGCTCCCGTTCTCAACACAATTAAAAACACTTCTCTTTCAATGAGCAGTTGCTTTTGACACTGAAAAGTGAAAATTTGGCAAACGGAGGAATTCTGGTTACAAGGTGTTTTTATTAATTGATATTGAATGTTCCATTTTCATATTCAAGTTTCAGAAGTGGATGCCAAGTTCTATCTATATCAACTGAACCAGAAGCAATATTATTGTCTGCAAGCAGACTCTTTGATATAGAGTATATTTGATTTGATATTATGCATATTTGTACAAAACCATCGTGTTTACCGGTATTCTATGTCCACCTTTTTACACCGAAGAATACGTGTAATTTGCGGTATTTTGCCTTGAGACTTCATCTCCGGTTTGAAAACAAGGTGCACGGATGAATCAGTACATTTCACATACAAAAATATTCATGGCGAGAAATGAAATGTGATCACGTTTTTCATGCCGACGAAAAAAAACCGATGATTAAAAACCAAATCGTGAACAACAACGATTATCGACCACGTAATCCTTGGAATTAACTCATCGCCGAAGCGTTTGTGCATGGACATCCAGAAAGTTCGTTCATGGACCAACCACGACCTGCATGGAGTGAATACGATAAGGGATATCATCGCCTTTTCATCCAGCAGTTCATGGGGCAATACATTCGGTGTTGCCGAAGTTGATCCCGTTAATCGACGATCAGAAATCAATGGGAATTCAGTCGAACGAGTTCGACATCCCGTTAGAGATCAAAAGAGCAATATATAGAATCATCCGCAGCAACACTTCTGATGATGATAATATCAAATACTATCAGTTAATCGTTTGATGAGCAGAGAATAATTCGCTGCTTTTCTGGAATGGTGACACTCGAAACGATTGACTTGTCTAATAGGTATTAAAAAACATCTATTTTACCTTCAAAATTACAATAGTGATGAGTATGAGAAGTATGATTTGAAAATGAAAATCAGATACATTATCGAGGAATAGTTTCGAGAAGCTCTCGTTGAAATTAATACATCTTTTAAATGTGTCACTAATGCTGGAAAACCAGCGGATTGTTTCATCAAAAAAAGTTGAGAACAAGCAGCTTTTTATTACAGCTTTTAGGATGATAGAACACTTCATACCGCCTTCTCCTCTAAGAGCCTCTATATCGTCTAATGGGGTCAGAGGTGCGAGACGCTGACAGGTCGATAATATAAATGAAGATCTGGCAAGAATTTCGAAATGGGGATCTGCAAATCCAGTGAGGTTAATGCAACTAAAACTCCAACTCGTATTCTCACCAGGAAAAGAATATGATGATGCCAAGAACCACTAGCCTCTTGAAATCGTCAATATCACCACCGATAAATGTAATTTTGTAAATGTGAATTTTGACGGTGTGACCTTTTGATTGACTGAAATGTTGGTTATTTGCGGAAGCGAAATCATGTAAATGTTGAATCCGCAGTATAAAAGTAGAAATAAAGATGCAATAATGAAAATTATATTATATATATGTACGAGGAACATCGTGTTAGCCAGCGGTGGAATTTTGGGAAAGAAGGAAGGTGTTGGAATTTTTCTTGAATGTTTGGAGGTTGTAAGCATCAGGAAAGACTTCACTAGGCAAAGAATTCCACAACTTTGCCGTTCTATTGATGAATGATGCTTCTGGTAACGATTAAGTGACAGTTCTTCCATGGACCGCATTCCGTATATCAACAATATTCCGAAACCAGCGATTGACCAATATTCACGGAATGGTTTACCACAACCAAGGTTGGAAACGGAACAAGAACTGGTTCACAGAAACTTGGATTTCTGTTCCGTTACAAGAGGTACTTCACACCCCAGCAACGCAAATTCGATATGTCCTGGAGTATTGCTCAGTTTCCAAACAAAAGCTGTCGTCAGACGATGGATATGAAAGTATATCGATACGAGGACTCTATAAAATGGGCTGTTAATGTGTTAGTGTTAGTTAAACTCGATATGGCGTCGGATCGTTCCGTTATTCATGTTTCAGCTTTGAATTCCTTCAAAATTTGATATCTAGGGGACATATGATCTGTAATCAGACTATTTTCCATTGGAGCTCATTATTATACCATAATAAGACTATTGAAGTGCCAAAAAATAGAGATATTGCCCTCATACATCAGGTGCTTATACCACTGGCATCGATTATATCTGGAGGGAGAATGCCTAGTCCAATAACAACTGTCAAAATATAAGAAAAGAATCTCGAAGGGATTCAACGAGATTATGTTACACTGTTCCTGTCCATTCGAAATCAATAGCTGGAAACATGTGGATATTTTTCACTCTGCCTGTTTCTGTCTTCCTCCTACGCCTGCCAAGAGAGTTGCACTCGAGAATAAATTGGCCCAGTTGGAAGCGATATAACGAGAGTATAGAAAAGTCGACGCTGATTTACAAAATAATGCATCTGCTACGTTACACGCGATATGCATAGATAGAAGCTTACATAACAAATCATTTGCAAAATATGTATCCCTAATTCCTTGAATTTGTCGACAGGATACTTCAGCATCAACAACTACACTCATAACCATGCTCACATTCCTAATTTTTGTGAGAAAAACAAACTTGCATCCGATATACAGTGCACACACACACAGGCTGACTCCATGACTGTTAACAGTTATTGCTTGTTCCAAAACCATTCACTCCACAAAAACGACATGCCGCCCTGCGCGACCGTAGAGGTCAAAAAGCTGTGCTCCCACATTTGAGTCCACCGCGGTGGAGGTTTCAAAAAAGATGATATGATATATTTATATAGTTTAATGCCATTATTACTTTGCTTCCTTTATCAGTCTGAAACTAGTTGTCTTTTTGTTCGTTTTTTATTCCATTGGCTCTGTCATAATTTTGTTTTGTTCTTATAACATCATGTACTAGTCGTTCATCTAGACTCCCAACATTTTGTATATTTTTCCAAGGCTACTCCACTTCAATGTTGTCCTATAAATGGGTCTGTATCTGTTTGGACAATAAGAGAATATTTTTTTGATATTCAATACACTCATCAGTCAGTGGAAGGACCATTTCGGACCCGGACCCCAATAACGTCTGTCTGTAAATGGTACAGCTTGAGTCAAAGCTCGAGTTGTGAAAGATAAAGGAAATAATGGAATCGGTTCGGCTAATTCGATCTCGTCTGTTGGTTCACCGCCGTAACATTGTTTTCCCTGCGATCGAATTTTCTTGGCCTCCAAATGGCAAAAACGGTTTTCGACTACGCTGTCGGGACTGAATATTGATAGGGAGGGAGAAAAAACGTAAAATTTATCCGGCCATAATACGTGATGGAAAAGGCGCGAAAAGTAGACAGTCGACAGCTTGGGAAACAATCTCAATTCTGGCGTACGAAAACGAAAAAAATATTGTGAAAGTGTTCACGACGCGAGCATGAGACATCCAGTTTCCGTAGAACTGAATTCTGAGGAGAATATGGGACAGTGTACAGGGAGATACGTTATATTATGACACCCACCTGAGGCCTTTTCATCCTGAACTCAAGAATATATACTCAGCTTATTGATCTACAGAACGCAAATTCGACATGTCCTGGAGTACTGTTCACATGTTTGGAGCTCACTACACTCACAAATCCATCAACCCCTCTAGAATGCCGTAGAAAGGTGCCGAACTTGGACGAGCTTACGGTCTTCAAACTCTCGAGTGAAATTCCAATATCGTCCTCCTGTCTCACCCTAATAAGGGAGTTTCATTTATTTCTCCCAATATATTCCGGAGATAATGTATGAACAAAAAATACCATCTGCTCATTCCAGATCAGTTCATGTTTATGTTCATTTTTTGCAGACTGGGTAGTAAATATGTCACTACGGCCAGGGACACTCTTTATAGCCGAGTACACTTGATGTGTACACTGATGGGTCTGTTTGGACAATAAGGAATTATTTTTTTTAAAATATTCAATTTCCTCAGCAGTCAGTGAAAGGACTGGTGTGCTGTTGCTGATTATTTTGATCACGACCAGTAAAATGAAATATTGCCAGAGACCTGCGTTCTCATTGGAACAATCGATTCTCGAGTATCAAAGTGTACGCTCATTTGAATGCCTCCGAAAGCCAATTTATTATTCGAAAAACTTCACGAGTTGAGAACTGTTCCCAGTAGGTATATATGGAATAATAATCAAGCCTGAATAACGTGAAATGTTTCCGCTATTGTGTAAATTCTGAGACCTTTCATTTCGTTCACGCCTACATCCAACAGCGGTAATCAATATCTTCGGCATAGTGTTTGGTGAATGACAGCCAAAAAACAATCGCTGGCTGCTTTTTTAATCGTGATTGATTTTTCAAAGCCGTTCAGTAGGTACACACATATTCGTATTTATGAGAATAACGGAAAACAAAACAGAAGCATTCTGAGTAAAACGGTTCTGAAAATGCATTCCGGATAACGGAAATTAATTGAAATAATTACCAGGAATTCGGCGAATTCCCTGAATTCCATTGTAGGCCATTTAATTATTCCTTGATCGCATTATCTGGTATTTTGGCTCTATACCCAATTCTCGATAGACTATTTTCCCAGAATATCATTGTCCGTATAATAATATTATCATTCAGGCAGACTACGATATGAAATGGATCAAATATATAATAGATGATAACAGCTTATAGCTCACCAATCGGGGTGTACAAACCTATCGAGTTTCCAATTGAAACCAGATTTTAAAAATGTCATGTAACGCCATCATTCAAATGGTGACGTCATTGGCCGAACTACGTTTCAATTTTGTAGAAGAAGCAATAAGGATGACTTTTGTTAACGTTCCCAAAATACCCGGAGAAAAAATTCACTTGAACGATTGGTATGATTGATAAGTATTTCTTGATTATTATGATGAATTTTCCCATGAATTTTGATTCGTAGGTACCTCTATTATTCTGGTAATTCATCTCTGTTTGGGAGCAGTATCAACCTCTGACATCACGAAATCCGTTTATTTTCTAACATTTCAATATAAAGTAATGTGAACCAATCCTTCATCTTCAGTAAAGAATACATTAAGAAAATAACAAACATTATCCAATATAATTAACTCAAACAAGACATGAAGCGGTTATGAAGACAGGTATTTCATATAAAAGTTTTTTTCAGTAATTATACATCGATATTGAACGTCATTTAAACAAAAAACCACTGAAAGAATCCTCAACGATAGTTTTGGAAACATGGATTCTGATGTTAATGAGGATGTCAGGTATCAGGTGGATCACACTGTATGTGACCCGATCTCTTGAATCCATTGAGTCGTATCTCACTGATTCATTTCAGCCAGAGGTCTAAACGAAATAATGTACCTGGTTGGAGACCAGGTTGGCCGTTTTTATTCCTTTTGTGACATCTCGTGTTAATAAGGAAGGAATGATTAGTTGCTGGCTATCCACTTTCAGAGCCGGAACTAGGATTTCACCTCCAAATTTTTTTTCGTACACCATCATGAGAAAAATGATTTTACTGAAGTACCAATTTAAAAATATATGAAATTTTACTAGTGATTGAAATAGTTTTTCTCAAGACATTCATTGGTTGATCCTCGAATTGAATTGCCTTTTTCATTCACAATAGATTTTCAAATTCCTCGACAGAAACGGTGAAAAATATGAATACACACCTAGCAAATTAATGAAAAACGATGAAAAACTACAGTTAAGTTATTCTCCGAGTGGAATGGAATATGAACGTGGATCAACTAGTGGAAGAGGAATATGACTACATAAAAAAAGTAAATGAATGAATGTATGAGTAAATGAAAAATGAAGCGAAATAGAAACGGAAAGTTTGTGAATCACACATACGAAAGCATTGAATCGCCAACAAATGAAATTTCCAAGTGTATCATTTTCATTTCCAACCACTTGAATGAATATTCCTAGCAACAAAAAAGTGATTTGTTGAAATACATCTAGACTGTGCCTTGATGCACAAGGTTCAACAATTCTGTCGACTGGGCACTGTGAAATCTAGAGGTTACACATTTTGAGCCCTAGGTCGCCATGCCCTCAGTCCGGCTCTGTCCACTTTCGTGAGTCTGCCAGTTGGGACGATAGGTGATTCATATTGATGACGCACGCTTAAGAATATTATTGCGTTCCTTTTTTTGTCACGAAATATCCATATACAGTGCATTTCATTCGAAACGAGACATCCTGTTACAATCAAACGGATCACCCTATATTTTATTCCATCATCGATAATGAGAAATAATTCGGAAGCACCGTATTCGATGAAAAAGAATGAAATAGGGTGATTCATTTATAAAATAGAATAACGCGTAAATGTTGTCCCTCTCTATAGCTCGTTTTCAATTATAAATTATTTGATATCGAGGACAATACGAATTCTAGACAAAAATATTTTTGTTTATCGCCACAATTATTTATAAATTTCAACCATAGAATCACTTTGCGCAATCAATCCGATAAAATTTTTCAGAGAAATCGATTGATTTAGCAATTTGTTCCTATAAGTATCTACCTTTTATTGATTCATGAAAGATCACAACTGCAGTGAGTCTTATTGCTATTTCATCTATGAAACTATAATAAATAACTGTACTCGTGGGAGTTCTGAAATGGTCATTTTCTGTTAACCAAGAATTCATCAATAGAACGGCAAAGTTATATGGAATTATTTGCCTAGTGGAGTCTTTCCTGATGCTTACGATACCTCCAAACTTTCAATAAAAATTCCAATACCTTCTTTCTCTCCCGTTTAGGATTTCATTTCAACAACGAAGAAATGGAATCTACAGGAAAAATGTCAAAAGATCACGTTTGAAAAAAAAACATATCTTTGAAAGGTTCAGAAGTTTCTGTATACTTAGCATGGAGGTGACAGGCAGGACAGATTATCGCCTTTTTCGTCATGAATCATACCTCAATAACCTTAAACAATATGTTGAACAGTTTAAAGTATGTCGAATATCTTGCAACATCTGGCCTACCACAAGGATCCAATCTGGGGACATCACTTCTCAATGCCTTCATCAACGACATTGGTAACGTCATTCACGTAAACCTGCGTGAATCAAGTAATGTCCGAAGCATTCTGAATTTTCAAAGATTTCGACTCGATCCTGGAATCTGCATTTCGATCATACGGTTTTATAGTTCGCAGTAGTAGTGATTTTGAAAAGACAGGTAGACTTGAGAAACTGTACAACTGTTCCATACCTTCGAACATTGAGTACGCATGTTTGGAGCCCATACTATCGGAATTTGTTGGAGAAATTGAATTTTAATGCCCGAAGATCTGTAGTAGATATAACTCACTCGCTAGAAATCTAGACAAGTTCAACTGTGGAATACCTCATATCAGATCTTGTTTTTTTCTGTTTGGTGAACAGCTAGCTAGATAGTCAGGATATATCTGATTTTTCTATTGTATTTTTTTGAAATTTGGTTTCGTCTTCCTATTGAGCTCATGTAATATGTAGTGCATATATTTTTGATTTGTCCGTTTTCTCTGTTCTGAGACAGGGCCAACCTGTTGAACAGTGTGAGAAATAAATAAGTGAATGAATGAATAAATGACAAATGAATGGGATGCTTTCCTCTGTTCGAGCGGAAAACCGCGAAGCGGTAGGTGGCTAGGTGTTTGGCACGACGAGAGGAAGATCAAGATGAAGGCATATAAGAGGTATCCATGAAGTCAATGGCCAGTCACTCAGTGAATCTCGCAGTGCTTTGCCGTTTTAAGTTCTTTCTTCCATCTGCCCAGGAACAATGTTCACTCGGATATTGGCGATGCTTTCCGTCGCGACCGTCCTCATCGAGAACGCTGGTGTGTAAAAACTACACTAACCTCATTTTTATTTATTAATAACGGTAATTCTGCAGTTATCATGCGATGGCCGTTTTAGCGATTTTTATTTGCCATCACGTTTTTGGCCTCGGGAATCCGAATTTCACACTTAAAAAGTGCCCCAAACTTGAATTTCTCGAGATAATCCAGGAAAAAGTATGAAAATCAACATTCTTCCTTCGGCTCGCTTTGGGTAGGCATCATAACCAATCGGTCTTGAAATAAAGTAAATAGAATATCTCGAAAAATAGTGATTTGCTTCCTTCTTCATTGTGAAATTCGGGTTGCTGAGGTCAAAGAGCATAGATACGAGAAAATTCGAAAAAATAGCCATCACATGATGAGTTCAAAATTACCTAAATTACTAGCATCAGTAGCATTACAGAAAAAAGAGAACCACTAACTCAAAAGAGCTTTATCGAAAAAGAGAAACGGCAACACCGAAGTTCTATACTCGACAAAAAGCTATACAGGATGTGCGAGCTTCTAGGCGCATCACATGTGAGAGAGGAACAATATGAAATACAGTACGTGATTTCAAATCGCAACACACTCTCAGTTTGAAATCCGTTCGATTTTCAGAAACAAAAATCCTGTGATATAGTACTCAATGAGCTTTCTTTGAATTTGGATAAGCCTACAATATTCCTATTTCCAAGGCCTACTGTTATTCGCTGAAGTAGTCGAAATTTCGAAAACGATTATGAGGAATTGGGCAGCGTTTTTGATGCAGGCACATCTGAAATACCCCCATACTGAATTTGAACGCAGGGTGTATAGGGTGTAATCAATTCAATATCAAATTTTTGAATTTTCACTTTTTCAATGAAAACAACAGAATTTGAGATGACTTTATGAATCTACTTGGAGTTTTTCGAATATTTCGTCGAATCAATCACTATTCTTCACATTCTCAGAAAAACAAAATTATAATAATTTATTCAACTTTAGTTTTATTATTTTCTGCTTGACCTAACAGACATCTTCCTGTTGAATTTACGAACATAAAACTTTGTAACTGAGTATTTGACGAATTCCTTCAATGAATAACCATTTCAGTGCTTATATGAACTCCTTATGTTCCAATACAGGGTGAATCGAAAGCCACAAACTGACGAAATGACTTCAAAATGGCTGTCGAAAAGTAGTCCGACTGGCATTTTTTCCTAACTTTTTTCTTCATTGCGATATTCCGAAAGTACTGTTGTGAAGGAATGAGAAGGCTAAAATAAATGGCGGGCGAGATGAAAGCGTTTTCGTCGGTTGGAACTGAGATCTGCAAACAACTTTACAAAAGGATTTCCCGTCTGAAAATTTCGAGCAAACTGAGCTTCACTCGGGATGGTGATTATTCAACTTTCAGTGGCAAAAGTGCCTCGGCTGATTCTTGTGAAAAAGGAAAACAACTGTTCAAATTCTGTCGTCAGGTCAATATTCCTTCCGAACAAATATTTTCATTCCATATTATTCATGTAATTATTTGGGACTAGGATATCAAAGCAGATGCAATGCAATAGGCTATCAACTCAACATGGTCTATTATGATGTTCATTGTTTTCCTTATAACTACCAGTTGGTACTGGTTGAGATGTAAATATTACTAGGGGAATAATTCAGTTGAAGGATCATGAATAATTAGGTATCATGAAATCTAATAATATACTTCGAAATGAATCATGAGATGGTTGGAAATTGTGAATGTACAGGGACCTCTCGTATTTCTTGAACACCCCCCCCCCCCACTTTCACATTCTGTATTTATGAATAATCATTCGTTTATCATTATAATTGCCTGATAGAATCTGACGTGAGTCATCTCGACTCTGAAAACTGTGAATAATTATAATCTATGATGAACAGAGCTATACAATGGGGTCTCTGAAACTGTAAGATATACATGATTGCATATATAGGTTCTTTTATCACGAGTTATATGGGCAAAAAATATCTAAATTCTTACAGAAATTTAGAATTCACCAGAATATTTCTGACGATAACTTTCTGTCAAATATGCATATATGTATGGGAACTATATATCATTATGAGGTATCGTACGATATGGACCAGCCTCAACTCGATATTTTCAAGTACAGATCTGGAATTTTTTCAAATGTATTTCACTTAATGTTTGCATTTGGCGTGATATTTTCATCAAGCAAACGGAGTGCTCAATAAATATTGTTCCATATCGACACTATATTGAGTTGATAAAAAAATCACTTTGATAACAGCTATGTAATTGACAATTATTAGATAATAGTAGGTAAAACAAGAACAAGTTGCTTTCTCATAGATATGTTAATTTTCATTCACATATACGGATAATCTATACAGGAAAAAGCTGTAGCTAACTGCCAAAACTTTTCGGAAAATTTCCCAAAATTGAAAGGTATTACGCAAGAAAAGAATTTTGGAACTTTCGGCGTCTCCCATATAACTCCGAAACTGAAAGTTTTGAAAAGGAGTGTGGAATTTCCAAAGAGATAGAATGAAAAATTGCGTATATAAGAATATTTTATCGTGAATCAGTTGTTGTAGTAGTTGAATGACTTCTATATTGATGCTCTGATATTGAGGAATATGATTCGCAACAGTTGTTCAGTTGATAAGATTAGACTACATCATTCTTTTCATTCAAGATAATGGAATCATGCGAGTGCTTACCAAGTTTTTGGGTTTCCAAGCTAGCAAGCTGCATTATCGGAATTTTCTTCGCACTGAAAAAAATAAAATGAAACAACTCTCATTATGGCAAGAACGAATGACTAGATATACAGACAGACGTATAAAATTAAATTCGGAGTACTTTGGCATGTCGATGAAACTGAAAAGGCTCCCCATGGACTTACAAATGCCCAAAGAGTCGCGATGTCATAAAACTAAACGAATTTCTGGCTGGAACAATTTTAATTTTGCTTTAGATCTCACTCTCCATTTCATTCGGGACGACTGAAATTAAATGTGGCATACAACTTTCATACACACACCAGGAAATCAACAGAAAACATATAATGATAGAATCCTCCAACGAAAGTCGAGTTACAGAAAAATATTTTTGGCCATGAACATGCGGACCTGTTCATGTGATTTTAAGGTTCTTTTTTCCGAATGTTCACTACAGGTTCAGAAATTATGTTATGTTATCGATTTGGTTCTAGAGCGGATTCAAGATTTCAGTTAACTGATATTCCTTGGATGTAAACTCATCAATATCGTATTCAATGGCCTTGCTCATTGAGCAAGATGGAAGAAATGCTCATTAGGCAAGATGATCTTGGTCATTGGGCAATATGATCTTGCTTCTTAAGAAAGATGATCTCGCTTATCGAGCGCGATGATCTTGCTTATTAGGCAAGTTAATCTTGCTCCTTGGTTATCGAGCAAGATGATCTTGCTTCTTAGGTTATATGTGATATTGCTTCTTGGGCAAGATGATATTGCTCCTTGATCAAAATGATCTCGCTTATTGAACAAGATAATCTCACCCATTAGGCAAGATGATTTGGTTATCAAGCAAGATGAACTTGCTTCTCAATCAAGATGATTCTGATCACTTATTACGGAAGCGCTGAACGGACATGATGACTTTTTTTTTATAATTGCCAGTTTGAACTGGCAATTAGCACTAATTGTCAGTTTAAACTGACAATTAGGTCTAATTGTCTGTTTGAACTGACAATTATGGCTAATTGCCACTTCAAATTGGCATTTATCTCTAATTGCCAGTTCAAACTGGCATTTATCGCTGATTGCCAGTCCAAACCGGCAATTAAACTCAATTGCCAGTTCAAACGGGCAATTATAAAAAAAAAACATATCATCATGTTCGTTCAGCGCTGATCGGACATTATAAATTTTTTTTATAATCACTAGTTCGAACTGGCAATTAGGGCTAATTGCCAGTTTGAACTGGCATTTATGGCTAATTGCCAGTTTAAACTGACACTTAGGGCTAATTGCCAGTTCAAACTGGCAATTAGGGATAAATGCCAGTTTCCACAGACAATCATGGCTAATTGTCAGTTCAAACTGGCAATTAGCCCTAACTGCCAGTTCATTTATGGCTGATTGCCAGTTTAAACTGACAATTAATTAGTGCTAATTGCCAGTTCAAACTGGCAATTATAAAAAAAAGTCATCATGTCCGTTCAGCGCTTTCGTAGCTTATCGACCAAGATGAACAAAGAGCGAAAAAAAAAATGCGGAGGTTCGGATTCTGGTGGAGTCTCGATTTGGTGCCTAAAACGACCGTCGAATTTTCCAGAGAGTGCCCCGGCCTCGGCCCCGGCCTCGGCCAGGCAGTTCCTGACCGGTTATCCGGGCTACATCCCGGTGTACATCCGCGCCGGCGATACGCCCCTGGAGGCGATCGACCCCGCGCTGGCCGACGCGTTCGACAGCTACGCTCGCCGGCACGGGCGCATGACGCGCGCCCGCTCGATAGGGGCCGAGTCCGGCACGTCGGGCGGCGACGAGGGCTTCCCCGACATCGACGACGTCGACGCGACAACCACGGAGGGCGATTACAATGAGGTTGACGCCCCGCTGCCTGCGAGCGGCTCCCATATCCAGAAGATACCGAGAGACCTGACTTTGTGATATAGTGATTAGATATTTATTTCCATGTAAATATAAGGGAGCAATACAACGACTTTTAATATGTCAATTATGATAATAAATGGACTTTATATAACAAATGTACAAGCATTTGTCCTGAAAAAGGCAAAGATTGGCTAGTTAGCTATTCTTTAATTCTCAACTTTTCTGATTCACAAGAAGAATGCTTAGAGATGAATAATGAAAATCTAACTGAAACCACTTATGTAATGATATTTTCATGTAAAAACATCAAGTAACATCATCATTCGTTCTGAAAGTGAACTCAGACGCTCTCTTATCGAATTCGAATAATTTTCAAACATTCTATTGAAAGGTATGAATACATTACTTTGAAACCATTGAAAAGTTTCAGATACTGCGATAAGAGAAAAGATCGTACTCAAATCTCTGTCACCATCATCCCCTCTTGTCTGAACTACATGAAAAACCTTAGAAAGTATAGAGAGCCTGGCAGAAGCAACACCAAACAACAACTTTGGACGATATAGTTTTTCAATTCTGCCTTGTTTATCTTTCGACAACACGAAAGGAAAACCTAGCGGTAAAATGTTGGGAGGAAGGTCGTGAGCATCAGGAAAGACTTCACTAGGCCGAGAATTTCACAGCTTTGCCGTTCTATAGAGGAATGGTGAGCGAATTCGTCAGATATCGAGCCTGACAATGTAGAGGTGACCGAGATCATCTAATTTGTCAAACCGGAATCCCAGCCCTATCAGTTACCGCAAATAATCAATATACTCAATTCATTTGGGCAAACACGTGTTAACGTCGAATATTTGTTTCGTCGAGGCAACTGCATAAATGTGAAGGAAAAAAAGTGTAATTTCAGACCCACTTTTTAAATGTCGAAGTGCGTAATAATATTAGACTGATAGGAATTAGATAGAAATGATTTGAACTGCATGAATTTTATTCAGAACAGTAAAACCATAGTAGATTATTAATTTCGCACTTTGAGTAGATAAACTCATAAACAAATAGTTAGAGGTAAAAGATGCGGACGAGAAAAAATTCGGGACTGATTTCATTTGTCCCATTTTATTATCTAGTCGACTAGATTAGACATGCGATAAAATTGTTATCTTGTGTTATCATGCATGTTGCCCTAACAAAAGGTGTAGCCAATTCAGTGAAGAATTTTGTAGTGAAGGTACGTACAATTCGTGTGATCTCATTTCTCATTGTTTGCATTATTGTGTATAATTTCGAATCTTCAACAAGAGCAAATCGTAGGCGAGGAATAAACGAATATTTTCATTGATTTGATAACGATTTCAAAGATAGCATAGGCGATGAAACAATCATTACATCACATGACTCATGGTGAAAAATCGAATCGAAGCTAATTTTTCATTTCATTCATTCTATATATCGTCAATACGGAGAACCTTTTCAAAATCGATTGTGAACATTCTAGAAGTACAACAATTATAAGGAGTGGCTATACAATGGAACACGCTGTGCAGGCTTCAAATCATTTATATTTGTATCATTAATGGAGTTGCAAGACAGTCAATCGCTTTTCTATTTCCAGTTTCATAATAAAATTTCATCATTCAAATAAGATCTTGTTACCGGTGAAGTTGGAGATTGCATCAAATATTCAAGTTCTACCTCACGAACTGTCATCAGCATCATGGAATTGGAAACAAGAGATTCTATTTATTCGAAAATCATTAATTCTGCAAATGAACTGGAAATGAAGTTGTCACGCCTAATTTTCAATGGAACCCGTCATACAGCAAATATATACATCATGGAATTCTGAGTATGTATGAATCTGTATTGACTTCAATTGAAGGAACACGCCCTTCTACTGCTGAAAGGACTCTGAATATTTCCAGGAACTCATAAAATTTCTATTCATTTCGATACACCACAGCATGCGAGTGAATCATTCATGATGTTATCTACGATATGATAGTTCTACCTGCCAATGTTTATTTATCTAATCTAAGCCCAGTTCGTGTTCATACAGCATACATCTAGAACTTCCCAGCAAATACTATGAAATGCCAAGCATTTCTCGACGATCTAAGATATCCAATCGCGAATTCTAACTGAGCAACTTATTCCTATTCGAAACATAATATTTCAGCCCAAAATTCAAACTCGAACTTCGACCTGAAAAACGTGCTGGTCGACACTATATTTTTTTTCTTTCAAGTAACTCGTCCTGCACTCCAGGTCCCCACCATTCAGCTATGGAACGACTGATGTTCGTAGTCTTAGCTTCGGCTGTGGCATACTTCTCCACAGTCCACGGCCAAACGAACAACATCAGAGAGAACTTGCGACCCTGCTACAACGTTTCGGCCCTACCGGGAATCCTCACGGCGAACGAGAGACCTCCGGCCACCCTCAACATTTTCCTCGAGATCATCAGGCGATTGGAAGACGCCAATCCGACCAAAACGGTGGCTGAGCTAGCGGTGCTCATCATCCAGAGGTGAGTGAAACATCGAGATGAAACACCGGGTGATAATGACAGAACTTCTGAATTGTGATTAATTCCATCAATCATGTAATACGACCCCTGAAGGGGCGATAGTTGTGTCACTATCTGCTGGTCTAGTCGAGGCTTCTGAGCAACAAATTTTCACACTTTGCAGGTTACGACAAGACGGGATCATCTACACCGAAAGAGACATAGACCTTCGATTCGGCTTACCCTTCAGCCCTTGGGGTTATGAAGCGATCAAAGGGACCCTCATTAGTCAGAAATTTTTACAAAACAACTCACTGGAACTGTATTACGGTGACCTTGACCCCGTTGAAATCGTAAGAACTACCAGATCATAAGTACCTATGTAGATTATAAAAGTTATGTATCTGATTGGAGGGAAATAACATCAACGAATCTTCATCCAAAAGGGCGCACTCAAAGACTTTTACCTTTCACCACGACTTTCGAAATACCAATATACAAGGTGATGTCAATTTCATAGTAGGTACACTATTGATAAATCTCAAACCGAGATAGATGTGAAGAAGGTTGAACTACTAGCTAGGGTCCAACCGATTCCAAAGAAGGGCAAGAAAACCCTCCCTAACAACTATAGACCGATTGCACTACTATCTGTGATCTCTAAAGTAATGGAAAAAGCAATCAACATCGAGCTCATCCGATATCTAGAGAGCTCAAGAATCGTGAACGACCGGCAATATGGCTTTCGTCACCAGAGGTCAACTGGAGAGCTGCTTGCCTATGTGACACATAAGTGGCAGGTGTCAATAGAGAAACATGGGGAGTCCCTGGCTGTAGCCTTGGATATCTCCAAAGCATTTGACCGAGTTTGGCACCAAGGCCTCCTAGCGAAACTTCCGTCATATGGATTGCCGCCCCAACTGTGTCTTTTACTATCGAGTTTTCTTGCAGATAGATCACTCTACGTGGTGGTAGACGGTGTATCGTCTGATACAATGACTATCAATGCTGGTGTTCCACAAGGCTCTGTCTTGGCACCAACTTTGTTCTTGCTCCACATCAATGATTTGTTGAATGTGACCTCCAGCCCAGTTCATAGCTTTGCGGATGATAGTACACTTCATTCCGCCTTTTCCTCTAGAACCCCTATATCATCCAATGAGGCCAGAGGTGCAAGGCGAAGACAGGTTGGTGCTTTAAATGAGGATCTGACAAGAATTCTGAAATGGGGATCGGAGAATCTAGTACAGTTCAATGCAACTAAAACTCAAGCTTGTATGTTCACCAAGAAGGCTGATCACACAATGCCCAATTTGATGATGTCGGGTACCACTGTTCCTATGAGGTCATCAATATCCTTGCCGGGTGTCACCACCAACAGTGCTCTCTCATGGGACGATCATGTGAGGTCCATTGCGAGCACTGCTTCACAAGAACATAAGCAACTGCTTATGATCTACAAAGCACAAATTCATAACCATCTCGGATATCGAAAGCATGTTAGGAATCGTGATCATTTGCTATATCCTGATATTTCATGAGGAAGGTTGATTCTTATAATCATCATTAACTTTCCAATCATACCTTTTGTGTTGTTATATTTAGACAAAAGAAAAACCAATAATGTTAGTGGAATATCGTATGTGCTAGCAGTGGAAAGAAGATGAATATATTGTATTATTTTCTTAAAAGTTTGGAGGTCGTAAGGATCAGAAAAGTCCTCACTAGGCAGATAATTTTGTCGTTCTATTCATTACCTGCTGGCTCTGAAGCGAAACAGAAAGCCAAGATTTGGTGAAGCAGTTCTAGCATTGAACCTCCAGTGATTGTCCTATGAAAGATCGCTGTTGGTGATGATACCCAGCATCCACAGGAATAGTGGTTGAAACCCGACATTGTGTGATCGGACATCCTGGTGAAGAAACAATCTTTAGTTTGTGGTGCATTGAACTGAATTTTCTGATCTCTATTTCGAGATTCTTGCTAGATCTTCATCCATGGTATCCACCTGCTTCTGTCTTACAACTCTGGTCTCATAAGAGTCATGACATATTGTGGACCCATGATGTTTGTACGCTGAATCCAAAGGTGGTACGAACATTAGACCCCCTTTCCTATGACGATTCGTGAAGGGGTAACCACCATAGTCCAGGGGATGAAGTGGCGTGGTGGAATTTGGACGAAACTGTTTCTCCTTCGACATTGTTATGTCGTTGGTCCACCTGTGAATATGACATATGTTATAATGCATACAGCTACGATGTATTTTGGATTTTGGAGCTTGAACACCCTATTGAAAGTCCTGAGTGCGTCCTATGGATCTAGACCTTGGTCGGAACACATTAAGTTCAGCTAAGGCTTGATCTTCCTATGATGTTTCTTTGTTCCACAGTGTGCTTTCCACTACATGATCTCCAGCAGCATTAACACAACAGTGAGGGGTGATGAGAGCAACACATGCAGAAGATCGTCCCGATACACTTCCAGAATACAGAGAAGTGCAGATACAGAACTACTGGAAACCTTCACCCCCCATACGTTCATGACGGTCAGTAATGGCGGAATACCTAGCCAGTGCCCGGTGGAATTGGGGGTGTTCTACACAGATTACGGATCTATCAAGGGTGGAGCAGTTCTCAATGGAATCGCAACTGGATTGTTCAAAGATGAAAACGTATTCGGTTGCGATAATAGATATGCTTCAACTGTGGCAGGTGAGTTATAACTGGAGAGATATAAACAATCGTTATTTCGATGAATGCGTTTTTCCTTTCGTGCAGGCGAACTTGTCGAGGCAGCCCTGATTCAAACCAGAAGCAAAATCAGTATCGGCGCATCCGGTGGTTGGAACAGTACCATAAATCCGAAATACTACTTTCTAGAGGTGAACAAAAATATGGATTTCACCAATGCAGAAATACGAGGTTCCTTGGATGGTTTGTACATGGCACTGAAAATGGACAGCTGGAGATCATCAGACATCAAAATATCCCAGATGCTAGATATGTATTACTCGCCGCAACAGAAGGGAGTGTTCGATTCCTCTTTCAAAGCATGCAACAGGAATATCCTGTACAGTGAAATGACAACAACAGACAAAATTCGGCAAGAGACAATTGCTCTCATGGATCCTCTCGATGAATCTGGTTCATATCCAAGTACAGTTAGCACTGACTCTTATAGGGAGTTCGGCAATGCTGCTGTAGACAGCTTCATCAGTTCTTTGGGTAAATTCAAATATTTGTCAAGTGTGAATTTGAAGTCTCGATGAATACTGAAATACAAAATATATACCCAAAACCCCTATATTTAAAAAATTTCATGACTTCCTATTTTGCATAATGAATTCCAATGGTATTCTTTGCTGTGAGCCTATAAATGTCATTCGAATCCGGTGGTACCGTTCACTGGTTTGTAGGTGAGCTCCCGAATATACGATCGAATTCTATTCTATGCTGTGGTGTTTGGAGCATATATATTTAGTATATTGAATTTTGGTCGCTCAGGTTGGATTATGCTATCAACTGAATTTTCAGCATCCCTCAATGATCTCCAGTGTATAGACTCCAACATACAAAGAGTGACCAGCGACCTTCTCATCTTCATAGATTCTAGTTGGAATTATGACACCATACAACCTCTGCTCTCGTAAGTGCTTCACTTTTCGAAATTTCCAGAATGAGCTCCTTTTATAATCTCGTTACAGATACATCTTAGACAACATCGACGTGAACAAATTCGGTTCAAGATACACACTCTTCGGTGGATTCAACGTAGTCAACATCACAAGCAACAGCACTAGATTCCTATTGGACTTCCACAAGCAGTATAACAGAACCGTACACCAAAATCGTGAGTGCATAAATTGGTTAAGGTCCGATAAGTCATTGGATCAGAATATGCAGTATTGTCGGCTGGAAGAAAATGAATCATAGCCCAACCGTTCTGATTCAAATAATGACTGCACCATTTCCGAAATAAGATACTTGATTCATGATTCATGATGTATTTTTTTCACTTATATCTTCCAGTAACCAGATAAAGTGGTGGTCATCATTATCACATTCATTATCGAAATACAGTATCGATGATACAAACCGGCTCCCAAATGTTGAGAATTTTGGCATCCTGAATTCAATTCACCAATACTGTCACTGTCAGATACGATAGAAGATACTAAAATGTACGAAATAATACAGTGAAATATGTTTTTGAATACTAACGAAATAGACCTCAGACGTCAATGCTTTGAAATTAAAAAAACATATGCATAATTGTGCAAAAAATCAGTAAGTAAATTATACATGAATGTTACTGTTATTTTTCATAATGCACATTTGGCACCAATTATTCACCCATGTTGACGAATTTCTCAGTTTAGGATGAAAATAAATTATATCTTTCGCATTCCAACAGTGAGGACAGACTTCAACTATGGAGAAGTTTACCGTAGAATAGTGTCCATAACGAATTCGAAACTGAGCAACAACACTTATGCTGGTGGTGAGTCAACAATAGCCCTGCTGTTGCCAAAAACAATCCCCGACGGAAATCAAAAGAGCTTCTTGGAACAGCAGAAAGAATTCATCAGACAGTTTGTACCAGGTTCGTATTCTCAACCGAATAACTGGCACGATAACAAATGAGTGGAATTTTCTTTCAACACAGATTTGACTGTTCTGGTTTTGGGATCTGGATCACAAAGCAATTACGACACCATTCTGGCCAATCCGAGCAAGGATTTCATTTCGCTAACTGACACTACCAACGAAGATACCATCAAGGGCATTGGTGGAACAGTGGTCGACAGAATAAAGAGCGGTGAGAATCAAATCAATCATGGACCAGCTCCATATCAAATCGAAACACATTTTCAGTTCCTAGATCCATCGTGAACCCATCCTGTGGCGCAAGATTCGAAGGTTCCACCAGCACATTCTCACTGACCGATTACGTGGAGCCAAAAGAGGTCAATTACTTCAAAATACCCCCTCATTACTTCTATGCAGGCGACGGTACCAGGAATTTGAAAATAACCGAACTGAGCTACGGCAGCATAACAGTATGCATATCGAGGGAGCAAAGCAGGCCTGATAACCAAACGAACGAATGCGAAACTGTCAAGTCATCTGTCATGACTAGAGATTTGTCAACGTACTGTGGTGGAAGTTTCCCCGACTGCGCTCCAATATATTTGTCTGTCACTGGAAACACTACTCTGACTAGATGTAAAGGTATGTAAGCTGCTCCAGACTTGATTTCAACAAATTTTCATCCAACCCCTTCGACATCAATATTTTTGTGCGATGTCGGTAGTATCGTATTTGCTCACTTGAGAACCTTATTTTACCCAATTTCACATTATTATAAGTCCTATGAGAACCTCACCTAACCTAACCTAACCTAACCTAACCTAAAACCTTACCTAACCTAACCTAACCTAACCTAACCTAACCTCGAATGAAAAATGTGAAATTAGATTGGAGCTTTGCCATTTCTATGCATATGATGACTAACTCCTATATTATTTTTCAGATTATTTCTGCCGTTTTCCAGATAATATCAAGTACACCATATCATTGGAAAACGTTGGCTGTACCAGTGGGACCATCCGTGTAGTAGCCAATATTTTAGTCATCTGCACCATGTTTATAGCTTTGAGATTCTAAAGATATGTCCTCAACACCTCCAACACCGTGTCCAAAAAACTGAACTGAATTGTGTTATTATAAAAGTAATATTAAGACTATGATCATCGGCCATAGATGTAGCAATCCTCTATAGATAATCGACTATGCAGTGCTAGTGAGAAGTCATTTCTCCTTCTATATATGTTCTCAACAATTATACTTAACGTGAGATGAATAAATGTACATGGATGACGTCATAAATGTGGATAAACGAATATATCAAATTATGAATGTGAAAAGCTTCGTTTATATTGACGTGTATTTCATATTCGTTCATATGTAGATGAAAAATTGTTTTCAGTTTTTTTTTCCTTCAAAATATAAAAAACTCTTGGTGTTTCCACTCTTTGCGCAACAATTTTTCAATAAATTTTTTTTTATCGAATGTAGTTTTTCTGTAATCATTACCGTTTGCAAAAATGAATAGCAAAGCTTTGGCATTTGATCAAGATAAAACTCCGGATGATACTAACTTCTTTATGGTACAATATGGAAAAATAGAATCTTTCAGAAATGATTTTCGACTATTTCTTTGAGGAGAATTATACAAGGCGTTTCGAATCTCGATGCAAAGGTCAATGAGTTCTTCAAAACATACCTCAATACGAAGTCTCACCGTTTTCAAGTTATTCGAAAATGTCGTATTTTTCAAAAAATCACTTTTTCTCACATTTCCACCCTCTCTACATACAAAAAAATTGAAATTTCCAAAAAATGTCCCTATTGAGTACCAGATAAAACAGCCACCTATACTTGCGTCTGACAAGCTGGAAATGGAGCCAATACTTGTGAAGGTTCTTCATTACGGTTGCTTCTACTGAACGAACGATGGCGCGTGTGTTAACAAAACCGGTACTACCTTGCCACAGTACCTTCTTCAGATTATCTCATAATAACGCGAACATGATTCACACGGAGTTTTGAGAAATCCGTATTAGTGGGCAATGCGCAAACCAGTACTTTTGACCCAACTCTCGCATGGGTAAATACTCTAGATACCTACGATTTCTTGGTACTGGATATGCCAGATAATTATTCATCAGAAATTCCACATGGAATTGCGCTACAAGTCATGCACGAGTGTAGATACGTCGAACAGAATAATTCAAAAGACCGTTCAACTTAGTGAATACTATTACGAAGTTTCGATCCAGTTAGGACTTCGACAGCTATTGAAACTTCATACATAAAAGTAGGTACATACGAGTAACCTATACTAATATAATGGAGAGTGCTCCCGGTCATCTTCGTGGGAGAAAAGAACGATAAGATGTCTGTATCGATTCTACAATTAGTCCAACTGTTAGGAAGCAGATATCCACTGTTTTTTCTACAGCAGTTCTCTTGAAATTCGAAAAAAACAAGTTTTCATTTTCAACGTTCTCGCCGTATTTGGATAAATTGAGCTACAGAATTTTCGAGTAGAATTTGACGCCAAGTTTTCAGAGATTAAAAAAGCTACCCTACTTAGGCAATTCGAAAATTGTTCTTGTCTGAACGACCCTGTATATATGTTCTGTCAATGGAAATCACTTCACTTTGCACATCAAAGCAAATTCCGATCGATTTGGAGTCCTATCCCTGGAGTCATTTTCCATTCACCGACAGTTCTGCAGAATGAGGATTTTCGTCCAATTGAGTTGTGTTTGGATTCGTTATCATGACCCGAATCATAATACGACGGAAAACAGTATACAGAGTCGTGATAAGATAACAGAGTTATCGTTGAATCAATTCCGAGTCTCAAGTGGTACAGAATGGATAAGTGCAAGTGTTACTCAGTTTTGCTGTTCGTGTTCAGTAAGGCTTCCCATCGTTTCTTGGAAGGCAACTCCGAGTAAGCAACGTGCGTACAGTTTCAGGTGGTGCGACGATCAGAAATGTCACAAGTCAGACTTCTTCGGCCATACCTGAGATCATTCAGGGCTGTTACAGGAGGAATTTCACGATTACATCCAGACCACCGTTGACCATGCACATGCTCATCGAGATCATCAGGAAGATCGAGGTGGACGGCAAGAATTCCGTCAACATGAGATCACTAGTGACATCGATGATCCACGGGTGAATACCGAAATGAATATTATCAATCAATGACACAAGGTGTCTTGAGAATTGTTCATTAAAAGGGTATCTCATTGAGCTACTATTTCTATGATGATGTTCATCAGTTTTCCACAGGAGAGAAAATCCCACAATGACTGAAAAACGAATTTCACGAAAGAGTTCGAAAAAGCTATAGGGTTTCATGTACATTTACAAAAAATACTACGGTAATATCGATTGTTTCCATGGGGCACGTTATAAACGAAAGAAGATATTTCATCAAATTTTCTTTGAGGTCCTCTTAACCTCAGTAAGGTATTAAAATTCGACATAATCAAGTAGGCAGAGGTCTACAATGATTTCTAGTGGCTGGGGATAGAGAATAACCACGAGTTGAACACGAGTCTATTTACATTGTTCTTGCTCCACATCAATGATTTGTTGAATGTGACCTCCAGCCCAGTTCATAGCTTTGCGGATGATAGTACACTTCATTCCGCCTTTTCCTCTAGAGCCCCTATATCATCCAACGAGGCCAGAGGTGCAAGGCGAAGACAGGTCGATGCTTCAAATGAGGATCTGACAAGAATTTTGAAATGGGGATCTGAGAATCTAGTACAGTTCAATGCAACTAAAACTCAAGCTTGTATGTTCACCAAGAAGGCTGATCACACAATGCCCAATTTGATGATGTCGGGTATAAACTGTTCCTATGAGGTCGTCAATATCGATGCTGGGTATCACCACCAACAGTCTCATAGGACGATCATGTGAGGCCCATTGCGAAAACTGTTCCACAAAAACTTGGTTTTCTGTTCCGTGCGAAGAGATACTTCACATCCCAGCAACTGCTTATGATCTACAAAGCACAAATTCGACCTGTCCTGGTGCACTGTTCACATGTTTGGAGCTCAGCCCCCAAACATACGCTGAAGCTTTTGGAATCACATCAGAAGAGAGCTATTCGCCTAGTCGATGACGCAAAACTCACCAAATAATCGACCTCTCTAGATCATCGTAGAAAGGTCGGCGATCTTTGCCTTTTTTATTGGTACTTTCACGGTCGGTGCTCAACGGAAATATCATCTATTATGCCACCACGTGCAATTCCTAGTAGACAAACCAGACGAGCTCAAGCTGGTCACCCCTACACTGTCAGGCTCGAGACCTGTCGAACATCGCTATACCAAGCATCATTCATCAATGGAACAGCAAAGTTGTGGAATTCTTTGCCTAGTCTTGAAGTCTTTCCTGATGCTTACAACCTCCAAACTTTCAAGAAAAATTCCACCACTTTCCCTTTCGTGTTGTCCACAGATAAAAAAAACATCATGGTCCATATTATGGTTACATATCTCCAGCTGTGAAAGTTTTTGCAATATTGAACATTGTTCTGAACCTATATACATGCATCATTTCAAAGCAAAGTGCCGAAGGCTTATATTTATGAACCACAACATCAACATTGTTGATTCGACGTTTGTTGATATTAGGTATTTCAGAAACGGGTTACACTGAAGCTGGAAAGTTTGAAATGTTTCCTTTATTGAAACTTGATGAGAACAATTGTCATGTGTTTTCAAAGAAAATAGACATGAAACCATACAACTTTCCAATTTTTTATAGCTCTAGTAACAGAATAGCTAGGGAGGGAGGGGTTGAAAGACGATGACTAACCCTGTATACCTTCTTTTGAAGTTGAGAGACAATTTATTCAAGGGTATAGAGACATATTCAACGAAGATTTTTGTAACCAACTTTCAATTTCTTCCGTGATGATGAATTTCTTCCAGGAGCCTTAAAGAATTTCAAATATTTTTTCGCGCACTTGTCGTCTAACTTTTTTCATGTAACTTATCTCGTATCCAGCTCTGCTCTCAGCGATTCGGAATTCATAAAGCAGAATGCTACTTCGCCGTCACTCCTTGTAACGAGTTTAATGAAATGTCTATCCCTATGTGCGTTCACAGTTATGCTTCATGTAAATTAGTTTTCATGAAGGCACGATGATTCAGCTCTGATGGATCATCCTACGCAAGTTACGAACACCCAAATCGAGTTTTGAATGATTATCTCGACAATAATAATAGGTACACTCAACAGAGGCTTTCAAATTTCGTCTCAAATTGAGGTCGTCGGCCCCGGGAATGAATCTTGTTACACCGTAACGATTTTTTTAAATATCACATAATGTGCTCTGGTCGAGAATGGAAGAGATGAAAAAAACATTTATATCAATCCGGTCTTCGGGCAAGCAAAGTAATAGGTACTTCCACAAAATGGAACAGGAAAAACTTACACAGGCTGTTTCTTTCGTCTTGAAAACGCGCATTAGAGGTATTCTGTCACGAATACGAGTAATGAAATGGGAATAATGAGGAGTGAATTAGAACACTTTTCTGCGCACCCAGTAAATCATTAGGGCGGTTTGATGTTTCACATGAAAATGTCGTATGTCACTTGTCCATATGAATATCATGATATTTTCGATACCTGATCCGCATTGACGCCGTGACTTCGACAGGGTGATGTTCAACGGCATCAGGAGAACTAGCGATCTGGAGGAGGCGAACATCATTCCCTATCGGGCCACGGGCGAGGAGTTTTACAATTACCGAATAATTACGGATTATTTGATACCGGGACAAATAGCGCTGTTTCCGAGAGACTCCCTCGATCTCTGCCAGTTGTGTTCGCTCCACTCGATTATTTCGAGCACGGTGGATCCTTCGGAGAGAGGGGATGAAAGTTCGTCGTGTGACGATAGATCGAGCATGCCACTGTAAGTATATACCCAGCGAAGCCGTAACCTCGATTCCCTGTTTCCTGTTGTGCTCCGATCCATTTAAAATACACACGAAAGCGCACATCCTTGTGTCTTTCCATTCTTCTCTCCGCATTGGAACATTTTCAATGTGAATTCATCCTTTATTCTCCGAATTTAGGCTTGTTTCTCTGATTTTGGACCTCAAGTATGAAATAATAAGAAATTCTGAAATCTGAAGAATAAGAATATAACTGAAAATGTCGACCTTTATACGCTTCCATGGGTGTATCGTAAATTCACCCAATCGACTTCAGTAAGTTGAAGTTATCATTACAATGAATTTGTTATTCATTACATAAAGAAGTCAGTAAAAACGTATTCAGAGAAGAAACAAAACCGAAACCTCGATTGGATAAGATCAGATTCGAAGCAGTTTTCACAAGATTCTCAAAGATGTGAGAGATGAGTCGAGAATCAAGTAATAAAAAAAAAATTCTCAAGACTTCTAAGGATTTTGCGAGATTCCAGAAATATCTAGAGATTCCTGGAGGTTTTAGAAAAATTCATCAATTTCTTTGGACTCTCAATGTTTGTGAAAGTTGCTAGATTTTTCTAGGGTTTGCGAATTTGGTCAAAATGTTGATGTTTTTTTTTGACCGACCATTCATTATGAATGAGAGGAAAAATTCAAAATTCCTTCAGATCATATACTAGCTCCCCTGCTCTCACCTTTGACTTTATCTGGAATACCAGTTGTCCCTGGATAATCGTATCAACAAATTGCAATCTTTAAATATATGTTCATCCACCTAATGTTACATTTTGTCAAATGGCGACAACACAAAGATACTGGAAAACAAAATCGAATACAGTTTCAAATATGACTCAACAATGTATACTTTCACACACGAAACATGTTATTGACTCATAATGTCTTCGTATGAAAATAAACCAATTGGAAAATGGTAATTTAGCACAAATAGTAAGAAATCCGGTTCTCAAGGTTATAATCGATGGAATCTGTTATCTCGAGTGCAGAACAAGTCTCAACATCAATCGTAATTATGTAGGTATAATACTTAAAAACCGCTAATAATAGTCTACAAATGAATGTGATGTCAGTTGGCACCTTTCAAGGAATGAAAGCAGTATGAACCACTCAATTGGAAAGCCTGTAGAAATTCAGTCGAATCGAGAAAACTATAGATCACATCACATAAATCATTTCTGAAATATTTCGATCCGGTTTGCTTTGTTTTGCTTGGTCCCAATCCATTAAGAAACTAATTTTCGATTCTCTCTTCTATCCTCCTTTTTAATTCACCCTTTTGATCGTCTCATTCGGAATGGTTTTCTGTCAGTCCTCCAACCAATCGCTTCTGTGATTTTCTGTTTCCTGTCAGCTGCTTTGCAATGGAAGGAAACACCATGTATATCGTTCGAATTACATTTATCGATTAACCTGCTGTTCCTTTTTTCCTTCTGATTCTTTGCTTCATATATCTTCTTTGTTATACAGGATGATTCAAAATTCGACGTGAAAATTTCAAGGACGTATCGTTGGGATCAAAATAATAATTTTTCTTCAAATAAACATGTGTCCTTAAATGCAACTCCTCCCAACTACAGCCACTGTAACTTAGTTAATCTAAAATTGTGACTCTAACAACGGATTTGATCTTCTGAAAATTGGCATGCCCCAGTTTTTTAGGCACAACCTTCTTCTAGTCTTCATTGCATCGAACTTCAAACAAGTTCTAAAATCCAAGAGTCTTTCTCATGTATTGGAAAGCATCAACGATGGGTTGACACAACCTAACTTACAGTGGCTGTGACTCGGAGAGGTTGCATTTTAGGACACATGTTCATTCGAAGAAAAAGTCTTATTGCGATCCCATCAAAACGTCCTCAAAATATTCACATCGAATTCTAAACCAGCCGGGATATAAGAATATTTTCTAGGGAAATGGGCGAACTCAGCGTCGAAAGCCGCTGCCCCCTCCTGAAAGGCACCGTCAAAACCAAATGGGGCTCGGTATCTGTGACCCAACTGATCACCGGGATAGCCGCTGGCCTCCAGCCCAACCCCGTGTCTTTCTCTCGCGTGATGGAAGGGATCCAAGAGGCAGCTGAACGGAGCGGAATCCCCGAAACCGCGACCGAATCCATCGCAGAAACCATGTGGGTGGCGACCTTGGCGGGAGACTTGGCCAGGGCCATCTTGAACCAGGCCAGCGGGACTCCGGTCATAGGCGCCGCTGGATTCTGGAACGATACGCTCCTGCCTAGAGCTTTCTATCTCAGATCGAACGTTTGGGACATGACCGAGGCTGGGATTCTAGCTGGAATTGACGGTGAGTCGGACGGGTCCGGACCCCAACCAAGTCCAGAGAAGGTTACGCGTCGATTTTTCCAAACATCTCGAAATAATAATTTCGTGATGCCTTCACTCTGAATGGTCCTTCAATAACCCAACTTTATCCGCATTTGGGCAAAACTGTTGATAGGAATTCAGTAGCTTCATTGCCTTCTTAGTACCCGAATGAGCTTATCAAACTTCCGTCAATATGGTTTGACGCCCCCTGGCAGATAGATCACTCTATGTGGTGATAGATGGGGTCTCATCTGATACAATGACTAGCGATGCTGTTGTTCCACAAGGATCTGTGTTAGCACCACTTTGGTTTTTGCTCCACATCAACAATCTGTAACTTCTTGGATGTAACTTCTTGCCCAATCCATTCGGATGATTGTACACTCCAAACCACCTTCTCCTCTAGAGCCCCAATACCATTTGACAAGGCCAGAGTTGTGCGAACAATTTTCAAATGAGGATCCAAAAACCTAGTGAAACAACGATTGAATTAGGTTATGCAAAAGAGTACCATCGTGTATACACACCTCTGAATTATTTGAAGTTAAATTTGTTGAACACATTAAACCGTGTTGGTGCATGGCGTTATCAGGATGTTAGTCGAAACCCTCGGAGCTCCGGATCGGAACTCCAAACGCTTCCTAGACGAAATGAAAAGAGTCAAGTTTTTAATTACTTTCGAGCCTCAACATTTTCCGACAATCCCAAGATTCGAATCTCCTTAGGAAGTTTAATTCTCATACTTCTTTATGTATGAGGTATAATATTTTAATCTTGTCTCGGAAACTTGTTGGGCAGAAAAGCGCTGAAAATTCACAGCCTCATTTTTCCCGAGTAATCTTCCGGAATGATGGCTGAACAGTCGTAATGGCAGTCCATACATATCAGCGGCTTCTAGGACCAGAAATAGGGAGGAAGGTAGAGTATTGCACGCAATTTTAGGGACACCCTGTTCAGAGGGAGAGGTCTCCGATATACGATGCCAACGACTTTCTGGGATTCGCTTTCCCATCCGAAAACATTTCACTTCTTGCGAGAATGAGCGGAAACCGGAAGGGCTCCGAGATTATCAAGATAATTTTTCCTCCAAATTGACATCTTCTCTTTATTTTTCTTTCTATATTTCTTGACGCGACCTGGTGCAATATTTATATGTTGTTTTGAACATAAATTCTTCAAACTAACTATGAACGTCATAAGATCGATAATAGTATTTTATGATACAAGTTTTATAAGAAGATATTTTGGCGAACGAGTCTCTTGGAACACAAAAAAGTGAGGCGGGGATACGACAATAAGTTTTATAACACGTTATTATCATGAACTATTGTTTTCTATTTTGTATTAATTTTCACTAGGAATGATTAGATATTGCTAAATTTAATAACAAGTCCGAACAAAGTGAAATAAGAGTACAAAACTGTTTTCGATACGAAGGCGAATTTTGAAACTCTCGTCTTAACCTGTATTGACACAATTTGGCATCAAGATTGAGTGATACTTGCATTTATTTCCACAACACCATAACAATTAAGATGGGAAAGTGAATCGGCGTTATTTTCCTCGCTAACACGACATAGAAATGTCAATAAAATAACAGAAGTATCAGACCATCAACTAGAAGTGAAGCTAATATCCTGCCTATGCAACGCTTTCATTGCCTCGGGCAAGCAATTTTCAACTGAATTTATGGATAGCTATAATGACTTCGCTATCAAATTCATCACTTTTACAACGAGTCAATAAAAATACTGAAGATCCTCCTCGAAGAATACATTCTCCAATAATTCAGCTCGACGTCTCGAAACAATCGAATTGATAAAGCAAACAACGAATTCATTCTAAGTTGGGAAATGATACTGTGAAAGTAAGCAACCAGATCAAAACGACTGAAGGTCGAAAAACTCGTACTTCCATGCAACACTTCTTCCCCCTCCCGGCCATCTAACTTTTGGTGAATTTTCGGTTATTTTGATCTCTCAAGAAATTTCTCCAGACTCTTGCGCCCATACTGTTTTCTCCTTGTTTTGTCAGCTTCCATTCAGGGCCAGATTTGGGGAAGGGCAACCGGGGCGAAAGCCCCGGGGGCCTCCTAAAACGGGGGCCCCCACAATAGAGACTTCGGAAAAAATCTTTCAAATTCCAACCAGTAAACACCAGTGAACATCTTTCCTCTGATATAATTCTTGTTTCCGTTTATATCTATATGTGTTCATTCGATACTGAGGGAATCTACTTGGTTTCCCAATAAATTATTTATTGAGAAACTCGACTGAAAAAAAATTGTTTTCTCAATTTGGAATAATAATTTCGGGCGAGGGAGCCTCCATTTTTTTGTTGCCCCGAGGAGTCTGAACCTCTGAATCCGGCCCTGTCCATATTCCATTGGAATATACAACCTTGCATTATACACTACTGGCTGTATAATCTACCTGTTTCACATTTTCAAATCTGTATTCTTCATCTTGCGACATGAATTTGATTTCTATTTCTTCGTTTGCTGCTCAAACCTCCTGAATGTCTTTTAAATATTAAGTTTCTCGATCGTCTTGATCAGATGAGGTCGTCCTCATATAATACATACACACATAGCTTGATACTTGATACTACCGTGACACTTCATTCATGATAAAAACTAATATTCTATCTTGACGGTTTTTTTTTTATTCAGAAAATACTGGCACGTCTCTGGGAACTTTACTGACTGAACAATTTCTGTTGTAGGTGCAATATTGGGGAATCACGTCAGAGAATGGCTAAACGTTCTGGATAGCATCCGACTGTCCCAAGTTTTGGATATGTATTATTCAGAGAGAGGCATACCCTTTAACTTCGGATACAGAGCCAATAATCGAAGTGTCAGCTTTAAGTCCTTGCTTGATGGCGTGAATTTGACAGAACAGGCAAGTTAATTTATCACGTTAGTCTCTGTCAATATATTGTCTCTAAATACGGGATGATTCGTTCAATGCTTACTTCATCTCCTCAATTTAGTTTGTCAACTGGGTTTCGTCTTCCATTCACGCATATTTCCACAGCTATTCGAAACTTGTCTTTGCTTGCTTTGAACTATTGGTAATTTAATGACATACCTCATGAAAACAACTGATTTCTCAGTTGTCGACGAAATGATTGTGTTAAACTATAACGATATCCTAGTATCTTTTGGTTCAAACTACTTCTAAATCTGCTACGGTTTTTGAGATAAGAGGATACTGGTTCTCTACAGGCCATAAAAAAAAACTAGTTGGCTGATCCCATAGCTGATTCTATGTCAAAAGTCGTCAGACGACGTTGCGGTCCGCCTGATGTAAAATTTCTGACCGCTCTCATCGATCGAGTCAGAGATAAAATAATCTGCTCCGGTCCTTTTCCTTTTTAGGTAATCGGCTCAAGCAAATTGTTGCAAGCCATAGGACGATTCGGAGTCAGCATGGCGGACGACGCTCTCGCAAAGTTCGCTGGAAAGGCTGCCAGCCATTTCCAATCTGTGGCAGGTAACAGCTCAATTTTTTCCGTCTTCTCTATTCGACATGCCAAATGGGAGGTTGAGTGCAGGACAACGGAAAATATCAATTAACGATAATGATCTCCGGAGTCGAGGGGCGCACAAGCATCACTCAATTCTCAACCGAAAACGCTCTCAGCTGGCATATTTGACAAAATATTTTTATGAATTGTCCTCTCTCGACTAATACAATGATTCATTCTCAACTAAACACAATTCTCAACACACTGAAACGATTACTTTTTCGACAACCTGTATTCTCTCGAGGAGTTGACTGATTCCCTTGTGGTTTTCGGTATCAGATCTTAATATTTCATCGCCTAGAAGGACAGTTGGAATAATGTGGAAAAATCAGCGGAACGAAACTTACACAGGGAGTAAAGTGGTACCATTACAACATGGTCTACATTCACGATGCTGCTTAAACTGAGAAGATTTTTTTTTGTGAAAACCCAGTCAGACTACTATTTCAATTTTGGTTGGATTTTTGACACTGAAAAGTGAAAATTTGGCAGGCGGAGTAATTCTGACTACAGGGTGTTTTTTTTTCATTGATTGATATTGAATTTACATATTCAGTTTTCAGAAGTGGGTGCCAAGTTCTATCTATATCAACTGAACAAGAAGCAATATTATTGTCTCCGTTCAGGAAGACTCTTTGATTGTCCGATTTTGGAGTTGTCTTCTTTTCCTATGATCTCAATATTACCCCAATCGGCCATATGTTGTCCATTTTCAGTGAGGATATGTTCACCTAATTTTGATTTTTCAGTAAACCTTCACTTTATATTGTTCTTATGCTCTTTCATCCTCATTGATAGAGGCCTGCTAGTTTCACCGGTATAATATTTTCCACAAACACAAAGTATACTGTCAATACAATATTTTGATGATTGTTCTTCATTTTTAGGCGTCTAAAGGTTTGATTTCAAGCGTAGTGACATTTTGGGGCAGATTACAAAATCTGTCCTCACTACAAATATATTGAAATAATTTTATAACTTTGTAGGAATATTTGTAACGAATCTCTGGATGGAAATAAGAATTATTCCACACTTCTCCAGATGAAACTTTATTTCATACAGTCATTTATTATTTTCTATGGAAATAGTCTTTCTAGAAACGATGAAAGAAAAGATGCTGAAAAATGAAAAATTCATTTAATGTGTTGGGTACTGTATCTTGTGGTCTGAAATTAATATTGTGTGAACATTGAGAGCTTGATTTATACCTTTCATCAGCGCTTCAACAGATCGATTTATTACTCTCTCTACTTTCCAAACAGACATCGGTACATCTCGATCTCGGAATTCGGTTCGATTCGGACAACAATCCTGTTTGTCATGCATTCGTTCCGAACACTTGGTCCATGATTGATGTCTCTTGTTCCTGAATAATACGAAAACAATCATCGCTCGTGTTTCGAACAAAAGCCATTCTGAAAATCCATTAATACTTCGAACTATCGCCGAGCGAGAATTCGATATCGTCTTTTCATCTGGGCCGAAATGGTACGTGAGAAGGCGACCGTTTTCGGAACCAAGTCTCGTACGCGATACAAACTCGGAATAAACCTAGTAACTTTTTAGAATTTGAACAACGTTTGCGGGGTCTATGCAAACAGCGAATCTGTTGAATTATAATTCGGTAGATGATGTAATGTTTACAAGCGAGTCAATTTTACCGTTCGATGGAATGGATTCGTTGAGACTGTTTCGTGGGAATAGAAAATCGTTCATCATTTCTTATAACAAACACGCATGTTGTATTTCCATCAATGTCATTCATAAATGATTACATGAAAATCGAAAAATGAATAAAACGAAGATAAAAAAAAATATCTCGAGAAAATATCATCAGGTACCGACGCCATCTCGACATTTCTCTTGATATGCAAGATACTGAACAAGATTCAATTTGATGCAGTCGATCCTCTTCCGAAACTCTTCAGAATCATTCAATTATGGTCGAATAGGAAATCAAAATCAAAAAATGCAATACCCTTTCTATGAATTCGTGAAGAAATTTGTGCCGAGAAAATTGAATATGATGAAAAACTGATGGATAACAATCTTATCACTGGAAAAATACACAAGGTTCATCATGCTCACCTTAGAATGAACAATTCTCACAAGAATGGATTTTTTTGACATTTCGATATAATCTGCACATAATATGAATGAGCAACCACAAAATTGTGTGATAATCAGGTACATTGTATGTCTTCAATGTGATTTCCGCTGATAAATTCGTCGAAATCATTTCGCTATTATAGCTGTGGAAAAAGTGGAGGGTGCAACTCGCATTCCTCACTTCACACTCGCGGAAAATAACTGTATGAATTTACATGTTTCAGAGCGAATAGCGAACCACTACGACGGAATTGAGTATCTCAACGGAAAGCAAATGAGGGCTCCCATCGAACTCATTGTCATTCTCGATGGTACTTTCAGCTATTACCAAGCCCTTCAAATGATAAAGTAAGTTTATCACCGTTTGGTGTTACATCTATCCAAGAGGAATTACCGCTCGATCAGGATTCACCCTGAATGATGGAGCGGTCCATTTCGATTCCAAAATTTTTCATCACGGATCCAAAAAATGTAATCACATGTTGTGATGATTGTGTCAGTTTCCATTGTACTCGAAGTGTGAAATGATATTTCTTGAACGACTACTGCAAATATACAAGAAACTAATTCGTTAGCAACAGGTACAACACGACATTAAACGCCAGTAATAGTAATCAATAAGTATCAAAAATCATTCACATACAATGCACTTGAATTCACTGAGCCCATTTTTGAAGCCAATTGTAAGTCACAATTTCGAACAATTTGGTTGTTTGATATTTGGAACATTTGCGCTATACAGGGTGTCCCGAAAATAGTATGCAATACTTCACCAGCGAGAAATAGAAAGAATTCTCCACATGAAAATAGGTCGGCAAATGGTCCCTAGAGAGCTACAGCCTCTTATAGGGTCGCTCCCGAAGATGATGGTTTTTCCGAAACGGTTTGGGATGAAATAATGCGATTTTGTGTACTTACCTAATGTTTCATGCTGAATTTGGAAATGTGAACGGATGTAGAAAAATCATCGAAAGCTATACAAACAGGAACGGTCTATGGTATTCTTGAGACAAATTGCAAAAAAAAAGCACATACAGAAGTTAGGGCTGAAAATACCCTAAACCGGCCCTTGATTGAATGATTTTTTTTTCACTTCAGCATGAGAGACTAGGTGAGTACACGAAATTGCATTATTTTATCACAAACCGTTTCGGAAAATTATCAAAAAACCATCTTCAGGAGCCACCCTACAAGAGGGGGTAGCTCTTTCAGGAGCTATTTGACGACCTATGAAGTTTCAGGTGGAGTATGGCACACTATTTGCGGAACATCATGTATTTGTAAAAACACAAAATCTGAAATTAAAAGTTGATGATTGGCTGCAAGTGCGTGCCAGAATTCAACGTATCACCCTGTACGTGCATAATTTGGAAAATTATCCATTAGAGAATCCATTATCCCAAAACACGCTCATTGAGAGGACGTTAATTATTGTCATTAATTTTTCAGTTCCCTATCAGAGGCCATACAGGTCTCCTATCATGGAAGCAAATTAGGGATTATAAACGGGCAATCTGGAAACTGGATGGTAAACGTAACCGGCGAGGTGTACCAGATTTTTACGGACTTGAACGACCCCAAAGATGAATGTAGGTGGATAATTATTCGATTTATCTCTGGCCCTACTGGGCGAATCAACCATAGACGTAGCGAGGCCCTCAAATTCTGCCCTATAGACCCAGAAATGTCAAATTCGACTGCAATTCCACTGTTCCTCCAATCTACGTGAATTGAAAATCAACATCGAGCTGTCTAGCAAAATCAAGTGAAAAAAAATAAGGACATTTATAATGATTCAAAACGTTTCTTCCGAAATAATTTAATTTTCTGATACACACACGAATTCTGATGAGGAACATATCCTATGATTCAAGGATCATTTCAGGCTTATTTTCTTGAGGATTATTTTCATAGAAAAAATGTATGGCTTCAAGTGGACTCGGCAGAGCCAATTTCAAAAATTGATATGAAATGGTGATATTATATCGCTAATTTTAGGCCATGTTCGATCTAATCGATTGAAAAAGCATTGACTTTTCGAATTTGAATAAAATATGGTGAATTCAATCAAGTAACGTAATCAACGTAAAGTAATCAAGGAACACACGTTTTGTGTTGAAGACGATGGTAGATTCGTCTCCGAAACTTCCACAAAAGTGAAGTTGATATATATATATTCATCTGTTTCGTAAATTTTGAAAAACGGTGTGTCACTGACTATCATCAAGAAACTTGCCTTTTAGGTTTCTGAAAAGTAAATTGCAATCGCAGTGACATTTTGAGGCAGATCGTTGATCCTTGTCCATACTATAGATATATTTCCCATAAGATCTGGAAAAAAACATGAGGTTTGAAAAATTAGCCTGAGATTTCATGATCGTTTTTGACGTTGCCGACTTCTTTAATAAGTTCTACTCGGGGTTAACACCCCGAAACCTTGCATCAGCTACGTCTGTGGAAATCAAGTAGGAAGGTTTAATTCGAAGACGTTAGGGAGTGTGAAATTTATCGTGTGCTAGCTGATGGAAGCTCCAGAGGCGAATTTTATCTTGACGCCTTTAATGAAATCAATTTCGTTTCTACTGGCGTTCTACAATTGTGGATAACGTCAAGGAATATCTCTACGCCGAGTATCCCACAACTCAACTGGCGTATCAGTTGGCACCAGTTAAACGTTCGCGATCCAATTGACAATCTCTCATTGTTAAACCCGCCATTCGCTTCGATCAGTTTGTACAATTCCTGATTGTGGCATATGAATGAAGTGAGACCACCAAACATGGGTTCAGAAAATGTTATTTCACTATTTTTCAACAACTGCACTACCTCGTTGGGTGTAACAAACGCCCCAGAAGGTCAGCAGGGTTAGGGAGGTATGCATAGCCTTAGCACCCACCACCACTGCGACAAACGAAAATGATGAATACTATTATTATTATCTCATGAAACTCATCCAGGACGCGCAATAGAGCAAAACCAGTGGGTTTAGTGATCACTTACAATTATACAGACCGATTGCACTACTATCTGTGGTCTCTGAAATAATGGGAAAAGCAACATCGATGTCAAGAGAGCTCAAAAATGGGAGTCTCTGTCTGGAACATACGATATCTCCAGAGCATTTGACCGAAATATTCAGCACCAAGTCCTCCTCGCAAAACTTCCATCACATGGTTTGGAGCCCCAACTATGTCAACAATCAAGGTTCCTCGCAGATAGATCACTATATGTGGTGGTGAATGAGGTCTCATAATGACTATCAACGCTGTTGTTCCACAAGGAACTTCATGAATGATGAACATATGTCAAGAATTTTGAAAATCTAGTCAAGTTGAATGCCACAGAAACTCTAGCTCCAAAATAGATCACACAATGTAGTCGACAATATCCATCTGTATCATCACCAACAGCGTCCTGTTATAGGATGACCTTGTGAGGTTCATTGCTGTACGAAAACTTGATTTTCTGGTCTGTGCAGAGACGAAGTACTTCATACCTCAGCACCTCATCATGATCTGCTGGAAAGCGCAAATCCAACCTGTCCTGGAATACTATTCACGTTTGGAGTCCAGCTCCCAAACATACGTTGAAGATCTCAACATCATATTTAGAGGAGAGCTAATTCGTTTAGGTACTCAATGGAAATCTCGTCTACTTTTCCATCACAAGCGATCCCAGGAAAGCAAACTAGAATAACTCAGACCTACATCGTCAGGCCCGAGACCTGTCGAAGTTCCCTCTACCAAGCATCATTCATCAATAGATCGGCAAAGTTGTGGGATTCTCTGCCTTGTGAAACCTTTCCTGATCAACATTGTGAAGGTTTTCAGCGCGTGTTGTCAAAAGATACAAAAGGATATTAATTTATCAACTCAGCTTCTGGATACGTCAGCTGTGCAATGTCCTTGTGATTGAATTACTGTCCACGTACTTCAGAAAATCGATGTTCATCCTCTTTCAGGGCCAGCCACTCTCTCCTTAGGCCGCAGCCTTCGAACGGTGATATCGTACTACCAGAACCAAACCCACAAAAACTGCTCCACCGCCACACTGAGGCCCTTCGGCCAGGCCGTGCTCGTCTTCAGCAGAGACGGCAGACTCAACGACCTCGACGTCGACAGATCGCAACTTTCCATCGGCACGATCAAAGCCGCCCATCCTGCGACGAGGATGATCTACGTAACTCCCAACGAGGAGAATTCTTTGGAGAGGCTCCTGCGAGACGGCGACGAGCTTTTGAAACTCTCCACCGATACCGTCTCCATTGTCAACGGGGTGACCGGCTTGCTAAGTGCCGTTCCGGCGAACTTAGTCAAGTTCTATTGCGATCGGCAGAGAGCCACGTTCGAGGATTTCGTGACTCCCGGCCTGGAGAGCTTTTACGAAATTCACAGGGGGTACGTCAGGAGAGGATCCGTGGATGTCAAGGTGAAGAACGCATTTTTGCAGCAATACTTCAGATCCGTATCTCGGATTCACCGGCGGGCTGAGTTTAAGTTCGTAGCCACTCAGACAGAACGAACAATAAAAAGACAGCGTTTTTATGATGTCGACTAGATATGATCGACGAAGTTGAATATTCGTACGTGCGAGTTCATCAGGAATCTATTTTTTTTTCAATCAGGAATAGCATAATTAAGAATATTGAGTACATTGAAATCTGATGATGAAAGGTATGTTGACAAATCAAGTCGAAAAACAAAAAGTCAACAAACTAAAATAAGGCAAAAATTTCTTTTTGTGTCCTTAGATTCTATCAGCTATTTCCCTAGTCCATGATTCCATACTCACGAATTCATTATCCTCTCTAGAACATCGTAGAAAGGTTGGCGATATATTCCCTATTTCATCAGATATCAGTTTTATCATTCCAAATTTTTCGGAATATCCTCATTCCAGATATTCTAATACCACATAATTACATCCCACACAATATCCGTTCTCGATGGAAATTCCAATTGGATCGTGTTGTTTCAGTTCTTGAATAGCAATTACGGCGACCTGGTGATCTGCGCGTTCAAATCGACCGCTGCCGATGATAGGGTATGCAAAGGATTAACGGTTAACCAAGAGGTCAGCTTCAGTTCGAGAGATCTTTGCACGGCCGATACCGCGTGCGACTCAAAATTCGTTGTCACGGCGAATTCCAGCAGGATCAGATGCGCAGGTATGGATCTCACTGGCAAAAATATCTTTCACTTTTGAACTACGATTGATTCGTACAGGATGGAGAATTCCGTAACCGTCAAGGATACAGAAACAGTGAACAAAAGAAGGTTTTGGAAATATTTCAGATATATAGATGCAACTGAAAAATAGAGAATTTCTCTTCTAGGCATCTGAAGGATGCATTTCAAGCGCCGTGACATTTTGGGGCAGATCGCAAATTTGTCCTCACTACAAATATATCGAAAAAATTATTATAATCTATTTCTATTTTTTTTACAAACGAGGAGAGAAAATCCCAAAAAAATCTATAGAAATTGATTCCTATGAATACGAAACTTTTTCCAAATTCAACTGACCCTGTATCTCTGACGGTCACCCATAGTGACCAGCGAATTTGAGACACCCTGTACAGAGCTCTTAACGATGTTATACGAAATACCCGAAAGATCGCTATAAGAGCATATATCATGTCCTATCTACCCAGAATATCAAACTTCTCCTAGAAAGAAGTTGCAACTTCGATATTATGAATGGAACACCCTGTATATTATATCATTCATGATATTTCTATAACTCACTCCAACCAATATTTCATTATGCCAATCTTTGACCGTTTCGACAATATTTTTTTTCGGCAGGAGTTGCTGATATTCTAGGGATGTCAGAAATTTTTGTTACGCCATACAGGGTGGTGGAAAAATACAGGTATTTGGTACACTTGAAAAAATAAATGAAACTCAATGTTTTCAAATGGAACCTCTTGTATATTATTCAATTTTCATTTTACCTATCAATTTTCGAAATAGAGTGAAAAATCGGAAACTTCCTTACTATGCACGTCTCATACGGGGACGCCTGAGAAAATTGAACGGGAACAGAGCAAACCAGACGAGTCGGTCGTCCCTTAGGCCTTAGGGTCACACAACAATTAAATCTCAGGTAGTCCATTATGCCACAAACTATAGTGTAGTGACACAGGAAATGGCGATTTCGTATTTATCCGAACACCACCTACCACCCCCATCATCAGTGTCTCAGCGTGAATTTCAATTCTGAAAAGGTGCTTGGAAATATTATATTACCTGTATCTTCAGAAAATGATCCAGCCACCTTACCCTTCGCCCTACCGATATTGATGCTAATGTATCAAACCTTTCCGATTCTCAACCATTAATTAACATGAGAACCTTTTCTACCTCTTTGTGGCAGTCTGGGAATCCGAAACGAGTTTCAAGGCAGGTCACAATATATCATACACGGACAATAAATTAGTTGGATGAAGTCGGGATCACGTTCAAAAAAGAACTAAAAAGTGCACCTACATCATTTTGTGTGTCATGGTGTTCTGTATACTTACTTCGTCATGGGCTCGGCCATTGTGGCTTCGGTTACGAAGGAAAACAATTGACGGTTCGGATTTATAGGTGCTGTCAACTGCGTCTGAAGAATGTTGATTGGTCAGATATCGTTTTACGACCTTCAGGGTTGGTCTACTGACGAGTGCTGACCGCGGCACTGACAAGTTACCGTGGTGCAATCAATAATTTGCGACAACACGTCATACAAAGGCGCTATTCTTGACAGTGCGTACACGCAAGCCTGACTTCCTGAAAATCCTATTCTCGACCATCAAACTCCTATGAACGATAGATATTATTCGCATGCGATCAAATACCTTTGACAACAGCGCAATTTTTTGACGTTGCAAACGTCAGTGTCAAGTATATTTATTTTCACATCATGCTAACGCTAACGAACCGTTGATATCATACACATACAAATGTGATATAAAATGACTTCTAAAAGTCAGTAGTGCACTTGAAAATATTAGAAACACCAATGCATCGATTGGACAAGAACAATTACTATTCTCTGGAATACTCCAATGATTTCCCTCTGAAATATGCACAAGGTTAGTGGCAATGAATAACAAACAGCCATTGAATACATATATTGTATATCAATTAGTATCACTTTTCTTCAAAATAGATTTTAATAAATACATCAAATTCACAACTTACGAAATATTTACTCCATATGAACTCCGCCAAGTATATACGATCAACAAATACCGCTCGTTGTAAAACACGCATGATCGCACATCCTGCAAATGGTCGAAGAGAATACCAAAAGCAAATATCATTCCGAAAATCATGAGATGCGCACGACCTTGAAAGATGCGAACGGTCAAGAATAGCGTTCCTGTGATTTTCCAGGACACTCGTACAAGCTCAAATTAGTATATCTATGTGAACCTAGCAATTTGATATTCAACATTCTGGTAAAATTGAGAGCAACAAGTTTCCAACCTCAAGTGACAACAGTTCTGTATCTACATCGACTGTAGATCGTAGACCATTACTTGGTGAATAGTTATATCATAGTTATCAATTGTGTGTGAGTGGATAGAGGATGTTTTTTCGGACACCCTGTATGGTACAACTCAGGTTACAGCACAGTGTATTGCTGTAGAGTGAGCTCAATTTTTTTTTATAACTCATCCACTCTCGTAGGTTCGACTTTAGTGAATCAATATTGAAATAGACCCATCGCTTTTTCCGAGACAAAGCTCGAAGTTTTACGAAGAAACGACGAGAATTCTGTGAGAGTTTCTCGAATATGATCGTTTCGAAGAGAGAATCCACTTTTTTTTTTTATCTGTGGACAACACGAAAGGGAAACCTATGATGTTCGAGGAACATCGTGTTAGCCAGCGGTGGAATTTTGGGAAAGAAGGAAGGTGTTGGAATTTTTCTTGAATGTTTGGAGGTTGTAAGCATCAGGAAAGACTTCACTAGGCGAAGAATTCCACAACTTTGCCGTTCTATTGATGAATGATGCTTGGTATAGCGATGTTCGACAGGTCTCGAGCCTGACAGTGTAGGGGTGACCAGCTTGAGCTCGTCTGGTTCGTCTACAAGGAATCGCGCGTGGTGGCATAATAGATGATATTTCCGTTGAGCACCGACCGTGAAAGTACCTATAAAAAAGGCAGAGATCCAGAGAACTGGAGTTTTCATGCACAATTCGCCATCAAGTAGCATACGCTTGAATCGATTACCAACTTCTCGTACATGCTCAATCGATGACACAGTGAAGTTTTAACAGTACTCATTCCCACATCATTCCCACATGTTACAAGTTTCATGGTGGCCAGTAGATTCGAGCAATCAAAAAACACATAATCATGGTAAGCTAAAGTGTTCAATCTCCAGCTAACGAAATCAACGAAACAGGTGCCGAGGGGTGAAAGATCATATAAAGTCAGGTTCATATGAACCACGCTTCCGAAGCCGAAAGCCGAAAAGCAAAGACCACAGGAAAATATAAGGTAGTGGTGCCAGTGATCGGCAGTGGAATTAAACAGGTAGCAGGAGCCGACCCCCAAAAAAGGGGTCTCAATACTTCTGTCATGCATGAATTGATTCTGGCAATGATTTGAAGGGGTTGATTAGTGAATAGTCGATATATTGTAGACTGACAGCTTATAAAACTGAAAAAACGCACCTTCTGGTGGTTCAAAAGTACCATCGAGAGAAATACTCGACCACATAGTATGATTTCATGAACATCTTCAATTAATTCTGGCAACGATTTGAAGGGGATGATTAGCGAAGAGTTGATATTTGTAGACTGAGAGCTTACACAACTGAAAAAACGCACCTTCTGGTGGTTCAAAAGTACCATCGAGAGAAATACTCGACCACATAGTATGATTTCATAAACATCTTCAATTAATTCTGGCAACGATTTGAAGGGGATGATTAGCGAAGAGTTGATATTTGTAGACTGAGAGCTTACACAACTGAAAAAACGCACCTTCTGGTGGTTCAAAAGTACCATCGAGAGAAATACTCGACCACATAGTATGATTTCATTAGCATCTTCAATTAATTCTGGCAACGATTTGAAGGGGATGATTAGCGAAGAGTTGATATTTGTTAGACTGAGAGCTTACACAACTGAAAAAACGCACCTTCTGGTGGTTCAAAAGTACCATCGAGAGAAATACTCGACCACATAGTATGATTTCATTAGCATCTTCAATTAATTCTGGCAACGATTTGAAGGGGATGATTAGCGAAGAGTTGATATTTGTAGACTGAGAGCTTACACAACTGAAAAAACGCACCTTCTGGTGGTTCAAAAGTACCATCGAGAGAAATACTCGACCACATAGTATGATTTCATAAACATCTTCAATTAATTCTGGCAACGATTTGAAGGGGATGATTAGCGAAGAGTTGATATTTGTAGACTGAGAGCTTACACAACTGAAAAAACGCACCTTCTGGTGGTTCAAAAGTACCATCGAGAGAAATACTCGACCACATAGTATGATTTCATAAACATCTTCAATTAATTCTGGCAACGATTTGAAGGGGATGATTAGCGAAGAGTTGATATTTGTTAGACTGAGAGCTTACACAACTGAAAAAACGCACCTTCTGGTGGTTCAAAAGTACCATCTAGAGAAATACTCGACCACATAGTATGATTTCATTAGCATCTTCAATTAATTCTGGCAACGATTTGAAGGGGATGATTAGCGAAGAGTTGATATTTGTAGACTGAGAGCTTACACAACTGAAAAAACGCACCTTCTGGTGGTTCAAAAGTACCATCGAGAGAAATACTCGACCACATAGTATGATTTCATAAACATCTTGCAATTAATTCTGGCAACGATTTGAAGGGGATGATTAGCGAAGAGTTGATATTTGTAGACTGAGAGCTTACACAACTGAAAAAACGCACCTTCTGGTGGTTCAAAAGTACCATCGAGAGAAATACTCGACCACATAGTATGATTTCATAAACATCTTCAATTAATTCTGGCAACGATTTGAAGGGGATGATTAGCGAAGAGTTGATATTTGTTAGACTGAGAGCTTACACAACTGAAAAAACGCACCTTCTGGTGGTTCAAAAGTACCATCGAGAGAAATACTCGACCACATAGTATGATTTCATAAACATCTTCAATTAATTCTGGCAACGATTTGAAGGGGATGATTAGCGAAGAGTTGATATTTGTAGACTGAGAGCTTACACAACTGAAAAAACGCACCTTCTGGTGGTTCAAAAGTACCATCGAGAGAAATACTCGACCACATAGTATGATTTCATAAACATCTTGCAATTAATTCTGGCAACGATTTGAAGGGGATGATTAGCGAAGAGTTGATATTTGTAGACTGAGAGCTTACACAACTGAAAAAACGCACCTTCTGGTGGTTCAAAAGTACCATCGAGAGAAATACTCGACCACATAGTATGATTTCATAAACATCTTCAATCAATTCTGGCAACGATTTGAAGGGGATGATTAGCGAAGAGTTGATATTTGTTAGACTGAGAGCTTACACAACTGAAAAAACGCACCTTCTGGTGGTTCAAAAGTACCATCGAGAGAAATACTCGACCACATAGTATGATTTCATAAACATCTTCAATTAATTCTGGCAACGATTTGAAGGGGATGATTAGCGAAGAGTTGATATTTGTTAGACTGAGAGCTTACACAACTGAAAAAACGCACCTTCTGGTGGTTCAAAAGTACCATCGAGAGAAATACTCGACCACATAGTATGATTTCATAAACATCTTCAATTAATTCTGGCAACGATTTGAAGGGGATGATTAGCGAAGAGTTGATATTTGTAGACTGAGAGCTTACACAACTGAAAAAACGCACCTTCTGGTGGTTCAAAAGTACCATCGAGAGAAATACTCGACCACATAGTATGATTTCATAAACATCTTGCAATTAATTCTGGCAACGATTTGAAGGGGATGATTAGCGAAGAGTTGATATTTGTAGACTGAGAGCTTACACAACTGAAAAAACGCACCTTCTGGTGGTTCAAAAGTACCATCGAGAGAAATACTCGACCACATAGTATGATTTCATAAACATCTTCAATCAATTCTGGCAACGATTTGAAGGGGATGATTAGCGAAGAGTTGATATTTGTTAGACTGAGAGCTTACACAACTGAAAAAACGCACCTTCTGGTGGTTCAAAAGTACCATCGAGAGAAATACTCGACCACATAGTATGATTTCATAAACATCTTGCAATTAATTCTGGCAACGATTTGAAGGGGATGATTAGCGAAGAGTTGATATTTGTAGACTGAGAGCTTACACAACTGAAAAAACGCACCTTCTGGTGGTTCAAAAGTACCATCGAGAGAAATACTCGACCACATAGTATGATTTCATAAACATCTTCAATTAATTCTGGCAACGATTTGAAGGGGATGATTAGCGAAGAGTTGATATTTGTTAGACTGAGAGCTTACACAACTGAAAAAACGCACCTTCTGGTGGTTCAAAAGTACCATCGAGAGAAATACTCGACCACATAGTATGATTTCATAAACATCTTCAATTAATTCTGGCAACGATTTGAAGGGGATGATTAGCGAAGAGTTGATATTTGTAGACTGAGAGCTTACACAACTGAAAAAACGCACCTTCTGGTGGTTCAAAAGTACCATCGAGAGAAATACTCGACCACATAGTATGATTTCATAAACATCTTGCAATTAATTCTGGCAACGATTTGAAGGGGATGATTAGCGAAGAGTTGATATTTGTAGACTGAGAGCTTACACAACTGAAAAAACGCACCTTCTGGTGGTTCAAAAGTACCATCGAGAGAAATACTCGACCACATAGTATGATTTCATAAACATCTTCAATCAATTCTGGCAACGATTTGAAGGGGATGATTAGCGAAGAGTTGATATTTGTTAGACTGAGAGCTTACACAACTGAAAAAACGCACCTTCTGGTGGTTCAAAAGTACCATCGAGAGAAATACTCGACCACATAGTATGATTTCATTAGCATCTTCAATTAATTCTGGCAACGATTTGAAGGGGATGATTAGCGAAGAGTTGATATTTGTTAGACTGAGAGCTCACACAACTGAAAAATCGCACCTTCTGGTGCCATCGAGAGAAATACTCGACCACATAGTAGTCATAGAGATTATCTTGATAGACCAAGGCTAGGAATTGCAAAAAACCATGAGGACAAAGGGATCCTCGAGAGTGACTCGTCTTATACCTTGATTCTGTAGTCTGTAGTTCTGGAGGTAGAAGTGGGAACAATATTGAGAAAAATCGAATGCCATCGGTTGCAGACAAAATGCTCAGTACTTTTCGAGGTAAACTCTATTCGGATATTAACCAGGTGAAGGCAAGAAATCCAATTGTTATCCGACGTAAAAAATGTGCTGTTTCTTTTGTGGCGGAACGGGACATTGTACCACACTTTACGATATGATTCCGGTGTTCCCAACATCGATCGGGCACATCAACGGGAATCGAGAGCGGACGCCCTATGAAACAAACTTCTTTATAATCTCGTCGGCTCGCAGAACTGTTTCCATCGATACCTACCGAGGCCACAGGAGAAATGTAGCAGCCTCAATTTTTATATTCGAAAAGTTGAGAGTTTCAAATTCACAGCATATACGTTATCAATAATCGCTTCACTCGAAGCTAACGATAGTTGTTTCAGAGTCGGAAACATGAATTTTCAAAAAAGTGCCACGACCCCCAGTGCGATGAATAAAGTCGCAAAACGATTTCTTCGATTTTTAATTCGGAGAAGCTTTGCAAAATTCCAATTCAATCAAAGTCCATATCTCGATTTGCTAATCGGAAGAAGTGAGTGACGATTTTGAGTTAGTGAGGTATATAAGAATATTATAAGTGCTATACAAATATGAATATCTGTGAGCTTCGATGCTTCTCGTGAAAGATCATCTAGCAAACTCAATATACTTGGAAATGAAAGAGATTTCACTATTTTTCATGGTTGCAAACCCACATGTTCGCCCCAGACGACATCAACTCTAGTTTCGGCTCTGTTGACAGCACTTATAACGTCATCGCATACTATGAAAGTGGCCGCCAGTCCGCATGTTTCAACGTTCTATGAAATCTTATGGTTTTGAAATGGCGTTACAGGGTGATTCGTTATAAAAATTATGCATACATGACAATTCATATAGCAATATTTCAATCATATGCACATTCAAACTGGATTCACGACATTGTGATCTTGCCTATCAATATAATAATGATCCTAGTTTCAACAATACCTATGAAAGGTTTTCTGTAACTCGAAAAACGCCAACTCTCATCATTTTTCGAGTTCAACCAACCTCTCGTGAACTCTATAGCTTTTATCCTGCAGCAAATGACTTTGGTAAAAAAAAATATGATTGTTCATTGTTACAACTTGTAAAGCCTGATTTATCTGAGCCATAAAAATAAATTGTATCTATAACAGTGGTAGTACTATTTAAAATGATATCTTGGCTGAACTGCGCTTTTATCGCCGATAAAAGCACAAGTATAAGAGAAGAAAGTATCCATAATGTGACCATAAAATTGAAATTGCATTGTCCACTCGCTGGATTGAAAAGTAAACACCGAAAGGTGAAAGAGTCGAAAGTATAGGTAATCGTGTGAATATTTTTTCCGGATGAGAGAACCTCCAACAAAACATTCAAACAACAGGAAGCACGAGGACGATATGTGTCGGTGAACGGTGTTGCCAACGGAAGATGAACAGTTGCTGAAATAGTCCACCGAAACCGAAAAGATCAGATTTTGATAGAGCAGATATGAGTGAAATAAGAAAGTTCATCAAGAGCCACCTGGTTTGAAAAAAAATCACATCGCCTAGCACATTCACATTTTCTTTCTGCGTGGACAACACGAAAGGGAAACCTATAATGTTCGAGGAACACCGTGTTATCAGGGTAGAAGCGTCAAATAGATTGCAGAAATTTCATAAATTCACTATGGAACCATGGATATTTATCCTCACTTGTTCCAAAGAGAAAGATATAGATGCTTTTTTCCCACCCTTGGTAATCCATCCTATCCCCAGCGTATACACAGGGTGTCCCGAAAATTTCAAGGGTTGATAGGAGACATCGAAACAAGCATTTTTGTTTATATATCCGCGATGATTGGCAACACTGCTGCTAACATGGGAGGCTCATCTCGTATTTCAATCCTATACGAATCTCTCGTTTTTATGCGTTGATCTCAAAATAATGAGATATGGGGGAACAGAGAAATTACTGATGCTACAACAGGCCACGAGAACCGGGGTACCTCTGCAACTTTGATCAGTTAGATACATCTTATACATGAGGGAAACCACACCAACTTTGATTTTTTGAAAAGGAAAAACGTTATGGAACAAAAAAATTATATTATTCATGTCGACTCATTTTTCGAAGGGCCATCCTGTGAATTTTTTTGTTAATATACTTTTCCATCGAAAGAATTCGAATCATGTTTGTAATATCGATTCATGAAACCTATGTTCATCAAGATCCCATCATGAAAAATCAAAGCACTGTTTGTAAATGTCAATAAATGCAAAGTGTCTCGTTTGAAAATAATAAATTGGGGTCTTTTCCGGTGAAACCAGAATCAACCAACTGAACAAAAAGTCATGGATGAACGGGAAATATAATCGTACATCGCTTCTCAGAATTTGAAAATTTCATCTTGAACGAAATCAAAGATACAGGGCTGTCCCGGTAAACGTGGCCACCCGGTATACAGGGCTATTCAAATTCGAGTCTATGCTCTGTGCTCCCATAACGATAAAGACAGGGTGGGTTTAATGAAAATGAAGCAGCGTATTTCCCAGGTCGATGATATGAGCCAAAACATATGACCTTTGAAGTTAAACCGGGATTATCGTAAATTATTCTTTTCCATTTCCGAAGGTTTTCGAAAACATTCGACATTCTGCTTCGTCTCATTCAAAAGTCAACAGGATCACTCCATCATAGTTTCCAAATCTTTTGGTCTAAAATGAATCAATGTGGAGCTTGAAAACCAAAAAAATTCACGCATCACTAATGAAGTGAATATTTTTTATTCGTTCGTATTCTGGACTACACAATCGGATCCAGGTTCGCGCGGTCCCGGAAACAAATACATGAAATTCCTGCAATTCTTCCAGCACAGCCTATCTATGCCGTATCTCATGAAATATATGCGAAAGCAAATCCATTTATATTCTATATTGTGTACTGATGACAAACACCTTCATAAAATTCACATCGACCTGTGAAAGTTAACAGCACTGACAAGGCATGTCCACCAAAGCATACAAAACATGTGCTGGAAATCCGAATATTTTGATTTACTTTTCACAACGTGTGCCAACATGAAATCTTCATACAGGGTCAAGCAAATGCCCGGAACGAACGAAACGAGATCCTGCTGAACTTTGTGAGGTGTGTCAAGGTTCGTGACGTCATCATGTGCAGAGCTATCAGAGATATGTGATAAATCTTAAAGAATCATTTTTCATGTTTTTATATATGATTCTCTTGATTTCGTCTGGCCTCCCTGTATGCAGCAGAATTCGAACACCACATTAATTATGTTCAGTCAAGGATCGAACATTTTGAAATGCATCTTATACGAGGTCTCGAAGAATGAACACATATTCCTATTAACATACTTTTGAGCAATCAAACGAGATTTTCATATTCCAAGAAAACCACTGAAGTAGGACATGCACGTATTAAATTGGCTAATAACTGTATTCATTTTTTTTCTTTTTCAGAATATGATTGCAGATATCCTGACCAAATAAGGATGAACATCGAGTTTACGTACACAGCGAGAGGATCTGTATTTATAGCAAATATTCTACTTACCGTTTTAATTGGATCAGCTCATATTTTAATTTAATAATATCCATATTTTATACTCGCATTCGAGTGAATGAATTTGTAATAAATTATTTACGACAAATTCATTGCTAAAAACCCCATAAAAACTCCGCTATCTAGTAGCCAGCTAGCTACAAAGCGAGACAAACCACTGCAAGTTACTTGTTGGAACATCAGATGTGAAATAATTTCAGAATAATTCAAATCTACGGTATACAGAAATAATTCAACCCTGTGATTTTGATTGACTGTGATTTCTTGCAAAATGCTCAAGAAGCAATTACAAAGCGACATTTCAATTCAAATAACTTACGACATTTACAGTACAATGAGTGCTGAGTGTGAAGTTCAGACGCCACCTACGCTAAATTCGTCGATAAGGCGAAATTAGTTACAGATAGGTAATATACTAGACAAACCCTAGCGCGCTTTTTATTTCTAAATATTTCAGACCTATTGTAGTTTCCAGGTCCGCAGTAGAATTATGCGAAATGGATTCAACGAGTTCTAGAAGTTGGCGCCTTATTTGCGTCCCAAGCAAGAGGATGAGCCATTTCGTAGAACGAAAAACTATTTAGAAGTCATGTGAACTCGAGACATAGAGAGCTAACCGAGGGCCACGAATCTCCATGGAAAATGTGTTCCGTGGGTGGAGAAATGTTCCTCGTCGAAAATGTCAAACGCCCTCAAACGCGCTTCTCGAAGTGTGTTTCAGGCAAATTTCGCAAGAACCGATTATATCACTCGCATGTGAACTTCGAAATATTTCACTCAGACACCAGTTACCTTTTATAGCAATACACTAAGGAAAGACGCAATCTGTACGCTGGTGTAAAATGTGTTGAATACGTAGATTATCAAATATTTTTTGAAGTGGAGATTGTAGAGAGAAAATGTTCAGTAACTCAGTCAGTATGCACAGTATAAGGTGGTCAATAGGTGAAACCAAGGGTACACATGGTGTTCCTGAATATCATATACAAACGGAAGGTGGCAATTTTTTGGCTTAGTTTTCGTTTCTTCTTCATAGCTGCCTTGAGTTTTTCAGATATACAGCTCTAATTTGGAATATATGTTATGCTGTAGGGGTCTACAGGGAGATATTATTTTCAGGTACTCCCTTTTCTCCCCCTCCCCATCGCAGGTAGAATCTAATATACAAAATGAGATTTCTGTTGTGCTATATAGTGATATTTTTGTTGTCTTGTAGTTTTTTCGTACCTACAAAAAAAAATAGAAAACGATTTCGGTGATTCGTATGACAAAATTAAAATTTTCGTAATGTTATTAGTAATCTCTTGTTTTTATTAATTTCGATAGTTCAGTGAGCACTAACTTTTAAAAAATTAGTCTTGGATGACCTAGTGTTCGGTTTCAAGCAATGATATATCAAAATACACACTGTAGGTTGGTAACGAAGAACTTGCTTGCTTATAAAATGAGCCCTTTGTTATGTACATGATATAGGAACACCCTGTATAAAAGTCTAAAAAAAAAAAGGTGGAAATTCGAGAATTCGCTAAAATTCCAAGTCTCGAATTTTCTTTTTTCGTTGGTATCAGCTGTTGAAGTCGTGAAATCTATAGTCAATTACCCTGTACAAGTTACGATGTAGTGATATGCTACGATTCTTAATAAAAATGAATATTATAGTACTCTCGAAAAATCATACATAGTTCGACATCACGAGGCTGAGAACAAATAAAAGGTATGAAAAAGACAAACTAGAAGAACAAAAACAAAAGATAACAAGTAGTCAGAGGTTTTTTTTTGTTAATTTTTTGCCTCCTATCGTCTGGCAACTGAAAAGCTGGCTTATATTGTCCATATGAAATAACTACAGAAAAAAATGGCATTGTTACTGATGGTCTGGCCTGTTTAATAAGAGAATGTTTTCTTTTTTGCCCTTCACTCCTGTGTGAAATTTTCCGAAATAAAAATTCCATTTTGCATATCTAATATGTTTCAAAAATGTTCCAAGCTACTCAGGAATACCACGTATAATCTTATGAATCTCAATTTTCCATTGGGATCAACAAAAACTATACGAATATTCTTCGAAAACAAATAAATATCAATTTTTATCAATGAGTAAATTCGCTATTCTGAGCGCAAGCGGTTTCTCGGGTGAATTGATCCGAAACGATTTCCATTGCCACGACAATCAAGATATTATAGAGCTCGTGACTCGACAAAATTCAACAAACCGGTAAGGTTTTTTTCGAAAACGACCTTCCTATCATTGTTTGTCAAATTCGAAAACAATCACTACACAAGAAAAAAAGTTCGATGAGATTAGCTTTTTCAATATAAACATTCAGGTACTGAGACATATCATTGATTGTTTGTTGCATTGATTTCTGTTGTAGTCAGAATCATCTGAATGAACATACTTCTAATGAAAAAAGTATCATAAGCATTAGCTGCCCCCCAGAAAAAAATCATACACGCCACTGGACACACTAGGCGAACGTATGATAGTCGTATTTTCCACGCGATTTGTGTGGGTTTAGCATCGGTATTCGTTCCATAAAAAAGAATACCTACGAATACATGTGTTAACTCTGAAAAGTTTCGCAATTTTTACCTACAGTCCGGCCATCGAAGGAAGCCGCGGCATGGAAACTGGTTTTAACTCCGGTAACCTAGCTTTATGACGCCCAAAACACTCATACAGCTAGATAACCAAAGAAAATATCAGTTCCATTTGGGCGAGGCTGAATAAGGCTAAAGGGCTGCCACCACCGGCTCACCGGCACCGACCACCGACGCGAACCCCGAGTACCACGTGACCGCAGGAATCGAACCGATCTCTCGCACGCGAAGAACTAAGAACTAACCGATCGAGAGGCCGCATCTTTGCCGAGTGGGACGATTTCGCCTTCCCCATCCGAGTTCGGACGCTCGAAGTTCGTCGTTGGGAAAACCAGTTTCGAAAGCCAAGCCCGTATGTCACTACGTTGCCAAACTTTCTACTCCCAAGGCGATACACACGCCGCCGCCGAGCTAGGAACCGTGCAGGACACCTCTTCTGGCCGAAGGACGGGGATGAACTAGTATCGACGGTCTACCTCTTTCTATGCACCCGAACCCTCTTTATTAACACCCGTTTGTGACGTCACCGAACTACCTGCACCTACCTTGACCATCATCGGTTAGGTTAGGAATGTTTGGTGAAGAACGTGGTGGAGCCTCTTAGAAACCGCAAGTTCAGCGATGAGAAATTGCCCGTTTGACCCGTGACGGTGGCGACAAACCACGTTGTGAAAGCATTGTTGCGGTCAATTTTTCAATCACGGATGCATGCTGAATTCATTATTACTTTTAATGACACTCAGGGCGGCTTTATGAAATATTTATAAACTTACAAGATTTACCACCTACCATCTAAGACTTATCATCATTCAAAACAAATGGAAATACAGTTGTAATGAAACCATCATTCAACATTTGAGATTCATGATGATTTTACAAACTCATCTAAACTAAGGATTAAATCAACAACCAAGAAAGAATTAAGAAAGATGAATACATGTAAATAACATGAGCGTTTCATCTGAATTTGTATTAAGAATTGAAAATCAAGAAGATTGTGTAAGTGTGTTCTTTCTCTAATTTTTCTCTATTGAAATTCCAGAACTTGAAGTGAATAAGTGAATATATTATAAAAAAAAAGGGTTGATCTGTGTCTGAACGTCAATCACATTGTTCAGCACAAAATCACTGGGTTCATGATTCTTAACTTTTAGTTGATATTTATAAACACTTGCTCACTTCTTCATTTCCATTTGATTAATAATTCTTAGTTCAGTCGAGTTTATAAATTCACAATGAGGAAGATAACATTTCAAATAGCCGCAAATGAAAATGAGAACTGGGCATGTTATGCAAGCCGAAGTGACACGTCTTTTTCCCACTTTCGTTTAAAATTGTGGTGAGTATAGTTCTTACTGGATCTCGTAATGAAAAGCAATAGGGGTATCGAAATGAGCCCAATAAAAAGATAAAGAAATAATCATTCTCAGTTCCATTTTCAAGTGCATCACATGAAGAATTCAGATAAGGATCGATTTCTCAAGTAATTGATTTATTCATTGATTTGGAGCAACCACCATTCTACTGAAAGATTCACGATGACAGTAGATCATGAAATGTTAAATATTTTCATTACATAATCCATCAGCATGTCTTATATCTCCAAGTGGTAAATGAAAAATAAGTTACATTGTGAATATTTTTATGAAGTCACCCTTTGTTTACCCAAATTGGTTGGGTCAGGAGACCGACAAAATTCACATTCACATTCCTACCTTCATTTTCGAGGTGAAAAGTACATGTTAACTTTTGTCCTAAAATGCATCTTCTCTGAGATACACCACGATGTAGAATCAGACAGTGACAGTGGTAACAAAGCATACTTGCGATCAATTTTACAATCACGGATGACGACCGAATTTCTCAACAATGACTATAACAACTATAACGGACTATAACCAGTATTATACAGGTTGGGCCATAAATTCCTCTTCTATGCATTAGATGCAGGGTGAAAAAAATAGGGACAAAATATAAGATTTTGGATTCTTAATTCTTCCCTCAAAGCTACCATACGGAACGATTTGAAGTTGGTATATTTTCCCAGCTTCAATGTGCGCCTATTTGAAGTTTTCATCTCACATTCTCGCGGAGTGATTATGATCGCACGTGGCAATATTTTCCATCATATTTTCTTCACGACAGGTGATAGGACGAATTAGTTTTCGATATCAGTTGGGCTCATGGATACTGAATCCTGAAAGTCATCATGCCACACGCCTGAATGTAGAGAGTTAGCGAAAAACGAAATATATCTCTTGAGGAAGTAATTAGTAAGTTCTGAGTGCCTTAATCGCATGAATCAAATTTTGTATACAGCGTCCTACATAAAGTTGGCATCATATGAACTTCAACTCGGGCGTTAAGTTTTGCTTTGAAACATAAAAAAAGTATTTTTTTCATACAGATAAACGCTCAGGATAAGATTATTCGTTTGAATTTAAAAAAATTGAATGGAGAAAAATTGTTTTTGTTACAATTCTACAGTTGTTTCATATTTCAACGTTCTATTGCAACTTTGAGTTTTTGCACTTTTCAAAAATATACGAAATTTCAGGAATTCGAAAGAATTGCATCAAAAAACATACCAATTGTTCTATCATACTATCATAGTGACTCTAACTCAATAAATATACATAAAAAAGTATAAATATAAAAACCGAATCTTAATTCATTTCTTGAAGTAGTTTTAAGACGAATTCTCAAAAATTCAAGTTATTTCGACACCTTGTATCTCAAAGAAGAAGATGCATTTGAGCTATCCCTTGACAGGAACTTTCCTCCTCGAAATGAAGTAAGTTTTATCATGACTCATCTTGTATATACAGTAAGAATCCGTATGAGAGAAGGGACGTCAAAGGGCCACGACGTCAATCGTTGTGGAAATGACGACTTTCCCAATCTTCCTTGGAATACTTGGAATACAATTCCCTTGGAACACGGTGGGTGACCTCATAAAAGAAAGGATTTCGTCAAACGATAGTCGATATTTATATTTAGTCATTTGTAAACCGTGAGACTCAGATACTAGACGCTGACTACGAAGTTTGACCTTCAACTCAATTATGACTGGGGATCCGCTGTGTAGAAATAATATTTTATACCTATAGTCGGCGCGAATAAAAATAGTAATTGCATCATGAAACTAGTGAGATATTTCGTTTACTACCTCTGAATTTTCAACATGTTCTGCTCGTGAAACATTCCATATTTTCATTCCGAATCCTAATAATCATCTCCGCACTGATTTCCGCGAAAACACTTGGGATAAGGCCTCACATTATATCGATATTTCTATACATAATTCGGTTTGCTTTTCCACGTTCTGGTAATTAAACGATTCAATCAGTTTCTGCCAATACATAACCCTATACCTAACAATGAACAATGAACTGTTCCTCATATATTTTGATTTTCAACCGTAGCAATGCAAGTCGCATTTATAACCTCGTAGATATAAAATATAACAAGCTACCTCAGTTTCACGCAAACTTCGTTGTCAACGAAATGAACCAACTCAAAGAGAAGTTATTCACAATCATCCTGTTAAACTTGTACACTTTGTGTTTTTTCTACGATATCTCCATAAAAAACGTAATATTTGATGTCATCAAGCTAGATTAACGGAGTTGAAACCGGTTTCCATTCCGTGGCTTCTCAACAAGTCGTGTTCCTTCGATAACCCAACTTTTCAGAGTAACAACATTAATCCCATTCTTTTCGATGGAACAATGAATACGATGATATCAGATCGGGCAACAAAAATAGGCATGGTACTTACCAAATGGAAATATTTGTTTCGGTGGTTCGATCACGACCCACGGTTGTAGATTTCGGACCGAGTCTCATCTGAAACAACGTTTATCAATGCTGGTGTTGCAAAAACACTTGGTGACTTGGAGCTTAAAATTATGTATCGTTCGTTGCCTTTGAAGGCAACCAACACTGGTAGTATTGTCTTTTATTTTCGGAGAGGTTTTTGTAATCTTCAATTGACATCACGAAGCATCAGTCCCCGCGTTATAGAGTGGAAGTCCCGAAACTCTACAAACAACCTTTTAGGCTCGGATGATTGTATCTCAAGCACGCGTCAGCATTATAACCCACTAATGGTACTCCTGGGAATCCAGGTAGGTCCCATGAAAAGTGATAGTGCGACCTCACAGACAGACAATAACTGTTTACAGTTATTGCTTGTTCCAAAACCATTTCCTCCACACAACAAACGACATGGCGCTCTGAAGCGCGATCCATATTTGGGTCCACCACGTTGACCACTAGTCTTGGGAGAATTTTTTCCAGCTCTATGGATGCAATTCTTTGAAGATTGGACTCACAAAACCGGAAGGAGGAATAGGGGGGTTTCTCAAGAGTATGCAACAGTCGCTTTTGCAAAAATAACGCAATACCATGGCGCTCTAGCGCTTCCGTACTTATGAGAGACACGTTAGGGGCGATTTTTTCAAATGTTTGTTATATAATAGCTGAACATGATTGATCAAGATTATTTCGAAGCGGGTGACGAAGTGGAAGTTCGGGGGGCGATTCTTCCGACCCGACTCTCCCCTCGGCCTACGGCACTGCGAGGCCGCCGACTCCGCCGTTCTCGGTCCGGTCCGGTCCAGCCTCCCGCGCTCCGACGGCCATTGTGGACCGAAAGGAATGCGGTCCTCCGGCTCTTCTTTCGATCGACTCGGTTTGGTCCGATCTCGCGACCGAGTCTTCGCGCGGCAACACGAAATCGACATAATCGAACGAATTCCGATCGAGAGAAAAACTAACTTACGATACCGCCTTGAAGTCGACCATCGATACTGCGATAACGTCTTGGGAGCCACTAGTTTTGGGATAAGATGAATGTAGTAGAATTCTTTTCTCGGAGTTTGTAGATCGTAAGCATCAGGAAAGACGCAGTCACTTCATGGCTATCAATGCTGGTGTTCCACAAGGATATATCTTGGCATCAACTCTGGTTTCGATCCACCTCCTGCCCAGTCCATAGCTTTGCTGATGATAGTACACTTCATACTGCCTTGAATCATGATCTGGAAAGAATTTCGAAAATACAAAGAGTTCTAGTAGTTCAGTAGTTCTTTTTTTTTATCTGTGGACAACACGAAAGGGAAACCTATAATGTTCGAGGAACATCGTGTTAGCCAACGGTGGAATTTTGGGAGAGAAGGAAGGTGTTGGAATTTTTCTTGAATGTTTGGAGGTTGTAAGCATCAGTAAAGACTTCACTAGGCGAAGAATTCCACAACTTTGCCGTTCTATTGATGAATGATGCTTGGTATAGCGATGTTCGACAGGTCTCGAGCCTGACAGTGTAGCTTGAGCTCGTCTGGTTTGTCTACTAGTTCTGAGACTTCAATGCGACAAAAAAAACCGCAAGCCTGTATATTCATCAAAAAGGCAGATCACATAATGCCCAATAATATGATGTCAAGTACCACTGTTGCAATGTAGTCGTCAATATCTATATTCGGTATCGCCACCAAATCTGCTCAATCATAGGACGACCATGTAAGATCAATTTCAACTGCTTCACAAATACTTGGATTGATGTTCCCTGCAAAGAGCTACTTCAATCTCTCCCTTTTTTCAAATACTGTCTGTATCTTCCCTTTTTATAGATACTTCCAAGGTAGGTGCTCAACGAAAATTTCGTCTATTTCAAACTGAGCTCGTCACATTTCTTTGCAATCTCATTGTTTTTATTTGAGGATTTTTTCACAGTGAACTCAAAGATCCTATGACAAGAGACATTTACAAGGTTTACATCGAAAGTCGTGTGTGCCATAACAGCAACAAGTTCCATCTCAGAACAGGTCGATATCACTAATTTCACACTATACATATATATACGGAATACATTAGTGAAAATATGGATAGTGGTATGCAAATTGATGCTACTTACAACGACTCGAGCGGATCGAGCGGATCGCTCCACTCTGATTGACAAGTTTGCCGTAGTTCAGGTGCAAGAAAATATTCCGAATAGGATTTCGCCCCACGTCGAATTCAAAAGAAAAACGCAACAATAATCAATTCGAGTCGAGGCCCAATGCTCTTCTGGGGTGCCTCAAGGCGGTCAATCAGGTCCCTTACTATCCATCATCTTTGATATGATATAAAAGAATGAATAAATTTACATTTACAGAACATTTAGTCAAGGATTTATTTGAACGTTATGAAAACAGTACTGTTACTTTTGGTTATAAGACCATATATATAAATATGAAGGTTGGTATCGTTACGATAACAGATAATCGCAAACTTTATAAACGCCACATTTAAGCTAACGGAAATAGTTCTGTTACGAAAATAGACAAAATCAAGGTATTCAAGGTAGGTGATATAACTTTCAGGGGAACTGTTATATAAACAAAAATGTATAATGGGATGTTGACATTCCATCAAACGAATTCCCGGGTCAGTTGAAATTCTAACATGAAATTTCTTGATGACGGTAACGTGGATGAAATCCAAAAAGTGGCCAATTCCGAATGCCCTCCTTTCCGAATTAATTTTCTCCGGCGTCAATGGGCGGAATGAACCTCGACTGGACGCGCGGGAACCGGCCGGACCGGTTATGCTGAGCCGCCTTAGCGGGCGAAACGTTCGATGGGCCGTTTCTCGTTCGATCTCATTCGCAGGATATTCATCTCCGTTCATCTCGGCCCGAGATTGCGCCGTCAATTACGGAGCCCGGCGAACGCGATCGGCCGCATCCGCGCGATGTCGCGGCGACGTAACGCCGAGCCGAAATGGCGCGGGCACGTCACAGCGATAGGATTTCGCGAGACTGAAGTTCGATTCATGTTCGAAACTGAGACTAGTAACGAATCCCTGTGTTGATGCAAGATACTAAGGAACTGAACTTTTTTTTCAGATTTTTGGGATTCTGAAAATAAAAATAGAACTCGAAAATAGAATAGAAAAAATCGAAACTTGAAATTCGACCTTCAGGTACCTAGAAGAGAAAGTCTCTAGTAAAAATTTGGAAGACGACAAGTTTAACGTTTCGGGAACGAATAAGCTCTCATTTTCATGACAAAAACAAACAAAACGAAATTGATGTACCGGGTTTTCCCGTATATATTCGCACTGGAAATATGTTAGTGCACCTAGTTCCAAAATGGATTGGTGAATCACACCATATCTTTATATTTTCGAAATCAGAAGAAACAGCTCTTTTTAGGTAACAAATAATATACATGGTGTTCCATAGAAAAAAAAATGACAACACGTCAAAATACGACATTTGGCAGACCAATTTCGAATTCTTGAAAAGAAATTCTGATGGTTCAGAAAAAAATAACATGAAACTTTTGTATTTATCATTGTTTTAAAACTGAAATAACCCCTGTAGGTGCGGTGCAAAAATATACGGGTAATCCTCTACCTAAACCTACCTATATCGAGAGTTCATTGCAGAATCCCTTCAGATAAGAATGAAAAGAACATGCGGTGTGATGCTTTATAGTTCGAAGTTAGTGATTCCACTTCAAGTGAAGATTTATTCGTAGGCATTTATTTTCAAACAATAAAACACTATTGAAGTACCACAACGTTTTATCAAGAATTGACATCAAATTCGATCATGAATTCATAGTAATTTCTTTGTAGGTAGGTAGGTAGGTATCTTATGAATCCACGTACTTCATTTCATGCTCAGAAAACTGTTTTCCATGCATTACATTCTTTGTCATTTGGACAGGGTATTTCGAATCGGGCCTAACCTTCGATCATTGAACAGACTAGATAAGTAATCCACACCCCTGGCAATACAGTTTGTTTGGAAGCAACATCTATAGTATCTATCTTTGTCTAAACAAGGATAGCAGGAGCTGATTCTCCCAGCACCAGTACCGCGTTGTCAGAGGGGTCGAATTTATTATTAACTCATGATGAAACCAAATTGAAAATCCTTAACAATTTCAGTGGTACTTTTTAGCATTTCTTGGTGGGAAAATGAACATCTTTATACTTCCCTCACATTGTTACGAGAAATTCGAATACATACAATCCTATGGTGATTTTTGTAACTTGCTTGTAATCAATAAACTTATTATGACTACGTCACAAGAAAAGTTTAATTCTCAACGCCATATGAAACAATATACTTACTATTCAGTATACAGTTGTCTACTTATACTTTATCATAAATAACGTTCAATTTCAATAATGAACATGTATATCTTTGGCGATCAGTGACAGTGCATGTAAGTATATTTACGATTTCAAAGTTCAGTACCTACTAGTGGAAATAATTTTCAAAAAAGTGAAAAACTCGTTTTCAAGGCAAATAGATATGATTGCATATTGGAATGTAATTTTCAAATCTGAAGATGAAACTTGTTTATATCATTTCACGATATCGTCAAAAATGAAGGAGGTTTCATCTTGAGCAGAATTCATATATTTTGACGCAAAAAAATTGATGTCTGATTATTTCATCTCATGTAGATAGATGAAAATCGATAATGAATATGTGTTGACAAGTATTATGACGAAATGTTATATCGACAATAAAATCATGAATCATGTGAAGATGTAGCAAATAGCAGTGTTTCTTATTTAAAACAGGACTGAAATGAAAAACAACCATGGATAATCACACAAATAATTTATTGATTTTTGAATAGGATTGTTTTTGTTAACATACTTCTTACTCTAACTTCCGTTGAATCTTTCAATTTATTTGCCTCATGATGAAGTCTTACAGTGAAATATTTCTCCAAATTAGTTTGACTAGTTCCAAAAACAGTCAACGGTAAATTTCTGATTGTTGTGTGTAGAAGAAGTATAGAAATATCCTTATATTTTTAATCAAAAATATTAATTGAGTTGATTTTTCAGCAGTTTCGCATATTTTGACTACAAATAAGGAAGCATTTATCAGTGCTACATATTTTACCACAAGACACTGTCGCAGCTGACCTATGGGTATAATCAATATAATCTAATCAATTCAATTTAAATTCATTTTTATCCATTCCATTTGGGAAAATGCTCCAAAATCTCGAACGATACGACAATGGTAACTCACCTATAAAATGACGTGTTTTGATCGCCGGTTCAAATTGTCTTTAACACACCTCACAACGTCTCACGATTATATCAAATCACCAAAACAGGAAATAAACTGAGTTTCTGATGAATTCTGAGTACACAAAACTGAACACAAGTTGAATAATATCGATAAATCAAAACGTAAATAATGACAGATACCAAAGAAATAATCGCCGTCGACTGTCACTATCAAATTGCGGTGTTGCAACGTTGAGCAAAAAGTATTCACGATACCCATGCTGGTCCTCGAGCCCCCAAGAAAGTAAAATTGTTAAGTCTCAGAATAATGTAGCAATCTTCTATTAATCAGAACTGATTCATAATCGTCATGACCCAAATCATATTTGTGCATTGAAGTACATGAATTCATAAAGAACTTATTATGGACTATTCATCACTTTTTGATGATTGGATATGACAACACTGACGACGATTGGGTACTAATATTATGATAATTCTGGGAATTCATGTTAGCATCAGAATATTTGTTTTGTGATCCTTCTAGTGAGTTTGTTGTTCGGAGGGCCTAACCGTGTAAAAGTTAAAGTCATCCATTTGATATGTTCTTGGGGCTAACGGACCATTTGCGGTTGCGAATCCGGGAGTGGACGGAGCGGACTTAGCAAACGAAATTTCGGAAACCGCGAACAGAAACAGAACGAACTTCCGACATTCTGTGAGGTTAGGGGTAGAGTTCAGCAGCAGAGTCGTGCCCATGCGAATGGCATTGGAAAAATCGGAATTGAAAGTATAATTGAACTTGCGTAGGCGTACGGAAGGGAGGCCAAATAATTCATTTGTAAGTCACCCGAATTGCCAATTTAAAGTTCTCCAAGAGCCGTGTTCTCAAGTGAAACAGATTAGTCAGTGGCAGTAGTCACACGACAAAGCGATGCTATTTCTGAAGGAAGAATTGGTCTTCCATATCTCGATTGGAAGACAATAAGGGTCTAAAGATTTGAAAATTGTCAAAATAAAATTCAATTAACTATGTTTTTGTTTTCAAGTGATTGTTTAATTTTGATGAATGCTACCACAAGTATTTCGATTCTCTATTCAACAACCATTTCCATTTCGATTGTTTTTGACATTTTCAAGTTATTAACGAAAATATATCAAAATATTAAAGAACATTAAAATTAAATAAATTTATTTGGATTGAGCTATTTTCATCTCCTTTTTTTTCACTTTTTTCACAATATTTATCTCGTTCTGTTCTGGAACCTCACTGTATAATATCAATCAAATAAATAGCCGCATGAGAATAGTGAAAAGGGCACCAAAGAAAAATGAAGCGCCCAGCTCTATTTTAATGTGTGAACGTGGCAATTTCACGTTTTCATACGTAACTCACAGGGCACTATTCATATAGAGATGAATCTCAAAAGGAAGAACATGATATTTTCCAAACTAAGATTGAATGAATGTGCAATTGACCATGATACAAAATGTTTAACATGTTATCTATGAGCTTATTCGGAATACATCAAACTCAACACCTCGATAAAAAGTCTCACTCTTTCCAAGATTTTAGAGACCTTGTGTTTTCCCAAAACTCTAATTTTTACAAATTTATATTGCACATTCCAAATGAGATTAGACTTTTTACATCGACCTTCAGAACACCCAGTACAACCAGACTGTTTGTTATAATCTCCTCAGAAGAGAAGTGAACCGGGTCTGATCATTAGATAATTTTCTATGGAGGTGAAGTATGCATTGTTGAATGCACCAGAAAAAAAGCTGAGATGAGAAGGCCAGGGTAGCTTCTGTCAGAATCGTGAATCTCCAGATAGCATCCCATGGGCGTACTACGAAAATACAGTCAGGCTAAAATATTATCCACTGAGTTGAATTGGCAAGAATATCAAATCCCAAACAATATCGTTCGCCACAATATCCTTCCACGTTGAGTTATTGCTGACTTCGCAACACTTAGCACCACTTCAATTAATGTCTAGATATCGTCTTCATTTTTATTTTGCGGCCAAATCGATCACTTTTCCGACCCATAAAAGTCATTGTTGAAGTCATATCCGATCTGGGAAATTCCTCAAGACCCTCACTTGTTGCTGACTGAGCAAAATTCAGTATGAATTTTATATGCACCCAGATGCAGCCCCAATTCCAATTGTCGAGTGACACCGGAGCAAGAAAATCCCAGATGAAACAAGACCTTCATATGACATATATTGCGTGAGTCGCAATACTTAGCATAACTCCCGCCTTATATCTAGGGCCTAGCCGTGCGGATGTTTCACCCGAAATAGTCAGTGGTGGGTGCATCGAGGAATTGGGAGATCCCAGAAATAATCGGTCTCTTCTGGTACGACACTGGACAGCTGTCCGGCGGTTGACCAAGGCCATCGAGTTTGTAGGGAGTCTGAGCTAGTGGCCAGACGCATTCCTGGCGTAGGCGATTACCTGAGAGAGACCTGTGAACCAGTCGTTCAATGGCGGCCGCGATGAATTTTTTCCAGAGGGTGTCCCACTGATGAAACATATTTTTCCATAACTGATATTTTGATGAAACAATAAAACATACAAGATGGGTCTTGTGAATTCAGACTCCATGAAATGTATACTGCATTTTCTATTTGGCTGTGAAATCATCATTTCTCCAAAGTTTTCGATGGAAGTCCGTTTTGAGAGGTGATGAGTCCAATAGTGTAATAACAATGTTTTTTTGGAATGTCAAATTCATCAACTTCCATACAAGTTGAAAAAGAAATCCAGTAGAAATGACACACTCAATAAAAATTCTACAAGGTGACTCAAACACGAATGGGTCACACTGTATATCTGTCGAACCCTGGTTCCACGAAACGTCAGTGAAGTGTCACGTCCTATTGAGGCTCCAAATATAATAACTCGGATATAATCACTCTCTTATCTCCCGTGTCCATCCACAACGGATCTTTTAATCTCTTTCCAACCGATATCAATTGACCCCAATCTCTCCGATCTCCTCAGAAATACGAAATGTTTTCCTATTCGAGACGTACAGGATTCCTCATCAATTTTCCAGATGGTTTCCCAGGTGTATGCCATAATAATAAGAAAAGTCGCGAGATGATTTTCCATGCTCAGTTTCTAAAGATTGAATTCTTTTCAAAACATAGGCGGATCCAAACTTTTCCGTACTGTTTGCTTATAATCACAAAATGCAATGCATGATAGATATTATAGATGCTTCTCCTGGACCAAATCCGAATATTTTGAAATATTCCTTCAAAAAAATCTTGGAAAAAATGGGAGCGATTTTGCGAATATTTCCGGTATTCGGAATTTAGTAAATGTTGAGGCAACATTTTATGTAGCACCAAATTGTCCAACTTCGCCACATCACCCTGTATCCCCTACGGTTTACTAGAGCCTAATGAACCGCTAAAAAATTCGGTCTTTTGAAGACCTCGTTGTTAATTTTCAAAACCACTAATTCCGCCATTATTCAGAAATTGATTGTCAAATTGGAAGGTTTATTGATAGAATCCGAAGAGAAGCTGAGTTTCATCATAAATCCAACTTTAAACGCGACATAACCAGAATTATTGTATGTCACTAAATTCGTTATTAATAACGAAAGGTCATTATGAAATCCCTTTTAATAGGTAGATGAAATATTCGACTTTGATCATCAAAATGAAATAAATTACTACACAGACAAAAATTATTGCATCGAACCCCTCACTTTTTGTTGAAATAAATTTGTGTTTTTAGTGGGGGTTAATAATGTTGTTCGACATGATAGGACCCTGTCTGAATTTGACACCCGAGTGTTACTTTCAACGTAACCTCCAAAAAAAAGTTCATCGATTCTCATTCGCAACAGATGCTTGAATTTCAGATTACCAGGTATCTGAAAGACAAGACGATAGACAACACAGCATGGCGATTTTTGAAACAAGACTTCCCACGAACAGTCACGTAATTGGCGGATGCTCCAGAAACACCGCGGATTCGCCATTCTTTGAAAAATTACATGTATCCCAAATTTGAGGTTCCAAAACATATTCATACTAAATGTCATGCCAATACGGCCAGTAGTTTCGACAAAATCGAAAAAAAATTGTTTACATTTTTTTTCAAGAGCAAGGTGTATCAGATTTTCGTTCTTTAATTTTCATATACGAGGGAGTAGTGATTTAAAAAAAACTTTTCAACAATTTTTTTTCGTGCATTTTTTTTTTAAACGTCTCGGAAAAATAGTAAACAAATGAAAGTCGCCCCACTGCCCAAATTTGCTTCATCAGTATATATGAAAGTACTTTCCATCAGATTTTGGACAGTTTCTGAAATAAAAAATTTTTCGACCGAAAAATTCCCACATGGACCCCTGTGAAATGAATTTCAAGATTTTTTTCATTGAATTTTCATTGGAAAAAACGCTATGTATTCAGATACGCTGAATGAGAATATGTAATATGTAAAATCGATTAGTTTCTTTTGAAATATTATTTCGGCAGTTCCTATTCAATGATGGCCGTAACGAAAATGTTTCACTGAGCAGCCCCAACCTATTTCGTTGTGTTCTACGTATCATAGCAACGGGGCCACCTCTTCCTGAAACACCCTGTATATTTCAACCTAGACATACCTATTCTCCTGTATACAATTTTTCCACCATTATCCGATACGCTCCCTCTCATACATCACCAATCTCTCAACGAATAAGATCCTCAAACGAGATTATACCTCAATTTTTCGCTTCCCTCTACATTCAATGCCATGCTTTCGACTCCGTGTATTATGCGAAAAAATGAATATAAGCTCGAAAAGAGGATTTTCAGACGGTTGATTCGATATCGGGCGCAAATTTATTTGGCAAATCAATCGGTATGGCTAGGTGGAGAGTAGGAATTCATGGGATGAATGATGTTTTCATACGGATATCTATGCCATATTCGATCCATCAGTTCTGAACCCATCGACTACCTATATTATTCATTGCTAGATAATGAATCACTTTGCGAAGCTCGGATTTTGCGGTCTCGTGGCATACCAATTCTAGATTAGCCGAAGTCATGTCTATACATGGTGCTGTCGAATAACTGCGAAAGTTTTGCACAAAAGCTTTTAGGCCTTTTCTTGAGTTGCACTCTTGCAAAACTGAGGAAAAATGAATTTTCCTACGACCACCAATGAGAACAGCGCTTTCGCTGTTTTGCCATTGAGGAAATAGCCCATTTCACGCAAAAGTATGGAAATCTTCTAAAATCCTCACGCTCACTGCTGGTATCATCATTTATGGTACCTATATTTCAGATCGATTTGCATCCTAACCTTTTGGAAGAAGATTGAATCTACTACCTTCCTTTTTCGAGATGAACCTGGTTATTCACCATCACCTCCTCTCTTTGCCCATTTTGGTCCCTGTGCATATTATGAATCCACTGAATTATTCATTTGAAATACAAAAAATATCCTGAGGAAACATCATTCACGACATTGACAAACACAGTTGACGTTGACTCAATTGTGTGAAGTTGGTTACCAAAGATGACAGCTGAAATATCCGAAGGTTGCCGGAGTTACAACAATTCATGGGCGTTCACATTTATATTGATGAAATTGACATAGGAATTGTCTCTCAAAGTATCGAAAGGGTCTCCTCTAGTTCCTGACAGCGTTATTTTGGGTTGCGTGGTAGCTTTCGATGATGAGCGCAACTTTGAATATCTTTCTAATTCGAGTAGGCGTATTTCATGGAATGACAATGGACAGTTGGAGAAACTTGGAATAATAATGGTTCAGATATTCTTGGTCGTAGGAAAAATGGTGCACATAACTCTCACACTTATTTGGCAACACCCTGTTCAGAGGGTGTTGAAAAAAACATGGGATATCGCTTATTGAAAGTTCCCTTGAACAAAAATAAGACAAAAATTTTGTATACACATAGCTCCAAAACGACACTATTTTCAAGATACAGGGTGTGAAAGATTCCTTTTCATAATCGGGGTTGTCCCTCTATTCTCATAAAGTTTTTTTTCGATTTGAATGAAACATGGTACAGTTAGAACATTTACCGAAATGTGTTTTGAATAATGAACTCTCATTATCATGTACCATCGCGTATCATAGAATTATTTCGTCATACCTCTTCTGGTATCAATATCTGTTTTGAACATTGAAAAGGTAACCTTGAGTCAATTCGATGAACTTGACGGTTTTCAATTTGTTTCGATTTTGAACTAGCGTGGCTACGAAAGAATTAAAGACTAATTTTCACTAACTTTCACAAAAAACGTTATATTATGCTCGAATACATGTATTTAATCTTCGGTCCACTGATGACATTTCAGATAAAGTGAACCCCTATCCGTAAATTCGAGAAGCCAGTTTTCTTCTCAACAGGATTATAACGATATGACGATGATGAATGATTATGAAGCAATGAATAAAAATCCGGCGGCGTGCGTTCGAGAATACGAAGATTTCCTAAACAAGCGACGCCAAATATTGAGTGCATAATTTCGAGCGCTCTCTTTGCTTTGCTCCTCGTTCGTCCAGAAACACCCAGAAAACCCATTGAGTACCCAGACAAGAAATGGCTGAATGACGATAATGGGCCACTTCACAAAGCTTAGATTTTGCGTCCCAGTGGAATATTAATTGTAGATTAGCGGGAGTCCTGTCTATATATTTTTGATATATCCGAGCGCATCGTACAATATAGCAAGATTTCATCTCCAACTCTGGGTGGTTCAATTATTAACAGATCGACGGCTTTACCCGTGGAACTCTGCAAAGAAATTATAAAGTTAATGAATCACAGAGGATTCTCCATAGTCCATGAAACATAATTGGATAATAATAATAATAATACTGCATTTTCTTAGTGACATGCAAGAACATGTATAGAATTTGTCAGACAGGATAACTAAAACTAACTTAAGATTAGAACTAAAACTAAGACTTTAAAACTCATCCAAGGAGTAAAATCCACACTTGAAATGTTAATCTCTACTTTATGATTCTTTAATTTGAGATCAGAACACCCCGTACTTTGGAAAACCAGAGGGGGAAGGAGCATCATTTATGGTGATACGATGATCAATTATGTCGAATGTGCGTGATATTAACTGTTGCAGTATTGATCAAAGGTAATAAAATAGCCCTGTAGTGAATTCAACTTTCTCAAATTAGAATTTGCAACAGCATCAACATATCAGTATCCATTGAAGACCCCAAGAAGGTGATAATGCATCTGAAATAAACTTTTAATTCCGAGTCGAAATGAGTATTGAAAACCAAGATTAAAAAGGTGTCATTATCATGACTCAGTCGAAAGTTCGAATGGAAAAATTGTGCGACATCCGGTATATAGGTCAATCAAACTCTGACGCATGACTAAACCAGATTATACCATAATAAAGCACTTATCTATGGGTTCAATAGCTATCCGGGAGTAGCATGTAATTGCAAGACCTAGGCAAAGGGGTCATATTGCCCCAACATCCAATATAGCTGCTCGTAAATATTTTATTTGCCATTCACCACAACTTCTTTCACTTCATAAATCATCTGTTTTCCGTTCGAGTGCTTCCTAATTCTGTTTATCAGGACTTTTCTCCGGTGTTTGCCAAGAAAAAGCGCTTCTAATGATTCTCCATCGGCGAAGTCGACGTTAATGTGCACAGAGAGATAAAATAATCATCTTGTAAACTTTGATTTTTCCGCTCCGCTGACCGCGCGGTCGGAAAACGAAACCCCGCTTCCTCGGGTTACCCGGCTGCTCAACGGAAAACGAAAGTCTAATGAAGTATTTTAATTGATTCCGCTGACTTCTGACATTTCGCCAATCATCTCACGTTGTTCTCTACACCACAGAAAGCTTCTGGTCCATTCAGGACCATCATCTGTAAGCTTTACCAATCTCACGTCAGTGTTCTGGGCTCGCTTCAAGTATATTCAATGACATCTAGTGCCAGTGAATGATCCATCGCCTGCATTCGTACTTCCTTTGTGAGTATCCACGTGCTATCCTAGACAGCAATAGAATTCTCCAAGTGTGTCCCCAATCTGAAATATCTATAAAAGGCATCTTCAAAATCTGAATGAGTAATTCGAATGAAGTAGTCAGTCATCCTGCGACATCTTTTATTGGATATTCGTTTCAATTACTCCAATGAACATATTGATTTAGATATTCATTCATTCTACTTGGACTCCTTTATATTCTCTGGAAGTTGTCGATGGTTTTTCGATTAACTCTCCAATAGAAAGATCGTCCGATTCCTTGATCTTATGCGAATTTTTCGTACAGTTGTTGCTCCATCTAGGGCCATCATCTTGACAACTTCATCTGTATGCATTACCGATCTCACGTCAGCGTTTTGAACTTGCTTCTCGCATCTTCAATTGGCATCTAGCGCCAGTGAGGATCCAGCGAATGAATCAAACATCGGTTGGAAGAGAATCCACGTGTTACCCCGGGCAGCAACAAAAGTCTCCCTAATTTAAAAAATCTATAGAAAACATGCCCGATATCTGAATTGAGGATATGAATGAATCAGAATTTCTTCAAGAAAGTGCTCTGCGACAAATTGATTTATAGATCGACTGGATAATTGTAGTTGCACTCCTTCCTGATCTGTGAAAGTCGGTGTTTCGTTAATCTCTTCAGCTTCTATGAAGATTGTTTCCTTCCCTAACCTGATGAGAATTTTCTAATAGATGTTGCTAGACCACAGAAAGCTTCTGGTCCATTCACGGCCATCATCTTGACGACTTCATCTGTATGCATCGCCGATCTCACGTCAGTATTTTGAGGTGGCTTCTCGCATATCCGATGGCATCTAGTGCCAGAGAGGATCCAGCGACTGCATCGAACGTCTGTTGGGAGAGAATCCACGTGTCATCCCGGGCAGCAACAAAATTCTCCCGGTGTATCTCCTGGCCAGCTCACATCGGCTACTGGGAGGGTGAAACATCGTTCCAGGGAGAAAAAGACGATTCGCTCGTTCGCATTCGGTCGTTCAGTCTGTGCCGGGTTGCCGACAGGGCTGGATCGCTTCCCGCCGCAGATCTTCCCGCCACTTTCACGCAACCCGTACGTGTCCCGACCATGACGACTTTCTCCAACGGCACTCAGGAGGCTGAGACCTCCTTCGGCATGGACGCCGTCATATCCATCTACGGGTGTCTGTTCCTGATCGGAGTCATCGGTAACGGTGCCTTGGCCACGTCCCTTTGGTGGGGCAGAGGGTCCAAGAGCCCCTTGCTGATGGGGCTGATTGTCGCCGACTTCTTCGTGTGCTGCCTCAGTGGACCCGTCACTGCTGCCATGCACGCCATACCCAAAGACTCGCCGGTGTGGATAGTCGTCGCACAATTCGTACAGGTATTTATCCAGATAGATCGACCGACAGATTTCATCATTTCTCCGTTGAGCAGAATCATATCTCGAGGTCAATGATTCACTAAGGGGAAAAAACGGTGTGCACGAATTTATCGAGTTCGTAAACAAATATTCTGTCGAAGTTATGGAAGAGTCTGTTCAAGTTCGAGAAGAGACAGTTAAAGCTCCGATTGTCTGGGACAATAGCAAATTAAATTGAGTTCGCAACTTTCTATTCTGCCTTGGATTTTCGAGATTATACAGACTTGCCGACGTACTTTGAGGGGTTGTAATTCCCAAGATTATCTAGCTCCAATACTTGAACGTGTTCATTGGTTAGTGGAAAAAACTGCCCAAGCCAAATGAACTTTGTATCGAAAGTTAGTCTGGATAGATGGAAAAGAGCATAACTAAGGTTACATTTCCGTAGTAGATTTACCACATTTTCGAAAGGAGTGGTTTCTCTCACAAAGTAGCTCCTCATGATCAAAAAAGCGCTAATTCAACCTGCCGGAGAACTGCACTGTTTGAACTTCAGCTCCCAAACAAACGCTTTAGATCTTAGATTCTATTCAGCTATTTGCCTGTTTTACACCGAGGAATTCATTGCCTTTCCTGGAACGTCATAGAAAGGTGGGCGATCTCTCTCTGGTGGGTGCTTATCAGCTCGAGATCTGCCGAACTTCGCTCTACCAAGCATCATTCATCGATAGACGGGAAAATTGTGAAATTATTTGCCTAGTGGTCTTACTTGATGTTCACGACCTCTAATTTTTGAAAACATTACAAAACGTTCTCTTGCTCCCAACAATCCACGGTTAGCTGACACGATATTCTACTGCCAGTAGAATAGAATAGAAGTAGAATAAAGCTTCTTCTGTTCCGCCATTTGGTAAAGCAAGAATTATATTTTCCTCTCGTGTTGTCAAAAGATAAAGGGAGGAGAATGAACATTGTATTTTCCTCGATTCATTCTTCCGGACAGGTGAAGTTGTTTCCTCTTAATTTCTTCGATATCATCATGATGAATTCCATGCAAGCGCTTAGCATATAGCAGCCAGTATCATCCGATCCGATAAATGATGGACCCACGTGCTCTACATTTATTGGCTCGATGCCAGTATATAGATTCTCTTCTCTGACATACATCCCCGTTTGAATCCAGGTTTTCGCAATCTCGTTCATTCGATTCATTGAGGGCAACGTCGATGAATGAATCAGCATTGTCAGTTATCTGATATTATACGGCAAATTGATCCTTCGGCGGTCCACCCTATAGGCTTTCCGCCTATATCCTGCGTCTTGAATATCCTACTCTCGGTTCGTATTTCCTGAAACTTCACCACGACTGATGAGGATATTCTTTCCACACAAAGCCCGCCTACATAACTCGTTCATAAAAGCGAAGAGCACAGAACAAAATAGCGTAATATTTTTCTGAATGAAAAATGTTGCATGACACTTTTGTTATTTTGAAAGAATCAGTTTCGAGGAAGGTTGTTTTTCCTCGTGAAAGTTTCACCGTCGGAAACAAGATATCAACAGTATTTTTATAACGTTTTTCTGATAATTGGAAGGTTTCGAATAATTCGAGACGCATGTTGATGAAATTGGAGCGGAATCATCCTCCTACAAAACAAAACTGCGCTCGTCACTATATTAATGCAATTAATGAGTTGATTATTCCGTAAATAATATATATCAAAGGATTTTTTCCTGTCCACAATGAATGCTGTTCGAGCTTTTCTGTGCCCTTTCATTTTCCCTAATAGAGTTCTCTGTGATTCCGACTGTAATTACACTAAAATGCATGAAATATAAATGAAAAATATCTTGCTTGATCGAGATAGATGATAATAGTGCAGATACCAGGAAATTTCAACATATCCTTCCGGGCCCCTGGTTTCCGGTAATATAGAAAACAGAACAAATTCTTTTCAGATACACAGTTAACCAAGTAACTCAAGTAACCAAAGTGAGAAAAGTATATCTACCGGAATTCCGCAGGGCAGTGTCCTAGGACCCTTGCTGTTCGTTCATTATTTGAATGATATCAATTTTGTTAAAGACTGTGACTTTATAAATTTTTCCACAGATGATACTTTCATCGCTGTCAACAGTCTGAACCTGTATGAAGCTTTAGATAAAATGAACAAATGTTCAGAGGATATCACTGAATTTTTGAATATTCTTTTTTGAAAACCAACATAAATAACATAATTATATCAATATATAACGGAAACATTGAAATAGTGCAAGAGATAAAATATCTTGGCTTCCAATTGGACAAGTTTTTCAATTCCCAAAACCATTTCGATTAGATTTATAGTGAAATGGGTAAAAAGTATTTTTTCTTTTCACGAAGATGGTAACAATTATCATTTTTGACATCTTTAAACTGTCTACAGAACTATAATTCAACTTCACTTCGAATATTGCGCAAGTTTATTATCGTTACTAGATTCGAACTGCATTGCATCATGACAAAAACTAAGAATAAAGCAATGCGAATCATTCTCAAGAGAAGTCCACTCCCATTGATATGATGCTAAATATTATGAACTGGATTCCATTAAAAACCCGACTGTACTACCTTTCAATAATTTTTGTTCATACGATGTTGAAATGGCAGTTACCTACTTCAATTCGTCACATTCAACAATCAAGTTCCTAGTAATTTTCAAATTGTCATATAACCACTCTAAAAAATACATGAATTCATTATTTCACAAAGGATTTATCAAATATAACAATCTATCTGTCCATTCATGTCAAGGAAAGTGCAACATTGAGTTTATTTAAATCTAATCTTCTGGGGTTGAAAACTAAGCTCATCTATTATCATTATTATACATTATATATCTGTATTACGATTTCGTTTACAACATATTCAGCAGATATTGTTCATTCATATGGTTGGATAATTATGAAATAATTATCTTTAGATTTTTGTATGGTAGGATTTCTATTCAAATAAAGATTATTATATTATATTATATGACATGGTGGATCACCCATGATAATGTTTACATTGACAGTCTAGAATCGATTCGAAACTGTTCCTTTGAGTTTAATTGGGAACATCCAGATAGTGGCATCCCACATACCAATCCACTCGAGAGACAGCCGTTCGCCAGTCGGAATATTCGAGAAGAGCATTCATTTATAACTTATTCCCCTCGAAAGTAATCATTATCTGATGCAGAGCCTTCAATTTTATGTTCCTGGAGAGGCTTTATGCGCATATTTATAATTTTCGTCGCAAACGAATGTAGAAGAAACTCTCAAGTTCAAAAAATTATAATGAGAGTTGCAGAAATTTTCGTGTTGAATGAATACTATCAGTAATGAGAGTAGTATTTCATAATTCCTTCCATTTTTTTTCTGTTTGAAGTCTTTGTTTTCATCTCTTCAAGTGTTTTCCTTCTCCTCTTCCTCATCTAGCATTCGGTGTATCCATGTTTTCCTGGAACTACCTCGACTCCTCTTCTTATGCCTCTTCGCATCCGCCGAAATGTTTTGTCCATCTATTTTCCTTTATATTCTATATTCATGTATTAAATTTGCTATCCGCAAACAAATGTATTGAGTATTATTTCACTACATTTGCTATGCCATTAATGTTATATAAGGAATAGTGAAGGTCCTAGCACACTACCTTGGGGTACTCCAATTTTGTTTCCTACAATATCTGAAGTTTCATGATTAATTCTAACTTCCTGTTTTCTTTTATCTAATGTTAACATAAATCATTTTCAATATGTATTCAGTCTGACTTTTCCACAAAGACTGACTTTTCAGCGTGATGTATACGAGCACATGGGCAACCCCGATGTAAATATTGAGCTTAGAGTGAGCATCTAGAAGTATAATCCTTCATCCGGAGTGGAAATCAACAATGTAATAACGCGAGCAGCGTGCTGTGCGAACTAATCACCCCCTTCACTACCTGAAGTATTCTTGGCAAGTAGCATTTCAGTGGTAGGAAAAACCGGAACGAGCGTTGATACAGAATGATGAAGCTATTGTGGAAAACTCCGGTTTAATTCGAACGTCGTATTGGGCGTGAATTGACGTTTTAGAAATCAAACATCTCAAACCTGCAGGAACAAATGTAGAGACGATTTGTTTGATTGTCAGCGAAGAGGGAACCATGCACTCTAGAGATTACACACAAACGATATTGGAACACACAATGGAAATTTGATGGGTGTGTATAAACATATATAGGTCTAAGTGTGGAAGTATGTAAATGTAGTTAGTTTCGAGATTCATTTGTCACTGGTGGAATGAAATGATCATTTTCCTACGAAAAGTCAATTTTTCTTGGGAATTATCTGGTATGGATCTCGTATTCCATCTCCTCATTTTGGAAGGTGAATATCATGAATCAGAGACGTTTTCATGCATTCCAGTCACTCTATATGTTGAAACGCGAGTGATGCTCTAATTCGATAATACTACGAGTGAAGCTTCTAAGAAACAGGCGTCTTTACTGAAGGCTTTATAAACTGAGAGCGGTATTTTCTTGGGCTATGAATATGCATATAATTTCAGTTCTAGAGACAATAAGATACCATTATCTGAAACGCGCTTGGTGGATTCCAATTACAAGAGGATATAATAAACTTGATGACAAATTATTTCCCAATAACAATGAGGGAGAAAATCTTTCATTTCTTTGATACCTTCAGCTTGGAAAAATCTATAAATATGAAAGTGATTACAATAAGAAATTTCATAGCATCAATGAACAAAGAAACAGCCACCAACTATTCTCGACTGTCCCAAATGAATTCAGTTTATTTTTAACAAAAACGGTTGACTTTTCGGGATTCTGCAACCAAGTTTCAATCCACACTTGGACCGAAAACCAAATAATTTTCAAAGGAAATTCAATTATCAATAACATATCATTGTTAAACATTCATTAATTTCACTCGATCCAGTTATATCTATGGTCGGCAGCTCAAATATAAGCCTGTTGTCGAGAATATTATTCGCATCATGTTGACAAAGGGGTTTTTATTTTATATTCAACGAAATATGTTTTCTTTCGCGAAATAGCGTAACAGATTAGAAGGAGGATGAAACTCGACAGCTTTCTTCGAATTCCACTTGGATTGATCATCATATATCCAAGACATTCTATCTCCCCTCGCAGAATTCGATAGAGAAACTGAAGGAACGTGGCGATTGAAAAATATACCTATACGTATATGCCGAGTTGTAGTGAAGAGTTAACGTATAATTATTTTTTTTTATCTGTTGACAGTTCGAAAGGAAAACCTATAATGTTCGAGGAACATCGTGTTAGGTAGCGGTGAAATTTTGGGAAAGAAGGAAGGTATTGGCATTCTTCTCGAAGGTTTGGATTGATGATTATTCCATGATTTTTTTAGGCCATATGATGGAAGAAAACAATCACTGCGATCTCCATGAATAACCAAGTTTACTTTATCATGTGTCAAGTATTTCATAGGCAATAATTTTACAGGCATGTGGAAATCAAAAGTTGCTGGGAAGTAGTATCTTAAGTTTTCAAGCTCTGAAAATAGCGGTTAAAAATATAAAATAGATTTTGCAAATATTTGCTATTTTGATATACTTGAAAAACTATAAATATTTTTGAAAATTTCCAAAGACTGTTGCCCTCTGAAGACGGATCTGAGCATCCTCACCTTGGACACGATGTATACAAGTATTTCACATTATTTCATCATATTCGTTATTTTATCAATGATTTTGTCGATAAAATCGACTCTCCTCTTATTATCGTCCAAACAACCAAATTTCAACAATATATCGTGAAGCTTCGTAAACTTTCTGTTTTAACTTTGTCACGCTCACTATTGATTTCCCCGCCACGACTTGCAGTAATATCGTTAAATTCCCCCGAACTTTGAGGTAAAATAGAAGTTGTGTTCATTTTCGATAATTATTATTCAGCTCCATTTGAAGGGATGTATACATATATCCACTCGTATCGGGATTAGTTTTGACTAATCGCGTCTTTAACGATTCGATTATGACACAGCGCCGGGAGGGGGGGGGGGGGGGGAAGGGGCAGATCCGATCGAGAGAGGTGAATTTATGTCAATCCTTCTGACCGAACAAGTCATTAGCAATTTAAATCACAAATGATAGAAATATCAGGTCAAATGTCGAGTTTTATTCACTGTGAAATTTCTTCAGAATCATTTGTTGCTTTTGATGCAGTGAAATTATGGTACAATTATCTGGAACACCCAATATCTCTGTAAGTAACAGGTTGTTACTTACAGGTATATACAAAATTTAAGGGCGCTTTTCTGGAACAATTTCAAGTTGAAAGAATCATGTAAACATGTTTCTCGAATTATCCATTTTTTTTGCCAACTTTCAACAAAATCGACAAAAGAATGTTTGAAATATTGAAAAAAAAAAACGATTCAAAAAAGAATATTCGACACCCTGTATCTTAAAAACCTGATATTTGAGGCCACATATTCATATGAAATTTTTTACTTGAAATTGATCCAAGAATACGCCCTTAAATTTAGTACCTTTGGGTAATACCCTGTGTAATAGTGATAGTATAATTACAGTAGCAGTAGTGATTCGTCATTCTACTGAAAGCAATAATTCTCCTATCAAATCATGCTGAATTTGATGCATCATATCGCCCATTGAAATCAGGGCGAGTATATCTGGAATACCCCGCAATCTCTGGCGAAAATCTAAGTTCCACTTCAATGAGGTAGCAATATATGGCATTCTACTAAAAGCAGTAATCCTCCTATCAAACTCCGCTGTTGATTTTTCATCAACGTAAAATAAAGCTAACAAAGGAGTGAACGACATTACATCGCTTGAAAAACAGTGTTCCCACAGAGATTCGAAGTGAAACTCTCCGTAGGTAGGTATATGAAGATTGGAAAATTAGCGTGAAAATGTTGATCGGAGAATTTCAGATAATACTACGGCTTTCCAATGTTCACTATTTTTTTTTCTCAAAAAGTTGATCTTATGTTATTTGAATGATAACATTCAGGCTGATATTTTATTCGATTCGGGGGTTTCTTTGTGCTTTTCTGTGGTTATAATCAGTACAAAAATTCCACTATATGTATAGGTTGTCTGATAGCTTTGAATATTTTCGATTCTCAACAAAATTTCAGTTCTCAGGTATCATGAGAATGGAAATTATGCAGATATTTATGGTTTACTCCAATATTGGTAATACAAAAATTGAAATTATAATTCTCCCTTACTCAATTCTCCCAACATAGAGACTCAAAACTACCAAATAGCTGAAGAAAAATCATCCCAACCATATGCTGGCACATTTTTCAAATACAGGAAAACACCATATTCATTATCAATTTCATTCTTCTCTCATTTCACTGTTATCAAGTGCGAATGAAAGAATATTATGGTTATAAGTCAGCAAATTGAAATCCTTCCTCATATTCAATGTGATTTGGTTCAATGATTTTACTGAGTACTTCTTGTGTACCGTGAAAAATGAGGTGATTCAAGTATTAATTTAAATTTCCATTAGAATTTTACATCCCAATACCCATAACAGAACTTTGTTTGTTATTCAAATGAAAATTCAAGGAAATCTATGCAAATTATGATGAGCAATTAATTAGAGAATTTCTTATCTGGAGAAGGATGTAGGAATGAAACATTTTCATTTGGCTAAGTTGAGCTTCACTTAATATCTCTCCATAGTATGGAATATGCATAGACTGCAATATAACTTGAAAAATGCCTTTATGTTCATTGAGCTCATCAAAATTATAGGCAAGAACAAATTATAGAGCCTGTCAGAACATATCATAAATAATATAATTGAAATCTTACCTTGTACCTTGAACTTTTACTACAAACTTGCTGGTATGATTCATGAAGCCTGACAGACTGGTCCAACTAGACTGAAGAATCCTAGAGTTCTGAAAACTAAAGAAATGAATTGTGAAACTGTGAAATATCAATAGAAGATGTATATACTGAAAAAGTTTTTTTTAAGTTTTCCTACATGCACCATCAATGAAATATGTAGAATATTGAGATTACTTGAAATCAATCAAAGTTCACATATGTAAGACACTGCAAAGAAGCATTTACCCAAGTGGGATAGCTTTTACCTATCGGTCAAATACTTACTAAATACAAATAAAATTCACTAGCTACTGGATATTAGATACAGTATATCAGACTCAATGAAGAAAACTATCTAGATTACATTGAGGTCAGATGAATAATGAGAAATTCCAATTGAACAGAATAACATGTACTGAATAACCTTACCATATCTAGCTCTTCCTATATGGTTGACTAAAATCCTAAATTTGAAGCATACCCCCTCACAAATGGACTTGCCTGAAATTTTCAGAAAATCTACATTAGTACATTTGAACCGTCAATGATGAAGTTTTATTTTTCACCATGAGAAATGAGTTCCCTCAGATTTCCAACATAAAGAGTTACACAATTTTCGAAACAGGAAGTACTGACGCGCTCACCTGTCAACAACGAAAGTAGGTCGATTGCATATTTCAGAGCCAACTATGTTAAATACCTACACTCAATTCGGAATATTTACTAGTCAAAGATTGTTTATGGTTTATAGCTGATTGTTACTTATATGCAAGAAAAGTACATAGGTATAGATAGTTGATAATAATCAGTTACTATTCTACCAGAGACATTTGACATAATATTGTATTTCAAATAGGCAGGTATAATACACTTGACACGAATTATGTATGCACTGTTCAGTGTTTACACCATTCGCATAATCTGAACAGATGGATAATCTGTACGAATTTTGAGGGTTGTTTTTTCATGGAACAGCTTAATTACGGTTAGGTAATTACACAAAACTTCAATAACTTTCATGCATTTCAAAAGAATTTAATTTGCCAGTCATTTTCAGTTCCAATATGAAATCCAAGTTGATTGACAGCTTACCGGACACAGACAGTGTTGAAAATGCGGCATGGGATAACGAAACTTGCAGGATCAGAACTTTCCACATGAAATTGTCCTAAAACCAACGTTTCATCGCTAAAAAGGGTTGACACGTTATTTAATTAATAATACCACGTCCAGCTTGAATAACCTAAAAATATATCGTCTACCGTCACCCCTTGCTCTGCGAAATGAGTTGTTTACTTCTGTCTGATCTCGCGCCAAGCATTCTTCTTATTTTATTCTTCATTATTTCTGCCCTTACCGTAGTGGATATCCAACGAGAAAGGTCCAACATATTGGGAAGGATGACTGATAATATGAGTAGGTATCATTTGGAATAGATGTTTAGTTGAAGGATGACGTTTCCGTTCGCGAAAAATTGTTGCAACCAGGCTACATAAACTACTCGCCAAAAGTTATTTCTGGAATGCAATTATGATCATACAAAAAAATGTTTTTTTCATTTGCTTAGATTGATCCAACTTTGTCACGATATACCGCATACTGAACGTACTTCGATATATTGAGCATTTTAGTTTGAGCAGCCGTCGATATGATGACAAGGTGCTTGACGTATAATGAGTTTTCATTCTATATATTGATGTTTTGGAAGTACTTGACCCTGGACTAAATGAACAGGGTACAGGAACGAGGGTGTATCAGTACGTGTCAACTATTGTTTGATGGTTTTCAGTCCCTGCCTATGTCTGCCAGCACCCTTTCGATGATGGCCATATCTATCGACCGCTACTTCACCGTGAAAAACTACCGACCGATCGGGCAAGTGGCTACCAGGAGGCAGCTGCTGAGCATCGCCGTGGCAGCCACTTGGCTATCGGCAGCCGTGCTGGCCTCCTTCGAGATCATCTCCAGATACAAGCACCCGTGGAAGAAGGGACTGATGATCAGCAGGATAACGATGGCGCATATCATCCCCGCGTTCGCCGTCATGATGAGCCACCTGGGCGTGCACTCGAAGTTGACGGCGCTGTCGCTGACCGCCAGAGCCAAGCATGGAGAGCTACCGCTGCCGATCCCTCTGATGAGAAGGCCTACGCATGTGATTATCGTTGCAGGAATGCCGAAGGTACGTGGAAATATTGCGGGAACGGAAACGGGGCTCACAAGTATACTATATACCGACTAGACTCATATGGTGCACGCCTGCGGTACAGTGTGCATTCTTGCTCATCTGCACTCGCATCACGTGACGTCACGCCTGAGGTTTTTCAACGTTTACGACGACTGTGTGACGTTTTTTCCGTTTTTCTGACGTAGCCGTGACGTTTTCCTCATGTTTTGACGGATGGGTGATTTTTTTTTCAACGTTTTTGACGACTGTGTGATGTTTCATCCATTTTTCTGACGGATGCGTGACGTTTTCCACGTTTTTAATAGACGGGTGACGTTTTTAAATGTTCTCGACGTCTGTGTGACTTTTTTCTCACGTTTTTGACAGACGGGTGACGTTTTCATGAGTTTTTGACGGTAATGTGAGGTTTATTCCAGTTTCATGACGGATGCGTGACGTTTTTTTTTCATTCATCTGAAGGTTGCGCGATTTTTTCTCACGTTTTTGACGGACAGGACGTTTTCCAACGTTTTTGACGACTTCATCAATAACGTGATAACGTATTCCAGATCGTTGTTGAATACAAAATCCTTGAATACATATTCACCCTGTACATTACGATATAATTATTAGAGTGATAATGACAGTTGCCGTATTGAGGAAGAACACTCAAAGGAATATATTAAACCCAATTTTGCAAATACCTACTTGGAACATTTCTCAAACCGCCACATAGTGATAATTCGTGATAATTCCCCATTTTGAATGTGTTTGACAGTTCAAGAGATAGACAGGATCAGAAAGTGAATTTTGAAACGATCTCGTCATAAAAAAACTGTTCAATCTCGTACACAGAATCCTGTGAATGGGAATACAAGTAAACGCAATGTTAACCAATTCCGCGATTTTCTGGCATTCAAGGCTCATATAACGTTGAAGTAGGTTACAGAGGAGCACTACCACGAACAGATCTTCCCTTATAAAATAAAAGTTTATCGTGCTTGAATCATGTTATGAGGAATTAGAATATATTCCAGACACGAATATAGGTGTACTTCCTCTCCCATTTGAACTGTGGAATGGATATAAAAGCTCGATCTTCTGACAAGATCATACAATTGTTATGAGTCAGAAATGAAGATATATTTAGCAAGAATAACTTGAATTTCATGTACTGAGGATGTACTTTTGCTCAATATGACTGGAACCGATATGATAGACACCTCGCCTAAATATAAATATATTTCACCTTTTATTGTTATTTCAGTTATATGTAAAGTGAATGCACTTCATAGCTCATTCCAAACTCGTTTAAAGAAAATAACAAATTATTGTCGACACCACGTGGGAAGACATTGGTATACACACGACATAACCTACTTTTGCATCAACGTCTGTGTGACTAACCAACCTTTTATGTATAGTGTCTTGTTATATAAGAATATATGACCGTACCCACTGTATGAATCTACAACTTCTTATTTTCTATATACAGGGTGTCCCAGGACGACCTCTTTTCCTCTAATGAAATAGTTATGGCAATAGTTAAGTTATGGGCACGAGCATTTTCAATGATACTGTGATTTTATCCAGCCCTTCTTCGGCATTTTCATTAGAAATTGATGCGAAATAGTATATTACACTCGTTTCATACAGAATATATTATCGCCCTCGTTCTCTTGGAGCACTCTTGTATGACAATCTCATTTAATAATGTGCTTCATTGATATTGCATATTATATTCCTAGAATATGATATGGAGCATTTCTAGTTCAAGTTCAAATATCTCCGACAATGTGAAACTAATATAGAGTTGCGCTCACTTCCACCTAATATACGTGCTCTCTCCATTAGACCTGATAAAAAAGGGCAGGTGCGGTCGGTCCTTTCAGATTCACCGGAGTAAAGGGAATTTGCAATTTCAAAGGAATAGAGAACACCTGAATGTGACACCGCACTATCGAGGTTGGTTGTGTTCTTGCGTTTTCCTTCATCTTCAGCATCTCAATATTCAAGATCAACGTAAGAACAGTGTATTCGTCGGCACATACAGGGTTGGGATAAAGTATGGAATCAAGTACACCCTGTATATCGCATTTCCTGGGATTGACTGTACTCGGTTGACGATGGTTATGTAAATTGAGTCCCGAATGAATGAGTAATAAAAAGAAAATGTTTTCGTTTTATATTCAAATTACCAAGTTCGAAATATATTTTATTTCCCTATCCTATACCAAGTTATTTCACTTTCCAATTACGCTAAACGGATTCCGGGCGCTCAAAATTTAATGAGGTGCAGGACCAGAGTCCAGAAGGACGTTTCAATTGGATTATTATTTATCGAATAAAATAATCATTTGCAGGTGAAAATCCCGGAATAATGTTCTGATCAACTGACAGACAACCGATAGACTTAGTTAATGAATGATGGAATGAATTGCTTTTCTATACATTTAGCAATTTCCTCAACAAGCAATGGCTCAGTTTCTCCAGGCATCTTTCTGCATACAGTGGTACATTCTGATGGAATCCAGTCCAAAATAATGAGCTGTCATGTGGGTCGAATTTTTGCGTGCATCCCATCAATATTTTTCAACGAGAAAAAGATGAAATCAGATAATGTGATTGATTGTGCTAGGAATTATATGAATATTTAGTTTTCTTGACGATAGTCGATGTTCATAATTGTCATCAGAAACACGTTGTGTTACTGTTGAAAAAGTTCAACAACTATTTTTTTTTGTCTCAGATACTGCTTGTTGGGGAAATGGGGCAAGATTCATCGATATCTGATCAGATAGCACGGGGTAGATGGTTAAAAATAATAGGCTGAAAGATGGAACAAGCCCCTGTGCTTTCAGCTTACTTTCATTTCCATCCCTTCAGATCTTCTATTCAGTTCTCTCTTACCTGTTTCGAACTTTCGTTTGAAGTTATTGCTGAAAACCTCGAGGGCCTTGCGGTCTGTCAGTCTTGGTATTGTGTTATGTACCTGTAACAAAGAACGAGTATCGATCGATTTTTCAGCGAAATGACCTAAAAATGAAGGCAGTGTTTCTTAATGAGATGTTAACCCATCAGTAGCAGACACTTGAAATAAGACAGTTTTTTTGGTTTTATGCTTCGATATTCTCTTCTCTTCGGGAGGTATCGTGTTTCACAGTTCACAATTCTTCCATAATGCTGTCAGAAGTGTCAGAAGTATCCGAGGAAAATGAGAAATGGAAAGTATCTTCATATAGGAACTTAATCTGAGCTACATCATCGCCTGTACTATATCGTAATACCACACGATATTCCTCGTACATTACAGGATATAGGTTTTCCTTTCGTGTTGTCAAAAGGTAAAAGTCTGAAAATTTTTAAACATAGATTACTACATTAGGTGAGGTTGAGTGGAAGATAATGAACAAATGATATGGTATGGTTGAATTCCATTTTCAATGAGTCAATACACAACATTATGTTTCAGTTTCAGGAAAACACAGGGACAGGTTTCTGGCAAAGGGTTTGAAAAAGTGGGTTAGATAAAAAATCAATCAACCTCTTTCCCAGTGTTGTCTTATTATTGTTTCTGGTTGAGAAAGTATTAATTTTATTCAGGACTCGCGGACAGCCCTGTATATCCTTTGGGCTCATTCATCCTGGATTTTCCCTTTGATGAGGTATCCAAACTCAAACTCGTCTGATAGTTATTCTGTTCAAGAACATCCTCACACAAACTTTGATGCTCTTGCTATAAGTTTGGAACAGGCCATTATTCAATATAAGATGGATTATATATGTTTATGTAGGTATCTTAACACATAACATTAATCAATGACAGAATTGCCATCCTCTTAGTGTATTACAAGGTGTGTATCTACTCAGCAGGATGAACATAAACAGGGTAGTCCATAATCATCACTCATGAATAACGAATCAAAATAAGAAATTTTTTCTAGTTATGCCCTATACTTCTTCTACGGCTTCAACATAATATCATGTAATTTTCATAATTTTTTTGTGATACAACCAAACTTTGCCATGCAGGCTCAAGTAGTAAGAAATGAGACACATGAAAATCATGGTGAACAATATGCAGGCTCCGATTCCGCTTAAGTAATTAATAGAGATAACTATTTACTCCGAAGTTAGGCTTTTATAAGCCTGTACCAAGCAGTGTGCACATCTTTCATTGATTAGAGATTTCAGTTTAATCGTCTACAAACGATTCGATCAGTATCAGAATAAGGTATCAAAGTTCGACTGCGAAGTGAAGATGTAAAATCAAGGCAATATATTGTATTGTGCATATACCTAGCTGGAATGAACTGAATTGGCGGATAAAAGGGAATCCATACATTATTCATGGAATATAATTTGGTAAACTCACCCGCATCCCTTACGACCTTCAGCATTGACTGTTGAAAAATACAAGAAGAATAACGTCGTTCTCATTTACATTTTTATGCCTTGAATTTACTCACCATACACATCTAAGAAATGTTCCCTTGAATGAAAATATATATGAAGGTACAGTGTTCACAATGTTATTCATTCACTCACTTAGATGATCAGTAATATGCTGTCAAAATGATGTGACTATAGACTTCCAATGAAATAAGCCATTAAGAAAAATTGATGGGTAGGTAACTGTGATTCCAAATCTTAATTTTTCTTTCAATTCTAAATTGGAGTTTTGTCTTTGTTTGTTTTGTAAACCGTTTGGACATTTAGACATTTATTCATGTTTTATTCAGTTTTGAATCATTTTTCAAATCTACGGGGTTTCTCACGGTTGACATTCGTTAGAGGGTTTCGTGGATTGAAGAAACTTGTAATTCTGAATTTTTGTACTACATGGTTATTCACCTTTTCCTTACATTTTGAAAGATTTACGAGGTCATACCACTTCCGGTTATACCGGAAATTTCTTATTTCCAAGTCGGTATATCATTCCATTTCTAGATGCTTGAGACGTTTGCATGATGAGTTTCGTAGGGTCAGTTTCTTCTGAAAATCACATCAAAATAGAAAATACGCTCTAACAAGAAAGCCACTGGTGAAGGCGAATCGATGCAGAATCAAATTCTGCACTCTACCATCTAATATATACGAAACAACGCACTTCTTCAACTTTGAAAATTATGTAATTGGTACTCCAATTTTAGATACCCTGTATGCGATATTTGGTGATGTTAATTTGGGTGGAAGGCACAGTTTTGGAAATAAGGTCTCATCTTCCAAAATTTACAAAAGAATCAAGATATCTAAGAAACAGTTGAGAATTGGTATAGAGAAACCTGACGGAACTCATCAAGAAATTTTCTCGGGAATCCAAAAATGGAATAAAATAACGGGTGTTTCATTCAAAATAAGGAGGTTGATGGTGACATCGTATGACAGGAAGTGGTATGACCTTGAATATATTTCAAAATGAAAGGAAATGTTGAATAACCCCGAAGCAGGCGCGGATACGAAGGAGGGGTAATCCCCCCCCCCAAATTCCCACACAGTGATGCTGTGTGATGCCCAACTCTATATGCTACGAAAGAGCTGAACGGACATGATGACTTTTTTTTTAAAATTGCCAGTTTGAACTGGCAATTAGCACTGATTGTAAGTTTAAACTGACAATTAGGTCTGATTGTCACTTCAAATTGGCAATTATGGCTAATTGCCAGTTTAAACTGGCATTTATCCCTAATTGTCAGTTCTAACTGTTAATTAGCAATAATTGTCAGTTTGAACTGGCATTCATCCCTAATTACCAATTTGAACTGGCATTTATCCCTGAGTGCCCGTTCAAACTGACAATTAGCCATAATTGTCAGTTCAAACTGGCTAATTGTCAGTTCGAACTGGCAATTATGGCTAATTGCCAGTTTAAACTGGCATTTATTCCTAATTGTCTGTTCTAACTGTTAATTAGCCATAATTGTCAGTTTGAACTGGCATTCATCCCTAATTACCAATTTAAACGCATTTATCCCTGATTGCCCGTTCAAACTGACAATTAGCCATAATTGTCAGTTCAAACTGGCTAATTGTCAGTTCGAACTGGCAATTATGGCTAATTGCCAGTTTAAACTGGCATTTATCCCTAATTGTCTGTTCTAACTGTTAATTAGCCATAATTGTCAGTTTGAACTGGCATTCATCCCTAATTACCAATTTAAACTGGCATTTATCCCTGATTGCCCGGTCAAACTGACAATTAGCCATAATTGCCAGTTCAAACTGGCTAATTGTCAGTTCGAACTGGCATTTATGGCTAATTGCTGGTTCAAACTGCCAATTATAAAGAAAAGTTATCATGTCCGTTCAGCGCTTTCGTGATATGCGATCACAGGTGATTTTTGTTATTTTTTCATTGACGTATGAATTTGAATCTTTTTCGTAAAATAATTTGCCCCCCTGGAAAATGTTCGTAGATCTGCGCCTGCCCCGAAATCGAAAAATTCCCAATTGTAAGTAATCTCCGACCACACGAAATGCTCTGAGGACCGGCGACCGTGCGAAGGCCCGAAAACCCCGTGTGCACAAGTGCAAGCGGTCGTGTTCTCCGCAGGGCAGAGAACAGATGAGGCTGCCGACCGCCCAGGACACCATGGAGGAGGCCGCCCCGCCCACGTCGACGTTGCGCAGCCGCCGCCGCCTGGCCAACTGCCTGCTGTGCCTGTCGCTGGTCTTCATCGCCTGCTGGCTGCCGCACGTGGCCGCGCAGTTCTACGAGGAGCTGGCGCGGCCGCCGCCCGCGTACGTGCGCCAGCTGGCGCTCTTCCTTGGCCAGCTGCACTCGGCGCTCGGCCCGCTGCTCTACTGGACCATGAACCGGCGCTGGCCGGCGGGGCCGTGCAGCCGGCTGCGCGCGCTCGCCGTCTACCGCAGCGCCTCGTCCACCAACGAGGCCGCGCTGGGGCCGTTCAACCCGAGGCTGGTGCGGCCGCCGCCGTACCGCAGGCGCTCCTCGCAGTATCTGTACTGACTCTGAGTTGACGTCCCCTCGTCGCCCGTCCCTCCCCCGCCCGCGCCCGGCGGACTGGCTCTCGCTCGGCACTAGGGCACTAGGTGTGCGTACGTCTCCACCCCAGCCGGGTCACCTAACGTACGCGCCCCTCGCCAACTGACCTCTCCAAGGACACGTTTTTTTTTACGTTTTTGCCGGCCGCGTGACGTCTTTGCCGGAAGCGTGACGGCTATTAACACGTTCCTTCACGTTTTTGATAGATGCGTGGCCAATGCGTCATCGTGAAAAGCATGAAAAAATGCCTTGCATCCATCAAAAACGTGAAAGAGCTTGATGAAAAACGTCAAGCGCACGTCAAAAATGTGAAAATACGTTAAAAAAAGCTGGGTTCCCCGACATACGCGCCCCTCGCCTACTGACCTCTCCAAGGACACGTATCACGCGTGACGTTTTTTTTACGTTTTTGCCGGCCGCGTGACGTCTTTCCGACGTTTTTGCCGGAAGCGTGACGGTTATTAAAATGCTTCTTCACGTTTTTGACGGATGCGTGATTTTTTATCACGCTTTCCCACGTTTTTCTTCACGCTTCTTCACGTTTTTCACAGATGCGAGGTCCACCAGAAACGTGGAAAAGCTTGAAGAATAACGTCGATCACACGTCAAAAAATGTAAACATGCGTGATAAAAACATGAGGTATCCGTCGAAAACGTGAAAAGGCGCCTTCGCCTACTGACCTCTCCGATGACACGAAAAACGCGTGACGTTTTTTTCACGTTTCTAACGGATGCTCGACGTTTTTCACATTTCTTGCGCCTGCTCGACGTCTTTCCGCGTTTTCGCCAGAAGCGTGACGTTTTCCATCACGCTGTCCAACGTTCTTGACGGATGTGTGATGTTTTTATAACGAATTTTCGTTACGTCAAAAAAAGTGAGGAACGTCACGCATCCGACAGAAACGTGAAGAAAACGTCACGCTCGTCGCATGTCATTGGAGGGGTTAGTAAACGTCATCACATCTTGGTACAAGATGGGTTCTATCTATACATGTGTCATTAGTAAGATAGGATTGATACATTTTGGCGAAGACGCTTGTCAGATACTTGGCTGCTGGTGCCGTACCACAGTATATTATCTTCTATGAGATGGTATACTGTGGCCGTACTTACATTGATGTAACTACTTTCAGAACTGGAGGGACCCGTGCAAGGGCGGATAATCACTTATATTCACCCCCTCCCTTGATTTTCACACCGAACAAAGCGAATTTCACAAAAATTTTTTCATAACGTATATTTCAAATAATTCTCCAAATGAGACTCTATTTCTGTTTCTCTGTTTTGATGATGATTGCCTGTTTGAGTAGGCGGGTATCATTCGTGATTGAAATAGTTATTGAAACATTCAACGCTGTACAGTTGGCTTTGCCTCAATTTCGTTTTATGAGTTTTCCGAGTTTTTTTTTCAACCCTACTATTTTTCGAATCGATTGATACTCTAGATTTGGCGCCCGGAGATGTTATCATTTGATGTAACAAGTGTGTATTTTCGTGAGCCATGATTTCATCATGTTCGTGAACTGGCAGCTCTATTCTCTGGCCGTCTGGCTATGGTGCTGAGGTTCGTTTCGTCCTTTTTTATACATCATACATATGTATATATAATAGATGTTTTGTTGTGCTTGAGAGAGAAACCGTGAATTCAATGTATAAGGCCCCCAGAAACCAACGTTCACCGCTTTAGCCTACTAGGTACCACTTTGTACTGGTCTATGTTTGAGGATGTTCTGCGATGCAGGTCTTTCACTCTTATATTTTACATAATAAAACCTTTATTGTCCAACAGATACCCATTCACAGGACAATTTCTCATGAAATGATAAACAAAAAACATAGCTTCAGCTGTTCCAATATATATATCACTACAGCCGATTGAATTATTCGACAGTTTATACAAAAATTTTAGTACAGCATCTCCTCAATTCTAAAGATGTTGCATTCTAACGATCATAAGTACCATTTCATACTCAAATTTTATTCCGACATATGTGAAATAAAATAGTTGGATAGCTCTCATCTTGGTTGAATCCCTGCTATTTCTGAAAATAAATCCATATGATCTGAGTGCACATGCAAGTTTTGGGCGTATTAAGTAAAGTAAGCTTCTGGTCAAGAACCACTCCCAAATCCTTTACTGTTCAAGATGTTCACTATAGATCTGCTGATTTCATAAGGATACTCAATTACATGTTTCCCCTTGTATAACTAACCACTTTACGTTTATTATTATTCGAACATAGTTGATTCTTATCACACCATCTATGAACAAGATCCAACAGATTTTGCAGCGTACGACAATCATCGTAGTTATCAATTGATGAAAATAGTTTTAGATCATCAACATAACATATATGATGAGTAGTGATTGTGTGTCACATAGATCAATAAAAAATAAAAATAATGGACCTAGGTTAAGAACCTTGAGGTACACCTTGAACCTGAGCCTTGATGTATTTTTGTTATCATATGCCGCCATTCAACAAATCAAGCCACTGTTCATAATTTAAACATTCATGAGCAGTCATGCTGGGCTGGAATTGTCGCGTGATGATCAGAATTGATAAAAAAATAAGCACCGTAGCCGGAGACGAGATCCTCACATAAATACACGACTTACAATGAGTAATAGCTGCTCCCTTTCATTGCATTGTAGTTTTTGTAAAAAAAAATCATCTTTGTGCACTAATACTGTACAATGATTCAGACAAATCCGAAATTAACCATAAAAAAAGCGATGTTTGCTTTATGTATGTTTCAAAATAACTTTTGCATTGACTCAGTAAAGTGTAACCCCTCCCCTTTTAATAAATGAAAGGTAAATCCGCCCTTGGAACCTTGGTAATGTCGAAGTGAGGTCGAACCCGATGGTGTGTGGTATCCCATCAGCTCTAACCCATCTTCTCAATTGGTTTTGAAAATACATAGTTGGTATTTCCATTCCCATTTCCATGTGTCAATTTCAACCAATCAGACATAACATAGCCGATAAAAAGCAACTTTACTTTCTTGTTAAAGACGACGTGACGGTAACGTTAAAATGTCATGATAATGTCACAGCTCAATAACGTCATTTGTATCGTCTTATCATTGTCATTTGTGCCTTTATGCTGTCTTTGCGACGTCATGTCAGAAGCACAATTCGACGTTTCAGTGAGCTTCATTCATCACAAAGTCTTTTCGAAATGACAAAATCATGGACATTCTCATATCCATAGGCAACAAAATTCAGCACCATATTTATTTTGCAGTTCACATCAATTTTATAACTCTATTCGTACTTATCTAACAGGTAGTGCAATAAATACAATCTCCTTTGACATAAATTATAGAATTAGTCCTCAGAATTATAATTGAATCACAGTTACAACAGGATCATTTAAGAAAGATGGGGATACCAAGAGATCATTTCCTCTCACTTTATCAAGAAAGATGGGGATACCACAAGATCATTCCCTCTCACTTTATCTCCAGCAGTTGCGTCTGCCACAATTGCGTCTGACACATGAGCGGGTCCCTTCCAGTTCGTTAGACATGCAATTTATTTGTCATCTGTTCGCCCCCCTTAAGAGTCTAAAAAGCCATGTTGAAGAGATATAAAAAAATTGAAGCTGCATGGAATGCAAGAAATGACACCTGTCAAAAACTCGGTAATAATAATAAATCGAACTGCCACCGGGTGTCCCAGGAATAGATCTTTTCGTCTCGGGAATGTAAAGATAGAGTCAAATATCATCAGCACTTTATATAACTCGTTTTTACTAAAATTCTTCGTTACTAAAGAAGAATGAATAATGTCACATGCCGATTTATTACCAAGTTTCGAACACGTATTCATTTTTTGAATTGCAGATAGCTTCAATTCTAAAATACGTTGAAAATTTTATCGGAAGTTATTAATGTGTGATAGAAAAAGGCTGAATAGATCAGTTTAAATGTTGATGTTTTCCACTCCTATACCTCTCCATCCAGTTTCTGAATTTCCTCAAAATCTCTTCACGCCAGCTGTCTGGTCCTGGTCATCGAATTTTACTATGGGTGTTACCTGCAGAATCAATTGAACGTTCGATGTTACCTAATCTTGAGCCTATTCAGAAAACTTGTTGAATGTTTCAATTCATCCTATGTGGAATGAAATCATGGGAAAACTGTATATTGATTAGTGATGAGGAAGGAGCTTCATTCAAACTTTCCCTTAGATAAAGAAAGGAATACTTTCTTGGGACCTTCACTCTGATTCCTTAGCAGTAGTCCCAGTAATGTATTCGATATGTGCGTTAAACAATCCTCCATCATATATATTTGTTTCACAGGAAAAATGGATCGTATTTTCTCATGAAGAAATTAGTTCAATTATTTTTATAATGTCTGTCATACATGTGAATCTATGCTAATGTCAAATCGAAACTACTATGTATTGACAATAAATGTTGAACAAATTGAGTAGGTATCAATTATTCCTACCTAACCGCAAAAAAAATTCAGTGTTTCACTAACAAATGCTCGCAAAAGAATGAGGCTATGACACACTGGGTGATTTGGATATATTTGTCATCAGAGATGTCATTACAGAAAACTGCACAAATTCATTTCCGTTTCCATAGATATTAAAATACACTACCTACCTACCTACAAGTTCTGATAGAACTTGCAATCATCTCAGTAATGAGTAATTCCTGCAATTGAGGTAATTCATAGCGTCAACAAGGCTGATTAGTCGACTCAACTGTCAATTTGAGATGGATTGACGTTTCCAAAAAATCTAAATTGATAGCTTCAACTACATAACCTATAGCTGGCTCCTATCGTAATGATTTTTTTTGCTGTATTAGCTATTTTTTTTCTTAATGGCTACCTACATTTTTTCCCCAGTATGTGTATTCCATATACAACCTAGAAAAACGATTACACCACCAGTAATCAGTTCATTGCTATATCATATCGATCATTTTTCAAAATATTCAATATTAAATAGTGTTCTGATGTTCTGATCAGAGATCTCAAATTCGTATATGAAAAGTCGACAAAAAATCCGGTGCTCTCAATATCACATGTTCGAATTCCATGTAAGACAGTTTTCCATCTCCATCTACGTCTCCTTCTTCGATAACTTTCTCCACAATTTGCTGTCGATCTTCAGGTGTCAGCTCCTGAGTGTGCTTGGTCAAGAGAAGGAGCGCCTGATCCAGGTCCTCTGGCCCTATATGTTGGTCCCCATCGAAATCTGCAAGAAGAATAGGTGGATTTGCAAAATTTTCCATTTCATTCGCATTATTATTAAAATTGTCACAATTGAAAAAGTAAAAGAACTTTCATAACTTGTCAAGTTCAAATATCACGGTGATTCCCAATTCCATCTCGCCAATGAGTTGAGATGAGCAAATATACGGGAGGTGCTCAAAAAGTGAGAAGTTCGAATTTCCCCAGTATCTCAAGAACATGGGAGGCTGTGACAGATTTGTTCCATCCACAAAATAGCAGGGACAGTAATATAAAAACGTTACACTCTATCTCCAAAGATAACGAAGATATCTAGATAATATAATACTAACCATATATGCGAAAGGCGTAAAAAACTTTTATGTCCCTAGGTGCTTGTTCGCTGAATACTGAGAGCAAATCTAAGAAGTCCTCAAAGGATAAATTTCCTTTTCCATCTCTCGAAAATACTTCGCATATTCTTTTCTTGAAGGGATTCTCCTAAAAATGAGTGAATTTGAAAAAAAATGTTCAGTTCGCCTGGAGCTGACAGTGTAAATACATGCAATTCGGGAATTTTTTCAATGCTATCTTCCAGTGGTATTCGAATGCTAACTGCTTGGTTCTTCTTCATTTGCTTCGGCACCAAATCCGGCCGAACTTCCCGAAAACGTTTGAAAACCCTAAAAGAGTATGCGTTCACATGCAATATACATTGTCTCAAAATTGAAAGTGAAATGTGAATGAAGAAATCATTGGATGCCCAAACCCGAATCCAGGAAAGGTCGTGTGGGAACAGAAATATAGCAAACAAAAATAGTTGAAATGTTTGAATGACAAATTCCATGTACGATAAATCATTGGAAAATTATTTGAAAAGGCTTTTTAGTGAAGATCCGCTCATCATATATGGTATTTTGTTACATCTAATATTACCTCAAAACGGGTTTGGGAATTTCTTAATCTTAGATTTGATGTATATACATAATAATGAAAAACACTGTATATTACGAACCTCAATATCTCTTTCCTGGTGAAGAAGGTACAGTCCTAGAAACAAGAACTATGAAAATAACAAGGAGTTCACTATTAGTTTAGATTGTTCACCTGATAATTTTCTAATTGTTGATCCGTAAACGTCACTAACTTATTCCCCATCGTAGTTTCATGTCGTATAATGAGAAGTGTTTTCCTTGAATAAGTCCACACACACTAACCGAAACCGACCAGTCACCATAGAAACCTGCTAGGCGCGGCAAAAGGTATAATTCATCAAATCTATATCGATCGTACGTGAAGAATTCATTCCATTCAGAACTATACTTATCCATTCACTAATTATAAGGGTCCTCTAACAAAGAGAATATACATATATACCTACCTACTAGTTATTTTCTCACACAGATACCTTTCATTATCAATGGGGAACCTGGAATGAAATAGTCGATAGTTTTAATTACCTCTACCTCTTGTATATTCCTATATACTCATTTTCATATTTTACCTATTTATCACTACCGTTTGTGAATCATATTCGTAACGTTGATAACAAAACAGCGGCAAGTGTCCTTTTTTGAAGAGCTTTAGGTACTAATCATTTGGTTGGCGCCTCAAAAATTATATAGTCGCTTATCTCATTTTCAATAGGAAAATGAAACACACCTATAAATTTTAAATGTTAAGGGGAATAAAAAAATTCTGGCTGGTTCTTCCTTATGTCTCTTATTTCTTTGTAGGAGTTCAAACGTTCAAAGCAATGAACTCCATAATCTAACCGACTAACGAAGATGACAGAGTGCAATGGATCACTGTTTCTGATGCCGGAAGAAATAAGAAGAAGATTGTTAGGAGGTTAGCTTAAAATTACTTAGGAAAGCGACGAAAAGAGAATAATATTATGATTTTTCGATGCTTTTGAACATGCAATTCTGTTGAAGAAAATGTCTGAAAATAAAAATACGCAACCCTGTAGCCGAACGCAAAGAGCTAGGAGCGAAATGTGCCATAACCGTACCACAGAAAAAGTGAGAAGCGAATTCAGAAACGTAAGTTGCAATTGTCCAATCCGTAACCTCGAAGAGATATGCTCAATAAAAACATTTCTAGAAATTCTTCAATAGGCTGAGATGCAATCGTAGCAGGAGCGTGGATAGATTCAGACAGATTGTAGAAGATTTTGGAGAAATCATAACATACAGATCAATCTCAGATTTAAGAAGAGTACTTGAAGTAGATCCAGAAGCATCAACCTTAATGAGAGACTTTGAGGTGAATGAAGTTCTGATTCAGATTGAACAAGAATTAGCACAAGTGGATCTTCAAGATCAAGTAGATCGTCATGAATTGGAAGATCAATCAGAGACTGAAGATATTCTCAACAGGCATTTAATCATGTGTAGAGTTTGTCAAAGATTGACTCCTGATGGGGATATATGTGATCAATGTACATCCCACCTCAGAGAGGAATTCTCTAAATAACCATGTTCTTACTATTTCCCAACTATGCTGCTATATTGTGTCAATAGTGATGCATGGATAGCTGTTCAACTTATCTTTGCTAGTAGAATCACATTCAAGTATGATACAATAAGACTGATGCAATTTTATATTATTACTAAGTTCCATGAAGGTTCACATTAGGTTAGATTGTTATCCACCTTGTTTTTGAAAACGTTGATTTAATTTTAAAGAGAAAATATCTATTGCCATACATAGGATGGCTGTTTTTTTGTTATAATTTTTATATATGAGTACTGTACTTTTTGTGATATGAATAACATGTTTGGTAACTAATCCATTCCAAATCTGACCCATAATACCTAATTTGAAGGAGTTTTCAAAACTGTTAATGTTGGAAGGGTTTGCACTAAGTCAGCATCAGTTATTGAACAGTATAAGTCTACTCCTTCCATATATTTAATCTACCTATGGTGAAACAATGAACAAGTCAGGTTTATAAAACGATTTTTGTGCAAGACCAAATGGAGTTGAAATAAAAGCCAAAAAATCAGAATTATTATTCATTATTTCCTTGGTGAAATGCGACTCACTGGGCTCTTCAAAATGCACCATGCACATGGAAAGAACGAATCTGATATATGTAGTCAACTGGTGAAGTTGGCTCATTACAGTCAGCACGGTGAAGAACTTACCATAAAGAAGACACATCAAAAAGGTCACTGTTGCTGACAAATCAAAATATTACTCAATACCTCATCTTGAAATAGGAAAATATAACAGATTAAAAAACGGATACATAATACATTTGATATTCAGGAAAGGATAAACATAGACAGTGAAATATTATATGAAGAAATAAAATGCAGTATTACTTGTTTTTTTTTGTGACAATATTTTCTTCAACCAACACTAGATATAATCAGAAACCAGTGCAAAATAATAAACCAGTTTTATGATTCTCACCAGGGGCGGATTACCATAAAATTGGATTGGGTGAGAATCTCAAGAATCAGCAAATTTCACAAGACAAGATCCCTTGAATCGAATTATACAGGGTGGCCCAATGAAAACGAAACATGGTATGCAATTTACTGAGAGATCAACGAACTGAAATTAAAATAAATGATTCTTTTCCTAATTTTGGATAGGACAGGATTAAAAAAAAACACATAAGGCACATCTTAGATGAACATCGTTCTAACTATGAAATGAGAAATAGTGATAAAAGAGAAAAAAGCGTTACTTTCCACCACTGGCCGATTATTTTCATGATTGTGTTTTCTCGAGAACTACTGCATTGAATTCAAAAAACAAGGAAGCTTTGGTAAGAGATTTCGATTACCTTCAAAATGATGTATCACTTGACCCCTTATCCCATTTGAGATTCAAGCGTTGAAGCTCACCCCTCCGGTTTGAAGTGGAAAAGTTGAAAACATGCACAAAATATTTCTCCCCCAAAATAAAAATCGACCGGTTCAAGCGTTTTTTTTTTTCTGAGAACGATAACTATGTCAAATCGGCCTTGTTTCGTTTTCATTGGGCCACCCAGTATGTATAAATATTTATATTGTGAAGACTATATTAGTCAAATATATTGTCTCAGTATTTGATTTTTTTTTTCTTGAGTACTTTCATTTCAAAAAGCTGAATGAGAATTAGCGAAAATAGTCATTTTTTGCTATAATATCTTCCTATTAAAAAAGTGACACGAGGGCCTAGAGAAGTCGAAATGGTTTCGATCGCCCAGAAAGTCTTGATCCGCCCTTTATTCCCATGATAAAATCATTGCCATTGATTTTCCTATAATGTGAAGGAATGGCCGGTAAGGTATTAACAACTCATTGGAGAAGTTTATTCTCAATAATATAACCAATACGAATGATACATTTATTTTTATACACACCTTGACAAAATATTGCAATAGTTAACAATACATGGGAGCAGAGTATAACTAATTGACGATTAACTCATCAGATAACTGGAGAATATCAGCAACCAAAAACTCAATCAACAACAGAACCTTCAAGTGAAAATAGTCAGCTAGGACTTCCTCATAGTGAGCATAGTGTTGATTTCCCAAATGATACGCCGCAAATGATCAATAACCTCTTTCAACTGCTTATTTTTCAAGACTACCTGCTCCATGACCTCTTTGCTCTCTTCACAAGCCAATCTGTATGCCTCGGAGTTCTTCTTTTCGTCATGTTTAGGTTCAATTTCATCTTTCAAAGGAATCAGACTTTCAATATGAGTGTATTCCATACCTTGCAGCTGACAGTTCTCATTGCACTTCTCATATATCAAACGCAGTCTCTTGAAGAGGACCCTTATGGTTCTCAAGAGTTCTTGCACTTTTGCTTTCTTCTCATTACTGATGTTGAGAGATTGTGGAGTACCATTAGGAGGCTGTAAATAATCAGAAAACCAGTCATGAAAGGAAATGAGCTAGTTCAATGTAAAATGTTGCAGTACCTGTATTTGTTTCAGCGTTTGGAAAACTTCTTGAGTTCTGCTGACAATATCATGAACTGTTTCTTGACCAAGTCTACAAAGGGAGGCTGTGTTGAACTCTTTGGACTGCTGCTGCTGTTGTTGTTGAACAGGTACTGAAGGAGGAGTAGGTGCAACACCCATAGCTTGTTGTGGCATTTCATGATGATTCAAGGCTGGAGTGAACTCTAAAACAATATTTCATCACAATAACCCATAGAAAATGTAATCTTGGATAACACTATCCCATATTGACAAATTCCACTCACCCATTGGTCTCTGCTGCATAGGAATTTGTGGAGGAGTTTGGTGAGGGGTAAGCTGACCTCCATTCATGGGACTTGGCATGTTATAATGCTGATTCATTTGACTCAGCATTGGAGAACCACCATTAACATTCATATTAGGATTCATCTGATTTCCCATTGCTCCATTCATTGAATTAGCCATTTGGGGCACCATTGGATTCCCCATGGGATTGTTTGACATTTGTACTGGCATTTGACTGGGCATGGTGTTCTGCATCACTCCAGGAGTCATTTGTGTTTGCATTGGAGATGGCCCGAAAGAATTTCTCATGCCTGAAATATGAGAAATGTTCAACCTTATGCTTATTGCTTTGGTGTGTGTATATACGAATCTACGATCTGCTGTTTGCGAATACTATGAAAAACAATTGCCACTTATAGATGAAGCTCTCTATTTCTATGTGTTATTTCATCATTCTCACCTGGTTGCTGGGGATTCATGTTTTGCATGAAATGGTGAGGTGGGGCAGCCATGATTCTTGCTAGAAAAAGTAGTTGTTGTTTATAGTTCTCGCAGTTTCTGGTTTAACATCTAGATACTTGGAAACTCCATAGAAGAGGACGACCCCAAAACATCCATAGATTATGAATAGATCTATTGTCTCTTTTTCACTGTTGATGTTGTTCACCTCTGTGGCTAATGTTTCTGCCAAAACAAAGACTCTATTGAGATCTATCATTTAGATAGATTATTTTGAAATGTTTGCAGAAAATCAACAGATAAACTTTCTCTTGGCCACAGTTAACCTCCAATAATGAGCTGGCCAAATTTTCAAAGGTAAAAGGCGAAAAAACATGAAGAAGAAGATAACCTCCATAAACACCACAGAATCTGTATATTAATATGCACAGAATTAAAAATACAGTTGCCTATGATAGATGTCCATTCCTTGACAGAAGAAATTTACAGAACTGGCGACTCGAAATTTCCGTGAAATCAAGTGTTCTAAGGAAATATAATCAAAATTTCCAATACCGAGTGACCAAGGATCATGGCATACGGCGACTAAAAGAAAAAGTTTCTGCCTAAGTTCCGTCAAAATATGCCCTATTATCATCTCCGATGTCGTTCGAGAAAATAAAGGGATCATATGGAAGGATTAATACTGATGTATGAAAATGAAGGAAATTAGGATAGGTTGTAAACGGATTTTTTTGTTGGCTTCATATTGAAGATGTATAACGGAAATGAAATGAATAAAACATCAAAAATTATATTGGCTTGGAACATGGCACATTTTTCGTAAGAAATGCATTAAAATATAATTTCATTACCTCGTAAGCATACATCAGAACATCAAAATTGTCATCAGGCACAAGGGAATTTTAATTTGTACGAATATATCACAGTATACTGAGCTCTTCTTCCCAGAAGCTTGTAACAAAAATAATTTCTATTTATAATTGAAAATGTCCAAGGATTCAAAATAATTAACAATAATCAACAAACAAAAACAATAAACCCTAAAAAAAACCAATGAAGTTAGTCTCATAAAAGTCAGAGGTATTAAAAAACTTGTACATATCGATAAAATTCCTACCTATTTAAAAAAAAATATACCAGCTTGTCAAAATGTTACTATATATATCAACAGATGATAAATGATGTATGAGTATGTGAAACTCAACTGTATCAAATGTCATACAGAAGAGTGTAAAGTGAAATCAATTGGCAAGAATTCCAGACCAGAGGTAGAAGCATATGCAGTTGATGAATCCATTCACAAGAGATTTCTGATAAGAGAGACAGAGCTCAGTGTCTTCGTTTTTTTGAGGTTCCCGATACACAGCATATAAGTCCTAGAAGAATAAGAAGAAATGAAGTGTATCATCAAATGAATGGTCCCTATTCAGTGTTATGTTCATGTGTACATTTATTCAAACAGGTGTAATTTTCTTTAGGTAGAATGTGCTAATAATGAATTCATGATAGGAAACTCGAAGACTAAGTAATTCACACTGGACATATCGATTTGTAAACGTGGCAACATCGTATGAAATATTAACCCCAAATTTCTGATGATGTCTTTTCCGTTACAAGTTGTGCTTTCGATTTCAACGGTCTGCTGGAATTATTGAAGATCAATAGAGTCTTACAGCTTTTCCAATATTTTTAAACACAGACAATCAATGTATGATGAGTTCTAACGACAATTCTCATCCTACGTTTGATCAGAAAAATGAAAATATCAACGAACAAACCATAATTATGAGAATAAAAAATATTGGTAAATAACGGTACTTTTTTATTTGGTGATTTAATGATGAATCCTTACCCCTCTTGATGTGTGCAAATCTATGGACAAGAGCATGAATGCGCCGAAGTATTCGTGATGCAGAATAACGTAATGTTGCATATTCCCATCGGGTGAAATGAAGCTCCTATTATGATCAACGTATTTCACCAACAACAATTTGGCCAATCCCTGATACCAACTCAAAGGCTGATTCAACAGAGACCTCAAATTTGGATGTAATTGACAAACGTGCTCGAGCCTTGCTAGATTCTTCAGTTCCAGAAATTCATCGTAAGTCAACTTGCTCGATTCTTGCCGGGAAATCAGCCTGTTCCAGAGTAAATGCGTCCTGCAGTGCACCATTCCTATAAAAATGAAACTTTTCGGCTAGTACGGATACTTTTGTATGAAAGGTAGATTTATGTTACATTAATTAATCAACATTAAGCAATGATAAGATGAAGTATTTATTTCATTTGTCTTATTTTACTCATTCATTTCTTTATGAGTGTTTATGCAACCAATCATCAATTATGAAGTAACTAGCAAGAAGATGGTCAGCTTTCAACTTTGTTTTTTTCTAGTGCGCAACCAACACGCAGATGACCGCCCATTGGTTCTGGGATTCATAGAGAAAGCGTGTGATTGGTCAAACTTTGTCTGCTAGATGATGAATATAGCCTTACTTTTCCAAAGGTTAGATGCTCGTTGGGGATGAAAATCATTTTAGAGAAAGGATATGGATAACGCGAAGTCTACTCCGTACGTAATTTCCTGTGAGTTACCTTCACATCGAAGGAAGTAAGGAATTTAGAAGCTTGGCACAACATATGTGCCTACGTATCATTTTTTACTAACTGTTAATTTGGTCTATATGAACGGTACGGATTCTCCCTATTTGTTGATTGATTGTTGATTGATACCATCAATTGAAGTTCATTAGTTTCATGTACATATTGGCTCTCCTTCTTCGTTCGATCAATAGTTCACAAATAGAATCATATTTGAAAAATGGTATCAATGAGTAAATCGTCCTATTAGTGAGAAAATCGATAACTACGATCAAAATTGAATAGCACCTTCATCATCTAATGTTTGTTAGTATGAATGAATGGATTATATGGAAGATCAAGGAAAAAAGTCCAACCTTTATCAACCATATCTTTGATATGTTTCTGAGTCATATGAGCTTTATCCAAAATCAACTGCTGCATGAGCTGCTCGTGCGAAGAATAATATCCTAGGTAATTGACGGACTCCTGGATTATTTCGACATACGGTAAGGAGCCCGACGGTTGGCTGGCTACAGATTCTGGCTTATTCAAAGTTTCATTACTATCTCTGTAGGAAACGTCACTGTGATCCGCGGAGCTAGAAACCTCGAGATCGTTCTGGTAACGGTCACTTCCTTCGACACTCGCTCCCAGCTCGTTGGGCTCCCTCTCTAAGGCGGACAGACTCCTAGCTGTAGACGAGACTGTCCGGAATTTGCCGAGCTTCTCGTCAACCTCAAATTTCGGATAAATCTCCCTAAAAGAAAATAGTTTTTGTGCTCTCACAAGAATTTCATTCTATTCATAATATTCCCTCATGTTTTGATATAGTTTCCGTTATAGTGCTAAACATATCTTACCTCTTCGAAGTCAAAATCAAATAGTATCTCAAATGCAACACATTGTCTCTGGGGCTATAAGGCGTGCAAAGATTATTGACGACCAAGGTGATTTCGAAATCATCTGTGTGTTGCCTGTCTTGAGAATCCTTGTACGAAACCTGTGGGGTACTGGTGACCTGAACCAAAATGAACTCGGATTCACCTTCGTGGCCATCCATTTCGAACACTTTGAAATCATACTGGCTGACATTCGACAACAAGTAATCGTACAGCTGTTTGCCTTCAGTCACGAGATTTTTGATCGTCAATGTATCTGAAAAAAGTAGAGATTCAATGAACTCTAGTAAAGTGATAAGAATGCACCTTGCTTTCTTGAACAAGTATGCTGCGTGAGTAATTTGATACATAAGTAATCCATATGCAGTAAGTCATGAAAATCGTAGAAATCAACTGAAAAGCGATCGAAAGTAGAGCTGTTTGAATAGTGGGGATGCAAATCGTTTATTTTTGTCTTATTTACCAGTAAAGTTTATGTCTCTACTTCAATCAACCCAGACTTCGAAAATTCTCCAATCCATATTCATGTTACATATTAGACCTTCCATAAAAGTTCAGTGAGAAGAAGGAAAATCCCCTATTCGCGGAGCTCTCGCTCTGACGAGGCTCGGCTTTTGAGTAAGGGGGCAGTGATTTCAGTTGCTTACTATAATTTACTGTTTTCACTTCTCAGTTTTCTACCTGTGTGAACCAAATTTCTTGCAAAATTAGGAGCTTTATTGTAGTACTTCAGAAAGTCATCCAAAAAATGATGGACGTTGTATCTCTCACAAACTTTGTTGACGCTGGAACTTCCTGATACATAGTTGTAGATGCACCGTAGATGGTAATCATATGTGAAAGAGTGGAGATGCATTAATGTTTTCACTCTGTCGCACTCGTCCAGGAAACTGAGTGTGAACTGAAAAAAAACATTGTGAATTTCAATTGTTTGTCTGGCATCCTTCTTGGAACATTCATCAACGAAGGAAAAAATAATCTTGAAATAAGCCAGGAAATGATCCCTTGGATTTTTACCGTATGTTTACAATGTCATAAATGTGGTGTAATTCAACCTTATAGAAACTATGATATCCTTACCCGGTTTATAGAAGCTCTAGAACTTATGTTTTGCAGCCTATTGCATTCTATCGCTAGAAGTTTTATGATGAAAAATGGCTCACAAAACTCCACAGTGAAAATCAAAATGCCGCCCAAGATGGTCTTCTGTATATAAAATACATTATTGTAAGATGACTTGTCTTTCGCCCACAAACTGAAATATAATTTCTATTAGAACAAGGGTCAATCACATTTCGATGTATCTAGAGGCACTGTACACGCCCTTGACAAGAGTTCGGAAACAATTCTGTGTCAATTCTGACACCTGTAAGCATCACACCATACAGATGTGAGTGAACTATTCAGATGAAGTCCCAGTTTGGAAAAATGTCATCATATTTTCGAAGAAAAACAGTTTAGCCAACAGAAAGAAATCTCGTCACAAAATTAGAGATTGAACTGAAGAAATATATTCTATCAATTCAACTCTCTTCCTCATATTCAACTAATTATGATTTAACTGTTCGTATTCCGTTTTACTTTTTTGATTTATTTTTTTATGAATCTACTTATTAATTTAGTTTTTCTATTGTGCCCCTCGATGAACAGATATTCTTCTGAAATACCATTTATACTTCTGTGTTGAGAAAATGATTGAATAAAGGAATCGGACATATAGTTCGAGTTGTCTTTTCAGTTCCCTTAGTATGATAAACAGTTTTGAAGGTTACATTGTACGTCAAGCCGATCAGTTGTGAGTGGAAGCGAGAAATATAACTATTTTAACTAGTATAGTTATAACGGGTTTTTCAAACAATTCCCACAAAATTAGAAATAATTTTAACCACAAGTGAATTTAATAGCGAGATTTCTATCTCTCAAATGTCTTTTTTTTCGACTCAACATTCACTTTGAAATTTTCGATTTGACCAGAATCGAAATGCAGTAGTCCGATGTCTTTGTCTCAACTTTGAACTTTCACAAATTTCTCCCGCACAACCTTTTTTTCCGCAATGCCAATGTCTTTCTTCGCGATCGTATTATATACTAATTTCCAATCCGAAACCAGATCATCTCTGTTTAAAAAATTAATAGCACAAGTTAATTATCGATTATTTTTAATCCATCTTGAGCGAATCTCTATGAAAATGGACCTGAATCCAACATACTTTTATGCCGTTTCTACAAAGGGTTTCAGTATTTCACCTCATCCAGAGGTTTTCTCAAAGTTCATTTTTCATCTTGTATCATTCCATTCATCCGTGGAATGAACTTCGACACATCATTCTTAGAAATTTGAAACCAGTTTCTACCAAGACATTGAAATTATCTATAATTTAAACAAATTGTGGCAGTCTGAAACTAATGATATAAATATTGCAAAAATAGCCACTTTGTTAGGTGGGAACCCTAAACAAACCCAAATGGCTGTGTCCGGACTCTTATCTAAGCTAGACAGCGACACTAAATGTACCCTATTATACTCGCCTAGAACTCCCGGTATGCGGATTATCAATCTGCAGCGGCATGAACCCCAAAGTTTGCATATAGTGCCTGTACTCGGAGAAAAATCCATAGCACAGCTCCGAGTGCCACTTCTCCTTCTCCTCGGACGCCATCTTATCGGCCACCTGAATGGCCTGCGAGGGATACAGCGAGTGATCCCTAGTGGAGGCTGACTTGAGCCGCCACCTAGGCAAGAACAGCAAAGGCGTGTGGCAGAAGTGGATGGCCCGGGAGTTCTGCATCAGCAGGAATATCTGCGGCACGGTGACCGTGCTCGTCCTGGACTGGTACATGGAGTGCAGCGTCTTCATCTCGTCCCGGTTGCGCTTCTCGGAGGTCTTCATCTGGCGCATCTCCAGCGTGAAGGTGACCACGGGGTCCATTGACGCGTAGTTGCAAATGCGGAAGCCGTCTCTGAATGCCTCCAGCGTCGCCGGCAGGTTGTAGGTGGGCTGAATGCGCTTGTGGGAGTGGTCCTTCGGGAAGGTCACCATCGCCTCGCCGCTGCCTATCAGGCTCGCGTACGGATTGGTCGGTATCATCTGGAACCGGAATACGTGTTCGTTCAGTGTTTTTCACATTTTCATATATTTCTTTTTTTATCGCCACTTCAACGTTGGGAATCACCGTCCCAATGAGTCGGAACTTGTGCGGGTTGAGAAGAGCGGGACAGCTTTTTATAGTGGACTCCGGAACCACTTCTGGGGAACCTAAACTGCCGAAGCCACAGGACTGAAATCTTGTAATAATTTCAACAGGAAAATTATCAGCCGCTGGACTGGGTACGAACTAACGACCGCTGGGCTAGGGAACAATCTGTGGGACTGAAATCTATGGTAATTAGATGTTGGGACAGATCACAGATATGCTCCAATCAAAGATATAGCATATTTCGTGACTATCAAAAGAAAATGTCATTATTGAATACCTACAAAAATCTTTCTTGTGAGTGGTTGATTGTGGAACAATCCTAATTTCTGAGAGATCACAGAGTTCAGAAAGCAAGATCTCACACAGAGCCACAATCCTAAACTGGTACAGCTGGTGGTAAGCTTGTCAATATTATCTTTGGTCCAATTGTAAGTGTAGATAAGAATCTGCAAAACAGAAATAAATCGAAATGAAACTTCAACCGATGAAATATTTCTTACATTGTCATTTTCGACAGATATCCACAAAATCTTCTGCCTAGGAATGAAAACGTTGTTGCACGTGGCGGGCACGAATTTCTGAGTATGCTTGAGAGAATGTGCGCTAATGCAATCCGGTATATCCGAGGCATCGTTCACAGCGAGGGTAGCGGACCAATGTTCTAAATTCCTGGATATCACGACGTACTTCTGTATCAAATCCGATGTCACATTCGGTGCGTACATGTCATCGCTGAGAAACTTCACAGAGTTAGTCGGGTGACATTTGAAGGCTTTGGGAGAATCTTGAAGGATATGCATCAGCTCTTTCATTATGATGTGCGGCAAGTGCCGGTTAGCAAGATTTATTTTGTGTCGCTTGACAGAAGGCGTTTTCAGGTTGTAGCCGAACTCCAACCAGTTGGGGAGATACTTAGAGTAGATAACAGATAGTACTCCGTTATCACCTTTTTCGTAACAATCCAGCGTTACTAAACGTTTATTTGTCGGTGCTTTATCTTTATTCTGTTCTCTGTCTTTGTCTTCATCGTCGAAGGTAATCGACCTGGTCGCTCTCAGGGAAGGGAGTATGGTATGCCTATTACGCTTTTTCCTAGGCCAGAGATGTCCTTGTCTCGGCCTCTCCGTATTCATCACGATGTCTTTGATATTTTTTATGTTCATATCTAGGACGCAATTGAATTCGATTTCTTTATCGAAGTCTACGTCTAAACTATCTAATTTGATAGGTTCACACTTGCTATATTCATTCACAGTTGGTGTCGATACACACACAGTTTTTTTCAACAAGTAGTACTCCATGATGATGTCCCAAGTCGCTTGGGACACGGCCGCTTTCAGTTTTTGCGACAAATTTTCCACATTGACTCTACCCTGTTTCCACAACCTGAACTCTAGGTAAGAAGCAGGTAGAGGGCCTTCGTTGTCCAAAATATCGGAGTTGACAGTATGATCGAATTGGCCAGTTTCGAAGATGGTTGAAAACTGAAATGGTTCAATAGGCGATGTCTTTTTTTGAGAATCATTGATGAATGCTAAAGCTATGCAAGCTATCCCACGGTTACCGGAAGAAGGATTTTGACTCTGGTTGTAAAGAAATATATTGTCGTCGCATATTATCTGATTGACTTCGTTGTCCTCTTCATAGTCCTTGAAGTGATAGTGAGCTCGTGTATCGGTATATTTCGGAACATTCATGAACTGCAGCAGGTTTTGTTTGAGGTAGTGAATAAAAGATTCTAGCCATTGCAAGGCAAACTCCCGGATTGTCAACTGAAAAATAAGCGTTCAAAACATTTCGCATTATTTTTTCAGGTCTAGAGCATACCCTTATTATCACTTCTGGGGGCCGGAATGGCCTCTGGATGAAATGTACGTCCTCCGGAGTCAAAGGGCACATGGCATTCCTAGCCAACATGATCGAAAGGAACTCTAGAACAGCGTCATCTAAACGTTTCTGCAAGACTTGCACCAAATCTCGCTGTACATCAGAACCAGCTTCTGTTATACCATGAACTTTCAAGACTAGAGTGTCTTCTGTTGGATGATCCTTAGATTCTCTCTCTCCAAAAGATCTCACTCTGGGTCTTATATCAACCTATGAAAAAAAAAATGGATCACAAATGCGTCAGTATTGTCAAAATTACTTACCGATGTGACTGACGTTATGCTTTGTTCTGATTGGGTCGAAGTTGACTTGTTCTGGCAAAAAGGAAGAGACACCACAGAAGGGCTACGCGAAACAGTGGTCCCTTCAAATTCAGTAGCTCGCATTGGGGTCGTTTTATTGTTAGAAGAACTATGCATATTCTCATGCAACCTTGAACATACAGCATTATTACATTCGATACATATTCAAATTGAAATTGCTATTACCTGAGGTAAAAAACATTAAGTTGGTTATCTCTGTATACGAACATATTGTTTCTGTTGGATACTGAGAACTTGTCCAAAATATTTTTCAAAGCAAGAATTCCTCTGGATATGCCAGATTTACCAGGGCCAGTTTTCAAACGTGGATGCAAAACAAAGTGTGTCTCCCATACAACAGGGCAACTGAATTCTCCGATTTTGAAATTTATAGATGCTTCTGACAGCGAGACAGAATAGGACATCATGTCATAATCGTCGATAGCTTCAGGAACTGAAAATAATATAAATCAACGTTATAATATTCATTCATTTGTCCACGGGAGTCAATATCAACCAATGGAAAAAAACAACAATCAATTCAATTTCATTCAATGCTCAGATTCTAGTTTTTGTTTCGAATAATAATTTCAAGACTCTCTATTCCCAATCTGATGATTACCTTCCATGCTCTTCAATCTGCTGAAAGATGGGTTTCTGGAAACAGGCGAGTTGCAAATGTCATTGCTGTCGTCGGGTTCGAGAAGTGAACCACAGGTCTTCGTTTCATAGAGGGTCTGGAGCAGAAGTACTTGGTTGACTTTCTTGCAGAGGTCTTTAACTGCATCACAAACCGCTCGCTGTACCTCCAAATAAACACCTACTTGAATCGTTGGTAGCTCCAAAAAACTACATGAGAAGAAAACAAAAATTCTGAACGATTATTTTTCTTCACACATGGCTCTATTACACTATTTTCATTAAATTACAGCAGAAAAAGATATCGAGTGTTTTATTTTTTCAGGTTTTTGGGTTTTTCTCTCCTCGTTTCTGACAATTAAAATAGAAATTGCTTAAACTTCAACGTGCACATACCTCAAAGAGAAATTATCTTATCTATTCGTCAGTATTCTTCAGAAAAATTTGGAAGACGAATATAATCAACAAATTGTCACTCTTTAGTGTGAAAAGACGAAGCAGCCGAATGATTTTTTTTTTAATAATAAGGTGTCAATGATAAATAGATAATTTCTCTTTTAGGTATATGGAGGTTAAACTTCAAGCGCACTCTCATTTTGTCGCAGATCATGAATCTGTCCTTACTACAAATATATTGAAATAGTCATTATTATATTTATTTTCATTTTTAGAAACGTGGAAAATCAAACCAAAAATCCTATACATAAAATAGAAGCGAGACATTTCGTCATGACTAAGAAATGTATGTTTTTATCACAACGAACTTCTGAATTGCGACAACTAGGGGAAGAAATATTATGAACAAATTTAAATGAATTAAAATATTTTATGTAGATGGGTACTAACCGACAATGAAAGTAAATGTCCACTACATCTTGGGATACCTTCATTATCAGCCAAAAATTTGGTAGGTTCATTCTTTTGTTGTTGAGAGTGATAAGCCACTCAAAATCGTTGTAATCCTCACTAGCATCTTCTTCATAACCTAAATACACCAAGAAAAGAACATAAATATGATAGTATATTGTGTAACAAGTGTTCAAGTCCCAAATTTTGAATAATTCACAGATTGTGAATGTGAAAATGCCATTTTAGTTATGTGAGCAGAAATATATTTTGATGATGATAAAAATCAAAACATGGCATGTTCAATCGGCATAATATCCCAATTTCATTTTCAGTACAAAATACGAATTGATATAATCAAAACTCACCCCCATCTGTACCTGGAACGCTACCGTTAATACTAGAAATTTCACTCTGTTGGGACCTTTGATCTCTAGAAAGGTGTTCGTTAGTGGCTTCTCCAGAGAATACAGTCTGCTCGTTTTGACCAGATTGAATTTCATCGTTTTCTGCCTTTCTCGAGGAATTCTCTACACTAGCAACCTCAACACCGTTCTGATCGAGTAGATTTTCCTCACTTTGCAGGTTTTCATCACCTGAGTCTTTGATCAAATAATACAAATCACCTTTTTTCGACAATTTATATCCGTTGTAGGGCAGTCTGAGGTTGGCGAATTCTTGTTCAAACTTTTCGTGACTCTGTGGGGTGGCATAAACGAAGTTCAGGTTGATGACGTCCAAGACACAGGACGTTCTAACTTTATTGCCTTCGGAAACATGAGTCATAACGTAGTTCAGGGTGTCGGACGTGACGGGATCTATGTCTAATAAGGCGGTGCATATTTCGTCTCTCAAAAGCCATTTTATTTCGTTGCGAAGCGAAAAGATTGATCTCTTTTGAACTTCTGATAGGTATTTCAACGGTTCAGACACTCTAGAAGAATAATTATTTTTGATGTATTTGAAATAAAACTGAATTTCCCAATTTGTAGTGTATTAGAAAATAGTATGATGGCATACATCTGACGTTTGGCTGACCGTTTTGTAATACGAATGTCAAGAATATTGCGTATTGAAAGCGAAGCTGTTTCGGTAAGGTTTTGTTTCTCATAATAACTTCATTGTAGGCAAGCAGAATAGAAGAGAAAAACAATTTTCTAGAACGGAACAGATATTAAGAATAATCAATCTGGACCATCAAATTCAATTCTTCAATTTCTTCAATATTTTACTGTGAATCGAATATCCACTGAATATTTATTGGACTTCAGTTCTTATTTATTATTCAATCAAAAAAGTATTTTTTTTTTCATTTCTTTCAAGGGCTGATTGAAGTTCTTTGATACATTTCTTTTTATGATCGAACACATCAAAAGTTATCCAAACATTTTGTTTATCTTGACATCTGACACTCAGTGATGCCAATTTCAATTTCAATACGCATCTTATACAACTTCGATTGCAAACCTATTAATGGAATGAAAATTAATATACTTTCAATGAAAATGTTGCGCAATTTCACATAAAATTGCCCGCACAGAGACAGTATCGTAATATTTTCCTGCCCACTTATTGTGGGTAGGAATTGTTAATCAGAAAATTCTCTGATGAAAATATCGAAATTAACAGTGCCACTTGACGTGTGGAGAAAAAGTACTTACTGGGATATAAAACTTCCGTCTGAAATGGAGCTGGCGATGCTCGGTTGAAATCCATCAGAGCAAAACGATGTAGTTCTAAGGCCTCTAGTTGAATAATCAATGATGATATTCTGCACATCTGGTGGTAAGGTAAGACACAACATATCTAACGTTACTTGTAAGTTTGACTTCGAAATGTAGTCAGTTGGTTTTTCCAAATTCTGGATCAATTCACCTGAAATTATTGTGAAAATTACAGTTGCAGTCTTCCAATCCTACCCCTCCCACAACTTCAGAACCAGACGAGATGAAAATATTGAAAAGTCAGAAGCAATTGTATAGTATATCATCTTTTTTATTTTGTTAAAAAATCTCTGATAGTCGAACGGGTTCTTTCTTCTAGATTTCTTTGTTCGAATGTTGATAGCGTTGATGAGTGTTTGCATACCTAGGCAAGTGGGTAACACTCTGATGGAGGTGTTCGAACATTCTCCTCCATTGTACCTCAGAGTGCAAATGAGATGCAAAAAAAGCGGGCTGACTTCGCTGTTACTCAATAAATCGCTGGTTCCGCTGACCCCACTCTCGATTCTTTGCAGAACATGAGGACCTTCAGAAACGACGCTGACGTCCTCAGATTTGAACTCGACGACCTCAGAAGGATTCTCCGAAACCTCGTCGTCACTATCAGGCAGGGTTTCCTCCATCGCCTCGTTGTTCTTCAGGTTTTTGTAAAAATAGAACTCGCTATGAGTCGGTATGGGATTGAAGATGTTGCTTATCATATTGAAGAATTTCTCTTTGATGAGCATATGCAACGATTTGATATCCGCACAAGGAGTGGCTTGGCACAGTTCTCGCATGGGAACTTTCTCCTTGTTAGTTTGTTTGACGTGCACACAAATAGTCTTCATATACTCTGTAATGTCTATTTCCGTGATGGATTCTTCGCATAAGTCCATGGCCGACTGAACGTCATAGCTGTGTACGTATACGCCCATGTGTAGAGCAAGAAACAAGGATATCGTGTAGCATTTTGAATGGGTAATCACCAGAGTTCTGCAGTGGAGTTTCACGTTGCTGTGCTCAGAATCATCTTCTTTGCCTTCTGATTCTTCAGTGCGATCTTCGCCCTTCAACCTGAAAAGTATCAGACGGATGAGTGTCTCAATCCCAACCGGGAATAATAACAATGAGGAATGGGGAAGTTTCTAGAAATGGACCATGCATTTTTTTTTGGCTCTATGAAGAAGGTAACGAAAATAATACTTCGAAATTCAATTCATAACGATCAGCTCGAAATTTCAAATTGAGCTCGACTTCATCACCTCTCGAATATCTCTCGAGTATCAAAACGGCATGATAAACTATGAACAACTATTGCCAACTCTTCTCGTTCGGAAGAAGAGTTTCTTTTTTTTTGAAGAACGTGTATAATGAAGGAATATTGAAGGAAGTGAGTGACATTATCATATTTCCAGGGTAAGTTTGTTCTTGTTGCCGATTGAGTGGTTAGATTTCCCTTCATTTAGATCGATCGAGTTGGCAACACTGGGAGATATATAGATAAGTATGTATTTGAAAAGTTGTTCTGCTGCCAGTGGCTCATCTTGAGGGTTTCACCCAGGAAAAAATCATAAATTTACTCGGATTGCATTGAAATTTTGCAGGCACTGACGCATTGACGAATTGGCGCCCAGTTCGGGACTCACTTGACGAAATCCTCCTGAACATCGTTGGTCGATTTGAACCTGTGGTCCTCGTAGACGTCATCAGAAGAGGGCGAGGACTCTTCGTAGCTGTCGATGTACACGTTGACCAGCCTGCCCAGAGGGCAATCGAACACGTACATCGGCAGGCAGAGGTGCGACTCGATGGCAGGAGCATCGCTGAAATAACTGCCTCTGGACGAGGTTCTTTCGGTACCGTCTAAACTTTCGTTTACGCTTGGAATGTTCGTGTGATCGGCATTCATGAGAGCTTTGAGGTTGTCCAGAGACGAGGCGACGAATGTTAGTATCACGTGGGTCACGGAAACACCCTTAATAAAGCACCTCCATTGGGAATCAGTCTTTTCCTCGTTCTCCTGGGAACTACCTGAAAAGTCAACGATAAGAAATTGGCTGCGAGAAAATATCTCGTCTATCGTACAGAAAAATTGAAGCTGTGTGAAATTCAGAAAGTTACAAATGTTCAGAATTCTATAGTGAATCAGCTATATAAGTAAATATATAAGTATACATTTGCAGTGAGGACAGATCGATGATCTGCCGAAAATTGAAATTCAATTTTCAGATACCTAAAAGAGAAATTCTCTGTTCATCAGTGACACCTTGCTTTCGAAAATAATTGGAAAACAAATATATATTCAACAAATATGAAAATTTTCATTCATCTCCCGTTTTCAAAACTGGACCATAATTTTCTGCAGATGACGAATCTGTCCTCACTACAAATATATCGAAATAATTATTGAAATTTCTATTTTTATTTCAAGAAACGAGGAGCGTAAATCCCAAAAATCTGTAAAAATGAAAAAACCACCTCCCCGATCATCCTACAGACAGTATTTACAGAAAAACAATAACTTTCACTGGTCTAGTATCTGACAAACACGTATTAATTTTTCGTAACCCAGATAGCTTTGATTCGACAACACTCACCTCTATATGAGACGTTTTCTGATATGGGGCAAATCTGTGGATACTTATTCTTATGCCTAAGTAAAATTTCCTGTGTAAACCTATCGGAATCTTCTTTGGTGAGTTCTAATTCTCGGTCATGAAGTAATCCCAAATGTTCTAGTACGTTTTCTAGGAGCAGTCTGTTAGCTTTGTCATTGCTACTGTCGTTCACGAATTCCCTTTCCGTGCCCTCAATGAACATGGAAAATAGCAGTTCTGTTTGCTGACTCAAAGGCAGAATGCTTATTGGATCAAATTTGAATGGAATGTGTTCTATCCTAGGTGAAATTATAGGATACCAGTGAGTTCTATAAAAAAACATGTCTTGAATAGGTACAGTGTGGCCAAGCGAAAACGTAAGTACCTACGATAAAATATTAAAATGACGTATTCCTGACGTATGACATTTTATAAGAAATAAGTTTTTTATTTTGACGACATTTACCACATACTTAGTTTTTGTTATGTTTTCAGCAACTTCACTTTTAGTGCCCTAGGAGCTGAGTAACGGTATCGATATAGAAAATTGTAAATGACTCAAAAACGACCACTTCCAGCGTTGTTGAGGAAGTACCTTTTTTACGCAGAAAAGGTGTGGTAATGAAGCTCATGAAGAGTGCTAAAAGTTCACTGTCAAAAAAGTTAGGGCACCCTCCAGAAGCTCAAAAAAACCTGGGTATCGTGAGCAACACTAACTTTTTGCAAATGTAATTTAAAAAAAAAACGGAAAAAATAAATTCCAACGCACTGTATCTCCTGACACAAGTTGATGTAGACTTCTTTTCTCAAAATTATGTCAGGAATATGTCATTTCAATATGTCAACGTACTTATGTTACACCCTGTATTAACCATTATCATCAACATTTTAGAAAAACTAAATACTCGTTGAACATGACACATTTCATCAAAATTACATTGGGTGTAAGATGATGTTTATGATTCCACTTTTTGCATTAATGCAAATGTGACACAGAGAATGAGTTGACCCACCTAGATAATTTTATTTGTTATACTCTATTGATCTAATGATATAGAACTTGATTTTTCTCAAGTTAGTGTTATGCCATAATGCGGAATAAAGTTCTGTAAAGGAATGTGAATAATACACTATAAACATGGGCTATGATTTCATTTCCATTGATCATTCAATTTGAGTGAATTCGATTGGGAAAATATGAACGCCATTATAATAACGAACATCCACTTGCGAAAATATGAATATATGTACAATTTTTATAGGAATATCACATGAGACATGAAAATTTGTTGATGAGATTGTACAATGTTGATCAAGAGAAGATCAGCCCTCTTAAAATTCTAAAGAAAAAAAATGATACACAGTACAAATCTGTATAGATTGTCAAAACATGAAGATTTTTCAAATAATAGTATCCAAATGAGGATACTACTGTATCAATGTTAGACTTCATTAACTGTCCAGTCCATGAGTTTCTGTCGGGACAGATCGAAGTCACCACCAAATAACTATAATCCAAAGTAATCTCACCCTTTTTCGGGTACAGCAGGAGAATCCAAATAACTATTTTTGCTACTACGTCTAGAAAAACTCTTGCGACTAGTATTCAGCGAAGCGTTGTTGCCTATTTGACTGAGAGACAAGTCTTCTACATCCCTCTGTTGGCTCATCAGACTCAAATGTTCCATTGTTAGCAATGCACTTATACACTGCATATCTACTTGACATATCTACAAGAAAAAATCAGAGAGATCAAATCTGCTGATAGTCTAGAGTCTGCTACAGCATTATTGTGTGTCAGTCAGCATCATTATTTGTGGTCTGGAATGAATACCGGACAGTTTCACTACCTATGAGTTCCACAACGCTCACGCTCCAAACTGCGGATATTTCCGCAGTTGCAAGCGCCAAGTGGAATGTACCCAATGACGTGTTAAGTGAAACCGGTGTGAGCATAGCTGATAAGATAAACAGCTCCATATTGATACTGAACTTACCACATCAGCTATTTCGTAATAACGTTTGTTGTCAGTGAACCCAATTCTGGGGTTAGTAGGTAACACCCTACCGAACTGAGGTTCTATCCACACCTCGGTTACCATTTGCAACTCGGCCTCCACATCCGAAGACTGTTCGTTGTCTTCTTCAGATCCGCTGTACACTTCGTCACTCACGTAGGCGTAGTGAGGAGGAAACAGCACGTACTGGACTATGCACGTGGCGCTAGGATCCATCCAAAGTTCCAAGACCATGGTGATGATCCCGGAGGCCGAATGGGCGAAGCTGAAACCTTCTTTTATCCGCATCCTGGAAGTGGAATGAATTGGAGAAGCGACCAAATGGGGTCCGGAAAACTTGAAATAACGATGAACCGTCTTTATTTTATTATTATGGAATAGGCAAAAGTTTAGCCTGAAGGAAACACTTACACTTAACCTAGATTGTACAAGTGTTTTGGGAATGTAATTGACAAAATCGTTCATGGTCTGGAGAGAAGAACATAATCAAATAACAATACATTGGACAGAAATATGGAATTTTCTGTTGTTTACCTTGTTAATGTATTGAGTATCCTAGAAATAGATTGATCAGGCAGTCTGGGGTTCGTTGGAAGGGTAGCACTCCAAATCCACCTTTTATGGAACAAATATCGCGACAGAGTTGTGAACAAAGTCCCAGTAACTGGAGAGGGTAAGGGTATAGGCGAGTGAGGTGGTTGGGTACCATCCGGAAATATCACAGTAGTGTAGTTACTCGGGATTCGTTCGTATCTAAAAAAAATTGTAAGCAACATCATCGTGTTGACTTGCCAACAGTCCAATTGTATTTTCTTGATTATATAAACTGGATTTCATACCAAAATACACAGGTCCCGAAATTAGAGGGCAATTATTTACTTCATTTCCTTCTTGTAGATCATCATCTTGTAGATCATGAAAAGTTTACTATTCGTACCTTAAATACAATTCTATCTAGATGTTTCGAAACTATCAATCAATAACCTTCTTCAAGAACATAGCATTCAACACCTTGTATCTCAAGAACGAACATTGGATGACATAGGTTTTTCGACCAATCGACCGATAACGCCTCTGATTTCGGGACATCCAGCAAAAATATTGCCTGACCATAAAAAGTATACAAATTAATGAAATTGTGCATTATACTTTACCTGATGAGAATTTTCTCCAAAGGTTTTTGAAGTAAAACACAACAATAGTTCTCCTTTACTTTGAAAGGGCTAGAGAGATAGGATAAAGCTGATATTGCAATTTTCAATTCTTCACAGACCTTCAAATGAAAATGAGATCAGTTTATGGAAGAAAATACCTCGAATGATTACCTCATGTCTCGTGACTCCTGGAGTACTATTAGAAAATCCCATGTTGATGACAGCACAAGGGAATTTCGAGGATATCCTGATTATGCAAAACCATGTGGGTGGTCTGTCACTTTCTTTGTACAAAAACTTAAGGTAGGTATGGTTGTCTATTAAAACGAATGTGGCCCATTCTGCTAACAGGCCATACAGAGCTGTAGCTGCTTGTCTACACTGAATTACCTTCAAAGATCAGTCACAGATGAATTGATAATCTGACTCGAAATAACATTTTCTTGAGTTTAATTGACACCTTGGTAACCCATGTGGCATGCATTTGTAGTTACTTCATCAGCAGAATGAAAATATTGTCAATGCAGTTGAATTTTGCTGTTCTTAATCTCTTTCTTTGCTCTTCCTTACATACTCGTCATTTCACACCTTGTAAATTGTAAATGAAATTGTATATGTGACTTACCTGAAACCTTTGAGACGAATTGGCCAAGTGTAAGTACTTTGGCAATGGATTGTCGTGTTGTAGAATTAGAGAAACTTTGTGAGTGTGAAACCACTTTCTCCAGTTATTTGTTTCCATCTGGCAGATTGGCTGCCAAATATTGAGAAATTTCAGACATGAGACATCACTAAAACACACGGATCATCAACAGATCGATAGAAGTTCAGCAGAAATTGCAATACCTTGGAGTTAAAATTAATTTAGTGGCATCTGAACAACTGGAATTATTCAGAACGTACACCGGTATACCGTTCCTAACACTTTCTGGGAGAGTGTACCAATCTTTGCTATTCTGAATAGAACTGAGTTGCTGTGCCAGCCCTAGGTCACCTGAAGACAACTGAGACAGTCTCATCCAGAATCGCTCTATAATAGCTTGCCTGTATAATGATTTTGATTCCTTCTTTATAATGCAGGTTATGTCATGAAGAAACTCGTAAGGAGCTGGAATTGAGAAGAGAAAGAATCATTTGACTGTTCAACTCATTTTTCATTGCTCACCTGATATGTAAACTTCGAAGTGAGTTAAATTTTTCACCACAGGCCACTGGGACTTAACTTTATAGTGAACGAATATGGATGACTTCCATTGTAGAATTAGTTTCACTTCCAGGTTACCATTCATATAAAAAATATTCTGCAAGAAACAGTAGTAAAAAAAAAATATATCACCACGTGTTTTGACTTACGTCGATTGTAAATCCTTCTCTCATTCTTCGTGATAAGAGAAGTAAAATGGAAGCACTTGTATTTTCATCAGTTTGCCTTTTGGAGAGCAAAGATGGCACATTGTGGCTATAAAATGTGTCATTACTGAAATCTGAATGTCATCAATTGAGCATATAAAAATTGAGTATGTTAAACTTACGACATCGTCCACTTATTATCACAAATTTTTGTTGCATTATACTTATCAGCACTATGAAATGACCATATCAGAAAGTGCTGTTGATAAATGTTCATCTGCAAGGCTGGATGATCTTTCTACAAAATGTTCATTGAGAGACTATCATGCATTATGAACAGTCATAATAATACGGTACTTACTACAAAAACGAAATTCTCCATGCAAGTTCCTAGCGTTGATTGAGCAAAAAAATACAATAAATCCATGTAGGTCACAAAGCCTGAACCAGAATGTGGATGAAACGTATCACCAACTTTCAAAAATGAAATTGATATACTATCATAATGTAACTGGAATAATAAAGATTCCATTATGTTTGAATCTGGCATTGCCACTACCCCATCAGTTATGACTAGAATATCTGAAATGATGAATATTATTATGCAACATACATGTTATGATCCATTATACTTACGACTTAAACTTATTTCTGGAAGAAGGGATATTGCTAACATGGAATAACGTAACATATTCACGAAATTTACATCTGGCGTTACCATCGGTATCCTGAAATACATTTTTCCTGATTCTGGCAGATCAAAAAGACCTCCGACCAAACCCTCATTCTGAGCCTGAAAATTGAATTCGTCTATTTTAGAAAATCTACCATATAAATAAACATATTCACTTGATCATGCAGAAGCCCCTATACTCCAAGTTGAGGAAATGGTAAGTGAATGACTCTGGAGTCAACACATAAAATCACTTACTCGTTGAAAATCTAGCTGATCCAGAGCAGCAGCAGATACATCAGCTATTTTTTCCTCCAACAAATGGAATTGCTTCTCAACATAACTCACAATCTCCTTCAGATTGTCTGGTGATATACACACACCTTTTACAAGAACTTGCTGTGCTGGGCTCAAGAAAAATGGTGTATTTACAATGACCGTCAGATATATGTTTGGTTGGAACACTGCTGAATTTCCTGGTATAGTGAACTACAAACAATAATGATTATAGAATTGAAGGAAGTAGCCCATTCTCGAAGTGGGGTTAGTAGATTAGAGTAGGAAATGTGGAGATGACTTTGAGTTTTCCTACTCTAATAATAATTATTCAGGATTCACTAATTTTTCACTTGCATTCTTTATCATCCCTCTGGTGTATAATGAATATGCATTGCCGAATATTTAAAACCAAGGTCATTCAATATAATTCAGGGTATTTTAAAACTTTGTGAAACCACTCTAGCCAAAGATATTATTATTCGAAAATTACTATCCTGCAAAAACATCCGAATTCAAAATAATTGATGAAATTCCATGTTGACAGCTCTGATCTTGTCAATTTTCAAATTCTCCCGCCATCCACGGTATCCTGATAATACCATCAAATTCACAAGTATTCAACATTCAATGTTCTTCTAAAAACAATTGAAGAGAGTTTCCTTTGAAATTTCAGCCATTTTAGTTTATTGTGAACTTGTTGTGCATCATTTTGGTGGAGCTGCTAATTTATCCATTTGTTCCTCTTATAACCAAGGTAATTATCAAGGTACTATTGTGAAATTTTTGTGCAAATACCATCCCAATCTTAAAAGTCCTAATTAATATCAATTCTCTTAGGGATAATGAGCATCTCAAGAACACACCTAATCAGATGATGAACACACCTATATCAGAGAATTTTTGTTTCTGGTGAGTTTTAACATTATAATTACCTCTTTACATAGCCCTTCAATACTAGCTTTAAAACAATCCAGTATCTCATCGAAAAGTATCTCACCCTTCTGTGTATCAACATTAGCATGTGAGGGGCTCATATCAAGACAAAATACAAAACGATATCTTTGAGCCACAAATCTCAATTCAGTACGATATGTTATGAGAAATCGATTACATTTCATAAGCGAATTTTGTTCTCTTGGTATTGCTGATATAACTTCCAGGTTGCAGGATGATTCAGCCTGTAACATAAATAAATAGTGTGGGTGGGGGCTCATTGTTGAATAGTTCTAGAGATTTAGCTGATCTAGGCTGAAAATTCTTACCAATTTTTGACTAGGAGTGACTATTGTGTTCAGATGATCCAGAAGCCACTGTAAACGACAGGCTCTAGATATTGGTACATTCTTTTGCATCAAAAGATAAACGATTTTGGCTTCCAAAAATGATGGTTGAGTGTCTTCCAAGAAGGTATAGTCCGTTGGGTATATTTCCCCATTTTCTGAAAAACGTTTGATCTTTACACCAACCATATTTGAAAGTTATTGTGAATGATGTATTTACTTCAACAATGATGTTCATTGTGAAGATAACAATATTGACCAAAGCTAATAATAAACACAATCCTGAAAAGGCATTAATTATCTCTGATAGGATTATTTTGAGTGTATTCTACATAATATTATCAATACATGTCTAGTATGGGAGACTGATAAAAATGAAAAAATCAAGTGTATCTGGGTGTATATTTAACAAACTAACCTGATACTGATAATTCCACTCCTTCATCAGAATATTGACTCTGGGAATCAAATTCCATTATACTCTTGACAAATATTCTTCACTCATGTCAAATTCGCTCCTGAAATTGAAATATTCGTAGAAATCAGGGGTAATACAGTATACCTAATTGACAAACTCGATATTAACGAAATGTTATTGATGAATATCTACACAGTGCATAAACATGGTAATATATGGAATATTATTCCTCGAGATACCCAATATCAACAATACAACAATCTATCTAATGGGGTAGCAGAGTAGAGGAAGAACAAATCACTCACCACTCAAAACAAGTTAGCAAATATTTACGTTGTATATTCTGGATGAGATTACAGCCCGATTCATAGATAACAACTTCATTACATCACTTGATATTAAGTAGATGGAGGTCCACATCCACCAGGAAAACATAACCTCTTTAAAATGTATACCTCTATCTCATAAGGCCTGTTCGACATCATCAATTTTCATTTGGAAATGCTAAGTGGTTTTCGAAGATATTGCCAAGTATTGCTGCACGATTCATTCGATGAGAGTATGTTTATTCATCAATAGCTAGTTCCGATGAATTGTGTCTATCATTCCATGAAATATTAACATCTAGCTCTTATTATGTGCTTCTATCTATTTACATATTATGATGTAAAAATTCCTCACAAACTCAAGGTGTGATATATTAATTTTGTAGGTTTGCTGTTTCACTTTCTAAAAATAGTATTTATAGCCTTGACAATTCCAGATATACATTAGAATATTAATTTTATATTATTGGAATCATATCATTCCTTTGTGGAAACGAATCTGCGATATGATGGGCCATATGAGAAAATTCCTCAAATTGTATACAAACATATATCTACAAGGTGGCCCAATGACCATTCATATACAAGCACATATAATATTATCCTCTGTATAGGGGGTGATACTGTTGATAGTGACGACAGAGATTCAGGGGTTCAACTGCAGACTAGAAAATTAGAATAAACTAATTAGCTTATTTTTTATTGTTCCATTAGAAAAAAAAAATCGTTGCATAACTGAGAGACTTACACCATATTTTGCCTTGATTTGGAATGAAATGAATCAACATCAATACATTCTAAGCAGATACCGATAGATGGCGATGTCCACCCCTATATTACATTTGGATTATTCTTATTTTTTGCAGAATCTTTAATACATCAAAGAGATTATTGGTGATTCTCTGATAGAAAAACATACATAACATATACAAGATCAGAATAATCTTCATTGCATATGTATCAAATGAAAATTATGAATTATCTCATGATAAATACACAGATAATTCATCCACAACATTACTAGCTGGTACCAGGCGCGTTGCTGCCGAAAAAGAAATAATTTTGGAAATAGCTAAAAATAACATTCATTTTAATATTACACTAGTTGGAAACCCTGCCACGAACGCCATCTAGTAATCCGATTCCGTAAAGTAGTTTTGCTTTTGGTCAGCACAAAATAGCTGTTATGAACAATTCCCACATAAAATTACATATATAAATGTTTTCTATTTTTCGGCTGTTCCTTTGGAGGTTTGTCTGAATTTTATTATTTCAACAAAAAAAAATATTTGAATCGGTCGATCCATTTTTTCCAGACTAACGAACGGCGATCCATATTTATTTTATTAAATTTTTGAATTGGCAGTTGAATTGAAACACCTAAAACATACTTGAAATTTATGACTTGGCAACATCCGAAGGAAGCTAATTTAAAGAAAGAGAAATCCGTTGCTGAAAAGTACAACATATAACATTTTGCACAGTTGTTTGGAGTTGTGGTTCAGATTACGATTTCCTATAGTTACATTTCGACTGCAGTTTGGTTTAGTCTTCAACAAATTTCATACTCACGAGCCGCCACTGATTATGAGAGAATCAAGGCAATTGAGAACCCATAGTCGTGAACTTGTTCTTTAATAATGTCAGTGCTACAATCTAAAAACCGAACTATTGGAAACATCCACAACATCTTGACAAAAATAGTTAAGAGAGTCAAGTATTCACCTGGCAGTGTGGGAAACAATATTATACCTCATGATTACTATGACCTATTAATTAAGTAGTCTACGTCACATGAAACGAAGCGGATTGTAGGAAAACATTACATCGTAGGTACTAGGAGCTACTAGATCTCGAGTTACATGGGAATGTGAAAATGTGTCTCAAGAGGAAATCGCACAGTGAAAAGTTACTTTGGACATCCTGAATCTCTATAATATCGATCGATTTTGTTTTAAACTATTCACCATAAAAAAATATAATTTCATAATTAACAAATATTCATTATCTTGAAACTCAACAATCAGATTACCCTATTTTGCACTAATAGACACTAGATGGGAGCTATTTGTGCTATGATTCCACTTCATAATCAATTTACAGACAGTATCCCACACAATTTGCAATCATAAAGTCAAAACAATCCAAATAATATTTTGATGTTGCAGACTAATGAATTATCAGTAAAAGGAAATGTGCTTCAAATAACGAATCTCTATTGAAATAACTGATAATATGAATAAAACCATCACATCTGAAACATAATATAATGAAAATTAAGGTTCTGGCAGATAGATATGTATTTCTCTTCTATTCAATGAGATATGATAGTTCCTTTTTCAAATAGATAGTCTCAATATATGCTTTATTATTGATACAAATGACAACTGGTAACAAAAACAATCATGAACAGACTGTGAGATTAGCTCAACATTCAAATGAGTAACAAAAAACTTACAATACTGGTGTGAAATACACACGAGGATCCAGAAGAACATGGAAAGTGTCCAATTTTCACTGATCATATCATGTTTCTATTAAATCTAATCAGTATTTGGGAACAAAAATAAATTAATAATCATTGAAAACTGATCACACCTCCACCCACTTCTGCATATGATACACCTTGTGATAATTTGAAATGAAATTCAAAAACTAGATAGCCATACACATTTTCAGAGAAAACTGCTTTTAGCACACTGAATAAGTGCAAAACTAACTAGTTCAATAACATCGTTTGGAGCAGCTGCATTAGACACCCTCTGTTGATTGCATCTGATTTCCTTGGAACCATGCTGTTTCTTTGTAAAGAAACCACAAATCAGCAGCCCATATGAAGAAATTGAGAAAACCAAAGATCTAAAAGAAATGAATAACAGCTTAATTGAAAAATAAAATGCTATGAACTTGAAATAGTGGACCAATATACTATGGCAAAGCATATGATAGCTACTCTGCTATTCAAAATAGAAGAGCAAAATATATATTATAATGATGTTTTGATAAGTTATAATAATTTCTCCTTAAAATTCTTTCTTTGAAAAAAAACGTAATTTTCATACGTCACACTACTGCACTGTAATCACTCAACAATACTAGACACAATAGATAACTATGGGAATTGAGAGGAGCAATGAAAAATGATGATTCATCACATTGCTAAGTGGAATATTGTATTTTCTCACCACAGATATGTTCAAAGTTGAAAAACTGCCAGGTGTGACAGCACAACCAGCACATTCTATAGGGCTGAGAGTAGGGCTTGTGGCAGATTTCAACCCTGTCAAACCATTTGCCCACGCTGCACTGCTTGAGAGCCATAGTACTCCAAATATAACAGTAATTATGAAATCCTGAAGCAAAAAACATGTTTAGCAAAAATTTTTCTTCATCTTCCACACTTGTGCTATGATCATCTCATATTCATGAATCAGAGCTGGTTGTTTGCTGATTATGTTTTGAACTTACATAGAGAGGTAGCTTGCTATTACGTTTGTATTGATCATCTAGTTTAGCATATACATAGATGATTGCAAGAGAGAACAACATCGCTAGAACACCAGTAGTGACAAAGAATTTGGCATCTGAAGAAAAGTTTCCAACAACTTGAATAGGACACACATTTGTCGTCTTGTTCGGTAGTGTGAAGTTCCTTTCTAGCACAATTTCAAAGGGGTAACCAAAGTGATCTGTCTCAGTCTGTTGGTAGCAAGAGTAATTCAAGGTGCCGGAGTATCCGCATATAGTAGCAAAAGCACAAATGGAAAATATCTGTAAATAAATGTTACATTCAGTTCGGAAACCTCAATATCAGTATATTAATGATAATGATGTTTGAAACTCACCAAGTGGAGAATTCTCATAACCCCACGAGGTTCCTGGAAAACTGCCAAATTCATTTCCATTTTGTGAGGATATTTCTAACGCAAAAATTGAATCAAACTACAGTGCCGCTCCCCATTAAGTACTTTTATGGAATTTTGAAGTTGCTACTGGAAAGATGGGAATTGTCGTCGGCAATTATTTTGAAATGTCAACAGGTCAACACAGAACAGTCAGAACACAGACTTTTCACTATGTGGTTGTTTGATTAGATGTCTTGACTCATGACCAGAATGACCTGATGTGTAACCAGCGTACATAATTTACGCTGGTGTAACTAACCAGAGATAAAATTAGTGGTTACCAGAGGTAAGGGTTTGTAACTTATCTTTGCAGGAAACATTCCATTAGGAAGTTGTCTACGAAACACTGCACCAATTACGGAGGTATCAACCAAAACCATTGTCTAATCACAAAAACCAACCGTAAGCTATACTAACCACTGATATAATTCAGATAATGAAAACTTCGTATGCAACCCATCATACACTGTTGGTATGTGATGATTATTTAAGTTGGTAGTATTGAGGTTGGACTGTTGGACATAAATACCGAGAGAACCGTTTTCTTTATAGACAGTTCAGAGGAAAGTATTTGATATGCTCCGCCACAACCTCCGCCAACATGAGTAAATGGCGCTTTTTTCCATCGTCCACAAAAATCGTATATAAATATATATATGTATAAATCGTATATAAATATTGCACAGTAAATTTTCTATATGTTTCGAAATGACACCATTTTTTGAGACTCTTTTTCAGAATTTCCCAAAAATTCAGTTCCACACGTATATATATGGGATGAGTGAATGATGAAATTTATCAAATGAAGAATCGTGAATTTCCACTGGAAAAAAAAAGTTCTTTCAAATTCAAGGTAAAAAAATATTTACACTCGTCATGGTCATTCATAACGGTATGAATATTATTATTTATTTCACTGTCAAAGATATAGTGTCTTAATAGAGACAATTTCTATATTGGTTATTTTATATATATATAAATATTACTTTTATCAAAAATGTCTGTAAAATATTTTCTACCGAACACACAAATATATGTTATCAATTTTTTTCTTGAAATATTTCAACTCTAACCATATAGCATCAGCAGTCTGAACCCAAAATCTCATTGAAATATTTTCGTTAGCGACAAAAAGTTTTGACAATATTGGTCGCAATATCAGGTCCATATTTGAAAAAATTAAGTTAATGTTAGTTGCTCAAAGAAGAAAACGTTGGATCAGAAAATCTGCCGAATAATGACAAATCAATATCAACATCAAAATTGAAAATCTAGAATTTTGTTTTTAAATAACTCATGAAACGAAATATGTCAGAGATTTTCAAATATCATAGGTTTGGTTTTTTTTGAGCACCTATTCTCCCATTTGACCAAATATGTATCTCGTGCAGTTTTCCGAGATGCCTAGCATGCATATCATATGTTGCCTCTCACCTTATTTTGTACACAGTGTATATGTCAGCCAACAAAATTTGAATTGAATAAAAGGATAGTATTTCAATGTGGTTTGTAAATTCTCGCTTGCGAAATGATCCAGAAAAATTATGAGGAAATTGGGGTACATCGCGGTGATCAAGCTAACAAAATTCATCGAACAGATAATCGAAGTATAGGTATTATTATTGTTATCCATTCGATTTTTAATTCAGAACCATTACCGTTGTGAAAATTAGAATCTGAGGAATGCGTGTCTAAAAGATGTCATTTGAAAAAAATATGCTATACTCACCTATATGAAATTATCAAACCGCCATAGTACTCAACTAGACGAAAGAAACTGTACATGTTATTGTGGTCTTACACCTCGAAATACACAATGAAAGATACATTTTTATCGTTTGTAAGGACCTAGGAAGACTTCAAAATTACTATACTCTCTGGTATTGCATAGTTTGTAATCAGTACAGGGTATGAAGAGAAAAAATATAAAGATGCAACACTTGCCAATTGAACTGAATTAGAATAGAAGAACCGAATTGAAATTTTGATGATATTCACTGTACGTGAATTTTTAGTTCTCCATGTCGATTTATCAGAGGAGAAAAATGTAGAGATTACAATTCAAATTTGCCGCACTCATGTAACGTCAGTCGAGTCGAATGGCCCGTTTGCCAGTGGTGTCACATTGATCAATTTTTGGTTATTTTGAGATCAAGCTTGTGGGCGTTTTGGACTTCATCATGCGACATGAATTTATAGCACGACTTTTCCAAATGAGCGGTGCTCTGATGTGGTACAGGGCGGGCGACTGGAAGTCTATTCCAGTAAGTTATTCGAACGCATTGCAGGCCGTTCGGTTGATACGCCGATGACCTTCCAGTAGATTCCAGAAAAGTCGTGAATGTTCGATTTATAACCTTTAAATATAAGGAGAAGCGATCGTCGCGCACCATAGTTATCATTTTGTCGAGGAGTGAAACCGTGTCGCAGCATCTGCTGGATATAGTGTTCAATTTTAATCATCCAGACTTCAGACTGTCGAATATCTGTTTGTGTAGTGTTTACTGTCGTTAACTCTGTGTGAAGATCGAACAATGGGGAAGGATTATTACAAAACCTTGGGGATAGCAAAAGGAGCTACTGATGATGACATCAAGAAGGCGTATCGAAAACTCGCGCTGAAGTACCATCCGGATAAAAATAAAGCTGCTGGTGCCGAGGAGAAGTTCAAAGAAGTCGCGGAAGCCTACGAGGTCCTCTCCGACAAGAAGAAGCGCGACATCTACGACGCCTACGGAGAAGAGGGTCTCAAGGGAGCGCCTGGCGGGGGCCCTGCGAATGGCAACTCTGGCAACTTCACCTACACGTACCACGGCGACCCAAGAGCCACCTTCGCCCAGTTCTTTGGAAATTCCAGCCCGTTCTCGGCCTTCTTCGACTTCGGGAACAGCAACCGTATGTTCGGGGGCATGCACGATGAAGAGATGGACGAGGACGATCCGTTCGCCTCCCTCGGCGTAGGAGGCCCGCCGAGGCCCGGTGGCCCTGGGGGAGCCTTCCGCAGCCACTCGTTCAACTTCCACAACAGCCCCAACAGGAGCAAGGACAAAATCCAGGATCCGCCCATCGAACACGACCTGTACGTCTCTCTGGAAGACATCACCAAGGGGTGCCAGAAGAAGATGAAGATCAGCAGGAAGGTACTGCAGGCGGACGGTACGACCAAGAAGGAGGACAAGGTTCTCACGATCAACGTGAAACCTGGATGGAAAGCTGGAACGAAAATTACATTCCAAAGGGAAGGGGACCAAGGCAGGAACAAGATACCAGCTGACATAGTTTTCATCATCAGAGATAAGCCACATCCATTGTTCAAGAGGGAAGGCAGTGACATCAAGTACACTGCTAAGATAACCTTGAAACAGGTAGGTCTTTATATCTCTGAAACGTTGGGAGAGTTTGCACGAATCCAGTGTAATTTTAGGATACAAGTAATGGTCTAAAATTAGATAGTATTACTTGACCCACTCTGACGTCTGGGTCCAAAAATAATATCCTGACTATTTTTAGGCTGGATATTTTAGCAAAACTGATAGAAAAACATAATCATATTAATAGTTTCTCTTTTTCCTTTTGCAGGCATTATGTGGTTGTACCATTGAAGTGCCGACCATGTTGGAGAAGAAAATACCTCTTCATTACACTCAGGAGATCATCAAACCAAATACTGTCAGAAGAATTCAAGGATATGGATTACCTCTTCCAAAGGAGCCCACTCGTCGTGGGGACCTGATAGTGAATTTTGATATCAAATTCCCAGAGAACCTTTCCCAGTCCGTTAAGGATATTTTATATGATACTCTACCTAATTAGGTCGAGCAAAGTTTAAGGTTGTGAATGAATTGTACGTTTTAGTACAAGTGTTATTTGTTTATATTGATTGGAACATGTAACTTAATGTAAATAATAAACTGCTATTTGGTTCACCTATTTATACTGAGGACTAGTTGGTTTTACATAATTATAGATAAGTTTGGCCAAATTATTATCTGTACATCTGTAAAACATTTCGAATAATTTCCTGTGTACATACGGTGTATTTGATATGAATTGTAGAGTTTTGTAAATTATTTTTTAGTATTATGACAACTATAATAAATTATTTTTTTACAGTCGAAATTGTTTATATTGATTTTAATGATACCAGAACCTTCAATGCAATGATCATCAGTTAGTATGAATGAGGAATTAAATTGCATTTAAGTTGTTTACAAGGCAGCTTCTTTACTAAATGCTTAATTAATCTGTAATAGAGTCCTAAATGAATAAAACTAAGAGAACAGTAATAGTTTCATTTCCTTTTTGAATCCAATGTCGCCGCACATATCCATATGAGGATTTTTATTTACATCTGTAAGGTCAATAGATACAAATTGTTTATGCTATTATAGAGGATATTTATCTGCAAAGATCTAGTCATTGCCAATTCGTGTGCCAATATTCGCAACCTTTATTTGGATACCCTTCATGCAATATACAATGGGATCTACCCACATACGTCCATCGTTTAGGGGACTATTCAATTTTGGACTTGAGTGGGAGTGGAACTAGTCTTTCACCACTACAATGCCATTTATTCAAGATCGAATGACAACCAGTTTGCAGAAATGGGGACAACTAAACGCTTCGGACCTGCTTTTTTTATGAACTACACTTATCACCCTGTATCCAGCCAGTGGGCTTGTTTGAAAACTCTCGTGTAGGTGGTCGATTCGGGGTTTTCAGTAGGCATACAAGTTCTCTGTCCACCCAATATCGGTATCAATAGCTCCTACAAAATCCATCTGAGTAGGTATTGAAATAATTCCAAGATCAAGGCTCATGTTTTGTTGATGTATAGAAGTAAAATGTGTTATCTGAATATAACGTCATTGCTTATCAGCAGTGACACATTAATCGTTTTCCTCTGAATGATCTGAAAAATTTGCTTGTTATGAGCAAATTAATGATATTATTATCGAGTGTGTATTTTATTTATTGGAATAAAAATGGTGCATATCCAATACTGTTTTACACTTCATTCGTTCAATATGTAATTGTCTTGATGGATTTTTTCTTCCAGAGTACCGATATGGTACTTGTGTTTCTTATGAGAACTCAAGGATACTTCTATTTCTTCAGATCACATTGTTTTTATATCTATTCCCAAAAATATCAACTTTTTCGTAGGAGAGTCCTATCTTTCTGTACTCGAGTTCATTATAACACTTGAACCTACTTGGCGATGAGAAATAACAGGTCGTAGGTACATAATTGTCTATATTGCATGAAATGAAAGATGAACAGTACTTACCTGAACTATGTCTATAAGAATCCAGTGAAACAGAAAATATGCAAAAGTATTTTATTGACAAGTTCAAAACAATGAATCTTAGACTGACATTAAGGTATATTATTAACACAAAGAAAAATATAAAAAATAAAAGGTACTTCTACGTGAATTGCATACAAAGAATCGATAACTGAATTGAGGTGACTAACTAGTTTCCTAAATAAAATATGAAGGGTACATTTCGAGACAATACCAGTACAATCAACACAAATAAATATTCAAAATTTATTCATGACGTTACGAAAATGATTCAAATACCAGATGTTCTGAATATCTCTAGAGTGATCGTTGATGAGAGTTTATTACTTTTGCCCAAAAAGATTTATTTCTTAAAATTTGGACTAGAACATGATTATTCATCAAGATTGTGTGAATGATGAAAACTGACTGTATCCTGCCCTACCCCACCCAATTAAATATTTACACGTGAATCTTGTAGCTTCACATCTAGTTCAACAAAAAAATTAATGGTCTTTGAGAATTTGTAATAAAATAATTGCAACTGTTTTTCTTTTAGAAAGTAAAGCAGACGATAAAGCAGAAAGAAGTATAAAGAAGCAATAAATTCTCAAAAACTTCAATATCAATATTCAAGATAATATTGAAGTGTAAATACAAAGCGGGCTATTGAAATTGAAACAATATATACCTTTTGAATCTTGATCCTCCGAATGTAAGACCAATATACGAAAGCTACTATACCGGGTCATAATGAAAGACTGAGCAACCCCATCTTTTCGTTTTGAATTTTTCAAACTGCATTTGAATTAATTTGAATTTTTCGAGTTGTTCACTACCAATGGTATTGTTGATTCTTTTAGTATTCGATTTATCGGAATTAACCTGTACAGTGATGTGCTACACGTTTATTTGTTTCGAGTTTAAAATGCCTAATATCACATTATTCGAATCATTTTAGAATAAACTGAGGGCGACCCTTTTCATTTCCACTCGGTATGGTTCGAAATAAATCAAAATTGCACCTAACATAACTATGTTCGAACTAATTTTGATAAGTTCAATATATTATAAACAAATAAGATGGATTCGTTATAGCTATAGGATCCCATGAAAAACAACTGATATTTCTCTATATAAAATAAAAATCGCTGTAACATTAAATTCTATTGCAAAAAAATCTTGGCAAGCCCTGAAATTCAGACGCTGAACAAAAAAAAAAACAAAAGCACCTTTTCATTCAGATCTCCACAAATTGATAAAATAAGTTCGTGGATATTTCGACCCGATTGAAATTTTATTCTTCGGTACACACGATGCTTCATTATCATAGTATAAAAAATACAAGGGTAGATTTCTTGCACAAAAAGAAAATGCCGGTTTCTAGAAATCCGTAGTTAGTAAAAAGGGCGTTAGGTTTGTTTGCGATAACATAATAGTTTTTCTGGTGTATTTAGAATTTTGTTGACATGTCAGTGGAGTTTTAGAAGATAACTAAGCTGATGATATGAAAAATTATGTTCACGCCAGTTTTTCCAAGAGAAATACCATTTATTTCCAATATGATCAATTGAAAAGAAGTAGGAAGCTAGTTCCCAATATTTTTTGTATGGAATCTACCCTTGAAGTGTTACAATGATAATGAAACATCCTGCAAGATGAACCTTCAGGTGATGTCTAATATTAAAATAAAATTTGAAATGAAGAAAAAAATACGACCTAGCGTCAAGACCGAAACTTGTAAATTTCAACTTCACATCTTATATTCTGATTGACAGTGACTTCAGATTGTTATTAACAGAAAATGAAATTCTACAATTGAATTGAATTCCTTCAGAAAAATGAAAAGGAATTTCTAACAATTGGAGAGAATGCAATAAACTTCAAGCAGCCAGCCAATTTTCTCTTCACAAGTTTTTTTTTCAATCTCCCATCAGAAAATAAAATGCAAATTCAATTCTTACGAATCTTTAGGGTAATGATGTAAAAAATATATATATATCAGTCGTTCTTTCAGAGCCAACCTTAGCTGTTCACTACAACGAGAATAAAGTACACTGCAATTGGAATTGTCTTTCTAAGTTCGATAAATTCCCCGAGAAGTACGATTTATGTTTTAATATACGAGGTGACCAATATACATGTCAGAAATTCTTCCATCAGAGTTTTTAAATGAAAGAACGTTCATTGATTCTACAACGCAGGACGAAACCAAGAATTACAGACGAGACAAGATGGTGACCTATGGATGAATTTTTCTTCACGTTGAGAGAAGTTTGAATGATTGAATAGACCCATAAGATATTTTAGATGTGAATGTGCTAGGAAGAGAAACTGTTGAAACTCCGAAGCAGCAAACAATAAAATAGAATCGTATCAGTTACGATGTCCATTGTTTATGTGGGCATCAGAAAAAAATATTGAATATTCATAATAATTGAGCCCATAGCCCCCTGAATGAAAGTTATTCCGCCGCCAATGAGCATAATTGAACGAGGGAGTTCAAGATGACATTTAGTGGGGATTACCTCTCCACTAAACCTAGGGATGTGAATATAATTTATGGCATTCCTGTCTCTTTTATATTCCTTGGGACAATAAAAACTGTCTGCAGGTTAATCTAGACTAGACATTCTGTGATTTTCTTCCTACGTGTCTAAAAATGAAAAGTCTTAGTAATTATTTCCTTACTACAAATATATTGAAATAATTTATATATTTTCTTCATTTTTAGAAACGAGGAGAGCAGGAAGTCTACATGTATCTGTTTCACAGATATCGTGAATTTTTCAGTTTTCCTTGAAATCTACCAACTTGAACGCAGTCATCGGAGTCACTCATACAGAGGAGACTTTGTCACCACATCCCTAATAAACAAATAGTTCGAACGCAAAATAAATTAGTAAACATTGAAGACAAAGGTTGAAAGTTGATGAAGAAATTTGGCCAGTGTAGAAAAATACATGACGATAAAATATACCAATATAATTCACTTTCATTTTGTTTTGTATACCGACCAAATTTCAACATCTGATTTCTACATTAACTTTTACCAACCTCTACAATATATTTATTGATTTTACTCATACACTCTTGTTTCATTATTGATGTGGTTTTGTCATCTCTGATGGTAGTTTTCTCCGATCGTCCTCTTAAGAAAGAAGAATTCGAGATGTAACATTCCAATTACCTTATACCTTACATCGGAAATGACGAATGTATATACAATGACAAATAAAATAAATGAAGATAAATAATATCTAAAAAAAAAATATACAGTGATCATTGAAAATATTTTACAATCCTTATCCTTAAATTATCACAACTGAACTGTGTAGACATAATCTATACTGAAATACTTCTTTACTTTGTCCATTGTAAAAAACTCAATGAACTCGAGACTTTACTTTGCACTATGAAATGTCTCTGGAAGTGGAAGGCTGTGTGGAATCGGGAGAACGGGGACTACTCGATCGGCTGTCCAAATTCTCGTACGTAGTACTTTTTGAACAAGTCAGGCAAATATAATCTTCATCTTCATTGATGTCTTCAGCAGATAAACCGACACAGGCCATGTGGAACCACTGTTCGCATCCGCCGTCACACTGGACCTGCGAAAAGTATATAACATCAATTTCAGTTGGAGACAATCTGGAGACATTCAACATTCATCACTTGAGATTTGAGGCATGATGAACAACGATCAGCTCGACATTTCAAATGGAACTAGAGGTCATTTGCAAATTATGGACATGAATTCCTTACCCAGTCCACGTTTTGGCCAGTTGGTTTTTGACAGCCATTCGCCGCACAACTTTCGTCATCGTCATTATCGTCGCTATCCGATGCTGTCGACTGACAGCGACCGACTCTCTTTTTGTAGCTTCGCTTTTTGCCGGTGGCTTCTTTAGTGCTCTTCACCTTACGACCGCGGATTTTCTTTTCAGGTTCCAGTTTCAGGGTTTTCGGTACCTTCTTGATCGAGTCGACCTCTTCAGAAAGCCGTTTACGGCCTCTTTTCTTGGGAGTGTTCTTCGCGTGGGCCTGAAAAATACACGATATACATTAAATGTGACATCAATTTCATGGAAGGATTCCTCATCATCTAATTCCACTGCTAACAAACGCACAAAGTCTTATCAAAAAGGTTTTTGAGAGAGGCAAGTTCAGATATATGTTTAAAAAATGTAAGGAATCACTTATGATACCCTGTGTTGCAGGCGCCTGCCTCAATGATGATGTGAACTTACATCGAAATCGATGAGAATCGGTTCCCTCTCTGGATCCCTGGACGCTTGAAGTAGCTTCCAAAGCGCGAAAGTTTCATCCAAATACACTTCCAGTAGATCCCCCTCTAGCAGCAGCTCTTCCAGCTGTTTCTTGATGTCCGAATTGATGTGAAGGGTGTAATCTTCTCCATCTCCCACCTTGGGCAAATGTAAGGAATATGCGTGTTCTCCCATTCGGTCATCCGATTCCCTAGATTCCCTGGAAGCATCGTCTGAATCATTTATCCCACTGTCGCAAGTCATAGCATCTTCGATAATTCCACTGAATGGGGCGATCTCTTGCACCCTCTGGTGCAACTCGGGGTTCTTGGACGCTCGCTTCAGCTCGTTCGAGATGATCTTCTCGGTTCTCTGTCTGGCGGCGGCGTCGCTGTACTTTTGGCTGAAGACGGCCAGCTTATTCTTGGCGATCTCCAGTTCTGGGTTCTGCAACAGCTGCCTGGCTCTGTCCTGCCAGTTCATGGCTCTTTCAGTTAGGCACTGCAAAGCTTCGCCTTCTGGGACTCGGACGTATAACTTTTGCAGGGACATCAGCAAGCCGAGGATGACGTCGAGTCTGGGGCGCTTGGTGCGTTGACAGTTTGGACAGAGAAATTTGCAGTCCTTGAAAGCCAAGTGTAACGCCACATTTGTGAAACTTCCTCTGTATTTGGTCGTTGATACTTTAGGGAGTTGGGTACAGGTTGAATGGAACCAGTCTTTACACAGCTCACATTGCATCATGATCCCGAAAGCTCCCCTGCCACATATACAAAAAGTACTGTTTTCGTTCGGATCCAAGCTCTTCAACATATTTGTTGCTCGTAGCTTCTTCAACAATGCCATTTCAGTGTCTTCTGCGTCTTTGAAAACAGAAACAACAGCTGCTGGATCCATTGAATTAGTAAGTGCTATTGAAGGTTCTTCGTCGTCTTTTCGTCCTTTCTTATTTCCTTTGATTCCGTTTATTATTGATACCCTTGGAGACAATGCCTCCATCAAGATAACAGTTGAATTCTTTCGCAAGAAAGCCCGACTCGTCTTTTCTTTCCAACCAGTAGCCAATACGAGATAGTCATTCATCCTGTCTACCTCAACCAGATGCAACGATAAATTACGGCCTTTCTTTATGAGTTCTTCCATAGCGCTGAAGTATGGATAATACTCGGCAGAGTTCATGTCCTCTAACATTCTCAACCAATCCCTAGCTTTCTTCATCGAGTCATATAAATGTCCTTCCGTTGGTAAGAAGCACGATATTTTGGAAGAATCCTTCAAGAGCTTATCGACTTGTATCAAAACGTTATTGTCTTCGGATTTAAGCACTTCAGCTGCCTGTTCCTCCCATAATTCGCTGGCCTGTAAAACGCCTTGAAGTTTCGATAAATGTTCTTCCAACTCCGGATGAGGTGGCAGAAGCGTCCCTTCTTGTATCAAGTTTTTGATAGCCTCGAGACCCATAACGTCAGACTTGGTTTGGTAGTTATCGACGCTTTGTAGCCATTGACACTGCTTCAACCTCGTCGAGATTTGACGAAGATTCGGAAGCTCAATGCAGAGGCCGTTGCCGTGAGAAATGCAAGCTTCTAGTTCGGAAACTGTGCAGTCCACTAGAGGCATTCCGATCAGTTTTTCGCTTTTCTCTTCGAATTTCCTCGACTGAAGCAGCAGTTCTTTGATGCTCTTGGCTTCCTCTAAAATGCACGCTAAGCTGTCTATTTCTTCACAGAACAACGTCAATTCTTCTACTGTCAGTTTGTACTTGGTGTCATTGGAGTTCCTTGTCCTAGTGCGCATTTTGTTCTGGTCCAGCTGGTGTATGACGCTCGCGCATTTTTCTGCATCTTCGACTGCACTGGTCAGAGTCTGCAGGAGATCGCATTTAGGGAACTTCTTTCCGTCAGCTTCACTTAGCAAAGCTTTCAAATCTGAAAGATTCAAAGTTTTTGGTGTCTTTGGGTCTAAGGCGTCTTTCACTCTAGCTACCCAATGATCGAAAGACTCGGCTTTCAGCTTGAGAGCTTTCAACATCACCGGGAGTTCGTCCAGCGTGTAGCGGTACCGCAGAGTTCTACTGGGCGGAGGACATTCACAAAGGTTTTTGTAATGTCTCAGGCAGACCAGGACCTCCGAGGAGCACTTGCATGTCATGGCTGATAGAAAACATGTCGTTTTGCATATCTCGCATTGCCTCTCGTCGTCTGGAAGCAGTTCGAATGCTTCGCGTTCTGCATTGGTCACACCCTGTCAACAATAGTTATATTTGAGATATATTGAATATGCCCAATCACTCTTGAGAGAACAATACTAGCAATATTTATAATCATATATATCTGCGTTTTCGGATTGGGTTATCAGGTTCACTCCATTATCTTATAAAAGATTTTCATATGTTTAAAAAAAAATACTAGTACCTTAATGAATTATAAACGAATTGTACTCAAAATGCTTAGAGCAATAACTGGGGGTGCCCAGAAAATGGTAATACCATTGAACCGATATTTTGAAAATGAACGTGACAATGATGTCCCATTACTTCCACTGATTTCTAGTCCATACATGATAATTACCGTGAAATGATACTGCGAGATTATTTATCAACAGTAATTACTTTTTAGATTAGCTAAAGTTCGCAAATGATGATGATCTTGTGAGTCCTAAAAACACAGATAACAATAGATTATCATAATTGCAAACTACTATTATACATAATGAGGTAATACATTCAATTCATTTCAGACAAATCCGCATCTTTTGACGTTATTCTGAATTTGGAGTGAATGACCTTTCTGAAGTTTATAAGCAATGACTGGAATACTAGTCAGTTTGAAAAAAAAATCCTTACCCAATCTAGTAAAGTTTTTCTCAATCTCTTTTCCGTGTCCACCATCACAAGCATGTCTTGGTAAGTGGCGGCTGCAATAGTCAAATCCAGTTTTTCCGGATCCAGCGCCATCTTACAGACGAGCTCATCGTGAGAAAACACACAGAACCTTCTGAGATGAGAGTAATGCAAAACACATTCCCTTCCCATGCGCAACCAATCGGCTGGGGCGAAGTTGACAGCTTCCGCGAAATTGTACCTAGAGAATTGAATTTGAACAATAAGTAATTCGAATGCAGTTGGATTACTGCTCAACAACAAATAACCTAGATGCTGCGGGGATTACTTCTGCCGATGAATTCTTGATGAAACGCAATTTTGAAATGAACAATGATAAACACGGACTTGAGAAAAATTCAAATGTGTCAGTTTGTGGTATCCTCACTCTGTTTTTATCACTGACACTCATGAAAACTTTTCCATTTCCTTTCGAAGAGGTTCGTTTGAATTCACTCGGTTATTTTATTTCCAAGGATTTACTGGAATCTATTATATATATACAGAGAGTATATAAATACATCATTTCTCTGTACAATAGTTTGTCTATAACGAAAATAAAATTATAGGGTAACATTGTATATTGTTCATCAGCCTATGCTTTATTATGTGACATTTCAACAATCTGCATGAAAGATAAAAATACAATACTTAAAGTCGAATATTATTACACCGATAAGGAAGCGTGAGGGGCGTGAAGTTTATCAGCTGACGTCAGTGAGGCGGTTTCGATGACTTGTTTGAAATGAGCTCTGGAATTCAACAACTGAACTGAACATATCCAAATCATCGCATTATTTGCACCAAAACCCCATTCGTGAATCGGAAAAATCAATTCGTAATGATACATAAGTCCATTCTCACCCTTGGTTGAACCCGGCGTGATAAGCCCTCGGAAACGTGATCACGAACTCGCCCGCGTGCTGGTCGGTCCGGTACACCGGCACGCCGGCGTTCATCAGGATATTGGGGTTCATGATGGTGACCAGCTGGTGCAGCAGGTCGGGCTGCGAGTGGAACAGCTCGGGCGCGGCCGACTTCATCGTCTCCTCGAACGCCTCGGCGCGGCTGCCCGGCACGCCGTACCACGTCTTCGCCTCGCCCCAGTGCAGGTAGTTGATCGAGTAGCTCCAGTGGTCCTCGTTGTGCCAGCAGAAGGTGGCGAAGCACATGCCGACGTACATCCAGGGAACCTTGCGCGGGACAGAGTGCTTTTTTTATCCGAAATATACGAGCCCTGTCTCACTGAAATCGGCCCGACCACCCGAAACATGGAATTTGAGAAGTCAATCTTGGTCACCACAAATTGAACTGTTTTCTAAAATATAATATTTCGAATATCTTCGGATGATATTGGCTATATATAGGAGTTCTCTAGAGTCCCTTCATTACTTCACTCACTAACCGACTCTACTAACTCACTCTACTAACCATCATTCATCAATGGAACGGAAAAGTTGTGGAATTCTTTGCCTCGCGAAGACTTTCCTGATGCTTACGACCTTTCCTTTCTCAACACACTCCACCACTGGCCAACACGATGTTCGTCGAAAGTTATAGATTTTCCTTTCGTTTTGTCAAAAGATAAGAAAAAAGTTATCTTCATCAACAATTTCGAATACTTGAAGTTTCTTTTGAACATTGCAACAAAAAACACAAGATGGTCGGTTTCTTTGTATCGGTGCGTTCTGCTGATGATAATAATGTCTCGTGGTCAAGCGGTTTCTCATGAAATATGGAAAGTGATGAAAAGGTAAAAATGATATGCGAATAGTTGACATTTCACTCTCGATACATAATGTCCTATTTCATAGATTGTCGTAGGAAAACCTGATTTTATTAGTTGGGCCAACTTTCGTTGAGACAGGGTTCGTATATGTATAGGTAGAAACATGTCTTATAAGCGGACAATGATGGTTGCATTGATTTTGTCAGCTTATTGGAGGTGTCCACCAAACAGAGTGTGTAAAAACTATCAACATAATACATAACACCTGTTTAGTCAGAGAATAGAACTGTACACCGAATATGTGTGTGAAGTTACTGTACTATATACTATAAAGTTATTTTCTCCAAATAAAGAGTATTATTATCGTTACCTTCATGCCTGATATGTCGGCGTTGATGTAGCCGAGAACGGATCCCTCCAGCACCGGCAGGTTGTTCAAGTTCCAGCTGGACTCGGCGTACTCCTTGTCGCCCGGGAAGAGGTTGGTCGAGGACTTGGTGGGGAAGCCCGAGCCGTGGTCCATGGTGTGCAGATCGGCGCCGTACTCGACGGTGACGTCTTCGTCGATCGACGAGACGATGCGCCAGAATTCACGTTCTACTGTTCCTGTCGGAACCATCTGGAAGGACAACCGTTTCAATCCCCGAAGATTATTATTCGGTTGGAGAATATGGCAATGACAATTTTCAATATTTGTGATGTTTCATCTTCACATGAAAAATTAAGATATCTTACCGATGTTCATAATTTGAATATCAGACGCAGAAATATCCTCACCATACTCTCCAACCATAAAGAAGTATTCAAGTGATCGTTAACTACAAAAGCGCTTCAAACGAGCTGACTAAACGTCCCTTTTATTGTTCCAACATGACTCCAAACGTATTCAAACACAAATACAAGCTGTATCTACTCGGTACTCTGAATAATTAGACACGTCACGTAGTTGCAGCTTTTTCCACCTACTTCTATTTATTATATTCTCTCTCTTCCTCTTTCTCCCACACTATCCTTGCTCGCTCCATCTCTTTCTCTCTATCTCTCCCATTTCAAAAATGATCACGTAAGCTACAGAAGGCAACATATTCTAGCAAGAGTCTGAAATTTGGAAATTTGAAAATTTTGGAATTGCTTGAATTGCCTTCTGTAACGAATGTTTTATATTATTTTCTCTGTTTCGGCTGTATTACACGGTTTCGTTAATATTGAATACATATTTCCATAGCATAATTCAATAATTATTTAGGAAAATTTTGGCGAAATAATTAGACTGGCAGAAATGATTCGTTTCTCACAGTTGACAGAAATTTGACACAATATAGCAGAAAGTTTAGCAAATATGAAAGATGCTTAAAATATTTGTAAACTAAACCTTCTTATCAAGTGAATTATGTCAGATGAATTTCAAGAGACAGGTCCTAAATTCTCTACATAATATTCCTGGAATTTCCGTGAATGCAGGAGATACTTCCTTTCACCATTTCTGACATTTCTCTTTCGAAGTCTGCAGTAGTTGTAGTTGTACTGTTGAACCATTGATAAACAATATAAGCAGATACTACAGATACCTATTCTGTGGTAGCGTCATTCACAGCCATGTTTGAACTGTTGATTATCTAATATTCTTTACATGCAGGCATACCAATCTTTGGAGAACCCAAAATGAAATCAGCTAAAAATCGTGTATAAGAGGATCTTATTAATACACGAAGAATTGCGAGAAAATTTTCGAAAAAAAAAAAAGGGAATTGATGAGAGTATCGATGTGCCGAAACAGAGAAACATAGAGAACTATCTCTCTCTCTCTCTCTCTCTCTCTCCATCCATCACTCACATGTACGGGCATGTTGAAGTACTCCGACTTGAACTGGTCGGCCATCTCGCCGAACTGCTGCAGCGTGTACTCCCTCTGCGCCTGCTCGAAGCCGAACGCCTCCATCGGCTTGGAGACCTCCTCGGCCACGCACTTGGGACAGCGCCAGTCGCCCTTCGGTATCTCCGCCAGCGGCGGCAGCAGGCAGAAGGTGTGGTAGCTGTCGTCGCAACCGTCGCACAGCAGCATGTACTCCTCGGCGTCGCCGCGATTGCAGTTGTGGCACACGTACTTCGCCAGCTGCGCGGGGGAAAAGGTAGAAACACAGGAGTTAGTCGTGCGCCGAGGGGGAGGTCGTGAGAATTCTCGTGATGTTCGGAGCATGCTGGTAGGCGGGGCACACGGTCTTTAGATAGACGCATTGAAAACACTCTACAGATAGAATGAAATCTCTAATAGCCCATACCGAAACTGTCATGGCGGATTTGAGTAGTGATGCTTCCAATACAGTAGATGGCGTTGACGGCAGATTCCTATATTCATCCAACTTCAACGCAATGGATAATTCAGTGTATATGCTGTATTTTGTTGAATGAATGGTTTCTTGATTTCAAAATTGAAATATAAGTTTTCATTATTGATTGGAAGTTCAATTTATTTAAATATCATCGTGAATTATAGTAATTTCTATCGAGCCGTACTATTTTGTTATAATAATGATCACTTTATGTACTGTAAATGGGTCATATGGCACCATTATCAAGATATAGTACCTACTGAGAATTAGACCACCTTGATACTGGTAATTTTTATTTGAGAAATGGTCAATTTTTCGAAAAATAAATCGACTATCTAGCCGCTTTTTACATCTCTGCATTCCAGCATTCTTGTGACGTCATAAGATGCGATACGCTCATTGGCCAGAAGTTACCAGATGACCGTCTTTCTATAGACCGTGGGCGGATGGGAGAAGCTCGTGACAGTGTTGCCAGCTAAGATTTTCATTCAGTACCTATTTTGCGAGAAAAATTTTCCACACTTTTTGGAAAATGGCGAATAATGCGAATACTATATTTCGCAACATAGTACCACTGTACTTCAATCATGAAAATGATTCTGGCAACACTGGCTCGTGATGCATTACTTTTGCGATAGATTGAAAAGAGAAGACCAGCTGACAATGCGATGCGAATGTATCAACATTGCAGTAGGAAGGAAAGTTTGTGAAAATGTAGAGACAAATTATGTCGAAAAATTGAGCTTCAAATATACAAGAAACGCCTAACTAGATAGCGTATTAGAAGTATCTAGAGAACGGAGAGAAATATCATGTGTTCATGATTCATCATGATGAACGGTTCGGATTTTATTTTAAATTTCATTTTCTGCTTCAATGGTACATCTGGAGCTACATTTCGACATTTTTTTGATGGGGGTCGAGTAATGAGCTCATTCAAAATGTCTTTCAATTCTCTATACGACACCAGAATTTCAGAAAAAATGTTCAGACGCGACTTTTAAAGATTCTCATATTTTTTGAGGTATCAAAAAGCCACTGAAGTATCATTGATGCAAAAAAATTCCGAACTGTTCAAAAGTTCATCTGGAGGGGGGGGGGGGGGGGTACTTTATGGACTGTATATTCCCAAAATTCTGAGTACAGTTCTCAGAACTCAGAATTTCAAAAATATATATTTTTTTGATTATCTAGATTGACACTTTCAATACTCCATCGAGTTTGGCGTACCCTGTTCACTGGCAGAAGAAACTAACGCATTACCATTTATTTTTTACACCAATTCATTATAGTTGTGATCTTGATTTTATTTAATCATTCATCAAACATTGAAGATTTTCATTTTGTTTTTTCATTTACTTAGATGGGGATATTAACATCTATAACATTTATGATATTGCAGCAAACTGCGCAATATGGTAGATTGATTCACATCAAGGAGTTGAGCAATGTTACACTCCATTACTATTCATACAGATTCCTAATCATCAAAGTTATGATTATATCGAATATTGACATTCATGACTACAAACTACAAAATGCTACATGACTACATAGCAGCCTGCTATGCATTTTCGTCGAACAATGTGCGCATAAAAGCACAATAATATCATGCGGTGTTGTGAAGAATTTTAACTTTTTTTAATTACAGTGATTGAAAGTTGAACAAGAAGACGACATTTCGAGAATAGATTGAGCTATAGTGTGATTATTGTTAGGACTTGCTCTTGAGAATCGTCAGACAAGAATTGAATGTATAACTCAATGACACAACGAAATTCTTGAATGTTTGAGGAACGATTGAAATAGAAGATTGAAAATGTGTGAATTTACGGTCATCCGCTAATTTTCTTCGCCAGTGTAATTACATTATAGTGACTCAAATTCACTCTTGATATGGCAATTGATGGCATATTGATGATTTTCAAATTGATTGATACATCAGCCCAATCAATTATTCTGAGATAATCTCTCAAAAGACCACTATTTTCAGTGTATATTGGTACTACTACTTACAATACACCAAATGTATTTAGTAAAAAAGAACATTACAAGAATTCTCAACACCAGGTTCAGAGTAATTGGAAGTAATGTGACATTCTTACAGCAAAATGCAGCTTTTAAGAACAAACTATGCTTTTGCATGCAATTCCGCCACCAATGCATAAGCTAAATCTAACCTGAAAGTAAAATAAAACATACGATAGAAAATAATTACATTTGAACTTACTGGATCGAACTCATATTTGACATTTTTTGATCTTGGCTTGTGTTCTTTTTTGTCATCGTAACCAGCCATTTTGGGGCCAGCACCGTAAAACTGAAGACGTCGTAGTTCCTTATTACCAGCATCTTCATCTTCTGATTTGTCATCTTTCAAGTCAACCTCCTCTTTTTCGTTTTTCTCATCTTTGACCTCTTTTTCATCCTTCTCTTCTTTTATCTTAAGAGTTAAATTCTATGAAAAAATATATCATTATTATAATTATCAAGAGGTTTATGATAGAATTACTTACATCAGTCTTGCAATCAGAATCTGAATTTTCAAAACGTTTGGATCGTCTGGCATTTTTCTCTGGAGGTGGCTTTATTTGCATCCTACTCACGATCCCGTGAGGTTTATAATCCTTATCTGTTTTCTCGATATCCTCATGTGAATCATCATCTAATTTCTAGAAAATCATCAAATGAAACAGTAACAACTCCACATTCTATGAATGAGAACTTACCAACTCGACAGATTTTCCTTGTTTGAAAACATCGAATGGGAACAGAAGTCTCTCATAATGTGTTTTCAGTATTGTACCGATACTTTTTCCAACTTGATATCCCATTTTGTGCGACACCTTGGACCACTTCCTTTCTTTTGTTACATTATCAAATCCCCCTAAAAAATCAATCTGACTGGAAACCTATTCGAAGGTGGGTGAACTTTGATATTCTCCCACACATACATCTTCATATATGTTTTTAATAAATTATTGGAATATCTCAATTCATAAATCAACTATTCACTTGAAAAATTCTGGATAACTCACCTTCGATTTGTACCACTCTGTGTAATGTATACAGATCCAAGGCTCTTCTTTCCACCATGGGAATTTTGAGAGACGAACCTTGCAATTCCCAAAACTTCGCTATTTGGTCTAAAAAATTCAGTTTTACTCGTGTTTTAGCCTCCAGTTCATTTAGCCTCTGAATACGTGGTGTGAATCTCAGTTTATCAACATCCACAGCAAATGGAGGTTGCCAATGCTGAAAGAATAATATAAAATATTGTTGTGTTTCTTCAGCAGACTAAACAACCATTCATTATTATTTTTGCAACCAGTGCATTTCACATCCTGAACCTTGAAATTCACAGCTTGTATGTGCCCATACATCAAACAAAGTAATATGTAACATGATATTGACAGAATTGATGAAAATCATGACTGAGAACATTGTACAAAGAGCTGTTTCCTCAGAATTACTATGACTGGACTGAGGAGAATTTCACTGTGATGAGAACAATCTAATCCTGCCTATCACACCCTTTCTTCAGGGTAGATGAAAAATTATACATAGTATGTGTCCATCAAGGTGTTCCATAAATTAGAAGCCTAACCTATATTTATTCACACCTTTCAAAGGTTGCATCACTACTTTACCTTTATTCCCATCCATATAGATATAATCGAGGGTATAATGAACTCTACTACACACAGATAATCATCATAAGTATTTTCAATACTAATGTAATTTATCACATGTTAGTACCAATAGGTACATAACACATCATAAACAATCTTATTAAAAACACTTCTATTCAACAAAGGAAACTCTCAACATATTTCCAGTATCTAAGTAGGTCCTCATGTTCCTTCATTCATCATAACCTTCTGATCAATTTAAGATTTAGAAACATTGTGTAATGAATGGCTATCAGGAAACAATATGGAAATCTGATTCAGCAGCAGTGGATGGATACTTTTTCAAGTTGAATAAAGATAAATATCATTCTGAAAATGGATACCATAAAGTGGGTAGGATATAATTAAAAGAACATGTCTGCTGCAATAATATGATATGACAGCAAACTAGTCATACACAGCAGCAGGTACTTTATTTCAGTATCAAGTTCTACTTACTGATGGAGGTTTTATTTTGCATATTCCTGTATTTTCTGCAATAGGTCGTATTTTTGCGATGTAAGCTAATGGATCCTGAAATTCTTCCTCTGTTGGGTAGAACACTGGAGCTTCTGGCGGAATTTCGAATTTGAATGTTTCCTTTTTACACTGTGAATTATTGAAGTGTTCATTGTTTTTCACTGGGGAATTTTTAGAACTTCCTGGATTACTCTTAATGCCATTACTACCATTGATTTGCTTTTCCACGTTTGTAGTCATTTTGACGTAATTTTACATCATAGTTCTGAAACCCGATTATTTCAGTTTAACGTGGCCACACTTTTTTCTTGCACTTCCGATTATTGTTAGAAATTGGGCCTGACATTTTCAATCACATATTTGGGACGTAACACGGAAAAGTACTTTCGCGAACCAAGTACAGAGTTTACCTGATTAATTTAAACAGCCTATTTTTGTTGAAAAGTACTTCGGCACTGTGCATTTCATCTTTCACGAAGGCTGTTAAGTCACTGATAAATAGAACAAAAAGACACTGCAGAATTGAGAGATTGTCAAAAACATTTCCAAATATAATTTTTTTGTTACACTGGATCTCGCAAAATTAAACCCATTTCATACCATCTATAAACCCCCACCAGCTATCGATTGTATGAATAGTATGCAACAAAGATGGAACAGAGAATATCAACAAGAAAATCTACTATTCAATTCACCGGATAACTGAGTCACTATATATTAATTAATATTTCTACACAGTCGATTATAAATCGTTTTTCTTTTGATGTAAACACCACACAGTCACGTCACAATCGAAGATCACCCCATTTTTAGGTTAGAACCCTACCAGTTCCATTCTACAAACCAACTCTCGACCATACTTGTTTTTGAAGGGAAGAGAGGTACGTGATCCACAGCGGACCATTTTCGTTTTGTACATCTCCACACGGTCAATAAAGGTGAAACTTTCGAGTGAGCTACTCTTGGAAATGACGATACGATTAGTTTTCCCTACTCGACTCATTCGACCAACCAAACCGCGAGAAAAGCGCACCAAATTCAAATCTCCACCATAATTTTCACCGAAACTAACTTGTAAAATCGTCAAGATTATATCGTACGAATTTCAATTTGAATCATAATCCTGATAGAGAAGTAATGTTGATATCAACGCCCAATATGCATTGGAAGTTTGCCATTTCAGTCACTAAAATATAGTTTGTGAAACGAATTAATCGAAGGCTGAGAATTGAAACAACTGATTATCGAAACATTATTGGAATATTCATCGGTTTATACAACACGGAGTACATTGATGATTAAACAGCCTATATCAGCTGTGAATGGAGATTTGTAAAACAAAATATTTCTCATTTTGCTCATCATGAATGTGGTGCCACCTAGCCCCTGAGCTACCAAACTATGCCTGTGCAGGTATGTGCAGTATGTGCACCATGGCCTAGGCTGCACTGAGTTGCACTATGCATTGAAGTTATGATTTCGTAGGAATATTAAAACCTCCATAGGTAGGAATTCCTACGAATAGGAGAACGCTTACCAATCCATAGGTATTAACACGAATAGGTACGTAATAGGATGCCTATGAAAAAAAAATACCTATTCTTAGGTATACCTGGGGATGTCACACATTATTGGCGGACATGCAGATTCCTACGAACAGTCACGTCCTTGAGTAAATGTCAGAGCAGAGGTAGGTAAGCCGATAGGTAACTTATCTCTGTAGTTGGTAACTTATCTCTCTCTCTATATGTATAGATGTTCAGCTGTAGTGCTTCAATAGTTTGTCAACAGATGGCAGATGATACTAAAAAATCATTATGAGCTAATTCGTGAATTATATAAGCCCTTTGGTGCGAATTTCTAATTGAAAGAGCACGTGACCAAAAGATACTGAAACAATGAAGCGTGTTCTGCTATTTTTTCGTGTCCTCCTCCAGTGTCTTTTCCAAAAATTCCATAGAAAAATAAAACGAAAATTATTATTAAATATTTAATCATAATTATGATGGACGGGTAATCATTAACGCTGTTCCATTCGTCTATTCAGAAATAAATCTTATTTTTATATTATTTACAACTGAATTACATTATCATGTTATATATGGCATTGTTTAACAATATCACGGTACTCTTCAGTACCATATTCTTTATCAACCAATTTTCGCATTATTCAGTACTTCTATATGGATCAACGAAAGATTGAAGACTCCTTGAATCCATATAATAAGTATTTTTTTTCAATTGGAATGTTACATTCTTAGAATATGAACAAAACAATATTGATATATTATTGAGTATACTATTGAATAGATTATTGAATATAAAAGGATTTCGTCAGATTTGCTTCTAAAGCCAAGAATTTACTCTTAGCCAAACAGGGTGTTTCAAAATGCATATGCCAACATTTGTTTGTTGTTTTTTAGTTGAAAGGTCGTCAGTACTGAGAAATAGAACATTTCTTTCGTAGAAATTTTAAAAATAATAATTCAACAAAGCAAAAAAATATGAGATTTTTCATTATCAGTTCTCTATCCGCGGTGCCAATTTGAAACGCCCTATATTGACTCCATCATCGAAAAATGGAAAATGTGTGTTTTTCATAGACATATCTCATGTTCATACATTATATGAATAGGATCTAATCTTGAGCGGGCTTATCTTCGAGCCAAGGCCTGAAAATCGGTAAAGTCGACGGGTAATGTGTTCCAGATTTATATCCGCCTTCTTCGTCTTCGTCCGCCGATCGCAGTGGGTAAGTCGCCATCATAATGGGCAGCTGCAGTTTCACTTCTTTCTGCAGACTCTTAGGCTCGATCACGAACTGAAACACGCCATCGAGAAAAAATACTTAGCTAGCTCTATTTCTGAAATATTTGTCTTATTAACTGCCGGGCCTTATGAAACGCCGGGTCGTATTAAACGCCGGACCTTTTTAAGCGCCGGGCCTCGTTAAACGCCGGTCTTTATTGAGGATACTCACGAAAACATCGTAATTGATTTTTATGAGATGACACCCCATGAGGTTGGTCGGCGGCAGAGGAGGGATGTACAGCTGCTCGTTGACCCACTCGTCTTTCTCTCCGGGCCTTATTTTCCCTCTGGAAAGCGAGGCGAGCTCGCGTTTCTCAGATTGCACCACTTTCCCCCTGGCCATGTAAGTTATGCTTTCGGTCAACGCCGCCCTCGTGCCTTTGATGGTGACTCTGCTCCTGTTGGTACAGATGGGAATATTTCACTTTGAGTCATGCATACAAGGTGTCTCCGAAAATGGAGCGATAAAAATCAAATTGCCAAAATTATCCAATGAGATACAAAATCTAATCGTGCAACAACAACATCGAACAACATTGTTTCAAAAGTCACCTTCCCTGATTGGTTCCTAATTTCCCTAATTGTCTGCCTTCACGCATAAAAAGAGTATCACAATTTCCTCCACCTTCAAACAATAGGTGAAAGATTATCTTCTGGGTGGTTGTTTCTACTCCACCGATGAGTATTTTGAGAGCTCATAAGTGCTACTTATCGACTTGTATTATCTCTGAGCCTGAAGGGCTTCTAGAGCATCATGTCTTCGTGTGGTGTTACTGGTTTTGGAACAAGCAACGACTGTAAACAGTTATTGTCTGTCTGTGTGGTCACACTATCACTTGGGACATACCTGGTTTCCCAGGTGTTGACAAGTGTGACAATTTCGAAACTTTCAAATTGGAAATTCCATTTGTGCCTTTGAACCACCTACCTGTTGGTGATGCTGGCCGACACGCCGATGCTCTCCCCCGGCACGTACCCGCCCCTGTCGAGGGTGACTTTGCAAAGTACCGCGCCCGAGCCGACGCAGCTGACGCCGAACTTGTGCTCGACCTCGCACCTGAAGGTTTCCTGACTCGAAAGGTTCTGGATTAGACGGGGGTGTAAGAAAAAGAAGATTAGAAACGAGAAGAGGAGAATACAGAATAGTAGAGAGTGGAGTGGAAAGATGAAAGATAGACTCTCCGGAAGAGTATAGAAATTCTTCAGGGTGGTCCAGCGATGATTCATTTCACCGAAAAATAACTGGACATAGTGGACATCCATTGTTTCATTTCCTTCAAAGGATATGCACTGAATGAATCATAATAACAACGTTCACACGATCTTCAAGTGACGGCTTTTGTTCTGAACTTTCAGCCACATTCATCTCGTAAACGAAGCTTCCAATCAATGTTTTACAAGAGTGCATGTTTTGAATTAAACACGAAATTCGTAATGAGTCGCTTTGAAAAAATATCCAGTGATATAGAAAATAGGACGGATTTTGACGAATTTTGACAAGACTGGAGGCTGCGAGACGAGACTCGAGACAAGACTTCATATTTCAGAGACGAGACGAGACTTGGAAGTCTCGTCTCGTTGGTGTCGTGTGAATCACTAGTGAAGGACCCTGTACATTGAACTCTGAATAGCACTCACCCCTAGTATCGCCGGTTCCAAATTCAGGTCTACGGGGTTCATGACGATGAAAACCTGTTGGTTCTTGTGCGTCAGGCCGTTGGGTTCTCTGAGAGCAGTCTTGCAGAAATACTGGACCCAACCGTGCTTGCCGAGGAAAGTGGATGGGAGACCCAGAGGTAAGCCCAGTTTGAACGGGAAACTGTGGATCCCCGGCGATAGAATCGAGGGACCCTGACCTGAAACAAGATTCTTCCTTTCTCGACCTGCATTTTTTTTATTTTTGGAAGGATTCATGCTGTCTGGAGTGCAGGAAATGAGCTGGGTGCAAAATGTGGCAATAAATTAGCTGCGTTCGACAGACGCGTACCGACACATAGAACTGTAAAATTGTCTTTGATGGTATTTTGACAACAACGTTTGTATTGAGTGTATGTGATTTCAAACCGATTTTTGAAAAATGATAATTCTGTGCTATAGTACTCAATGAGGGTTCCTGGAAAATGTGGACAAATCTGGAATATTCTCATTTTCAAGGACTACTAATATTTGCGGAAGGGGTGCAAAATTCAAAAACGACTATTGAACAATTTTTTTCGTAGGATTTCGTATCTCATGTACTCATGTAAGGTGGCAGTTATTCAATAGCAGATTTGAAATTCTTCGCTTTTTCCATAAGCCTCATATTAAAATTTAAAGAGTTGTACCTCCTACAGGAAGGTGTCTGTAGGTCAACCAAAAACCAATTTGGTTGACTGAAGTTGAAAAACTTATTACGAGGATCCATATTCTCGTCTTGAAATATGGACAACAAAAGTGATTGATTCAAGAAAATATTCCAATTATAACACAAATAAAATGCTGGAAAATATACAGTCTGTCTGCTTGGCATATGTCGATTTTTTTGAGTTTGTGAGCCTTATAGTGATTTTTGAAACATCGACCTCTTCAGCAAACAAATAGTAGGCGTTGAAAATTCGAATATCTCAGATTTGTCCACATTTTCGTAGAAAGCTCGATGATAACTATATAAGAGATTTTTTGTTTTCGAAAATCAGTCAATGGGTCTTTTGGAGGGATTTGGATGGGATTTACTTCCAAGTTTCGAATTATTGCCATTTTTTGTATTCCAGATAACATGAAATTTTCTATACCTGGTTCTCCCAATAGCCTCATTCGAAAATCTATGTAGTTCTCTCTATCGTATACCCGTTCTTGTCTGGGAGTTCTAACCCTAACAACTCCTTCTCCAACAACGTGGAAATGGAGGCCTGGAATACAAGAAAATATTCAGTATTACCACCGAAAATGGAATTTGCATGGAACATTTGAGTGCTAGTTCAATACTCAACTTTCAATGCCGCTCAAACTTCAACGTCGATTCAATGCAAATATATGACTTTATTATATCGTCGATTAATTATTATTTATCAATGGGTAACCAATTTGTCCGAGAACAGAACAAATATTTAAATTCACAATTTTATATTTAGGTTTTAGCTTTGCTGTTAACCTGAGCGTAATAAATTGGCATTATTTGATTTCGTACGTAAAAAAACATTACATTCTAATGGACGATATAATAGATAGGTAACCGTTCATCAGTTGAACATATAGATATTTCGATACTCTATTACTTGAAACAAAAACTCGATGAAAACATTGAAATTTTCAGAAATGAGAAAAGAGAACGAATATCTAGAGTTCTGATGGAAACTATCCACCCTGGAATACTTTTTAAAAGAATGATATTCAGGAAAAACCAACGTTTCGTCGTGTTAAATTACCCTATATTTATACCCTATATTTATGTTACATCATCAGATAGAATTCATCATGAGAAATTCGACCATATCGTAGTCTTTGGAGTGAATAACAAACTTTTTTTATGCTTGAGTGTACCCTTGAACATTATTATTCCAAAATGAGTTGTTCGAGGGATGACGGTTTTCATTGGAATGTACTGTATAACAATAATGTATGATGATCAGAAAAAACTCTATGCTGAACCTTCGAGTTATTTATTGATGCCGAACTGGAAATTAAATAGTGCAAAAAATAATTAGCTCTGAAGAATGATAATTATTCTACTTTTATATATTATTATTCGATAAATAATATAGTTGTACGGATAAAATGGAATAATATTATTGAAGACTAGTGTTGCATGAAGAGGAAATTGTAAAGGTACCCACACGAAATCAGTGTTATTGGAAAACAATAATTACCTGAATCAAAACGAAGGTACATTATCGAAGTGTAGGCCAGTATTTTTACATTCACATTTGATAGGTTATGGTATCAACTGGAATATCCAAACAAAAATACAAAGATTTAGGTTTGTATGGTTTCAAAACCGAACCGTTTGAAGGTCGGTTTCCTTGTAGAGCTTCTTTATGTCTGATTCAACGCTATTGAGCATTGCTATGTCTTAATGCATCAATTCAGACAGTACTTCAGATGGCTACAATATTCGATGCGAAACTATTATCATCTTATTATTTGTTCAAGCGAAAGTATTTCCCTGTGAAACTTTGGCTTTCCACAATTTTTCCTGACCATTATGCAATGTATGCCTTGACGTACTTATTGTTATTATTTACTCTGCATAACTACTATTATCATCTGTTATTTATGTAATTGAGTTCAATAATGAAATGCCTTGAAGATATGTCAAGTGAGATCGGTGAATTATTGTCCTAAGATCGAAATACTCATCAAACCCAACATGCAGTTTGTTGACATTCTGTATGTGTGTTATTACTTTCCTTTCCTCCATATTAGGAGTTGAACTTCTAACTGAATGATGGTTTCTGTTGCCTGCAGTCATAGAGATCTCTCTATCGATGAGATCAATGTTTTCCAATTTTTGGCCTACTATCCACTGTTCGATCTAGTCAGATTCACAGTCTTTTCGAATACCAAAAGTTCTGCTGGTAATCAGAAGAAACGATTTTTGATGATAATAATCACACAAGAGCATCACAACAGCGACTGATAGGTCAGATTCATGTAGAGCAAGAAGATTAAGATAATAAAAGCAAAAACCGTGCATGTGGTTCCATTCAAACTAATTATCTTTATATTATAGTTTGGCACTGTTTTTTGGGATATGATCTCGATAAGCACATATTACGGTGGAATTCAAGGTGGGATAAATTGATTAACATTCCGCAGCATCCTTCGGCTGTCTATAAAAGGACATATTCGTAACGAAGAGCGCGAGATGAACCCGAAGCGAGTGACATTTCAGCCGAGCCTAATATAATATTCTTACCGAGTGCAGGTGTCTCATCCTGTAGTTCAATTAGGACCCTGCCAGACAAAAACTGTCCCGGGAAGTAGAGTAACGACGTGTTATCGAATAGGATGAGGAATTTCAGGAGTTTTCTGGGCATTGTTCGTTACACATCGAGAACGTTCACTTGTTGTTTTATGGTCGGGCGCTATGCACTGCGAGCGAGACAGCGTCTTCGTCATGGTGTAGGTAGGTGGATACGATACTCACTGCTACTTTCATTAAGCAAAGGTGAGGGAAATCCAAGGCCCATGCTCCCAGCACGGTATTCGGCATACCGGGTGGCCCAGAACGGTTTCTCAACGTACCTCAGCTCGTGAACCAAGAGGAAAAAACTATTCGTAGATGAAGATCCTGACCGTCTTGGCTCTCTTCATTCTGGAAACTGTCTTGTGAGACAACATATTATATTATGGAGTTTGAAATCGTCTCTTCTCATTATTTCACACGGTTCACTCAGTTCCGAGATCAAAGAATCATTTATATGTATAATCACTTGCCAATCGACGTCAAAATAATTTTTGAGAGATTTTTAGGAAAAAACATAAAAAGGATGCTGTATGAAAGGCAGTATTATATTTTATAAGGATTTTTTGACGATGATAGAATGATTGTCTGATTCTTTACTTACTTATTTCATTCTTTGAACGTCCTTTCTATGTATTTCGTTCAATATTTTATATATTTCATTTGTACATGTATTTGAAGCTTCGTCAACAAGATCATTGGACTATAAAGTATATTTATTACTATTATTTTGTAGAGAAAGTCGATGTCAATTAACTTTTCTAGGTTTTTGGGGGATTTTCTCTCCTTATTTCGGGAAATATATCAATATATTTGAAGTGAAATTTTTCAAAAAAAATAGGAGTCACTGACAAATAGAGAATTTCTCTTTTAGGTATCTGAAGGTCAAATTTCAAGCGCAGTGACATTTTGAGGCAGATCACAAATCTATCCTTACTACAAATATTCTGGAATAATTATTATAATTTACATTTTTATTTTTCAAAACGCGAAGAGAAAATCCCGAAAAATCCAGAAGAATTCAAATACTTCTGGTGTCTGTTGAAAAAGTTCTGAGACACCCGTCAACATTCATGCTCTTAATAGTTTCTTAAGAATTCAGAATGAAATGGCGAAACAATCCATATAAATGGCAGTTTTACATGATTTTTATCACTTTGTCACAAAAACTGTTTTTACGAAGGTGCATTTCTAGCCATATAAAGACATGCACCTCACTGTACCATTGGACATCCTGTCAGTTGAGGTTGCACTATTGCCAAGTTCTCGATTTTCAAAGCAGATAGATATAGATAACGTACCTACACAAACCTGAAATAAAAACAAAGATTTTTGTCAAGGGTGTTGGATGGAACAATGGAAATTGGAATTGGCATGGGAAAGGAAATTTTTTTATATTTTATACTCTCCCATCCCCTGGAAACGACCACATCTTGGCAATTCCTCATGGAACACCCCAAATATTTCCACTTTTTTGGATTCTGAGTCCGATCATATAGTTTTGAGACAAAACAAATAGGTAGTAATTTTGATTTGTCAGGAGCATTTTTATATCTGCTTGCTTTGCGTTGGACTTTGTTGGGAATTTGGAAACATTGAATTCTCAAATCCAACAACCCTGCCAAGTTCAAATCTCATACCCTCGGAGCTCTGAAATCATTACTGGTAAAAAAAAGTTGACACCTGGTATTTCCGATATCTAAGTCAGAGACTGAAATATGGCAACATGGGAGTTCAGTAATGCACATGGGCGTTGTCAGAATTTCAATGAGGCTTTGTTTACTATGATGTGGTTGCGATGATGGTTTGTTTGTCCCATACTAGGTGGGTAGGAGTCATAGTGTATAGTGAATAGAATGAGACACGAGATTAAATGACAAATACCTATTTCATAAGAGCTGAAGAACATTTTGGTTTCCGAGCTTTTTTTAAACACAAAATGTAATTCCGATTCAAAGAATTTTGGACGAATCTACATTCATTGGACTTCTTTTTAATGTTCTGAATCTAAAGATTTCGTAAAGTAGTACATTCACAAGAATTATTCAATGATGTTAACGACCACCTTCATCGAATTTCCAGGAAACCTGAAACCCAAATAATGTGAGATCCATGTGGTAATCTAGTTTTGAAATAACAAATGGGACACAAATGCGAACTACATTCGCTCCGTAGTTTGCACCCAACGAAAAATACCTATCTACCTACTCACTAAACGATATTATTGACCGTTGTCTGATTGTCTGATTATACGGGGTGTATCTGAAATGTCAGCACAAAATGATACCACAGATTCCCGAGGCCAAAATGATATTATTCAACTAAATCAGCTGTATAGAGATGCTTCGTCTATCCAAAACAGGTTGTAAGAATTGAATATGTATTCTTATCGGATTTTTTGGAATGAATAATTTTTCGCTAGACTAGAGAAGTTTCTGATGATGAAACCAAGGATCTTGAATCAACTTTTGACAATAGAGTCTATGTGATGAGAAAATGTGAATTTTGTATCGAAGACAATTCCAAAATCTGTAATTTTTGGTAGAACTCGATCATTTATGATGTAAGGAGAATCAATGGGTTTCCAGATGTAACGTGAAAATGTACCTTTTCCTCTAATTTTCAGTTCCGAGGTGAAGTTCATTGTGTATCAGGTGTTTTGATGATAGCTTTCAGTTTTAACAATTAAAGAGACACTCACACTGTATGTAATGTTTTTATTAATGTTTAAAAGTACATGGCACTTATATATTTAGAACATTCTTCCTCCAATGGTCTAGAGTGTAAAGTAGTCGTTTACCTGAAAATATCAAAACATATTAGTATAAAACAATAATGAAGTTGTTAAAGTAATCACCAGGACTAAGCTGCTTGATTCTTTATCAGTATAGTAGGCTTAGGGTGGAAAGATGTCCTGGTTTTGGCACTTCATGGTTTCATCTGAAAAGAAATGAGTAATTAGTAAATGTGAAAACAGTTTCGAATGGTAGATTTATTATTTAGGTTCGACAATTTATAGGAAATTTCACTACGTACCCTGTATTATTATGGTCTAAGACGTATTTGGAGATTATTGTTTTCATATTGGTATTCAATAACAATTGTTGATTTATTTACATTATTGTATTTTGACATTTTTGAAACTTACGTCTCAAAATACACAGAAACAATTGGGTCATTCCAGAAACACCCTGTATAGATGAGCGATTATTGACAAAATTACTTTCGTAATAAAATGCCAGAGAATTGAAGATGGTTTCCTTCGAGAAGATTTATTGTAGACGAAGTGCAAACATTTGAGCTCTCTGCTGATTTCTGGACAATGCTCTTTCTTTCCACAGCGCAGATCGATCGTTTTATTAATGAATGTTCAAGACTATATTAATATTTGTCAATAATTACGAGCTTTCAGCAAGATGTCTATTCAACGACATGGAAAACTGTGACATTTAAATGTCATCGTAGCATTAGCGGACAGTGACGGTATTTAGCGACATTATTTCGATACTCTATTTCATGCCTTGCTAGGTTCAACTATTTTGACATATCTAGCTACTTATAAATACCGCAGATGAAGATAAACCGTCTCAGCTCTATCACAATAGACATCAGTCAGAGAACTTCTTTTCATCAAAAATTTCTGAAATATATGCAACTTGCATATAAAACATAACTTGATCAGTATCTGAACAGTCATCACGAGAAAAGACAAACGAGGAGCTTTGTTTCGAAGAGACATCTTCAGACATATATAACTTGGATCTGAAATGCAACTCATGCCTGTAAGAGTATCTCATCACAAGTTTAATCATCGAGATCAAAATTGTGGCATTTCTGTGGTGAAACATGGAGCATCTGAAATGTAGCTGTGATTGAAGTGCTCAATCATATGTGATTATTTCAAAGTAATTGAACATAAAATATTTGAAAGTTGAAATTGCTGTTTGTTTTTGGTCACCGGGGATCCAATGATTGCGCGAAACTTCAACTGTATAGTATTCCTTCATTCCATTGCCATTTTCCGGTATCAAATTTTCGTTGGAAAAAGTTGATAGCAATGATAAATGTCCAATAACGGTTCCTTTTCATTTCGTTCCCTACGAGAATATCGTTTTAATTCAGAAAAATACATTTTCGCTACGTTTCATTCAATTATTATAAATGAGCTCCTCATTCAATCCAAGAAACTAAAAACCATTCTGTGAGAGTGAATTTACATAAAGAAGTGGGTATCTATATATCGTGATCCTCTTATCGGTGTGAAGTGATATAAAATAATTTCCAAGAAAAAACATAAAGGAGGGAGAAACCTTCCCTTTTCGTTATTTTTCAAGCAAAAAGGGGTGTACAGTATATAGAAAGACAGGAATGACAGGGTGCCTAGTACGGCACTCCTCGTGGTCTGAATAGTAATGATATTCTTTAGCGGGCTGCCGGAGTGGCTACAACAATAACCAGCCGGATCATTGATTCCACTTTTCGTAAACTCATATCATGCGCTTGCTATCATTCCGGATTTTTATTCGCCCCTGGGTTTTTGACCTCACGAACCCGAATTTCACAATAAGAAAGGGTACAAATCTTTATTTCCCGAGATAATCCAGGAACAAGTGTGAAAATTCGCCCCCTTTTTTCAGACATATTTTTTTTTCATCTGTGGACAACACGAAAGGGAAACCAGCGGTGGAATTTTGGGAGAGAAGGAAGATGTTGGAATTTTTCTTGAAAGTTTGGAGGTTGTAAGCATCTGGAAAGACTTCACTAGGCAAAGAATTCCATAACTTTGCCGTTCTATTGATGAATGATGCTTGGTATAGCGATGTTCGACAGGTCTCGAGCCTGACAGTGTAGGGGTGACCAGCCTGAGCTCGTCTGGTTTGTCTACTAGGAATCGCGCATGGTGGCATAATGGATGATATATCCGTTGAGCACCGACCGTGAAAGTACCTATAAAAAAGGCATAGATCGCCGACCTTTCTACGATGATCTAGAGAGGTCAATGATTTGGTGAGTGTTGTATCATCGACTAGGCGAATAGCGCTCTTCTGAATTGAATCTAAGAGCTTTAGCGTATGTTTGAAGGCTGAGTTCCAAACATGTGAACAGTACTCCAGGACAGGTCGAATTTGTGCTTTGTAGATCATAAGCAGTTGCTGGGATGTGAAGTATCTCTTCGCACGGAACAGAAAACCGAGTTTTTGTGAAGCAGTCTTCGCGATGGACCTCACATGATCGTCCCATGAGAGAGCACTGTTGGTGGTGACACCCAGCATGGATATTGACGACCTCATAGGAACAGTGGTGGTACCCGACATCATCAAATTGGGCATTGTGTGATCAGCCTTCTTGGTGAACATGCAAGCTTGAGTTTTAGTTGCATTGAACTGTACTAGATTCTCCGATCCCCATTTCAGAATTCTTGTCAGATCCTCATTTAAAGCACCAACCTGTCTTCGCCTTGCACCTCTGGCCTCGTTGGATGATATAGGGGCTCTAGAGGAAAAGGCGGAATGAAGTGTACTATCATCCGCAAAGCTATGAACTGGGCTGGAGGTCACATTCAACGAATCATTGATGTGGAGCAAGAACAAAGTTGGTGCCAAGACAGAGCCTTGTGGAACACCAGCATTGATCGTCATTGTATCAGACGAGACCCCGTCTACCACCCCGTAGAGTGATCTATCTGCAAGAAAACTCGATAGTAAAAGACACAGTTGGGGCAGCAAACCATATGACATAGACATTGGATAGACATCAAACCAATTGGCTTTCCATTTCTCAGACAAGATATTTTTCGTATCAGCATAATACACTCAAGCAGTCAATAAAAGAGGAAGAACATCCTCGAAGAAGTTGAATTGATTTCGTTCGCAATGATTGTGATACAAAAAATGAACGTACCACTTAATCTTCCCAACATCATCCTTCGCCAATAAGTTGCTAGGATATCACAAATAATGTCAATTTTAGTTACCATTGAAGAATTCAAGAAAATCTATTAAACAGGTACCGATATATTTATTCACCTAATTGCACAGTTTTGCGCATCACTGTATATTAGGAATGCATATTTATTTCGTGGGTTTGGCCATTGGTTTGGCGTTCTTAACACGGCGATTATTGCACCTCATAAGATGCATTTTATGAGAAGACACGAAATGGGAAATAAAAGCGCTTTATAGCTAGCAAATTGTTATTTTTATGGGATGAAAACCTTCCCTAATTTATATGCATATTGAGATAGACACTTGATACCCTTGTCAATGTAGCTTTCGAGCATTTGTTGATAGCATCTTATGTTTCTATCTGGTCGTAAAAACGGGATCATTTTATTCTCCGATATTTCTGTGAAACATGTTCCGGAAACGAATCGAACCAGTTGAGTGCCAACGAAAATGTACTTTTCATGGGCCTCAAAGTACGTGCGAAAAGTTGTACTTTACTGCCAGCAATCTCGTGAACTTCATAAAGATGGATTCTTCAATAATAATAATGATAATAATAATAATAATACTTTATTCAATATGCCATATTACAAATAAAAAAAATCGTTTTCTGGTGAGTTTGAAAGAACGGGCAATTGAAAAGGTCTACATTCACCGCCATATAACACAAGGTATAATGGAGGTGATTTTCAATATCCTCATTTTCACTTCACTCATATTATTCCTATCAAAGGCGTCCAGGTGGTCAAGCGACATCGTAGTAATCACGAGGTCGTGGGTTCGATTCCTGGCTGGCCGTTGGATTTGGGTTTTTTTTCTAAGCGCTGTACAATGTATATCATGAAGTTCTACCTAGAACTATCTCAAATGCACAGTGGTTTGGATTCCACTTGTATAAACTGTAGATCCCCGTCTCCTTCACTCGCAAAAGCCCTTCGGGGCTTCTGAGGGTTGTTTCTGCAACTAAGGAGATGAGTAACAATAAAAATAACAGTTGTTATTGTCGAAAGTTGTATTTCGGTCTGATATGCTTTATATAATACGATCTGTCCTTATATTGAACTTGGTTCAACTCGTACCCTTTCAATACTTCTCAAGATCCCATCAATGTTTTTTGTCGAGAAGAAACATAATATTCAACACCTTTTGACTCGAAAGCGAAGTATTTTGAGGCCCCACATTCCGGGGACCATTCATTGTATTCATAGTTTTCTCTACTACCAATGGCATCGGTTGCAGGTGGGTGTCGAATTTTAATGAATCTCCCAGAAACGTCGTCGAAAATGTGTCCACCCCGGTTGGAATTATTTTACGGCACTTGCCTTTTTCGGGTAAGTTGTCCTTCTTTGAGGCGATTAAGGTCCACGGAGGCCAGACTTTTTCTCTGATCAGTCTGCTCGCATGGGTCAAAGTACACTATTGTAGATTTAATGGCATATTTTGTAATCGAGAAGTTCCGAGGTTTTTGATCTTTGGGAGATTCGGCGAAGCCTAGCCATGTCGCTATTGTCGCTAATGGCTTCCTCGACAAATGGTTCGAGGATGTTTTTTTATTATTTTATTCTCGTTGTATTTTTCATCCCGTTTCCTTCTTCATCGAAAATGTACGGGGTGAGATTTGAGTATGTTAGAGTCAGTGTCAAGAAGATAATTCCGTAATCAACTTACCCATGTACAGTGTATTCAAAAATCATAAATTATTCATCAATCTTAATGAATATACTGTATAACAAGTGATGAAAACAAAACATCGTGGACAGTACAGCTGTCATTTCCATCAGCGAGCTTTTGAAAAGTTGCTGTGAAGAAGTGAGATCGAGACTTAGTATTGATATGGAATAAAAATAAAATTGGAAATCTCGCAAATTATAATGGTGATTAAATTTTCAGTCTCATGTGAACGGCCCTTTAGTATCCCATATCCTTCCCCATCAAACCAAAACTGTACCTATCAATGTTTTCGATCAACCCTTGACCGACAATCTCATGTGGAACACATTACATATATTTTTCAGTGTTTCTTCAAGATCTGACCTTCAGCAAGGTAAGTTTTGAATGAGAGCAGACGACCATTCTATATATTTTGAACCAAAAGTTGGTAGGTATATCTTTGAGCTAGGGTAGAACTTTGCCAAAAATTTGGACTTGAATGTAATACATAGATTTTCATAAATATATTTTTCTACTCCATCGAATTTTTCAATTGAATGAACTGCGCTCGATTCGATTTCCATCATCAATATGAAGCCTCTTCTATTATGTAATTTCTACAGTCATCAATCCATTTGGATAATAAACCTCAAGTACTCACTTGGAGGAAGCACTGATGATGACTTCAACACGTGATATACCGCCAGAAATTCATATCTTTCGCGCTTTGAATTTTGAGCTGAAGGTATTTCAAAAAGATTATAGTGAATATTTCGACGAATTCCCTAATCGATCTTGTGATATGAAAATTCTCGAGTAAAGTCGGGATGATTATGACCGCGTGTCTTAGAGCTCAATTCATTATAAATTCAATACCTGGTAACTCCATGTTTGTACGTTTGTTCGAGATTTTGTGATTTTTTTCGCAATGGCTATGATCTTCTGAACTCCAAAAATTTCGCTTCAGAAATTTTTGGAGTTATTTGTGAGGAATGTTCATAAAACTGTCTGAATGGATGACTGTGATTTCAATATTGGCGAGTTGGTGAATTCCAGTGAAAATCTTGGGATCATTTCTGCAACTCAGGTCTACTGAAGATATCAACTGAATCTGCAAGATAAAGCTGTGTATTTTGCGCATATATTTTTTGGAATTCGATGTTATCTATTTCATTATCTTACCCTATCGACTAATCATTCGATTGCCTATCAATCAGACTGATGCTGAACGATCTACACAATCACCATGCACGAGTCGAATGGTGTTTGCATGACTACCAGAGAGTGGCGAATGAATCTTTACCAGGGCAGCAATGCGGTTACTAGACACGCTTAATATACTAAAGGCTGACATAATGAACGTAAGATGGAACAGAAGCAACAATAAACGCCCTCAACACCTCGTGATGGATAGCATAAAAGTAATATAGTAGACAAATGGACTGGATCGCGAATACCGTGACATTAGTGGCGCAGACGGAAATATCTACCCTCTGCTAGTTTTCCAACTATCACATAGGCTCTAAACCAGTTTGTTCATGTGTAATATTGTACTGTATTATCATTGGGATTATTTTAATGGGTAAATAAACTAAACTAAACTGACTAAACTGAACCAATTCACGCTGGGTCTGTCGTGGTAGGTTTATCGATTGAACTGAACTAAGAATTGGGAATTAACAATTGACAATCATATATGTGTTTATATTGTTACAACGAATGAGAAAATTAGGTACAAGTTTCGGGACTGATTCTGTTGAAAACTATTGTGTATCATTCAAAGCTGAGGACTTCATAATGTTCGACCTAAAAAGTGAAAATGGGTTCACCTTCCTTTTCTTTCGATTTCGAGAAGAGAGAAATAAAATAATTTTTTGCTTCCTGCAAGGTCATTGAGATTCCCAAAGGAGGAAAAACTCCATATTTTTTTTCTGTTATCAATAGAGAGAAATCCTTGAAGTGGCATGCAAACAAGGGCGTCAGGTACCCTCATGTCGATTTCGGAGGCCCTAAGACAGTTTTGATTTTTTTCGACGGGTGGCCTTGATTTTTTTTAGATTTCGACAAGAAAAATAGAATCGTCCGAAAATCAGTACACAAGGTGTTTTTGACGTCCTGAACTAAACTGAAGTCTTTCCTGATGCTCACAACCTCCAAACTTTCAAGGAAAATTCCACCGCTGGCTAACACGACGTTTCCCGAAAATTTTTCTCGGGTTGTCACGAAATAGAAAAAGCTTGTGCCAGTCCTAGATGAGTTATTCACTTTGATATGGAAGTTTTTTGTGTTGCGAAAAATTCAAACTGCCATTTCAGGATTCCGAGCCTTTGCCTTCCGCGCGCGCCCCTGGCGGCACTTATTGGTGTCGAAGGGCAATGAGAGAGAAGTGTATTGTTTTGAGTTGGAGGGTGAAAAGGCAAGTCGGCAGGGCTTAAGCACCGACAGGAGTTGGAGTTAGGAGTTATCGATATGTTGGTATGAGGCATTTCGAGATTGAAGTAGATTGCTTCTTTGTTCGAGCATAATTTGTGAGTTCACTGAATTACCACTATTGCTACGCGAATATCTTCATATACCTGAAGTATGCACGAACAGAATTATGGGGTGATATGTATACAGGGTGACCGTTTTTCGAGCTCTACAAGATTGGTTAAATTATGGCAAAGATCTGAAAGATCTGGAAATGCAAAAATCCAATATGGCGCCCATGAGAAAAACCAAAGTATCAAGAACACGTTGGAAAATACGATGACCGATTTAGATTCCTCGTAAACATACCTCGAGAACGTCTAGTTCTTATGGTTTCCAATTGGAAAAATAAAAACGAAAATTACAAATTTCTGTCTTTTTCTTTATGATCCGGGAACCAAAGATGACGAATCAATTTTTTCTCCTGCAAAAATGGGCACCAACTATACAGGGTGTCTCGGGAGACTGAATGCTACTTTTATCACATGGTGTTTGCGAACTATTCATCAAAAATCATCTTCAGGGGGCCGCGTGGCTGATCCATAATTATTCAAACTTATTTTCTAGTTTTATTCAAGCTTGTGAAGTTTGTTAGGCTAATTACGCAATTTTGGTCCTCAGAAATCGTCAGGCATATGAATTTGTAACAGCCTGTAGTGCATTGAAATATTTCTTCTATTACATGGTTTGCCTTTATATTTGGAGCTATTCAGTGGATCTACTCCAATTCCGTCCTATACGCACTTGAATCAGGTCATAGCGGTAATTTCCGCACGTACCTGTGAAGATGCAAATCTTTTATGTCTCGTTATCAAGAAATGTGGTGGATCGTTAGAATTGTGAGGGTTTTAGATTTCTACTTGCGGTTGCTGAGAAACCGATTTTTATTCAAACGCTATCGGAATAATATTATTACCATTCCTTCCTCGCATCAGTGGGAGCTGTTCTTGGTCGGTGTAATTAAATTCTCACCCTTCTACCCTTCTTCATCTGATTAACCCCTTTTTTAACAGTGCTACAGTGCTAATTCCCTTCGTTCATTAACTTCGACAAGGTTTTTGAATATCTGATGACAAATATCATCGATAGATTATATTCTACAGAGAGGAACATTTTGTGTTTCATTCTCATATCAAGATACTTTCATTGGATTTTTGAAGCTCTTTGAAGGAATTCCTATGGTATATAATCAGAGGATCCGTTGAGCTATAGCTACATATTTCTGATTTCTGTGAGGTCTTTTTCATGGAGGTACTTTCCAATGACTTCAGTAACATTTTCTAGTACTTTTGTTCGAATTCCCCAATTTCATGAAATTGTTATCTCTACTATTCGGTTGTGTAGGGTATAAGGTTGAATGCAAACTGGTTTCATAGAATGCCTCACCTTTATTAGTTCCCAAAAATAATCACATTTGCAATGATTAGTGATCAGTGACATGAACTTGATGAATGTGTTCTACCTTGGTAGAGAAATACTTCTTCATGCATTGAAAAGGAGCATACAATGGTAGATTGTATATATGGCTTAAGATGAGATAACACTTTTTCCCATCGGTCCTCCTGTTGATTCTGAGGTCGTGGCTGCACCCGCATACTGCAGGACCGAAAACCGTCAACGGTTCTCTGCAAATTACTGACTTGTTGACACATCAACCAGATAAAGCGCGTGAAACGTCGTCCGATCTGGGCGCGAATCCTAGCAGGAATCCACAATGCGCTCCTCGTTGTGATGCAGGGGCATGATGAAACCGTAACCGAGACTTATAACTTTGTTTTCCATGTGGCCGATCCTTGTGATCCGGACTGGGGGTTGTGTGCTTTGATGAAATTGCATTCCTGTGCAGATTTCCGTGAGGAGGCGCGAGCCGTCTCTCTGGCCAGGGCCGGCGCCAGAGGTTGTGTCGGCAACGCTTTCACGACTTTCCTCATAGCGAGCAGCTGGTGCACTCGAACCTCTCACCGACTGCGATGTTGGCATCAATCAAAATGGTGTGCGTCGATTGTTCTCCAATATCAACATTTTCATAAGAAATATACATCTCTGGGGGGAGGGGGGGGGGGTACCGTTGTAGCCCCCCCTGGGTGCTAGTACTGAAGTACCGAATGGAACAGTCCTGCTCTGCGTGGAGCGCGGAGCAACAGTTACTTCTCTTCACTTCTCGCCGCATTTGTCGACGATTCGTCTCGGTGTTGGGGGGCGTGGCGACGCCGTCTCCGCTCCCACGGGCGCCCGTCGGGAGTCGGCGGCTGCCCGCTGCTCGTGCCGAGCCGATTCCCGTTCGCGGCGCCCGACTTCTGTCGACATACAGTGTGTCCACGATGGGGATGCACAGCATGGGGATCTCGGAAACGGTGGGTTGATTGGGAAAGAAGACGGTCTTGGAAAATTTCCAAAATCATTTTTAGTCACTGAGTTATATCGAACGAAGTAAATTTTTCAAAAATCTATTCATCGTTGTTCTTAGAGATAGAAAAAAACTGAAAATACTTCTTCAAAGCTAGTTTCGATTTCTCTCTCCGACGTTTCGTATTCGTGAAACCACCATTCTCAATGTTTTCGACTACGGTCCTCATTATGTTTTCATAAATTATACAAGCTATTTCCATTCTGGAAGCACCCACCCATGGTTTGAATGTGTTTAGACCTAGTTTCAAACATCATTAGTTTTTTTTTCGAAACTCAAAATCAAAAATATCGTCAATTCCACTTGTTTTAAAGAGAAGCGAGTCACCACCATAATATCAGGCTGGTCACCCCTACACTGTCAGGCTCGAGACCTGTCGAACATCGCTATACCGAGCATCATCCATCAAAAGAACGGCAAAGTTGTGGAATTCTTTGCCTAGTGAAGTCTTTCCTGATGCTTACAACCTCCAAAGTTTCAAGAAAAATTCCAACACCTTCCTTCTCTCCCGAAATTCCACCGCTGTGGCTAACACGATGTTCCTCGAACATCATAGGTTTCCCTTTCGTGTTGTCCACAGATAAAAAAAAAAATAATCCAGAATTATGCTCTTACATCCAGACATTTTTAATCGAATCATGTGTTTTCTATAAATTTTGACACTTATCTTCGAAACCACAATAGACATGATGAATGATTTCATTGAAATCAAGAGAAAACAAAAGAGTAAATAACAGATATAGTACGATTAGGTATCTCAGAAAATTGTTTCCTTGTACTTTTCTTTGAATTACGACTCATTTCCTTGGATGCTCCTCTTTTAAATTCATTGAATTGAAAATTTTTTCTTTGAATCCAGACTTTTTGCATTCAGACATCTTTTTGAATTTGTACTTATATGAGTTTAGAATTTTTCCCTCAAATGGCTGTTTTCTTCGAATGTTTTCCTTCGAATTCAATATTCATTTTTTCAATTCATGCTTTTTCGCATCGAATTCAGAATATATTGTTATTATTTAGCCGGCTCTAGACTGCTTTCTTCACTCACCCTCTTTATCTTTGGATCCAAACTTTTTTCGAATTTCTTTTGAATTATTACTTTGAACTCCGAATTCAGAATTGTTTTTATCGATTTTTTTCCATAATTTCAGACTTGTTTCATTTCAAAGAAAAATACTGAATTCAAAAAGTCTGAGTTCATTTTTTTTATTATTTATTTACTATGCCTTCTCACTTGTCAAATCATATTTGTACTGGAAGTTGTCATTCAAACCTGAAAAAAATGTTGAAAAAATGGAAAATGAAAACTACCATCGATAAAAAAAGTCCACAGAATAATACAATCTGTTCTTAACAGATAACAATGACAAAAGAACGATTCCGAATAGAGGAGAGTCGGAAATCCCAGCGAAAAAAATGTAATCGAGAGAAGTTCGCGAACGAAAATCGAACGCAGAAAACCGAAGGAATTCCTCCGCCGCGATTCCGAGGAGCATGGGACTGACTCTAGCCCCTGCGCCGCGGCCGCTCGAGGCCGGCACGCGGCCACGCGGGCCGCAAAATCGTCGGCCAGTTCTTCTTTTCGCGCCGCGTGCAGCGGGACGGAGATCGGCCGATCGCGCGTCGAAACGCGGACGCCTTCCGGACCGATTCCTCTGCGGAGTCCAGCGAGGGGACCAGCGGGACAGGAGAGAGAGCCTGTAGGTACCGTTTCTTGTGTCGGTAGATGGGTTTTGTTTTTTGCTTGCTTGCGCTGCCTTCTCGCAAAGACTCGTAGAATTTTGAAACTCCGAAACTTTGGAACTTTTTCCACCCTGTTTGCATATTTCGAACTATTTTTGTGCTACTCTGCTGCCTTCATGCAGATTCGAATATTTTTGAACTTTGTATGAATTTCAATTTTTTTCTCACCGAGTTGAAATTGTTTGAACAACTCATTATTCTTGATATTATTCAACTGACTGATTCAATTGAAATCCTATGGATATTTGTCACTTTTAATTATTTTGGTAATATGCCCCTAGTTGTAGACAAAAATCTGGCGAAAAAGTAGAATTATAAATACACCATTTATCTAAAAATCCAGAATATACTTAGAAACCAAAAAATCCTTCTTCGGTTTCTTCTTCTAGCTTTTAAGTACGGTTTCATCTCCAGAAGATGGATTTGTTTGCTCGTGCTGCCCCTTCTTGTTGAGAATAATAAGTTTTTAAAAACTCCAAAATTCCGAAACACTTCGAAGAATTTTCCTAGTTTTGATATAGTTTTTACTATTTGTGTGCTGCCTTCTTGTAGAAAATCATGGGATTTGGGTACACTTGAACTTCAGAATATTCAAAGAGTTTTCCTCATTTTCATATTCTGCAACTGATATCCACGCTCTGCGTGATATCAAAAGATTCTATCAAAAATGCAAATGTATGAAGTACAATCAAAAGACACTATTTATCTGAAACTTCGGGTCTTTAATTTTCCAACGTTTTCATGAATTTCACCAAAATGCGGAAGTCACTTTTCGGTTTCTGTAGGTACAGATATTTTTGCTTGCGTTGTGTAGAATATATAAGATTTCAGAACTCCGAAACTTCAAGAACTTTGAAGGATTGTCCTATTTTTAACCACCACCGGCTTGAAATAGTTTGAAAAACTTATTCTTGATATTCTTCAACTGATATAATTTGAACTATTGAAAAATTTCAGTAGAACGTGTAACAGTTCGATACAATTCGAATCATTTGGATTTCTCTCAATCACTCATCATTTCATTGATATGAACTTAATGATATGATATTTGAACGTTATTCAAAAATTCGATCGAAAATATGAATAAATCGAGTAGAATCAGAAGCAATTTTTTCATTCAAGCAACAATTATATGTAGATCTTTGAAAACTTCTAAACTTTAATAATTTTCTAATTTTCCAATTTTTGATGAATTTTTCCACTTTTCTCACACTAAGTTGAGGTCCAAATAGTTTGGACTCCATATCAATCTTATGAATACTTCTCACTAAGACATCATTATGATAATATCTCATTGGAGAAATGTCATGAGTTTTACATCAAGATAGCTGGAAGATTGAAAAAATTGATTATTAGTCATTCAATATTATGATACGTTATTCAACCTGTATATATAATATAGAGATCTAATCTCATACATATTATGTGAAGGCTCCATCCATTCATATTCCGAATCAAACTGCTGAAAAAGTCCTGAATTCATGAGGCAACAAAGTTGTTTGATAAGCTCATGAATAAAATTTCAGAATTGCCTTCGTACTGTTGCACTATCATTAGAGACCTTTTCTGAGGGGCACAATTACCATGATTCTCGAAAACGTCTCCATATACTGTGTTTTTCTGCAGGAGGGCAGCATTTTATGAAAGGCGTGCGATGACATTCCATTACGATTCAATTTAAAGTTGACGGCACCTCGAAAGTTTTTGGCTTGTTTTTCGCGCGCAAAACGCTATATTAACAGCTGGAACTTTCGAAACATGATTTCGGTAATGAAAGTGTTTTCTTGGGCGCCATGCTCGGAAATTTATGTGAAACGAGTTGCACATCGGTGAAGATAGGGTGATAAAAATTTATGGCACATTGAGGAGGCAGTAAATATAATCACTCTATTCATTATTCATAAGATTGTTTTTTTGTTCCTTCGATGACATACTGTATTTGGGTAATTCCTACATGGGCCATATACAGTTCCATCCAAGTATCTTGTGTTGCATGTGCTTCATTTATAAAACATTCAGTGGACGATCTCGCTGTATACCTTTTCCTAAAATTTACTTCATCCTGAGTTCAACTCATACGCATTCAAATGAGATATTTGAGTGTTCTATATATACGAATGAGGTTCGGATAGAGGAGTCAGGATTTTTTCGATTTAAATTCTACGGAATTGAAACAATCTTGATAGATGCCAGATACAGACTGGAATATCTATAAAATGAAGGAACATTTTTCTTTCGTTATGCTAACGTTTACTGTGAGCAAATAAACTCGCTTACAATGCGAACCTCATGTACTTGATCATTCTGTTTCGGTGAAAATATGCCCTTTCCTTTTCACTAACACATGAAGCCAGAGTCTCGGTAATTCCATCTCTATAGCAATTATTTCAACCTGATATCAATTCAGACTCAACAGATTCAGTCTCTTTAATCTCTTGATAGTGTTCTCTTTATGGCTATGGAGAGAAAAACATCTGCCCCTTATCCTTATATCTGCTTTGAAAAATGTTTGATCTGCAACAAAGAACATAGTTCATAATGTAATGGACTGGAACGTATAATTAATTTTTCTTTCAAGGATTGCTCTGTGAAAAACTTTTCTGTCCTGGGCTTTCAGTGCTGTGATATCGTTACAGAAAATAATGTGGTAACTGACCTATATAGAAATGAATATACCTAACGCTAATGACGTATCCCACACTTCGATATCAACAGTTCGACGATACCAGGTTTGGAAGAGTTATCTTCAGAAAATACCGAGACGCAGCATATTTGTCCGTAATATTTTTCAACTCTTAACATCTCGAGAGAAAAACCTATGACGTTCGTGGAAGATCGTGTGAGCCAGCAGTGGAATGTTGAGAGAGGATTCCATGACTTTGACGTTCTATTGATGAATGATGCTAGGTAGAGCTCATCTGGTTTGTCTGAACTCCAAACGTGTAAACAGTACTCCAATTTGCGTTTTTGTGGAGTACTTTGTTGTTGTTAACATTTGTGAATCAGTTTACGCCCTGCACCTCACGTGATCGTCCCAGGCAAGGGGGGGTGATGGTGATACCGAGCTGATACAGTTCTCTATCTGTTCATATACAGAGTGTTTATTCAGCATTCATCTGTCCAGGCATCCTTTCTAATTATCTCTCCTACCCATTGATATCCTACCTAATTTTCAGACGTCTTCAGTTTCTCACTAGTATCCTACCGACTGCGCCATGATAGGCCAAAGAATAATCTTAATTGTTCATCCTAAGAATTGAATGACAGTTCTCTCTTTGTACAAATACAGAGTGATACTCGAACATGATCCATAAGTAAAATGGACGTTCACGTTATAGCTATGCACAAGAGTTCCGAGACTTTTGCCCAACTAGTGGAAGTAGGTCTGAAATATCAGTATGAAAGGTGGACATTTCTGACGCCTGAGTAATAAAAACTGTCCATTCATAAGGTAGTCTTGAGTGCTGCGGTGATGAAAGGTGACAACCGAAAACACAAAGGAGTTCCCTCCACAACCAGCTAGGAAAGACTATCCAAATTTGATGCCGCAAATTCAGATGAACAGTATCTGCTTATGTATTATGTAACAGTACGTTTCGAGCGTTCCGTTGCAAATACCGAGGCGAACATAGATCGCTCCGGGAAATTTAACAACACTGAAATAATATTGATAGAAACGGTGCGCGTTCAGCTGGCTCGAGAACCAAAACCAAGACCAATACGGGAAAGTTTGCCCTATTACTATGATCTCCGCACAGACTTCTTAGCCCTCAATAAAGAAGAAATTTATGGGCGATGTTATTTTTAACCGTTGCCACCAGGCGAACTGATACATGTACTTCGGGAAAGTTGCAAATTCGTTTACGCCGGGGAATCGTTTTGAGATCTCGGAAGTTTCCACTGTTAAAAACCGGAACGGGGCGGAGGAGAGAGAACTTGACATTCCGAAACGGTACTGCTTCAAATGTGCTCTATTAGATTATCAGATACCGATGGATAGAATAGAATGCGGATGCGGAAGTTTGTTCTCATCCCGGGGACGGGATAACGGATTCCAGATTAAAATCCCGAGCGGAGTGCCATAATGACGACACTAGCTCCCATTCAACAGGAGCCGACGAATAATCAAGTTGCAGCTGAGAGTACACATACACATACACATCAGTATTCTGTTCCGTTCAAAATTTTTTTCTGGATTATTCTCAGACGATACATTCAACATCAATAGTCAGTTGATGCTTATTATCTGCCCCAAATGTGTGGGACAAAGGTCTTGGTCATTACTTTGCGGAAAAAAATATTTTTCAAAAATCTACAATTCATCCAAGTTGACATGATGAACATGAACGGAATGAATTTAAGATACATGATGTAGTGAAGTAGCGATCGATGAAAATTCCTTATGTATCTCAACTGGATTTACAGAATAAGTTCTTTGAACTTCTGATTCTCATGTGGAATCGATTACAGGGTATCGCGACCAAATGGTGCAACTTTCGAATCGGGCAATTCAGCACAGGGTGTTTCATTCTCTCGATTCTCGCAGTTTTATGGGTTCCTCACTGGAAAGGCTCTACAGTGGCAATACTATTATTCAATATGGCTGACATTCACCGAGATGAAGGCAATCGATTCCCTCAACAACGAGAGAAAATGCTCATTTAAACAATTACCCTCACGAAATAATCGTAGAATTTCTTTCCCGAATTATCAATTTCGGAAAGTATTAATTATGTTTTTGAAGGGATATCTCGTTCTGATGTATGCACCATATGCCTGGGAACTTATAATTTTGTAAGGATCTTTCAGGGACACCCTCTATAACATCCTCCCGTTCTCTTGCATCTGTAAGGCAGATTGCTATACCCTTTCAGAATATTACCATTTATGTTCAAGAATATAACTGATCTTCCACCTTCGCACATGTGCATCAGAGATATTAACGAATTCTCATTTGGTGGGTGTACTAGTTCCTTCCGTGAGTATTTTGTTGAATCCATATTATATGCAAGAGAGATATAGAGAACACTGCAGTAATCAAGAATGTTGTAATTAGAACTAAAACTTTGGGCAGATTGAATATTCAATTAGCCGATGTGTTGGCTGGGGCTCTTCGAAAAATAAATTCGGATTAAATACGACTTTCATGTCCGCTGAATCTTGATTCCAAATTTCGCTTTGATGATCTATGGGGTTGAATTAATTGGGATATCTCTAGCGCTCCAACACGTTTCATCGAGTTATAATCATATCTGGTCTGAATTTATAATCATAATATCATTCGCCGAAGATTGAAATGCGAAAACAAATCTTTCTGAAACTGTTTGTTGTTTCTCTAGGCGATCGGATCATTCCGAATTGGAAATTCTCGTGTTTCCATCCAATCAATGAAGTTTTCTAATCGAAAAATAGCACAGGGAACGTTATTTCAGTTCTACAACAATATTCTTAATACTACTATACTGAGGAGAAAAATTGTCACTAATCCTCTTTTGACGTAACCTAGCAGTACCTTACGAATCTCAACCTGCTATCTTCGCATAGATCACGTGAACGGTTGACAAATTGGAAAAAAATACGTTCCATAGGAGACCATACGCTCGTTCATGTAGCATAGCAGAATCCAACCCCTGGCAAACGACCCCTAACTTTTGTTTCCCAAATTGTACCCCTATGTTTGTTGTTCGATGTTGTCCCTACTACTGTGACGTCACGGAAGCGATGCTCTGGCTCGCTGAGATAGAGTAGGCCCTGGATGAATACCATAAGTATATATTTGAATTCGATGTGACATGAGAAAATGCCATGAGGTCCAGTGTATACAAAATTGCACGCGATCCATGAAGAGTTTCAGACGAATGACTTCTAAGCGTCATAGTTCAGTTGAGAATATTCCAAGCCGTCGTTGGAAGTGATCTATTGAGGCGGTGCTCCTCAACTTATTCAGCAGCCTCCCCCGTTTATAAATGACCTCCCTTCAGTTGTCAACGGCAATATCAGTAGGTCCACGCGCAGCGAAGGGTCCGTATTCAAAAAAGCCTTCATTAACACTCGCTGATCGGCCTCATAGGCAGCTGTAGCTGACAGCTGTTTCGGTCAATCATTCCGTCATTAGTGGCCGGCTACCCATAGTCGTTTTGTCCACCCTAGACACGACATAGTTCACGCAGTGCACATCGGAAAACCTTGATAAATGTCCGGATTTAATAACGCCGTGATTGATGACATTGCTGCTGACCGATCAGGAACTAACTGCAGTTATAGATTATCGACAGTCATAATCCCTCTGTCTGTTCGGAGGGTTCACCTAATTTGGTTGTTCACTAGATTCGGCGACTTCAAATGCATCAGAAAGCTCGGCAAGACTCGAATGCGGGTGGCTGGTCGCACAGCCATCAGACGAAACACTCATCCCCCGGTGTTGCCGACTGCCGTATTGTATACATTCTGACTGGAATGTCGACAAATTTGATAGTACTCACCCAATCTAGCTACCTGGCACAACCTGTTTTTCTCTAAGTAGGTACTCCCTACGTTTTTAAATAATCATTGAAATTCACAATTTCCATAGCAGCAGGAATCGAACAGATCTAGTGACGTCAATACCCGTGCCATTCAGCTGCAACTCTCAAACAGAGATGGACTGATAGATTAACCTCTCAAAATTAGTGTGAGAATTTCTCATTCATCACGTCATACGTTTCGACTATATTTTTATGTCGTACTAATAGTTTCTGACAGAGATAACAATTACTCTATAGCATGAACACGGATGGCTAGAAGCGTCACGAAGCGTTGACAAGAGTCTAGCGCCTAGCGGTAACACATGAAGAGTAACGGCAACAGCAGGATAATTACGTTACCAGATTGAATGGGTTTTGGATAGGGCTGTGATTTGAATTCGAATGCGAGTTTACTTTCAGAACGAATGATGCCGTTGCACAATGTTTTGCATACGAGAACATCATTACAAAGGTGGTTCCAGTTGGAAATTTGATAGGTGGGTACACGACTGAAGAATAATCGAAATTTTCGAAAATTTTGATTGTACATGGATTCCTTTTCGTGGGAATGTGGAAAGACTGGTGTACGCAAATCCAATTGACTTGCTGTAAGACTCCCTTTGATATTCTCCTTCTCATTCAGAATATATCTTGACGTTGGCCCAGTTACAGTATTCTATGTGTATTCGGTGTGTCACCTACATCTTCATACTATGTCGATAACATTCAGGAAAAGGTTCGCCTGAACCTATATCTTTCTGAACTGGTGTCTAAGCAAGAATTCGAAGTCGAGCTCTGAAAAGAAAGCATCTCGTGGACATAGATGCCTTTTGCCCATAAGAGACTCGCCATATGGTTGAACAAAATTGTGCTGATAATTATACATTGTTTCTGTTGCCTCAGATTGTTGACAGACACTGATCACGATCTATCACTGTCGTCTAGAGCTCAGGTCCACCAAACATCCGATTCCGGTTACTCTTATCACGGGAGTAGACTGGAATGAATATGAGGGGAGGGCAAACCTCATCTCATCCACGCTCTGACACTCATGACAATCTGAAGTATCTGGAATCGAACATGCGTGTGTAAATCGATGAAATTCGAGGACCTTTGATATCAGAACGAACTAGGAAAGGCTGTTTCTATGTCTTCATCAAAATTGACAGTTCCTGCTATCGAGCATCACGATACTTCAACTGCAGAGCATTTTAGACCGGTGGTCAAGTCCGTGCCATCAGTCGCAGGGCTGTCGGTATCGGTATCCGCTATGCACATCTAATTGACCTTGCGCTCATACAAATGACCGAAGCTGTCAACGCCAATAATGCGTGCGATGGTGAAGTCTAAGCGACATTGGGCCGGCGCCAATGAGCTGTGAGAGATCGCATTCAAAAAACACTTCATTAACATTGAGAATATGATCGAGGCCCCCTGGTAGTGACAGCGTGCTCGAAATGCCGAACGGAGTTTGGCCCACAACTGTCCTATTCTACAGCATTTCATTTCCGATGTACCTACTTTCGATCGATTATAGATTGATAGATATAGATAATTAGATACTGTTTTTGATCCTCGGTGAGAAGCAGACTTGCTCAACTAGACGACTAATAGATTAAATTTCTTTTTCTTCAGTCGATATTTAGGAAATGTTCTTGGTCAAAATCGATTTCATGAAATTTTATGTCATAAATGATTCGTGCCAAAATTGAAGTATGATGAGAAATACTAGTGACTTTTGTAATGGTCTCTCCTGATTTAAGTTGTATAACGAAATAATGACTCATCCCATATTCTTTCGAACGTTTCATCAGCAATAGGATCAGTCGCCGAGGTGGCGATGAGCGCAAAGGCGCAGTGATTATAAGGTAGCCACTTTTCGGTCGTGGGTTCGATTCCCACTTCCTGCAGAAATGCGAAAAAAAAAAAGGACTGGGTTTAGTATGAATGAGACAGTGCTGACTTAGCTGTGTTATACTACCTGATCTGGTGAATTGACAAGCCGAAAAGGCAGTCAGAATCCAAGAACCCCCAAAAAAAATCAGCGATGTGATCAGCTGGTCTCTTCTGATAATTGTTTTTCTTCAACATAATGATTGGAGAGCCCTTTTGTGGAAACATTTGCGTAATCAGTTAAGAGCATTAACTGTGTATGCATAGCAAACAATTATCATCATAGGTACAGCATCGTTTCTCGAGTAGTTTTTAATTATGTCATTAGATACGTATGACTGGAATTGGAAGAGATCTAAGAAGGGGTATGCAATTTGTCGCCATCTTAGACAGTGATTCCTCGCGCTGGGGACCTCCACTAGTGCAATTTTTCCGCGGCACCCTTCTGAATTATATGAAGGAGTTCACCACCGGCTCGGAGGGTACATTATGAGCGGAGAGCAACGCCTCGCCTCTCTGAGTCGCGATCTTAAATCAGTCTGATTGCAAAGGGCGCCCGCGTGTCCCGTTCTGTCCCGGCCCGGTCCGTTACTTTTATAACTACTTGCCAAGACAATGTAATTAAATGGCATCCATTTGTAATTTCGGAGAGGCGTGCAGCGAATGTAAACTGCCGAACATGGAGAAGGTGTGACTGGGAGCACCCCTCGCTCCCCCTCAATCGGCGGGCTGGTAAAAACAAGCATCTGCACTGTCAATGGTTGCAGCGGCCGAAGAATAATCGGCCAGCGATATTTGCATGGACTGGATGGCATATTCAAAATGGACCACATCGCATGTCACAAGTCCGAGCTTCGTTGGCATGATAGCTGTTGATGGGGTGCTGAAACTTTTGGATCACTGCGACTTTCATCCACTGTGATGGAACGTTGAATTTCACTGACCCATGCTTTTGCTGCTTCTGCTAGTCATGTGTGAACCTGATCTCCGCAGGAACGAAGAATCTTCTCTGCAGTTCCTGTCGCCTGATTCCAAAGGCGAAATCACCAGATGTGCTCACTCGCATGTCACTGACGTACTTTATTCCACATCAACGATCCGTTGGAAGCGACCTCCTGCCCAATCCAGCTTCGTGGATGATAATACACTTCATACTATCTCATGTGGAGCCCCTATATCATCCAGGCCACAGGTGATTTGACAAGATAAGTGCTTGACGAAAACTTGGCTTGTGCAAAGTACAACTTCACGATCAACGCATCGCGACCTGTCCTATAGTACTGTTGGAGTTCATCTTCTAGACATACGCCGAAGCTATTAGATTCGATTTAGCAGAGAGTTATTTACCTCCACGAGCGGTTCCAGGTAGACGAACTAGACGAGCTCAGGCTGGTCACCCCTACAATGGCAGTCGATCTTCGCTGTACCAAGCATCATTCTTCAATAGAATGGCAAAGTGTGACCTGGAAGGAGTCGTCAGTAGACTTTGATCTACGATAGTAAGGAGACTGCTGCCAAACAATTTTGACAATCTCCACCATTATTTTTGCTTCTGAAAACCCATACACAAATCATGGGGATTGATTCCCCGCCAGATGTACTGAATTGGACCAGTACTGTAACGGTCGCGTACTGTCATTCTGGCCACTTTCTGTATCTCCACTGTATGTGAGTAGGGTTATGAAATTCGATAGTGAATAATGCTTTGCGAGACTTCATATGGATGAAGTGCCTAATGGATGATAGATGAAAGGCGTTTCAGACGAAGGAAATCGCGAATGGAACTTGGCAGTTGCTAGAGTGAAAAAAATCGTTGTCAATAATTTGTGAAACATACACATTGGATTTGCCTGCGAGGATGAGAACTGATGCCACCTTCACCAATCATTGTAATCAATCCTAATTTCGATTGCGTCATTTGTTATTCAGATTAGTCTGTTGATATTCAAGAAATGTCTCTTCAGATTCGGGGTAGTTTTATATAATTCAGAAGATACCGATTCTTATTCAGATCAGATCCATTTCCTCTGTTATCGAAAACTGATGTGATATTGACGTTTTAATATGAAATAACGATTAATAAAATTCATTCACTACCATTTTGTGACGAACTGAAACATTCGCTAGTGAGGATCACGACGGTCGCACAGGGTGAATCAGACCAAGTGAGAATGTTAAGATTCCAGCAATTCGCAAAGCCTAGCAGCGACGTAGCTGGAAAATAATTTTGATGGTGTATGTGTGATATTTCGTGGGGTGATAACTTGCGGTCTCATGAATTTATGGCTCCAATCCGCCATTCGTTCGTTGGCATTACGGCGTGGCATAATCCGCAGCCGTAGTGCAGTACTTCGCTCCTGCAGATGGTCGCTAATTCCGGCAGACTATAACTGGCCTTTCTCCCCATTAGCGCCCAATTTTCCGGCGCTATTTAATCCCCCCTCCGTCCCTCTCGATACGTTTCCGAGTGCCGAGCCAGCGGGTGTTGCCAGTTGTCCGAAATTTTTCGTCATATCGTGCTTTTCAGTATAGTATCATATCCAGTGTATACTGTTGAAATTTCATCTGGAATCATCGGAGTCCCACTATGACTCGACCAATTTCAATCGAGAGGGAAACCTGTAATGTTCTGGGGAAATCGTGTGAGCCAGAGGTGGAATGTTGTGAGAGGATGAAGGTATGAGATTCTTCTGAGACTGTAGAGGTCGCGAACATCTGGAAAGATCTCACTACGCAGATAATTACATTCCGCTCTATTGTTGCGAAATGCTTGTATAGCGATGTTTGACAAGTCTCGATCCTGTCAGTGTAGGAGTGACCAGCCTGAGCTCGTCTGGTTTGTCTACTAGGAATCGCGCGTGGTGGCATAATAGATGATATTTCCGTTGAGCACCGACCGTGAAAGTACCTATAAAAAAGGCAAAGATCACCGAACTTTCTACGATGATCTAGAGAGGTCAATGATTTGGTGAGTGTTGTATCATCGACTAGGCGAATAGTTCTCTTCTGAATTAAATCTAAGAGCTTCAGCGTATGTTTGGGGGCTGAGCTTCAAACATGTGAACAGTACTCCAGGACAGGTCGAATTTGTGCTCATGAGAAAGCACTGTTATTGGTATTGACAAAGACATATTTATTCTTCCATTAGCGTACTGTGGGAATATTCATGATTATATACGTATTTATGTACAACAGATTTGAATCAATATCCTATCCAGCATGAAATATTTCATATGGATTTTGAAGATATATGTTTCACAGAAACATTAAAAACAATAATGATACACCATTCTCGATGAAGTTGTCGTCAGCTCTGTGATTTCTTGTATCCGTAGCATTATTGATATTCCTCATAGAGGGTGATTGCTGATATAAATTCTGTAGGATCATGTATTATGTTGGAGTAGAATCAGAGGAAGCTGACCTTTGGTCTAGTCCACTACGAGCTTTCCAGATCTATTGTGGAGGTTCCGTATGTTTAGAGCAAATCATCCAGGTGCGTGTCTTCAATAAAACTGAGCAGTTGTGACAATGGCCTCTGGAGGTAGCTCCCCACCCTTTGTTTCTCTTCTCCAAGTTTTTGAAACTTGACCCTTGCTAGGCTTCAGCAGCAACTCCCAAGGCTTCGTTTTATTCGATGCATTCATCTCATCATAGTTGAAAACGATTCGAGATTGTTTGAGGGATTCTGGAATAATTCGTATTTGGATTTGGACGTTTATTTTGTTGACCAGTTTATTATATTTGGTGAGGGAGAAAATGGCTTATTTCTTGAACGTTGCACTTTTGCAGTTGTTTTGAAATTCTCATAAGAATCAGCCGGTGTGCCTGACGTATTCTAAAGTCTGAACTTCATCAGTATACAAGAGTTTCAGATTTCCGCTTCTCGTTTATGATGTTATAAAGGATTTATCCTAATGATGTGAAGGTAGGAACGTAATATGGAGTTTGCAGTGGATGATTTCAGTTCCAGGAAAAGTTCTTGTGTATGTGAGTGTATTTATGATCGATTTCAAATGAAAAATTACTTTTTTACCTACTACCGACATAATTTCTCTTGGAAGTTATTCTCGATAATCATCGATGAACATTGTTGAGATCATTATAGGACTAATAACGGAAAGATTGTGATTATTGATATTGATATTCTATGAACAGCGTGTGCAGGTATACTACATTTACACCTTGTCAGAGCTCACTCAACCCGATATTTTATCAACTCCTCATTGTAGTTCGTAGCAAGATAGTTATACAATAGCGTCATCAGATTGGATTGAATGATTCTTGAATGCCAACTGACCAAGATTTGTTGAAAAATTTCAAGTTGATAAAAATCGATAGTGCGTGGCTGAGCGAAATTCGTTGTTGTGTAATTTCCTGAACTGGTAAATGATCATGTCATAAGACTATAAAACCAATATGAGGAATAGGAAACCGTATGTAGCAATCTGTAGCATGGGCTTTTTCCAAAGCAGTTTACTGAGTGTGCCACCAAGATTTTTTACCAAAACTTATTCTCACCCACTCCATGAGGTGATAGATTGGGTCTCATCTGATACAATGACTATCGATACTGGCGTTCCGATACTGGGACCAACTCTGTTTTCCCTCCAATCCTCAGCTTTGAGCCTTTTTCACCTCTAGAGCCTTCTTGTATCATCCAATAAGGCCAGAGATGCAAGACGGAGACAGGTCGATGCTTCGAATGATGATCTGGCAATAATTCTGAAATGGGGATCTGAATATCTTCTAGAGTTGAATGCAAGAAAAATTCGAGCTTGTATATCTTCAACATCTAGGCGGATCTCAAAATTACCAAAATGATGATGTCAGGTATCAGTATTCCTATGAAGTCGTCAATATCCGTGTGAGCCATCATACCAATGAGGAACCAAAATCCAAAAATGACGACCTAATCCAACCAAGGGCCGGAATACAAAATCAATAGCATGCTGTTTTCGATTATCAACAGAAACCTGTCGTTACTCAATCGAAAATGTCGATACCAGTGGGAGTGAAACAACCGAGCGATTTCGTCAGTTGGATAAATCGGGCTAGGGGATGAGGGATATCGGAGGTTTCCGCATCGGCAACAGCGCACCGCGAAATCCGCAGAAGATAGCAGAAGTATCTCGGATTCAAATGAAAAGTGAGTGAGAATTGGCGAAAGTAATTGACTCGCGCATAAACATGAAAGTGAAATACTGGCGAACATGAGGGGAGTTGTGACACGTTCGTTGAGTCGGGTGGAAGGAAAATGGATCCCGACGTGTGTCTGCGGAATCGGTGCATAGCCGCTGAGAACGGTAGAGAAAACTGAGGAGAATAGTCAGTCCTCTGATGAATTGGCGAGAGCGAATTTTCAAGAAATTCGACGGCTATGAATAATTCCAGTTGTTGAAGTTATATATCAATGGTGAACACTGTTTTTGCCACACGAATTCTCTGAAGATATTTGTTTGTGTGCAGAAAATCATTGTTTCTTGGATAACCACAGATAGTCCCATGGGGGTACTCATGCAACTACCAGGGTACCATTCTCAAACCATATAACGCCAACTGTTTCTCAAGTTCCATGAGAGGAAAACGTTGAACAAAAACTGAATGAACATGAAAAATTCATCTAGAAGTGGTTTGTTAACGTCGTCCACTCTTTTCTAGGACACCTAAGAACAGAAAATTACAAAGATTCAACTATCCAACTTATAATTCCGTACAAAGCTTTAGGGTGTAACATGTCGTTGAAGATACATATACTAGACTCTCACTTCCACCCAGGTTTTCTTTTTCGAAAGCATGGGTGCTGTAAGTGATGCACAAGGTGAGAGATTTCATAGGGATATTTCCCCGATTGAAAACCTTAATTTCAAAATATGTCGACCGATATTTCTTCAGAATGATGAGTCATTCCTAGACCGGGGGACTGTGAGAGGTGCTTAGAAGTTCAAAGCGATCAATTCGTTCGGAATGATCAGCGTGATATTATGATTTTATTTTTGACAGATGTCAAATTGGTAGTGATCCAAACGCTCCCAGATATCAGAAAGCTTCGCCAAAAGACTATATATCAAAGTTTTCTTTCAAGAATAAAAAAAGGTGGATATATCCAACAACTTTTGAAATTAGGTTATTTGTTTTATAGTTTATTCTTGTATGCAGGGTCATGAGGAAATATGACGGAATCGAATTGAAACTTAAAAAAATTAAAAAAAAACATCACACACAATAAGATGATGAAGATTTGATGGATATTCCTTCAGCTGCATTTTTGATCCAACAATTTTCCAGAATCTTCAATAGATTGTCTGTAAACAGGGGAAATAATCGAAGAAAAAAAATCTCATGAAAAATATGGTTGTATGTGGAACGCCGAGGAAAATAACATATTTGAACATTCCGCCGGAAGGGTCAAGTATGGAAGTATTCACGCGGTTCCTTTATTTTTAATGGTATTATAAAAACTTTGCCATAGCGATAGACGTTGGGGAAAACATATCGATTCGTGGTCACCCACTCCTATTTTTCAGTATTCTACTTTCATTGCATTCCTCATTATTCGTGAATTGAAGCTTTGAAAACTGCGATCTAAGTTATGTGATTGTGTAGTGACTACAAGAAATGAAATGCAAAAACCAGAAAGATATGTAAGGAATTGTGGATTCGTATTATTGCCATGAAAGCCATCCATGCATTGTGAATCTCGAATGCGATATCATTTCAGATTCATAACGTTAGAAACCACTTTGAATTTCTGACAGTATCTGTTAGTTTCGCTGTGTCGACTGATGATGGCACTAACTGATGAACAATGTCACTATTTCAGGGCATGAAGAGAATGAGTTTCATCATATCATATCAAATGCCAGTTTGGATATTGTAAAATATTGTATGAAATTCTTCTCGAATTACACCAGGAAAGTAATTCGTTTCATTGCTTATCCAATATTCCACGATGATGTGTCTTGACAGCAACTTCAACAATTTTTTGGATGTCCCCTCCTGCCCACTCCATAGCTTTGCGGATGATAGTACACTTCATACCGCTTCTTACCTAGAGCCCCCATATCATCCAATGAGGCCAGAAGTGCAAGACGGAGACAGGTTGATGCTTCAAATGAGGATCTGACAAGAATTCTGTAATGGGGATCGGAAAATCTAGAAGAGTGCAATGCAACACAAACTCGAGCTCATTGTATCTTCACCAGGAAGGCAGATCATACAATGTCCAATGTGATGATGGTAGCGCTCACAAATTGGACGATGATGTGAGGTCCATTGCGAGAATTGCTTCACAAAATCTTGGCTTCCTGTTCCGTGCGAAAAAGTACTTCACACCCCAGCATTTGCTCACGATCTACAGAGCGCAAATTCGGACTTTACTGGAGTAATGTTCGAATGTTCAGAATTTAGCTCCCAAACATATGTTGCAGCTCTCAGATTTTAGAATCTATTCAGATGAGAGCTATTCACCTAGACGGTGATATTACTCACGGATTCATTGACCTCTCTAGAATGTCGTAGAGAGGCAGACGATATCATGAGGATTCATTTCTTCAGTAGATATAGTCATTAGTTCGATGAGAGGCAAACAAAAAGATAATACATGAATAGAACAAACAATGATGACGATGTGTTAATTCGCCAGATGGTTGAGAAGATTCGCGTTCCACCCTTTTCGAGTTATGTTTTACATGTGATTAACTCCCGATGCCGCAATAAAAGCGTGTACATCAAGCCGTCAAGAAATTCCATAAATTTCCCGAGAAATCTTCCGGGAGTAGCTTCGATTCATTTCGTTCTCTTAGCGAAGGGAAGCGTGACCGGGCGCGATGGATTTTTTTTCCTAGCGGTGGTGTGTGTTGGCGCTTTCCTCGCCGTAACAAACCATTAACTCACGTTCTCATGCTGTACGCTATAATTTCGACTGGAATCGCTTATTCTGATTGACTCCGGATCGCACCTTGGCAGAGCCGCAAAAGTGCTAATTGTGAATTTGATTTAGCTTTCGCCCACTTATCGGCCGCCGCGTTCAGCTTCGGGTACTATTAGCATGCGATTTGTGGCGCATGTGTGTTCATTCATGATCACAGGACAATCTCGACACCTCTAATATAACTCGTCGTGTGCGGGTATCGGTTAGCCGAACCGGAAAAGCGACCTGTCCAACCCTCGATTCGGGGTGGGAAGTCAAATTCAGTCGAGTCGAGACATAGATAGTCGAATCTCAAATCATGTGGGAATGTGTTCATTGAGTAAGATGATAATAACTAAGAACAGAGAAATAAAAATTGGTGTGGTTTTATGAAACCATGATGCGAGTTGAACTCTTCTCGGATCGTAGGTATGACAACACTAGGGGGAGACACAGGATCTTGGCGATAGCATCCAGCCTATGCTTGCTCCAGAGACACCGATATAGACGTAACGTTCGACATTATAAAAAAAAATCCTCGCTGAATGGGAGCCACAACTTGACAAGCACCATTCGGCTATCTAACATATTTTTGTAGGTATCGCCGCGTTCATTTGAATCACTCTGAGAAAATAGTTCAGATCAACGAAATATCATTCCAAGAATACTTCGATAATGTCAAAAGGACGTAGAGCAGTACTCCAATAACGAAATATCAACAAATCGTGCACCATACAGAAAACAGCTTGGTATTGGGACGTTTCGGCTCTCCTAATAAGTTTGAGTTTTCGTTTGGTTGCATCATGGTTGATCGACATTGCTCTCCCATTATGGGAGTTTAACTTTAATACATACTCAACAATATCGACAAAGGCATGGGCCAAGTGAAATCTCGTAATTCAATGAAATATTCTAGATTTAGCTAATGCTTGAAGCTTCCGATGAAGCTCTGCTGCTAGGTGGACGACAGATGGAGAAATACTTCAATACATTTCGAAATGGGACACAACCCACTCATAATTCAATTCGAACATTCGCATCTCATTCGCATTGAGCAAGAGAATTCTGAATTCTTCTAAATTGAAACTTTTACTATGGATCTATTTTTTTTATTCATTTATTATCTATTTTTTTACACGAGGAGAAAACATTCGAAAACTCCTCGCCAACTTTGTAGCTCATTTTGAAATAATATCAAAAATGTTGTCATACATCGATCGTACATCGGAGTCTACTGGACTGGACAGCTTCAAGATAGTGCATGGAAGTCCAGAGCATTTTCAATGTTCAATATGTCAAAAACCATGACAGCTAGAGATACTAATAAGATGAGAGATATTTCGAAGAGAATGTAAAAATATATGAGTTCTATTTGAGATTATTCTCATTTGCTAATCACGTGACCACGTATTGCTTTTTACGTAGTATTCTAAGGAAATAGAAACATAACTTTCGTTTAACTTCTTTCAATTACTCTTATTTGCGAATCTTCAAAGTTTATATAGACGAGAGATGTCCAATGCCTCGATAATGAACATTGCCTTTTTGAATTTTTCTCAGGAATACAGACATCCGCATTTCTGTATAAATAGATTGATTCCAGCTATTCAGTACTATTCAGACGAACATTAACTTTGTTGGAACTCGCATCAAAAGGTAGGTGTTGATTAAAAAAGGATCAATGGGAACCCTTCTGCTAGTTTAATCTGGTCTAAATGATGTTGAAGTAATTAAATTCTGGACGAGCTTCCCGCTCTCATCCACTTGTTTCGAATTAACCGTAAAAGTGCGATATACCATGAAATGCGAATTAATATTTCAACTTCCTCCTAATCACCAATAACGCCGAAATGTAACCAAATGTGGAACATTTTATTATCGCCGTACTGGCATAATTAGTTGATATCATAATATTGATTGTTTAATAATAGATAAATATTGGGAGATTTTTCGGTCGCTTTGACATTATTATCAATTCGTCACCGTGAACTAGTTGGAATTGCTGTGGTTGAGAGTACCAAATTTTCGACCATGAACGAAAATTTTTATTTTCTGTCCGATCGAACTGGTTTTCTCCACCTCTGTAGAGGAATGTCTGAAAAATCGATTGGTGATTCGATCTCATCCAAAGGTCTAACCGTTTCTGAGATATGGCGCGTCAAAGTCAAAGTTATGTTTTTTCCGCCATGAAAAGCTATTCTGAGCGTCATAACTTTTTGACTTTTTCGAATTGAGTTCTTTCGATGGCCGTTCTGTTATCTACGTATCCGTTATACTTCAGGAGAATTTTTTCGGAATTTTTTAACAATTTTTGGAATTTTGCAAAAATTGACCCCAGGTATAGTAGGTTGAAATGAACATGAATTTTTCGACCATGAACGAAAATTTTTATTTTTCGTCTGATCGTGCTGAACTTTCCCATTCTAGTGGAAAACTGTCTGAAAAATCGATTGGTGGGTCGATCTCATCTGTAAGTCCTACCGTTTCTGAGATATGGCGCGTCAAAGTCAAAGTTATGTTTTTTCCGCCATGAAAAGCAATTCTGAGCGTCATAACTTTTTCACTTTTTCGAATTGAGTTCTTTCGATGGCCGTTCTGTTATCTACGTATCCGAAATAGTTCAGGAGTCTTTTTTCTGAATTTTTCAACAATTTTTAGAATTTTGCAAAAATTGACCCCAGGTATAGTAGGTTGAAATGTACATGAATTTTTCGACCATGAACGAAAATTTTTATTTTTTGTCTTATCGTGCTGAACTTTTCCATTATAGTGGGAAAATGTCTGAAAAATCGATTGGTGGGTCGATCTCATCTGTAAGTCGAACCGTTTCTGAGATATGGCGCGTCAAAGTCAAAGTTACGCTTTTTTCGCTATAATAAGCACTTCTGAGCGTCAACTTTTTTATATTTCTGAATTGAGTTTCTTCAATGGCCGTTCCCTCATCTACGTATCCGAAATAGTCTAGGAGATAGTTTTTCGAAATTTTCGAACAATTATGATGTATTATAGTAGGCTGAAATGTATATACATGAAATTTTTGACCATGAACGAAAATTTTTATTTTCTGTTTGATCTAGATGATTTCCTCAATTTTTGTAGAGTAATGTCTGAAAAATCGATTGGTGGGTCGGTCTAATTCGTTGGTATGAATGGATGAAGTTGAGTATGCTTTTTCCGCCGAAATAAGCACACCCGTTGCGGAAAATACATTGCCTATAGCTTTTACTGTCTTAATGAGCAGAAGCGGTGTCTGATGCTTGCCCCAAAACACATTTCTGTATTATTCCGCCATAATAAGCATTTGGACCAATCAGGACCTGTTCCTGCTTTCACTGGCGAAATAAGTATGTGCTCATTTTGACAATAAAAGAAGAAACGGGTCCTGATTGGACCTCGTTAACCTTGTAAGCTCTTGTCAGTCAGTGGTGGAATGTTGGGAGGGAAGGAAGGTATTGGAATTTTTTTTGAAACTATGGAAGTTACTTAGCATCAGGAAAGACTTCACTTGGCAAAGAATTCCATCATTTTGCCGTTCCATTGATGAATGAGGCTTCATATCGAGAAGTTCGGCATGTTTCGCAAGGGACCTCACATAATCATCCCGTCCCTGTTACAATGAAATAACTTTCTCTCTTAGCAGCACAATTTGTATGCAGTGGATGGGCAAATATGTTTTGTAGGGTTGTAAATAATTGGTTTCCTATATCTACTATGATTTTTCTCCTCGTAACATTCGACATTCATAGAATAGTAAACCATTATACAAGTATCGTAGAAAGGTCGGCGATCTCTGCCTTTTTTATAGGTACTTTCACGGTCGGTGCTCAACGGAAATATCATCTATTATGCCACCACGCGCGATTCCTAGTAGACAAACCAGACGAGCTCAAGCTGGTCACCCCTACACTGTCAGGCTCGAGACCTGTCGAACATCGCTATACCAAGCATCATTCATCAATAGAACGGCAAAGTTGTGGAATTCCTTGCCTAGTGAAGTCTTTCCTGATGCTTACAACCTCCAAACATTCAAGAAAAATTCCAACACCTTCCTGCTTTCCCAAAATTCCACCGCTGGCTAACACGATGTTCCTCGAACATCATAGGTTTTCCTTTCGTGTTGTCCACAGATATATATAAAAAAAAAGTGTCATAAGATGATAGTCATAATATAATACCATAAGAGTACATGTCTCATCTTGTGAAACGAGTGTAATCACAGGAACACAACACTGATGAAATAGCTGTAGTGGAAATCACGACGTTCACATATCACATTAATAAAAGAGTATGAAATTGAATTCTTAATTTTCTTGATGTGGTGAATTGTAAAAAATGACATCACCAAATACACGCCCGGTATGTATCCAAATTATTGATGCAAAAATCGAGCATCCATTCGAATTCCCCACGCCGAATAAAAGATTTATACCCTTCATGATTTTCCCCAGAGATAATTTTTTTAATTTGACTGGTGTCCATTTTGTGCCATTCGGGAACGATGTTCCTGAATGAATAAATGTTATCTTGATCCAGAATCCATCGTGAATTTCAACCCTCTTGCCGTCAACATCAACACGTCAGTTGTACGCAGTATACGTAACGGCAACAGTAGCGGATCCTGTATCGACAATTTCGGAATATGATAGGGAAACCGACTATTTTTCATTGTTTGTTCAGGATGTTTCGATGAATTCTGATCGATTCATGATTCATGTGCGATGAAAGGGATCTATTTTGGGACCACTATTGTTCAGTATCTCCACGAATGACATAACGACCTATCTTAAACAATGCTACTCACGTCTTCACGCATTTGATACACAAATATATTTTTTTCATCCTGATAATTATAACAATGCTGAGAAAACTATTGAAAATGATCTGACAGACTTAACGAGGGATCAGAGCGTCATAATTTGCATATCAATCCATCAAAATCATACATCATGACATTTGGTGAGGAAAATGATATTGAATGTAAGTATTGAACAAAACATATGTATAAAAGTTGGTGATAGAAATCTGACATGCACAAATAGTGTAAAAAATCTCGAACTGGTGTTGGATACACCTGAGGTTTGAAAACCATGTCAGTCAATCTCTTCGAGAAGGCTATATTGCTATATTCTCTACTTTCGAAAAATCTCAAAATAGAACTAAGAGAGGCCCTTGTTCTTTGTCAAAGCATCAGGAAGTGTATGCAAAATAAATTGTTTCCTTTTTGATGATGTCGGGTACCACTGTTCCTATGAAGTCGTCAATATCCATGCTGGGTGTCACCACCAACAGTGCTCTCTCATGGGACGATCATGTGAGGTCCATTGCGAAAACTGCTTCACTGCTTCTATTCCGTGCGAAGAGATACTTCACATCCCAGCAACTGCTTATGATCTACAAAGCACAAATTCGACCTGTCCTGGAGTACTGTTCACATGTTTGGAGCTCAGCCCCCAAACATACGCTCAAGCTCTTAGATTCAATTCAGAAGAGAGCTATTCGCCTAGTCGATGATACAACACTCACCAAATCATTGACCTCTCTAGATCATCGTAGAAAGGTCGGCGATCTATGCCTTTTTTATAGGTATTTTTACGGTCGGTGCTTAACGGAAATATCATCTATTATGCCACCACACGCGATTCCTAGTAGACAAACCAGACGAGCTCAAGCTGGTCACCCCTACACTGTCAGGCTCGAGACCTGTCGAACATCGCTATGCCAAGCATCATTCATCAATAGAACGGCAAAGTTATGGAATTCTTTGCCTAGTGAAGTCTTTCCTGATGCTTACAACCTCCAAACTTTCAAGAAAAATTCCAACACCTTCCTACTCTCCCAAAATTCCACCGCTGGCTAACACGATGTTCCTCGAACATTATAGGTTTCCCTTTCGTGTTGTCCACAGATGAAAAAAAAAAAATTCTTTTCCTCGAAATTGTTATCACTCAACTGTCAGATAAATGCCCTAATATCATTTTCCGGTATTATACAAATCTTACTTATTGAATACTGCAGTCGAAAATCACGAAATTCAATTCCACACACATAATGAATGATGAATCTTTAACAACCATTCGGACAACTTTCCTAACTGCAACCATTGCAAGTGTTGTCGTTTCCATTTCATCAGTGTTGTCAACTTGAGGGAGTCCGAGTTTGTTTCCACGTTTATCTTAGATATCCACTCTCAGTTGATGGTAGATGGAGTCTCATTTAATACAAAGATCATGTGAGGTCCATTGCAAGAACTGCTTCACAAAAACTTGGCATAGAAGTACTTCACACCCTGGCAGCTCCTCATGATATACAAAACACGAATTGGACGACGAGAGATATTGAGGATTCCCCAGAGGATCTCTATTCACCATAACATCGTTCAATTTCTTTTTTCGGAAGTCAAGAGAGAGGTTGATGAAAATGCTGTTTTCTACTCCGATCTTGCGAAATCTGGTGACCCTCGCCATGTCTAGAAATAGGCTAGTGTTTCTCGAAAATAGTTGGAACAATTGACGTCAGTTGGTCTGTACGGTTTCGTCGGTCATTTCATCTGAGTGAGTCTGGAGACATCTGCTAGTGTTCTTGAGAAAAGTAAGCTATTACAGCGAACATGCGGTAGTTCGACGTCGTTCAAGGAGGACCGGAAAAAGTCCCGCGACGGCTGCTATATATTCCGATATTCCTCGCGTTTTCAGAGGTACATTTTCATAACCGATTGCAGACAACTGGCTGTTAGAAAACATCGACAGCCGATTTCGTCCACGAGAGCTATTTTCATAGATTATATGATGGAATTTAAGTTCAGTCCATGATTACTAAGAGGATTACTCTCATCACCAGCTGTCGTTTGATCCATTCGGTTGGAAATTTTGATTGTTTCTCATATGACAGCAATTGTTATCGTTCCCTCGGACGATATTGACTGAAATGATAGTGAGACCCAAACCTGAACGTCGTACACTGGATTGAAATATTCATGGATCTATCACATCTTCATCACCATGAATGTGCCTTCTCATAGTATTCAACATTATACTGATCGATAGATGGCTCTGCTCACAAATAACAGTTGGAGAGTGGTTCTAGGATAATAAATGTAGGTATAGAATAACCATCAACAAGGCTAATGGCATTTTCAGTCCATTCAATGGATTTTTATACTCAATCACCCGATAAAGGTAATTCACTGAATCAGAATAATGCTCCTTTCGAGTGATACATTCGGAGAGTTCAATGATTGAGCTGATTCCATCAAATCACTCCCAAAGTTGATTGAACAAAATATTCACTTTACTTATTCTGAAGTGGTTATCAATCCAGACATTCCGAATAAGAGATTGTCTTGATATCATCAAGAATTTGGTTGATTCAACATTTTCGTCAACGAAATAAGAACTCGAATAAATGAATCACTGTATACAACAAATTGATCTATTTGATTAATCAATATCTAATCCGGAATAAATCATAATGTGGTTGGTTGAATATGATTTAGTGTTCATCCAAAGAGTATTTAGTTGATTGAAAGTTTAAATTCGTTGTTGTGACTGTTCTCAACATCATCTTATTATGCATCTAATGTAAATGCGATCGTGATATAGCAGAGATCCTTCCGAATCTGTTTCTTTATTCAATAGTCGAACGACCGATCGGAGTTGGGTGTTTGGCCCTCAGCTAGCCCCTTCAGAAGAAAACATCCATGGTATGGGTATAATTAATGTTTGGGTAGTGTTAAGGGCGAAACCTACAGCATTTACAAGAAATCAATTCTAACGAAGAGATGCCCGTCTGAGCTGAATCCAAGGCCGGATCCAAATAAAGGAATACGTTATTGGCTACAAGATAGACGGTCGACTCTATCAGGGACGTGCATGTAGAAAATGAGTTTTCTTTTGACGAATATAACTTTTTGCGTTCTGATCCGACCTTCCAACAGCCGGTGGACTCTGTCAGCAGAGCTGTAGGTAATTATTTTTCTTTGATGGACACCGATTACCTACACATACTCCATCGAGTCTGATCCAATTATCTCAAATGATTTATCTCTCGGTTTGACATCGAATCAGATGATGAATCATTCGTAACTCGGAACGGTCTCTAAGCTCGATAAACTTCATCTAACGAAACTGCATAACATCGTGAATTTTGGATATACTAATCTAGGTATCGAAAGAATTATATGCTTCACCAAAAATTCACTCAAATATTTTCCAGTTCGTCAATATACTTTTCATGATATGGATTCCATATTTGGGCTGGCATATTACATTTTTGCCCTGACCAAAGAACCATAGCTTCGAATATAACGGCACTAGTAATACCAAAATTCCCCTTCGACTGTGATAGGTTCAAGAAACTCATCTAACCCAATACCTCCAAAAATTACATTGGGTTTACACCCAAGCCAGAAACCACTGCTCCCTTTGGATATTCAAGGCTAATGACCAATGTTGTCGATGCCTCAACTTGAAAAAATGCGTACAACGGATCTAAGAAGGTTGCGTTGATTTATCGACAACATATTCTACAAGAAAAAAATGTCAACTTTGTAGGTTTCAGAAGTTAGTTCAGATCCTTGCATTCACCAATCTTCCCAACGACGGTATCTTTAAGTTTTGTTGTGTGTTATTCGAGAATTCGATTAGAGTTCCCCCCGAAGCTGTTTCACTACGACCGTGTATGTGTTGACTGCTTCCACATCCGGATATATCCCTCCCACGTCCAGAGCCGCATTCCTGTTCAGTCGATCGCTCGCTTTGCATTTGCCAGAGCAAGAACAAAGATGGGGTACGTATCGAGCTCCATGCTCAAATATTGAATGGTATTTGTCAATCTTGATGGATTATTGGAACACACGGAATAACGTTATTATTGGAATTTTCATGGGGTCGATTTTCCTTCTCGCAGTGTCTCAGTGATTGATACGGCTCGCCGAAATTCAATTGATGCGAATCATTGGGAAGAGCAGAATCGGCTTGTTGTCGGATGAATTTTGATAAACCTACGCGATCTATCCACCAATAACTGCTATCAATGGAGTATTATTGAGGTTGAATCGAGTAGCAGCCTCATCAACTTCACTGGACAGACACACTTTCACTGCAGAACTGCAGATTTCACTATCCGAACGAGAGGAACTCTTTGAATACAAAGTTTGGTCATTTAGGCAACATAAGACAAGTTACCAAAGTAGGGATTCAGTATTGTGATCCACTATGTGTTCAAATAGGCGTTCCCCAAGGTACAGCCCTCAGGCCAATCCATTTTATCACCTACATCAACTCTCTTCTGAATGTTGAAATTAACGGAGCATCTATATCATAAGCTGATGACACTACTAGTTTTCAAGGGAACCCTGAAACGGTCTTTTATCGAGATATGAGATATTTTTTGTCAAAGAATCTATAGAATATGTCGAACATATTGGTGGGTATGTTTCTGAAATATCAGTCACATAAGGAACACTTATCGAACTGCGTTTATATTTATCACTTTATAGGTATCACTCGATGAATAAGTCCATCATGTTCGACAAGCTGCTTATATTTTTTGTAGTGAAATTTTGGAATGAATTATCAACCAATGACGACTTAGTTGTTAATGAAGAATGGAATGTCTGCAAATGCTTATTTTTCGAGGGGTTCATTAATGAAAATTGCTTTTACACCGATTCCAGATTTGAAAACGGCCGAACATTCTCAAGAAGCTGAAATGAGAATAGGTGTTAGCCGAAACAGACCAATATAAAGCTTGCAGTGAGAAATTACTGGATAAAATGTAATCTGGTTAATCGTATGAAGACCAAAGCATACTCAACATTCTTGATATCGTTCGAATAGAAGCGAGAATCTGTTGGGGTTGGTTTTTCTGGGGTTTTCCACTGACGTACCCCAGTAGAATTCCTTTCACACGTTGAAAAGATAAAGCTTGTGATTCGCAAACAATTAGAGGGTGCCTGAAAGGCGTTGGCGTGCCATCGAACAATTTTTCAGGTTGCGAGATAGCATTCTGATGGCATTCTTACCTATCGTCGGTATTAAAACGAGGAAGGGTATGTAGCGACTAATGATGAAAAATGTTTTAATTATGCATTCCCATAATATCAGAAATTCGAGCAAAAATTTGTGAACAGTAATCGTCCAAACTAATAATAAATCAACATTTTTATAGTCGAGGCTTTTATTAAAAGCCATTAGTTTCGTGGCATGTAGTCGGATGGTGAGCGTTGGGTTGGTGTGAAGTGCGATCGTTTCCAGAGGCGTCCGGACAGCAAGGTGAATTCGAATTGCAACCCTCGCACTTTCTACCGATTCAGTCTTTTTCTGTTTTGAGATTCCTCTCTCCATATACCCATTCCATAATGATCAGAAAATACTTCACTAGGCAGATAATTCTGGCTAGTGACAGCTCGGAGTTGGGTGTTTGGCCTTCAGCTAGCCCTATGGAAAGACCTATAAGAGATCGCCCATCTTTCTCAATATGTTCTAGAGCTGTTGATGAAATCGTGGGTGTAATATAACCGACTAAGCGAATAGCTCATTTCTGAATAGAATTAGAGCCAGAGGGTATTGTTTGGGAGCTGAACTCCAAAAACTGTGAACCGTACTCCACGACAGGTGGTTTACTGCGACAAATTTGAACGTGAACTATCACTGCGGTGTAGAACACCTGTTTGCATGGAACAGAAAGCCATATGAGTTTCGATCTCTCATGGGGACGCTCATAAGGTGGTGAAACTGAGCAAATCGGACATTGTATGATCCGACTTCCTGGTGAACATACAAGCTTGAGTCTTGTTGTGCTGAACTCTACTAGATTGTCAGTTCAGTTCCAACAGTTCGTTGATGTAGAGCGACAGATCACCAGCGTTCTTTCCTGATTCAGAATTTTTTGTTCGTTCTGTAACTGGTTCTCTTGTCTCTTCCACTTTTGATTTGCATTAATGTTACTCTTGTAATGCCTAACACTCACTGGCAAATAACAGTGTCGGTATAGCCATTATATTATACAGTTGGTGTGTCAATTTTCTTTTTCCTTATATCTTATTCAGTGAGCAGTATAGTTTTTTCGATTCCTTCGCTCTATTTCCTAGTTCAAGTGCTATCCTTCCACCATCCGTAATGATACTTTCTAGGTATTCACGAGTTGTTACGACCTCTAGTCCGATAGTTTTCTAAATAAAATTTTGTGGCGCGCCGCCTATTTTCTCTCACTTTATAAAACTGACTCGTTCCTGAACGAGCTATCTGTTGTTTCTCTCTACGAACAGGGAGAACGCAACCACGAAACCGACTAAGTGTAGCCTCGCTCACCGATATCCTGCAGGAAGATATCCTTTATACGTTCCTACGATCCGTTTGATTGAGCGCGACTGTTCCACTCGCTATGCTCGATTTGAGGAAGATTGATGGAAGAACGGATCCAACCGAAATTTCGACATTATCGTGTGAACATCTTCGGAGCATTCGAACTCTGGATTGAATGGAATGAAATCATAGCGAAAGGAAAATGAAAACACTGTTGATATTGCAGTTGTATGAACCATGGCGTGTCGATTCGTTTACGTTCAGCTCACAGTTACGTTATAGAACTTCTGCACTTGTGTATTTTTTCAATCGTCGCATAGTTCTATATTCATCATCACCTGAATTCGCATTCATTGTGGTATTTGATTCCTCCAAAAGTGTGCAGAAGATATCATCAATGTCATCGATTATCAGGATGTCAAATTTTCTGTGCGACCTTATAGCTCAGTGTTAAAAACGGTTTCTGTGAGAGAAGTTTGAAGTCGTCTCAGTAAATTATTGATTGTTAGAAATTCAGCTGCACTATCTCTCGACGTGTTGAAATTTTTCTACGGAGGAATTTTGATGCTGGCCAAGCTGATCTGATGCTTCCGTAGATGTAGGATCAAACAGGGCCGTACTTGTAGATTTTGAATCAATAACCATAATCGAGAACGAAACGATAGATAGTGAAACCGACATTGACGAAAATTATTTGTGAAGAAGTATTATTTGTACCTAGTCTGAAATTGACTGAAACAAGTTCCCTTACAGTCGAAATCGTAACTATCACCGTGTCCGATATCACACATTGTGTACCAATCCGAGCACTCTGGACCATTGTTCGTCTAATAGAAAGCAAGAAACCGTGTCGGTCGATGTCAAACGAGAATAGATGCAGAAGCGAAAAGGCCCCATCCATTCTGTGGATGCTAATATTTGGAGACTATGTTTTGTCCTCCTAATAGCTGGACCGGAGCATGGGATTATGTAATGAGCTGACAAGGTCGCAAACCAGAACCGTAACCAGACTGTGATTCCAGATTTGATTGAAAGAGCTCACGAAAAATATGTTGCCAATCTATTTGTTACATTCAGGGTGTCCCAAAACTCATTTTGTGAAAATAGACATCTTCGATCTGTTTTCGTGCGCCACAGCCACATTTTGAAAATCTCATATTTGGTATGTCACCCTGCTTTTATTGATCACAGTCCGAAATATTATTAGTGCATTATCACCATCAGCAACAAAGCCTACCATATTATTTATGTACGGTAGTTCATGCTTTACAAATTCTTGTTTGATGAATTTGAATAGGGTATTTGCAGGAGTACCAATGAGAGGTTCATTCAGGGTGGCGTTTAAAAAATTAGATTATTGAAATATGGAGTTTTGCGGAAAATCCATCAAATATTTTCATATTTCCAAGTCCAAAGACTACTGACAGCTCTACAGTGCTAACCTCGAACCGCAACCCGAAATTATCCCAATTCCAAGTTTATACAATACATGCTCAATTTGTATATTGTATTGCATGTATATTATGTTTTGAGTATTTACATTTCGTGTTCAACAATATGTTTCGAGGGGACAACAATTATTGGTGCCTGGAGAATCGCGGGCGAACATTTCTATAGATCTCCCCCTCGATACGGCCCTGTCGCAAACGGGATGACTCGCAATCCCAAAATAGTATTTGGCAAATTTCCGAACGGACGACTAAAATTAATTCCTGTGTTCTCAGACATCAATTCATGCAATCCCTTCAGCGACATTCATAAGTCAGTAGTGTATTGTTACTAGGGAAAGGAGGGGGACTCGGATAGTTAAAAGCTGAGCGGGAGGTACTCATCAAGTCAATCTCTCGGGTCGCGGGCTGTAAGTCCCATCTCTTTTGTTCCCCCTCTGGCACTTTAATAGTTTGACAGAACGGCGCTTTGCCACGATATGCTTCGTGGGATTCAATTCTTAGGTGGATTTCGAGAGGCGTTCTCTGATACTGTCCTGGCTATACCCTAGTCGAAATCTGTGTCCAATCATATTTCCAAAAACAAGGTGTCACTGACAAATAGAGACTTTCTCTTATGGGTGTCTGAAGTTTGAATTCCAAGCGCAGTGACATTTTGGGACAAAATCACTGGAACAACGAGAAATTGTATGTGGAAAAAGAACACCTTGATTGTCAAAATGTCAAATATCCAAGACATGCATACACATGCGAATAGTATCCAAAAAATCGATATTGTTTTGTTTCAAGTCTTGTTGTATTACCAGGACATAACCTACTGCGACCTAAGATATCACATGCGTCGTTTGAACCCACATGTTACACCAACGAAAGGAATTTACATATCATCATGATTGTATCACAATTTTGTGTACTTTTTTTTCAATTGTTAGGTCAACGTAGACGAACTTCCGTGTCATTCATTTTTCACTATTCGAATCTTGTCTCTGATAGAGCGTGCTGATCACTCCTACATCGTCAAGCTCGAAATCAGCGTACTTTTGGTGGCTAAACTTCAAACATGTGAACAATATTCCAAGACAGGTCGAAGTTTTGCTTAATAGATCATAAGCAGTTTCTGAGATGTGAAGTACCTCTTCGCACGGAATAGTTCTTGTGAAGCAGTTTTCACATGATCGTCCCATGAGAGAGCTTTGTTGGTGGTGATACCAAGCATGGATGTTGACGACTTCATAGTAACATTATTGCGCATGGAAGCTTGGGTTTTTGTTGCATTGAAATCTACTAGATTTCCATATCCCTATTTCAAAATTTCGATTCTATTCTCGGAGTTATAATGGTTGGATTGCATTTGAGGTAATGTAGTCAGGAGTAGTATTTTGCTGCAGTGTAACTGAATGGACATTCAGAGGATGCCGAGTTCTGCTAAGGTATCTCGGACAGTTCTCTATGTTGATTAGAACGATTCACCAACCAAATACTGGAAAGTTCCAGATATGGTGGATTGAACGACACCAAGAACGTAAAAACACTGACTGTTTCCATGTACAAAAAGCGTTACATCTCACAGATTCACTCGGTATTCAACCTCATAACTTCATTGATGCTTCGAAAGATGTTCACGACCGAAGAATTGCCACCAAAATACAATAAAGCAGCTTTTCTTCATCTTACAATGTGTCCTCAACTATGATTATAATTGGCCCCGTTATGAAAATTCATGTTTTTCTCAAATAAACAGAATAACAGATGAATGAGAAGATCAAGTGTTGAAAAAAATGTGATTCTTTTCAATATTTTCCATCGTTGGTACTGACTAGGTATTGTCATGCAAATGTGAGGAATACACTAATGAAATCAGGTTGAGAGTTGAGAGGTCGACATGTTCAAGATAACGTTTCAAACAAATGACCACAGCAATCAGCATACAGCTGAAGCCAAAATATTTCCGTTAATTAATTGTCCTCCACTCAAAGGGAAACATGTTGATTGCCTAATATGTTTCCCTCTGTCATCAGTAAAAATGGAACAAGACTCGCAGAGAGATGCGTACGTGAATATGACAAAAGACTAATAAAAATTCAATTAAAACATCTATTGAACATCCGCTAAATAGTCAAATCGTGAATTTCCGAAATGGTACGGTGAAAATGTATCGAATGTACGGAATTAAACCCAATTTCATCCAGTGAAATGCAGACATGGCTTGATGGATTTATCGTGAACAGAAATATAAAGCTTCAAGGGATATTCTCTCCAGTTGTAGCAACATCTTGCTCGGATTGAATAATTTTCCTCGGATGAATAGAGAAAAGATATTGAGCGCATGAATGCAATGTAACAAAATGAAATGAATAGTGATCTTAGGCATTCAACTGAAAATTTTCGGAAAATCATTCTATTGAGGGTATAAAAATCGCGTCCTCAATCTCAACCTGAGAATTAGAAAATTGATAAGATAATGTGAAATCAATAGTAGATAAGATATCCAACTATAAATTTCAATTTCAATCTGCGTATTAGAGTACCGAATAAGTTCATAATATTTCACAATTGTGAATATAGATTTATACGAAACATACGAATACCACGGATCACTTACAAGAATGAGAGTATAAATGCTACACGGTTAGCTGATGAGAGCCATGGGCGCCGCCATATTGGCATTGGCCGACCGCCTTTCGCTCAACCCCCTACTTCGCGCACGCGATATAATAAAAGTTTCACTTTGAGAATCACCTATTTGAAAACGCATTTTTTCAAATGCTGAGTAGGTACTACACACAGTACAATAGTCAATTTTCACGCACAATACACCCGTATCGTGCTTGTGTGCGTGACTTTTCCCAATTACTCTTAAAATAAGCGACGATATTTGTCAGTTCATTTATATGTGCCTCCTGACAGTTGGTCACGCCCTTCACATCAAAGGTTATACATATTGGAAAAGCTAATGAAAACTCAATAAATGTAAAATTGAAACGGATAATGGACAGGCGTTATAGAAATGGATGCAAATAATTCTATCAAACTCGACTACGTCAAAGGGTGGATCAGTTTGGGATTCTTCGATTTATCATGTGATATTTGATTTTTTTTTGTAGGAGCACGTCATCATCTCATCCATGAACAACAGTTAGCTGAGCAAAATAAAACAAGTATATACAGGTGAGTCCTTTTTTTGATTCAATATACTAAACATAATAATCGAAAGTTCTGCATCACTTCAAACATGCTTCCATTGTTCTCTTGAGATAAACAGAATTTATGCTTCTTCGCGTTGAGCTGTTACATTCGATCTGCATTTTTCTGCTGACTCAATTTGGTTGGACTCATTTTTTAATATTCGATGACGCTCGATCTATGATCTCTTGAAGCTTTCATATATTTTCACGAATAATACTCATTGTAACAAATAATGATAACATGCAGATTCGATATCAATACCAATTTCTGCTCTAGTCCGAATGATTCTCGTATCATTTGCATTTTACACTTTGCAGCGTCGACATAATATGAATATTCAACGAACATTTAAAATTCGTCCTGCACAAAATACTGATAAATATATGAAGATGTCTTATTATGTATGGAATGATCAGAATCAAATTTTTCAGACGGTATTCCTGAATAACATGTTGTCAAAGTTGAATTTCTCTTCATATTCTTGAATTTTTGTGAATATTACGAGAAGAATGGCTGAAACTGTATGATAAGATAGAGCGTTGAAATTTGGAACATATGTGTAGATGTGAATATGTAAATTTCGAAAACGGAACAGTAAAGAATAAAACATCATATCGGCTTGATTTGCGTAATCAGTAACTCTGAAATACCTAATTGATTTTTACATATTTTTTTGAGATTTTCACTGCTGTAAATAAGAATAGAAGTTATAATAAATATATCAGATACAGGATTTTTTAGATTTTGATAATGTTGTTCTGAGTGAGTTATTGATAAAGAGATGGGAGAGAGTCAGGGATATTTTTTTCAACTGCATTGGAGTTACGATTCTTTCTATTCATTCATTATTCTATTTATTATTCCATTAGCGTTCAGCTAATTTGAGAATAACAGAGTGAATATTCATTTTGGAGTCATTGGAATTTCTTCCGTGTATAGGTTGAATTAATCTTCAGAAGATTGCGTTGAAAAGTCATATTTGGCAAAATGTTGACTCCCTAGTTTTGCAGATCAAGCCGATGTTATAACATTTTATCTTATGTATTTTGAAATTATCCTCGAAAAATTGGGATACTCAAACATGCCAACTATATATTTTGATGATTGCTGCCGAATCAGTTGGAGAATGATCTATCGCAACCGAGAATCCACTTTTCGTTTATTCCTGACTAATTCCTGTCGAATAAAACACGACACAAGTCCAATTTTTCAGTTCACTCAACTGAACTCTGGCTCCGCGACTTTCGCTATGAGCCCGGTATAATCAGATGATGTGCTTAAGAGATTTGTTCGATGGCGGGGAATATGACCCGGAATATTATTTTCATCGGATTGAATGAATAATACATTGTAATATCCACTCGATCTGGGCCACTCGTGTGAAATGCTCAGACCCTAGAAGATTCGCTCTCCTAAGGAACTTAGATGTGCTGCAATTTAAGCTCTATTTCACTTTCCTTCTCTTGACGTTAATCGACTTCTCAGCTTTTCAAATGGTCGCTGATGTTGAGGCGAGAGGCGAGGGTTCGAGCCAGGGGCGTCGTCGACGGAACTTCAGCTCCTATCAGTGCTGAAAGAATAGTACAACGAGTTTTGTGCACCATTTTTCCTACGACTACATTATTATGAGTGTTCATTAGACCTGAGTAGGTATACTACCATGTCTTCAGTCAGTTTTGCTCATTGTCGACAGCTACCGCACAACCCAAAATACAGCAACCAGGAACGAGAATAGCCGAGCGGTGACCCGTAAGATGGTTTGACAGACGTTTGGTTGATGTGGAGCAAAATATAAGTTGAAGCCAAGACAGACATTTGTGGAACACCAGCATTGATGAGGATCTCCGAGGAAACTCGATAGCAAACTACATAGTTCAGGCGACAAATCACACATGACCAACTGAAGAGTGTTTCTGTATTATTGGAATAACACTGGCTCTCCAAAGTTCTCCATCATATAGGAATACTCTAAATAAATAAAGTACCAATCGTCTGACCACCCTTTGGTCAACCCTTTATCGACAAAAATTCTCAGATTTCGAATCGCCAAGATCCCTCATGAAATTATGCGTTTTCCGATATTCATTTGCGTTCGGTCCGCTGTTCAACAGCCGGATGATTTTCGGCTTTTCCGCTGTCAATTTTTCACCCTATCGAACCGAAAAAGAACGTACGGCGACCGTGTTTTTTCAAGAATTGGCAAGTTACGAGCCGACGATGCTCTGTTTCATTAGAGGAATCGGGTTTTTCATTAAACGATTTCGGGGTATTATGTATATCTGAAAGGACTTCGAAATTTTTGTGGGGGAAATTTTGTAAGGTCATCGTCATGAGCATTTTCTTTCCGTTCCAGTCGGCGTTTCTTGGTGATTTAGGGCTTGAGATGATCATTATTAGAGTACCTATTTATACAGGAGGCATTTCCTAAACACAACTCATGAATATAATCAGATATCGCCCACATTTTGAGTCTACGGATTGACTGTTATATCATTTAAGTTATTGGTGACTTCGCAAAAGTTCCTTACACCGGGTGTCCCGGGACCAATTCGCCCCCTATATCTCCGTTATGATTGAAGACATGACTACACAATAGACTGAATATAACACTTCTGGTTTGACACTTATCTGCAGTTGTATAACTTATCTGTAGGTGGTATAAACAACTTCGAAAATCAAAGATGTAGGGTCTTCGGCTACGCAAAGTTGAGACCATCGTATTTTTTTACATGGTACGCACTTAGTTACATCTGTATTATTTATCAGATGAAACCTTGATCACCCTGTGCATTTCGGATATCCAAGCGCTTCACCATCTCCAACATAACATCAGATTCCGCTCACTTGCTCAGCACCTTGAAAGTTAATATCGTCTTCATGAGCTGGATGGGATTTATTGCAGCAAAGTATATCTCGCATATTGCATTCCGGCTGATTCTAGTCACTTCAACGGCGCATCAAGCTCTAGTGGCGTGTGTTTCAACTCTGTCTCGCCTCGATCTCCAAACATGCCGCTTCAGATCTCATGCTGGATCGCTAGAAGTGCCTCTCATAATGCAACATCCACTGACTGGCTCTCCTAAATCTTGGTGTTGTTTTCTACGGCAGTTGCTCTTCCTCACAACGTGAAATCAATCTGGGCGTCAATTTCATGAAACTTTTTTATCCTCCCACATTTATTCTATAGGATCGAAATGGCTGCGGTTCAGCAGTAAATTGTCCCTCAGCCATTGTCGATAATTTTAAAGAAGACATCGCAGAGTGGGGCCTAGGCACATCCGATTTCTCATGATCCATCCTCGCGACTCAACTGTAACTTTATATCAGTTTGGATGAACTGAATCAACTGATCAACTTCTCTTCCTCTCTCAGATCTGGATTGGAAAATGATATCCAGATTACACCTCCATTCTGCGAACGACTGCGTTCAGTGTCCCAATTACTCACGCTCCTCTTGTCTTCTTCATAAGTTATGCCGCTAGGACTTCTCTCCGAAGGCCATATAAAACAATTCCGACCATCTTAAATCGCAATCCCCTGTGGACAGCGCCGTTCGTTTTACACAATCATCAACAGGTTACGACGATCTTCAACCTTGCTTTCCAGAAAAGGATCTAGGGCATTACCGAGTCATCTAGCTGTACAGACGCTTTCAAAAATATCACTTTCAGTCATGTGTAAAGAGAAACAACAGCAATATTATAAAAATATTCATTAAAATCAATACAATCGATTGAAGTACTCATTCGAGACCGACTTACAAGTACCTTACAAGTGTTCTAGGATCGATATTATATTATATTCATTTATATCGATAAATAATCCTTTTACATTCATGTCACTAGACAAATCTTAGCAACGTGAAGGTCACGATTCGAGCCCAACTTAGCTGATCTTCGACTGCTAGGAATAGAAAACAAAGTGAAAACACATCTATGTATTTGAATAATTTGTTACACTGATGTAGATCTATATACCAATTATACCATTTGAATGAAATGAAAAGATAGAAACAACCTGACACAGCTTTTGAAATAATGAATCATCATCAATATGGACATATGAATTTTGACGGAGCTGATTCTAGTAATGAATGGGACATTTTATGAAGTAGATGGACTCGCGAAGTTCGAGAATTGCCACTAACTTTTGTTGCTCATGAAGATCACTCAGAATCATGATACTTTTGCAATACAATAATTCATACTGTCTGTAGGTTAATCGAGATTTCTAGATTTTTATGGGATTTCCTCTCCTCGTTCCTAAAGAATAAAAATAGAAGTTATAATGATTATTTCAATTCATTTTCAGTGAGGACAGATTTGTGATCTGCCCCAAAATGTCACTGCGCTCGAAATTGAACTTTTCGGCATTGAAAATTTAACTGGGCTCAGTGGTGACTCGAAGTGAAACCTGGGGGGTGGGAGAAAGGGTAGGGGGATTCATGTGGGTGAGTCGATTGGATACATGGATTCCGTCACCAGTTCGGCTCGTAAAAAGACCGAGTGGTTGATCACCGAATAAAAATGATAAGATACCGAAGTTCGCGTGCGATCCTCGTAACACGCACCGAAGAATATACACACAGTATCGTGGAGAGAGAGAGAGGCCTTCCCCGCCGTGATTTCATTAGCGATTGCGTGATTAATAAGAGATGCGAGTTGATGGCATCGGCCCATCGCGATACACCTATTAGCTAATCCGGGAGTTTATGCATGTATCAACCCTATTATATTTTCACGCCGTGGCCTCCTTAAACGCAACTGCGAGCGGTAGACGGGTTCTTACCCCTTCGCACTCGATTACGGTTGAGATTCCATCGATTCTACGGTTCATGTAAACCAGCTCATAATTCTGAAGATATCCTACAGGATGGACCTTTCCGTAGTCGAATGGAATCCAATCGCGAAACTTGGAGAGGGAACGGTATTCTTACCCTGTTATTTTGTTTTCAGTTGTTGGTTCATTTTTCATGTTCGTTTTACTGCGAGATACTCATGCCCCAAAGAAATCTTCCGTATAAATCGTATGATAAACTAACCGAAGGAAATGTGAGTGAATGAACATGAAGTCAAACTCCTTCTCAATGTCGTGCATTGAGGAATATTTTACCCAAGTCGATATCGCAACAGAGAGAATAGCCCACTTGACACGTATGTGGCAGGTATCAATCGAGAAACATGGGGAGTCTAATATCTCGAGTTTGGCACCAAGGCCTCTTAGCGGAAGTTCCTTCTTGTGGTTTGCCGCCCCAACAATTTCGTTTTCTATCTATTTACCAAGAAAATTGATTGATTTATGTGGTGATGGACGGAGTCTCCTTTGAAACAATGACTATCATCCCTGATGTTTCACAAACATCTGGGTGGATGAGATCTGTAAGTCTAACCGTTCCGGAGATATAGCGCGTCGAAGTCAACTTTGTGATTTACCTGCCAGAAGAGGCAGTTTGGTATGTGATTACTCCTTCCTCATTAGGAATCGACAAATTCCGATTGAAGTTTTGTTATGAACGTATCCGAAATAATCTATGTGATTTTTTTCAGAATTTCAAAATGACTTTTAGAATTTCGGAAAAACCGACCTTACGGATACTCGGCAAGAATGTACATGCTGTCTGAAAAATCGATTGGTGGGTCGATCTCATCCGTAGGTCTAACCGTTTTTGAGATAAGGCGCGTCAAAGTCAAAGTAACGCTTTTTCAGTTATAATGAGCACTTCTGAGCGTCATAACATTTTCACTTCTTCGAATTGAGTTCTTTCGATGGCCGTTCTGTTATCTACGTATCCGAAATAGTTCAGGAGTTTTTTTTCGGAATTTTTCAACGACTTTTAGAATTTTGCAAAAATCGACCTCAGGTATAGTAGGTTGAAATGTACATGAAATTTCTGACCATAAACGAAAATTATCATTTCCCGTCCGATCAAGCTGTTCTCGACAATTTTTGTGTAAGAATGACTGAAAAATCAATTGGTGGGTCGATCTCATCCGTAGGTCTAGCCGTTTTCGAGATATGGCGCGTCAAAGTCAAAGTTACGCTTTTTCCGCTATAATAAGCACTTCTGAGCGTCATAACTTTTCTACTTTTTCGAATCGCGTTCTTCCGATGGTCGTTCTGTTATCTACGTATCGAAAATAGTTCAGGAGATTTTTTTCGGAATTTTCCAACGACTTTTAGAATTTTGCAAAAATCGACCTCATAGGTATAGTAGGTTGACATGTACATGAAATTTTCGACCATGAACGAAAATTTTCATTCCTCGTCCGATCGAGCTGATTTCTCTCATTACCATAAAAGATCGAAATCTGATAGATCTCATTTTCTTCATCCCAATATGATGATGTGAAGTACTCTTTTTGGTATCACCACCAACAGCGCTTTCACTTTTGGGACGACATTGCGAGAACTGCTTCACAAAAACTCGGCTTTTTGTCTCATACTTGATCTACAAAGCGCAAATTCATCAAGTCCTGAACAACTGTACACATGTTTGGAGCTCTGCTCCCAAACATATGCTGAAGCTCTCAGATTCTATTCAGTATGTCTCTCAAAATGATTCCAGTACCTTCCTCCTCTCCCAACATCCTTCCGCTGCCTCACACTATATTCCACCACCATCATTTTTCCTCTCGTGTTTTCGAAAGGTGGGAGAAAAGTTTCGTTCCACCACTGGATAGTCATTTTTCAATTGATTCGATATATTCATGCAGGATACATAATTACAGATCATTCATTGTCGAGATACCTCTGCATATGCTTTCAACTTTGAGCGATCCTGATAAACTCTCTCACAGGTTTTCATTTTCAGTTTGGTGACAAAGTCCAGAGTGCGAATATCTTCTCTCGAAAATACGATTCTGGCAGTTCATAAAAGTGAAGTATTCATGCCTCCACATAAATATGTAGTAAACTCAAAGAATACGGGAAGCGATAAGAAAACGATATTTCATGAAACTGATATGGGATATATCACCTTCCCCCAGTCATCATTTCTCCCTCGATATTCAAATTAGTTGTAAATTACCTCCTTTATATTAACTAATAAAAAGGAGATAAAGTTGAGAGATTTTTATATCGAGTTATGAAGAGCACTTCATGGCTATCGTTCGATAAAAGAGTTTTCAACTAAATAAGTGTAATAGAAGATCAGGACTAGCTAATCTTTCTAATCATCAACTGTTCAGATGATTTTCATAGGGAGGGGTGGGTTGATATCTTTGCGTTCAGAAGGCATCATTATTTTTTTTTAATTCAATGAGGATCGTGTTTGTGAACCCTCACGACGATCGATTCTCGTCAAGAAATTGTGCGAAAAGAATCGGAGAAGTTGGTGCAACAAACAATTGAAGGAGGAATTTCATCCCCCAGACAGCATGAATGGTCTCGATGGATATATCTTTGGATTTGAACTAGCTCATCTTCCTGTTCATGACTTCTTCGTACGTGAAGTGCTGATAATGTCGACTGTAGCAGTAGGCGATCTCTCTGTTCCGAGAGATAATTTTCAATATCGAAGTTCCAGTAATGACATGGCGATATTAGCGAGGGGTGGGTTGATTTCTTCGCGTTCGCCTTCAGTAGGCATCAATGTTTTTTTTTCGAATCAATGAGGATCGTGGTTCGTGAACCCATCACCGCGATCGATTCTCGTCAAGAAATTGTGCGTTGAGAATTGACGGTCCCCATCGGAGAAGTTGGTGCAACAAACAATTAAAGGAGGAATTTGATCCCCCAGACAGCATGAGTGGTGAGCGAACTCGGCAACTGCTCATTTCTGAAAAATTATACCGTAGACATTCTCGAGTGAATTATTTCGAGTGGAAGTAACTTCCGCATTCTTTTCATTTTTTCCTCCGGTCTCCGGAAACTAAATTATTTTCGGGCTGCTGAAATATCATTGTTTGAAGCCAATTAAAATTGTTAGGCATAGTGAGCGCTATTACGAGAGCGGTTGGTCGGACGCGAACGGAGGAATTTCAATTAGAATTCGTCACTTCTTGAACGTATTCGGAGGCGATCACTCGAGAAAGAACTTCTCTCTTCCCTTATCCTAATAATCCGATATTAGCGGTCGGTCGCGTGATCGTTGGTTGTCCGTCCAAGCATCGGGCACGCATCCATACCTACTTTACGACCGCGCCGAATAATGAAATGTGTTGCAGCATGCTCCGTCGGACACTTAATGCTTTTATGGACACCTTAAAAGTCACCATCGGCCGATGATGGAATTGTCGGTATCTACACGAAGAAAAATCACCACAGCGTATTTTGTTGTAGAGGAATTATACGGGCTGATCGAACTCGAATCGGCACAGCTGCTAACTTCTTCATCGTTGCAGATATACTGGGTGGCCCAATGAAAACGAAACAAGGCCGATTTGGCATAGTTATCGTTCTCAGAAATAAAAAACAAACGCTCGAACCGGTCGATTTTCAACTACTTTTTCACTTCAAACCCCTCGGAGGGGTGAGCTCCAACCCTTGAATCTCAAATGGGATAAGGGGTCAAGTGATACATCATTTTGAAGGTAATCGAAATCTCTTACCAACGCTTTCTTGTTTTTGGAATTCAATGCAGTAGTTCTCGAAAAAACAGGTTCACGAAAATAATCGGGTAGTGATTTAAAGTAACTCTCTTTTCCCTTTCATCAATATTTCTCATTTCGCAGTTAGAACGATGTTCATCTAAGAAGTGCCTTTTGTGTTTTTTCAAATCCTGTCCTATCCAACATTACATAAAGAATCATTTATTATAACGTCAGTTCCTTGATCTCTCAGTAAAATGCTTACCTTGTTTCATTCTCATTGGGCCATATTCTGGTATTTTTCTGCTGCTAACCGTAGCGCTAATAGAAAAACAATTGAATATCGCGTCTTCTAGTGAAAATATTTTTTTTAGAAATTGTACGTTTCAGATATGTGTAGTGTACGTCTTTTGAAATAAAAAAATGTACATCAAAATATATATATCGAAGAAGTCTTGGGAATGTATTTTGGCGGATTGAAAATTTTAAAATTTTCTCCAAAAATAATAGGCGCCAAACAATACGAATTTTTCCGAAAATGTCACACCTCTGTTTTCGAACTGGTCGGTTCCTTTAATTTTGAATCATCACCTACCATCACAACTAATCGAAATTTGAGAACAATAGGCACAGAACAGCTGGCAACACTGCTGTTTGATTGTTGAACAACATTTCAACTTTTATCATATGGATTTCTACTGTTATTTGTTGTTTTTCGTCTTTATGTTTTCAGTAGATTCGTAGTGGGACTTAGCCTAGACACATTGAGCTGTTGATTCTCACTATCAGAATGACTAGAACTGCCACTTCACTTCTCAGGATTATCGCAATGCGATTTTCCAACTCTGCGGTTCTTCTTCATCGAGTCATGGTTGCAACTGGAAGAGAAGTTTTCGTGGTGATCATAAGTCTCTCAAGACAATTGAAAAGCGTTTCGTGATATCCGGTTTACTGAAACTCGATCACTCTGTATGATAACGGGGCGATTCTTTTTTAATCCTGAAAATGGTTTAGTAGTCGAAACGCGTTGGCGAGACGAGGATTGCACAAGCATCTCACGGCTGTGCTGGAGCACTTCCTGTTCGTGTTAAACACAAGATTATTTCAGCCCTGTCGGCAAACTGCTTTCCTTTCCACTCGTTCCTGGAGATGGAGAATAATAAACTCCCCGAAAACATGTAACGGCTATACTTTAATGTGCATTGAAAAGTCTCATTTTCTCGATTGGATTTTCCCTAAGATCACGGCAAAAGACCTTTTCTGCGATGTGTCAATTAATCTAATGGTCCAGTGGCTGGAAGGTGCCGAAAGTGCAGAGGGGGATGCCATCATCACTGGAAAGCTCATTCTAATCACTACTTTTCTTATCCTCTGACAACACGGAAAAAAACCTATATAATCGAGGAACATCGCGTAAGCCACTGGTGGTCATGTTGGAAGCGAAGGAGGGCATTGCAATTTTTTTCTAAAGTTTGGAGTATCAGGAAAGACTTCACTGGGCAAAGAAATCCACAACTTTGCAGTTCTATTGATGAATGATGCTTGGTATAGCGAAGATCGACAGGTGTCGAGCCTGACAATGTAGTGGTGACCAGTCTGAGCTGGCTGGAGAGAGAGGTCAATGAATTCCTGAGTATCCTATCGCCGACTAGGCGAATAGCTCTCTTCTGAATAGAATCCAAGGGCTTCAGCGTATGTCTGGGAGCTGAACTCCACACATGTGTACAGTTGTTGAGGACATGTTGAATTTGCGCTTTGTATATCGTGAGCAGTTGCTGAGGTGTTGAACTATCAGTTCTCGCGATGGACCTCACATGATCGTCGCAGGAGAGGAAGTTGGTGTTGAGACATATCCTAGTGGGACACCAGCACTGATTGTCATTGTCAGATGAGAACTCGTGAGGGTGTCATTTAAATGACCGACCCATGAATACAGAGTTGCAATTTCCATTTCAATTTTCATTTCCTCGGGAATATGTTATGTCATTTCAATGTCAATGAGAATACTCTTATTCCTCATTTGCGGACCCATGTTTTTTTAGATTTTTTTTCCATTTTCATGAGTACCAACCAACTATTGATTTTGAAGACAAGAGTAATAGGATTTGATGCAGATTCAAACCAACATTTACTTCTACACGATGCACATCGCAAGTTAGCAAAATGTACGTGCCCATGCAACTCCGTTGGGAAATTTTAATTATTTCCGATATATTAATGAGTTCGATGATGATGGCTTTGCTGGTGTTTGTGCTAAAATCGACTAATTAGCGAAATATTGTTCATGATCATGGGATTCGTCATTGTCTATGGAATGAGATACATGATCGACCATACCTGCATTATAACCGATGAGTTATTAATCTGCTGTATAATATTTTTCATTCTACTGCAACAGTGTCACCAGAGAATTTCAGAAGATTATTCACTAGTAGAAGAGACTTTCCGTCTGTTACTTTTTTCTAAAAAACAGTTGTACATTATCATGTTTCAATAATTGGATTGACGAATTGAAATTTCCCACATTTACGTCAAAATGAACATTGATTTAATATCATAATATATGTTTTTCGTCAATATATGCTTTCCAAAGTGAATGACGCCAGTTTTCTATTATTATTTCTATCTATTATTTCATTACATCATTGTGGACATCTAAATCATTCGTTTCTCTAAAAAGATACATAATTTCGATGTGCATGCCTCTCATGTTTGATGTGTTTCTACACTCAGTGAGATGACAAGTGTACGGAGTCTCGACAAAAGACAAAAGAAACCATCTCAAGTCCAGCAAACATCCTCTCGAATACTAAAACTCTTGAAATCGCCCGTCTGCTGACCCAAAAATGCAAATATAACGAAAAACGAAAGCAACTCCCTTCTGTTCCATGTACACTCATCATTAATTATTATTCAAGTGAGTGTGGAAAGCTGAAGTTGATCCACGAGCTTGTAAAATCGTCCCCACACATTGCTACCCTTCCTATACAAGATGATTCATGTATAGGAAATCTATCGGCAAGTATTCTCCATGCATTTAGATCAGAAAATTAAGTGGATATTGGATATTTATCACTGCTTTTTGAAGCATTCAATGGACAATGACAATTCCTCTCCCACTTCGAGTAATAGCTATCGAATGATGTGACCTATTTTATTCGATTGCGAGGAGCTACTTTGATGAGATTGTCTTGGTATTCAAAGGAAGTCAAAGTCAAAAAGACTCTATGAACGGTGGTATTTTCATACACTCATCGTCTTGGAGCACTCCTCGCTTTGCTCGTTGTAATCCGAGATCATCTCTTGAAACTAGTTATCTCTTTCGATTCCAAAATAACTTCTATCAAAAACATTAATTCACCACCAACACATTCACAAACCAACATAGGTTTGTTTCGAGACCAATGAGAAACAAAATCCTTTATTAACAGAATCCTCTATGCTGAAGTCAATATCAGCAGATATTTGGTCCATATCATGTTGCTATCGTTCTACTATAGAATCGAAATGAAAAACTTAGATGCCCGTCAACATTTCCTTGTCTCTTGCCTCCAATTTTAATCAACTAATCATCCCAATCTGGTGAACCATCTCTTTCTCTCATCAGTTATTTCTCTCTGTCGATTTTGATCGAAGTCTGAAACTAGTGCTGATATATTCTATTAGCATATAAAATTGAAATCTGCTCTGATCGAGAAACTGAAAATCTAGATTTCTGTTCACATTATTTTCCGCGTCAAATACTGGTCGAAGCTCGGTGTTACAACCCTGTATGCCCCAATAAAACCATCAGTGTTCCCTCATAATGTTTGGCATACCAGTGTCGAGCGTCTAATTTGAATAACCCCGTATAATATATGCGAATGGGGCAGTATGTAGAAATGAAGACCGCAGAGTGCGCTTAACATGAATCGGCGGTATTCGTTTGAAATATACAAGTTCCTAACCGGGGCTCGCATGGTATAGTTTATACATCACTCTAATTAATAAATGGCGGACCCGCGTACATAAGATGATTAAAGCCATCACTCCGTTTCGAACCTCGTTCCAGGCTGATTCTGAATGGTACATAACATAATACTATTCCGTTAACGTGCACCAACCAAATCTAATTTCTATCAAACAACGGATTTCCTAAACCGTTATCATGGCCCCTACTGTTCGATATCTATACATTCGGCTTCAATGATATGTCATTCGAAATAATAACCGACACACTGAAAGGTGGATAACTCTATCGTTCACTTCCAGGACATGACGGATATGTGATGGAACTTCACTTGAATGATCCATCAAAATACTGTTAGGTTGATAAAAGTGACAAAATGGTTCAATAATGTTCACAGAAATATTGTGAACATAATTTTCACCTCATGGTTGTTCATTCCAACATCACAGATTCATTTGATATTTCTCTTGGTGAGAATTTGACACAATTTGTAAGCAACTACATAGAGAAGGAAATAGCAGTAAACAAAGCTGAAATAAAGAAGCAAGAAGGTAGAACAATAACAGAAAAAAAATAACCAAAAGATGGAGAGCACGAAAAAGTTTCGAGTTGAACAAACTGATCGAACACTATATCCAAGAGGGTATATCCAGACTATATCCAGAAGGAAAGAAAGAAGGAAAGAAGACATGTACCTATTGTATTTCTAACACTCAGATAATCAACATCTACATCTACATATGAATTGTTGATGGCATCTTTAGAATTGTCAACATGATGGTTTTGCAGTTGTGCCTGTGGTGCTACCGAGACATTTCTTTCAGTGTGAGCTCGAAACTTGGCATGAGCTGTAGGGCAGATTCGTTCCTGAATTCGGCAATCAACCAATCGATTTGTTCAATTATCAGCGAAATAACTTAATTCGAGCAATTAGTTTGAATCACGGGAATCGATCAAGCCCCTCACTGCTGATGGTAAACCCACTCTAAGGAATCTGTCGTCACAGCCACAACTGACAAATGCATCTGACCTGGACTATGCGGGATTATAAGACCAGAAGCTGATTGATTCTACAGGGAGATTCACCAGATTTCATCATTGGGTTGTCCCATGACGGCCACCAATGCTTGCCTCTCGTGGTTACATCCTGGATTCCATTTCGAGCAAATTTGCTATAACAAAGAAGACCAGATGAGTAAACGGTTTCATTTATTATATCAGTCTCAACTAGTGTCTCCGAACTTCAATACCTATTTCTCAATCAGTAAATATTTGCTATGATGATTCCCAAGTGGAAAGTAACATTGCCTGCAAACTCGAAATGGGTTGTATTGGAATTATCAAATCATACCTAAATATAGGTATGAAAACGAAGAATGAAGAAGATGAATAATAATAGTGAGTAGTGAGTTATAAATCATTACTGACTTGTTGCTCCTGAGAAATGATATAATACCAACTATTCAGTGAGTTATGGGCCTTGCAACTTGTTGTCGGATCGGAATAATAAGTGGATTTTTCCCGTTCCGTATTTCGGCAACCGCAAAAAATCCCTTGTTTTCAATTAGAAATCTCCATTCAACTCACTCGATGGAATTGACCTACAATTCATTTGAGGCGTGCATCACAATGGAAAAGCTTAACTGTACCCTTCACTAACTGCCAAAAGAATTATGAACATAATTTGATACCAGGCTCTCCATTTTTCTTTATTAATTCCGTGCCTAACGCTCATTAGTTAGTAAACGCTACAAACTGTGCTCTCAATGTGCTTGTTTGGAATACTTCAAACATCGACTGCGAAACTCTGTACAGAGTGGAACGCTGTTGTTGTGAGGCTCCTTGTGATGGCTATTTCGTCGTTTCTGGTCTGGTCTGATAACAATTGTTGAAATAATTTGGCTACTTTAATGACGCTTGATCGTTAACACCGTCATGTCTTCATTTTCATATCAATATATAGTCTCTTCCTTATGCATATTCTCTTGGATTCAAGAGTGTATTCGTTATTGTTCAGGTATTCTCTTCATATCGTATTTTCTGGTAGAGTCTGTGCTTCAATAGATGAAGACGCATACTCAATCTCGTATCTTCAAGAAGACCCAATATGATGCTCCACCAATAGCGCTTTCTTCCTTGTTCGAGAACTGCCTCACAAAAACTTGGCTTTCTGTTCCGTTCGAAGAGGTACTTTGCGTCCCAGCCACTGCTCACGATCTCCAAAGAGCAAATTTGACCTGTCCTGGAGTACTATTCACATGTTTGGAGCTCAGCCCTCAAACATACGCTTAAGCTCTTAGATTCAATTCAGAAGAGAGGTATTCGCCTAGTCGATGACGCAACACTCACCAAATCATTGACCTCTCTAGAACGTCGTAGAAAGGTCGGCGATATCTGCCTTTTTCATAGATACTTTCATGGTCAGCGCTCATATATACACCTGTTACCAATTCATTTACATCCAAAAAATATCGATCTCTTCCTCTCTCAAAGATATTTCCATGGTGCTTATGAGGAGAACTCGTCTATTATTTCGTCACGCTCGGTTCCAGGTAGACAAACTTTACGAGCTGCATTGTCAGGCTCGAGACTTCTCGAACTTCGTTCTAGTGAAGTCTTTCCTGATGGTATGACCTAAAAACCTTCAAGAAAAATTCCAATACCTTCCTCCTTTCCCAACACTCTCTTCGTGTCAGAAGATGAAAGGATAAGCGTTATATTGCTCAACCATTATTTTTTTTATGCAGTGGACTATTTTTTTCCGAATTATCTAACAATGAGGAATGATGATTGGGATTCGAAAGGATTGGAGCGCAAAGACAAACTCGAAATCAGATCGTGCAGATTTGCTGATTAGCGTTTAATCTCGACAATACTTCGTTCTCAAACAGGTGAATCAAAAATTTCTCGACACGACTTCAGTTGTAGAAATTGTAATATCGGATTGTTGAGTCGGACGAGCATTCTTCCCGCTTCATAAAATCTATTAGCTAATTAATAAAGTTTCAGTTTTCGACTGCAATTCTGTCGGTGTTTCAGACGTGCGTTATAAGAAGTTTCGGACTGATTCACATTAGGGCATTCCGAAGTCTTATATGCTATCACTGAAACAGTTTTACATCGATGGGTTGGTTATTCGGCGAAATTCTTGAAGTTTGCAATGATATTCGATGTGTTTTTGGTGGCTTGTATGACCCATGTCAAAAAAATAAAAGCACGATAACTGGGCGAAGCTTTGTCGTTTTGCGTTGTCATCACGGTTACAATCCACAAAGTCACAGAGAAAATTAGGAAGCTGCATTCATAATGAAAATATATTTTTTCACCCTGGTGGTGCTCTGTGTTACTATAAATGAAAAACGTTCCATGATTACCTAAAATTGTCAGCAATTTAAAAATCCTCATACTTTCGGTACAAATTGGAAAATATTCTGCTAGTTTTTCATCGCGGGCCAGGACTCATGTTTTTGCCTCGACGTGCTCCCGTTTTCCCAGTTTTTGTGTAGTAGTGATCGGACCACAGACAGGCGAAAGCAAGCGGCCAAAAAGCCATTGTCTGTTTGCTAGTCTAATATTCGAAGAGTCATCAATCAAATATTGTTGGTTCAAAATAGAATGTACGTTTCTTTGACATGTTATGGTTAACAGTTTAACGCTCTACAAGTTTCACACCAAACTTCCGACAACTCGAGACGTTTCGCCCTTCTGTAAGTGTGAAAAGATAGCGGGTTCCGCACAAAAAGATGCCGGGTAGTATTCCGAAAACAACTCAACGCGGAAATGCTCGCACGAACTTTACGGAAATGAATTCAGTAACGTGGATCACTAACTAGACTCTTCACGTGTTTGGAGTTAAAAACTGCCAATCATAAGCTGAAGCTCTCAGATTGTATTCAAAAGAGAGCCCTCTAGGACATCGTAGAAAGGTAGGCACTGTCTTCCTTTTCTTATATAGAAAATTCCGTGGAAATATTTTTCCTCCCCTTATGATAACTTCCAGCTATACAGGGTGTCATAGAAAATGTAAAACAGATCCTCGAAGGTGATAGTACTCATGAAAATGAAGAAGAAAAAATGTTGTACGAACATGAATCCGCAAATAAAGAAATTGGGTGTATCAGAAAAGTGAAATCAGATGTGTTCTTCTGAGAAAGCACTGCGGATGTAGATGAGATTGAACAGGAACAGGATATCGCCACTCATCCAGGGATGATCCTGGTCGGGTCGATAAGCTGCACTATTTTCCGAGATCTGGAAATGATTTGTCGTTGACCACTCTGGTCCATAGGAAAAATACGGAGGTGAGTACATATATTCCCGTGAAAGCCAGCCTGCTATCACGATGCTAGGGGAGCCAGCGAAACTTTTCGTTGCTATATTTGCTTAAGCTCTTGGTTTATCGTTTCATGTGTCTGTTCATATAACCGATCGACATAGCCAACTAAACAGCTGAAACTTCACCTATTGTTTATTGTTGACATATTGTTAACTCTATTGTCAGAAGTGGATTCGAGATCCTTGGTTCCATCATTAGAAACTCTAAATGGTTTTCGGAGTAACGCTAGCAGGAGTTTTTTCAATGGCTTGGACTTTTTTTCATTTGGCCAGACGAGAGAAATCTATTGTTATTATCATTTTCATTTTATTCACATAGAACAATTCATCCACCGACAGTTGGATAACAATTGGGACATTCTCACGAAGGTGATTCATCTAGAATTTACTGCAGCTCGATATTTGTCTTGTTTGAAAATTCAATCAAACATTCATAAAACTTCATGTTGTTTGTAGCTAAGATTGGGATAACACTGAGTGGAATTGGCATTTGAAGATCGCAAGACTTGTTGAACAATTCCTTCGACTGGCCAGATTACTTAGACCATAAACGATATATGGTCTTAGTCTCTTTTTTTTTTCGCAATGATCACAATTTCCATTTACCTTTATACGAAATAGATGTACTGGATAACAATAATAATAATAACTTTCAAGAAACATCCGAATACCTTCCTTCTTTTCCAACGTTACACCGCTGGCTAACACGATGTTCCTCGAACATTATAGGTTTTCCTTTCGTGTTGTCAACAGATGAAAAAAAAAGTCCGAACTCCAGTCTAATGAGTGTTGTGTGTTGGTATACTCGTTTGTCACAGGAGGGGTTGATTCTATGTTGATAAAGCGTCAATATGACAGGAAAACAAAGAATTATTGTTGAGCAAACGTTTCGAAAAATCAGTGTCGCTGGCTCCCGGGCTATGCGCATTAATCATCTTATATGTGCGCGCGTCCGCCATTTATTAATTAGAGTGATGTTATAAACTGTATGGGTCTTTGACGGCCAGGAATCTGTACGTTTCAAACGAATCCGGTCGATTGATGTCGGACGAGCACCCAGAGCTACATCTCATTCCTCTGTGTCGGAGCTGCACGGATTAATAAACATTCAGCCGCGATCCATATACTTTAAATGTCAACAGGAATTTTCTTCGATGGCGTTCGAATGACGTGACATCGAAACGGGGACAGAGACGGATCCGGAGGCGGGATGACTGATTGGATCGTTAATTGGACGTTGTAGATGGACTGTAGTAGTTGGTCGAGGGCCTAGCAGAGTTGAAGCCCACCAACGTGACGATAGTAGTCTAACATTTGTAAAGTTAGCTGTCAGTGCCACAGAACCAAACGAATGTGAAGATGAAAGTCGTATGACAACGGAACAGGGAAAACGTCAAACATTTCTATGATCCTCATATATGGTTGGTTCTGTGGCACTGACAGCTGACTTCAAACTTCACATAACCAACCAAATTTCTCCCTTCTCTTCTGAATAGCATCGAATAGCTTCAGCGTATGATTTGGAGCTGAACTCCAAACATGTGAACAGTACTCCAGGACAGATCGACTTTTCGATTTGTCGATCATGAGAACTTGCTTGGGGTAAAGTATCTTTGCAAGGAACAGAAAGCCAAGTTTTTGTGAAGCAGTTCTAGGAATGGACGACACTTGATAGCGACCAATAATATTGACGACTTCAACAGTGTAACAACAACATTATGTTGGCCATTGGTTGATATAGGGGCTAGTGAAGTGTACTATCACATCCAACAAATGGTTAATATGGAAAAAACAAAGTTGGTGCTGAGATCCTTGTGGAACACCAGCATTGATAGGCCTTGGTGCTATGAACTAGATCGAATGCTTCGGAGTTATCCAATGGTGTATCCAGACCAGAGGCAAGCTGGTATCAGTTGAACTCTGGTGACGAAACCCCTATTGCTGGTCGTTCACGATTTTTGAACTCTCTACCGGATGAGATCAGGGTTGATTGCTTTCTCCAGTTCTTCGTATTTTTTGTGTTCATGTGATAACTTTCTGCTCCATCAAAAAGCTGCTGGTGATTGAGGCCACTGTGTATATTTTTCTCAGAATAGTACATTCCTGATTTCTACGATTCATGTAAAATCTAAAGGAAAACCTTCGAATTAAATGAATCTGCACTGTGCAGATTTTCAATAAAGCTCCAATTATTCAAGATGACCTAATTGAAAGATCTAACAATGAATCCGTGAATGCAAGTATTCTACAATTTCAGTTCGCAGGTGGAGTGATTGCAATTAGCATCGTTCAACAGAGCCGAAAATAGAAGGATTCATAAAGAAAGATTCAGCTCCTTCTTTGCTAAAAACCCAGCCAATGTGATCATACAACTGAAATGTCACCCATGAACATACAACATGATGATATTTTGTTGTCGAGAGTCTCATGACCCCGAAGAATCTCGGGTGTCAAATCCTAAGTTTGGAGATTATCTCAGATTCTCATCTCCCACAACTAATTAATGTATTAATATTCCACTCAGGATAGAGCACATCTCTGTAATCATTTGTGATAATTATCTGACTTCCTAAGGACATAAATACCAACCCTCACATTGTTATTATTATCTTGTGGAGTAGAGTATGCGGTACATATATTATTAGGTATGTGTAAGTATATGAATTCAATTTACGTACAAATTTGGTAGAAGTTTCCATTGATCTTCCATTGATGTGAAGAAATTGCATGAGTACAAAAATCATACATCACCATACAAAACTACTTTAACATTTTTGTTGAGATACAGTAGAATTAGTTAATTTGACCGGGACACCGAGTTCTCTTTTTTTCCCTTCAATTCAGTCGAGTAATTTTCTGAAACAAAATGAAAAGTTTCGCGATGTTCGATTCCGTTAGGGTAAACGGAAGTGGCATTGTTTTATGACAGTTCGCATAACTCATATTAGATTCCAGCAGTTCGGAATACTTTTCAATCTCGAAATGTGTTTTACACCGAACGAAATGATCATATAAACGGAGTGAATCAATAATGTTGGGTTATAGGTTCAGGAATACATTGACATTCATGGAGAACAATACCATTCACATGATAGGAAGTTTTATACAGATATACAAATATATTCTTGATAAAACAAAACTTCTACTGTTTCGGGAACGAATCTGCTCCCGTTGACATGCACAATTGATATATTTTTTCCTTCATGAAGTTGTATGATTTTGACATTAAAAAGTCACATCTTGGTGAAAATCTATTCCAAATATATTCCGACATCTATATCCATTTTTTTCAAACAAGGTTCATTGACAAATAAGACAATTTCTCTTTTAGGTATCTGAAGGTAAAATTTCAAGCGCAGTGACATTTTGGGACAGATCACAAATCTGTTCTTCCTACAAATATATTGAAATAATTATTATAATTTCTTTCTATTCTTTTGAAACGAGGAGAGAAGATTCCACAAACAATATAGGAAAAAAAAAGATATCTCTTTGTTGCAGTGTTTGGTATGGAGTTTGGCAGATCTGCCTGGTCCACCGCTACCTTTTCAGATCTTTCATGAAGAACTTCTCATTTTTAGCTCTAGCTCCATGTTACCTTTTTATCAATCTCAGTTGCAGAAAACGCATAGTTGTTCTTTTTCCGCCCTGTTGACGTTTGGTGTGAAAATGAGTTTCAAAATATTGCCGTGGACAGATCTCACGCCAGAACGATTTTGATTGAACATGGATTTCTTTATTGCATCAAGATTAAATTGTCGAAATGACTTATAGTCTTGTTGTTCTTTATCGTGGACTTCTATCAGAGAAGAATAATAAGAGTTGAGTGGCTTCCTCCTAAAATTTTCCTTCGCAAACTTTTCAATAACGATTAGAAGTTTTCCACAGTGCAGTCTGATCGAATAGGATGAGGTGAAAATGTATAAGGTGAAAAGTCATCCCAGACTTAGTCATGAATATTATCAAAGGAATAAAACATGTTCGGGAATGGGATATTCTGGATTGGCAACCTCCCTAATATTCCTGACAGATTAATAATGGAGAGGCATCGGAGCCCGAGGCGAGGAGGTCAAAATATAAAGAAATTTGGTATGCGTCTCGGGAGGTGTCGGAGACCGACCGGAATAAGTGCAATCCGCATAGGCGTAGTTAGAGGAGGGCCATGAGGTCCTTGGTATCGTAAAATAATACAACAATTCATGAATAATTCTTTCTTTTATGCCCCAAGAAACCGTACAAGACGTACTAGATACCTAAGACTCAATTACAGAAGTGATAATGGCAAGGAAACGCAGTAAATGAATTCACGTCACTCGTGAACAATACGAAAAAGATATCACGAGACCTGATACTCAGCACCCCCACAACTGAATAAGCAATATTTCGAATCAATTGATGTTCTTTATTTTCATCCAAGAAATTCAAAGGTCGCATTTCCAAATATTGGTGAACAAACATTGGTTCATATTGGTCGAATATTTGAGCCAATATCAGCATAATTAATATATCTGATAATAGTTTGGAGGAAAAATCTGAAGTGTTCGTTACATTAGACAGGGACCCCCAATCGGCCCAAACGAATCTCCGCACTCAGTTTCATGACATTACAAGCCCCAAATTTGAGTAGCTACGTCTATGGCAGTCTGATAAAGGAACGTCGCTGCGGCTGTCAGTCATCAGCTTCTTCTGTTACAATACATTCTCAATTTCCGCAAGGGACGATGTGACATTTCATCATGATGTCACACCGAGAGTAAATTAACAAAAGCAACGGTCTTTCTAATAACGCCATCTTTCGACGCGTTCTTTCACTTCTTTCGAACGGCACTTCCACTTACGCGAGACGCTTCTCCCGATGATATTTATTTTCTTTTGTGGCCTTCGCCGCAACATATAACAGATCGGTTTTTGATAATTGGATTTGTACAGTTCAGTTTACCCAAGCAGAATTGAACTCAGGATGTAGTCCGAATTAAAATCTAACCAGCTGTAATTTGTACTATCATCGTGCAAGAAGTCTCAGAGCGATATGGAGAAAATGTATCTAACCTTGATGGTTTGAGTCACCTTGACATGGGAAAGTGATCACTGCTCTAATTCACAATTGTCACAAATAATGACCATTCCATATTCTGTATTCCACACAGTAAGATATATATATTCTTTATACGGATACCATCAGAGTGATGGAATCGACTTTATGGTGATACCTCGTAGATTCCTATTCGATTCCAATAAATCTCTGAATCGAGTATCTGTTTACATTGTCCTGGATAACTGATAGTGACACATGCTTCAGTTCAATCCGGGCCATTATTCATCCCATGGCACACCAGTTCATTACAACATGCAATAAGAATCCGACAATATAATAACAGAAAATTCAAAAGAAAAATATAATAACCAATTTCCCGAAATACCACTCTGCATTCAGCGAGGGGAACAATGAAAGGAAACAATTAAGGAAAAGAGGAGAGTAAACCGAAAGAATGTGCAAGATTTCTTTCAAACGTGAATACGGAAGATACGGAAAATATAAAGCTGAGACAAGCAGCACATAAATATGCGCACAGTCATACCATGGTACTTTGCGTATTGTTTCAAACACCGTCTCGCTAGTTTCACTATACACAAAAACGTACAAGAGAAAATAGAAAATCGGGAAAGGACAGCCCATACCACGGATCGAAGATACAGGAAACCAGTTGTTCGTGACTACACGACCGAACGGACAGCGATGTAACAAAAATAATTTGCTCAATTGCAGCATATTTGAAAATTACAATAAAACATGCTCGATAATGTACTGTTATCTACAACTCTCAAGTAATGATTGTGCTTTGACACTTTTATGACTATCTTAATGGATTTTTGTAAAGCGAGTGGGATTATCGATATATTCATCTGTTGTTGCGATGTCACGTAATATTGACACTATCTACAATTCCTAATGGTAGGTACATTTCTTAATGGATTTCTCTATATCTGATGAAATTTTCAATTTGCATGCGTTTTCACAAATGAATACTCATGAGATAGCTCATCTAACAATGAGTGTGATTATCCTGTAAGATATTCCTCAATGATATCCGAGGCCTTGTGGTGCATGCTAGATAAGTCTGCCCTTTGGTTTGAAATATTGATAAAAAGACGTCAAGCTCGCTCACTTTTTCTTATAAGTCTAACTATCCTATCTGTACTGGAATATCATATTCCTCATGAAATATGTTATGTTGGAAAAGAGTCAAATTATTAGCAATCAATTTAATGTGTTGAGAGTTTGTAGGTTTTGCATCGAGTCGACCCGTCGTGTTCGCAGTCACTGCCGATAAAATACGGTTTTCTCTCTGTATAAGTTATCTGGCTCAGGAATGAATTCTTAGTCGCATTATGCAGACGCATGTTTCAGGGCTATCTCAGAAAGGCAGCTATCAATGAATATCGCATACTTAGCAATAATAAGGCATCGCGAAAAATGACCACTATAAGAACAGGGAATATACGGATCGGGTTCGACGCAGAATATTATCTTCGAAGTTTAGGTGGACTTGACTGCCGAACGATCCACTATACAGGGTGTCCGAAATTGTTATGATATGAAATATAAAAAAAAAAAAAATCGGTTGATTGTCTAACAGGAGAGATCCCAATTACAAGACAATTTATATATGTATATAAGTTTACATTTCAATTTCTTACAAATATATAAAGGTACTGAAAAAGAATGAGTGATGAGAATAATAAAAAAAGATAGATTAGAACAAAATAAATCAACTAATTATTGTTACAGCTTTTGAAGTAAAAGTGCTTTAATTTTATTTTTGAAATTACTAAGATTATCTGCAAAGACGTCAGTAGGAGAACAAATTTCATTGTACCTTTTGCATACAGCGTGTATTGGTGATTTGGTGAATAGATTTGTTCTATATGATTGTAGGTAGAAGCATGACTCTTTTCTGCTACTCTGGCGTGGAACGTGGAAATCAAGTTTGTACAGAATATCAGGACAGTCTATCAAACCGTGTATAATTCTAAATATAAAAATACATGAATAATATATTCTCCTATTTTCTAAAGATAGGAAAGAGAACCTATCGAGAAGTATTTTGTTGCAGCAACCTTGCTGGGGGTAAACACCGTCTAATTTGAATATCATATATTTCATAAATTTTCTTTGGCACAATTCGACAGCTTGTATTTGCACGTTATATATTGGGGCCCAAATCAGAGATCCATACTCCAGTCTTGATCTTACAAATGAGTTGAAGAGTTTAGTAAAGCAATCAATATTTTGAAAATCATTGCAGGTCCGAAATATTAATCCTAGCATTCTTTTGGCTTGTAGAGTGATTTTATTTATGTGTAATGAGAAGTTCAGCTTAGGGTCGAACCAGATACCCAAATCTTTGGTTTCTGAACATTGAGTCAGGATATGATTGTTTATTTGGTAAGGATAAAGAGTAATATTTGCTTTTAGACTGAAGATCATGTATTTACGTTTCTGTATGTTCAGAGGTAGCTTATTAACTTTGCACCAATTGTATAGGGAATCAATGTCATTCTGAAGTACTAGACAGTCGTCCAATGAAGAAATGGGTCGAAATAATTTCAGGTCGTCTGCGAATAACGTTACGGAGCTAGAAAATTCTTCACATATATCATTTATGAATATGGAAAAAAGGAGTGGGGCTAATACACTTCCCTGGGGTGCACCGCTAGATGCTGTGAAGGTGAATGATTTGTGACCTCTATGTTCAACATATAATTTTCTGTCTGTGAGGTAGGAATCAAAAAATAACAAGAGTGGTTCGTCTAGACCGAATACATCCAGCTTGTTCAGTAATATTTTGTGATTAATTTTGTCAAAGGCCTTTGAGAAGTCTGTATAGATAGTGTCGACTTGTGTACCGACTTGTGTATATTAAAGTTCCATTAATTATTCATTTGATTAACCAGTATAGGCTCCTAATCTATGGTGGAATGCATCAAATTTGTATCGAACAATCGTAAGCGGAATAAGTGGAAGATGAGTTTTGAAAAATCTTTCATTGTAGATTGTAGATGTAGGAGAGTCGTAAAGGCTGTGCAGCCTCACATGCACTTCGACCAATTAGATGTTTAGTTTATTCGAGGCCAGGTATTCCGAGACTTCATGCACAGTTTAACAGTTTCCTGGGAGCCGGAAGGCTCCGAGAAGACCTCTTCCAGGAACTTGAGTGAAAAGTGATGGGCATTCGCATACCACTCATTCAAGAAAACTTTCGCAATAACGGCAACTATCACACTCTGATTTGACAATTTTTTGGAGATGGTATCTCAGAGGGGAATATCCAGTGAGGATTCTCATTATCACTCTCTAGTCTTTGTTGTCCAAATCGAGAAGATGTTCAGCTTTCCTTGGCGGTTCACAAGCATTTTTGCTTGTCTTTGTTCTAGCACTCATCTATTCCAGGAAGATTTCATTTCATCGATTTTCCAGCTTCGAAACTGTTTTTTCAAATGGGCCATGAAGAGTCCACAGAAGGATTCTGGGCCGGGAAATTGTGTGTTGTCTCTTTCTTGGCAAGGAAAAGTCTGCTTCCTGGTTGTCTCTGTGACTTGGCACCCACATCAAAGACACCTGGTTATTTGCTGTCAGTTGTCTCAAGGATTGTTTTCAGTCCCAACTGAGCTTAGACTCGCAAGTGGATGACTTCAGAGCTTTCAATGCTGCTTGGCTATATGATAATATATGGATGTACTCCTGCTTCCGAGATGGTAGGGGTGTCAACAAAGGGTTGTGACGTCCACTTCAGCCCTTGAATCTTTGTTCCGCCAGTGTACCACACTGATGCACCCCTTCCCAGTTCATATCCAGTTCATATCATATTGTCTGTGCAGAATTGGTGGTTTTTCATGACCAACTCAAACTACAAGTCGTACCTAACTGGCATGATATTTGTTGGCTCAGAGATGGATTTCAGGGAAATGTTTTTCCGAAATTTTCAGATGTCCGATCAGATTTTGAGTTCACTGTCTGGTTCAGCCTGAAGGTACTGATTGCTGCTTCTTTCATTAGACATAGATGTAATGAAATGACTTTTGTGCCTTAGTTTGTTGTCTCTTTGGCAACCATATCAATGAAGCAAAGGTGACTAGCACTCCATTGATGAATCACAAGAACGTGCGCAAAACAGATTCAAATTGTTTGCAATATTACAATAATCCAATGTGATATATTTTTCTGCACAGACCAGATTTGATTGCCACTTCACCTAGTCCCGACCTTCGTCTATAATATTTTCTATTTCATCTTGCGCATATTTGTTTCATGGTGTCTTGACACAACGTAACCTCTGCATGTTAATTTTTTCTGTTGCACTCATCGTGAACATTACCAAAATGTAAGTCTTTGGTTCAAGTTTGGATTCACAAATGAAAAAGGTGATTCGATGAGATGAATTTGGTATCGGTATCGATATCATTGCTGATATGGACAATGTGCGATTGTTAGTGGAGATCGTATACATGGGCATAGATAAACGTTCATCAGTCTGATTGATCGATACCATCGGCTGTCTGGATGTCGTTGAAAGTTTCACGCCATTAAAATTCTTCAGCTCTTCCCCATTTCTACATCAATGTAAACAGTTGCGTCCAATTCATTTGGCATTAGGTATTGTTCGATGTGAATTAAAGCTCTATTCCATTTCCAGTGTATAAACTGGGCGGTTGAAATGCAAAAAGCCAATAAATTAATTCGAATAGGCGATAAATATACTGGCTCCATCCACGTAGTGTGAAAAACTTGTTATAATTTAAACAGGCCATTGGAAGCATTGCGGTTTACAGGAAGTGCGGATTGGTTCAGACGAAAATAATTAAATCATTGTGGATGTTTTTCTAGATGATATATTTCCGAAACATAGTTCTCTGTTATAACCACTTATACACTGACTATACTTTATGTCTTCAGTTTCAATTTTATTTCTGTTGCTGTATTATATTCGTCCATGAGATTCCATACTATTGGTTTGATTCTTCAACGAAATTATAACTATGTTTATTTTTATTCTCCTTACATTTCGGACTACATCAACGTGGAAGCAGTGAAATGGTAACATTTTGTTCAGATCTCATTTCATGTCACCTTCATTTTGATGTGAATAATTTCAATCTGTTCTCCTCAGAAGAACTTTTACACATTATATGCAGATGATACTCCACTCAGTTTTAGAAAATGAATATTACATGAAGTTTTGAGTACCTTCATTGTCTGGTTTGTGGAAAATTCATTGTTTAGAATTCGGAAAATGGAGAAATATGAAGAGAATTTTCATTTGAACGTGAATAATAAACCTAGTCTGTAAAATTTTCAGGCATTCTGATTGAGTATCTAACGTGGAAAATGCAGTGTGATGCCGTCATCTCCATTTTGAATTTTCCAAAACATTCGATCGATTCCAGTTCTTTATCTTTTGGTTATATTATATGATGCAGTGTTTGATTGATAGAGTCGTTGTTTGAGTCGAAGAAAAAACATAAATTCACGAACTGAACTGTGATAATGACACCTACAGATAGTTGGAATAAGAAAATAGAACATGTGCTCGAAAATGTGCCGATTGAGGATAAATTTATCAATGACAACACAGTCGACAGTGGAGTGAAGTTCGTACCAAAGATGATAGCTGAAATATCCAAAGGTTGCCGAACTTAAACCAATTCTTTTCCGGTATTGAAGTCCCCCTGTAGATAAAAATAATCAGCAATATTCGGGTATGGTGTATTCCGTTCGCGGTTGTTGATAAGAGTTACATCACATCGCAACGAAACATCGAGTCAGACAGGGCCAGGAAGCAAGCGGCAAGCGACTCGTTGGGAATTGTAGCACGGGGGGTATTTGAATGCGAGAGGTTTCATTAAACCAGTGGCGTGAAAAGGCACAGCGACATTATCATATGGAATTGGAGAAAAAACAGGGCTTTTTCATTTTGGTGATTCTTCAACTGGAAGCCATTCCTAGACCGAGTATTCATGGACGGAATGAACTGATGTGGCTGATAAATATAGCGACAGAACTGGAGAGGGGTTTTTCATGACTTGGAAGTTTCGATTCAACTTTTAGATGAGATCACTGAAAGAGTTGCAATAATTGAGAAACAAACAAACTGATTCACAGAATCTACTGCGATTGTCTTTCAATCCATAGTGGCGGATCACACTTTTCCCATGAGGTCGTCGATATTCTTCAGCGATCTCTCACGGGACGACCATGCGAGGTCCATTGCGAGAACTGCTTCACAAAAACTGGCAGTTCTGTTTCGTGCGATAATATATTTCGCAGCCCAACAGCTCCTCATGATCTAAAAAGCGCAAATTTGGACTACTGTTGACAGGTTGATTTTCCGTTAATTCTTCTGTCATTTTGAGTTCAGTTCATAGTTTCAACTAAGGCAACGTGTCTGTTCCGTAACCCAGCGATTGCAATTGGGTGGCTGATTCACGATTTCAATCCTGACATCGCTTGGATAGACTCGGTCCCCCGAAAGTGGTTCCGGAGTCCACTAAAAAAAAAACCTACACAAGTTACGACTTGATGGGACGTTGCTTCCCATCGTTGGAGTGACATAATAAATGAAATTAATGAACTGTGAATCAGACTTTAGTGTGATCCATTTTATTATCAATGCTTTATCGTCTTCAGGAAAGATTTTATGAGTGGCGTCTCGCGGACTTTAGATGTGTCTGTTTGTATGCGGTTTCTTCGCGTTCGACGAGTCAACCCTGCGATTGGGGATTGTGGAGTGTAGCCGTACTCACTTTAATGTCTGTTGCAGGGCCATGGGACTCGGCAGCCACATAGACGGGGTGGATTGAGATCGTGCAATCATGCATAACACACCGCCTTTTCGGACGACGTACCCACATCTGCTCTATATGCTCTTGATATTCCCGTTTCACGGTAAGTCGACAATAATCATCCCATTCACGATAAATTGATTTGTTTCCCGAGTTCGATGAGCCGAGGGTATTTCGATTTCGGGATCAGATCTTATGTAAGGCAGTTCTACGGTACTTAGACATGTTTTCTCTCTGACAAAAACGTTATGGAAGTGGAAATTATTCGCGAACAAAAACATAGATTGTTCTAGAAGTGAACACAATGAGTTTCCTGATTGAGTGTTCACTTTTTTTCTCATCTCTCAATGGAAGGCATGTTTTGATGAAAATTCAAGTTATCGAAGTCCATATACGTTGCTACTACTTTGTGTGGTTCATTTTCATGTTGAAGGGGGGATATTTCATCAGTTTTAGTGATATTTTTCAAGAAAAACATGTGGGCACTCAAAAAAATTTGTGAGTGTCGAATCTCATACAGAACATGGTTAACGAGTTTCTTCAAAGATGAGATGATGAAAATCTTTCGTGTATGTTTCCGAATCATCAAAAAGAATCAATACACTCAAGTTGGTGGAACTTGCTGTTCAGCGAATGAAATGACTATGCAGTGCAAGATAACAATATATGATAATAGGAATTGTGAAGTGAAATATATAGGATATCGCTATGCAGTTTTAGAGAAATTACAATTTGTGTATTGCCGTATGAATAGTTTTCATCGAGAACGGACCCAGCTGTTACTATCTACTATGATAATTCGTGAGAAAATATAGAAATATAATTTCGAGATGGATTTTCACACCGTCTAATCATAGGACCCCATATACTGGGTGGCCCAATGAAAACGAAACAAGGCCGATTTGACACAGTTATCGTTCTCAGAAAAAAAAAAACGCTCGTACCGGTCGATTTCGAGGGGGAAATATTTTGCGCTTGTTTTCAACATTTTCACATCAAACCCCTCGCAAGGGGTGAGCTCCAATCCTTGAATCTCGAATGAGATGAGGGGTCAAGTTATGCATCATTTTGATGGTAATCGAAATCTCTTACCAACGCTTCCTTGTTTTTGGATTTCAATGCAGTAGTTCTTAAGAAAACACGTTCAAGAAAATAATCGGCTAGTGATGGAAAGTAACGCTTTTTTCCCTTTCATCGCTATTTCTCATTTTGTAGTTAGTACGATGTTCATCTAAGAAGTGCCTTATGTGTGTTTTCTAAATCCTGTCCCATCCAACTTTACATAAAGAATCATTCATTTGGATGTCAGCTCCTCGATCTCTCAGTAAAATACATACCTTGTTTCGTTTTCATTGGGCCACCGTGTATTTAATAGCTCTGCAGGCCTTTCATGCCCTTGGCTTCGATTTTCTTCACTACTTTCCACTGTTGTCGATCGTTTGCTTTCTCTCTCCAAACTCTTATCCCTGCATCTTCTAGGTCTTTGTTGACATCTCGCAACCATTTTTCATATCATCATACTGTACAATGTAAAATATGAACACTCTATAAATCCACTGGAAAACAGCAAACCAGAGCTGGTTGTTCATTCGGAGAATCAAAACTACCATTTAGGAACTTCAGGGACGTGATAATGATGCCATCAACAGATAAAATCAATATCAGTGTCCCCTGAGTTTTTCAAAATCAGTGTAAAAGGTGACTGTTGAGGAAAAATTCAATCGCCGAGTCAGGCATCGAAATTTGTTAAACCGGCCATTCCAATTCGGAACTCGTTTGACTCTGTGCGTTTAGGGTAAGAAGTCCCGAACGAACACACAATGTAATCGAATTAGGATTCCATATTATCCACAAAAAAAGTTGCCAACGAATTAGATAACTTCAATGAGTGATATAATCCGAACGAACGGTAGTTTTGTCATTTATTTTCACATAGAACTGGTTCAACGAACCTACATGGTTGATTGGGAACTCTAGAATTTACAGTTGGTGATATTTGTATTGTGCAAAATAGGTGAAAATGGTTCTTTTCGTTCTGATTCTATTGATGCATAATTTGTATGATTTAATTTCGGCAACGAATATCTGAGTGATAAACGGAAAGGTCAGCAGGATGGGAAGAAAAAACGTTGTTTCACATAATTCGCTCACCTACCAGAGGCAAGACTATGTGCTAACAGAGGAATGCATGTAATGCCAGTAAATTCGGGCAAATTTATTCAGATAATCGGAATTGGACGGTATGTTTGTACAACTAGTAATAAAAGTAGGTTTATTTAGTGATTTATGGGGAAATTTGATGTTGATAAATGAAAATGGAAGCATCGACAGCGAATATCATTTATTTCACGTTGATATTTTGGAAAAATAACGATTTGTGAATCGTCCTGAGATAAACTTCCAACACATATATCATTAGACTAACGGAATAATTTCACAATGTAAATTTCGGTATACCGGGTGACAACGGAATTAGTATTGTTTCGATACAGTTGGAAAGAGCTTGAAATTCCTTTTTCAAAATGGCGATAATCTGATGTAAGTGTTTTAACTTTTGTCAACCGAACATCAATTAAAATGAATGAAATGAGTTTTCTTTTCTGTGTAGAGGGATTCACTAAAAAAATAGGATGAACTGAAAATATTGTCAGAAATTTCATTTTTCTCCAAATTTTCTCTTTCTCTGTTCATGTGTGGAGAAAATTCAACTTTTAGTTATCTCGCAAGAAGTGGGACAAAGCAATAACCCCTCAAATCAAAATTAACATTGACAGCATTGAGGTCAGGCCATTGGGAATCCATTGAGACTAATCTAATTCAATAGGAATGTTGGGATAAGCCATTGAGGAAAAAACTTTTTCAACTTGAGCCTACTCTCGAAAGAACAGGAAGAGATATTCATTCGTTTTTCAAGGACAGTCATATTCAGATGAGCTCCTTTCATCTCAATTTAAAATTTTTGTCTCGAAAGACAATTCAGTAGGGTCTTGTAAAATTATTCCATCATCACCCGGTATGCATAATTGGTGTTTTTCATATACTGTTGTTGATATGAACATGTAGTCATCTCCAAGCTAAACACACAATAAATTATCCAGTCGTTTCTTTCCTCAACTCGATATGTAAATGTTATATATTAGATAGGCGTTCGGAACATTCTGAAACAATTTAGGGAGATTAGAGTTGCGACCCGAGATTTTTGAATATTCTGTTGCCCGCCAAATACCCAAATAATGATGGAATTTATAATAATATGGCATAACTGAACCAAGTTTGTGCTGGTGTAGGAAACTTGGGGGCCGGCAGCTGAATCTTAATAAAGTCGTGGTTCCCAATGTAAAGTTGGCATTCCTTTGATTGCCAGTCGCCCGATGGGAGGGGCAAGTGGAACGAATGGATGATCTTGGGAACTGTATGACTACTGCCGATGACACTACGAGCTACTGCGAGATATCCGCAGTGTTCCTTTTATTCCAGTTCGAAATATGCATTTGTCATTCGACCTCGTTATATCCATGTAAACAATTTCACAATTCAGGTTCACTCGAAGGTCATGACAAAGTTTTAGTGGATTTTTTAGTGGTTTTAGTGGCATCGCCTCGATTTTTTTGTCCATCTATCGCATGTCGCGTTACAGTCCTGATATTCGCATCAGAAGAGCAGGAATGCGATTAGGTATGTGGTATCAAACCTGATTCAATCGAACGAAAACTTTGAAATTCCATTTTCCCAATACCTAGCTGTTTTCGCTGATTTTCGATATGGTGCGCGATTTTCTCACAGTAATATTAATGAACGCAGCGATACCTACGAATATATCTTAGATAGCCCAATGTTCAGAAAGCGTGCCTCTCAACTTTTTCATGATTGAAATATGTGGCTCACATTAGACGCGAGGTTAGGTTTGATGCTATCGCTAAGATCCCTCGATACCCACGATCCATAGCCACACATTTTTCCCCTCTTTTTCCTAAAACTGCTAATGAAAAATATGATGATGATGATGATGATGATGATGATGATGACGTTGTACAACCCAACTCGGGCTGAAGAACTGCATTGATAGAAGAATCCACAAAATCCAAAACAAACGAAATACACAAAAACAATATCTTCAAAGAATCAAACATGTTGGTCAAACAAATCGTTGATTTGTCCTCATTACAAATATACTGAAATATGTTCCTTTTATTTTTCAAACGAGGAGCGAGAATCTGATAAAGCTGGAGCAATGAACATACACCATCTCCTCGATTAACGTACAGATAGTATTTTTCACTTTCTGATTCCGCATTGAACTCATAACTCGATCGAAGATTCGCCACTAACTTTTCACTCTCCTTCCACATACCTGACGATTTTCGTGGCAGGCCCACATCTTCCTTATAACAACACACCATTTTTCTATTACCGAAAGTATAAGTAAACATTTTTCCTGTAGGGTGTAAACGACGTTACTAACGCAAACAGTTACACTCTTGTCGAATGTTATTGTAGAACGAAACGAAACGATACGTTTCCATTTAGCCTCCACCTTTTTACTGATGCCAAATTCGATACCGCGGATTAAATAATAACACAAGATGCAAAAACCACATTTTTAATAGAAAAATTACTGTCAAGAGATACTTTTCGGGAATGAAACACTTCGCTCTTTTATTTTCCCACTCTCCTCCTACGAATTTCACTCCAGATGCATTATGATAAAATCCCTCTGCCAGCTAACCGAGCCAGCCTGAGGCATGTCAGCATTAGTCACAACGTAAAAAAACTTTGAGAAAGAGACACACATTCATCAGAACTTAGAAAAACGAATCACTAGCTTTATAAAATATCAAGCATTCGACTTGGGTGCTTGCATGGAAGGCACAAACAGTTATGAAAACTAGACCACATGGTAGCCGGTATCTCACTCGAGATGCAATATGATAACATTCCTTCCCCAGCTACCGGTCTAGGCATATCAGAATTAGTCCCAACGTGAGAAAGCAACTTCGAAAAAGCGTCTTACATTCAACAGAACTTCGGAAAACTAAACTCTAGCCTCATGAAATATCAAGCAGTCAACCTGAATGCTCGAAATGAAGAAAGAATTATGAAAACTAGACCACGTTTCTTCCATCAATAAACGATATTGATCATTCTGATCACCAGTGTCTTTCTGATTTTGTTCTCGAGTTAAATGAAAGGAGGTTGAATTGAATTTATCTGTACTATAGCTCTGCAGAGAAATCAATCTCTCGTTGTTCTGCCGCAAAGCCAACGTATGCAACAAACACCTTTGAAGTCACCTTCATTCCTAACTACATTTGTTAAAATAGTTAAAAGGCTATTATCCTTGGTATTACGTGAACTTCCCTCGTTAGTTGAATTTCTGTGAGGGCTGATCGATTTTGATTCGGTTCATCAGGTATATATCAACTCTTTGTCTGAACTACGAACAATGATTGCCTCTAGCTCACAGTCCACATATTATAGCGTGCCTGTGTTAGAGATATTTCTAGACATAACCTGTCTCTGGATAATACAATACACGCATACATTTTTAATTGGCCGTTTTGAAAGCGATGTAAACTCACTCAGTGATTGAACGTTCTATTTGCGTTAGTAATGAGGCGATTGTTGTGAGAGAAAATAAACGGAGTTATAAAAGGGGAACATGTTCGACAGTTCATTGAGAAACTGTCGATGAAGAGGATATTTAAATCCATCTTCCCCTTCTAGTTTCTCAACTCTTCTATCGGAAACGTGCAGATTACATCACATTTTCCCTCCTAGTTTCTTAACACTTCTTTCGTTTTGATACTGACGGATATATTTCTTATTCCTCACGCAGTGTTCAAATGGATCTTTGGAAAACTATTTCATGACTTCTTTATTTTTGTCATCGTTCTCTTCCAAAGACATGCGGAGTGTCAGTATCACAATATAAAAATATATCGTGATATAAGTTTCACAACACCACAAACTGCGGGAAGAATCTCATACTCTCCAGTCATCAGAGTGTTCCATCGAAAACTCTTCCCGATGATGGAGTTTGGCAGGGCCGCTCTGTGTGCCGTGGCCACTCTTAATCTGCGAAGATTTGCATATTGTGTGTTATATATCGCGTAGAACTGACAGATACAGAGCTTAGGTCACAGCCCGAAACAGGTCCTCATAGAATGAGGGTCGGGGGTCGTTTTGCATCGGATTAAACGTACATCCCGTGACTCTGGGGTACGGTCCACTCGGCTAGGTGGCTGCCAACAATCGGATTCCTATACGGGGCCTAACAGCAACGTATATCGAAATATTTATGAGAGAGGTTGATATCGCCTACCTTCCAACGATGTCCTAGAGAGGTCTTTGATTTGGTGAGTGTAGTATCACGGACTAGGCGAATAGCTCTCTTCGGCGAATGTTTGAGGGCCGAGTTGCTGGGGTGTGACGTGGCGGTTTCTGATAAACGCAATACGAAAAGTGTCAACATTTCGATTCTATCGATACAATAGTTCATTCGTGAAGATAATTCGTAAGATTCGATCCCCTCCTCCATGTGACTCGCTTCGTTCGATAGTTGTGAGGGGGGAAGACGCTACAGGGTGTGAAGGGGATGGGCATTCCCGCCGCGGGGCAACTAATCATCCAGTGGGGCGCGTGGGGCGCCCCGAACCCCGATTCCGCCTTGCCGAGCCATACATATTTATCGCGTCCGTCCCAGACACAAACGCATACTGAAACTGAAATATATTCGGGGTCCGCTACATTGGCGAACATTTGTCAACAAGAACGAGGGAGATCGCCGGGGTGTCCACTCGATACGTCATCATGGCAATCACACCCCGAGCGCCAATCATTCCCGCAGTCCGAAATTGAAAAAGCGCGAGTCACGTCGGCAATAAAGTGAAGCGCTGGCCCATGCGTTCGTTTTCGTTGCCTGCGTTCATCATCAACATGGGTAACTTTAAGGTCAACCGGCGCTCTTCGCTAGAGATGGGGCGTGTCGGAAACAACGAAAAACATCGATGGCAGTCCCACAACTCACGATGTCATCAGAGATTCGCAAGTTTTCATTGGCAGTCAGGAATAATCACTCTGGAGTTTTGAAACGACTGGGGAAGCACTGGCTGTAGCATTGAATATCTTCGAAGCATTCGACAGAGTTTTGCACCGAGGCCTTTCCCCATTATTGTCGTTCTGATATAATGACTTTCAATGCTGGTGTTCTGCAAAGATTTTTCTCGGCACAAACTTTGCTTTCCTCCACGTTGTTTGTGACCTCTTGCTCAGTCCACAGCAGACTGCCTCTTCCTCTAGAGCCCCTATGTCATCTAATGCTGCTAGAGGTGCAAGACGGAGGCAGTGTCAACCGATACTATGGATGAAGATATGATAGAAATTCATATGTGAGCGAGAGCTGAGTTCGATTCGACAGAAACTCAAGCTTGTATCTCCACCAGCAAAGTGGATCACACAATTCCTAAAATGATGGTACCACTATTCCTATGAAGTAGTCTGTAACCATGCTTGGTACCACCACCAACAGCGCTCTCTCACGGGACGATCATGTGATTTCCATTGCGAAAATTGCTTTACAAAAACTTGGCTGTCATAAGTGCGAGTTGCTACAATGTGCAATTATTGATGATAAATAAATAAATGCAGCTGAAGACAATAGCAGATCACGAATATGGACGAAAAATGCAACCATCAACCCATATGCAAGAACCTGCAATCGTGACTGTTTCCATTCATATAACCGTGAGCTGAACCTTGCAATCATCCTCAATTGACAGGAAGAAACTCCTATGAGCTTGTTCCATCATGCAATCGCATAAAGTCATTCTGGATAGAAATATAGGGCAGTCTTAATTATCACTTGAAGCAGCGCATTTCTAATTGCAAGTTGTACCTTGCGTGTGTGTATACGAAAATTCCTCGAATTTCTGTTATTCCAGAATACAATATACTGTTTCATCCAGTATGATCACATGCCAAAGGGTTAGTCTGAATCTCATGGCAAAGTTTCATGGATCCACTTTCTGAATAAAACATTTGGTATTCAACTGACTGGTAGAACAGGTTGAGAGTTATGACTGCCATGAGAGCAAAATTATTGGATATACTCCACGTTTTCCGAAAATAGGGCTACGTTGTGATTTTTCCACTTCCTGTCCAAAAATTCAATACAAGAAAAAATTTCAATATATCGTTTCCACAAACTGAAGCATTCTCAAATTCGAGTGAAACCCGTCTTACCTCTTTTCCCAAACAGTTTCAATGAGCTTTCCTTTCTACCTGGACTTTCCGTCGAATGTCTACTCGTGCAAGAAATCAGAATTCAACGACGTTTCTCTTGAAACATAGATATTTCGCTTTCGCGAGTGTTCGATATGATCTTTCGCACATCTCTAATTTTAGCTACCTGCTTCCTTCTGCTGATTCCTTCATTCTATTCACTTCCTTCGGATCATAATCTGCCACGGCTATATTCGATATTATTAACCTTTTCTTGCCATCGATACGCTTCTATTCATCGGAAAGGCCTTGAATAGCTCAGTGTTAATTGATAGAGGATAAATGTGACTTTCCGCTCTTGCTTTGTCGACAAAAAAAATGAGCATTTATTTCCAACAGGTTCACACCCAATAACAGGAAATGCTACAAATAAATATAAGCTGGAGTACCAGCTTTCGATAAATTCTTTCTGAAAAAGCGCTGAACGGACATGATGACATTTTTTTATAATTGCCAGTTAAAACTGGCAACTATGGCTATTTATAATTCAAGCGATAATATAGTGAATTAAAATCCAATGATTATAATCAACTTAACAGTACTGAGCAAAGAAGAGAAATCATTGAGACCTTCTCAACTGGTCTTGATGAAGTTTTCTTTAATCTTTGCCTCGAAGATGTTACAAGAAACTGATGATTTTATGTTATTTTATTATTCATTCCATGGTCGTGCAGATACACTAATGAGAGAATTGTGATTGTCGTTGTATGGTGAACTGGTGTTCTGAAATGGTTTCGAAATCTCACATGGATGTGAGGCTGGAAATATACATTTTGGATCTTTACATCTTATAAATTGAAAAGACATCTCAAATGCATGAGTTTTGAACTTCGATCATTGAACAGACTAGATAAGTAATCCACAGCCCTGGCAATACAGTTTGTTTGGAAGCAACATCTATAGTATCTATCTTTGTCTAAACAAGGATAGCAGGAGCTGATTCTCCCAGCACCAGTGCCGTGTTGTCAGAGGGGTCGAATTTATTATTAATTCATGATGAAACCAAATTGAAAATCGGTAACAATTTCAGTGGTACTTTTCAGCATTTCTTGGTGGGAAAATGAACAATGACAAGACACTGTCGCAGCTGACCTAAGGGTATAATCAATATAATCTAATCAATTCAATTTAAATTCATTTTTATCCATTCCATTTGGGAAAATGCTTCAGAATCTCGAATGATACGACAATGGTAACTCACCTATGAAATGACGTGTTTTGATCGCCAGTTCAAATTGTCTTTAACTTACCTCACAACGTCTCACCATTATATCAAATCACCAAAACAGGAAATAAACTGAGTTTCTGAGGAATTCTGAGTACACAAAACTAAACACAAGTTGAATAATATCGATAAATCAAAACGTAAATGATGACAGATACCAAACAAAGCAATAATCGCCGTTGACTGTCAATATCAAATGGCGGTGTTGCAACGTTGAGCAAAAAGTATTCATGATACCCATGCTCTGGTCCTCGAGCCCCCAAGAAAGTAAAATTGCTGAGTCTCAGAATAATGTAGCAATCTTCTATTAATCAGAACTGATTCATAATCGTCATGACCCAAATTTATCATTATATTTGTGCATTGAACTACATGAATTCATAATGGACTTTAAATATTATGGACTATTTATCACTTTTTGATGATTGGATATGACAACACTGGCGACGATTGGGTAATAATATTATGATAATTCTGGGAATTCATGTTAGCATCAGAATATTTGTTTCGTGGTCCTTCTAGTGGGTTTGTTGTTCGGAGGTTTTGAACCTGCTGAATTCTATCGGCAGAATGAGTATGAATGAGATAATCAACGTATTACACAAACAACATTTTGTATTTGGGTCGACACAGTTCTTATATGAATGAATACCTTTGAGTCTCAAATAAGTGACACATCTCGTGTTTGATATCTTTATCAAAACTCAACAGATGAGAAAATCTGATACATAGTTGTGAGTCGTCTGCGTATTGATGGAGCTTACTGCACTGCACTATCTTTATATCTGAGACGTATATTGAATACGGAAGTGGCCCTTTGATGGTACCTTGCGGTACTCCACATGAGATGACGAATATTCGGTTTTCTTAAGTATCTTTTGCACTGATACCGATCTGATTAGAACCATGCTATACTGTTCCGTATCCGAGAAACCGTAGTTTTGATAAGAGAAAGAGAGAGATATTGTTACAACGTTAAAAAACATGAATCGAATACCTGTTTAGTTCTGTTTTCCTATTTGTTCGGTATTTCCCACTGAGGGTCGCTTTAGAAAAGTGTGAAAAAGCGTGAAAAAGGTGGTATTGCAGCCAGCAATCTTCATCAATGCGGGTGCTCGGCTGTTGTGTGTTGTATCTGGTGGAAACTCATTCGAGGAGAAATCCACCAACAGCAATTAGAGTCGAAATCGCGAGTCAGTCTGCCGTCGCAAGGTTGCCACCCCCAGGTTTTAGTAGAATTGCTTTTTACTCTCTCCCGAATCCGTCATCCGCGACTAATATCGCACGACATAAGAGCGGAAGTTTCTTTATTCGCCGTTACAACACTTTCACGTGGTAAATCCATTTGAAGTCGATCATAAAAAATATCAGACAGGGCATTGAAGTAGTCACTCATCGTCTATCACCAGTGATATCAACACGCAGGAACACGTTGGCAGTTCATTGTTCCCGGATGAACAGGGTCTTTGTGTGTATTCTGGAACCACCTGAATATTTTCATTCATAGATACATTTTTTCACATTCAATAAACTTTATAACTTTTTCTATAGGTTTCATTTGTATTGACAGAAAAATAATAGTTGAATATCCCCAACAAAAGCTATGGTCAATGGCGATATCAGACTATCACTAACTTGGACACAAAGGAACTGAATCTGCAAGCGAAGAATTCTGATTCTTCACAGTATCGGAGTAATCTCGCTCCAAAATGCGTTTTCTGGCTAAAAGGCGCTCTATTTTCACTTTGACGTTCCATATCACCGGAACGGTCGGTCCCACAGTGTTGACCGACCCCCCAGATCGATTCCACGTTCGATTTTCATCTATATTACAGAATTTCAAACGATTCGATCGCATAATGCGAGATTTCGTTCATGTCAGAGAGTGCAACGTACATATTTATCGGATTATCGTAGCTTGAAAATTTCGAAATTTCTATTCATCGGTTTGAGGATCTGAAAAAATTCACAATGACTAACTCGGACACGTAGAGAACGAATCTGCGATCGAAATGGATGAATTCGTCTCGATAACGGAATAATCTCGCTCCTAATTGCGTTTTTTTGCCGAAAATCGCACTATTTTCACTTTGACGCTCCATATCTCCGGAACGGTTGCTCTTACGGACTCGATCGACCAACAGATCGTTTCCTCGTTCAATTTTCATCAAGATTGCAGAATTTCGAATGATTCCATCAGGAAATGCGAAATTTCGTTCATGTCAGAAAGTGCAAGGTACATATTTATCGGATTACCGTAGCTTGAAAATTTCGAAATTTCTATTCATCGGTTTGAGGATCTGAAAAAATTCACAATGACTAATTCGGACACGTAGAGATCGAATCTGCAATCGAAATGGACGAATTCGTCTCGATAACGGAGTAATCTCGCTCCTAATTGCGTTTTTTGCCGAAAATCGCGCTATTTTCACTTTGACGCTCCATATCTCCGGAACGGTTGCTCTTACGGACTCGATCGACCCACAGATCGATTCCTCGTTCAATTTTTATCAAGATTGCAGAATTTCGAATGATTCAATCGGGAAATGCGAAATTTCGTTCATGTCAGACAGTGCAACGTACATATTTATCGGATTATCGTAGCTTGAAAATTTCGAAATTTCTATTCATCGGTTTGAGGATCTGAAAAAATTCACAATGACTAATTCGAACACGTAGAGAACGAATCTGCAATCGAAATGGACGAATTCGTCTCGATAACGGAGTAATCTCGCTCCTAATTGCGTTTTTTGCCGAAAATCGCACTATTTTCACTTTGACGCTCCATATCTCCGGAACGGTTGCTCTTACGGACTCGATCGACCCACAGATCGATTCCTCGTTCAATTTTTATCAAGATTGCAGAATTTAAGATGATTCGATCAGAAAACGCGAAATTTCGTTTATGTCAGACAGTGCAACGTACATATTTATCGGATTATCGTAGCTTGAAAATTTCGAAATTTCTATTCATCGGTTTGAGGATCTGAAAAAATCCACAATGACTAATTCGGACACGTAGAGAACGAATCTGCGATCGAAATGGATGAATTCGTCTCGATAACGGAATAATCTCGCTCCTAATTGCGTTTTTTCCGAAAATCGCACTATTTTCACTTTGACGCTCCATATCTCCGGAACGGTTGCTCTTACGGACTCGATCGACCCACAGATCGATTTCTTGTTCAATTTTTATCAAGATTGCAAAATTTCAAATGATTCCATCGGGAAATGCGAAATTTCGTTTATGTCAGAAAGTGCAAGGTACATATTTATCGGATTATCGTAGCTTGAAAATTTCGAAATTTCTATTCATCGGTTTGAGAATCTGAAAAAATTCACAATGACTAATTCGGACACGTAGAGAACGAATCTGCAATCGAAATGGACGAATTCGTCTCGATAACGGAGTAATCTCGCTCCTAATTGCGTTTTTTGCCGAAAATCGCACTATTTTCACTTTGACGCTCCATATCTCCGGAACGGTTGCTCTTACGGACTCGATCGACCCACAGATCGATTCCTCGTTCAATTTTTATCAAGATTGCAGAATTTAAGATGATTCGATCAGAAAACGCGAAATTTCGTTTATGTCAGACAGTGCAACGTACATATTTATCGGATTATCGTAGCTTGAAAATTTCGAAATTTCTATTCATCGGTTTGAGGATCTGAAGAAATTCACAATGACGAATTCGGACACGTAGAGAACGAATCTGCAATCGAAATGGACGAATTCGTCTCGATAACGGAGTAATTTTGCTCCTAATTGCGTTTTTGGCCGAAAATCGCACTATTTTCACTTTGACGCTCCATATCTCCGGAACGGTTGCTCTTACGGACTCGATCGACCCACAGATCGATTTCTTGTTCAATTTTTATCAAGATTGCAAAATTTCAAATGATTCCATCGGGAAATGCGAAATTTCGTGTATGTCAGAAAGTGCAAGGTACATATTTATTGGATTACCGTAGCTTGAAAATTTCGAAATTTCTATTCATAGGTTTGAGAATCTGAAAAAATTCACAATGACTAATTCGGACACGTAGAGAACGAATCTGCAATCGAAATGGACGAATCCGTCTCGATAACGGAGTAATCTCGCTCCTAATTGCGTTTTTTGCCGAAAATCGCACTATTTTCACTTTGACGCTCCATATCTCCGGAACGGTTGCTCTTACGGACTCGATCGACCCACAGATCGATTCCTCGTTCAATTTTCATCAAGATTGCAGAATTTCAAATGATTCCATCAGGAAATGCGAAATTTCGTTTATGTCAGAAAGTGCAAGGTACATATTTATCGGATTATCGTAGCTTGAAAATTTCGAAATTTCTATTCATCGGTTTGAGGATCTGAAAAAATTCACAATGACTAATTCGGACACGTAGAGAACTAATCTGCGATCGAAATGGATAAATTCGTCTCGATAACGGAGTAATCTCGCTCCTAATTGCGTTTTTTGCCGAAAATCGCACTATTTTCACTTTGACGCTCCATATCTCCGGAACGGTTGCTCTTACGGACTCGATCAACCCACAGATCGATTTCTCGTTCAATTTTCATCAGGATTGCAGAATTTAAAATGATTCGATCAGAAAACGCGAAATTTCGTTGATGTCAGACAGTGCAAGGTACATATTTATTATATTACCGTAGCTTGAAAATTTCGAAATTTCTATTCATTGGTTTGAGAATCTAAAAAAATTCACAATGACTAAATCGGACACGTAGAGAACGAATCTGCAATCGAAATGGACGAATTCGTCTCGATAACGGAGTAATCTTGCTCCTAATTGCGTTTTTTGCCGAAAATCGCACTATTTTCACTTTGACGCTCCATATCTCCGGAACGGTTGCTCTTACGGACTCGATCGACCCACAGATCGATTCCTCGTTCAATTTTTATCAAGATTGCAGGATCACAAATGATTCCATCGAGAAATGCGAAATTTCGTTTATGTCAGAAAGTGCTAGGTACATATTTATCGGATTACCGTAGCTTGAAAATTTCGAAATTTCTATTCATCGGTTTGAAGATCTGAAAAAATTCACAATGACTGATTCGGACACGTAGAGAACGAATCTGCAATCGAAATGGACGAATTCGTCTCGATAACGGAGTAATCTCGCTCCTAATTACGTTTTCTGCCGAAAATCGCACTATTTTCACTTTGACGCTCCATATCTCCGGAACGGTTGCTCTCACGGACTCGATCGACCCACAGATCGATTCCTCGTTCAATTTTTATCAAGATTGCAGAATCTCAAATGATTCCATCGAGAAATGCGAAATTTCGTTTATGTCAGAAAGTGCAAGGTACATATTTATCGGATTACCGTAGCTTGAAAATTTCGAAATTTTTATTCATCGGTTTGAGGATCTGAAAAAATTCACAATGACTAATTAGGACACGTAGAGAACGAATCTGCAATCGAAATGGACGAATTCGTCTCGATAACGGAGTAATCTCGCTCCTAATTGCGTTTTTTGCCGAAAATCGCACTATTTTCACTTTGACGCTCCATATCTCCGGAACGGTTGCTCTCACGGACTCGATCGACCCACAGATTGATTCCTCGTTCAATTTTTATCAAGATTGCAGAATTTAAAATTATTCGATCAAAAAACGCGAAATTTCGTTTATGTCAGACAGTGCAACGTACATATTTATCGGATTATCGTAGCTTGAAAATTTCGAAATTTCTATTCATCGGTTTGAGGATCTGAAAAAAATCACAATGACTAATTCGGATACGTAGAGAACGAATATGCAATCGAAATGGACGAATTCGTCTCGATAACGGCATAATCTCGCTCCTAATTGCGTTTTTTCCGAAAATCGCACTATCTTCACTTTGACGCTCCATATCTCCGGAACGGTTGCTCTTACGGACTCGATCGACCCACAGATCGATTCCTCGTTCAATTTTCATCAGGATTGCAGAATTTAGAATGATTCGATCAGAAAACGCGAAATTTCGTTTATGTCAGACAGTGCAACGTACATATTTATCGGATTATCGTAGCTAGAAAATTTCGAAATTTCTATTCATCGGTTTGAGGATCTGAAAAAATTCACAATGACTAATTCGGACACGTAGAGAACGAATCTGCAATCGAAATGGACGAATTCGTCTCGATAACGGAATAATCTCGCTCCTAATTGCGTTTTTTCCGAAAATCGCACTATTTTCACTTTGACGCTCCATATCTCCGGAAAGGTTGCTCTTACGGACTCGATCGACCCACAGATCGATTCCTCGTTCAATTTTCATCAAGATTGCAGGATTTCAAATGATTCCATCGGGAAATGCGAAATTTCGTTTATGTCAGAAAGTGCAAGGTACATATTTATTGGATTACCGTAGCTTGAAAATTTCGAAATTTCTATTCATCGGTTTGAGGATCTGAAAAAATTCACAATGACTAATTCGGACACGTAGAGAACGAATCTGCGATCGAAATGGATGAATTCGTCTCGATAACGGAATAATCTCGCTCCTAATTGCGTTTTTTGCCGAAAATCGCACTATTTTCACTTTGACGCTCCATATCTCCGGAACGGTTGCTCTTACGGACTCGATCGACCCACAGATCGATTTCTCGTTCAATTTTTATCAAGATTGCAGAATTTCGAATGATTCTATCGGGAAATGCGAAATTTCGTTAATGTCAGAAAGTGCAAGGTACATATTTATTGGATTACCGTAGCTTGAAAATTTCGAAATTTCTATTCATCGGTTTGAGAATCTGAAGAAATTCACAATGACCAATTCGGACACGTAGAGAACGAATCTGCAATCGAAATGGACGAATTCGTCTCGATAACGGAGTAATCTCGCTCCTAATTGCGTTTTTTGCCGAAAATCGCACTATTTTCACTTTGACGCTCCATATCTCCGGAACGGTTGCTCTTACGGACTCGATCGACCCACAGATCGATTTCTCGTTCAATTTTTATCAAGATTGCAGAATTTCAAATGATTCCATCGGGAAATGCGAAATTTCGTTTATGTCAGAAAGTGCAAGGTACATATTTATTGGATTACCGTAGCTTGAAAATTTCGAAATTTCTATTCATCGGTTTGAGGATCTGAAAAAATTCACAATGACTAATTCGGACACGTAGAGAACGAATCTGCAATCGAAATGGACGAATTCGTCTCGATAACGGAGTAATCTCGCTCCTAATTGCGTTTTTTGCCGAAAATCGCACTATTTTCACTTTGACGCTCCATATCTCCGGAACGGTTGCTCTTACGGACTCGATCGACCCACAGATCGATTTCTCGTTCAATTTTTATCAAGATTGCAGAATTTCGAATGATTCTATCGGGAAATGCGAAATTTCGTTTATGTCAGAAAGTGCAAGGTACATATTTATTGGATTACCGTAGCTTGAAAATTTCGAAATTTCTATTCATCGGTTTGAGGATCTGAAAAAATTCACAATGACCAATTCGGACACGTAGAGAACGAATCTGCAATCGAAATGGACGAATTCGTCTCGATAACGGAGTAATCTCGCTCCTAATTGCGTTTTTTGCCGAAAATCGCACTATTTTCACTTTGACGCTCCATATCTCCGGAACGGTTGCTCTTACGGACTCGATCGACCCACAGATCGATTTCTCGTTCAATTCTTATCAAGATTGCAGAATTCATAATTATTAGATCAGAAAACGCGAAATTTCGTTTATGTCAGACAGTGCAACGTACATATTTATCGGATTATCGTAGCTTGAAAATTTCGAAATTTCTATTCATCGGTTTGAGGATCTGAAAAAATTCACAATGACTAATTCGAACACGTAGAGAACGAATCTGCGATCGAAATGGATGAATTCGTCTCGATAACGGAATAATCTCGCTCCTAATTGCGTTTTTTCCGAAAATCGCACTATTTTCACTTTGACGCTCCATATCTCCGGAACGGTTGCTCTTACGGACTCGATCGACCCACAGATCGATTTCTCGTTCAATTTTTATCAAGATTGCAGAATTTCAAATGATTCCATCGGGAAATGCGAAATTTCGTTTATGTCAGAATGTGCAAGGTACATATTTATTGGATTACCGTAGCTTGAAAATTTCGAAATTTCTATTCATCGGTTTGAGGATCTGAAAAAATCCACAATGACTAATTCGGACACGTAGAGAACGAATCTGCAATCGAAATGGACGAATTCGTCTCGATAACGGAGTAATCTCGCTCCTAATTGCGTTTTTTGCCGAAAATCGCACTATTTTCACTTTGACGCTCCATATCTCCGGAACGGTTGCTCTCACGGACTCGATCGACCCACAGATCGATTCCTCGTTCAATTTTTATCAAGATTGCATAATTTAAGATGATTCGATCAGAAAACGCGAAATTTCGTTTATGTCAGACAGTGCAACGTACATATTTATTGGATTACCGTAGCTTGAAAATTTCGAAATTTCTATTCATCGGTTTGAGAATCTGAAAAAATTCACAATGACTAATTCGGACACGTAGAGAACTAATCTGCAATCGAAATGGACGAATTCGTCTCGATAACGGAATAATCTCGCTCCTAATTGCGTTTTTTGCCGAAAATCGCACTATTTTCACTTTGACGCTCCATATCTCCGGAACGGTTGCTTTTACGGACTCGATCAACCAACAGATCGATTCCTCGTACAATTTTTATCAAGATTACAGAATTTCAAATGATTCCATCGGGAAATGCGAAATTTCGTTTATGTCAGAAAGTGCAAGGTACATATTTATGGGATTACCGTAGCTTGAAAATTTCGAAATTTCTATTCATCGGTTTGAGAATCTGAAAAAATTCACAATGACTAATTCGGACATGTAGAGAACGAATCTGCAATCGAAATGGACGAATTCGTCTCGATAACGGAGTAATCTCGCTCCTAATTGCGTTTTTTGCCGAAAATCGCACTATTTTCACTTTGACGCTCCATATCTTCGGAACGGTTGCTCTTACGGACTCGATCAACCCACAGATCGATTCCTCGTTCGATTTTCATCAAGATTGCAGAATCTCAAATGATTCCATCGAGAAATGCGAAATTTCGTTTATGTCAGAAAGTGCAAGGTACATATTTATCGGATTACCGTAGCTTGAAAATTTCGAAATTTTTATTCATCGGTTTGAGGATCTGAAAAAATACACAATGACTAATTCGGACACGTAGAGAACGAATCTGCAATCGAAATGGACGAATTCGTCTCGATAACGGAGTAATCTCGCTCCTAATTGCGTTTTTTGCCGAAAATCGCACTATTTTCACTTTGACGCTCCATATCTCCGGAACGGTTGCTCTCACGGACTCGATCGACCCACAGATCGATTCCTCGTTCAATTTTTATCAAGATTGCAGAATTTAAAATTATTCGATTAGAAAACGCGAAATTTCGTTTATGTCAGACAGTGCAACGTACATATTTATCGGATTATCGTAGCTTGAAAATTTCGAAATTTCTATTCATCGGTTTGAGGATCTGAAAAAATTCACAATGACTAATTCGAACACGTAGAGAACGAATCTGCAATCGAAATGGACGAATTCGTCTCGATAACGGAGAAATCTCGCTCCTAATTGCGTTTTTTGCCGAAAATAGCACTATTTTCACTTTGACGCTCCATATCTCCGGAACGGTTGCTCTTACGGACTCGATCGACCCACAGATCGATTCCTCGTTCAATTTTTATCAAGATTGCATAATTTAAGATGATTCGATCAGAAAACGCGAAATTTCGTTTATGTCAGACAGTGCAACGTACATATTTATCGGATTATCGTAGCTTGAAAATTTCGAAATTTCTATTCATTGGTTTGAGGATCTGAAGAAATTCACAATGACGAATTCGGACACGTAGAGAACGAATCTGCAATCGAAATGGACGAATTCGTCTCGATAACGGAGTAATCTCGCTCCTAATTGCGTTTTTTGCCGAAAATCGCACTATTTTCACTTTGACGCTCCATATCTCCGGAACGGTTGCTCTTACGGACTCGATCGACCCACAGATCGATTCCTCGTTCAATTTTTATCAGGATTGCAGAATTTAGAATGATTCGATCAGAAAACGCGAAATTTCGTTTATGTCAGACAGTGCAACGTACATATTTATCGGATTATCGTAGCTTGAAAATTTCGAAATTTCTATTCATTGGTTTGAGGATCTGAAGAAATTCACAATGACGAATTCGGACACGTAGAGAACGAATCTGCAATCGAAATGGACGAATTCGTCTCGATAACGGAGTAATCTCGCTCCTAATTGCGTTTTTTGCCGAAAATAGCACTATTTTCACTTTGACGCTCCATATCTCCGGAACGGTTGCTCTTACGGACTCGATCGACCCACAGATCGATTCCTCGTTCAATTTTTATCAAGATTGCATAATTTAAGATGATTCGATCAGAAAACGCGAAATTTCGTTTATGTCAGACAGTGCAACGTACATATTTATCGGATTATCGTAGCTAGAAAATTTCGAAATTTCTATTCATCGGTTTGAGGATCTGAAAAAATTCACAATGACTAATTCGGACACGTAGAGAACGAATCTGCGATCGAAATGGATGAATTCGTCTCGATAACGGAATAATCTCGCTCCTAATTGCGTTTTTTCCGAAAATCGCACTATTTTCACTTTGACGCTCCATATCTCCGGAACGGTTGCTCTTACGGACTCGATCGACCCACAGATCGATTTCTCGTTCAATTTTTATCAAGATTGCAGAATTTCAAATGATTCCATCGGGAAATGCGAAATTTCGTTTATGTCAGAAAGTGCAAGGTACATATTTATTGGATTACCGTAGCTTGAAAATTTCGAAATTTCTATTCATCGGTTTGAGGATCTGAAAAAATTCACAATGACTAATTCGGACACGTAGAGAACGAATCTGCAATCGAAATGGACGAATTCGTCTCGATAACGGAGTAATTTTGCTCCTAATTGCGTTTTTGGCCGAAAATCGCACTATTTTCACTTTGACGCTCCATATCTCCGGAACGGTTGCTCTTACGGACTCGATCGACCCACAGATCGATTTCTTGTTCAATTTTTATCAAGATTGCAAAATTTCAAATGATTCCATCGGGAAATGCGAAATTTCGTTCATGTCAGAAAGTGCAAGGTACATATTTATTGGATTACCGTAGCTTGAAAATTTCGAAATTTCTATTCATCGGTTTGAGAATCTGAAAAAATTCACAATGACTAATTCGGACACGTAGAGAACGAATCTGCAATCGAAATGGACGAATCCGTCTCGATAACGGAGTAATCTCGCTCCTAATTGCGTTTTTTGCCGAAAATCGCACTATTTTCACTTTGACGCTCCATATCTCCGGAACGGTTGCTCTTACGGACTCGATCGACCCACAGATCGATTTCTCGTTCAATTTTTATCAAGATTGCAGAATTTCAAATGATTCCATCGGGAAATGCGAAATTTCGTTTATGTCAGAAAGTGCAAGGTACATATTTATTGGATTACCGTAGCTTGAAAATTTCGAAATTTCTATTCATCGGTTTGAGGATCTGAAAAAATTCACAATGACTAATTCGGACACGTAGAGAACGAATCTGCAATCGAAATGGACGAATTCGTCTCGATAACGGAGTAATTTTGCTCCTAATTGCGTTTTTGGCCGAAAATCGCACTATTTTCACTTTGACGCTCCATATCTCCGGAACGGTTGCTCTTACGGACTCGATCGACCCACAGATCGATTTCTTGTTCAATTTTTATCAAGATTGCAAAATTTCAAATGATTCCATCGGGAAATGCGAAATTTCGTTCATGTCAGAAAGTGCAAGGTACATATTTATTGGATTACCGTAGCTTGAAAATTTCGAAATTTCTATTCATCGGTTTGAGAATCTGAAAAAATTCACAATGACTAATTCGGACACGTAGAGAACGAATCTGCAATCGAAATGGACGAATCCGTCTCGATAACGGAGTAATCTCGCTCCTAATTGCGTTTTTTGCCGAAAATCGCACTATTTTCACTTTGACGCTCCATATCTCCGGAACGGTTGCTCTTACGGACTCGATCGACCCACAGATCGATTCCTCGTTCAATTTTCATCAAGATTGCAGAATTTCAAATGATTCCATCGGGAAATGCGAAATTTCGTTTATGTCAGAAAGTGCTAGGTACATATTTATCGGATTACCGTAGCTTGAAAATTTCGAAATTTCTATTCATCGGTTTGAAGATCTGAAAAAATTCACAATGACTGATTCGGACACGTAGAGAACGAATCTGCAATCGAAATGGACGAATTCGTCTCGATAACGGAGTAATCTCGCTCCTAATTGCGTTTTCTGCCGAAAATCGCACTATTTTCACTTTGACGCTCCATATCTCCGGAACGGTTGCTCTCACGGACTCGATCGACCCACAGATCGATTCCTCGTTCAATTTTTATCAAGATTGCAGAATCTCAAATGATTCCATCGAGAAATGCGAAATTTCGTTTATGTCAGAAAGTGCAAGGTACATATTTATCGGATTACCGTAGCTTGAAAATTTCGAAATTTTTATTCATCGGTTTGAGGATCTGAAAAAATACACAATGACTAATTCGGACACGTAGAGAACGAATCTGCAATCGAAATGGACGAATTCGTCTCGATAACGGAGTAATCTCGCTCCTAATTGCGTTTTTTGCCGAAAATCGCACTATTTTCACTTTGACGCTCCATATCTCCGGAACGGTTGCTCTTACGGACTCGATCGACCCACAGATCGATTCCTCGTTCAATTTTTATCAAGATTGCATAATTTAAGATGATTCGATCAGAAAACGCAAAATTTCGTTTATGTCAGACAGTGCAACGTACATATTTATCGGATTATCGTAGCTTGAAAATTTCGAAATTTCTATTCATTGGTTTGAGGATCTGAAGAAATTCACAATGACGAATTCGGACACGTAGAGAACGAATCTGCAATCGAAATGGACGAATTCGTCTCGATAACGGAGTAATCTCGCTCCTAATTGCGTTTTTTGCCGAAAATAGCACTATTTTCACTTTGACGCTCCATATCTCCGGAACGGTTGCTCTTACGGACTCGATCGACCCACAGATCGATTCCTCGTTCAATTTTTATCAAGATTGCATAATTTAAGATGATTCGATCAGAAAACGCGAAATTTCGTTTATGTCAGACAGTGCAACGTACATATTTATCGGATTATCGTAGCTAGAAAATTTCGAAATTTCTATTCATCGGTTTGAGGATCTGAAAAAATTCACAATGACTAATTCGGACACGTAGAGAACGAATCTGCGATCGAAATGGATGAATTCGTCTCGATAACGGAATAATCTCGCTCCTAATTGCGTTTTTTCCGAAAATCGCACTATTTTCACTTTGACGCTCCATATCTCCGGAACGGTTGCTCTTACGGACTCGATCGACCCACAGATCGATTCCTCGTTCGATTTTCATCAAGATTGCAGAATTTCGAATGATTCCATCAAGAAATGCGAAATTTCGTTTATGTCAGAAAGTGCAAGGTACATATTTATTGGATTACCGTAGCTTGAAAATTTCGAAATTTCTATTCATCGGTTTGAGAATCTGAAAAAATTCACAATGACTAATTCGGACACGTAGAGAACTAATCTGCAATCGAAATGGACGAATTCGTCTCGATAACGGAATAATCTCGCTCCTAATTGCGTTTTTTGCCGAAAATCGCACTATTTTCACTTTGACGCTCCATATCTCCGGAACGGTTGCTTTTACGGACTCGATCAACCAACAGATCGATTCCTCGTTCAATTTTTATCAAGATTACAGAATTTCAAATGATTCCATCGGGAAATGCGAAATTTCGTTTATGTCAGAAAGTGCAAGGTACATATTTATGGGATTACCGTAGCTTGAAAATTTCGAAATTTCTATTCATCGGTTTGAGAATCTGAAAAAATTCACAATGACTAATTCGGACATGTAGAGAACGAATCTGCAATCGAAATGGACGAATTCGTCTCGATAACGGAGTAATCTCGCTCCTAATTGCGTTTTTTGCCGAAAATCGCACTATTTTCACTTTGACGCTCCATATCTTCGGAACGGTTGCTCTTACGGACTCGATCAACCCACAGATCGATTCCTCGTTCGATTTTCATCAAGATTGCAGAATCTCAAATGATTCCATCGAGAAATGCGAAATTTCGTTTATGTCAGAAAGTGCAAGGTACATATTTATCGGATTACCGTAGCTTGAAAATTTCGAAATTTTTATTCATCGGTTTGAGGATCTGAAAAAATACACAATGACTAATTCGGACACGTAGAGAACGAATCTGCAATCGAAATGGACGAATTCGTCTCGATAACGGAGTAATCTCGCTCCTAATTGCGTTTTTTGCCGAAAATCGCACTATTTTCACTTTGACGCTCCATATCTCCGGAACGGTTGCTCTCACGGACTCGATCGACCCACAGATCGATTCCTCGTTCAATTTTTATCAAGATTGCAGAATTTAAAATTATTCGATTAGAAAACGCGAAATTTCGTTTATGTCAGACAGTGCAACGTACATATTTATCGGATTATCGTAGCTTGAAAATTTCGAAATTTCTATTCATCGGTTTGAGGATCTGAAAAAATTCACAATGACTAATTCGAACACGTAGAGAACGAATCTGCAATCGAAATGGACGAATTCGTCTCGATAACGGAGTAATCTCGCTCCTAATTGCGTTTTTTGCCGAAAATAGCACTATTTTCACTTTGACGCTCCATATCTCCGGAACGGTTGCTCTTACGGACTCGATCGACCCACAGATCGATTCCTCGTTCAATTTTTATCAAGATTGCATAATTTAAGATGATTCGATCAGAAAACGCGAAATTTCGTTTATGTCAGACAGTGCAACGTACATATTTATCGGATTATCGTAGCTTGAAAATTTCGAAATTTCTATTCATTGGTTTGAGGATCTGAAGAAATTCACAATGACGAATTCGGACACGTAGAGAACGAATCTGCAATCGAAATGGACGAATTCGTCTCGATAACGGAGTAATCTCGCTCCTAATTGCGTTTTTTGCCGAAAATCGCACTATTTTCACTTTGACGCTCCATATCTCCGGAACGGTTGCTCTTACGGACTCGATCGACCCACAGATCGATTCCTCGTTCAATTTTTATCAGGATTGCAGAATTTAGAATGATTCGATCAGAAAACGCGAAATTTCGTTTATGTCAGACAGTGCAACGTACATATTTATCGGATTATCGTAGCTTGAAAATTTCGAAATTTCTATTCATTGGTTTGAGGATCTGAAGAAATTCACAATGACGAATTCGGACACGTAGAGAACGAATCTGCAATCGAAATGGACGAATTCGTCTCGATAACGGAGTAATCTCGCTCCTAATTGCGTTTTTTGCCGAAAATAGCACTATTTTCACTTTGACGCTCCATATCTCCGGAACGGTTGCTCTTACGGACTCGATCGACCCACAGATCGATTCCTCGTTCAATTTTTATCAAGATTGCATAATTTAAGATGATTCGATCAGAAAACGCGAAATTTCGTTTATGTCAGACAGTGCAACGTACATATTTATCGGATTATCGTAGCTAGAAAATTTCGAAATTTCTATTCATCGGTTTGAGGATCTGAAAAAATTCACAATGACTAATTCGGACACGTAGAGAACGAATCTGCGATCGAAATGGATGAATTCGTCTCGATAACGGAATAATCTCGCTCCTAATTGCGTTTTTTCCGAAAATCGCACTATTTTCACTTTGACGCTCCATATCTCCGGAACGGTTGCTCTTACGGACTCGATCGACCCACAGATCGATTTCTCGTTCAATTTTTATCAAGATTGCAGAATTTCAAATGATTCCATCGGGAAATGCGAAATTTCGTTTATGTCAGAAAGTGCAAGGTACATATTTATTGGATTACCGTAGCTTGAAAATTTCGAAATTTCTATTCATCGGTTTGAGGATCTGAAAAAATTCACAATGACTAATTCGGACACGTAGAGAACGAATCTGCAATCGAAATGGACGAATTCGTCTCGATAACGGAGTAATTTTGCTCCTAATTGCGTTTTTGGCCGAAAATCGCACTATTTTCACTTTGACGCTCCATATCTCCGGAACGGTTGCTCTTACGGACTCGATCGACCCACAGATCGATTTCTTGTTCAATTTTTATCAAGATTGCAAAATTTCAAATGATTCCATCGGGAAATGCGAAATTTCGTTCATGTCAGAAAGTGCAAGGTACATATTTATTGGATTACCGTAGCTTGAAAATTTCGAAATTTCTATTCATCGGTTTGAGAATCTGAAAAAATTCACAATGACTAATTCGGACACGTAGAGAACGAATCTGCAATCGAAATGGACGAATCCGTCTCGATAACGGAGTAATCTCGCTCCTAATTGCGTTTTTTGCCGAAAATCGCACTATTTTCACTTTGACGCTCCATATCTCCGGAACGGTTGCTCTTACGGACTCGATCGACCCACAGATCGATTCCTCGTTAAATTTTCATCAAGATTGCAGAATTTCAAATGATTCCATCGGGAAATGCGAAATTTCGTTTATGTCAGAAAGTGCAAGGTACATATTTATCGGATTATCGTAGCTTGAAAATTTCGAAATTTCTATTCATCGGTTTGAGGATCTGAAAAAATTCACAATGACTAATTCGGACACGTAGAGAACTAATCTGCGATCGAAATGGATAAATTCGTCTCGATAACGGAGTAATCTCGCTCCTAATTGCGTTTTTTGCCGAAAATCGCACTATTTTCACTTTGACGCTCCATATCTCCGGAACGGTTGCTCTTACGGACTCGATCAACCCACAGATCGATTTCTCGTTCAATTTTCATCAGGATTGCAGAATTTAAGATGATTCGATCAGAAAACGCGAAATTTCGTTAATGTCAGACAGTGCAACGTACATATTTATCGGATTATCGTAGCTTGAAAATTTCGAAATTTCTATTCATCGGTTTGAGGATCTGAAAAAATTCACAATGACTAATTCGGACACGTAGAGAACGAATCTGCGATCGAAATGGATGAATTCGTCTCGATAACGGAATAATCTCGCTCCTAATTGCGTTTTTTGCCGAAAATCGCACTATTTTCACTTTGACGCTCCATATCTCCGGAACGGTTGCTCTTACGGACTCGATCGACCCACAGATCGATTTCTCGTTCAATTTTTATCAAGAGTGCAGAATTTCAAATGATTCCATCGGGAAATGCGAAATTTCGTTCATGTCAGAAAGTGCAAGGTACATATTTATTATATTACCGTAGCTTGAAAATTTCGAAATTTCTATTCATTGGTTTGAGAATCTAAAAAAATTCACAATGACTAAATCGGACACGTAGAGAACGAATCTGCAATCGAAATGGACGAATTCGTCTCGATAACGGAGTAATCTTGCTCCTAATTGCGTTTTTTGCCGAAAATCGCACTATTTTCACTTTGACGCTCCATATCTCCGGAACGGTTGCTCTCACGGACTCGATCGACCCACAGATCGATTCCTCGTTCAATTTTTATCAAGATTGCAGAATCTCAAATGATTCCATCGAGAAATGCGAAATTTCGTTTATGTCAGAAAGTGCAAGGTACATATTTATCGGATTACCGTAGCTTGAAAATTTCGAAATTTTTATTCATCGATTTGAGGATCTGAAAAAATACACAATGACTAATTCGGACACGTAGAGAACGAATCTGCAATCGAAATGGACGAATTCGTCTCGATAACGGAGTAATCTCGCTCCTAATTGCGTTTTTTGCCGAAAATCGCACTATTTTCACTTTGACGCTCCATATCTCCGGAACGGTTGCTCTTACGGACTCGATCGACCCACAGATCGATTCCTCGTTCAATTTTTATCAAGATTGCATAATTTAAGATGATTCGATCAGAAAACGCGAAATTTCGTTTATGTCAGACAGTGCAACGTACATATTTATCGGATTATCGTAGCTAGAAAATTTCGAAATTTCTATTCATCGGTTTGAGGATCTGAAAAAATTCACAATGACTAATTCGGACACGTAGAGAACGAATCTGCGATCGAAATGGATGAATTCGTCTCGATAACGGAATAATCTCGCTCCTAATTGCGTTTTTTCCGAAAATCGCACTATTTTCACTTTGACGCTCCATATCTCCGGAACGGTTGCTCTTACGGACTCGATCGACCCACAGATCGATTCCTCGTTCAATTTTTATCAAGATTGCATAATTTAAGATGATTCGATCGGAAAACGCGAGATTTCGTTTATGTCAGACAGTGCAACGTACATATTTATCGGATTATCGTAGCTTGAAAATTTCGAAATTTCTATTCATTGGTTTGAGGATCTGAAGAAATTCACAATGACGAATTCGGACACGTAGAGAACGAATCTGCAATCGAAATGGACGAATTCGTCTCGATAACGGAATAATCTCGCTCCTAATTGCGTTTTTTGCCGAAAATCGCACTATTTTCACTTTGACGCTCCATATCTCCGGAACGGTTGCTCTCACGGACTCGATCGACCCACAGATTGATTCCTCGTTCAATTTTTATCAAGATTGCAGAATTTAAAATTATTCGATCAAAAAACGCGAAATTTCGTTTATGTCAGACAGTGCAACGTACATATTTATCGGATTATCGTAGCTTGAAAATTTCGAAATTTCTATTCATCGGTTTGAGGATCTGAAAAAAATCACAATGACTAATTCGGATACGTAGAGAACGAATATGCAATCGAAATGGACGAATTCGTCTCGATAACGGCATAATCTCGCTCCTAATTGCGTTTTTTCCGAAAATCGCACTATCTTCACTTTGACGCTCCATATCTCCGGAACGGTTGCTCTTACGGACTCGATCGACCCACAGATCGATTCCTCGTTCAATTTTCATCAGGATTGCAGAATTTAGAATGATTCGATCAGAAAACGCGAAATTTCGTTTATGTCAGACAGTGCAACGTACATATTTATCGGATTATCGTAGCTAGAAAATTTCGAAATTTCTATTCATCGGTTTGAGGATCTGAAAAAATTCACAATGACTAATTCGGACACGTAGAGAACGAATCTGCGATCGAAATGGATGAATTCGTCTCGATAACGGAGTAATCTCGCTCCTAATTGCGTTTTTTGCCGAAAATCGCACTATTTTCACTTTGACGCTCCATATCTCCGGAACGGTTGCTCTTACGGACTCGATCGACCCACAGATCGATTTCTCGTTCAATTTTTATCAAGATTGCAGAATTTCAAATGATTCCATCGGGAAATGCGAAATTTCGTTTATGTCAGAAAGTGCAAGGTACATATTTATTGGATTACCGTAGCTTGAAAATTTCGAAATTTCTATTCATCGGTTTGAGGATCTGAAAAAATTCACAATGACTAATTCGGACACGTAGAGAACGAATCTGCGATCGAATAGGATGAATTCGTCTCGATAACGGAATAATCTCGCTCCTAATTGCGTTTTTTCCGAAAATCGCACTATTTTCACTTTGACGCTCCATATCTCCGGAAAGGTTGCTCTTACGGACTCGATCAACCCACAGATCGATTCCTCGTTCAATTTTTATCAAGATTGCGGAATTTCAAATGATTCCATCGAGAAATGCGAAATGACTAATTCGGACACGTAGAGAACGAATCTGCAATCGAAATGGACGAATTCGTCTCGATAACGGAGTAATCTCGCTCCTAATTGCGTTTTTTGCCGAAAATCGCACTATTTTCACTTTGACGCTCCATATCTCCGGAACGGTTGCTCTTACGGACTCGATCGACCCACAGATCGATTTCTCGTTCAATTTTTATCAAGATTGCAGAATTTCAAATGATTCCATCGGGAAATGCGAAATTTCGTTTATGTCAGAAAGTGCAAGGTACATATTTATTGGATTACCGTAGCTTGAAAATTTCGAAATTTCTATTCATCGGTTTGAGGATCTGAAAAAATTCACAATGACTAATTCGGACACGTAGAGAACGAATCTGCGATCGAATAGGATGAATTCGTCTCGATAACGGAGTAATCTCGCTCCTAATTGCGTTTTTTGCCGAAAATCGCACTATTTTCACTTTGACGCTCCATATCTCCGGAACGGTTGCTCTCACGGACTCGATCGACCCACAGATCGATTCCTCGTTCAATTCTTATCAAGATTGCAGAATTTATAATCATTAGATCAGAAAACGCGAAATTTCGTTTATGTCAGACAGTGCAACGTACATATTTATCGGATTATCGTAGCTTGAAAATTTCGAAATTTCTATTCATCGGTTTGAGGATCTGAAAAAATTCACAATGACTGATTCGAACACGTAGAGAACGAATCTGCAATCGAAATGGACGAATTCTTCTCGATAACGGAGTAATCTCGCTCCTAATTGCGTTTTTTGCCGAAAATCGCACTATTTTCACTTTGACGCTCCATATCTCCGGAACGGTTGCTCTTACGGACTCGATCGACCCACAGATCGATTTCTCGTTCAATTTTTATCAAGATTGCAGAATTTCAAATGATTCCATCGGGAAATGCGAAATTTCGTTTATGTCAGAAAGTGCAAGGTACATATTTATTGGATTACCGTAGCTTGAAAATTTCGAAATTTCTATTCATCGGTTTGAGGATCTGAAAAAATTCACAATGACTAATTCGGACACGTAGAGAACGAATCTGCAATCGAAATGGACGAATTCGTCTCGATAACGGAGTAATCTCGCTCCTAATTGCGTTTTTTGCCGAAAATCGCACTATTTTCACTTTGACGCTCCATATCTCCGGAACGGTTGCTCTTACGGACTCGATCGACCCACAGATCGATTTCTCGTTCAATTTTTATCAAGATTGCAGAATTTCGAATGATTCTATCGGGAAATGCGAAATTTCGTTTATGTCAGAAAGTGCAAGGTACATATTTATTGGATTACCGTAGCTTGAAAATTTCGAAATTTCTATTCATCGGTTTGAGGATCTGAAAAAATTCACAATGACTAATTCGGACACGTAGAGAACGAATCTGCGATCGAATAGGATGAATTCGTCTCGATAACGGAGTAATCTCGCTCCTAATTGCGTTTTTTGCCGAAAATCGCACTATTTTCACTTTGACGCTCCATATCTCCGGAACGGTTGCTCTCACGGACTCGATCGACCCACAGATCGATTTCTCGTTCAATTTTTATCAAGATTGCAGAATTTCGAATGATTCTATCGGGAAATGCGAAATTTCGTTGATGTCAGAAAGTGCAAGGTACATATTTATTGGATTACCGTAGCTTGAAAATTTCGAAATTTCTATTCATCGTTTTGAGAATCTGAAAAAATTCACAATGACTAATTCGGACACGTAGAGAACGAATCTGCAATCGAAATGGACGAATTCTTCTCGATAACGGAGTAATCTCGCTCCTAATTGCGTTTTTTGCCAAAAATCGCACTATTTTCACTTTGACGCTCCATATCTCCGGAACGGTTGCTCTTACGGACTCGATCGACCCACAGATCGATTTCTCGTTCAATTTTTATCAAGATTGCAGAATTTCAAATGATTCCATCGGGAAATGCGAAATTTCGTTCATGTCAGAAAGTGCAAGGTACATATTTATTGGATTACCGTAGCTTGAAAATTTCGAAATTTCTATTCATCGGTTTGAGGATCTGAAAAAATTCACAATGACTAATTCGGACACGTAGAGAACGAATCTGCGATCGAATAGGATGAATTCGTCTCGATAACGGAGTAATCTCGCTCCTAATTGCGTTTTTTGCCGAAAATCGCACTATTTTCACTTTGACGCTCCATATCTCCGGAACGGTTGCTCTCACGGACTCGATCGACCCACAGATCGATTTCTCGTTCAATTTTTATCAAGATTGCAGAATTTCGAATGATTCTATCGGGAAATGCGAAATTTCGTTTATGTCAGAAAGTGCAAGGTACATATTTATTGGATTACCGTAGCTTGAAAATTTCGAAATTTCTATTCATCGTTTTGAGAATCTGAAAAAATTCACAATGACTAATTCGGACACGTAGAGAACGAATCTGCAATCGAAATGGACGAATTCTTCTCGATAACGGAGTAATCTCGCTCCTAATTGCGTTTTTTGCCGAAAATCGCACTATTTTCACTTTGACGCTCCATATCTCCGGAACGGTTGCTCTCACGGACTCGATCGACCCACAGATCGATTTCTCGTTCAATTTTTATCAAGATTGCAGAATTTCGAATGATTCTATCGGGAAATGCGAAATTTCGTTTATGTCAGAAAGTGCAAGGTACATATTTATTGGATTACCGTAGCTTGAAAATTTCGAAATTTCTATTCATCGGTTTGAGGATCTGAAAAAATTCACAATGACTAATTCGGACACGTAGAGAACGAATCTGCGATCGAATAGGATGAATTCGTCTCGATAACGGAGTAATCTCGCTCCTAATTGCGTTTTTTGCCGAAAATCGCACTATTTTCACTTTGACGCTCCATATCTCCGGAACGGTTGCTCTCACGGACTCGATCGACCCACAGATCGATTCCTCGTTCAATTTTTATCAAGATTGCAAAATTTAAAATGATTCGATCAGAAAACGCGAAATTTCGTTTATGTCAGACAGTGCAACGTACATATTTATCGGATTATCGTAGCTTGAAAATTTCGAAATTTCTATTCATCGGTTTGAGGATTTGAAAAAATTCACAATGACTGATTCGAACACGTAGAGAACGAATCTGCAATCGAAATGGACGAATTCGTCTCGATAACGGAGTAATCTCGCTCCTAATTGCGTTTTTTGCCGAAAATCGCACTATTTTCACTTTGACGCTCCATATCTCCGGAACGGTTGCTCTTACGGACTCGATCGACCCACAGATCGATTCCTCGTTCAATTTGCATCAAGATTGCAGAATTTAAAATGATTCGACCTGAAAACGCGAAATTTCGTTTATGTCAGACAGTGCAACGTACATATTTATCGGATTATCGTAGCTTGAAAATTTCGAAATTTCTATTCATCGGTTTGAGGATCTGAAGAAATTCACAATGACGAATTCGGACACGTAGAGAACGAATCTGCAATCGAAATGGACGAATTCGTCTCGATAACGGAGTAATCTCGCTCCTAATTGCGTTTTTTGCCGAAAATCGCACTATTTTCACTTTGACGCTCCATATCTCCGGAACGGTTGCTCTTACGGACTCGATCGACCCACAGATCGATTCCTCGTTCAATTTGCATCAAGATTGCAGAATTTAAGATGATTCGATCAGAAAACGCGAAATTTCGTTTATGTCAGACAGTGCAACGTACATATTTATCGGATTATCGTAGCTTGAAAATTTCGAAATTTCTATTCATCGGTTTGAGGATCTGAAGAAATTCACAATGACGAATTCGGACACGTAGAGAACGAATCTGCAATCGAAATGGACGAATTCGTCTCGATAACGGAGTAATCTCGCTCCTAATTGCGTTTTTTGCCGAAAATCGCACTATTTTCACTTTGACGCTCCATATCTCCGGAACGGTTGCTCTCACGGACTCGATCGACCCACAGATCGATTCCTCGTTCAATTTTTATCAAGATTGCAGAATTTAAAATTATTCGATCAAAAAACGCGAAATTTCGTTTATGTCAGACAGTGCAACGTACATATTTATCGGATTATCGTAGCTTGAAAATTTCGAAATTTCTATTCATCGGTTTGAGGATCTGAAAAAATTCACAATGACTAATTCGAACACGTAGAGAACGAATCTGCAATCGAAATGGATGAATTCGTCTCGATAACGGAGTAATCTCGCTCCTAATTGCGTTTTTTGCCGAAAATCGCACTATTTTCACTTTGACGCTCCATATCTCCGGAACGGTTGCTCTAACGGACTCGATCGACCCACAGATCGATTCCTCGTTCAATTTTTATCAAGATTGCAGAATTTAAGATGATTCGATCAGAAAACGCGAAATTTCGTTTATGTCAGACAGTGCAACGTACATATTTATCGGATTATCGTAGCTTGAAAATTTCGAAATTTCTATTCATCGGTTTGAGGATCTGAAGAAATTCACAATGACGAATTCGGACACGTAGAGAACGAATCTGCAATCGAAATGGACGAATTCGTCTCGATAACGGAGTAATCTCGCTCCTAATTGCGTTTTTTGCCGAAAATCGCACTATTTTCACTTTGACGCTCCATATCTCCGGAACGGTTGCTCTTACGGACTCGATCGACCCACAGATCGATTTCTCGTTCAATTTTTATCAAGATTGCAGAATTTCAAATGATTCCATCGGGAAATGCGAAATTTCGTTTATGTCAGAAAGTGCAAGGTACATATTTATTGGATTACCGTAGCTTGAAAATTTCGAAATTTCTATTCATCGGTTTGAGGATCTGAAAAAATTCACAATGACTAATTCGGACACGTAGAGAACGAATCTGCAATCGAAATGGACGAATTCGTCTCGATAACGGAGTAATCTCGCTCCTAATTGCGTTTTTGGCCGAAAATCGCACTATTTTCACTTTGACGCTCCATATCTCCGGAACGGTTGCTCTTACGGACTCGATCGACCCACAGATCGATTTCTTGTTCAATTTTTATCAAGATTGCAAAATTTCAAATGATTCCATCGGGAAATGCGAAATTTCGTTTATGTCAGAAAGTGCAAGGTACATATTTATTGGATTACCGTAGCTTGAAAATTTCGAAATTTCTATTCATCGGTTTGAGAATCTGAAAAAATTCACAATGACTAATTCGGACACGTAGAGAACGAATCTGCAATCGAAATGGACGAATCCGTCTCGATAACGGAGTAATCTCGCTCCTAATTGCGTTTTTTGCCGAAAATCGCACTATTTTCACTTTGACGCTCCATATCTCCGGAACGGTTGCTCTTACGGACTCTGTCGACCCACAGATCGATTCCTCGTTCAATTTTCATCAAGATTGCTGAATTTCAAATGATTCCATCGGGAAATGCGAAATTTCGTTTATGTCAGAAAGTGCAAGGTACATATTTATCGGATTATCGTAGCTTGAAAATTTCGAAATTTCTATTCATCGGTTTGAGGATCTGAAAAAATTCACAATGACTAATTCGGACACGTAGAGAACGAATCTGCAATCGAAATGGACGAATCCGTCTCGATAACGGAGTAATCTCGCTCCTAATTGCGTTTTTTGCCGAAAATCGCACTATTTTCACTTTGACGCTCCATATCTCCGGAACGGTTGCTCTTACGGACTCGATCGACCCACAGATCGATTCCTCGTTCAATTTTCATCAAGATTGCTGAATTTCAAATGATTCCATCGGGAAATGCGAAATTTCGTTTATGTCAGAAAGTGCAAGGTACATATTTATCGGATTATCGTAGCTTGAAAATTTCGAAATTTCTATTCATCGGTTTGAGGATCTGAAAAAATTCACAATGACTAATTCGGACACGTAGAGAACGAATCTGCAATCGAAATGGACGAATTCGTCTCGATAACGGAGTAATCTCGCTCCTAATTGCGTTTTTTGCCGAAAATCGCACTATTTTCACTTTGACGCTCCATATCTCCGGAACGGTTGCTCTTACGGACTCGATCAACCCACAGATCGATTCCTCGTTCAATTTTTATCAAGATTGCTGAATTTCAAATGATTCCATCGGGAAATGCGAAATTTCGTTTATGTCAGAAAGTGCAAGGTACATATTTATCGGATTATCGTAGCTTGAAAATTTCGAAATTTCTATTCATCGGTTTGAGGATCTGAAAAAATTCACAATGACTAATTCGGACACGTAGAGAACGAATCTGCAATCGAAATGGACGAATTCGTCTCGATAACGGAGTAATCTCGCTCCTAATTGCGTTTTTTGCCGAAAATCGCACTATTTTCACTTTGACGCTCCATATCTCCGGAACGGTTGCTCTTACGGACTCGGTCGACCCACAGATCGATTCCTCGTTCAATTTTCATCAAGATTGCTGAATTTCAAATGATTCCATCGGGAAATGCGAAATTTCGTTTATGTCAGAAAGTGCAAGGTACATATTTATCGGATTATCGTAGCTTGAAAATTTCGAAATTTCTATTCATCGGTTTGAGGATCTGAAAAAATTCGCAATGACTAATTCGGACACGTAGAGAACGAATCTGCAATCGAAATGGACGAATCCGTCTCGATAACGGAGTAATCTCGCTCCTAATTGCGTTTTTTGCCGAAAATCGCACTATTTTCACTTTGACGCTCCATATCTCCGGAACGGTTGCTCTTACGGACTCGATCGACCCACAGATCGATTCCTCGTTCAATTTTCATCAAGATTGCTGAATTTCAAATGATTCCATCGAGAAATGCGAAATTTCGTTCATGTCAGAAAGTGCAAGGTACATATTTATCGGATTATCGTAGCTTGAAAATTTCGAAATTTCTATTCATCGGTTTGAGGATCTGAAAAAATTCACAATGACTAATTCGGACACGTAGAGAACGAATCTGCAATCGAAATGGACGAATTCGTCTCGATAACGGAGTAATCTCGCTCCTAATTGCGTTTTTTGCCGAAAATCGCACTATTTTCACTTTGACGCTCCATATCTCCGGAACGGTTGCTCTTACGGACTCGGTCGACCCACAGATCGATTCCTCGTTCAATTTTCATCAAGATTGCTGAATTTCAAATGATTCCATCGGGAAATGCGAAATTTCGTTTATGTCAGAAAGTGCAAGGTACATATTTATCGGATTATCGTAGCTTGAAAATTTCGAAATTTCTATTCATCGGTTTGAGGATCTGAAAAAATTCGCAATGACTAATTCGGACACGTAGAGAACGAATCTGCAATCGAAATGGACGAATTCGTCTCGATAACGGAGTAATCTCGCTCCTAATTGCGTTTTTTGCCGAAAATCGCACTATTTTCACTTTGACGCTCCATATCTCCGGAACGGTTGCTCTTACGGACTCGATCGACCCACAGATCGATTCCTCGTTCAATTTTCATCAAGATTGCTGAATTTCAAATGATTCCATCGGGAAATGCGAAATTTCGTTTATGTCAGAAAGTGCAAGGTACATATTTATCGGATTATCGTAGCTTGAAAATTTCGAAATTTCTATTCATCGGTTTGAGGATCTGAAAAAATTCACAATGACTAATTCGGACACGTAGAGAACGAATCTGCAATCGAAATGGACGAATTCGTCTCGATAACGGAGTAATCTCGCTCCTAATTGCGTTTTTTGCCGAAAATCGCACTATTTTCACTTTGACGCTCCATATCTCCGGAACGGTTGCTCTTACGGACTCGATCAACCCACAGATCGATTCCTCGTTCAATTTTTATCAAGATTGCAGAATTTCAAATGATTCCATCGAGAAATGCGAAATGACTAATTCGGACACGTAGAGAACGAATCTGCAATCGAAATGGACGAATTCGTCTCGATAACGGAGTAATCTCGCTCCTAATTGCGTTTTTTGCCGAAAATCGCACTATTTTCACTTTGACGCTCCATATCTCCGGAACGGTTGCTCTTACGGACTCGATCGACCCACAGATCGATTTCTCGTTCAATTTTTATCAAGATTGCAGAATTTCAAATGATTCCATCAAGAAATGCGAAATTTCGTTTATGTCAGAAAGTGCAAGGTACATATTTATTGGATTACCGTAGCTTGAAAATTTCGAAATTTCTATTCATCGGTTTGAGAATCTGAAAAAATTCACAATGACTAATTCGGACATGTAGAGAACGAATCTGCAATCGAAATGGACGAATTCGTCTCGATAACGGAGTAATCTCGCTCCTAATTGCGTTTTTTGCCGAAAATCGCACTATTTTCACTTTGACGCTCCATATCTCCGGAACGGTTGCTTTTACGGACTCGATCAACCAACAGATCGATTCCTCGTTCAATTTTTATCAAGATTGCAGAATTTCAAATGATTCCATCGGGAAATGCGAAATTTCGTTTATGTCAGAAAGTGCAAGGTACATATTTATTGGATTACCGTAGCTTGAAAATTTCGAAATTTCTATTCATCGGTTTGAGAATCTGAAAAAATTCACAATGACTAATTCGGACATGTAGAGAACGAATCTGCAATCGAAATGGACGAATTCGTCTCGATAACGGAGTAATCTCGCTCCTAATTGCGTTTTTTGCCGAAAATCGCACTATTTTCACTTTGACGCTCCATGTCTCCGGAACGGTTGCTCTTACGGACTCGATCGACCCACAGATCGATTCCTCGTTCAATTTTTATCAAGATTGCAGAATTTCAAATGATTCCATCGGGAAATGCGAAATTTCGTTTATGTCAGAAAGTGCAAGGTACATATTTATTATATTATCGTAGCTTGAAAATTTCGAAATTTCTATTCATTGGTTTGAGAATCTGAAAAAATTCACAATGACTAATTCGGACACGTAGAGAACGAATCTGCAATCGAAATGGACGAATTCGTCTCGATAACGGAGTAATCTCGCTCCTAATTGCGTTTTTTGCCGAAAATCGCACTATTTTCACTTTGACGCTCCATATCTCCGGAACGGTTGCTCTTACGGACTCGATCGACCCACAGATCGATTCCTCGTTCAATTTTTATCAAGATTGCAGGATCACAAATGATTCCATCGGGAAATGCGAAATTTCGTTTATGTCAGAAAGTGCTAGGTACATATTTATCGGATTACCGTAGCTTGAAAATTTCGAAATTTCTATTCATCGGTTTGAAGATCTGAAAAAATTCACAATGACTGATTCGAACACGTAGAGAACGAATCTGCAATCGAAATGGACGAATTCGTCTCGATAACGGAGTAATCTCGCTCCTAATTGCGTTTTTTGCCGAAAATCGCACTATTTTCACTTTGACGCTCCATATCTCTGGAACGGTTGCTCTCACGGACTCGATCGACCCACAGATCGATTCCTCGTTCAATTTTTATCAAGATTGCAGAATCTCAAATGATTCCATCGAGAAATGCGAAATTTCGTTTATGTCAGAAAGTGCAAGGTACATATTTATCGGATTACCGTAGCTTGAAAATTTCGAAATTTTTATTCATCGGTTTGAGGATCTGAAAAAATACACAATGACTAATTCGGACACGTAGAGAACGAATCTGCAATCGAAATGGACGAATTCGTCTCGATAACGGAGTAATCTCGCTCCTAATTGCGTTTTTTGCCGAAAATCGCACTATTTTCACTTTGACGCTCCATATCTCCGGAACGGTTGCTCTCACGGACTCGATCGACCCACAGATCGATTCCTCGTTCAATTTTTATCAAGATTGCAGAATTTAAAATTATTCGATTAGAAAACGCGAAATTTCGTTTATGTCAGACAGTGCAACGTACATATTTATCGGATTATCGTAGCTTGAAAATTTCGAAATTTCTATTCATTGGTTTGAGGATCTGAAAAAATTCACAATGACTAATTCGAACACGTAGAGAACGAATCTGCAATCGAAATGGACGAATTCGTCTCGATAACGGAGTAATCTCGCTCCTAATTGCGTTTTTTGCCGAAAATAGCACTATTTTCACTTTGACGCTCCATATCTCCGGAACGGTTGCTCTCACGGACTCGATCGACCCACAGATCGATTCCTCGTTCAATTTTTATCAAGATTGCAGAATTTAAAATTATTCGATCGAAAAACGCGAAATTTCGTTTATGTCAGACAGTGCAACGTACATATTTATCGGATTATCGTAGCTTGAAAATTTCGAAATTTCTATTCATCGGTTTGAGGATCTGAAAAAATTCACAATGACTGATTCGAACACGTAGAGAACGAATCTGCAATCGAAATGGACGAATTCGTCTCGATAACGGAGTAATCTCGCTCCTAATTGCGTTTTTTGCCGAAAATCGCACTATTTTCACTTTGACGCTCCATATCTCCGGAACGGTTGCTCTTACGGACTCGATCGACCCACAGATCGATTCCTCGTTCAATTTTTATCAAGATTGCATAATTTAAGATGATTCGATCAGAAAACGCGAAATTTCGTTTATGTCAGACAGTGCAACGTACATATTTATCGGATTATCGTAGCTTGAAAATTTCGAAATTTCTATTCATTGGTTTGAGGATCTGAAGAAATTCACAATGACGAATTCGGACACGTAGAGAACGAATCTGCAATCGAAATGGACGAATTCGTCTCGATAACGGAGTAATCTCGCTCCTAATTGCGTTTTTTGCCGAAAATCGCACTATTTTCACTTTGACGCTCCATATCTCCGGAACGGTTGCTCTCACGGACTCGATCGACCCACAGATCGATTCCTCGTTCAATTTTTATCAAGATTGCAGAATTTAAAATTATTCGATCGAAAAACGCGAAATTTCGTTTATGTCAGACAGTGCAACGTACATATTTATCGGATTATCGTAGCTTGAAAATTTCGAAATTTCTATTCATCGGTTTGAGGATCTGAAAAAAATCACAATGACTAATTCGGATACGTAGAGAACGAATATGCAATCGAAATGGACGAATTCGTCTCGATAACGGCATAATCTCGCTCCTAATTGCGTTTTTTCCGAAAATCGCACTATCTTCACTTTGACGCTCCATATCTCCGGAACGGTTGCTCTTACGGACTCGATCGACCCACAGATCGTTTCCTCGTTCAATTTTTATCAGGATTGCAGAATTTAGAATGATTCGATCAGAAAACGCGAAATTTCGTTTATGTCAGACAGTGCAACGTACATATTTATCGGATTATCGTAGCTAGAAAATTTCGAAATTTCTATTCATCGGTTTGAGGAACTGAAAAAATTCACAATGACTAATTCGGACACGTAGAGAACGAATCTGCGATCGAAATGGATGAATTCGTCTCGATAACGGAATAATCTCGCTCCTAATTGCGTTTTTTCCGAAAATCGCACTATTTTCACTTTGACGCTCCATATCTCCGGAACGGTTGCTCTTACGGACTCGATCGACCCACAGATCGATTTCTCGTTCAATTTTTATCAAGATTGCAGAATTTAAGATGATTCGATCAGAAAACGCGAAATTTCGTTTATGTCAGACAGTGCAACGTACATATTTATCGGATTATCGTAGCTTGAAAATTTCGAAATTTCTATTCATTGGTTTGAGGATCTGAAGAAATTCACAATGACGAATTCGGACACGTAGAGAACGAATCTGCAATCGAAATGGACGAATTCGTCTCGATAACGGAGTAATCTCGCTCCTAATTGCGTTTTTTGCCGAAAATCGCACTATTTTCACTTTGACGCTCCATATCTCCGGAACGGTTGCTCTTACGGACTCGATCGACCCACAGATCGATTTCTCGTTCAATTTTTATCAAGATTGCAGAATTTCAAATGATTCCATCAATAAATGCGAAATTTCGTTTATGTCAGAAAGTGCAAGGTACATATTTATTGGATTACCGTAGCTTGAAAATTTCGAAATTTCTATTCATCGGTTTGAGAATCTGAAAAAATTCACAATGACTAATTCGGACACGTAGAGAACTAATCTGCAATCGAAATGGACGAATTCGTCTCGATAACGGAGTAATCTCGCTCCTAATTGCGTTTTTTGCCGAAAATCGCACTATTTTCACTTTGACGCTCCATATCTCCGGAACGGTTGCTTTTACGGACTCGATCAACCAACAGATCGATTCCTCGTTCAATTTTTATCAAGATTGCAGAATTTCAAATGATTCCATCGGGAAATGCGAAATTTCGTTTATGTCAGAAAGTGCAAGGTACATATTTATTGGATTACCGTAGCTTGAAAATTTCGAAATTTCTATTCATCGGTTTGAGAATCTGAAAAAATTCACAATGACTAATTCGGACATGTAGAGAACGAATCTGCAATCGAAATGGACGAATTCGTCTCGATAACGGAGTAATCTCGCTCCTAATTGCGTTTTTTGCCGAAAATCGCACTATTTTCACTTTGACGCTCCATGTCTCCGGAACGGTTGCTCTTACGGACTCGATCAACCCACAGATCGATTTCTCGTTCAATTTTCATCAGGATTGCAGAATTCAAAATGATTCGATCAGAAAACGCGAAATTTCGTTAATGTCAGACAGTGCAACGTACATATTTATCGGATTATCGTAGCTTGAAAATTTCGAAATTTCTATTCATCGGTTTGAGGATCTGAAAAAATTCACAATGACTAATTCGGACACGTAGAGAACTAATCTGCGATCGAAATGGACGAATTCGTCTCGATAACGGAGTAATCTCGCTCCTAATTGCGTTTTTTGCCGAAAATCGCACTATTTTCACTTTGACGCTCCATATCTCCGGAACGGTTGCTTTTACGGACTCGATCAACCAACAGATCGATTCCTCGTTCAATTTTTATCAAGATTGCAGAATTTCAAATGATTCCATCGGGAAATGCGAAATTTCGTTTATGTCAGAAAGTGCAAGGTACATATTTATTGGATTACCGTAGCTTGAAAATTTCGAAATTTCTATTCATCGGTTTGAGAATCTGAAAAAATTCACAATGACTAATTCGGACATGTAGAGAACGAATCTGCAATCGAAATGGACGAATTCGTCTCGATAACGGAGTAATCTCGCTCCTAATTGCGTTTTTTGCCGAAAATCGCACTATTTTCACTTTGACGCTCCATGTCTCCGGAACGGTTGCTCTTACGGACTCGATCAACCCACAGATCGATTTCTCGTTCAATTTTCATCAGGATTGCAGAATTCAAAATGATTCGATCAGAAAACGCGAAATTTCGTTAATGTCAGACAGTGCAACGTACATATTTATCGGATTATCGTAGCTTGAAAATTTCGAAATTTCTATTCATCGGTTTGAGGATCTGAAAAAATTCACAATGACTAATTCGGACACGTAGAGAACTAATCTGCGATCGAAATGGATGAATTCGTCTCGATAACGGAATAATCTCGCTCCTAATTGCGTTTTTTGCCGAAAATCGCACTATTTTCACTTTGACGCTCCATATCTCCGGAACGGTTGCTCTTACGGACTCGATCGACCCACAGATCGATTTCTCGTTCAATTTTTATCAAGATTGCAGAATTTCAAATGATTCCATCGGGAAATGCGAAATTTCGTTTATGTCAGAAAGTGCAAGGTACATATTTATTATATTATCGTAGCTTGAAAATTTCGAAATTTCTATTCATTGGTTTGAGAATCTAAAAAAATTCACAATGACTAATTCGGACACGTAGAGAACGAATCTGCAATCGAAATGGACGAATTCGTCTCGATAACGGAGTAATCTCGCTCCTAATTGCGTTTTTTGCCGAAAATCGCACTATTTTCACTTTGACGCTCCATATCTCCGGAACGGTTGCTCTTACGGACTCGATCGACCCACAGATCGATTCCTCGTTCAATTTTTATCAAGATTGCAGGATCACAAATGATTCCATCGGGAAATGCGAAATTTCGTTTATGTCAGAAAGTGCTAGGTACATATTTATCGGATTACCGTAGCTTGAAAATTTCGAAATTTCTATTCATCGGTTTGAAGATCTGAAAAAAATCACAATGACTGATTCGGACACGTAGAGAACGAATCTGCAATCGAAATGGACGAATTCGTCTCGATAACGGAGTAATCTCGCTCCTAATTGCGTTTTTTGCCGAAAATCGCACTATTTTCACTTTGACGCTCCATATCTCCGGAACGGTTGCTCTCACGGACTCGATCGACCCACAGATCGATTCCTCGTTCAATTTTTATCAAGATTGCAGAATCTCAAATGATTCCATCGAGAAATGCGAAATTTCGTTTATGTCAGAAAGTGCAAGGTACATATTTATCGGATTACCGTAGCTTGAAAATTTCGAAATTTTTATTCATCGGTTTGAGGATCTGAAAAAATACACAATGACTAATTCGGACACGTAGAGAACGAATCTGCAATCGAAATGGACGAATTCGTCTCGATAACGGAGTAATCTCGCTCCTAATTGCGTTTTTTGCCGAAAATCGCACTATTTTCACTTTGACGCTCCATATCTCCGGAACGGTTGCTCTCACGGACTCGATCGACCCACAGATCGATTCCTCGTTCAATTTTTATCAAGATTGCAGAATTTAAAATTATTCGATTAGAAAACGCGAAATTTCGTTTATGTCAGACAGTGCAACGTACATATTTATCGGATTATCGTAGCTTGAAAATTTCGAAATTTCTATTCATCGGTTTGAGGATCTGAAAAAATTCACAATGACTAATTCGAACACGTAGAGAACGAATCTGCAATCGAAATGGACGAATTCGTCTCGATAACGGAGTAATCTCGCTCCTAATTGCGTTTTTTGCCGAAAATAGCACTATTTTCACTTTGACGCTCCATATCTCCGGAACGGTTGCTCTTACGGACTCGATCGACCCACAGATCGATTCCTCGTTCAATTTTTATCGAGATTGCATAATTTAAGATGATTCGATCAGAAAACGCGAAATTTCGTTTATGTCAGACAGTGCAACGTACATATTTATCGGATTATCGTAGCTTGAAAATTTCGAAATTTCTATTCATTGGTTTGAGGATCTGAAGAAATTCACAATGACGAATTCGGACACGTAGAGAACGAATCTGCAATCGAAATGGACGAATTCGTCTCGATAACGGAGTAATCTCGCTCCTAATTGCGTTTTTTGCCGAAAATCGCACTATTTTCACTTTGACGCTCCATATCTCCGGAACGGTTGCTCTCACGGACTCGATCGACCCACAGATCGATTCCTCGTTCAATTTTTATCAAGATTGCAGAATTTAAAATTATTCGATCGAAAAACGCGAAATTTCGTTTATGTCAGACAGTGCAACGTACATATTTATCGGATTATCGTAGCTTGAAAATTTCGAAATTTCTATTCATCGGTTTGAGGATCTGAAAAAAATCACAATGACTAATTCGGATACGTAGAGAACGAATATGCAATCGAAATGGACGAATTCGTCTCGATAACGGCATAATCTCGCTCCTAATTGCGTTTTTTCCGAAAATCGCACTATCTTCACTTTGACGCTCCATATCTCCGGAACGGTTGCTCTTACGGACTCGATCGACCCACAGATCGTTTCCTCGTTCAATTTTTATCAGGATTGCAGAATTTAGAATGATTCGATCAGAAAACGCGAAATTTCGTTTATGTCAGACAGTGCAACGTACATATTTATCGGATTATCGTAGCTAGAAAATTTCGAAATTTCTATTCATCGGTTTGAGGAACTGAAAAAATTCACAATGACTAATTCGGACACGTAGAGAACGAATCTGCGATCGAAATGGATGAATTCGTCTCGATAACGGAATAATCTCGCTCCTAATTGCGTTTTTTCCGAAAATCGCACTATTTTCACTTTGACGCTCCATATCTCCGGAACGGTTGCTCTTACGGACTCGATCGACCCACAGATCGATTTCTCGTTCAATTTTTATCAAGATTGCAGAATTTCAAATGATTCCATCGGGAAATGCGAAATTTCGTTTATGTCAGAAAGTGCAAGGTACATATTTATTGGATTACCGTAGCTTGAAAATTTCGAAATTTCTATTCATCGGTTTGAGGATCTGAAAAAATTCACAATGACTAATTCGGACACGTAGAGAACGAATCTGCAATCGAAATGGACGAATTCGTCTCGATAACGGAGTAATCTCGCTCCTAATTGCGTTTTTGGCCGAAAATCGCACTATTTTCACTTTGACGCTCCATATCTCCGGAACGGTTGCTCTTACGGACTCGATCGACCCACAGATCGATTTCTTGTTCAATTTTTATCAAGATTGCAAAATTTCAAATGATTCCATCGGGAAATGCGAAATTTCGTTTATGTCAGAAAGTGCAAGGTACATATTTATTGGATTACCGTAGCTTGAAAATTTCGAAATTTCTATTCATCGGTTTGAGAATCTGAAAAAATTCACAATGACTAATTCGGACACGTAGAGAACGAATCTGCAATCGAAATGGACGAATTCGTCTCGATAACGGAGTAATCTCGCTCCTAATTGCGTTTTTTGCCGAAAATCGCACTATTTTCACTTTGACGCTCCATATCTCCGGAACGGTTGCTCTTACGGACTCGATCGACCCACAGATCGATTCCTCGTTCGATTTTCATCAAGATTGCAGAATTCCAAATGATTCCATCAGGAAATGCGAAATTTCGTTTATGTCAGAAAGTGCAAGGTACATATTTATTGGATTACCGTAGCTTGAAAATTTCGAAATTTCTATTCATCGGTTTGAGGATCTGAAAAAATTCACAATGACTAATTCGGACACGTAGAGAACTAATCTGCGATCGAAATGGATGAATTCGTCTCGATAACGGAATAATCTCGCTCCTAATTGCGTTTTTTGCCGAAAATCGCAATATTTTCACTTTGACGCTCCATATCTCCGGAACGGTTGCTCTTACGAACCCGATCGACCCACAGATCGATTCCTCGTTCAATTTTTATCAAGATTGCAGAATTTAAGATGATTCGATCAGAAAACGCGAAATTTCGTTTATGTCAGACAGTGCAACGTACATATTTATCGGATTATCGTAGCTTGAAAATTTCGAAATTTCTATTCATCGGTTTGAAGATCTGAAAAAATTCACAATGACTAATTCGGACACGTAGAGAACGAATCTGCAATCGAAATGGACGAATTCGTCTCGATAACGGAGTAATCTCGCTCCTAATTGTGTTTTTTTGCCGAAAATCGCACTATTTTCACTTTGACGCTCCATATCTCCAGAACGGTTGCTCTTACGGACTCGATCGACCCACAGATCGATTCCTCGTTCGATTTCCATCAAGATTGCAGAATTTCGAATGATTCAATCGGGAAATGCGAAATTTCGTTCATGTCAGAAAGTGCAAGGTACATATTTATCGGATAACCGTAGATTGAAAATTTCGAAATTTCTATTCATCGGTTTGAAGATCTGAAAAAATTCACAATGACTAATTCGGACACGCAGAGAACGAATCTGCAATCGAAATGGACCAATTCGTCTCGATAACGGAGTAATCTCGCTCCTAATTGCGTTTTTTGCCGAAAATCGCACTATTTTCACTTTGACGCTCCATATCTCCGGAACGGTTGCTCTTACGGACTCGGTCGACCCACAGATCGATTCCTCGTTCAATTTTCATCAAGATTGCAGAATTTCAAATGATTCCATCGGGATATGCGAAATTTCGTTCATGTCAGAAAGTGCAAGGTACATATTTATCGGATTACCGTAGCTTGAAAATTTCGAAATTTCTATTCATCGGTTTGAAGATCTGAAAAAATTCACAATGACTAATTTGGACACGTAGAGAACGAATCTGCAATCGAAATGGACGAATTCGTCTCGATAACGGAGTAATCTCGCTCCTAATTGTGTTTTTTTGCCGAAAATCGCACTATTTTCACTTTGACGCTCCATATCTCCGGAACGGTTGCTCTTACGGACTCGATCAACCCACAGATCGATTCCTCGTTCAATTTTCATCACGATTGCAGAATTTCAAATGCTTCAATCAGGAAATGCGAAATTTCGTTCATGTCAGAAAGTGCAAGGTACATATTTATCGGTTTACCGTAGTTTGAAAATTTCGAAATTTCTTTTCATCGGTTTGAGGATCTGAAAAAATTCACAATGACTAATTCGGACACGTAGAGAACGAATCTGCGATCGAAATGGATGAATTCGTCTCGATAACGGAGTAATCTCGCTCCTAATTGTGTTTTTTTGCCGAAAATCGCACTATTTTCACTTTGACGCTCCATATCTCCGGAACGGTTGCTCTTACGGACTCGGTCGACCCACAGATCGATTCCTCGTTCAATTTTCATCAAGATTGCAGGATTTCAAATGATTCCATCGGGATATGCGAAATTTCGTTCATGTCAGAAAGTGCAAGGTACATATTTATCGGATTACCGTAGCTTGAAAATTTCGAAATTTCTATTCATCGGTTTGAAGATCTGAAAAAATTCACAATGACTAATTTGGACACGTAGAGAACGAATCTGCAATCGAAATGGACGAATTCGTCTCGATAACGGAGTAATCTCGCTCCTAATTGCGTTTTTTGCCGAAAATCGCACTATTTTCACTTTGACGCTCCATATCTCCGGAACGGTTGCTCTTACGGACTCGATCGACCCACAGATCGATTCCTCGTTCGATTTTCATCAAGATTGCAGAATTTCGAATGATTCAATCGGGAAATGCGAAATTTCGTTCATGTCAGAAAGTGCAAGGTACATATTTATCGGATTACCGTAGCTTGAAAATTTCGAAATTTCTATTCATCGGTTTGAAGATCTGAAAAAATTCACAATGACTAATTCGGACACGTAGAGAACGAATCTGCAATCGAAATGGCCGAATTCGTCTCGATAACGGAGTAATCTCGCTCCTAATTGCGTTTTTTGCCGAAAATCGCACTATTTTCACTTTGACGCTCCATATCTCCGGAAAGGTTGCTCTTACGGACTCGATCGACCCACAGATCGATTTCTCGTTCAATTTTTATCGAGATCGCAAAATTTCAAATGATTCCATCGGGAAATGCGAAATTTCGTTGATGTCAGAAAGTGCAAGGTACATATTTATTGGATTACCGTAGCTTGAAAATTTCGAAATTTCTATTTATCGGTTTGAGAATGTAAAAAAATTCACAATGACTAATTCGGACACGTAAAGAACGAATCTGCAATCGAAATGGACGAATTCGTCTCGATAACGAGGTAATCTCGCTCCTAATTGTGTTTTTTTGCCGAAAATCGCACTATTTTCACTTTGACGCTCCATATCTCCGGAACGGTTGCTCTTACGGACTCGATCGACCCACAGATCGATTCCTCGTTCAATTTTCATCAAGATTGCAGAATTTCAAATGATTCCATCGGGATATGCGAAATTTCGTTTATGTCAAAAAGTGCAAGGTACATATTTATCGGATTACCGTAGCTTGAAAATTTCGAAATTTCTATTCATCGGTTTGAAGATCTGAAAAAATTCACAATGACTAATTCGGACACGTAAAGAACGAATCTGCAATCGAAATGGACGAATTCGTCTCGATAACGGAGTTATCTCGCTCCTAATTGCGTTTTCTGCCGAAAATCGCACTATTTTCACTTTGACGCTCCATATCTCCGGAACGGTTGCTCTTACGGACTCGATCGACCCACAGATCGATTCCTCGTTCGATTTTCATCAAGATTGCAGAATTTCGAATGATTCAATCGGGAAATGCGAAATTTCGTTTATGTCAGAAAGTGCAAGGTACATATTTATCGGATTACCGTAGCTTGAAAATTTCGAAATTTCTATTCATCGGTTTGAAGATCTGAAAAAATTCACAATGACTAATTCGGACACGTAGAGAACGAATCTGCGATCGAAATGGACGAATTCGTCTCGATAACGGAGTAATCTCGCTCCTAATTGCGTTTTTTGCCGAAAATCGCACTATTTTCACTTTGACGCTCCATATCTCCGGAACGGTTGCTCTCACGGACTCGATCGACCCACAGATCGATTTCTCGTTCAATTTTTATCAAGATCGCAGAATTTCAAATGATTCCATCAGGAAATGCGAAATTTCGTTGATGTCAGAAAGTGCAAGGTACATATTTATTGGATTACCGTAGCTTGAAAATTTCGAAATTTCTATTCATCGGTTTGAGGATCTGAAAAAATTCACAATGACTAATTCGGACACGTAGAGAACGAATCTGCAATCGAAATGGACGAATTCGTCTCGATAACGGAGTAATCTCGCTCCTAATTGCGTTTTTTGTCGAAAATCGCACTATTTTCACTTTGACGCTCCATATCTTCGGAACGGTTGCTCTTACGGACTCGATCAACCCACAGATCGATTCCTCGTTCGATTTTCATCAAGATTGCAGAATTTCAAATGATTCAATCAGGAAATGCGAAATTTCGTTCATGTCAGAAAGTGCAAGGTACATATTTATCGGATTATCGTAGCTTGAAAATTTCGAAATTTCTATTCATCGGTTTGAGGATCTGAAAAAATTCACAATGACTGATTCGGACACGTAGAGAACGAATCTGCAATCGAAATGGACGAATTCGTCTCGATAACGGAGTAATCTCGCTCCTAATTGCGTTTTTTGTCGAAAATCGCACTATTTTCACTTTGACGCTCCATATCTTCGGAACGGTTGCTCTCACGGACTCGATCGACCCACAGATCGATTCCTCGTTCAATTTTTATCAAGATTGCAGAATCTCAAATGATTCCATCGAGAAATGCGAAATTTCGTTTATGTCAGAAAGTGCAAGGTACATATTTATCGGATTACCGTAGCTTGAAAATTTCGAAATTTTTATTCATCGGTTTGAGGATCTGAAAAAATTCACAATGACTAATTCGGACACGTAGAGAACGAATCTGCAATCGAAATGGACGAATTCGTCTCGATAACGGAGTAATCTCGCTCCTAATTGCGTTTTTTGCCGAAAATCGCACTATTTTCACTTTGACGCTCCATATCTCCGGAACGGTTGCTCTCACGGACTCGATCGACCCACAGATCGATTCCTCGTTCAATTTTTATCAAGATTGCAGAATTTAAAATTATTCGATTAGAAAACGCGAAATTTCGTTTATGTCAGACAGTGCAACGTACATATTTATCGGATTATCGTAGCTTGAAAATTTCGAAATTTCTATTCATCGGTTTGAGGATCTGAAAAAATTCACAATGACTAATTCGAACACGTAGAGAACGAATCTGCAATCGAAATGGACGAATTCGTCTCGATAACGGAGTAATCTCGCTCCTAATTGCGTTTTTTGCCGAAAATCGCACTATTTTCACTTTGACGCTCCATATCTCCGGAACGGTTGCTCTCACGGACTTGATCGACCCACAGATTGATTCCTCGTTCAATTTTTATCAAGATTGCAGAATTTAAAATTATTCGATCAAAAAACGCGAAATTTCGTTTATGTCAGACAGTGCAACGTACATATTTATCGGATTATCGTAGCTTGAAAATTTCGAAATTTCTATTCATCGGTTTGAGGATCTGAAAAAAATCACAATGACTAATTCGGATACGTAGAGAACGAATATGCAATCGAAATGGACGAATTCGTCTCGATAACGGCATAATCTCGCTCCTAATTGCGTTTTTTCCGAAAATCGCACTATCTTCACTTTGACGCTCCATATCTCCGGAACGGTTGCTCTCACGGACTCGATCGACCCACAGATCGATTCCTCGTTAAATTTGCATCAAGATTGCAGAATTTAAAATGATTCGATCTGAAAACGCGAAATTTCGCTGATGTCAGACAGTGCAACGTACATATTTATCGGATTATCGTAGCTTGAAAATTTCGAAATTTCTATTCATCGGTTCGAGGATCTGAAAAAATTCACAATGACTGATTCGGACACGTAGAGAACGAATCTGCAATCGAAATGGACGAATTCGTCTCGATAACGGAGTAATCTCGCTCCTAATTGCGTTTTTTGCCGAAAATCGCACTATTTTCACTTTGACGCTCCATATCTCCGGAACGGTTGCTCTTACGGACTCGATCGACCCACAGATCGATTCCTCGTTCGATTTCCATCAAGATTGCAGAATTTCGAATGATTCAATCGGAAAATGCGAAATTTCGTTCATGTCAAAAAGTGCAAGGTACATATTTATCGGATTACCGTAGCTTGAAAATTTCGAAATTTCTATTCATCGGTTTGAGGATCTGAAAAAATTCACAATGACTGATTCGGACACGTAAAGAACGAATCTGCAATCGAAATGGACGAATTCGTCTCGATAACGGAGTTATCTCGCTCCTAATTGCGTTTTTTGCCGAAAATCGCACTATTTTCACTTTGACGCTCCATATCTCCGGAACGGTTGCTCTTACGGACTCGATCGACCCACAGATCGATTCCTCGTTCAATTTTCATCAAGATTGCAGAATTTCAAATGATTCCATCAGGAAATGTGGAATTTCGTTCATGTCAGAAAGTGCAAGGTACATATTTATCGGATTACCGTAGTTTGAAAATTTCGAAATTTCTATTCATCGGTTTGAGGATCTGAAAAAATCCACAATGACTAATTCGGACACGTAGAGAACGAATCTGCGATCGAAATGGATGAATTCGTCTCGATAACGGAGTAATCTCGCTCCTAATTGCGTTTTTTGCCGAAAATCGCACTATTTTCACTTTGACGCTCCATATCTCCGGAACGGTTGCTCTTACGGACTCGATCGACCCACAGATCGATTCCTGGTTCAATTTTTATCACGATCGCAGAATTTCAAATGCTTCAGTCAGGAAATGCGAAATTTCGTTCATGTCAGAAAGTGCAAGGTACATATTTATCGGATTACCGTAGCTTGAAAATTTCGAAATTTCTATTCATCGGTTTGAAGATCTGGAAAAATTCACAATGACTGATTCGTACACGTAGAGAACGAATCTGCAATCGAAATGGACGAATTCGTCTCGATAACGGAGTAATCTCGCTCCTAATTGCGTTTTTTGCCGAAAATCGCACTATTTTCACTTTGACGCTCCATATCTCCGGAACGGTTGCTCTTACGGACTCGATCGACCCACAGATCGATTCCTCGTTCAATTTTCATCACGATTGCAGAATTTCAAATGCTTCAATCAAGAAATGCGAAATTTCGTTCATGTCAGAAAGTGCAAGGTACATATTTATCGGTTTACCGTAGTTTGAAAATTTCGAAATTTCTATTCATCGGTTTGAAGATCTGAAAAAATTCACAATGACTAATTCGGACACGTAGAGAACGAATCTGCGATCGAAATGGATGAATTCGTCTCGATAACGGAGTAATCTCGCTCCTAATTGTGTTTTTTTGCCGAAAATCGCACTATTTTCACTTTGACGCTCCATATCTCCGGAACGGTTGCTCTTACGGACTCGATCGACCCACAGATCGATTCCTCGTTCAATTTTCATCAAGATTGCAGAATTTCAAATGATTCCATCGGGATATGCGAAATTTCGTCTATGTCAGAAAGTGCAAGGTACATATTTATCGGATTACCGTAGCTTGAAAATTTCGAAATTTCTATTCATCGGTTTGACGATCTGAAAAAAATTCACAGTGACTAATTCGGACACGTAAAGAACGAATCTGCAATCGAAATGGACGAATTCGTCTCGATAACGGAGTTATCTCGCTCCTAATTGCGTTTTTTGCCGAAAATCGCACTATTTTCACTTTGACGCTCCATATCTCCGGAACGGTTGCTCTCACGGACTCGATCGACCCACAGATCGATTCCTCGTTCAATTTGCATCAAGATTGCAGAATTTAAAATGATTCGATCTGAAAACGCGAAATTTCGTTGATGTCAGACAGTGCAACGTACATATTTATCGGATTATCGTAGCTTGAAAATTTCGAAATTTCTATTCATCGGTTTGAGGATCTGAAAAAATTCACAATGACTGATTCGGACACGTAGAGAACGAATCTGCAATCGAAATGGACGAATTCGTCTCGATAACGGAGTAATCTCGCTCCTAATTGCGTTTTTTGTCGAAAATCGCACTATTTTCACTTTGACGCTCCATATCTCCGGAACGGTCGCTCTTACGGACTCGATCGACCCACAGATCGATTTCTCGTTCAATTTTTATCAAGATCGCAGAATTTCAAATGATTCCATCAGGAAATGCGAAATTTCGTTGATGTCAGAAAGTGCAAGGTACATATTTATTGGATTACCGTAGCTTGAAAATTTCGAAATTTCTATTCATCGGTTTGAGGATCTGAAAAAATTCACAATGACTGATTCGGACACGTAAAGAACGAATCTGCAATCGAAATGGACGAATTCGTCTCGATAACGGAGTAATCTCGCTCCTAATTGCGTTTTTTGCCGAAAATCGCACTATTTTCACTTTGACGCTCCATATCTCCGGAACGGTTGCTCTTACGGACTCGATCAACCCACAGATCGATTCCTCGTTCGATTTTCATCAAGATTGCAGAATTTCAAATGATTCAATCAGGAAATGCGAAATTTCGTTCATGTCAGAAAGTGCAAGGTACATATTTATCGGATTACCGTAGCTTGAAAATTTCGAAATTTCTATTCATCGGTTTGAAGATCTGAAAAAATTCACAATGACTCATTCGGACACGTAAAGAACGAATCTGCAATCGAAATGGACGAATTCGTCTCGATAACGGAGTTATCTCGCTCCTAATTGCGTTTTTTGCCGAAAATCGCACTATTTTCACTTTGACGCTCCATATCTCCGGAACGGTTGCTCTTACGGACTCGATCGACCCACAGATCGATTCCTCGTTCAATTTTCATCAAGATTGCAGAATTTCAAATGATTCCATCGGGATATGCGAAATTTCGTTTATGTCAGAAAGTGCAAGGTACATATTTATCGGATTACCGTAGCTTGAAAATTTCGAAATTTCTATTCATCGGTTTGAGGATCTGAAAAAATTCACAATGTCTAATTCGGACACGTAGAGAACGAATCTGCAATCGAAATGGACGAATTCGTCTCGATAACGGAGTAATCTCGCTCCTAATTGCGTTTTTTGCCGAAAATCGCACTATTTTCACTTTGACGCTCCATATCTCCGGAACGGTTGCTCTTACGGACTCGATCGACCCACAGATCGATTCCTCGTTCAATTTTTATCACGATTGCAGAATTTCAAATGCTTCAATCAGGAAATGCGAAATTTCGTTGATGTCAGAAAGTGCAAGGTACATATTTATCGGATTACCGTAGCTTGAAAATTTCGAAATTTCTATTCATCGGTTTGAGGATCTGAAAAAATTCACAATGACTAATTCGGACACGTAGAGAACGAATCTGCAATCGAAATGGACGAATTCGTCTCGATAACGGAGTAATCTCGCTCCTAATTGCGTTTTTTGCCGAAAATCGCACTATTTTCACTTTGACGCTCCATATCTCCGGAACGGTTGCTCTTACGGACTCGGTCGACCCACAGATCGATTCCTCGTTCAATTTTCATCAAGATTGCTGAATTTCAAATGATTCCATCGGGAAATGCGAAATTTCGTTTATGTCAGAAAGTGCAAGGTACATATTTATCGGATTATCGTAGCTTGAAAATTTCGAAATTTCTATTCATCGGTTTGAGGATCTGAAAAAATTCGCAATGACTAATTCGGACACGTAGAGAACGAATCTGCAATCGAAATGGACGAATCCGTCTCGATAACGGAGTAATCTCGCTCCTAATTGCGTTTTTTGCCGAAAATCGCACTATTTTCACTTTGACGCTCCATATCTCCGGAACGGTTGCTCTTACGGACTCGATCAACCCACAGATCGATTCCTCGTTCAATTTTTATCAAGATTGCAGAATTTCAAATGATTCCATCGGGAAATGCGAAATTTCGTTTATGTCAGAAAGTGCAAGGTACATATTTATCGGATTATCGTAGCTTGAAAATTTCGAAATTTCTATTCATCGGTTTGAGGATCTGAAAAAATTCACAATGACTAATTCGGACACGTAGAGAACGAATCTGCAATCGAAATGGACGAATCCGTCTCGATAACGGAGTAATCTCGCTCCTAATTGCGTTTTTTGCCGAAAATCGCACTATTTTCACTTTGACGCTCCATATCTCCGGAACGGTTGCTCTTACGGACTCGATCGACCCACAGATCGATTCCTCGTTCAATTTTTATCACGATTGCAGAATTTCAAATGCTTCAATCAGGAAATGCGAAATTTCGTTCATGTCAGAAAGTGCAAGGTACATATTTATCGGATTACCGTAGTTTGAAAATTTCGAAATTTCTTTTCATCGGTTTGAGGATCTGAAAAAATTCACAATGACTAATTCGGACACGTAGAGAACGAATCTGCGATCGAAATGGATGAATTCGTCTCGATAACGGAGTAATCTCGCTCCTAATTGCGTTTTCTGCCGAAAATCGCACTATTTTCACTTTGACGCTCCATATCTTCGGAACGGTTGCTCTTACGGACTCGATCAACCCACAGATCGATTCCTCGTTCAATTTTTATCAAGATTGCAGAATTTCAAATGATTCCATCGGGAAATGCGAAATTTCGTTTATGTCAGAAAGTGCAAGGTACATATTTATCGGATTATCGTAGCTTGAAAATTTCGAAATTTCTATTCATCGGTTTGAGGATCTGAAAAAATTCACAATGACTAATTCGGACACGTAGAGAACGAATCTGCAATCGAAATGGACGAATCCGTCTCGATAACGGAGTAATCTCGCTCCTAATTGCGTTTTTTGCCGAAAATCGCACTATTTTCACTTTGACGCTCCATATCTCCGGAACGGTTGCTCTTACGGACTCGATCGACCCACAGATCGATTCCTCGTTCAATTTTCATCACGATTGCAGAATTTCAAATGCTTCAATCAGGAAACGCGAAATTTCGTTCATGTCAGAAAGTGCAAGGTACATATTTATCGGATTTCCGTAGTTTGAAAATTTCGAAATTTCTATTCATCGGTTTGAGGATCTGAAAAAATCCACAATGACTAATTCGGAACGTAGAGAACGAATCTGCGATCGAAATGGATGAATTCGTCTCGATAACGGAGTAATCTCGCTCCTAATTGCGTTTTTTTGCCGAAAATCGCACTATTTCCACTTTGACGCTCCATATCTCCGGAACGGTTGCTCTTACGGACTCGATCGACCCACAGATCGATTCCTCGTTCGATTTTCATCAAGATTGCAGAATTTCAAATGATTCGATCAGAAAATGCGAAATAACGTTCATGTCAGAAAGTGCAAGGTTCATTTTCATCGCATAATCGTAGCTTGGAAATTTCGTTATTTCTATTTATCAGTTCAACAATCTGAAAAAATTCACAACCACCAATTTGAATCTGCGATCGAATTCGATGAATTCGTACTGGTAACGGAGTTATTTCGCTCCGAAATGCGTTTTTTTGCTCAAACCGCAGTCCTATGGACTCGATTGACTCATCGATTGATCCTTCAGATGAAAAACTTTCGATCTGACGGCTCTCTCGTTCATTCTCCATTCACACTGCAGGGTTTCAAATGATTCCATCGAGAAATAAAAAAAAATCGGACTGAGAGATTATCGTATCTTGGAAAGTTAGATTATTTCAATATATTTTTCTCAAAATTTCTTTGAAACTCATTCGGAATCACCCATTCGGAAACGTGGAAAACGAATCTGCTATCGAAAAAAATCGATTCGTCATGGTAACGGAGTAATCTCGCTCCTAAGTGCGTATTCTGACGAAAAGTGCACTCTTTTCACTTTGACGCGTCATATTTTCGAAACGGTCAGTCTTGCGAACTTGATTGACTCACCAATCGATTTTTCGTTCAATGTTCATCTATATTGCAGAATTTCGGACAATCCGATCGGAGAATGTGGAATTTTTTCCATGTCTGGAAATCCAAGATACATTTTTATCGAATAATCGATTCTCAAAAATTTCGGAATTCCTAATTATTCTTTCAAGAATCTGAGAAAATTCACAATCACTTAATTTGGATCCGTACAACACAAATCTAGGATCGGAAAAAATCATTTCCCCAAGGTAACGAAAATATATCGCTCCTTAGTGCGTATTCTGACGAAAAGTGCACTATTCCCCATTCCCAACATGGACGTGCATTTCCAAATGATCATGAGCTGATTTCATCTCCGTCCCATCATCATTCCCTTCGATTCCACTCGGTTCCCACCACATCGGATGGGAACAACCAAAAACATTTATTGTGCATTCCTCTTTTCGCACCTCACCGTTTCATTCAATGAGTCCTCAAGTGGGCATGGACAACCACGGAGTATCTTGGAAGTCAGTGTCCCTCGTCGAGAGACATTCATCAGGATGGCTCGTATCGAATAAAAGGCACTATATTTATCAACTCAACCGCTGAGAAGACAACACTGACAGGGTAGTGTTCGGAACACCGCCGCAAGGCGACGACAAATACGACAATGACGCCATTGCACGGCGGGCATAAAAGCGTTATGCCATAATTAAATACATTCCATTTATAGTGCATGCGGCCGAGCAGCGTGCCGTCTATCCCCACATACAACTTTATATTAAATAACATTGCTTACACCTATGTTACAATTTCACGCGTTCATAATTCGATTACTGTATCTGCATAACCGCGAAGGTATCTCGAATTACCTGCAATATACGGCTGGCGAGACAGAGAGGAAGCGATATACTTGATGAGCAAATCTGAATTTAACACGGCACTAGTTCACACTAGGTTTGATTAGGTCTATACTCGATGGGCTCCTCGACTTTCAGATTCATCGGAGAATTCGGAATATCATTTGTAGCCGAACCTTGTCTCGTGGAAAATCTGGATTTGATGTCGTCCATCAGTCGATATCCTTCAACGCCACATCCGCCATCTTTCAAATGGCATGTTGTGACTTATGTCACCTTTGAAATCCCATACGTCTTCTGTCAAACTTCGTGACTGGCATAGTGGGTTAGAAGCGGCTTCGCTACTCTACTGACGTTGAGTTCTTCCCTTCTCGGTACATGAAAGAATACTTCGATATGAAAACACATCTACACGATGTCAGGCACAAAGGAATTTTCATTTACTATTCATCATCAGAGATTCCTGAAGAGCCCGCTTGAATAGTGGCCCTAAAACTGATCTCAAAGTCTTGATTTTGCTAGGCAACATTCACTACTAGGTTTCTAATTCGAGATATCTTTCGAAACAGGGCTTTGCCTCAACTGAAGAGATGTTTTTTCGTGATATGATACTGAATCAGCGATAATTCTTCCATGTGGCGTTGTGCTAGTGTTGTGTTACCTGTCGAACGTCATGGTGCAATAGATGCATATTATAGAATACTTCGTTCAGATTAATGGAAGAGTTTGAGACATCATTGGTATGGATATCGTATTCCTCCAGTTGCGTATATTCATTGTGAAGTGATATGCACGTTTCAAGGGTAGTGGGTCGTTTCAGAAGTATAATCATGGGTGAGTGAAAGAACAAGAAACCCTTGGTGTAACGAGCAGAAAAGCCACTTTATTTTAATTTACACAAACGAAAATTTTTCGCAGAGTTCTCGAATTAATTATAATGGTATAAAAAGAGGTCGCATATCGAATAAAAGCTACTTTCATCGTACACACCGCGATGAGTCGACCCGAGGGAATTTACTTTGCTGTTTAAACTGTAACAGGAAGAGCTTAATTGTTGTGACATAAAATACACTACATTCAGGTAGAAAAGGCATCAATATTATAATTTTCCGGTGTTTTGGGAGCAGAACAGGCCTTCGAGTTATGCGACGGGCGAACGAAAAACTTAGACACGAAAAGTTTTCCGGTTCGGCTAGAGCCAGTTCCGTAAGAGGAAAAGTTTAGTTTAATTTTGTTTGGTTTGACGTTAAGCTCGCCTCCTGTCACTTTCATCTTGACTGTTGTGTGCATGGTGCTCTGCATCTCACTTTTCTCCCCCGAAATATTTGCCTCGGTCCTGTTCTGAAGTTATTACATAGTTTCGCATATCCCTCGAACTCGATACTTTTTCGATGCTCGCTAGACGAGACGTACCTATGATTGCGAAGGAACATCTGGAATTTCTTTATTCAGAAACTAAAAGTTCAATTTTGACCCTTTTAGTGCTCTCCCACAGGATTTATTACGTTATTGCTTTATACACATCGAGCTTACTGTACAATCACAAATAGTCCCACTCGAACACTTTCAGATCTGGCAGAAATTGGACAAAGTTGGGTACTGTAACACATAACGTATCCCTCGACCGTCCCATTCGAAAGGCTATGGGACGTTGTATTTCAGTTCGCGTTTTCCAGCCAGGAATTATAATTGATTTTGGAGTGTCTCCTGCATTCTCCGCCTTTATTATCATTATTCACTCCACTTTGAAATTTGTTTAACAACGGGTTAGGTAAATGATTCGGAAGATGTGTCTCGTGTCACATGATTCGGATTCCGCGATTGCCTTCAGCAATTTTTGCGACAAAGAATGATGATACTGTCCTGATTAATGGTGCTCATCTTCGAGACGGACAATATCGGTGTGTATGTAAATTAGATTGTTGACTGTGCTGAAATTGGAGAAAATTCCGCAGGAAGCAAAGTCTCGCAAGTCTCATCCGGGTGAGCAGCACCAAAGAAATCAACAAACAAACATGAATAAGCCTACCGTGCATTTAGTGGTTGGTTTCGCCGAAACAGACTGAACTGAAGATAGTTTCATTGATTTTATTCCAATTTGCTGTTACATATAACGATTGTTCATCTCATGTTCATGAATTTGTCAACCGAAACAATTTTGTTTCGGTGTGAACACTCAGTACTAAAAGTGTGAACTAACGTAGATTACGTAGGTTTATCCTCATGCAGTTGTTCAGAACAGAACTACTTTATTTTGTTGGAAACACGATCAAATTTTCTGAGTGACAATTTACTTCGTGCGTTGATCATTATCATGCTATAAGTGAATCTCAAATCATGGTCGAATAATCGGTGCTCACAAGCGAGGTCACCTATTGTCTTAAGATCACTGTTAACGTGCTCTTGAACAGTTTGAGGTTTGAATAAACGTGAGTATCATCTGCACATACTTGAAGTTTACAATATTTTATCGAGGTCTGGATATCACTAGTATACATAATGAAAAGAAGAGGCCCCAGAATAGATCCTTGGCGTACACCTGATATTACACTACGATAAGTGGACATGATATTATTGATGGAGACTTTTTGGCTGCAATTTGATGAGTAAGGTGTAGTAAGGTAAGATTTTATGAAAAATATGTTATCCTATGGTAAATATGGAAAATCCTAGATATTTCAATTTGTAACACAGTGAAGAGTAATAGATCGCATTAAATGAAGAATCGAGGGTGATTATGGCTGTTCGGTTTTTATCATCAGTAGCTTGAGCTAAGGCTGATGTGTTATAGCCCGTTCAAAATCCAGCGGCGAAACTCAGGAATGATATTGTTTATGTTGATATACGAAGCTATAAAGTTTTCTTCTTTCGAAGACAAATTGATGACAAATGAAGAACATCAACATTGCAGCACTGGGCCCATATATAGGGGTTCTTTTTGTTGATACGAGAGCAGCACTGCTGAGCAAAGCCGCTAACTGAAAACCGCTAGACGAAAATCTCTAATGCCGCTACGTGAAAACGCTGCCCGGAAATATCGTGGAACGTTCCTCCAATCTCCATGTATGTCTGGCGGAATGAGTTTCTCGCGAAAGCCATGCATGAAAATCTCGTGAAAATAAAAGTAGCGAATCGACCGTTCACTGTCGATAATACGAGATTCTTTATCGCCCGGCCCGGACATGGATGAATGTTCATCCCGTATGAGGATGGCGAATTATTATTCTGTGTGAAAATTCGACGCTGTACAAGAATGTTTGCTCTTCCACCCCGTACTGTCCCGAAAACTATTTATTGAGTGTCAAAAAGATATCCAATTTATTTTAGAGACAGAGGGCGAGCGAAGATTGGTGATGGGAAATATCAGAGGCGTATTCAGAAGATGGCGTTGAAATAGAATGTCAGCTATCAAATTGATTTCATAGTGATGGGTCATGCTCAACTTCACGAATTCATATATCTATATATGAACTGTGATACATCTGGTTTCCAGTCACCATTCAGAATCTTTATTGTTTGAACAATCTCGTGCGGATTCTTCTTGAATTGTATAGCTTCATGGTCTTCAGTATATGACCAAAAAGTGCGACATTCCAACAAAATCTAATGCAAAATACGTTTCTTTTCTCGGCAGTGAGATCTTAGGATTTCGTATTAGCAATTTGACAATATATATATATATATATATATATATATATATATATATATATATTAGATTTATACTATCTCTATCGACTTTTTTTTTCTTTTTTTTTTCACCCATTTAATGTTTCTCTGTTGGTTATTGAGAGAATTTAGTATTTGACGATATGTAGGAAACTAAAACGTATCCATACGTATCGTTCTATAATATGGATATCAAATCAAATGACATTTCATTCCATGGAGTATCAATCATGCAGAGCTATAACACAAAACAATGAAAATGCCTCTGAACTGTCGTTTCATGGAGACGAATAAAAAACCGTCACACTGTTTTGTCTCGTAAACACCTCATACGTATTTGCAGCGCACGCAATTTCATCAAGCGGATGGAAGTGAACGAGTCATAGTTATTATTGTTATTATTGTGAGAAATTGTGGATTATTGTGTTGTGTTGAGACGAATGATGTGAGTGAATAGGATCGAAACAAGTAAAGAAGGTATGACGTTGAGTACTGAATAACTTCCCTCGAATTCAAATCAGTCTGCTAATCAGCTGCTAATTAGTTTCAAATAGGTCAGTGTCTGTATTTTAATTAGTGAAAATCTGGTTCTCTCACTGAGTTACAGATTTGTTGATAGTAGGGAATGTCTCTATTCCCTTAAGAACTGAACCATCAGGTATTTCAATGACTTGTTTATGTAGAGAAAAACTCAATAATTCCTATCGACTGTTATGGAAGATGGTGAATATAAAGATTGCAGTTTTAAGGTTAGAATTTTGCATTTATCATAGTCCCAAATCGCGTTTCTGATTCGCCATCGAGGTGCTATACAGAGTGATAAGACAATGATTGATGAAGGAATGGCTTTTCCTAACAATTCTGGGAAGATATGTGTCTCGTGAAGTTTGTAGTTTTTTGAAATTCATTCGAGAATCGAAGGGTCGTCAATGGTTATTTGTATGAGATTTTCTGCTAAAACGCTCCATGAGAAAGATATGTGGAGTTGAAATGAAGTTTTCCTTGAATATTTCAATATTCCTCATCGATATGATGATTATATATGATCACATTGATTAACATTCCTCAGAATATTCGAATACTTGAACAGAGTGTGAATATATTAGTGTGAAAAAAATCAAGGGGTGATTCTTTGTCGAAAAACAGGGTGGGTCATTTATATAAGGAACAAATATTTGATCAATTTATGTAGGGAAACAGCGCCTTGAAGAGGGTGCAAAAGAAAAGAGTTGAAAAAATGAAATGAAGATGACATATTCTGCGATCGAGGATGAGATACCAACATGCATGACAGCCGCCTACTAGAAAAATTCGGGTTCGATTGAAATGACACATTATGAAATTTGTGAAATTTTCTTCACATTTTTTCATTTTAACTGAAACCGGATGGATTAAATGGCATATATATACCAGGTGACTCAGACTCATAGTGCAGGCCATTTTTTATTTTGCATTGATTTTTTTGAATTTGGGACGTCAAATATGTTTACTAGTGGGCACTTTTTTCGTTTTTTTTTTTTTTTTTTTTATCGAAAATGCTATCAGCTTCTGATTTACAAATGAAAAACCCTGTGTATCATAACATTTCAGAAAACTTGAGACATGCAACATGATTTTGTAAATTTCGAAAATGTGGCTATTAGAACAAATGAGAAAAGGGTGTGAACCATGATTCTGTGTCACCCGGTATATATATTTCGAATCAGGAGAAATATCACTTTTCAGACAGGATGACGTACAGGGTGTTCCATGGAAAAAAAAATGTCAACTTTCAGAATATGCACCCGCGCGTAGTTTCCACGGCATCGGCACGGCGACCACCCCGTATGGGAAACGCCCGTGGGAATAGCGATGACGGCCGGGCCGGGCAGATATGACACGGGACGTTGAAATCGACGAAAGGGCAATAACTCGAGCCGTCGTCACGTGGCCATCTCGGCCGTAATCCACTTGGGTCCGACACTTCTCCAATCTCTACTTTTTGCCGTAACGTCACTCGTAATTTAGTATCTGGTTTGATTGCTATTTATGGCGCGCCGGACTTAGCAGTTTTTCAATAAAGTTTCAGCGCCGCGCCGCGCCGCGATGTCCGACCGGCGCCGACGGTTTTACAGACGCCCGAGCCGGAAGAATAAATCGCCCATCTCATATGTTGATGAACGATGTTTAGATTTCACACAAGGAAACTGACCGTCTTCCCATAGAGTCATAACACAATGGTGGCTTGGAAATTTCTAACCAAACTTATAGAATCTATAGGAATCAAAAGAAATATATTTTAGATACTGAAATATATCACTATCAGTGTCAGACATATTCGCGTTTTACCATCAACAGAACAGAAGAAAAATATTTTGTATATATGCTAACATGATCATTTCCATAGCAAGGCTGTGACTTCTTCAATTACATTGAGCTGCTCTTGCTTTTAGAGCAATAATATTTTTTCTTATCTTTTTTTCAGATCAACTACACAACTGTTTCGTGAAAATGAAAAATAAATACTTCAAATGATCACATTGAATAACCAACGAAGTTTTAAAAGAAACGGATTCTCATTTCCTCGTATTTCTGCATTTCAGAAACATTTAACCTCAACCTGAATACAACTGAGCTTGTCATATTCTGCCTCACTTCGTACAATCCAATATTTTTCAATTCGTATCCTCTCATCATCATGTCGTAACAGCGAGTCGTGCGAACACCCTGTACGAAACATGGTCGTTAAACCCTCGCAAGATTCGATTAACTCCGGTTCCCCGAAGTCGGCTGGAAAAACCAGCAACACATTTTCTTTGAATATATAAAATCACTCGAGCATATTATATGAATCCACCGATACAAATGAAATCAGGTATGAGATTTTCGCTTCTTGTTTCAGAGAGACGTGGTCTCTGCCTCCGAAGCGGATTTACTCCGCCCTCTCGAGAGTTTGACACACATAGATGTAATATTTTTTCGCCATACATTACTTCTGCATTTTTAGATTGAACCTGCTCAGTCGATATTCTCCTCGTATGTATATCATCAGATATCCGCCGACTAGTCCTCTTTTTTGTACTCGGCAGGTTTCTTGAAAGTGATGTACCGGGTGGCCGAAATGAGATCCTCTATCCCGACTCTGCCGACGAGAAGCGTAACTTTGAGACAATTTCGAATTCGAGCAGGCATATTTCAGTGAATGATGATAGACAGTGGGTGAAACTTGTCGTAGGAAAAAGAGGGTACATAACTTGTTGGAAAATGTATTTCATGCACTCGCTACATTTCGATATTTTTTGTTGCAGATGTGGTCGATGCATTCGAACCAGATTTCCTGTACCCCCTGGAAAATTTGACAGTGGCCCAAGGCCGCGATGCAACATTCACTTGTATCGTCAATAATCTAGGTGGATATAGGGTGAGTGGGGATCTCACCACTGCAAGGGTGTGTATTTATTTTCTATCTAATATTTATGCACCGATGGCGGTATCGAGATGAGTACAGCTGAAGGGTCTATTTTTAAACGATTTTTCGTGAAGCTTTAATTTTGTTTCATTGTCCTTTTTCGAAATTATGGCGTCTGAGTTTGATAGTGAACTTTCGATCGATTCGATCCTTCTCTCTGATATAATGGCTCTGACTGTTGTGCTAACATTTTTATGGAATTCACAAGAATCGGGTTTTCCAAAATAAGCAACTACACTCAGAATCAAAGTTCATTATTAGTCATTGAATCGTTCATCATTATGAGACATTCAAATTGCAAATGATTGAATGCAATCAGTGTTCTACATTGGTTACAGTGTCAATTCAATGATCGAAGTTATTGAATCAAACTCCGACGTTCAGTTTTCTAGGAATTTTCTCTCCAATCCAGTGTTCGATAAATGAAAATAGATAGGTTTCGACTTGCTCGCGCCGTTCTGAAGGAACATAAACATTGTCAGTTTGAACAATAATTTATGGATATATGGTGTTTGGTACGTAGGTATAAAGATGTATAACAGGGTGTTGTAGCAGATGATTGACAACACGATTTTTTCAGTATTTCGAAAAAAATACAAACACACGGATGCTGTATAATGTGTGTATCTGTGTATCAAAAAAGTCTGTTCATGTTGTTTTTTGAAGTGGATTACAAAATTCCTCTCGACAAATCGCGGTAAATGGAGATTTAAAAATAGACCTTTTCTTGCTCTCACTCTTGTACCGCTTCACCAAGAGCACTGCACTGCACCAGCACGTCAGGAATGGAGCACATTTGCACAAAAAAATCAAACAAACCATCCCAAAGATCGAACTCGAAGTCTCCCGATATACATGGTTGGACAAAACGGCAGAATTACTGCTGAACACTCAACTATAAACATGACATTCATTCTAGGCTCTTGATGTCATCGCTAGCAAAGCTAGAGGAACTTCTTCAGGCGGATAAAAGATGTAACCTCTGCGCTACACTCAATACAGTTATGATTAATTATAAATTAATATAAATATAAATATAAATTATAAAAATATAAATTAATCGATCTCTCTTGTGACTTCCTTGTCTACTCATATGGGAAATTACCGGAATAGAATATCTGCGACGGTAACTTAAAGAATCTTCGTTGATCTTGTCATTCTTCATATAATATCGGCATATTTGTCTGCGAAAAATTTAATCACCACATTACTTCCCATCCCCGAGATAAATTCGAAGAATTCGCATTTTTAATCTCAAGAAGTTGTATATCATGCCATGGTATGATAAACACAAAATATCTCCGGAATTTTAATTGCGCACACAGTCTAGTCCAGATTCCAGGATCGGACCTTTATTCCACAAGGGAATATGGACCACAATAGTACAGGGTGTCAATATAGTACACGAGATTGGCACAATCAATGAAGTGAAAGAATCCATTTTCGTTTTTGGAAGACGAAAGTTTTATTAGAGTTTAATAGATACTTTGATTGTTTCGAACGAACGCATTTCGAACTGATGAATCAAACCAGGATTTTGTTCGAATGTGGCGGTGTTTAGTCATGTAATCAAGTTCATCAAGCCATATAAGTTGAAGATGAAATCGGGTCAAAATCGCCCAAACAATAAAGATTCTACAGGTTGACTCAGAAACAAATGGATCACATTGTAGATTCAGAAACAAACTCTGGTTCGTCCATTGAAACACAATCGAGTGAAATTTACTAAATCGTGGAACTTTTTCACGAATGAAAATAGCGGGGTATGAAAAACTCACAGCAAAAGAATAAGAAATAAGCTCTCAGATCATGTCCTTCTGGTTTGAAGCCGAAGTTGTTGGGAAAACTTCATGTCTTACTCCTTCTCACCTCTTGCAACTGTCAACTCAGAGTTCTATATTTGAAAAGTGTATGATACGGATTTGGCTCAGGATAGCACTCATTCTACAACATACAGAGTGATCACTATTTCGTTTCGAGACGATTGAGTGAATCTGTTTCAGCAAGCATAGCGTACTCAAAAAAAGACACCTTTCTTCGCATTCAAGCATTTCTCTATCTCTAAAGCTCCAGGAGATAACACTAGCGAGAAACGTAAAAGTGGTAACCCTGTATATCAACAGACGATTATGCGATCCTGACCGGAACTATCGGATATTTCATCATGTCCAAACAATAATCTTGTTCGTAATGGAAAATTTACATCTTCGAAAAAAATCCAGGCCACTAAGATTCGCTGTTGAAGTTGTCACGTAAATAATTAACTTTGTTTACATTTAATATGATTCGAAAATAGAAGAGTAATTTTTCCGGAAGTTGTCGAGAATCAAGCTTGAATATCAATTGAAAAGAAAAGTCTCGTGTTGAATGGAAACTGAGTATGGATTCCACTGATCTGATACGTTTTCGAGCTGTTAGTTTCATATGATTAATTATACTCGGATTCATATAACTGTGGATCAGTCCATGCTATAGTTCTTTCGTGAAACTAAAAAACAAACTGCATACTTCATTCAATTTTATAAATGAATGATGATTTCTGAACTCGAACAAAATATCAGACCAGGTAAACTGAAACTGTACTTTGAATTAAAAAATCATATCTAGGTCAGAACAACTAATCATCACATAATTACTATATTGTTTAGATTCTAGTATCAGTATTGATTTGGAGGACAGAATTATTTTGGATCTCGGTTGAACAGTCAACCGAACTTTTCCATGCAAGTAAAATAAAAATTTGACCTGGTTTCGCTACTGTGCTTAGTACATTCAACATGGATGGAAAGAAAAGTTTCAATGATAACTACTGTCGATAAAAGTTTCAAACCCAAATATTACGATGGAGGAACAGGTGTTTCTCCGTGAAACCATCGGAAACTCATTTCTCTGTAATTGAAACAAGTTGTTCAGTATCTATGAAGGCATTTTCATGAGTCATAAAATCGTTCACTGCCACCCATCAGTGTTGAATGAATAATACTTAGCCACGAAGAATGATCACACTGAGACGGTGACCTCTTCTTCATGAACATACCTACAGTGAGGACATGGACATCTTTATGTGGATATCTCCAAAGCATTGGACCGAGTTTGGCACCAAGGTCTAGCAAAACTTCGGTCATATGATATGTCGCCTCGACTATGTCTTCTACTATGAAGTTTCACTCTTTATGGTGGTAGACTGAATCTCATCTGATAAAACGACTTCCAGTGCTGGTGTTCCACAAGGATCTGTGTTAGCACCACCTTGGTTTTTTTCCCCACATCAACGATTTGTTTGATGTAACCTTCGTTCTGTTCATGTTATCGAAAGATAGCAGCTTGAGTCAGACAAAAGTATCATCTCCTTCACATGTGAATGACAACTCAAAGTTTCAAAATGACAAGTGGGCGCTAGACCATAGCTTTGCGACTCCATTTTCTACAGATCCACAGATTATGCTCTAGAACATTATTCTGTCGATCCATTCGCATATTTGTCCATCGATTTCTCGAAATGTTTTCATAATTCCGAGGAGGAATATGCCGACTCTCGTCTTGATATGTGAGAGACAACTGACTGAACGCTGGTATTCAGCAATTAATTTTTCCAAGTCAAGTCCCAAGACTCCGGCAGACTCTGAACTGGCGAAATTGAATTTAATATGGCAGGCGAATGTTTCCACCAAGAATGTTAACGATATTGGAGTAACATGAAATCGTTTCGTGGAATTTTATTGAGATGATGCAGGATGCAGGTAGCATAAAGCTCAACTTTGTTGTTGTGGACGCTCTATTCCATTATGTGCTGAATATTATGGGATCAGAAATTTTTATGGTACACAAAAAATCTGACATATCTTCCTTGAGATAAGTCGGTCGTATCATCATATGAACAGGTACTGTTTGGACACTCCAAATTTGGTTATTAGGAGTCTTATTCACTTGTTATAGCCAAAAAAGAAGCAGACGTAGTAGAGTTGGTTTGCTCGTACAGAAGAAGTCACTATACTGAAACAATTTTATTGTGTCTGCGAATATTCCTTTTATTCCAACATTCTGATTGAATACAAGAAAAAAAAACATCCTCGCGTTTTATTCCAACGAAATTTTTCTCAAGAAGATCGTAACCGTTCTGGATTCATCCCATGTAATTGGTTGACATAGCGTGCTGTGCACGTGCCATCTTGGATTTCGGATGCATGCCACCCGAAGCCATAACCCAGATGGGACAATAGCTGTAAAATTGAAACTTAATGAGGTGAGAGCGGTTTAAATTGATATTTAAAAGAACCGAGATGGCCTAGACTTGAACAGCATTCGGATTCTGAAAACAGTTTGTAATGAGTGTATAGGCTCTACTTTGCTTTATCCAAAAATGTTTTGCTCGAATTGCTGGAACAGAATCAATGTACGAAAAGAGAGTTAACTCAAGAGTGCTTTGCTACATTAAAAATGAGTGGATTACCCACATTTCTCTAGATTTTTAGAGATTGTCTATCCAAAAATATGAAAAATAAAAATCATAATTATATCTCAATATATTTGTTAAGGACCGACTTATGCTCTTGGAATTCAACCTCCAGATACCTAAAAGAGAAATCCTCTATTTGTCAATGACACCTTACTTTGAAAAAAAATTGGAAGACAAATATATTTGATGATTGTCAAAATTTCCACTGATTGTTGTGAACGTTTCGGGAACAAATCTGCTCGTGTTTTTAGCACAAGAAGAATTATATTTGCACTAGTAGAAACTTTTGGTTACCGGGTGCTTTTTCATTGATTTACATTTTGAATTCAACATTTTCATACTCAGTTTTAAGAAGTGAATGCCAAGTTCTAACTACATCAACTGAAGAAGGAGCAATATCATTGTCTCCGTTCAGACAGACTGTATTTGAGTCAACGTTAGTTGAGGATAACTTGAAGCACTAAATAACAATGTGTATAGTATCATCTGCATAGTTGATGATAGTTTGATATCGTTCGGCAATTGATGATAAATGTTTTATACATAATAGCTCAGTCAGGGAGAACAAGAAGCAGGTGACATATTCAATCTTGGAAGATGGTACAATTTTCTCCTTGCACCTAAAGCATTTTAACTAGGACTTCATCTCATATAATTAAGGATATGTCCCCATTCAGCATATTATCCCCATCAGCGATGGAATCTCGTTTCCGTCTGGACTTTGAATTTATCCGGCACCAGCTATCGCACTTTTGTCACACATATCTACGTTGACAAGACGCGTAGACTTTTAGGAAAATGAATGTACACCTTGAAGCGCTTCATTAAGATGAGTTCCTAGCGATGTAGAGGAAGTGAGAAGGGTTGAGAAAAATGCAGAAGGCCGTTCACGGACCGACGTGTGATATACAAGTATGGCTAAAGAAAAATTTCCTGGGGGCCAAGAATTCACGTCATCCTACATTGTAGGCTCGTTGGAGTGTGCAACGTATCGCGCATTGAGAAAAAATGATGCGACTACTCGAAAAAATCAATTTTGGGTTCGGACCATCGTCGGATGGAAAAAGAAGCGAGCATGGCAATTTTTCGGGATGTCGAAGCGCAAAGAAATGCCTGATGCTTTTTCTCGGAAGAATTGGTGATTAGGATAACTGTAACAACTCAAGGCATCTTTGAAAAATTCGAAAATTTGGAAATTTTTCGAGGAATTTCGCCAGTAGGCTGATGAAACCTTGGTATACACCCTGAGCTAACAAGAAAATTATATTTGGAAAGAGTTCACAGAGAGAAACACCTCATTTTTAATAGCAGGAAATTTTTCAGTCAGTTTTCTCCAAACTGAGAATTTAGAGTTTGGAGCGAAACAGAAATATTTTCTGATGTATGAGCGACGATCGAATTAGGTGCATTTGGAATCATTGCAAGGCGAACAGCATACAGGGTAGTTCAAAAAAATATGAAAATTATACAATAAAAGTGAAGATCCATTATTTCAGAATATTCAACAAAATATCATGGCGAGAAATTGTTCAGCATTAAGAGATATTCCTTAATACCAAAACATTGGAGAATTAAAAATTTGTTTATGAAGAACATTATTAATTTTCCATTTTCTCAGATTCACCTTAAGCAATCCCATGAATTATTCGAAATCGAATCAATTTTGCACAACCCATTTCTGCATTCAAGCATATTTGTGAAATTAACTCAGGTTTTGATTTTTTTAGCGAATCACAAACTCCATGTTTGTTGCAACGATATCAAACAAAATTCTGAAAATTACGCGAAAATTACATTTCAACAGTGTAGAACAGATGTAGATCATGATGCAGATTTTTCATTCGCAAAAATACTCTACTCTACTCCATATACCGTTACACCATGTAGAACGCAACATTCAACATTTTAAATGTTGAAAAATCATTGAAACGAAAAAAAACATTCTCTGTTACGCAAAAAATTTGCGTAATATCTGAATGAAGGATATCACAGAATTGTTAGTTCACTCAAACGACAAGAATCTTTGCCTCCCGTTGTCCTTTCCAGAACGATACATTATTACAGAATGTCTCCCTAGTTTTCACCCTCTCCCGAGCGAGTGACCCCTTCTGCATCCTCCTCCGGACGCCGATGATGATACATATGATACTATAACGAGTTATAGTATCATGATGTATACCTGACGAATAGTGGATGAGAGGAACAATAAGTGGGTGATGAAGACGCCGGTCGATGTCGTGCGAGCTGTATCCCCAGTCGCGAAATTAAAACGATCCACTCGCTAACACTTTTTGTCCGGAGGGCGTTCATTCGTTAATAATGCCAATCTATAATCGAATAGGTGCCTATCCGGTGACAAATTAGTGTATCTGTTTTCAGCTCCGAGACTCTCGAAGCGCATTATTGTTTCATCATTCCGGTCATTAAGAAAGAGAGTAGGTATTCGCATTCGATCCGACGCGTTCTGTTCCCATGATTTTACGATCAATGTACAACGATCAATCCTTCGAACTGCAAATTTCGTTGTCGTGATTATCTACGAGTGGCAGTTGCCAGTCGAATACTCTCCTTCTCATCATACAAATCAGAATTGCATGAATCATAACTGAATTACAAGGACCAATTGTTTAGAACAAATTTCAGTTCTTCTTTGATATCTCTGAAACAAAAGACGATAGAGATCTGCTCCAGTCTCTGCATAGTGTCAACTTTTTTTCTATTCAAACATGTTTCCATCGCTGAAGCTCTGGGAAATATTAATTAATATACTGAGTGGCCCGATGAAAACGAAACAAGGTGTGCATTTTACTGAGAGATCAAGGAACTGACATTGAAATAAATGATTCTTCATGTAATGTTGGAAAGAACAGGATTTGAAAAAAAAAACACACATGAGGCACTTCTTAGATGAACATCGTTCTATCTACAAAATGAGAAATAGTGATGAAAGGGAAGAAAGCGTTACTTTCCATCACTAGCCGATTATTTTCATAAACGTGTTTTCTCGAGAACAAGTAAGCGTTGGTGAGAGATTTCGATCACCTTTCAAATGATGTATCACTTGACCCCTTATCCCCTTTGAGATTCAAGGGTTTTAGCTCACCCCTCCGAGGGGTTCGAAGTGAAAAAGTTGAAAACATGCGCAAAATATTTCCCCCTCGATATAAAAATCGACCGGTTCGAGCGTTTTTCTTTCTGAGAATGATCACTATGTCAAATCGGCCTTGTTTCGTTTCCATTAGGCCACCCAGTATAGTGAGAAACAAAACAGTGCTAATGTGTGCCATTGTCAGAAGATATCACCTTTCACTTTAACTTCACTTTACTTATTGACAATTCAATGTTCAAACCAATGTGAATTGTGAAATTTAAAATGACGATCCCACTATTGAATGAAATTTTTTCCATGCTTGGTAGAGTGTCTTTTCACAGCCTTCCATATCTCCCTCAAGAGAACTGTGGATATTTTTCCCGGCATATTGGATTCCGATTGTTGGATTTTTGAATTTCCGAATTGCAAATTTGCAGTAAGTTTCTCGAGAGTATAAATAGGACCTCTAGTGCTGTTCTGTATTCAATATTTCTCTTTATGAATTCGAAAATGTACCTGGTTTTCTTATTCAATTCTGTCGGCATGTCTCAAATTCTAACATCGATTATAGGATCTCCAGTGAGAACTTCTTTCATTCTTCAAATATACTGGTAGCAAATCATTATAAGATGAAGTCGTTTTGTATACTCGCATAGTGCGTTTCATTTCTGATAGAGGATCCGAAATTTATAGATGATCATTGAGAAAATCGAATGACCTATAAATGGGATGTTATTCTCCTTGTACGAATCGAGAAATTAGACAACATGGGGAAGAAAACTTCCACTAATCAATTCCTAGTGCATACAAGAACATTTTATATTTTCATGTGAATCCGTATTCGAGACGAACTGATTCCAATCACAACAAGCAATTTGAATAGGGGATACGGAATGAGATGGGGATGCATACGACTTGCTATATCGTCTATACTCCGCGGTATTGTGTTGAGAATAAAGTGTCAAAACTACAAGACGGTGTCGTATATCTTATCATATGCAAACAAGATCACCTTTGTTCACTTCCACACTCACTCATGGAAGCACAGCAAAGTGAAAAAAAAAACATACTGCAGTTCACTTCTCAAGTATCCAAATAGCTGAGGAAGAATAATCATAGATAGATACTTGGAATTGGTGCATTTCATTTACATATTGGATAGTTATTGAATAACTCAGACCTCGTATTCAAAATATTATTCCGAACGCATATACCGTTCATGGATAAGCTGAATGAGAATATTCCTCAAAATGTTTGACAATGCGAAGAAAGGTGTGATATGGGTTAGGGTCTTTTGGAAGTGAAAGCAGAAAGGAAAGTACAGGGAAACATTTTTCATCCGGTCATGCATAGATTCCGGACCTATTTTGTGCATTCATTTTCCCGCTTTTTGTGGGATTTTCTCTCTCTCCTCGTTTCTGAAAAAATAAAGTAGAAGTTATTAAAAATTATTTCAATATATTTGTAGTAAGGACAGATTTGTGATTTGCCCCAAAATGTCACTGCGCTTGAAATTAAACCTTCAGATACCTAAAAGAGAAATTCTCTATTTGTCAGTGACTCCTTGTTTTTGAAAAATTTGGAAATACAAATATATTCAATTATTTAAACTTACTGACAGTATCTCTCTCTAAAAACATCATTCATTATGCGGGATAACGATCTTTGGTTGGTTTGTGATTTGCATTTCAGGTAGACATAAATTTCTTCTTGATTCGCCAGTGATATGAAACCTCAAGAATATCCAGACTCGATGATAGATGATAATCAACGTGACCAGGCCATAGCATTGCCCTTGAGACAGGTCGATACTCTTCATGAAACTAATAGATTTACCTTTCGTGTTATCGAATGATATTCTTGGGATTTCATAATTCATATATGGTGTTTTCGATGGAAAGGTGGAGAATGTAGTTGAATCATATAATTTTCCACTGATTTCATCCCATGTAGAAGCTTTTCAGTTGTTTGTTCAAATTCGCTACCATTGTTTCTATCCGAAAGCCACTCATCGTACAATTCTGATAATATTACTGATGAATATGGTCTTGGAGTTTGTCAAACAATTTGAACTAGCAATTTGTATTCTTTGAACTGACTCTCTGATGTTCAGTGGTGGTTGTTTCTTCGACATAGGGACAAGAGGAAGAAGTAATATGGAAGTCATTTATATCCTCTCCATACATATACAGGGTGTCCCATAAACATACCGACAAAATAAACATTTTTGCTCGATAAACATAAGTCCGGAAACTCTTCGTTTTCGAGATACAGGGTGTTTAATTTCATTGCTTTAGCACCTTTATTTGTTGGTATGTTTTGGATACTCTTTCCAAGATATTAAAAATTACGAATATTTTCCAATTAAATACGAAACAAAAAATGATTAAAAGTCATTAGTAATAATTAATGATTAGTGAAAAAAAGTTATTGGAAGTTTTATTAGTTCTTCAATATTTCAATTAACGCATTGGTAAAATGTAAGGTATAATTTTGAAGCATTTAATTTTTTTTCATAGATGTAAGAGATATGGTTTTTATTCTTTTTCTTCAAAATGAAGCTAGATACGGAAAAATTTCAAGGGACAAAAAAATTGCATTTTTATTTGTTCATTTAAAAAAATCATCATATTTACAAAAAATCTACTGGGCGATATTTTTTTTGTGCAAAAACTATCCGACATAGCCCGTGGGAACGCCCCTGAAATTATTGGGCAAATTCTAATAGCTCCAAAAGATGCCTTATAAATGTATCAATAATCTGTAAGAATTTCATTGAATTCGACCGAATTGTTTTTACGATATTAATAAAAAATCGATTAAAAAAAAACTTCAACACCCTGTATCTCGAAAACAAAGAGTTTCCGGACTTATGTTTATCGAGCAAAAATGTTTATTTTGATGTCCTCTACCATCCCTTGAAGTTTGTCGGTATCTTTATGGGACACCCTGTATATATATTCCGAAGAATACCTTCCGAAAGCCTTCTGAGAAACTATAGTGCGATAAGAATTTCTCCTTCTTCTTCCTGCCCGTGACGTGATATCAATGAAACGAGGTTAAGAAACGCACCGCTGGTACTTAACGTTGAAACAAACGATAATCGAATGGGAGCTTGTTCCCCACAACTGTTCACATTTCATTTTGAATCAGGTCGCTTGGATAAAGGCTGATACAAAGGCAATATTAGCTATCCACGAGCACGTTATTACCAACAACGCACGATTATCTGTTACACACAACGACTACAACACATGGACGTTGAATATAAAGGGTGTCAAGAGGGAGGACAGAGGACAATACATGTGCCAAGTCAATACTGATCCCATGAAAATGCAGGTGAGTGGAAGACATTGATCCTAATTGATTTTTTCTTATCCGTAAACCGGGAACGATTTCATTATTAAAAAATCGTTAACCGGGAATTCATCCCACGAATTAGATACTTCGTTCTGTATGTGATATACAGGGTGTCCTTAAAAGGTCTTTACAAAAAGCTACCACATATTCTTCAGACCAAAACAATTCGATACAAGCAAACTTACCTCAGTAAAAAGTTGCTTAGTTTGGGCGCTAGACGGCTCTGAAGTTGAAATTTTCAAATCGATTTTGCTTCATAACTTTTGAACGGCTCATGAGATTTTTTTCAAATTTGGTACGTTGGCATAGACTCATCGGGCAATGAAACTCATATCATAATCATAATGAATATCATTCCATGGGCGTAGAACTTGATTTTTTCAGTAAATAAACATCTAAAACTCCTACGCCAATGGAAAAAAATTAGTTTCAATATGAAATCTAAATTATTCAACTCATTCACTACAAAAAAGGTACTCTTGACAAAAGTCGATTCCTCTCATGGTTTCGACAAAATTTTAATTTTAGTGATTTAGAGCATAATTAATAATAAAACGATTAACAGATATTTCATAAAAATTGTTCAAAATGTTCACCATTTTCACGTATACAAAGATTTATACGACGCAAAAAGTTGAGATGTACTTTTTGCATAGGTTATTTCTATTGAAAATAAGTAGCACTGGTTTTTTTTTCTGAAGACTATTATTATCTGCTCGAAAACAGTGATATTCACATTCTTGGTTTCCATAGTTTCATCTGTGTTGATTTGTCGAGTTTTATTGACGTTGATTGTTGATATCGGACTTTTCTGATTTATCATGGCCGTACAATACACCAATGAAGAATACACCGATATGTTATTGGTATTCGGATATTGTCAAGGAAATGGTCGAGAGAGTGTGAGGGTGTATTCGGCAAGGTTTCCAAATCGTCGCGTACCAAGCCACCCAACCTTTGCTGCAGTTGAGAGACGTCTTCGGGAGACCGGTCATTTTGCTCCTAGAACTGGTGATTATGGAAGACAGCGTTATGTAAGGATTCCCGAAGTCGAAGTAGAAATTTTAGACCGTATTGAAGAAAATCCAGAATTGAGTACTAGACGGATAAGTAATGAACTAGAAGTTTCTAGGAATGCCGTTCATGAAGTACTAAGAGAACAATTATTATACCCATACCACAAGACGCCAGTTCAAGATTTATTAATCCATGATTCACAAAGTCGTCTGATGTTTTGTAGGTTCATTAATTTGCAAAGAGAAATGAATCTGAACTTTGGAAATAATATTTTGTTCACTGATGAAGCCTGTTTCACAAGAAGAGGAATAACTAATTTTCATGATGAACACGTTTATGCAATTGAAAATCCTCTTTCCATTAAAATAAACCATTTTCAACACGAATTCAAAATCAACGTTTGGGCTGGAATAATAGGAAATTTTTTAATTGGTCCTGTCATACTTCTACAAAGATTAACAGGAGACATGTATTTACAACATCTACGAAATACGTTGCCAAATTTGTTGGAAGATTTACCACTCCAACATCGGGTAGATATGTGGTTTATGCACGATGGAGCTCCACCACATTTTTCGGTGGATGTTAGGAATTTTTTAAACCAACAGTACCCAGACAGATGGATAGGTAGAGGTAATGATGCACCCGTGAATTGGCCACCACGTTCTCCAGACTTAACACCGATGGATTATTTTGTATGGGGTTATCTCAAGTCTACGGTTTACAAGACCCCTGTGAATACTGTAGAACAATTATGGCAACGTATCCAACAGGCGACGAATAATCTTACAGGCGATGAAGAAGTTATGCAAAGAGTACATTTCAACTTTTTGCGTCGTATAAATCTTTGTATACGTGAAAATGGTGAACATTTTGAACAATTTTCATGAAATATCTGTTAATCGTTTTATTATTAATTATGCTCTAAATCACTAAAATTAAAATTTTGTCGAAACCATGAGAGGAATCGACTTTTGTCAAGAGTACCTTTTTTGTAGTGAATGAGTTGAATAATTTAGATTTCATATTGAAACTAATTTTTTTCCATTGGCGTAGGAGTTTTAGATGTTTATTTACTGAAAAAATCAAGTTCTACGCCCATGGAATGATATTCATTATGATTATGATATGAGTTTCATTGCCCGATGAGTCTATGCCAACGTACCAAATTTGAAAAAAATCTCATGAGCCGTTCAAAAGTTATGAAGCAAAATCGATTTGAAAATTTCAACTTCAGAGCCGTCTAGCGCCCAAACTAAGCAACTTTTTACTGAGGTAAGTTTGCTTGTATCGAATTGTTTTGGTCTGAAGAATATGTGGTAGCTTTTTGTAAAGACCTTTTAAGGACGCCCTGTATTTCTGTAACTCGATCCCTATATGCGGTGCGTCGAAAGTTGAGCAGCTTATATTTTTTGCGGGAATGTGGAATAGACAAGGCAGGTGAAACGAAAGCCTTCGATTCGAAACTATATCGCCCTACAAACCACATAGTGGTTGGTCTCTCATGGGAGAAACTATGTGCAAGTTTACTCGCACCCATTACGGACGCGAGAAGTGTCACCATACCCGGTCGCCTTGCAGGAGCGATTAGTTCGGGAGGAATGTACAGGGTGGACGGCAATGCAGCGATCGGATGTTTTTCAAACTCGAAAGTATGGACGTCATGACCTGTCAAGCATTCATCCAAATTCCGACTATCTGAAATATCATTTGGCTTGTCAAGATCCATGGCTCGAACATTGCTCTCTTGAATTAGAAAAACATAGTGGATCATTCGTCCTTGATTTTCAATATATTTCATTGGATATCAAACTTGGTTTCTTTTGGTCGACGAATTTGAATCAAGGTCCATCAATTCGATAAGATGTGGCCTTTTCTCCTCAGTTTCAATTTCATATTATTCCAGATTCAATAGTAATTATTGCCTTCAAACATTGGCACTATTAAATTCAAGTATAGTTAGTTACTATCAATTAACATTACATGGTTCAGCATGTACGAAAACAAATGTCTTCAAGATTTTTTGAGGAAAATTCCTTGAATCAAATATGATGAATATGTTAGTTCACATACTTTTTGGTGGTTCTGGAGTTACATACATTAACAATCGAAATCTCTTGAACAGTCGATCGATACCTAATACTAGGAGGAGTACGTATTTTTTACATTTTGGCATGTATTTTTCCATGCATTTTCCACTGTGTAGTTCTGCAATGTTTCCAATCTGAAAATAAATCCATTTGAAAAATATATGAATACAGCATTTTGATCTTTCGATTTCGAATCTGGAGAGGTAGTAAAATGGTGTTTCAAATATTCAAAATTGGTGGCTACGATTGCGCATCCACCATATATTTGAAAATTACTCGACAGATATTCATCTGATATGGCGCTATGCCCGGTTGCTTTGTAGGTGCGATCAGTCGAGCAGAAAAGTACAGGGTATACGAAAAAACGCATACTCAACGATGACCACTTCAAATCCAATTGGCTGTGGATTGAATGGACTGAGTTTAAATGTTTTCTTTGATAGTGACAGCTTCGTCCCACAGGAGCAGCTAACCCTCGTGCCGGTTCTTCGGGAGAGGGTCGCGTAAAATGTGCTGCTGCACATAAAAAAACGCGATTCCGTATCGGTTTGGCGCACAAAGATCGTGAAGAGTTTCGCAGGGTAGAGCTGGACATTGGATATTGGCTCGAGGAATTCGACCTTTTTCACTTAGCTTGCAAGTTTTTGTTAAGCCGATTTGCTTCAAAGATTTACATAACATTGGATAAGATATTTCGATAAAAAATCGTACGACATATCTGTTGGGTCTGACATAAAGTATGGAATAAATTTGTGGCATACCGGGAGTCCTTGCCAAACGCACAGTTCATCAGCGACATGGAGGTATGCGAAAGTCATGAGTGATAGATACACTCCAATTTTCTCATTCTAGATGATATTCTATATCTCGATAGAGGATTCTAGAGCAATACCTCATTTTCTCATGTATGAAATATTTACGGTGGGTGATAGTGAAACTATACTGGGTGGCCCAATGAAAACAAAACAAGGCCGATTTGACATAGTTATCGTTCTCAGAAAAAAAACGCTCGAACCGGTCGATTTTTATTTCGAGGGGAGAATATTTCGCGCTTGTTTTCAACTTTTTCACATCAAACCCCTCCCAAGGGGTGCGCTCCGACCCTTAAATCTCGAATGGCATCAGAGGTCAAGTGATACATCATTTTGAAGTTAATCGAAATCTCTTACCAACGCTTCCTCGTTTTTGGAATTCAATGCAGTAGTTCTCGAGAAAACACGTTTATGAAAATAATCGGCTAGTGCATGATGGAAAGTAACGCTTTCACAACGATGTTCATCTAAGAAGTGCCTTATGTGTTTTTTTTCTAAATCCTGTCTTATCCAACATTACATTAGGAATCATTCATTTCAATGTCAGTTTCGTTTTCATTGGGCCACCTTGTATCTTTCCAACTCACAGAAAGTATAACTATCGTGAGTTTTGCGCGGGCACCTGGTATATATCGGTAGATATCCAGTAGATTTGTATTCTTTCATGGTTTTCCTGAAAACGATAATTTTGAGTGGCCGTTTTCATTGGAATCCTTAAATGCATCATGACTATTCAGAGGTTGCGATTTTTTTTATTTGACATGCACTTTGATATTCGGTACTGTAATTGTAATTGTTTTGGATCTGAATAATTCGAACAATTTTTATCGAGAACTTCATGACATTTCGTTTCATACTCATTTCATCACATTCACATTTCGTTTCACCCACGTTTATTCGTGCCAGAACGATACGCTATTGCCAAATTACGTTCAATTTCATCGTTAGTCTGTACAAACTATAAGATATTAAGGATTGATCAAATTGATGCATACGTTTTTATTTCGAAGATTTCTTCACTTGAGGTATTTTTGAAGAAATTTCATAAGCTTGAATGCAATATAAGGCAGTCCAATGTTCTTCAACACTTTTCATACACCGTCACAGAGTGAAAGTTCAGCAGAGAAAAAATATTGTTGGTGCTCATAATATTTCTAGATGTGACTTATCATAAATGTTGTTGATGTGCCATAGAATTCGGTCAATTCAATATCTGCGTTGAAATGAAACATAATTTGGTTGGTTGAATATGATATAGCGTTCATCCAACGAAAACTTGAATTCACTCTCAAAACAAGATAAAATGTTACTCGTTTCAACATTATATTTGGTCGCGGCGAACATTTTCAACATCTCTTACATTGAAAAATAATGTTTCTCTGTTTTTTCTTACATCATTTCTGAAATAAAATAATTTCCTTTTTTCAATATCAATTTTTGCAATACATCCGAAAACACTTGATATATCCGAAACAGTTGAAGATAGGTATGGGACACTATACAAGAATTATGTCTAGAATTTTCTGAAGAATCCAAAAAACTAATAATATACAGGTTGTATTCAAAATAAGAAAGTTGGTATTGGCCACTGTCACATGACTCACCCTATATAATAATTCTTTTTTGAAAAAAACGCGCATCTGAGAATACAAATCGACGTGTCCGAACGTATTTCCCAACATGCTCTCATTCATTCGTTATCGAATTCATTCCATGTGGCTGTTCCAAACTGTATATGACATTCACATTCGACTGCTCGAAGTAGATATCGACGATGTCTTTTGCGGCACGCTTTCACGTACTTCCCGTTTCCAGACCGCCTACCTGGAAGTGGTCATCCCGCCGGACATCGTCAACGAGGAGACGTCGGGCGACGTGATGGTGCCCGAGGGCGGGTCGGCGAAGCTGACGTGCCGCGCGCGCGGCCACCCGCCGCCGCGCGTCGTGTGGCGGCGCGAGGACGGCGGCGCGGTGCCGGCGCGCGCGGCGCCGGGCGGACGCGCGCGCTCGGCCGAGGGCGAGACGCTGACGTTCGCGAAGGTCACGAGGTCCGAGATGGGCGCGTATCTGTGCATCGCGGCGAACGGCGTGCCGCCCAGCGTCAGCAAGAGGATGATGCTGCACGTGCACTGTGAGTGGCAGATCTTTGTCGTTTTTCTTTTGCGGGATTTCGCGCTCCACATGCAATCGATATTGATTGGAAAAACTTGATTTGTAATTTTGGTGAAGGCGCTTCGCGAATCCGCCATATATTCAAAAGCTTTGTAAACCAGGTCTATTCACAAGAACAATTCCATACATTGAATCATTCGAAGAAATCGGAAAGTACCACCATGGATTTCCATACACTCATTACTTCGAAGTAGATCTTCCAATGCTACTACTAATATAATAAATATTCCCATTGTTCGTTCTGTTCACGAAACGAAAACGAAAAATAGATACAAAGTTCCGGTTCAAGTGGCGAGAAGGGTAAACTTTTCTCAACACATTGAAGAAACTTTCACATGAGTGACTACCGTGCTTTGTGAATCGTAGCTGTTGATCAAACCAGACACCCAAGTATTTACATTCGCTGAAAAATGGAAGTCGTTCGTCTGAAAGGTGTAGAGAAAAATTCCTCACAGCCATGGCACATTTAGATTCATCACCTAGCATCATAGCATGTGATTTACGAGGATTCATCTCTAGGTTACTAATACCAAAGCTGACATACAATTTGGTATCGTCGGCATAGTGATGAACATATCAGTAGCCTCATTTAAATCATGAATAAATAAGGAAAATAGTAAAGGCCCAAGAATTGACCCTTGAGGTACTCCATACAATATAGGATGTGTTCCGGCTGATTCACTATAGAAGTATTCACAACATCACCATTCACCATTTCGTCCGACAAACGCACTGATTGCGAAGAGTTATTTTTTGTTTCAATTAGATTTCGCCATGGTAACTGGTGGTTTCAATGTGAAGCGAATAAACCAATATATTTCTAACACTCCTGCCATAATCGTGATCTGATCCTCGAAAATAACGATAGTCTAGATGTGATCTAGCGGAGTTTGTAATTCCACCTCTGGTAGGCACGTACGCGAACGGTAATTGTTGTCTCGAGACTCTCCGAAATGATACTGATTGTTTTTTTTTTTTCCTTCACGACGGCGTCTTTCGATGACGCCCTCGCAGATGGTCAACGATTCATTTATCGGGAATCAGACACAGGGCGAGACTTGAGTACGTTCAACTCACTCGAATAAATGATTTTAATGACTGAACTAACTCTTTGATCGAATTTTAATGTTTCGTGCATCCAACCCTCAGTCTTGCTGAGTTTTCAGCTTCAAAACATTATGTTTTCTGGGCTCACGTCCTGCCAAGAATATAATTCTCCCCATAATTGTATCACGAAAGTACGACCGTATGCACAAAAGAATGTATGGCCCTGAGGATAATCTCCTATGAACCTCTTTTCTGAATTCCTCGTGAATTCCTGAGTTCCCATTGGGAAATTGCTTTTCAGATTCTATTACGTAAGATCATATTAAATCCTCACCTGGAGTTGCATCCGGAAGTTTTGCTTCAGTGAAATAGCAGCCAGATCTTAGATTAGAGCATATACAGAGTCTTTCAAGATCTCAATGCAAAAATATGCTTTCGAGCATGTGGCTCGATCGATATCGTTGCCGATTTCGTCGGTCCAGATATTCTGAACCGGTTGTGAGATTTTTCGGTATTCTCCTGGTCGAACTCTGTGAAATACTTGTCACGTAATAAATAAGCGTTTTATCTCTTCGCAAATAGAATAACAGTTCATTCCAGGAAACGTGATTCAGTTTCATACACAATTTCTGTCGACGTATTGTCCGAAAATCTCTGGAGCCAATGCAAATTTGATATTTGAAATTCATCAAGAGATTTCACTTACACTGGCAACGGTACCGCGAAAACAATGAATACTATCCGCAGTGTTGTTCGAGGGGAAGTTAAAGACTCAGGTCAATCTCTAAGTAGGATGAAACTCCACAAAAGTTCAGAGACTCCAGAATGTTGAAGTTTTGTGCTGAAAGTCGTTACGCGAACAACGGAATTAATTCACTTTTGCTTTCGTGTTGTTATTGATCATATGAAGACCGGAGTATTTCGATTAACCTCAGCAGGTTATGGTCTGACTTACCCCCGGGGAAGATAGTATCCCCTCAGGTGAACCCGTATACCTACTCATATTAATCTACTCACGATTGGTTGCATAGGGGGAGTTTTAGTTTGTACCGCTCGATCCGCTGAAAATGTCCATCGCGAATATTGTACAGGATGATTCATCGTATGAATCCCCCCCCCCCCCCCCTGCAATTTGGTTATATTCTCTCGAATACGGTCGAGGTAGGTATTGTATTTTAGAATATATTTTCTACACTGATTTTATCAGCCCTTTTCCGACTGGAATTGAAATTATCAAGTGAAACATGAAAAGATAGCAGGTTTCCATTACCGTATAGGAAGTTCAATTTCACTGTACCTCGTCGAATGCAGGACCGTACTTGAAATTTTCTTCTACGAAGAAATCTTCATTAGCAAAATATATGCGATACGTGATATAACCTCTCAAGTGATATATCAGAGACGCATCGAAAATACGTATTTCATGAAACAGCGTCATATTTAATGAAACTTTGATGATAATCAATCGAAAACCAAACGTTTGATGACTGAACCGACAGGATCTCCCAGGAAGCTCATGAAATGTTCTTCGAGAGTGTGTTAATTTTCGATTGTAGGGCTGAGAGTACCATCGGAAAAAATTAAAATGATTTTGATATTTTCATGCACTAATTTGAACAGTCTTTCAGTAACCCAAAACTGTAGCTCGAATGTATAGAAAAATTATTGCTATGTGGAATTCAAAGCACGGGGCATCCAAGAAAACTTCAGGACGGTTTCACGCGTCTGTCGAACGAAGCTGATTTATTGCCAGCTTTTGATCACATGTTCGTATTCCATATAGCTTCAATTCCGCAATACCTTCACTCTCCATTCGAATCTCACATGAACAGATCTGTTGTATCCGAACGTTGGTGGCTTTAGGGATAATGAGCGATTCATCTCCCCTCATCTGACCCGACCTCTATCAATCTGGAGTAGGAGAGGAAATTTCAACACCTATTCGAGTAGGGTCAATTACATTTATAAATATTTCACTACTCCATTTCCAGCACAATATCCCCCCATACATATTTTTTTTTTATCTGTGGACAACACGAAAGGGAAACCTATGATGTTCGAGGAACATCGTGTTAGTCAGCGGTGGAATTTTGGGAAAGAAGGAAGGTGTTGGAATTTTTCTTGAATGTTTGGAGGTTGTAAGCATCGGGAAAGACTTCACTAGGCAAAGAATTCCACAACTTTGCCGTTCTATTGATGAATGATGCTTGGTATAGCGATGTTCGACAGGTCTCGAGCCTGACAGTGTAGGGGTGACCAGCTTGAGCTCGTCTGGTTCGTCTACTAGGAATCGCGAGTGGTGGCATAATAGATGATATTTCCGATGAGCACTGACCGTGAAAGTATCTATGAAAAAGGCAGAGATCGCCGACCTTTCTACGATGATCTAGAGAGGTCAATGATTTGGTGAGTGTTGTGTCATCGACTAGGCGAATGGCTCTCTTCTGAATTGAATCTAAGAGCTTCAGCGTATGTTTGGGGGCTGAGCTCCAAACATGTGAATAGTACTCCAGGACAGGTCGAATTTGTGCTTTGTAGATCATAAGCAGTTGCTGGGATGTGAAGTATCTCTTTGCACGGAACAGAAAACCAAGTTTTTGTGGAGCAGTTTTCGCAATGGACCTCACATGATCGTCCCATGAGAGAGCACTGTTGGTGGTGACACCCAGCATGGATATTGACGACCTCATAGGAACAGTTTATACCCGACATCATCAAATTGGGCATTGTGTGATCAGCCTTCTTGGTGAACATACAAGCTTGAGTTTTAGTTGCATTGAACTGTACTAGATTCTCAGATCCCCATTTCAAAATTCTTGTCAGATCCTCATTTGAAGCATCGACCTGTCTTCGCCTTGCACCTCTGGCCTCGTTGGATGATATAGGGGCTCTAGAGGAAAAGGTGGAATGAAGTGTACTATCATCCGCAAAGCTATGAACTGGGCTGGAAGTCACATTCAACAAATCATTGATGTGGAGCAAGAACAAAGTTGGTGCCAAGACAGAGCCTTGTGGAACACCAGCATTGATCGTCATTGTATTAGACGATATCCCGTCTACCACCACGTAGAGTGATCTATCTGCAAGAAAACTCGATAGTAAAAGACACAGTTTCGCTAGGAGGCCTTGGTGCCAAACTCGGTCAAATGCTTTGGAGATATCCAAGGCTACAGCCAGAGACTCCCCATGTTTCTCTATTGACACCTGCCACTTATGTGTCACATAGGCAAGCAGATCTCCAGTTGACCTCTGGTGACGAAAGCCATATTGCCGGTCGTTCACGATTCTTGAGCTCTCTAGATATCGGATGAGCTCGATGTTGATTCCTTTTACCATATACGATATATACCTTTTTTTACAACATGAAAGGAAATCCTGAATGTTCGAGGAACATCGTGTTAGCCAACGTTGGAAGGAATTGAAAACCGCAATAATCAATTTTCAGCTTCTTTCGTGAATGTTTCGGAACGAAATTTTGCTGAACATCAAATTGTGCAACTTTTCTCTAATTCGATCTCCGATATGCCAATGGCAGTGTCGAATTGCCCTGTATATGGAGCGATGACGTGAAAACTCCCGCTTCGTCTGAGGGATGATGGCTATCCGATTTGTCCGAAACGTCGGCGATCCGGCATTGCACAGTTTTTTATATTGTAGCACGAAGGCGTGAGAATGAACAATTGTTTTAAAAGCTCATATGAATATGGATGTGGCGGAATGCACTCTGTACAATGGCCCGGGGTAATAGCTCTATGCTAAGTAGACAATGGCTGATTATAAACATAACCATAAATACAAACGTTGGCGATTTCAATCATTTCCCGACGTATAAATGCTAAGCGGTTCACGTCGCTATGGGATACACAAAGTGCCCACAAATACTATTATTCGTTCGCGTCCCTACTGGGAGCGAGATGGTGTTAACGGTTTTTCGTTCGTGGATTTCGATTTTTATCAATTCATCCAGATACACAAAACAGGCTATACTATGGATTCGATTATATGTGGGGATCTTGGAAATATTTTTTTTTCAACCAACAAAATTCAAATAGAGACGAAGATGCGTCATAAGAAGCCCCGCGAGAGATCGAAAAAATTCCAACCTTTTCATGAGAGATGTCGCACGATCTGATCCACCTTCAATAATTTTCTTTCTTCAATCAAGCCAATCTGAAACCTAATAATATCTGTAGATTAATCAAGGAGGTAGTATATTTTTTTCTACATTTCCCGGGATTTTCTCTCCTCGATTCTGAAAATAAAAATAGAAATTATTATAATTATTATTATAATATATTTGTGATGAAAATTTCGTAACAGAACTAAATTGTGTTGAAAACGGGAGCAGACTTGTTCCCGAAAAGTCCAAGATGAGTAGAAGTTTTTGATTCATTAAAAATATATTTGTATTTCCAAGAACATACAGAATACAGAATTTCTCTTGTAGATAACTGGAGATTAAATTTCGGAAGCAATGATATCTTGTGTCAGATCTATCTTCACTACAAAAATATCGAATATGGATATTATAATTTCTGTTTATATTTGGAAACAGATCTGATATGAACGTGAAAAATGTTGAATTCCAATGGTTATAGTGCTGATAGATATGGAACAGGGCTGTTGAACTTTCGAGAAACAGAATAAAGGATCAAGTGTGTAGAAAAAAAAGGAAAGAGTTGACGGTGACCCAAATGTGTTTATCATTCACAGATAGTTCACAGATAGTTGCTATGGAAAAAGTCTAAAGTTCAAAAAGAAAAAGTTCGGAATTTTCGATATTTCCATTGTGATTCCGGAACTGAAGAAGCTAGATCAGATCTTCTCAGCTGCCACTATCGCCCATTCAACCGACCCTATATCTTGCATCGTTTTCACGATCCTGACAAAAAACTCGAATTTGATAGCCCTGTACATCATTGCTGACGACTCTTTGATGAAAACTGATGGAATATGTACGCCTCTTATAAGCTGCTCCATTTTTAAGGAAACTAATCATGCAGTTCATTTCACAATAGTATTGAGAGAACCATAATCAGAGATTAGGCTCACAAAGCTAAATCCTTGTAAATATCTCATCGACAATCGTAATGCTTTTTACATTGGTAGCTATTTTGATTTTGTTTCCTTCACGAATAGAGATGAATCAGCGTATTCTGAGTTCAAAGTCTGTTGACTTTTACTTCGGCAATGCATCGAAATTAGTTGAGAAAATACACGTCCTGGTATATGGTCCTATGTTTTCATGAATCCGCCAACCAATTTCCAAACATGTTCAGCCCAATCTGTCATTGATTTGTCAATTTTCGCTGGGTGATAATTGGATCAGGGTAATTTTTCCGTTTGAGCATTTTTGCCCCATTTTATTTTATCCATTTCAGGAATCTCCCATCAAGCGATGTCCCATATTTTCTGAACCCCTGTATATTCTCTGTATTCATCGTAAACGAATTCCTATGTTTTCTCTGTTGAAATCTCAGTGCATTGATATGTCTTTATATACCTTCACTATAGTATCTATACAACTCAGTACTATAAACAACTTCCGTCAAAAATGTTCTTATCTATACTTGTATATTCAAACGGAAATGGGACTTCAGAAGCGTTTTATATTCAGCTAGGATTCTTCAGCATATTTCGTTCAACTGAATTCAGAAGCTTCCAACGATTATTTACTGGCGAATTTTTATCGATATTACTCCGCTTGAACTTTCTACATCTAAAAGGCAATGATTAATCGTACTCTTGCTGCCTTTTATTGACTGAGCGAACATTTGTTATTTCTTCAAACTAACCTCACGGCAAACTGAATATCCAAATATGCCTGACATTTATTAATGTCGTCACAATACGGCTCCTACCTTTCTGATTCTGAAAATGAATCTCAAACAAATTCATTGAGTTACATACTGGGGAATATTTAAAGAAAAACGGGCCTGTATATATATATTTCTTTATATCGAATATGGTTCATCATTTTTTTTTTATAATTTATAAGTTGTTTTTCACGCCTGAAAATAATTGTTGTACGGAGTTCGAATCAGTTCTAAACATGTTACCAAATATCAGAGCTACTCCACTCAATTATCAGAAAAATGTGAAATAATATGTAAGAATAACTGAATGAATTTTTATATCGATGATGGACTGAAGGTTCAAAGTAATTTTCATACCGATTTACAAAGCCAAAAATATTTTCCATAACTGATAGAATTCCTTAAGAATTCATCATCCATTAGAATTTAAAAAGTTGACGAATTTATTGATCATCATGAAAAATTCCAGAGGACAATATTCAGTGAGGAAAGACTTTTCCTCACACGGTGTACATCACTCGATATTATTTTACAGCTTATAAATAAATTCTCCAGTAAAGATTTCCCATACACCATCTCTTCCAACGACAATTTTTATAACTATGAGACCAATTTATAGGTATTTAATTAGAATTATATCCTCAATTTATACACTGTCGTACCTAACAAACGTATTGATTGAAAAATTCGGAAATCGGTTTCGTGCTGCAAAAAGTACGTCAAAAAAATAGAGAAATGTTGAGTTTCCAACACGTTCATGATGCTGTTCTAATTACTAAATCAACTTTATATGTCAGAACTCTGATGAAGTTTGGGTGAATTGTCGATTCAACTGAGTTTCTGAAGTTTCAACATTCGAGTTGCTTTTTTATAGTATTTATCAATTCTGGTTCCATACTGATGCTATCAGATACAGTGTAACGGAATGAATACATTATTTCGGTTACTGTACATATTTATTGAAAAAAAAACCGAAACACCAGATCCCTACCTCGGGATTTTTTATCAAATAAGTTTATACAATAACCAATTCCGTTTGGCTCTTACACACTGTATATTACGTACGGCCAAAAATCTGTGATCCAAGAGGAATGTTTGAGTTGACGAAGAACTTCCTCATGGATAAATAAAGATAACAGATCTAAGCCTTCATGTCTCTTTACCTGGAACGATTCATCGTGTATGGTAATTAACAGAAGCTTTTTTCGGTCCCTTTGTTATGGTTTTGAAACTTTTAATAACGAGTAAACCTGCACGCCAGTTTCCCAATATGGCTAAATCGCTTTTTCCGTCATCGAGAGTTTCAGTCTTGTTAATTCAATATGCACATTATGCTCTGAATCAACAGGACTCATCCAGGAAGTTTCCCCATGTGTAAACAACAATAATCCAATCAAATAAGTCATTTATGTTTGCACTCTCTCTGCCTATATGCTGATGTTCCATGGGTGATTTCAATTCAGCTGGACAAAGATGACCTACAATAGCACGATGGGTTGGTTGATTTGGGGATATCAACACAAGTTTTTCCTTTCCATCATCATCAGTACTCACAGAATGTACACTTCTTTGCACAAATGCTCACATTTGTATTTTCTCTGAAGTCAAGAGCGGGTAGAGGAAAATTTAAACGTGAAACTATAATTATGTAGGCTGTTTAGCTAATATTATTTGAGATTGAGATTTTAAACGATAACAATATAAACTGTGTCTAAGATGAGGACACACAGCAAGGGAATCTCGGGAACGATAGGAGATACAAATTCGAATAACAACAATCCTTCATAGTTCTTTTTCTTCAGTTTTTCGTGGGATCTCCTCGTTTCTAAAAATTATATTATAAGAATAAGTTATAAAATAATTTCAATATATTTATAACTTCTACTTATTTTTTTAGGAACGAGGAGAGAAAATCCTACGAAAAACTGAAAAATGAATAAACCACCTCCTCGAAAAACTTACAGACAGTAATAATTCATAGTTTCTATATCGAAAAAAGTGGATTTCTGGAAAATCTATTTAGTATATCTCTTACCGTTATTTCAAGATATATAGATTCAGCGTGGTTATATTGATTTCTTTCTCTGACGTTTCGTCTTCGTAGAACCACCATCAACTTCATTTTTTCAAATACTGTCCTGATTATGTTCTCACAGATTATGAGAGCTTTATTCATTCTGGAAACACCCATGTATTATACATAATGCCTTGTAAGTGCTTCGACCTAGAGACATCATCAATATTTTTCAAAAATTTCTCAAAAATATCATCAATTCAAAAAATTAGCGTGAGAAAAAATGAGAATGAGAAAAAAACTTTTGTTTCGTTATAGTTGAGTTATCTGAGTGATTTAGGCAATTATTCGTTGACATGAAACGTTGCGTTGATTAATTCAAATAATTAATAATAATTTGTTCCTCCACTCTTCAGTATCACTATTTCTTACTCGTCGATCGATATTTGATAATTAAAGACCAAAAATCATTGTGCTGAATCTTTTTCCTTCAAAACAACTGGAATTGATGATATTTTTGGTTTAGAGTTTTGAAAGAAAAATTATTCAACCGAATTCATAACTCCCACCATTTCCGAGATCTCCATGCTGTGATCAGGAGATCCAAGTTTGAGTATTGAACAGGACATAAAAATATATATCTCTTCGATTCAACATATCTTTTCATTCTGTTATTTTTTCCGATATACTATAGGTATTGAACACTGCTTAAATTGTCGGCTATGAATTTTCATTTCTATTGAAATAAGAGCCATCTATCGCTTCAAAATTCGGAAAGCACGTTACTGTCAGCTTCCCTGGACTTGAAGAGGAGGAGTTTTCCCTTGAAGATTTCCCTCATACCTAGTTTTAAGGAGCTAGCTACGTTCAGTTTTCCACATCCTATATGTTTAGGAATTTTTCCTGAATTCTTGGTGAGGGACTCAAGTCAAGTTCATAAAATGAAACTCGAATAATTTTGACATGCTTCTTCGCAGGGACAAGGGAGACCGAATTGATGTTTCCAACTTGGGAAAATTCCCCCATTTCCATATTTTTGTATACAACGGCTAAATATTAGATATACATTTTGATAACGTTTATGGAATGACTTTTCTCGCGAAGTTCATTGAATTAAATTACAAGGCTATTTGATGAAACTTGAATGTATAAGTCGTGAGAAGTTGAGAGGAAAAGTTAACGCCCAAGAGTTCGTCTGATTAACACACGTTATGCACATTCGGATAACTTTTTCGTTCGAGCCATTAACATCAAGCTCAGGGGCGTATTTGCCCTAAATATTCCGCGCAAATCGGTACAGGTACAGTATTCAAATTCAGATAACTGAAATCATTTCATGAAGAAGTGTGAAACATGAATTCATTTCAACACACCACACCCAGTATTCAGTTGAAAAATAATTGGAATGTTTTGATCTTCCGCATACATTATTTCATCTTCAGCATGTCTTCTGGTTTTATTTGATTTTCACCATTACAGAGGATGTCCCATCATTATATAGCAAGACAAACTTCACCAGCATCTTCTACTTCCAAAAAAAAGAATGAAAAGTTCGAACAATCTTCGGTCGTGAAATGGTTCTCGAAATTATTCGAAATTATCATGTCATCTTCACTGCATTAGGCATAGAAAGTCTACTTCTTATACCGAATTGCATGATTTTGCCACATGTGTTTCGGAAACATTCCAGATCTTCAGGAGGTTCCTTAAGAACCATTTCTCGCTGGTGAAGTTCAACAGGCTGATTCTGGAACACCCTGTATTGCTCATCATCGTTATTCCTTCGGAAAACAAGGTCATCTTTATATTTTTGTTCCTGGCAAAGCAACTCCTTCCGTCACGCTGATATTTCCTGTATAGAATTGATAGAAGAACCGTCTTTGTTCAGGGGGGAAAACTAGCGAATACGTCCCTGCGATAGGGCTGGGGATTTGTTACAAACATAGACGATTATCGCATTCGAGAAACTTTGGGAACAATTTCAATTTGAGCATTTCAGAAAAGTCAGTTAGTCAATCAATTTAAGGCTCTTGTTATCAGTTCTCAGTTTGCTACCCGTGCCACAATATGGTGAATAATTTGATTGCGCCTTGAAGTTTCATCGCCTAGGGGAGCGAATTTCGGCGCAACACATCTACACTTCTGCCGTCGCTTCTACACGCCTCACTAAATATATTATGTAAAGTCTGAAATTGAAAGTCATTTCTTAAGAAATGTTAGTGGAGTGCCCTTCTCTTGTGTTCAGTCGTTAAAAAGCGTGAGAAATTCCACTTCTCGTTCGAGCACTTACACTCCTTTTCCGCCATGAATCAACCGCGTCTCTGTTCTGCCCATTTTTCACTGAATGCCGAGAGAGAGATACACGTTTACTTCTTACACCCTCTGTTTACCGAAATTAAACGGGTGGCTCATCAGATTTCCTCCTTCCATTTTATCATACACTTACCCACTATTGCCTTTCAGAGCGAGTACAATAAATTGTATCACATGATCAATTCTTTATGCGCGTTCGAATGAATGTTACCATGGTTCCGATTTTTGTACGTGGTGTCACTGTTACGATATACTTACACGGCTGTAACTCACGTCAATTCGGTACGATTCAATCTGGTTCATCCTGTTTTCTCGACTTTTATAAACCCCAAATTTTTAAGTAGACCTCTCGAAATGATATTGCTCATCTCTAGAATCTCCTATAGAACTTTGAGCTTGACGATTCATTTCATTTAAATAACCTACATTTCCAAAAAAATTCATCTCCGCTTGGCACCTGAGTAGATGCACTTGGCCGGTTCAGATTTCAAAGCGGCTTCACTTCTTTCGAGGTTAGATGTCATGTGACGTCATGACTCGAACTGTTTTTGACTCATTCAAAGCTGGTTTTTGCATGTTAAAAATTGTTTTCCATTTGCTCGAAACTGTTGCGTCAAACATAATTCTACGAGGTGAAAGATCAAACCAACCTGGAAACATTTAGTTTCGGAAGACAATAAATACACTGCGTGAGTTTTCTACGGAACAATAGAGAATATCGCTCGAAGATTCTAGAGATGAATGATAACAGAATGATTTGTATCGAGCTGATCCAATGTCACAATTAATATTTTAGTAGTACAGACAAGAGTTCTTCCATCATAAAATCAATCATCCCTAATCTCGAGAATCTAGGGAATACTGATTGTGGAAACGTATTGAAGAATTTGGGATCATTTTGAATCTTTTCTGAACGGTAAAATTTTGTACTTGCGTCTAAGTGAAGAAATATCGTGGATAGTAAGATGTGGGTCAAGAATTCTAATTTTTTCAAATAAATATCGACAATAAGCGAGAGTAAGAGAGTGGATTGATGAGTCAACGTTGTGGAGAATATTCAAGCCAGCTGTACACTCAGAAATATTTAATCAGATAATGAGAGTTTACAACTTGTACCACTTCCCAGATCAAGCAGATATTATGAAATGAAATTAAGCAAGGGCATTCAACCTTGAGTCATGTTAATTTTTTTTCATGAATGTATGAATCTATAGGATCTAAGAAAACAGTTTTCATGCCATAATTAACGTATCTTTTTCAGATATCACTAAATGAACACCCATCTTCCAGTCTGTGTGAACAGACTTTTCTGGGGCTCATCAAGTGTGTATTATAATTTCAACCTGTCTACCTAGAATGATAACTATTGAACAAAAACTATTATTATTTTATTATTAATATTGGTATCATCTCCATAGTTGAGACCATCCAATAGTTGTCTCGATAGATCTCTCAGTGAAAATAATGTTTTCTAGTTTCGCTCGTAATATTTCATTATTGTGCTAAGCCCATTTCAATCTGCTGACTGTCAATATGTCAATGTGATATCTCTGAAATTCGCATTACAACAGGCAACAGAAGTTTCATTTGGGAATGCTGTTGGGTCTTGAATGGACGGATGAAAATGTTAGTTGTCTCAAAAGTGCGTCCCACTAACAATCGAACGACCGTCGAGTCTTGACGGTCGCCTCTCGCAACTAATATGCACGCATTGCTCTCGAAACCGCTTCATTATCGAGGCCGAGTAGGTGCAAACTAAAACAAAGAGGGCGCTGGTGCTACTGTAAATTGGTCTCCGTGTAGCGGTCAGGACGGCGTGTCCCCCTCGAATCTCGAATCTGATGGCCCATAATTAGTTCAACTATGGTTGTTCCTTGTTCCAGTCCACCCGCTGATCCAAGTGCGGAACCAGCTAGTGGGTGCCCCTGTAAACACCGACGTCACCCTGCAGTGTCACGTCGAGGCGTCTCCGAAGGCAATCAACTTCTGGACCAGAGAGAGCGGTGAGTTGAGTATACGGATACGGCACATATGACACGAGGGCAATAACGATGTTACAACGACTGATTTGATCATCTCTGACCAACTCGGAATTCTCAATGGTCACTCGGTACATTGCTAATAGGGTTGCCAACCGTCCTTTATCTGAAAGGACAGTCCTTCATTTTGGAATTATGTCCTTTGTCCTTTTGAAAGGTGTGAAAGGACTGCAATATCCTTTGAAATCCGAAAATAAATGAATGCATTTCAGAAACCACGAATGAACTAAAAACAAAAAGGTCGCTACGACTGCAATGTGTAATATATAATACAAAATTAAAAAAAATGTCTTCGAATCCCTTAGCTCCGATTTTCGTTTTAGTTTAATCCTGTATAAGAGCAGATGAAACGATTGCTTGCAATTCATTTTCCCTTTCGAGAATTAATCAAGCAACAATATGAAAAGAGACAATAATAATCATGAGGAAAAAGGTAGGTATGACAGGAACCATGTTTCCATTAAAAATTTTTGGTGATTCTCTTGAGAGATATCCCCTCAGAAATGAAAGTCTGATCGTTTTCAAAGAATTGTTGAGAGTAGGTGTACCTACTTGATAAAACTCACGAAGTGAATGAAATGGAAGACATCAATAATTAAATGTCGAATGAAATTATGAATTCCTATGTTTTTTTCATGAACCTCACTCAGAGAAACCTCCATAAATACTGATTCAACATATGCACCTGTCCACGTGAATAAAGAGGACAATTCGTGGGAACCTGGTTGGTCGATGGCAATAACACTGATGAAAAGTAGACAACGGACTGGGTCGAGCTCGAGGACTCGTGAAAATTCCTAGGCCATCAGACCTGACGGAGGTCACTCTGAAGTCTGAGGGGAAATAGTTTTCACTCAATCTTGACGCCCTTCGAGAGGGCCCTGTGGAAGGGTCAGACTCTGTTTCAATTCTCCGTTGATGGCATTCGCCCTTGTGAATTCGAGCTCGAACCCGAATCCGCGATCGTTACAGCAGTTGTCTTTATAGTATCATCCAGTGGATGGTTTCGCCATGCAAGTCATATTCACGCACAACCACCGAAATGATCTGTTTTTCCACTACTAGCTCTGAATCACTACATGAGGTCTACATGCAAAAAATGCAGAATAAGGCCTCGCATTTCTTAATAAAGCTTATCCCTCATTTCTTTTGCAAACCAAAAGTATGAAGATTTGGAGAAAGTAGCTATTAATGATGTAGTGGAAAATTTACCCCAAAGAAATTATTGCAATTATTGCAAATATCAGCAGATGATTTATGGTATAATCCAAAAAAGTTTGGAAGAGTCTGTAAGTTTTTCTCTCATTTCGAATTTGCCATTTTGAATATTTTGCGTTTGCGAACCTAGTTCATGGCACTTTTTCCATATTCATCAGTACTACTATCGATTAGAAAGAATGTACTAGTAGTGGAAGAAATAATAGAACACCAAGAATCTTGGTACTCGAACGAGAGAAAATATCGTATATATTTTGGTATAAAATTATCATTATCTTGTTGGGCAGGATGAAAATTGATTGATTTTTTTGTGACAGGCGAGATGATCATATCGAACGACAAGTACTACATGACGGAAATCAACAATTCGTACTACAGCGTGCAGATGAAGCTGATCATCAGACAATTCCACAAATCCGACCTAGGCGGATACAAGTGCATATCAAAGAACTCAATAGGAGACGCTGAAGGCACTATTAGACTTTATGGTGAGGCCCCTCGCGTTCTATTTCATTCGATATTAACCGGCTCATAGCATGCTTTATAGTTATCGATATATTTTTGAAAAATCTACTGATCTTCAATCGCTTCGTAGGATTCTGTATTCGTTTTCCAAAACAGATGACAGAATAAACGAAAATGTTTGGATATCCTCATTCTTTGATAACTTCTGAGATTATCATTTGTTGATCTAGAAACGTTTTTCTGAATTTTCTTGTCGTATTTCAGTCAGTTAGTTCACTTGTGGAAATTCTGTGAAATATGAGCCGATAAAATTATGATTGATGCATCAGGTCACTTTCTTGAAATGATTTCGTCATTGTCTAGATAGTTCAGTTCGAGAGGAATTTACAATTTTCGTACCTTAAAGCCAAAAGGTATTTTCGAACATTCGCTAGCTTTCACGAAATCGAAAAACAGAAATAGTGAATATCTTATAGACACCATATGAATACCTTTAAAAATATATTTGTAGGCAAATTGACTCTCCTCATCATTTTACCACATAGTTGAATAATATTATTCAATGTCAGATGTCATGATGTCTTCATTTCCATCATCATCTCAGCTCAATATCTGAATTGATTTTATTGATATCATGATTTCATTGCCATTTCAGTCTTATCCTCAGAATGAGTTCGCTGGCGTTATTCAGTATTTTCATCGTCAATTTATTCGATAGATCTGGAGGTATATACAGTATGTCCCAAAGTTGATACTTTCTGTTGGAATCTCTCGATGACTAACTATGAAAATATGTAAGGTTTCACAGGGTGTTTGTTATCACACGGCAAACATTCAAGGGGTTATTTTGTCCCTCGATGCCGCTTTGTTTGGATGATATAGGACGAAAAAGTTTTTCGACAATTTTCTGTTACTCGGCAATTATCCGATTTATCAGAATTTCCAAATTTTCCTTCTCCACTAAATCAGTGTAAACTGAAGACTTCAGATGGGATTATAGGTGATATTTTTTGGGGCTCAGGTCTGGGGACCGAGAAGGTCATGAAAAAATATTATCTCGGCGTATTTTCGTAACACATCGACTTCTCAAATATCAGAAGACAAATATACTCGAGATACAGTGCTTCTCAAAAGTTCTCTCTCCCCTCTTATCTTTGGAACGTTTATACATAAACAAGTGAAATTTGGAAACTGAATATTGAAGGTTGTAAACTTCCCAACTAGTTTTGATAGATGACCAAACCGTCAAAGATGACGTCACAAGGCCATTGTGACCAATAATTTTAAATGGAACTCTACAGCAAGCGACACCTCTTTTGAAAGGTAATGGCAGATCCAATGGATCAATTAGTAAACATTGACATTTAAATTCTATTCAGTATGATATTGATTACAGATTTGAGAATCAGTATCTAGTAGGAATGTTCACAACCTTCAATATTCAGTTTCCAAATTTCAGTTGTTCAGCTTGTTCCAAAGATAAGAGAAGTGGAAGGGACTTTTGAGAAGCACTGTATATTCGACATTCAGATAACACTGAAGATTCAGAAAACCACCTATTTTTGTTTTTTCATTCATTATTTCTTATTATTTATTATTACAGGTAATATGGCGCTGGTAGAATCACAGTCTGTTGTAGAGATGCCGAGAGTCTGTAGAAAAGTATTGATACGTGTACTTTATTTTATACCTATTTTGTATTTATGTTTTCACCAATAAAATTTTTAATTAATTTCATTTGTTTTGCATTACAATTATTTGATGAGATTTTGTTTATTGATACGTGTACTTTATTATATATCTTTCTTCTATTTTTTTTTTTTCACCAATGAAATTTTTAATTTATTTCATTTGTTTTGCATTCCGACCTTCGACTTCAATTACTGCTTCGGCTTGAAAAATTTTTCAGAAAGTATCTGAAAGTGAAGGGGGCACCCTCCCTTACCCCGGCCAACCACCCCTATATAGCGAAATTGACAACTATTTATACTGTATTCAGAAGATTTCTATGGACGATATGTAAGTGGCGACATCTATTAGCTTTAAAGGGGGGTTAAAATCCCCCGACTTTGTTGGTAATATTTCATTATTTCTGAGAATTTTTGATAAGATATTTGTTTTCTATCAATTTTGACACGTGAAACGAACACTTCGAGCAGACTCGTGTGGGCGAGATGTAAGTGGCGCCACCTATTGAGCATTCTCATAACCAAAAATTCGCTACTATTGGTAAATTTTCGTGAATCTCTCGCATTTTTGAAAAATTGAGAACTATTATACGAAAAAAAAATGTGTATAGATTGATTGAAGTGTATAAATATTTGTCAATTTCTCTCTAAACGGGCGTTCGGCTGGGGTAAGGCCCCTTTCGTTCTCAGACATTTATCTCAGAAATTTTAGTAAAAAAATTGACTTACCTTGAGAAAATCAATGAGCTTCATGGAACAAATTCTCCAGCCTCACTTCTTCTACATTCTCAAAGACTCCGCATAATTCACGAGGGAAAATAATTACCACTTTGTCACTCAGTATGTGCATACCGAGTGACCCCATTATCTTTCATAGTGACATCTAGATTACTTACTGAACATCACTTTCTGACACATCAATTATAGTCGTGTCAAGGTGTGTGCACTTCTCGATATAATCGAAGATTTTTTTTTAATTCGTGCAAGTTTTTTCTCAATATTATTTATGAACGAAGTACAAAAATTTCGTTTCTTCGATTATATTGTTTTCCCACTTCCGGTTTGCTCTGATATGTTTTGATTTTCAAATGGAACAGCTTGTACTTACATTATCTTGTGACCAGTTAGGAACTTTGGAAATCCAACGATATTGGGTGTTTTTGGTTCAATCTCGACTACGAAGATATAGTCTGTTGTTGTTGTGAATACCGACAAACCCAGTACCATTTGGATGTTCAACCCTAAACGAACAAGGAATAATTCAGGCACAAGGTTTCTCATTTCAAATCCAGAATATGCCAACCGGAACTGGTAGAATAATTATTGATACCTCTATCAGACAGTTCAGGTGATTCGCATGTCAATCACTGTTTTCATAAGAATCAGGTTACTATAGCCAGTGCCACCTGATCAATAAACTTACCTTTCTTCACAGTAGATTCATACTAATATGTAGTTTTCAGATCAACAATATCAAAGGCTAGACAAGCAAGAGTATATTCAAGATCATTCTTCCAGGAATGCAATCATTAGTTTTTTCTTAACCTTGTCACACGAAAGGACATTCTATGATGATGATAAAGAACATCATGTTAGCTAGCGGAGGAATTTTGGGAGAGTAGGAAGTTATTAGAATTTTTTTTCAAAGAAAATATCCAAACAACTACAAGGAAGTTCAAGAGTAGGTAAACTTTTTATGAGTAGTTGTAAAATATAAGAGAACTGGAAGAATCTATATAGAGCAGGAATAGAGAGATAATTGGATTTCTTGTCAATCTAAGAACTGGGACCTGTATCACAGGGTAATATTGACTCCATGAGGCACCTTTTGTTCCAAGATCAAGAATATCCTGAATGAATGTATTCTTCGAGGAATGCACCCATTAGTTGAAGAATAAAGGAAACCTCAACATTGATGTGTTAATAAAATATAGATAAGAATTTATTACTAATAGAGATAGAGAGATGGTTGGATTTCTTGTCAATCTAAGAACTGGAACCTGTATCACAGGGTAATATTAACTCCATGAGGCACCTTTTGTTCTAAGATCAAGAATATCCTGTATGAATGTATTCTTCGAGGAATACACCCATTAGTTGAAGAATAGAGGAAACCTCAACATTCATGAGTAAATGAAATATAGATAAGAAATCAATACTGATAGAGACAGAGTGATGGTTGGATTTCTTGTCAATCTAAGAACTGGGACCTGTATCACAGGGTAATATTAACTCCATGAGGCACCTTTCGTTCTAAGATCAAGAATATCCTGTATGAATGTATTCTTCGAGGAGTACACCCATAAGTTGAAGAATAGAGGAAAATTTAAAGAATATTCATTGATGAGTAGTTGAAAAATATGTACAAGAGAATCAAAAGAATCTTCATAATAGACATGATAATAGGATTTCTCCACAAAATAAAATCTGGAAATAAGTACTGGAGAAGAGAACTCATTATGTTACAGAAGAAAGGAGAAGAGAGAGATGAAAAGATAAGGATTTTTTGAATGAGATTTCACGAAATTCGTTTGTTGTTACAAAAAAATATGATAGGAAAAATATTGATATGGCATGTAGAGACTGGTACTCGTTAATCTGAAAACTCCATGTAAGTGTGCAGTACCTAATATCGATTGGATTGGGGGATCAGAAAAGTACCAGAGTAAATATATTCATCGATGACACTCTATACATAGATTACATTCGAAAAATAAAAACACTTTTTATAGATTTTGGTATCGGAAATATCGGTGATATTTCGGTAGTTTCAAAAGTTACGCCACTGAGCGCGAGAGCCACATCCATCTGTGAGTGAAAACCGACTTCGATTTACTTTCTGATTTACGGCTTCCAAACGGAGAAATGTTGATAAGACTTCTACAAGAACTGGCGACAATAAAACGAAATGGATTTTTTCACAAAAATTGCTAAAATTCACTTACAACTGTTTTGTGTCCTCCGGATCCATTCTCTCTCCCGGAGCCAATACATATGTTACCATTAACTGTTCGATCCGGAAAAGCTCTTTCTGTCATTTATTTTTATAGCTACGATTCGCGCCCTTTCTCTCTATCGGATATCCAGACTGACTTCGTCTTCCTGTTAATAATATATGCTGAAATTGGAATCGACAAACCTTAACTACGCCAACCCTTCCAAAAATACTATACTTTGTACTCGTACGGAAATATTTATTCTCCTCTCTTGTATCGACCCGCAGTTTCTCGAGATCTACATCAGATCCGAAATATTCGATACAGTGGTTACAACGCGCGGCCACCTTTTTCAATTTTCCTCCTGTTGCAGAGGTAGAAATACCGGATCGAGTAGATGTAGTTGAAGAGACTGAAAACGACAACGACGAGAGCACCGAAAACTCCGAGAAGCGCCTCTACAACGGCTTCCAAGGCCCCCTGACGGAGATCGAACAGACCAACTCGACGGCGTGTTCTTTGGCCCGCATGCAGAGACTGTACCCCGTCCTGCTGATATTGCTGCAAATCTACTGACGCGGGAATGCGTTGCGAGGACACAATGTGTAATTATGTGATATGTGCCAAATCTACATGTGCTTCGCTCATACCGTTACGCTGGGTGTCTCTTACGGCGTGCGGAAAGATGGACAACCTCAATTACAAAAGTCAAATTTGTCATTTTCCTTCGTGGCACCTCGCGAAATGAGCAAGTGATTACGAGGAAAGGTAATCACTTGATTCAATCTGGATGTTCTCAAAACTAGGTATAGCAATGGAATAACAGTCATGCATAGTTTTGAGATCAATATACATACAGTGACAAGATCCCAGGTATGTTTCCAAAACAAACTCCGAATTCCAAGTGTCACAAAGTATAATGAGAACGATGGCCACGAAATCATACGAGAACTTGTATTATTCCAATGACCGCATTATTTAAAGCCATATTTCTTGTCGAAGTCTTATATTATTTCAACGCTTTCCGTAACTCATTCTGTATGAAATTTTTGGATAGTGGCGACAACTTTGATTTCAGTAGACCTCAATTTATCAATTCCTCGTCAGTTGCAAATTTGCCGGGTGCCGTGACATATCTAAATTCATTATTTTCTATTAATGAGCTAGTCCATCTCTTCTGTATGACTGTATCTTCTGTATAAATAAAGATAAATTAGCAGTAGCATTATAAATGTCGAAATATGTTGCTAATAGATGCCTGCATATCATTTGTATTCGTTTGAAATTTAACATGAATCATTTCTATTACTAGTTGAAATTGTCCGTTCGTTGAATAATATGTTGAATATAATTTTCATGTGACGAAATGTTTATATTTAAGCTAAATAAATCGTTTGAAATTTTACCAGTAGTTCTCATTAACGATACAAAAGAGGTTGAAACTGACGTCACAGCAACACATTGCTGTCCCAACCAATGCCATTCAATACAAAAATAATAAAATGGTAGTACCAGCTCCTTAGAGGAAAATGTATGAAACAATGAGAAAAAATGGTTTGTGGTAGTGTACTTTCCTAATGTCTTCAGTAGAATTGCCTGTTGCGATAAGACGGAACGATATACTAGGTGTTCCATTACTAATGATTATTTGAAGATATCACTGTAGATTCCTTGCAGAAAAATTTGAAAACAATTCTCATTAACAATTTCAAAGACAAATAGTTTTGGCGATATCGAGGTCTTCCCGTAAAAGGGTTCTTCATTATTGCCTGAAAAAAATCTTGGACGGAAATTTGTTTGCAATATCAAATTACTTCTTCTGATGTTATGAGAATTTGTTCAAATATTTTCGTGAGGGACACTAAGATGATAATAATATGAGAAAATATGTCGCATCACTGTTTTTCTCAAGTGAAATACCATTTTTAGATTGAACAACTCGAAATGACACTTTTAAGTGTCCTGAATGATTCATGGACCTTGCTTTGTTTGAAGAAAAAGTAGGTAAACGAATGGCTCTGTCCATTGTTATCTTCTTTGAGAACTTGATGAAACCGGTTTGTTTGTTGAAAACCTTCTGTTTCTTCAAAACTACTGGCCAATAAAGAGAGTTTACGAGAACCACATTCTCATTTCACTATTAGTTACTCATACTGTACAAAAACAAATAGTTGATTTTTGCACTCCAGGTGCCTTATCGTAAGATTCTGAATCAGCCAAACGCCAAAGTACACGCTAGAGACATCTAACAAAATACAACAGAAACGGAGTGGAAGAGCACTAGCAGAAAACTAAACTAAGACTTCTGGAGGGCATAAAACGAATGAGTTCACATAGGCAGCGCTACTGATAGACATTAGTTAGTAGGTACCAACTTCGATCGCAAATTCAATCAATACATACCAATATTGAATGGAGATAAATTTTTAATGATGAACTTCGCAGCAATATAGAGATCAATTTTAAGGTCAACATCCTTTCGAGATTGTGTTTTTATCAAAATTATAAGGCTGACTAACATCTGGAATTTAGATAAGAATAATCACAGATAATAGGTGCTATACCAAATACTATCTTTATAATGAAAATATGTTGAAAATTAGAAACAGATATCTCGTGGACAAAAATATCCCGACGAACAATTTTCATTCGAAATTCAATCACGATTTTCATCGATCTTGCTAATTTTTCATCAATTTGTAAGCGTTTTCATCTTGGCCTTCATCTGATAATAATATCGAGAGATTTCGTATTCTGAATGGTAAAACACAACAGCATACATATTGTTCATGTTGTTCCTTCCTCCTGAAATTTTCAATATCGTTGAATTTCTTCTGATTCTACCCATGTATAACATGAAACTCGTAATTTTTTTGCGAAATCAAAATCAGATGACCTAGATCAAGCCGCCTAGAACTCAACATTAGAGTTACTAAAATCGACGCGAGATCAAGAGATATTCAAGACTGAATTTTGAACAAACAGGTTTTTTGTCCAGGAGTGTAACTTCGAAAAATACAAATTATCACATATTCAAAAAATATATCAGCTTGTAAACCACTGTTTCTCAACTAATTCTATCCATAAATATTCCATACATCCAAATAAGTGATGTAATAGTTAGTTAATATACGGATTAATCATAAATCAAGTTACAGTTCCATAAAAATGTAAAAAAGTCGAATAAAAATTGCAAATCAACAACCAATAACACTAAACATCATTATCCAACAAATATGCTAACACATATTCGTCGATAATGCGTATCTTTGGTACTCGTTAAAGTGGTCGTAACAGCGGATTAAGTGACTTTGTCTCTCGGTTTCCTCGTTATCCTACGACCTATGTGCAAAAGAACTGACCCCGATCTTATCTGCTTGAAAACATCGATGGCCTCTTTGTGCGAGGCGCCATGGAGGGGCTTGCTGTTCACCGCCAAAATTTCATCACCTACGAAGCAAAAACAAAATGATCATAATCTGTCCTGATTTTTAGATTTTCAAGAATTTTCATTTGGTACAAGGAAATTAGCATTCCGAAAAATATCATTTTTCATTGGAATGACAAAGAAATCAAATTGGTGTAAAATCTCATGACCCGTTTCAAAGATATAGAGCAAAAACGATTTGAAACCAAGCAAAGCAATTTTGTGCTGAGGTGAGTTTGCTGAAATCTGGGGCATATGTGATAGGTTTTTGTGAAGACCTTCTATGGATATCCTGTGAATTATATTATATTGCAACTAACCTTCTCTCAATGTACCACTATCAGCTGCCTGTCCATTAGGGAAAATGGTCTTGACGTATATTCCGATGCTGCCTTTGGGAGAATCTCTGCCTCCTACTATACTGAAGCCGAGAGGCTTGAATTCCGAACCTTTTTGAAAAACGACCTGGCGAATGGTGAAAGTATTGCCCCCTCGCGGCAACGTGCAGAATTTGCTCTCTTCCTCTTCTATTTCCTCTAGTTCTTCGATAGCCTCCTGCATAAGTAAAAACATTATTTATTCGAAATAAATGTCCTCTCTTCATTCAAACTCCTTTATTGCTGTACCGATTCTAGACTGGAAACAAAACATTCCATACGCTATCAAAAATACATGATTGTTGATGGCTCGAATATTCGAAAATGTATTTATCTCGTTGCTAAATTCTCGACTCTCCAGATAAAACAATGAAACGGACAACGTTGTAATTAATCAAATATTTGTGTGACGATGTGTGACGTCGTAGATGCTATTTTTCCGAAGACAAATTTGATCACACAAAGAAAATGAAGAATACGTATCAACTAATTTTTGGTTGAGGTAGATCGAAAACTGTATCATCGATTGACAGGAATTTTTGAGTATTGCATTTTGTTTCGAATCGAGATAACAGATGAAATTAGATCTGAAAATCATTCGTAAAAATTGCAACTTCCGATCATTTTGAATACCTAGAGAATATTGAAATTTCATTCGTGACCCACAAATGACAATACTTGGTGTGGGTTTCAAAATGATAATGATTCGTTAACATAATGTGTCAAGGGCAACTGAAATTATTTATTCGCATTGTCTTTCGTCTCCTTTTATTTTCAATAACCCTGGAAGTTGAGTGAGAATGGTTTTCTGAAGAGACGGTTCAGTGAATGAATATGTAAATTTTCACTATACTATCAGCAATCATTGAGATTTTTTTAAAAAAATAAGGAACTGCAACAATACGATACAATCTAAGAGATCCAAATACGTACCTACAGTATAAGCCTGAAAATGCTTATAAATATAAGATAATTCTCGTAAATTGGAGTATCGACACATAAATGTCGACGTTTATTGGCTTTTAAAAGTATCTTACCAAGTGTGGAGGAGAATAATATAAAGCAAAAGTAATGATACAGGCATAGAGGGCCTATCACTTCGAGATTAGTTAACAGGTTTATAGTGCTACACATCTTCCATAAACTTTTATTTTCGAGTGGGCGCAAAAATAAACATAACCTCTCTGTCATCAGTCATAACACCAATGAAATATAACGGTGTATTTTTTATGTAATTCCCGACATCTGAATCGAGCGATTTTAATTGGCTAGAAAAACTATAATCGTTAGAGCCCACTCGGAATTGCGAAAGTACATGGCAGAGTACAGTGGTTGAAATTCCAATTCATTCAATGGGACACAAATAATACGACTATACGAATGGAGGATTTGACAGCGTACAAGTGGAATCAAATAGAGCAACTTCAAACAAAGCCACTCTCCTATGCCCAAAATTAACATAAGTATCAGACTCGTATCGTCGAAACTGATATATTTTCCGAAAGATATAACTGCTGAACTCGACCCTATGGTGTACTCTGATTGTTCATACGTTGTGATAAATACTCAGTTGGGTGCAATTGATGCTTAATTTTAGAAGTATTACTTGCATCATCAATAAAACGGCAAAGTTGTGGACTTCTTTGCCAAGTGAAGTCTTTCCTGATGCTTACAACCTCCAAACTTACAAGAAAAATTCCAACACCTTCCTTCTTTCCCAAAATTCCACCGCTGGCTAACACGATGTTCCTCGAACATTATAGGTTTCCCTTTCGTGTTGTCCACAGATAAAAAAGATATCAAACTAAGCAAGATAAAAATTTCTAGAGACAATACACATGTATTTTCAGATGCCTCGTCCGAAAAAACATAAAAATTCAGTGGCGTACATATTTTTATCAGAATGATTCTTCAAGGTGCCGCTCGCGAGGTCACTGAACCCTATGCATTTAATCAAGTTTGAGCTAAATTAGTCCCTCAACATGACGAATAATGCCAAATACAAAAAAATGAGCTGAATGATCTTTTCGAAAAAGTTCATCACGTTGTATTTTGAGAACGAAGCAAGTTGGTACACACGTTTATAAGAACTTTTTGTCTTATAATCACTCAAAGAATCATTTGTTGTTATTGTACATACTCAATGAATACCCTGTAGAGTAACTTAAGTAGCGCAAAAGGTTGTTTATTAGTGAGTCTTAATTAATGCCTTATGAGTCTCTTCTAATGCTACACCATTTGAAAATAAATATCTATTTTTTTTTATCTGTGGACAACACGAAAGGGAAACCTATGATGTTCGAGGAACATCGTGTTAGCCAGCGGTGAAAGAAGGAAGGTGTTGGATTTTTTCTTGAATGTTTGGAGGTTGTAAGCATCAGGAAAGACTTCACTAGGCAAAGAATTCCACAACTTTGCCGTTCTATTGATGAATGATGCTTGGTATAGCGATGTTCGACAGGTCTCAAGCCTGACAGTGTAGGGGTGACCAGCTTGAGCTCGTCGAAATACAAAATTCTTTCATCTTTGAATATATATTTAGCTGTTCTTTTGGTAACAATCGATCGTAGGTAGATATCTAATTGAAATCTGATTTCCATATTTCATTCGTCGAATGCCTTGCGTCAATTCAGGCACAATGTAACGTATGTAAATAATTACATAAAGTGTGCTTCCAATTCTTATCGTCCCACATGTTCCATTCAGACAGCTGCAATCTATTCTAATTTTATCAATTCTGCATTCACGATCCGCATGAAGAGACATTTTGTCTTCTGAATGAAACCTTGTAGCGACAGTATGAGCGGCAATTATGTGCCCCTTCAACTGAAATATGATTGGTGGAGTTATTTTCACGACTCGTGTACTGTAGGTAAATTGCGTAGTCGAGAAATTAATTTACCTCGATTCGTATCGTTATGACTAAACTATGGTTGCTGAAACAGTCTTCTCTTTCGGAGATGATGTGAAAAAACTGAAATTTGCACTAAACCATAATTTTTCCTTCGTGACTCAGTCATGATACATACAATTTTGATGAAAATTTTTATTCGAAGATCACCAAACCCGGGGAATTTGATAATACATTTTTTGATCCGCTACCATTCTAGATCTTGAAGCTCAAGAGCAGAAACGAAATAGTGCTAACCCTGCACATGAGTATCCATCATATTTTGCATACCACCAGGTGAACAAACCAATCCTGGCAATCTACGCTGTTCGCCTATTGACATGCACAAGGAGCAAGAGTGATGATGCGGTCTGCGGATCCGAAATAATAACCACCAATGCTATAAACACGTATGAGTCACATTTCGATTAGCATACGTGAACAATTCAACCGCTAATGACTGTTTCAATACATACTTATAGAATTTCATGGGTACTTTTAATGCTCGATCCGTTCCGACTGAACTTTTTCGAATTCTGCTTACATCTCCAATACCTTGTATATGTCATGAAGATTTAAAGACGGAATATAATATCGTCACGTACCGGCCGTTAAAGATATCGGTCGAGTTCGAAATTAATATTCTTCGGCTGCATTCTCTCATTGCTCAGCAGCTAACTCTCCGACGAATCCGAAGTCTCAGAAATGAAAAAATTACCGATAGTGATTTCTGATATTCCCACGTTCCGATAGTAGGTGCATGTTCTTTCCTAATGTCCTAATGTATTCTCTTTGCTGTGCTTTTCGAGAGCACTTAAACCTTACAGTAAATTGAGTAAACGCGACTTCATATTCACTCGAGACCGTGTCACATCCTGTACAAAGTAGAGGTTACAAGAAATGCAAATTGTATATCCGTTCACGTTCACTTCAACCAGTGGCACATCCAGGACATTATGGAACATTGAAACATTCGATCGTTTGAATACACTCGATGGAAGAATAGTTTTTCCTTCAAATACGATAGTATTACAATACTGATTGATTTTGCAGTTGAAGTTACTGTTTCGTTTTCGTTTGTCAAAATGTTTCGGTTCATGTTCTATGAGAAAAAATAACGCCCACCCATTTTCCACCACAACCCAATATGTTCCATTGTGGAACAAACTCAAGATGGAGGTATACTGGCACTTCAGAAAATATGGGTGACATGTTGAACTTTTGTATCACCCCATAATTGCTTTATCTTAATTTCTTTCGAGTCAGCGTATGGTTCAAAACTTGGTTCAAGACTTTTTTCAAGTGAATTTGTGAATTCAGATTATTCTGCTTCTCTTTCATTCCCTTGTGACAAAGATACTGTGTTTTTTCCGAACATTTAGCAACGACACTCGAACCAAATCCACGAACGAAATTAACTAATTAACTACAAAAACTATATAAAAGATTGGAAACCTTGTTGAAAAATTAAAAAAAAAAAGTTACGCATCCTCAATGGATGAAATACTAAGGAAAATGGAATGTTTGTTCACAACCTTTATTCTGACTCTCGACTAGCACAATCCGTTGGTGAAAAGGTTGTCTTTTCGCTCACCTGTACCTTATCCTGTCTCCTTGGAGCCCCGACGAGCTCGTACTGGCTCTTCGAGCTCGCCACTCGCCTGCCTTCGCCTGCCTTCGCTCGCTCTCGGCTCTTGCTCGGCGACTGCGACCTCGCCCGATCGCCGGACCTGTTCATAGACAAAACTCACTAGATCTCTAATTTTTAGTTCAGCTACCAAACACTAGAGGTCCTGATGACCCGTGACACGTGACCAGAGCATTACAGACAAACCCAGTGATAAATTTCAGGAGGAGTAAGATGTAATTCAATATACATTTTCAAAGGTGAAATTTTTACAAGGGACAAAAATGACAAATAATTATGAATGAATGTGAGTACTCAGTAAAAGATTTAACACTTGTTTTGAGACGAAAACAATAAATATCAAATAAATTAAATTAAATTGAATTATACGTCCTACATCAGGACAGGAATCGTTAAAATACTAGAAGTACATAAGATAATGAAACTACATAAAATTATAAAAATACAAATATATGATTGGAGAGTGTTGTTGAAATAAAATTTTTGTACAAACATGTGGATTCAGAGAAATCGAAATCGATAAGAATTATAAAAATACATAAAATTATAAGTGTACGTACAAGTACATGACTGGAGATTGCCGTTGGAGTAATAAAATTACAAATGGAGTAATAAAATTACAAACGTGGATTTAGGAAGACAAAGTTTGGAATGACTTATAAACTCTTCATATTCTATATCAGCTACGCTGAAATCAGTGGATAATCTTAGTTTGTGTATACTTTGAATATATTCAAGAAACGATGGCGAGATGTATAATCTTTCTAGGATTGCTGAATGTGTAAGATTTGAGTTGCTGTTTGTAATTTGCTGCAGATCTAATATTTTTCAAATTCTCAGGTAATGAATTATATATTTTGGGAGCAATGTAAGGATATGCTCGTTGACAAAGTGTTTTTGTCATTTGTGGAACAAGGAAGTGATGTCGTTGTCGTGTGTTATAATTATGTGATGGAACCTGTGCTATATGTTTGGTTTGATGATATTTCAAGTTAGCCGCAAAGTAATATAGCTGTCGGACATCGAATATTTTGGTTTCTTTGTAGAGTTCATCAGTTGGATATTTTGGTTCTCTCGAGGTAATGATTCTAAGGAGTCTTCTTTACATAAATAAATTGAATAAATGAATTTAATAAATTTGATTAATTGAAATTTATGAATATATGAATTTTTCGTTTGTTGATAGAACTTTCAACAGGGTATGTTTCAGTGTCGGATTTTTTTGTCGCTGGGAAGTGCTTGGGTCATGATAAAATATGATACAAAAAAAAAGTGGATATAAATTATAAAACTAAAAAATTCAGCTCTTCTGTTCCCCTGCATAATTTTTCATTTGGCGCTTGTCCCTTTTTGCTTTACAGTGGCGATATGTATTAAAGCACTAGGGAAACAAAATTAAAGAAAAAAACGTGGAAAAAGGCAAGATTTAAAAAAAAAATTGCCTGCGGCGCATATTATCCACGAAGTGATCTAGCCTTTTCCGACTATTTTTCCAAAAACGCTTCGGCGTTGTTCATCAATTCCGTTCGGCTTTTGTTCCTGACCTGTTCAACTTCGTCTTCGGTATCCGGAAGTCGGGCGCCGGTCCCTCGGCCGGCGTCTTGGCGAAAGTCACGACCGACCACCGCCTGTTGGGCGGCTTGTCGTCGACGTCGTAGTCGGGCGGCGGCTCGTACGGCCCCGTCGGGCACTGCCCGACCTGGGGGGGCGGCGCGGGGAGGCGTTGGCGCGCCCTGGCGCGCCGCGACGGCAGCCCGTCGGCGCCGGCGTCCGGCCTCGGCGGCGGCACGTAGAACGTGGGGTTCTTCTCGGGCGAGGGCGGGCGGAAGAACTCCTGGACGGAAAGCGCGCGCCGCTTCCTCAGACCTGGAGGCAAAAAGGAATTTGGAGGTCGATGCAGGCCCATCTTTACAAGGAGCGGCCGCTCCAGGTGGCGGAACAAAACGAGTTGAACAAAACTTGTCGTCTCGCTGTTTTTTTTATCCTCTTTCAACGCTTGATTGGTTGGAGCCAATCCACTGGGCAACAACGTAATTTTCGAATTTTCTGACAGCGACAACGTTGTAATGACATTCGAGCAGAGAGTTGTAAACATTCATAAAATGGTCTTACCAACGTGTATTTGGCTCAGCTTAGCCCTCAAGACATCTTGGACGCTGTTTTTCTTATTGGTATTCGGTATGCGCAACGAAGAGGTGGTGTGAGGCGTGCTGATCAGGATGTGCGGAGAAGACGATTCGAGAAGAGTACTTTTCGATGTTTCCGTATTGTGCGAGCTGACGCCTCTGAGCGAAGCGCAGCATTTCCTGAGCCTCTTCCATTTCTGAGAAATACTGCCATTTATATCTGAAACGAAAATATTGATTCCGATTTTATTTTCAACAACACTGATTGGATTCATGATGCAGCTCCGACTCATAAGTCTTGAATCATAAGTTTTATGTCATAGGGAAGATGATCTTAAGCTTTATGAAAACCTAACCTAAATATTTGAAAAATAAATTCCACTGCTAAGCTCTAGAATTTCTAGAAAAATTAAAGGAAGCGGCAACGTTGTAATGACGGAATATAAATCTGTCAAAACCTACATTCAATAGGTAACCAATGAAAATGACGCCAGGGCCTGCCATTCCCCACTGCCTTTTGAGCACGGCTAACTATGTTTTAGTGCGCATCCAATTAAAATTTCTTAAATTATTTGAATACTTAAATTTCGAAAGCGGATGAATGGAATATACATTTTTGAAAACAGAAAAAAAAAGAGCTCTCTATAGATATGAGATAATATACAGAAATTATGTCCAAAATAATTTTGAATTATCGAAATAACACCTGTAATACAAGGGAAAACTCTAGTATCTTGATTTTTTTTCGAAGCCAAATTCGATCGTGCATAATCACTTTTTATGGACTATATGGACAAAAAAAATTGAATATTCCAAACTTCCTCATTCTTGGTATACCTACATCGCCACAAGAGTTCTTCAACAGTATTTTCGTTCAATAATAATCATGGAGGAAGAAAAAGTTAATTCCTCATCGGTTTCACATTGAATACTAATAATAATAATAGGTAACAATATCAGAAATGATTCCAACCATGAATTTTGTTAATTTTTATTCCATATTGATGCAACACATAACACATAATGTATATAAATGTGGCTGTAATTAATTTTGGCATGACTGACTTCATATTTAAAATTCAAAGTGTTGCTCACTGAGCTGTTTTATGTAATAACCGTACAGTTCAGATAATATGGTGAAAATTATCAATCTGAAAACGTAAGAAATAAGGTCAATAACACTCTTATCACCGGTTCCTTCCATTATTCATCACGATTCTTCCAATGAGTGGCTTCATCAGACCACACTCAAACATATTTACCTACCTACTTCAGAAACTCTTTTCTGAACGTGCAGTACCTATATGCTATAAAACCCTGCCACTGCTTCAAGGTCAGAATTATAATGAAATATTCCAGAACTTCATTGAGAATAGAAATCTATAAATAAGGTTACTAAAGTGTTCAAAAATCTTCGAGAGAAGTACCTGATACTAAAGAGTGGAAAGAATTACGATGTAGGCAATATGGAACCTACCTGGAATAAATCAAAAAGGCATAAAATGTCGCAACTGACATAACACCTATGATCAGAAAAAAAACTGTAGGAAACATAAATGAGAGTCAACTAAAACAATTGTAAACCAATATAACTGAATGAAAAGACTTGACCAGGCTTCATGTGTTTTCTTTACTCTTATTTTTTTATATTCTCTAATTTTTCGCGAATTGAATGAATTTAAGTACCATATGCATTTACCTCAATATTTACTTTGCATTTCCTGTCAATTTATTCGTGTATCGTTGTTTTTTTTTGCTTTCAGCAGTCGCTCCAGCTAGACTTCACCATCAGTTTATGAAATCATCCACTGATTTTTCTCTCACGGTAATAGAAAACGTTTATTATGGTTATTATAATTATCAACTTTGTTCAACAGGATCCATATACAGTATATATCACGACGAGCTTACACCACTTTTATATCGAGAATCACTCATATGAGATTTTTTTGCTCACCATATACAAGGTGTTCCGTTTGAAATATCAGCGCTGTGACTACTTTTCGAGAGAGCGTCGTTTTGCATGAAAAACATGATTTTCCAATCAGTGATTCTCGATATAAAGCTGGTGTGGTGAGCCTTGTGTTTATCCCCTAGTTTAGTGAAAATATACGGACTTCTTGTCAGGGATGGCATAAGTCATACACATTCACCTGTAAAATATGCGATAAATGATGATTCATTATTGTATAACAGTGAATCTAACGTAGTACAAGACAAGAACGAGTCAGTCGGAATGGGAGTGACTAGTGGAAGAATGTAGTTGATAATTAATTGTCAAAAAAAAATTTCGATCAGTTTCACATCTCTAATGAGGAATTGAAGACATACACCAGCAAATAAAAACAATATCGGTTTTCTATTCACACCGTGAGAAGCAGCCGAACAGATACAAAAACAGGGATTTGTAAAAAAACTTTTTTTTTAATGAGGGCAAACCATAAATTAACAACCGGAATTTCTGTTTCCTGGAAGATATTGTATGCTAATGAGATTATCATCTAATTGAAGAGTGGTGCTGTACACCATAATATAATGAATAACAAACAATCGCTGGGAAAAAATCACACGACAAAGAGTTTCCACTCTGCATAACATTGCCAGCGTTTTGTGTCCCATACAGTTTATCAGTCGGCAACAAACTCTATATGAAAAAGCTTCATGCAAAGATAACACAAACACAATAAAATCACTTATTAGGGGCAAGGTTCTCCTTGAGAACATCTCTTATATCTTTGCCGAAATTTACTGAATCGAAATTGAATTCAGTGAGCTTTGATATTACCCATTTGGTGGAAGCGTTTTCTTTGGAACTATGTACAGACATATATCTTTGCCAAAACTAAGTAAGCTTTGTCATTACGACTCTACTACCTAGTGTATAAATAAATGATTTTGTCTGTGAAACTTCTTTTGCTGTATACGGGGTCTTGACATACGACAACAATATTTCACCACACAAGAAAAGTCAACAGGAAATCTGATAAAATCGTGTGGAAATACAGAACATACAAGAATGAATCAGAAATTCATAAGAAAGTCTACTGATTGCATGGAAAATATCGAATGATTTTTTTTGTCTTCGATATCTACTTTTTCAATATCAGCGAACAACTACTGAATGACCCCTGTATTGACAAAATGACGATATACCCATATATTTACAGATATTTACCTAGAACGAAGCAATCCTTCACCCATGTCACTGATTATATAAACGTCTATTTATTTGGATTTTTGCCATCCAATTCCAAGACACCCTGTGTATTGGTACAGTATAGGCGGTTATACAGAACATCACCCTATGAAATATTTGAAGCTAGGTACAAAAGAACCAGTCATCAGGGTTTGGTAGACGGTGCAGAAAACGGGACTAGATCATGAGCAATTTAATCTCGACTTTATTTTTTCACAATTGATCAAAATGTCATTATTTCTCTAAATTTCAGATTCATAGGTCAGTTGTCGATATTCATTACTGGAACTGGAAATCCTGATAAAAATATCATCAGATAGAACATACAGGACCTTTAAATATCAAATCATACTTTTTAAAATCGAAGATTCGAAAAACGGTCAAGACTTTTTCTCAATAATCTAAACTGTCGATCGACGTAACATTTCTGTGGGTATACCCGACACGAAAATCCAGTGATTCATTGATGATTCCTTGTAAAATGATTAATGAATTCCCAGACGATCACTATGAGGGCTCGAGTCGTATTCTTTTTTTCTTCCAACGCATTATTCTGCGACCAAATTTGGTCGTGAAAAGAACGCTCTATTATGCTCTCGGTAATTATATTTCAGTGCTATAATAATTTTATATAGGAACACCGATTAATGAACATACGTCGCCCTATGCTCTCTGCTCAGAGGTTCCATTTATATTCCAATTACCAGGGTAATTATCATCATACGGGTTGATTATCGACCATGAATATTTTTCTATCGATGGGTGATTTACCTGAATATGCAACGTATCGGGAACTTTACTCATATCTACTAATTCTGGAACTCGAAGACACTCAAAATTTTCACCCACTTCACCACACTTTTCCAACAACTAACAAATTAGGAGACACGATTTTTCTGTTAATCAAACATTTCTTAAGTCACTACTACTGACATCTGACATGTTCAGCAGCTCAGCATGCTGGCGTTCAAGGTCGCGACTCATTGCACCGAACACACAAAAACTGATATTATTGTTGTCTCCAGTGGCGTCCCTTCGTAGGTATTAATTCTCATCTCGAATACGAATCGCATTCGATAAATAATTATTGTTCTGAAGTTTTGCAGCAGTGGCAAATTAATACGAAACAATATCAATCACTGAAGATGGAAGACGAAGAAAATTATCCAAATTGCTGTCAACACAAATGATATAAAATACTAAAAATTATATCGCCTTGGCGCATCATACGACTGAGAAATTTGCATTAGGTGCGAGTTTCGCACTATACTTTTTCAACTGCTATAATACCTATGTAGTCCAAGGAATTAACAGCAGAAATACCTACAAATTCAGTTGCAGATCTGTCAGTAGGTACCAATTGATGTCCATAGCGACGCAGTTGTTGCTATGGTGACATTGCTGAAGCCTGATCTATCAGGTGGTTTATAAATCATACTTGGAACATCATCTATGGCCTCTTGTGATCGAAAATGTGTCACCGAAATCAACAAATTTTTGTTTGTTTTTTATTATGTATCATCAAATACCTTTTCTTCTGAACTGAGTCAGACAGACTGTTGTCGATCCGGTTTGTGAGATGTTACATTTTGGTACGTTGGGTGTATCGTTATTTTCTACTTGGAAAATGATCCTTGTTTTCCAAAACTATTTTTCTGCTCTACTCCCTAGATAGGAGGGAGCCGAACTCCTCTGCCCTCCCTCTCTTGGTAATGTCTACATTGAATACATTTTTATAGTGGCGCAATAAATATCAGCTATAATCGTTTGTTTTCAATTTCTCAGACACCAGCCTCAGGCATATCACGAGCCATAATAGCACACCTTCTCGTTACAATGCATCGGCTATAGGCATTTAGTTACGTCATGCGCCTCGAAACAACAAAGAAAACAGATCGTTTGACACCGTAATGATAGAATCTTGATCATCTACCTTAATATGCCTGAAGACAATGAATATTTCTTTTGAGATTATCCTATTTTTTTATGCTGCCTCAATCGCATCTCTACCAACCTGTAGCCACTGGTCCTGATGCTGGGCTAGTATCACACGGAATGACCTAGGAGCAAGGTCATGACCTACCTACGTCTTTAACCCACCAAGTGGCACCCCTACATACAGTGTATGTGATTTCGAACAGCAACACCCTCTCAATATGAAATCCGTTGATCGATCTTCAAAAGAAAAAATCTGTGATACTCGACGAGGCTTTCTTCAAGAATGTGGATAAATCTGAAAAGTTCAATTTTCAATGCCTACTATAATTGCCGGGCATATTCGAAATTTCCGAAACGACTACCAGGCATATTTTTTCTAAAAAAATAGGCAGCTCTCGAGTAAAAAATATACAGTTTGCTGGCTGCTTCCTTTGAATGAATTACTAGAGTTCATATTCTCAGAAAAAAATCTGGATCATAATGATAATTTTTTCAACTTTGGACACTGGCTGACCTACAGACTCACCTATAGGAGTACTCATGAGTTCCTACATTGAATGCCCATTTCAACGGTTTAAACTCTTCAGATTTCAATACCGGCTGAATGGAAAAAGCAAATATTCTCAAAATGTTTAAAATTCCAGAGAGTACCACCTGTACTCGTAGAGTAAATGAATCTCAAGGATTTAGAAAATGACTAATCTCTTTTTTTTATATATTCTTGAAATTCGAGAGGTTTGTATGCAATAGCAAAATACTTCTTCTGATATGATTACTTGTTCAGTAATTTTGAGGCGTTCTATCCTTGTATATCAGTGGATAAAAAAGTTTTCAACTTATATTCTCATTGTTCTACCACTTATTTTCAAAGATATCAATGAGACACCCTTTAAATTTATGTACAAGGTGATTCTCAAGTAATTGTTCATAAAAATATAGTAGACTTATGGCATGAAAATTTTATACGTTCCGAGCTGAGTATCAATTTTTTGCAAGCCGCAAATTTGAATTCATCAATAAATATCCATGATATAAGTAATCCAAATATAAACATCATGATATGCCTACAGGTAGTTCAATAAATCTTTGAATTATGGAGGGTTTAACAGGTTTGAACTCAAAACTCACCATAAATATTATTGTTTGTAACTTCCGCACGTTTATTCTTGCATATTGATTCGGCAAATGATACGCATTTATTTATACTATACCATAATCTTCTTCGGTTTATAGTGTCTGGTAACTGTTTTTAATAAGTGTAGACGTGTAAACTACCAACCGACATGCAGAGCCAACAGGACGTTAAATCTGTCATTACTTAAATGTGTAACATGGAAAAGAATCTGTGTCTGGAGACAGAACAGGACGTTAAAACTGCGTTAAACGTCACCGCAGCTAGCTCAGTAGGTCACCGAATGTCTACGAAAAAAAAACTAGGTTCCATTTTAAACCTAATATACCACTCTATAACTAATTGATTCCGCATAGTGGCTATAATTTTGATGGCATCAATTCATAAATCATTATATCCAAAGCCAAACCTGTATAATTCATCGGGAGAAACCATGAAATTATATCATCATAAAAAGTGGAAATATAATTATAGAACCAATATCGCAAAATACGTACTGAACAATCTGCCGGCAATTTAAATAGAGACGAACATTCATTTTTTCTACCAACATATAAGAACTCGTCAGTGATGATGATGGAGTAGAATTTTCTTGAAATTGCTGTGGTAATCTATTGAGCTGAGTCATATATCCACCTCACGGTCCTGATTCGAACCTTTCGCACCAAAAGATGGAATGGATGGAATAATTTTGTGTTCGAGAGTAAGAAAACATCAAAAAACTCACTTCTTGAAGACTTTCAAACCCAAGGGGACTCTATATACTTCACCCATGCATGTACGGTTTTTTTTTTTTTCATGACATATCACAAGGAATCTTTCGCCTATATGCGAATAATGCGAATGCGAATAATCCATCAATTTCAAAATTGTTTTTATCAATTTTACCGTTCCATTCCATCCATTTGTCGATTTTTAAAAGTAAAAATTCAGGAAATCATTAGCGAGGAGTTTTTCAAAAAAATCTGTAGTCACGACTGGCTTGAGTACTCTCATCAAATAGACATTCGATTTCCTATCGAATTTCAATACTGCCTGTAAGTTAATCGATGAAGTATTTTTTTGAAATTTTTGGAAAATTCAAGGTGTCAACGATTACCATCGCAAATATTACAGAGAGAAACATTTTTTTCAAATATTCCATAATTTTTTTTGAAACATCCACTACACAAAGATAAGTAGGAATTTTAATATAATTTATTGTTTTTTCAACAACGTCTATCAAATCTTCACCTATTTCCTCGACTTCCTATTAGGTATCTGATATTCCTAATAAGTTTTATAAGCAGTCCTGTAATAATTTCTGCAGTTATTTTGATGCATAGTTTTTCTAATATGAAATCAATCATGAAAAGAGTCTCAATCCATTGGTGACTCAAAATTCCTAGGAAAAAATTGGTGACATTTCTAGAATTTTCACTTCCAACAATGTTTACAGTAGGACTTGGTTTATAAAGAGAAAAAATCACATTTTGCCCTGAATTACAGAATTTCCAACACTGCAATCAAAAAAAAAATTATCGAAATTGATGAATACATAAAGATTTAAGGAAGATGTCCTGCCTACACTGTATTTAGGATTAGAAAACATCCTGTACCTACTTATAAGCTAGCCTAAATTCTCAAGGTTAATAGGTATCGACGTATAACCCATAACTATCTCATTAAATAGATGATGTAGGTCCATGGGAAACTTGATAAAGTGACTGGAAAACAAAACATGCCAATCCAGATAGGCAGGTAATGTAATTACTGCATTTCAGTGACAAGAGAACAGCTAACGCTTGCTTCGGGTTTTGCTAAAATTAAGTGCCAGCTTCCCTTCTCAATTAGTCCAAAAATAGAATAGACTGACATACCTGTATTAATGTTACTTCTTGACTTCATCTTCTTGCGTTGCAGGACCGAAAAACAGCTGATGAGCGCGCATCAGCGATTCACAAGAAATGAATGCCATATCGCTGAATAAATATTATATGAAAATCTTCACTAAATTAACACGAAATTAAATTCCAAGGTAGTAGACACCCTCGCAACGACTCCTCTGCATAACAATACAACGTTTTGAAACGATATATTAAATAATGTAATCGTTGCTGAATCACGAAGTTTTACCTAATATCCTCTGCAATGAACACAATCACAACTTTTTCAAAACTGTCAGTGAAAAGAAAACTTCGACAAACGTCACAATTCGTTTATCGTATCTCCGTAAGAAAAGAAGTGTAGCATGATTACTCACGCCCCCAGGTATGGAACTATTAAATTTTTAATTGTCAAACACGGAGCCGCCAAAATTTGAATAGTAAACAAACCAATCGTACAATACCGGGGACAATAAACCTCTGGATGAAGAGGGAAGAAACGAACTTCGACTTACCAATATCGGAAAAATCATTAAACAGTGCCTTGGAACACATAAATAAAACCACTACAACAACATTCACGAGTATTAGACGATACGAAATACACAGGAAAGACTCAACGATACGCCTGTTGAGCGTAAACAGTAAATCAGGGCCGTACCGTGAAAATCGCGCGTCCGTAACGGTGTGCCGCAACGTTATCGCAGGGTAGGCCGAATGCGAGCATCAAGCGTGGGCAAGTGAGGACTGAGGAGTCGAGACTTCAGGACGTGACATTGGTTCGGGATATACCGATGCACTGACACCGACTGTTCACGTTGGCTCTCTTCACTCTAGACGAGCCTCGGCGCGCTTCTGGTCAAGATAACACCGATTCAACCACCGCACTTTTCCAATCGTGATATCGATTATGGTTTTTGCCAAAACGGCGGTGCACTTCACGAACTCGATGAAAATTAACGCGGATTACAGGTATAACGAAAGCGTTGATGAACGTTGTATCCAGGGCCGTAGCCAGGGGGAGGGGTCAGAAAGGGCGGACCATGCCTATAGGAAACGTCGCCCTTCCTGCAGCAAGTTTCGATAATTATCAATCCTTCCAAAACCTTGTTTACTTCCTAATTATTATCATGGATACAGGGTGTCCCGTTGCGGATTTTGGTAATTTTTATATTCTCTTCATAACTTCTTCATTCTCGTTTTATTGAAGAATTAAAATCAACGATAAACTATCATCTGAACGAGAATAAACAAGTATGATCTGCGTTTGGAAAATACAAGTTGTTGCCGGTATATCAAAGTCTAGGAGAGTTGGTATAAATTCAATTCGAAACCTTCATGAAAAACTGCTATAAGAATGTGGAAATCCTAAGCGAATATTTCTATAAATAAATAAGTTAGTCAGCAAAAAAGAAAACGCCCTTATACTGATATGAATAATGAAAAAAAATCATCAGCGTGCATTTGAACAGCACCACTTTTTTGTATTAACTGATTACATTTTTGAGCATGAAATTTTCTTATAGCAGTACTATCCGACTTTTTTGCAAAAAATGATTTCCTCAACTTCATGTTGGGAAAGTGTTTAAACACATACAGTTAGGACGAATATATTTGTTATTTTCCTTCTATACTACAGAGTTTTTGAGAAAAAACTGAAACAACCTATAACACGTCGATTTTATGTTTTGAAAGGGCTATCAGGGTATTGTCAACAGGCTAAGGATGTATTGAGAATTTTGAAACTGTCCTTTCAATGATTGTGACATAGAAAAATGTTTTGACGAGTCGACTCGACTCTCCTGTCATTTGTAACGCAACCCTCAATACCTACGTAGCCTTCCGACATAACCCAAACAAAACCTGGTAATAAAAAACCCTCATGAACTATTTAATGAGATACAGGGGTTTCCATTTGAAAATTGTCAAGTTTGATATTTTTTTATATATATATATATATATATATATATATATTTAGGAGGAGGGTAGTCGGGACTGACTAGTTAAGGTAAAAAATGTCAAATTCAGAAAACTAGATGGTTTTCTTCGTGAGGGTGCAGTCAAAGTTTATTAACAAAGAGTCCACTTATTCAATGCCAAAAACTTTGACTGCACCCTCACGAAGAAAACCTTCATCTAGTTTTGTAAATTTTAGATTTTATATATATATATATATATATATAATATTTCTGATGAAACTGAAAAAAAAACAAAATGAACGTTTCGAGCTCTGTATATATGATACGGGCAGAAAGAGTACTAGATATTTTTTTTTTATTTTTCACTATACAACTTTGCAAAAATCTATCAAGAAGGTCGTAAAATACATACCTTCAGACATAGTACCAAAATTCGCTAATTTTGATAAAATTCCTCCACAAAGTCCTATGACGCGTAACTTGTTCACTAGTCCACTTCCAAAGTTGGGATGAACCACTGAAAAGTCTATCTTCCTTGAACCCTCGAAAGTCAGAGCCCTAATTTATTGTTTTCATTTTCTCATAAAATGTTGACCAACAAATATTGATCATCGTGTATATGACGATTGCAGACAAGGCAATTGCCGACAAAATAATCTTAGGATGACTCTATAACAAATATGAACCCCTCTCGAGTGTACAAAGCCTCTTATTTGGCAGGTAAGTTTTATTATTTCCCAGAAGATCCTAATATTATTTGGAGAAAATGAGCTGCCTAAAAATCCAATCTTTTTATGTTTGAATTGTCAAGAATGTCACGGCTGTTTCATCGAAATTGTGGCCATAAGAAATTCAAAGCGAGTAGATGGGCAATCATCCGGAAGGAAGTAGTTAGGTGTAAAATATCCATAAGCTGCCTAGAATAATGATCAGTTTCACAGATAGTCGTCAATACCCCCATTTCTATAGTTTGATGGAAAATGTTGACTAAATTTGTAACGATGCAGGTATACAGTGTGTGGGAATGTTTTTCTAGGCTATACTTCGCAGACGATTTGATAAAAATGAATTCGCTCTCGTTGTCAAGAGAATGTATGTCAATATATTCCGCGATAGCTCAAACGATAAACAAATGTATAGATAGGAGCTCATTATAAAATGTTTCGAAATACCAGTATAATTATTTATTACTGTTACCAAAGATAATATGGTCTATATTATCATTGACAGCTTTTACATATCAAACTTGAACTCACCTCGAAGAACGCTGTATTGTGAGGCATGTCAGTAAACTGCTCTGCTCCCATCCGTCACTGAGTTGCGAATAGACCTTGAGGCACTCTCTCATAGATGTCGCTGGGCTTTGAAAACCTGAAAATATTGCTGAATTGTACAGGCTGCTACAAATGCATGGACATCTTGGAAACCGTCAGAGATACAACGAAGTTCAAATGGAGGCGTAGTTGCGTATTCAGAACACAGAAATATAATGAATTTGTTTATTATATTTCTATGATTCAGAAGCACAACAAAACACCCGGCAAGAAGGCCAAAGAATTCCAACGTTTTTCTCAAATTGAATGATCTTTCTGATCCAAAATCGGAGATGAGAGAGTTTCGAACTTCGACTTGATGGACATGCTAGGATTTGAATATCAACAAATTTGCCAGCTAGCTCTCAGCTATCGAAGACCGCGGCACTATTTGGGCACCCTGTATAATCAAAAATTACTAGTTCATTCATGAAAAAATTGAGAATATGTCGGTGAGAATATCTCGGAAGTGGAAAGAGATATCATTATTTTCTATCGCTCCAAAATGTTGACGCAGTTTCCAATAATGGCTCCACGTCAGCGGGCCACCCAGTAGATATATGCAATATTTCAATTCTAAACGAAAATAAGCCTCAAAAAATAGAAGTAATGGGTATGGTTTCTATGAGATAGGGAATAGAAAAAATCAATCTGTTAGACTTTTTATTTTTTGTTACGAAAATATAAAACAATTTTTACAACGTATCATTAACATAATCACAAACATACACTCGTGTGTGCTAATGTCGTACAAAAAAAATAAATATCTATCTGACAACAAAATCATAATTATGATCAGTATTTTTTCGAAGACGCAACCAGAAATTCACACCAAAGAAAATAGTAATTCTGTATGAAAAATATGTTTGCCCAAGGTACAACGTAGAACAATTTCGATTCCTATCGAAAACAACCAAACGCACCTGGAGTAGGCAACCTCCAAAAATTAGGTGATAAAAAGTTATCTGATTCTGACTAGTTTGTTAGCAAACAAGATTATTAATAACCAATAATTGTTGCAATAGGATGGCTGAAGAATGAGAAACAATTTCGATCGTTCGAATGAACTTATTTTCGGCTTGGTTTGATAATTTCCATCCATAAATTATCACTTCGTCATGAAAAAAAAAGGTACTTTCCCAAAATTACGTTAAAAAAACGTTAAGAAATGCAGGGTTGGTAAAAGGGGGCAAAGTAGCTAATTTTTGTTTTTTTTTTGTAACCTTCTTAATTTTGTTGTAGCAACGTTCTGTACACTATCCGAACATATGCATGAAAATGATATACAGAGTGTCGTAAAATTTGAGTCGCCCTTAACTTTGTATTTTGAAATGATGACCTGGAGTTTCAATAGTATTTCTCGAAATATCAATCATCAGATTATCCATTCATTTGAAAATGAAAAAGTTGAGGTGGCCTAGATCGTACGATACTCTGTATATTTCCATTAAAATTATCGGATAGCCTATAGAAAGTTGCCACATCAAAGTGCCAAAAGTTTAAGAAAAACTCCGCTAACTAATAAGATAGACGAAATAAGAATTTGGAAAATACTTTTGAGAACAGTTTAGTGGGTGATTAAATTCTCATGTTAGATCAAAATAAGAGTGAGCATTGATAAACGAATTAACAAAAGATATATTTCAGTCGAAGCAAGTACTCAAAACAAAATTAAAGCTTCATTATAACCCTTACAACTAAATCACAATTATTATTATCGAATTAAATCGGTTTTCGGATTTTTATTGCACTCACACCAAGGCAGTATCCAATCCAAAGCTTTCTTCCTGTCTCATCACGATTATAAAGAGCTGGAAAAAAGTTTGTAGCTTTGGCGAGGCGCCAACTCCATTACAACTTCACCATATTTTATGGTTTTAAAGAATTTGACAGCCTCGTGATGGGAGAACCCGCGAAAGGTGGTGCCATTTATCGAAATGATTTCATCACCTGAAAAAACAATACAAAGTCAGATTCGCTTCCTCATGAAATGGGGCAGGATAGCATATAGAATGATTATCTGGTTCTGTCAGAAAAAAAGATTTCCCTCAATGGACGAGAACATTTTTCTGAAATAAATTCTGAAATCAATGTTTCATTCCATACAACGCACTGTTCAATGACTTATACTATATAGAAAATTTAACTGAAGCAAGAAGATTCATAATCAGCCTCAAAAAATATTCGCACGGAACACAATATTCAGATGGAATCATCAGAATGGGCATATGCTGATATTTTCGAAAATATTCAAAGAAGATAATTTTTATCTGTTCGGACAAAATGATGTATGGCAGTGAAAATAGTTCTCTCTAAGAAATGATCTATATTGTTGTGAAGATCATTTCGATGTAATAAGTTTTATTCCTTTCTACAAACTCCTTTATGTATATATGACTTTGCAGTGTTGCTGTGTTTACAAAAACGTTTGTATCATTGTGAAATTTCGAATTGTGGCGTTAATCATTCATATTTATAGCAAAATGAAAAGAAATATTCAATTATTAATTTGTCCATAATATGAAATAGCAGTCATTGGATATTGTCCATTTCGAACTCGTGCAAATTTTCTATTGGGATGGTTTGGCACTGGGTTTGGCAGCGTTGACAAGAGTCATCCTCATTAGTATCTGAGAAAATTGGGATGTGTCAAATAGTCCGGATGATTACGCCACCAGTTTAATTGGGTTTGTTGGATATTGTTATAACTTGAGGTCGAAAATGAAGCATGTACATTGCAAAGTTGGTTTCAGTTGGAAATTCGACAGGTGTGCACGACTCCCTCCTCACCTTCTTTGAGTATCCCAGAGTCGGCTGCTTGCCCCTGTTCGTAAACAGTCTTGACATAGATCCCCATCGGACCCCTCGGCGAGTCCTTGCCGCCGACTATAGAGAACCCCAACGCCTTGTGTCCAGGTCCTTTATGGAGCAAAACGGTCTTGTGCTGACGATTCTCCCTGCCAGATCTACCGCTCCCGATCGCCACCGCTTGACTCTGCTTCCTGGGCTGCAGATTCGACACCGAGAACTTCCTCATGCCGGTCACCGGGCTGGTGACCGCCACCGAATCCGCGGGCTTCTTGAACAAGTCCTCGTCCGCTTCGCGCGGCTTCTCGCTGAAGGTAACCTTACTCTCCAGGTCGTCGTCTTTGCCGGCCAAAATGTCGGACAAGCCGACGTACTTGGCCCGGTCAGGTCTCAGAGCGCTGGTCGACAGACTGTGTTTCCTCGTGTCATCCCCTTTGGGAACGGAAGCATCTCGCTTCGGCGACCACAGGGTGGCCGTTTCCCGCAGAATCGAGTTCTTCCGTTTGACGGTCGGCTTGGATGCTGTCCCGGCGGGAACGCGTGCTATGACTATCTCCAGTTCGCCGTTTCTCGGCTGCAAACAATCTTTAGCTGTCGCTAATGGACAACCTTTTATCCTTACACCATTGAGTCTGACGACTTCGTCGCCCATCCTGAGGATTCCGTTCCTGGAAAAATGGTAATCTTCAGGGACTGCGTACCAAGGCGTATGACCCACAACCCATAGTTTTCCTAAATTTACTGTTTACAGCTCGAATTTAGCGCTAATTTCGTGTGAAAACTCAGAATTTCATGCTATAATTTCAAATCGGAGCTGAATTCATGTAACAATTGAAATGAACATAGTTTCCTTTTACAACTCGAAACTAGTGCTGATTCCTTGAAGCAACTCGAAATCAGTGCTAATTTGATGTTACCCACTCGAGATCTGTGCCGATTTCGTTTGGTTTCACAACTCGAAATTTGTGCTAATTTCATGTCATAGTTCGAAATCAAAGCTAATTTCGTGTTACAATTCGAAACTAGCGTGAACCAAACCGAAACGAGTGTTGAAACTCGAAATCATGGCTAATTTCGTGTCACAACTCGATGGAATGCAATGAATCAATGTGTGACCGTCACAATACCATGAAGAATGTTGGAAGAAAAGGTAGAAGAATTCTGCAGACACTTACCTTCTAGCAACAGAATTAGGCAGGATGTCAGTGATAGAATAACTGACTGCCAGCTCACGTCCGTAGTTGGGTCCGATGGTGATCCCCAACACGTCGTTGCGCCCAACCTTGAGCCTCACACACTTATATTCCTTCTCCACAACATGCGACTTGAACGTGCCGCTTTCCTGTTTCCCGCTTTTCAACGACAACTTCTCGCAATAGTTCTGGCTCAAATCCTCCACGGACATCCTCAGTGCATCGGCGTCTCTCTTGGTGGGGGACCTCTTCAGCTTGATGGACTTCCTTCGAGCCAGGGAATCGGCGTCCACCTCGCTGCGAGGCCTCGTCCGCTTCTTGGAGGGCAGCCGGAAGAAATCCTCGGCTGGAGTCATGGTGACGTCGTGGTCGTCGTCTTCGGTGTCGCTCGCCGCCGGATCCAGAGGTCGGACTGGCTCGTTGGAAGCGTAGCTCAGCTGCGATTTGACGGACCCGACCGGCGAATCGATGCTGGCCGCCTTGGTGGAGTCGCTGCCATACCCGCTTTCGTCGGACTTGAACTTGTTGGACAGCTTCGGAGAGCCCCCGGTCCGCCTGTTGGGCAGGATGAAGTTGATGAGGCTGGATAAGCTGTCGGTCGATGAGTTCTTCGGGTGGTGTTTGGAGTCGGTCTCGTCGTCGGACTTGCTGGACGTTCGCGAGAACAGGGATCGGAATTTCGATATCGATTTCTTTTCTTCCGGCAACTTGTCCAGCCTCGACTGGGTTCTGCAAGGGTCCGCCGACTCGTCGCTGAAGATCTTGCTGAGTTCTTCGGTGTTCGGTTTCATCAGCAGTAGATAATCGTTGAGCTGCTGCTGGGTGAGTTCCAGATTGTCGGACATGCACCTCGCGCTTCTCTTGCTGTTCGTTGTTCTCTCCGACCTGTCGTTCACGTTTCTGTACATGTCGTAGATTTTTCTCAGGTCCGACTGGGAGATTTTCGTTGGGGTATTTTCTGTCTCGTCTTTCGACGAGGACGGCCCCGAGTTTTTCGAGTCATTATGCTTTTTCAGAGGCGTCCAGTTTTTCTTCTTGTTGTGTGGCGCTGTTAGTTTTTCCGAAGAATCGCCGCGTTTTATTTTGTCCCAGGTCTTGCCCCAAGACGATCGATCTAAAATAAGTTGTATATATAGATGGTAGAACGATACACGCTTTAGAACACAAAAAAGACAGGTGCTCAAGAACTGGCAATAAATCAGCTGAGTTCGACTGAGCTCGAGTTATTCCATAGAATGAAGTTGATATTAATAGATGGGGTGAAAATATCACCAGTACTTCTCATAACTTTCGTCCTTAAATTCTTCGTTACTGAGTTACGGGCGAATTGACAAAATGAAAAATGTTTTTCTTCGACGGCTGTTCAAGTGAATATTGACAACCAACCAACCTTTGGTGATTGACGGAATAAATGAATTCCTTCGATGAGGTTTCATGCATGAATCAGTTGTTCTGCTACAAATACAGGAAAAGGACTGCTCCCGATGGTCGAATAGGAATGCATTTTTATCAAAAAAAGTGTTGATCCTCTTAATTTATGGCTTTTGAATTGTTCCATGTACCTCGTAGGACCCTTATTCTACATCTGTACTCTAGCTATCTGATCAAGAATGTGATTTATTCATGTACGTCAAGCTACTCACGAATTTCATCGAATCATAAACCACAAGTCGATGAGTCAAATGTATATTATGCTTGGCAAAACAATCATCGGTGATAACTTATCACACAATTATATCATACATGTACAAGAATGGCAATTATTGATAAGCTCTCCTTATCAGCTCCATATCTTGTACAGCGTGCCTTTATTTAGAAAATCTGCCAAACCGTCACAATGTTGGAGCTGATGAAGTCCCTACGAAATATTTTTGTAACCTTCATAATTCTGACAAAGTATCTACTCAGAATTTTGTCATAGTATCACACATGGTATCAAGCCAGAATTTTGAAACTTCAAAAAATATTATTCTCATCGGCATTTCAGCTGCGCCAAGTGAGCAAATACTGATATCGTTCTTATATACAAGCATATATACAGGGTGTTCCGTTGATCATGTTACAAACTTCTAGGGTAGATAAAACACACGAAAATAAGAAAAAAAGTTCATGTGAACATGGGTCCGGAAACGCTTCTTCAGGGAACTAGGGCCCTTCGAAGATGACCTTCAAAAACTACTTTTCGTTTTATAGCTTCGGTACTACTGTAGCTATCGCAACCAATTTTGAAATCTATTTCGTATGTTCATCATTTTGAGCCTTACGGATATTGTCACCTTTAACCAGGGGCGTACAAACCAGGGGGGTATTTGGGTAAATTTGACCCTACTCCTCTTAGGCTTTAATTTCTTACCATTTTTATATCTGATTATGATTCTCCAATGCCTTTTACATAAAAAAGGTACTCTTGTAAAAATCGCTATCTCTCACCGTTTCCTCCGAAAATGGCTAAATCCAATCAATAATAAATTATTGGTCTCAAACCAATTATTACGTTGAAATATGAAAATGAGGTTCAGTACAGAGAGTGAGCATTATTAGTTAGTCAAATCTTCTTCTTTAATGAAAATAAATTAGATTAGAGAAATTTATTGCCTTTTCGAAATTGGGGGTATAAAAAGTAAAAGGGAACGTATACAAAATATTTAAAAAAAAAAACAATTAAACCTACACAAGCAAAACTAATAATAAATTTGCAATAAATCATTCACGAGCACCAATGAAAAACTTGAAGTTTTGAAGTTTCAAAAGTACAAAATAAACAAGTAACACAAACAGGTTTAACGAGTGAGTCAAGGATAAGGCAGAGTGAATTTTTGTCTTGAAGATGAATTTACTAACGCTGTCGTTGACTGACCCTGTACGTACCAAAATAAATTCAAGTATTCAAGTATTCAAGTCCATGATTCACTGGCGACACAATATTTTATTGACAGATTTTTGACAACTATCTGTACTGAACCTCATTTTCATATTTCAACGTAATAATTGGTTTAAGACCAATAATTTATTATTGATTGGATTTAGCCATTTTCGGAGGAAACGGTGACAGATAGCGATTTTTACAAGAGTACCTTTTTTATGTGATAGGCATTGGAGAATCATAATCAGATATGAAAATGGTAAGAAATTGAAGCCTAAGAGGAGTAGGGTCAAATTTGCCCAAATACCCCCCTGGTTTGTACGCCCCTGGTTAAAGGTGACAAAATCCGGAAGGCTCAAATTGATGAACCTACGAACTAGATTTCATATCCCAAAATTGGTTGCGATAGCTGCAGTAGTACCGAAGCTATAAAACGAAAAGTAGTTTTTGGAGGTCATCTTCGAAGGGCCCTAGCTCCCTGAAGAAGCGTTTCCGGACCCATATTCACATGAACTTTTTTTCTTATTTTCGTGTGTTTCATCTACCCTAGAAGTTTGTAACATGATCACCGGAACACCCTGTATATTTTTATCAATATTACACATGATATTTTTTCTGTCGAAAAAAAAGCCTTCGCTACGCCTCTATTCATTTTGATAAAATGTCGACGATAAAATATATATCTTACTTGGTTTTGTGGTTTCCGTGAAATTTTCGGTGCTGGCTACGCGTGAAGGAGGGCCCCCCTCAGTTTCGGAATGCTTATTGGTTAGGCTATCCAATATCTGAGGGTTCGGATCGGAGCTTCGTCGTTTGAACAGTCTCATAGCGTTATCTGAAACAGGAAAAACAAACAATGAGGAACCATCAACACCAGCAAACGAGAACTACAACACGGAATGTATTCCAATAATTTCACTGAGATCACGATCACTCGAACCATCAACAAACTTCGTAATCAATCACAAAATAAATACCAGCAATTGTTGATCCATCATTACCATCCAAATAAATATATTCGAACCACTGAACCAATTGAACTGTATGTATAATTACTAGACCACGCGCTTATACCTCGGTATGTATGAGACACTCTGAGACCGAGGCTGACCCATAGCTGTCTACAGTCGCATTATGTATGAAATCAGCGGATTTTTCAACAATCATATCTGTTTATTCTCATTAAGGTTCACTCCGAAGCCTACGTGTGGAAATTTGCGTATGTAAAAAGCTGTATGCGGCAGCCATTCTTCGAATAACGCAAAAATAACCTGACTCCCGCTTCCCACTATACCTGCCTACGTTACCCGCAGAAGAAATAGGTAAATGATGTATGACAACCGTTTAACATCAACATCGATGACGTCGAACTGGTGACTGCGATTTTTCATTTGGTCCATATACTGCACAAAAAAGTCACGACGACGATGACGAACTTGTCTTAGGAATCATCTTGAGAAAGAGTTGAAAAATCGTCTCGAAATGGAGTCCTAATTGTTCAGTAATATAACTTGAATTATCATCAGAAAAAAATCTTTCATCCTGTGTAAGTCTAATTTTATCATATTATTCTAGCTGTCCTTGAAGTTGATGAAATATCACACCTGATACCAAAAATCGCACGTGAATCGATGAAATCCATCAAAAAATACAGGTTATCGGGGAGAGTCAGATTATGAGTGCTCAAAGTGTGTTGAGAACTAACATCTAAAATGTTTTTTCATCACTTGGATCTGAAGATATAATTTTGCAGCGATCTACCGCAGTTCAGATTATTTCTGTTGTAAAATAATGAAAAAGCATAGTATATAACTCGCATGTATAACTGCAAACTTTATACTCGTAGGCAAATATACTATTTTGGGCAGAATCATATCAAATTTGAGGATCAAAAATTGTTGCTCACATACCTCATACAGGTAGGAGATACCTATAAGTTGCGAAAGAACATTAATCAGAACTTTTTTGTTCCAATGCTCATTGATCATTGATATCATAATGGTTGATCATAAATATTGATACTAATACGAAAATTATCATAAGGATATTATAAATATCGACGGTGATATCGATTATTGTGTCAATTGTATCAATTAAATGTGTTGGCTGGAGGCTGAGAAATACGCGACAAGTGAATTGTTATTACATTTTGATATTTATAGCATATTTATGCAAAAACTAGATCGACAACAAAGCCAGTATTGAATTATTATAATCTATCATTAGGTAGGTTGAATTGTATGAGAGACACTGAATACGAATATATTTTTGTATTACTAGCGAATGACATATATGTTATCATACAATATATACATAATACATACAAATGTTACAATATAACCTCTTTTTATATTCATTCATTCCAACAATCAAGTCGAAAAAGGAGGGAAATTTCAATTTGAGAATCATGCATATTATGATACAAGTTTTATAAGAGACAATATGTCTTATAAAACGTTTGTGTTATTATTATTCGATTTATATATGAACAATTCATGCCATATTTGAAAAAAAAGTCTAAACTTCATATTATCGTGGACGTTTGAAAGTGTCATTTTGTAGGTCATAGAAGTGCCAACGATAATGTTGAATTATTTTCGCTTTTTGTGTCTGAATAAAGCCAATACAAAAAAAAAATGATGAAGGAATAATTACTAACAGGAATATTCACCTATTCATTGAAAACCAGAAACAATTCTAATTCTGGGAAAATTGATTGAACGAAGAATCACAATAAGGAAATCAAAATATCACGTGTCCTAGCAACGAGGCCATCTATTTTAGAAACACCCTGTAGGCGTAAAATAGAATATTATCTCCCGGAGATACCTAAATCGGTCGAGGAACAACGCCCTGTGTTAATTCCGAACAGAGAAACGTACAGCAAAGGTGCTCTCTGCCCTCTCAAATGCCATTACCCATGATTACCTTTCTCGTTGCAGGAACGGCATTAAGATCAACGTGTCTTGCGATATTCAATGAAAATGATATGCACCCCAAGGTCGTCCGTTCCAATCAGTGCCGCATTGGTGTGGAAAACGCGTGGTACGGAGGCAAATTAGAATTGAATCGTTCTCAAAAACCAATTAAATAATAATGGAAAAAAGCTATTGTGACCAGCCGATTATATGGATACCTACAGATTAGATCTAGTCTTTGTCGACAGACGTCCACGCATCTTTTTTCTCGTCTATTTGAAGTTGCACGTGGTCTATCCGATACCTTCACCAGGTTTTCAGGTGATGGTATATAATTTCTGTTTCACGAATATTTAATTTTGTGAAACCGTCAAGAAAGCACATCAACGCTGCTTATTCTTTTGAATTTTTACCAAAAATATTTTCCCCCATATGGAATCCCTTTCCAGTCTAAATACAATGGTATATCATAATTATCATCTAAATTAATATATTTGCACCGAATACAAAATATAAACTATTACTCGAGTTATTACTGATACGATCTCATTTGAAACAATTCAAGAAGAAAACTGCAGCAGATGTATTGAAGAGTATCTCATTTGTGAATATAGAAAAATTTAAATTGACAACACCATTATTTATCGCGTGAAAGTACTTTTTTGTCCTGAAAATAAGCATCAATTTGAAGGAACGTCGTCATTCATTGACGAATGAATGAAAATCTTTTTGGGATATCATCAGAAAGATACGAAGCCCTGGAAGAACATCCAGATTAAAAAAAAATCATTTTTGTTAATTCCACTGGAATTTTAAGTCACAATTCCGACTTCCATTTCGGTAGTCCAAAATTTCGAACTTTCGTAAAATTATGAGTTATTAGTCGGAATTTTGATGTGAAATTCAGAGTTATTTGGGATGTAAAAATTTCTAGAGCATTATTTGAAAAAAAATGTTCAATTTTATTTTGGATGCCCCTTCCATGGCTTCATCGTAAGAAGACATATTGTTGCCATTCATTTTTCAAGTTTTCCTCAATAATATAGATATTGCTTGTTGATGAACTGTGGGACATCCTGTTTATTGATAAACATTCCATCCCTCACCTAAATATACTTCATTTTCTCCACCTTTGATATTTCGTGACTGCATCGCATTCATTAAATGTCAATTTTTGAAGCATTAGAAGTAAGATCTCTGAGGTGAAAGTTAGCAAAATATCTTGGAAATGAAAGAATCATCAATGCTACTTCAAATTCTCTAGTGTACGTTGATTGAACCTTATGATGGCAACATGATGAAAATGAAATAATTGTATAGTAAGTATTTAAGTTATTGACAGAAAATATACCAATAAAAGTATTATGAATACATGAAATCAATTACTTATAGTCATTATCACACAATACAGATAACTATTAGCGTTGTTTTTTTCGAGTCGCCCTGTATTGGAACAATTTTGACCTCATCTTGGATTTGCACAAAGTTTTGTAATACTTAACGGAATATCGAACGACTACCTTCCCACACAATAACATATATGTTTTGTGGCTGTTTTTGATATGTTTTCGCGGAAGATTAACATCAAATGCAATATTATTACACATTTCCTGGTAATCATTTGAAAGCGTCACACAGCAAGTATATATACTCTATCCTATTTAGGTAGATTATAGGTATGTACACATTGGAGTTCTACTTAGTTTCATTGTGTATTTAATTTATGGTTTCATCGCGTTGGGTACCCATATAGGTATACTGTCATGAAAAATAACAATGAAAAAAACTTTTATGGCCCATACATGAATGATCGAAAATATATAGGTATGAAAGAGCCACCCTATATATTATTTCAGATACTCAACTAGAGGGATTGAAATTATATTCGAATACTCGCGCGGTATACATTAAAAAATTTCAATTTGAACATCAAAAAATATTAGATACGATCACGACCAAATTCAGAATAGTTACCTACATACGAGAGAAAATGTCAGTTTGAGAAATATGTTAGTTCGAGAAATGTGCCCTCACAAGTTTTACTGTTTATATTTGATGAAGCTATAAAAAACTATCAACTAACCTGTCCTATTGAAGAACAGCCATCAATCACAAAGATTTATTGCGAAACTAAGACCGGTTCAACTCACGTGTGCACTTAAATCATGAAAACACTAGGTACAAGTACCTACTATAGTAGGTAGCAAGAAAATTATGTTGAATAGGAAGAAGCGAATGTGTGAATGTTAGCTGTTTTGCCCCGCCATTCATATTTTTCGACGTTTTCTTCGGCTAGATTCATGAATGACGAGTCGGATGATAAGAATACTCGAATGATTCAAAGAGGAAATGTGTTGCGGTTTTTTCTTCATCTGATACACAACTCATATAAAATATGTATATCAGTCAACTCCTACACAACATACGACGTTCATTTAGGTGTAGTAAATAGTACTGACATCTTAAAACTTATCAATAACAGCCATTCAGAACCATATTTCCTGAAATAGATTGAAAACTCACCTGATAACAACAAATAAGAACGTATTCGAAACGTATATTCGAAAAAAACAATTCAAAAAAGTTATTGACAGAAAGAGAGGAGGAGTCACATCGGAGAGGATAGCTAACATATTTCGGTGGATAAATTGCACGAGTAGGTAGTGTATCAACCACCATTCAAAATTTTTGTACTGTATGTACTTAGGTATGCACCTCTGATACTGCATTATTTAGATATCCTTTCATACCAAATCCTTTATAGAAAAGTATTTTGACAGTCAAGAAATTTGAGAGGCGTTAAAAAGCGTAGTGAAGATGATTTCTAAAGGAAAACATCCGATTTCATGGAGACGTAATGCGCTGAACCACGATATATTTACGAATATTAAAAATAAGTATACTATTATGGCAGAGAGCAAAGACCGCTATTCTCGGGTAATTTGTTCCTCCGGAGTCAGAGATCGAAAATGATAATAATACTGAACCACTAAACATTTTTATTTGGCATCCTATGTCATATGCCCCTGAAAGCTCGACAACACAGATCTCACGTTTTCGATCATGACGTCAAAATGATAGTAGAACTCATGTGAATATAGCTGATAAGATTTCCGAAGTCGGAAATGTAGGCTAATCCTTTTACCAGCTATTTTCACACAAATAATGATAGAATGCACAGGTCCATAGAATTCTTATCAAACTTCAAAGTCAAACAAAAAATGAAAAATACAGACCACGGCATTCGCCATATTGGTGGTTCAATTAGAGGTTTTCTGTTCAAATTATACTGAAAGATCGTATTAATTACTTGAATTTTGCCTAACAGTTTGAGTATATCGACTTCGTGGTTTCTTACACCTGGTTCAAACGCCAAGCTCCTATTTGAGAGGATGAAAAACATAACCAAAAATCATAATTGAAAACAATTACTTCTACCAAGAATATTATGAGTCCTCTAATTAGTAATGTTCTGAAATGTACTTAGTGATATAATGTATTCCATAACTTAATTTATTGAATAAGTACAAGTGGCAGTCATGCAAAACTTTCTTTAACTACAAATAATAATCAAAATATAGTGAAGAGAGATGGCTGGGACCTTTGATCATGAGGACAGGGATTGGTAAGTCTTCATGCTCAAATCTTAATCTTCATTGATACAAATGTGATTTCAGCTGGTATTTTGGAGCTGTTGGTAGAAATGAAGCGACTGATTTACTTATGGCAGAGCGTGAAGGAGGTGTTTTCCTTGTAAGAGACAGTAAAACTTGTACTGGAGACTTTGTGTTATGTGTTAAGTAAGTCAGTATAATGTTATCATTGAATAATTACCATAGCCTGAACATTTTCAGGGAAGATAGTAAAGTTAGTCACTATATAATAAATAAAACACAACACCAAGATCAAGCAAGATACAAAATTGGTGATAACTTTTTCAAAACCATACCAGAACTGCTAGCTTTCTACAAAGTGCACTATTTGGATACTACTCCACTCATTCGACCAGCAAGCAAAAAAGTTGAAAAAGTTGTTGCAAAGTTCGATTTTGAGGGCAAAGTAAGTTGAAAGGAAAATATTGATAACTAGTGAAAAATATTGATATGTTTGAAGGAAAAGGATGACCTAAGTTTCAAGAAAGGTGACATTCTCACAATATTATTCAAAGATGAAGAACAGTGGTGGACTGCTAGGAATAAAGATGGAAAAACTGGATCCATTCCTGTTCCATATGTTCAAAAAGTAAGTTATATTGCATGTTAATTAGTGGTCTGTTGGCTGCACAAGCATTCTTGACCATGAAGATGATGATTCTGAATTCATTTAGTGAGAGAAACTACGCATTTTACAAATCTGGAAGAGTTCATTGCATTTAGTATGAAAAATAATCAAAATTAGGTTCAACTCCAATGGACATCTTTGTTCACAGATTGAAGAAAGTCATTCTCCAGTAGATCTTCAGAGGACAGGATCTGGACCAGTCAATACCACTATGTTACAAACAGATGCAGCAAGGCGAAATCAGATGCAAGTAAGTATAAAAAAGTTTTTCAGTATGTTTTTCAACTATCAGTTGAAATTGAGGTTCATCCAGGTATGAACAGGTACAATAATTATATCCAAAGTTGTATGTATTATTAAGTGACTTTTTTTATAGAGAAAGTTGCCTGCCAAAGCTAGAGTGAGGCAAGTTCGAGTTCCAAATGCTTATGATGACACAGCTTTGAAGTTAGAAATTGGAGATATAATAACTGTGACCAAGATAAATATAAATGGCCAGTGGGAAGGAGAACTCAATGGAAAAACAGGATATTTTCCGTTCACGCATGTTGAATTTTTGGAAGAAGAAAATGAGAGTTAGTCCTATCATCAAGTTGTAAAATTTTCAGAATATTTTGCTAATGTATTGTATAGAGCTGGATTTTTTATTGAATTGTATATTTATTGATTATTTTAAGTGGCACTAATATTATTCTTATATATAAATATATACTATAATATACATTTATTTATGAACAATTTTAATATTCAATTGTGCTGATTGAGTCAATTTGTATTTTCATTGGTTACATATCAATATTTCAGCCATTTGGTTTTATTGTACATTACAAGCATCTATGCTTTTTCAAGAATAAAATATTTTATGAGAATCCTTGTTTCAATTCATACTGAAAATGCATTAATTTCAGAATTTATGTAACTAGTAAAAGTTACATGATGGTTAATGTTAGAGATATTAGAAAAATTTGGATTCATAAAATTGAATATTTCTAGTTTATTATAAAATGCTTGTATAAAAGATTGATATACAAAAAACTAACAAATTCGAACCTATTTAAATATGTTTTACAAGAAATGATTATGGACGGATTGGTATACCAATAATTTAGTGCAAATTAAGGCCACAAGAGTTCGATGTTGGGTGACTGCATCTTCTCAATCTCCCTATATTCTGAGAGAACAACCAGCCAGAGATAAATCTGAAAAACACCAAAAGATAAAAAGTTATGTATGAACTCGATAAACCTCAGGTCAAACTTACATTATAACCCATCCAACTCCAGATCACAAGGGTATAGAAGACAGTATCAAGCTAAAACAAGAAAGCGTCACTCCATAACAAATGTGAGATGTCTCATAACTTACATAGATATAATAGCCCCCTAGAAGCCACAAACCAAAAATGAGTTGAAACAGAATGGCAACAGCAAAACCACCCATCCATGGTACCATAAAGCCTCTCACGAATTTATGCATACCATAAACGAGCATCACAGATGACCCAATCATATAGAGAAAATACACAATCATCAGCCCTCCGATAACAAGCATAGCTACAAAAAACAAATAAGCCACTGTAGGAACAAAAACATGATTCACATGAGTACTTACACAAGCGTACATCAGCCTCAAAGAGAGGGTTGTAAAGTTGTGTTGAATCACCTCCTAACATGTTGAATATTATGAACGTGATCAAAACAATGCTCATGGCTCCAGTGTAGTAAGCTATGGCTGTGCACCCACTTCTCAAGTTGTCTGTCCATATACATGGAGACCAACAGGTATTTAGGAGAACCATATTGAACTGTTTTGGCAAATTCTTACTCTGACAATGGTTGAATTCTCTGGCTACAAACTATTCAAACGGCCTAATTGATCTGATTGAAGGCACACCCACTACATAACATTGTCAGTTTCAAATTGTCAACACAACAAACAACCATAACCTCGAAAAATCGTTTTCTTCTTCTAGTAGTGGACAGTGGACATCATGATTCTCATCTCCTTAAAAAATGAGCTATACTTCTTTCGCACTGCACTAATCAAAGAATTTGAATTTTAAAATATTTTTGTTTGACCTCGGAATCCGATCAGATTCTTGAAGATTGAAACATCAACATAATTATTATTATTAGCAGAGATTATTGGGCATGGGAAGATACTTCTCTGAGCAAAATAGATTCATGAAAGAAATATAATAGGTAAACGCTCAAAATATTGAAATGACGTTAACTCAATCATGATGATCTCTCTTTACCTCTTGAAATGTAGGTAGGTATTCATTATGCTTCGAATTCAATAAACTTGACGAAAATGATATAGAATATAGGCATATTTATTACACATACGCATGCAAAATGAACATTTCTGTTCATTACCAACCCAGATCATCAAATGATTGTACTGTTTGTGAAATGATAAAGTATCAGTAGTTTGATTATATTCAAGCAGATTGCACAACTTATCAAATACTCGAAAACAAATAAGGAAGACATAAATTACAAGGATTTCATACTCATATAATTATATTTCAAGTCTATACAGGCATAGCTACAAGTGTTCCAGATCTGTATGTTTTGCGCTTTCTTAGTACGTACAACTTTTCATCTTATCCAATAATGCTACTATGTAAGCATTCAATCAATTTCTATGAAACAAATAAATCGACTGCTCCACGACTCGAGTTTCATTAGATCATCAAGGTATCTTTCCAACCCACTGGAAAAAAAGGAATGTCTATACACGAGATGAACTTTCATAGCTAGAGAGAAAACTCCAATGCGCCTGATCACTGAAAGCTCGAAATTAAATCAACCCTGTGGATACAAAAATCTATGAGCCAACATTCGTTGAGATATTGTCTGCAAGTACCCACTTCAACAAAACCCTACCCATTTCACTGATAGAAAAATGGCTGATTTGTACGTAAATTATCATTTCCAACCGAACATCGTTTATTTTGTATTGAGTATACAAATATTTGTTACGTCATCATTGTTTCAAATATACCGTGTCATATCCACATCATATATTTTTTGTATGTAATATTTTTATATATTGGTCTTTGAACAGCACATTGATAGACGATTCCGAAAATATATCATTTATGTTATTGGTGATTGGGTAGTTTGGAAAATAAATAATAAGTATTCGAACTGCAATTTTTCTTGAATGATTATTCATCGTCTTGATCTTCGGAAAATCTTTCAAGCTTCTTAGGGCTTATTATTTTCATATTCTTCATGCATTATGAACTATAAACAATTGATTTTATTAATATCTATCTATTGTTTCTTCCACCACAAAAAGCATCAAGGAAATCGGTTAAACTAGAAATTCATATGGAAAAATGGTGTGCAACTACGATTTATTTTTACGCATATTCAATCATTTACGTCAACTAAGGAAATGAGAAAAACTTTAGTGATTCCCTTTTCTTAATAGACAATTCGTAGAGTCCGCAGCATGCTCCAAACTCGATATTGTTGTTATATTTACAGAAGGGTTTCTTCAATTAAACTGATTGGAGGGATCGGGGGATTGTATATTTTCCAATTACACGGGAAACCCACCCACTGGTCTATAAAAGTGGCCGATGGACTTCGTAAATTACATTCCCGTGAAAATCTTCTAGTGAAGCAGTTGAGATATTGTCTGTTGAAGTTTCCTGAACATGTCGAGGGTAGTTTTTGTTATGTTCATATTTGCCTTCGTCGGTTTATGTTTTGCCCAAGTGAATTTCTCGCCGAACTGGGGAAAAAGAGCGCTTACTCAAGATGATAATGAGAACAATTGCAGGGAAAACGTCGACACAATCATGCTCATTTATAAAATAATACAGGTTCGTACATTTTTCACCAACACAGCATGTTTTATTACACTGATTATATGATTGATTTCATGCCATATGAATTATAATACTCCTATGATTGTGTTACACTACACATAATTTGGAATTTTATTTTTTTTTTACAATTCCACTTCACAAAAATGAATGACGGCTCTGAGCGTACTTGTATTATTTTATCATTCCTTTATTTGGAAATCACCCCTTACACATATGTACTTGACTTGATGGATGAGATGAACTGCTTGTTTATATTTCATTAATGAATTGATTAATTGATTTGATATATTTTTTTGTTACAGAATGAAGCTCAAAAACTGGTGGAATGTGAGAAGTTCTCGAACTGAATAGTCAAAAATATTTATAGTTTGTAAGATTGATATCATGTGCCCACGAGATGAAAATTATTGATTTGCTGACAAATAAAAAAATGTGATGAATAGTCTGAATGTAGCAAATAACTTTACTCAACCCTCTTCAATCCTTGAATGTCCTTGATCATAAAATTGATCATAGCGTAGTGATTTCTTATATCATGAATGATGAATTTGACTGAAAATATCTATGAAATAAACTTATATTTTTCAAATGGTCATAGATACCTCATTAGACAGAATTTCGTCAAAATTCTACTTCATTCGCATCATCAATAAGGAATTAACCGTTTTTCCTCCTCGCCTAACATTATTAAATAATGAAAATAGTGCTACATATCACATCAATTACGTCTGTAAAATAAAAACTGTTCATTTTGCAATGCAAGTTCAGATAGAAAAACGGCTTACTGATCTTTAACCATAATTTACAACAAGTCCGACTGACGGATTGCTAGACAGAAACTAACGAGAAAACGATGGCGGCTTGTGTTTAGTTGTTGAGGTTCTGTGAACAAACCAGCCTGCTATGAATTGAATTGTGAGACATATTTTCCAACGTTATTATTTAATTGATGGATAATTTATAGGGTATGTCACAATCTGTTTCTTTTCAACCGTACGCGAATCTCAAGTTACTAAATAGGTGTTGAAAATCCATTGAATTGTGTATGCATTATCGGCTTCCTACAACCTCGTTATAAATCTCTCTCAAGATGTTGTCTATTGGGCCAAAAATGGATGGGGGGCCGAATGCAAAATATTTCGAGTCCTCCGAAACACTCACTGCCCTGGAAGGAGTGAAACAGTGGCTACAGAAAAATGGGAAAAAGGTGAGCAATAATAACGTCAACACTGTTGTTCAAAGCAATAAAATGCTACCAATTCTTCCAGTATGTACAAAACGAGCAATTGACGAACAAAACTTTATCTTCAACGGCAGTTCAATTCATGCAATTTCAAGAAGATTTCTTGGGCAAAAATGTACAAAAACCACCATTGACAAGGATACCAGTAAGTAATGAATTTTAAGTATCATCATAAAACATTCTAATTCTGATGTTTTAGGTGAAACATTTTCTTGATTTCAAACCAGGTGGAGGTTTATGTCACATTCTGCTGGCTGCCTATAAGTTCAAAAGTGAACACGGCTGGAGAAGATTTGAATTGCCATCAGGAAAGGTACACATACTATAAGTAATGTTTTTGAGATTCTTCTAATAGATATGTTTTCATTTCAGAATGTGTCAAAGCTTGAAAGAGTTTATGAAATGTTTCAAAATATGGAGAAAGCCCTGATAAGTGCAAAACACTATGTTCTACCTGTAGTTTACATAAAATCTGACATAGATAAAGCTGTCACACAAAAGATAAAGGAAATTATGCGCAGACGAAATGGTCAAGTAGTGGAAACTGAAGACACAGCTACCCACATTATTTATGGCTCAGTGGATCCTTTGAAGGAAGAGTATGGTAGACCAGTGATAAAACGTGACAAAATGGTTATGATGCACTGGTATTACTTCCCAAATTCATTTGATACTTGGGTTAATCTTGAATCTGCTGGATTAGATGGTATTTCAATTGAAAGTAACCCAAGCCCACATTCAGGCCCTTGGAGAGTAACATACACCTGGATATATGATACTGATCAATACAATGAATGGATGTCTGAGGAAGACTATGAAGTTGATGAAAATGGTATCAAAAAAGTACATCCAAGGCTCATGTCTGTAGAAGACCTAATGAACCCTTCAGAGGACAGAAATAAAAAGAACAAGAATAAAAGAAAACGATCTCCTTCACCTCCTTCAAAAGTTGGAAAAAGAAAAAGTGGTAGAAGTCCAGCAGTAGGCAAGAAAACAAGGCCAGACGATCCTGAATCTGAGGATCTAACTAAAGATATGGAAGACCCTGTCCCAGAACCAAATATTGTTGAAGTGAATCCAGCAGCAACCAATAACCAACCAGTGAAGAAGGACCATGAACTTCAACCACTCAAAGGTGGATCAATAACTGATCTCGAAGAGAATGAAGAAAGAGGAGAAGATTCGCAGACTGGCAAAAACAGTGATTCAAACACTCAGGACGATGGGCAGGAAGACAATGTTACAGAACAGACCCACCATATTATCATCCCTTCGTATTCAGCTTGGTTTGACTATAATTCTATACATGAAATCGAAAAGAGGGCCATGCCCGAATTTTTCAATGGGAGAAATAAATCCAAAACACCAGAAATTTATTTGGCTTACAGGTCAGTTGTCCTTTCTATGATATTTATGTTCAAGTTTTAATCATTTATATAGTAATATTGAGTATCTTGAATATTCCTGTGGTTATATTCAGCATGAATTCAACAGTTTTCAGTGAATTATATTGATAATCTATCATCATATTTATAATACTTTTTCAGAAATTTCATGATAGACACCTATCGCCTGAACCCAACTGAATACATCACCAGTACAGCTTGTAGACGAAACCTAGCTGGCGACGTTTGCGCTATCATGAGAGTACATGCCTTCTTAGAACAGTGGGGCCTTATAAACTACCAAGTGGACACAGATTCGCGACCCACGGCAATGGGTCCCCCTCCTACTTCACATTTCCACATTCTGTCAGACACACCATCTGGTTTACAGCCAGTCAATCCTCCGAAAACGCCTCAGCCTAGTGCGGCAAAAACCCTCTTGGACCTCGATAAAACTCTGGACACTAAGAAAACCGAAGGCACCACAGAAATATCCAGTTTCGGGCTGAAACTAGATCAGTACGCCAAAAAACCTGCTGTACTTCGCAACAAGAGTGCAGCTTCTTTGACCAGAGATTGGACGGAACAAGAAACTTTACTTCTGCTGGAAGGTCTGGAAATGTACAAGGATGACTGGAACAAAGTGTGTGAACACGTAGGCTCTCGAACGCAGGACGAATGCATATTACACTTCCTCCGACTGCCAATCGAAGATCCGTACTTGGAAGATCCAGAGGCTGGAGGTGCCCTCGGACCACTAGCTTACCAACCAATCCCGTTCAGCAAAGCAGGAAACCCCATCATGTCTACCGTTGCATTCCTGGCTTCCATTGTGGACCCCAGAGTAGCTGCAGCAGCAGCAAAATCAGCCATGAATGAGTTCTCCACCATCAAGGATGAAGTGCCAGCTTCAGTTATGGATGCTCATCTCAAGAATGTCGAGGCTTCCAGTGCTGATGGTAAATTTGATCCAGCAGCTGGGCTGGCCATGACTGGTATTGCAGGGACTGTGCCAGACAAGGAAGAAGACGACAAGATCAAGAAGGAAGACGTCAAAGAAGAAGATAAACCAGCAGAGGAAAATAAAAACGGCGAAGGACAAGAAGAGAAACCTTGCGAAAAGGTGAAAACAGAGACTGCTGATAGTGACAAGGAAGAAAAGATGGATTTATCTGAGCCCAAATCCGAGAAGTGTATCAAAGATAGCGAGATGCAAAGTGCAGCAGCTGCCGCACTAGCTGCAGCAGCTGTCAAAGCCAAACACTTAGCTGCAGTGGAAGAAAGGAAAATCAAGTCATTAGTAGCTCTGTTGGTGGAAACGCAAATGAAAAAGCTGGAGATCAAACTGAGACATTTCGAGGAACTAGAAACGACCATGGAGCGTGAAAGGGAAGGGCTGGAGTACCAGAGACAGCAGCTCATCACGGAGAGGCAACAGTTCCATCTGGAGCAACTGAAAGCAGCTGAGTTCAGAGCCAGGCAGCAAGCTCACCAGAGGTTGCAAGCTGACCAAGGGCAGTGGCCTGCTCAGCAAGCGTCGGTGCCACATTCTGCACCTTCTGCTGATACTGGACCCAGCACTACACCTACACCACCGTCTCCCCAAGCATCAGCGGTGGCTTCACCACAGGCTGCACCGCACCATCACATTTAGTGTGATAGAATGTAGCCTTCCCCATAAGTACAGTAGTAGTATTGATATCAAACGCCTCCATACATATTGACAGATTATGGTTTTTTGAGAATTTCATTCATCTTGATACTAGATGATAGCAGTGACGAAAGAAACAGTGCGATGCTCTCGTCGAGCAAGAATGGAAACAACAAATGGAGCTGAAGAATAAGTCCTTATGTATATGGACTAGTTTTTAAATCTTTCAGTAACAACGTCAAAATACTCCATAGATTGAATAGGCCTCTAATAATCGAAATGAATCAGATTCAACTGATTTTTTTGTCACTGTTTTACAATTTTCAAGTCTGTCCTGAAATTTTGTCATAATGCTTGGATTATGTTCGTTTGAACGATCCACATTGAATTTGAATGTGATTCTATTGGAGTTGATTTTTTTCACTCATTTATTGACTGGGTTTTCTACACCTATTTGAGTAACGTTTTTATTCATCGACTTAGTCATGCAAGTTTTCTGTTGGCATATTATTTTACTTTTCAATTCAATTTACATGATTGTATTTTTCTCACCTCAGATATCACTTGATTTTTTTTCTTCATAATTTCATGTTTTAATTTGTTAATTTGGTTAACTATTCATTAGAATACTGATTATTTTTTATTTCAATTATTTATACAACTTCCTTGGAATATCATCCGAGCAAATCAAGTACTCATATACTTAGAAAAAAATAAGCACACAGACAGAATGATATTTTGACTACATTATTGGAATGTCGACTGATTAATGATTAACCTGATATATGTTTCAAATTAATGATAATGAATGATGGCAAATGATTCAATGCACCAGACATGATTATTTTCATGGTAACGGTTATTTTCCTCGAATCCTCTGTACTAGAAATAAAGAACATATGTTGAAGAAAAGGGTCGAATCCAAACAAAATAAAAACTACTGTGAATCTGCCAGTTTATAATTCAATAAACCTGCCATTATTATTTTCATGTTTCATACATTGTTCATATGTAGAATTTTAGTAAAGCAAGAAGCGATAAACATTCGGGTCAGATCTAATAATTCCAAGGATTTTTTTTATGCTTAAAATCTCTCCATCCCAATTTTCAGCAGGACTGAAGAAATCTGTATATGAGTAATTAATGTATGGACTGTATATATTTTTTGTAGCCATTGTATGGTTTAGGTATTTGGTATTTTTTAGGTTTCTTTAATATTTGTGGTACAATATCTCATGTGATTATAAATAATCCCAATAGTTTCAGTCAAATCATCTTAATCAAATTTTGTTTCCTCTGGTGTATCACTCATATACATGTTGAAATGGTAAATAGAAAGACGTATTTTTAAGCACATTCTGTTTACAATAACTAATTCGTTAATGAGCCTTGGAAATTGTATGATTTGATTTTAAGAATATACATATTTATAGTAGTCGATACTTTCCTAAACAAACTGTCCCTAATAGAGGTATTTTTTCAACAGTTTCTTATTCTATCTATGAACTATATATTAATGAAAATAACGTGAAAAATATTACGATTATTAAATCAGCCTGCATAGTTGAGAGAATCAATTTTTCTCGCAAAATGTCCCAAAATGAGCATAACAGCATAGCTAGGCAGAAGCTTAGGTGAGTATTTATCAGTGAATGAGATGATGCTTTGCCATTGATTGATATTAGTTTAGGCCCTTACTTTATCAACAAGATTGTATCTTTGGACAATAAAGCATATTCTATGATATATATATCCAATGATCATAAATCAATTATCAGATCTCCTTTATTTTTCAAATCAGCTATATTTTTGGGACAAGGTCAAATCAGAACGGAAGAAAACAACATACACTAAAGCCACAGAACAAATTTCATTTTTGTCCAGGCCTTATGTTCTGTGTCAATCCTTTCACTTCCAGCTATGATCATGATCCACCATTTCCGATAATTCTAACATGGCCGCATGTTAGTTACTGACTTTTCTTTATTGTTTGCCAACGTATGTAAAAGATATAGTAGTGGTGTTTGTTTGTAGAATAAAAAGGCTGATTAAGCAGTTTGTTCGGATTTTAACGAAGAGGAGGGAAATACAAGCCATAACGTTCGATTTTATCAAACAATTCTACCGGTCTTCGTCTTGTTGATCTACTCCTCCCAATCGAGTTGATTGAGATTGTCAAAATAGTATTTCTTGATTTTTTTATAATTTCACGTTGAACATGTTACAAGAACATCATCACATGCCTCAAAATGGTATGCCTAGGAATCCCAGGTCAGTTTGAACAATAAGCTTTGGTTCAGTACTAAATTTCAACGCCCAGTATAGATACTCAAAATAGACTACAATCAAGGTAGCTTTTGAAGAATGAATATTTGAGACACAAAAACAATGAAGCCATGCTATCGCACGAGTTATCCTAAAGGGCCAATCAGCAGTTTATTGTTTTTTTGATGCCACCCTCAATGGCGCCATAAATAACTCCTATTGACTTTTGTAGAATGGGAATGCAGCAAATGGGACCACCACCGAATCAAAGAACACCAATGTTGATGAGTATGCCAGCTACAGGTTAGTGCATTATTCACTCGATTTTTCATTCTAAACATTAAAATAATTTCGTTTCATTTACTCAAGTTTCTTCTAAAATGATATATATTTTTATTATGCTCAATCTCTAGTGCAAGGTATTGAGTTTATGATGTTATAATTTGTGCCTTTACAATCCTATACTCAAAATTCTGAAGTTTCAATAAAGAGTTGATGTGTATATATATATATATATATATATATAGATTGGTATTTGATGATTTGCTAATATTTCAGCAGATTCTTAACATTTTATGACGAAAATTCTTTTTGAACATCATATGGTGAAAGAAACATGTTATATTTTGTTTCATTTCACCCTGTTGTAGAGAGTTATTCAGGGTATACTAGATAATTTTTTCTAGATTTTGTTGGTATGTTCTCACCTCGTTTCCAAAAATGAAAAAAGAAAATAATTATGATTATTTTAATATATTTATTGTAAGGACAGATTCATGATCTGACCCTAGATTTCACTGGGCTTGATCAATTTGGAAGTTGATATATCAAGGAAACGTAATTTTTTTGACATGGAAACCGAGATGAAAACTGAAAACCTTGCATTATATGAATGAAAATCCAAATTTTATTTATAAATTTTCAGTTCAAACAGTATACCGTCATATTGGATTTTGGAAAAAAACTGTGTAGAAAGAAATTTCACTATGACCTCGCCAGATGTGACAAGAAACAGACTATTTTTCGAAAAAAATATGGATCATATACAGGAATAATTTTTGTTTATTGAAGAAGGAAATATCATGCTATAAAGAGGGTAACTGATGTGAACTGATAATTTTTAAAATACATGTGGTACATTTCCAACATTCAACACATTTATCAGACAATCCTAGAGATCAACTGTATGAAAATTTCAAAAATGCATCAGATTTATTTCTATTTATTCAAACTGAGTAGGCGAAGTACTTGTTCCATTTATTACGTTATTGATTGACTATTTCTAAGGTGTTCTAGTTTCGATGCCTCCTGGACCCACCCTGATTACGACAACGTCAATCCCCCAACAACCCAAGCAGAACATGCAACAAGTCTATCATTATGAGAACCCGGGCCAACAAATTGATGCAGAACACAATGCCGAACATCAGAATTGTCCAAACACTAATACTTTGTCTACGCCCAACGCTACTTTGGCAAACATAAAAGAAAAAACACCAATGTGCTTGGTCAATGAATTAGGTAAGTGGTGCGAACTTCGAGTGGCAATATCATGTTTCCATGTTTTACTGAGTGAACATGAACACTTATATTTATCAACCTAAGCTGTCATCATTGGTTACTAGAATAGTAGCTGTTACAGACTTTCAGTTCTTTTGACGACCGGTGGCGTAGATTTATTGATTTTTGTCGGCACTACGAATAAAAGTTGTTTATCATAGATTTTATCTATCATACTTTCAATGTAAGAAGACGTAGGAATGATTGATAGTCATTCCAACGCTGAATAATACATAATAAACTTGAACGAATAGAAAGGGTCTTCCATTTGAGAATCGGAAGTTGATGTTATTTTCGGTATGTAAGTTGAAAAAGAGGAGAAGAGAGTAGTGTTAGGTCATGTGAAAATATTGTTTTATTGTTTTTACTTGGTAACTTTTGATAGTTATCATAAATCTTGTTTAATTTTCTTTGATACTTTTTCGTGAGGTATTGTAAACATGGTGTTTCATAATCAGTTGCTGATCCTAGAGAGCGATAATCCTCGGATGATTTCAAGAGAACTCGCAACAGCTTTATTTCTGAGATACAGGATACAAAAAAAATAAACTTCTCCCGCGCAATTGTATTTATTTTGTTAAAAAGTATGGAATAGCCAAATCCACAGTCGGTGCAATCTTGAAAAAAAAACGAATTTCCACTTTCCAATGGAATATATATTCAAAGTATACGTTTCAATTTAGTTTATCGTGCGATTTCCTTAATGCAATAACATGAACTCCTCGAAAACATGGACACAGTCATCCCTAATTAGTTCACGTTATCGAAACTCTACTGTAGTTTGAAAAAGTTTTTTTTAGAAAGAAATTGAGTGGTTGTTCATGTGCTTTTTTTTTTTTCGGATCCTCCAAGGATTATTACTCAACTAGTATTCAGTCGTTCAGCACCCTGTTATACCGTTTTGCAATATATTCAAGATGCATGGATGATTTGGAAACTAGACGCTCTTCACTGTTGTACCCCTGTCAGTGAAGGTTTATTTTTGCATTTAAAGCAAGATACAACAAAATTCAACACCAGTACAGGCTCACCGGCGAGCAGGGCCCCGCCCACAAGAAGATCTTCACCGTGACGCTGAAGCTGGGCAACGAGGAGTACGAGTCGGAGGGGCCGAGCATCAAGAAGGCGCAGCACTTGGCGGCCGCGCAGGCGCTCGCCAAGACCGAGTTCAAGCACCCGCCGCCGAAGACGGTGCGGAACCGGCCGGGCGCGCGGCCGCCCAATCCGGGCGTCGTCGCGCCCACCGTCGAGCTGAACGCTCTGGCGATGAAGCGCGGCGAGCGCACCGTCTACGTGGTCGAAAACGGGGGCCCGCCGCCGCATCAGGTGAGAACCCCGTTTAGGGCCGGTTAGTCGATGGGAACAGTACTGCCAACTCGGCCATTTCATCGCATCGCATCGCATCTGCTTTTTCATACTGAAGATTGCATCTAGCCATTTATTCTACCTATTTTTTTTTTATCCTGACGTTTCAAAAAAATATTTTCATATCGATGAATTCCCCATAGATAGTTCATTAATTTTCTATATCTATCTAATCTAAGTCAAAATCAGACTAGTCTGTATTTCTATGAATGTTGTACTACATGGGTTTGTGCCATTTTGACAATTTGATGTTCAAGTTTACACGTCGTACGTCAATGTCAATACTACTAGAGATGTATATTAAATGAGAAATCGAAAAAATAATAGTTATTATCATAGACAAACTACTGAAACTATAATTTTTCTGGCTCATGACAATATAGAGTTATGGGCCAGGTAATGCCACAGAACTCTAGTGGCACATTTACTACATGGTTTGTGCCATTTTGACCATTTGATGTTCAAGTACACGTCATACGTCAATGTCAATACTACTAGAGATGTATATTAAATGAGAAGTTGAAAAAATAATAGTTATTATCATAGAAAAACTACTGAAACTATTATTGATTGCCAACAGGAGTAACAGCTAAGTATAATTTTTCTGGCTTATGACAATATAGAGTTATGAGTCATGTAATGCCACAGAACTCTTTTGGCTCATTTTGTCATTTTATATCTCCCTCTATATATATATTCATATATGGGGTGGACAAATAGTGGGGGAAAGTGATATGACGGCTTCGCTGTTTGAGATAGATGAACAAAAATTCTAGAGGTGTTCTAGGCTCATGAGCATTTCTGAATTATTTTGGGTTATGCAGGATGACTCAAAACGCGGGGCGTATCGGAGTTATACTTTTCATTATGGAACACCCCGTATTTTATGACATTTCCAGATTCTCCCTGGAAAGCTAATTACTGACATTTGAATGAAATACATACAGGATGGTGCAGCTTTCACAACTCCGCACCACCACCGCAATAAATTGCAACAATTACAGATCGATAGAAGTGCCATCAACAATGGAAAGCTGATATTTATTTGTAGCATTTCCAATTATCGTTTGTGAACCTGTTGGAAGTAAAAGCTCTATTTTATGTTAGTTAATTTTCAGAACGATGTTTTCATATGGAAGCAACATTGAAAATATGTTGGGAATTCGATAAGTGTGTTTGTTAATTGACGACCGTCCTCAGGGCTACATCTCTCAGCCGGGCTACTTCCCGCGCCACAGCCTGTACAGCGCGCAGTCGCAGCCGCAGCGGTTCGGCTACGACGTGCGGCGCAACGTGCGCGGCCCGTACCCGTACCACGAGAATCGCTACTATGCGCAGTACCGGCCGGGCGCGCCGCACAATCCGGGCGACCCGTACACCGTGCGGCTGCGGGTCGGCGAGCGCGAGTACCCGGGCCAGGGGTACACGGTGCAGGCGGCAAGGCACGACGCCGCCACCAAAGCCATCGAGCACATCAAACAACTAGGTGAGCGAGCCAACCAACAAGTCGACGAATTTCGGAGGGGCGATTTTTTGTCGCGATTTCGTTTCCTACACATTTCTCCTTCATCATTATGTTTCTCTAATTACAGGTACTCACCCTCCCTTGTCTGTATAGAATGCAAGTCACACTCTATGTTCAAAAGCACAAAGACAAACTGTTGAAACTCACATATCTGTCGAGGAACAAAATTCTATGATAAATTCAATATTCAAATTCAATTCAATCGTTCAAAAGCCCAGAAGAATTTCTACTTCCATGTTGGTTTGTTGTGGATGTTTAAATGGAAGAACAATTTGATTGCCATACTGTTCAAAATATAACTCGATTTTAATGTATATCTTCCACTCTAAATTTCGAGCCTGATAAGTACTTCTGTGGACCTTGTACTGTCGAAAACTGTTTTGACTAGCCTGAAAATGTATGCTGTGCAATCTTTATTTTTCTTGTATCTGTATACTCCACATAGGTGGATAAAATACATTATTTTCTTTTCTCTGTTCTGGTTACTCTATCACTGATGAAAATGACCAGTTCATGATTTATCTCCGCTGTTACTCGGCTCATTTCCGAATTTCAGACTCGTGCTAGAATTTGTTGCCTTCTGTAATTTACGTTTTGATATTCAGAATACGACCGAGAAACTTCGAATACGGATTCCTCGCCTTAATTTGAGATGATGAGTTCCTGTCAACGTATGTCCTAAAATGCATCCTCTCTCGGGATACAGGGTGTCGAAACTATGGTTTATAATAATTTATCTTAGACTTCAGTCAACCGGTGGTGTAGTTACGGTTGTATGTCGCCACATTTTCCCTCATATTTTTTCTCATACACATGAAATTTCAAATAGCTGTGTGACATCCATTAGGCTTATTATTATTACTCAACCCAAACAATCCAAATACCTAAATGTAGAGGTTCCTGAGATATTTTATTCAACACCCGCTTTTCGCTGCCATCATGATTGGAAATGAACACACTAATTTCACATTATTACATCGATTAATTGATGTTATAATTTGATATAGGTGGATTGGACGATAACGAAGAATCTCCATCTCCTGCTGAGAACAGTCCAGGTCAGATTGTGAATGACAGTGTATCCCAGGGATCAGTGAACTTGAACGACGTCAACTCTGATCTGAAATCGCCTATATCGCTGGTTTACGAAATAGCTCTAAAAAGAAATCTCAACGTCACTTTCGAAGTCTTGAGCGAGAAGGTAAGAAACAAACAACTTTTTTGATAACGAAATATCACAGGATTGGACTACATCACTCTACTGTGTGTGTTAATAAATTTTTCTCTGCTTAGTCACAGCCAGAAATCCCAAGCCATGGTGAGAAGAATGCAAAGTCGTACGGCAGGCAACGGTGGTCCTACTCATGACCGTCTTGTGCAAGGCTTGATATGTAAAACGACAAAATCTTGTATTTTTTGATCAATTTTAGGAAACTGTTCATCATAATTATATTTTTGAAGACTGTTTTACTAAAAGTATCGATGAAAACGAATTCCAGTGAGAATTCATCTGAAGGAGCTCCCGCTTTGTACACAATGTAACTTCATAAAAATGGAAATCCATATCCAATCAGAGTTGTCTCTATAAGTATTCAATCAGCAAACTCTTCTACAGTATTCACGAAAGAAAACATTTCTCAACTTCGATACAAGCGTTGTAAAAGGTAGACACGACATAGTCACGACAACTGTTGTTAGTCCTGATAGGTAGATATCAACAAGAGATTGAACTTCACTGAGTAAAAAAACGTAGTAGGACCACCATACGTTGTTGCCAATTCTCTATGTCTTGGCTAGTGGCTCAGCCCATGAATGATAATGAAACACGTAATATAATTTTTTGGGATGATAGAGTTGGGTTTTGGAAAAAAAAATCTCATGACGGGGCAGGAGAACTACGACATCACGCAACGCAAATACGTGAACGTTTCGGAACACTCCCGGTATCCATTTCATACTATTTAGTTAGAGACGAATTGCAGTGAGAACATCTGAAGGCAACTTCCTCAACGAGGATTCGGATCTTTTCCAGGGCCCGCCGCACATGAAGATATTCGTGACGCAGTGCCGCGTCGGCAACTTCCTGGCAGAGGGCGAGGGCAACGGCAAGAAGATCTCCAAGAAGCGCGCGGCCGAGAAGATGCTGGAGGAGCTGTCGAAGCTGCCGGCGCTACCCAGCGTCGTCAACCTGGCGCAGATCAAGCGGAAGCGCGTCACCACCAAGAAGAAGACGCGCAACCTGATCAAGGTCAACATGGACAAGACCAACGAGGTAGTCGAGGAAATCAACCCGATATCGCGGCTGATCCAGATCCAGCAGGCGAACAAGGAGAGAGAACCGATTTACACTGTGATGGAGGAGCGCGGGGGTCCGAAACGCAGGGAGTTCGTTATTGAGGCGTCCGTGAATGGGCATTCTTGTACAGGACTTGGCCCGAACAAAAAGGTAAATGGGCTATCTGGATACGAACCACGCCAAGTGCAGACGCGAAAGGCGTTCGGGCATGGTATATGAATATTTGAAAAATATGTTGTTGCTTGCCTAGATCCTTTTGAAATTACTCTATATTCGGTTTAGCTTCGATAAACTTCAATAAGGAAAGTAGGTTCAAGTAGCATCTGTGTCAAAAGTAACTCAAAATTCTAAAGTGAAACAAACATGAACGTTCTCAAATTTAATAATTTTTAGTATTATTTTATTATATTTATTATTATTTCAAGTATTTCTCAAATACAGAAATAAACTTGAAAAACGACAAGAAGAACTAACTTAACGAATGAATTGAATCTTTAACGTTTTTGTTCTCCGAAATTTAAAATTTTCCAAAGATTTCCAGTCAGGTCCAAAATGCTTGGTTAATAAATTGTCAGTGAATTTTATTTTGTTGTTACTGTCATTGTGTTTTTGTTAACACTACATCTTTCTATGACTACCTAACTATTTTTGAACAATCCGAAAGACTTTTTATGTCAGGCTTTACATGTCTTCCTATTGGCAGTAGTTCAGGCCGAACTGTTTTCCTTATTGATGTGGCCGTGGGTGATTGAGGTGATGATTGGGTTTTTGGATAGTGCTGTAATTGGAATTCGAAAATGAAGCCTCTGATTTAACTTTTAGAACGAATGATGCCATTACATGATGTTTTAGTATAAGAACATCATTACGGAAATTTCATAGGTGTGTAAACCCCTATTATCGAAGATATTGACTTGTGAATATTTTTTGTGTCACATTGAGTTACTCCCCGATATAATGAATAAAATGTAGAGTTTTGGCAGAATAAATTAGATGGCTTTTAGGCAGACTAGCTTCACTGTTGTTCCCTACATCGTGATGTCATTGAACGTGCAGTATAAAAGATTTCTATCAATTCATCCACACGATTGTGCTCCCAGGTGGCGAAGCGCAACGCAGCCGAATCCCTCCTCCTCAAGCTGGGCTACAACACCGTCAGCCCGGCCGCCGGCAAGCCGGCGAAAACGGAGAAGGACGCCGAGGCGGCTGCCGGCTCGCACTGCGAGAAGGGCCGCAAGGTGACGTTCGTCGAGGAGGGGCGAGAGCAGGCGCCGGCGCCGAGCGTCGGCGGCAGCGGCGGCCGGCAGCTGGTGCCCGGCTTGCTGCTGGTCACCGAGCAGGCCGGCTTCCAGAAGCCGAAGGACGCCGGCGCCGAGAAGCCGATCCAGCAGCAGCAGATCAAACCGCCACCGGCTGTACAGGTACTGTCTCGGGTGCACATTTTTTTTTTTTTTTTGATTAGTTTTTGGACTGTTCTCACGATAGACGTTCGTTAGAGGGTTAGGTGGTTTTAAAAAACTCAGAATTCTGAATTCGTGGACTTCAAAGTTATTCAACATTCTCTCTCATTTCCTATTCCCAATACAGATTTTCATCAGTTTCTGAGATATCTTGGTTCTTTCGAAACTTTCAAGGGATCTCTTCACCTTTTACCCGTTTTCGACCGGTGATAAGCGCTTCTGGGGTTGACGGAAGCATAAGATTGATACTTCCAAATTCCACATCACCAATCAATTCAAGTTAGATGGTCGGATGCAAAATTCGATTCATGATCAAATTCTCGCTCGATGACCAATTGCTTGTAATTGTATTTGTCATGATCAATAAAGCAATTATTATTTTGAAATACGCTATCCTGGCATCGCCGTTCGCAGGGCGTCCGTTCGAAAGACAAGCTCCTCTATCTGGCCCAGTTGATGAACATCCAGGTGCAGTTCTCGGACTTCCCCAAGGCCAACCACGAGATGTACCTGACTCTGGTGTCGCTCAGCACCGTCCCGACGCAGGTGTGTCACGGAGAGGGCCCCACTACCGAAGCCTCTCACGAGAAGGCCGCTCTGGAGGCGCTCAAGGTCCTGTCCGAACTGGGCCTGGACATCGCTCCCAAAGAGGGAAACACCACAGCTGACAGGTGAGGAAAATATTACGTGATGATAATCGTTCATTCAATAGGTTATCAAGACCAAATGAGTGTAATAAATGTTGCATTGAACTGATTTTGATTTTGCAGCAATGCGCCGCACATGGCGGCAATCACTATACGTGCGGAACACGCAAGCGTTTTAGCTGTTCTCGGTCACTTGCTTTTAATTTGAGCAATGTGAACACATGAAACTCAGATTGCTCTCATGTTTGTTTTGTTTTCAATGTATTCTTTCTTTCTAGTGGTTCTTCGGTGGTATCAGCTAAGGGGCCGGTCAGCCAGAATGGTGTCAAGAAGTAAACTTTGAACTCTGCGTAGACTGTACCAATGGCTTCAGATCTGTAGTGGCATATAGCGATGGCGTCATCGCCCGGTCATTGGTACAGTATGATGTTACATGAGTTCCATGTGGCCATGTAAAAACAATACTAATTGCATACTTTATATTCGAAAATAACTAAGAATTATTGTTTTATTTTTCTTGTTTCATGTGATTTCATTAACATATGATGTTGTATGAAATGATTTCATGTATGTAACTGTATAATTCTGGTTATTGAAACAGCACTGTAAGGGAAGGTGGAACAATGCGTCTGGGGTAATCCTGGCAGAGCGGTTTGAAAAAAATAATTATATTTATTTTGCAGTTGATTATGTATCGAGAAATATCAGAATTCATGTTGAAACTGTAAATCGTACAGACTGGAAATACGTTCTTTCATTGGCTTTTCGAACGATGAAATGAAATGAGTCTATTTCTTGATCAACCGCTTGACGGGATTAGCACAGAGCTATTACCTCCACGTTCCTCTTAGCCAGTGCTACCCAATTTCGTTTTCGTGGGCAGAAAATGAATTTGGGAGACAGTAGTTCAGAATTGGTTTACGAAATTGTAATTTGTGTATTAATGTATACACATTTAGGGTTCGAATGAAGTTCGTACTTTTGAAATATTCCGAGTATCGAATAATGAACTCATGAAGTGGCATATTAGATGCTATGTAAGCATGACTTTACTTATGATCAATACGTGGAAATGTTCCAAAAGTAGCTTTAGTGGTATACTTATTCAGATGTTTCATGTAGTTACTAAGGCATATTGGCTGGACATGGAAATATGCACGTATTCATTCTCCTCGGAAATTCAGTGACACTTGATCAATTTACTTGTTTCGACTCGAGTATTGAAATTTTGAGAAAATGAAGCTAGTGTAGTTTTCGTGCTCACACCCCACTTGAAATAGGTACTTTGAGGTTGTCCACAATTTGTGGGTAACGTAAGTAAGCATAATGTTGAATATTGTTGTTACAAGATATAATTTCGGACCCTAATATTAACCTAATATTTACCATTAAGTTATGTCGTTTTTGAAGCTAGTAATTGCTAACCGTTTTCTGACAAAGTAAATGCAAATATATTTGTCAGGGAATGACAATCCAGTTAGTTGTTCTCTCTAGATGCGATGCAATTCTGATCTGCTGATCAAACACATGTTTTTTTTTGGTGATTGATTTCATTATTCCAGGGGCTTTTTGAGATGTCGTTTTTCAGTAGGTTCTACCGATTATACCGAATGTGGAAATGCATTTTATTTTATTATTTACATTATTTCCTGTTGTACAGCCTATTTAGTTTATATCATTGTTTGAAATAATTTTATTGCATGCGTTTTGCAAATGCCTCAATTGAATTTGAAATCAATAAACTCTATCACACGAATTGTTTCGTTTCATTCACCTCACTCACACACACACACACACACACACACACAAAATAAATGCTACTGTGTGGAGGAAGTTGTGATTTTTTTTCTGGGAATGTGAACGTTGGTTAGGTGGGTATAGGAAAAATCACTTTTACATAATAGTGAAGCGAGTCGCACAAAATTACAATATGTCTAAATTCAATCTCAAGAAGAAATATAATGAGAACTCGCTCATAAGCTGCATTTGCTATAAATTAAAAGTGCAGGAGAGCCTACCAATCTGTTAGGGTAGGTCACATGACTAACCTATGATCTCGAGACTCTCCTATTCACTCTGAAGTCTGTTTGTCTCTTACCGTTGAAATATAAGTTGCGACAGACGTAAGGACTAACCAATGTACAGACACAGAAAAAATATATATATATATACTATATATATTCTGTGGTATAGGAGAGCCTCGTCCCTGTTTATATTTATATATATATATATATATATATAGCCTCTCCAATAACTTGAGATATTTTTAAATGACGTGAAGAAATAAACTCATCACAAATATTTTGTTTCATTAACCTCTGGTCAAACATACATATGTTAAAAAAAATAATCGTCTATTGTAATAAAGTGGCGAGTAGGTGCTTCCATGATTTTTCTGTTGATGCTAAATTTTCTTTCAATACGAATAAATTACCACTAAATAGTGAATCTGAGCATACAGTTACATAACGATACAAAAATATCATCATTATATTAATTTTATTTGTGCTCAAACATATTCTACAAAAAACAAATAATCATTGACAGTTAATTTTCTTTACTTCTTATGGGAATGGATGTCGCGGAAATTTTGAAACTGAAAGATCACAAAAATCAATGTATAGTTGGGATGAATAACCTCAGATGTTAACGAGAGTGTCGGTCACTCTTATATTTATCTCACTTTCTCACATGGAATTAAACAGAAATAATGATCAATAAGTGTACTAAAGTGCATCGTATCAACCAACGAGTGTACTGAAAGTTGATGATTTGTGATTGATGTGTCAGCGGTACGGTTTTCGTGGAATCGAATATGATACGTGTAGACTGGTTTATAAAAAAAATTAACTTCAATAGTCGTGAAAAACTAACAGATGTCCTAAAAACGTAGTTGCCTGGCAACGTACAAAAAACATCGACACCTGGCAACGCAGTCAGAAATGTTTGTATTAGAGAAATTCCAAGTCATGTGACCTCGGGTCGTTGTACGATTGGGCGACTGTCTAGATCGCCGTTTTTCTTCCATTTCTTTTTATTTGCGAGTTTAACAAATAGCTCCGCTCTGATTGGTCTTCTGTTGAATTTCGAGGTCGAAGGTTCATTTTAATTCTAATTCAAACTTCAAACCGTCTCCTCAGTTAGAAATTCCGTCTGTCTGACTCTTCAAGATTTTTGACGAAGCTGTCCAAGGTGAGTTTCAGAGATTAATTTCGTAGTTTATGTGGATGCTAGATTGTGTTTATTTGGTTTGATATTCGACCAGAGCCGACATTTTATTAATCACTCCCCTTTTTAGGATACTGACTCATCGATCCAAACAATAGTGGCATTTACCCATTGTACAATCTGATCTGATAGCACGAGGACAAAGTTGAAGTAAGTTTTTTATTTCATATCCAATTGTGTATGTTGAAATCTCAACTTGTTTCATAGCATGACTTCTACAAAGTTCAACGTTGGATTAGACGATGCGAAAAACTCCAGCAGGGTGCTGAAACCACCAGGTGGTGGCCATACAGACATTTTTGGGATTAATGGAGACAATGAATTTATAACACCCAGCAAAAGGAAGCACCAAACAGCTTCTCTTACTGGTTGCTTCAATCAAGAGGATAATATTACAAACAAAGATGAAGTTGATGTGAAAAACGGGAATGTTACAGCAGATGAAAATACCAAACCAAATGATGATACTAAAGATGAAGAGAAGAAAACTGATGAACCTACAGCTCCAGCTAGACGAGTTAGGGTACCTCCTGGTGGCTTTTCTTCCGGTCTATGGTAATTTCACCAGAGTATGTATGTGATTCACCATATAATATAGGGCAGTTTGAAGTGTAAGCATTGCTATGGCTGAGGAAATATTTTTGATGACTGCTTATTTTCATGTAGGTATTCAATGAAAGTGCTTTTAATGATTCATTCGGTTTTATATGTTTTGAGACATAATTATATTATGGTGTTTCTTTGTTTTTGTGGTTTGATGTCATATTCAAATGGTCATAATTATTGATGCCATACACAAGAGTGTTTGAAATTATTAGTTAAAAATGAGAAACGTGAATTCATAATTTATTTCTTACACTGAACCTGATATTTGAAAAGTCTGAAACTTTTTTGTAATACACATATATTTCTAAAGTGTATTTGTTTTATTTCTGGACACAATTCGTGGTCTATTGTTATATGTATGATTGAGATGTTTGTATGATTCCACCATAGAGCAGATTATTTAAATAAAGTTTATGTAGAATCCGTATACAGGCTCTTATTTGAATAATGATAATTAAATATATATAATTCTGCAACACTTCAGTTTCACATAGTATACCACATCACGAAAAGAAGACAAAGCTGGTGAGTATAAAGAGTTTATCATTATATAAACAAAATAATGAAAATACATCAACTATTTTTTATTGTGTTCAAATTCCATTTGAGGAAGTGACATATATCATTCAACCGATTAGATAAAAGCTTTATCAGTAGATATAAAAAGTCTGGAGATTAACACAAACTGCTGAACATTATATAAATTATTGGTCTTCTGTTATAAGAGTAATACGTTTAGAATTATTATTGAGTTCAATCATATTTTATATAGATCTTTCATTCGATATAAGAGTGATCAATCTCAATCAAAGATTAGTCACTTTCATCGAATCAATTAGATTATTCTGTGGTTCATACAATCTCGATTTCTGTACCAACACTATATAAATCGAGTACAACTTGAACACTGAGAAGTATCCAGTTAGAGTTCTTTATCGATCTTTTATTTGACAGAGAAGTCTTCAAAACCGTCAACAGTCACATGCCAAACGAACAAAAAAATTTAAATTGCCAGTCAAAATTAAAATAGTACCAAATTTTTGCTATTCATGCGTTATATTTCGAAAATCTTCAAGCACAGGTGAACGATAACTAAAATTTGATAAAAATATTATCAATTAATTTTCAGGAAGGTCTCTTTATTCCAATTTCAGAGAAGTATGTCACTCATCTATCCAGATGTTCGAAGAGATGAAACGGTGAAAGACAACTACTTTGGTACAGAGGTACAGTAATAACAATGTAGGAATGAGTAGAGATGACATATTTTATCTGATATTTCAATAGGTTTCAGATCCTTACAGATGGTTAGAAGATCCAGATTCAGAAGAATCTAAAGCTTTTGTGGATGCTCAAAATGCAGTTACCAGACCATTCATAGATGCCTGTCCCTACAAGGAAAAAATTAAAAACAAAATAACCAACCTCTGGAATTACCCAAAATATTCGACTCCATACCGTCATGGTGATAAGTACTACCAGTACCGAAATACTGGTGAATAACACAAGTCTGAGGTCCAACATTCTTTTCAATGAGAAAATATTGTAGGTTTACAAAATCAAAGTGTGATATTTGTACAGGAAGACTTAGCAGGTGAAGCAAATGTATTTCTGGATCCGAATACTTTTTCTGAAGATGGCACAGTTGCTTTATCTGGTACAGCATTTTCTGAGGATGGAAGGATATTTGCTTATGGTCTTAGTGCAAGTGGGTCCGACTGGATAGATATTAAATTTCGAGACGTTGAAACAGGTACAAAAAACTGTAGAGGTGAAGAGGTTAATTTTAAAAAAACATGATTTATTGTTATGTAGGAAAGGATTTTGATGAAGTTTTGAAGAAAGTGAAATACTCTCCAATGACCTGGATGCATGATAATAAAGGTTTTTTCTATGGGGTAATGTTAGATTTTCTCTATTTTTTCATATAGTATAAATATTGACAAATATTCTTTTTCTTATAGGGATATTTGCATCAAACTGGGAAAACAGATGGTTCAGAAACTAAATCAAGCGAGAATCAGAAATTGTATTACCATCGATTAGGCACTCAACAGTCGGAAGATATTATGGCTGTGGAATTTAAAGATCTTCAACTAAGAATGTATGTTGATTTTCCTGTATAGGTAATCAATTTAAATGTTGATAATTTCAGGGGGGCCAATGTGAGTCATTGTGGTAATTATTTGATTGTAACACCCATAAAAGGTTGTAAAAACAATTTATTATATTTCACGAAGCTAGAAACCACCGGTAAAATCAGTGGTAAACTTGACCTGATACCAATTGTAACAGAATTTAATGCTGACTATGAGGTAACACTATCTATCTACATGAATATTGTGATACAATATACATAAATTTCTTTTTAGTACATTACAAATACTGGTACAAAGTTCGTTTTTCGAACAAACAAGAATGCATCAAATTATAGATTGATAGTTATCGATTTGGAAGATCCATCAGAAAATAAATGGGTTGATCTGATACCAGAGCATCCCAAAGATGTTCTGGATTGGGCACACGTAATTAACACTAATATGATTGTTGTTTGTTACCTCAAAGACGTTAAGGTAAGACTGCATTTCGAAAATAGAGGTCTTTGTGAAGATATATTATTTTTATTTTAGAATATCATGGCTATTCACGACTTGAAGAGTGGGAGGAAAATTTATGACTTCAAGATAGATGTTGGAACAATATCAGCAATCTCCGGTGAACGTTACCATAAGGAAATGTTCTATAGTTTCTGCTCATTCTTAACGCCAAATATTATTCATAAGGTCAATTTTGATAATGATGTTATTACGGAAACAGTATTTCATGAAACTAAAGTAGGAGATTTAGATTCCTCCAAGTATGAAACTAAACAAGTCTTTTACAAGAGCAAAGATGGAACTGATATTCCAATGTTCATAGTCAGCAAGAAGGTGAGAAAATATTGACTTCGTCTCAACTAGAAAACATGTTAATGTTTTTTTTAAGGGAATGGTGAGAGATGGCTCAAAACCTTGCCTGTTGTATGGTTATGGTGGTTTCAATGTCAACTTAACACCTTCTTTTGGAGTCAGCAGGCTGATTTTCATCAATAATTTCAATGGCATATTTGCCCTGGCTAATATTCGTGGAGGAGGGTAAGTTTTGAACGAATTCTCAACAGGAATTCTGAAAAATTCACAAGTGATCTTGCCATTTACCCTAACTCTAGAGAACAAAACAGACTCATCTTCATGAATTAATAATTTCTGAAATTCAGTCTCATTCTAGTGAATATGGCGATTATTGGCACAACGGTGGAAGGTTCGAAAAGAAACAGAACTGTTTTGACGATTTTCAACATGCAGCTAAATACCTTGTGGAAGAAAAATACACAACTGCCGAAAAGCTAACAATTCAAGGGGGCTCTAATGGTGGACTTCTAGTAGCTGCTTGCATAAATCAAGCGCCTGCATTATTTGGCGCCGCGATTTGTCAAGTCGGAGTCCTAGATATGCTACGTTATCACAAATTTACCATCGGATATGCTTGGAAGTCGGACTATGGGGCTTCAGAAGAAAAAGACCAGTTCGAATATTTGTATAAATATTCACCATTACACAACATCCAGATACCAAAAGGTTCGTAATAATATAATAGACTCACCATTGTTTTCCTTTCATCAGCATTAGAGACACCATTGTGCAGACCTGAAAAGGAAAGTTTGTTAAACAATTGTTTCAAATATGCTCACATGAGTTTCATTGGTTTTTAGAAGGACAGTATCCAGCAACCCTCCTCTTGACTGCTGATCATGACGACAGAGTGGTACCTCTGCATTCACTGAAGTTCATTTCAGAGTTACAATATAAAGTAGGGAGATCGCCCTCGCAGAAAAATCCATTGATCATTCGTATCGAGACTAGAGCTGGACATGGCGCTGGAAAGCCTACCTCAAAAATTGTGAGTGATGCTTATGACCATGAATTTGCTTTGACATATAATTTCTTTGCAGATCGAAGAAGTTACCGATTATTTTTGTTTCATTTCGAAAACTTTATCTCTTGAATTTGTTGATTAACATTCAGGAATAGCGAAGCAGTAAATGAAATTTGTTATATGAACGTGCGAGATTTGAGAATGAAGTATTCTCGATGGCCACTGAGGATTTGAAGGAATTGATCGACGAAGATTTTACAAAAAAATTGGGAGCCACTCTATCAAACAACACAATATAGTTGATTCTTTATTACATCATTAATTTTGTTAATAAACTATGATATACTTATTTCACAATTATGATCAATATTAGGAAAGGAAATTCATTTATAATTCATTTCGAAATCATCCCGCACATATATTAATTATACCGGGTGTCAAAGAGCCAGCAGGTATTTCATTTATTTGCAGAAAAGAAAGTCGTAGGAGACCATAAGCTCGTTTATGCAGCATAACAAAATTTGCCCCCTGGCAAACAGCCCTTAACTCTTGTTTTTCAAACTGCACGCTCATGTTTGTTTTGGTTCACACAGTCCATTTCATTCTTTTTTCTACGATACATCATAATATGTAGTTGTGATAGTTATTCGAGAAAATTGAATTCGTTGGTGGGTACTATTAATTATTAGAGGCAAGAAAAATGTGGATGTGAATGAAAAAGAGTCAATAAAATGTTAGAACTTCTTCTACCTTCACAACTACATATTCTGATGTATCGTTGAATGAAGGATAAAATGGACTCTTTGTTGAACCAAAACAAACATATGGGGGTGCAATTTGAGAAACAGAAGTTGAGGGTGGTTTCTCGGGTGTTTTTTGCCAGAGGTGGATTTTGCTATGCTGCATGAACGAGCTTATGATGTCGTGCGACATGTATTTTTTTTCAATTTTCTTTTCTGCTAATAAATGAAATTTCTGCTGGCCTAAAAGCTCTGGGACACTGGGTATGTTACATATTTGTTATGGACCTACTTTTTCTATTGTAATTCGTCAATTATATTTTCAAAATAAGTGTATGTGTTTATTTGTAAATATCAAGTAGTGGATTATGATTCACATATATTTACTGGTATATATAAAGAGTGGTCCAGGTTACAGTAGCATTAATCCACCATTCGATGGTTCTTCCAAAAATAAGTCAGCATGATATATTTTTTTCCAAAACGCTTCCTAAGGGGGATACAGCCGTTCGAAGTTCAGTTTTGAAAATCTTTATTTTTTCGGTACAAGTACTTATTAAATGGAGACTCGTTAATTGACGTGAGTAATTTTGTCAAAATTGTGCAGTGGCGTAGGTACAGCGTGGTTGTTCCACTTTTCCCGTCCTATATTCTGAGCTACTAGATTCAAATTGACCCTTTTTTCCGAATTCCCTCTGTTCTCCTTGTTTAAAAAAGAGGGTACTGTTATAATATTTCGATTTGAGGCTTCGTTTACGATGTAATTGTAGTTGAAAGTTTACGCTACTTCTGAAATGGAAAGCAGAACGGTTTACATTTTATTTGTGAAAAGAGTAAATAATTGTTGAGATGGAATTTGTTATTGAAACGTTCTAATTATGAATTATTGAGTGCGTATCGCATTGAAAAAGAAATGAAACAATGCATGTCCAGTCACAAATTGGAAAAATTTTGTCTATGGTAGTATTTCTGTATCACACATATTCTCGGAAATGGGTCCACTCTGAACAACTATTTTTGATGATAACATTCTTAAGATTCATTGTGTTTGAGATGATTGGCACAAAATATAAATATTCATGACCAATTTTGATTGTCACTATCAACTAGTTGGGTGAGGACTGAATGAAATATGGGATGATCCTTGAAAAAAAAGAAAAGGATTTTATATAGAGGAACATTTTTATTTAAATACCAACAATATCACATCAAAAATGCTTAGCATGGAGGAAACACACGAGAGAAGCATTTCTGAACACATCTGCCTCATAATCACAAACAAAAAGACATGTCATGATGTCTTTTTGAAATTGGTTAGGTCAATAAGCTATCCCAATCAGGATGTAAAAAGTACCTATTTCCTATTTGTCCTAAAACTGCAGCATGATTATGTTCTTCAGTCTGCATTTTCACAAGTTTCTGGAAGAACAAAGCATTAGCCAACGTATAAACAGGTATAAATGTATTCAGGTTACCTCTTCATATGCCTCAATATCACCAGGTTCCAAATTATACTTGATTCTTCCTATGTGTACTTCTATTTTTCCAGATTTCCTAATTACAAATTTTCCTATTTTACCTTCTAGCATATCATTCAAGCAATAATCGAATATTTTTGTACAGTTTGGATCATCGCTGAGACCTTTGCCAGCAAAAGAATCTGGAAGCTGAAGAATGGAATGAAATACATGAGTATCCTTGTTGTTTTTAATCACTTACACTCCATAAAGATATTGAGGGCTTGTCATTATTCACAGAATCTTCTTGGAAATATTCTCCTACTGCATAATTTGGGCTTGAATATTCAACAGGCTCCAGCTTCACTGAAAAACCAATATGTTCATAAGTGTATGAAAGATAAAATATTGTAACTGCTGTGAAGTTTCGAATCTCATCACAATTACTCACGTTGCTTGAACCCCGGAGTGACTTCTGACTCTCCAGAATCTTCTTTTTCTATTTTGATACCATTTATTTCATGCTTAACTGAAATTTCAATATTTTAGTGCACATCCCAAAATAAGTCTTCTTCACAACATACCTCTTTTCGAAAAGCCATTTTGCCAAATTATTGGCTGAAATGGGTATTTTTCATCATCCTTTTCATCATCAGAACCAACTAGCTTGTCAAAGACCTCATTTTCTAATCCTTTATCAATCTGCCGAAAATCAGGATATTGACTAGTTATATTTCATATTATTGTAAGCACTTACTTCATAACAATTTTTACTTATAGTAGGAATGGCCATAGCAGCAACAGCCCCTTCTGTATCCCTATCAGAGGCAAGCCTATCTGATTGATTTCTTTTTTGAATTATATCAGTGCTACCAGCTCCTTCTGAAAATATACCTGACGACACAATGAATTTGCTGCCGTTTTTCTTATTCCTAGCTGAATTTTTTTTATCTTCCCAGTCATCTCCTTTCTTATGGTGGAAACCATTCTTGATGACCCTAAAATAATTAGTAACATGATTCTTAATGGGATCCTAGTCAGCCAGAATTACTTGGAAACAAAGGTTTTCAATATGAAATACTCACTCCTTGGCAGTTTGTTTATTTCGAGAGACATTCACATTCGGTGTAAACTGTTTTTTTTGTCTTTTTGTACCCCCGAGACTCAAATCTCGAGGAAGTCTCAATGATTGCAATCTCTGGCTAGAATGCGGCTCTATTTTTATAAGTTTACTTAAATTCAACAACTTGTTTTTGTCTTTATCCATGACAACCATCTGCTTGTGAGTGATGAAATAATGAACATGTGTCAAAAATCGTTATTTTAGGTTAGGACTCCAATCCACGTGCTTCTCTTTGCAGACGGCATGAAAATCAAAATCTGCAACATGACACAATGCATACTTTGATTTGACGTCTGACAGGTAAAGGCCTTTAGACAGCGCAGAGATTCAAAAAAAATCATGATGAAGTCAAATTAGAAGTAGAAAGTCTCGAAAATAATAACAGTAAACTCCCTTATATATTCAGATATCGCCTATGTTCCGATTAAACTTTACTTTCACATATCTGATATTCTTATGGAACCTATTGCAGACTTCTCAAAACTTCCAACTGCCTTATATGTCAAAAAAATCTACGACCTAAATAGGGGATTTCTTTCAACAAAAATTTAAAGAAAAAAAAAATTAACAGCGATGAGATCAGACCAGAGCTAAAAAATTCAACAGAAATGGTGCATGACTATATCACGATCATGAATATCACTTATAGACCCTTCATTTCGGATATGAAAAATGACCGTTTTTGTCTGTCGATGATCAAAGTTCTTCTCTCAAATTATCAGTCTTCAGACAAGCGGAGACTGAATTTTTCATAAATCATTTGATACAAAAATTCCAATAGGGTATTCCAATTTCGGAAAGCTCTCTGTCAAAGTTTGTTATTCCTACTAGAGCGCTTTCAAGCTCAAACTTCAAACACGGACTCTGCTCTGATGAAGACTGTACCTCCCTTTTGTTCGCCTTTTTCGCGAGTCTCCTGCACGATAATACGTGACGTCACGTGAATATCGATCGATAATAAGATAACTTATTATATCTTCCATTTGCAATTGACAATAACTGTATACTGTCAACAGATAACTCTTAGTACATTATTGTCATTGTATAGCATTATGGAGGCCTTGTCAGTTTGATGAGTGCATTGAAGATTATGCAGTCGTTATAGCTATTATCGAGTTGATAACAATAAAAACGCTCTGTATGCGTGGAGCGCCGAAGCTCCGCACAGCGTCGGCGTCGTTTGTTGCAACATTGACGTTCATCGAATATGCTACAGTAAACGAATCTGGTCCATCTCACGCCTTTCAATGCAATGGCAGAAATCGCAGGCAGATTTCTCGAAAACTCACAGTGCCCAAAAATATTCTTTCGGATTCCTTAAGATGTGAACCATTACGCGACTGCCAAACAGGTGAATGATTTTGGTGTTCGACATGTGTACTTCTCGTTGAATTTATCACCTTCTATTTGCATCGTCCAATTGATCATTGTTGCATTACAATTGAAAATTCAGATTCAGCCAGTGTAAAAATAGGATGTTTAATGTAGTCACGTTTCAGTGAAGAATCATGTTTGGAGGCAAACTGCGATCTTGGATGGAAGCTGTGAGGTCCAGGAAAAAACAGCACAGGAAAGAAAAGCAAGCGAAATGTAATAACTCGATGTTCGCTCACAAAAACACTGTAAAATGGGACGCTAATACTACCTCGCATGGAGACTATAGAGTAAGATCCAAGATTCCATATTATTTGACATCAACGTGTAGCTGATGCATGAAAAAAATATTTGTTCACAAGCACATCCTTCCCTCAATCTTGTGTACCTACATTAGGTATACTGTGCGGCTCAGAGGGGTGTTTTTAATGGTATGCATTTATAATTCAGGGGATTTTCATTCATATAACCCATGCAATGTTACCACACTTAAAAATGGCACAGGGGTGCATTCTTGATGCCAAGAAATATAACACCGTTTTTTGATCAAGTCAGATCAGATATTCTTGGACTGCTGGACTTCGATGATTTTTTTGTCAGAATGCTATTTCTAATGTTCAGATGATTCAGATGAATTTATTTTCAGAAAATGTTCATAATCACCAACTCAGATAAACACATACTTTGAAAATTGAGTAGGAGCGAACAGTGGTTCGACATTTATTTGAAAGTATTCACGTGTACTACAAAAATTGAAGAACATGAATTTTTACTGTCTGTGGGTTAATCGAGGAGGTGTTATATTCATTTTCAGAAGAATTTTGGTATTTTCTCTCCTCGTTTCTAAAAATAAAAATAGAGATTATTCATGATCTGCCCCATAATGTTACTGCGCTTGGAATTCAAACTTCAGATACCTAGAAGAGAAAGTCTCCATTTGTCAGTAACATCTCGTTAAAAAAGAATGGAAGACAAAAATATTTTCGACAAATATCAGAATTTATACTAAGTTTCGAGACCGAATCTGCCCCAGTTTTGTCATTGTTAAGTGTCGAAAGGAAAAGCAGCCAAACGATTTGGAAGAAAAACAATTTCCATTGTGTCGAAAACCGATCATTGTTTTTTTTTTTCTCAAAGTCGTTATGTACGAAGATATCAAGTTTGTTCCTTTCTCGGTAGCCCACTCATTATATATTCAGATGATAGTCAAGAACTCCTTTTCTAGGACGATGACAGACGGGAAGGAAACACCAATCATGTGCCGAGACAGGAAACCCAATGCCGTTCCGGAAGCTCCGGCGTATCTAATTCCAGATATTCGGCGAACAATCTTTCATCTCCCGAATCCGCTTATTCTACTGGATATTCCACAGACGGTACCAGCCCGGGGGCACCACCAGAATATCTGTTGAACCACAAGAACAAAGGTAAGAAGGAGATTAGACCAAGATGTCATCAGATACGTTGATCGGGAAGTATTTTTATGAGTGAACCAAGTCATCAATCCTGTATAACATGAGAGAATCAATTACGTACAGGGATATATAGCTAAAAATGACAACTGTCAAAGTTTAAGTAAATTGTGTGGTACGGGCCACTCTGTTCTTGTCTTAGAACATCACGATATACAAAGGTGTTCAAATTTACAGCCAAAAACGTTAATTCTTAGGTATGTCTTTGGGGCCTGATATCTTAGGAGTGACATAAGGAAAAGTGACATAAGTGACGTTTGGAGCTCAGGCTGGTAACCCTTACATCGAAGAAGAAAAAGAAAAAGAAGAACAGTTGAAAAACTCAAATTAATGAATAGAAATACACAGAGATACAGATATATATACACATAATAGTTTGCAGAAATATGTAGAAAATGCTTTCAAAAATGCAAAATTCTGAGCTGACTTTACTTGCACTAGAATTAAATATTTAATGAAATATCACAGTCAAACGAGTAACACACATGATCACAATACCATATGATATACTATAGAATATAGATAAGAAGTGAAGAAATAAAAAATATATGATAGGGTAAAAGTTATTTTTCAAAGAATTCATTGAATGAGTACGGTTCAATGTCACACAATAGATCAAAAACGTTTTTCTTCAATGTAGTCCTTCCTCTGTATTTTTTAACTGTGCTTGGGTATAACGAAATTTGATTTGTGCCTTGTGGGGTACCCATGTTTGTATGTGTCACATTCAAATTTTGATTTATTGTTATTTACAAAAAGAACACACACATAATTGTCAGATTCGAGACCTGTTGAACTTCGCTCTACGAAGCATCATACATCAATAGAACGGCAAAGTCTTCCCTGACGCTGCCGGTTTTCCTCTCTTGTTATCAAAAGAAAAAAATAATTCTCCTTCTCCGCTTTCTGAGTGATTTCATTGGATTGGATTTTTACCGATTTCGAATTTCATCATGGCAGGCGAGACAAAGAGTAACGTGAAGCAAGTTCCTGTAAACGATAACTTATTTTCAGATATATGCCAATCACAAGTGACAGTACTGAACCACATAAAGAGCCTAGAATCTTCCAAACTCGCCAAAATCAGCCCAACTACGAGCCACATATCTAGTGCCACGAAAATACAGAATCATGTCGAAGATCACAGAACACCTATCCTCAAGGTACTGAATGCATTTACTCTTGAACGAGAAATCGCGAAAATAGTTTTGGTAATATTCTTTCATCAATCAGGTAGCGAAATTCACAAAATAATGGGAATTTATGGTGATGCGTTAGGCCACAGACACACGAGGCGTTTCTGCTCGAGTCGACTACCGCGTGAAACAAAACACACTTGAGCGGTTAGCGCGGCGGGCACGACGACAGCTTGCCGCCTAGAACGCCGCTCGCCGCGCCTAAAATACCGTCGACCAGGTATGTTTGCATGGTTGAATCAACCTCACACGGGACAGTCGACAGTATGGATATGGAGAATGAAAATATTTTGTTTTCGTGGTTACTCCATCGTAGAAGGCAGAGGAGAAGAAACAATAGGAGATTTTGGATCCATCCGATAGTTTCCGAACGAGAAAGAAAGGGATTCTTCCAGACGCTTTGGTCGCAGTTGAAAGAGGATTCAATTTCATATATTGAATAATTTACATAATGAAATAGTTCAGAATCAATCAATTTCCATCTCAGGATTACTTGGAGTTGTTTTGAAATAATAAACTCGCCTTCTTCTACGAAAGCGCTGAACGGACATAATTACTTTTTTTATAATTGCCAGTGTGAACTGGCAATTAGCTCTAATTGCCAGTTCAAACTGACAATTAGCCATAATTGACAGTTCAAACTGGCATTTATCCCCAATTGCCAGTTTGAACTGGCAATTAGCCCTAAGTGTCAGTTTAATCTGGCATTAAAATGCCTGACACTTAGGGCTAATTTGCCAGTTTGAACTGACACTTGGGGCTAATTGCCAGTTCAAACTGACAATTAGCCTCAATTGCCAGTTCAAACTGGCAAATTATAAAAAAAAATGATGACCGTTCTACGAAAGCGCTAATATTGTCAGTTCAAACTGGCATTTATCCCTAATGGCAATTATACTAATACTAATACTAATACTAATTAGCCATGAATGCCAGTTCAAACTGGCAATTAGCCCTAATTGCCAGTTCAAACTGACAATAAGCCTTAATTGCCAGTTCAAACTGGCAATTATAAAAAAAATATAATGACCGTTCAGCGCTGAACGAAAATAATGATGTTTTTTATAATTGCCAGTTTGAACTGGCAGTTAGTGCTGATTGCCAGTTTGAACTCGCAATTATGGCTAATTGCCAGTTCAAACTGACAATTAGGGATAAATGCCAGTTTAAACTGGCAATTAGCGATAAATGCCAGTTTGAAGTGGCAATTATCCATAATTGTCAATAATTGTCAGTTTGAACTGACATTTAGTTAATTTAAACTGACAATTAGTCATCATGTCCGTTAGCGCTTTCGTAGTATTGTGTGTTTTGCTCATTTGAATTACATCGATGATGTCGATTCGACGGTCGACTCGACGGAAACCGCCTCGTGTGTCCCTCCTTAATTTCTTTCGCCTGTGCAAAAATATACAAATATCTTGACCTATGGCCCTTCGGACTGCCGATAGAAACGGGACAATGAAGAACCGAAGCCTAAGTACCCAGCACCGGCTGCGAGGGTCACCAGCACCCTGGCCCCATCGATGAGCCCCACCGTCGGGGTCACCTCTCCGAGGCAGAGGAACCGGATCCGAACCAATCCGTGGCTGCCCAGCGGCACTTTGAGCCCTAGTCCTGTCAAACACGACATGAACAGGGTTGCCCCCCAAGCCGTGCCAGCCAAAGAGAGTCCGTAAGTTGCAAAAATGCTCTTCGAACATTAATTGGGGTGTTCTATGAGACACAATGAAGCAAGAGAATTTTGGGCGATCGAAAATTTTCGAAATATCTGATATATCCGTACTCTTCATTTGGGAGACACTGAATTGATTCTTCAGTTCATAGCACTAACAACTGCCTGCTGAGATTCGGTCTATACTCGCACTGGTTCCAGTTTATTTTTATTTCATGAACTTGACCAGGATAACGTATTTGGCTAGAGATCGCCTAATAAGGACACATAATTTGAGTTCACAACAGGTGTTCCACTGTATACGTAACAAGCCACCGCGAAAGACTAAAACCCACTGAATTACCGAATTTCTGTTCGATAATTTCAAAATGCGAAGCGTTCATTGACCCAAATTTGAATCCATTAGGGTTTCTTTTACTACTTCTTATACTATATAGGCCGACAGCACTTTCCGATTCTGTCGTTTACCTCTGGTCAGAGGTAAACAAAAGTTCTAGGATAACTTTTTGATTCATCATCTCCCGAAATATTTTTTTTTCGACAAAAATGTATTCGTTTTTTCGTCTTCTATCACCCACTTCATTTATCCCTCCACTTTCGGTAACACCCTGTAGTTTCTCACTTCAATTCAAATGAAATGATTATCATATGTAATTGTGAAAGTAATTACCTACGACCATGAGTGTGAATTCTTGTGTTGAATCAATTGAAAATCTGTAATTTAGATGAAAATTGAACGAGGAATCGATCTGTGGGTCGATCGAGTCCGTAAGAGCAACCGTTCCGGAGATATGGAGCGTCAAAGTGAAAATAGTGCGATTTTCGGCAAAAAACGCAATTAGGAGCGAGATTACTCCGTTATCGAGACGAATTCATCCATTTCGATCGCAGATTCGTTCTCTACGTGTCCGAATTAGTCATTGTGAATTTTTTCAGATCCTCAAACCGATCAATAAAAATTTCGAAATTTTCAAGCTACGGTAATCCGATAAATATGTACCTTGCACTTTCTGACATAAACGAAATTTAGCATTTCCTGATTGAAGCATTTGACATTCTGCAATCTTGATAAAAATCGAACGAGGAATCGATCTGTGGGTTGATCGAGTCCGTAAGAGCAACCGTTCCGGAGATATGGAGCGTCAAAGTGAAAATAGTGCGATATTCGGCAAAAAACGCAATTAGGAGCGAGATTACTCCGTTATCGAGACGAATTCATTCATTTCAATCGCAGATTCGTTCTCTACGTGTCCGAATTAGTCATTGTGAATTTTTTCAGATCCTCAAACCGATCAATAAAAATTTCTAAATTTTCAAGCTACGGTAATCCGATAAATATGTACCTTGCACTTTCTGACATAAACGAAATTTAGCATTTCCTGATTGAAGCATTTGACATTCTGCAATCTTGATAAAAATCGAACGAGGAATCGATCTGTGGGTTGATCGAGTCCGTAAGAGCAACCGTTCCGAAGATATGGAGCGTCAAAGTGAAAATAGTGCGATATTCGGCAAAAAACGCAATTAGGAGCGAGATTACTCCGTTATCGAGACGAATTCATTCATTTCGATCGCAGATTCGTTCTCTACGTGTCCGAATTAGCCATTGTGAATTTTTTCAGATCCTCAAACCGATCAATAAAAATTTCTAAATTTTCAAGCTACGGTAATCCGATAAATATGTACCTTGCACTTTCTGACATAAACGAAATTTAGCATTTCCTGATTGAATCATTTGAAATTCTGCAATCTTGATGAAAATCGAACGAGGAATCGATCTGTGGGTCGATCGAGTCCGTAAGAGCAACCGTTCCGGAGATATGGAGCGTCAAAGTGAAAATAGTGCGATTTTCGGCAAAAAACGCAATTAGGAGCGAGATTACTCCGTTATCGAGACGAATTCATTCATTTCAATCGCAGATTCGTTCTCTACGTGTCCGAATTAGTCATTGTGAATTTTTTCAGATCCTCAAACCGATCATTAAAAATTTCGAAATTTTCAAGCTACGGTAATCCGATAAATATGTACATTGCACTTTCTGACAGAAACGTAATTTCGCATTTCCTAATTGAATCATTTGAATATCTGCAATCTTGATAAAAATTGAACGAGGAATCGATCTGTGGGTCGATCGAGTCCGTGAGAGAAACCGTTCCGGAGATATGGAGCGTCAAAGTGAAAATAGTGCGATTTTCGGCAAAAAAACACAATTAGGAGCGAGATTACTCCGTTATCGAGACGAATTCATTCATTTCAATCGCAGATTCGTTCTCTACGTGTCCGAATTAGTCATTGTCAATTTTTTCAGATCCTCAAACCGATCAATAAAAATTTCGAAATTTTCAAGCTACGGTAATCCGATAAATATGTACCTTGCACTTTCTGACATAAACGAAATTTAGCATTTCCTGATTGAATCGTTTGAAATTCTGCAATCTTGATAAAAATCGAACGAGGAATCGATCTGTGGGTCGATCGAGTCCGTAAGAGCAACCGTTCCGGAGATATGGAGCGTCAAAGTGAAAATAGTGCGATATTCGGCAAAAAACGCAATTAGGAGCGAGATTACTCCGTTATCGAGACGAATTCATCCATTTCGATCGCAGATTCGTTCTCTACGTGTCCGAATTAGTCATTGTGAATTTTTTCAGATCCTCAAACCGATGAATAGAAATTTCGAAATTTCCAAGCTACGATAATCCGATGAGTATGTACCTTGTGACATGTAGAGTGATATGTAAAATGAGCGAACGCACGGTGACCAAAGATATGTTGATATTTGGTAGCTCATCATTGATGAACCACATGGCATTTTTCTCCTCTTGTGTTATTATGCCAATACCCCTGCGATTCGTATGTCCCGACTCGCTTTCATGCCAGTGATCGTTCTCCTTCCTTACGCCACTTCTCACGCTCTCTTGCCAATCCTATCTTTCAGGTACATATCTCCTCACATGGGACCCTATTGTGACGTTATGATATACTGTTGAATATTGTTTTCTCTTCGATACGGTATTCTTATTGAGACTCATTTCAGGAGACTACGCAGATTCCTGAGTCCAGTGGTGAGTCGACGACGATCCCTATCGTCTTCCTCCTGTTCATCCCTGAGCGCCACCAGCATCCAACTGGAGGTCCCCAGACCTCGTTCGGCCAGTAACGAAGACTGCACATTGAACGAGATGATGGGTAACTACGACGAGAGCTACGTCTACGAGAAAGAGACTGACATCCTGAGCGACAGCGATCCCACAGAATGCGACACCGACATCGACACCGGCCAAGATGGCGGCGACGAAGACGATCCTTTCGAAGGGGAGCTCGATTTCATAGACAACGGTTCGCATCTAGAGCTGGAAGCCAAGATAGACCAGAACACTGGGCACTGCTCATATTACTACGAGAATCAGAGGAAAAGGTCTTCGAGGAGGAGAACGCAGCAGCGCAGGAACAAGTGTAGCGACAAAAAACGCAGATCTTGCTCTAGCAAGAAGCGCCAGCCCAAGCAATTGGAGAAGGAGAGACTGGTACACAGCTTCATGGATGGTTCTAAAAGTGCTGGAGCTACGCCGGTATCTGTACGCAGAGCTGACAGTAGACCTGTCTCTAAACTAGCTCAGGATGACTGTTTCAGAAAGAGGTCCAACAGCGTGAGCCTATACACCATCGATAAAAGAGACAAAGAAGCTGACCTAAAATATAGGGAACTGATCACGGAGGCTGAGCAGATCCTCAAAGCGATGAAGACTAACGGTCTATCGCCGAGAAGAGTCCCTGGACCAGCGAATAAAAGAGTTGAACACCTCAGGTTCACGGAGTGTGCCAAACCCGATATTTTTGTTAAAAATCGAGCGCCCATATTGGAGGACAACCTGTTATGTTCGAAACTTCCGTCCACTAGTGGTTACCACTGTCCGAGATTTAGTCCTAAAAAAAATCATATCACTAAGTTTATTATAAGTAACTCCCCGGTGCTGGCTAGGAAAGAATGGGAAACGCAGCCCATGGTGTACAAGGCTGCTAGCGATGAAACCCCCCACGTGCAGAAAGGCATATTGCACAAAGAGAAGCCATCAGATGCGCCGAGAATGAGTCCCAAGCACAGGAGGAGATTCAGCAGACACATAGCTGAGTCTAGCTCAGACTCTGGGGAGGAGCTCAAGAGAAATGGCTCAAGGATATCTGGTTGTCCTCAGAGCGAACCGGTGAGAAGGAAGGTTTACTTCGGGGCTAATGTTCCTCACAAAGCCCATGGAAACATGAAATCAGTTGCCTTCACCGTGGCTAACAGAGCCAACGACAATTCGAACTCGAAAGAGTACACTACTATTAGCACTGAGAACTTGAGACAGCAAGTCCTATTGAATACTATTGCGAATTTGAAGAGAAATTTAGAGGACCACTCTGCCTCGCTCAAACAAGTGTACAGGAGCTCTCAGAATATATATACATAGATGAAAATCAGGAGGGTATTATGGAATCATTTACAATTTTATACCGATTCATGTTCCAGAAGCCTATATATCTTTCAATGCAGGTAACGGTAGGTTCCTTTGATATTAGAATGATATGGATGTGTGAACTTTATTCAGGAATATTTTTCGATATAGAACAGGCAGCTCCCAGGTTGACAATATACCGGGTGACAACAAAACAACATTAAGGAGCCTTTCGAGTTACAAATCTGAAATTCAGGCAGTAGAGGCAGCTCAACGAGACGAAGCAAATTTATCAAACAATATACAGTATCCGTCTGAAGTCCGTTCCCCACGTACTAATTTTTGAACCACCAAGTATATCGGAGTGGAATTTGGAGAGCTTCAACATGAGAATGAAACCTCCTTTTGTATGAGAGAGGTACATCATAAAGTTTTGTAGCTTAGTAAAGTTGAAGTAGGGAAGGAAACTGTTCGGTAATAGGAATAGATTTCGAAAATGGAATGATATACGAGGTGTTCTATTTAAAAACATGATTCAAGATAACGCACAGCCACCATTTTCAAGCTTTCAGCTGTAATTTTTCCATGAAGAAGTAGGTTTCCATCTCCTATTTGAGCTCTCCGAATGTCCTTCCGATTTACAAGGTGATTCAACAATTAGTAGGGGGGAATGGACTAAAGACGGACACTTTATAGGTTACCTTGAAATTTCGTAAATTGTGCCTACTTCCTGATAAAAAGGAAGAGATATTCAATTGTTTTCCGTGACAATCAAAAATTCGATGAGGTACCCCGTTTACCCCGATGTCAAATTTTCAAGTCGAAGAATAATAATCGCATGGCGTCTTGCTTGATGCTTGATGTAATTATTCAATGTGCTGACTCAATATTTCTGAAAAAAGGCTATCAACTTCATTTTGTAGCTGTGACATGTTGTTTGGTTATTTGATAGTAGTGATCCAATGAGAATATTGTAGGGAAACCAATTATTATTCGATAGCATAATATGATAGAAGATAGAAAGATATTAGTTATTCCACTAGTTTTTGGCTCACATATTGGTAGTTACAGTTACATGTTAGATGGTTTTGTTTTTGAGTGTATTGTTATTTGTTATCGGAAATATCGTGAGTGAAAAATCATTGTTGAAGTTATTTGTGCAATCTTATTCTTATATGTGGGCCATATTTTAATAGCCGGAGAGTAGCAATTTCTTGATAACTAGAAGCAACAAGTTTTTGGGTTTGTGAGATATAGACAAATTGAAGCTACCTGGAATGCCAAAAATTATACGTTTTCAAACTTTGGCAATAAATCAGGCATCCAAAGAGATGTCGCATATATAGTCCGGTATAATGTAGCAACATTATTTGTTGATACACCTATGATTTCACTGAATTATGGCTCAAAGTTGTTTCGAAGATATCAAAAACGAACGGTTTAATATGAGTAAATTTCCACTATAATTATAATAATGCATTTGTTGGTTATTTTGTCGATCTACTAATTCACCAGCCACATCGATTTCCCATAAATAAAACGATGATTTTTTATGAAATAGCTTCTTTACCAAGACTTGTTCGATTTTTGTATTCCAGATAGATTTAATTATGCAATACTTACTTGTATTATGGAATGTAATATAGGTACCTACTTATAGACGTTGGACGTTGAGAAGAATATTGTAAGTTTCGGTGATGAAACCATTCCAATTTTTTTTCGCAGTATTCATTCATAGGAGATACAACGCCTGCTGTATTTTTTGAAAAAACCCAACCCCTGTATTATTGTAACCTAACTTGTGTTCTTTGACTGTTTTCAGATTTAAATGAAATATCGCCCCGCTAAAAGAAGTACACACGGTGGACCCACCAGGTTATTAGTATTTGTGTGAGCAAATACCGAGAGTTTTCCAAAATTTCATATTTATTATCATGTCATGATAATGACATGAATATTTTTTCATTATTATCATTCCATTACATCAATCTCCGATATATTTCATTAATATATTTATGAATAGCAAGTGACATTCAAAATGTCAATAAATACGTGGCTCTGATTCATTTCGTATTCAGTCTTCCTCAGCAAGTTAAAATTATTTGATATGTTTTCAATATCGATTCAAACAATGAAATATTATTATAAATTCGACGAGTAGTCCTGTTTTATTGACATCATATTCTGTATGCAGTTACTATAGGTATAATGGCCTATTTTTATGTACAATAAGTATAAATATAAATGAATATATCTGTATATTTTGAATTACCAGAATAGCACTGATGAGCTTACTCATGTTTTGATCTACATGGATGTTTTTGATTGTTGAATTTTTGACTGTTTACTTCATAAGTACAATAAACTGATAAAATATTGCTAATTGTTTCATTCAATCAGCGACCGATCATATTAAATTGAAGGTAGGTAAATACGTGAAGTTTACCTAAGAAGACTGGACATATCAATAATAGGCTGGCTGAGTGCCAAAGCACTTTCCTAGTTAGACAATTTTTGATAAAAAACTGAACCAGATCATTTATTCATCATCCAGGATTCATTATTATTACGGAACGTTTTAAAATTGCCTTTCTCGTCAAGGATATGAGAAGTAATAATTTCATCATGAATTAATATGACAATAATTTACGTCCATTAACTTATTGATCGGTATGTGAGAGGTTCTATCTTATTGTTGAGGTTCAACACCTGTGGTCTCAGGTCTGTTAACGAAGATCGATAGTCACAGGCAGAGAAACGAAGGGCAAGTTTGTACAGTCATCAGGGTCGGACTGGCCCAGTTCGACTGCGGAGCCCGAAGAATTTTTCAGACCAGCCAGAATTTTCGTTCTGACAGCAGAACTCGAAGACGTCGTCCGGTCCGACCCTGTGAATCGATAATCAAATGCCTAGCGTCTGGAAAGGAATCATAAATGAAGACAACAAACGTTCATTTCATTTTTATTTCATATTTCACAAGTGTTCTCGATTATTTGTGTAGGTACTATAATGAGAGGTATATGTGTGGTGCTAGTTGAAGAAGGATAAGTCCAGTGAAGCTCATGGCACGAGTCGCTAAAATTGTTTTCGAAATCGACTGAGACGTTAATTAACTGCATCACGTCTGGTATCAGTAATTTTTTTTCCTTTCGTTTTTTCTTCGGGTACTCGTGAACTTTTGCCCCACTTTATTGGACCACATAGGGAGGGATACAGAGGGGTAGGAGAGGCGATGGGGTGAGTTCCGCACATTACGAAGTATATCACATCTTTATAATATTAAAAATCTCGGCGGGACATGGCTTAAAGGAGCAGTTACAAGGTGAGGGAAGGAACGAAAAAAATTACAGCGAGACTAGCTTTGTCAAGATATAGGACATCTCGGTATTCTCAAAACCAGGTGAGATGTTGTACGAGTGATTTACTGTGAAAAGTTATACAAATCCAAGGATTGATATCGACATCTCGAAATCTCAAGAGATCGGAGGAACACAGACTGAACGATCATCGAAATATGAGATCAATCGGTCGCTGATCCGTTACTGCCTCTTATTCTGAATAAAATGCTATTCTGATAAAATGAAATACTGGAACTGCTTCTTGCAATTTGATATGGTATAGAAACAGATCCTTCGACACAAACATCATGTGTAACTCATCATGTATCCTCAATTCTTGAAATTCGGAAGCCTGTAGTGTTTCTCTCCTCTATTCTAAAATTATCAACAACAATTACTCAACTCCCAACAAAATTAGGTGTAGAGAGAGCAGACCAGGTGTCCTTTCCTTAGTCGAGAAATATAGCATGGGCGTCATTCGAAAAATTAGGCAGGGGCCAAAGAACCCAATTCGTAAAACGGAGCTGCAACACATAATTTTTTTTCCGGTACACAGTAATGTATTTTGAAATTAAATTTGGGCGTTGAGTTTCGCTTTGAACTTCCTTTGAACATACTTTTCTTCCTCCAAATGACGCCTATGGATATCAAAATATAATTTGATGGCAAAATTATGTAATGTTTTCTCTAGGAATTGATATCATATGTTTACGATATCAATTACAAAGAAATGCAAATGAATCATGTCAATACGTGGAGGATCGGAAGTATAATGAGTGTTGAATATATTGGATTGGTGGTGAATATGATGAAATTCGTAAGTAGTTATCTCTCGAGATTTCCGAGGTTGCATGATGTAGGATATCAAATGTGAATTACAGGGTGACATGCCAAAGCAATCGGGGTCCATATGCTACAACAGCGTGTCAAGAAATCTATCTTATATGCGTAATGCTGCGTGAAATTCTGAGATATTCGAAAAATAGAAATTGACTGATACAGGCCAGTTAAAAAAATGTAAAGATGTACAAAAACTCTCAGAGTTCCTAACGTAACAATACAAAAAGGTTACTACCAAACTTTCTCGAACTTATATTTCAATCCATTTCAACTTTCATTCCTGACAACTTTGCTTCACAGTCAAAAGTAATATTATTGCAGCATAATAATATTAAAGGTTTTTCACACATTCATCCGTTGAATAATAAAAACCAATATGTTTTCTTTTTCACTACCTAAATGCAGTTTACATACACATACAACATGATCATCATGATGGATGAGAGTGGGATGAAATGATTGTCCTACATTGGGAACTAAAAATAATAAACTTGAATATGGTCGTTATGGAATGTCTTGTGTAGGGTTGATAAGATTCAATGTTTCCAATGATGATCAATATGCACGCTGAAATCAGTAATCACAGAAGTTAATTCATTTAAAAATACCTCAATATAGGAATCGAGAGATCCTATCCCCGTACTCTTACAATCTAACACAAATACTGCAATTTTTTTCTTTTGTCATCCCATCCCTCTAGTCGGGTAAAAAAGATTTGGACCCCGGATATGTTTCTCACAACTAACTGAATTTTCTCTACAGAAATTCATAACCGCCCTAGAAGTGCGTTCTTATAAAAATATCAATAGATTCGTTTTGAGCATATCATGATCAAGTGTGCACATCAACACATATTAGACTCCTCATAAAACCAGGCAATTCTCCCCTATCCAATGATTCTCGATTCTTGTCATTCCAAGTTCCAAAAATTCTTTTGTGATCAATACGATAAACTTCTGATCGATGTGAAGAAGTACAGATGAACCTGTAGGAAAAATTCAATCTGCATAGAAGGCTGTTTTCTCTTGTAAAAATCACCAGATGATATGATTGCAGTTTCAACCAGAGAGCCGAGAAGTTCAACAAGGAAAAATCAATGATTCTATCATTACTTTCGAAATATTCGAGAAGAAAATGAAATAGATTAATGAATACCAAGAGCATAGCTTTGCTATGGAAATTTGTCTTGTGCAGTTGCATCAATCAGGAGCAAACCCAAGTATTTGCTATCTATGAATGATATACATCATCCATTTTTATTTGAATCTTTTGGATACTTGATAGTCTATTTCGATTTCTTCATAATGGATTGTCGTCCTATTATTTTAATCTCATTGATCCCATATCAAAAAAAAAAATCTTGAATAGTACCAACTTCCATTGTAACAAACTTCACATACCGAATATGCCACTGAGAACAAGTTTCTATTCTAAGAAATAGTGCGAATGTTCCTGCATAGTCTCGAGTTTGGTAGTAAAATTGAGGTAAATAGTGAAAATCGAGAAGTCGGCAATAAATGGAAAAGCATCATTAGAATACGTGAATAAACATTCGGTTCACATCGTGAAAACACTGCCTATGCGAATACCGGTAGCCAGAGGATATTTTTCCAAGGCTATCAATACGAAAGAAATTCCGAGTGTGTCTCGGAAACGCATCCAGAATTTACGTCATGAAATTCTATTATGAAGCTTTTTTTGAGCTCGAGTAATACGAATGCATTTCATCGATGTACTGTGAATTTTTTATCCCCTATTGATAATTTTCCGTTCCATTCTAAATCACTAATTCGGCAGATCTATTCCAGGAACATCCGAAATAACCATTTGCACAATTCGATGCTGATTGGCCTTTTAAATCTCTAGTTCTCGAAATTTCAATGCGAATTATTGAAAGCTCATTGTCTAGTTTTCGACGAATAAGCTAAGCTTGATTGAGTGCAAACCATTCATTGTTCATCACAGCCAATGGAAAAAAATCGTGCAAACGGCACAGGGGCGCGTCGTGTCGTCATAAAATTTAGTTAGTTCGAGATATTTTGGAACAACTCAAATGCTACACCATCCAACTTTTTTACCCATCTGTCAGTGAGATGAACCGCAATTTTTCATTATTATTACACAACACTAATTTCTGAGAAGTGAGCGACTATTTAGGTCCAGTTTAGAGTTGCATAATTGAAGAGTGGAAATATGTAAGAAGGTGCTCAGTGCCAAGAACACGTCGAGTGACATATCAAAAAAACTTGAACAAAGTCCACGAAAAATCGATCGTACTGTTGATAATATATCAGTGTTTAGGCCACCCCGGAATGGTTTCCGAGGACTAGAAGACTGAATAATGCCGATAGACAGTCAATATCACAAAAATGTCAGATGAACCAGCAGGTAGTAATACCTTCACCTAAAAGTCTTTGAGTTATTGTTCTTTTATCGGATGTAATTTTGGAGTTGAACCATTCCTCAAGATTTCCATCCAGTTTCGTTGTAGGAAAATATGCTCGAGCAAAGTAAAATATTTCAGTTGCTTTTCGTGGAGAAATATTGAAACATGTTTAATCATTTAATTTCAACTATTGATTAGTGATGTCTGTCTATTTTGATCGGGATATCATAAACTCCTAAAGTTGATTTCACATGGGAAAAAAGTTGGGTTATTGAAGGGTCATTATAACATTTAGAAATCAATTCTTCATAGAAAGTTTCGGTATTATTTTTTTTTTCAGTATCAAACCTATAACAATAATAAAGCAAATCCCCATATGCTTCCTGAAGGCAATGTTGAGTTAAGTAAGAGTTTATTTTGGACGACTTCATAATCGTTAATTCACTGACGTCACTGGTAATGGTCATATCACGTTTCTGATAAGTACGGTCCTGTATTCGACGGAAGAAAGCGATATTTCATTATTTATATGCAAGAAAATCATATCAATTCCAGAACAAGAGTTTTCCATTACCTCATATGGCGTTCAATCCAACTATAAGTATCGTTATATCGTTATATACAGGACCGTAGTTTTATCACACAGAAATATTGATGATGGCTAAAACATATCAAAAACTGTATACAACCATCACAAGTGATACGTGTCGAATATATAGGTGAAAAATGCGTACGTCATAAAACAAGAAGGTATTTAAGGAATTTTTTCTAACATTTGATAGTGAAAGTGAAATTTCGATCAGAAAGATTATGAAAGGTTGCAGTGAAGAAGTGTAAATATTTTTATAGGTATGTCTGATATTAGGAAGAGAGAAAAATAAAATTGACAGCCGAAAAATTCGAAGTGTTTTCGAAATACCTCAAGAATAAATGATAATTTGGAATTGCTTACGCTTTCATATCGATGGCCTTTTATTTACCCAACTTCTATATTCAAGCAAATCTGTAGAATCTTTTTTCAGTGTATTATACGAAAGCGCTGAACGGACATGATGACTTTTTTTTATAACTGCCAATTTGAACTGGCAATTAGCACTAATTGTCAGTTCGAACTGGCAATTAGCCATAAATGCCAGTTCAAACTGGCAATTAGCCCTAATTGTCAGTTCAAACTGACAATTAGCCATAATTGTCAGTTCAAACTGGCAATTATAACAAAAAACATATCATCATGTTCGTTTAGCGCTGATCGGACATTATGAATTTTTTTTATAATTGCCAGATTAAACTGGCAATTAGTGCTAATTGCCAGTTTGAGCTGGCAATTAGGGCTAATTGCCAGTTTGAACTGGCATTTATGGCTAATTTCCAGTTCAAACTGACACTTAAGGGCTAATTGCCACTTCAAACTGGCAATTAGGGATAAATGCCAGTTTGAACTGACAATTAGCCATAATTGTCAGTTCAAACTGGCAAATATAACAAAAAACATATCATCATGTTCGTTTAGCGCTGATCGGACATTATGAATTTTTTTTATAATTGCCAGATTAAACTGGCAATTAGTGCTAATTGCCAGTTTGAGCTGGCAATTAGGGCTAATTGCCAGTTTGAACTGGCATTTATGGCTAATTTCCAGTTCAAACTGACACTTAAGGGCTAATTGCCACTTCAAACTGGCAATTAGGGATAAATGCCAGTTTAAACTGATAATTGGGGCTAATTGTCAGTTTGAACTGACAATTAGGGCTAATTGCCAGTTTGAACTGGCATTTATGGCTAATTGCCAGTTCGAACTGACAATTAGTGCTAATTGCCAGTTCAAATTGGCAATTATAAAAAAAAAGTCATCATGTCCGTAGAATTAGGTATGAAGAACTTTTCGGAAAAAAATGGCACTTTGCACCTCGCCATGTTCCACTAGTCAATCACGGTTCTCGTACAGAGTGAACATGTGCCGGAAAAACTGATTAATGCGAACACATCACACAGCGTCCGTTTCGTCGGTGGTTGGATGTGGCCTGTCAGCGGCGGGTCACATGTCACCCGTGCACGTGCGAGGAATGATCCGAAGAATCGGCGCCGACGGGTCGCAGACGCCCTGTATATTCGACCGTCGCCCGCCGAGGTTATTGTCGACTGTCGAGTCTCTCGTTAGGCCTCAAACTGGTGACGGGTCTAACCGTCCTGGTCTCTGGCCCAGAAAAAGAACAACAGAAATATCACCATCTGAGGAACTGCTAGTCGTTGATGATAACCATCGAATCGACTAAAATTATCGATAATTAAGAGATTCTGAATAATCGTCTCTTTTTTGGTATGATTGATGGAATGAATGATGAAACGAACATCAGTCAGAATGATAACACAGGGTTCCAGACTTTTTGGCTTAGGCCAACAAGTTTGTTTCCCTTATCGGTCTCGACGTCAATAGCTTCTTCACCAAAAAACATCGGGATAGCCTCATATTCCCTCTAGGAAGCTTAATCTCCAGCGTGATAGTGCCTTTCACTATATTATAAGAGGCTGTCTCTTCTTCAATCTATGCCCATATTCCATGTATGTTCTTCCTGAAGGGACAGTGATTAGTTCTTAGCCTTGTCACCTGACTCAGGATATCATTGGCTTCTGTCTTCGCCTTCATCTCGAAAAACTCTTCACTCTGAGTACATCTGGCACAAAACTTGTCCCAGGCGTTTGCAGCTTCATTTTTCTCAACACTTCTGTGCCCTGGAACCCACTACAGGGTTTTTCGAGTATTGAGCCCCATTGGAGTATTTGGCAGTGTTTGGTTGGATTTGACAGTCCCAGATCGATCTTGATCTAATTTCATAACAAGCTAGATATCATGCACACGATATCTTCTCCCGAGCACGGCTTTATAGTGAGTACCTAGACCTGGATAATGACGTAGAAGCATTGGATTTCCTCCACATAGGCGCGTGACGATGTTACTGCATAAATATCTGTCCTAATTCCTGTTCTGAATATAGAATCCCAGATTGAAATTCTGGTCCGTATTCGGTCAAACCCTCCAAATGTATTCATTCATAAGGTATATTGATTTTGGTTCATCGGCCAGCTTTATAGTGGAGTTTTCCTGATAGCGCAACCGGCTTTCTAATGATTAGCCTGGCCAGTGGCAGCACATTGTACTTTCGCTGTGATCACATACTTCATTTTGTTCTTACTAGCAGAACCAGCGAACGATGAAGGTGAAGCTAACAAACGCGTGAAAAAGCGTTCCAGATATGTTGGTCAACTTATCCAGAAAAAGGTTCGCCTAGTGTTAGAGACACCTCTTTCACAGAGGCTCAACTAGCGGGCCAAAACGCCAGTAGACGTTGGAGTCCATTATTTGTTGGCGTTTCACAAGATCGAAGGATTCTTGATTGTCGTATTATCGCTTGCAAAACGCAACAAGAAAACACTCCAAAAGTCATCATCTAATGGACCAAACAAAGCCAACTCTATTTGACTTGACAGATACACGGCAAAAGGAGGATGGACAGACACTCGGACTACCTACCACAGTAGGAACCAACTGGCCTGATAACCTTCTCTAAATATAAATATTATTATCATCTCCGTGTGCGAATAGCCTGTTGAACCTCTTTCAATTCTAAGTGGGTTAGTTCATTGAATACCTCTCGATAATCTCATTGTATTGAAGAGCTCTGCGAAAATCCGTTGCTGGTTATCAATATGATAATGCTGCCTTTGTGTCGTATCGATGAATGATATTCGGCACTCGGCACTAATCCCCCTGGTTTCGCCGCCAATGATTTCTGGTCGGCGTTAAGGGAAAGAATAATGCGAGGCGGCAAGATCCAGCTTTTCTATTTTTAAAACGATTGAATGTGCCATTTAAATGGTATCGATAAAACGAGCGTCATCGCCAGACCAGTCAATGGAAATAAAAAGCATTTTGAAATGGGAAATAAAGCAGCTGGAAAATTAAGGCATTATGTTCGAGTAAATATTGATATTGGGTATGCACACAGAAAATTCGATTTCGGCCAATTCGACGGTCGGACTTTCCACTAATAGGAAAATCATAAAGTTAAAACAAAATGAGTTGAATCGACAGACGAAGATGTTGAAGTGCAGTGGGATTTTTCGAAGATTTCATGCTTGATCAAAATATCCAGTTGCCACCAGAAAAAAATCGCCATCTCTATGCACACGAACTTCATTCTCAAATACACAATAGTGATATGAGCACTTATGAAAAATTTGATGAATATGCACAGAGGAAAGGTCCCAATACAGCCAGTCAACCATGGATATGATACCAGGAATAAATATTTCAAAACGTCTATAAATAAACGTATAAATAAATGTACGTACGTAAATAAATAAACGTACAGATGACAGTACATGAGTGCAAAATTGTATAATTATCGCCCCAAGACTTGAAAAGATGAAGAAATTTTCACCAGTACAAGAAAGCAGTGAAAGAATGGCTATTGTCAGAAGACCGTAAGGTGTATCATGATATGATCAATACATATTTGAAATTTCAATTCCAATTCGATATTTATTATATTATTCACAAAAGGCGATCATTACCCACTCGATATGTGGTTTCACATACCCAATATGTGAGATTTATACACATATTGTCCCTAGATGTTATCTGGATGTGATACTTTCAGGTATATATATTCAGAATTTTGTATATTCAGAGAAATGTTTTTACTGTGGTTATATTGGTGTATATTGTGCATTGTAATTTTGTTGCCATCAGATATATTTCAAATATTCTTATGTTATTTGTTATTTCATATATTTTTTAATCAACTTTGCCATTTATTCTATATTTTGTATTGTTTTTGTCATTTTCATATTGTAATTCTGTTATTTTATATTTCATTCCATGCACGCATATTTCAATTTTCAATTAGTTTTACTATTGAAACATTTCCAAACTCTAATTTGAGTACAACGTTGAAGCTTATCCTTCGAATCAGCTTCCGGGGAAATGACCATTTTATTTGCTGCCAAACGCTAGGAACCGTATGCATGTATTGCTATATTTCATTATTATAATGCCGCCAGTTAGGTCGAGAGTTTTGGTTGCGAACCACCCAGTCGACTTGCGACTTACCCGCCAGAGACCGTTGCAACCATGGCCGTTGTCACAGCAGATTGGTTACCGGTGGCGGTGGTGCCAGTCTGCGATTGGGAGTATTGGGACAACGTACGGTATAGCGGTGAGTTGACGAAACGCGGGTAGCTGTCACGATGCATCAGCGTGTAAATCTGCAATTGAGCCTCGTCGAAGGTGTGAGGAGTCGGTTCGACCATGTTGCGATTCACGATATCGCGCACCGTGGCATCCAGCGATACCTGAGAAAAATCGCTGAAAATCAGATGACGGAAAAGATTCGTCTGACGCGAGCTTAAGCGTGACATGCGCGCGCACGAGGACACAGAGCGCACGAGCAGTAGACAGTAGGACGGCCCATTACCACTACTCCACCGATTCCACCCACGACCAAAGGCAGGCAATCTACAGTGTGATCAAACGAAAACTGAACAGAACCTTCAGCAGGAATTGCCTCAACATGGAGTATCTTCATTTTTCAGCTTTTCGTGGGATTTTCTCTCCTCGTTTCTAAAAAATAGAGTAGAAGTTATTAAAAATTATTGCAATATATTCGTAGTAAGGACAGATTTAGGATCTGTCCCAAAATGTCACTGCGCTTGAAATTAAACCTTTAGATACCTAAAAGAATTCTCTATTGGTCAGTTACACCTTGTTTTTGAAAAATTTGGAAATACAAATATATTTGATAAGAATAAAACCTCTACTTATCTTGATGGACGTTTCGGGAACGAATATGCTTCCGTTTTCGACACAATTAAAATATTTTTCTCTTCGTAAAATTTTTTCAATGTTTTCGATTTTGACACTGAAAAGAGACAATTTGGCAGACGGAGGAATTCTGGTTACAAGGTGTTTTCATTAATTGATTGATTTCGAATTTTCCATTTTCATATTCAAGTTCCAGAAGTGGATGCCAAGTTCTATCTATATCAACTGAACAAGAAGCAATATTATTGTCTCCGTTCAGGAGAATGTAAGCAGACTCTTTGATTTTCAAAAACGGAATTATTATTATTATTATTATTATTGTCTCCTGAACGGAAACGTCCACCAAGATAAGTAGAGGTTTTATTCTTATTGAATATATTTGTATTTCCAAAATTTCTTTCAAAAACAAGGTGTCACTGACCAATAGAGAATTTCTCTTTTAGGTATCTAAAGGTTTAATTTCAAGCGCAGTGACATTTTGGGACAGATCCTAAATCTGTCCTTACTACAAATATATTGCAATAGTTTTTAATAACTTCTACTCTATTTTTTAGAAACGAGGAGAGAAAATCCCATTAAAAGCTGAAAAATGAATGTACCACCTCCTCGAAGAACTTACAGACAGTATGGATTATCTTCTCTATGCTTTGTGTGAAGGATAAATGTATTTCAAAAAGTGTGATATTAAGCCTTTGTTTGTAGCTACGAGTCAGTTCTATGGCGATCTCGGTGGTGATGGACCGACCAGCTGTTTCATAAGTTTCACAAAAATAGTTCATTATCAAACAAATTGTTCAGTGCATGAATGAAATAAAATTCTGTGATTACAATGCAATTTTGTTGTCCTAATGTTACCCAAATTAGAGACGCCAAGTAGAAAAATATACATTACCTCTTTAGGAGAAAGTATCGAAATATAATCTTCGTAAATGATTCTTGCCTTCTCTTCGACTACTTCAGGATTTGTTTCCCGTTTCAGGTTTTCACAAGCTAACCAAAATAATATGTTTTCTTCCGAGTATTCTCCCCTCAGAAAATCTCTAAAGACTTCTCGTCCAGCTGGAAGAAATATACATGGAGATATTTTGCTACGAGTTACCATGAGAGCAGGGTGACGGTTTCAAAAGTACAAGTTTCATTGAGTGAATCCATGGAGGAAATGGAGTGGAATTCGCGTTGAATGTTAATTATGTTCCATGTCCCCCAGGATTACTAGTAATTGCAAATCATGTTTTCGTACAACATGGATAGTTCAAAGGTCTGAACAGTTTAGAATCCCTGAAACTGAAATTGGTTTTCAATGGAATATTCAGCTATTCCGATCATTAAACCGACTATATAAACGACGTTTCCAATGAATTCGAGTAGTGTTCAACAACTATATTGCACAATGAAACATGCAGTGAAACATATTATAATTAGAATGACCATGATGACCATCAACTTTTTGTCACTCATCAGGAAGTTATACTGTATTTGATAAACAATGGGAAAATCACCTGTACTTTGCATGAGTTTGTCAAAAGATCTGCCCCAGCTTTGTATTTCTTCCAAAGACGAACTGAAAAATATCAATTTCAGATTTCTCACCATCGAGTAATCGTAAACTTACGGTTGCTCCGCCTCGCAATTAGCCATCACTTCCGAATTATTTGAATTTCTAGCAGGTCCGTTTTCATCATTCGTTTTTCCGCTAGGATGGGAACTACAAAAAATCACAACACCAGTAAAATGAGTCCCTAATCGAAAACGAATACAAAATATGAACCGCCAGCCCCAATTCCAATAATAAGGGTTCATATATATGATATGTGAAATCACTCATTGAACACAGAAAATAATGGTGATGCTTACAGAGACGCAACTAATATTCTTGGCAGTAGCACTCATGATAATTGATGAAATACATTCTTGTTTATGTATATGAATCCACGGTATATGATATTTATTAAGGAAGGAAGCTATAGCGTAGGACAGGAAACTACTTTGGATTCCAACCTAGTCTAATTCCAAATACTTCTTGACTAAATTCCACAGGCACTAGGAGGAGAGAGTCATACCAACCCTTGAAGAGGTAACACAATTGTTTTTCTCGAGATATCGTTTTTAACACAGTTGCTCTCCACCATTATTACCGGAAGTAATATCCGATTAGAAGGACCACTGATGATGACCATTATTGATGAGAATTATTGTTATTGTTACTCATCTCCTTAGTTGCCGAAACAACCCTCAGAAGCCCCGAAGGACTTGAAGTGAAGGAGACGGAGATCTACAGTTTATACAAGTGGAATCCAAACCACTATGGCATTTGGGATAGTTCCATGTATAACTTTATGATATACATTGTACAGCGCATAAAAAAAAACCCAAATCCAACGGCCAGCCAGGAATCGAACCCACGACCTCATGATTACTATGATGTCGCTCGACCATCTCGACCACCTGGCCGCCAGATGCAAACAGATCGGATGGAGATTATTGATGAGGATTGTGGATGGACAGTATGGATGAGGATGATGATGGGATGAATCACACTCGATGTTTCCTTACCAGGGACACTTGCAGCAACAGCACCAGAGCAAGCAGCAGGGCTTCGGGCGGAGCTGCGGCCCGTCGTGGGCAGCGCTGACGGGCGGCGGGCCCCTCGCGGAGTTCGGCGAGCCGGCGCTCGACCCCCTCAGCCTGCATCCCGAGGACGCCGACCCGGTGGGGCCGCGGCCGCCCTGCGGGCCCCCCACCGCCGCTCTGCTGTCCGTTACCCTCTCAGTCACGCTGCACGACATCTGGCAACATCGGGAGCACCATTAGAATTGAAGAGTGGAGGTACCAAAGGCGCTAAATGCAATAATTTCAGAAATTGGGTTACTGCCCTAGAGCAGTGCAGTGTTGAACGACATGCTTTGTGACCTGACGAAGGTGAATGGATCGGTTAGGTTATGGTTCCTGCAATGAAAAAGAGATGGAGCCACCGGTAAGCGACAGCGGTTAGTACTCATCGAAGGGAGGAAGTGCCTGAGTGCGTTCGTTCTTGAAAATATACATGTGAATGAAACGTGAATGTGGGGATATCGTTGTAGAATCTGAGTGAATTGTACCAAAATTCAAAGTAGGAAAAATGACGGCGGTCGATTTGGGCAAAAGTGTCTGAAAGAGGCTGGTAAGGTTTACTTCCACTACATTCATAAATTATTATTGAACATGTAATGACAGTCAAGAATGAAGAATCAACCAATCGACACCTTAATATACTAACTAATTAACCATTCATATTCTGCGATGAAGTATGCCGAATAAAAAAGTAGATGCATTCACAAAGCTCGATGCTCGGAGGAATTATCGATGCATATTTCATTAAAAATTGTTTTGGAAGTGCACTCAACATGCAAATTGTAAGAAGTCTTCTCCTCGAACTTCCATGATTTCACTGGAATCAGATTGATGCAATAAACTTAGAAGCAATGTATATCCTTCGAACAATTTCAAAGTTTCGATTCGGAAGGAGTAAGGTGAAGCGCTGAAATTTCTTTACTGAATTGCAAACTATAAAGTGCATCCTTTGAAATCCTGAAATACATAATCAGGTCATGATAGATGATGTAGATAACGCATTCGAACTACGTCGGCTGCAGATTCCTTTCTTTTAACGGTTAATAGACGAAAATTCAGGTTAGCACTACTAACTTGTTAGAATCTAGAATCTAATTTTGTTAGAATACATGGAGAATCTCCAAAGCATTTGATCGAGTTTGGCACCAAGGGAAACCTATAATGTTCGAGGAACATCGTGTTAGCCAGCGGTGGAATTTTGGGAGAGAAGGAAGGTGTTGGAATTTTTCTTGAAAGTTCAGAGGTCGTAAGCATCAGGAAAAACTTCACTAGGCAAAGAATTCCATAACTTTGCCGTTCCTTGATGAATGATGCTTGGTATAGCGATGTTCGACAGGTCTCGAGCCTGACAGTGTAGGGGTGACCAGCTTGAGCTCGTCTGGTCTGTCTACTAGGAATCGCGCGTGGTGGCATAATAGATGATATTTCCGTTGAGCACCGACCATGAAAGTACCTATAAAAAAGCCATAGATCGCCGACCTTTCGACGATGATCTAGATCAAGAGACTAGGCGAATAGCTCTCTTCTGAATCGAATCTAAGAGCTTAAGCGTATGTTTGGGGGCTGAGCTCCAAACATGTGAACAGTACTCCAGGACAGGTCGAATTTGTGCTTTGTAGATCATAAGCAGTTGGTGGGATATCAAGTATCTCTTCGCACGGAAAAGGAAACCGAGTTTTTGTGAAGCAGTTTTCGCAATGGACCTCACATGATCGTCCCATGAGCACTGTTGGTGGTGACACCCAGCATGGATATTGACGACTTCATAGGAACAGTGGTACCCGACATCATCAAATTGGGCATTGTGTGATCAGCCTTCTTTGTGAATATACAAGCTTGAGTTTTAGCCGCATTGAACTGTTAAATATACATTGAAAAAATACATGTTATTCTTATCCAGGGAGCTCTCTATTTGTTCAGATTGGTCTCTTTGAAAAAGGGTAGCGTGCTTATAAAGTACAGTCAGAAGATTGATTGAACATACTGAAACCAATACCAATTCTGTGAGAATGAAGCACTTTGCTGATCTAATGTGCATCACGTATAAGCTTTCAGTCATAAAATGGAAAATTCATTACCAACGATAAAATAACAGCTATATAATTATTTAAAGAAGGAAAGTTATGGTTACGATATCTTGTGTCGAGTTTATTGGACTTTTCCATTTGATAATTAGGTACTTCCGGTTTTTCTCGCAAACACTTCAGGTCTCGCATTCTTTCATCAATAATCAATGAGCTTTGGGAGGAAAATCCACGCCGAGAAAATAAATATTTCTGTCTTTGATAGCATCGTTAAACACCTTTTTCGGGACAAATAATGCCTCATTGAATCTCCTGTTTTCAAGGTTATAACTCAGTATGATCGAAGAGACATTTCCATAGATCCAAACAATAATTTGATGCATTTCCTCACAGTGCATGTGAACTTCAAACAGATCGAAAAATATATCAACCAAATAATCATGCTGTTCGATCTCTCTTTAACCGTTCGCACGAGTAAAGAAAACTCCGTTCTGTTGATACAGAAACTTGTAAATATTTGTGTAGCACGTAATAATGGTTTATAGTTCGAGATAAATTCCGACTGATTCATGGAACCGATTTTATAACACACAATTTATACTGAATTTCCTGTGTTCCTGGAGAATTTGACCTTATGATTCATACCCATATCATTCGAAACACAAATATTATTATCACGAGGTGTTTTTTTTAAATTCAACTCCTGACAAAGAGTCAGTAACGATAAATTCGCATAGTACTATCTACTATACCATCTGAGAGGAATTTCTCGAAAGTATTACTACACTGGCGAACTTTAATTAACACAAGGTCAAATACCTTTCTGCTGATTTTTCTCTAGTTGCTATTCTGTCCCTAGTATATTGAAATGCATTGACAACAGTTCCACAGGTCACTGAGCAGGTTATTTTCGGAATGATATAGATGTTGGAATCAGACGAACTTTGGAATATCCAATGTCAATAGGATACTGAAATTCCTGTAGTCTACGACCATCAATAGATGAGCATAAGGCCAGAGGAGATATAACTGAAAAACAATCAATTATTTCGAAAATTCTCAAATACTGTTGGATTGGCTGGCCTTTCCGAGATCCCTTGTCGTGCATCCCCATCTTGGACACAGTGTATATACTAGGGGTGGGCGATAACAGTTTTGAAATATCGATTATCGATAATCATTATCGATATTATCGATATTATTGATATCATCGAAATCATCGATATTATAGGAATTATCAATATTATCGATATTGTCAAAATAATCGATCTCATCGATATTTCGATAATATCGATGACTGCTGATATATTGATAATCTCAGTATCACTTATGTTGATTTTCGTCGACTGAGTATTACTTCGACCCATGGCATTAAGCAAAATGGTTCCCATTTTCTTATATCATACCGGATATCAATAGATTAGACTAGCACTTTTGTTTTGATCCTGTTTTTAGGAACTATCGGAATGAAATTTGATAGGTTTGGTAGCCTGTTCGAAAAGAATATTTAGACAGTAATTGTTTCAGTATTTCTGGCTTCACCGGCTGACTAATCTTCCACATTCAAAATGGAACACTGATATCTCTGATAATATCGATAATATCAATAATTTCGATTATATCGATGATTTCGAAAATGTCGATAATTTCCAAGATTATCGATATTATCGATATAATATCGATATAATATAATATATATAATATCGATAAATCGATAATTTTTTTCCCAAATTATTATCGATATTATCGATAATTATCAATATACCGATAAATTTTCCCACCCCTAGTATGTACTCGATGCCAATGCCGAACTACCACAGTATTGTCTGCCCAATTGATTCTCGCTTATATTAGCAGTTTCGCCACAGTGAACCCTTCACATTGCTAATCTGGAATCTGGAATATTCTATGAATTTCAGATTACGCAACTCAAGGGGCTGCCAATTTGGCGTTGTAAACCGATAATTGTTCGGCGAGAATTCCTCTCGAATCCGAAACGCAGGGCGAGCCGTTGGTCAATCATTCAATATCCAGCGAAAAGCGAAATCGAAAGCTAGACCCGTGAATGAAGGTTCGGCGATATGGACACCCCCGTGTCAGTGCGAGCGAGCGATAACGCTTGTTGCCGACTATCGACAAAAATTCGGCGGTTTTACTGCTCGATAATATCCGTTCATCAGATCCGTTATAAGTGCCACTCCAATGAAACAGTCGAACTAGAACAATAGCATAATGTATAAATGATCATCGTGACAAAATCACCACCGGCAGAGACAAATTTGGAAGAAGAAAATACCCACAGTTTGGAAAATGGGACAGATAGTGTATACAAAAAAAAAAAAAAACTGACAACAGAGGATGCAACAATCACAAGGCTTGTGCACTACCTTTCGTGGCATTGCAAAAATTTGCTGAATGAAAATCAACTTGGATTTGCACAAGGTAGATCAACAACGCATCAAATCTATTAGTATATCAAGAGGATATTGTCAGGGCCCCAGAAAAGGTCTTCAAATTGATACAATTCATACTGATTCCAGAAAGGCGATTGATAGGGCCAACCATGGTTTGTTGAGCATCAAAAATATAAATGAAACTTCAGCACACTGCATCTTGGAAACGAAGCGTTTCTGGACATATATTTATTTGGACAATTCATATTGCATTATTCCGAGGAATCACCTCCTGCAGGTTGTCAAAGTACTTTTGAATCACTCTGTGTATCAATAAACTGCATCCCAAACAGAAATATAGGAGTAATAAACTAGCGAATTCGAATAATCCGTAATGAATGTCGAATACATTGAAATTATCAACCCCCAAGAGAACAATTATTGTATATTCCATGCACGGAAAATATGAATCACTCAATGAAGCACAATTCGTGTCCGTCGAAACTTTACTCGCAAAAATATATTTTTTTCGACGCCTGCTCTTTCTCAGCTGTTGTCGATAAAATAACGAGATACACTGTATGTCTCCGATTTCATTGCCTTATCTGATAAAACAAAGAGTTCATTGTGTTATCGTTGATTATTATTACATAATAAATCACGGTCCCATGGTATGTAAAATAAAATTTCAAGCAATAAATACTAACAGCTCTGCAATCAAATTCGCAGTTCATGTTATTTCGGTTGCTATATCATATAGCATGGAATGATCATTTCTCACTTGCATTATTCGCAAACTTGATGTTCCAAATGAAATTCACCTGATTGTACTTTACATCATAACTAGGAACACTACAAAACTGACACGTTTTCTGTAAATCATTGAATACGTGAAGATATCAAGACAAAAATACATCCCGATTATATTTTCCATTGTTTTATCGATAAAAATATGCCCAGATAGATTAACAGAAAATCGTGAGAAGATAATGATTGTGGAACTCCATGGCAGAATATACAGTGTGTACCGCAAACCATGTCGCACAGTACGTTGATCCAAGTTCTTTCAGTCTCGAGGATATCTTCAACGTACGAAACACACTAACAAAATTCATTTTCAGCAATGAGCGCTTTTTATTCAAGTTGGCAAGACAGCAGAATTAAAACGGAAAATCTGATTTGTATATTGAAAATGCTAAAGTATGTAAGTTTCATTATAGATACGATATTTCGAGAATGTGTTGCTGATGAAAGAATGAAAGTGCCACAGTACAATTCTTGAATAAAGAAAAAAAAAACACCAAAATCAAATGAACGGTTGGAAAACACGTGACAAGTTCATGAAAATTCTTCGTAAGTATATCTCTCAGAGAGTTCAACACCTGAAAGACGAAAAAAAAAAGAAGGACGACACAAGCAGCGTATTGAATAGAATTCTGTAAACTCTGGTATTGATCGCAACAGAAGGATGCGGGGATCTGCGGTCCTTCCTTAATAGTCCAATAAAATTAGATCAAATGTCACCTGAGCCCAAACAGTCGAAGAAGCCAGCTGCAACGTTTCATTTATCCTTTCACAGTTTCACAGTTTCGAGCCGAGGTTTTCGAAGAGAAGATTGAAAGGGCCGACATCAAGTGAAATATGAAGTGACACCCTACAACAAACACATCCAAGATGTTATGCCAACCATATCTGTGTAATATTACATTGATCCGTTGATGTATAGATATCGATCGGAGATAATTTGGCAACATCTTTCAGATGTTAGCTTTACACGTTCCCCAGCCAACATGTTGTGCTCTGTAATATTACATTGATGTATGATTATCATGCAGCGACATCAATTATGTTAGTTTGAACGAAAATCGATCTGAGATCATTCATCATCAATTAGGTGTTAGTCTTACACGATTCCCAGGCCCCAAATACCTGTTACATCACGATAATTGAAAGATATTGAAGAATGCCTCAGAAAAACAATCCAAAATATCATCGGAATAAAAACCTGGAATAAATGCGGCCCATGAAGAAATCGAAGTGATCCAGATATTTCGTTGACGCGACGTAATATTGGAATAGATATGCTTCAACTCGACTATATTTCATTAACATGTTCATAGCGTAACTCAGTGACATCATAGTGCATTGATGTACCTGAATAATACGGCTGCGATGATATCTGTATGAGTGGGATATTTATTTGTAGATCGCTCTTAGGTCTATCCGAGCCATAATGTGATGCGATATCGCGATAAACATGAACATCTCAGAGACGTAACAATGCTGGCTGGGAAAGATGACCTTGGACATTTTCTCGCGCAGAATCACGTTATTTTGGAGATTTGGAGGAAGTGAAATGGTCAGTTTCTGCAAAACTACGTGCGGTGGACATGGTTTCAGCAACATGAAAACAACTGATGAATTTCATCTGGAGGAGGAATTGACGGAAAGCAATAAAGGCAGCTCGACAATACTGATTCATATGAAGTCGGGCGAATGACGCGGCCAATTGACTTTACTTCTGACTAGCGAATCCCAACATTCCTCAGGAATCCTAATTGACTTCCTGGTCTTTTCGATGAATTCGTCTTTTCTCGAACATTGTGGTGAACGATAAGTATCAACTGTTTCATTTCTGGCTCGATGTTTTCCACGCGATTTTTCTACATGTGGAATGGAAATTATATATATACCGAGGTACGGGAGATATTTTTATCAGGCTATCAGTATTATTTCTTATTTCCCTAGATGCCCTTGCATCCAGGGAAATGAGGACGAGAATAGTCTTATGCATCGTGGTTTTCATTTTATTTTTTTCCACTACTATAGCACATTTTCTCTGATCATTAATTTCCTCATCTATGTATTGTGAATTGTCAAATGTTATTGGGAAATAAGAGACGCTCATCAAAATTTTTAATGTCCCCCTTCAATACTTCTCAACTTGAAATTGGCCAATTTGTGAACCATAGTTGAACAGATACTCTGAATACAAAATATAGGGCGGTACATATAAAATAATACTTCTGGTCAAACAGGTGGTTGTAAGAATATCGCTTTTATATATGTATTACATTCGAGTATAGAGTGGCTTGCGAAAGTGTCTCAGCGAAAAGACCACTTCTAAAGTAAAAGGGTTGGGGTCATGAAATTCAAAACAGTGGCGTTATATGGATAATTTGTCATTTTTAAACCACGTTGTTCAAATTAGTGATCTATTCAGGCGTCATTACTGTTATGAAAATCTGCGATATCTAAGAAATATTATTTATATCTATATTATGTGAACTAAATTCGGTATACATATTTATTATTACTTTACGACTTCTTCTCCCCAGACTTCTTTCGCGATACAACTTATATCTTGCTATACAGACGAATATTTTGTACGTATTTGTCAATTTTTAAGTTACAAAACGTCAGTAGCATCATCGACCTGTAGCATTGTTCAGCTGATAGCAGCGGTGAAATGAAGAAGAAGCATTCATCAGAAGGACACATGATTTGGCAGTTGATGATTATTTGTTGTATGATCGGATGTTGACGTCGATCTATACTTGATTGAGACTCCTATTTATATACGACGTCTAAGTGGCAAAATTAACGATTTTGAAGTGTTCATATTACGCAAACAGTTGAAAAATTGTTGATCTGTGAGATCAGAGTTTGATTCATCTTACCAATGAGGAAAAACGAACAGAGAGAGATTCGAGATGAAATTGAGAGCCCTGTACTTACTTCATCGACTATCGTTTGAGTTTTCGTGAATGCTTCATCACACAGTCGTGTCCCTAATCATCCTATCGTTTTCTCGCGATATCGGTTGGAAAACCCGAAAAAATATAACTTCCATATTCCCCGAGCCGAAGCTCGAAGCTGTAGGAGACTTTTTATCACACGATAAACGAAAGGCAATCAATAATCCGAATGGCAGAGGCACGTTGCTCCAGCGACATAATATTTTTCATATACACAGCGTGTCCGGGAAAATGTGGTAAATATCTCCGATCCACATAGAACCTGAAAAACATATGATGACAAGTTCCTATGAAGGTTCTCCCACAGGACTTCCTTACAGCCTGTATGATAAAGGCCTGAAGAAATAAATTTGGGTACCTTGAACCTTAAACTGTCGAGAGATACTCTTGTTTGTTGTCCATAAAACCAACCACATTCGAAAAAAAAAAAATTAAAATCATGGTATTATTTGAATACTGTCCTTGTAGAGTAGGTAGCGTTTTAATTTTTTTCTAGATTTCCTAGGATTTTCTCTGCTCGTTTCTGAAAATGAAAATAGATGTTTTAAGGGTTTTTTCAATATATTTGTAGGGAGGGCAGATTTGTAATCTGCCCCAAAATGTCACCGCGCTTGAGAGTTAACCCTTTCAGATACCTGGAAGAAGAATTTAACCTTGAGATACCTAAAAGAAGAAGGTTAAATTTCAAGCGCAGTGACATTTTGGGGCAGATCACAAATCTGTCCTTACTATAAATTCATTGAAATAATCATTTCAATATCCATTTTTATTTTCAGAAACGATCAGTAAATCTATTATTAATTGAAAATTGAACATTAAATTGTTAATTATTCTTTTCCTGTTTCTACTTCTTACCTACATGATGAAGGCCTAGAAAAATAAATTTGGGGGTAGCTTGAACCTTGTAAAACAAACCGTTTTCGAGAAAAAAAAATCCTTGGTTCTTCTTTTATCAAAAATAACATTTTTTTTCATTTCATCAATAATGAAAGCACAGTTTTTCCAGTTCGAGGTTCGAGCTAGCCACATTAATATTTTTCCAGGCCTCTGTCACACAGGGTCAGCATCAAAGATGAAAGTTATTCCACCTCTGATGAACCGAGACATGAACCACGGACAAGGAGATTACTTCGAGGGCCCCTTACTAGTGTCCCTCACATCGAACTTCCATGGAATCGCATCAGTCACAGAGCAAACCCCGTATTTCCTTAAGGAGGGCCCGCAGGAAATGTCCTTCTAGCAACTTGTCACCTCATTCTTCCGCGTTCCGCGTCCCGCCGAATCCGATCCGTCCCCCACGTTTCGCTCCGACCAGAGAGGGGCCCGCAGCTGTACCTTCATCGATGCCGGCGGCCGACGGAGGCCCGACCATGGCCGGGTGGGTCCGCTGCGCTCCGTTCACTGCGCCCCCATGGCCCGGAGGTGCGTGGCTGGCGGGTGGCTGACGGGCTGGTCCGGCTCGTCGGGAACACCGGCTGCTGCTCGTCCGTCGTCCGGAACGCGCTCGGAACACTGCGGCCGCCGGCGCGCTCGGCTCGCCCTGTCGGCGTCGGCGCCGGCGCTCTCGCCGGCCGCCTCTTCCCGCCAACTCGCGCCGCAGCTTTTTCGCCGATTGTCATTGCTACTGTTGTTGCGTTGGGAAACATCGCGAGCAAGAACAATGAGCGACCAACGAATGTCAAAATCTGTGTCACACGTAACACTCATGAAACGAATTTGTTCAAACGCTACAAACTTTCGCATTTCCAGAAAAAGTTGAAAGAAACACTTGCAGGATTGTAAAAATGACAACGACTTCTTGTCGACTGTTATTTTACGCGAACTTTGTATTTGTGGTTATTTCATTTATACAGGGTGAGTCAAAAATGTGTACCGAGCTTTCTGGGGGTGATAGAACATTGAAAAATAAGTGTAGTTTGATGATTAGACTCATGGCCCAAAATGCATATTGAGGGAGATATATCCTTCCAAAGTTGATAAAATTAAAATAATTTCTCCGCATAACTTCTGAACGATGAAAGCCACCCGATTGAAATTTTGTGCATGAATGCATGTTGTCAAAATAAATTTTTTCGTCACACTTCCACATTTCTGATATTGTTATAAAGGGTGTTTTCAGAGGGTGAGTCATGATTTTTTGTAGAAAACTTTTTTCCCTGTATTATTTTCGGTGAAGAAACAGGAGCATTCGATGGAGCGAAGAAAATTACATGAAAAAGGTACTTCTATTCGAATACAAAAAATTGAGCCGTTCGTGAGATATTTGAGTTTTTGTAGTTACATGATATCAGCAGATTGATTTTATTCATCGCGAGATTCATCGGTATAACGATATTTCAGCAGCATTTGCATTTCCGAAGCACTCGCCAAGCATTAGAAGCATATCAGTTTGTTCAGAGAACGAATAACCTGCCATATTTCTTAAAATCTCAGTTGATAATCGCAGTGATAAATGACACAGAAAAACCACACGAACAAATCGACTACAACAATGTTGACTCGAATGTTGATGACATGAACGTCAAAATTGAGAACAAAATTATTCATCATGGCCTGCTAAAATATTGTTACCGATGAATCTCGCGATGAATAAAATCAATCTGCTGATATCATGTAACTACAAAAACTCAAATATCTCACGAACGGCTCAATTTTTTGTATTTGAATAAGAGTACCTTTTTCATGTAATTTTTTTCGCTCCATCGAATGCTCCTGTTTTTTCACCGAAAATAATACAGGGAAAAAAGTTTTCTACAAAAAATCATGACTCACCCTCTGAAAACACCCTTTATAACGATATCAGAAATGTGGAAGTGTAACGAAAAACTGTATTTTGACAACATACATTCATGCACAAAATTTCAATCGGGTGGCTTTCATCGTTCAGAAGTTATGCGGACAAATTATTTTAATTTCATCAACTTTGGAAGGATATATCTCCCTTAATATGCATTTTGGGCCATGAGTTTAATCATCAAACTACACTTATTTTTCAATGTTCTATCACCCCCAGAAAGCTCGGTACACATTTTTGAATCGCCCTGTATATTGTTTTCTTATATTGACTCAAAATATCTGTTGCTACCATCGATCTTCTTTGATGGTTAAGTTGTAAAACAGCGCAAGCTGAACGATCTTGTCTTTTTTTTCAATCTGTTGACAACACGAAAGGGAAACCTATAATGTTCGAGGAACATCGTGTTAGCCAGCGGTGGAATTTTGGGAGAAAAGAAAGGTGTTGGAATTTTTCTTGAAAGTTTGGAGGTTGTAAGCATCAGAAAAGACTTCACTAGACAAAGAATTCCACAACTTTGCCGTTCTATTGAGGAATGATGCTTGGTATAGCGATGTTCGACAGGTCTCGAGCCTGACAGTGTAGGAGTGACCAGCTTGAGCTCGTCTGGTTTGTCTACTAGGAATCGCGCGTGGTGGCATAATAGATGATATTTCCGTTGAGCACCGACCGTGAAAGTACCTATAAAAAAGGCATAGATCGCAGACCTTTCTACGATAATCTAGAGAGGATAATGATTTGGTGAGTGTTGTATCATCGACTAGGCGAATAGCTCTCCTCTGAATTGAATGTAAGAGCTTTAGCGTATGTTTGGGGGCTCAGCTCCAAACATGTGAACAGTACTCCAGGACAGGTCGAATTTGTGCTTTGTAGATCATAAGCATTTGCTGGGATGTGAAGTATCTCTTCGCACGGAATAGAAAATCAAGTTTGATTTCTATTGTGCATTCTATATCGATGCATTAGGCCCATTTATTATTATTATTATAATAATTATTATGGTCACCCACATGCGTCTGTCAAATTTCAAGACAATGAAAGTGGACAATATTGGCGCAAAATTTTTCTTAGGCAGCCAATTCATGTTCCAGTACGTGCAGATGATCAATTAATAAATGTATTATTGATGGAGGCGATGAAAGTGATTTATAAGCATCATAAGGTTTCCTATTCACAGCAGCTGCTTCGGCTCAAATTCGAAAGAAATTGGAGGATTTATGGTATGAATCCTTAGTCGACACAATTGACACTTTTTCTGCGGAGGTTGTAATCGATGTTTTGGATCTGATTCGGCTTTTGCAGTCGAGGAAGCCTCTGCCAGGCCTGATTATTGGCTTTCGTGCTCTTTTTTCTGCCTGTGTAACTGCTGGTCTTCCTCATTCATTTCTCTTCTCCATTTGAGCCTACAATGCCGAGACTGCAATTTCTCCTCACCCCTTGTATGCTCTTTCGGACTCTGTTCGTATCCTGAATCCGTTAATTACATGAATAAATGAGAGATGATGTCTTCAGGATGAATAGAAGACAATCAAGTTTTGGCCGAACAATGATGTAGTTCAGAATCGATAGTTCCAGACCAAATTTTATCATTTCTCAAATTCATTCTCCTCAAGTGTGTCCCATCGACTGGGCTATTTGTCTTGAAGGAGACCGATATAACGTGAAAATCCAGATCCAGAATTTCTGTAATATAGCGAGTGAGCCGCAATGAACATGGAAATGCACTTCAGAGGATATTACGAATTTAATTGTTCGCTAGAACTAACTTACATATCGCAACTATGCGAAGAATTAAATATCTGCGATAGTTTCGAATTAGAGTTTGCCAACTGATTCAGCTGATTCATTATTCCGAAATTCCACACATTAAACATTGCTGGGAATTGTCGACAGTCCTTGACAGGAGCAGTGCAGAGAGTTCAGAACACGTAATCACATTTGATTATAGTTCGAAAGGAATTTTCTAAGGGAAAAAACTAATTATTATTTATTCTGGGGGGAGAGGGGGGTAACAAATAGAGAAGATGATTTGGCAAAACTCATTATTGTTCATTTTCTTCTGTGCATTGACATTGAGGAAAGAATTTTAATATACTAAAAGAGAAATTTAATATTTAATAAGAAATACACACACACATATATATATATATATATATATATATATATATATATATATATAAGCTTTTGAAGAAAGTATAAACTGCAACAAAGCCTATCCTACCAGTCTTCAGTGACCTGTAGCTTCAGACACTTCGATTTCATTTTTCAGTTGCGCATTCTTTGTTCTACCCATATTTTTTATGACGTCATCACTGTTCGAATTATGACGTCATCATCATTTTTGTTCGAATAGCAATACCCCATTTTGATGATACCATCAAAAATAACACATTTTTCTGTAAATGGATGTCAAATTTTTTTATATTACATAATGATCTTTTTTATAGAAGTGACAACAGGATTAAATAAGCCTATGAAGTATTACATTGAGTGCTCAAATTGCGAGCCATTTGCCTCTTGAAAATATGCAAGGCGATGTTGAAACTCGCAAAACATTATTAAGGATAAAAGCGTTAGTCGAATTAATTTCGGTCCTAATTTTCTTCTTCAGTCCATTTTTGAACCGTATATATATGAGTACGTATGGATCGATAATATAGAAATATTCCGATAAAAAAATATAAATCATAATCTCTATATTTTGAATTTTGAAATTTTTATAAAAAATAATTGACCACGTCACGAATACGGCGTCGTAGAATATTGCGTGAAAATCCTGAACAATTACTTTTTATCAAGCAGAATAAAATGAATGGAAACGACTTCGTGCTTCTTTCCATGTTTTCAACGGGAAATTGATTCGTATTTTTCCGGGGATCTGATATGATTCGTTCATCGATATGAGTGCAATAAGTGCTTCAAGCTTTCCGGCTCATTGGCATGAAAATATAATGGCTGTCGACCGAATTGAATAAATAAACATGGAGATTCATAAATGAAAGGAAGTTTCCGAGACTCAGATTTCAAGATGGTATTTATAGAGTATCTAGACAAGCAATGTTTGCACAAGCTGTCGCTTGCCTTGTTTCATAATTTTTGTGGAACTTTCATCATAATGCACCAAACATCACTGACAGACATACGCAATAATAATAGAGGAAGATCTTACTAATTTCGATATTTTTCTTGCAATTAGGCATATTGTTCCCAACTCCAATTAATGACTAGATATTGAATGTGTGGAGAATGTGGTGATGCAATCAGAAACAACAGGGGTTAGGGGTGGTGAATCCCATTCGATATCTTCAGATCATTCTCATAAACTAATATATGTCCATTTAAAGAATGCATGAGAATTCCATAGAACTTCAATGCGAAAGCACAGTTCTCGATGACAAAAAAATCTCAAATTCATTCGATCAGTGGTGTGTTCAATTTCGAATTTTTATGTAGATATAGGAAAGATTTATTATCACAAGGCTTTTATAGGGAATCAGTAGGTACAACAGGAAAAACTTCAAAAGGTCAAACACACGATGATAAAACCACGTCTTTGCTTTCTGCTCGAAACAAGACATGAAATTATATTCACATTCGATTCAAAGTGACAACACCCAAACTAATCGTGGCTCATTATTTTCGAGAATGTAGAGTGAAATGTAAAGCTCTATCCAACTGCATAGAGAATATACAGGGTCCATCAACAATTCGTAAACTTCAAAGAAACTGAATGGTGTCTTGTGAGACATTTCGTCGTCTCATTTCGAAACACTTCGTATGAAAGGAAGGATGAAGAAAATATCAAAAATGCATGCGGAAATATGATAATCGACTCAGGTACCTGATGGAATTTGCCTAAAACAAATCCTTATTATTAGTTATTATACTCTTTGTTTGTTGTAAATATCAGATTTTTACGGCATTCCCACTTGAAACACATATAACAAAACTACCCGCCGCCATATGAGGTGTCGAAATTTCGTAACTGTCAATAATATTTTTGACGGAAAGAAGTATTTTGTATCAATAGAAGCCGAAACAGATAAAATTTCGGACTCGTTGTAGAATATCGAGTATCTCAAGACTGTCACGAAAACTTTACAAGACAGATAAGCATATAAGGCATAACAAAATATGGAGTTTTCTGGTGTTTAATCGAAACTGTGAATATGTAGTGTCCCAGTATTGTCTTCTTATATAGTATTATCTATAGAAAGTTTCAATCATTTCCACCAGGATTTATTGTGTGTGTTGTTGACTATTCATAAATCGTGTTCCATGTTGAAATTCTCCTAATCTGGTTCACGTGTTTGTCAATAAGATCCTGTATCTTGGACAATGATAATATGTTTTCTCTTTCTCTCTCGCTTCGTCTCTCTTTCCAGACGATATCGTTGACATCCAGTACAGATGTGACTCGGAGGAGATTTCGAAGTGAATTAATACTTCGCATTGCATGGTTCCAAGAGATGATAATCAAACCAGGCCCCTGCATAAGAAAAAACCTGAAATTATTTTCCCATTCGATACGAACCGCGAACACTAGGTTATCATAGCTCATTATTTCCCAGGATGCGGTACAATCTACCCCTATGAATACGCGAAGGTGTAAAATTACCGCTAGCGCCGTCCTCGTTTTCATTTATGCCCGGTCTCTCTCAGACGCCGCGTTTTCGGCCAGAACCCACCCACGTATAACCGACCCTCCCGTTTCATTATACTTTCGTTGCCTGGCAACCCCCACGACCCAGAAACTCCCCCCTTCCCCCTCCTCCGATTCCGTTGCCGCGTGCAAGACTCATTTTTTTTTTCGGTCTTACTCCTTTGCATTCGTTATTCGACGGCCTCATAGATGAAAATACAGGGTGTTTTCGAACGCTACCGTGATCTCTCGTGAGTTGATTATGCGGACGAAAACAAACAAAAAGAAAATAATATTATAATAGTGAGTGATTTTCGCCCCCTACTTTGAACCATCAATTGATGATTTCTTTCCTTTCTTCTGAATTTCGAAAATATTCCTAGACCATATGACCGTGTGTCCTATCCATTGAACGATGTCGGAAATATCGAATGAAAACCATTCTTTTGAGGGTCTGTAGCTAAAAAAATGATTATTTCCAGACCCTTGAAAATTTTTTTTCACCGGAGAGTCCGCTAAGGAGAAATTTCGGTGGAGTTTAGAAACGCCCTGTCTTCGATTGCGATTTTGTTGTCTAACGAACCTAGTTTTCAATGAATCAATGTAAATCTTCCAATTTCATTTCCTTACCTGATGATGTGTTATTGTTAGTTATAATTATACAATGAATCACTTCTCTAAAGGAATGTCAAAATTCAAGCAATACTGTTTAATTAGATTGTAGAGAAAAGTATCAAACAGAGTTCTGAGGGTATGATTTTCAATCTTTACAGGCAAGTTGGATTCAAGAATTGGAGATTTTCTCAATATTCCATCATATTCATGTGCATCAAATTGGTTGAAGTGAGTCAAAATAACACGAAGCTACTTATTATTATTATTGTTATGACAATGATCGAACTCAAACCATCTGATTTTGAGTGAAGTCAACATGGAAAGGAACTTTCGAGACTGTAATGAACTTCCCAGCGGTCAATAAATTCATTCTGATTCATCAAATGACAATTTCAAGCAGGGATCTGTCAGCGAGACAGTAGAAAAACCACCTGATCAATGGAGTTCATTCACGATGAATCATCCATTGAAACCAGGATTATTGAACTCAATCGGGAATCGGCCTCCAATACAGACATAAAGCAATAACAAAAGACTAATTCCTTCGCGTCGTCATCGCAGGGGTGGAAGACGTGTGTGGCAACGTTGCTGCCGGATGCGACATTGCCAGACCTCGACTCGAGAATGTCTCAACATCTTCTACATGGTGTTATAGCATTTGAAACATTCATATAATTCGTAATTCATAGTTGACTAAAATTCTTGAACTTTCTTGCGAATGATTAAAAAAACATTGGAAATCGATTATTGTCGATGATTCTGAAAAAGTATATTTACTCATGAGGGAATTTCTTCGGAACTGAGCATAAGGTGATATAATATGCTGAGTTAGGCGAAATCAACTTTACTAATCTAGAAGAACTTTACTTTTTAAGTATTCAAGTATACTTCAAGTATCATAAGTATACTTTAAGATCAATTCCAGACGCATTCTTTTTCACAGCTTCGCAAAAAAATATCATGACATGAATAATATAACTTTTTGCCCTGATATATTTCTCCGTAAACATGACTTTCATGATACCGCTGTAATATTCTATATATGTTGGCTTGATCAACACCAAGAAGTTGAATAATGTAACACTGATTCCTCCTATCTTCATCAGGATTTGCTCTCAATGCTACTGATATCCACAGGACGTTACGAAAATACTGAGAATAAAGAAAAACAAAGCGGCATATCGAACTTCTTGAATTTATGTTAAATTTCTAGCTGTGCGCACGTTTCGATATGATCGAAGAGAGAAATTTGTATTTCGTGCATAAATTTCCACTTAATATCCATAGCAAAGCGCTTTCGACCGTTAAATCATCAGTATGTACCTGCAAGTGAGTAAATGGCTCGAAAACTGAATTCTGCGTAAATAGAAAATCAAAACGTTAAAAAGTTAGGCTACTCACTCGTCAAGTGTACAAGAAACCATAGAATAGACCATAGAAGACGAACATAGTAAATGGTTACATGACAAACATATTGGAATATTGAAGTTAATGGAAAATCCAACCCAGTCTCACTATTGTCACTCACTGACTGGAATTCTCCAATTTGTTTGTCATCTAACCATTTACTATGTTTGTTGTATTTTTGATGTCTTTTATGGCTTCTCTGGTACATTTGACGAGTAAGCGAGTCGAAAGCGCTCTGGTATATATATTTATAGTAATGTGATTGTGATACATACTGACACTAGGAAAACAAAATGTATAATCTAATATATTACGATCTATTCATAAAATGAAATTGATAATTTGTACTGTACTCCGCCAATAACCCTCGAGGTTGATGCGGATATTTTTATATTAAAAAAAAAATATTATGAAGTTGAGATCGTTCATTTTGAACGAATGATTGTTAAAAACTTGGCTACTAGGTATACTTAGGAACTTGAATAACTCTGAAATATTCAATGTACCTACATTATTCACTCAACTTATGTTCATGTTTAATCATACAAACCGAGCCCTCGTGATAAAAATGTAACTTTTTATATCTATCTATCTAATATTGAATGAAAATTAATGCTCGAAATATGAATTCCCTCCTTCGATTGAGATCTCGAATGTTCGACGGCGTTTCCAGGAACGAAGTCCGAAATTGCGACAAATCCACGGCAGTGGCGCAGCTCCCCGGAAAGCCGCGGCGCGACGGCAACAGCGCCGAGAGCCACGTAGGACAGAGGGTAGCGATGCGGGGTGGGTGGCTGGCGCGCTCCGAGCCCCAGGCGGGCAGAGCGGGTGCCGCAGTGTTGGGTGGGTCAGACGTCGTAGGAGCGAGCGTCTCACGCGGCCGCTCGGAAATTTTCCCTCCGCGAGAAATCCGCGTGTGTTCCTCGGCCCCAGGACCACGAGTCTCGCCGCAGATTCCGGCACATTGGCGCAACCGGCGGAGATCATGTCGAGCAGAGGCGGCGCCGCCGGGAGGGCCGGCACGCGGGAGTTCCGATAGTTCAATCCGCGAAATACCAAGAGGTAGGGGTACCACAGAATCATTCAATTTATCTATCACTATCTCAGTGCCGGATTGAGGTGCTAAGTGGATATTTCTTGTTTTTCGTCAAATTCATTTTAATTTTCTTCTTGTGATTCTTTGTTTGATTATTAACTTCAACATCAGGAAAGTGTTACCTGTTCTTGGTTTTCAATAAGTGGGTGATTATTTTTTTTCATAATACTCATTTTACACGCTTTATACCAGCACCAGTTATCAGTTCATCATTTTCAAATCAGAATATTCCGATAACGGTACACAGTATCGAGATATCCCCAGAGCACTTTTTTCGTGTGAAATCAAGTTCACATGAAATTAGGACTAGAAAATCGTGTAACTAGGACCTTTCTAAGGGTCAGATATAAAATCGAATTTATGCTATGTATCAGCTTCCAGAACATATTCATACAAAATTTCATCAAAATGTTTCCGACATAATCGTACTCATGTAGACAAATTATTTTTTTAAATACCCTGTATCTTGAATACGGATGCCGTTACTGTTGAACTTCATATTTTTTTCTCATCATGAGAAACCTGCCCATGCCCTTAGTCTGTGAATTCGGCATGGGTTGTTTGATGAACTCTTTTGCTTGTCTCATTCGTGAGGAGTAATTCCACTATTCTTGAAATTTATTTTGCATCCACATAAACCAAGATGTGTATATTTCCATTGGACACTCTGGGCAAGAGCACAGTGCCCAGCTCATTCATGGAGTTCCTGCCAGATCATCAACCGATTACCGATAAATTTCACCGATAAATTATTCATTTTGCGGAAATTAAATGATAGATACTGACTATGTGAACAATTAATAAGGAGATCTGTGCAATGAACATAGATTTTCATGCACTAACTCGCATATACTAAAAGCTGAAAGAGTCATACTTCACCGGATTATTATTTGTCATTATCTATTCTCATTTAATGTAAATAAAGTTTGAATGAATCTAGAAGTTTGCTTTTGACAGTTTTCATAACATAATCCTCTTTCATAGTCATAAGGCACCATTATCCTAAGTGCCCTTGTATCCCAATACAATAACAACGGCCTTGCCTAGTGTGTCTGTGCCTTACATCAGTCAACTAATGGATGTTATGAGTGTCTTGGAACCTATTCGCATGGGATTTCAATATAAGTGGCGTAGGGGACCCAAATCAACAGAAACCCCCAAAAAACATTTCGTTCAAGCATACTATGAGTTATATTACATTCTGAGAGTTATCCAACATTTCTTATTTACATGAAATAAATAGATGATTACAAAAAATACAAGAATACAAGAATGTACTGAGCTATATTATGGTAGAAAATCGAATTTTCAATTCACCTCAATGACAATTATTATAATATTTCCATCTGTTTCAGATTAATAATCCCCAGATTCGGACATACCCTCAAAAATGGAGGTGGCTCTGCCCATGTCCGGCAGCGCCATCGACTGTTACGAAGACATGTTCAAAGAAATCACACGCAAACTCTACGGCGAAGACGGCCTGCCCGATCTGAGCGCCAACGACAGACTGGCGTCCACCAGTCAAGATCGAGGCCTCAATCCCATGGACTACGAAGTGGAAAACCCCATCCTGAAGCCGGACGAGCATCTGACGGCTTTCGGCTTAGCAGCCCTCATGCAGAACGGCTTCCCCCTGAATTCTGGCTTCCCATGCCACAAACCGAACCCTGGAATGACCTTGGGCAACCCAGAAGACAAGTGGATATCCAGCGACGATACCCTACAATGGACCCAATCGAAGATAGCGACCTACAATCCAGCCCAAAAACTGTTCAGGTGCTGTGAATGTGACTGCGCTGGTTACCTCCTAAGAGTTGCTGAGCACTGGCTGGGTACACACTCAGCAGTACGAGCTTTTCACTGTCCCCAGTGCCCCTATGAAAGTGCTTGGGCTAGATGCGTCAGAATCCACCTAAATCGACAGCACAACATCAACACAGATGAATCTTGCGACACTTTAACCAAAGACAACCCAGTGCTACAAGAGATCTTGAAATATCTTCAGAGGCTAAAGAACAAGATAGAAAGCAACTGTAGCAAAACATCGAGCTCGAGTACTACTGCACAGAACGCTGACTATTCGAATCAAACTGTACCTAATACTTCCCCTAACACCCCGGTACCTACGCAAGTAGTGAACAGCGCCGCTTCGACCACAGAGCAGAGTCCCAACGCTAGTAAGCGATACAGCTGCACCTTTTGTCCTTACGCAACCGACAGAAGAGATCTCTTCACTAGACATGAGAACATTCACAGAGAAGAGAAACCCTTTCAATGCTACGTTTGTCAGAAACAGTTCAACAGAGCAGACCACGTCAAAAAGCATTTCCTGAGGATGCACAGGGACCACCCTTACGACCTCAACAGGATCAGAAGGCACCCTCCGAAGAACGCTTCTGGCATGTCGTACTACCAGAAGTACAATTCGAATACCTCCAGCCAATCACAGGACATAGCCTCGTTAGGGTCCCTGTCCATACCGGGATTCAATAACGTGTCGAGGAACCTAGCGAACCCTCGCATGCAGCCAGACATGAAATCAAACGGGAAGTCAAGCTTATCCAGGACCAGCGGGAAGAAGAAAGGCGAGAAGAGGTTCAGCTGTTGCTACTGTTCTTGGTCAGGCGTGGATAACTGGTGTCTCAAGAGACACATGAACACCCATTTGAAGCCCTTCGTTTGTGGGCTATGCGACTACAAGGCTGCTAGGTCCGAAAGGCTCGCCACCCACGTGCTCAAGGTACACAACAAAAGGGCGTGCGGCAAATGCAATTACCTTGCTGATGATTTGAACCAATTGTCAGTTCATCAACAGGAACAACAGTAAGTCATTTCTCCATCTACTGATGCCTGTTTGACTGTATACCTTCTTCTTCTCTTGACTAACATATCACTCAGCGAATAGTAGCATTTTATTGAATGCATTAGTTTGATAAACAGTTTTGTATTTTAGCCCTTCAGAACAGAGAAATAGATCGAGCAGTGGCAGCAGTGGTGGTAATATACTGAGGACGAGTTCATTCAATGCCAGTGCCTCCATAGCTCCTAGTTCTATAGCAAATACCAACGCGACCTACAGGTGAGTCAGTATAAATTGCGTAGTTGAAAATGGTAGTTTCAATTGGTATTGTTATTTGAATATCTGAAAACATATATAATAAACATCGTTGGATATGCCAATCTGCGATCAGTTATAAAGTTGATCTTTCGCTGAAAGATTTGGATATCTTCAGAAAATTTTCTCATTCTACAGCAACTAATCGTATGTTTTTTTCAGTCAATCCCAAGGACTGTTGAAGTCCCACGACCTTACCACAGCGGCGGCTCTCCTCCAACAGAGCAACCGCTTCCTCCAGTCTGACATGAAGACCTGGAAGAACCACATGCCCAAACAGCACGGCGCGGCCCGACTCTTCAACTACATGGAAGCCAGCGACGGCTCGGACCCGGAAAGCGAGTCCCGAGGGGCGGAAGACATGAGCAGGCTGAACCTGACCCACCGGATCCAGTCGGATTTTCCTGAGGCGGGAGATGTTGGAGGTCCAGCAGACAATGACAACGGGGAGCCAGAGCTCCCTCTGTTCGTCTGCCAGACGTGCGGATGCGAGTTCGAAGACGACTTGTCGCTTGAAACACACCAGTACACGCACAGGGCAGCATCTCCCGCGAAAATTGACGACTCCAAGGAGAATGTCGATCCAGATTCGAAGTACAAGTGTCGCCTGTGCGACGCCGGCTTCCACAGCCAGAGCTCGATCATCGGCCACATGGCGAGCCACTTCAGCTTGACCAAGACGGACCAAGCGAAGCCGACGGGTTTCAGCAAGCGACAGAGGAAGCAAAGACAGCCCAAGAAGGTGGTCCTGCCTTTCTGGGACGCCGACGAAGTGGAGGTGCTGAGGCACCTGAGCGGCAAACTGAGGAAGTGGCGGGGCAGCTTGTCCTCCTCTAGAGGAGGCGTTAACAGGCTGATTGACAAGTACATGGCTCAGCTGGTGACCAGGAAGGGTTTGACTTGCACCCGGTGCAGGAACTCTTGCGTCAGCAAGTACCACACGAAGAGGAGCTTGGCTCTCCATCACTTCTGGAGGCACTCCAATAAGAGGTACCGTTGTGAACATTGTGATATGGTGTTTAGGCATAGGTACCAAAGTGTGCTGCATAGCAGTCGTGTCCATACCAATCAAAAGACGCATTTTGTATCTTCGGTGTTTCATAGGGAAACCGCGCATTTAGAAGCCGGCGCTGAGGCTGCATGCTCTTCCCAGGATACGAGTCTTTTCTTCAGCAACTCTCATGCCGTTTTTGTACCTGACACAACGATGTCTAATGCACACAAGATGGGGATGTCATTCTTCGATCATTCATTCATTCATTCCAATAATGCTATGAGTAATCATATGCCGATCATCATACCTACATTTCCACCAAACTGAAGGTAGTTTGGTGAATGTGTCTACGGAAGTGACCTTGAAGGAAGTTATTGTAAGATATTATTAACAAAGAAGTTGAGTTTTTATTTTTTGTATGAAGGTGTGATCCATTATCTGTCATGTTTATATCCATATAACTTTTGGCGTTATACATTATTGAAAAGTTGTGCAATAATTGTTCGTCACTGTACTTGTTCATATGAATATTTATCCATAAATGACACAACACAATAGTCGTCACAATATGAAACTTCATTTCGTTCATTTCAGTAGTTGTCATTGTGTTGTGCATTTTTGGTATCATTATTTGAAGCTGCAATATTTTCGTTGAACTATATTTTTCGAAGTGTATGTATTTTGTTATTTCTTATCATCAAAATGATATTATGTTCAGTGTCTTGTAACGTGTTTTGTATTACAAAAAAAAAATAAACATCAAATGTAACATTCATATTAATGGAGTTATTTCACGTTTTCCTTTTAGTGAACTATGAGGCAAGATATACTGAGTTTGTTGGTAGACACAAAAAGCACATAGCTAATGAAATATCAGAAAATGTTAACAAAGTGTTTATTCATTAACATATCATAACTCTTATATAACATTAATATATTTTCAATATCAATTCGTCTTTCCAATTATTCGTTCTGTGTTCCCCGTTTGCTGACTTTTTTTCCAAACCAGAGCATAACTAATCTAGCCAATTACTATCGAGTCTAATTACTAGAAAACTGGAAAAATAAGAATTCAATTTATATACATTCTTGCCATTAGATAGAACTGAAACCTATATTTGTCGTAAGCTGATTATTGATTGTATTTCGATCACACTAAGCACAGTATTAACAGAAGAAAATCAGTGACGAATGAGTTGAAGCGAAGACAATAATTCATCGAAATTGAGTGGCTACATAGCAAACAATATATATGCAGCTTTGCTCCATCCCCTGCTGAGAAATATTGAATTGAAGATAATGATTATTGCTTCAAGATTGCCCACTTCTGTGCGTTTTGAGTCCGGAAGAAATCGAAATCATCAGAAAATGGACTAAATCATCGAAGGAACTGACGAAAACCACAATATTCGTCTCAAAGGAAGCACGATAGTCTTCTAAATTATGAATACCACATTGTGCAGCAAGATTTTGGCACACACAGACACCAATCTACCACTAATAGGGGCATGTCTAGTATACATCCAATTTTGGTAGCTACAACGCTCTAAATTCTCCAACGAGGTGTTCCTTAGAATATATCTGGATCAGTGTATTGCCTTTTCCAGTAGTTACCATTACACAACCAATCTTCCTGTTTGTTGTAAGGATTCACACCTTGATGGAACCATCTGAAAACAGGAACGAACAATGTGAATTTTTTCTATGTTGAATGTTGAAAAATATTTCATTACAATCGAATTATAAATATTGAAGAATCCATTTTAAAATACTAGTTATCTCTTTAAAGATGAGTTAACGTTATAGGTGTATAGAAAGAATTGTTTGTCTCTTTCATTTGTTCGAATTTATCTTCAGTAAAAATGACTAATGATGTTTAAATATATGGATAAATACGAACAAATGAAGGGGTACTTGAACTTTTAATTTGTGTTAGTATATTTTTTATATTTGTGTTCATCTGTACACTATTTATAATGTCAGTTGTGTGCCTGTTACCTATATGCATGGCTATTGGAGAAAATTAGCCAAATAAATTAAAAAAGTAGAAAAGTAGATAGTGGTTCGAAAGAAAATCAAAAATCTTTTGCCACTTGGGTCTGCCAGAAATAAACAACCGCACCTTCAAATCAAAAAATAGTTCAAGTAACATTTTTTTTTTTCGAATTTTCATCTCCTACTGTGCAAAAGCTCAGTCTGTGCAACAAAGATATACCTCGGGGTCCATTCAGATGTTTTCTTACTCTTGCGATGTTTGTTGGCATCTCTTTGCTTCTCTTCCAGCCTAGTTTTTTCAATGGCAGCCCCATCGATATCACCTTGTTCGAGTTTCCTTATGTCCGGTCTCAACCTAGAATCTGTAGGGCAAAGATATTTTTCCATACCAGCCTCTAGTTCGTTCAGTGACATCGCAAACTCCGTGAATTGATAATACTGAAAAAGAGGTGAAATTATACCAGCCAGAAGATCTTCATACACTGGCAAGAGAATCACCATAAATTTATCATAATTTTCATCTGGGAGAGGAAATGTTGCGAGGCTTCAATCTATTCAAGTATGAGTTGAGCACTTTCGATGTGACAAAAGTTTTGAAGAATTGAGAATGATGAAAAACCGAATGATAAAAATGGTGATTTTTTTCTTTTGCCAATGTAAACTAATGTGAGAATTGTCTCTTACATCACTGCTTTGAGCTGGTCTAGGATTGGCAGTCCAAATGGTGATAGAATTAGGAATATCAATTGAGTAAGTCGAATCACTCTTGGGAACGGAATTGTCAATATCCCCATTGGAATCATCTAAACTCTGTGGAAATCGTACATTCAATAATCCCAATATTATTAAAAAGTCGATTTTTCACTCACTTCGGCAGTTGAATTGGATTTGAATGAGCCAACCTTGAGACTATTGAGCTTCTGGAGCATCTTTCTGGAAGTATGAGACGGCGAGTCATTTGGACTTTTACTCTTGGAATTCCCCGTGGACAATTTCATAGCGTTGTCCTTCAAATACTCCTCATAGTCTGCACATTTGATGAACTCCGTCCACTTCCCATAGATAAAATAAAGCTTTTGTTTCCTGGAAAATCAAGCGACTGTAGCTGCGATCTCATGTCAGGCTCCCGCATTTCACTCACGACTTATCCGCTATATACCCCTCAACTCTATGCAAATCTTTGCTATTACCACCAGCTTGTTTGAAGGTTAAATGAGCTTTGTGACCGGAGGAGAAACTAGTTATTTCCATATTCCCAACTTGTTCCATCCACAGTTTCCCAACAATAATATTGTGCACACAACACTGTACATTCGTCCACGTGTAGGCTTCTTTGAGTCTGGAAAATGATTTCACGGCATTTGATTGGACAAATCAAGACTCGAAGATGCGGAATCTGGACAAGACCGCGTGTTATTTTCTGTACAGCTCAAGGTTCACAAGACTCAGTCTACCATCAGTCATATCTTCAATTAATCATCGTATCGGGCATTGTTTCAGACTCGAGATCAAGCAAAAATAGAGAGTAACTTTGGAAGTTGAGGGTATGAAAAACCTCATGTTGGTGTCAAGAAAATCTTCAGAAACCAACACATATAAATATGGAATTTTATAAAAGGCTGATACAATTGCCATTTTTTCAATTTCTGGCAAGGAAAGAAAATGTTCGTGGCCGTGAGCATCAAAAAATACTTCACCAGGCAGAAAACTCCTCTACTAATGTAGAGAAAGACTAGCCTTTTTTTTATCTGTGTACAACACGAAAGGGAAACCTATGATGTTCGAGGAACATCGTGTTAGCCAGCGGTGGAATTTTGGGAAAGAAGGAAGGTGTTGGAATTTTCCTTGAATGTTTGGAGGTTGTAAGCATCAGGAAAGCCTTCACCAGGCAAAGAATTCCACAACTTTGCCGTTCTATTGATGAATGATGCTTAGTATAGCGATGTTCGACAGGTCTCGAGCCTGACAGTGTAGGGATGACCAGCTTGAGCTCGTCTGGTTTGCCTACTAGGAATCGCGCGTGGTGGCATAATAGATGATATTTCCGTTGAGCACCGACCGTGAAAGTACCTATAAAAAAGGCAAAGATCGCCGACCTTTCTACGATGATCTAGAGAGGTCAATGATTTGGTGAGTGTTGTGTCATCGACTAGGCGAATAGCTCTCTTCTGAATTGAATCCAAGAGCTTAAGCGTATGTTTGGGGGCTAAGCTCCAAACATGTGAACAGCACTCCAGGACAGGTCGAATTTGTGCTTTGTAGATCATAAGCAGTTGCTGGGATGTGAAGTATCTCTTCGCACGGAAAAGAAAACCGAGTTTTTGTGAAGCAGTTTTCGCAATGGACCTCACATGATCGTCCCATGAGAGAGCACTGTTGGTGGTTACACCCAGCATGGATATTGACGACCTCATAGGAACAGTGGTACCCGACATCATCAAATTGGGCATTGTGTGATCAGCCTTCTTGGTGAACATACAAGCTTGAGTTTCAGTTGCATTGAACTGTACTAGATTCTCAGATCCCCATTTCAGAATTCTTGTCAGATCCTCATTTAAAGCATCAACCTGTCTTCGCCTTGCACCTCTGGCCTCGTTGGATGATATAGGGGCTCTAGAGGAAAAGGCGGAATGAAGTGTACTATCATCCGCAAAGCTATGAACTGGGCTGGAGGTCACATCCAACGAATCATTGATGTGGAGCAAAAACAAAGTTGGTGCCAAGACAGAGCCTGAGCTCGTCTAGATTATCTACTTAGAATCGCTCGTAGTGGAATGATAGACGAGATTTCCGACCATGCAAGTACTATAAAGAACGATATCCAGAAGATCCAAAAGATTGACCAGCCTTTTACGCTGCTCCAGAGACGTCTTTGGAATAGAATCTAAGAGCTTCAGCCTATGTTTGGGAGCTGAACTCCAAACATATAAACAGTACTCCAGGACAGGTCGTATTTGTGCACGAAACGGAAAACAAAGTTTTCCTTCCTGATTGAGATATAAGCTTGAGTTTTTGTTGCATTGAACTCTACTAGATTCTCAGAATTCTTGTCAAATCTTCATTTACAGAACAGACCCCTCAATCCTGGAGAAGCTGAACTACTTGGAAGTAGGAATAATTTTTAGGAAGTAGGAATAATCTGTGAACGTGGATATAAGAGAAAAATAACACGCTGATTCTTGTCGCGAGACCCACAACATCAGACATATTACTTGGGAAACTCTACGGTAACCACTCCTTTGGGCTGGATTTCCACGCTTTTCCCCCAGAACTTCAGCTTGGGATGGATGGACCCGTGGAAAACCCAATCCCCGCTCTCGGCGTGGAAAGCGGACACCGGCGGGTGATGGCTGACTTGCTCGCAAATTATTTTGAACTCCTTCCGTTCCAGCTCGTACGTTTCACCCAGCAAGGGGTTGAAGGGCTTCCCGAGGCGCTCCCAGTTCGAGGCTAGGGCACTGACCGCGAATCCTGGAAGCGAAAATCGACGATTCGAAAGCCATAAGTTGAGGAAATAACCAAGAGGATGATGCAAGTTCAGTTATTGTTCTTGTTATTGTCATCATTCCACTGAATTGATTATGGAAAGATTTATGGAGATGTTTTAGACTCCTCCTCGTTCCACTCAGCTTGCACTCTCCTATACTCACCAATGACGTATTGCATCCTGAGTATGGGATCCTCTTGCTCCGAGGCGAGTCGCAGCAGATGGGAGTACTCCATGTATTCGGCCATTCGTTGGAGGAAGCTCAAAGGTTCATTGAACACCACCGGCATGGTGATTTTGCTCAGCTCCTTCCCAATGCAATTCTTCAATACCGACCAGATGTTATAGTCGTTGTGGTACATGGGCACCGGCAAAACATGTCTGGAATTCGTCAAAAAAGGTGGGCACGGAGTTCTTCCTGGGTCAGAGTCGCAACCTTGCGTCCGCAGAATATCACCAGTTAGGTGGTGACGAATTTTGTGTCGAACAGGGAACGACCTTGACCCAATATGAGGAGCCGTGGCCCTGAAACTCGGCCCTTCGTAGCTAGCACCTACCTGTACTCTCTCTCTGCTATGTCCATCCTGCTTTCCTAGGAACGATCCCACAGCTAGGGAAACACTCATTTGCTCGTCACGATTTGAAAGAACAGCCACCTCTACATGCCTCTCGATGAGATCCACTGAAAGAACAGTGGGTCGAATATCGATTGGACGAATGAAACACGATTTGGTCACCTTACCGACGAATCGATTCTTTGCACAATACGATCCAGGGTGTTGTTTTTCCCAACTCTGACGGGCTGACAAAATGGAGAAGGACGAAGGAAAACGAGCATCGGGAGAGGGTATAGTGCAGGATTTTATGAGAGCGCATGCACCAACAAATAGGCACACAGAAATACGATTATTTTGGTCTTGCTGAAAACAGGGAAGGTCACGGGGACGAAATCAGGCACATCTTTGCACCTTGAATTCTAACGTGTTGCTCCAACGACACATAATACAAGATTCAACTTGAATCTGAGTAAGCATTTTCACTTGAAATGAGTGTTATTCCTGTCTCTATGCAGTAGATCAGAAATATTATATCGTTCAGTGAGCAATGAATGATGAAGTAAGGAACGGCCTTTTTCTGTTCATACATACCTACAGTGCGGAACAGCCAAATGGAATGAATTCGACAACAAATAAATGAGGGTGTGTTGGGAAAAACGCTTGGACGCGTCGATTTGTATTCTTGAATACGCATTTTTTTTCAACAAAAAAAAATTATATAGAGTGTGTCATGTGACAGTGATACCCTGTGTTTCATTCCATTCTTGAATTCTCACTGAAGAGCTGATTTCATCGATACACCGCATTTGGGGTCAGTGGAAATGATTACAGAGATATAGGGTGTGAAAAATCCAGATTTTTTTGTGTCGATACTATTCATTATTTGTCGAAACGGCTTACATGTCCCTGTCTTAACTTTTGACTTACTACCTACTGTCATTTGATTGAAACAAATATAGGGTGGTGCAGAATTAAGAAAATTGATCATCCTGTATCTGTCCCAAAGAAATGTCAGTAGATAGTATATCGAAAATCAAGATAGAAACTTGTAAGTCGTTTCGACCAATAATGCATAGTTTCGACACAAAAAAACTCATTACGTTGTAAAATCTCGATTTTTCACACCCAATATCTCTGTTATCATTTCCGCTAGACCCCAAGTGTGGTGTATCGATGAAATCAGCTCTTCAGTGAGAATTTAAAAATGGAATGGAATACAGGGTGCTCCATTTGAAATGAGAAAGTTGGTATTGGCCACTGTCACATGACACACTCTATATAATTATTTTTTTTTTGAAAAAAATGCGTATTCAAAAATATAAATCGACGTGTCCAAGCGTTTTTCCCAACACACGGCGACAAAGTCAAGAAGAAATTTTATTTATCGAAGTTGTGCACGTTTCTTGACAACACTAAAGTGAGACTCAGGCGGAAGGTATTGGCTCTTCTCGAAAGTTTGGGGGTAGTTGGTTTGAGGAAAGCCTTGCTGGCACAACTTTGCCGTTCTATTGATGAATTCTTGGTCGAGCGAAGTAGTATCGAGCCTGACAACGTAGGGGTGTCAAGAAGGGGTGATCGAATCAATCGATAATGAGCAGTAAATGAAGAAAACATAGTACGGTATGAACCGGAATTTCAACCGGTGTTCTCACTGAAGACGATACACGGTGAAGTATAATTTTGTTTCGATGAAATTGCACAGAGAGAAAGACGAGGAGAGGAAAATAAAATGTATCGAAGTTGTGCGAACAGAAAATATGTCTGCATGTGTAATAATCTATTTATACAATACTATGTTGGTAAAATAATGAGCATTATTTTTCAATGCTGCCTGTTAAACCGCTCACACATTCTGTAAACATTAACAAGAATGATAATCACATAATTGAACGTCATGTAGCAGATATTTCATTAATAGAACCGCTTCAATTATACACTTTCTTGGGGCTGAGCAATAAAAACATCAATTTTAGCCATATTTCTCAGTTCCACATTTCAAAATATATTGATTCAGCTCATAATATTTTATTTCTTCGGAAATAACTGAGAGCAAAAATACTGGGTGATGAATATGTATTATTTTTATTTTGCTATATATCATTACCATTGCAATAACAAAATTCCATTGGGAACAGATCAGTCTGCGCCACGCATATTTATCCAATTACGCAATGTTGTCAAGGGCAGTAGATCACAGCCACACATGATTGAGACAAAAACCATATTGTTACACTTACTTGCATAATTATATCTGAATTGACCAGAAAAAAAAAATAGAAGAATGTTACTGATTCAATACAATGATAATCAATTGAAATCGATAATTGAAATCATATCCTGACGAACTGTCATTTAACGCAGAGAATATGCTGTTTTATTTCAATTCTCCATTAGGACTTTCAGTATCATCTCAGATGATCGAGAATTCTGGGAGAAATTTCATGAAATATAGGGTCAGTCGCGAAATTCAACTAGTGAAATCTTTCCTGAAGCTTACAACATCCAAACTTCCAAGAAAAATTCCAACACCTCCCTTCTCTCCCAAAATTCCACCGCTGGCTAACACGATGTTCCTCGAACATTATAGGTTTCCCTTTCGTGTTGTCAACCGATGAAAAATTCAAGTTCTAGTTTTTTATGTTGTGAAATCATTTTGCTATCGTACATTAATGTTTAGTCAAACACTGGTTAAGTTTTCACTCGAAAATAGCGTATTTTGTTATGACGATCTAGATCAAATATTCGATGAGATCGTATCGATGGAAAATCTGCACACGAAAAAATTAGAGTAGTAGGTATTTATTGTTGCCCAACCCTGTTTCATGCTTTCCTGAATGCAATTTTGGAATTATTTTTTCTTCACTGACTTGAACATGGAAAGTCCATATACTGACAACGTTTCGGAAATATTCAGGAAATGTCAGTTTCAGGAGCCTTCATCTAGGAAGCCGTAGCTCCTTTGCGGTAGCCAATTTCCGACCCACGATTATTGAATGTTTTATCCTATTTTTGGCCGTAGAAGCCGCTTGTGAAGTTTGGCATGCTAATTATGGTACACCCTATAAACTAATAAAGATTGGTAAAGAACCTATGCAAAAAGTGCTTGGAAAAGAACCGCTGAAGATACTTTTCGGACGTTATTTGCGCATTTCGATGCGAAGCATATCACGCTTTTCTTCACTTGAATACAGCAATATTGTAGATAAACTTGGAAGGATTCGAAATAGCTCCCATTTCCATGTTCACTTTGCTCATTCGAACGTTTGAGATGTCTGTAACTTGTTGCCTTCCAGGTTGCAAAAGTTGACTAGACGGAGACAGGTTGGAAAACATTTTATGACATTGCAACGAAAGTCAGTCTATTGAGAGTTTTCATTTTTCTCATATTCTTGTTCACAGTTATTCCATTTCTTCAAAAGGTTCTTATTCCAGTCGACAACATGATTATCAGTACGGGGTGATCGATTCAAATTTCATACTCATTATTATCTCGTCATTATTTTGGCTCGATTCAAAAACGAAATGGATCAAACAACGTGGAGTATTCAATTCTGTATCCGAAATTTGTATTCTGGTCATTATAAAAAAATAGTTTTGAGCGATGACCCCCGTAACTATGTTGATTTCGTGTTTCCGGTCATAACAACAGTAAACAACGCGGGATATTACTGAAGTCGAAGTTCAAACGTGATCCCGAGGAGTGCAGGAAGTGGTGTAGTACTTTTTGAACTGTGCTCGTATCTCCTATAATAACTGAGATCCCCACGGCGAAGCTCGAAAAAGGGGCACCCTGTGGTTCGTGGGACCCTGTCGATCATCATCATCATCAACGACAACGCGCCTATGCATTCCGCCTATGGACAAAGCGTAACAGAAAACAATCTGTGGCTCTACATTCGTCATCCGACGAATTAGTCGAGATAAGCTGGTCAGTATTTAAAACTGTACCGCTCGATCTTACGCCTCAGTGCTCAGGCGACCGGACGTCGCGGGACCGTCAATCGCGACCGAAACGTCAAAAAGATGAAAACCCTTCTGCGAACGGACTGCGTCGTCCAGCGCGACAGAAGGGCAGCATCGAGACACGCCGCGGTGTGTTCCTACGTTGTCCTCTTCCTGCTGGTCGTTTCGCTGTTGGTTTTTCTCGTGCTGGTGGTCGGTCGCGTGAAACAACTGGAAAGTGACGTCGAAGAACTCAGGAGAGTCGTGGACGCTGTCAGAGTGCTGGACGCCGATGTCATAAACGCTATCATAGGGTTCGAGGAGGACGAGGTAACTTTCTGAATGCGAAGTTCGAGTGAGAGGTCGAGGAGGAGAGGGGCTGAAAGGTTTTGTTGTGCTACCCCTTTTTTTCATGCGTTTGTATTCTCAGTTCAACTTTAAGATTGCATCCCGAATTATTCGAATAAGAATACACCAAGTCACAAAATGAAACACTATCGATTCTTTGTCTGTAAATTTTTCGGTTTTCATTTTTCATCTTTTTGTGGGGTTTTGTCTCCTCTTTTCTAAAAAAATAAAGTAGAAGTTATTGAAAATTATTTCAATATATTTGTAGTAAGGAAAGATTTTGTGATATGCCCCAAAATGTCACTGTGGTTACAAGTTTTCAAATTTTGAAAATGTTATGATGATCATGGTTTTCTTTCTCGACACACATCTTGCGAACAATTTTTTGTAAAACCTGTTAAACCGTGGGGATTCACCTTTGTTTTTCTTTCTTTTGGCCTTTTTCAAAACTATTTCTGCATCTACTGCTTCTGAGTTTGTTGGAAAATTTTTGATTCGATATTTCTCTCTCATTTGAAGTCTTCGACTATTGTGCTTTCTATGAACTCAACAGACATCATTGTGATTTTTCAAAATAAGCGACTACACTCAAAGTTCAACATTGGTCATAGAATCATTATGAGAAATTTCAAATGATGAAAAACAATCAGTGATTGTTCGATATTACTCCCAGTGACAATTCAATGATTTGATTTGAAAAAAATTTTTCCATGTAATCGAATTTAAACGTTCTATTGCAAGAATTTCAAACAAACTTTCATCAATATAAAATCATTCATCAATGAACCAATATAAAATTGATTTAAAACATACCATAGTGTCCAGAGTTTTGAATGCATTAGATTAAAACTTGGCAGGGATGTGGGATTCAAGAATTGTTTTTACTGGCACATTCAATCTTTTTCATCACCCATGAGAAGTTCTATAAGAAATTTGAAACTCATATTAATCATAAGTGCCTTCAAACTGTTCAGTCTTGAAAATTCTTGTATTGCAGAACAATTCGAGCTAACAGATATTGATTGGGCCTAAATTGGTTAGAAGATGAAGATAAGATGAAGTCAAGGTGAAATTCGAAATTTTGAAAAACATCCTAATTTTTCGACTCGCGACTTGCTTGAAAACAATCATAGGAATGTTTTCAAATTATTTCCACAAAAAATCATAAATTAATCAGTGATGAGATCAGTAGATCGAACTAAGCGAAAAGCTAGAAAAAGGTACGCTACAAGGTGTTCCTGTGAATCTGGCGAAGGTACCGCCGTCACTTCCGTCCAAAACGGAAGTGCCTCTGTAACGAAAATATTCTATGTCACGCTACTTTCGGCCCATCGAATCATCACCCTATAAACATGGCAGCATGGAGCATGACCTATAATAATATAGTACCCGACCGATACCTTATCAGTTTCTATACTAACTGATAATTGTTATAAAATTGTAATGACCTTGACCGTTGACAGATGCAGCTCTACAATGTCTCGGTTGCATTGGATTCTGATGAAATTGGGTTCGGGAAACTTCCTCTCAAATAGCCATTGAGATACGCTGAAGTGAATAATACTCGAGTACGACATATACCAGGTGTCCCACTGCCTATGGAATATCTCATTTCAGCCATCAAGGAAATACAAATTTTGAATTGTCACTTCATTTTGTGCTGAATAAAAAGCATGATCATGAATCACTTCCGGTTCAACTGGAAGTGAATCTAACTTTCTCATTCCAAACGACACACTGTATTTATTTTTTTCAGGTTCCAGGTAAAATTCGAGAGTGCTCTGAGACACCCGCTATATCCGAAATATCACAACAATATTTGGGAAATCCTTAGTACTTTTGTAAATATTATTGTGGTGTTTTTGGGTATTCAATTTATATTTGGAAAGACATTCCAGTTTTTGACCGAATCAGTCCCTAACTTTCTATTATATAATCTTTGTTGATATAGTGACGGCGATTGTTACCCCAATTTGAGGCCTACGACCTTTTTCGTTTATAGATGATTAAATTTATCAACAAAAACATTGTCAACAACTCAGCCAATCTAAAATTTAGAAGGATCAAAAATGTATTTTTGGAGTTATTGAACGTCCAATCTGGCAAACGAAACGCAGTAATTATATCAATATTTATTTTGGAATTGTACACACTACAGGGAAGTCAACCAAAATGACGGATTGTTGATATAACCCAATTGATCTTCAACGAAAATTTTCGGTAGTGCCATTTGCCAAAATATTTCTCATGGGCGCCACATTGTTTCTTCACAGAGAAGAATAGTGCTTCTCAATCTCATTCTATCGAAGCATAATCTTGAAAACAGAAAACTAATCTTACCTCAGTTGGTAAAAAGTGGTGATGACTTCAAAACATAATTTTTTTTTTTTTCGGAAATCTTTCCGTATGAATATGCTCTCAAGATTTATCGATTATCAAGAGATAGTCACCTCACTGGTCAAGTCAACGATGGTGAGACAGAGTATTTCTTTATGTAGGTATATTTCGAACACTGTTCAAATTAGAAAGTTTCGCAATGACTGGAAGCCTTATCTCCTAATCTTCTTTCTGACAACCCAATATGCAGATCTTGTTTTGATTCGATGCATCACTGACATTTCATCATAACTTCATTAGGTATCTCCAATCATCTACCGAGGTTTATGTTGACTAACAGAGTACATCCTTTCTCATGAATCGAGTATTCAATAGACTAATCACCATTGACGTACCGTTATAAACCACAGAGGGTTCCGGTAATGAAAATTTCCTAAAATTCTTCGACATCGACAATCTTTCCTCAATCCTCAATACTCGTTTCTTTCAAGTTCGACGACGACGACTCATACCTGGATCAGCCTCAAGATGCATTTCCCGAAAACCTGAGTGACTACATAGACAGCTACTCGAATCAGAACGAGAGCGAGTCACAAGACCTCCAATACGAATCTCCCTTCAACCTAACCAAGATACTGAGGGAGTCGAGAGCCAAACGAAACGTCATAGCAGCCACCAAGGACGGTGTCATCATCAACTCAGAGTCCTACGCCCAAAAAAAGGCTAGGAACGCCACCAAAACACACAAGCAGAGTGGCCATTCGGTAACGGCCTATCCTGCAAGGTCTTCGTCTATTGGGTGAGTGTCGAAAGTGTTAATCAAAACATCAACTTTTGATTATCGTGTTTTTGAACTGTCCAATCCTGACGTTTTCGTCATCCTTCTACACAATTGTTTAGGAATTCACTTCAAAATTATTGAGTTCGAAATTTATTTTTGCGTGTCCTGAAACATGCACTACCCTCATGTTCACCTGATGACATCGAAATCATTTTTCCGGAATTTTACACAAGTAACATATCCACAACTATCTCCACTAGGAATTAACCTACACCATATCATTGCAGATCTCCTTGGCCGATTTACCCACGGAGCTATCACACTACCTCTGGTCATGGGAGATCCAGAAAGCATAGCACCAAGGCTCCACCTCTAGTATACACCAGGCAATCCAGAGTAATGCAGCATGAGCCACCGGAAGCACATCTCCAAGCAGCCCAACAGTTATCCTGGAAATCTGGCAACACGTATTCGGACTTCAATGTGAGTAGAGATTTGTTCTATAGCTCCATACACGTGATTGATCAATCGAATGAAAGGAGTTGTCTAATATGAATGTGAGTAACTGAGAGTTCGAAACTGAACCAGGACAGTTACTTAAAACTAATTTTTTAGGAAGATACGACTGATGCTCCAGATTTCACGGTTGTTCGCGAAGACAGAAGATACAGACAAAGAAATTCGAAACTGGAAATCTTGGACGAAGGACACCCTCGTACTGGCAGGATAAAGCCGCTACCCTCTGCACACTATAACGGAGACACAACCAAATATGTAGTTGGAGAGCACACAAATTACATGGGTAGGTACTAGAAGCTAGTTATTTTTTTCCACCCCTACAAAACTTACTTTCCTTCCTCTAATCCTTCTTTTTGTACTGTAATCTTTTTCTTGTGATATTTTGATGAAAGTCCACATGTCGGTCTATTATGAAGCATCCAAAAGTTCATCTGAAGATCACTGACTCAAACTCTTGCAAGACCCTCTCATTTTCATATTTCACGGCAGATACAGCTGACTACTAAACTAACAATCTGAAAAGCAGCCTAGTCTCGCAGCCTAATCTCCTAGACTTGCTATAGGTCCCCGAGGTCTGCAAACTATCTAGGGAATGTGATGTTTCTTCATCATTGAGACAAAGTCGGTATTTCTTGTACACTATTGTATAAATATTATTGTATACTATGTATAAGAATCCCAGTTATATCATTAGCTGCTTTTGCATATGGCTTCCGTCTCTAAAAATCACGTGTTCGCCTACGTGATCGACTTTGTCGGACAGACGATATCATCAGATGAGCCGGAGTCTCATCTGATATTATGACTATCAGTGTGAGGATCCGTCTTGGCACCAACTTTGTCTTTGCTCCACATCAACGAACTGTTGGATGTGACCTCCTGCCCTGCCCATAGCTTTACCTTCAAGGATGATAGTGCACTGCATACCCCTTCTCTATAAATGAAGATCTGGCAAACATTTTGAAATGGGGATCTTAGAATCCAGTCGAGTTCAAAGCAACAAGAACTCAAGCTTATATCTTCTCCAGGGAGGTGGATCACACAATGACCAAGGTCAGATTCCACTTTTCCTATGAAATCGTCAATATCCATGCTCGGTATAATGACAGTTCTTGTGAACATTCACCAGGTGCCTCGCTGCTAGGTTGGCAAATGGATCAGATATCTATTCGACTAATGGGCAATTGTTTTAGGTAATGGTCACCTCAGGCATCACCAAGCAACATTCGTAGACTGGAAAGCCAGCTCCTGGGTTGAGTCTCTGGGTATGGATAGCCATTTCAACATTGACCAAGGTTACGTGACCATTCAGGAATCAGGACTGTACTTCGTCTATTCCCAGGTCAGTGAGTGACACATGGTCAATTTGAAAATATCTTCAGATATGACTCTGAGTAGGATCAAGGTCTTCGACAATATTCTTCCTTTCTTTTCAGATATACTACCTCGATGAGCACGACACCACAGGATACAGGGTATTCAAAAACGACCAGATGATTCTACAGTGTACTCTGACGATACATTCTGTAGAAAGGAAACTCAAGGGGAATACTTGTTTCACGGCCGGAGTGGAACACTTCTCCGAGGGCGACAGACTTTCTTTGGCCGACATAACGCAGGGTCGCTTGTCCCTTTTCGAAAAAGGAAAGTCTTTCTTCGGATTGGTCAAATTAGGCGACGTCAAGATTAAATAATTGCTGGACTATCGTTGTTTACTAGTTTTGTTGTTAACGAAATGTTTGGAGCACAAGTATCGTGTGAGAATGTACACGATGTAACTGAATTGAAAGTGCCATAACTGATATACAGCTGGATGAATTGAAAACTCTGGTTAGCCGAATCGAAATTCTATATGAATAAATTCCGTAATCATTTGATAATATATTCAAATTTCAGGAATCTCTCGGTCTGGTTAACCACCGCGCGGTTTTCATGAATCCACATGTACAAGGTGTCACAAATTGGCAGTCCGACTGAGAAAATTGATAAGTACCATTCAGATTGTCTCAAAAAGAAGGGTCGGTTCATTTTGAGTGCTCAACATACCCTATACGGCTAACCAATGTACACCCTGTACAATGTACATCATAACTCATAATTGTAGATATGAATGATTAATGAGTTGGTCTGTTATTTATTTCGATGTATTGAACCTATTCTTGAATAAAATTCGAACAATATAATTTTGCGTGTATTTATAAAGGCGGCTGATGGCGAATAAGACGTTTCTGGTGAACCAGACAACGGATCACTTTGAAAATTCAAGAGAGACCTCCCAACATCCCAGTATCGAAGATATTTCATTTGGGTAGATCAAGTCCGAATATATGCTCTCCCTCGAATTTTCTGATCTGTTGTCTGATTCACATATGAATCAGGATATATTTGACGTATCGTCAAAATGCGGTCACAATCAGCTGATTGAGATAAGATTCTACAGACGTATACGAGGTGACTAATGCTATACCGCCAAGCTACAATTTTTTCTACTGCTCATATCTTCTTGCCCCGCCACAAAGAAAAAATTTAAAAGGCCAGAATAATGACTAACTTACCTTTCGACTCCTCTTCCACATTCATCAATCAAAGTAGAATTGATGCAATTCGATCCAACACGAAAACACATCAATCTTCACTAGTAGCGGACATGAATTGATAAAGAAAAATCGCAACGTAGGACTCATCCGTGGAAATAAAGGTTTTCGGTGTCGCAAATATTCTGACTCGTGTCACCGATAGTCAGATAGGAAATTCCTCGAAGACGACTAGTATTGATAAGATCATCTTATTACTTCCAAGACTCAGTTGAAGAGATAATCAGGAATAATTTTCAATTTTTCTAGATTTTCTCTCCTTGTTTTTAAAATAAAATAGAAATCATAATAATTATCTTAATATGTTTGTAGTAAGGACAGATTCAGATCAAATATATTGGAAATTGTTCCAATGAATAGCATTTTTTTTTTCAATATATTGAAAAAAAACATTATATTGGATTTTTGGCCCCTTTCTATTCATAGTTGTTTATCCTCGCGGAATGCAGGTCGTCTGTCTCCGAACCCTTCGCGAATAGGTCGTAGATATTTGCGAACTCGATTACCTTTCACCGTTGATTGATACATAAATATATATATATATATATATAGTGGGAGGCCCAATAGAAACGAAATAAGGCCGATTTGACATAGTTATCGTTCTCAGAAAGGAAAAACGCTCGAACTGGTCGATTTTTATTTCGAGGGGAAAATATTTTGTGCATGTTTCCAACTTTTTCACTTCAAACCCCTCGGAGGGGTGAGCTCCAACCCTTGAATCTCAAATGGGATAAGGGGTCAAGTGATACATCAGTTTGAAGGTAAATGAAATCTCTTGCCAACGCTTTCTGGAATTCAATGCAGTAGTTCTCGAGAAAACACGTTTATGACAATAATCGGCTATCAGTGATGGAAAGTAACGCTTTTTTCCAACCAAACGCTCGTTCGATTATTCACGCCTGCAAATTTTCAAAATGATCTGTCCTGGCGTTCTCCAGATACCTGTTCAATCCACGATGAAACCCCCGGTATTGAAAAAAAAAATCCAATTCAACTGGAGAACATCATATATATATTCCTCGAATTCCGTTCAGCCTGTACTGAGAGCATGCATAATGCAAGAATTATTTACTCACCAAACACATCTTCTTCGTCCGGCTACTCAGCATGTAATTCAGCTCCAAATAACAGCAAACTTCGAACCATATCCATAACCCTAACACATTCATTTTCTTTCACACAATCACATGAATATTTCCTGATAGCTCTGAAGATTACAAGTTTTCGTTGTGTTATATAAAATTTTTCAAAGGACAATATTCAACATATGCAGATGAATATTTGTAAATGTTGTATTCAAATTACTGACATCTTGAATCCTCCACGACCAGCACTATAACCAATTTTTTTTTTTGTTATCCATCCACGATCAAAATGTATGATGATCTTTAGGAGCAGTTCGAAAGAACATTGATGAATTATAGCTGGATTGAATGAAATGTGTTCATATAGTAAAAAAAAAATCAAAGTAACAGATTTTCAGACGGCATAATACATTCACTAAGGTACTTTTTCATCCACATTCAGAAATACCTACCGTCATACGTTTTCACAAGCCTGAAAAAAAAGATAGGATTATTAGTCACTACTTATAGGGGAAGTATTTGGACCGTTCGGCTATTTCCCAAAACAATTTCGAAAATTACATTCCAGAGATATTGCTCATAATATTGTAAGAATTGATACTTTTTCAGTTTTTCAATGAATAAAGATTATTCCGATATTCTTTTGACCTGCCACCTCTCCAAAACGTAACACCTGACAAGTATAAAATAATTCGTGGCTGTGAATTTTAACGTCAAGAAAAATCGAGAAAAATCTGAATGACAATGACGGCAGTCGATGGAAGAAATACCATGTATAGAGGAATTAACGATTGATGAATGCATCATTTCCCGTTGATAACGTCTTGCTCCGACATGCCTGACATATTTCAATTAAAGCCACCCTCGCTTATTACGAAATAATTAGCTGTTATTTTTTTCAGGAGATGTTATCGATCGGGTGCACTGCGCATGCGGTCCCGTATAAACAAACCTTTATTTCGATTCTCGCCGATTTTCTCCCAGTCCCCATCTGAATTCGTGTTCTCCCAAATCGCTTGGCCATTTCAACATATTTATGAATTATTGAGAAGGTGAGTTGATTATTTTCGTGATATACGATGCAGTGCTGATCCACTTCCCATAGACATCATTTCCGATGTTCACTAGCTTTGCCTAGGAATTTAGAATAATATTCTGTAACTGGACTGGAAATTGCATTTTCCGGCTGGATAGTCCGGAACCAGTCCGGATAATCCAGGATAATTGAGAGTTGTTTACTAGTGAACTCTGTCTGTATTATTCAGTAGTGGAATATAATTCAACTCAACAGGTTCCCATTAGAGGTTTCTATTGATTTTCTCTCGGATGATTCGCGACTTTTTTTATAGCTGCATCACAGTTTTTCTCTCTATCCAGGATTATGGATCTCCCAGCGTATTGGATTTCTAGCAATATGGCTTCGGTACAACCATTCTGAAACATCAATTCATTTATGGTGCTGACAGTCCTGGGATTCTTCATCCCCTACCGTGAACATTGTTCCCAATCACAACCCTCAACCATAATTCAGAATCTTGCGAACAATATCAAACGCATTTCACCATCTGTCTTCCACAAAAATTGTTGCATACAGATAGATATCTGGATATTCTTCAGCAGTCCAGGAAAACTCCTAGGGGTCCCAAGATACACCCGATGCTTTCATCTATACAGAGTATTCCCGAACTCCATATGTTGACATACTTTTTCACGGGAGATACCGGTAGAGTTCAGAAACACCCTGTATAATTTGTTGTTCAAATCAATTCGGCCATTGGATGTTTGTTTTCAGAGCGAGAGAAATAAGGGCACCATGCCTTGCGCGCTATGGTTTTTGCTGGTTCTCGGCGTCCTCCAAGATTCCAAGGGCCAAGGGGATTCCCTTAGAAGCGCGCTGAATGTCATCGATAGAAGACAAAGAAACTTGGAAGACTATGACGACAACGAGTACGGATACACCTTGGAAAGGCCCGAGGATCTCGCTTTCCTGAAGACTTCCACAGGATACGGTACAGGTAAAATCATCCCAAAAACGAAAACGAGTAGCGTTGACGGTAGGATCCACAAGGCTCTGTCTTGGCACCAACTTTGTTTTTGCTCCACATCAACGATCTGTTGGATGTGATCTGCTGCCCGGGCCACAGCTTTACGGATGACAGAAAAACTTCATCTAATCTATCCCCAGCCACTAGAAAAAGTTGTAGACTTCGATGTCGAATTTCAATACTTTACAGAGGCTACCCAAGATCAAAACTAGATGGCGTCTTGACTTTACAGGATTGACGATCGTATCACCATTAATACTCAAGGTCTACATGTTTTGGAAAGAAACAATTGAAGAGTTTCACCATCCTCTATATTCATATTTATATAAATCCACCTTGCTATAAATAAAGTTCTGGCAAGAATTTTGAAATGGTGATCTGAAAAACTACGAAGATGAGAGACACCACTGTCTCTAAACAACAACTCTCTCTCATAAGACGATCATGTGTCCCAAAATCCATTGATCTATCTGCTATTGGGAATGATAAACAACTAACAACGAATTTTATTTTGACACTGGGTGTGAAGCTACACTTGCAGTGATGGCGGCAAGCAAATAAGTTTCAAAAGATGATCTGATGGTTCTCATTATCATCTATTTTTGTCGATTCATGATGAACATTATTGATGATATTAGAGAATGTAGAAGACATCGTTTGGCTTACCTGCATGGAATTTGAAAAAAAAACAAAAATAATGTTAGCAAAGCTGTTAATGAACTCATCATTTTATTATTACTTTTGCAGATCGAACCTACTCCAACTATCTCAACGATGAGAAATACGAAAATGACATCAGCAAGAGACTCTCTTCTTCTTTCCGCGAGAGGATGACCGAAGAAGACAATCAGAAGCAAATGCAGATGGACGAAATGGCGCAAAACATGCTCGCCAACATAGATAACAAAGACAGATACGGAGTTGAGAGCGAAGACTACGATGAGCTCCTCAGAGAACTCTACGACAAATATCGCAGATCCTACGAGAAACCAAGGATGTACTCATCCAGAGTGGATAAAAGGTACATGTATCCTAGATTCGGACTTGACAGCGTAGGTTTGAGAAAAAGAACTGCTTATGAAAATGACCCATACGATGACGATGTTTACGATGAAGAAACCGAAGAATATCCAACAAACTACCTGAGGAAGCGGTATTATGTGAGAGACAACAAAATCAATAGGTTAATGAACATGTATTCCAACCCTTATGAGCAGTCCAAAAGATTCCCCGTCACTAAACGTAGCAGCGACTTCAAAGAACCTATTCATGAACACAAGAGGTCTACCATCAAGAAACAAACTGACCCCAAAGTCGAGAAAGAATTGAGCAACATATTCGCCAGTGCCAACGGCGAAACTACCACAGTCAAACCAGCTACTGTCAACACCACTACCGAAAACAAACCCAACGCCACACACGCTATCCAAGACGAGAAAAAAGTCAAGGGCATCAACAAGGAACAGTTCACCCCGGTGGCAGCTGTGAGTGCTAAACCTCTACAGCTGAAGAAAAAATCCATCGACTGGTCCGATTACTTCGGCTTGGACCGGCGCAAGAAATCCTCAGAGCCCAACGATGTGGACAAGGAATGGCTGATAGAGAGGTACCACAAATCCATCCAGCTGTCGAAGAAGAGAAACGCGGAGCTGCCATTATCGTCCTTCAGGAACCACGACGAGCCGAGTCACAATAAGGATACCGAGGAACAGAGAATAGATGAGATGGACTCCAAGCTACAGCTGATGGAGAACAAAATAGTCGATGACACCTTGAAGTACACGGGGGCCCACCAAGGCGAGACTGATCCCAAGGAAGTGCAGGAGGTCAAAGACAGGATGATTTCGAGGCTGGCAGCCGCCTATAGCTTGGAGAAGATGAGAAGCGCTCTAGGCGAATACAGAAGGGCTATAGCCAGAGAGAAGGAGGTGATGAAAAACAGACGGCCAGGGGCTGAGGAAGAGTTCTTTTCGGAGGAGAGACGTACCGCAGTTCCCAGGAAACAAGTTGTGGATAAAGACAAAGAGGATGTCACAGAGGCTGACAACAATATCAAATGTACTGATGGAAATGAAGACTGCCACGAACAAAACTACAAGACGCCTAATGAGATTATTGAAAGCCATTTCGGCACTGGTAAGTTGGAAATCTGACGTTACTCGATTTGAAGACCTGTTCCTTTGACAACATTTCTGTTGGAGAGCTTCATTGTGAGAAAAAATGAATTGAAAAAATATATATAACCACGTGCCATCACGGGTACCAACTAGCTTCACGTGGTACGCTACGTGGTCTAACATAAATTATTATTATTTTAGAAGAGTGCCTACCGATAGCAAGAGCTTGTAATGAAGTGGCTTCCATTGTGGGAGAGTATGGACATATTTTCGAAACCGCCTGCAACATGCACGAAATGTGTCTGCTATGTGTAAGTATTTGAAGAGACACTGCATGCATTGGGGAAAATATGGATCTCATCCGAACTATTCTGTTTCAGAGTAACAACAGTTGGTTCTCTCCAACACGCCAATGCAATTCTCTGTTTCTGACCAAGGCCTACGACATGTGCAAGGGCAACATGGAGTGTCGGAAGGAGGCGCAACGCTCTGTGAGGTATTTGCTAGAGGTGAACCGTTCCCTGCATACTGACCCTTCAGCACTGAACGAGTGTGAATTGTCTTGTCCAGACACAGACAACGTTTTGGAAACTAATTTGAGATAAACTGTCTGTCCATTACTTAGGTGTTTTACTCAGATGATGTAGAATCTATGTGATTTTATACAAAAATTGAAAATTTCCATTCTGGTATTCTGGTTATACGATTTTCGAAACCGATATGAATTGCCACAGTGTACTTGACTAACCTATTATATTTTAATTCATATGAACTAGTAGATATAGTTGCGACCTCGTAAACAGACAATAAAATTATTGATGCTTTGAATGGACATTCAGAAAATTCAGATCTTAGGTGATGATGATGAGTTGGTCAAGATTTAAATTTCATCGGCTTCTTTGAACAATTCCATTCCCTCCAATTTAAAATATGATCTATTGACCATTCGGTGACTTCAGTTCAGTTTGCTTTTCAATCAATATTCCAACTTTCACTAAATTTACACCACAGTTACCGGCTTCAAATACTACAAAGAGACTTTCCGATCGTGCGTCAATTTTGCTGTTCAGTGTATATTCTGTTACATCTCCTATATTTGATGACGTTGCAAAGAACTGAAAACATTGGTGATTATGTGAAGAATAAGAATGTGACAGCAGACAATAATTGCAAAAAAAAGTGAAAGAAAAATTTTAAAAAATATGTTGTTTTTTTTTATTGTGAAGTAAAAGTTACTCATACTTCAATACATATATTTATTTATTTATTTATTTATTTATTTATTGAGAAAATACATCCAACAGGTCGTAAGACCCAATTACAGGAGTACATAATACAAAATGAAAAGCTTATATTAGTCCTGAAAAACAAAAATTAAAACATAAAATGAAATCTATATTAGCATTACATACCATGTAACATTATAACATATGAGCATATTTTCAATCAGTTATGTAGTGCATTATATATTGCTTTCCTAAACTGAGATAAGGGTAAAAAGAATATATCAATATTTTGTAGACTATTGTAGTTTCTACACATAGAAGTCAAAGGACAGTGAAAGTGGTGTTGAGAGTTAGGTACGTCGATATGAAATGTTATGTGTGACCAGGAAGTTATACGAGGAACATTGAAATTCAATGATGAAAGTAAAGTAGAAGAGTCGATTTGATTATGTATGCATGTATGATATATATTGCATCTATTAGCTCTCTTGAAGTAATAGTAACTTTTTGTTTATTTATTTGTATATTGTTATATGTTCGTGTTATTTGTACTCAAAGTTTTCCATATCGATTTTCAGTTCAGAACACATGCTTATTCATATAGAACTTAAGAGTTACTTAACCTCAGGTATCGAAACATGATAAGATAACTGGAGTTAACTTCAGTATACTGAGTGATATAAAGCCTTGTAGCTTCTTCGTTATTTATTTTATTACAGACTATGGGTACCTTAGAATATTCCCCATAAGACTATGCTCTGCAAGAAATATCATTCAGTATGCAACTCTTTGATCATGAAAATTACGAAGTTTCTTCAAAAATTATATGTATTATAATACCAAGTGAGGTTTTCAGCTTCGGTATTGAATCACATGGATATTATACGTCTTTCTTTTTCAAAAACAGATGCCTGAAACTGAACTTTGTTCAATGCTATTATCATTGTAACCAATTCTGTGTATAGTTGAATGTAGCTTCAGAGAGAAGAATATTTAAATATTGTTGTTATCTAATGAAATATATAACCTAATTGTTTCAAGACATTCACTGAATACTAAACGTTCTTTCGTTGATAAATGTATCAGTCATATGAGTTCCACCTACCACATATTTTCTGATGATTTGAGTAGGTACTGCTGCATTTTTTTTTGATTTGGGAATTTTGTGAGAGATATATCTGATCATGAAGATAGTACTGAAATGAAAAATGCAGCCTTGCATGATAACTCCTATATTCTTCAATATTTTTGTATTTATACTTTTGTGATCATTTGTATTGTTAAGATTCTAATAAACGTGATAAACGGCAGAATGATTCTTATTTTTCAACTAGCATGCTGCTATTTTCTCAATTCAACCCTGAAAATTGAAGTGCAAACATTTTTATTATTTTTCCATGGAACATAACAAATAAATAGTGCCGAATCACAAGAAAATTTGGTAAATTCATGAAACATTTTCAAAATGTTGAAACTCGCAACTCCATACGCATCCCATTTCGAGATATTCAATGAAACCAAAATTTCAGTAAAGTAACCTTCTATGTCTGTGAGTTGGTGAGTATGATATTCAAATTCGAGCAAAGATGATGAACAGAACGCTATTCATACATGCGTATTAGCATCATACCTACCTACTCATATTTACTCTGTATAAAAACTTGCAAACAGATTACTCATATGAAACAATGGATAACTACCTATAATACCTACATGAGATTAGATTAGAAATGATAACCCTATCTAGATAGAAAGTGAGAACAAGGCTTTTAGATTTATCCCAAATAGTTAGTGTACCGATACACCTTCTGTCAGTAAATAATAAGATAAAACATACAAGCAACCATGGATGGTAAGTCCATCAATACAATCATAAATACCTACGAAAATGTTAATTGAATCTAATAATTTCAACAATAATCATGTCGCCCACAATGTTGACAAAACAATAACAAATGTTCATGAAGACTTGCTCCTGAGATCTCTTTGATATAGGTATGAGGTGAAAAATATAATTTTTTGACGAAAAAGAACATAAAACGATCTGCAAAGTGCATACATACAGACCATTAGATTAATACCTATTGAATTGAGATACAGTTGAGATATTACTGAATAGATTAGTTGATTGCTGGTTGATTGTTTTTCATTGCATGATCACGCCACAAAAATATTGATTGAACCCTGTATACCCACGCATTACGCTACGCATCCCAGTATCTGCAGACTAGTTTTTTGGAATGGTCTCATGCGAACTGCGTTGAAAGTGAGATGTAGATTTTAGTTAGTTATTGGAGTAGATATTTCACCCTATCTTACTTATTTGGCTTCGGGTAGGGATTAGGTATTAATAGTGAATGCATAGGAAAATGGCTTCTCTCAACTCAACCTCGTAGTTCAAGGAATAAAATATTGCACTAGGAAACAAATGCAGGCAAATAACTATGAAACGGACAAGTAAAACGGTTTTCGTAGGGAAACTCACCAAAGGTCAATTGTGAAAACCATCCAATCCAGGGACGCTCCAGGGTATGATTTACATGCTGAGTGCTGTCTGCTCGAATAAACACTGAAATCGTAATTTTGCTATCATTTCATAATCTGAACTGTAATGATTGATAATACTCACCCATTTTATTTGTTTTGAAAATGAAAACATATATTATTTTTGCACTTTATTTCAAACACTTTTGAACGATTTTTTGAACCACCAAAATGGTGCGGAAAAGGAATTTCAGGTTACTAGCGACATCTACAAAAACAAAACAGTTGAATAATTTGTAGCCGTTTGAAACAGGTGTGCTATTCTAGAATCGTTCGAATTCGATTCGTTTGCGATTGATAAGAGACAAGATTGTTGGAGTGCGTGGTTGGAGTGAGATAGTAGATCGAATTCGCATACGAAAAAACTCGAAAATACTACCCCAGAGCACACTTTTGACTCCTACGAATTTCCGCTCTCTGATCGCCATATTAAAATCCGAACATTTTGTGTGTCTGTTTTACAAGTATTTGATTTCATATTATTATGTATTATTATTATTTTTTTCGGAGTCAGTACTACTTCTCTGCCTCTAATAATGAAATATCGAACAGTGATTAAATTGACAACTCATGTGTCTCGTACTTTTTCAGTGTTTCAGAACGCAAATTTTGAGCACCCCGTTACCGAACAGCCGCAACCATTAAACAGAGGTGAGAATGTTGAATATCAAGTTGATATTCTTGTTCATCGAATCATTGTTTTTCTCCAGAATTCAATGGAACAAGAAGGCCCATACCAGTTGCACTGATTGATAGAAACACCACCAGGACATTCGCCCCCTTGTCAGGTCTGGATTTTTTGGATGATGTGAACCAGCTGATTATTCAACAAACTATAGAATTAGCTCACTGTAAGTACGAATATAATGTCATATTCTTGCATGCTCACTGCTAACTTGTTTTACATTGAACAAGTTTCTCATAGATGTTGCCTTTGTCTAGCCATGCAAAATGATACAAAAGGTATTCTTTTGTAAAACTTATAATCGTCCAGTTATACCTGACTTCAGTTTCACAGGTATGGAAGTTGATGTCACATTCTAATCATTGAGCTCTTGAAATTTAGCTACTTGCTTCACTAGCAATGCTTGATTATGTGTAATTATTCTTGTGTTTGTGCAATGCCAAGTAAGTATTTGTTGCTGTGTAGCCTGTGTTTTGTAATACTTCGTTAGATTATATTATGTCCATTACTAAAGTAGGTACTGTAATTTTTAGTAATATCAAATGTGTCTTCAGAAAACAGATATGCAGTTAAAGTGCCAAGAGGAGATACAATATACTATGCTACAGAAAGCTCAGACAGTTTCCAGAGATCTTGTTGTGGTTCTGGAAGAGGTTTCAGTATGAGGTTGTATGATAAATCACAGCAAGAAGCCCTTTTCTTTGAAAGAAGATTGGCTTGTGGCAGTTGTACATTCTGGTGTTACCTGCAGGTGGGAAATTCCACTGTTCTGTTTCAAAAAGAGGTGTCATGGTTTTTTTCATTGCAGAGAATGCAGATTTGGATGTCACCTGGAGAACTAGTGGGAACCATTCATCAAAAAACATCTTTTAGTATGAAAGCACTTTTCAATGTTTATGATAAGCATGATGAACTGCTTTACAGGATAGAAGGTCCTAGTTCTTTTGGTTGTGTGATTGGTAAAGCAGAAAATTTTCAGGTGAGTGTATGATCTGATTTCATGTTAGCAATACTGTTCAAACTGCAGAGTGAGTGTTATGAATAAGCATTTGAACACTTCCAGTATTGGTTTCCATGCATATTCATTCAAATACTAATTGGCAGGATCAGTAACTAAAATGTACACCCACTTTAACTGATAGAATTTTCTATAGAAACAGTTGGCAATTTCGATTTTATCATCTTCTCTTGATATGCATAGAATGTTTTTCATTCACTCAGGCTTATTTTGTTTTAGATTTACAATTTTGATGGCTCAACTCAAATTGGTAGTATCATATACCAGTGGGATCATGTACAAGTCTCCTACAATGTATTATTGCAGATGCCAAGCAATATAAGGAATAACAGATATAAAGCCCTACTATTGGGAGCTGCTTTCCTTCTAGTAAGTTCAATTCGATTGAATGATGATTTTCAATTGATCTAACTTGTTTTTCAGGAATATATGTATTTTGAGAGTTCCAAGAAGAAATCTACATGTAAATGTGCATGTTGATATATGTAGTAGTGAACTTTTGTGTGTTGAATCAGAGAAATGAAACAACGTTTTCGTGTTTTATTGATGAATTGTAATTGCTTGTAGGACCATAGCTACAAATAAACTTTAAAAACTATCAAAATATCAAGTTAAAATAATTTAACGTAAACAACAAAAATGTACAGTTTATATATAAAATATTCATAACTACTCCACTGAATACATGAATACAACAAACCTTGATGTATAAGAACCGAATGTTGATCATCATTTTCTTTATTTACATTTTGAATTGTACAAGTGCATACAAAATGACCAAAACGTTTGATTCATCAGAAAAGTTTTTGAGTAATGAGCAGATTTGAGTTCATTTCATCATAAGTTATTCTTGTTGATTATAATTATGATTGAATGAAATAAATAGAAAATTCCTTTTCAATTTTGATTATCTAACCAATGGTAGAATTTCGTGATCTAGTACCATTCAAAAAAATATTTTGGTCACTTTCTCTGATCAGTTACATAATTTCCACCCAGTGAGGTGTTATTTGAAGCACATATTATGGAGCTGAATAGAAATGTAGTAAAAATAGGTATTACGAAAATTCATAAATGCAAATATTATAGTTAATAAGTTTGGGCCTATTTGGAATGCGATATGATTTCTATTGCAAGTAATTCCGATAATTGTTTCAAATTTTGTTTTGAAATGATTCAAATGCCAGAATTATGAACATTATTTGTACAAATAATTTAATATTATAAATTAAAGTTACACCAAGGTAATATAATACAACTATCGTATAATTTATAACAAACTGGACAGAATGATTCAAATTGGACAGGAAAAGGTCTAGTATTTTATTCTGTTGACTGATACAATTGAAGAGTTACGAATGATCAACCATTTATCATTCCCTTCAATTCCAGTCAGTGGACGACTAAACCTCAAAATCGCTGAGCAAATAAACCACAGAGACTAGATCATATTGCGTTCTTTTTGAGGTGAATTTATGATGGAATGTTCTAGTGAAAAAGTGCAAAAAACTGATTTGATTCAGCCAATCTTTCACATCATCTTAGCTGCAAGTACGTTTTGGAATGCCAGTCCTCCTCAATCATAAAAGATATAGGAATTATTGAGTGGTTCTGATTCAACTATTAGTTTATTCATTCTCTAATCAATTTTTGCTTGCGGAGTAGCCTTGAGGAATTCAACAAAACATCTGTTCATTAGCTCCGTTGCGTGAGTTTAAAACATAAAAATTATAAATATCACAGTTACCACCATATAACTGAGTTGTTAAGAAGACTGTCCCCCTACAACCCAAACTTGGTGCTTCATTTTTAAAACTAATTCCGCATTCACATTATGATATAGATGTGACGATTGTGGAATAGCATTTGATTATCATTGAAGTTTTGAAAAACACAATCTTCGATAGAATCAGCATGATATCAATTAAAAAGTTGACAACGATGTCCGTCCATTTGCTGTTCAGAACTTTCATCAACATTTCCCCTAGTAAATCCGTTATATGCAGCTAAGTTTATAGGCTGTATCAGTAAGTTTTCAAGCCGAACTAAGAATGGGCGAAAATGAACTACTACTTTTCTTACTAATCTGTTATCCTTAACTCTACTGTTTTTTTTTTGTTTCTAAAGACACACAGAATTAGATAAATACACTTGTCATAAGCTACATTGTTTCTATTACAGTTACATAATTTCTATTTATTCTGCACGCAAAAAATATTTATTAAATTCACATAGAACCAAAATTGCTCTGTGTACACTAATTATATCACAGAAAGAAATGCTTAAAGTAAAAAAGATATTCGATAGGGTAAACTGGACAACATAATGGTGTGCAAAATTTATTTCCATGTCCTTTCAGATTTGAGGGTAACGTTTTTTGATTTTTGATTAGTTCTGATGATCTCAATGGGTAGTATATTGCCAAGTTTCCCTATAGATCTTCAGGGGTAATCATGTTTTAAAAGTCTGATAAGCATCCCTGATTGTCTCTCATCGTATGAACCGGTTTTAAAGACATTGACTCACTAAATCACGATAACCTCTTGAAATCTGTACCAACATTTAGGAGGTAGATATCCGGCTGAACTTAAGTGCTCGCGCATGTGTAACAGAGCCACAAAAACATGTTTCACATAATAATCATAATCATGATTCCATAAGGTTACAATGAGAGAACGGGTAAAAAATTATATCCTCTCGTCAAAAAAATAATCTGAGTCTCATTGTAACATTGATAACATGAAGGCATTAAGGTGTGGAAGATTGCAAGAAAATAATTTGACAGGAACAAGCGAGTGCTCGCTTTTGTTGGAGAGTGCAACAAACTGAGAATAAGTGATAATTATGTTTCTTTACGGAAATGGCAAGGATGAATAACACAATGCCATGTATAGATGGACGGCACATATATTTGTGACGTAAACACGGCTAATGGCAATAGATAGGGTGGAATAATGAGGGTGGATGGTCGGTCGATGTTCTTTTTTGGTCCTATTTGGCCTTAGAACTGGTTCGGTTTCCCACTGTGTTCAAACCATTCCCACGTGATCGAGATCTTGATAATGTATCTACAAGAAGGTTCTGCTCATTAAAAAAATTGAAATATCGGATAAAATAATATGCAATAGCTTTTAGCTCCACTTGAATATGATTTATTAAAAATTAATATTAGTTATCATCGAAGCCAGATCCATGAAGATAAATGAAAATCAAATAGTATATAGATTGAAAGAACAAAACAAATGATGAGCATGAAACTCAAATTTCTCAGCTGGATAATCATTGGACATTCATTTTCATCAGATTTTGAAGTTCTATTGTCAAATCAATTCAACATACCTTTGTTGCTGTTGGCAAGACTTTCTGCTCTGTCTAGGCGCATAGCACGTCCTCTTTTGTCCAGAGCAATTTTATCAGCTCTCACGAACATTCCATGTTTTGGCTTGCATGTGAAATAGCGGATCCCCTGTACACTGCCATCATTCTTTCCTAAAAAATGATACATTTTATCGAATTCACTGATGATAGAACATCAATAAGATAGTGAGGTGAGCGATTGACCATACACTGAGAACAACGAAAGGTCTGAAACAATGCCTTGTGGTTTTTACAAGAATCTTCGTAAGATTCATAATTCGCTGTTTGCTCGTTTCAAGCGTTTTAGGTTGGATATCATAATTTCCTGAAGACATGCTCACCTTTAGGTGCATCTAATTCTACACCAATCCAGTTGCCGGTAGCAAATTCTGTTCCTCCTATGTATGCAACTACTCCAGACGAATAGTATGGTTTAATCGATACACTTTCGCCTAAAACTACCCAATCTGGAATGGGAACATCATGAATTTTCGAAAGATCGGGACGTGATCCGAAATTGCTTTCATGATCATCTGAAAATGGAGGAAATAGAAAATATCCCATTGCGAATATTTGTTTTCTTACCTTCTAGTCTATCTGTGGAACAATCCATGCTATCGTCTTCTGTGAACAAATTGTTCTTGCTGCCCAAGTTATGAGCAGATTTACTCTCCAACATCCGCAATCTGGCTTGTGGAAAAGACGATCTATGGGATTGCTGAGATCGCGTCTGTTTTTTCCTGCGTACAACCCGGCCTGGTGATAGATTAGTCTTTATGACAGAACCCGATTCTGCGGCATCATTTCCTGTTTGATTCTGGTTCGAGTCACTGTCACCATTCACCACATCATCTGAACTTTCCTCGTTATTAGTCGAACCATCTGCTTGGTCTTCGTGATTGGAAAGTCTCTGGAATGTCCAAATTTCGTGACAATATGATTCAATGCTTTTGAGGGAGAGTGAACTAAATCAGAGAAGTACATGTACGTCATCTTGGGCAGAACCACAACCGACTCTACAAGCCAAGACCGAGACAGACTTTGCAATACTGGCATAGTGCGTAGTTCTACTCTCGCAGAGCTGACTACTAGTGATTCAGCTCATTAATTATTTGGTGATTTTTTGCTACTGTAGAACGTACACGAGACCTGTTGGGTTGGTTAAGGTTTGGTGCAGTTGATTGATAAAGTAGATGTACTTCTCGAATTGGGTGCACTATCACTTACGTCGACTTCTCTATCGAGATCAGTTGCTTCTGAGACCGGCTGCAAGTCGGTTTTACATTCTAGATCAGGCGTTTCATCGATGCTCATGCTCTTCAGGGATATGGAATCATCACTCGATAGATTAGTAGTTGAAACGGCTTGTGAACCGTATCCGCTTGAGCTAGATGAGGGTGTGTTAGGTTTTGGGGCGAATTCTGTCAGCGAATCGAGAGTACGAGACATTGGTAGACTTTTCTTAGCATGTCCTTTCTTCCTTTGTATATACTGGAATAGAAAGTGATGTTTAGAGAATCACTAGTTTACCTAGATGTTCCTACATTGTGATTTAGATCAAGTACTTACATATACTTCAGTTTGGCCGTTAGCACCTTCTTCATTTTGTTCTTCAATAGAATCGTCCATTAGGGTATCGATTGAATGTTTTCGTGGCATGGTTTTTGTTGGTTCTTCGTGAAGGGTGGTCATTCTCAAGCTCAGCTTTGTGGTAGCAGGTGATGCCATTCCAGAAAAAACTAATATAATCATAGTCAGTATGAAACAAACTCCCGATAAGTAGAATGCAAATAGCGAATACAACAAATAATAATTATTAACTACTGTGTTTTAACCTAGGAGCTGTAAGAGTTCTGGGAGTTGCAACTTTGTGTTCACTGGAAATAATCGCAATGATGGTTTTCGAATTCAATTTCGGTAGGTTCAACAAAAGAGCATGCTGTATTGGCAACAGATGTAATGAAAATAAAATGTTGATAATGAATGAAACGAAAATTCAGTGTACAGCCTAGATTTGTTCAATGATGAAATTATTAAAATAAAAGTTAACGACTACACGAATTTTCTAGCGATTAACATACGTTTTGTACTTGAAGGCTGTTGCAACCTCAATGAATTCAAATTCAGTGTGAGGTTTAAGAACGTAGGTCGGGCTGAAATGTCAAAAAATTCTTTAAGGAATCGGTGGTGGTTGAATATTTCAACGTGCTTTTTGAGATTTTAACATTTCTTTTATACACAAGATGACACAGGTATCGTCTTAAAGCCAAAGAGACATAGTTCCTTTTAAACAAATAACAGATCATGCAGGTTAGCCAATTGTTTCCGAATTGCAATGATAGCTGTTCATTATATTTTTCTGGGATCTAGTCATAACCAAATTTGCTTGGTATACCAAAAATCATTACTTCAATGTGAGAATATTCATTTGTGAAGACAAATTTGCCCATCAATAGCATTCATGTCCTTCTACACAATATTCATAAATAATATCATGCACTGCCTCGATAAAATATCTTGATTTGAGAAAAGGTCACATGAATAGAATATACATTTATATTCAAAAGAGGTAATAAAAGCATGTTTTCACAAAGTTAGAATGAGATGAATGTTGTTGGTTCCCAATAAAATCCCTGGTTATATCCCATTATCTGTTTATCCACTACACATGCCCACACAATGCATCCGAAGTTTTGTTGATTTTGTTGGATTATATTTGCTCAAGTCTCTGTGACTTCATCACAATCAACATGTAACTAAATGGAGTATAATTCGTCTTCATTGAATATTTTTTACCACTGTATCAGCTATTGAAATCGATTTACTTCCAAGTTGAAGCTATAAAATAAAATGGCAAATTATATTCAAACCATGCTTTGTATTCATGTCTACTTCTTCTCTAACTACTTCCTCAACATTTATTTGAGATGCAGTCCACTATTTTTCAAACTCTTTTCAATGTTCTCAAGCAAAGATTCTGTTTTCAACTGTCACATATTTATCCACCTAATGTATAGCAATCCCAATAGGCAAGCCTCCATTTTACCTGATAGAATGGAGCCTTTTGGACGCACGAAGGAAATTTAAAAAATTAGTCCTCTCTGATCATTCATCTCATATACAATGAAAAACCAACTAAGTTCAACAATTTTCTAATGTGTCTATAGATCACCCATAATTTCTACACACACTTATTTCAATTATATGTATACCTATAATATCCTCTAACTCACTCCTATGCAGCCTATTTGATTCTCATGAAAAACTCTATCTCTAAAACTATTCATGATGTAAAGTACCTATACTTGTTATTGATGGACTTACCTAATCCACCGAACTTTGGTGGAGTTACTTCAGCTTCTTTCCCAAAAGAAGAACGTCCTCTCAATGGTGTTACTCCTAATTCACTGTTCAACTCCGAAACACTCTCTGATCTGGCCATGTGCAGAGATTCAGTGCTGAGATCCAATCTCATAAGCTAAAAAAATATCCACATCAACCCATGAACAAAATATTTCAGCTGATAGCGATTCCGCTTCAAATCTGAACATTCTGTGTGTGTAAACATTCTCAATAAAGTCGTTCGGATTTGATGCGAGAAACTTAGAAGCTATGATACTTCGTCCTGAAGCAGATGTGAGTAGGATGCTTAGGAGTATAAAGCGACAATAAGAAATAGACCTACCCCATTCTTGGTTTCCAAACTCTGTGCAGCAGAAATAAATGATTTGTTATTACTGGTGAAAGGTGAAAGCTATATAAGGTGAATTGGACATGACAATGAAAAGTGCCCTCTGCTAGCAGATACGTGTAAGAGCTGACTAATATCATTCAATTTAATAATCAACATTCTTAATATTAGATTTACCTGTGAGAAATTTGGTACACTGACTGTCTTCCTCATCAGTGGTTGACCTCTGGCTTGTAGAAGTTCTTTAACAGCCACGCTCTGTCTCAGTCTATCCAGAGTTAGAATACTCTCCACGGCACTTACACCTCTGGTGTATTTTTCTGTGAAACGTTCGATTAATAAATATAATTTTTCCGTGAGTAGATCAGCTATATGCGTTCTAGAATATTTCACATCATTTTCTTATGAATCTTACACGGTGAAATGGTGGAAAGTGTTCTAGAACGTATATTATGGTCTATCTACTCTCGTGGCAATGTTATCGGTTGACTCACCTATGTATGTCTCTCCATCACACAACGATGAATTTTCTCCAGACGCTGCCAGTTGTGCTAGACTCTCCCTACCTTCTAACTCTTCGCTAGCTTTCGGTACATTCGATACTACCAGGTATGTGACTCCGCAAGACGTCACTAGATCTGCACGTGCAATTTTCGATTTGATTTGATTTTTTATTCTGTCAGTTATACTTTGGCGTTTATAAATGTTTATTGCTAATCGTTTTCGAAGGACAAGATCCATTGGTGCTGGATGCGATAGTCTGACAGTCACTCGAAGAATCATATAAACTCTCTCGTTAGCTAGAAATACCAAAGGTTGATGTATATTTCAGGTACTCACAGATGCTCTAGTTACCTTCTGTAATCTTATTGAGATGTGGGCTATTGTGGATTGACGAATCCCAAGCGGCAATAGCACAAACATCTTTTTCTAGATGGTCGACAATGTGCAGTTGGTAAAACTGTCTCCCGTCTTCTTTAGGAAGGATGGAATTGACTCCTGCGATGGTAACTTCTTCCCCTGAAGGGTGTGTGGATAAATCGTCAGCTGAAAAAAGTTGAACGAGAGTTGAAGAAGTTATTTCATGAGCTGAAAAATTATCAATATCCAAGAAGAAAGCTGCTGCTTGCTCACCATTCAAGTCTAAAAATAATACTGGTACATGAGGTTCCATTCCAGGTGGTGGATTCCACATAGCTGGAGCACCAGGTATACCAGTTCCTGGTTGAGGAATGTAAACAGCGTTACTCTCCTCAGTCAGATTGACCAATTGCTCCATCAAACTCTTCTCTCGTTCAACATCCTGCTCTGTCTTATCGTCCTTCTCGGATATATTCTGGAGTTGCGAGTTGAGGTATTGTCTTCGCTTCTGCAAAGCATCGTTCCATTTTTCCCTAAGAACGGTCAAGTCCTCTTCTTGGTAGGAATCCAATGCTTTCTGAAGTCTTGACCTGGTCATCACTCCACCTACTTCGATTTTGATAATTTGTTGGCATATGATAGGCAGAGTTCCCGAGTTTTGTACTGGCTTCACTCTCACTTGTATCCTTCGTTGTTGACCCTGGCGGAGTTGATAGACACCGCCTGTCAACATGTCAGGTCTCATGGCCACTTCCACTGCCGTATATTCTCCTTGGTCATTCAGTTCCTGAATTTCGGCCCACAGCTCTATTTTCCTGGTCAGCTCTGACCAGCGGTCTAGCAGAGACCTTGCAGTGGCAAGTTGTTGTTCGACTACCTCCCAGCCTGGCGTATACTTAGAGAAGCCTGCGCTTCTGTTACCCCAAACTTCTATAGAAAGAGCTCCCTCTGCACAGTGTTCCACGAACTCCTCAGAAAGGTTGACTGTGAAATTGTCAGTATGGTCGAAATTGACTGTCGTCGGCTGCTTGCTAGATTGAGAATCAGTAACGGCGGGTACTACTATAGCCTCTGGGTGGCCCCAGAAGGTGTACTGACAGAATACGTAGTTTGCCAGGGATAGTGGCAGTCCTGAGGCTTGTTTTATATGTACACGAATGGTTACTTGTGAACTCCCCATTTCGTCTTCGTCCTGACTGCATTCTGACGAATTGTCAGAGGCTGCTTCGCATATTCTATCTTGGGGTAGAGTACCAGCAGCCCTGCAGAGTTCAACCTGAAAAGAAATGTATTGGACAGTCTGGACTGGTCGATTCGTCGAACAAATATATACCTGCAGTCGTCCAGCTACTTCTCCCTGCTGACTTATAATGGGGGTGTGGTAGTCTAAGCTTACATCGTGAAACAGACTTTCTAGGAAAATATTAGCTACCCCAATGAGATTGTGGTTCTCTTGGGACTCGAAGAAGGGATCAGGACCACTTATGACACCAATGTGTTCTTGATCCCCTTTGCGTTTCTGCTCTTCGTACAATTCTCTCATGTCTATAATTTTATTGTCCAACTTCTCCATTGTCCATACTTGACTAGAATTGATCCTCTTCACTAGGATAGCAGGTTCGCTAACGAAAGCACCTTTCTGAAATTTCAGTCACCTTAGAAAACTACTCAAACGTTCACATTTCGTCTTACTTTTCGATTGGGACTCAAGTTAGCTGGCGGTATCTGCAAAGTGACACTGAACTTGGTCTGCTTCCCCATTTCTTCCGCGAGAAAACTTGCTTCCTTCACCAGCGAATTGGCTCGAAGAATGTCTTCCTTCAGTTGTACTATGCTTCTTCTGAACATCTCGTCACTTTCATGGGCCCATCTTTCCACTTTCATTTGGGTGGTCGGAGTGCACGGTGCTGTTTTGCTCAGACCAACCCTGAGAGGGTCGTAGGAATAGGGGGAATTGGGAGTTGAAGGGGAAACCATTGTCCGTAATAATTTCTCGTATTCCATACGTTGTTTCTCCAGCGCGACTAAAATGGAAATGATTTGTTCTCGAATATGGCATCGTTGAATTATTCGTGACAAGTATAAATCTTTGAGAACCAATGATTGTGGATCTTCTGAGAATCGGTTTGGTTTTATACTCACCTTGCTTATCTTCTTCATGTTGTTTTTCTAAGCGAGCTATGGCGGCCTGAATGGGATCGTTACTCATTTCGTTTGTCATCAACTCATCCCTTGCGAAATTGTAATCTATGTTTTGTGCTGGCGTTTGCGGTTCCGAAGTTGCTGCTGCAAGAAAATGATTATGTGATCAATTAGTTCTTGCCCAAAAGGAGTTCGACTTACATATGGATCTTGGGCAGTTGACTCTGAAGTAATGATGGTTACCCCATACAATTCGATCTCCGTGTCGCAGTGGAGTTTTCTCATAAATCTGAGAACCGTTTACGCAAGATCGGGCATTGGCAAGTGGTTCGAGGAACAATTCGTTATCTTGGATCCTGATGATACAGTGCTCCGGTTGGATACCGAGACCAGATAGTTGAATATCAGGCTCTTTACCCGAATTATGACTACTGGCGCCTACTACTGTCTCCGCCTTCAGGTAATAAACTAATAATTCATTCAAATAGGGATCGGCGTTCAAATTCACTAAGTAGTATTTATTTTTCTCGACTTTTATACCGGAATCTTGGATGCTGATGCCCATTTTTTCTAAAGCTTGTTGTCGCTCGTTCTGTATTCTCTCTGTTTTCATCAGTTTCTCCTCCCAAGTTTGAGATACTTCTTTGTACAGCTTCTCACTCTCATGAAGTTTCAGATGGATATCGACTCTCTGAGTATCACCTACAGGTGAACCCTGAAAGAGCCAATTTGTGTATTGAGAATAAGGAAAATAATTTGAATGCGAAAACTACAGAGCATTTACGCCTATCCTCTATCAGCTATACAAAAATTGTGAAAACTATACAGAAACGTGAAATGATGGTGAGATACACGAGCAATGAACTGATGATGTTGTTTAAGATTGTAATTTTCAAACTATCCCTATTTATGTACGAATGGTATGTTGAACGAATATTGTGTTCATTGTATAATTGTGTCTGATAACACCTGCTCCATCGGAGTTACCCCCAAACGATAAATTTTACTTCAACTGAACATCGTGACATTATCTATGGATACCAAGCGAGATATTACCGTAGCGTGTTTCAACATTTCTTTGAGAGCTTCCACCTCCTGTCTCAACTCTCTGATAATCCTAGCATTGGGATCTTCGTTGACGACAGCGTGATTCACGATTCTCTTCGCTCTATCAGCATACCGTAGAGTGGAAAGAGTCTCCTCAAAGTTGTCAGCTGCTGGTGATATTGTTGCCACCATAACTGTCTTACTGTTGCCTCCCAAATTGTCTTTCAGCAGCCAGGTCAATACAGAATCTCTGTATGGCACGAATTTGTCTTTGTTTTTGCTGCCGGTGGATTGATCCGCTAATTTCGAAATGACTAGACCTAACGTCGTCAAAGACCTTGAAAATCAAATGGACAGTCGAATCGATCGGTTTCTCTAGTTGCTCAATCACACTTACTTATTGATATTGGAGCCTTCTTTGAGCCTGTCTCCCACTGCCCCAGTTTTCACTGCCCTCTCTGAACCAGCCAGATCGACCAGTGACATTCTGCTCACTTTTTCACCTGAAACTCCATTCCTGGAGTCGGTTAAAGTTTGCGTCAGTATAACCGTGAAAACTGCATGCGATCTGGATGATTCGCTGTTCATGTTTGTTGCTGCTACTGTTCTCGATTTGTTTCCTTCGGCCATCAGATTGTCGATATCCTGAAACATAGTGACGATTCCAGAGTTATCGGATTGGCAAGATCACAATCATACAAATTCAGTGGACATGTTCTCGAAACAATAAGGTTGAATTTATGCATAGTGTCAAAAACAAGTACTGACTTCAAGATCATAAGGCCACCTTATAGGTCCTAGGGACTAGTTTCTTTCTTTAGCATGGTATTTTATGATTCTGTTTAGACAGATTGTTCGGTGAAGGCAGCATTGCTTGTGCACTTTCACTTTCTTCATCATCAACATCATTATCGATTTTGAGTTGCTGTTCTGTTTTCTAGTCAAACGCTCTTGTCGAATGACGAGAAGGGCAGATGTGTGATGTTCGAGATATCATTCCAATGGTATCAATAGTATTTTCCTGTCATGAATAGGTGTTATTGCCTTGCGAAGAGCTCTAAGATGAAGAACAGACACATACTTGTTTCACAAGTCCACGAGTTGAATGATTTTCCTGGTCAATTGATATTGATATTTCCATTTGTATTGTATTCCTTTGGGGTTCTTGTTGCATGACTAATAATGGTGATGGATATTGCATTGTGCAAGATATCTATTTCAAATCCCTTGAGATCTTCATGATATGAAATGATAGACATGAAAGAAATGAAAGTTTTGTATCGTTCATACCTGGAAAGCTGTTACTGCCAATTGTGACAGGCCATCGACATACGGCCCAAGGACATTGTGCTCCCGCACTTTCAGTGATTGTTTATTGGTTTGTGGATCCAACAAATCATGTACCTAAAAAATAGAGGTGTGTTGTAATTCTCGAAGTAATATGTTCATCTATCAGCTTTTAGGATTGTCTTAGTATTCTCGCGCAAATATGTTGAAATATTTTGCGAGATCGTATTATTAGGGAAATTTCTTGTTGTTTCGATGTTCAGTGGCGGATTGTACTGAAATTCGTCAGGTACTTTCTTTTGTGTCAGACTAATTTTTTCCCGCGTTCTCAACAAAATCTGGTAAATCATCCTGTAGAATGAATCAATAAAAACTATCCGGTTTATCCGGTCATTCAACAGACAAAAACAGTAGATAAATATGTCGTGGTTGATTGCAATATATATATATATATATATACATATATTATCAAGTTGTCCGATATGCTTCGGTCAATAAAATCACTGATTTATCGTGGGTAAAAACATTGGAAGGATGAACAAGACAAATATCGAAATAATCTCTCGAAATCGTGCTGATGGAATTCTGTTGTTCCTCGAGAGATTAGTTTCTGAAGGAAAACAAACTGTAGCGACGTCTAATGAATGGGAATGAATAACCGGAGGATCGGAAATGAAAAAGTTGCTGGGGCCGGAAATGTAATAATAGAGGAATATATAGTCCCGGAACTGACCTTCTCATTGTAGATTTCCATGTAACTGACTTCAACTTTGTACGATAGTTCTGAACTTTGTTGTTTAGCTATTAGGCCGAATAATGAATCGCATAACCTTGGAATAATGCCCTTGTTGTCCTGTGAACCCATCATGGTGTAAGATTTACCAGAACCTGGAAAGAATCTTTGGATATTATTCAATGCCACACTAAGAAGGGTAACGAAAATTGGCTCCGAGGGATGTTTCTTATTTGCCCTTTACCCTGATGAAGGCTGATGTTTCCCTGGGAACTTTATCTAGAAGAACAATGGCTGGATAAACTCCCACTGAGATAAATTTCTTGCGGTGTACTCAAAGAACCACCGAGTATATTAATTGAATAATACTCGACAGAAGATCCACTTTATAATTGTTATTGTTACTCATCTTCTCAGTTGCAGAAGCAACCCTCAGAAGCAAGTGGAATCCAAACCACTGTGGCATTTGGGATAGTTCTATGTAGAACTTTATGATATACATTGTACAGCGCAAAAATAAACCCAAATCCAACGGCCAGCCAGGAATCAACCACCTGGCTGCCTTTGATAGGAATAATACGAGTGAAGAGATTTGACCCGATCAGGGCTCCGAAGGCCGAGGGTCTTCATACATCATTTAATCTGGTATCTAATGTCAATGCCAATTTTCAATATATTTTGCTCCTGTCAGATGTCAGGTAAATATTGTAGATGTTATCTCTTATAGCTTTCGAGGTATTCAACGTTGAATCCCACATTTCCTCCAGGTTCTATCCGACATAATGATCGGATATATTTCTGTTTTAGCATTTTATTTTCCAAATGTTTTCTCTAATCTACTGATCGATCATATTTTCACCTGACGCTGTAGACCACAATCCCAAATACTTAGTCGATCACAAGATCGGTCAATTTGACAACATTTTTCACGTTAACCTCGTATGAATTTCAACTTGAAATATCTCGAAAACTGTAATGAAAATACCTACAAAAATATACATGACACGCCATTCGACAAAATATATGAGGTGTTCTGGGCTCCATCTATCAAGTTCTATCAGTCAGTAAACATTGCAACTGTTGAAAAACTAGGGATTGACTGACTCAAAACTGACAAAGATATTTTTTTCTGAGTTTGGAAAACCTGGATTTCGCATGAACCTCGTTCAATAATTGATCATTGTTTATTATATATTATATATAATATATATTATATATATTATAAGTAATAGTTTTTTGTTTACCTGCTCAGTCTGATAACACTGAAAGTGTCACATTCTGATCTAACTTCTAATCTAACAGATGGTTGATCAATAAAGTGATGTAGCCTTCTGGTGGTTTGTTGATGGAAGAGATAAGTCTATCTACTGGAAGGTGAATTATTCATTTATTTTTTCTGATAATTCCTATCACCGTGCCATCGTATCCAATGCTCCGGACGTATCGATAACATGACCTTATTACATTTCAATACTTCTTATCTTTAAGGACTGTATTCGACGGCAAGAGATCCAAAAAAATCGATTTGGGACAGATTCATTAAAAATACTTGAGTTCGATCAAGGATTTTCTCAGTTTTCTGATTCGGCAGGCCGTATAATGTGATCGTCCAATCTTGAATTGTAGCCATATATTTCCGGTGTACATACTATGAATTTGAAATTTTCAATGAAATATATCTGGATTAAATGTCCAATAATTCTCCTACAGAATTATCCTATATAATTCCTACCTAACTATCTGCAATTCTTGCATGAATTGTTTCTGACTTGTCCTTGAGTTATAAAATTTTAATCAAGAAGTCTAAAAATATATGAATGCATATTTCTCAATAATTCAACTCGATATGAGCCATTCAATTGAGGAGCAGTTTATATAGGACCAACTTCATACTGTGCGATTTTGACGTGAATGACCTATGAATGGTTCGTGAAAAACGACTGACTGGTCCAGAATGTTTGTCTCACGGACTCATTCAATATACAAGTCAAGTTTTATACGAGTACTCACAGATCTTTTGTCTGTGCCAAGATCACAAGCTGCTGTGTGTGTAACAGCCAAACGGTTACTCTTTGCCTTTGTGGTTACTTCTTGTTGAAATGTTCAGAATCAGTTATTACACATGGTGTTTTCATTTGAGGGCAAATTCCAAGCTCATATCTTTAGAGTGATTTTGCAGTAAAACGATTCGTTGTAGACGATGCATATGTAAGGTCACAAAGATATATTTTATCTGACAGGATGTCACATTTAAAAATTCATATTGGATGCCGACAACTTTCGTTCAGGGTGTTGAACTGCTCTTCTGTTGACAGGAGAAATACAACTGGAGAGTTTCAGAATATACATGTGAATCTTAGAAGGTTATCGAATCCTGGTCTATAAATTGAATGAGTTGGAGATTTCGAATCATCTTATCGAGTCTCACTTGAAATTACCCAATCGATTTTATTTTATTATCCAGAATCGACCATCAATCGGTAAATTGCTTTTCTCTTTCATCTTCTCCGAGCTATTTCCATTCATAACTGATGGATAAAGGCTAGATGTAGGTTGTCTAAAAATACATTCTCAGAGGTGGTGTTTACTCATCCTCCAGCTATTCAAGATGTCCAGCATCCGGCACATTATTCAAATATTTAGTGAAAGTCTATCCCCCAGTGTTTATGGAGCCATAACGCCGTTTGGATAACTAATTTTCACTCGGATTTGTTGTTTTGACTCCGACCCAAAACATTTTACTGAAAAGGTAGGTTTGAGTTGATGCGCACCAATAGAATGGTAGTTATTTCCCACGAATATGAAGTGAGAATTGAGTATTCTCTGAATGAGTCGACAGTTTTCGAATTTGACCCAAGATCTTGTAGAAAATGTGAAAATACATGCAGGAAAAAAAGTGCTATTCGTTTACCACATATTGAAAACAATTGTTGATTGATATACATGAAACTCACAACTTTTTCCTTCCACTTTTTTTTCAGTAGGTATCATCGAAAAGTAATTGGGGGTATGGTCAAAATATAGTGACTAACCCTGTACTTCAATGTTTCATTGAAAACAGTTGAGTATAGCAGTTTTTTAACATAGCTGTAGGAAAATCCATGTCCATTGATTATCACTTGATTTGTGTTCAATACATTAATACATTGCTGATGAAACTGCATAAAGAACGAATTGATGATTGGCCTTGTTCCACATAAACCAAATGAAACAATCTGTTCATGTAATCTTCAATTGAAATTTGTTCGCGAATAAAGGATGAACGTATAGTATAATCTTCATTTTTAGCGGAATCTCTTTGATGCAACAGTAGGACTCTCTTATACCTCAAGTTTCAACTTTTCCCTACCAGGGGCCAGTTATATTCAGTATGTAATACTGTTCACTTGATAGGCTTACTTGCAAAACTTTTAATGATTCAATGTTTCTTCAATTTTTTTCACATCGATTTTGTGGTCCGAAAATCACAAATGAGTCAACACAATAAGATTCAAACAGTCCAAAATTTACCATATAGATGGAAATATCACGAATCGGAAGGAATAATGAAACTTCGTGGTTGCCAAATACATACGTATCTTAATAATTATTCGTTAATAACTTGATGAATCAATATCGTGTGTTGTCAGAAGAGGGAAGTCTCCTCCTCCAATTAATTTCTGATCTGACCTCATGCTAATGATGCATCTATGATGTAAGACAGGGTGATTCACGAGACATCGTTTTGTAAACGTGGCAACTAGGATTGACATAAAATAATAACATTGCTTCTTTTCCAGTTGATATAGATAGAACTTGGCATTCATTTATTAAAACTGAATATGAAAATGGTAAAACGATTTAGAAGAAAAACATTTTCCACTGTATTGAAACAGATTCGTTACCGAAACGTCCACCACTCGGTCCCTCACTAAAATGAGTAGAAATTTTCGTATTTGTTGAATGTATTTGTCTTTCGAAAAAAAAGGGTGTTATTGACATAGATGATATTCCTTTCAGGTAACCGAAGGTTAAATTTCAAGCACAGTGACATTTTGGGGCAGATCATAAATCGGTCCTTACTACAAACATATCGATATAATTATTATAATTTGTATTTTTACTTTTAGAAGCGAGGAGAGAAAATCCCAAAAATCTGTCAGAAAATGAATATACCACCTTCCTGATCAACCTACAGATAGTATGTAGAGTATTTTGTTTGGTGCACCTGGTGCAAGCGATCGATGGTCCTTTGTCCTTTGACGAATCGCTTCTTACCTGTCTGGCCATAGGCGAAAATGCACGCGTTGTATCCTTGAAAGGCATTATCGAGAATATCACGTCCCAGACAATCGAATACAACCTCCTGGGATGCGAAATCTTTCCTGCCCGGCTCCACGGAACAGAAACAATGGTCAAATGCAAATGTTTTCGGTTGTTTCCTGGAACAAGATATCGAGAGATGAAGCGCTAGCTCGTATCACGAATTTTGACGTGAATGAAATTTCTGAGTTGATAATATATAAAATATGGTCAACTGCACAAATAAATAATATTGAAATTCCAAGCGTGAAGAAACAATAATAATGTAGGAATCCTCACACCTAAAAATAAATAATACATGCACAGGGTTTTCCAGTATATTTGTGCATCTCACAAAATTACAAATACAAAAGTTCTTTATAATTCTTGAATCATCAGAATTTGTCAAAAATTCTAAATTATTTTGGCAAATGTCATGTTTTGACATGTTAACATCTTCTATCAGTTGAACACCCTGTATATCATCTCACATCTGGAAGGAAAGAAATGTGAATTGATGTGTAGAAAGACATAGTAAGCCATGCTTATGAGGCAATGGGAATTGACGTTATTTTGTTATTTAGGTATCAAATTTAAGTTTTGATAGATTTCTAGTTCAGAATAATTTTTTTCTGTATACCTAAAGTAGTTATTTGAAAAGTTATCAACAAATAAATCCATGAAAACTAAAATTTAGTAGGCGAACAACAAAAATGCCGCCAGATTCTGTCATTCCCATTACATCTTGTTTGATGAACATTAATTTACATTTCTTAAAATATTTGAATGAAATTCGAACGGTTTTTTTTTCGAAATCGGATGAATGAAATGAACCACATGTATACATTTTAGAAATCAGATCACTTAGGAATAGGAATTAGGAATACAGGACGTTCCCAATGACAAATGTGATAATATGACAGCCGAAATAATTTCGATTTTTTTCATTGAAAATTCTGATGAATAAAAAAAATATATATAAAACTTCTGTATTCATTATTTTTTCGAAATAATCTCTCGGACGGAATATTGATTAAAATCTATTCTACATGAATATTTATATATTTATAAAATGTTCCTCTAAGATATGACTATAAAGCAATACAGATAATCTTTATTGCATACCATATCTATCTATTATCAGGATCCCGTGAAGTGAGAAATATTTACAGGGACAAAATATTGCTCATCTCTTTTGCCACATCCAAAGTTCATTTATTATTTCCACAGAATAATCTTATTTTAGTTTTCATCCGGTACGTGCATCGTTAGTTTCTATCATAGCACCAAGTTTTATTATCGAAATTGAAGAACGGAGTAGAAATAATTACATCGTACCGCTTTCCATATTTTTTTTGTTCAACGTATTCTTTGAACCAAATCAATCCTCGGTTTGTTAACGATATTTTATAGTACCTTTATTCTGAAGTGTGTTAAGTTTATCATGTCCGTATGCCTTCAAACTTGACGCACCAGTGAATTTCTTTGCAAAAAAATGCATATTTGTGGAATGCTGACAGTATACCGGGCTGCACATTCAACTTAAGAAAACGTCAGATTACAAATTGCTTTTCCTTCATTTCATAAACTGTTGAGTGACTTAGCCTTGAAAAAATTGTTTACAAATCGACGGAAATTTATCAGAAAGGACAAATTTATTTCACTTTATATCGAGGTTTGAACCCTGCAGAGAGAAAATGTTAGCAAATATAACTGTCTGTTTTCTCTTTCAAGATATCGACGCCCACACTTGGAAATGCATCATGAACCATAATTAGTTATTTTATATTCATGATAAATTAAGCAACATTGTTGATTGTGGGCCAATAGTTCGTGTTGTTCCGGTATATTTCGTGTAATAATTAATAAAACGGTTGACGACACAATAAAGATGATAAATTTATGTTGCTTTGGAAGCACGAATATAGCGGTGAATGTTAAGTATTACTTGTGAATATTCAGGTTCACGAAATTATTAGCGAATTATTAGATTAAAACAAACAATGAAACTTGTAGGACAACATTCCGTTTTCTATTATCTATAATATTATTCCTAAAAAACCTTGAAAATTGAACTCTCAAACATAAACGACGTTTTGTTTAGAAGCCTTTAGTTTGATAAAGTGAAATCTGTCTATGAAAGCATATAGAAATATTAATGAGTAACAGCGTTGTTTCCACTTTATTAAAAAAAACTACCTCAATAACACACAGATATCACAAATATGGTTGTTTGACTCAAACAATTTTCAGTATTTTTTTTTTCTGAAATATGATTAGAGGAATACGAATACGAATTTGTTCTGGATCATAATGTATAATTTATTTAAATGTGGAACTTTTCAAACGAATTCCCAGCATTTTTTTTATGTAATTGCATGATTTTTTTTCTTGTTCAAAGTTCTATAAGAGAATTGGCCGCAAGATTCAAACACTCGATTATAAGTGAAAACATGACATCGTGATTTCACTGAACCCTCTGATTTTTTTTCTGCTGAGTTCCTAGTTGTGATCTCACCAAACTTTGTTGAATCTTGAAGACCTTTATCAATTGCTCTGTACTGATATTCCCTCCCTGATATTCATTCATATACAGAATGGTAGAACTGGAGCTGATGCCAAATTGATTGATTTTGATTAATTTCCTCACCTTTCTGGTTTGTCCATAGAAGTTGTTTGATGAACGATAGTTTGATCTTTGTCCATTTCCACCACACAAGTTGCCCCCAATTCCAACTCTGAAACAAAAAAAATTGATCTATTCAAATTTCCCAGTGTGGAAAGTATTAAGACTTCAAACACCTGTACCTATATTATCATTATTATCATTATTATTAAAACTTCATGTTAAGTTGCAAAGTTGAATATCTCGTGAAGTAGATGACGGTTTCAAGAAAAGTAGTTGTTTGTTTTTGACTGTATATAATTTCGGCTGTATAATGCATTCATTTGGTTTTCGGAAGATTTTATATTGTAGGAAAGCTACAGAGAATTCCAGCCTTTATGGAAGAGGCAAGGAAGAAGTCGTGTTTGAATTAATTGGGTTTGGTTTTCCGCTTTTCTGGATACGTGTGTTGGTGACATTTACCTAATGAGTCATCTTGATATTTTATGTATAAATCGATAATGAATCAGGTTAAGAAAACACTGTGTGGATTGACTTGAAATGTTCGTGAGCTATGCGTTCATCGAAGTGAGTACTCATTTAATAATAAAAGGGTGAAACACTGGCTCTAAATTATCTAAAAATAATCTTTTTGCGGGTTGTTTTCTTAGGATAAATTTCAGGTGTCTCGATCATTTGAAATGAAAATAAGACTGAATTATTATTGAGTAGATGCTTGGCACCTTCGCTGATTATAATATTATTCTTATAGCCTTGTAGTTCAATTGATATCTTGTCCATGACTTATTTATTGTACCTATTATTGTACTACCTACAAAGGCTTTTGTTGTCATAGACGGTATCTAGGATAATAGCTATTGTTTTCCAGTCTATATAATATACTCCTTGATAGATGGGTGAAATACGCCTGAAAATGAAGTGAGGATTCTGGATTTGGCCATACTAATTTCTATGATACCATACTGATTATATATTGGATTGGTGTTTTGACATCACACCTTCAATGTCGCAATGACAAAACAAGTGATTCACCATCCAGCTAGGATGTATAAGAGATCGAAGGAAAATATGAGCATGACAATGGATCATTTTTGGCAAGAGGCATCAAGATGATTGCATTCATTTGATATTATCTTGAGAATGATTACCTCGTCTGTTAAAAGGACGGAGCCTTACAGCCACTTTTATTTTATCCGTGGACATTTTTGCTTCACCTCACTTAATTTATAACAAATACGTATATTTACACTACTATCACACTTTCTTTGTATAAATAATTGCCGTACTATCCATTTTCGAACATAGTAAGTCACAAGGTAGCACTTATCACAACACGTACATTCACAACTTTCGCCATATTCCACAACGTATTATTGGACATTGCGCTGTAACACTCATTTTCGGTGGACTGCGCAAATTTTGTCTATATTCCGTGTATTTCCATTTTCCGATGGTAATTTTCATAGAGACCTCTGCTGCGTATCGATTGTACTCTGCGATTGCTACGCCCTCCTAAGCGACATTCTCGCTTCCGAAACCTCGGCAGGTACCTAGAGAGACTCGCACTCGCACTCTCACGTGGCGACATCTGCGTATACAGTTCCGTTCCCTACCGAACAGACGCTCATAAATTCTGTGAGACCGCTATTACCGCTACCTGAAAACATGGGAAAGTCAAGGCTAGGGCTAGGAGGCTGCGGTCATTGATTGAGAGCAAATCCATCGTTTATCAGGTCAGGATTTAGAACGCATTCAGTGCCCCGTACAATGACGATCAATGCTGATGTTCCACAAGGCTCTGCCTTGGCACCAACTTTGTTCTTGCTCCACATCAATGATTTGTTGAATGTGTCCTCCAGCCCAGTTCATGGCTTCGCGGGTGGTAGTACACTTCATTCCGCCTTTTCCTCTAGGGTATATCATCCAATGAGGCCAGAGGTTCGAAACGAGGACAGGTCGATGATTCAAATGAGGATCTGACTAGAATTCTGAAATGGGGATCTAGTACAGTTCAATGCAACTAAAACTCAAGCTTGTATGTTCACCAAGAAGGCTGATCACACAATGCCCGATTTGATGATGTCGGGTACCACTGTTCCTATGAAGTCGTCAATATCCATCAACAGTGCTCTCTCATGGGACGATCATGTGAGGTCCATTGCGAAAACTGCTTCACAAAAACTTGGTTTTCTATTCCGTGCGAAGAGATACTTTACATCCCAGCAACTGTTTATGATCTGCAAAGCACAAGTTCGACCTGTCCTGGAGTACTGTTCACATGTTCGGAGCACAGCCCCCAAACATACGCTAAAGCTCTTAGATTATATCCAGAAGAGAATCATTCGTCTAGTCGGTGATGCAACACTCACCAAACATCGTAGAAAGGTGGGCGATCTCTCCCTATTTCATAGATATTTGCACGGTCGTTGCTCAACGGAAACTTCGTGTATCATGCCACCACGAGCGATTTCAAGTAGACAAACAAGACGAGCTTAGACTGGTCATCCCTACATTGTCAGGAAATTTATGTATTTCCTGATGCTCAAGACTTGATGAATAACTAAAAACTTGATAAAAAAATATGAAAGATAAAATTTAAAAAAGGATAAAAAAATCAGTAGGATAGTGGGCTTTCTTTAACAATTATCACTATTTTCAGGTGACTGATGGCATCAAAATACTCAAATCATAGAATGGCCAGGTTGTGTTCCAGAATCCTATGATATCAATAACCGAAAGGATTACTCGAGATTCATCATTATGAAGGAAGAGGTGAGAAAATAATATTCCATTCAAAATTCTTGAAATTTATTTGAAACAATATAATCTCGAACAATAGTTAAACTATTTTGAATCAAAATAACGGTGGTCATAATATCCATCCATACCCCAATAACATCACAACGTTTTTTATTTACAATATTTGGCATTCTTCTAAAATGTAATAACAAAAATTCGTCTATAAAAATTTGAGCTAACAAGTGGCTTCTCAAGTCACTTTGAATGATTGCACAGTACAAGTACTATATTACATTAATTTTCCTCTTACGATCAAAAAATAGAAGCATTACTTTTCCAGCAATTGGTTTTCAGTACAAAACTTCTTCAAACTGAAACATAAATCTAATTGCATTCTTCAACTATGCTGCTTCACACGAATTGATTATTGATGAGTCTAACATTTAACATGTTAGACAAGATAACTGCGAAGATATAATGTGTTCAACAATGGGACAGTTCTCAAATAATCTTTGAAAACTATTTTCGAATATGGAGTAGGTAGTTGAAACGGTATATCGGATAGGCAATTAGACCTCATACAAATCTAGCTAAAAATCTTATGAGAAAACTACAAAAATTACCATTAAAACACAAGGACTCATATAATATGTTGGACGAATGAAAACAGAACACCATAGGGGATACTTCGCAATCCACATTCTCTCCATACGAGTCTCGAAAGAGATTATTTTTAGATCATCAAGAAATCATAGCAAAATAATTCCTATTTCGATCTTGTTGAAAAGAAAACAATTCACAATTTTAAAGAAGTGAAGGAAAAAGCACACTATGCCAAAAGCTTCCCTACACTTAATACTTGTAATATCCGAAATACACGAATGATTATATCTAAACTTGCACGTCTGAAAATCTCTACCTCGCTCATCTCTCTAGAAAATTCCCATCCTAGTCCTAACTGCCAACAATTCCATCTACACTAATAAATCACACAAGTTCTCCAACTCTTTCAGTCGCATAAACCGAAGCTCCTGCGGAACCATGTCGAATACTGATAGCTGCTTTCTCTCTGGACCCGTACGAAACGTTTTCATCTGGCCAACCGGCCCCGCCACTATGCTATCATGTCGATGTCCAGCGTGTCGACATCGTGGTCGATGTGGCTCGACGGCGTCGGCGTCGGCAGGCGTCGGTCGCACATCAGCGGGTCCCCCGAGCCGGCGCGCGCGGGGGACGCCAGCAGGGCGTCGGTTTGCAGCGCGTGCGGCGACGAGAGCATCGGGTCGCCGTTGACGCCGTAGACGAGGTCGTCGTCGTCCATGCCGTCCTCCATGGCGGACAGGCTCAGGGAGGCCTCCGACAGGGCGTCGGATATCACGTCGGGCATCTGGAAGCACGGAAAAGGGTTAGTTAGTTTTTGGCGCAGTCGTATGTTACTTCGTAGAAGAGATACGATTGGGATTCGGATACCTATCGGGCACCTGGAATCATAAGTTCCTTCGTAGATGAGCTAAATTTTCGAGCACATTCATCAATATTCGTGAAATATTCATAACTGGCAATACACTAGGTTAGGTGAGGTTTCATGCGAGTAAGGTCGCCTTTCCACTACGACCCATGATCACCGTACAATCCAGTTCTTCGGTAGGTTCTGTGATGCTGTGACCAAATATGTTGAATCATATCCTCTCTAAGCAAGGGCAACACCGACAGTCCGTTTGGTGGTTCCGACCTATCCCTCCGAGTTGGTGTCTAAGAAATCATGTACTGTAAGTCGTCTCATCAGAATTCGCAGGTGGTTCCTACTTTCTGGGAGGTTTGTGTGAAAACGCCTTCGAATGTGTCATCTCTTGTAGATCATCAGTTGGTCTTTTTCTCTCCACCAAGTCCGAAAAATTGTTTGGCAGCACTTGTGGTGACTTCGAAGACTGGTTCTGGCCCTCTCAACGTAGATGCCGCTCCCTTCTTCGCACTGAGGCACTCCAATGATTCGATGTAGTTCCATACATTCAAAATCGCTCAGAATATTTATTTTCTGATATGACTCCCAGTTGTCGAATGAGTGAGAATGGCGGTAACATCAGGTTATGGGTGTTCCGGAAAGAATGTTTGCTTGTCTCATTCCTTGCAGAACTTCCCAGTATTTGGCCTCTTTACAGTCCATTCCCTTGTTCACTTCCTCAATAATTTGTTTTACTGATCCCGCATAGTACACTTCATACCGCCTTCTCCTGTAGAGCCCCTGTATCCTCTAATGGGACTAGAGAGGCAAGACGGACACAGGTCGGTAATATAAATGAGGATTTTGAAAAGTTTTCCTTTCGTGTTGCCAAAATATGAAAAAATAAAATAAAGTAAACTTACAGTTCGACAAGGGTCTGGCAAAACGATTGGTGGCATCACAACTGGATTAGGAGATTGTTGTTGGTTGTTGTACGGATTGTAAGGTGGAGGTGAGGTGACTGGAACGTTTTGCCAGTTGAATTCTGATACTGGAAGACCGTGGGATTTCGCCTGTCTTTCGAGTTCCTGAAGAAAAAAGAAATATTTTAATATAAACATGTTTTCCCACCTTCACAACTATTGGCCTAACCCCAAAACTTATGCCGGAAATTGTTCATGACCTTCTGGACTAGTGAATGTAACACGAACTCCTATAGCTTCAATTCTACAATACTTCGTGACTGTTCGTCCTCCAACTCACTGATGCTTACTGATGATTTGTACTCTTAATAAGGTAATTACTGAATGAAATATATTACCTGTACTCGCAGTTGAAGTCTCCTGTTGATGCTGTCCATTTGTTTCTGTCTGGCTTCTTGTTGTTTGAGTCTCAGTACTTCGTTTTTCAGGCATTTTATATATTCGACGGACGATTTGAGTATTGTGCCTTTGTTTGGACGGACGTCCCTAACGATTTCGTAGTAGGGATCATTGTTTTTCGGAAGCAGGGTACCTAATTCTTTGATGCGATCGTTTATGTTGAATCTCCTCCTCCGTTCGACTGGAAGAAAAATATCCCTACTGGAGTTACATACTGTCGGTACTGTATCTTCACACACAATGTGTGGTTATAATATGTATGCAGAAATAGATATCAATAGTTTTCGAGAAACAATCAAGAAACGCCAAAAAAATGCCAGTAGACAATGAGCCTGCGAAGTATCAGGACAATCCGAGTAAGTTTGTATTTTTTCAAAATACACACTTCCTATTCAGATTTCGAGCTGATCGTCAAGTGTCAAGTTGATTTTCGAAATATCGTCGTGAACAAGTGACGACAAGTTGACGACACGAGAATTATCAAAATCTAGGAGAATGTGTTCGGGAATTGAAAATTTCCTGACAGTCGACGAAATACCAAGAAACTTCTGATTGAATATTCATTTTTATTTGTAGGGCTACAAGACGACGCCTCGAATCAGATTCATGCGGAGCATCGCTACAAAAGTCCAAGGTATAATTTTTTTGTTAAAATTTACATTTCATTCACACTCAATTTGGTATCGACAACCTCAATGCTCAGCGATCTCAAGTAGCTCAACCCGTACAATTTAACTTGAATTGTACTTACTCATATTGTGGTTGTCTTTTTTCTGTCTATCTTTGGCCAGAGCATGGAGCTCAGCATCACTGAGATTATAGGGCTCATTCTTTATGTTGAGGTCATTGCCAGTTAGGGAATTCTCTGATGTTTTGAAGCCATCGGAGGCCAGAGAACTGGATTCCAGCGAGAGTAAATCATCTATTAAGTCTTCAGCCTGGAACAAAAAAACTAGTTCAAAGAAATTGTCATGCAGTAGATGCCAAAACATTTCGTACTAATTGTGCCATTAGTGTGAAGAAACAGTATGGAACAGGTTATACATGATTACATTTTGTTTTTTACAGGGTGTTTTATCATTATTGTAAAAAAATCGAGGGGACATTTCTTGCTCGTAGACCTATATTCATTTTTTTCCACTGTAACAATGGAACACTCTATATATTGAGCAGTAGATGATGAACCTCTTTCCGGGCTGATCGAAAGTTAAATAGACATTCAGAATGTAATGTAATTATAAGATTCGCTCCACATTCCGAAATGAGTTGAAAATTATGGAAATACAGCCTAATTATTGGTCGGATTGTTTTGGCCTCGAAAATCAAAAAGTGGCCACAGAAAACGTCACAATTTAGCATCAACAACGTGCGTAATGCATATCCGTTATCAAGTATAATTTTTCTCAATTAGATATTAAGCCTGTGTCGCTAAAATAGAAAAATAACTATTTTACTGACTACTCGTGTTGTATTACATAATATACCAAGTATTGAAACTTATTGTGGATTCAATAACAACATTAGATATGATATAAGTTTGTGCCATATATGAGTGTAATATTACTGGTCACGAAGATATATATAACGTCTCTTAACCGTAAGTGCAGTACAGGACGATAACATTATTTTATCAATGGTTCCAGCAAACATACAAACAGCATCCTGACCAGGAACATGGAGTTTTCTGATTCATACTGAGATACAAATGAATGTGTACCTTTGGTTGTTTAGGTGTTTGGAGCTAGGTGAAGTGAGTTAGGATCGAGTCGACCTGATACATTATTCGCAAATAGAATTTTTCAAAAGTATTTAATTTGCAAGTGATTTTATTTCCGAAGTCTGAATGGCAATAGTCAATAATAGAACCGAAAGTTGTAGTAAAAATGTTGAATGGTCCATACAGACCCTCTGGATTACAAATCATTGAAAATTTTCAATATTTATAGTGAATAACCCATTCATATATTAGGTTTTCTTAATGAAGTATTAAAATCGATCCTGATTCAACTCCTTCAGTTTCTTTTCACTATCTTCCGACGACTGCAATTACAAATCTTACTAAATCGGCTATAACAATTTGACAACTTTCGTTGAGAAGAGTTCAAATTATACCTAATGACCGTCTATTTTGAAAGCTCCTTTCTCATTTATAGTTATTTTTTGCAGAATGTATTTGCATAGGTTTTCCCATAGATTTCTTTCAAAAACATCTCTAAATGAAGACCTTGTCCATTTCAAGCTTCAAAGACTGAACGAATTCATCTCCATCCTCAGTTTCACAAGTCCCCAAATATCGTTTGGATGACAGATCAAATAGTATTCAGATTGGTCGAATCTAGATAAATAAATTATCACTCAGCGATTGAATAGATGATATGTCTAACGGACTTACCACAAGTGGTTCGCTGTCGCTATCAGTAGCACAGTACCTTCTATGACGGTGGTACGGACCCATTATTCGAAAAGATGGTACTGATATCGGAATAACGGAATTCGAATCAATTTAAATGTTACTGCGCATACACGGCACGCAGTCGCTACTTGTATGCGCAAGAATGGGGATGCAAGCGATTGCGCACATATTGACACCTGCTCTTCCACTGCTTATCCCACCGGTACTGAGTAGTAATCTGAATTTTCTAGTGAAATTTGTCGTTTCGAAGTTATTCGGTAGTACTATAAATCATTTGGGGCATTATTTATTAGGTAATAATGCTGTGCCTTGCAGATACTCTTACGAAATGTTTATCTTGCGCTGACGGAAATTTATGATCCTTCAAGGTTGCTGACGACGAACTGACGGATTAGGAGGGTAGCCTTTCGGAAAAAAATTATACAGCCTGTCCATCAGTTTATTACATCAACTGTACATATCGCGACTCGTCTTGTTATCAGTTTTATTGATTACAGAATGGAAGATAAATACATAAATAAAACTGGTTCAAATAAACAAACTTCTATTCGTTGTAAATACTGAAAGGTATTAAACACATAAGATATATATTTCTTCAGGATACCTTATTATCTTATTATAAACAATCTGAGTACTCGGTGATATATATAACAGGTGTTTCATCTCCAGAATTTTTCAACTTTTGAATATTGTTTTCGAATAATAAATTGATTTTTTTATAAGTCACTTGATCAGACTGATTAAGTCAAATCGAATATTTCCAATCCATCAGATATTCCATGAGAACAATGGATTTTCACGTCTGAAAATGTACAAAGTGGAGTGGAGTGGTTTTTCAAGAAATAAATTGATATTCTATCCCAAAGTACATATTTTCGAGCACTATATTTCGAATTAATATATGAATAAGCATATTCGGGAGATGACCCTCTTTCAAGTGGGTCATACTAATGGAAAAAAATATTAGTGAATTCTTGACGAAATTCTGGGTCTCAATTGACCATGTGTCCAGAATTTTGCGTTAATGAGAGTCAATACATGTTATGTTCTGGTGTCTTATAGACTAATCAACTATATCACATTGGTTTGAAATCCATTTCAATCTCTCTCATTTCCATCCGACAGAATAATTTTCGACATTTCCTCTGAAAAAGACTGTACATCATGTATAGGTGCAGTGACCCTATGCAAGTAGAGATGTCCACTCATTTTTTATCGACTATTCAGCAACTTTCGATGGAAACAAATGCATAAATCCTAGGGAATCGTTCAACTAAAACTACCTACATATTGTGTATGACTGAATCCACATATTCGCTCTGCTTCAAATAATATGGTTGACAGAGTGAATGAAAGAATTTCTCTGTGCCAACTGAAATAGACAATGCATTGTGACAACATATCCATTCGTGGGTAATAGTTGCTGTTTTTTCCTCCATTGAAATTATCTAATGGCCATGAATGTGGAATCATTTGTCCGAGAAATAGTTGGTCAATTTTTGTGGTGAACTGTTTGTTTAATTGCTGAAATCGAAGACCTTGAATTTTTTGAAAATCGGTGCAGAGATGATTGATGTCGTAATAAGGGCAGGCGAATCTAGCTTCAATGTCTCGATGTTTCCCAACCATAAGTTTTGTACCTAGATTTGAATATTTTGTGTGTACAGTGATAATCGTGTGAGAGCATAATTTATAACATTGTATGCTATGAACTTTCTGTTCAGAAATGTCGCTGCAGTATCGAGTTTTATTGTCTTGAAACGAATTTAAAAACATTGTTCGTTTTGAGAGTTGAGTTAAATCGGAATCAAGAGTAGGTATCTACTGGTATTGAAATGTTTTGTGCCGGCTGTACAATCATAAGTAGGTAATTACCTACCTGTAATTCCAACCTTACAAGTACTATAAAATAGCGTGTTGAGGATTATATCACGATTGAGATTTGTATTCGGTGATAAGCAGCTAAAAAAATTGAATTTCCATGCATCTCGAGTTGATGCATAATGAATGTGATTCTGCATAATTACGTAATACTTCACTTTTTCACAAATGCTTACAACCTCACGTTCTATTCATGAATTCATATTATTTGTTTACGGTAATAAACATTACCAACAATGGCACACGGTTATATATTTTTTTTATAATCTGCTCCTTATGCAAAGTAGCTCGGTTATTCAATCTTCATTCTGGTCCGACTTTGGTTTCGACACGAATTTCTACCGAAACAAGCTGACAATGTGGATTACAATGACATGTCCGCTGAACTCGTTATTCACTCCTCCTAACCGGTATTCATGTCAACATAATTTTTATGGCAATATTCACAACAAATTCAATCCAAATGCTCCAACTAAGATAGGTCAAGTGAATTTTCTCATATTCTTTACGACCTGTGAACTTTCATAAAAATTCCTTCCTTCCCAACATTATACCGCTGGCTAGCACAATGTTTAGCATATTATAGGTTTGCCTTCGTGCTGTCAAAAAATACAAAAAATATATAGAAATATTGACTGTATCGTAAAAATGCCTTAAAATGTTACTCATTTGGTTTTAAGAAACCTACACTTCCAAAATTCGTGAATTTCAAAACCAATCTTGAGTTCTCTCCATTCTGGTAACCGCATCAGATTTTTGAATTTCTCACTCAGCTGTTCTCATCGAAGGATTGAATTTCATTGGAAACAGATAAGGAAGGAAAAGGAATTTAAAGGAATCTGATATTATTGGTGACAAAATACAATGCATGACTTCACTGATGAAATTTGCATCTCATTGTGAAGTTGTTTCAATTTTCGAAAGGAAAATCCAAAACTCTCCTGATCGGGTTGTTTACGATTTCCACTAATAGAAATCCGACCTTGAAAACCTAGTGGCAAATACTGTCGAGACAATGGAAATTCATATCGTTGAGGGGATTTTACAATTTTCTATTGAGTTGCGTAGTCCACTCAGACACTCTCCGAACTGTAGATTGAAGTGAGACAAAAATGAAAGGATATTCAGAAAAAAATATGAGTCGGTTCACAAAAATAATGCTCCTCAAGCTATATACTCGGAGGAATATAGCTGTTAAAGAATATTAAAGAATAATAGCTTCTTCTTGAATTGACTGAATACCTTGAGTATATTCGAGCTTATTTGCTCATCAATTTCATTCCTTCAGTTATATACACCACACTTGAGCTGTTGCCTTCGTCATTGATATTGTCCTACCGACTAGGCAAAAAATCAATAAGCCATACATGATTTATCGTAAATAACTGATTACCATAACATACAACTAGCATTATATAATGCTCTCCTCCAAACAATAATAACATCCTGTGAATGAAATCAGATTCACATGAAAATTATATTCCAATGAATGTGTAATTACAATTAGTGAGCGATTTTTATACCGGGGTGGCCTTGACTCACAAATAGACTTGTTCAGTTTAAAATTTCATCGTGCATTTCAGAAGATAATGCAAAAGTTATTAACCTACATTGTGGAACACTGATCTTACCTATTAGTGAAAACCTGTTGTGATTTCATTGGTGGAATCTCAACAGTCACCTACACTTGCTCACAACATTTTTTCCTTTCGATTTTCGAAATCCGTAGAACTTAGTAATGAAATTCTCTCTGAAATCTTGCTCTGATCTTCATTGCTGCATTTTACTCCGAAGGTCCTGATTGGTCCCTGATGATACGCAGTGAAAGCAGAGTTGGCGGTGGAAAAGAGCCGATTATATCTATGACACCACCTATCAGGTGAGTAAATGTTCGGTGTTCCTCGAACATTATAAGATTTCTTTTCGTGTTGTCAAAAGATCCCTCGATATCCTCTTCCATTTACGCTCTTTCTGTCATATTGTCTAGCTATTGCTTCCAGGATTTCTTTTTATGTGTCGATTCCTTCAACTCCTGCAACGACATCTCTCTCTCTCTCTCTCTCTCTTCTTTCGTGCCTCTGCGATTTGCTCTATCCATTCTCGTGATTTACTCCCATTCTTCTTTATTATGTTTCTTGATTCGTGTATTTTCTTTGTTGTTCTACTTGGTTCCATCCTCATCATGTTCCCAAAGTCAGTCATTCATGGAGTTTTGTTTCATGTGTCAACTCTCTTTCCCCAAATATCTAGACAAAAATAAAAAACACCAGCATTGTATTCTTGGATAGATATCTGGAAACAATTTGCTCCTCTAGAGATGGAAATAATGATGAAGATGGAAAATCCCTCAGTGATTCAACAAGTTACGTAGTATACTATAGTTCTTGTTACGAAGCTGTTGTACCAGATGTGTACCAAAAATCAGGAGGTGTAATTTAGTTTTGGACACAGTCTAGACTGGGATTGGGATGATGATGGTGTTTTTATGTATCCCTCCATTGTTGCTAGAAATATTTTGAATCCGGTTAGACCGAAATAATTATAGTCAGTGGAAGACAATACATAGTGATTAGTTCAGCGAGTGTGGCAAAAAGTGAAATCTTTGTGTGCGACTATTTAAACCGTATATTATTTGTCAATAAACAAGCATTAAAGAGTCAATGTCAAATTAATATTATTTTGTAATAGATTGACTATTAGATGCAGTGGACCAAACACTCGTATAGCGACACGCGATTTCGCGGTCAAAATTTTTTAGGCACCATTATTTTCAATTATACAACGATATTTTGACGTTGCCGAATGAATATATAGTGTCCTCGATTAGAAATTTCTTAATTCCTTTTATTTGAAAATTGTTGTAGTTTCACCTAAATCCCGAACTTCCACTTGCGTTACTCTGACTCATCCAAGGAATCGTTCTGAATTAGATAATGTTCTGTGAAGTGATGTTCCGAACATGTAATGCTCGTTCATTAAAGACCACCTTGAAACAGCATTTTTCATATTTCATTTATTGTGATTCTACGAACACGTGGAAAAGAATTCATTCTACTTGGATATTTGTTAGCGTAGTCGGCTAAATGAGGTGGTTGAGATAAGAAAATAGTTATTTGTATGGTAATGCTGGCCAAAGCAAACACCTTGTCAGAATGAAAAAAAAAATGTTCCTACTCATTCGACCAATTGGCTCTGCTTATTTATTCAATGCAACATATTTTGAAAGAACTCAATATTTGTATTTAGTTTCATTTTTCGTACAATCGTTATCACTATTTAACACTTATGGAGGTCTGCGACACACGTTCGTTTGTTTAGATTTCACATGTCCCGACTAATCCATTGAACAAATTCCATCTCCTTGTCGACCTGATCTGACATTCACAGGTTGATCAATAAAACGCAGATTTCTATTAGTGATCAAGTACATATCCAACTTATTTCCTCTAACACCAAATTCAGCCGCTTCAGAAATATTGGAAATTCAAACAATTACAGCGATTCAAGTAGGTAATCAATGATTACTTTTCATTTCCTGATTAATTATTTTTGCCGAGAACGCTTATGTGAGCTTTCATATTTTGTCAATATGCTCATTTCAACACAGGCTGTTCAAAATTGAATGAAAAAATCGGAAATGTGGTGCATAATTTATGATATATGACAATATTATTCAATCGAATTCCACAGCAAAAAGCGCTTCTGATTGATGCGGATCGATATTCTCTTTTCTATGAAATGATCTATATAATAATATTCCGAAACCAAAAAGAGTTATCCTGTTTTATATTCTCCTGGATGGGATTTTCATACTTTTTTTTCTTCAATGCACTGGGCATGAAAATATTATTTGGGGCTTCGAAAATATTCAAGAACTCATCTTCGTAGCCCCATTCGAGGAGGCTGCAGCTCCCTTGAGAGCCATTTATGACTTTTTGCTGTCTGGGGCAATTTTTTTCGTTTTCTACATGAAATTCGGCAGAAAAACAGAATATAGGAAGTAGTCCATTCTCGAAGTGGAGTTAGTAGATTAGAGTAGGAAAACTCAAAGTCATCTCCACAATATTTAATGCTGTGGTTGGATTAATTGTAAATGGTGAAAATGGTGAGACATGTTTCGGACATATATATGTCCATCTTCAGTCTTCAGTTCATTTCTAACCATGTGAGTTAAACATAACCTATAGGTTTATTACCATACCTTACTTAATTTCTTGTAGATTTACGCCGATTGTTAAGACTGAAGATGGACATATATATGTCCGAAACATGTCTCACCATTTTCACCATTTACAATTAATCCAACCACAGCATTAAATATTGTGGAGATGACTTTGAGTTTTCCTACTCTAGAAAAACAGAATATTGAATCTACACAACAGGAAATAAAACTAATATATTCATATGTATATCCTGTTTTCCTCGTTAGATAAATTTTTGGTCTTTTGTCAGATGAAATTACAATGCATTTTCTTGTGGGATGTTTTGTTAGAAATCTTGAAAACGATATGACAAATAGATTAACGCCTCGTTCCGCGAAAACCGGGTGCTCGTTCAGGTCCACTTTTGCAATTGCAAATCTCGATCATATTGCTCAACCATCTCTCATTTCTTTACACACCCGTATACGAACGTTCTCATGTCATCTTGTGCCACGCCAGTCGACCACCCATTGTATAATGTCATTTAATTCGTATGCTACGTTGCGTGCATATCAATAATCGTTTGTCCTAAATAATATTTTAACAAACTTCAATGAGACTGCTGAGTCGTTGAAAGATGCCGACAAGATAATATTTTGATAAACTTTTAATTTTCAATGAGATGCCGATTGAGACATGACTTTGAAAAAAAAAACAATTCAGAGGAAGTTGGCACAAGTTTAGAAACAGAATGCCAATTTGAGTTTAAAAAAATATCAAACACGTGTTTGATTAGGGATCCGATAAAGAAATAATGCTGAGAAAAAATCCTTCGAAGGTTTTCATTTGTTTTTGGTGGCGAAAATTCGAAATTAATTTGCCAAAATCATGTAGTAATCACTCTGCTACTGAAAAAACGTCGATTATGTTGGTAATGAAATAATAAAATTTCAAATATCTCACAAATAATTATTGTTCGCTAGAGAAACAAGGTCACGTTAGTGAAATGGTGTACCTCGAATTAAAAAGAAGTTATGCAACATGTGCGTGATTTCTCGAACGGGCAATTTCACACCTGATTCTGAATTATCTCAAGTCGACCGTATTTGTTTCTTCATTACTGTATTCAAGAGTTGTCAGTGGGAATATCTTGGAAGTGATGAGAAATGCCCAAACGTGTTTCAAGGCAAGTTCGAGGGAAACAGAATAGCACATCAAAAATTTGGAAAGCTCTTGTCAGTGTGAAATGTTATTATGAGGAATTGTGTGTACAAACTACAAATTGTAATTACGGCTGTTATAAATTCTATTAAATTCATTCTGTAGGTGATTAAAAAAGGTATTGACAATTTCTCTGAATGAATTCGTTTCTAAAATGAAAACGAACCCGCAGATTTTCTCATCAGCCAGTATATCTCTTGAAATAATCTTCATGTTTTGGGTTTATTTCCGGAAATTTGTTGGTTTTCTGTTAACGCAACATTTTCACATTTCGATCTTTGTTGTATCTCCGATGCTTCTAATCGAATCATGTAATATCAGTTCCTGATGATGGCTCTATTTTGGTTTCATCTGGCCACACTGTATAACTTCATCATTATCTCTTATGTAGTCTTTGCACTGAACGAATCTTAACCACAACCGGTTGTTCAGACATTATTAAAAAATCATTAGTCACATTCATAGGTTGAACTTAATTCATCACTCAGCTTGGTATCATTGGTTTTCCCAATATTTTCATACATTCCCAATCATTTTACACTCTTTCTCGTCAGCCACTTGCTGAAGGAAACCGAGATTCGATAGGAGTTTATCGAAAATATCGAATCAATGAAAGATGTGTACTGTCACATCCTGTATAGAGTAGAAGCATCAGTATTGGATACAAATCTCGTTGTACCACAGACCCGTATTTGATACGAGATAGAAGCAGGGGCCAATCTAGCTCAAGTGGATAAACATCATCAAGCGCCAGTTCTCAATGTTATGTTATTAATTGAAAATGTACATCACAAACAATGCACACAAGGACAGAGGCTACACACTTAAAATGTTTCGAACGAATCTCTTCTATTACTTGTAGATAAATGTATACACTTTCATTATCACTCTTATGAAGTTTGATTACGTTGTACCAGTCATCAACTGAATGAATACACTGACCGACGAAGTGAAGGAATATTTTGTCTTCATACCATACCCAGACTTTGAGTATATAAACTCATGGAATTGAGTTAGACAGGAACGTTGAATAATTCCCATTGTTCACTATAGATGATGGCCTCGGTTTGAATTTTCTAATTTATTGGGTGAACCTGGTCGAGCTGACTCAACTTTGCAGACTCTTCGGCAGTGTTTCCCAAACTTATCTAAAGCACTAAAAAGTTGTTGAACATTTTGTTCAAATTGTGCAAATTCAAAATGTGGGAGCTAGGAGCCTCAAAAAAGTACATTCAAACATGTATTTTGTTTCGAAATGTCTTACACCATTCCCATGAACCCTGTATGATTTTTATTGCAGCTGATATTGGTGAAAAAAAAAAGCAGATTTATGTTCAGCATGAACTACATATCTTCATAAAATTAAATGTACCGTGGAACTACAATGTAATTATTAGGGAAGACGATGAAATCATATATAATATACACTGGAAGCGGGCCAGATTGTATTTTCACGCTGCCAATGTAGGTATGATGATAATTTATATTTATTTATAAGAACGTCATAAATGTAATATGATTTCATCTTCATCAGACATTGTCACAACTGAACACCATGTTGTTGAAAGTGTTGATAAAATCGAATATACTGATGATTTAATGAACTTCCCATTGATAAACACCCAGAAAATCTGAATAATGTATTCAGGTATGTTGAACAGTGTGGTACCATATGTATATCTCCCATAAAATTGACGTCATTTAAAATAAAATGATTAGAGGCCAATAAAACCCAGTTAAAAAGATGAGGCCAATAAACCTGGTTAAAAAGATTAGACGATGACTGTGCTCTATCGAAATGCATTTCTTCATATGTGATACCTATACCGTAAACTGAATATTTTTTCATTTACTCTTTATTATCTTTTGCAATTTCACTCTGTGTAAACTTCATTCGTTGGTAAATCACGCTGTATATATATTTTCGTTCCGGCTTTGGCCATGATTATCTCGAATTTTACTCAACTGAGCTATGGATTTAACTTATGTCAACTTGCTGCCCTCGGTCAAATCAAGCTCATGAAAATTATATAATGATATTAGCTACATCGTCTAATCACTTTCGGTGAAATCATAGGTTTGATATCCATGTCCACGATGTAGTATTGTTCAGGAATTGTTTCTTCAAACAAATTTATCTCGATACCAAGTCGAGTGGATTTCAAATCAGTTCCTACAAACCAGATATTAATTAGAATTGAATTGCTTCTATAGGCGCTGTCGTAAGTATTGTTTACAATCAAATCTGCCACGAATAAAAACGTGTCGAGATAGGTTTACTGATACTGTTTTCACGAAAGATAATTCTGAGAGTGCCATTTTGTTGCCACGGTAAAGCTGTTGTACCTACTTCAATATCATTGTACAGGAGTTGATGACATGGTACTTTATAGATTGCATGATGGAGCAAGCATAGTTTCTTTCTTTATAGATTTATATTTTCCTTTATACAGTTTCTTTATATCTCGGGGGCATTGGACATACTATATCTTTTTATTGGTGGAAAATATCGAAATAACTAAATCTTTAAATCTTCTACATTGCGATAATCTCGGATTAAAGCTTTCTTCATTGGATATTGGCTAATGATAGATAGGTACATATGTTTGTCTGAGATTCCTCTGGATTAACTGATTTAATGATAATATTTTTTGTCGAAAAACTGATGAATTTTTTAGAAACAGATTTTTCAACAAATTGTCCTCGAAATTGATTATTACATTCAGTGTCCTAAATAAAGTTGGCACCATATGGAATAATCTTTCATCAATAATTGAACTTGGGCTTCAAAAAAGAAGAAACACGGCCTCGCTCAGCTAAACATTGCAAACAGCGAATCGCTCTGTATCCCTGGTTCAAAATAATCACTGAAAATAATAAGCCTATTTCATTGAATTTTTTAAATTCAAACAAATGAGCGTAAATACTGTCTGAAAATCAATCGAGAAGGTAATGTATTCATTTTATGTATTCATTAAATTTTTCTGGGATTTTTCTTTCCTCGTTTTTGAAAAATTAAAATAGAAGTTATTAAATCGATTGATTATGTCGATATAATATTTGTAGTAAGGACAGATTCATGATCTGCCTCAAAATGTCACTGCGCTTGAAATGTGACCTTCAGATACCTAAAAGAGAAATTCTCTATTTTTTTAGGTAACACCTTGTTTAAAAAAAAATTGGAAAAATAAATATTTATTTTTTTATTCTTTTTCGAAATAAAACTCAATGTCCTAATTCCAAAATGAATCATCAATAAATCATTTTCCCGTACTATACCAACTTTCTCAAGGACACTGTTACAGGGTGCTTCTTGGGGAGGTCCTCATACAACTGTGAAATTTCAAAGTGAAAGTGTCTTCAGTGTGTCATTTTCAATTTATACCTATACCGCCCATCTAGACAGCCATAATGAGATGTTTGATACAGTCGCTTTCACTATCGATATTGACGAATTATGCGCAACATTGACCCTGCACTCGTTCAGGTGTGGATCTAAATGGAGGGGGCATGCTGAGGATTCATGTACTCAATTGATGGATTCTTGCACTGAAATCCTGTTAAGCCACTATCAGTTTGCTTCTTAACAATTTCCTCTCCTCAACCATTCAAATTTACTTGTTGGATTTCATGAATTCGAAGCGATAATAGGCAATTATTGAAGTTCATGTTACTTTGGAAACATTTTTTCATGTCACAGGAAGGTTCTTGTAAAGGTTCACAGGAACGAATTGCTACCTGAATTGATCCTATCTAGGAATAATTTGTTGAAATTTTCTATCAAGAATATGCCCATCATATCAGAAATCCCACGCAATGAGTAAGCTGATAAGTTGGCCTATCTGTGGAATTCCATCGGTAGAATTATGGAAAAACATACAATTATCCGTGAACACTACAGTTGCGTTCGGTTTTCACATGGGAATCGTTGGTACATTTAAGAAGTCATAGAACTGTTCATGAAATCTAGTATCATTCTTTCACAGAACATTGGAATTGAAATTTTCTGTTTTACAGGTTCAGTTGACCAGAAGGTGACAGATGACATCTTTATCCAACTATGCTCGAAGTGTTACTGATGTCTCTTTTTGGAAAAAAGGTAATATTCCTCCCTGATTACAATTCATATTTTGCATGGAGGGTTCGAAAATATGATATTTAAAAATTATAAAAATATCGGATACATAACAAATTTGGAAAGTCACAGGCAAATCATATACTTACTAAATCGAATGAGCGACAAAGTCGTGCTTTAATTCTTCGTGATGATAATTTTTTTTTTTATATATCGCCGCAAAATTCAATCACACAATCAATACAGGGTGTTTCAGAATTCAATCAGAAAAATTCAGTAGACGATAGATCTTGCGAAAATCAAAAAAAAAAAACGTTCGTATGAACTTGAATGTTTTGGAGTTTCCTTTTCGAGATACTGGTGTTGAAGTTTGAAAAATTTTTTTAATCCATAACTCAAAAATCTCTTCGCCGATTTCAGTTAAACTGTCTATTCGTCATATTTGTAATAATGAAAGGTATCATTTGGCTGGAATGAATTCACATCGATTATTTCAGTGGCGTCCCAAAGGGCAACTGAGTTGGTAAAAACATAGATTGATAGAATCGAATCATATTTATCTTTCTAATCCGCTTTGTCACTTTCTAATATTTCGTGAATCCCAACAATCAAAATGATTCCACGATTGCGATATTTAGAAATGAGTAAATAATAAAATTGATCACGAAATACTGGAATTGTACCCATTACAAAATACCATAATTCCAATGAAATCTGAAACATCCTGTATATTGTGGATCTATAGCCTTCGAACTGTGACTTCTATAAATATAGTTGAAATGAAATTTTATAAGAACTTGCGTCCTGAATTCAGTGATAGAAATTCTTTGGAGTAGACACGAACACAAACAATCCTGTAGAAACAAATAATCGTGATAAAATTTTCGATTTTCCAAAAAAAAGCATCTTCGATGTAACATTGGTGTCCACCCTGTATGGAGTTCCCAACCAAGCCAATTCCTTTCACGTCATGAATCGCTGATATCCTCTAGCTGTCAGCAATTTCGTCATTCGAAAATATTGATATCGGCATTGGACAGATGACATTCTGATTTGATTATGAGTCAATGCTCTTGTGTATAAAACGATGAATAAAAAAATATATCGAAAACTGCACCAGAATTGAGTACAATAAAACGCACAATGGTATGGGATACGGCCAGTCATGATGTCCAAATATTTGAGGTCGGCCTTGCTCTCGAATCATGCAGATAACAATAATACTCGTGGATTTTCTATTCTGACAATGCCTGATATGCTCCATTATTTCTGTCCTAAGATTAAACTGTTGCGATCAAATGTGAACGAGTAAGTGTCCAATTAATTCGCCTCCTAAACGGGTGAGAGTTATTGATGAGTTTTCGTACATGAAAAGAACGCAAAACGATGGGTCCAGTTTCAATTATAATAATTAACGCATCTAAAAATACATATTCTCGTTGAACACTCACAGTTTTCGATGGAAGGTCTACTTTTTCATAGCAATGAAGTTACTTCATGCTCATTCATAATGATATTGAAAATGTGTCGATCAAATCTCAATTCATATTTGCGTCTTGCATCTCTCATTTTACTTGACAATCGTAAATCTCATGTATCAAAAATGCCGACGTACTCAGTGATAAGAACGTCAGGTATCCATTACTTTGTCAATAATCAATTAATTTCTGATTATGTTTCGACATTGATATGGTGGAGCCATGCAAAATACTACCCAGGATTTTCTTTTGAATATGACTTTGTATATCAGAAACTATGAAACTGTATACTCACCTAAATACTATGTAAATATGGCTGGCACTCTGAGTTATCATGGAGTTTTATTTCATAATAGATAATATTATTTGGTTAATTTCCGCTAGATCATTGAGAAGGTGACAACGTTATACGTTAGTTATTATAGTAAAAGTTTACGGCACACCAGGAAAAAGTGACCCCCTTAAATGATCCGAACAGGTGCATGATTTCAAGCCATATCTCGTTAAATACTGGAATTTATAGGATCGTATCAATATTCTCCTATTAATAATTGACGTCGATACAAATGCGGTTATTAACTACCAGGGATTTTTGATACAGGCGCTCACGTCAGCATAATACGACCGACTTTCCACTTTTTCCAATCGAACCTTCTTCCCAGTTCAGTATCTATCAGAATAATTTCAGTTGCTCCGAAATGAGCTCATCACCTTGAAGATCATTTAGGATTATCTTTTAATTTACATTATCCATATCATCGAAATAACATTGGAAATAACTACAGAAGCCGGCTTGAAAATCACGTCGGATGTTAGGTATAACCATAGAATTCTTCGAGGATGTAAATTGGCGTAAGTACCGAGATGAATTGCTTTGGAAGTTGCAAAATTCAATGATTGCTGGAAGTGATTGGAAATCCTTGGACTGGCATGATGCACACATTCCTAACGCGGTTTCGCTATCGAATAAGTAGATGAAGTTGTCAAAATCATCGAACGGACGACTGAGAAGTTTCCGAAAGTTGCATTGACATCATTGATGAAAATGCACTCAAACCGGTCATGAAGAGGTTAATAATCATATAATAAATCAAGTACCAGCCTCAATAATTGCAAGTTTGTTCGAAGAAATTTGTAAATATCATTTTTCCACCTATGCATTCCACCAAACTGTTGAATTCATCAACTGCAATTGAAATGAAGATATGCTGATCATTTCAGTGAGAGCAGGGTGCAGAGGAAAACAATTTTATTCAACTTTTCCTACATCCAACAAATCATTTTCGACTGAACGGTCGGTCTTGCCAGTTGCATCGCTAACAATGCCAAGTCCGAGGGGCGTTATGACTTGATAACACAACTCTAGAATACTTGAAGTTGATGAAACTAATAACGTCTTAACAAGCCCTCATTGTGGCGCAACTTGATGATTATTAGCCAGCGTCTTCCGACACAATTCCAAAGCAGGAAGCAAAACATAAGTGATCCAATGTAGAACTGTACCTTACATCTCCTAGTGATGATACTGTACACGGGCATTTTCCTGTGTCTAGTTTTCCTCGTCATCCAAAACGAAAAGTCGCACTAGCCGTCGAAGCGAAATCCGTTTACAGGGTGGCCCACCGCTGATGCATAATCCCGATTGAATCGATACACTCGAATTCGTCTCCGGATCGACGATAAATAATAATAAATTAAGAGACAATGCTCCCTCGCGCTTCGAGCTGTCGCGATTAGTACTGAAATACTGGTACTTAGCCATTTGCGGGCTCTGGCGTATCTCAAACGTGGATTATATCGAGGTGCGCGCGCACCACGTGCTCGACATACCGAGTGTTTCATTAGCGCATTCATCGTCACCATGGAGATAATGATGGTGATTTTCGAGCCGTAATGGATCAATGATCTCCAACCGATCCGTATGTCGAAAAGATATATCTAGATATTTTTTCGGCAAGAAGTGAATATGAGACGCCTAGTTGCAAACTTGTTAAATACATTTTAGATGAATCATCCTTCAGGTGGACGATTTGCACTTGATCTTTTCGTCATGGGATATCATCTGCCAAGTTCTGAAGATACAGGGTGAACCTGCAAGTGACGTTTTAACAGGTTATCAATCTCGCCAGAATAAGTCGTTTGGCCAAAACTTATTTGTATGAGATAACGGAGGTAAAGGTATTTGAAGGTTTCGTACATCAAAAATCTAATTTCATTCTAGGATTTCTTAGAGAAAATATGATGAAGAAAAAATATCACAATCATTTTAAACCGGTTTTTTCGTTCGAGAAAATGTTTTCCTTAAACTTCAAAATACCTGAACCTCCGATATCTTGAAATTGTTATTTTTGAACATTTTTGAACATTTTTCGGCAAGATATATACCCTGTTGAAAAAAAACTCACGTCTAGATTCACCCTGTATATGCATCGATTTTACTGAGTCATATGAATATTCTGGATGATGGACGAACTACTCATCAAAGCAAACTTTAATCAGTATTGGCAGTAGTGAATCAAAAGACACTTGAAATACCAGTTATTATTTGTAGGAGATCAAATGGACTGAAAATATTAAAATTCCTAAACTATAATACCAATTTCTGAGACGAAAAATAGGACTTCTGAATTGAACATGAGAATTTCATTGACATGTCTAGATAGAAATTGACACACTGTATTTACCAAATCATTTGTACTAGCAGTTATGAAAAAAATATCACTATATCAACAGATGAATGCATTCGATTATTATAATTTTCTTGGATAATACCCCGATGCCATCCATTATCGTAAATTGTAATGGGTAATGATGATTTTTTTTACGTTGAGTTTTACGTTGTTCCTCTTTTTTGTTTCGTTCAATTTTCGACAATATTTCTGACACGTTACTAATGAAAACATGTATTTATATTCGCTGCATGTATTCAACATCGTGTTTTATTAGTCATGCAATGAAAATGAATGTATTCAAACATACACTACCATCATAAAATCACAAACCTAATGATTTATGTGGTTCTTCGAAATGATTGGAAATATTCAAGATACAATGTTGCAAAATCTTATTTTTTTCTAACCACATATCAGTTATGGTTCCTATTTGAGTGATAATGGAGGACATTCACACAGTTCCGAATACATTTTATTTACGCTCGCCATCGTGTCCACAGGGAGTTTGTACCACCCTGTATATTTTTGTTGTTGAACTTTCGTCGATGCTACACAGTGATGTCCTATCGTCCATGGATTTTACTACGCCTTCGTGCCAAAGTGTGCTGAAAATTCACCTTACATACGCAAGATGCATACCAATGAATTAACCGACCAGAATCTTCAGGTTAATTCCAATTTCACAACTGATTATTGTCATTCAACGTTCGTATATCAATAAGAAGTAATTATTTCGATATATCGCTGATATGCATACATAGTGGTTGCTTATTGTGGCAGTTACGAATCAGTGACCTCCGAATTTGCGAAACACCCTCTAGTGCGAATTTTGATCGGTCAGTTTCTCGAAAGAGGGTTTATTTTCTCTTTGTCTGCATTTGTATGTACTATATATATTTCATCAAGAACCCAGAAACCATATAATGTGGTGTAGGGTGAATTGTATAATCCAATATTTCGCCCATTCTTTTTGTTCATTGCCAGTCTTCTCTATGTTCTTTCTCTATCTTCCTTCTTTTTAGTTCTTTTTTACATTTCTTTATATTATTCTATTTTTTCAAAGCTTTCTCTCCTTGTTACGCCTTCAACTCGGTATTTCATTCCAGTTGCTTGATTTCACTTTTAAATTTCTCATTCAACTTATTTCACATCAATCTCAGAATGGTCTATGAATGGTTTGGAATTCATCTGTGTTTTCCGTAACCCACTTCACTCTTGTTTTTAAATAACTAAATCATTGCATAGTATGAATTTCGGGATTTCTCTATTCTACTCTTCATTTCCGTTTCTTCTTGTCTTCCTCTGTCTTCTATTTCTACACCCAAGAAATTATTCCTCCTATTTGTATATTGATATCCCATTCTGATAACTTTGTTTCATTTCTTTAGTTTTATACTTTCTCTTTGTAGTCTATTCATTTCATCAGCAAATGCTTCTTCTGATCTATCAATTCTGGGTAGAAATCTATATCCCGCATGCAGTTTTTTTGCTCTAGGTGTACATTTTTCTGTCCTCCCTGTCTCAGAGTCTTAATCTTTGGTTGAGAATGTTCTTAACGTTTCATTTCTGTATATAACTCAGTTGCTATCGTTTGTGTGTATGATTCTTTAAACATTCATTATTTTTCAGCTAAGATATTCCATAAATCATGTCATGTGATATTTCTTCAAATGCTTCTTCTAGATCGATGGGTCCCACGATTCATCATGAATTATTCTCAGTAGATAATTTCCCAGTTGTAATTTCGAAGGTTTATCTAGTTTTGACGTATATAAATTTCAATTGTATCTTTCACATTCATTTCGCAGGTCGACGATAAGATAAACTAATGTTAACAACTTTAGTCTAGAACGGGGTACACAATTTTGAACGTAATTACCTATATCTCAAGTAGATATCCACCTAGAGTATGACGTTGCATCGTCTCTCATTGAAAAACACATCGTCCTTAGATCTCGCTAAAAGCAAACGCAAATGAGAGAATTTAGTAAATAGGTGTTATGTTTTTTGAAGCGTATATGATTGGATGAATTAACCAGTTCAATTTTAGAAATGTAAAATAGACAAACTAGAGTAAGGTACCCACATGTTCGATTAGTACTTATTTCTAGTCAGTATGACGTGGTATTGCTAATAATTTGAATTCATTTACTCTTATCCATCTCATCCGAAAGTTTCAAAGTCATTTATTTTCAATAATTGAGTCTTTACTGAACCCTGTAAATAAGAACATCGAGTGGGAAATCCAAACCACTTTTTACACGATCCTCGACCATATTAAAATAGCATTTATAATAATTTTCAGGGAACAAAAAACCAGTTGATGGTTGTTGCATAATGCAAATGGGTACTTCCAGTTCCGTATGATGCCGTCCCCCTTCTTGAATTCTGGAAAACATCGCATTTACAGAAATTGCTTTCTTATTCAGATTCTGAGATCTCATTATATGTAATTACAAGATTTTCATTTACAACCATAGTCACTTTTCTGCATAAATTGGTATATGACCTTCCGTGCATAAATTGGTATATGACCTTCCGTCTTTATTTTTGCATTCCTGATTCATCACAATAAAGCACGATTAGTATCGAATAAATGATTATTACCAACCTGGATGGCCTGTTCTGTATTTTCAAATGTTCGGGTTCAGGTGTTAGCTATAACGCTTTTCTGCAAATCTTCCAAATTTTTTGTTTAATAACAAGTATGTTTTCGTGAACAATGAATGAATTGTATTAAAATGTTTTGAAATTTCAAATGACGAGACATTTATCCTTCGTTCGTTCAAAAAAGATTTTCATTGATGAATATTAACGGGCAAAGCAGTGCAAAATTTTTCGCAAATAGAAAAATCCAAGCTGAATGTAACGAAAAGAATCTACTACTAATTGACTACCGCTTAGGACAACTCAGGACCAGATCTCACATAATGCCCAACACATCTCAGATGCAAGAGTTGTTGATATAATGGATAATCACAGTTCAACCAACTTCGTCCGTAAGTTTTTTAACACGGTCCTCATCTGAAAAATACATGGTACATAGATTGGCAGCAAAACCACTATCCCTATGCAAACTTCAGAAATACCAAGATGCAGAATCCAAGTAATTCGACCTCGCAATCGGTAACAAGTACAAATAATTCTGGAGTTATCCAGTTATCCTGAGTTAGTTAAGTACCTATCCTCATTTATTATATATAACGTATATTTTCAAATGTGGACACTTTCTCTTTCTAGAATAGATTAACCTTTATGAGTATAAACATTACCCTATTGTTGTTTTTCATAATCAGAGTTCTCTCCTCTTGATTTTTCGCCCATCTACAGCTTTCGAATTATTGCATTTACCTCGTATCGATCCATACATGAAATGCTGATTGAACGAAAGGATAATTATCATGTCATTTTTTTCCACTACCAGTTCGACCAGATATCTCGGTGCCCATTTTAATATTTTTGCGGGGCTTGAGCGAAATCATGTGAACTGCAAGAACACCACTCCCAAAAAAAATCCCCCGACCAGCTGGTTTCAAAGACTGAATATGTAATCATAGTACATAATTTCATTTGTATTTTTTCAGTAATGGAACAGTGCGACTGCATGCGTAACAACATACTGGGTGATCCAGATGATGGTACTGAAGATTTTCTAACGGTGAGGGTCTCCCATAGATATACACAAAAATACAGGTCAATACATTACTAAAAATATATATGTGAATGAGGGTTCTCTCCCAAAAATGTTCATACACTTTCGTATATAGATTCGTTGACCTTAATTACGTAAAGTAAATTAATGCCCTCTTTTTGGGATACCCTGCATATACATTTGGTAGTTCGATTTTGGCTGATTGTGCGTTTTTATTGACCTACACCGCGGCAGATATAAGTAGCACTAAATCCAGCAAATATCAGATACAGTCATGTTCTACTAAAAAAAAAGTCGGTGACGTCGCATCATTAATCATATTATTATCACTTTATGGTCCTCAAAACGACAAATGATAAGAAATTTCGGGCTGCATTTCTAATTCCTGGGATAACTGATTGTTTAGCATGAAACAATTTTTTATAACGGTTTACGTTGGTGTTACGTGTAAGAGATAAAGAGGTATTTTGCTATATCTTCGTCTCTCAAGGTGTTTTAATTTTCGAGCATTGTATTCATTATGAGTACCTAATTATCAATTTATCTTGAACCATGTCCCATCCGATATACTTTCGAAATGTTCACTCTAGATATGCGTGTGTATGAAGTGTTGCCTAACATCATCTAATGAGTACACAAATCCACGTAATTTGAATGCTGTCAGCTCGAGTCGATATAAATGAACTATCAATGAGATTGTTAACAGCTATTTTTGGGGTGACAGTTATCAATATTATGTACATTCATTTGTATTTTCAGAATATTGTTAAGGGTTTATTGATAGAGATAATCATTTTTTATTCTAATTTCATGAGTTTTCTGCATTCTCTATATTTTTTTTTATCTGTGGACAACACGAAAGGGAAACCTTTAATGTTCGAGGAACATCGTGTTAGCCAGCGGTGGAATTTTGGGAGAGTAGGAAGGTTTTGGAATTTTTCTTGAAAGTTTGGAGGTTGTAAGCATCAGGAAAGACTTCACTAGGCAAAGAATTCCATAACTTTGCCGTTCTATTGATGAATGATGCTTGGTATAGCGATGTTCGACAGGTCTCGAGTCTGACAGTTTGAAAGTGTGACTATTTTAAATCCATACTATCAGTGGGACATTGTTCACTTATCTTTCCTTCAAATGCTAGTCATTTTCAAGCAATGCAAGTTGAAATCAATCCGTTTTTTAGCTTCCTCTGAGTTAATTCTACTTTTTCTTCAAATATATATCTATCTACCATTAGTTGCTCCTGGATTCAAATCCAAGAGAACCAAAAATAAACATTTTTGTGATGAAGCAGTCGATAATAATCATGAACAGTTGTACACGTCACTTCTGAGGTGATATTCAGTCGGAGAATTCGAAACATTCATACATTTTTATATTCTTTTAGCATGGTTATCATACTACTGTTAAAGATCCGAAAAATCTCAGGAAATAAGTGCCCCTTAGAAAATTATCAGCCCATTGTTGCAATAATTATCTTACAAACACAAAACTCATAGTCATGAATATATACAGGGTCATTCACCTAAGAAGGCGGAAAAAGGTGTATTGGTCTTCCATTACAGAAAGTTCCAGCAAATTCGCCCTGGAAACCGCGCATTTTCTCGAATGTGTACGAATTATTCGATTGACCGATAGTTCGTGTTCAGGTTTCGAGAGATATGGTATCGGAGATATTCTGCTAAACTGATATTTAGTTTTTGTCGCTTTCTAATAACAGAAATAATACAATCACGCTTGTTGCCGCCATGAGCGGCGCATCACTCCAAAAATACATTTCTCAATGTATCTCACATAATTTGGTTTGGAAAACCCATTGAATGAATCTGCTTATTCTCAGGTAACCTCGTATTGATTGATATATCATGTGACTCACCTCGGAGGTACAACTGGTAGCACCGGAACTCAACGCAGGCGACAACAATGGACGCTCGCGATTGGGCGAAACGTTCCCCTGAGGATAGTACTGCACGTGCGCATCGGTACCGGTACCCGTAGGAGCACTTCGCGTCTGCTGGTCCGTGATTCCGTGGTCGCAGAACACCGTGTTCGGCGCCTGGAACGATAGACGGCCATCGCTGCTGATACATCTTTGGTTCAGCATCACCCACATGCGCGGATATGTCAAACTCGATTGATTTGCGCGCTATGATTGAATCATCCGCTGTTGCTTATTAGATCGACTCACGTCAGCACTATAGCCTAATAATGGGACACCGTGGAAACCAGGTACGTTCCCTCGAAAAGCTATGGTGCGACCACACACACCGACAATAACTGTTTACAGTTGTTGCTTGTTTCGAAACTAACCAGCATACGAAGACACGACGCTCCAAAAGCCCTTCAGAAGCAGAAAGCGTACAGGGAGGTTTCGTAAAAAAGAAGGCCACTCCAGGAGGAGTGGGAATTGGCAAGTCTTTGGGGAATTTCATCCTGTTGGGAAAGAATTTCTTGAAGATGGGATTCTCACAAGGAGAGAAACTGGTAGGCTCGTTAGATTAATGAGGCAAGACGGAGAGAGGTCGATAGGATCTGAAAATCTAGTAGAGATCAATGCCACAAAAACTAAAGGAAGGAATATGATGATGTCCGGTACCACTGTTCCTATTAAGTCTTCAATATCCATGCTCTGTCACAATCGACAGCGCAATCCCATGGGAGAATCTAACAGCTTCAGCGTATATCATAAGGAGCTGCTTGGGTGTGAAGTATCTCTTTGCACGGAACATAAAGCCATTGCATTGGACCTCCCATGATCGTCCAATGAGAGAGCGCTGTTGATGGTGATATTGAGCATGGATATTGACGACTCAATTGGAATAGTTGTACCTGACATCATTATATTGGGCATTGTGCGACCCGCTTTCCTGATGAATATACAAGCTTGAGTTTTTGTTGCATTGAACTCTACTAGATTTTCTGATCCCCATTTCAAAATTCTTGCCAGATCATCATTCACAGTATTGACCTGTCACCGTCTTGCAACTCTATCATTAGATGATATAAGGGCTCTTCGAGAGAAGGCGGTATGGTCTCAAAGCTATGGATTGGGTAAGAGGCCCCATTCAACGGTTTGTTGATGTGGAGTAGAAACAAAGTCATTCTATTAAAGCAGAAAATGTTTAGATCAATTGTTCCGTCTCTCCTACTGTTCAGTATTCCAATAGAATCATATCGTAACCATCATTCGAGTTTTACAGTTCGGCGCATGCTTGTCATGTGAAATCGAAAGATGTATCAGTAGCGCTGGCTGCATTACCTGGAACGATTCGCTCAGGTACTGTCTCACTTGGTCCTTCGCCTTCTGCATCACATGGTACTTGGTGGGGTTCTCCAGCTTGGTCTGCACCTGCAGTACTTGCGGCGGCACCTCGGCGATGCTGTTCAGCGGCACCTTGATCGGCGCAGGGGGAGGTTTCCTCGAAGGTTGCTGCGATTGTCGCTGCTGCTGCAGCAGGGCTTGGTCGCGCATCAGCTGGAGCTTGAGCTGCGTCCTGGATACGGGGTTGATGGTCTTCAGATTCGGAGCGCTTGAAGCAACGATTGATGATTGGGGAGAGGAAAAATCACCTCACGGTACGAATGACGTTTTAGATTCTCATGATATTCAAGGGACAATTCATTTCATTATGTCATATTATTGTGAAACTGTGAATACAGGAAACTGCCAAGAGTTTCGAAGACCTGAATTATGATTACTCTCAATTGATAATGATGAATTTCACTTCAGGATAATCGAAAAACTTCTCAAGATGGATTTTGGCACGTCGCTGATGCGTATCAAATGACACACAGGTCCTTCGAATGACATCTATCAAATCGAAATTGACTCTTCAAACTAACATTCATTACGTACCAAGCAGCTGTTTGACTGTGAAAAGTGAAATTCTTGCAAACATTGAAATGTCTAAATTATGAAGATAAAAGTGAACGAATAGAGAGTTCAATGGCAAATCTGTCATTTGAATATCATTATATAGATAATACTGTTTATTAAAAGGCTACATGAAAAACACACACCAGATAATGAATGTGTGCCGAAATCCAATCAGCTAGTGATAGATATACCTATAAGGTGTTACCAATTTTCGACACATCCTTAATATAGGCTAGTTAGAAAAGATGCTTCAGTACAGGGTTCCATAATTACCAAACTGAACGATTAGGCACAGAAATGGTGTGAATCACTAAATAAATTATCTGCTCCATGGTTTTTGCTTGTTGAACTTTGCGGCTGTAAACGCAATCCGCTTTTCGACCATTTTTTGTCCTGAAAGCCTACGATGGTGAATTCGTCTCGTCAGGCTCATTTTCAGACACCCTGTATGGATGAAAAAAAAATCGATCGTATTTCTGAAATGAGATGAATTGTGGAGGCTTTTGGATTCGAGTTTATTTGAAAGTAGCCTCGTATACGATCACAGACGAAACGATTTCACTTTAATAAGGTCACATCCATAAGTTGAGCACATGTTTTGTTGCCACTGATTGTGCCACTGGTTAAAAGTAATAAAGACTGTGACGTTCGATGAATTAAACGTGAATTATTTCATTATTGTTCGCAAAGAAAAATTGTTACACATGAAAACTCAGTTTGTTGTTTATTTTTCGATTGCTTTCGAAAAAGAATTTTTGTTTTCTGAATTTATGTTGAAATTTTGGATGGATTCCACGAGGCGCCTATGGATAGAGATTATCAAGTAGGCATCACCGATAATCGGAGGTGAACAAAATATCTACTTTTCGCACTAGAAAAAATGCTGAATAAGCATAATTCGAATTTTCTTAAATCATGTGCAGACGGCGATTCAAAACTGGTCGGATCATGAAACCTGCTAAATGTGTTATAACTGATTAGGAAAGTTACACAAATCTCTCAGAATGAGGTCGAAAATGTATAACAACATTTGATAATGGGATATGTTGCCCTATTTTTTTTCTACTTCATCAACCGACGCCTGTGGTTTAGGTGTGTACAGAAAGACCTGAATTGATTTTTTACATTCACTTGTTCTCAGAAGACATCAATAACTCACTACCTTGGCCTACATTTTTTCCTGAAATGCATCTAATTGAGTCATAGTTCTCGTTCTCTGGATATATCAGCTGCCTAACTTCTAGTTCGAAATAAATACCTGAGAGATTTTGTTATGATAATGTGAATGAATCCAGCCAACATGAGTTTCAACATCTCATTTCGATCAACCTCAATCAATCATGAATTGTACAGGTCGATAAGGTTCTCCCTATATAATTTGACGTAGGAGATTCAAAATAGAACTCTCAACGTAATGTGTGGTAATATTATGAAATGCTTGATGAGTACGTCACTGGTCAATTCGACAATCTAGTTAAAAAAATCGCATCAATCTTCAGTTCGATTACTGATAGATGTTCAAGTTGATGTACATTGAGCATTTTTTAGGATTTCAGTCAAGCAAAGTTTATTCTAGCTTACATTCCATCGGACTCTAAATTTGAATCTAATTTTGTTTACGGAACATTTTCTGCTTTTTAAGAATTAATTCTACAATCTACAATGAATGCCATTCAGGTTATCCGGAGTCGGTCATTTAGATTGTAATCAATTCATGAAACTACCATGGTGTTTACTCATGCGTTCAATTTTTCGTATAGTAATCTATGGTAACTGTAACTATATCGACGAATTATGAATGGTGTGATAATCAACTAGGAATGAAAGGAATCTGAGCCTCCGTATTCTACAGTCTCCACAAAGTTTTTGACCAAAAATTCGCATATCAATATTGGGCAATAATGGAAATAATCAGATTTGACACTTTTCTCATCATTTTATAGGTGTTCGTTGACGGAAAATTATTGATTTGTACCGGGTGACACCTTGAAGAATTATCACCCTCTATATCTTCAGTATTTTCAAACATGGTATCGCTCAATTCGTAGTGTCAGCTCTATGCGATTATGGAATTATATACAGGGCGTCCTATTAAATATTTTTGAAATGTTTTATGCACCTTGTATAATTTCTGAGACACTAAGAATATATTCATTGATTATCAAGGAAGAAGATAGCTTGTAAAACTATATTTTAGTTTTTCATACCTGCAAAAATAAAAAGTTCTGGGAGGTGATATTTATAACGTCTATCGTCCGGTTTGAGGGTATTTAGTTTTCTGAAATATAAAATCGACAGAACCAAACACATAAATTCTACGTTTAGCCTGTAGCAGGTTTGATAATAATAGTTTCAGGAATATATGTTGTGTGGTTCGGAAAATTCATTTTCCAAAATAACCTGGACACCGTGAAGGTTTGTTGGAATGGCATCATTCATTGTCAACTGTCAAGGTCAAATAGGTATTTATATTATATGGACATCGAACAACAAAAATCGAGAACTTGTAGTTTCATTTTATCTACTAGGATAATTGAAATTAACCAATAGTTTTTGACATTTTCGAGCACTGAAATTTGTTGAATTTTTGTTTCATATTTGTACAGTGTAAGAAAATATTTGTCAGGTGAAAAATTCCTGAATGGCCTCAAAGTCTGAAGTTGATTTTGATTTGAGACTGTGAATTAGGTTTTATATTTATTTTTTTTTTATAGGAAATTAGTTTTGTTTTGCTAAACCATCTTGAAATCAATTTTGGCAATACACATCAAGCTTATTAGAATTGAACGTGTCTCTAAAAATAGTGATGTTGAAATAAAAATCTTATTCAAAGAATCTCAGCTAAAGTCGATTTGTGTAAATTTATTGAAAGACACTGTTGAAACAAACCGAAGAATCGGAAGTTTGTTTTCTTATGTTTTGTGCAGGATGGGGGGTAGATATTTTGAAAAACGAAGTGTTTTAGAGAAGTGACATCGAATGAACCAATCACAAAACCAATCGGCGGTCAACTTGCTCACCTTTCGCTGACAGGCATTGTTTTCGATGTCAATTCGTAAAACTCCTGATTTTTCGGGGTTCCCAATAAATCATCGAAATCGATGGCACTTTCAATGTCAAAATCCTCAGAGAGGATGGCCGAGAGATCGTATCCCATGTCAGTGCCGGCCATTTCTCGTTCACATTTCACATTTCGGATGGTGGCATGGCCACGGAGGGATATACAGGGCCCTCATTCGGACGCGACTGATTTTTTTCGGAGGCGACGGCCGCAAAATCTGCGACGCTGGCGTCAATTCCGACTTGCGCCGCCTCGACTCAGTCGGTCTGGTCCGCCGACTGATTCTGGTGGGATCGATCAGCGAGTAGACGCGATAGCATTCGGCTCGATTTGCTCAGGCCACAGCACAGCAGCACAGTGCTATCCTGGAAATCTTGGTTGGCATTATCGGACGTGCGCCGACACAACAAACAACCCGCACCGCGTCAATGGAGAATTGGCCTTTGGTGAATTCAATGATTTCGTATTTTATAATTCATTTCTGGCCGGGGTATCATAAGCTTATATCGACATAGTTATGCTATCAATGAGGAGGGTCATAACTCAATTGGGACATTCTATAATTCCCTCTAACGCAAACACAGCTTGATAACAAAGTTCTGTTTATAAACAAAGTAACATAGCATAGCGAGTAACATGCCTTACTAAGGCTTCCCAACATCGATCTATGCTGATCTTGATGGTTTATCATGGAAACTCTGGAATCCAAGATTTAAACCTTATCTATTACCGTCAGATATTCGCAATTCGTCGTGTTCAGTCTATGGCTGTACTAATCGATTGAAAAAAGATAAGAATATATCCTTTCATGGGTAAGTTATTGAATAATGTTGAACAAATTTGAAATAGGCCCTAGTTCGCAACAGCAACAGCAACCATTATCATATCATTATGTTTTTTTCACTATGAAAATTTTCTTCATCATGAAATTTCACATCAATATCGATAATAATTTGTCTGATACGACCTTTCTGGTTAGCACGGCAGTATTGTTGCTTATTTATTGAATTTTCATGTCTCACTTCGTCTTTAAAAATGGTATGGGAAATGGTATTGAGAAATATATCCAGAAAAAAAGGAATGCTTGAATAGTTTCCCCTGATGAACGTGAAATAATAATAAATGTGTAGTTGTGCATAGTGCATATTGACATCTAATATTGTTGCTTTTGAATATGAACATATATCATGAATTTATTGAAGACACCCTTGAGGATTCTCTCAAGGACGAAATATGTCACATGGGACTGACAAAATTGTAGAATTTGTGAAAAATTAGAACCGTTCGACTATTTTTCTAATGTTCACACTTATATCCGAAAATTAACAGCGAAGTCGACTGAAGAAATAATGCGTTCTTGTGAAATGTTTTAGTAAGCACAAAATTTCACAATTCACGTAATTTTTATTTGATCAGCAGAAATCGTTGTGTTCGATAATGTTGGACGCCATTGTCGTTGGTTGTTAAATGAATTACAATGTTGAAAAATTGATTCCGCAAACAAGAAGATGATCAGTATGTCATATTTGCTAAGGCTGCTAGTGTTTGTTTTTCTCATCAGGACCGTGTTTTCTCACTACGAATATGAAAATTTTGACACGTCGGATGTTGATAAACAGTGGAGCGAATTCAAGGTATAATATGTAATTATTGAATTCGTCCCACAATTATTAATTATATTCCTTTTATGTTTGTGTTTTCCATTATTTTTGATGATCCAAAATGCTGAGCTTGTTTTCACAGCCATGAATTAATTTTGTTCGCAGAGAAAATTTAATAAAAGTTATTCAGATTTTCACGATATCATGAAAAAGCAGGCGTGGCAAGAAAATCTGGACAGAATTAGGAAGCACAATGAAGAAGCGGATAAGGGGTTGCATTCCTTTTACATAAAAGAAAATGATCTAACTGATATGGTGAGGCAACAACGCTCCTGCGGAAGTTTCTTTGATTGACAATAATTTCTAAACGTTTCCAGAATACCCAGAGTTATCTACAGAAGATGGTGAAGCTGACGAAAAGTAGACACAGACCAGTGAGTCCTGAAACAGTTGGCGACATTTATGACAGGGTGTTGCATATACCAGAACACATAAATTGGGTGGAGAAAGGGTTCAAGACTCCCGTGTACAACCAATTGGACTGCGGCTCCTGTTACGCTTTCAGCATAGCCACTTCTATACAGGCACAAATTTTCAAACAAACTGACAAACTTGTGCCACTCAGGTAATTCTCTTCTCGAAATAATTCCTGCCAACCACCTTGTAGAGAATAATGGTGAAATTCCTGATTGTGTTTTGTTCCGCCAAAAAAACATTTTCCGCTATAATGGCATAATAGTTGCATCCAATTGGTGTTTTGAGATTATTATTCAATTCTGTAGTTTGATTGTAAAATGAAAAGTTGACTAAATTACAACACATTGTACTACACTCACTACAGATAATACTACATTTTATTGTACAATTATCAATAATACTGATCTTAACGTGATTTTTGTGTCGTCATCTAAAGAGTAACTTGATAAAATACTGAATAATAAATAGATAAAATGAAATACTTGATAAAATGCTGACATCCAGTAGGCTGTACGTCAGAGTTTTGGCAGAATAAATTAGATGTGAATTGGGCAGAATATTTTCGCCATTCTTCTCTACCTCGTTTTCTTTCATAGCGTTCTTCATTATTTCCTTATTTTCCAACCACTTAGACGGCTCTGAGGAGTTGTACTCCCTGTATTTAATAGAACAAATTATTCCGTTTGTTTGTTTCGTTTGTTCCCTTCATTGTGTTTTCCAGTGTCTTCTCATTTTCACACTATTCTCGCATTTTCGACCACATAGACGGCTCCTCAGAAATTGAACGCTCATTTAGTCAAACAATGATTGTGACATAAAGTTTGGCTGGTACTCGAAGTGATTCGGTATGGTTTCCAATAGATGGCACCAATCCATCAAATCAAGTCACTCTCAGCCAATGAAATCTATACTACTGGTAGCAAAGAATTATTTACAATCACAGAACAGAGCGGTATAACGCTGAATCTCTATATTTACTGAAACGCGTCTGTCTGCCTGTCCCTCCCTCCGTTTTTCTATAAACGCATTAGTATGAACGGACTCTGCACTTCCAATATTAGTTCATTCACGTTAATCTAGATGGCACCTTATCACTTGTATAAATTCACTGTAGATATCACCAGCGTACCACTGTGGTGGTCCAACAAAAAGTGTGCAACAGGAAGCATTCAGACACAATTCACCACGTTCCGGTCAATGGAATATATATTTCTAGCTCTCTGATTGGTTGTGACCGAACAGAGGTGCATTTTGACATGACCAACCGAATAGTCCTACATATCGCCGTTCTCCGAGGTTGAGACACTATTTTTCTCTGGAAAAGATGTAGATTTTCGCACTATTTCTATTAGTTATATCAAGCAAGCTACATGTTGATAAAAAGGAAGATAATTATTCGTCATTCTTATGAAAGATTATGTAATTATAGATCATGAATAATCTCTCTTCTTATGACTCCATTTGATACTACAGTGCGTTGGTCTCACAATCAATCTGGTGGACATGCATGATGAAATATTGGGAAAATTAATAAATCTTAAATCGAACACACCTGCCAAGTGTGTGCCATCTCATGCCTTCGAAACTCAGAAATTATGGCTTGTATAAAGATGATTTTGAAACCCAGTAGAGTAAAATTTCCTGTTGTCTCTTCGATATATCATTTAAATATCTCAGGAACATTATACAGCAAAGTGACAAAATGATGATGCAAAAAAATAACTATTGGACAACACTACACCAGAATTCATAAATAATAATTCACCATTCATAGATCGAAGACAGTGCATCGAAAAGTGCTGCAAAATGTATGCCTGCTCAGTCAGGTTGGCCAAAACGAACCTACGGTCACAACCAATCAGAAAGCTGGAATACCTTTCCATTGACCGAAACGTGGTGAATTAAACCAACAACATACATATTGATAAACTACAGTCTAGTTAGTTCCTGAAGATACATCAAACATATCTCATTAACGATGATTCTCGTTTTTTTTTTTCAGCGAGCAGCAAATCATCGACTGCAGTGCATCGTATGGAAACTATGGATGCGCAGGTGGATCGTTGAGGAATACTCTGCGTTATCTCGAACATGTTGGCGGGCTGATGACGTACAAAGATTACCCTTACAAGAAGAAGGTAAAATTGAACTATTCGCTCTGAAATTATTCAGTCGTTATATTTTTCAATTTCTGTTTGCTGCAAGTTAGGATAACAATTTTAACTAGGTATTTGCATCTGTTTGATGTCTGAAGAATTTGCAGTGGAATAACTAATTTCTGCTCATCAAATTAGCTATCAAATCTCAGATTATGTTAACATATATTAGAAGATCTGAATAAATAATGTATGTACCTACTTGCAGACAAATTACGAAAATGCATATCATTGAAGAACTATCAACTTTTATGATAAACTACTGTTTTAGCAAAACATGTCTTTTGATTTTTTTTTTCATTTTCATGTTATTTAAATTGCGGAAAAATGTAGATTTGCATATATAGGTACTGCATTTGCTATGAATTGATTGTAAATTTCTATTCATGCGCTATGGATCATGTTCAGAATTAGCATAAAGAGTCTAGCATAAAATATGTATTTGAGTGTTCGATTTATCTGTACAATTTTCAAAATTCAAAAAACTAACAACTCTCTTGTAATGATAACCTAACTCAACATTTACTCATATTTATCAGTTTTGCGATACACCTAAATTTTGTCATGTCACGTCATCATTTCTATTTCCAGCAACAAAAATGTCTTTATGATAAGCACATGGCGATAGTGAACATCACTTCTTGGGCAGTATTACCAGCGAGAGATGAAAGAGCTCTGGAAGTTGCAGTTGCTAGGATCGGTCCGATAGCTGCTTCGATCAATGCCAGCCCACATACATTCCAACTATACCAGTGAGTTGTTCCTGGATGAATTCCATACGATGTTGATGATTTATATTACATGAAATTCTATCGTGATATTCCGATAATCAGGAAGGTACTACATGATCTTCCAATTAACTTTCTCAGGCATTCTCAAATACAACGATTTTTTTCATTTGATGATATTATTGCAATGACAACTATTCTGATGATACTTTGATAAAATATCCTTATATTATTTCTAGACTACTGTTTATGAGGCTTAACGAAGATTAAGAGATATCGAAATAGAATTCTGATGGAAATATATTATATTATATTTTGTATTAACTATATAAACACATACTATATATGAGAGATTTTTCGTGAGAAATAGGACAAAACTTTGAGTGGTCATTCTGAGAATAGTGTGTCCTTTGGTATGTGGAGAGCAACTTCATTTGGAACATATAAGGCGATACATTTTTCCAAAAATATCAATATATTTTCCTACCTCCAGCTCATTGACTGCCGAAATTTCTTCAAGAACGCCAGGCTTTGTTTCTTAGTGAGTGATAACCAGTAATCATCCCATCCCACTGAATTAGTGTGAACCAACAGGGGGCATCAGTCTGGGGGGTATTAAACAAGCCATCTTTGAAACAAAGCGGCCTTATAAAAATCAATCGACAAAAATATTCTCAGAATTATCCGAGGAACAATCTCCTAAATTCTCACCGTATTTTTGATGAATCTATAGTATAATTATTTTCAATACTTTTTTCAACAATGCCTGACATATTTTCGATAACGCGGCGCTTTCGCTTTTCGTACAATAGAATAGTTGCAACTTCGATTCAAATGGAACACCCTGAACATTCATATCGTTTTTTGTATTTTCATCACTTTTCCAACAACTCCACCCGAACTCCATGACCTCAAAAATTTGCTGATATTTTCGAACCATCATCTGCTAATATAGTGGAATTTGGTGTGGAGCTCAATACCAAGTGTACGACAGTACGACCACCAATGGAATGAAATATAGGGTGATCCTCCCTCTGGAATATTCGGGTGGCATGACCTGGGGGTGAATATTTTTCCAATACTTATCAAGTTAATTTTTCAGCAAAGGCGTCTACGATGATAATTCCTGTCACTCGAACACGGTCAACCACGCTATGCTGATTGTAGGATATACGAAGGATTCTTGGATCTTGAAGAACTGGTGGGGAAAACATTGGGGAGAAAACGGCTACATGAGACTAAGAAGACACAAGAACAGATGTGGAATTGCCAATTATGCCGCTTATGCTCTAGTTTAAGTAGTTTTTGCAAGGTGAACCTTTTTTCGAATTTTCTTGAGCAGCAAACGCTTTGTCAATTTAATCGACAATAGTAATAAATCATCCATTTCGGAAGTCGATTGTTTTACTGACTTCCTCCTTCATTTTTAGGGTCATATTCTGAAAAAATTAATGAGTTGACACAAAACTGGGATTTTTTCAATCCCAATAGTTGATTGTCTCAAAATTTTGACGGAACCTGGGTTTTTGTTATTTCCAAGAATGCCCAGTAGATGGTGCCACTTACATCTCGCCCGCACAGGTCTTTTCGAAACCTCAGTTTCATGCGTTTTGTCGTGAATAATTACATTACATTGATGACATTCTCAACAAAAATTTCAAAAATAATGGAATTTTAAGAACAAAGTCGGGGGATTTTAACCCCCTTTGAGGGCCAATAGATGTCGCCACTTACATGTCATACATGAAAATCTTCTGAGTATGATATATACAGTCGTCAATTTTGCTATATAAGGGTGGTTGGTTGAGGTTAGGGTGGGTGCCCCCTTAGTTACTCAGGATATTTTCTTGGTATTTGGTTCTTCGAAAAATTTTCAGACCAGGGACCCTCTTCGTTTTCAGATTCGGTCAGGAATCTTTCACTACAGAAATTTCACTTGCAATATTTTCTTGGTATTTGGTGCGAAAAATTTTCAGACTGAATCTGGAAATGAAGGGGGCCACCCTAACCCCGACCATCCGCCCCTATATAGCAAAATTGACGACTATTTATATGAAACTAGGAAGTTTTCCATGTATGACATGTAAGTGGCGACATCTATTGGCCTTTAGAGGGGGGTTAATTTCCCCCGTCTTAGATGATGAAATTTCATTAATTTTGAAATTTTTGTTGAGAATTTCAATAATATTGTTAGAGGAATGTAATCTATGTGTTAATAATTTGACACAGAGAGCGAAAACGGAAACTTCGAGAAGACTAGTGTGGGCGAGAAGTAAGTGGCGCCATCTACTGGACATCTTCTGAACTAACAAAATTCGGACTTCGAGGATTTCAGACTATTCTCTATCATACCTCCCTTAAACGATTGGACGAAACATTACTCCTTTGTTTCGACATGTCGAGAATCTCAGTAACAAAACCTCATTCGTTCATCGTTATAGGTTCCTCAATAAAACAAAGGCAGATGTTTCAATATTTATTTGAGATGACATTCAACAGTATAAGAACAGTTTGTTACAAATTTTGAAAAATACTATACACAGAATCTTCTAGTAGTCAAATATCATACATTCTTAAACAGAGGATTTCTTGATGAACATTGATTGAACGCTTCTGGCGAACTGAAAATTTGGCAGCAGGAGAACGTACTGATTTCTATTTTACTAAAATATGTTCGACAGTGCGACGCTGTCTCTCCTGAAAAGTAATAGCAACTAAGACTTCCCATGTTAGGGTCCTAAACTCTTCCATCAACTTCAGCCTCATATTTTCCTTCATCTATTTGTGGCCGTTTTCAAGGTGAACAGTTAATTTCAATTAATTTTTCGCAAATCGAGGACTTCAGGCTCTCGCAATCATTGATAACAGACACCGATGAAATTACGAAATCATATTCCACATGAGAGTTGGAAGATGTACAACATTTCAATTACTAAAATTTGGCTCTGAGAACGGAATCTTTGTAGTATCACCTGACTCAGTTATGATGATTTTTTTGTCTCGAAAACCGTCACATAAAAATGGGAAAATACTGGGTGAAGAAGCTGTTAGGTAAGTAAGTCCAATAAAAATAACAAACTGCTACTACTTTCTAGCAGAGGCGGCAACATCACGTTGTCAACTATTCAAGGTTTATGCAAGTTTCCAAATTTTCGGGACGATCAGTTTCCAGTTCGCCAGGAATGTCATCGTGAAAACCACTGTATACAGTGTACCTGAAAAAAGTATTATTGTAACAGGTACACTTTCATAACAAAAACCATTGAAACTTTTGTGTTTCTGAACCCCCATATGATAATTCATATGAATTGAAAGTATAATTGGAATAATGTAATCTCAAACTACAGTATGAGAAATTTTTTGATTGGAGTTCAAAGATTTTATTTCTTCTGAATGTGTTGATATTTATTATGAACAATTACTAAAAAACAATCCAAATATCATTTCAAATCATGAATTTCTTCCTGGTATACTCAGAAATGAAGCATCTATCATCGCCATTTCAACACATCATAATAAAAAGCGAATGTTCGAGAAAGTATGAGATATTGGAAAAATTTTCTCAATTAGGTTTCGGATTCTCAAAAACTAGAAACCAAAAATTGAAAGATGGCCCCAAACTACATTCTATATCAAATGAATTATATGGAATGTGTGCTTAATCCTTATTTACGGAATCCATCATGCGGATACAGGGCATTTGAAAACTGGTTTGAATGATAAAATACAGAAATCCTGTCGACTTGAGGGATGATCTAAACGATTGCATGACGAAAATTGCATGACATAGGCAGGAATTTTCTCATCACTCAATACTTTCAAGAACACAGCTGAAATGTTTGATTACACATTAGAAGCATAGAAACACAACAAGATTCAATATATTCAGTAGAATACTCCGGTGCAAATGAAATACTATTGTATTGCCAACAAGGTCAAAATTCTTTATGAAAGAAACACTAAACTGGCAATTTAGAAAAACATGGGCCTGCCGACAACACACAAAATACTGATTAAAACATCAGTTTGTTATTACATTTACATCGAAATCACATTAGTTCGGTGAATCAAAGGACATACATGTCATGTATGTAACCAATATGAAACTAAGACTCAAAATTTATGATTTTATCCTACGTGTATAACTTACGGAATATTCCAAAAATCAAAACTGTTGAGATGTATCATCAAATGATTATATCCAAATTGCTTCTTGAAATTCCAATACATCATACATCAAATATACAACAGTATAAAATAAAAATAGTAAAAAACATTCTAGATATTATATTGAATTAATTCTCTCAAAGAGAAGTATAAAATTGTTGAATTGCGCATTATAAAAACTTACAAAATCATTTGTACTTTAATATGAAAAATATAAATATATTATATTAATATCAAGATCAGAAGAATTGTCCGATATTGTCGCAGATGGAGAACTAAATTGCACAAGTCTACACTTTGACTATTGTCAAAAGCCTAATCAATTCATCGACTCAGTAATTCACTGAATCCTAGTAGTAGACATTTTGTAAAAATATGCGCAAACATTCATGGAAGCAAAAGAAATTCTTCACAACTCTCGATAGTTATTTATGTGTACTCAAACTAAAATATGGCACTATCAAATAAAATTCAATTAACTCATACACATTCAATTATTTCATACTAATCAAACTTTGATGCTCATAACAATTCAAGAACGACTCAATTATATGGAATTGAACAAAACATTCAAGCTTACAATATCATCTACTAGGCTTCTTAGTGGCGAATTCTATCTAGAATGCTTTTTTGAAATATATGCAAATAAAATGCCAGGTAAATATTCACAGTACATGGGAACTGTTTCCTGATGAAGTTGCTCCTGTGATTGATAGATTCCGTCATTTCTCAAAATATGAAATCAAGATTACCCAAAAATCGAAAAAAAAAGCGTGTTCACACGTAAAAAATTTACAATTGATGAAAAATATCAACCACCGACAAAAAACTCGCTAGATCCATCGATCCGCTCATAGCGTTCATTTTTTTTTTTTTCATTCAGTATTGGCACTCTGGGAAATTCTATTCCATGTGAACAACCCGAGATTTCCACAAGTTTACTGACTTGACTATTAGTACAGATCACTAAAACGATGCAAGTATAGAGACTTCAGTTTTCGACCTTACATACAGCAGAGGAAAATAATTCAAAAGTTGTGAACTTGAATCGCGCATTTTTGCCTCAAAGGCTACATCCAAAACAGCGTTGAAGTGACAAGAAAATCAATATTGTCACACATTGTTGAGATACAAGAAATGATTTTGGAACACGTCAGAATTCTTCTCAGGCAGGTCAGAAATATAAAAAATCAAATAATACCATTCCTTGCCAGAATTCCGAGATGTTTGTCAGAATCATAAAGTGTTAAGAATACACATCAACTCTTTTCTCACCATCAGTAGGAAATAGGATGATTTTGATTGAACAAAATAATAGTGCCCATCACAAACAATTTCATGGAGCTTCATAGTCAATGAAAAGGAGAAGCTCGAAGAATAATGGATCACCATTCCATTTCATCCAATTCGAAATCTTTGAAAAAGTAATCTGGTATGAGAAATATGCTTTTATATAACACTCATCAAAACAATTTTCTCAAGCCTCATGATTTAATTACCGTTATTGGAACAGTAATGAAGATTGTTAACAACCTCTATCAATCTAAAGATGTGACAAATTATAACTAATTAATATGACAAATTCCAAAATTGGTTCTATTTCGGATTGCTATCCATTTTAATCATCATAAATAAAATAAATGTACCCTTCTCGGTCAAGAAAAATGCTTCTAGTAAGTCAGACCAATTATAATTATTTGATAATATTAATTCCGTATTTCGAATCTTTTCATTTCAATCAGCAAAAAAAAAATTGCCATCTTTCTAGTCGAGAAAATTTTTTCTATAAAACATAACATATTTTTCATATCATCTTTCCACGATCTCCGAACAATGAAGAACCAAACGAATCATTTCCTGAGCTGTGTATAAAATAATCACTGGATCATACATACATACATAACCATCTGGATTCTGGTGCTTTGGCGATTCTCACGCACTTGCTCGCGCCAAAGCTAATAAGTACATGCAAACTCATCTTTAGTACACTATCACAGTCATTTTAAAACCTGGCGTATCAAGCAAAAATATTCATCAATTATTGTGAACCAGTCATATAAATATATAGCATATATATATATAATACATAATTTGATAAAAATTTGTTAAAACTGTTTGTTCCTCAATCGAAATTATCACCATCACTATATTTTAATTAATATGGGAATAAAAAATGTCACAGCAGCTTTGAATTATCTATCACAAGACTTCTTTACTGGACGTATACGCCATCCTCCCTGTTGAAATTCCCGCTGTTGGCCAATATCGGGTAGGCCAGAACGGTGTTCAGAAGGTCGTTGTGGATCTCGAGCGAATTCGTCGCGTAATGCAACACCAGATCCTTGAGGGTGGGGTAAATGTTGTAGGGCTCCGTGAAACCAAGTCCCTTGCTGGTCTCGTAGATGATGCAATGGTTCGTAGTGCCGTTGCACACCACCGAAAGCGCGTACTTGTTCATCTGCCTCGACTTCCTGACCAAGAACGTTCCGTTCGGCTTGCTCTCCAACAGCCTTTCGGCGTCAGTGCGAGAGCAATTCAGCATCAACCAGGATTGTTCGTCGTTGTGCGGCAGAGTTTCCATGTCCACTTCGCAGTCCAAAGAAGCCTCTTCGACGTTCTTGTTCAATAACGTGTTGATCTTAGCGACAGTGAGCCCCCTTTGCTGCAGCCACCGTATGTGCTTATCGCGCTCCTTCACCAACCGATGGATCTCCGGCTTCAGCGAGGTCAGCTGTCTCTCCAACATCTTCTTGTAGGCCTCCTTCTGCTTGAGAATCTCTTCGAGCTGCTCGCAACTCTCCGACATCAGCGTCAGCCTTTTCCTCAACAGCTCCGTGTTGATCTCCAAGCTTTTGATCTCGTGCGGCTGCGCCTCGTTCTGGAACTTCTCCTGGATGGTCGTTTGGTCTTTGAACACTTGCACCAGCTCTTTGAGAGCGTCCAGCGCTTGTCTTTTCGTCTGCACCTCGGTGGCCGTCTCGTTGAAGTCCTTCGACACCGCTTCGGACACTTGATTCTTCTCCGACAAGTTCTTGTTGACAGTGACCATTTTCTCCACTAGCTTCTCGATTTTCTCAGTCTTGGCGAGCTCCTCCTCCTGATTGTTCTTGGGCACCGGGTACAGCAGCCTGATGTCCAGCGAGGCGTTGTACTGCGACAGGGAGTCGTGCCGGAAGTGGTTGATCAGCTCCACCACCGAGTTGAACGTGTAGGGTTCCGTGAAGCCGTACATGCCGTTCCGATGGCAGATTTTAATCAGTTTGTTCGCGCCACCTTTGCGCAAAGTCAGAGTGTACTCGCCGCATTTGCTGGACGCGTCGCGAACTAGGAACGTGCCGTCGACGGTGTCGTTCAGCACGTCGTTGACCTCCTCGCGTTTGATGTCGCCCCAGTACCATTCGGCGTCCTGCAGGGTGGTGGTCACGAAGGTGGTCTTCTCCTTTTCGCGCTCGACCATGGTGTGGTAGACGTTGCTGCCCATTCTCGATACCTTTCTCGGCGGTATGGCCGGAGCCGAGGCGAATTCCGGCAGCTTCTCCCCCCAATCGCAGTACAGCAGCAGCAGCTCCACGATTCGGTTGTGGGCCTGGGTGTTGTAGACGACTTGTCTGGAAAGAATAAATGTTCGTACATCAGTGTCGGCCGATGATATCGCGAGTACTTATGGTTGCTAAGGCGGTTTCGTGAGTGAATATCATATCTTATCTGCCATGTCCAAATAATCCGCACGGCCTACACAATCATCTCATTTTTCATGAGTAAATGGAGTGGATTTTTTTTATCTGCTTGTTGATAATCCTCTGATAAGATCAACACGGTTTTCTTTTCCATACCTACCAAAGAGATTCAGATATCAAACTCACCGATAATCATCTATATTCGTGAATAATCATACAATACTAATCAAAGTTCAATCAAAATTATGGGGAAACCGCTACCGCTGGAGAACTGTAATTTTGGAAAAGAAATGAGGTGATTGCTCACATTTGGGTCCTCGGATAGAAAAATATATCGTCAGGGACTTGTACAATGAGAGCAGAGTTATTTTCGTCATCACAAACAAGCTATTAGGAAATTTGCTTCTTTACATGAATTCAATTTGGGAAAGTATGTTTTGATATTCGACCCGAGAGGATAATATAATAGATAAAATTAGTTATTCATATTGACGAAAAACTAAATTAAGCTTACTGAGGTAAAGAATATAGATAGAAATATCCCAAGAAGCAAACATTTATGACTTTCCAGTAGTCTGTTTGATTACTGAGATGAATAATACTGAGTAATTGGACTGTCACCAGCAGAGTGTGCATCACATGGGAATTTGCCTCTGATGTTATCTTGTATATTGAATAACAATACAAAACTTAGTCAATGTATGCCTTAAGCAATACATCTTCGAAATGATCTGTCTTTCTCAAATAGAGAATATCAAAAGAATAAGAAAATATTCCACCAACACACAGTTGAATTCAAAGTTGTTGAATCTTGATAAATTTTGCAAAATTATCTCGTGCAATAGGTATTTTTTGGTGTTTTTCAAATTATTCAAAGAGAATGTCTTCACACTGTTCAATCATACAACGAGGAATTCATTCAAATATACATTTTTTTTTTTCGAATTCAGTTGTTAATAATACTGTAACGCAAAGGATTCTGCTAGAGTGGTGCATATTATGTTTCCTTACATCACAATATTATGAAATTCTATCCCAAATTCCAGGAAAAAAATCGACCAATATTTTCCTACCATCAATGATCAACATTGTACCAGAAAATAATTTTGCTGAGGCACAACATAAGAGAATAATTCCATATATTACCAGTGACGATAGTTTGAAATAATGGAGATAACTGAACTTTGCATTGAAAATATATGGCAAGATTTTTTCGCACCCTGTATATTACAGGGCGATACCTGACATTACCGATCGAAGCGGCCATTAATTGTCAACATTTCATTGAAAAATAATGCTGCTGAGGCATATCATGAAATAACAATTCCACATATTATGATTGACGAAAATATTTGAAATAATGGAGATAATCGAACTTTGCATCACAAATATTTGGTTAGATGTTTTTCGCACTCTGTATATCACGATTTCCCTCATAATGATGACATAATAATTCCATATATTATGAGTGACGGATATCTAGACTGTCTGAAGAGAAAAAAAAAACTTACATGATGCGTTCCCACGGAGGTCTGAGGAAGATGTGACACATGACTTGGACCAGCACGGTGGGCGGACTCTTGTTGCCTCTGGCGTGCTCCGCTTGGCAGATGCGGCACAGATGGCCCATGATGAAGCGCAACGTCGACTGGTGATGCTCGGGCAGCTCCTCCACCAGCTGCCTCAGGATCGAGGTGCACTCCTCGTCGTTCCGCTTTTTCGACGCCTCCAGGAATTTGTCGTACCTGCGCGGAAGAAACTCGTTGTACCTCTGACAATTGTCCCAAGAACATTGTAGAAACCATGTAAAAATTGAAAGGAAGTAGGCACACTTCAAGGTCAACAGAAATACTGAAATTCCATCTTTTATTCATTTCCAACAACGTGTATCTTACTGTATTATCATCCAAATATTTCATTGATATTTTTCTGCTAATTCTTTGCGTTCAGAACTTCCATTGTTCAGGAAAGATGTTAAGACGAGAATTAACGAGAATTAGCAAAGACTATAAAAGAATGTGATGAACATACTCTAGGAGAATATTTCTCTCTTCTTATTCAATAATGAACTGAATGATATTGAAAGGAAAAGAACAAGCCAAAATAAATAACGAAAATAAAATTATGTCAAGAGGAAATGAAACCTGAGAGAGTAAACATATCTTCTTTATTTTCTTCTATATTGAATGGAAGTTATCTTAGAATTATAAGAAAAATCATGATGATGATTTGGTACAAAATATTCGTTACCAAAAAAAAAAAATAAACACCCTGTATCTCGAAAACGAAGAGTTTCCGGACTCACGTTTATCGAGCAAAAATGTTTATTTTGATGTCCTCTACCATCCCTTAGAGTTTGTCGGTATTGTTATGGGACACCCTGTATATATTGTAAATATTCTGAATGGACTTATTATTTTTATTATTATCATCAATTCACCGGCTCTACGTACCATTGCACCGGAATGAGCGGGTCGGGCAACTCCCTCAGGTACTTCTTGAACACGCCGGCGACGCACACGGGACTGAACTCGGACAGGTCGACGCCGGCGCCGGTCGGGCTCTCCTCGACGCGCTTCACCAGCACCTGCAGCCGGTCGGCGGGCGGCGTGGCGCAGTAGAGATTGTACAGCTCGAGCGAGTCGTCGTCCTTGGCGCGCCGCTCCAGCTCGAGCGCGCACTCGATCAGCAGCTCCGGCGCCGGCGAGTCGCCGACTTTGAATTGGCAGCACAGCCCTTGCCCGAAGAATGACTTGAAGTTGATGAAGTGGGACCTGAAGGCGAACTCTACAGGTCAATTCAATGGTCGGAGAGAAAGAGAGAGAGAGAGAGAGAGAACTATAATTTAGTTACATCATGGTCACGAGACATTACATATGAAAGGCAAAAACACAATTATAAATAGATAAATGATGGTCATCAGTTTAATACACACATACACAAGTATAACGATATCACTGAACCAGTGAATTGATAAAAAATTCATTCGAACTATAATCAATTTCAATTCGATTCATATTCCAAAATAGAAATCATGCAGATTACATTACATTCATAATAATAATCTTCAAGAAAAAAAAAAGAGATCAGGGTTGAAATAAATAATCGTGAAAACAAGAGAATTAACACTACCTACTCATAAACATTATTCTTCAGAACTATATTAGCACTGATAAGTTTTCCTTCGAAGATTGGAACTGTTAAGGATTTTTTCATAATATCTGGTGGACAGTTATAAACACATAGCACCATATCAGAAAATTCAAAAGCTAATTCGATTTGTCCAAATGGTACAAAAACATTGTTTCTTTGTCTTGTAGCAATATTACTTCAAAATTCATTCAGTATAAACAATTTGTTTCTATTTTCAGAAACAAATGAACACAAGTCAAAAATTAAAAGATTTCATAATCCAACACAATATCTTGAATTGATTCGGCTCATTTTCTTCTCGAAATTAGCAATGCTGCAGATACACAAGAAACAATATTGGACCCAACACTGTTCCTTTGGGAACACCAGCAGTATAGCACTTTAGAATTTTACTGTGTTCTGTTTAATAACGAGATTGTATCAATCAATAAATATTTGAGCGCTTTCCTGAATTTTGTTAATGGTTCAATGTCTTTTATATTGTTTGGGAAATGGTTGTGAATTTTACACCCACTGTGAATGAATGAGTGTTCAATGAGGCTTAGAAGTGGGTAGCGGAAGTTCTAAATCTTTGTTTTGCCGAGTATCGTGATATTTTGAGTAAGAGCCAAATTTAATTTTATGTTTTTTTTTTATTCATGCTGTTTCCAAGATATACAGGACAATTACTGCCGATATTTCATGGGATTCGAACAAGTTATTGAAGCCAGCAGTCCCGAAATATCAAATAAGACTCCATCAAATTTGCTTGGCTGGGGGTGGAAATATCAGACCCCACGAAGAAGGTCCAGCTCTCGACGCAGGTTCCCTACATTTTGCACATGCGTTCTGATGGTTTTCCAACCAGGAGATTAGTTTTTCTAGACGTGTATACCTGACGTTTGAATGATAGTTTTGTGATACCAACGTAAAGAAAATGAAAGTTGCATATCGGAAAGAGAAGCTGTTTCGATACACATTTGGCTGTTCGAGAAGGAAATTAGAGAAACTCAGGTGAAAACAAATTTCGTGAGGATGCATCAATCCGATCGGAGGTCGTCAATTACCTATCATCCATTGGACGGTGTGTGCACGAAGGTAAACCTGTAGCTGAGCAGGTACGGTGAGCCACCAGGCCGCAGTCTTGGCATATGAATCCCTGATGCAGGAAACCACGCAGGTACTTGTTGCATTTGTCACATCTCTCCAGAGAACTGAAGCTGTGCTGGGTCAGGTTGTGGGTATAGTTTGTGCTGGCGTGGGTGATGTCATCCTGATCATTTTTTACGGGGACGTTTTCTTCCGGTTTCTTCAGGAGTTCATCGATACAGGTCAGTATGGCTTTCTGATGGAATTCATCTTTAATTCCCATACCCTGAAAAATATGGTAAATCCTTCAATCGAAAGGGATTTATTTGTACTCTAACTGTAACCTTCCAAGATATTCTCTTGTAATCTCAGTTGATGGTTATTTCTAGAGAGTATCTTGACACATACAAAGAAATTAGGTTAGGTTAGGTAATCTGAATATGACTGTGGTGTCGTGGACATTTATTTTGTATTTGCTTTATGGATATATCAAAAATTTAAAGAGAAAATTGTGTTTGTTTACTCACAATAAGTTTGTCTCGGTCCAAATTGATCAGATCAGTACCATTGATGTCCTTACATCTGAACACATCCGAGTAAGCGTAGAGGTTGAGGGCCGCCATCCATTCTATAACGTTACAGGACGTCCACTCCGAAATAGGCTGGAAAAAATCAAATCAATATCAAACAGCTCAAAATTCTAGTATGTGAAATATTTGCATGTAATATACAGTATCAGCAACTGCTTCAACATTTCAAAAAACGCGATCAGAGTGGGATGCATTTTTTCATGATTCTCCATGCGATGTAAAAATACTTCCCACACATTACAATGATTTTGAATCTGCAATGTAGGTCGGAATCAACAAATTCAGAAAAGAATGAGTTCTCTGGTTCATTCATGAGAAAAGTACACTTTGATTTTGGGAAGTTGCATTATTCTTCTAGGTAGATCTAAGTAGTGTTGATCAGGATTTTTTCGATGTAAAAATAAGTTTTCAATGACAATTGTGTATATCATAATTTGAACTGTGGATCTTCGAATAGAATATCCATATGTAATGCAATTCCATAATGTATTGTATAATTTGACAAAACGTTTTCAACTATTATTGATTTGAAATGTTTCATAATATAACAGATTATTCGGAATATTGATGAATATAAACAAACAATATAATCACTATGAATAGAAAAACAGTATCACTAGAGGATTCTGAAGAAAATATAATAAATGATGATAATAGGTGAAAGTTCATTAATCCTCATTTTTCAAATCATTAAATCAGATAGAAATTCAATTCGGTACATAGTGCATGTGGTTGGGATGAAGTTAATTGCAGAAGCTGGGTGTAGGTCGCGTCTCAGTGGCAAAAATAAACCAAATTAAATTGACAAACAATTCTTTGAATAATTCTACGCACAACATAAACGAACGACTGATAGGTCAGTATTTCTTCAAATGCAAAGTAGGATAGAAATATCATCATCATCACCTGAACAAAATTTCTACCGATGAGACAAATAATATAGAGGAATTTTGATGCAGTGATATTTTGAATTCGTAATATTTGAAACTATTGAGAACGGATAATCGTATGTAAGTCAAGACTGACATAGGATATCTCGTAATGAGATTACTCATATGAAATTACATATACCTATGTTTGATGCCCAACGGAAAATACCTAGAGGGGTTCTTCCATTTGGAGAATTACTAGAATGAATTAAGACATCGGGAGTATGAGAAAAGTTGTAGGTATATAGGTAGGGTCGAGTATTTTTGACCCGAGAGGCAGAAATAGACTGAACTCAATTAATAAACAACCCATCTATAAATAATTGGACAAGACAAACGATTGATAGGTCAGTACATACTACGTAGAAAATATCATACATCTATAGATAAAACATTGGATGATAGAAAGCCATAAGATAATTACTATATTTCTTGTACTACGGATTAATTTCCCATTTTCGTAGTTGACCACGTTTTTCCCAACAAGTTCTATTCCTTCTGTTTTTCTATACTGTGTTTGAAACTTCCTATGCACATCACAAAAGTTTCGGTGACAATACGAAAGGGAAACCTATAATGTTCGAGAAACATCGTGTTAGCCAGCGGTGGAATTTGGGGAGAGAAGGAGGGTGTTGGAATTTTCATGAAGAAATGAAGTCACTAGGCAAAGAAATCCAAAACTTTGCCGTTCAACTGATGTAGAATACTATTCTTAGATTTCAGACTTTTTCCAGAGATTGCATGCAATTCGATTGCTGGACTTTGTTTTGAATTAATAGCTTTGAACTAGTTCATATTCGAATTTTGTTGTATATTTTTTTAGTGACATAACTTTTATTTAAAAATTTCGGACTGGGACAGATCATATATTCATGATCAATCAGTTGAAATTTGAGCCTGATCAAAGGTGACTAAAATCAATTTTCCATTGACGAATGGATTGGAAAAACAAGTATATCTACTCACCTACCCAAAATAGGTACTTTAATACTCACAAAACAATGCATCAATTCGCCACACGACAACACAAAAGAGAACAAAGAAATCGCAAAAAAGAACAAAGGCTCGTTTTCTGAAGACGTGAAAATTTCTGAGCCACCTAGTAGGCACGAACCTACAGCCATAGGACTGAATAACCCAAACATACCTACCGAGAAACTGTATCGCAGATCTTGTTCTTGGCGATGACGATCAAAGATCCCGGGCCTTCCGGTCTTAATTCGGCAAATAATTACGGACTACCCCCGGCCGACCTCCCTCCGCCTGCGCTCCCCTCGACGACGAGGTATCGCGTGCGGCGTTGCCGCGTCCACCCGATCTGGGTCACGCGAAAGCGAACTCGGAAAGCGAGAGAAATCAGAGCCGGCCGAAGAAAACTGAAAACCGAACGAGGGAACTTCGAAGACCGACCGGCACGGGATCGGGTGCTCGAATGGCCGAGATCCGAGTTCTTATCTCGGCAATAATGATTCTCGTCTAACGTGAAACGTAACGCGATAACCCGACTCGACTCGGTTTGCGAGAGTCTAGCGGTAGCGCGTGAAGAGGATCGAGGATATCCGAGCGATGTGGACTGTTCAGACTGTGAGGGGCAAACAACTACCTACCCGAAATTTCTAAAATCATAAAGACACCATATTTAAATTGATAAAAAAAAAACATGAATGTGCTCCTCTATATTTGCCAATGAGCTGTTCAAGGGTTCGAATATACATGACAGGTCGACTCGTTCACGTCACTATACAGTCCCAAATTACAATACCGCCCGTTTCCGAAAGAGTTTTTCATGTATATTATTATCATTATTATGGACAGTTGAGGAGAAACCGCGAAATCGCTCTTTACTACGGCTTAGAGGTCGGTCACTTTTCGAGAGTATCAAAACTCAACGACACTGATGACAGATTACTGACAGTTGTCAGAAGTCAACTATGGTATCTATATGGAAATATACTATTTTTCAATGCGACACTATCAGATTTCATAGAAATAAACTGCAGAGCAATAAAATTGCTGTGATACTCCACTCAATAGTTGACAGTTGAAAACAGTTTTGACAACTGATATATTTGACAGTCGGAGTCGGTGGGTACTGTAGATTCTACTGTACAATATGTATTGATTATGCTAGTTTTCCTCCTTACCATACCCCTCCGAAAAAAAACATTGATTAGCAAAAAATGTTATCTAGCAGTTACAATATATCGATACTTTAGGAGTTTAGTATCAAAGTGTCGATACATTCCGACTTCTACTACGTCCTCGTGAGATGAAATAGGGTGAATATATGATACTACATATTCTATACTAGATGCACCCTTGCCCCATAGGCTTATGGGGAGCATTGAGACAAACATAAGAGCTGTATATGCAACAAATAAATGTGCAATTTTTTCAACAGTCACTGCCTATTTCAAATTTGTTCAACATTATTCAATAACTTACTCTATGAAATTATTTATCCTGATCTGTTTTAATCTATTAGTACAGCCTTAGACTGAACAGGACAACACCATTTCAAACAAAGTTTCAAAATCCTTCCTTGACTTGATGAGCTAAACCGGCTGAACGAACTAGGATTATTTACCATATCTCAATATTCAAACAACAATTAAAACGGAGTCTCTTTCTTTTAACACACTTGTGGATCAATAAATTTCGCTAAACAATAGATTTGAGCGAATAATCTAACACTCTCAACTCGATTCGAATCAAAATGTTTTGCCAACAGTCAGCTGATTTTTGGATAGCTGCGTCTCTTTCTCAAGGTCGTTTCAATTCCTTTATCTCAGAGCTCGATCTGGTAGAGAACATATAATCTTTGTAAAAGAGGCTCTGACACCTCTCCTCGTTTCCTCTTCACGTATTACCGGCAGACTATTTTCTCGGTTCGGCCGGCACTAGGGCGGAATCGGATCGAATCGAAACGGAACGTGAAAACTGGTTAGGCGGCTATCGGGATCGAGTAATACCCGAAGTCGGCGACACGCGGCAACGCCGCCGCCGCCGCGATGTGACGAGCGAACGAAGATGGAAAAAAAGAGATAGGAAGACGAGCACTCGCGGTGTTGCCGTTGTGCCTCACAATTCCCCGATTTGCAGATAATTTCAGCTACCGGTTTGGATACTAAATTATCTAGGATGATTTCCGGATAATTATTGTACCTATCGTAACTTGACGAATTCATTTCTTGTTCAGAATCACTCGAGATTATCCACTTCGGCGTTCCATACAGACATCTCAGACATAGCTATTTATTTCATGTACCATTCGAAAGAACTTTGAAAGTATTGAATGACAGGGATATCAGTATATTTGGATAGTCTCACAATGCGTTTCAAAAATCATTTTAATAATAATGTTCTGATAATGCAATGATATACAGGACGTCGAAAATCGCTGTGCATTTTAGAGACACTCTGCATGAATGAAACTTAAACCATTGAAGAGATCGAATGGAACCTACAAGTAATGCGTACATTTTTTTGGGGCGACCGTAGAATATCACCAGTTGGAATTTGTCTGTCGGAGTGGAGTGTTCTCTAATTTTCATCGGATAATTTCGTAGCGGCCGTCGGATAATCTGGACTTTCCGTTCCGGCAACACCGGGCACACGGCCGCATAGCAACGGTGGCAACATGCGGGACTCACCATTGGAGGACGGGCCGCCTATCCGACGCGAGTCCCAACGAAATCGAGTGTGCTGTGATCCTCCGTCCACTCGAAGAGAGTAATTATTTCATGTGCACAAAGATACTGTGTGTTCAACAACCGAATAGCTCGCATTCGGTTAGGTAACATTCGCACAAAGTGCGAATGAACGCATTATTCGTCCTTCCACAGAATGTTTGCGAAAACAGCTCAGGAACGTCGATTTTATTTCTTGATGACGCATGTTAAGACATTTTGAGGTGACCATTCGTACTGGTTTTTCGGTACTTGGTCCGGGTTACTCCTGACATGCATAATATTTAGTTTCTTGAAGACGCGATTTTAGAAAATATGTTTATAGCACACAAACTGTACACGAGATTACATAAGATAACAAGTTACGTAGGAACAGGAAAGAAATTTCCACATGGAAGATATACCAGGTGACAGAGACTCATGGAACACATGACATATTCACAAATTTTTTCAACTGTCAACCGATGATCATTTTTTGGTATGGTTTTGTGGACAAAACTTTATATTCTTTCCAATCTAACACCCTGTATTTTATTATCAAACATACCTCAGAAAAAAAATGGGTACGCCACTGGATTCTTTGCAAAATTATCTATTTGACGTAGTTAACTTTGAAGATACAGGAGGGGTCCAAAAAGCAATAATTTTCAATATCGCCCTTCGTATCTTTCAAACGGAAACAGTTATGCAAAATCTGATTGGACCATCTTGAGTTTCGAGAAAGAGTAGGAAAGGAAAGTGAAAACCAGAAGGCTCCATCTTCAATAACAATCAAGAAACCTGGCAGTCCCAACCAAAATGGGATGCACTGTAAGTCCTACCTTTCAGAGTAAGCACTCAACACGAGTGTTAAGTCACTTAGGTCCCATATGTACACAATCTATTACCCTTACTTATTTGTACCATTATTTATCAATTTGTGTGTCAAATAAACAAAATAAATGTCGGGACTGCGGAGATATTGAGGATTATGTTACAAATATGCCCAATGGTTATATCACATCTGTAACACAATATCTTCGACATCAGAGTCCCTACCCAAGGAGGAACAAAATACAAGGGTTTCCATCTGGAAGATGGTCGCACACGTATCCCTGTATGACTGATGTAACTTTTATAGTGTAAATCGGGTTTGCCAACGTCCAACATTTGATTCACTCTATATGACCCAAAGAAGTCGAAGGAATTAGCATGAACGATGACGCTTCGTCGAGTTTTCAATGTGACACCCGGTATCGACAAATCTTGTGCTTGCTAGGGATTTTATTAACAATAACGCAGCTACAACAAATTATGCTGAATAAGCTGTAGGATGATTATATTGCAGTTTCAAACGAGAAAATTATACTGTAAGGAAATAATATGTGTATATGCATAAATGAATCCATACGAGGTTCGAATATCAATAAACTTATCCGACTCGACGAGCTCATCATAGTATCATGGAAACATTCATTTTTTCTCAGTCGTCAAAAGCTGAAGGCAGTTATTTTGGTTACCTCCACTAATCAGATAGATTGCAAAAAAATGCCGTGTACAAAACTCAATGAAACAGAAAAGATTCACTAGAATCACATCCTGCATGTGCATTAAAATACGAGGACTTCTAGCTAGTCTTCTGTTATATTTTCAACCAATGAATACTCATAACATCAGTTCATTCAGCAGCATTTTATAGGTATAGTATAGTTAGTTTTAATTCCTTCCATGCCGTTGAGTTGGGAGTAAATATATTCAGCTATTATTAATTCAACCTTCCAACATCGCAGTGAATTATTTTGTATCTCACGTACATTTTTTTTTAGGAAATGATGCCAAGTTTCGGAATTATATAATTCAGAGATTAACCTAATTGAAGGAATATTTATTATCAGGTTATCGACCTTGGTATATAATGTATCTCTGCCTCATTCAATTTCTAATAGTGAGTTCTTATCTAATTACAACATCATTAGATCCATCTTAGAGCAAACCTGCGAGCTGTATGGATTATAAAATGGTATCGAAATCGATTTTTTTTTCATTTGATGCAGAAACAATTTTATTTTGAAAATTGGACGTATGATTGTGAATATTGTGAATATTGTGTATTGTGAAGTTGTGAATATTTTTTTATCGACTATGCCTTATCAATGATTGTTCGGTCAATCACTAGCACTAGTGATGAATACAAGGTGTTTCAGATTCAATCAGTGTAACTTGGAAAATCAATAAAATTAATGAAATATTACACATATTCTTTCTTTCCACCGTGGAAAATGCTCGATATGTTGAAGTTGAACATTTTTCTCTAGACATCAAATGAGGTGTTGATTTTTCCACGTCATCTATTGTTCAATTTTCCATTTCATTTCTTCGATTCTTGAAGCTATACAGGCTGAATCCTAACACCTTGTATGTCAATACAATTCTTGAAAATTTAGTAACTGCCAATGAACATCTTTGAGTACCACAATAGCAATTTGTATGTATAATAATACATAATTAGCACAGGAATGAAGAAATCATTTACCTTTATTTCATGCGCATTGAAACTGTTTAGTTTTATTGCCTCGAGGTTCAATACTAACGTTAGTCACAAAAATATGCATGATGCATAATATACCAGTTATTTACCTACCTACATATTTTTATTAATTTATTTATTTCAATAGTACATATCAATTTGAAACGCAAAAATTGGTATTTGTAGCTGCGTACACAATGAAGTCATGTTATGAGTGATTTTAGATTACAAAAACGCTTTCCCGAAACTCTGAAAGTTGGTCGGTTGCAGAACGAATGTGAAACTGAAATGATATATTTGAATACATAGTTCCTATTTTGCCCTGAAAAGGAAATATAGGATTGTAGAGCACGGAATGATAGCAATTTCAGGTATAGTGTATAGCGTGGGAGGAATGCCCATTTCTCAAGAATGCGAGTTACGCATTATACTTTTTCTACGACTTCAACATATACTAGCAAAACGGTTATTTTCTGAATTTGACGCTGTTGCCAATATTTGGAGGATATGCGGGCTTTCCCATACTTTATTTTCGATGATTCTGAAATATAACTTTCATGAATGCGTGAATTGAGATAGCAGTAATCTCTGGAGCAGTTTGTTTTGATGCTCATCATATGTAAGTTTTTACATGCGGTTTTTTACAATCTATAACTGAACAGAACTGTGAGTATTCATTGCTTGAAATATGACATTCCTTGGCAACTTGATTCATCATAAATTGATAACCAACGATGACACAATGAACACTTTGTTTCAACAAAAATAATTGAGAAATAGCAGTTTTCATTATAGCTGTATATCTTTTCTTACTGATCTGAAGAGAGATCATTGATCCTTCATGAGAAAAATTGGCTACAAGACCTGCTTGAAAGCTGACGAAAAAATTCCAATCATTGATCTTCGTACGATTTCACAATCAGAACAACTTGGCTTCTATTTTCAACAATGCAAATGCCAAGGAATGAAATATACTGCGCCTCAGATGTTAAGTAGGTACAGCAGGTTACATAATCTATCACAAATCTGAAAATACGTGATCTAAAATGATCTCATTGTGATGTGCACTCCGAAATATTCTAAATTTGCCTAGACCTTCCTGATACAGCGAATAAATATTATGATACAGCTGCGAAATTTAGGCAACTGATAAACAATCTGAAATCATACACTTTGAGGCTCTGTAGATTTCCTGTTGAATATCTTAATATAAATGCTATTTTTTGTGTGTGTACATCATTTTAATTGTTCGAAACAGTGTTTGTAATTCTGTATTTAGAAGTGGAAATGAAAAACATGTCATGAAATATTAGTAAAGGAGCAACTATTATCAACTTATCGAATTTGAGAACCCCTTTCATCCTGAATTCAACGATGTAATCATGTCTGGTTGAAGTTTCGAGTCTGTTGACCATCATCATCAAGATACATTAAAGATTTGTAACACCTGGCAGCCTACAGCGCCCAGAGTCCTTCAATCCGACCCTGATTTTTATTATTATGAAGTTTTCCTTAGCAATGGCTTTCCGGTTTCAGCCAAAATCGTAACCATAGTATGAGATATCCCTATCGGAGATTTGGCGCCGGAAATATGCGTTTTTATTCGTTTTATTTGCTTGTTTTTCCAACTATATAGTAGCAGCTCGCAGGTACTTCATCGATTAGGTACCTCGTTTTCATTTCAAACTTTCGCAATTTGTTCGTGAGTGTTAACACGTTATCAGTACCCTGAGAAATTAATTATTACTGTACGTGTTAGACACCCACTCATCAAATTCTTTCATCGGTAATAACGATTCGCAATAGTCATTTCGAAAACATTTGTGCGGATGGAGTACATGCATATATAGATATTTCCAAGGTGTTTGTTTTATAGGTAGCTTCGAGAAAAGCCAGCAAAGCAAAAAGCGGACATACGCTGCAGCTGTAACATTCCATTCAATCCAAACTTACAAGAAAAAACATTGAAATAACGAAATGAGAAATGGATGAAGATTTGTTTCAAACCCTTCCTTGTTACCTGTTCAACTGTAAGTGGGTGGAATCGTGAGTGATGAAGATGAATGCACATAAGAAATATCACAAAACAACGTTGTACCTTTTTTTTATCTGTGGACAACACGAAAGGGGAACTTATGATGTTCGAGGAACATCGTGTTAGCCAGCGGTGGAATTTTGGGTGAGAAGGAAGGTGTTGGAATTTTTCTTGAAAGTTCGGAGGTTGTAAGCATCAGGAAACACTTCACTAGGCAAAGAATTCCACAGCTTTGCCTACCTATTTTAGTGAAAAAAAAACTCATTTCATAACACACAAACGTAGTTGTCTTGAACGATTTCAAGTGAATTTTTTTATAGCAAAATAGGTAAAAGGTATCCTAGATCTCACACAATTTGTTGTAACATCTGAAAATATAACGATTTCATCAATTTTAGTGAAGAGAACATAATATATAACGTCACAGTAGATATAGAGGGTATCTCAGCACAATGAGTACTGAAATATGCAGGGTGGGAGATACTTGGTGAAAATTTTGATCTTTCCATCGGTGAAATAGAAATCAATGCACTGATATACTCTTACCTGCCGAACACCCTGTAGGCTATTCACCGATTTCGAACGCTACATACGATAACAATTACCCGTAATTTCTTCATGCATTTCCTGAAAATATTTTCAATACCCGTGATCACGCTTCAGACAAAACAAACAGAAACTATAATTATTTTCGTTTGTTATTGAACGGAACCTAGCGAGTTACTTTTATTATTATTCTGTGGCTATAAATTTTGCCGTGCTTGTTAGTCAAATAATTTTCCATAACATGTACCTAATTACCAGTTGTAAAATCGAACGATGAGTATCAAGCCGACCATATTTGTAAACTAGAGTGATATCTAGCATTCGAACGACGATATTTCGGTGCAAAAATGGGTAATTGAATTTGCTGCACGTGTAAATAACACATCGGGCTGATTCAGAAGCAAGATCTCCGCTATCGTCTGAACTAGGATAAGAAAAGGTCATCTAGAGATTTTTCGGAAATCGCCTTTATCAACGAGGAGGCTAAACTACAAGAAGAAACCGTTGAAAAATCGAGCTCCTCGATAAGTGCAGTGATGATTGTATACGGTGTGACAATTTAAAAACTTACAATGGGCCTGGCTATATCTCACAAACGAAAGATATCAAAAAATGCCTAAAACCGTTTCTAGGCTAGGCAAAGGGAACAAAAATGACATCAGTGGAAGCTCACCCCCAACCAACTAGGCTCCACCTACCCCAACTTAATTTATTTTCAGTTGGGGTAGATGGGGCTTAGGGGGTTGAGTTCTTTTTTATATCATTTCTGATCCCCCTTCATATCCTAGAATTGGTTTCAGGCATTTTTCGATATCATCTTCTATTTGCGAGATATAGCCCATTGTATCCAAAACCTGGCTATAATGAATCGTTATCGAACGTTCAAAATGTAGACGAAAGATAGTATTCACCTGTACACTCTGGATTCCAACAAAAGTTATATTATTTCTGACTCGATCCTACTGAACCATGATGCTAACTACTCATATAGCCCAGACATAATTATATTTATCTCGAGATCTACTATCGTTGAGTCAATATTCGTTTGCATCGATTACATGCATTTCTATTCCTATCTTTGTTTGTTTTTCCCCAAAGCACCAGACAACACTTCTGGAATCAAGAGCTGCATTACGAAAAACAATAGTGATTATCGAATGAACCTTGATCCACGAACGTTTCTTACGGAAAAACTACCTACAGATTTGTCACAAACTCGATCAAACGCAAGGGGATATCAACTGTTTTTTGACAACACGAAAGGGAAACGAGTCAGCGGTGGAATGGTGCTAGAAGAGTGGTTTTTGATGGGCCACCTTGTATAGAACATACTCCACAATATCTTGAAACACTGGACTGACGACAGAAGAGAAATTCAGTACATCGCGAGATTTCGCTACATCTTCAGTATCGATATTTTGATGGCAAAAATCAGAAGCACAATATACAGGGTGGGTGTGAAATTGTCTTACGAGATGCGGCTCACAATGCGACATCGAATAATTAGTTTTTTTCAACACGAAAGGAAATCCTATGATGTTCGAAGAACATCGTGCTAGTCAGCGGTGGAATTATGGGAGAGAAGGAAGGTATTGGATTTTTTCTTGGAAGTTTGGAGGTCGTTAGCATCAGGAAAGACCTCACTAGGCAGAGAATTCCATAACCTTGCCGTCCTATCGATGAATGATGCTTGGTATTGAAAAACAAAGGAAATGATTATACACATTATACCGGGTGACAACGAAATCGTTTCACAAGACTTCACTGTCTTCTACTCGATTCACTTAATGGAGCAAAAACAAAAAAAATTGATTGTTTGATTTTTCAATGAGCTTGTAAAACGCGATTTGTGAAGTTGCTCTTCAAAGTTAGCAGAACCATTTGATAGAAGATCTATCAAATCAAGGTCACTAATTGTCGAGAATTTGTTGAAAGAATTCGAATAACGAGTGAAATAATAAGAAATCGTTTCACAAAACTGATTCATTAACCAACAACAAAAAAAAAATGGGTCTCATTTTTTCTTTACCTCATTTTTTTACGTGTTAAAAATAACTCTCTAAAACGCTTTATAAGAAAAAAATTGATGAAACCAAGTTCTAATATTGCCGAATAATTGGCGAGAATTTGTTGAGAAAAAATCGACAAATACTCGACAATGTTTGGTCACAATAGCCATGCTATTTGATGTTCAATTGTCGATTCATCGTAGTGCCCCTTTAGCAATGAAAAAAAAAAGGGGGCCACGACATTTTTTTTCCTACACGATGAAATCTCGACAACAATTGAACTTGCATTCATCGATTTTCCATCACAGGAGGCGTCTTCCGAAACGATTTCGTAGCCATCCGGTATAGGGATTCAGATCCGTGCGTGACAAAGGGAAATGCTCGGATTACGCAACTCCTCAACGGACATAACCTTGACGACCGATACTACATAGCAGTCATCGCCGAATTTTAATAGGTCACCCCGAGAAGAGTGCGAGGCCCTCCGGTCCGCCTGGCCGGGCGATAACTGCACGCCAGCGACAGCGCGAAATTCGACTCTACGGCCACTTTCGACGGGGAGTTCCTTTCCTTCCTTCACTTCCATTCCTTCGTCTTCATTCAATCGACTTTCCCGTTCGGGAAAGCTGAATGGCACAAAGGACTGCCGCCCGGCGTTGCCAACTCTGATTTTCGAAAGGCACGAAACTCGCCTCGGAATCTTCAGAGAATTTTTTGGAATCGTTTTCCTCATTTTTTGACAACACCAAAGGAAACGGTATATTTCCTACGGCCACTTTCGATGGAAAACTTTCTTTCCTTTCAGTCCTTCGTCTTCATTCAATCGAATTTCCCGTTGCTGAATGGAACAAAGGACATTCACATTCCGGACTTTTCGAATTGAAAATTTTGCTCGCTCGCAGTGATTGAAGAATATATTTCAATTTCAATTCGAAATGATATTGATATTTCACCTGGAAGTTCCACTGCTAGTTTCATCAAATGATATGGTACTTATCATACTGGGTGGCCCAATGAAAACGAAACGAGGCCGATTTGACATAGTTATCGTTCTCAGAAAAAAAAAAACGCGCATGTTTTCTCAACTTTTTCACTTCAAACCCTTCGGAGGGGTGAGCTTCAACCCTCGAATCTCAAACGGGATAAGGGGTCAAGTGATTTTGAAGGTAATCGAAATCTCTTCTCTCTCGAGAAAACACGTTTATGAAAATAATCGGCTAGCAATGGAAAGTAACGGTTTTTTTCCTTTCATCACTATTTCTCATTTTGTAGTTAGAACGATGTTCATCTAAGAAGTGCCTTATGGGCTTTTTTTAAATCGTGCCTTATCCAACATTACATGAAGAATCTATCATTTATTTCAAAGTCAGTTCCTTGAACTCTCAGTAAAATGCAAACCTTGTTTCGTTTTCATTGGGCCACGCTGTATATCTCGATTGATGTCGCATCCTTATCTTTCGGAAAATGATTGAATCCATTACCTACCTTTGAGATGACTCTAGTTATATACCATCACCCTCTCCATTTCCTGATTTTGATAACTGTGGATATTATGAATCCACTACATCATTCATAACGGAATTACGACGACATAACACGTTTGACTCAGTCGAGTGAAGTTGGTTACCAAAGATGGTAGCTGAAAAATCCGAAGATTGCCGAACTTGAAACGATTCATATGCGCACACATTTATTTTCATGAAATCGATATAGGTGTCTATCAAAACATCAAACAGGTCTCCCTCGTTGGATAGAACAGAAAGCCAAGTTTTGAATAGACTGTGCCTTATCGATAAGAAAACATCCAGTTCAAAAATGGCTCCGCTGTCCATAATATTATATTATTGAAAATATGTTCTATCCTAGTGGATGATAGAGAGAACGGAACGGTTCTGTATATATGTCTTCAGATTTCTTGGTTCAGATTCAACATTCATATCATCTCACAACTCATGGCTTCATGAAGGTACCTAATCTGAATAATTTTAATAAATAAATACGTGAATACAAGAATGAATCCCATCAGCCGTATTATCTTCGAGACAAGCGAATGAGCACGTAGAGGTAATAAAAGTTTGATTTTCTGAGAATGTCTTCCTAACACACATTATGGATGCGATAAACAAGAGATAGAAGTCGAGTAGTATTAAAAATATCGAGTCAATTACAGAACCAGATATAAAAATATCCAAGTTTGTTTGACATGAAATTTTCAGATACAGAGTACAGAATTTTAATTTTCTGGAAAATATCATGATGGCGTCGGACAGTCCTACAGAACGTTATGAAATTCAAATACAAGCAGACTTGAAATGGTCGATGAGAAAAATCTAAATATAAAAAACTATCGATTTCTTGGTTCCATTCATATGTGTATACTTGAATATTACAATAAATTCGACACTTATATAAGCTTATTAAACGGTAGGATTTACTTTAATAGTTCCTTCTTTGGCTTTTATCAAAACTATTATGAAAAATTGCGCCTGAGTTTCTTGGTGAATTTTTGACTCGATACTTCCCTCTGATATAAAGGCTTCGACTGTTGTGCTAAGATTATTTCTATGAAATTGAGAAAAATTATCGTGTTTTTTCAAATGAGCGACTATACTCATAACCAAGAATCAAGATTGTGAAAATAGATAGACAAATAGATACACTCCGTATATTATATTTACCTACTTAGAAATTCTAACATTTCAACAAACTTATCTTTATATTTTTAAAACATAAATACAAAATAGAATGCCACTCTTGACATTTTGGTTATCAGTAGCTATTGAATCACAATATAAAATATTTAATAATTTTATTTTGCTTATTGCATTTTCCAATTCAGATAAATTTTCGAGTTTAACAAATCCATGAACCATATATACGATATCATTATAGGGTAGGTAGATGAGTAATGAAAATTACTTTTTGTATTATCCTCTTTTTCGTTACGATTATAACACTAAAATAAACGTTCGGTGCTCTAGAGGGCAGGCTAAATCACCGAACTGTAGGCGCATTAGTCACTTCGAACTGTTTGACATTACAGTGACAAGTCAATGATCGAAATCAATGAATAAAGTTCCGACGTTCACTTTTCTAGAGATAGGAGATAGGAGGATGTATTTCGACGACTAAAATAGCTTATCCAAGAAGTGATAAAATGCACCTTACTTTCTCAAACGAGTAGGTATATGCCGCAGGATACTTGAGATTGAAGGAAATGTACGTGTGTTACAACTTGCCATTGAAAAGATTATTTCAAGCTTTGGTCAGCTGTATAATGTGAAATGGTGCCTGACAAATCAATTTCGGTTGTCACCCAGTATACAATACGATCAGGCCCTCTACAGGCGAATCAAACACCCTCCACACATCGTGACCGACATGTGGAATAGAAATTATTTCCATCATAAGGAGGTACAAATTTATTCAAGAACGTTCAAGGTCTGTCGTTAATTTTGCCCATAAAAGCTGATGGTACGATGTGAAAAAAATTCACAATACAGTTAATTCTCAGTTACACATGTGTTCATTAGGACAAGTTTATGGAATCTGGTCGACAATTGAAGTGGATCGACCGAAAATCTGCAGAGATTGCGAGAGAAAATGACTCACCAAAATTTTAAAAACGCTAATTCGTGAACATGCCCAGTACTTATAAATAGTGTGATTCCACGAAAACTTATACCTAGGTTAGAAAGATTAATCTTGAGGTTAGATAAGCCTCGCTCTCGTATTTATTTTTAAACGTCGATTTTAAGCGCGTACTCGAATATTATACAGGACTGTACTCATCAAGGGCCGATGAAAGTGTATCGAGTATCGAATCTAGTCAAGGTGATCGTTCGTGCTGGTTTCACCAGTGCAGTCCTGTTTTTTTTTTCAGGAGCTAGGCTCCTAACTTATGAGATTGATACATTTTTTGGGAAATCGAGAGTCCATTTGCAAAAAGAAGATATTGCAAATAATCCCTTCAACACCCTATAAACGCTTTGTAAACATGTACTTAAAGCATGATAAGCTGATTCCGACAGTTAGCCTTTATATGGCTAGGGTTTTGAGTCATAATTTGATGAGAATGTTGAAAAATTACAAGTTGATCGAAAGAGACAACTGTAAGGTTTCGAGGTAACCGAAAAAAGAAAAAGGGAATGTAAAAAATAAAGATCACTCCATATCATTAACTTGGAAAGCAGGCAGGCATAAAAACACAGGGTGATTCTTGATGCTATGGAATATGATGATGAGGGAAGGATGAATGAATTCTTATCATGTTTTCTGCAATTTCCTCAATATCATTTATTCAGTGTTTGAAATCGTGATGAAAGTGTACCCATTATCTATCATGCAGATAATATTGGTATGCGCGTCTGATTGTACCTATGCAAGTCATAATTTGATAAAACAATTATGAATTATGCATGTCTGTTATTTTTATACATTTTTAATTGCAGACTGGCTATTTCAGCTAGCATAAGGTAGACTGTTCGAGTTGTTAAAGTTCTAATCTTCGTTCAGATATAGAACGAACACGAGCCTTGGCTTGCGATGGTCCACTGAAAACAGCCATATTCGATATGATTTGGTATATCTTGAAATGATATTGACGTGGATATATCAATTGCCTACAAATAATTCAATTTGAGGGTAATTTCCATCTGCACGAAGCAGAGCTTTCAGAGTGAATTCGCATTATTGTAAAAATGTTCAGTGTATTATCGTCCATCGCTATGAAGGTACTCAATAAAATTGGATTATGCCTATATGCATATAATAGGTAAAGTGAATTCAGTATCGGTATTAAACAGAGTGTTTTTCACTATGAGCACTAGCTAGTATCCATGAGTCCCTTGACATCTACTGCAATCGATTGTCTCTAATATGATGCAATATGTATACTCAGAAATTATTGCGATATGCCAGTTTAACAATGAATGTATAATTTTACAAAAATGTATGGAATTGCAAAGACGGATATTGGATATGAAGAAAATATTTGATTTGATTGAAAACACATTTTCTTTCTAGCTCCATACACAGATTAGTACAAGACTGCATAATATAATTTGTTGCATCTCCTAGCACACCTCACGCAACCGTCTTATAAAGTTCGAAATAATTTTTATACACGCCTCTATTTGCCTCAAATGTTTGTTTACTTATCGAACAAACAGAATTATTAGCTGATTATTGAACACGGCTATTGTATTCCTCTTATGATGATTCATTATGTACATTTGCTGTATGCCTTCAAAATACAATTCTGCACAATCCATAAAATTGTGCATATAGGAATTTTTGAATTTATATCATTATATTTGAATTTTTTCTGGATAAGCCTCTTACTTCCAATTTCGCATTCCTAATGGTACGGGAAATATCACACAATCGTAGTTCCATTGTGAACAGGTACCTATTCTCGAAGAAATCCACATTCAGTGAATGCATTTTCAATAGATAGTCAGAGCTTAAAATTATATCTTTCGATAACAATGCATGACACTTTTCACGTTCACTGTTGCTAGGTTGCGGTATCTTTCACAACATCAAAAAATATATATAAGTGAATTTAGGTTATCACGTTTTTTATCATCCACAGAACATCAGTGGAATTGATTGGATTAACTATATATTTTCAATTTCTGCGTTATTAAAAGTCAATGCAAACACAAAGCCGAAATTATTTGGGTCAATCATCAATTATTGTTTGAGTGCAAGTATTACATTTACGACTTCTCCTAAGTTCGATATAGAATTTTGTAATCGTTATGTGAGAAAAGTGGCGTTTGAAGATTAAAGTTGAAAATGTATTTTTAACGACGACCAAATCCTTGTAATCATTTGACTTTTCAGTCACTGATAGCACAAATTAATCTGGAAGGAGCTCGCCTTTTTCAACTCATTATATTCGCTGATAATTCATCATATATATATATATACATATAAATAATTTATTACGTGACTTACCAAGCATAACATTATCAGACTTCTTCTCGAATCGTATGTGTAAAAATGAGCGAGCTGTGAAAACAAAGACGAATAAGATTCGACTTCATCGTATCAGACTTTTCTCACGTCTCGAAAAATACGCATTTCCTTCGAATGATTCCACAACAAATCTGATCGATACAGAGAAAAAGACTATTTTTTTTTTGTAGAACGATCGAAATTATCATAATCCGAAAACAAATCTTCATAAAATTCGCATACAGAAAAGTTACGAGTGATATTTGGAGTTGCACCACCCTGTTTTATACACAAATTCATCTTATTATCATTCATCAAATGAGCATTTTATTTCTCGACGTAATCTATTTTCAGCTCCATACATTCGATCCACTTTTTTTTCATAGTGTTCATTCCTTCCGAATAAAAGGTTTTCTCAAGGCACTTCGTTCGACCCAAATCTTCTCATTTCCATTTCTTAAGATTTGGAAAAAGAAAAAGAATAGAGTTCATAGTCCAATTCATGGACATTTGCCATGATTGAGACACAAGTTATTTTGATGGAACAGCACTCTTTTCGCCATATACGATTTTATAGACAATTTCTGGCGGGACGACCTCTTCTATGCGATCTGCACGTTTTGCGTCAAATTTATTGATACGACCCTTGGTTTCGATATGGTTTTATTTACGCTTTATGCTTGATCAAAACGCGAAATTCAATTTATTCAATTTTAGCTGAAATTCACGAGGTTGTGTGTGCTTTCAATGGCTGTCCAACACAAACTTGCAGCTTGCCAAAAATACTTCAATGGTCTAGTAACAGATAACAGTTGACGAGAGCAGTGTTGCATTCGAAGTTACTGCGCGGTAAAGTCAAAAGTCGCGGAATCTTCAAACAGCCCTCGTACCACCTTCAGGAAAACAGATTCAAAGAGTAGATCTCTTTCAGTCGAACTTTTTTGCAATTTTTGGACGTGTCTCTGGTGACATGCTAATTATGGGACACCCTTTAGATCCGTTCTGGTCCGAAAACGCACACACAGTATACATTTACGATTTCTGGAGACGAACTATCAGAGTGAGAAGTACCGGTAATAAAGAAAAATTAATAGTTCCGCAAAAAATACTCAATATAGCATGAAATCGATGGTTAGCAAGATTCATGCCGAGAATCACGTGCTTCTCTATGAGAGAAACAAAACAAAATCATTTACTCGCTTTGTTATGGGGATATTTTTGAAAGAGATTTTTAGCATAATTTAATGTAAAGCGTTCAGGCACGTAGCATGCTAGTTATAATGTAATTTTAGAAACTAAATATACAATCCTATAATGATTCTGCGCTATTTTTTATATTTATTCGTTTTCTGATTTCCAACTGTCGTGTCACGAAAATAGTTTCGATAATTTGCCTACAGAAATTCCTAGATCGATGCAAAGAATATCAACATTTATTTCTGAATATTTCACAATTCAACGATTTCACCGAAGATCGAAACCCACGAATTCGCGAGCAATCGTCGGGTCATATCAATCCGAGCATACTCACTCGCTCACCCTGTAAGTGGCACTTATACGGTCTTGTTTTCCAATTAAACTCGACAAAAAACCATACGAACTCATACGAACTAATTTATTCCGACGAAATACCTACGTAATGCAAATTTTATTTGAGTCTGGCACTAAAAGCGGAGAAGAAATGGAAATCTCGTTTTGTAGTTTATAATATACAGCACAAATATGATAATACATATCGGCACCGAGTTGTGCGCGCCGTGAGATAGGCACCATGTGGCAACACTGTAGTAGGTATAGTAGTCGACACGATAATCTGCACACAAAAAAAATCATCGACAAAATCTCAGAACGCGTGTCAGTATTGTTCGGAAAGCCTTGTTCTCAAAGGTCACCGCATTTTCATACACCAATCAGTCTAAGTCATTGTTTTTATACATATTTTATATAGTTGTATTTATAGAATAAGTATAATCAATTACCTATTCACACTTCCATCATAGTTCAAAAATCCGAGTTGACAGCAAATCAAAATTGAATTTTAGGACTTCACAACGTCTCAGACTCTTTCCAGCTTCCGAAAAATTATTCTCATGGTCTATTGATAGAATCAACTCCCAAATAACGAGATATGATTTCACATTATTCAGCGGACCATTATGAGGCAACCTTTTAGTGGAAATGGGTTATTTTCCACTAAATTTATGGCTTTCAAAACAATAATGGTACGCGTTTCTTTGTGTTCTTTTGTGTGCAAATAATCGTGTCGACAACTATACTTACAGAAATCTACACATGTATCGTTCACTTCTCCAGACTAATTGAGTTTTTCTCGCATGGTTTGTAAAAACTGAAATAGAAAACAGAATAACTATTTCAATATATTTGTAGTTAGGACAAAACTGACCTGCGTTTGAAATTCAACTTCCAGATACCGCAAAGAAAAAAATCCTAGCTAATTGATAATGCAAATTATCACATTTGGTTTGGGAGACCTAATAGGGGTCTTCTACATTATTCTATCCTACTTTTTCCTTTTGTCACGTGACGACTCAAAAATTAAGGTTTCAGGAAGGAAAGTTATTTTTATGCTTTTCTTCAGAGATAAGGGCAATGTTTGAATTTATGGCATATACCAGACATACCTGCCACATCTACGTCAACAATTAGGGCACTTTTTAAAATTCCTAATAGGTATCATAACGAGGTAGGTAAACGATAAAACACGTCAATAATGCAGAAATAAATGCTTCAAAAATCGAGCCATGCATAATTACATGACTAGAATAATATAGGTAATATAAAAAATACATTGGATATTGAATTTGCCAACATAATCTCAGTTAACTGGATGATTCCTAGTATTGATACACCCTTCGACGTTTCTGGAAAAATGTGGAATACTTCGACAGCTTTCTAGAGCGCAAAACGATAAAAATAAACAGGCGTTAAATATTTTATGTCCCATGATAATGTTCATTATTAATCACTGTGTCGCAATAAAAGTTTCCGCTGAAATTTTTGCTACTTAATCTTGTCGTACATCATCAAATTTGTTCGTGAAAGAACTCATTGCGAATCTCAATGCAAATTATTCAATAATATAGTAAAAATCCACTCAATGATCTCGCTAAAACGTGAACCCAGAAATATGACAATTTCTCGAAATAATCTATCGTCGATTACATGCGATTTATTTACATTACCTGAACAAATATATCTGGTAGAAAGTATATTTAGACTCGATAAATGTTGAATACCTATATCATAGAATGCACGTTTCTTTTCGCACAACACGAGTTAGGTGGTATATATTATATATATAATTTTTTATCAGTTTCACATTTTCCTAGTAAAAACTGTTGAATTCCCAGAAACATCGATAGCTGATTCGTCATATTATATCACCTATATTATGAACTATGGAAACCACTTATGGAATGAACTCGATATTCTCCTTTTACAGTGTGTTAGCGCAAGAACTCAGGATAGATCATTTCCCTTATTTTCTTTTAATCGAGTGCGGCTGCTTAGGGTATCGAATTTCATTACCACGAACTTTTTCGTGGTGGTTTTGTCGAGATATACAATCAAAGTAGCATTCCAAAACAGATGGTTTCATGAACAAACGATCCGAAAGATCAAAGGCCTACCGACCTTCAAGAAACTATTCCATTTCACAAACACATCCATCGGGAACTAGTTGAGAAATAAAGTTTGCGCTTATAAAAACCCACATATTTTCGACAGCAGTTGGTTCCACACTATTTCTGAAGAACCAATTTGAAGGGAAAATTTTATGTAATCTTCAAAATATGAATGTATCTGTTGTTTTTGCCTTCCAGCTTCCATGAAGATTCATGCGCAAGTTTTTTTATGAGAGTCACAAGAAAATAACAGATTATTTAGCTGAGTAAAGCTAGTCTATCCATTGACCTGGACAATTGAAAGAAAGTCTTCTATTACTGAAGCAGAATAGGTCTTTCTGGAGTTTCCGCCAGTATACCCGATTTAACATTTTGTACTTCAAATTAGGTTCACTTGTACAGGACCGCGTTCAATATATCTCAATATTGGTAAATAACTTTCGTATTATTCATACTAATCGTGTTAATCATCCGCGCTTAGACCACCATTTCAACCCTCCGACAAAATTATCGTGAATAATATATAGGTAACCTAATTCGTATTGGAAATTCTCAGGTGGCATTTCACAGTTATATAATTGAACGATGAAACAAACACGAGACAAGGGTGCATTTATGAATCCAGAACAAACAGATGTTCTACAAGTATTCAATGAACTCCAGAAACGTAATCTCGAGACGTAAGAATGTAAATAAACACAGTAAATCGATCAGGAATCTCTTTGACTGGCACGCAGATTATAACAGTGATAATTAATGAAACTGTCAAACCAAGACAATCGTAGAGATAAAGGCAAAGTTGAACAATTCAGTGCTCAACAAAATGCTTTTTTCAATTTACAGGGGTTTTCCGTACATTTCTGCATCCTGCCTACAGTGGTTATTTCAGAAGTTATAAAGAAATGGTGAATAGAAAAGTTTTTTATTTTGACATGTCATCTTTCTTAATGGAACACCCTATATATTACTTCTTATCTTATTTCGACATTTTTACAGGTTTTATGCAACTAGGAATTTCATTCACCAGCCCACACGAATTATTGCCGATAAATATCATCGAAACAACCGATTTCGATTTTCGTTTGCGATCACTTTCAACGCTCATATAGCTACAGTATTACCAAAATTTATAATGAACTACCATCAAGAATTAAGTGCTCTACTGCTAGTGCATTCAGATCCAGAATACTCGAATGGTTACTTAGTCGTCAATAGTTGATATAGTTTTGAATATGTGAGGTATTTTACCAATGATTACATGCAAAGTGTTCTTTTTTTTTCTCTCTTTTTTTTCCCATTTTCCTTATTGCCACTCATAGATGTCTATCTGTTTGCTGGGTTAGGTGGAAGAACAGACATTCTAGACCCCTTTCAGAATTCTAGAATGAATTGAACCTCGCCCTATATTCTTTTTTTGTATAACTTATTATTATTTGTCAAATCGAGATCAATAAAGACCTTTATCATTATTATTATTATTATTATTATTATTATTTAGAATTAATTACACTGCTCTACACTGTAGAAGATCGATTTTCATAGATGAAAAAGTCTATTTGCGAGTACCCCCGATCGGAAATACATCATCAACAATCTGATACAATTTTCATCCGCAACATATTCATCAAACGATTATCAACCTTCATTCGCTCGTGTTAGGTAAATAGTCTATGATGTACACTGTACAGGGTGCTCCGTTCCGAAGATCGAGGTCGTTACTCATTTGAATTTTCTGTGAAACAATTTCCACTTGATTTACGTCGAACGTTGAAGGGCTACAACTCTTGTGATGCCGCAGGAATAGCCCAAATTTATTTCCATGGCGGCAACAGTGACAAGTATTATTATTAACCGGCCTCACAACATTCTTGATAGTCAAGGTCACAATCGGTTGGAACACGCGGTACAATCGACATTTATTTTATCTATGCAATATGTGTATCCAGCGAAGAACACTGGCTTGGCGTTGCAGGAATACTCATGGATTATTTCGGTCTTTTTTATATTCACAGTCATTTTTGAGGTTCCTGTGTGACCTTCGAACGGAACCATTGTGAATGCTACTACAGTGGACGTGACGTATGAGGAGGACGATTTAACTTCACCAGCAAAATGCCTTCAATCTCGAAGACATCGAAAAGGGGACAAAAAGGATCAATCTTTCATCGTCAGCATATTTATGTAATAAACTAGCTGGCGGGTCCACTCTTCAGTTGTTTTGTCAGACTAAAAATGCCAAAAACAATTGAATTCCAGACGACGTCTTGGTGTTTTAATATCCAACAATAGATGACGGGACTACCGGGAAATCATTAATTCCGAAGCAGGTAACATCCTGATCGATATACCCGTCAATGACAGCTGTGTCAACTCGTGACAGTTTGAATTTGGGCGTGGTACAGATACGAAATTATTGTATCTCCTAGTTTCTGATATAAACTAACAAATAAGTGCTAGTTTTGTGTGTTGTGTATAAGAATCATTGGAATTTATTTCATAACTTGCACGGCGATGTTGCCATGTGTGTGGAACACACAAAAATTTCAGAACCGAGAGTTGGTATACCTAAATATGTAAATGACAATTGCTGAAACAAACTTGCTAGATGAATCTTGCTAACAGAGGAAAATTGGATGAGAGGATTGCAAATTGGGGGATCCACAGTTGACACAAGCGGAATCCAAACCACCGTGGCATTTGATCTAGTTCCATGTAGAACTTTATGATACACGAGTTGGTCATACGGAATGGCTGAGATAGTGGGACACCCGGTATACGGGCTGCAGGTATTGCTTCGCGCATCGTTTTTCTCTCTGGCGTTTCGTTTTTGGCTAGTTGACGAAATTCGATCGGAGGAAGACGATATTGAATTGGAAGCACAGCTGGATGCGGATAAGCGATTGTTTCATACACCTCCTGACTCAAGGAAAATAACTGATATCAGGATGCATTTCAGTCGTTTCACGTGGACAGGCGATTTGCAAGGTGCAAGGTGATGCCAGAAAAAAAAAACAAGAACTGTCATTTAATGTGCTGAGTTAGTAATGGCATTGTAGAACTTGATTGGAAAATAAATACAATTTTGAAATGATGGATAGAAATATATCAGGGGATGTAACACATTGAATGTGTTGATAACGATACGTTCCTTCTCTCCCATCAATCCACCGCTGACTAGCCCGATGTTCTTCGGACATTATAGGATTTCCTTTCGTGTTGTCGGAAAAAAAATGCGTGAATTTTTGTTATCAGATGTCATACATATTCATCACGGACATTTCTTATCCTGCCTGAACTGATTTATTATATATCATTTCCGCATTGAACAAGAATAATAAATTTTATTGTAGATTGATTTGATTTTTTTTGAGGAGATCTATCTCTATATGGAGATTCACACAGTGATTCATTTGATACGAAATATTCATGAAAATATTAGGAAAACCGTACATGCTTAATAATATGAGAGTTTTATCGTTTCAATTTGAAAAACAAAAAATTGTTTTGCCCATCAAAATTACTGCTGCTGTGACAATATGTGTAATATCATACTTGTATTAATTGTATTGGTGAAATCATCAGAAAAATATGCGAACTTGCATGTAAGTGACCTTGAAAATTAGAACCAATTCTTTTTTTTTCCAAGCTTGAAAATTGCATCTGCCTTGCCGGAACAGATCCTGATTAATGTTCCCAAGAGATTCACATTTGAATTCTATTTATTCATTGAGAAAAAACCTGTGAAACTATACAGAGTATTCTTCAGCTTTTCGTGGGATTCTCTCTCCTCGTTTCGTTTTTTTCCACAAAAATCTGAAAAATGAATGTACCACCTTCTCGAAAAATTTACAGACAGTATTTATACCGAGTAGTTTATCATCATTTTGAAAACTCATATTTCTCAAAATGACCACAAGACTCTGTATTCTTTGCCACAAGTTTTGACAAGCTGAACCCAACAACACCGCGATTTAGCAGGATTTCAGAAATATATGATTATTACTATACGAAAACCTCGAACTGCGATTATAAAAGTGGTGAACGGTCATATTTTCAAATAATAATTCACTGTTTTTGGCACCTTCGAAATTAATCATTTTGAATTATAGCATAAGCTTGAGTGGAAGCAATATAGTTCTAAATTCGTTTTGCAGTTTGATTATGATAGGTCTAAATGTTGGAAAACATCCTGAATTTTCATTTCAGGTTGAGATATATTTCGACAGAAAAACAAACCAAAACCTTAACATGAGGTGGCTTGTTTTCGCGGTTATCTGAACCTATCTAAGCCCAAAACCGCACAACGTATAATTTTGTGTGAACATTGTGAATATTCATGATGAAAATTCCGAGCGTTTCTTTTACGCATAAGTGTCGGTTCGAATTACTTTCGAACGGAGACGTGCGAAAATGAATGTGTCAGTTGAGATTATCGTTACCGAGAAAATGTTCATGGAAGTTCATGGAAATTATTTTTGCAGTTATATTAGAAATTTATGAAAATCGATGGGAACAAAAATCTCACTAAATATTAGTCACTAAAAATTTCATTCGATTCATGAATACTTCGGAGACCTTCTTAGATCTTTAGCAACTGTATGAGTTTTTTTGTTGTTTTAATTCAGTTGACAATTCATTGCGAATTATCAAACAGTCAGTGGCGTTTATTTTTTTTTCTGCCAATGATATTGGTTGAAGTGATCCTCCGGACGCCACTGGACTTGATAATTTTCTCCTATTCACGATTTAATGATCCCCTGATAACTACAAATATCGGTATCAAATTTTGACGAAATTGGGTCAAGCATATTTGAAATAGAAATAAGTACTGATTCGAAAAAAATAACTCTATTTTGAAAACTAATTCTACATTTTCGTCTCGAAACTGAGTGAGGATTCGCTCCTTTAATTTTTTCAGAGGATAGAAAACTCCCTGTATAGACCGCGTTAACTCATGAAGATTCACCCTGTATATAGTTCGAACCCTGAGTACCTAATAATCTCAAACTATCGCCCCGTACTCAATGAAGAGCACAATTATCCAGATTCGGTGGTCCCCGAAATCCCCAATGGGAGCGACACAAAGAAATGGGTGTTCCCGACAAAATCGCTCACAAATTATGATGCCATGACACAGAGACAAAGAGAGGGTAATATTTTTCACAACCCCGAAGCAAAAAGAAAATTTCGCCACTACCGATTGAGATAAAAACAAGATGGCGAACTTGCCCTCTTCCTTTGTCTAACCGGTCTTTCCCCTAGGGTGGAATCCATCAGGTGATTAGGCCACTTTCGTAATTTCAATTTTCGAATTATAGAAAAAGGTTCTTCATCGAATATTTATTTTTGTTGGCATAATAACAACTATTTGATCGATTCTTTCAGCTGACTCAACCTATCAAAATCATAATAACGGGTGATTATCTATGTTGTATCATGTTGATTACGTTATTATAAATTAAAACACAATAACTTTGGAACTCTATAAACAAAACGAAATGTCATAAAAAATAACTGCACAATGAATGGATGCATCGGATTCAGTGATGTTTCAAGTGAGATACACACCATAGAAAAATTCTAACACCAAATCTGTCTTTAGTCTTTGTAGATACACACCATTCTGGTGTAAACTCAACGAATCTACGCTCAAAAATATTTTCAAGATATTATTACGGTTTTTGGGTTTTTATTTTCATTTATTTTGTATTTATTTTCATTTGCATGAGTATTCTCCTAATAGTAACTTGAACTGATCTGACGCTGATGGAGAACGCATGATGGCTACAAATGAATGTGTGCGGTGTTATTTTAACCACTGGCGGATTCAAAACAACATCGGACGGTGTTGAGTATCAAAATTGAGTCGGGCGTACCTCTTAGTTTGAAGCAAGGTGTGAAGTGTGTGCACTACGACATGCGAGTGAAAATTTACACCGGGCAAACTTTATAGCCAACCTTCAGTTGGAAAACCTGAAAACATTTTCTCAAGAACCCATTTCGAAAACTTCCAGTTTTGCATAATAATAATTAGGTATTGTGACTTGTTGAAGATAAATATCAGCTGATACGTAAACAATGTCGACTATATGTCTATTGGTGCTCTACAGGATAGGTTACAGGTATAAAGTACTTATGATAATTAATGAATCGACAAGTGGAGTGTGAGATATTGACGATGAGTTGTGGGGTCGAAACGAGGTCACGAGAGATTGAAAAATTGAGTGGAGCACCTAATGAAGCTACTCCATTTAGTTAATCAGTTGAATTCGACTCGAACGATAATTTCACTCGCTACATGAAACTCCTGCGATACCAGTTGTCTCCTTTATAGTGGATGAGACCAGGAAATCAGTTCCTATTTTTATTCGAAAACTAAACGAGATGCAAAAAACTCGTGGTACAAGAAAGTTGTATTTCCTATTGTTCAACCTGACCAAAATATCAAGTTAAAAAAAGTGATGGCATACAATGATACTCACCAAAAATATTATAATTTGAAATCTAATTTCACGAGAGATTGTCCTTTGTCCCTGCTAACTGACACATCAAGTTTGGTCAAAATCGACAAAAAGGGCTTTGAATAATTCATACAAAAAACTTTGACATCCCGATAATCGAAAACGAAGCAACTTTTCCTCATATATAACAAGAAATCACCACCTGGAATCAACGAGACCATTCAAATATAATCATTGAAGAATTCAAGACAATGAACGAAAAAAGAAAACGTTTTGGCAATATTTCTGTGAATGAAACTCGACGACGACTATCAGTTTGGAAGAACAAATAAAGTGATAAGAGAGATACCCACCTGGTTTGTTGTTTGATTAATCCATTTGTATTTCCTAACCTTTCTCTGGTTTGTGAAATCATCTCGATAAATACAATTCATGCACACACAGACCTATTGATTGAAATTTCTGTCAAAAATCTCAAACCTGATCCAATTGCAACTACTATCGATTTTATTGCAGAAAATCATGACGTTACCCTTAATAGTTGAGTATTTTGAACCACATTTATGGGATTCCATTCATATATACAGAAGAACAGTTGAACATTCACGAAGGATACGGGAATCTAATGTGAATTATTGAATGTGATACCGTTTTCTTACTTTTTCGTCGTTTTTATATAGTTGCAATATTCATAGTGAAATTGAAGAATTTTCAACTCGCAATCAGAGCCTAATTGACAGATGCATCTTGCATTTTAGCTAATTATGAGACTATGGAGCTAATTGCAAGATTGATACTAAATCGAGCTTATATGCAAGATAAATCTGCCAATTGAGCTCAAACTGCGAGATGAACTTTGCAGATAGCAGAATTAATAGAATAAGCTTGCTATTAGTTGGAATGTGAGATAAATCTGTCAATCAAGCTATGATTAAAAGACAAAATTTGCAATCAGCTGAATTGCAAGATACATTTGCCAATTGAGCAATAATTGCTAGATACATTTATCGAGTAACCTCTCATTGCCAGATGAAAATTTGCAATCAGCTTCAATTGCAAGATGAATCTGTCAATTAATTGCAAGACATCTCGCTAAATTGACAGAATAATTATGCAATCAAAAAAAAAAGAAGAAAAAATAATATGTTTTCTTGGTATGTCTGTTCAACGTTTTCGTAATTACCTAATCCTCATCACCAGCCAATAAATATAGTCCTATAAATACTCGCATGATTTCTGGTGGAAAATGGTCAACGAAAACTTCAAAGTTTTGAAGGGTAAAATTTTCACCGACCTTCTTTCCACCAAAAATGACGATTTCACATCACACTTCATCGGCTAATGCCGGAGGATTTATCCTCTGGAACATTATATTTCGTGTAGCCTTTCGGACTAGCAGTTCGGATTGCAGTCGCGTAGAAAAGAGTTCGAAATACACCTCGACGAGAGAAGCTCTGAGCTCGCTCCGGGTACTCACCTTGTCGTATTCGAGGGTGACCGGCGGCAGCGCGCCGTCGTCCTTCTGGCACACGTACTCCGGGTAGAACGTCCGGCAGTAGTTGTGGAAGCAAGCGTGGCAATCTGCGGAACACAAAGTACCGCATCGACAACAGCACGTCGCCTCGCAGGTGCACAGCAAAGAGTGAAACGAGAGCAGGCGGGCGCAACCGTCGCCGGCGGGCGCGCGGCCGGCGCCGGCCGACGGGTCGCCGGCGCCGGCCGGCCGGCTGAGCCCTCGCAGCATGTAGTTGTCCGAGTCGACGGGCAGCGCCCGCGACATCTCCGCGCCCAAGAGGCTCATCTGCGGTGCGGCATCATCGGTAGGTCCGGCGGGTCGACAATTCGCCGTGCGACGCGAGACATACGATTAGCGGTGTGTGACTGGCGAGTCGCGGTCGCGGAGCCGGTGCGGTCCGCAGGAACGAACGCGCAGGCGCGGAGGTTCCGCAGGGCGCAGGCGCGAGTCGCGTAAGCCGGTCGGCGAACACGCCGCATGGCATGGAACTGGCTCGCTACTAAGCGAAAGTCTAGCGGTAGCTCGTGAAGAGGAACGGCAATTGCCGAACGAGGTTAAGGCGCCGAATAGGGTCGTGTTGTTTGTGGGCCAAAAATCATTCGTTGAAAACATTGAGAATACTGTCTGTGAGTTAATCGAGGAGGTGGTATATTCATTTCCCTATATTTTTTGGGATTTTTTCTTCTCATTTTTCAAAAAAAAACAAATCGGCAAGGACAGATATAAGATCTGCCCCAAGATGTCATTGCGCTTGGAAATCAACTTCCCGATACCTAAAAGAGAAATTCTCTATTTGTTTTGAAACAAAATTGTAAGACGTCCGCTTTTTGATATTTATTGAATATATTTCTTACGTAATTTTTTTAAAAACAAGGTGTCACTGACAAATGGATTTCTCTTTTATAGGTATCTTAAGGTTTAATTTTAAGTGCAACGACATTTTGGAGCAGATCATAAATCTGACCTTCTACAAATTATTACTAGTATAATAATTCCTATTTTAATTTTTAGAAACGACGGAGAGAATCCCAAAAATCAAGGAAAAATAAGATTGAGAATTTATAAAACATTTTTTGAAAACCTCGTCCAATCTACGATTTGTGATCTAGTTTAAAAATGGTAGGACCATTATGACAATATGACAACTCTAGCGGCGCACTCTCTTCGGAATACGGAAAATCGAAAATACGTAAAATAACAGAATTCAGAACTTCAGAATTGAAAATTTGTGAGAACTTTAGTATTTCTAAATTTCTTCGCTGTATGTAGATTGAAAGTGGGAATCTTAGTTCAAATCTGAGCATACTCGAAATCAACCTGAATAATATAGAATGAAGAATTTTGAAAATCCGGAATAAGTACCTCCACACATATCGGCAAAATCCGAAATTCTGCCACTCTGAATAATGCAATTTCATAATTGTTCAATCTGTAGTATGAATTTTCAATTCTGTAATTGAAAAAAAATTAGTCGAGTTTATTTTTGATGCATGAACAAAGGTTGCTAGAGTGCAACTTCTGTAAATTTTTCTGTTTGTACTTGGCAGATGAAAAAAAAAATATGATGAAGCATTTATAGTTTCGTCGAACTTCGAACAAATAATATAATAAATCTAGTCACAATTTAATGAAATCCAGATTCTTTCATTGCTATTGAAATAAAGTGGTATGTTGGAAACTGCAAAGGTTTTATTACATTTTTTTTACACTAATAATCATTATTTTTCCTCTGCTATAATTTCCGAGTTTATACGTATAATTAAGACTCGCTCATTATACAAATCGCCCGTTCCTCTTCCCGTGTTACCGCCAGACTCTGGTGCTGGCTACACGCTTCCACCTTAGAGCACCCGAGGCGGATGGCGCGAGGCGCGCGCCCTCGGAGGCCGGCCGTCTACAGGGTGACCCGTTCTACATTTTTTTCTTCCCTTCCTTTTTGGTTTTCGCTTTAGAAAATAAATGGAAATTCACAAATTTCCGTTTCTTTCAATAATTAAAGAAAACACCCCTTTTCCAGGAGAAAAATCAAAATCAAATAATATCAAATAATCAAAAATTCGAGCAAATTCACCGAAGGCCAATTTCCCATTATTGAGCTTCTTTTCAGGGTCTTATGATACAACTTTTGAAAACACTATTCACAACATACATAACAAAGTTCTTGGTATGGGTGAATACTGGCTTGTCCCGTATATAAAATGAAAATAGGTATTCCCACATCATGGTCTTGTTGCAAACCCAATCCATGGTCCAATGATCTAAATACTGCAATAGCAATCGCTTATAAAATCTGGGTAACCTTAGTTCCACAAATCTTTGTCATTTGTAATGGCACCTGAGAAATCTACGTTAGTACGAAATTAGTTCCACACTCAAAGGCCGGCAGCCCGAGCAAGGTGTTATGAAACGTTTTGGATATCCGCATCTTCAATTCCAATGTCTCCAGCTCGACCGAACAGCGCAGCATGTACGGAAACACACATCCAATGCGACGTTGTCGAACATCGCGATCGAAAGTATTCCTGGCGACCGATATCGGATCATGACTATTACATCTTCACATCATCAGCTGTTTATTCGCTGATGTGCTTACTCAACATAAGTTTCCGGAAACTGTAATCAGGTAGCGAAAACCTTGGTAGAAAGCATGTAGTAATACATATATTTCTTTAAAAGTCATCTTCAGTAGGCTGCATAGTTATAGTCGATTTGAACAGTGCAATGGTGTCTTCAGGACAGATTCGTAAATTAAAAAGTGATTTATAATCGTTCTGTGCATTGAAATTTATGCATTCACGATCGAATAACATGACATCGAATAACATCTTCATCAAAATCATTTTACTCAAAAATCCTTTTCTTCCATTCCTTACGAAACCGCCAGTTTCATCAAAACATTGATGACGCCGATACGAATAGTATCGTAAACAATTTTTTTTGCACGCTATACATATATTTTTTGCGATATCGCGAATATAGCAACGTACAATAATCAGACGTTGAACCATTCTTTTTTCAAGATAGAAAAATAAATACCATATGTGTATAATTTGCTTCTTCATCAGTTTAAATGGTAGGCAATGTTCACTCGTATTCTAACACGTCCTCTTATAATATTTTGCATCATTGTGGGTAGAATAAAAAGTACAGCAGTTGTTCTACTTTCATTCAATTGAATAATAGTGTTCAAATGGATGAATTTCCATGATATTCTTAGAGAATGATCGAAAACCACTCTATATTATTGTTTCACATGATCATAAATCCACAATTAATCCTTTTCTTTATCATTTAGTTCAAGGAAGACACATTGAAGGAATTATTCGCACAAACATGAAATTTAGTCGAAGCACAAGTTAACCTCTGTTACTGTATGGTTTCTACTTGTCGTTAAAAAATCAAAATCTGTTGTATGGAGGTTTGTTCAGCTTTCATTTTTTTTTAATTATTGATATCCCGTCCGTTTCTATAAGCTCTTTCAAGCGACTAAGAAATCCACAATTTAATTATTCAAAAAATAAATCACAGAATAACAAATAGAGGATGTTTCAAAATGTACACGAAGAACAGTTTTTGTGTCTACTGAACATTACGAAAAAATAAAAATATAGAACAGATTTCAACCTTTCGATGACGGTATCCGAATCAGAAAGCCAGATGAGTGGTATAAATTGTATAAATGGTCCATTCACCAAATAACTCTTATTTGAATTAGAAAAAATAGCAGTATGTCATGAAAACCTCAAAATTCGAAAAACATCCCTATATCCTTCGATTAGTATTGCAGTATTTCAATTTTCACTCAACGGCGCTGGGATAGATTCTATTTTCATGCCAAAAAACGTGTTCGAAACCGTATACGAGAATCATCCTCACACCAAGCACATTCTAGATTCTCCTAGCTAGGATTATCAATACTCGATGTTACTGATACACCGACAATATTTTTCGCAGCGGCAACGTCGCGAGTCGATCAAACCGCCGAATGGTGTGAGAGATGACCTTGATATACACACGCGGTCGTGAAGGCAATGTTGCCACATCGATCGCGATCGTCATGGTCGAACGTCAAGGTAATCAGATGACCGTCCGGAAAGACATTAATAAATCATCTGTTACAGGTATATAGTAGTCGTCACGATAATCTGCAAATGAAAAACCACGAAGGAACGCTGCTTATTCATAAACATCGATGAAAAAATCTGCAACGCGTGCCAGCATTATTCTGGAAGTAATACCTGAATTTAGTGGAACATATCTCAACTCTACTGAAAGTCATTGTTGTTGTGCATATGGGACATCAATATATGGTGGTTTAGAATGGATAGACTATGCCATAATTGAGTTGAATTTCATCCAATATTCAATTATTTACAATTTTTTTCAGCGCACGTTCCTTCATCATATGAATATCAAACAATTTATATTTTGTTTGATGTTTGATATCCATCACAATTGTTGAAAATCTATTTGATTTTCAATTAGAGAACAGCCTGCTGTCACGTGCGCTCATTATGACAGAAACGAAACTTCAAAGTAATTGCTTGTCATTTCGGCGATTTGTGGCGTGGGCTGAATTTCATGTTTGGAAAATCAATTCTCAGTTTGTGCTCAATTAGAAAATTTTATGTTTGCTGTCGAATATTCATATTCGATCACTCATTAATCGAGTATTTGCTGATTCAGCATAGTTTTAATGGATGAAACTATTGATAATTTCGAAATATATGAATTTAGAAAGGAATATATATCCTTCTTGATTTGGGTCATTTAATATTTATCAAGTAACAAGTGTTATGAACGTCATTTTCCTAACTTGTATTTTGAGCACGACCGCAGCATAGCGGATCGAGGTGTCAATATCCGATCAACTCTCGAAATAACATGAATCAGAACTGAAATCAAACAGTACCTAATCGTGTGGAAGTGAGTTACCATAGTAACGCCATGCCATGGTGACGTTTTCAATATCTGCAAAATCCACATATCGTGAATCTGTGTTCAATCGATCATTTTTAAGAGTAGTGAACGCGCACTGAAGGGCATCTTTGCTGTAATAGTAGAAAAACTAAATAATCAATTCATAGTTGACAGCAAATGCAAATTGAGTTGAGGCTCTTTCGCTAGTTTCTTCTGAAAAATTGAGATCATCGTGACGACTACTATACCATGAAATGTTCAACAAATTTTCAACAGCTGAACGCAGGCGACTCACAAATCGCAGTCCGACCATCACGATTCGGATAGTACCCCAAATTGGGCGTGATCGGTAGCCAATACTACTACTATTACTATTACTAAATCACTTACTCCTCATTGCTATAAACTGTAATCACTTCGGCAAAATGAATTATATATTATATATCTCCAGTCAGTCCATTTATATATAACCCTTGCAAAAGTGCTCGTGAAAATTTTCTTTATAATTGTTCTCTTATTTTTATTCATGAAATCAAGATTGGCATGGCTCCTGAATATTTTCATGGATTTTTAAACCACAAGCAGAAATACAACAAGAAATCAATAGAACATCAATAGACCGGAGAAAATAGTATCGGATTCATTTTATAAATTCGGAAAAAGTTCGCTTCAGTCTCAACATGTTACAGGTATGTAGGGTTTTTCTTGTTCGGGCAGAAGTTACAGACCAAAAATGAAAAAAAATATATATATAGAAGCAAGCAAGCAAAAAGCAAAGTTCATTTCTTCTACAGGCTCCTCGGTGAAGTTTCATCTTTTTCCAAGTTGACTATGTAGTAATAGCAGCACCACATTTTGATAACTGTTGAACACTTTTATTTTTCCTCAACAATGACCCGTTGTGATCATAAAAAAAAATCGAAAAATAGAGCCATGATAGTCATACTCATGTATAACAAACTTACTCCAATAAAAATCATGCTAGAGACATTCGTCATTAATGTCGATCAAGCAAACACACTATATTGGTTGGTCTTCGTATTCAAATTGAAAAATGATATTCTGCCGACCTACCTCAGTGATGATCTTATTTAATTAAGTAACATAAATAATGTACAAACTCATAACAATAGAGCACTAACTGTGAATGGCTTTCATACAAGAACGGATAATATACTGTGTGAATCAGCTTTCAATAAATGTTCAATATTTTTCAAAAGTTCGCCATAGAGATCAAAAACATCATGTCTTCAAGCCCATCCGAAGCAAATGCAAAATGTATTCAACCAATTTTGATATTCTTTTGTTGTAGTAAATTGTTTTACTTGAGGTTTCAGCCTATCAGCTGGCAAGAACTTTTATTACTAATAGTATTTCAATATGTATTTTTGATGGCAAATTTTATTTTGTTTTACTTCACTTCGTTCAACTCTGTATTTTATTTCTGTAAAGTGCAAATTCTCTACTGATACAGAATTATATAAGGATTCTCAGGCTAGTTCTGCATAAGACTGTCAATGAATATGCTGCACGACGGAAATAGATAAGCTTTGGAAATCTCTTGGAATCCGGAAGTTCTCCGGAGAATCCGGCAAAACGATAATGACATTCCAATCGCTAGGCGCTAAATAAAATATTAGCGGCACGGAAGTGGCAGAAATTTCCCCTCCATCAAATGTTATCGAATTCTCTCCGGCATATTCAGGAACAGAAGTCCTTCTTGGGAATATGAAAAAAAAATCTCTCGGATTTCATCTCATTGCCATAATCCATTACGATTGAGGAAATAACTTACGAGCATTTTCAATGTAGAAAAGTGGATTGGGTGTACAACTAAGAGAGGACGCCTGCTGTATCTCGAGATAACAATTGTATTAACAATTAACAATTGTAAATTGAAGAATTGAAATCGAAAAATAATGTCACCATTGGAATTCGCCTCTAAAATGAAACAATTTCAATTTTTTTCTGGATGTCTCAAGCTGAATGGAGCGCCCAGTATATGGATTTCCAACGGATAGCCATGGCCTTTCGTTCTGGAGTAATTCGCACCAAGTTTCGTTATGTATGTTGTTGTAGTGGTGAAGATGATAAGTATAATTTCATTAAAATTCTGGCATGCCCGACAATGGCGAGGATATTGCGAACTGTTCTTCGGATAATTTTATCACGCTAATTCGCTCTTGAGCAGCCCATTTAATGCCCCATAAACAAGCTGACCATGATAATTATGCTGCCATGCAGCCAGCTAATATATTTCGAGGGAAATCAGAAGGCAAATAGTGCCAAAACACAAACCACATCGCACAGTTGCCAAGTACTATATTTCATATACATTATATAACGTACGACTATGTCCTCCTACAAACGCGAACGCACTACCCTCGTTTCAAACCTCTTTGCTTCCGTACACCTTATGTAAAGGATCGATAGAACTAACAGCATTCAATCATTGATTGCACGATTGAAATACAATCTGACCCATTATTCGTGAAAACAGTGTCAAAAACTGTAATATTGATATTGTTATAGTCTGTTTGGAAAGTAGAGAGAGTAATAAATCGGTCCATGGATCGAAATAAATTCGAAATTTTTGTGGCAAACTATATAACATCGCTTGATATGATTTGTAACCTTCTCGACAACCTGTATTTTTTGAGGAACCCACCTTACTTCTCGCTTATCAGATGAGATATTTCATCGACTCCAAGGACAGCCAGTATAATGTGGAAAAATCAGCAACTAAATTAACACAGAGGGCAAAGTGAAACCATTACATGGTCTACATTTGCGATGCTATCTGAACTCAGAAGATTTTTGACTGATAAATACTCAGTTACATTACGATAGATCGTTAGATATATAGATAGGTAGCTTTATTCAGATACCTATTCATTTTACTTTCACAAAATTTATTTTTCTTTCCTATAAGTAATCATCCTGGGATGTATATATATATATATTAGTAATAGTAAAAATAATATAGAATAGTAAGAATGAATAAAATATGTGTAGTTGTAATTTCGATTATGTTCATTTGAACATATATACATACTATGATTACTGCTTCTTGGAAATTGATATCGTTGTATACATTTGAGGAAGAAAAGACACTCATTCAAAAATCTGTTCGAATATATGAAAATCCATATCAATTGATTTTCTTTCTCTCTTTTTTCATTTTGTTTTAGTTTTTCAACGATTGAAGATGTACTGGCACTTTATCGATAAATTTCGGTCCATTGCGGTATTATATGAATTGTTGTCTTCGATTTTTGACATACAATGGAATTGTTATGGATAGGTTAGTTCAAGTATTGTATGCTTGACTGTTATATATTATTGAAGAATTGAGTGTCCAGATCAAACAGTGACATCCATGCAATTTCCTTACATTTTCTGGATTTTTTCCTCCAGAACTCCGCAATTATTTTTGATCCAATAGTGAATTAGGGAAAACTTTCAAAAACGTCCCGAAATAAAGTCCGAAAGTATCGTAGTATGACTGAATTTTCATCAGAAATTCTTCTCAGTTCAGGCAGCATCGCAAATGTAGACCATATGTAATGTATCCACTTTACATCCTGTGTAAGTTTCGTTCTGATGGTTTTTTTTTCGCATTACTCTGGCCAAGTCAATAAAATGTCAGCCGGTACCGAAAACCGCAAGTAAATCGGTCAATTTCTTAAAAACATACAGGATCAAATTATTCCTTTCATTTAGTTCGTTGAGAACTATAGAACATTAACAACCGTGTAAACAGGATCTTAACAACAAATGTCTATTATATAGGCTAAAAAAGGTACGCCTATGATCCTTGATATATTACTTCATCAATATATCTATTTTCCTCACAGACTATTGGACTTCTCTTTGAAAATCTCGACCACGGATTAGAGCCTTCGAAGATAATATAGAAACCCAAATTGCCATAACTTTATTTTCTGAGAGTTGGCAACATTGTCTACGAAACGTGAAAGACAGGTGAACAGATTTTGAATAGTTACTGATTTCACATTTTGGACAGTAAACTCCTGTTTCTCCTTATGTTGTGTTTCCGAAATGAAATTTCGATGAAAATTTGTTGATGAAAATTCAGGTTACAATATCAAAATGCGCCTTAATCCTGTGATGAAGACGAACTTGTTTTCACTGCTACTTTTGACATGTAAATACCTCCATCCACATTTCATTGTAAAAAATAGGATCAAACTGTATGAAGTGAAAGAGTATAATTTGTAAAACAAGAATATTGAACGTAAGTAATCAGTAAGTATAATGGTATATCAACAGTACAGCTCAACTGACTCATTATATTCAAGGTTACATTTGGTAAAGCAGAAAAATATAGATATTTTTGTCACAAAAAACATGTACGTGTGAACTTTCTCATTATTTCTAGTAGAGGTAGATACTTATATGAGTAATTTTTCATGTCGTGAACGCTAATCTCTTGAATTTTTTTAATCAAAGATGCCGCGGTTGAAATTTGGTAAGCTTACTTCATAATGCATAAATATTCACTTTGAACAATACCAAATGTAACGAAAATGAATATTTTCTCTCTGGTGATTTCAATAACAAAAAACACATGCCACTAACCTTTGCATTTCATTCCAACATAACCCTGGCCCCAAATGTAGTCTTTGCCTATAAGAGAGAATTTGTTCAGAAGCATTCAGAAGCAATTTGTTCACAGGTTACGATTAGAGCAATGCCAACAATCATATTACGATATAAATCAAATAAAAATCCTGCAGTAAGATTGTTTTCTGCCGTTTTTTCCATTTGTCGAGATAAATCTGTTGATTAAATTTCATTCTCACTACGAAATTTGAGAAGATGACGTGTTTCTATTTATACTAATCTATCTTGTAATACAAAAATGCGCCTCTTATGCAATTCCTCGCAAAAAAAGTTGAATAATATCATTGAAAAGACATATTAATACTGACTAACCCATGTAAGGGATTTCATTTGATAAACAACTCACCTACTACATTTCATTTGCTCATGTTAAAACTCTACCCACCAGTATGTTGGTTGCCAAAGTTATAAAAAATTAAATTTAGATTGAATTAAATTCAAATGAACAAATGTGAATCCCACATTCAGTCGCATTGTAACACTAGATTGGACACGATTATTTCAAATGATAAGAAAGAGCTATTTACAGCTATCACACCTTCAACAGATAAATTATAAAAAAAGGCCATATCATACGATAGAAACGAGCACTCTTGATCACCATAAAGCAATATCTCTAATATCCATTTTGGACCGGTTCCATGCGCAAATCTCATGCGAACCTGTCATGTTATGTGCTATATGTTTCAACAAGTTTATCTTTTCAATAAATATTTGCCAATTTTATTAGCGATATATTTACCTCGATATTTACCATGTAACTCCTGTGAGATTTAGGTACCTCCAAGCAGTCTATTCTACACAGATACTTCACAATTTGGCGAATGGTAATGTAATTTTTAGAATTTCGCGAATTTTTCGAAAGTACCACCGGATATCACTCACTACTTGTGAAATGAAGGGGGGTTGAACTCCCCCATACCTGCTGTCAAAGTTAATTTCGATTGTTCACCAAATGAGAAATTTCAATAGGATGACTCACAATGGATATTCAACTGTCCCAGTGAGAACAATGCCCATCTTTTGTAAATATGCATAAGGTGTTCAATAATAATAATTATTGCATGACCTAATGTAGGTCGTGTGAGTGATAGTTGACAAATGAAAAGTTGGCATAATTATTATAGGTGATACAAAGCAATAGGAGCATTGAATTCATCACAATAAGCAGAAATATTGCACCATCCTTGAAAAAACAATATGGAAACTGATTAAAAGAATAGCCAGCCATCATGAAGTAGACAAAATAATATTGTTTTTGCATTCAAGAATACAACAATCGACCTGAGCATATATTATTTTGATCTCAAAACTAGGCTTTGCACAGGCGAAAGTCTCAATAATTTTTTTGTGTCTGTAATTCTCTGACATGTTTGTATCAATACCTAAATTTTCAGCTCATCACTTCTGAACTCAATTTATGTACAGTACATAAGATCAACCACAAATTCTATCATTGGTTTTGAGTGAAATTTTGCTGAAATATTCTACTCTTGTGTATTCATATGCATATCACTTGCAAAAATTTTTAAAATTTTGTGAAGTGAAACTTGAGAAGTCAACATGATCTATTGAAAACTAAAATAATCCACTGTGAATACAAGGAGAGTTTCATAGAAGAGTTCTCAGATTACTTATGCACACATCAACCTTAGCTATCAAAATTAAGTTATTGAAACATTATTGACTCACAATGTTTGCAGAGAATTGGTGTTAGGAAGAAGGCATTCTCCAACTTGTGTTCTGGTTTGGTCTCCATCTCTGAAATGAAAACAGAAATGTCTGGAAATAAGTACAAAATATAATCAAAAACCATTGACAAAATGAATACATGACTCATAGTTTGGTTGTTGTGAAAGTTGTGGGATAAGCAAACATAATGTGGATCATTTCAAGTAAAACATAATATTCATTGATAATAAGTATTCTTTCACTTTTATAGCAAAATAACCATTCCCATTTATATCTTTGAATTGTGATTACAAAGTACACTGAACAGAACATAATATGTGAGCTGTTGATCTATTTTTTGAGGTTAAGGAGTCATCCAGAAACTGAAATGTACTTTGCCTTTCACTTTGGAATTCATTCTCCCTCTATTCAAAAGTAATGTGAAATGAAATATTATCTCCCAATTAGAATGAATCGATGTTATATTCTAAGACTGAACCACAAAAATCGATTTCAAGTTTCACTACATGGATGTGTAATGTGATATTGAACTTCACACTGAATAAGATGAACTTGTTCAAGTATTGAAGCAAATATTTGTTTCTTACTCTACTTGATGAAATGTGAGAATAAAATGTGTATTACCAGTAGTAACCTCTGACCCTTCGACACCACATGCTGAGGGATGGTGAATGGTGTTTCCAACTTCAGATCCAAGTAACTTGACATATTCCACTGAAATGCAAAATTTTTATCAGACAGGAAGCAACGATATATTCATAATCACCAGACATTGATAAAACAAAATTGGAATACCCATAATAAATTTCAACAAGAATGTACCTGGTATGTAACCTACACCCCGTGTTCTGCGACTGAAAGCAAACAACCAGCCTGGCCTATGGGACTGGTTCGTTTCAAAAGGACTCTGGATGGATATCTCAAACACATCCCCCTTTTGAAATTCCAGCTCATCTTCCACAGATGGTGTGAACGATTTGATCGCTTGATACAATTCATAGTCTCCCATTTCGATCTACTGCATAGTCTCAACATCACTGTATGTCTCAGGATGTAGAATAATCCTGTTTAATTTCGTTGCACAAAATCGGACAATAAATATCTTAATGAAAACGTCCAATAATCGCAATTCATCATTCCTATTGATGCAAACACTGCTCACTATCGGGACATAAAAAAAAATCACGAACTTTCTTATATTCAAAGATTTCTGTTTCCTGGAGGTAAGTTAGAAGCCACTTTCGACCATCGAGTTAAATACAACTGATTCATTAAGCATATTCATTATCGATAGTATTTCAATACTGGAACAATTATCTTCGTCTTTTTCACATCATTATTAACCCACATTCAACAATCTCCACAAACAAAACACTAGAAAAAATCAAATATGGCGTTGGCGACTAAACAAAAATATTAGATGTCAACCAACACCAACGTCGAATTATGTATTACCAACCTAATTATTAGTTTCTAGATTCCTAGTTATTAATCGTGAGGCTTTCAAACGATCTACGAAAGAAACGGATGGAAAACAACGATGGGACGAAATATTTATCATAAAGAAGATAATAATCTGAAAATCAATCTATCAAAGGAAACAAGCATCTGATGATAAACATGTTACGAAATACAAAAATTTCGAATTCACTAACTATCGAACTAACTGCACTTATGCCTACAGAAAGCAAAAATTCAAAGAGATATAATCATAAAAATTGTCGACCGATGACTTCTTTTTCTATCGCTTGCATTTTTCTTGAATATAAACTTAAAAAAACAGGATTATAACCTGAATAGCAGATGAAATCAAGACCTAGTTTAGTGGCTTCAAGTTGGTACAGTTTCACGTTGACATTTGACAAACGAAAAATAGTTAGGTTATAAATTTGATATTTGATGGCAAATGGCTTGCTTCTGGTCACATCAAAACGAAACAAAAATAGAAGTATCGTCTACTGAGGAAATAAGCAATGTAATATATTACAAAATCGAAGTACACGTTGGCGAATACTATTGGACAGTGAGCCACAGATATAGTGAATTCTTTGATCTCAACAGTCAACTTGTTGTGGATCATGGAGTATCCAAGGATATTTTACCCTCAAAGAGAGTCATACGTAACAAGTGCCCTATATTCATTGAGAGTCGAAGAAGGGGCCTGCAAGAATACTTGCAGAAAACATTCATGTTCCTTAAGCGAACTATGCCTAAAATTTTCATAAATTTCTTGAATTTCAATTTGTATGATATATACTTTTTACTTCAGGATTTGTCATCCAAGTTATTCTCAGAAGCTGATTATATTTTGACTTCCAATAAGCCCTATATCTTCAACACTCTGGAAGTATGGAGTTTGGTGTTCCTATAATTCTAACAACATTTGAATTATTTTTACTTTCAGTTACATGCTATAAGTCAATTCTTGAAGAAACCTTTACTGGATAATATTGACAGTAGATTAGATATCGGTCCAGTTTTAGACTTATGCTCACAATTGAAGTCTATAAAAATTACTGGTGGATCCACTGGGTATTTACAAAGCAACATCATCTTCAGTGAGCTGCCTTTTGAACTCTCATCATTCAAGGTGATTTGATGGACTAACCCTAACCAAATTGAACTTAAATGAGAGCATATTTCCATTACAGGACCTCAAGAGTTTACTCATGGAACAAGTCAGGTTTGATGTAATTTTTTCTCTAGGAAATTTAAGAAATACCATTGAGTACTTACAAGTGAACCATACAGCCGTAACAAGTATTTCTCAGGTTTTACAATGTGATGTCATACACAAATACAACCTTGAAGGCAGTGAGGTGAATCTTTATTTGACAAATTTAACATCTATTAAAATGGATTTTTTTTCTTTTTCAGAGATGGACTAGGTTGGAATATCTCAACTTGAACAATAATTGTCTAACTGATATTGACATCACAATCAGATTGGCACCAAGGCTAAAGAATTTATCTTTGGTAGATAATAAAATATCAGCAATCACTAACCTCTCCCATCTACCAAATTTAGCTTATTTGAGTCTATCTAATAACTTGGTGACAGCTTGTAATGATTTACATACAAAAATAGGGAACATACTGTATTTGAACTTGTCTCAGAACAGTCTGACAACCTGTATAGGTTTCAGTAAATTATACTCATTGGAAACTCTAGACTTGAGTTGTAATAGAATAACTGATATTGAAGAAATAGTCCATATAGGCGATTTGCCGTGTCTCGAAAATTTACTATTGACAGGGAATAGTGTAGCTACTACTATTGATTATCGAGTCAAAGTATTGGAATATTTCGGAGATAGAGCAAAAAATATATGTTTGGATAATGAAAGACCTTCTCAAGCTGAAATAGATAAAGTTTCTGTTTTAAGAGCATTAAGAATTGTTAGAGATGGGAAAACACCCGATTTTGTGGTTTGAGATACATAACAGTTTCAATGTGGTGGATGAGATTTATTATTTAAATATTAACTAAGAGAGCTTTATGGATGTAGCTTTAAATGTTTTTTTATATTTATACGGATTGGAGAATCATGATGTATATTGACCAGTATTTATTATGAAATGTTGATAAATATATATATACATAGTTCTCATGTTTTTCATTAATCACACAATAGAAAAGATCATCGATATCTCTGGCTGTGATTACAACTATTTGAAAATAAACGTGATGTTAGGGAAATTTCACTTATGGCAAAACTGGTAAATGACCTTCACTAGAAAACGTTACCTGACCGATCTGATCTTGACAGTCGTTGCTTCACCCTTCATCATTTTTCTAACCTATAAAGTTCAGCTCAAAATGTTCGAAATAATAAAAGTTGGGAGCTGAAAGCACACCAAATAAGATGCCGGTCAGTCGGCTGGACGTGGTTTACAGAAAAATTCTTATCACCAAGTTTTTCACCAAAGGATGGGGGTCACCAGAGCACTTACAGAGGTTCGTAAAAAACTTCCCAGCCGAACACATTTCTAGCCACCATTGAATTGTTTCCAGGCTGTTCGATTTTCGGCCGATTATTTCTAATAGAGATTCTTGTTATCACTTGGTACCAAGTCACTACCCAATTACTATACTAAATGTAAGTAAACTGAAAAAGTCAATGAAGTGTTGAGTAATCATTGAACCTTCTTCAGGAAATTAAAAGATCGGACTGTCGGATACTAGAAGGCAAATTCCGTAGCCCACTTACATTGTATCTACCAGGACTAATCCCAGAAGAGGTACAAGACTCTTACTTCCAAATGGTGCTACCTTTAAAATGGAAAAACCTACATAAACCCATGTGTATTCACCTAGCAGGAACTGGTGATCATGTAAGGTGAACAATAGTTGATATCTGCAAGTTTGTTGATATATTCAAATTGAAACATTTTAGTATTTCTGGAGGAGACGAAATATAATGGCAAAGCCTTTGCTCAAAGAGGGCATAGGTGCTATTATTTTAGAGAATCCATATTACGGTCTAAGGAAACCCAAAGATCAAGTTAGATCCAGTTTACATTTTGTTTCTGATATATTTGTTATGGGTGGATGTCTTATACTGGAATGTCTGGTGCTACTCAATTGGTGTGAACAGTTAGGATTTGGCCCACTGGGAGTCACAGGGATCTCAATGGGTGGACATGTTAGTATTGAATCATCGCATAGATCAGTGCAGCTTCAGTTCATAACAGTTTTATATTTGCATCATTCATTCTTCCTAGATGGCTTCACTAGCAGCATCAAACTGGCCAAGGCCCTTAGTACTAGTGCCTTGCTTATCATGGTCATCTGCATCTTCTGTTTTCACTGAGGTGAATTATCATGAGTTCACTTTTATAGTTTGATTTCATGAATTATTTTGCAGGGAGTTATGAGCGATTCCATAGACTGGGACATGTTACAAAAGCAGTATGAAAACAATGAATCCTACTGTGATAATCTCTCTAAAATATGTAGAATAGTTGACAATCCTTTTGCATGTGGTCTCAGTAAACCCACAGGTATTTCAATACATTTTCAATTTGAATATCATATAGTTGTGCACTTCCTCATTTCCTACCTAACAAATGGACTGCCAAAAAGTTTAGTTGAACTACTGCATGTTGAAGGGTTTAAGGGTTCTGTATATTGTAAATATTGATTATAAAGATCAAGTTTATAAGAGTTACACAAGAAAAAGGTATTCAGCTGTGAGCCTATAATACAACAAAAATTTATGGATTATCTGCATCATCTCACCTCATTGGCAGTATATATGACTCTTGTTTCTTTCCCATTTCATTGTAGAGGGAGCTGTGGAATGGTCCCATCTGAATGAATCTGGCATAACAAACATAACACCTCATCAGCTGATAAACTTCATGAACTGTAGTAGTTTTCCTGAAGATGTCATCAAACCATTGGAAACAAAGAAGGAACCATCTGCAGCTAGTGAATTTTCCCTGGCAGGTATCTTCAAGAGGTCTCCAGCACTAACTTCAAAAGAAAAATTGAACCAGATAAGAATAAACAAAGATAGAGAAGCATTGTGGTTTATGAGAGGAATGATGGATGAATGTACACATTTGAAGAACTTCTCCGTGCCCTGTGACACGTCTCTGATAATTTCTGTCTGTGCAAAGGCAGACGGTTATATCCCTAGAGGTGGGCTCACAGGTTTGGAAGACATTTGGCCTGGGGCTATTGTTAAATATGTAGACTGTGGGCATGTTGGAGCATATATTTGGCATAGAAAAATATTCAGGTAAACTGTTTCTTATGCCATTATGGTCAATATAGAGTTTTATTTTTCAGGGAAGCTATCATAGAAGCTTTCAATCAGGCCAAACTGAAAATGCAACCTCCCTCTCCTTCAATACATGAGATTTGATGATGCTCAGTATATTGTCATGATAGTTTTATATTCCACCAAAGTGCCTGTAAAATGTTCGAGGACTTTAGTCTTTCTTATTAGTTAATTTGTTATTGGTCAACATGTTGTGAATTGAAATTTCTATAGTCGTTATAAATTATGTACCTATATTTGTGTATCAACAAAACTACAATGTGGCTCATGTAAAATTATGTGCACAAAGCCAAACAAAGATGTGATAGAAATAACAATAAATTTATTTTCAAATCACTTGATTTTTCCTATCATTTGAGCCATGCCTATTGATCAGAATAGGATAATAATGCATATCATTTTGGTAGGTACTCACATAAAGTAACGTAAAAACTGCCACTACAACGACCTATTTTGTGGAACAAACTTTTTCTTCACGCATCCTTTCAACCATGCATTAACAATCAATTATGCTTTTTTAACTATCATTGCACACATCACCTAGACATCCATTCGGCGCAGTTTTTCGAATATATACATTTCCTAAATGTTGGTAGCTTTGGCGTATTCATTAATAAACAGAAGCGCAAATATCTGTTCTGTGACTGAAGGAACGATCACAGAACTTGTATAAAATGGATAAAAAATTATTTTGTTTTTTCGTATCAAGCCAATGAGGATCCAAAAGCTCTCATCAACCGGATAAAAAACAGAAATATAAATCCATCGTTCAAATTTTGATGAACCAATCACATAAATTGCAGACTGTCAAGTTCTCTGTCATTATATTTGTCTCTGTACTGGTTGAGATGTTTCATGTTCACTGTTTTTGTCGTCATTTTGTGTTATCTGTGGTCGTTAGGGAAATAGTCACGTACGCCACGGGTTGTGGAAGTACGTAGTTTTTTAATTCCGCGTAAATAGTCAAAGAGTCTTGAATTACATAGAAAATTACTCCAGACAATAGATATAATCTCATAATTGTATCGAATTCGATTGAGTTTCAACATGTCATCTTCTAAATCAAGTCTAGATGATCTTGGAGGTGAGTTTTGATTTTTGTTTATGTATCCATCTGGGATGATATGTCAGTTTCATCTTGGCCAATTTTTTTTCTGCGTACCTCTTTTTGTTAAAACACTTCCGAAGAAACAGGTTTTGTCTAGTCATATAATATCTAGTAATAATACACCCATTCAAATATTACAATACTGCCTTAATTTGGCAAATCGATTTCATCCAGGAATTGGTTTGTTTACCTTTACTCTTGTGTTTATTCAACAAAGAAAATGAGGATGAACTCGCTTTGTGCCTATCAAAATACGAGTCACTTTCATTGTTCAATCACAATACATCTTTTGTCAACTCAAGATATATTTAGATTCTTTTTTATGTTCGTAAATATCAATAATGAATCATTGTTCATGGTTCTTATCACTCGCAGTTTTCAGTGTATCCTACGCTTGATTTGTTATTCACAAGCGAGAGCTCAGACATAAATATGTATATTTTTATATCATGTAGTAAATAGTACCTACCAAGGACATCAAAAACAATCCTCCATCACCTTTGATCAAACATCGTTTGATTCAGATGTTTGTATAATAATGAATGCCATTTCTAATTTGGTTTCATCTACCATAATTTCCAAATCATATTCTGGTCAAAATTCATACATTGCAATATTTTAACTCATTATGCATACACGTGGATGAGAGAATATCCTCATCATCTTGCGGCATAAAAAAAATCAGGAAGTGGTCTAATCGCGATAAATTTGAACTTATTAGCAAATATTGATAAGGATCATAAAACATTTGAACTCCACCACCAAAAACTGATATGAATTCCTTGCAAACTCTGAATGCATTAACAATTCATTCTCACTGAATTAACAAGGATTTCTCAATTGTGACCTTTTCAGTTTTACATGATAATGTCGTCTTATATGCTATATATTATTCCCAATATGGAATGACATTGTAATCCTCTACCTGATTCATCTGAAAAGAAATTTGATAATATAATTCAAACATCTCTTTTCAAGCATTGGAATGTCACACACCTGAATTGTCTGAAACTTGATATGCTGAACAGTTTTGAAATTCAATAGGCTTCTAAGTTTTTGTATTGTAATCAATAATAACACACCCTCATTTCCTGATAGGAATGTATAATCTTCAAATAGATAAATGTTTTCTAGATTCATGGGTAGATGTCGGTTCAAGTTCCACTTGTGGTTCTCAAGGAGGTGGTACCCCAGTGTCCATAACTCACACCGTCTCTGTCGAAGATTACCTTCGTTTGTTGCGAGAGGCGCAGGAATCTAACGCCTCATCTGCTAGGGTATCCCTAGCAGGATCCAGAAGAGATTCACCAAGGAGCAGCCCCAAATCGCCCCCAAACAGCCCGGTGCAGGGCGCCCCCATGAATCTTGAATGGCAGTCCTACTACATGAACTCCGAGGCTAAGGAAGTCAGTGTGTTTATTGTTCTTTTATTTATTTATTTATTTATTTAGTAATAGAAAACAACCACAATACAAAAGAAAATACAGTTGATTTGTGGCAAATAATCTCAATCCCAATATAATTTTGCTAAAATATATGTGTTCTCGTGGTAAATTTCAAAATTTCACTATCTAAATCACACATTTGCCTTATAATTCGTAAACTATTGTATTGTATATTTCAATTCTGTGAAACTGTCACTGAATTGTGATACTTATCGCGATGTTTTGATGAAATAAAGACGCTATTGTTGTTATTATTCAGGATCCGGACTATCTGAACGATTGGAGCAGTCGCCCTGACCAGTTGCCGCCGAAGAACTGGAGCTTCCGTCCCCCAAAGAGAGATTTGCTGAGCATTCGCTACGCTCGCGTGGGTAACAGCAGTGTTTTCTCGCGCAAAGGTCTGTGCACCCTGTTCCTAACGAATCTGATATCTCTCTTGTTGGGCACAGGTGTCGGCCTTTGGCTCAGTAAACATGGCTTCTTTGTCCCCGCTATCAAAGTACGTTAAGTGACGCATCCTGCTAGCATTCCAAGCTATAGATTGTTTCAAATTGATCAATAGAAATTAGCTGGGCCACTTTCTCAATTCGAGGTGATAGTGTGAATCGAAGGAAAAGATCGAGTTATAGAGAATCAAAACTGCTGCACATCATATGTTTTCAAAATGCCCAGAGTTTTTATGGTGATATTTGTTCATATCAGTACATTATTTTGAGATTAGAGAATACTCACCCCGAATTGAATAATTGTGAATTTCTTTTGAGCAATTTCTACTTATAGCTTGAGAATGCTGCCTTGTGAATGAGACTGGGATTTTTCTACTGTAATTAGTTGGGTTTGGAATCGCCATTCGAAATTTGCTTATTTTGTATTTTCTATGAATATTACTAAATTTCCTATATTTATATGTTGTTATTTCTTTAGTATTTATGATACTAATGTTAGATTTAAATTGGTTCTTTAGGCTTGTGTTGAATTTTCGATCATTATTGTTCTTTGAATTAAATGTGTACCTTTGAAGTGGTGATGTGGTGGAACTTCTTCTGTTTCTGTCATTCATATGATTCAGATGCAGCTAAAGTTCTAATAATATCTCATTCAGCTACATTAAAAGTTGCAATTGAACAAGGATGACATCATTTCGATTTGAAACTAAAATAAAGATGACATGTATTCAAGGATGGAGGAAACTTTGAGCAATAATGGTTGAATGATTGAGAAAGTCACTAAAATTGATCTGGGGTAAACATTCGATGATAATTTTTTCTATTGGTGAAATAGTTATGTGTTATAATGAGATTTTGATTGAAGTTCTAGTTTTTCTACCAGTAGAATCTATTTTGTATTTCTCTTCAGCCGGGCTGAGATGGGATCTGAAGTTTTGGAAGATTATACCCTTAGATATAGATTTAATAATAATGTTCGTGTTTTCAAGTAATCACAAATAAAATTTTTCTAAGTGCAGATGTGTTTTTAATTTTTCAACATACCTTCCTTTGGGCCTCATCTAGAAGTAACTAGACGTCTAGATGAAATTCACTCCTTTGGTACTTTGACTACATCAATTCAGTTACTATGATAGCTAGAAGTTTCAAGTAGTTGCATATTGACCCAATATTGCCTCTCCTGCAGGTCTGAAAATAATGAGAAAAGTTTTACAGTGATATAGTGTGTCAAATTCGAAAGTTGCAATTGGGAATAAAAAAGATACCTAGAAATGCTCGGCTTGCGGTGGATTCAGAAATTAAAAACTGATCCTAGAAGAGAATAGAAGAGCAGTCCTGGTATAGTGACCAGATAAATTATATTGATAGCAAAGAAATGGTGGCAAACTCGTCACACTTTGTATCCTACTCGTATGAGTTATCTATTTCAACAGGTAAGTATAGAGAATATACAAAAGACTTCAGAGTTCATTCATTTATGATGTACATTGATGTACTTGGTTGCGTGGGATTGAACGTTAAAAATAGTTCAATGACCTAAACATTTTTAGTCAAGGACATTATGTAGTATTTTGATATTATAGTATTCAAACCAAGCATTTACATATATTTTATATTACCCGCGCTTTCAGTCACCTTCCTCAGACTGCCACCAATGGCGTCACCAGAAGGACCATGAATACATAGGCGTACCAAAAATATTTTCCAACCTTCAAGTATCACTGTTCGTCGAAATAGGTATTATCAGTAAGGCACAAGTTTTGGGAAATGCTGTCGAATAACGATTTGTTTATTTGATTCACTCTCTGACAAATACATTGTGCAGGGCGAAAAATATGTTATATTAGTTCTCACTCGTAAGAGTAACACAACTCATTTATAAGAATGTCTATTTAGATCTTGGCTCGGATTTGCATAGGTCAGTGAGTCGTGAAATGTATTAATAACAAATTCAAATTGATTCAGCACGATGGAATATCCGCAATGATCAATGATTTTTTCTTTATATTCCTTGCATCACCTGCTGAATGCTATGACGAATTCACTGAAATATCTAATCAAAATAATGGAAATTCCAACAGCCATGTGAGACCTCGACCAAAAACTATTTCAGAAATAATACCAAACCAAGACAGACGTTCATCATAGATCAGATGAATAATCATCGGCAAGCCCCGTCGACCCGGCTATGGGATGTAGACGGAAACGAAAAGTGACGATAGGATACGTATCGTTGGTGTCGATCGAAAGAAAGCGGTGCGAGTGCGAGTGGAGCGCCCCCTCCCAGTGTGCTGACCCCTACTACACTACGAAACTTGACAATTGTGGCTGGAAATATGGCTGTAAAATAACCAATGACCCTTTGTTTGAATCGCAATGTTTTAAAAAGAAAAGTCGAACGAAAATTGGTACAGAGGGAGGAATTAGTTGAGAGCAGGGTATATACAGGATGTGCGTTACCTGGTGCGTTCAAGTGTTTTGATTTCGATGGTGTGGTGTGGAACAGCGGATCGGATATCTCATCTCAAGTCGATCGGACCGATAAATAAAAGGGGTAAAGCTAAGTTACGGAAGCCGTGCGTTTGACGTCCTTTGGAGCATCCTGTGAGTGGTGACAAAAGAGTGCCGTGCCGTGAGTCTAGGCCACGGTGGATTTATTTATGCTCTGGCTCGCTCTGATGGTTGGCCATCAACCTCTTGGACAGTCAGCAATGCCCTAGAGATGTCTAGCGCTGCAGTGGTGAATTCTATAAAAATGCCGATGTCTCGAACACAACTGTTTCCAGTTTCTTCCCATTCGTATATCCAAGAGGGGGGCGGTGGATTTCCACCCCTGAATAAGGGCTCTCTGAAAGAACAAAGCCCCCCTGCAGCTTCGACAGCCTCCTCGGCGAATTCGGCAGGCCTCCCTGAAATATCTGTTGGCAATACTTGTGTTTTGCAATGCATGCAGTCACACATGTCCAGGGGCACATCCATCACCCAAGTCAAACCTTCGACAGCACCAGTTTGCAGCACAGAATGCAAACCAAAAACCATGGTAGCGATACCAGAATACGTCATGAAAGTGTACATGAACAAACTCACCCCTTATGAACATCATGAAATATTCAACTACCCCCAGATATACTTCATCGGTGCCAATGCCAAAAAAAGACCTGGCATCATTGGGAATCCAAATAACTGTGATTATGACAATGATCAGGGTTCATACATTCACATTCCACATGACCATGTTGCCTATAGATATGAGGTACTCAAAGTTATAGGGAAAGGCTCTTTTGGGCAGGTAGTCAAAGCCTATGATCACAAGAACCATATGCATGTTGCTCTGAAGATGGTCCGCAATGAAAAGAGGTTTCATAGACAAGCCCAGGAAGAAGTACGCATTCTGGAGCATCTGAGGAAACAGGACAAAGACAACACCATGAACATTATTCACATGCTGGACTCATTCACATTCAGGAATCACATGTGCATTACTTTCGAATTACTTTCTATAAATTTGTATGAACTGATAAAAAAGAACAAGTTTCAAGGATTCAGTTTGCAGCTTGTCCGAAAGTTCAGCTATTCCCTGCTCCAGTGTCTAGATGCCCTAAATAGAAATAAAATAATTCATTGTGATATGAAACCTGAGAATGTATTACTCAAACAACAAGGAAGAAGTGGACTGAAGGTAAATTATTTGATTTTTCATCTTCTCATTGAGAATCTACAAAAAAAATATATACTATTCTATTCTTTACTCAATATGACAAAGATTTTTTGCTCAAAAAATAACTGACACCATGCAACACAAATAAGCAATCTGCAATCTTATTTGGAATCTGGCTAAAATACTACTGTTGGAAATTGAATTTCATTCAATAAATCCTGATGAATTGATGTGAGCGAAGTGGTAAAAGTCGTTTAAAGTACTCCAGAGTTCTACTCTTTCCTTTATTAGATGAGCTCATATGTTGAATACCTACTTCTGATTTTGGTACTTGATATTTGATCAATCATAAAAATTAAAATAATTGTTCAATAATTCAATTTTATTGAATATTTTTCATTCATTCTACATGTTTTTTTTTCTTCTATTGGATATGCTCAGTTGTTACATGAATTGCTGAGTCAGTATATATTATCAATAGTGTATTCATAATAATTGCAAACACCCGTCAAGGTATTTGATAAAAAATACGTGCAATGTCTCATCTGCTTATAAAACAGTGCTATTGAAAATGTGATATTTCTGTACACAAAGTCTTATCTTGTTGGCAATTCATAATTATGCAACCAAACAGTGCATGTGTTACTCTTATCAGCTCCACATGAGGTTTAACGTAACATGGGTACCCATATAAATTAATTTATTACGTCAAAGAAAGGTCTCACTACTCACTAGTATGTATTATGAAATTCATGGTCAACATTGTGTATCAAATTTCAGTATTCTTTTCAATGGATCCTGGTTGCTATTCACTCTGTATATCTGTATATTTCTTCCTGCCTTCTTCCAGATGACATGAAGAATACATCGATTTGTTGTGACAGTTGTGACAGACAAATCACCCTGTACATTGACAGGAAAGCTTGTTTTATAGTCCCCTGAAGACCATATGAGACCATGTAAAATTTTTCATTTGCGAATCGAAATCGAAATATACACTGTGATTCGTGTGAATCCAGCACAGCCAAAATATGTTTCATGTAGGACTCAAACAGCTGTACTTTAGGAGTGGATATACATTATTTTTCTTTACAAACCAAAGCAGATTATGAACATTCATTAATCATTTTGTTTCAATTCTGTTTCATTCGGGCATTTCCCTTGATCCAGGTGATCGACTTCGGTTCATCGTGCTACGAACAGAACAGAGTGTACACGTATATCCAGTCGCGCTTCTACCGCGCGCCCGAGGTGATCCTCGGCGCGCGGTACGGCATGCCGATCGACATGTGGTCGCTGGGCTGCATCCTGGCCGAGCTGCTGACCGGCTTCCCGCTGCTGCCCGGCGAGGACGAGGCCGACCAGCTGGCCTGCATCATCGAGCTGCTCGGCATGCCGACGCAGCGACTGCTGGGCCTGTCGAAGCGCGCCAAGAACTTCATCAACTCGAAGGGCGTGCCGCGCTACTGCATGTGCACCACGCTGTCCGACGGCTCGGTCGTGATGACCGGCGGCACGAGCCGGCGCGGCAAGCCGCGCGGCCCGCCCGGCTCGAAGGACCTGCGGCGCACGCTCAAGGGCTGCGACGACCCCATGTTCCTGGACTTCATCCAGCGCTGCCTGCGCTGGGACCCCGACCAAAGGATGACGCCCAGCGAGGCGTTGAGGCACGGCTGGCTGCGGCGTCGACTGCCGCGCCCGCCCGGCGAGAAGGAGCAGGCGAGCGCGGGCGGGTCCAGGGGCACGCCCACAGGCCAACGCACGCCCAAGTCGAGCGCCGCGATGTTTTCCAACAGTCGCGAGGACAGGGCGTCGACCTTGCATTCCGGGAAGCTGCCGCCCGTCACGTAGCCCAACGTCATGCTGCCCTAGGGTCCACGCACAGGTTAGAACTGGAGAACTGGAGCAGCTGCTCTGAGAATGAGTATTGAGGGTCCGGTTGTCCGGTTGTCGTTCGCCAGCGCATTACAAGTGCGAACATGGGTTGCGGTAGGGAAACGATTGCTCGATTTCGGGTGTTCAAGGAATATTCAGAAAACAACACAGTTACGGAGCCATTCTTGAAATTTTTGTAGTAGAATCTGCTGGGGATCGTACCTAGTCTGAATGTAATGTGTCCATTACATTATCGAATCGGCTGTTACTATGTCAGAAAGTATCATTGATGGTCAATTTAGAGGAGTGGAAATCTGAGCAGTTGAAATCCCTTTGATTTCTTCAATTTTGATAGAATTCCTTGGGGAAGCTGATGTTTGATCTCCTCAATGATCCAAAGACTTTCCAAACTTCTTTTGCTGCCGCCCGTCACGTAGCCCAACATTATGCTCTTCTAAAATCCCCGTACATGTTAAAAGCGAAGGAGCAGCTCTGATAATGAAAACAGGGTATTCAGTTATTGAATGCCAGCGCATTTTACGTCCGAACATAGGATACAAAATTCTCTTCGATTTCAAATGTTTACGGAGTATTTAGAAATAACATCAATCATGGAGCTATTTAGTGAAATTTTGGTAGTAGAGTCTGCTGGCGTTAGTAAATAGGCTGAATGAGAGATAACGTGTGTATTATGTTATTATATCAGCTGACCGAAAGCGTTATTGATAATAGATATCGAACAGTGAAGTTCAGAGCAATCAGAATGATTTGAAATTTCTTGAAATTCATCAGTTTTCTCGGTGGAACCACAGTATAACATTCTGTACAAACCAGTGAAGTCACAGCCAAGTGCCGCCACTTGCTCCAGGCTGAGATGGATATAGATGAATTTTATCTCACTAAGGGCGGTGCTTCAGCTGAGAGATAGACAAATAAAAAATTAAACTGCCATGAAGATCAAAGCTCCGACTCTAAATCACCCTACTGGTTCGTATAGGATAATATACTGTTGTGGAACTGATGTTTGGCATACAACATTAGGAGAAACATTAATATTTCTTCATTGAAATTCTCTTGTTTTCGTTGAGAAATTGAAATTTGTTGTGATTTGTCTGAAATGTTCGTTAGTATCATGTGAAATTCTTTGGAATCCCTTTTCAAATTTTCGAGGTGCTCTGAATTTCCTTAGTAATTAGTACAGGGTGTCCGGTTATTGTTCGCCAAGAGATTCTACGTCCAAACAGAGGGTACCGTAGGGAAACGAATGTCCAATTATCTGGAGGGAAAAATTCACTTCAATTTTAGGTGTTCAGCGAGTATTTAGAAACATCTACAATTATGGAGCTATTTTTTAATTCTTTTGAAATAGAAACTGCTGGTGATGGTACCTAGGCTGAATCATCATTCATGATGAATATAGATAAGTGGATTTCTGAGAAATTTTCTCAGAATTCCTGATGGAAACTGATGTTTGGTATGCAAAATATGGACAAACACTATTTGTTTTTTATTTGAATCCCTTTATTTTCGTTTTCGAAAATTGAAGTTTGATGTGATGTTTCTGAAATGTTTTTTGGTATCATGTGAAATTCATTGGAATCCCTTCAGATTATTGAGTTGCTCTGAATTTCTTTTGAAATCCATAGACTCTTTCAAATATTCCTGATGACAAATTCCATGGTTTTATTTTGTATGAAATGTATGAAATGTTTGTATCAAAATATCCAGAAATATCATAATTCATGTTATGATTTCATTTAGTAATCTCGTCTGATAATCGCCCCAGTAATTTTTGATTATTAATTTATTTAAGTGGTGGTTTCATTATCTGAAAGTCGGTCCTAAAACTGCCAATAGACAACTCCACATATTGTTGGGTTGATTAACTCTTAATTTGGATATTTTTGATTCCCACTTTTCTGATATTCCCGCCCTTTTTATTAATTTCATCTCTGATTATTGTGATATCTCGTTCGAAAGTAATCCTAATGTTGGGTTTTCATGTGATCCAAAAGATATATATTGTGTGAAGAAATAAGTGTGAAGTCATTGATTTCGTATTCCAGAAAAAATAGAAACTCTTTCGGTACCGTCTTCAAGGGGTCGTATCTCATCTGAGAAGAGGCGAATGATCCTTTTTTTATCTATCTTCAACAAAGAATTGTTCCCGATTTTTTCGCACTTTTTCTTTCACACTCTGTAGATTGAATATCAGGGTTGTTATGTAATTTATCTTCTGTCTCATTCATTTTTATTTATCGATATTTTCTTCTTTCGCTTTATCTCATGCATAAAAAGACATGTGCAATTGTTTTTAATCATCAATTTTATCAGCGTGATTAGTGTTTTTTGTTTTAATGTTTTGCTCAATTTCTCATAATCATACAGGTAAAAAAAATGAGACTTTCTGGAGTATTCTGTGTGATATGATTGGAAAGCAATTAGTTTTGAAATCAAGCGAAACCACAGCTGAGTTCATTGCCTTATTTTTAGCAATGTTAATTTACTCTTGAAAGAATGCCATCTATTTATGTGGCTCCCTATATCCTGTATTGTATATGTAGCAATTTTTTGTTTCCATCTAAAACCTTCTTTCATCATTTGATTTTTTGTTGTGTTATATTTTTATGCTTATACAATTGGGACAGAATGTTCTCTGTTCATAAAAACTTAATGCTATAGAATTGCTTGATTGATAGTTACTATTTTTTTTCATGATTTGCTCAATTTTTTGCAGCATTTGATTTTTGTGAATTCAAATTGTGAAATCAATGAGTGTTCAGGAGAAACGTAGAAATGTTTTATCACACAATTTTTTCAGTCTGCCGACAAAATAGGATATCATCATATTTTGATTTCTAGAATTTTGAAAGAAAGTAATGACTTTTTGAAAGTTCAACTGCAGTTTGTTTTTTTGTTCTCTGTCTTTTCTGTGTCCAGAATTTCATTGGTGGAATAGTTGAAAATATTGAACACAACGATAATCTGATATTTTGCAAGGCCTGAATACCTTTGGAAGAATACAAAATATTTGAAATCAATTTACCCTATCGTCGGCTTATTCTTCATGTTCGATAGCTTATTTGTCGAGGTGATATATAGATTTATATAAATATAGACACTTTTTGTACTGTTGAAGAAGTTGTCAGTTTTGCAAGTGAAATATACTTATAACTGAGCTGAACTGAAAAGCTGAGGTGAAGATTTTTCTTGCAAAACTAGACACTGAACGTGTGCTTGCCTGTTAAATGAACCTCAAAAATAACTAATTTCTATTGAGGAGTAGCTTAGGAATGAGACTAGGCCAGCTGAGGTTGTAACAGTCTCAAACACCATTGTCAGTATCACAGTTCACGAAATATTTTGCATAATGTGTTGTGAAATATTGAATTCGTAGGACAAGAACTAGATAGATCAAATTCGAATTAATTTGTTTATTATAAATATAGTATGTAAAATTTTGATGACTAGTGCTATGATTCGAATTAATTTCTTTACAATTAACAGTTCTCAAATACATTTATCAAGTCCACCGAATTTTTAAAGTGTTTGGATTGTGTTCTTCCTCTTCTGGCTTTGTACAGATAGTGCCTCTAGTAATCAAATATATAGTTTAAGTTGCACCTATATATTTAAATTTTGTAAATATAGTTTTGAGAATTAACTTGCTGTACAATTCAGCATTTGACTGACTGGTCATAGGGTTGTCTTTGCTTTTGACAAGTCACGTCTATGTGTATCGACTAGATGGAATGTCCTGTGTCCTAATCCATGTTATTTCGTTGAAAAATATAAGAATATAAAAATCAATATTCTTGAAGCCTCTTATAAGCCAATCATCATAGCAGTCATGACAGTGGATGAGTTATTGAATACGTCCAGATGAGGTAAATGATTTTGGGTGACACAAATCTTCTCAATTGGTCATTAGATTTGGTAATATTTTTTTTTAATTTTAGGTAAATTTTGACTGACAGAATTAGATACGAATATATCTGAAAAACGCACAGATTTACTTCCTCGTTGCTCATGTCGATAATATCATTTATGTTTCTGTGGCATCTCTCATTTCTTCATTTTACATCAGATCATTTTTATGTGATATAAGATCTAGCTTTCAATTTGTTTCGAGTAGAAATTACTTGTTGTTTAAAAGTTTGGTTGTGCAAATATTTGAATTCAGCAATAAATATTATATTGCTAAAATTGCTAGTCGTGCCACATTAGGCAGTATTTCATGTGAACTGACGAACTTTTTGTGAACCAAATATGTTTTCTTGTATTATTTATATATTTAAGATAAACAGCATTTTAGATGTGTTCATTTCAGTAACTTACTATTCAGTCTGACTTTTCATTTTGAAATGTTTTATTGTAAACAGTTTTCAGAGGATGTTTCAAAAACATATACTAAATATTTGCTAGTACATATTAATTGTATCCGAGAAATACCAAGTGTCGTAGTATTCTTCAGACAAGTAATGGTTTCCAGAGTTTTCAATATTTTACACTCTCCCATCATTTTCGTTTTCACCGAAGACGACCCCAACTTGGAAATTCAAAATTCATCACCCTGTACATAATTACTTCTTTTGTTTCTTCGGACGATTCTGAGTACAATCACATCGTTTTCAGAGTGAAAATTGGTACATTTGATTTTTCAGAAGCATTTTTATTTTTGCATCTAGTGCCAGACTCAATTCAACCAATCTGATGGACATGAATGAAAATGAATTGAAAAAAAATTGTAATTATTGAATGCAGAACCTCTGTCAAGTTTGAATCGGATCTGGAAACCATGGCTCGACTGAAGAAAACGTTGACACTCAGTATAAAAACTGTAAAAGAGGCATTTTGATGTATGAGCCAAGATTAGAAAAAATGACCATTTTATATGAAAAAAGTGTAATGATTTGAATGAGTAGGTATGTCTCAATTCAGGACATAGTTTTTGCAATATTTCTGTTGCTCATTCATGTGCAGATCATATTTGAGCAAATTACTAATATTTCAAAACATTGAACAGGGTGTTTCTATACTGCCATTGTATTTTTAGATGTGAGTAGCGATGTCCCTGTGTAGTACCTACATTGAAAATGTACTGTATACAATGTTTTGCAATATTGAAATCTCTTTTAGTTGAATTAAGTGATTTAGGATAGAATATAGATGATGCAACTTCTTGTGGGGCCTGTTGTGCTCAGTTTTTGTACATATAATATGGCCCCAACTGCCGACTGCTGCATAAAGGGCTTGATCTCTTAATGTTACTTATTTTCACTTTCAAAGCTCTTGATTCAATCAAATCTAGAAGTGTTTCGGTTGAGATTTTTTTCTAAATTCAGTGGTACCTACTCCACAAAGTTGAACTTAATGTTTACTTCTAGCAATGATGTGATTGTATGTAATTTAAGTCATGTTTATATATCATACTAATAGGATTTAAATAAATCAATCTTTATTATACTGCTGTGAGTCTTGCACCCTTCTATTTGTCCCTCCTGAGATTCGTAATAAACTCGGCAATAGGAGTAAAGATGCGGCAATAATAAAAATAGTTTTATAGGAAGATTCCAGCACTGATAATACGATAAGTAATGCTTCGATTTGTGTCTAACAGATGGCACTGCTAATAAGAATGAGTTGATATCATCGTATAAGATTCTTCAAAATTACCTTTTCTTATATTGGGCGTACATACTGACGATGCGTTGATGGATATCAACAATAATATGGTCGGCGACAACAACGATATATTCAACAGACTATGGTTTGCAAGTTGAAAACACGCAGAGCGTTAAAGGGTTTTTTTTTCACGGAAGACACAAAATTGGAATTCCGCCCTCTCTTCATCATCTGCGCCATCGGATATATCGATGCGAATGTGATGAAGAGATTTCGGAGATAAAAAAAACTGGAAGAGTCCAAGCGATTCCAAAGAAGAGCAAGAAAACCCTCCCTTTCGACTACAGACCGATCGCACTTCTATCTGTGATCTCTAGAGTAATGGAAAAAGCGATCAACTTGGAGCTCATCCGATATCTAGAGAGCTCAATAATCGTGAACGAACGGCAATATGGCTTTCGTCACCAGAGGTCAACAGTAGATCTACTGTGATACTACTGTACAGTACCGACTACTGTCCCAACATTCCACCACTGACAACATTTCCTATCGTGTCGTCAAAAGATACAAAAAAAATGATAAGGGTGGGATACCAAATTATGTGAGCTCAACATAAAATCTCTTCAAACCATTATGACTCAACAAAAACAAAAGTATTATTTTTTTATTTTATTTTACAATTGCACTCCTTCGTTGGGTGGAACCAACGCCCAATAGGCCGAAACTTGGTGGCGGTGATGTTAGAGAAGCATACAAACACAAACATCCACGTCTACGCTGGGATTCGAACCCAGGTCGCGATGGAAGCTCAACATTCTCGACAATCGCGACAGACATTTTCATTATGCATCGAATAGTTGTTGAAAATGTCCACCTTTCGGCTTCTCGACCAAAAGTCATTTGGTCATAGTAATTTTTGAACTCTTCTATTATCAGCTGAGCTACACAAAATCCGCTCCAATATCTCAGATGACTCAAAAGATAAAGGGGAGGAAGTTCTCACTGTATGAACAAGAACATAATATATTCAATTCTGTTACGAAATGTCTCGTTAGATGAACACCAAAAATAGGCCAGTCTGTCAAAGTGTCGTATTGTATTAACTGTAACACTAATATACATTAATTAACACGTCTTCTGTTAGTTCAACAGGGTAGCGGCTTTGATATCTTTTGCTGCCATTTGTAGTAAACCACAGACAGTTAGATGAGTATCGGTAGAAGGTGAACATCATGCGCGCATCATTGATATTTTTGGTGATCAGTTGGATCGAAGGAAAAAGTTTATCAAACAACGACGGGATTTCAATTTACAATTACGCTAACGTTGCTAAATGGGGCCCATCGAATGAAAACAATACCAATACCAAAGCTACAGTTCAACAAGGAAGAAGTAACTCGGGTCATGCTCTATGGCCGCACAGGTGTGTATTGCAAACAAAAATCCTCTCAATAAGTAGGCACAAATTTCTTTGAAATTACAGCTCGGATGTGAATTACATACAAACTCAGCACTCCAAACAAAACGTGGTGAAGCAGTTTCCTGTTTACACCAAACCCTCATCTAAATTGGATAACGTGAAAGTAGAAAGAGTCCCAGGAATAGGTGAGGTAGTAATCCAAGACCGTTTCAACGTCCGACCTGCCTTCAGTTACACCCAAATACCCCCGAGAAACCAAGACAGCGCCACTTACGGACCTCCGAAAATATCGTCATCTGTTCCTCCTCCGGCGTTCCCAGCTGTGTTCAACGTACCTCCAGCCGCAGCCACAGCCAAACCCCCAGTGGATCTGTACACTTCGCCCTACAGCTCTTACAACCCTCCGGACATCGTCGATTCTTACGCTGCACCACCTTCCGTCGGCGACGGGCCCTACAGTCCTCCAGAGATGCCAACCAAGACCACGGCAGCCACACTCGGACCGCCTCTATCTCCACACCATCACCACCACGGGGAGGTGGACGTTTACCCTTCAGACCACGACGGGGATATTGAGGATTCGCCTCCTCCTGACCACCATGCGGACCACCAGATGCCCGATCACGGCGGGGACATGCCTCCAGACACACCACCGAAGACCATAGACGATATTTACTACCCTCCTGATTTCCCCAAAGACCAGCAGCAGCAGAAGGCTGCTGATATGACCGCAGATCTGAACCCTCCTGTGAGTCATGCTGGTCTCGATCACCACTTCCCACAATACCTGTACGACAACCCCCATTACGACCACCACGTTTACGAGGAAATACCTCATCCGACTACTACTGAGGCTACCGAGAAGCGAGTGAGCAGCACGCACTACAGCTACTACTATTTGGGTAGGAAGCTCTGGTACATTCCGCTGTATTTCAGTATTTACTTCATGGTGTACGTGACTGTGCTCATCTTGAAGTCTATAGCTAGGCACAAGGTGGAGCTGAGAGACGAATGGTCTACTTCGCATTCTAGGAGTGCTAGGCAGCTGAAGTTGGACCACGTGGAGACGTTGGAGACTGTCGATCATTTGCATAGGAATATCACTGCCGCGCTGGATAATGCCCATAAATTGTACAATAGAATTATGTAATCGATATTTTTAATAAAAGAACAAAAATATTTCCGGTTTTTCAATCAGTACAGGGCCTTCACGTATAGTTTGAACCCCCCCCTCAACTATTCTATTTATCATCGATTTTTTTTTTCCAAAAAACAGTCTTTTATAATTTCAGTCTTTTATAAATTCAAAATCACCATAATTATTAATAAATCAATCATAATTAACATCAAATATATTACCTACTCTTGAATAGAATTACAATCTATCTAATAGTATCAAAATATAAAGGGTGTTCATTTCTCAGCTTTTCATGGGATTTTCTCTCCTCGTTTCTAAAAAATAGAGTAGAAGTTATTAAAAATTATTAATTATTATTATTATTGCAATTATTAATTATTATTAATAATTGCAATATATTGCAATAATTTTTAATAACTTCTACTCTATTTTTTAGAAACGAGGAGAGAAAATCCCATGAAAAGCTGAGAAATGAATGTACCACCTCCTCGAAGAACTTACAGACAGTATAAAGGGTGTTCCATTTAAAAATCTATACATCTTGCCCAATACTTTTTTTGAAATGTTCAATTGTTTTTCTGTTAACATATTCAAAATCTACAGGAAAAAAAATGATAATATAATAAAATTCGATGATAAATGAAATAGTTAAGGGGGGGTTCCAAATATACGTGAAGACCCTGTACACCTCACTGTAAGGAAGTACAAATGAATGAATACGAGAAATCAATGGTGGATCTCTTGCCATATGAGATGAGAAGATACACTTCTTTTGAATACCTGTAAACAGGATATATAACATTCCAGAAGAAAAATATTTTTTCAATTCTACTGGAATTTGTTATTTGTAAGTAATAACAAAATCTCTTTTCATTGAAATTAGAATTTGCTTATTCAAGGTCGCAAGGGCGCAACTAAGCTGATAATAATATGAGAAATCACATTATACCAATGTTTTATTTTAAATACCATTTCAAGATTGAGCAATTCAAAATATATTTTATATCATGCTTCGTATAATAGAAAAAATCAAAAAATATCTGCAAGCTTCCCAACCAACAGTGAGTTGAACCTAAGAATGGATTATTTGTATATCATTATTGTTTGTTTATTTTCATTACTATTGTAAATAAACGTACCAAACATTAAGAGATTGAGAAAAGTTGCTTCTCGAAAACTTGAAAATTCCTTCGTATCTATTTTCATTCACACATCCTGTATATAGTATGATATAATCATCATCAATGTGAGGTATTAGAAATAAATATAAACTACAGTTTTCTTGACATAATTCATATGGAATTTTTGCGAATTATTGTGTTTCATTTTCAATGGATTATCAGATTTTAAACCCATTTGTTCATAATACCTAGTACCTAATGATAACGTTATCATGAACAAGGTGAAAAATTCGTTCCGCATATAGATAAGCAGATAGCATAATTTCCGAAATTAGAGCACATTGGTCTGACAGCACGAACTCAGACTTATATAATTGAAAATCAAATATCGAAACGAAAATAACAGTTTGGGCTGACCCAATTGTCCCATAATTGTTTGATTAGCCGGACTGGTAGGTCCAATTTGAATTGCCAATTGCTCTAAATACTGTATAAACAAAATTTTTGTCCACTCCTGACTTCTACAAACTTCCATGCATGTCACTAAACGGCTTGCTGTATATCTTGTTTGATTATGAAATTATTACTTCTGTAATGCCCGTTATGCACACTGATGAATCTTAATCATCGTTAGTGGTCATAATCTTATAATGTAGTGCCATTCAAGGTTTTGACACAGCCACATATTTTTTCCTACTGAATATTTCGTTCACCCTTCGATATACCGAAAACTTAGCCGGGGGTGTTTGCTTATTCTACTGTGCTCTCTCTTCAAGACCCCAACATGTATTATAAAAGTGACATTTTCATTCGTTTTGTGTGGCTTATAGGCAGTTTCTCATCAATTGTTCCAACGAGTACAAGTGAAGTTACTACCCAAACCATCACTGAGAACTATCCAGTAGCTACAACCAAACGAATCGACGCTGAAACAACTACCAAATCAAGGTGAGATAACAATCCGGCTGGCTTACCAGACACGAAAACCATTGAGCAGCTCGAATTTCACGTTGTTTTTGAATAGGTATGAACAGGGCCTAGACGATTACGACGAGGCCATGGCTAAGGCTAGCGCCAGACAGTCCAGAGGAATGTCCATGGATTACGATCATGATCATGATCATGACCACGATCATCCAGATGAAATGAAAGAAGAGAAGAAAGCCGTAGCCAGTGATCCGTGGGCCAGCTATTACGATTTCATTATAAACGAGTGGTCTTTCAAGTTTTGGTCAGTTTTTCAGGTATAACTTTTCGAACATTTTACCTAGTATTACATATCAATAAGTTACAATATATCGACGAGTCCTCGTATCGCATGTTTTAGGCTCTTCTAGTAGTCTGTGACTGTAATAGGCAAGATTACAATCATGAAAATTTAATCAATCTACACAGTTCTATCTTATATCAACATTCGGTCATATCAGCTATACTATTTTTCAGGGATTATTATATATTTCAATTTTTTTTTACGAAAAGAAAGGATTCGAAGTTAGGTTGTATACATTTTGTTGAAGATTTCATAGTATGTAGTATTCCACAAATTAATTGCAATATGGAGATAAATGAAAACTGAAAGGCTATTAACTGACAATACTGAACAATATTTCTACAATATTATTGTTTTCAATAGAGATATCCGTCGTTATTTCATTACATTTAGATGGATATGATACGATACCAGGCTTAGTTGTGGATTAGATTCATTTCTGAGATTCTATCGCGATGTGGGTCTGATTAAACAACGTTTCCTTTTGAATCAACAGCCGAAGAACCATGCCATGTTCTAAAATAATTAGAAAGACTGTGGATATCATCTTCATCTGAATATGGAAAGAAATGCATTAAAGCAGGTCTCATTTTTCGATTGGTCACCCTGGTGATGATAATCACCTATAATTACGACCATGTCATGCTGAAAATTCGGATAACTCATAGTGTATCCATAATTAATTTTATATTATATATGGAATATATATATCACCAAGTCATATTCATGAACTGTCGCGAAGTACAAGTAATTTCTGTTGGAAAATTATTTTGCTAGCTCAGGTCGTAGAAAAAGTAGAATGTATAACTCGCACGGGATACCCATTTGTCACTTGTAGGATTGTGCTCGATAAACAATTTTCTATCATCTGCAGGACGGTGATCAAGCAATATTTATCGCGATCAACCAAATATAAATGTCATATACAGGGTGCTTATAGAGTATCTATGTATCTTGCTTCGTTTCCAAGGTGTTGAACCTTTTTTTGTTACTTTATGTTTGTTTTTAGAATTCAGCATCCAAAAATACAACTTTCTTGACTGTTTTTTCGAATCTTGATTGTTTTCCGGAAAAAAGTTCCAGTTTTAGTGAATTGACAAAATTCATCACTCATCTATTCTGATTCAATAGATGACCTTTCTTAATCGATTGAACTTATGAATTTAGAACGAACTAAAATTGTCATCAGGGTGAGAATATTCTTTGCTTCTATTCTGCCGATCAGTATGATCAGATGATAAGAAGAATTCACAAGATGATGATAGATCGATGAATATTTCAATCCAGTGTACAACATTCAGGTTTGATTCCACAATCATTGTTGTCAATAATACTTGAGGGGTCTTATGATATGAATAGATGCAGTAATAAGTACCTAACTAAAATTCTCACCGATTATTAACGCGTTTTTCCTTCCAGCTTTTCACTGCCGTTCTCTTGATTTATTCGGCACTGGCAGCGGCATATTATGCCAAATTCAATGTAATCACCACAGACTACGATTACTACGACGATTATTTCGCAAGATCGAACAATGACGCGCCTTCCTCCAGCCTTTGGTCAGGATTGTCTTCTTCGACTTTTCAAAGGATATTCGATGCCCTTTCTTCAACAGAATACACGTAAACATGCTGAAAAGGGACAAACATTTCGGATGTGGAATTGTGGATCTTTCGAGGGAGGGACAATGTCGAAAAACTCACTCTAGCACACATCGTAAGTCATCAGTTTCGAGTCCTCAAAAAATATGAATGGTCCAATTTTATTAGGATCGTTGTGGGGTCATAAGGAGATTATCAAGACTTGAAACTTGCGACTTACGAAATATTATTTGGCGAGGTTTTCTCACATTGATATTTATCACCATGATATTGAGGAAGGATAACTCCCAGAATAAGTGTAACTCTGCTCTTGAGATTTCTCAACAATTTATGGATAATCAAATAATTCGTTAATGAATCTAAATCCCACTCAAGACTTGATCAACGCAATCAAGGCAAATGCACAAAATAATCAACCGTGGTCAGAAGTGATCAACTTATTGGATATACACCAGTCTCACGTATATCCGAATATGGAATATACAAGGTGTCCCACAATTTTCTCAACAAGCAATATCTCTGAAATCTTCTTGGTGCCGTCAATTTGTCTCAATTTTCGTGAAATGAAGTATATTGTCATTGAAAATGCTCTCATGAGGGTTGTAGGCAATAACGTTATATACCAGGGGGGTCATCGGAGAGACACTTTGAGGCCATTAAAGAATTTTAGAGTTTAATCAAGAAAATTATGGAACATTCTGTATATACTGTGCATCCTTTCTCTATTATATGACAATTGAATGTAAATGTTAATGATCCCATATCTATATTTTCGATATGGTCATGATCATCGGGAAAACTTGAATATTCATCAGGTTCTGTACGAGATGACATTGAATATTTTTTTCTACATGCATTTGTGATGGAAAGTAGTTACTTCGACTGAGTTATCTGAGTATCTTATTGTTTCTGAAAGATGTATAATTTAATTTTTGTATACTTAGAATATAAAAAGAGCTGTGTGGGTATGATTTTTTTCGAAACAAAAATGGAAGATGTACGTTAAAAATTGTCGTGGCAATTTTTCTTCTGTCAGTTGTGAATTCTTTAGGAAGAATCACACAAAAAATGTAGTCATCTACAGTTTTTTCAAAACCGAGTTGCCTTCTTTAGTATATAGTCATGAAAAAACTGGTAACGAATTTTGAATAATACTTTAGTATACTTTCGTATTTTGCTATTACTATGAATCTGACTCCGTTGCTAAAATGAACATTTTCCGTCGTCTTTATATTGAAGTGTAAAAAAATCAGGAGCACATATATGAGAAAACAAACATATTCTTATGGCATATTTTACGGATATGCAGAGAAAGAATCATATCAAGAATTTCCTTATTTTATCTGCATGGAGGACAGTGTCGATGAAGAAATTTTGTAATCAACTCGTAGCTTAAATAGCAACCAGTAAACGGTCGGTTCGATAAATATTAGTTGATCATCAGTGTTATTATTTTCGACTGTTCCTCATCTAATTCGAATATATGTTTGATTCATGTTGTCATCCATGTTAAAAAAGGTGAAGTATGAATGATATCCCAATGATGATGATATTAGCACGATAGTTGTGCTATACCTCACATTATTTTATTTTATATTAATGCCTTATTCACGATAGAAAATAAATATCCTCAGTGGATGGGAATCTCATTCGCTGTTGAAAGTGTGTTTCATTTGACATCCACCTCTCTACAACCACCTTCGGAACAATAGTTATACGTCGAATGATTGATTGCATCACCCTGTGCAGATATCGCCTGCGACGAATTCGAGGTAGATGCTCTATCCGAGATAACGAGAATAGACGAAAAGAGCGAATATCCTGCACGCCAGCATGTCTTCTATGAGACAGAACAGAGGAAATGGTCAAAGAGAGTTCAATGGCCAGCATGGCCACAAACCACACGCCTATATAGAATCGAGTACCCGCAGTACCATCACGAAGCCAGATAGGCATTAGGTGCTGAATTGTTCGAAGCGCCTCCGAGTTCACCAATATAACGAATATCTAGATAGGTTCAACAATGTTTCTCAACTTATATTCAAGAAATCTCACCGATCATACAACTCGAGACGAATATTAACATTTTCCAGTCAACAAACGAATGAAAAGAGTGGAAATTAGTGAAGCGAAGAACGCCCTCGATAAAAAAAACTGAACCATATACTTCAGCAGGAATGTTTATGAACCATGAACCGAGAGATTTTGAATCGATCAATGTATGCTCGATTATATGGAAATTTTTCGCCAAATGACGAGCGATTCCAGATAGACAAAATAGAGCTCATCAGGCCGATCACTCCCATTGTCAGGCTCGAGACCTGTCGAAGTCTGATCTAAAACATTCCACAGCTGACTCACACGATGTTCCACAAACATTATAGGTTTACATTTCGTGTTGTCAAGAGATATAAAAAATAATAAATTCTCGTACTAATATTTTCTTCAATCTCTTTTTATCAAACGGAACACAACTTGACTTGAGAATTCTCATTGGCAGCAGGAAGAGGAGTTGAGAAAAAAGTTTATATGGCTATTTTTCGAGCAACAATTGATATTAAATTTTTCTCAAAAAGCGCTGGAGCAACCGGTAATTTATTTAGGAATAGTACAAGTGGTTCCCACGATATAGTTTTATAGAACATGGGAAATATATTGTCTGTTAGCAGTGGGAGGCTATAGTTCACGAATGAAAATGCTAATACGCCGATCAAACTTAGAATTAAAGAAGATAACATGGTGAAGGCCTAGAGTTGGGTAAATCAGTACAATGGAAAATAACTCCGGGGTCTCATTAGACTTTTTCAGCAGAGGCGGAATGTTAGGTCTTCTTCGAAATGTTTCCCATGTCGGTGCTTTTGATACCAGGAAATTCATCCCATTTTCGCATTCGGCACTTCCAGGAAACTACCGAGAATGATTTCACAAAGCGCCGCTGAAAAAACACTAATTTCTGAGCAACAGTGAACTTGATTGCTTCTGAAAACTTAAATAATTATATCAGAAGACAAGCTAATTAAAAAAACACAATGCGGTGTCGAATGAAGCAACGTTTGTACGTACGACATGGGTTTCGCTTTGTCTACAGTGGCGTACCTTAACAAAATATCGATGGATAGCTAGTAGGCTTTGGAATCCAAAGAGCTTCAGCTAGCCGAAGTTATTTTGTTTTTTAATATCAATGAGAATTTATGTATTTATTTTTTGATAGATTTTTCTGAAAACTGATCCTATTGTAGTAGTATTATTGACCTACCATGGATTGACTAATACTCTTTGGATTTTTGAGTTTAGCCAGCATCAGAAGTTCAAATAGCCGATTGATAATACACTGAATGAAAAAAATTATAGCAGTCAGCACTGGAAAATTACTATGGGAGACAGCTAGGTTTTATTGTTGTAGGAATTGATTTCGGTTTGCTCGAAACGCCTATTTTGGCCTCAAATGCACAGTTCAGTAGATTCTTCCATTGAGTTCTTGTTTTTTGTTTTTTTTTTATCTCTCGACAACACGAAAGGGAAACCTATGATGTTCGAGGAATATCGTGTTAGCCAGCGGTGGAATTTCGGGAAAGAAGGAAGGTGTTGGAATTTTTCTCGAAAGCTTGGAGGTTGTTAACATCAGGAAAGACTTCACTAGGCAAAGAATTCCACAACTTTGCCGTTCTATGGATGAATGATGCTTGGTATAGCGATTTTCGAGCCCGTCAACTAATCAGCCTTAGGAAAACTTCCACTGGCTTCATGTGGCCTGGAGTTCATGTGAGTAACCTTCTAGAATGGTACTTTGCAACCCCAAAAAGAAACCCCAATTATTGAAATGAACAACACTTTTTTGTCGCAGATGGTATTTTTATTGGTTATTGAAAATCTTCAGCATCGAGCTAGAGGGAACAGAGTACGGCCCGGTTATATAGAGTAGGCCCTGATTGCACGCTCCTTCCCGTAATCCATCCTGCACACGCCAATGTCCGAGGCGTCCGTCTTCGTATTCCTACCGGTAGGTAGGTTAGGTGAAGAATACTGAAGTCAGAAGGCACCAGCTAGGTAGTGGCAGTCTCACGTGCAATCTTCCATCGAACGAAGAGCACTCGCTGCGTGGTGTTCGCGGTCGTTTTCCTGCTTCCAACTGCAACGGCGATGGCTTGAGGATTTCCGGAAGACGTGATGTGACTGGCTGCGGGAAGCAGGAGCATGGAGACGTTCAACTGTGTGCCCAATGTGGCGAAAACCAAGTCCAGGCCCAATCTCAACGGGAATTTCTACCACCACGTACCCAGGACTCTGCGTCCCATTGCTGTTAGCGGGGTGAGGATTTCGAACATTGGGAAAAATTGAGCTCTGCTTCAACAAAACATCGCACACGGCTGCATGTTTTTTTTTCAAAGAAATTCACGGGAGATTTATGTTATCAATACTATTCAAACCACTAGTTTGACAGGAATCAATCCAACATTGTTTTTTTTAATGGTATTTGCCTCAAATTTCATTATTCAAGCTTGTTTCACGAAGTGACATTTGTTTCGCGATTCGTAGTTGTATTTTATTACAAAACTAGCATAAGATTTTATTTAAATTTTGTCTATATATATATATATATGTTTATACGAATAAGTTGAATATAGGAAATATATATAATGTTATCGAAATCAAAAAAGTTGGGGGCACTTTTGGTGAAACATCTCGTTATCGGTAAGTTCCTAGAAAGTGCTATTATTGATAACGCATCTCCTGTGAATCTAGAAATGTTAAATGGTTAAATGAAAATATCACATGCTGCTATATGATTCCTTTGCCACCTGGTATTTTATTGCCTCGACTGAAATGTCATTCAGCATGTTAAGCATGGTACAACGTCCTGTTGATTTTTGGGATGAAACTCATTCCTGCTATTCTGCGTTCTTGCAGAAATCCAGACGTTGAAACTGAGTTTATGATACTTGAATTTTGATAATCTGTCAGAAAAACATTTGAAACAATTGACATTTCTCGTAAGTCCCGTAGTTTGAAGAATTTGAATTGGTATCAGTGGAGTTCAGAATACAACGGATTTTTCTTTCTTTTCTTGAATCCAAATATAACTGCTTTATTTCATACGGGGTGATGTGAATTCGTCCTAACGATAAAGGTATGCAGAAAGTGTTACACTCTTGGAATGATTTGAATATCTAATGGTTGTTATCACACACTCACACTGATGTTCACTCTTCCGTACAGTGTACTGGTATTTCGAAGAAGTTGAAAAATGTGATATGGAGGTCAATAGGTTAGATCGCAACGTTCGACCGACCACCGGTGCCTGTTTCAAATATAAAATTCTGGCCCGCTTCAGTTCGAGTATATATTTTATTCAGCCACTTTCTTTGTTTCTGTGTCCAGCATACGAGATTCAATTCTAACAATGTTACTCACGAAATTTCAACTTTTTTATCGACATATTTCAGTCCCATATAAACTTATGTTTTATTAATATTGCATGTTGTATCGGTACCTACCTACCAGAACGAACTGAAGTTGGTATTCTTGGCCTAAAAAAGTTAATAAACCGTCATTCCAAAAATAAATTTCATTCATTTTGCGTCCTCTCAGAAGTCAGAATGCAAGAGCCCTGAAGGAAATATTAATAAGATGAAACAGTTCGCCATAACGATACTGATGAAAAACCAATGAGTGATGGCATATAAAAATATCAGTACCCTTTCGTCTACCTTTCACCTTCTTTATATTATGTTCGAGGAAGATCGTGTTAGCCAGCGGTGGAGTGTTGGGAGAGAAGGAAGGTATTGGAATTTTGAGAGCTTCAGCGTATGTTTGAGAGCTGAATTTGCGGTTTGCAGATCGCGAGCAGTTGCCAAATTTTTGTGAAACAGTTTTCGCAATGGACCTCAAATGATCCACCCATGATAGAGCGCTTTTGGTGGTGATACCGAGCATGGATATTGACTAATTCATAGAATGAACAGTGGTATCTGACATCATCATAGTGGGCATTGTGTGATCAGCCTTCTTGGTGAAGATACAAGCTTGAATTTTTGTTGCATTGAACTGATCCCAATTGGAAAATTCTTGCCAGATCTTCATTCATAGCGAAGTGTACTGTCATCTCCAAAGCTATGGACTGGGCATTAGGAGGTCGCATTCAACATATCGCTGATGAGGAGCGAAATAAAAGTTAGTGCCAAGTCAAGTCAAATGATTTGGAGATATCCAATGCTACAGCCAGATACTCGAGGTTTCTTGGGCTTCCTAGATTCGGATGAGCTCGATACTAGTTGGTTTTTTCATTACTCCAGAGATCACATATAGTTGTGCGTCTATAGTTGTTATGAAGACATTTCTTCTCATTTTTTTTTGGAATTGGTTGTACTCTTAACTATCTTCCAGTTAGAAGGTAATACAGCAAGTTTTTAGCGTCAACCTGTTAGTTCTGGGAGTTATTTCTTACGCATACTGACAGGACATAGTTATGTCATGTGAGGTTTTTGTGGTTGAAAAAATCACTCTTGTTTTCCAAACCACAATGGATGCTTCGTAATTCAGGGGTCATTCATCTAGAAACATCATGTCCATCGAGTTCGTGACAGAAGAACAGAAGATGCCTACTTATAGCTAGAATGAGCGACAGCCACAGTTTTCATTTCTCCGTCTCACGAACCGCATTCAGATATTTTTCTTTCTCGAGTCACGAAGATTTGCACTGCGAATCGTAAATCATAAGTTAGACAAAAGAAACACATCGCCTGGCCTTTTGTCTGGCGAGTATACGATGATTTCAAACAATAATAAAGTTTATGTAAATCAGCCCGTATCCGAGTACCGGAAGGAATTATTTCATGTCTGTCTTTTTCAAGCGGCGAGGCCCTTATTGTCTTCTGCGATGTGATAATCGTGGGTGAGACTAAGAATAATTACATGTCTACTGCGATTTGTAGCCAATTCCATGGTTCGAAATTCGACATGATACAGTGTGCCCAAGATATTTGAAAAAAATCGGATGTTTTCATTCTAAATTTTATGCTTTTCTGATGTTAATATTTACAAAAATACTGCAGTTCCAACAAAATTGCTATTTCTAAGTTTCTGAGTTAAGAACTTCTGACTGACTGACTATTTGCATGGGATCTCAGAAACCGGATGAATTCAAGTCAAGTCAGAATTTTGAGACATGAGCGAGTTTTTTGATAGCAAAAGTGACATTCATCAGGAAGATTATCTATAATCGCCATGAAGAATTGTTATTCGTCTGTTCTTGGTCTGAAATCAACTAAGACAATGCAAATGGATTTCGCACCGGGAAAACTTGATTTCCTCAAAATATCTCGAGAATAGATGATCCTAAACTATCATTCCAGTTGATTATATGATTTGAGCAAACAGTGGAATCACCTCTTTTTTTTATCTGTGGACAACACGAAAGGGAAGCCTATAATGTTCGAGGAATATCGTGTTAGCCAGCGGTGGAATTTTGGGAGAGAAGGAAGGTGTTGGAATTTTCCTTGAAATTTAGGAGGTTGTAAGCATCAGGAAAGACTTCACTAGGCAAAGAACTCCACAACTTTGCCGTTCTATTGATGAATGATGCTTGGTATAGCGATGTCCGAAAGGTCTCAAGTCTGGCAGTGTAGGGGTGACCAGCCTGAGCTCGTCTGGTTCGTCTACAAGGAATCGCGCGTGGTGGCATGATAGATGATATTTCCGTTGAGCACCGACCGTGGAAGTATCTTTAAAAAAGGCAGAGATCGCCGACCTTTCTACGATGACCTAGAGAGGTCAATGATTTGGTGAGTGTTGTGTCATCGACTAGGCGAATAGCTCTCTTCTGAATTGAATCTAAGAGCTTCAGCGTATGTTTGGGGACTGAGCTCCAAACATGTGAACAGTACTCCAAAACAGGTCGAATTTGTGCTTTGTAGATCATAAGCAGTTGCTGGGATGTGAAGTATCTGTAAACCAAGTTTTTGTGAAGCAGTTTTCGCAATGGACCTCACATGATCGTCCCATTACAATAAGTATGAACAGTAGGGTCATCGTGTATATGACTCTTCAGATTCTCAAAATCAATCACTAGCTGACAGGTTAGTTGTGAAGACGCAGCTTGCAAAAAGTACTAATAATGTGTACTTAGGCGAGATCGAACAGAAATAGAAAAAGTTGTCGGTAGATTCGCGGCACGTCGATGGCTCTCATTTTAATACGGGGAAGGATTGAAAAAACTGCAACGGTCGAAGAATCCTCACGATGGGCGATCGACCTTGCAAGGTCTTAGACCCTAAGAGCTCACAGCGATTTATTACACATAGAAGGCATTTGCGGAGCATCCAGTAGCAGAGTACAAAGGTAGGTATCATTGAGGTATTAAAATTGATTGTTTTTGGACCCTCGCTGTGAACAACAGTCATTTCTGTACAAATAAGGAAAATTAAGCTCTGTATTTATGAAATAATGTACACAGTTTCTCAACAATAGAATGGCATTGTAAAATATACGGTTTTCCTTTTTCAATAAGATGAGGTTGATATTCGATTCTCATTTTCAACGTCACGAATAACATACTCAGGTACTCAGTGAAGGTTTGAGGTTGAAAAAAAAAACACTTTTATTCAATAATAATTTTTCAGTTTGTTTCATTTTGCAGCATCATGGAAATTCACAACATCACCGAAAATCACTATGGATTTTTTTGGTATCATTTGCATGTGTATTCTTGAATATTTCAGAATCTCGTTGTGATTGTTTTGGACATTAATGGAACAATTACTGTAAAACGTTGGGATTCACCTGTTATTTTTCATTTGGCATTCTTGACTGGAAGTGGATGAAATAAAATCGGACGCTCAGTTTTCTAGTCTTTTTCTCGCTCATCCAGTGTACGATGATTGGAAAGAGATAAATTCTGACAGTAATAGCAGAAACCTAAAGAGGCTTCAAATTTTCAATGATTTTTTTCAATGATTTTTTTCAATCGTATTTAAGTTTCATCATTTTTGAACCAGTTTCCAGTGTCAAAACAGATTATTCAAACGAAGAATTATTGATATCCTGCTAGAACCAACCCCTGATTGTGATTTTGGGTCTTGTTTCGACACACCATGTAGGAGCATCCTCGCCGGATTCCGCCATAAATTGGAAACCATTCTCCGATAATCGTGATGCTCATGTCGAATGTTGTCATCAATCATCATCTGGCCATCGAATTTATTTATCAATTAATTCGCTGATCGTAAATCTGGTTTTGGGACCACCCGTGCGGCTCTATACAGGGAATCGCTCATCATTGTCACCGGCTTTGGCCATCGACTGTGCCAAAAATACTTCATAAGGTACTCCACTAGGTTATTAGTGCCTCTATGCACTAAGAATGCCGATTTTTCAAATTTGTGTACGGTCCTGCATTTCTGACTCTCTCACAATACCTAATAAGACTATGTTCCCCTATAAGAACTTATACAGCGCGTCCCAAAATTCTTCGAACACAGGAAGAACAATTTTTCATACTAGAGATTCTGCATGGAAGATGAACATGACCAATTTTTCTTTTTATTAAAAAATAGCGGTCAGCGCAATATGGAGGATTCAGCAATTCCCTCAAAATTATTAGTGGTCCTTCTAGTGATATTGGAAACATAGTACATAGTGAAAGAATCATCCATTTTAAAATGCTATTCAACTTCTTGCAGATTCCATCAGTGGGTTTTCCGGAAACTTCCCTCCTGATATAAAAGTTCATTTGGTGAATTGTGGAAGGGAGGTTTAGTTCAGTTCAGGCTTGATCTTCCTGCTACTTCCAAATTTTTTAATGCCGACTTCCTAGTGTTCATATATATAGGGTGAGCATACTCAAGAACAGGGCGGCAAATGGCTTACAGAAAATGTTTAGCTCTAGTGATACAGTATTTTTCATCAGCGGGTATAGTGGTCATAGTTTAATTTGTGGTCTAAGATTCACGATGGTTTCGTATTAATAATGATACAAAAAATTCTCATGGGAGATGAGTATTGGCAAACGATTTTTCCGATCTACATCAAGTCATGTATAATGTAGATCAATTTCATTCATCACATATAAAGAGGCAACTGGAACACACCTAACTGTATGTGAATCATGCACACTGCTATCAATCAATAAGTTTTGCATTGCGGTTTACTTCAAATTACTATCAATTATTATACTGTTAATTTGAATGTATGTACCTACCCATTATTCGCTAGAAGCTTCGAGATGAAATAATTTTCGATCTAAGGATGAAATTAACTTCGCATATTGATGGGGAGCAAAGCACTTCCTCTCTCATGATGTAAATCATCTCGCCAAATTATTAAAGTCCGATTACACATTCGAGTTCAAGAAAATCAAGTTTGACTGGCATCGAATTCACAACGCACGTTCTTTGTCTCTATGTGAACCTCGTGAATTATGACCATTTTTCCATTTGGTGAGAAAGGATGTAACAGTAAACCAGATGCCATTCCTGAGTGTAGGATTGCATAGCTGATTTGATAACACTGGAAAATGAGTTGTTTGATTTTTGAGTGCACTCTCTCCGAATGTCGCACAAATGCTGTACAGGGTCGTTCAAACTCGATGTCTTTCACCTACTGCGGTGAAATGGAACAACAATCGAGTTTTTTTTTCACAATAACGAATGACACCAATATCATCTCAACATCGTCGCGACGCTTAGCATCAGAAGCCTAAAATTTTGATTTCCATCAAAAAATAGTCATTGGATATCAAATAGTATTTGATATCCTGAAAAAATTCTGCGACATCGAGTTTAACATTATCAGCACTCGTAGTCGTATTCAATAAAAAATTTTGAAGACAGTGTTGACACACTGATTCAGAATCCTTGTCAATTTCGACTGTACTCGACCTGCTTATCTGAACTTTCCTTGAGATCGAAAAAACACAATCCGTAATAAATAGACTCGTATAAATATTCATACATACGGTCGCAATTCAATGCACCTACCTTTCTGTATCTTCAGCTGCCGATCTTAGTTGATTCATTGCTTACATAATGTGGTGGGTAACTAAAAACATTGGATTTTTCTCGGTTGAGATTTTATTGACAACACAACAGAGATTCGTCATGCGTGAAATTCAAGTTCTCATCGTTTAAGGTCGAAAAGATTTCCGCTATATTTCATAACGGACTCAAAGATGTGCCGATAAAGTTCCACTTGATGCAGTGTCTTTGAATGAGCGGTTATGGTTGATACATAATTCGATTAACTTTTTACGCCATGATATGGCACGACATACGGTTTATCTGGGGCGATTTGCCAGGTTTCATTGATAGATTACATTCGTTCCGAATGTTGTGCACGAAGAATTTTCCATGAATCTTAATATTTTTTGTCGTCCAAACAGTGTTCGATCCGATTGTCCTGAAATTGTTCTTTTAATGATTATTTTTATTATTTTTGTTATAGTAAATTGTAATTTTGTGCTATAGTACCTGCAAGATTTTGTTTATTTTGATTGTCGGTAGCGGTAGTCCCAAAAATTCATTATCTTCAACGGAATCTCTCGAAGAATTATTTTAAATTTTATTTTCTTCATAATGTCTGGTCCTGATACATATTATTTGAGAAAAACTTTTTTCACTTCTTGTAATTATAGGACAAAGAGCGAGAGGCATTTGAGACATTATTATCAACTCCGTACTTATCTTCCAGCTCTGAGGTAATAACCATCTTCACGATTAATCTCTTCATCTCGAAAAAAATGCGTATGCAGATTTGAACTGGTTTCCGCAGATCAAACGAGATTCTCATTAAATAGGAACATCATCGGACTGACAGGAAATCATATGATGTGAACAATTTTTTACTTCCATTCACTTAATTTTGCAAGTGCATCAGCAATACACACATATAAACCTAGATGGATAGCAGAAAAGGATTTTTTTTTTCGATGCAAAATAATGAATTCGGAGATTTGCAGTTTCATGGGATCGATGGGATGCTCAGCCTTCACAAAAATCAGCGCGTGATTCTCTCTATATATGCATTTATTTCAAGCAGTAAAGAGCAAATTGGCGGATAATTTCGCATTATGTATTCATACGCTATTAAATAACTATATCTTCACTCTCATCTCTTACCATTCTTATCGAGTTTAAAGACCAATAAAATATCACGATTATAATCATCATTAACAAATTGAAAGTATTTCATCTTCAAACGATGTAATCGTACTCGCATTTTTGATCAGATCAAACTACAAAGCATTACACGATACGAAACTAATGAAAGAGTTATGCAACAGATAATTACCGCATACCGTTGAAATTATACGTTAGCTTTGGTGAATCCAGCTTTTTCCACAGTATAATCATTCAAATTCACATAAATTCGTGGCGAGTATACCCAGTGCAACACAAAACAATATTTTCCCCATTACAAAAACACCACAATAACCTATTCAAAAATACCTTATTTAAAACAAAATAGACATTTTTCAATATCATTGTGGTTTTTGGGCATTTATTTTGCATTCGAGTATCAAAGTACAGTTCCTCGTGGTCCACGTTTCGTTATCAAGATCCATTCGAGACGGTTCCCCAATTATTTTGAGTGTAAATGAACTTCTCGTACCGTTATCGTCAAGGAGATGTAACGAATTAGTTTCAACTCAGCTTTTGTCGGTCCGCTCGCTCACTCCGAACCGTTCGACCTATTCCAGAGCGAATACGCTGTTCCGAACTGCACAGGACGAAGATCGGCACCCTCCATCGCCAACTCTTACCCCTGGCAAGAAAGACCTCCCCCCACCCCCATATCCTGCATCGGGATAGAGAACAAATCCTCCAGAGGCAAGCTGTGCTCTATAGCCTTAGCTGTAGCATCGTTCGTGGTCCTGATAGCCGTACTAGCGATCGCTGGTTTAGCTTTATACATGGGGGTTTTGCACACGGAAACACCAAATGGTACGTCGAACTTCAAATATCGAAAAACTCATCATGCTCAACTAGATTTTTTCCAGCACTTCTCACATTCAGCTGTAACGCCAAAGTATTGAGGGGGGATAGGTTTGTGGGAGCTCTACAAGACAAGGCCCGTAGATATAAGAGACAGTTCGAAATGCTTTACCAAAGGAGTATATTAGGCCCAGCGTTCATATCATGTGTCGTAGAGAAATTTGGGAACGACACCTTAACCGTATACTTTAGGTTGGCATTCAACAGGATGCGGCTTTCAAGGTAAGTTCTATTTGACTATTTGCCACATATCCTAATACTACTCCTCTTCAGAAATGTATCGAATATAGAGAAAGCAATCAAAGATATCTTGGTAACCGATGCCATATCAAGACAATCCGTATTCAAAAACGTTAGATTCGATCCAAAACATGTATTCGTGAAAGAAGTCCTCAGCAACGATTTTCTCCAACAAGCATCTCCGATTACCTCACACATTCTTCCTTCTGATAGGAAGAATGGTGCTCTAACCACGAAAACTAGCGAACTACTAAGACCACATCAGAATAAATCTTCACCACCACATGTTCCTCCCCCCACAAAGAAACCAGTTATAATCGAGGATTTGGTGAATATCGAAGATGAAGATCTTCCGGTTATCCAGGGATCTTTCAAAATAAGCAAAACTGAGGCTGATATAACGGAGAAAAAGACTGAATTATCCACTGCGAAGACAATAATTGGGAAGACTACAATTTCCTCTATGAAAAAGACCATACTCAAAGAATCTTCTGTGACCAGTGCCTTGTACAAAATAGCTGCCGAGGAAAAGGTTACCAAACAAACAGTTCCTACAACCACCTCTACAACCAGCACGACTACTTCTACTACTTCTAAACCTGAAGCAACCACAACAACCACAACTATCAAACCAGTTTTTATTGTCAACCCATTCGACGAAGCTCCATGGATACCAATTCTGAGCATGTCTTCTGATACTTTGGAAAAACCCCACCAAGTATTGTCCAACCAACAATTCCACTCGAACCCAACCGAGTCACCCTTACCTGGGAGGGTCCAACCAACCTACACGAGTTTCACCAATCCTGGCTTGAGCTTCAATTTCAACGAAGCTGAAAGACTAGGGTCAACTGGATTGAGAAGTCATCCTATCCCCGTGAATAAGATACCCATCACGGAAGAATTATCTACTGCAGCAGTTCCTAGTAACATTCACGTCACGGAGGTACCTCTTGGCGATTATTCCGATCAGCAGTATGTCGAAGTAGAAACTGTGAAGTATATTCCGGAGAAGAAGGAACCGGTGCTCATCAATATTTCATCGATATTCCACACCCTAGCGTCTTCCCTCGACAACCCCAGTGTGAACATCACGTTAGATCGAGATGATGAAGTGCAAACGAAAGAGGCTGAACCTATTATCGGTCAAGGGCATGTTGAAGTGGTGATTGATGATGTTGAAGATCTGATGCTTCATACGACCAAGCATCCCTTGGTCACGTTACTACCAGCCAAGTCAAACTCTGGTGTTGGTAGACCCATAAGGAGGAGACCTTACAAAACTGGAGAATCTAATACTCTTGTGGAAAACAGAAGTTTCCCGAACAACCCTATTCCAGTTAACAGTAACCAGGATGCAGTCAAGACAGTAGATGATAAAGACTTCAAGATTATGGGAGTGCTGAATTTCGCACCAGAAATGTCACTTGTGAATAACAATGGTCAATCTGCTGATATTATAAGATATCCAAAGATGGACTTTGAAGTCTCTCAAGAATCATCACCACAGCTCGTGACAATTCCTCCTGGTGAATCTAATAAATCGAATATCCTTACACGCGAAGAGATAGAGCAGCTATCGGAAATCAGCAGGATTATAGACAACACCACCAGATTTTTACAAGAGCCAGGTATTTCGAATAAGGCTGTATCGTCCAGCTATTCTACAAATCTAAATGGAATACCGATACTATCCAAGCCACTGAACAAAATTGAGCCACCAAGCAATGATAATTACAACAACCAAAATTCTTCAGGTAATGCTTCTTTAGCTCATGCCCCATATCAGTATAATTTTCTACCCACTACTTATTATTTTCAGACTGCACGAAATCCTCGGTGATCTGTGGAGATGGAAAATGCCTTCCCGAAACAACGAAATGTAATCAATTGATAGATTGTGCTGATGGGAAGGATGAGCAAAACTGCAACTGTGCCGATTATTTGAGGTCCCAGTACCTCCTGGGAAAGATATGCGATGGAGTGGTCGACTGCTGGGATTACTCGGACGAAAATAAGTGTGGTGAGTATAATAATGGCGTCAGTTCATTTCAGGACCGGAATTATCACCTAATTCTGTTATAGAGTGGTGTCATCCCGACCAGTACGTGTGCAGCAATTCTAAAGTTTGCATCGATAAAAATAAGATATGTGATGGGGTCAAAGACTGCCCTCAAGGGGATGATGAGAGACAGTGCGTAACTATCGCTACAGATATCGAATCAGCAGACAAATTCCCTTATTATTCCGAAGGTAGGAGATTGGAGGCGAAATATATCAAAACACTTATATGGTTGCTTTATAGGATACCTGATGGTGAGGAAGTACGGGAGATGGGGTAAACTTTGTATAGATAATTTCGACAATGTTGTGACCCTTTCACACGTTGCTTGGCAGATACCTGATCTAGGCAAGGCCGTTTGTAAATCTATGACGTATCGGTGAGGCTAGTAATACATTCATAAAATAGGGTTCTAAGAACAAACATTTCCAGCAATATGGCTTCGATAAAGACGATAACCGAGAATCCTGACGACAAGAAAGAATCCGACTACTTTGAGCTGACTTATTCATTCCAGAACGAGACCAAGTCCAATCTCTCTTTCAAGAGTTCTACCTGCTCCGACAAGAAAACTGTCAAGGTTGAGTGCCATTCCCTCGAATGTGGAACACGCCCCCAGATAGTCAAACATATTGCCAGGTAACACAAATGGCAGCTCTTCATTTCCATTCACAGATCATGAATTGTGTGTGTGTTGATTTCAACAGGGTGGTTGGGGGAGGAAACGCTGGGTTGGGATCCTGGCCTTGGCAAGCTGCCCTTTACAAGGAAGGAGAATTTCAGTGTGGGGCAACCCTACTATCAGACAAATGGCTAGTGTCAGCTGGACATTGTTTTTACCAGTGAGTACCGGCTTTCACAAAAAGATGGCACATCACGACATATCCTTTTCCAGTTCGCAGGAAGAGTACTGGGTGGTGAGACTGGGTGCTTTGAGAAGAGGAACATCCCTACCGTCCCCTTACGAACAGTTGCGTCGCGTGTCGAAAATCATCGTCCACCCCGGCTACGTAGATTCTGGGTTCGTCAACGACATTTCGCTGTTGCAACTCGATTCCCCCGTGGTGTACAGCGACTACGTGAGACCGGTTTGCCTGCCGCAACCGACCCAGGGCCCTGTAGACGGAGCACTGTGTACGATCATCGGCTGGGGACAGTTGTTCGAAGTCGGAAGGATATTTCGTGAGTAGGATAGGATTTTCGGTTTGTCGAAGGGGTGACATTCGCCTGGTTTTCAGCTGATACACTGCAAGAAGTCCAAGTTCCAATCATCTCAACTGCTGAGTGTAGAAAGAGGACCCTGTTTTTATCGCTTTACAAAATAACCGACGACATGTTCTGTGCCGGTTATGAAAGAGGAGGGAGAGACGCTTGTTTGGGAGATTCTGGGGGACCCTTGATGTGCCAGGAACCTAACGGGAGGTGGACTTTGCAGGGTGAGTCAACTGATATTTCCATGCGTACAGGAAATTCGAGTTAACCCGATTTGAAATTCCCCCAGGCATTACGAGCAATGGTTATGGCTGTGCTAGGGCGAACAGACCGGGGGTGTACACTAAGGTGGCGAACTACGTGGAATGGATGCATTTCAACATCGAGAACGGAGATCTCGATTCTGGCAACGCCACGATGACGGACAGTTGTTCCGGACATCGATGTCCATTGGGGGAATGTCTACCAGAAAGCAGATTGTGTAATGGTTTTATCGAATGTAGTGATGGGAGTGATGAAAAATCTTGTGAACCCCAGAAATCATAGGATTGGCATCATGATATCTGTAGTGGAAATTTGATATTAATTGTAGCACAGAAAATGACAAAAAAATGTGATATGTAGGAATTCTTTTTCTTGTATGTAATTGTATATAATAGTTTTTCAGTGCCGTGATCATATAGTTATTACATAGTATTATGTTAGGTTAGGTTAGGTAATATTTTGATATGATTTTATCGAATTGGTTCTACTCTTCACATTCAAAATATGAGGTATTGAAGAATAGAATATTAATTTTATTGAGGTTCATCTGCCTATTTTCATTCACAATGATTCATTTCATAATAAACATCGTATATTGCTGATAATGGAATCTGAACTACGTTGTGATGCCATTTATTCAATATAAATAATCCCTAATAACTCTCACGTTCTATCACTCATCAGGTAGGTATCTATATATTTCGGTTTTTCAAATCATGAAGGCGCATCCTTCCTTCTTCTTATGCCGTTCTCGCATTTTGGAAAAAAAAAATGGCTTCCTACTTAACGCCAAGACTATTATGAAAGTCACACATTTTCGTTTGTTTGCAAAGTGTCGCCTTCTCATAAAATCCTTCTGACTGAATCCGTCTCAAATAGACAATGTTGAAAAATTGAGCTGAGACCGAGTTCAACTGGAGATTTTTTGGGGCAATGAAAGTATAAAGATTCTTCGCCCATTCGGAATTCCATATTATCTCCCTAGTATATATCTGCAGCTCATGTAAAAATAAAACTCTAACTAGAGAAGTATCACAGATACAGTAAATTATTCCACAATCATCCATAGTGAAATTATATCCCGAGTCTAGTAACTATACAAGGTCACATCACAAATTATGATCACCTATGTTGACTGTGGAATGGATGGAATTTTATGTTTCTATTGTACTTTGATTCCAGACTATTTCTTAGGAGGAAAAATGCCCGGTTTATAAGCTTCGATAAGATTTTCTTTCCTCGCCAACCTGACTAATATTTCGATCATTCGCCTATAAACGAAGGATACAATTATTAACAGTTTGCCTGTCCTGAATTGAACTAGAAAATTGATAAATTCGACGTGTCACAAAAATAAAAATGAAAAGTCACGATAGATAAAACAATCAAAATTACGTCTCACATTGGTGCCGTCAAATCTGTCCGTTAATTATCTTCATCGGGTGAACGTCCCTCTCGATCTCCTCGTCTTCGTTTTCGGTGGTCTCGTACGCCGGATTGCACATGGCGTCTTCATAAACAGCCGGCAGATCGGCCTGAATATTCGCCATCTCCTTGGCTTTCAGCTCCACGTCGTTGAAACCCTCTGGCGGCTTATCTTTTTTGGTAATATCCGTGCCCTCTGACGGGTGTTTCCTCAAGTACATGTGATAGAAACTGAAGTATATGCAGCCCACGATGATCGTGGCCACCGAGAACACCTGGAAGGTATGCCTTATACCGATCGGTTCGATCAGGTAACCTCCGATGAGACTGCCGACTCCTTTACCTGCAAGGAACGAGTCATCAAACGCTGCCACATTAGCAGATTCAACTCATAGGGGGTGGTAATGCAAAATTCTGTAAACTCCTACAAATTTTCTCACGTACAGGGTGACCAGGAACCTCCAAAAAGAAGATTACAGGAAGTTCAAGAAGACAGGTTCCTATGAAACTTTTTCCCACAGCCTTCCTTGCCCCACAAAGAAGCCGTTGATAAAGTGAACTCGAAACATATTTAGCTTAGACTCATCGTTGATCCTGATTTTTTTAGCACCCTATATGAAAAGTCCTAAGAAAAATAATATTATACTGAGCTAGATTGGTGGTTAGAAATTATCGCATTAGGAAATGATTTTCATCTCTTTCCACATGTAATTCATGAGATTGGTTCCAAAGCGAACATGATCTCGAATATATATGGCGTGATGTTGAATGGGTTGGTGATTGTCGAGCCTCTTGTGAAGAAGGTTATCGAAAACTTTGGAGAAATTACAGATTGTAGATATGGGTCTGTAAGTGATTGGAAGGATAATAAGGCGAAAGTTATTATTGACAGTTGAATATAACGCTAGGTGCCTCAATGAATGCATGCAAATAGGTGAAGGAACAAAAAATATGATTTATTGACAGTTAAGAGCTCAAATCTCTTTCGGGAGATCTCACCCTCCCGAAGTTGGTACAGAACTTTGCATAATGATTTGCGTACCCATCATCGATTTTCTCGAGGAAGACTCACCAACTCCGTAGTATAAACCTCCCAGCATGCCTTGTACGCTAGTATCGGTAGTAGTGGTAGATAATCTGGCAGCGTAGGTCACAGCGGCCGTGAAACTCAGCCCGAACGTGATGGATTCCATCGCTTCGAAAACGAGACACAACCAGGGATTGTATATCAAGGAGTATCCCAGGAGTCTTATGGCGTAGAAAACGAAGCCGATGGCGATGACGTTGGCATGGCCGATTTTTTTGACAATCGGTCCCGACATCACCAGGAGCGGTATGCCCACTATTCCACCTACTGTCACGGTCAGGCCCATCAGCGACTTGGAGCCTCCGAGGTCGTCGATCAGCCAGAAGAGGAAGCTTTCTATATAACCCCACGCACAACCTAAACAAGCATATTTTACAGATATTGACAATTGAGCTATTCAGGCTGGCTCACTATCATAACTGAATCGATCAACAAAATTAATGTCCAAACTAGAAGTGAAATTATTCATGAATTCGTCAAACAACTGCGAGTCGGTTTTGACTAATTTTAGTCCATTCTGATAGCGACTTATTGAGGCAATATGAGATTTTTTTTCGATTTCTTCAATCAATCAGTAAGAAAATGTTATAAGTGAATTTAGCACCACGACATTTTTGCTCTTGACCAGTTTAGTTTGCAATTGATCTAGTCAAGATTTAAATGATGACATACAGTGTAACCTCTATAATATCCGGACAATTGAAAGAAAGAGGGATGTCTAGACTCGTGATTTGTCAGGTGGCCTTAGTTGAGTTGCTTCATTCTTACAGATGTCTGAAACTGTAGATTGGTATGTTTTCTTTTCAACGCTTTTGAGGACATAGATAACAATAGATACTTACCTGAATGCACTTGATGCGGACCTAATGATATGATAGAGAGTAAGGTCCGACTTTTGAAAACAAAAAAATTACCCGACTCCACGTAACCGAGCCTTTTGAATTAAACAGCATTATGATTTTTGAGAACAAGTGTCTGGTTTATAGTGGTTACACTGTATTCCTACTAGGAAGCAATACATACCTAACATAATGCACGAAGCAAACAGTGCGATCAGTTCAAGTTTCTTAAGTACGGATATCACATCAGTTATAACACTGGAAGCTGCCTTCTTGAACTCCAGGTTGATGAACAACATCAAGAACCCACTCACCAGCTTCAAACCAGCGTACAGGAAAAATATCGGCCTAAAAATGAAACAATGTCATTAGGGATATTGTTGGGATCAATATAAAACTGTTTCTCCAAAGAAACATGTGTATTTGAATGCATCCCTCCGAGCTACAGCCAGTGTAAGTTAGGTGAAAAAAATGATTTTGTGACTATAATAACGGATCTAAACTTCTGAAAATAGTCATGCCCCTGTTTTTTAGGCCATCTATTTCTTTTTTGCTTCAAAAATTATGTAAACCTAGTTTTGGAGGAGTTGGTGGGATCGACACTTTTATTGGCCCAAATTTTATGTTCAAGAAGAGAAACTCTAAATTCGAATTATCTCTTGCATTTTTTTCATACAAGTGACCGTTTGCCAGAAAATCGTTATCAACGGAAGGGAGGTATCATATAAGGTTTCTTATATGATAGATCTTAAACAGGTTATGATGTAGGGTATGTGTAGGATGATGTTTGAAGGGTAATGTTTTCAATATCTCACAAAGTGACAGATTTCGAACGTGTTAACAACAAAAGTCTGCGTTAATAAATATATTTTCAGTTGCATAAGTAGGAAGAGTTAGTTCTCTTACCTGAAGTCAGTGTAACCTTTGCCTCTACTCGCATAATCGATCATCCACCCCGATAGCGGGGAGCTGATCATACCGCCGATAGTAGCATAAATCCTCTGCAGGCCATAATCAGCCTTGTGTTCTCTCAGAATCGCGATGACGGCCCCTTCGAACATGGCGAAGGAAGTCCCGCTGATGATACCGACGAACACTCTCACGCTGAGGTACGACCAGAAAGTGAGACTCATGTCGAGCTCTATGACGGTTTTCTGATTCGAACACACCGTCTTCCTCTGGCTAGTCGCCAGACATCTGTGGGTGCAGCTGCCCAGGTCCAGATGTTTGACACTCGACTGGGAATCATTCACGGGAATCGTTACTGATATGTGCTTCCCCACCATGGCAGAATTCTCCAGACAAGATATGTTGTCCTTCTTCTTAGCGTTAATATACTCGATCCGGTAAATCTGCCTGTTCTCCTCGAAATCATTGTGCTCAATGATCTGCTGTTTGATCCCCGCCTTCCAGGGACTGATGATCCTCTGGAACTTGTCGAACTGGTCTCTGCTGCCCAAGACACAACTCACAGCCGCCTCCTCCGACATGTCGCAGGAGAAATTGTACATCGACACCGTGGGAAAATAAAACGAGTTCTTGGACAGCTTCCTCACCGAGGTCCTGTACCTCTCGTTGTTCTTCAGCGTTCTCTGGTTCTTGGCGTTGGATATGGGCTCGGGCTCGTGGATATCCTCCTCGCTCAGCTTGTAGGTGTACGTCAGGGTGGAGTTCTTCGGGATGTCGTAGATCTGCACGTCGTAGCTCCTGGTCTGCATGATGGCGTTGGTGTAGTTCTGGCCGAGGATGGCCTGGCAGGCGAAGCCGCACGACTCGAGCTTCACTTCGGTGTCGAGCACCCTGTCTGGGTCGATGGTCGTGCACGGGTATTCCTGGTAGAGGGAGAGCGTAGGGGTCGAGTTGGTCTCGCAGGACAGACCGAACACGAGTCTGTCGGGGAAGGTGATGGTGATTCTTCCCACGGGAACTAGGAGCAGGAGCAGGGCTGAGGCTCCTCCCACGACGGAGAAGGCTGCTAGCAGTACCTGAAATGGATGGACGATTTTTTATGTGCATTAAACTACGTGACATACAGATTTGGTTGAAGGAAGGAAACGTAACAGGAAGAAATCAATGTCACTACCTTAGATCATATCAAAACTTGCTATGCTAGTGAGATATACCATTAGAAAAGAGCATGACATGAACATTCTTCTAGGTATTTTTGACTTGGAAATCACTAGCTCTTATATATTTTCATCTATGTACCAAGCACCCATATAAGCAAAAATGTCAATATTAAAAAAGCCATGTACAGGATAAATTCCTAAGGATAATCATGACTCAATGGCATATAACAGTTATAGCTGTGACTGAGATGGATAACGATCTCAGATGTACCAGAGGAGTTGTTTAATATTCCTATAAAGTTTATACAACACATAACAATCGAGTCAATGTATGTGGTGAACAATGCAGAACGATAAATTGTTTAATAATCTATAATTTATGAATATTTCTCATGACCATGAAATATTTTTGCAGGAAATTAGGTGACGTTTGACTTTGAAACGTAACACAGAACAAACGATTCGTGATAATACTCCAGAAGACGGTTCTCAAACCATTATAAATCAAAGAAAATCTTACGATACACGATAACTTCATCCTATTTGGGTATATCGTGTAGGTATACACTCATCAAGCGTAAATCGATGAAGGTATGACTTTGGCTCACCCTAAAATTCCCTATTTTGTCAGCTATCATCCCTGCTAAGGGCGGCATCAATATTACGACAGCAGGAGTGACTGCTGACATAATCGCAGTCTCCTCTACGTTTATTCCTAGAGCTCTCATGTGTATGGTCAAATATGGATATAGAACTAATATGGCTGAAACAAAGAAATGGAAACGCATTGAATATTGCATATAGGATGGCCCAGATCTTCCACCCTCGCTATTGAAATTTCGTCAATCAACCTGTACTCAGTTAGAAATAAGGAGGTTCAATTACGTCTGCCCTGCACGGGAAGATTTTCCTTTGGAATTAGGTCAGAAATTTGATATTTTGTGCATAAGTTTTGAATTGTGTGTCAAATTCCAATTTTCTATTCCAACTGAAAGTCTGAGAGGCCCTTCATTACATTTTCTTGTAATTCTTGCATATGCTCGATAGCAACAAACAAATACTTCTTCAAGAGTTATAATAATTTGTTGAAATGTTCCAGTGGAGTCCTAGGAACAACTGTTTTTCCAAGAAAAATACCATCACGAGGTCTTGCTTTCTTTCAAAGATGTAAAATAAAAATTTTCTCTTGCACGCCTATGAACCGAGTGAACGAAAACTAACAATGAATTATTTCACTCCACCCTTTATCTCATTCACATTCAACTCATATCAACTATATTTTTATTTATTTTTGCAAGGAATCCATCTATATTTATACAATATCAATGAATGACCATGTATGTATATATTGATCTTGATGTGTTTTTTACTATTCGCAAAACTCATTCTTCATCTAACGGACGAGATACTTTTTATCTAATTATTTTCCATTCACATCAACACAAATACCTATATTGTGAATACCGATCTCTCAAGGTGATAGAGCATTACACATATAAATAATGTACATGTTTTTCAATAAATTGATTATACATAATATGTTGAGATATGATCCACATCAATGGTCCATGAGGCTTATATAAAAATTGGATGACCTATATCGAGAAACCTTCGAAACGAAAATAATACAGCATCAAGAAGGTCCGTTTCAACAAGAGTAATTGCAAGTCAATGGAACGAAGGCGTATAACGACGCGCGTGTTTTCTTCTCAATTTCGAGTTAGCTCATTTTGCAAAAAAAAAAAATAACACATAATGGAATTTCAATGGAAAATCGAACGAAGGATTATTCGAATAGATCCTGATGGTAGGTACTACACAATATCAGGAAAATCAATTTATTTACTTCTCGGCCTACTGAACTATAACAGTTAAAACAGGTTGTGGAATGTTTCATCATAATATGTTTTCAATGAAATATTATCATTTTTTTTATCACAAGGAACTAGCTCAAAACCACGAGCCGTTTCTTTGAGAACTTTGTGAAAGAACGTAAAAAATTAAATCATAAATGTCAGTTTTCATACATAATTGTCGGTTTGAAGTGACAAAATTATACATATTTGTTGATAAAACTTACCTCTATACATAGTTGCCAATTCGAACTGACAACTAATTGTCACTCAAATCTGAAAATTATCCATAATTGTCAACTGAAACTGGTAATTGTCACTTCAAGTTCAAACTGACGATTATAATTTCATTTTCGTCAGGTTTTGGTAGCCATTGGAATTGATTCAATGTTGCAATTTTATTGTCATTGTTGGGCAATGATTTTTCAAGGGTTTGTTCTTGTAATTACTTATGAACAAAATGCTAATCAATCAGCAAGTAATTTGACTTTGCATACAAGTGGGAGACCTCGATGAAATGCGAAATTCAAATGGCAAGATGAGTACCAATTCTTACAGATATTGACCCGCAGATGAAACGCATGCTTTGAAGAAAAAAATCGAGTGGTGATGGGTACTTACTGGATGAGTGCATGAAAAACAACAGTTTGAGAGGAAGCAATTCTTTTTGTTTCAGGTCCTTCAGGACCCGGTGGAAAAACAGCCTCAGGTATTTGTTCATCTTGATGTGTTTTCCTAGTTTGGTTCTCCGTTATTTGTCCTCCATTAAATCTGAAACAATAATATATTATGTCCGCACAATCAGTCAAGAAGAAATCGTATACGATTCCGATAACAGTGAATTTCCATCAATATTATGGATTAGAAGATAAAATAATGCATTTTATCTAACAATAAATTTTGACCACCCCAAAAATCACACATGCCAACGCAATCTTTGTCAACTGAAAACTATTCTACCAATAATATAATTTATTTTGCTAATGTGGAACATGGATGTACCTACTATTCGATGAAATATACAATAGGATGTCATTTGAAGAAATTGTTAGCATACACAAGCCATTGTGTTAGCTGGTACATCGACATGATCTGACGTCATGAAAGGTAGAACAGTATTATTCTACAAAGAAGTTTGTTTGCGAAAATATATGTGTGAATTTCATAGGTATGCGTTTGTCAAACAATGGATAAACATAAATAATTGGGTACTCTCGAATCGGATGGAATGTGGTATTTTTGTACCTTGTCAAGTGTGAACCATCTTGTTTATATGAAGCGATAATTATCCTAATTCAGAAAATATTTGGATATGAGGTGACAAATTATCAGATTTTTTATATCCCTTGGAAAAATTCTAAACATGAACAAATATATCTAGCCTTCACATTTATTATTTTATTGGATTTGTATATAATGAATATTGTGATTCTACTCTGCATTTCAAAGATACCTATAACGCTGTACTTTTTTTAATGATTATATACATAGCGAAAATGTTCGCGATACCAAACAACGGGTTAATTTCAATTGCCCCAATACATTTATCAACATTAAAAACACAAGAGCTTTTTTTTTATCAGATAAATTTCTTTTTGTAACGAAATAATTTTGCCAATCAGTAATTTTACGAGAAAAATTGACATGACAAAATCGGGAGACCGAAGGTCGAGTGATTTTGTCAAATGTCAGTTTTTCGAGCAAAATTACTGATGGAAAAATTTTGAGTTAAAAAGAAATTTATCCTTAAAAGAAAAGCTCGAGTGTTTTTTGGCAAGATAAATTAACGACTCATGTTGTAATGGTTTAGTATCAATTATCAACAATGCTCAAATAACTGACAGGGCAGACATTAAAGTGACGTAAGCATACTAGATGTGAGGAACAGGCGTTTTTATCGGTGATAAAAAACGATGCACCTTTTTTATCGCTGTCAAAATGACAAAACAGTCGTCTTTAGATGACACATTTTATACAGGAGTTAATTTATCGATGAAAAATATGGACTAAAATATCTGCTGGATTCTGGTAGGGTAACAAAATGTACATATATGATTCATTTTCTTGCTACAGCATTTTTCATCGATATCAAATAACTATCTGACAAACAGCGATGAGAATTTCCTAGGTACATATCTAACTATGTACTTCGCACTTGAATTCCTGAGCACAACATATAATTACTGATAGCTAATAGGCCTGCATTTATTCAATTTCCATTCACGTCAGTTAAAATCTAGAAATACCTGCCGATATACTATTAATGAATGTCCTATTCAGATTTTTCGAGGGAAATATTGCATTTTGTCAGAGAATCAGGAGGAAAATTTAACGATATCAAATTAACGTGAAATATTTTTCTAGTAGCGAGTTATTAGTATTATCCTAGGTTCTTCGCGAACTCTCTGTATAATGGAAATATCGAATCCTTATCCACACATTAATAACTGATGTAACAAACAAAGAAACAGTTCAAAGTATCCTACGATATCCAAATGAATAGAATAAATATTTGCTTGCATCAATTGAGTGATTTCAACGACCGAAATGATCAAACCACTGATACCGAGAAAAATATTCTGATGATATGTACCTACTCTAAATCGTATAATTGCCAAAAAAAACCGGCGAGAATGATGTACAGAGGGAAACACATCCCACACTTTTAGGGCATGCCACGCGATTGAAGTTCGATGGTGGTATCTCCAAAGACTACGGATGTTCAAGTGCCGTTTTCGTTCGGCCTCCCTGTATGTTCAGAACTAATTGGAAAGGAAAACGCTTTTTCTGGCATCAGCTGACTGATACGCACTATTTATGGGATTTCTTCGTCAAAAAAATTGTCGTTCACAATGTTGTTCAATGAAGTGTAATATTGATTGTTTGAACAACTTCAATTTGTTAACTATTTCATTGACTCAATTTCATAACTATGACTGCTGGTAAATATAATTAGAAAGAAATTTCTGCACAGAGAAAGTTACAACAGAAAATGGATTGCACAATATATGCCTACCCATTGGAAACATTTTGAGAAATAAATATATAAAATGGAGTACTGATACGATGATAAATTCGATAAATCAGCCGCCGAAACATAATATGCTATATAAGAGTTTTGAAATTTCCTATTCAGATACTATTGCGATTTTCGGTTAAATGTTTTACCTAACAACCGTTCGCTCGTAATTTCCGTTTTTTTTTTCTATTTGTGATTATCGTTGCATTAAATTGGTTTTTCCTATTGCATGGTAATGTATAATACACATTTATATAAAATTCTGATACTATACTTGAGCATTGCTTGAAATGCATTGTCCATCTTACAGATAATTTATCATTTCCGTTCCAATCTGACCATAGAATTCCATTTTAATTTGAGAATTAATGGCTCACAATTTCGCAATAACTTCAAAATTAAATTTGGAAGAATGAGAAGCAAGCAAGAATCACCTATTATTATTGTTGTATTTCACAAGCATAGGCATCGTGCAGTATGAAGTACCTATAACTCAATGGCTACTACGGAAACCTTGATGATCACATGAATAAAATGTTAATTTTGATGTAATGCCTAGTTCCATTGAATTGATGAATGCTATTGAACAGAACTGAAGGCGAGGTAAACTCATCTTCTGGTTCAATAACGATGAATAGGTGCATTATGAAGATTCCTTTCTCTTTCAATCCTTTTACTGAATACCGCTGAACGATAATTTCCAACAATATTTTGTCCTGCTTCTGTGGTTCCAAAGAGGAATTTCCTTAGGGCCTGATGCCAGTTTATCCCAATGTTATCATTAGGATATCGAATTCAGCAGTTACAAACTTTCTTCACATCGTTTCTGAATACGACAATGACTATGAAATTTGGCTATATTTCGCTATTGGTAGAGGTTACGTACAGATTGGTAGAACTTGGCGATATTCAAAATTGAAGGATTCTTATCGTTACACAATGTTGTTAATAGGTAGGTACCTCAAGAGTTCGACAATGGATGACTTCTTCATGATTGAGTTACATAAGTTATGCTGACCTTGTATATTATTCAAATATTTGCCAAAACGTGTTTGAAAATTAAAACGACTTATGGGACATCTTTTTCGTTGGTTCAAACTTGCGGTACTTCAGAATGTTTTTTCCTCAACTGATGGTTTTATTTATTTATTTTTTCACTACATGCTCTAATTGATCGGCCCCTTCTAGTCTTGAAGATTTCTAATATAATTTAGGTTAACTTTTATATAACTTGAAAATTTACCATTTTCATATTCAACAGTCAACATTAATCTTAGTATGTTGTCCGGGAAAATTTTGTTCGCCTTCTAGGTAATTTCTTTTTGTTTTCGGGAATCACCGTTAGATTTCAAGCTCAATAAAACCATACTTGTCATGGAAACATGGATGAGCTTTGCAGAACTGATTTGCCAGTAAACTGAATTAAAAATTAAATACGTAAATGAAAATACGTTATGCTGTATGGATTAGCTATTTTCCGCCTGATATTCGAGTATCTTTATTAGAAAAGGTAGAAAAAGGATTTTCACGATGGATGGAAATAAGTTGCCAGAAGTTGAATTTCTTGTTCATATCTACATATCATCTTTTTTCATCGTATTTGGTGAATGTAATTCGATACACCTGATGTGGACATATCATCGAATTAATATTGCCTGACACGGCAAATACATCATAATGAAAACAAATCATGTATTTACTGGACTGTAAACCAGCTCTGCGATGCGCGGAAATCCAATGAAATATCACCTGTGGATATCAAGTGCCTACTCATTTTATTTTATATTATTTCTGACATTGCAAAAAATGTTCAGTCAGGTCAATGTTGAACGTTCGTGATAACTTTACTTTCTAAAGTTACCATCAATTGCTAATCAGATATAACGAATTAATCTGAACTAGGTACCTCACCGTACCGGAAAATACAAACGAGGGCATATCATCCATTATATTATCCGTGAAGCCCGGTAAAATTCAAATAACTCACCGAAATTCCCATAAAATCGCAAAACTAGGTATATCTCGCGCACTATTATATCTACGTTTCGCATACGAGTATTCCTCCTGAACCAGATATATATGAAATCTGTCAAAACAATAAACACGCACCTTCGAACACAATTTGAACTGAAAGCAGGATGGAATCAATTGATGTATGAACACTGACAAATCGAGCGCCAATGCAAAATGATGGTACTCAACGAGTGTAGAGCGAATACTACTACTACTACTACTCTTGACTGTATCTGATGAGGACGATATGTCGCCTTCCTACCAAGTACCTAGCAGTTGATGATCTATTCTACAGAGCGTTGCGGTACCTACTCCTTTTGCCAAATATCAACTGCAGATTTCATCGGTCATGGGTATAAACTGCCCACCAGTAGAGCTGACCCAGCAACGTCACTTGCACGCTTAGAGATACAATACAAAAAATATATACAGCACCCTCTTAATGGGCATGTTCAGCAAATAAATTTTATATCATCATTTGATAGTACCTACTCACCCAAACTAGCTCATTAGCAAATTAGGTAATTATTGAAATTCGTGATTTTCATAGTAGCAGGAAACGAACAGATCTAGTGACGTCAATATCCGTGCCATTCGGCTGCCACCGTCACCAATTCAATTAGGTTTTTGGAATATGCTGTCATTGATTTTTTGGTAAAATTTAATTGATTTTCTGATCACTTATTCGAGAAAAAATATTAAAATCCAGGCAGTCGATCATTTATGAGGATGAGAATCTGTATAAGTGTGTTTAAAGTGATTATTTTTTATGAAAAAAAATCCTCAATAGTACATTTCATAATTTGTGTCCATAAATCTGGTCGTTGTGGGCTCCGATTACACCCCATGAATGAAATCGACAGCTTGCTGGATAAGCATTTCCCCAACAAAAAAGATTTTTCAAAATCGATCGATTAATAACGATGTTACCTAGGCGGTGAGTCCTCAACGTGGACACACTATATATGAGTAGTTTTTTTTGTTTTTATCTGTGGACAACACGAAAGGGAAACCTATAATGTTCGAGGAACATCGTGACAGCCAGCGGTGGAATTTTGGGAGAAAGGGAAGGTGTTGGAATTTTTCTTGAAAGTTTGGAGGTTGTGAGCATCAGGAAAGACTTCACTAGGCAAAGAATTCCACAACTTTGCCGTTCTATTGATGAATGATGCTTGGTATAGCGATGTTCGACAGGTCTCGAGCCTGACAGTGTAGGGGTGACCAGCTTGAGCTCGTCTGGTTTGTCTACTAGGAATCGCGCGTGGTGGCATAATAGATGATATTTCCGTTGAGCACCGACCGTGAAAGTATCTATAAAAAAGGCATAGATCGCCGACCTTTCTACCGACTTTTCTCTAGAGAGGTCAATGATTTGGTGAGTGTTGTATCATCGACTAGGCGAATAGCTCTCTTCTGAATTGAATCTAAGAGCTTTAGCGTATGTTTGGGGGCTGAGCTCCAAACATGTGAACAGTATTCCAGGACAGGTCGAATTTGTGCTTTGTAGATCATAAGCAGTTGCTGGGATGTGAAGTATCTCTTCGCACGGAAAAGAAAACCGAGTTTTTGTGAAGCAGTTTTCGCAATGGACCTCACATGATCGTCCCATGAGAGAGCACTGTTGATGGTGACACCCAGCATGGATATTGACGATCTCATAGTGAATCATGGTAGAATAAGTTAAATCGGGTGAGAATGCTCGTGGAATTATTAGGAGTATGCTAATATATTGAATTTGCGAGCCTTCAACAAGGTTATTTTCACTAACTTATAAGAAATCATAATTTATTTATTCAATATTTAGCACATTTTTAAGGTAGGGGCACGTTAAGAATCCAAAATGTGTTTGCTATAATGAATCTCTGATAACTATAAAATTGTTATTTCTTTGTTGTCCCCTATTACCTCCAAAGTCAGTCGGTATGTTTCTGGTACACTCTCTATGTCGTGTTATACTATATCGTCTTGTTCTACAGGTTCTTCAATTCCTTTTTAATAACGATTCATAACCTCCGAAAGTTATAAAATACCATTCATAGAACCAGAAGAAATTCATAAAATCCCGTCATTGAAAAATAGTTAGGTATGCAAAAAAGAAGAAATAGAAAACGAGTTTCTGCAAAACTTCGAAATGGGTCAATCAATCAGAAAAGTCATGTAATCAAGTCTCTATACTGTTTATAACAGCTGTTGATACAGTGGGGAATGCATGCTGCAATTGTTGATGAGTTTGCAGAAATCTCACATCATGTTTTTCATCACAAGAAAGCATTCTTCAACATTATATGTTTTCCTTTCGTGATGTCGAAAATGTGCGATATGCAAAGAAGAGCTGAGGAAGTCACTTCATCTTCTCATTCCAATGTGAATAAGCGTGTGAGGCATACAAAGGGATGTTTCATTGCTAATTTGAAATAATCCAGATATAGAATCCTCAGCTCAAAATATGAAGATTCATATTTTCAAGGCCTCTACTATTGTTTGCTGAAGAGGGGTCGAAATTTCAGAAACGACTATTAAGCAATTTTGTCTCGAAAATATGAACATTCTATTTTCGATTGAAGCAAAGCTGGAACACCCCCATAAAAATTTGAAAACAATATCTCATCGGTATATGGTGATAAATATTTAATTATTCATCGCAGTGGCAATTTTTGCTCTTTCCGCCCACCATTTATCCAAATCTAAGGAGTTTATGTAACCCGCGAAGGACTTCGAATACTTTTAAATCCAAAGTTCAATCTTTGTCACTTCTACAGAATCTAGGTCAACCAAAAATCAGTAAAACTGAAGTTGAAAAAATATTATTCTAATATTCATTCATTTGTCTACAAAAGTTTCATCTGATTCTGTATCATTAATTAATCACTCTCTGAAGTGGAGATTGTCATCGTTAAAATGAGATGTATTTCGTTTCCTTGTTTATTGAACGATTCATTCTATGATCATCAAGTTTTCATCATATCTCGCAAAAACTGCATTTCATCATTGAAAAAAATATCTTTTGAAGCTCATGAACGTTCGGTCGACCTCGGAAAACTTAGCTGCTATCTTCATCAGCCATCATCACACCAGTGGCATACGACTGTCAAGTAACCGAAGTTGGCAACTTGTGAACATACATTTTTTTCCAGAGATCAGTCAGGGATAGGTCAACAGTTGACTAATCTCTGACTACAGATCAACAACTACGACTTCATTCATTCACAGCAGTTGCAGTACCCGTGTCTCATGTTCTAACATTTTGCATTTCCAAGACAGATTTTCTTCATTTGGCACTGAGCTAACAAGCTCTTTCAGACCAGAAAGGAAGAAGAATGAAATTGTGCGGATAGCACTAATGGTTGAAGAAAAATTGCCGACTAGCCGTCAGATCATATAGGTTACGCGCAAGGTGGTAAACACCGAAGAGAAACAGGCGCAGAGAGAATCCCATAATAATTATGAGAATCGCTGTATAACAACAAATCCAAAAATACTAAAGTCTGTTATTAGAAATGTAATGTAATTGAAACTGATTATAAATCAAAAAAGGAGATGATGAAGCTGGCATTACTGCATGAGTAATATATATGAGATACTATAATGGATCAGATTTTCCCTGACGAATCTAGTAAATCCAGCAGGGATAGTATCAAAGACTTTGGTACCTCACAGATTAGCTTGAAGAGTACAAAAAGTCTCGATAAATCAAGCGCAAGTGGTGGAAGTTTCAAACATGAAAAGAACTCCACACACTTCAAATCCGACATGAATCATGATAATGACAATCAAAAAACACAGTCTGATGCTCCCCACAAAGTGCCTCATAAAATCATTGCTAACTGGCGATCAGCTTGTGATAAAACTAAAGATAAAACTAAGGACTTGCTGAAAAGATGGAGGACTCTTCCAGAATTTGAAGCCGAACATGCTGATAAGACAGAAGATGACAGTCCAGAAAAATCCGCGAATCAACAGGAAAGCTGTGGTTGGAGTGTTCATGTCTGGAGTAAGTGATTTTTCTAATTATATCTACATTGTGTACATAATTTACTATGGATTTTTTTCCAGCAACATGGGTCGACCGTTTTAGTGTGGATTCAGGAGATAATCCAGACAATTCTAATAGCTATCAGCTGTCTACAATACAGAACAACAAGTTTTCCCATTTCTTCTCCTGTCTCCTAGATCATGATCAAGATAATCTGATCAATGAACAAGATTTTGAAACCCTAATAGAGGTAAGATATGAGTTTGATCCATTATGACTATTATATATTTCATTTTCAACATTATTGTGTGTAGCACCTGAGGGACATAGCAATTGGGCTCTTGCTCATTAATTGATAGTTTATAGAGTGATTTCATGAAATATTCAGAGACATTCATTTTTGTAAATCTTTCATGCTTGCTATTTGGAATGTATCTAGCGATTGCGACATTTTGCGGACTGGTCAATAAATTCTTCAGAATTCAATATATTGCGGGAAATACAAAGAGGTTTTGTTGAAACCTTCTTGTACAACCTATCAGATGAGAAACTAGGTACAGTATCAACTCAAATATAAGTGTACAAAACATATCCTACTCTTTTTTCTGTAGGTTTCAAGGTAAATGACATCTGGTATACAAGTGAAGAAGGATGGCTGCACAAATGGTCAGAATTACTCATGGGCTCAAAAAACTTGACGGATTTCCCTATATGGCTTCAATTTTTTGTAAAAGTATTGTTTCAAGTTATCAACCGAAGTGGTAAGTTGTAAGCTACAGTGACACTCTTGTTCATGAAATGAAATGAAACTAAGTGAACATACTTTCTCTAATCTGTTGCAAAATTTGCAGGCACTGGTGTGATATCAAGAGATGAACTCAGTTCTTTCTACTCATCTGTTCTTGGGCTGGATGCTGTAAAAGTAGGGGAAATACTCGATTTGGCGTATCAAGCAATGACATCGGTAATAATCCTCAGATATATACTTAAATTTTTTTGCCAATCAACATACCCTTTTTCATCAGTTGATATTTTGAAAAATAATGCACCACAGAACGGATAACTTGCATAATTTTTTTCAGAATGGCGATCATCCTCTACACTATAAATCTTACCGATTATGTTTCTCAAATTACCTTATAAGCAGAAATCCGAATGGTCCAGGCCACCACATCCTGGGTGCCCCTCCAAGTTCCATGTCATCAATCATGTTTCCAATCGATTATTCTGCACTAAATGCTCAGCCAGAAGATCTGGAACAATATGCTCCTGATCAAAAATCAAATAGACGTAGTGTGATTGTTTGATTGAAGCTTAATATCAAAGAAATGGGAAACTCTGAAAATGGGTAGGTACTTGTTTGAAAAGTTGCTAGCTTTGAATATCCACTCCACATTCCTCACACTGAATTTTCATAGCATATAAATCATAATTCATGCTCTATCTAGAATAGATAAAACAGCAAATGAAGTTGCTTTTATGTTTCTCATAATTTCAGTGAGTCTTCTTGGAATTATGTGAGTAAGAATGGAAGCAGGAGTTGTGATTATATATTATGAGAGTTTGAAATATTTCAAAAACCCTCGATTCAAATATTGGACCATATCAAATTTGCATTTAGATATAATTAGGGTAGGGTAGCAGAAATAATATCGTACACCAATTTAATAGACACCCTAATTCAAGTGGAAATTAATCAAAGGCACGATAGGTATATTGTTATTGTCTTGGTAAATTTTCTCCACAAGTGCACCTCTCTTCTGAAGAAATTCTAAATACTATGTGATATTGATACTGTTGACTATTAACTTGTTAATTTTTTTTTGATGTTATGTGAATTTCTTGTCACTGGAACTGTAAATCTAACAGTTTCTTCAAAATAATGCTCCCATGTTTATTCATACAAAATGAACTGCTGATCAATTCAACCAAAAATGTTTGAAAGTGGAAAAATATAAAGATTATTGAATGTTCCTTAAGCTAGGTGTTATTTTATACATTTTGTATCTTGAAGAAACCTCTTCAGAAATTAATAAGAGTTTGTTATAGATCAGTATTCGGAATTGCCGTAAACTTTCAGAAAATTTGACTCCAAAATGTTGGAGGAGAGGTCCAATTGATCAGTATAGAATTAGATTCATAGTATTGTAAAAAATGTTGTGTCCAGAATTGATAACTTATTTATGTAGCTTGACTCTTTCCAAGAGTGGTAAAATTATTGCCGTTCAGGACCTACAATTGAAAAGATACTTCTTGGGAAATCAATTCTGGTACATTTACTCTTTTGAGTACAAACAATTACGAGAAAAGCAATAAACTTTATAGGAAAGAAAATCAAATTTTATTATTCATTCTCAATATCCAGAAAGGGCACAATGTTTGTGAAAACTCATGATGTACAAATTCCTGCAACAAATAATATAGCCTATCTAATAGATAATTATCTCATGTTATTTAATCCCACCCTGTACCAAATTCAGTTCACAAGTCACAGATCATGTCACCATAACCAGACTCAGCGAATTTGAATTAGCACTGTATGAATATTTAGTTGATTTCATCCAACCACTGTTCACACAAATCATTAAAGTGCAATTTGAGTTTGTCTTTGATAGACCTCACAGTAACTTTATCTCCACCAATCAAAGCTTTAGCTAATATTTCTATATCTCTTTTGCATTCATCAGAGAATTTTCCACTTTCCCAATTATCAGAGAAATGTTTCTTAGCATCTGCAGTTTTCAGAAATTCGTTTATATTCTGTTTACTAGTTTGGTGGTGTGAGACACTACTTGTCGGAATAGGAGAAGCACCCAATGATGGCATGCTTGGTAGTAAACCTGAAGATGTGGATGTTTTCGTGGAACTACTTTCGCTTATTGGAAAAGCTATTCTCTTATTAGTTATTCGGGATTTCGGCGGTGGATTCATAGCTGTGTAACTGAGCATTGGTGGATCATTCCAACCGGGATCAACTGAAACTGTAAATAACGACTGATCTGATTCACAAAGTGACCAACACTCTTACTTTTCGGTTTCTGATTCGGATCCATTCCGTTCAAACATATGCGGCTTGACGTTTATAGGAGATTCAAAAACATTCAAGATTGCTAACAATAACCACACTTTTCATGGCACTTCCCTCCTTCTAACCCATAAGCTAGAATAGAATCAAAGAGGTCCTTCTGTGATAGAATACTCAGCTCTTGGGACACCCGTTACTGATCAATCCTACCAACCCTTCTATCAACATTGTGAAATCCCAAATGTTGGTAGAACTGACTGATATGATGGATTTTGAATATTGAATTTGATTGAATGCCTCTTTTTATATAGACGTTTCATACGTTTTTTCTATCGAGAGGTTTTTATAATCATATGCTTCTTCTTTATGGATATTCAGATTCAGTTTTCAGTTCAGTATTGTTAGAGTTTTTGTAAGGTATATAGTAGCTAGTGAACCCAGTTAGTTGTCCGTAATTCAAAATGGTTTTGGAAAATAATTGCGATAGCGAAGAAATGAAAATTGCCAAAATTTTGATATCCATAATCAATGTAGCCGGCAATGAAGGTTTACCGCTGGACCAAGTGGAAAAAGAGTTCATAAATTATTGTGGATTCCCGATTCCATATAAAAAATTTGGTGCAGAGAGTTTGAAATCTTGGGTTTCGACTCTGCCTGATATTTATCTGGTGAAGGATTTCCGCAATAATGATATTTTGATACAACAGAGTATCAAATCGACTCATATCAAAGAGCTCATTATGAAACAGAAAAGATTCACCTTCAAAAGGAAGGTTGAAGGTCAACAGTCGTTTCAAAAAATGCACATCAAGAGGCAAAAAAAATTTGAATCAAATGGTTTACCATACGGTTCTTTCATACATAGCTCCACCAACTCGGTCGAAATAAATGGATGTGATAGATTCGAACTATTTCAGAAACTAGTAAGATATAATATTTATGAGTGATCTTATGTATAGGTGCACTGTCGATAAAAAACATTTTTTGTTTTCTTTTTGTTCAGGAATCCATGTTACCGTTGTTTTATAAACATCAAGCTCTAGGTGATGATTTCTTTTTGGACATTGCAGATACTAAATTAGGTTACTATGTTCCAGAAAATGGTAATAATTTTCGAAAACCTTGTATAAATGTAGAGCTAATTTTTTACAATTATTAAAGGCCCAAAAGAATGTGGATTGTGCATTTCCGGACAAACCATCGCTGGCCTTACGGAGAGAGTGAGAACGACTGTACATTTGGCCCCTAGAGTTGTAGTCATGATTGGATTTAGAGATTTATTACAGGTATGTTATATAGATGATGTAATGGTTATATACCCACTAAAACAATTGGAACATTTCTATCCAGAGTTATAATACAGATTATAATTTCAGAATAGAAATGTAAATTCAATGATTTATGATTTGCGGCAACTAATAAAGGAACTGAAGAAAAAAAATACACGGGTTACACTAGTTACTTTGATCCCTTCTCCAAAACTGCCAGACATGGCAAAACTTCGTATTCGAATGGATATTTTTAACAAAGCTCTATTGGACTATGCTTGTGGTAACAATCACAATTAAAAACAAAGAGTAAGAAATTAAATGAAAATTTGTTTCAGACAGTGAATTATGTTGCAATGTTATTGACATGAATGCAATATTCCAAAGAGAAGCTGAATCTTTTCGTAGAGAATAGTAAGGACATAAGTCAACATTCGAAATAATAAACCATTAGTATTACCCTCATTGTTTCAGTGACAGATTTATGAAAGTTGCCAAAAATGATGAGTACAAAGTATTTTCGGACTATGGACGGAAAATATTCTTGAGTACCTTGAAATCTTGTTTGAAAGAACAACTTGAAGCTGGACACTAAGTCTTCTGCAGACTATTCTTCACAGTAATAGCACATATTTTTACGATGATATTATTGTGATTAACAAAACAGTCATTATTGATTTGAAAATATCCCACTTTACCTATTTCAATTTTTATATGAATAATGAAAGTGCACAAGTATTATGGTATGAAAAATTGAAACAGATCATTGTAGAGTAATTTTGAATCAATTTATATTGGTTATTAATATAGTTATATGATCTATAATTTTTGTAAAGAAAATTGGAGTATCATGTTAGCGATAAACAAATGACAATGATACTTCACTGAAATGTTAAGTATTTATTGGTTGTTAGTGCTTTTGTATGTTTGTTATTTAATTTGTTATGAATGATTAGTTTTTAGGACATCTTCCTGTGATAACTCATATGCGCAAAATACAATTAACCACTATTATTGTAATATTTAGGTTTACTATTTGTTGAAGTAATATATAAGTTTAGCTTGAATGTTTGCTGTTTATTTTATTTTTTTAATTAACTGAAACAATTTTGTAATATATCAGAAAAAGAATTGAGTCAACTACTGAATACTTTGAAAAATATTTAATAAAATACAAAGGTAAAACAAAGATCAACTCAATCTTACCTCAATATAAATTGAAAAATGAATAAAATAATCAATGTATATCATGAAATTAGATGTATATTCTCCTCAAGTCCGTAGGTGATGTTATCATATTACATTGGGGGCATAGTTTCTTAGCTCCCAAGGTCTGCAGCCAACATTCTTCACAGTGGACATGCCAGCAGCACACTGATATAACTGGAGTTCGATATCTTTCCATACATATTAAGCATTTATACACCTCATCTTTATTTTTCCCCCTATTTTCTAACTCCCTGATTTTGTTCTTCAGTACTTCTAAAACTGGATCACCCTTAGCAAACACAACCTCAGTGTTATCTGCAGAAGACTTCTTAGGATCAGATCCAGTGAGGGCCTTGCGAAGAGCTAAGTTTTCAGGGTTGTCACAAGGAAGTATGACATCAGATTCAGAATACTGTGGTGACCCATACATTTGAGTATCATCTCCATCAACATTCAGGTCCTCATCCTCATCTGCAACACTCATAGTAGTACCTAGGCTAGAAACACCACCTTGTAAAAGACTAGTTGCTCTAACTCTTGACTGTCCAGCCCATTCATACTCCTCAAAGGCTTCAACATCAATATTTTCATCACTCTCACTACCATTCGTTTCAGATCTTCTGAGGCATATTTCAACATGCAGCGAGAGATCTTCAGTAACTTCACTGTTACATATTGGACAAGTCTCTTCAGCTCTTCTTTTTCTGGTTTTCACTCTTTGTCTAGTCTGTCTATTCGAACGTATCTTCTGGAAGGTTTCCCAATTAGCATCTCCATTGTTCTCTGTAGACCCATTTGATGAACTAGAAACATTGTGTCTCCCATTGACTTTCATTTTAGACAATGGCAGTTTGTTGAGCTTTTCAATTTCAGCAGACAAATGCATATTGACTTCTGATTCTCTCAATGTCACACTGCATACTGGACAACATGTAGGATCGTTTTGTTTTTTCTTAATCCTGCAGCTTCTGATTCCTTCATCATTTTGACAACTGCTACTAGGAATGAATTCAATCTTATTGAAGTCCATATTCCATCAAATACCAGTTTCTCTGCAATCACCAAAACTTCCAATAACGACTCAATTACTAGTTTTTTGTCGACGATACCATAACAAAAAGATGTTTTTGGATTTCTCTTCAGCTAACATTATACAAGGTAGAATAGTTTTCAGGCAACAAAGTGATTATTATCTCGTGTTCAGCCAGCAGTTATTAGTGAACTGACGATTCCAAGTTCCATTTCTTTATAATGATTCACTGACATTTTCAGTCCTACTTTAACTGTAGAACTTTAATTTTTCATAACCACATCTTTTCAAACAAAAATTTATCAATATCAATAAAAACATGAAAACATAGAGCATGAACACGAAACCCGAATCCAGAAGCAGAAAATGTCAAAATACAAAATACTTCTTAGACCATTTTCCACTGAGGTGAATTCCCGCACTCAGTGTATATCTATCCTTGTTTGAAACCATGCGTGAAACAAGATCAAATATATGATCACGGCGGGAAAAGTTCCCACCTGTGCAACGACTGGAAACCGGTGTGAGAACCAACTAAATAAAGCTTATTCTAGTCACCAGTTTTAATAATAATTTCTATGTCAATATCGGCCACAAGCCACAGACGACAGACCGTACCTCTGAAATTAGTCAACGATTAACTAATCTTCGTGAGATCATGAAACACTTTCAAAAGACCTAACCTTCAACCTTGCACCACGAAACTCATTAGAGATGATTCAGTCGCAAAACCATAAAATAATTGTTCATATATACTCTTTGGTAGAACTTTTATGATTAAATATATGAATTCTGTGATAATGACAAATGAAACGTCAAAACATGTCAGATTGAAAAATAAAAACAAAAGACAAATATACCTACCAGGAATATTTATACCTCATACGAATAAGTGAAATTCATTTTATCTCTCTGAGATAGTGTCAACAACATTCTCAACCAGTAGCTTTGTCATTTCCAAATTCAAAAATGTCTTTCAGTGCTGATTCTGATTTGGAAATAAAAGTTCGTAAAAGTAGGTTTTGATATCACCTTATAAACAAAGTAATTATTTCTTTCATTTCAGCAACTGAGCGAATTTCCGAGAATATGCATATAGTCGCAAATGAGCCATCACTTGCTTTCTACAGACTACAAGAACATGTAAGGAAAGCACTCAACCCTATGGTGGAACGAAGAGTAGATGTCAACAAACTACATACTGAATTACAAGGAAGATGTTATGATATGGAATATGCAGTAGGGTAGGTAACACAAAACAAAAATATTTTCATTCGAAGAAAATATGAAATCTATTCTCATTTAAGGGCAGTGAAATCTATGGGTAAAGCAGAGGAGAGTTTCAAAAATATTCAAGATAATCTCAAGAACGCTATATTTCTGAAACAACAGCTGAAATATGAAGAATCTCGAAGAAAGAAAGCAGATAACAATTCAGTTTACAAACGTTTGTCTGCTCATATTACTTTAGATTTACCAGAACTCCCAGAATTATCTGATGTTGTTAGAGAAACTGCTAACAGAGTAGAACATATGATGTCCAAAGCAACACATTCTTCATCTAATGGATGAATCTCAGTAATTATATTGTGAATCCGATCAATAAATAGTTAATATTCGAATTATTTAGGTATCTTTGATAAAAAATGCGAAGTTTCCCAATGAAGAATGATATTTGATTAAAATCGAATGCTTCACCTGAGTAACGGTGATAATAATATTTTCGCTAGTTAAGCCAATATCTTCACTATTCGAATCAAGAAGTTACACCTTTAGGGTTTATATATGCCTCTAGGATATGTTCAGAATTCCAGTTTTAATCACAGGTATATTAAAGTTCTGTGGTTCCTGCTTGATGAACCATCGCAGTTGGTGTTACTGTCTATTCGTCTGTCAACGACCTATTTGTCAGAAATCATGTCATAAACAAACAGAATAGAGATATCTCCAATTTATACATAAATGTAGTGCAAAACTGGGGTTGTGATATTTATTATTGTTTCATTTTCTACAATGAAATGTGGTTTTCAACTCTGACTATAAATGAAGGTAACGATAATTTGATCACCCTGGCTTCTGGAACACGAATGTAGTCTATCAATACGAAATTTATTGGAAATTGAGGATTCGGTAAATTTCCTCTAACATGAGACGAATTCGATAATTTCCATGTTGAATTTACCCTCAGTAGGGCTGATGAATAATTTCATGAAGGTATCTTTGTTCCCATTCCTATTATAGTATGTATATTGTTAAAGCCATAGTAGGATTTTATTAGAGCATGCGTCCAATAATTTTGCAATTGAACATATTGCGACGTCGCAAACTCCGGCGCATGGCGTGAGAAACACTGAGAAATTTCGAAATTAATGAGCAAAAAGCTATCAAAAACGGACGATAGTACATTGTAATTATTCCCATTAGGCTCAAGTGAATTGTGATTTTTGAGGAAGCCACTGTAATAAGAATTCGGAAAACTCGATCGTTTTGTGCGCCGTCTCTCCAGATATTGATTTTGGGCTGGACTATCGTCTGGTGGCTGAAAGAAATTGTGTTCTTGTCTTTGAACACTGCAACAAATCTGTCAGCATGTAAATATCCTTTTACTTCATGAACAAATATTTTTTTGACATAAGTCATGGAGTCATACAATTTTCATATTCAGTAGTTGTTCATAATGCTGGACCCGATCTATGGTTCCTGGTGTTTTCTTGATTATTGATTCTCTCAGATATTATAATCATTGTGATAAAGTGCTGGTGTAATCAGTAAGATGTAAAAATTAGTTTGAATTTGTTTGATGTTAAGTGTTTGTCAGAACTTTGGTAAGATCATTGAATTTTGTGTTAACTTAAATCACCATCATGGGAGATGCAAGCCAAATTTTCCTCATATCTGAATGATTCATAACCACTTCATTTTTTCTGGCTTCTCTAAAATTCTAGCTAGTGTTTGGATTTTATTCGTAGGTCTGCAAGAAGAGTATTATGGATGATATATTTATAAAATCTAAATAGAAATGACCAGTTTGACTTTGAATATTGATGTTACTGAAAATACGGAACAAATTAGTAAATTGTTTCCAAAGTGTAGACCAAGAAGCGACATAAATTTAAATCCTATAATTGGCTCAGGAAGAGACCATGAATGTATCGAAAACACGACAAATACTGTTATGAATATCGACAGTGAAAATGATAGGTATTTGACTCCATTTATTCTTATCCATCTTATCCATCTTATTTATTATTATCTATCATACATAGGTACATATATTTTCATTCTCTCCATTGATTCACAAAACAATATTTCAATTCATCCAGACATCCATATATACAAATGAGCAATCTTGTTATTCCCTGTTCCACTATTAGTCATACCACCATAGAGATAGTAATACTGAACCCAGAGCTGAGGTAATATACCTATATAATGACTCATAGAGCAGATGTTCTCGCTACATGACCTAATCCTATAATAAGTTGTTTACCTCATACACCATCACTTTACTCAAAATTAGTTCATATTTTAAAACCTAATTCACCTATAGAGATTTTTTCATTTGTGCACTTGAATTGAGAATATATACACTCCACATTTTCCACATGTTCTCACCATGTCATCACCTGATGTGTATATAATTTCAAAAGCGATTAGGTTCAAAACAAAATAACTTTAAATTTTTAATAGATGGCTAGCTGATAGTTCCTGTAATGTTGATAAAGATAATGTTAGTCAGCTACAATCAGCTCAAGCAGATGATGATGATGATGATGATGATGTTAACATAGAACATAAAAATGCAGGGGGGACGTACAAGTTACGAGATTCTAGGTACTTTCAAGGCGACGAAATGTTTTAATTTCATTCCTACATTGCACCCCTTCTTAGCTGGACTCATTCATTTTCATTATTCATTAGATATGTGCATTTTCCTATTCTGAATGCATGAAATTGAGCTCTACTATTGAACACCAGTTGCCATTCTATAGGTTAAATGTGAATGCTCTATAATAATATCATCGGTATTCTTTTGCATGATTGTTTTATTCGATTTTGTTCATTTTCAGAAAATAGACAATTGAATAGACAACATACGTTTTTCTCAGTTATGCCATGAACATTTTGAACTTCCCTTAACTTTCATACTAATGAATAACATTTCACTTATTCTTTTTTGTAGATATCAAATGAAAAAAAAAAACATCTTAAAACGACCCAAAGCAAGCTATATACATTTACAATTGGAACACCATATTTAATAATGACAAAAATTAATAATTATTAAATCATTTAGTGATAATTTATCACCACTATCTTTTTTCTTCACATTCGTATATAGGTAGTTTTTATAAAGCACCAAACTTACTATTAAACTTTTTTATTCTTTATCAGTCATTATGAATCAAAAGTTATGAGAATCGCCGTCTATACTTTTCAGTGTTCCATTTGAAAAATTATTGTAATTGCCAACTGTTTTCTACAATTGTATGAAGTATTAACTCAAGGGGTTGCACAAAATGTATTTGAAAACCATACATTGTAGTTGTGAATCAGTAGAATATGGGTATGCATCTCAAAGAGATCTTGTGTCAATGGAAAATAACTTCATTCGATTACATATTCCTATGTTTCAATGAGAAAGTCGTTATTGTTGATTATTTGCATGTACATACATGGAATTGCAAACTTGTCTGTGACAATACTTTGTCTGTAGGATAATTGAAATAGCTGGCGGAAGAGAAATATATTCTCAAAGTCGCAGCAAGGCGCTGAGGAAATCTCGTAGCTCTCTAGCAAGTGAAGATGGTGAGAAAAAGAGTCCGAAATCGCCCATGAGGCAAGGGGTTTGGGAATTACGTAGCCGGAACGAGGCTAAAAAACTACGAAATTCCCGAGACTATACCGAAACAGTATTCTCATCCGAAGTTTGTTCAGTGGCTCACGAGAAGAACGATGAACCTGTCGTAGAAGAACAACCCAGCCCTATAAATATGACATTTCCCGGGGAAGTGGTCGTTTTCGATGACATCGGCGAGAATTGGCATGTAGATGAAAATAGGCGAATACACAAAGATCAATCCAATCACACTGCCACGAAAATGTTCAATACGAGCGATAATGAGTCGGAGAGGGTTACCAAGGTTATAGGGAATTTGCCTATAGCTGTTTACGAAGGCTCGCCTCGGAGATATGGTCAAAGACACACAGAATCAAATTGCTCGCACCCGCAGCTTCCTAGTGCACAAAGTTTATTAGCCTCTCCTAGCGTTTACCCACCGAGACCTGGTTTTCCACAAAGAATTATCAGCACACCTAGTCCCATAGAGAATGAAGCCAGAGAAACCACCCTCAACATGGAAAACAATTCATATAATGTAAGTATACCGAAACTTCTGAAACCTCTGAAATATGAGTTGTTACCCAATGATGACATATATTTTGCTGCTATAACATAATAGCGAAATTACTTCACAACAGAAATAACTTCGGAAGGAGGAATTTTTCCTTGATGATTTAACTTACCCATGCTTGATTTGCGCCAGCAGTAATTTCTAGAGTCATTTTGCTGTCTATCATATAATTGTTTTGATACCTGATACGTGAATTATTGTTTGAAAATATCTAACGATAACACGATGAACTTTGTCGCAGCAGTAGAAAAAACTCATCTCCTGTTATTATCGGTGTTGATTGATACATCTGGATTTTTTTTTCCAGAATAAAACCTCACCTCCAAATACTGCAACCTCCACTTTTGATTACCTTTATGAATTTTCCGAAACAAGAAAGGTCCTAGAAGAATTTTTCAAATGCCCTCCTTCTGAGGAAGAAAACAGACTAGAGGTGGAATTCCAAGATTTAGAGTACGAGCTCAGGCGTCAAGCCAACGATTCCGGCAATTCGTATGTGGGACAAAGACTTGCTAAAAATCTGCCGGGAGAGAATGAATTTTGTATGCGAATCGATTCTCCGAGAAAATGTATGAACAATACTAACATCAGCAGCATGCAGGTAAATCTGAAACTATCCAAGTAGAACAACTCTTCATCAGCACTTTGTTTCAGGATCATGACATCACGGAGCATGAGAACAATTTTTTAGATCTGTCTATCGGGACAGGTTCTAGTGGTGATTTAGGCGAGACCGAAGTGGGTCTACAAGTAGGACATAGTAGGAATTTTACTCTTTCCCCAGAAACAACAGACTGTGACTCTAATTGTGGAGATTTAGATAGTGAAGTATCTTTAATGCTTTTGGAAAATGATATGGGACCTTCTGGTAACCTCTTAGGTAATGCGTCTTGTAATTCAACCGAGGACTCGGTAGTATTTAATTACTCATTTTCAGGATCAAACACGGACTTGGCTATTCCTAGTGATTCTTTACGCTTATATTCTAGTATGCCAGTATTAGAAGATGGCTTGTCGTCAGGTCATGCCAGTGACACTGATAATAACAATCCTACAGTGATGCTCATGAAGCGTCAAATCACGGAAATCGAACGAGAAATAAACCAAAGCATTTGTAAATCAAACTCCATAAAAACGAACGAAAACGGTTTGTCGCCCACCAATGAAATACAAAATACTTCACCAATCGAAATCATCAATGGTTGTGTTGGTAGTTTCGAGGAACCCATGACTATTTCACAAACTGATTCTCTTGGTAAGATGATGGTTTATAAAAAGAAATTGACGCAAGATCGGACCTATGAAGCGTCAGTCATGCACTGACCAGTATGATTGACGACCCGGCTAAAATTTCACGTGACTTAGATATCCAAAAAAAAAACATCCAAATCGGACGTCATTTCGAAGTCGCGTGAAATTTTAGATGGTGCGGTAATTTTGTTGGCCTGTATTTATTATTTTCCATTTCCAGAGAAAACTCCACCTCCTCCTGCACCCGCACCGCATCGCTTGATTCAAGGGGAAAACCCGAGCGAGGTTGAAGCCGCTATAAAGGACATCAGACTGACCTTGCAAAGGACCAAGACCTTACCCCTGCAACGTCACCCGGAGGAGGAGAACGAAGAAATTGCGGCGAGCCCTATATGGGTGCCCAGGTATTATTGATGGTACAAGAAAAAATGCTTATTTAATATTTATAAAAGTCATTTCAGGCAGAGGGGCATGTCAACTGCTAGTGGGGATTCGGAAAGGAAAGCCAATAGTGGTCCTGAAGAAGGTTGAGTAACAAATTATTTGAGTTCAAATGAATAACCTATCACTTAGAACAAAATTTTTCCCCATCATGACTTGAATCTGATTATATTTTTTTTTCGACGAGTTTCAGCGGAAGATACAGAATTGCAACTTGAAAAATGGTAGTAGTATTTTGATAATCTAAAATGATTAAAATTGATCATGGCCTTGGAAAATTTCTAGTTTCGGATAGGAAAGAGTAGATAGATAGAAAAACTTCTGCTCGTTTCAGCACACCTTAATCGTGGTCTGAATCAAGATATCAATTGTTGAAATTCTATTGGTTTCGAAATATACTCAACTCATTCTCTATGAAAAGTTATGCTATTTTATGTTTATTTTTGATTTTCACTGTCAACATTTATTTGTCAGTTCATGTAACTATAGTTGAATTTTCATTGTTATTGTAAAGCAGATTTCGAAAAAGGGGAAATTCCTCAAGTTTTCTAGATCTTTCAGAAATAATTTGTTATGAGGAATATTTGTTTTGGAATATTATTGATGATAAAGCTTTCCATATGATTTCAACTGAAGTAGACTGGAGTAGAGTATTTTATATGAATTCCGTTTGATTTCAGAAGAAAATGACACAGATTTAGAAACAGATCGTCTCTTAGGACAACAGAGAACCGATGACCAAGGTTTTTACGATGACAAGGTGAGTTTTTATCATCACAATAACATTCACTCAATTCATCTCAGTATATTAAGAGTTAGTAATTTTATTCGAATATTTAACTTATTGTTAGATTTGTTATCTCATACAGTTCATAAACTCTGATGATCTAACAAACTGTTGAATTAAAAATGAAGCATGCTCCCTAGCTCAGATCCTCCCTAACCTTTTTTTTTATATTTATATTGTCAGGGTTGGAGAAAACCTAAAAGTCGGACTATAATGCCTCCACTAAGTCTATCAAACCCTAAACAAATTCTAAACAGTATGGATGAAGGTATCCTACCTCTTGTCTCCCCCGAAACACAAACTTCCGAACCCCCCTCCCCGGCTGCTGTTTCCGAAAAAAGCCAATCGCCCCAAAGTCAAAAAGGATCAGTATCTTCGAATAAAATCAAAAAGGTGTGAGACTGCGCATGAAATAGAATTCTCTTAGATTAGATCAGGCTTACATATCTTTCTAGACTCCCCTATTAACCTACAGTGCCGGTTTAACCGGAACTTCGTACGCAAAATTCTGATACAGAGACGTGTACAGAGGGTGTCTCACTTCAAGGGGCCTTTCTTGAAAAAAAAATCATTCATTTTTGATTCATTCTAATGGCCAGCAAATTAGCGACAAACAGTAGCAATTCTGTCTATTGAGGAATGTATTCTTGGAGCCGACTTATTAGTGTGTCCGATGGGAATAACTAAGTACTATCATCGTTTTTACTTATTGTTTTTCTAACAAAAGAGGCAGTGGAGTGGAAAAATATATTGGAGAGAAATCGGTAAAACGACGTTCTTTTTATACGTATACTCTTTGGTGTCTTTATTTTATATTTTTGACAAATTTTTGAATTTATATTTTTGACAATTTGACAAATTGATTTATTGCATTCAAAGTATTTTTTTAGTGATACTAACACTTAAGCCGGCACTGATCATTTAACACTTGGTTTCTCAATGCGACTCATGTAGATATATTTCTGGAATGGGAAAAGTTGCATGCAACAGTATGTAATTTTACTGATATGATAAGCTAGCCTGGGTATGAGTTTTCAAAAATACAGTGGCACAAGACCTACTATGGCCGAATAATATTTCGCAATTCCTATATTGCATTTTTAAGGTTATTAATCAGTTTCTGCAAAAAGTTAATCACAGAACAGCTCTATACGAACACACTGTACATATTTACACACTAATAACTAACTGATAACTCTGGTTGATTCATGTGAACTTTCAGTTTCAGAACTTCTTCTCATTCTTTCTCATACCCAGTCTAGTGATTGCACTAATATCTAACTTGAAAAAATGAAAGAATGTACATTTAGTTGCTTAAAACTTCTGTAAATAAGCAGCGTCAACAATCCACACGTATACATAAATGTCTTTTAACACAATTTTATTTTCAGGATAAAGACAAAAAGAAAGGGAGAAATAAAGAAGGTAAGTCTTCCACTTGATCCTAATTTACTATCTTGTGTCACAATATAACTACTTTATTTAACTTGCGAAACATTTTGGAATCCTATGGTAAGTTGCTCGGAATTTGAAAAAGAATGTTTTCCATACCCACATTTTTCGATGGATCAATTCCAAATCCATACATTCCGAACAAAACAAGTGAAAAATGTCTTACGCGATATGTTTTCATCATATCAGTTTTGTATGAGCAACTGTTACTCATCATATTATATAATGAGCGACCCTTGATTATTGATGGACATAGATGCAGGGTGTCGGTGTCGAAATCATAAGGCGAGTTGAAAATGTTGTGTGAAATTGTTGAAATAGGTTTGTATCGATTTGGTAAAAACTCACCATTAGTTCCATGCATCATATAGACGTCTTTTGTATCGATGTTTGCCGTTTGTGACCATCAATCACCCGAGAAGTACTATTATTTTTTCTTGCAGATGTCATACAACGTTCAGTATTGATAGAAGGCGTTCTCTTCCGTGCGAAGTACTTGGGTTCCACTCAGTTGGTATGTGAAGGACAGCCTACAAAAACGACCAGAATGATGCAAGCTGAAGAAGCAGTATCAAGAATAAAGGTAATGCATGGAATTTACGAATTTTCAACTATGCTGCACTTGATTCATCACACAACCGTAATTGCCTCATGATTTTTTCTCATAGTTGTGGACTCATCGTAACACAATTATTTTTATTTCATTTCATGACAGATGAACATATTAACCTTCAATCAATATTAACAGTAATGAAAGTTGAAATATTGGTATGGTAAAATTCGTACATGAATTCATGACCACAACGAACTTTAACATATATGTAAATATTGAACAGCATGTCAACCTGTCATTAGTGGAAAAACAGCATTATGTGTCCCCTTAAGCGTTAAAGCTGCTCCTACCCTATGAAATACCGAACGCCATTGAAGCATGTTGCATCACGAAAAAATGTGGATTTGTGAATACTGGGTGTTGAAAACATATTCTTCACAGTTCCCCCTTCCTAAATGTGCAAAAACTGTGCCTATATGTGGGTGCACGCTCTTTTGCCAACTGCACAAAGACTCAAAATAAATTTCAAAAAAGTGTATCCGGATATTTTTTTTTCCATATTTGGGAAACAATCGTCACTACAAAACAATACAGAATTTGATTTAATCATTTCAATACCATCATCGTTATCATAATATATGTAAAATGAGATTTTTTGGGACTTGAAAATTGTCGAGTACCTGCATGATTTATTTCTGAGGTCCACCGATTCCTGACATCCTGCGATTGGAAATGAAGCTGTGTTTAGTATTGGTTGACAAACAAAAAACATCTTTGGAATTACGTAAGTTTGTCGTCTATTTGGTTTTTTATTACCTTTCTGCAGTTGGCAGTCCCTTTGTGTTCTTTGGTTGGTTGCCTGTTACATGTTTTACCTGAATTTTACTATGTCGCACTTCCTCTGTCCATCGCTTTGGATGTTTATTCAAATTGTACATAGAATTGCACCAAATAAAATACATCGATTCTTCTTTACTTCGAACATCGGTTTTACATGTTGTAATTGTAATTAGATTAGATTGAACTGCAAGGATTGCATTTAATAGTGTGACAAAAGGTAAACCTTGCAGGAGGTATCCAACCAAATGATTCAAACTTATGGGCAACCGTTCATACCAAGTAGCCCCGATAGTGACAGCATCGAAGATGAGTCACAGAGCTTACAGGAATCGGCAATTACAGATAATACCTTGCAACCTATTAACACTGGTGAGATTTACATTTTTTTCATTCAGACAGTACTGAAAATGAAAAAAAAAATATTACCCACCTACCTACTGTTGGGGTTCTGCCTAATATAATTAAATATAATTATTTGCCCCACGTTTTTTCACTCTTATAAAAATTCTCTAGATTGAGTTTTTATATGTACTCTAGTTTTTGATCTTTCAGTATTATTTTTGTTTCAAATAAAGTCAAAAATGATCAAAATATGACAGAACATACACATTGTAGTTGAAACATTTTGTGATTTTTGAGAATACTACGTCATGATTGTCACATCTCCTAGAACTAATAACTTTTGTGAATGCAAAAAATGAAAAATAATTATGCAGAGGGTTTGCCGCACTTTAACGAGAACCTGCTTGGGACAACTGGGACAGTTTTCCATCTGCATTTCCTTGGTTCTGTTGAAGTCGATGAGGAAGGGGGTAGAAAAAGAAGAAAAAGGCTCAAGAAAAATATGGTAGAAGTAGCTGTAACGAAAATCAAGGTCGGTCTCACTTTTTGATGATTATTAAATTTCGACATTTTCATTCGTATTTTCTATTTGACTGCAGAATTAAAAGTTCACTTGAAAAATAGGTCCGAGTGGGACCGTATTTGAATACTTTCAATCCCGATACCGAATTGATTGATGATTTTCGATAATACGATAATAGTTCATTAATCTTAGTACGGTAAATCGTGGATCCACTAATGATGGTGACTTATTTTTTGATGTAAACTAACTATGCCGAAGGTAACTAACCAAAACATTTTTTGTTGCTGCTTCTAACGGATTCATAGGCTTTGGTAAGCATTGAATAATATAAATAATAAAACATTCTGGACTCAATATGGTTTAATTAAAGGCACCAGATGGCGAAACTCAGCCGAGCACAGAAGTAGATCTATTCATTTCCACGGAGAAAATAATGGTTCTCAACACAGATCTGAAAGAAATCATGATGGACCATGCTCTGAGAACCATCTCCTACATCGCGGATATAGGCGATTTAGTGGTTCTCATGGCGAGACGCCGATTCGTGCCTCATGAAATGGAAGAGGCCCCAAAAATCAACCGGACTCCGAAAATGATTTGCCACGTTTTCGAAAGCGAGGAAGCCCAGTTCATTGCTCAGTCGATAGGCCAAGCCTTCCAGGTGGCCTACATGGAGTTTTTAAAAGCCAACGGCATTGAGGATCACAGCTTCGTCAAAGAAATGGACTACCAAGAAGTGTTGAATTCTCAGGAAATCTTCGGTGACGAACTGCAGATGTTCGCCAAAAAAGAAATGCAAAAAGAGGTGAGTTTCTACCTGGTTCAGTCAACAGCATCGATATTTGTTCAATGAATCGAACAATTCTCGAAAATTGATTGTCTCTCATACTGTGGCCTACTTTAGCACAACTTTATAATTCACTACTGTGGTTATTAGTATTGAGCTCTGTTATGTATTGGACTAGAGCGAGTGAAACCATAACCACACGTGCGGGCTGACGAATTGAGACTGACCTACTTTTAGCGGATCCTGTAAAAACGCGTTAAACATGATTTGACTTTGTGCGTTAACAAGAAATCGAATTCTACGAAACCTCATTCACGTGATTCCAATGAATCTTCATGCTTTCGAAATAAGAAAAATAGGTATCAGCGTGCCTATCAATTTAAATATACCATAACTGCTTCAGTTGAACACAGATTGGTAATAAATATTCACTGAAATATGATATTATAACTAAGAATAGTACCTAATGCCCTGATCTACACTTCATGTAAAACAACACTCTATCGCGTAATTAATGATTGCTAGCGAAAAACTCCGGCTTTTCGCACTTCAAATGAGTGACCGTACTTCCAAACCGACATTTCGTTTCAGGTCGTGGTTCCCAAAGCGAAAGGGGAGATCCTGGGGGTCGTCATCGTGGAATCGGGCTGGGGATCCATGCTGCCGACAGTCGTGATCGCCAATCTAGCTCCGAGCGGGGCCGCCGCTAGATGCGGCCAGTTGAACATCGGCGATCAGATCATAGCCATCAACGGCGTGAGCCTGGTCGGCCTGCCGCTGTCCACGTGTCAGACGTACATTAAGAATTCCAAGAACCAGACTGTCGTCAAGTTGACCGTCGTTCCGTGCGCTCCCGTGGTCGAGGTGAAGATCAAGAGGCCGGACACGAAATATCAGCTCGGATTCAGCGTGCAGAATGGGGTCGTAAGTTTTTGCGATGCTGTGAGAACAGGTTGAGACAGAAAATGAAATGAGGCGTAGAGTGGTCGACACGATAACCTGCACTTGAAAAACCACCAAAGAAATGCTACTTATTGATGAACATATCGATAAAAAAAAACGAAACACGTGGCAGTATTGTTCTTAAAGCCATAAATTTAGTGGAAACTATCCCAAATGTACTCAACTGTAATAAAGTGAAATCATCTCGCCATGACTGATTGATTCATTCAATAGACCATGAGATCATTTTTTCAGGAAAAGCTTGCAAAATAGCTCAAGTCCGCTGCGTAGTCCTAAAGTTATATTTGTCATAATAATTATAATTGATTAATTTCAGAAAGTTCAGCAAACGTTCTATAGTGAGAACGAGATCTTATATTTTTGACTCCATCTAAACATCTGTTTCAAAATGATGAAACGATTGTTGTCTATCATTTTCTATGTACAGCCGTTGTGTGTGTGTTTACATTCAATAATTTTTATTGTTGTATTCTAGATATGCAGTTTGCTACGTGGTGGAATCGCTGAGAGAGGAGGGGTGAGAGTCGGTCACAGGATTATCGAGATAAATAATCAAAGTGTAGTTGCAGTTCCTCATGAAAAAATTGTGAACCTACTGGCCACTTCAGTGGGGGAAGTAAGTACTAATAATCCTAGAGTCTTGAAATTATTTTCAGTAATAAGTCCTATGGAGATTCATTTCAATACAGCTCATACAATTATTTTCGATTACACATACTTCGATCATTTTTGACGGTTGTCTTCTGTATTGCGAATAATTTTTTTTATATTTTTGTTTCAGATTCTAATGAAAACAATGCCGACTTCCATGTTTCGTTTGCTTACCGGTCAAGAGAATCCTGTATACATCTAAGTTGAAATAAACCAAGGTTCGAAAGTGCCTACTTGTAGTTGATATTGAACTGTCCTTGGGAATTGTTTTGATTTTGATCATGCTTGAGTCGCAGATCGATATATTTTTATTGTTAATATAAGTTCTACAGACTGAAGACAATACAAGCAAAAGAACTGCGCTCTGCACAAAATCCTTTGCGCTGAGCTTTCGTGATAGACCATATCTCTGCTTTGTCGCGTCATTATTTAATCATTTCAGCTCACGTGGGAAAAAAATCTCAGCTATTATTCACTGCTCGTTTTCAGAGGATTGTCATTCGTCCATTCACGACCTTGGTTGTGCGAAAATATCTCAATATATTTCTAGGAATTGTGTAGGTTTGAAAATAATTGCTCACGTTTTTTTGATCATTCATTCGTACGTCCATCTTACAGTTTTTTGTAATATGTAGTTGTTAGATCGAACATTTCTAAGTAAGTTCATGAAGTACAAAAATCTTTTTCTATTCATATTTATGAATGAAATAAACCTTTCGTCCTAATAATGCTCCAAAACTCAATTGATATTTACGACTTCATGAAACTCAAATCTCCCTTCTGAAAATTGTCAGTATAAAAACCTGAGATTTTTTTCTATATTGTCCGTCAAATTCTCGTCTAAAACGACTGCATTGAACCTATTTATTTGTTGTGAATGTGAAGAGCATACCAAAGACTGTTGGTTGGCATAAGAGAATATTTCCTTCCATGTTTCCTATGATCGGACAAAAAAACTCGACCATAGAACAAACGCATCATTTCTTCAGTTGAAGTTTTCGATCCATTGAAAAAGTATCACTGCATAGTTTGATTCAGAGTTGATATGATGAGATTTGAATTTGAAGATCTATACGAAAATGATTTGAAATCAACGTTCGTATCAAAGAAAGAAAGAAAGAGAAACAATATTTACAAGTGTCCTTGGTCAGTGTTCCAATGTTTTTATCGTGTGCATCAATGTTTCATAATAGGCACATCCATACCTTTTCTCTGTGTAGTAAATGTTGACCCAACAAGATTTCTCAACAAAATGAATCAAGTAGTGAAATCTCAGATGTATCAATTCTAAAATCTATATTAGATGGTTCCTGTGATATATGTTAGTAAAATGATATTTTCGAGTTGTATCAAATAGAAATGATGAATAACTGAGTATTATATGTGTACCTAATAACTTAATTGATTTTAAAAAGAAATATTCAATTTACCCCAACCTTCGATATGCTGGCTCAAAGTTTATTATAGTAATATATCTAGTCAGCATCAATAGAGGTTATTTTTATCATTTTTTATAATATTATTGTGATATGTTCAGACGTCACTGTGCTGTTTCCACTGTGAAATTTATGAATTGCTAGTCTAAATAACACCATTTTTGTATAAATGATCAAATCTCGATAGAGAATTTGTAGAAGGAGATTTTGAGAAATGCTTATATGTCATTTCTCTGGCTCCCAAATAGTGCTTGCGCATCTAACTTTTTCCTGACGTGTTCGGCTGAACACATTTTGATTCACGTGAGATCATAATAAAACAGTAGGAACTTTTCTCAAAAACCTGATTTGCAAAGAAACCAATTTTAAACGACAGATATTAACCTGTTTTCTGACATTTCTGATCCGATTTGGATCGAAGACTGCTTCATGACTCTCTATTGAGGTTGGATCACATTTAATATACAAGAGAATGTGTTTCTTGGGGTTTCATTTCATTAAATATTGTGGTAGAATGATTGTAACCGTCACGAGGGAAATTATTAAAAGCTTACTAGCTCGAAAAAATCACTATTTTTGTATTGATTAATAGTTTTACATGGACATGTAGCGCGAAAAATAGAATTTCCTATTGCAATTAAGAAATAACACAGTGAATAGTGAACATATTTTGATCAGTGCGATAGAAGTAGTATCTGTCATGTACCAAATGGATAATCCTCGAAAGAATAATTGTGAAGACGGATATTATTATCTACATTATTACTCGTCATTGCACTGAATCGAGACTCCTTATTACTATAGGCTTTGTTGCTTTCATTCATTTGAATCCCGTGATTCACATCACATTTTAAACGATAGGTAGTAGCTATATTTTGTATGGACGAAATGTGATATGGAGTCTTTCTCGGTTTTTGTGGATACTTTATTTATTTGTACATTTATTTAGTTGAAATACTCTTTTATTTTATCGAATGTTATTATTTACTCGTCTATTTCGTGTACAGAAACGATTATTTTTATTATTCAATTTTCTTGTATTAAATAGAATACATCATTATATCTAGATATTTTTCATTTCCTGTTAACCTGTTGAAGAGTTTTTATCCAATCATATCAATGCCTATGACAAAACAGTTCAAGTAATGTTCATTTTACTTATATACCTACTTAGCATTCCTTTAGTCTGTATACTTACTACAAAATTAATGTGTAACAAATATTTACAGAATACAATGATTACATACTCATCTTGTTTCATTTATCTTATCCATAAATCCGATAAAATTTTGTATTCCAACATCTAAATTTCGTTGATGAATCAGGTCAACTATAGAATTGACAACCCAATTTAGCTAATGCCTTCTGTTCTTGACGAAATCAAGTGTTTGTGAATGAAAGGATACCACTTATAAAAGTATATAGCAGTTGTTGCTCATCTGAAGATATATTTAGAAAACAATGGAATAAAATTGTAAACCATCACATATAAATTTTATTTACCACTTGTTTTACAAAATAATACATGCTGGCTATCTGGCATTGTACCTGTGTACTGATTTATTTACCTCAGACAAATAAAATAGTTCTGTATTTCACTCATGTGGGTGATGAACACATGATTCACCACAAAGACAAAACCAATATGTCCAGAATTCCACTTGGCTTTGCAATGGACCAAGAATAAATCATCAATTCTCAAAATATAGATGAAATTTCATGTTGTAAGGCTGTTTATTGATCATTCAATGATTGGAGACTAATGATGGTTTTTTGAAAAGAATTTATTTGTAAAAAGCCTTACATACCTTTATTTACAACAAACTACAAATCCACCATTCATGTGCAACTAAGCATGGAACTGTTGCTAAATTATACAGGATTGAAGCTTAAGAGAAAACGTCCTTTGATACTTCTCCACCCAAAACTGAACTGATAACTAATATTTGAAACATCAAAACTTGAAGAGATCAGGGGATGAAATTCAAGAAGTAAAAAAGGCTTTCTGATTCAATGCAAACTGATTCCCAGAAACCTAAGATAATGTTTGATATTATACATTTGAAATAACATACTTTTGTTTACAATTGAAAATGAAATATCAAGATACTTATGTCATGCTGACAAGTGTCTCACATTAGTATCAGAACTGTTGGGTATATCTATACTGGGAAACATAAAAATTCTACTCCTCAACAATATAAATTAATCATTATAAACCTAATTCGGAAGTAGAATGCTTATGTTTTTACTGGTAGGTATATGTTCAGAGCATATTTCAATTGTCCATAGCATATCTGCGAGTCCACTCCCTCGCATTTCTAATAGCCTCCGATTCATTCACTTTCCACAGTTCCGCAACGTCATTAGCTAAAGGATCGTCTGGATTTGGAGCACTAAGTAAGGCTTGAATGGACAGTAGAACAGTGCGAATCTGAAGTGCTGGGCTCCATTTGTCCTTAAGAATATCGAGGCAAATTCTACCCAGTCTATCGATGTTAGGATGATAAATTTTCGTTATAAACCTTACTTTAGGTGCTGACATTGGATAATCTTCTGGGAGGAATAACTCTAGTTTGAACAGGCCCCCTTCGAAGGGGGAGTCTTCGGGGCCCGTTACGATAACGTGAAAATAACGGGCATTGCTATCATCAGGTACAGCGCTAATACCGGGCACTGGCTCTTGCATTAATCTTTGGGTTTCTTTAATTATCCTGCGTGGTAAGGCTGCCATTTTTTGCTTATCAATGTGGTTGTAATCCTCTCGCTGTATTCACAAATAAATATCCTCACAGGAACATAAACCACAAGGTGTACTACACTTTGCCTCTTCTCGGAGGATTAACCTAGCATTATTTTAACACGAATACAATGGTTTTTTCGTTTTCAACGGCAGTAAAAAACGAAATTGAACACATCTAGTATATCTACCGACGTTTTCATTCTCTGTCTCTGCGGCCTGAAGTTCCTGTTGCTATTCTTGTCTATCCGTGATTCGTTTCGTGGTTCTGGTTCGGTGCATCATGAAGACATTTATTTCGGCGGAACATTTGAAAGATCAGTGGACTCCTCATGATAATTCAAAGATCGGTTCACTCAGTTTTCAAACAGTCAATAGTTCGAAACATATTTATGTAGAATATCCATTATTCATTAAAATGATCGGAAGAATATTCAATAGAATGTTCAGGAAATGATCCGATATGTTTCAAATATATGTATCTCTCTCCCAGACTAACGATTCTCTATTATGTTTCCAAAACAGTGTACCCAACCAAATGCATCACGTTTAGACAGCCTTTGTTACATAATATCACCATAGAAAAAGAAGAGCTCATGAACATGATTTGGGCAATGTATTTCAGTTTCTTCAGCCAATTTGTGGTATTAACATATTCCTATGATTTTTTGTCTTCCTTTCCAAAATATGACGCCGGAGATTGAAAATTGGTTCATCAACCGCAGTTCTGTACCACAGTATGAAGTATATACCAGTTCCGCCACTCTCTGTTAATCTCCGCCTTGAATGTCTCGGGGATAAACAACCAGCATAATATAACTTCTGCTCTAACTTTACGATGTGATATATCTACAATACATTAGGTTTTCCTACTGCCAGCCTACTGCGGTCTAGACGGGGAAAGAGGAAGGTAGCAAGAGACATCGGCGGAGATTGCCGGGACTGTTATAATAATTTTCTAAACACTCAAGGTGCATAGCTGCAACAGAATCCATACTCTTTCGAAATAACTCTGGACATAATCAGAGATTAGTCCAGTTCCGTTGAGTAGTCTCTCACATAATCCTATCTAGAAAACGCAATGAAAACCGACGTGTCCGAGTTTTTTCGCAAAAATCCGTGAAACGGAAATAATATAGCATATTTGTAACTGTTGGTATTACTTGGTCAATGTTATTACCTGAAATTGAGGTTGGCAGTTGGCACGGCTGGTTACTGTCAGGGTTTCAGCGGTGGCTTTCAGCATTTTCAGCAATTTCAGCTCAGCTGGTATCTCTCCTCTCCTCACATCAAATTAGGTTAGGTTTCAGAAAATCCAAGATTTCAGTATTCTGAACTCTCATGAGACGAAATTCAGGGTCAGAACTTCTTGTTGTTCAACTATGGAAAACGAATAGTAAGGTTTATTAATAATTATTCTTCGAAAGCATGTAATAATATGATGAAAAATTTCAGTCCTCATTCGTCTGCATCATGGAGACTCTATGGAAATTGGACAGATATAACAGATACATTCAAGGAAACGGTAAAAGGTAATTCCATGATTGTATATCTGAATTCATGTCTCCAACCATGAATCAAGTTTTAAGAAGATTGAAAATATGCGATTACCATTAGATTTATAGTTACTTTGACTTGAAAAATGATGGGTAACTGTGAAAAGCTGAAATTTCTTGATGCATGTCCAATATTCTTGCAGATTTGAAATTAGGTGAACTGCTTCATGATGAATTGTTCGGACTCTTTGAAGCTATGTCTGCAATTGAAATGATGGACCCCAAAATGGATGCTGGGATGTTGTGCAATCGTGGTGTGAGAAAAATAGTATCATTCGATCAAGCTGTGCAGGTTGGTACACTCTATCTACATTTTATATTTCCTACTCAATTACTTTGCATTTCCAGGACAACATTATCAAACTCCACAGCTTTGAAGATGCAGAAATTATAGCTATAATAGATGAAACTCTTGCTTGTGTTGTGTCTTGGTTGGAAGGACATTCTTTAGCACAAACAGTTTTTATCAATTTGTATCTACACAAACCTTATATGATAGAAGATAGGATACTAAAAGCTTTTTGTTTAGCAATTTATAAACTATTAGAAATAATAAAGGATTTGGTTCATAAGTGAGTAATAAATTTCATGTTTGCTTCAATGTTTGAGACATTCTCTCTTTCTAGTGCAATGGTATATGAAGAAGAAGATTTTCAACCCATGCAGTATGGTTATCACTTGAATCCTGAAGTCTCAGAACAAAGAATGATTGGGATGCTCAGAGAAACTGAAGAAGATCTTCATAGAAAAACTAGGTCTAAGGCAAATCCCGAAACACAAGCATTGTTTGCAAGAATCAAGTTCTTGAGGGTATTCCTGCAAATTTTGATTTCGTTCAAAAAAGATGACCAACCCTCTATACCTGACTCTCAAAGACTGGTAGCCAGTTGCCTAGAAATGCTTTCAATGGTTCAAGAAACTGTTGATTTGGGTATCCAAAATAAAGATCGTATGTATTTGCTGAATTGAAACAATTTGTGAATTTGTGTCCATTATCAATATTCAATTCTGCTCTAAAAATACTGGGTAAATTGAAAAATTGCAACTTCACTACATTTATTTTTATTTTTCAGCTGATCAGGATTATATACTAGGATTTGAGCCATCTATAAACCAGCGCCTATTACCACCCACTTTCCCACGTTACACAAAAATTAAATCTAGATCTGAAGCTATAAAATATTTCATAGAAATGACTGAACGTTTCAAAATCATTAGTAAAATTCAACTGATTTCTCCTTTGCACCAAGCCCTGGTATAAATAATGACAGCTTCTTGAAATGCAAAACAGGTAATCAATTGTGTTTCAGGATTTTTTTATCGAATTCAGCAAATCAAGCCCATGCATATTATCAAGATCTGCTTTACAGTTGCTGTATCCTGGTACAAATCCGATAAATTCCAAAGATATACTGAAAGATGCTGTTAAAACATTCATTTGTCCTCCTGCTCTATTGTCAAAAACACTACTGAGTAATGTGCAAGTGAGTTGACATTTTGAATATAGAAAACCCCATACTTTCAATGTTCTACTTCTAGGCAAAACACTATGTGGACACTTTTCTCACTCATTGTTCGCGGCCATTCATTAATTTTTTACAACTCTGTGGTCATAACAGAGCAAGACAGAGAGACAAGCTAGCACATCTATTGGATGAATTCACTACATTACAGGATGAGGTGGGTATTAATTTAGTTCTAACATTTCTGAAAAAATTACCACAATTTCTATTTCAAGGCTGAACGTGTGGATGCATATTTACATAATCTTTCTGTGAATTCTCCATTATCTAGGCCACACATTGCATGTTTTGGAACTTGGGTGTTATACCATACTCTGAGGATAATGATAATGTATCTTCTGGCAGGTTTTGAATTGGAACTGTACAGTGTACACGAATTTTACTATATCTATTGGTGAGGTTATCATTCAATAATTCACCTGAACTGGGATCTTACTTTCAATTTTCAGGTATTTATACGAATTTTTATATGGATGGCTGATATCAGCTCTATCAAGAGCTGATAGTTTCTTGGTAGAAAACGAGATCCTCAATGAATTACATAGGAATAAAGGAACTTCCAAGAAAAAAAAGTATAAAAAGAAGGCTAGACCTTACAATAGAGATATTATTTACTTACAGGCATTACAGAATATGTGTGGAGGTTATTATAAGGTACATATGTGTTTCTATATCTCTCATTTGCCATATTCACATGTGAATGATTCTTTTATTTGTATTCCGAATTTAACGTCTTTCAGGCATTGATGGGGTTCCGATTAGAAGGGAAATTGACCGTTCCTCATCCCCGCTTCGACAATGAACAAGTGAGGTATGAACACAGATTCGCCCCTTTTCAGAATCTTCTCACACCCCCACCGGTAGTTTACGCGGAATTCAGGGAGATGACTTCATTTGAGAGGTTTCAACAGCAACCAGTGGACAGTGTGTTTCTTTACATAGCTGGATGTAAACATTTCCATCAGGCGCGCCAGTTGCTAGAGAGCATACCCATCGATTCCGAAATAACGGAATTGTTGACGATATGTAAAAAAAATTTCATAGTACTCAAGTTGTTGGCTGGTGGGCATAAAAAAGAATCATCAAAACCTCCAGAATTTGATTTTTCCAAAAACAAATACTTTTCTGTTATCAAACTGAATTGATTTTTACGGGGCACAGGATATTTATATTCAATTTTTGCACAATTCTATTGTTACATTCTATTAAGGAATAGTAATTTATTGCGAATCGCGATAGTTCAAAATTGATTAGGATATAGATGGGTCAGATGAAACATTCTATGGAATTTCTCAGGAAATAATGTGAAGTGATGAAATAACGCAGTGAAATAGTTTCTGAAACTTATTACGGAGTAATCAATACTAGTTGAAGGTACCTAAGGTGACTAGAAGAAAATTCAATATTCAAGAATGTTTGAACAATTAGAAGCTATTTCAACCAATTATCTTCATGGATTCTCGAAAGTTGTTCTTCTGATGCCAACCTACATTTCGATAGGTATCCTGAATTTTTAACTATTCTGATGATTGAATGATTACACTTCAGAGTGAAATATCAACAAATATCGGATGTTTATACTTCTACATGAAGAATAATCTAGTCAATGTTTTTTCTTTCAATTTACAATTTGGAAAATATTTTCTTTTACGTCATTCTTTTAATGATTCATACATTGATTTGATGTGATTTTGTAATTGTATTTTATTGGTCATTGATTATATTATGTTGAAATAAAGATTTTTTTTGTTGTAATGTCATTTTCAATTTCACATGAATTTCTACTCATATCTCACCTTCAATTATCATGATTGAACACTATATCACTATTGGAAAATCGCAATTTTCAAACGATAATTGAAATTAACAGCCATTTTCTGTGAATTGAAAAACATGAATTTCTAGAAATATTCGAATTGATCATAGAACATTTACTTGTTTTAAAACGATTAAATTTTAGAGAACTCAGTTCTACCAACCTCCACAATAGTCATTGAATAATAATGGAATCAGAAAATTGGCAGCTAACGTGTGTCAAGCCTTATTCCGTCACCTTGTGATTATTTCATAGATTTGAAAAGTAAACAAACACTTCAAATCATAACATAAAAATGGACCAAGGGGAGAATTTGTCTTGGAGAGAATCATTTTTCAAAGTAAATTCTGATTATTAATTGATAAACTTCTCAATAACAATGCTGCATTTCAGGATAATTTCAGTGTTGATCAATGCTTGTCAAAATATACACAAAAATCAGATTTGGAGACTCTCAGGAGAGACTTGAAGAGCTATGGGGCAGATTTACAACAACAGATGTCCGAAATATTGAAAACTGAAACAGAAGCTATAGTCAATTTGGCTGAATACTTGACTAACCTTAACTCTAAAATAGATAACCTCTCACTTCCTATGAATCAGTTGCAAGAAGAAGTTAGGGTAAATATATGAAATCTGTATTGAAAGATAATCTCTGAAACTGATTCTCTTCGTAGACATTGTTCAAAGTCATTGAATCCATTGAAAATGATTATAAAACAATGGTAGATGAGATGAAGAAAAATAACCAAAAAAAAAATCATTTCCACCTGAAACTTGGAGTTATATCATCCTTGATATATATAGAAAGGATACTGCACACCTCAACAGATTCTTTTGAAGACCTGATTGTCTTAGAAAGAGTAGTCTGTAAGTATTCTTTCCAATGTAATCACATATTTGAATTGGGCATAATGTCCAAAGATATAGAGGATCTAACCAAAAACATAGATGATAAGCTACTACAAATGGTAAATGAAAGATTTTTGGATGCGCTCAAAAACAACGATTCTGAGATTTTGACAAGATGTCTGAGAATGTATGATAACTTAAGGAAACAGGAAGAAGCTGAAGAAATCCTCAGAGTTGAAGTAATTCGCCCATATCTAGAGAAAGTTATCACAGAAACTAATTTGGTAAAGCTGAATCAGAACCTTTGCCAGATTTACCAACAAGTGTTGAGTTTCCTGGATAAAGAAATGTCACTTCTCTTGACAATCACAGCTACTGATTCAGGTCTAATATCTTATAATTTTGCACTGAATAGTTTCTGGAAAGAATTTGATAGGAGGTCAAGAGAAGGACTGCCCAATATAACAGCCCCTGGAAATCCAGAGCTCTTCCAAAAACGCTTCAAAAGTACCTGGGACATTCTGCTCAAAATAGCTGAAAAATGTGGGGAGAAGAACTTAGTTAAGCAAGATGAAACATTCCAAGAGCATCTCAAGAGATTCAACCTACCTGTTTATTTTGAAATTCGCTATCAACAGATTGCTGGAAAGTTTGAAAATGATGTACAAGTAGACATTAATGAAATGTATTGCTCAACGAATGAGCTGTCTTGCAAACTTGGACCTACTTTAGGACTTTGGACTGCAGTGTCCCATTGCTTCCATGAAAATATTTATTTGGACCAATTAGCTGACCAGTTTCTGAAGCTTTCAATGATGTTACTCTCAAGATATCTTATATGGTTTGAAACAGTTCTGAAGGTAAGAATTGACAAATTCTTATTCATTATCCTTACCATTTACAATTTTTAGGGTGGTTTTCAAGATCAACAAAGCCAAGAAAAGTTCATAATGGATTCTCTTACAGACTTAAACATAGTAGAGAATTTCTTAGCAATTGATACAGACAAATTATCAGATATTGAAAATACTGTTTTTAAAATAGAACACCATAGTATGAGACATGTGATACTGAGAGTATTGAAGTCAAATAAAAAATGTATAGAGAAAGTGCAAGATCATCTAACTAATCATTTGGTTACCATTAAGTTTGAGAATATTTCTTCACACCTACAAAATGTTGCTTCCATTCCTAGACTTTACAGAAGAACCAACAGGAACACTCCAAAAGAACCTAGCACATACATGGTGGATGCGCTGAAACCAATTATAGCCTTCCAAGAAAGACATCAAGACATTATGAGGACTAAAACACAGGAAATTGTGAACAAAGTCATTTTGCAAGTTAGTCAGCAGTAAGTCAACTCTTCAGACCAATAGAGCATATCCAACAATTTCCATGTTCCAGATATTTTAGTCTTGTTCAAGGAGTTCTGCAGTCTGTTTGTAAAACTGAGGAGTCATTGAGGAGACTGAAGAATAGAACAGCAAATGCTGGTGACGAATCTAACCCACAGATAGATTCTGATGAAATGAAAATCCGGGAACAAATTAAATTGGATGTAGCCCATTTTCTTGACAAGGTAAAGTACATTTGTTAGAGTAAGAATGGTTGATTGATTTTGCCATTTTCCAGTTATATGAATTAGGCTCGAAGGATTCCAAGGAAATCATGGATATGTTGAAGAAGGAAATATGTTGATTTCTTCAGGAATATCTTGGTTATTTTCTTCATTTATTTTATCACAACTTTCATGTATAAACTGATATTTTCTATAAATTGAAGGCTTCATAACAATGTTACAACACAATCAAGTTACAATGAATAAAACTGTGTAGCTGTCGATGATTGTAACTCAATTTGTCCCATTTTGAACTGTAGCCTCTGTAACCATTTCAATAGCATGGGGTTGTGATGACTGGCGATTTTTAATTTTTCCTCAATTGCTTCCTGGAATATTGTAGGAGGAAAATTGCGGCAATTTTGAAGTCGCACCTGCAGATGTCCTGGCAGCTTCACAACAAAAATGCATCATTTTCATCCATGTCAGTGAATTGAAATTATTCATTTAAATTCGAAACTAATAGTATTGTGACTCACCTGTATTTGATTGGAACATAAAACAGGTGTCCAAAGAGGCAACAACTTCCCTACGAAAGTCGACTGACATTCCAACAATGTCTCAATCATACTCAAGAAATGAAGACTCACAATTTCGCTGAGCTGAAATTATATACGATTCAATCAAAACCTATATAACATATAAAATCGCTAATACCATCTTAGACTGTTGTATCAACTGCAATATACATGGTGTTACTTTTCCCCAAAAATCAAACAGTATATTCATCGTGACGTTGTAGGCTTCGCTAACTGGAACATTTATGTTCAAGCCTTGTTCCAAATATATAGTCCACAGCTACAAGAATAAAGTCAATGAAGTTTTTCATTCAAACATGAGTTGTTACGAAATCGCAGAGAGCCCGAGAGTAGAATTCTCTTTAATTAAAAAAAAAGGAATGAATACCATTTTTTTTTCATTTCAGAATAATTATAACTCTTTTAGAATCTATCGAAACTTTACTCATAATTTTGGGAATTTTCTCAAGTTCCGAGGTTCAAAATCTACAAATCTCTTCCTATTTATGAAATCCCAGAAATATTATGACAATCTTACAAATCTGTGCTCGAACATCTATAATTTGTAATTCTATACAAGTATTTATAGAATTTGACAATTCTCGGAAGTGTTGTGCTCAGTTCTGGAATGTCAGCTTGATTCCAGAATAACTCATCTCAAGAACTAGAAGAAAAATCTTCCATGAAATCTTGACTAACAGATGAAAAAAAAATTGTTGATAAAACTCCTGTGAACCTCGAATACCTCGATTCTTATGAGAATATGTTTCGAATATCACAATTTCCAATCTGGTGAACACATTTTTCTGAAGTGAAGAGATTTCTCAATATAAACTAGTTCTGGATCATGAAGGATCTTCACAATGTTGATAATAGTGAATGCTACTATTTACTTATATAAAAATCAATTTTTGGCGGTACGGAGTTCACCTTCAGCTGATATGCGCGATTTCTTGAATCATGATATAATTATAAAAAATATCTTCTCTCAGCCTCTCTATCGTGAATTTACCTGACACAAAATGAACGTGTGGAACAACGAAGACATATGCAGAACGGATACCTTGGGCTGCTCAGCGAACCCGGCCATGATGACCTGGATGTGGTCCGCTATCTGGCACGACACCTCATGCGGAATCGGCTGGCTCATCGTCTGCCCGTGGAGCGCGGTGTGCGTGAGCGAGCCCAACAGCAACCACGACAGCAGTCGTATGTGCCCAATGCACTCGACGAACTCCCTCGGCCCTTGCTGCGTCACCGCGGCGTTGCACAGCCAAGGGAAGTACTTCGCCACGGCCCTGTTGTCCCTGCCGTTGCCCTTGGCCATCTCCAGCGCCAGGTACTGGGCGATGCTGCATTTCATTATGCCGCCTAGCGTGTCATCGTTCAGGCCCACGTGGATGCCCTTGCAGTAGCTCTTCATTTTGGACATGGCGTGGAAGTCCGTCAGGAACTCCACGATGTCCGTCAGGTGCATCTTCATGCACTCGGATATGCCGGTGTTGAAGGTGGGACCGTAGTCCAGCGTTATAGAGGGGCAATCCTTGATGACGACGTTCGATGGGATGGAACCACCGATGTCCTGAAATCAGTACCTACCCACTTCAGTGGATCCACGAGATTATCGTCTGACAGAGCTTTCGCTGCTTTAATTGCATTTTTGCACTCCTTGTAAAGAATATTCATGATGTTTGATATTCTCAGTTCAAAAGCGAATCGCAAAACACGTATCCAAGCGGCGAAATTGCTGTAGATACGGCACAATAAATGAACATCAAGCGTATTAACCCCCTCTATGTGTCTGGGTACAGATCGGTACCCGAGGGGTTTGAGGAGTGCGGTAAAAGTAGCTGGTTATGTACGCCATAGTCGGCCTACACATGTTGAGATGAACGATAACATCTCAAAACTTTCTTCTTTGTTGCAAAGTAAAATTATTCATTGAATCCGAATATTAGTGATAACGAGATGGAACAAAATAGAACTCACAATTAGTGATACTGCACAAGTAAAACTCATTCGATTACAGTTGAAAGCTAACGGAAATTTTACCTGTAAGATCAGTTTTATCAGCATTAGAAGATTGGAATCAGGTATGGTCGTTTTGAATTTGAGTGCCTGGACCAATTCAAAAACCACCATTCTGCTCAATATCATTTTGTCTCTTTCCTGGAAAATTGAGATCAGTATAAGATATTCCAAGGTTAGCGCGAATTTTTACCTTGGTGAAAGCTCTGTAACACAAGTAACAAATCTCAACAAGACAGCTGTATTCCAGAGTTTGGGTCTGGATTGCGTAGCTCAAAACCTTGGAAAAAGGTTCCAATAAACCCTGAAAATATACAGTTTGAAGTCGTATTCACCATTTGAGTGGCCCAAATTTGTTACCTTAAATTGAGAGACAAGAGGAATCTTGAAAACTGAAGCGATAATTCTCAAAAGTGGTGTTATGTCGTCCATAGTATTCAACAAAAATATCAGTTTCCGATAGAGTATTTCTAATTGTTGCAATACAGTGCCCCACATGGGGGTACTCGGTCCTAAGGCAGCTTCAAGAGGTAGACAGTTCAAATAGTGCCCCATATTTTGAAGCACAGTCGGTAAAATATCGACAGGTAATGTTTTCTTGGAGTTTAACGTCTACAAAAACCGTGATTGTTTGAATTCCGAAGAGCTTTCTTTCGATGGTTACCACACTCACCTCTAATAACAAGTGCAAGGGCGCAACGGGATTCAACTCATTGAAATCAACTAGAGCTTGTATAACACTTTTGAAAAATTGCACCCGAATGGTTTCTGAAAAAAAGGTTGCGTCTGATTCAAAATTGCTCTCGGTTCTAGAAATATTCTTACCTGGTGCATTTGTTTGGAACATCTGCGTAAAAATTCCGTTTGGCGCTAGTTGGTGCAGAACACATCTTAAAAATTGATGTGCTACGCTTATTGCTCCGCCAGGCAGATGAATATTGCTTTCCCTTTGCCAAGGGTACATCGCATTTGTTGTAACCCTAGAAAATAATAGAATTCATTTTCATTCATGAAATTATTGAGAAAAACACAAATGGCAAGCAGTTTATTGAAAAATTGTGTAATAGTGAATATGATGAATAGTAATAGAAAAATTATTACTCTTACGATATTACTATATGAATGAATGAATGAATGATGAAGATGTTAGAGTATTGTGGTCTATAGGGTCCAATCGCTAATATTACCGATATTATTGATAGTATCGATGATATCGGTGAATTCTGATGATCGATATTTTTGAATTGTTATCGCCAAGCCCTAAATATGTAATCGTCATGTATGTATCCACAGTATTTTTTTCGAGCTTATTGTTATGCATAATGTAGTGGATTCATTTTTCGAATTATTAGGATGCGACATCAATCTAAATATATGAAAAGTACCATGTGTGATGATACCAGCAGTGGAAAGTCCCAATGAACTGGAAGCGTGCGTTTTTCGAATATTTCCACGCTAGTGCGTTTTACTTTCGACTTTCCCGTTGCCATGGGAAAACGGGTTACTTTCCAAACAATAAAACAATGAATGAATGAAAGCGCTGTTATCGTTGTGTGGGTGGTCGTAGGGAGTTGAATTCGTTGGCACTCACTTCGCCACGATGCTGAGTATGTCCGGCAACATCGGCGCGGCGAGCGCCGGCTCTCGGTGCACGAACGTGCCGAGCGCGACGATGCACAGGCCGATCTCTTCGTCGCCGTACGTCTCGTCGACCAGGCCGCACTCGGCGCACCGCTCGCTGACGCACTCGTCGCCGGTGCGCGACGCGCTCTGCCGCCCGTCGCCGCCGCCCGGCCGGGCGTCGGGCGACGCGGCGCCGCCCAGCCACGCGCCCGGGCGGCGCGGGTCGCGCGCGCACCGCGACGCCATCGCGAAAGGGCCCGCCTTGCGCGCGCGCTGCCGGTGGTTGGCCATCAGCTCTCCTGGAACAGAGACGGTTCGGTTGAATGCTCGATGCGCCGAACGAATGTTCCGACGCGAAAAAATTGATTCATTAGGATAATGATAATGATAATAAAAAACGCTTTCATTGATCGATAAATAGGAGTAGGACAGAAAATAGTGATAATGTTTAATACAAAAATCAGTATATATCAAACGGCAGAGTTAGCTCTAGAAAGTGCTAGCAATTATAATTGCCATAAGCTCACTGGAATAATCTTATTCAGTAGGACATGAGAAGAATTTTATTGTATCTGTTGGATGAACCACCAACCAACCAACCAGATCTGTAACTACTTAGTAGCTTATCTGTTACACGTACAGCGTAGGGGCTGATACGGCACCAAGAATCGAAGGTAGTTTATAAGAAAACTACCTCAGTTCCTTTGCCGTTAGATAGCGTTGAACATGCAAAACCTCATGTTCCATCCAGACTTCTTCTCAACAGTTTCAAATACCGTCACGAAGTGTTTCCAATTTGTCAGCAAACTTAGTGATCATTTTTCTATAAAAATTGTGAAGCAGTTCTTCCGTGAGTTGTCCAGACCAAAAGAGAGACCTTTGTTTCAACACAAAATTTCATACTAGTTTACGGTAGGTATCGGTTACCGAAGACATCATCCTTATTGATCTCTCTCAGGAAATTGGGATGTGCCAAATCGTTCCAGCGATTACGTCACCAGCTAAATTGTCTTTTTCTGTAATGATGTAGTTTGAGTTTGAAAATTGAGCATGTGAGATGATTTTTAGATCGAATGCTGCCGTTACATAACGTCTTTATATGAAAGCACCATCATGAACCTGGTTTCAGTAGATAGATATGTGTACACCTTCATAATCATTTTGCATTTGTTAGACAATGCATTCACCTACATAAACTTTATGTAGAATCTTGTATGAACATCTTACTTTGATTATCCAGTTTCATGGTTCTATGGCACTGTCCATTCTCATCATTCTCCGACTGATTCGGCGGGCTTTCTAGTGCCACCTGCTTCGTCAGTTTTCTGGGGCTGTGAGTCTGTGACGGCGCTTGCTGCTGAGGTTGACTTTGGTAATTGTCGACCTTCTTGTTTTCAGGTTTGCCCATCTGCGCACTGATGCCTAATGCTTGCCTAACTTTGTCCACCAACTGAGACGCATCTTTGGTGTGCTGGCCTATCGGGAGTAAACGTTCTTGGCTCGGTATTTCTAGCTGGGATTCTGCTGTAGGCGAAAAAACGTCGTCTCTCAGAGGTGAATCTGAAAATTGATTGAATTGAATTTGCTAAAGTTTACACTCTAATGAATTTCATTGTTCTTCTCGGGACGCTTCTAAGTATGACTCACTACCTATACAACACAGGATATTCTATGCACGTCCAAATCGTGTCCAATTCATGTCGGAATATCCTTGGAAAATTTTTTGGTTGACGTCCATGTGGGATATTCTTTCAATAATATTCGAATGTTTACTGGATATCAATATCAATCAATCAATATCAATCAAATTCAAAAGGCAATGCGAGGATTTTTTGATATCTGAAACTTACTACACAGTGAATGAGTTTTTGAGCAGGAATAGATCCTAATTATCAACCTGTAAATTTTCTCTTTTTTGATACTCAATGAGCTTTTAACTATATTAATATTTATTGTATTTTATCTATATTTTATACATGCCTTTATTGAACAATATCTCTTTATGATACTTTTTAGTTGACTTGTCCAACACCATGTAATTATGGTATTTTATGGATTAATAAAGTTCTATTCTATTCTATTCTGTTCTAATATATCAATAATAATGCTTTGAACCAAATATAATAACCCTGTCAGGAACTTGAATATTTCAAGTTAGTCTACTAGTGGATATCTTATTCGATATTCTTCTGAGAATACCTACTTCATTTCTCATTGTTCTCTTATTCAAAATGTGTGCTCTGGTAGAGTTGATGATTTGAATTACATCGATCACATACCTCATTTCGGATAATCCAATATCGAATATTCAATTCGTTTTGACAGGCGCTTTGATTGGTTTGAAAAAATACACGAAGGCAAAAAAGATGACCCAGTCTATGTTTTTGTTCATCAATATATGTGTTTTCCTGTTTGTTGATATGATAGTGCGAGATTATCGCACTGCATGGGAATAATAATGATTATACAATGGTTTGATGAAAAATCGTAAATCAACATTCCCATATTTGGCCATCCAAAATATCCTATATGGATATCTACCGGGCATCCATGGGATGAGAGTGTGTTGTATGGTAGGGACACTTCTAAGTTCAAATCACTAGGTATGTATCCTACCCGGAGCTCGATTGGACCCGATTGGCAGCAGCCTTTCCAGCGAAGGAGTGGGCAGCAACCCCTGATGGTTCTTGTAGCAATCATCGCAATCGGACACCGGGGTGCAAACGGGGGTGATACTAGGTTCTATCGTCTTCTTGTGCTTCCCCAGAGGCACGGGCTTGCCTTGCCGATAGCTCTCCACCAGAGCGGAATTCGCCTGCCTGTGGAAGTCCGTGGCGATGGCTTTGACCATCTGCTTTCCGTTCATCGACCTCGCGCAGTTCTTGATGAGGTCCGCGTGAGACTTGGCGGCCTCCTGGACCAGTTTATTGTCGCAAGTTTTCAGCAGCTCGTCCTCGCTGCCTATGATCCAGGCCGGTCGATTCTTCGCCACCCGCACGATCTGATTCACGTAGGTCTCTTTAGGTGACTTCACCAGGACCAGTTGCTTCTCGCAGCAACTGTCGCTGATGCCTTCAAAATCATTCAAATCAAGGTGAAGAAGATTCACAGAAGTTGAATTTTAGCAACCTCATACTTTTAGACTATTGCATAATTACACAACTGCATAATTCACAGTTGCAGAATTTTTGAGTTTTTGGATATGTCCTGAAGTATTTCGATTTTCATTTTGAATTTTTATAGTCTATATTAATCATATTTCATTATGTTGCAATCTCCATCGTATATTTCCTGCAAATTTAAGTCGAAGTACTTGATTTCAGAATATGAACTCACGATTCTCATTTTCTGTCGACATGTAGCTAACAGATTTAGAAATATAGATATAGAAACATTGGAATTCTTCAGATTTCTCCAATTCTCAAGTTGTAATTTTGGTTTTATATCATTGCAAGACGAAGATATATGTTGAAGTACACAGCTTTCTTCATTTCAACCTTCCATTGTTCATTCCCTACCAATTTCAGTCGATGAAGTACTCGATTTCAAATTTGAAAAGTTTAAAACGGGTTCTCATAAACCCAAATGTATGAGATCCCAAATACCATCAAAAACATATTTCTACAGATTTTCCAACATTTATAAACGAAAATCGAATTTGCTAAGAATGTGAATGAAATTTCGATGTTGAATGTCAGAATTCATCAAAAAATGTACAAAATGGACATTGACCAATTCACCTTCGTCGAAGCTCTCTTGCAGCGTGCTGTCCGACATTTCGCTTTCGGGTATCGCTATGAGTTCTGACTCTGTATCGTCGTCGATGCTGATGTCCATTTGCTTCTTGCTTAACTTCGTCCACTTCTTCTCGGGATGGACGCACTGGATGGCCTCTTCCCAGTGCGTTTCCATGCTCGTGGTGGAAACGGGCTTGGCATAAGCCACCTGGATTTCACAAAATGAAGAAATTTTGTATTTCACTATTAGAATAGACAGTGTCCCATGACTACGTGACTATTCCTCACGAGCATAACATTGGAGGTCAAAATAACACTAATTGGTAATGAAACTTCTTTTCCATGTTTTTGGTTGTAATCGTAAAGATTTTTTGGTGCAATGTTTCATCAGAAAAGGGCAATCATTTGATACCAAAACCAACCAATAACTGACGATATCACAAAATAGACTTCATTTTTCATTTGGACAGCAGCCGATGGATCTTTGACTCACCTGGATTTTGCCTCCGCGAGAGCTGAGCGAGACGGATTGCCCGTCGGAGGAGTACATCGGAGATTGCGGCGGAGACGATCGCTCTGGGTGGTCTACTTCAGCGCCTAACGATGGCTGACTAACATCTGAAATCGACAGACGAGAACACGTAAGTGATGAAGAAAATGCCACAATCTTCAACGCTGAGAATAGTCTCTACAACTATTTTCCAAAGGTTTTCCATGAGCCCTTCAGATTTTTTGGCCAAGCAAGTGGCATTTATGACTAGGTTAATAGCTAACAGTTTACACATTTGCGTGGACTCGAAGCTGAATGAACAGCATTATGATTATTACGATATCAGTAAGTACACCACCTGGAAACGATCGCTCACCTCTGGATCTTGAAGGTGGCGCCCCCATGATAATGGTAGCTGGTATTCTCCTGCAGTGGTGCTGCTGACAGTCCAAAGTGTTCAGTACTATCCTGATTAGCGATGTCAGCTGCATACAATGCGGTTGTTGGTTGTACTGATACTGGAAGATACAAAAGAAAAAAATCTCATTCCTTTCGGGTTTGCATTGTATATTTTCATGTACTGACAGCCTTTTTTTTAGCCTCTATCTCATGTACCTAATCTTCAGTTCAGTTTTTGTTGAAGTGCCAATGAAGACTTGATGACTGGAACAGATCATACATAATCTCTGACAGAAAAAAGAGTATCATCTAAATTTATTCCACGGAGGAAGTGTTTTCAAGAATAATTGCAAGAATATCATTTGACGCTTTTGTTTGTTAATAACCAACAGATGCTTAGAGAGCAACCAGTCCACTTAGACCACGATTTTATTCACTTTCCCAGGTTGTCCTTTCTACTGCCATAAAAAATACAATAAAAAGGTTGCCGCACGAGTTTTGAAAACTGTAGAATTCACCGACTCACTTTGTACAACAGAACGACCAGCGCCATGAGCCAGTGCTTCCGGAAGTGGGGCTCCATCGACCAAAGGCTGTACGTGGGTTGTTGGAACTCCATGGCGTTGGGGATGTAATAGGGCGACGGAGCGTACTGCAGCAGTATGAGACACGTGGGCAGCACGAGCCGCCCCATCATGTGGTTTTGGTCCATCAGCTGGGGCAGGTTCGAGAGGAAGACGCTGAACGCCGGCGAGCATCGCAGCCGCTGCGGCGGGAGATACAGGCCCCTGTCATTCTGGCTGTAGCCTAGGAGCAAGTACAGGTGTCTGAGCACGATTCCCTGGACCTTCATCAAGTTCTTCTCCTCTGCCGGGTAGGCTTGGTCCGAGCGAGACAGGAACTGCATCAGCAGGAACACTAGCAGGTGCATCGTTTCTTTGTCGGCTTCTTCTAGATCGATGACTTTTTGAAGGAACACTGTTAGGTTCTGGTCTTCCACCACATTCAGGGAGTGCATGTGCCCATCTGAAAAAATTTCATCATTCAATTAATTATATAGATGAGAAGAAGCTGGTTCGAAAATATTGAACCATAGTGTATGGGGATATTCACAATATTTTAATGAAGGTTTTGAACTTTTTGTCATTAGTCTGTGTGTGAGTAAGTCACTTGAAATTTGTAATAGCTGCATACACATAACATGAATGTAACATTACAAAATCTACACGACATACAATTTCCTTCATTTGATTAGTGGTTATTTAACAAACTAGTGCATACAATATTTGAGTTACCTACAATATTTTTCCGTTAATCGATTCTTTATGAACAAAGGATATCGATTAGATAACGCCTCCATCTACAGTATTCATGATGTAAACCAAGTACCTATTTCAAATAGAGAAGTTTCATCGATATTATTATTTTCATCATCATTTTTTCAATTGACTTTCAAAGTTCAACAATTTGACAGCGCAAAGATGCCTTGATTTGGATAATATTTGAATTCGTGTATGTTCCTTGAACATTTATCGAACGCGAGTAAAATTCATCAAAAATACTACCAATGTTATTGAGTAACGAGAATTGAAATAAAAAACACACACAAATATATTCTGTTTCTTTAGGAAAAAGTTCTTATAGGAACGAAAAAAAATCCCAATCATTCATGTCTTGATTGATTCGATGACTTCAATCATTCCATGCAGGCCACCTTGTTGATATAGATGCCTTCTATTTTTCTCATCATAAACTTACGTACATTCATGCGGCACTACAGCAAGACACTACATCTAGTTTCTACCTGGAATGCTGTTACTAGTGCCTAAAAACTGACCCAGTCCGAATCGCGAACTCTTCCTCTTTAGTATAGGTGCAGAATATTGACGGTTGTATACCTTTTCTTTATTTTCTGTGGAGAAAAACAACATCAATGAATAAGTATTCTCGAATCAAAGTGATCTGGAATATAGAAAATGGACACGTGCTCGAAACTTGACAATAAATCATCTATGTTAGACAAACGCGTACAGACGCTAGAGCTCATATGAATAACAATGAAACAATTTGGACCCATAGTTTATTGTGGCATCTCTTTCCGTTTATTACCAAGTTTTGAACCCGTGTCAACAGGTTTAATTTTTCTTTACCTTTAGTATCATGACGAGGCACTATGGACGCTGGAGCGGACATTGTGCGTTTATAAGGCCACTTTGTACCAAAACTGGCGCTCAAAGTTTTCACAGAACTAGTACCACTTCCGTCGGACTGAGACAAAGCCTCGTGAGCTCTTTGTACTTTCCTGAGGAAAGGCTCGCTGTTGGTATCCGCATTCCGCAAGTCTAAAATGGTGCATCTTGAATACGTTACGATATCACCTCACGAAACTAATTCACCTCTGAGATATGATATATCACCGGTCCTTTCTAGAGTTATCTGCGCCTCTATGAACAACGTGTCGAATCGGTTCAGGAAGAAATCCCATGTTAAAATTTTCCTCTCGCTCAGAGAATTGTGTAGTTGGTACAGAGACTGTAGAACCATCGGTCGATCTACTATTACAGCATCGAACTGACTCTCCAAACACATGATTAATGACTGAAAAATAGGAATCTTAACAAATGAATATGAATTATAAAATAACCGGAGAATGAAAATTAGATCAGGTATTTCTTGTGTCTGTCTCTTTCGATCTTCAAATAATTCAAAAACTCAGCGATCCCCATTTATACTACATTTATGACGATTAGATCGACCTTCCATAAGGTCATAACGCAACTTCATAGAACATGAAATATTACATATCTTAACATAACGCTGTATGATCTCAAGTGTGTTTTCAAATAGCTCAATGAATTCTGCAAGGATAAACATACCCTGATGGCCGAATCGTGAATAGTCCCAAGATACAGTGTCGCCCTCTGAGCTACATAGACATTATTGTCATCCATGCTGGATATGAGGTAGCAAAACGCATTGGCCAGAGCTGCTTGCAAGGGTTGCAAGTTCCTGAGCGGACTGGAGTCCATGAAGCGCGTGATCACCGTCACGCGTTCAACTGCCGTGAACCTCACGCACCAATCGGGGCTGTGGAAGGCCTCTTGAATCACTCTCCAGAAGACGTCGGAACCCGCTGGGAGAGTGATACAGTGCAAGAGTAACGGCACCACCGTTTGGCAAATGTGCGAGTATTCAGAGTTGCACAAGTCCCAAAAGCTACAAAAGAAGAGAGAACACTTAGAGATCGTGATGTGTGTGTGTGGTTTATATACGAACTTCTTGATGAGCAAATTTTCTTGACACCAAATGAAGAAGCCACGGTGATCTTTGGATGCTTTCGTGCAAGCATCGCCGTGTAGGATGAGCACATTCAAACACTGCAGCATGTAGTACAAAATGTCGGGTTTCTTAACGTTAGACAACTCCTGAAGTAGTTGGTGTATGTACTGAAGTGGTTGAGGTAGATCGTCCACGCTGAACTTGAATTTCCCGATCGAAGTTTGCCAAAAATTTTCGATGTCGTCACCCGAATCCGTTTCAACAGGTTCGTCATTTTCTCCTATCACTTGCGCTCTTACTACTAGAGCTGTAGCTGTTGCTGAAATGAAATCTAGAAATGCATTTTATCACATGTGGCATCCATGTTGTCAGATATTTGAAAGGTATGATTGAGTTAATAATTTCGAATGTGGTTTTAAATTTCACAACTTACCGACATCAGATTCTGATAACGTGATGGCTCTAGCATAAGCGGAGACTACTCGTTCAGCTGGTATGATGGGCAAGTCTAGTTGTTCTGACACCGTTTCCACAGTTGCCGTCATTATCTGAAACAAAACCCAAGTCAGCTCCCTAATGCCATAGTCAGTTTCAGACAGCAGAATTTTCAACGGAACGTATTCCCAAAAATTCTGCCGCTCTCAAGCTAATTCTTTCGGTTTGAGTATTTATACTCCTCGTACAGAACACACGTGTGGCATGTGTACTAGAACTCCTCCTACAGAGTGTACTTCCGGGTTCGGTATGTTGATGACGGCATCGGTTTTGGCCTCCTTCTTGTCACTCTCCGGTGGGCTTTTCCTGCTGTGAACGTCGTCGGAAAGCTCCTCCAATGGTGGCTGAAAGAAGAAGATGAATCTAGAGGATTATGAAAAACAGATATATCTGACCACGGAATAGGCGACAAGATGGAATTCACTTCGAAAATTTCACATCTCTATTTCCTTACCAATCGAATGTTCTCATTTTGAATCTTCACCATGGCAACAAATCAAAATGTAAGAACAATAGGCACATGAATTGATCTATCCTGTTTCAGTTCATATTGTCTTTCGGCGAGTCGGTCAGAGACCAGGACAGTTTGAAGTTAGCCTAGACACAGTGACCGAGTTTTATTGTCAATATTTGAATATTGGAACATTCGCAGAGCTCCAAATGCCATTTCTACTCCGCAGGAATTTTTCGATCTGATAATGGCACATGACACATTGAATGAAAATCTTGCGAAGTGTGTTCAAGAACACATATCAGAAAAATACAGCAAGCCATTGATAATGCTTCAAAAATCTAATTCGCATATCTGTATTGAGTTTGATGGAGCGAACCCTTCGACTTTTCCTTTCCTTTTGGGGATAGCTAAATAATCAGATATTTTCGACTCACGTCTGGTGGATGAGCGGGAAAAACCGGCGACAGATATTTGAGTAGTTCCAAGGACAGCTGATGCCACATGATGCTCGATTCGCAGTAAGTGCACTCAGATTTGGACGAGCAGCTGTGGTTGCCTATCCACGCGGCGGTCACCATGCTCTTCAGCAGCCAGCAGACGTCTTTGCACAGCGTCGAGTTCAGCCCGGTATGCTTGTCGGTGTCCTGCAGTTCCATTTGCTTCAGCAGAATGTCGAGCATCAGCAAGCAACAGAACAGGTTGTGCTCCGCTCCCGTTTCGAATTCGGCCTGTTGCGACAAGCTGGTTTCTTCGTCTACAGATAACGAATTCGCCGAAATAAAATCCTCTATTCTCTTTCTCTAAAACCATAGCAAATACACAAAAACTCTTAATGAAAGTTACCGAAACAATTATTCATTGCAAACGAATGGAATTCAACTTTTTCTGTATCTGTTATGGTTTTCAAGATGAGGAGATGGAAGCAGGCCAATGAAAAAATGTACTTACAAACAGATCCCCGTTTTTGCGAATCTGCAATCCCTGGCACCTCCAACTCTGAGAATTTGAAATGTTCCCCGTCACTCTCTTCTATCCCGTCTTTCATATATGAAACTCCATCGCCAAAGATAGCGAAAAGAAGATTCAAGGGTATCAGGATATCGAGAAGCGTCAATGTCTACAAAAGAAAAATAGGTGAAACTGTTCTACCATCGAAATTAATGCCGTGTTATTACTTGCAACCAATGAAGGGCCTGCTGTTGCACTTTGGCGCTGGTTTTCTGGAAACGCTGGGCGACGAACTGGTACATCTTCTTGGCGTTGAAGCCCAGAGGACTCATTTCCGAGTCCAGGATTTTACTCAATACGATACGTAATTCCGAGAGCTCTTTTTCCGGCACATCATTCACTATTGCTTCCATCCAGTGGGGCATTATGAAATCCCAGATTTCTTGGGCGATAACCTCGTAGGGTACCAGACAAAACAGCCGGTTCAAGCCGTCTTTCAGATGCGTTGTTCGAGAAGACAAGGTGTCCCTGAAAAAAAATCCCGGCTATTCTCACAAGTTCCCACCGTCATTTCTTTCGTTCGGGGCCATAATATTCACAAGGAATATTCCTCGAGTATCCTCTATGGATGACCTTGAAGAAGTGCTGATATATTAGCAGAATATTCTATGGAATTCCCATTCGCACATTCAAGGAATATTGTGGAATATATCAATATTCCAAGAAGGAAGTTCTGAGGTGATTCATGGAATATCTGGCGTTTGTTGTTGGACCTACCAGTGCCCGCCAATCCTGGCGTATTCGGGTGGATGCGGCAGTAAACAAGAAATGAAGAGTGTGTAGTGAGAATGACTGATCTCCCTCAGCCAGTTGCACACAGTTTCGGTTTTCAGTTTCTCCAAAGTACTTTCTTCTTGACCTGCAAAGGAATAATAATGAGGACTGATATGACGACGAGTGCTTCATGGCCTAATCACCATCGGAAGAATATGCGGTCATGTGGAACCAGTGGAACACCATGGCGAGCAAACGGCCCAGAACTTCCACTGGGGTGTCTTCTGTAGGAGTGCACCTTCCTACCAGTAACCATACGCCGTACCTTCCCAAGAGCTGTCTCTCTTCGACCGTTATGTTATCTAGCGCCGGCATCGGAAACTTCCCGTCCTTTCCCTCTCTGATATCTTTTCCTTCCTTGGCTTCACCCTCCTTTTTTTCGTCCCTCATCTCCACCTGAGGTATTTTGGCTTCTTTCAAAAGGCTAAAAAGCAACCCGTTCAATTCTGTGATCTATATCTCTTATTAGGCGTCTCTATGAAGAAAGATATGATGATATATAGGTTAATTTTACCTGACAATGGCTTCGACCATGTAAGTTTGCATTTCCGAATCCATGTCCCAAGTGGGAGCTATACACTTATGGACGATGTGGTCCCCACCGCGTCGGTTGTTGTGTCTGTTATTGTGACACTGTTCGCAGTATCTGATGGGGTGATTCCCGTTGTAGCTGGCACATTCGGTTGAGAAACATATAGATATTGCTGCTTTGTCTGTTGAGCGGCAGTTCTAGGAGAGCGCAGGAGGAAAAATTAGCTAAGTCGGATGTGGATCGTCAACGATGTTCGTTTTTCTACGGCTATTGTACAGAACTCCCTAATAACACACGTTATCCAGACGACATCACCTTTAAGTCCATAAGGAGTCCAGGACATCCATGGATGCCAAACGGAACTACCTTATTGACAGATTCTCGAATGTGCGCTAGCTGGAACCATTGTGAAAGAAAGAGTTTTTATATCATTATGTGGTTATTATCATAGATTATTGTTTTTTTTTTGCCAGGATGCATGTTTGTTAATCATTTGTTAATCATTTGTTAGTCATTTTGTGCTTCACAAATTCAATTAATGTTTCGAAGTCGACATTTTTATTTTTTCATTACTTCTCAATTTTAGGCAATATGGATCCCAATAGATGTCCATGACTGATGGCGTATGAATATTCTAGAATGTGGGAAGCTGACATCCTATCGATATACATACGTTGTCCAGTGTACACAATGTCCTATGTCCTATGGATGTTCGGGATGTCCCATTGATGATATCCAATGGATGACCGAAGGACTGTGTAGGGTTATTATAGGGCTAATACTGTTTTTGATTGAAAATGATTACAAAATTCTTTCCTTCACCTGATGGAACTAATAATTCATTGGGTTATCGTTGGTACGAGTCAAAAATATGCGGGAGCCTAGATAGAAAGCCTTCAGAGATTTGCAAAGGGAAAAGGCCACCCCGTCAAATGATGTAATAGCCGTAGAAAAAGTATGGTGTATAACTCGCACCGAACGCTCATTTCTCGCTGCTCGCTGAACAATATAGTATCGTCTCACCTTGTTCTCGCACACCATGGACACTTGTTGCATGGGATGCAAGATGTCGAAGAACATTTGGTTCGGGTGTTCACGATGGATCTCGTTGGCACATTCGATGCAGAGATACAAAGGTGGCGGCGTGTCGTTGGCGAAGGTGATGGAAATGCAATGGTCGTAGCAGACCTTCGCTGCTTCTGCATTGCCCGTGTTGGGGCACAGATCTCTTTGACAAACGAAAGGGGTGGGATCTGGAAAACACCGGTTAGCATGATAAGCTGCAGGTCTCGTACGCGAACGAACTCACCGGCAATTTTACAAATGAGATTTTTTCGGTCGAAAAGATCGGCATTGAATGTGGGCCAATAATAAAATAGTAATTTTGCTGCAGACGATCTGGCTGTCGAGGTGCCATAGGCTATCACGCTGAGTACGTCCTTCAGTATATTTTGTTTGAGTGTCATGAGGCATTCCAACAGTTGGCAGTGATGTGCAGGGTTCGTAGAGTACTGAAATACCATCATTATCACGGCCGAAACGGACTGACAAATATCGTTATTGCCCTCATTGTGCCTTGCTGAAAAAAAAACCGAATACAGAAATCATCCGGCGATTTTTCACGGTTACATACTTATTGTGAACGGCAAAATGTAGAAACACAAGCTATTGATTATTTCCTGATGTAGATTACTTGGAAGAACTGATATTGAAGATGCAGCTAAATACGGTAAATTATCGATCAAATCATGTTCCAAAAATGGTAGAAGACATCCGAGACATTGCAGGATAGACTGTCCAAAAGCTGAAAAATCGAACAATAATTCAGAGCGATCAACAATATGATAATAATAATAATAATAATTTATTCATCATAATATAATTTATGCATTCATCACATTTGAAATTAATTCATTGTCTAAGCAAATACATGAAATACCCATTGGGGTATTCTGGTATTTCTGAAAAATACCTCTGGTCCAAAACGAGTATGGAACCGCTGTCCAATTTGTGCATGTTAGGAACTTGTTATGATTTCGCTTCTTGTCTAGTGCTATATTTGTGTGTCAGTAAAAAACCTTCATTTTTATGTTGAATTTGCCGAAAAGCGAGTTTATAGAAGAATAATTTTCTCACATCAAATATTTTTGATTCGTCGGAATGTGCATCTGTGGGCTAAGTGATGTTTTTATCGAAAATGATCTCCAATATCCATTTTTGAATATTATTCAACTTCTTCAGAAAGATGTCCATCACTCCACTCCATTCGTTGATATCAAAATATCAAAATTTCGGATAATTGAAAAATTAATTGGGAATATTTCGGAAATGAAGACAAGTTGGGAGGAAAAGAGTTCCTAACCACCTATTTTTCACGCCCCTTACATTAGTTACATTAGTTAGGCACATATAAAAAAAATGGTCTTTTCATCAGAGATGGTTTTGAAAATATCCACATAAAATTCATCATCACAGGCTCGCCTTTAGATGGCAATTTCTGGACCCAAGTTCATATGAACTTCTTGAAATCTTCCTATGTAATTTCGGGACACTATGTATATCAAACCCTGTGATGAGGTGAAAACTTACGGTATATTCCATAGGTGATCAGCGGTGCCACCTCGATGAGAGGTATAATCGAATTGTACAGTCCCTTGTAATCCAAACTGGGAAATAGCCCCATCCGGACAGAGTCCATTTCTGGAATTTTAAGCAGATCGAATGGAGAATTGGGTACATCTTTGAGGACAGCTGAAACAAACCGCTAATTAGAAAACGAGGTGCACGTCAGAAGCACCGACGCTATACTTAGTAGTGTCTGAGAGAAGTATTTGATTGTGTTTGCTATGTCAACCCCAGAGGGAGGGGGCATAACTCCTTGCATAAGCCGTAGTTGGTAGTCATAGAGGCTGCGAATTTTGGCTGTAACTGAATAGCAAACTGTCAGAATCGTCTAGAAAGGATGGCACCGAACCAGAGCCGACGTCCAAGAAGCTGTAGCACAATTTTTCGACATCATGCAACACTTACCTATACGGAATACCGTGCCAATATTCGATCAATTCGAGAAAAATTATTAGTGATATTTTGATACACGATTCACTTATAGAATTTTTCCGTTGATTTTATTCCTGGTGAAATGAATGTTACGCTCCTCCTGGTTCTGGAATATGCGTGGTATATGTTCCGAATAGCACGATATTTTCTTCTTTTCTATGGAATAAAATCTGTGTATGTTCCTGCATTTTTCGGTTAATAGACTCAAATAGTCGATATCCATTTTCGAAATTATTTTGATAAATATGATTGATTTGAATATCATTTGAATTCGTAATCGTTTGGTTGCATAGAAATTTAGCATTGAAGGGAACCATCATACCGTCAATGATTAATTTCGTTGTATATCAATCAAACACTTGACAACAGTTCATTTGATTCGTATTTAGGAAATTTTGGTTGTTTAATTTTCCACCATTATAATGATTTCATGATCGAGTCATGGCAGATTTAATTTTGGAAAACCTGAGGTAGGCATGTGGTGTTTCAGAAAGTGGTCTTTGGTTCTGGTCGGTACCAAAAATGACAGAAATCAAAAAGACAACAATATGTTACTACAAAACATCGAACGATACGTCGATAGTGGAGAGTAAGTATAACAAAAAAACGAAATGATATAAAAAAAGTGGATATTATAACATAGAAAAGGTAAAAGTTGCTTACATGCAGCAGCCCTTGTACCCATGTTGACAATGCAGTCACAATAATCAAACGCAAGGGATACACTGAGGTCACATTGTTTGAAACGTGCGGGAATCTTCAACATTGGGGGCAGCTTCGTTATTCCATTACAGATCAATAGTAGTAGAAAATAAAGGATAACTGAAAGATTCTACAAGAACGGAGGGACACAAACACGTGGTTATGGACCCCAGCATCCTGAAGGAGATCAATAACATCTTTTTAGGTATAAGTATAAGTAGGTATAAGTATGTACACTCGCGCGCGATTTACCATTTACCTACTACCTAAACATCAGGTGCTCTTCGAATGCCTACTTACATCGTATGTTTTGAATCGAACCAATACGCATATTTAGTAAACCTGCAGTCGTGACATACATCGCAAACGGTCTTTCTTTCTTTCTTTCGAAATGTTAGCCTTAGTTAGGTAGATAGGTAGGTAGCAGGATAGGTATGCAGATAGTATCTATTAGTAGTCTTTGGAGTCGACACAATCGATTGGCGAGAACTTCTCTTCGTCGATGTCGACTGCTCTCGCCAGCTTCTTCACCATACACCGGGAAATTCAATCGACATCCACATCAGCTATCAATCTATCATATGCGTTATAACATCTAGCACTTCACTATCATATCGAATACACATCGACCAAACACATCCCCCATTTCATGATTAGCTCATCGGGTATGTATAACACCAACACCAAAACATAGATCGACATTATAGATAGACATCGAGACACTCAAGTATATGAATATGGAGAACAGTCAGTTCCTTTTCCAACATCTTTTGTTGAACGTACAAGAGCGAGGAAGGTGTTACGACAACGATCAGTGCAAAATCAAAGGACAAACATTCCGATTTGCAACTTACACCAAAATTTTGTTACAAATTCACTAATAATTGTGTTCAGTTTTTCTTGACTACGGTTAAAGCACTGATATCAATAAACACGTTTTGATGGATTTTTAGCGGATTTGAGGTGGTTGAAGGGGTGACAAGATGCGACGCGCATGAATTCCCATCCGAAAGGGCGGGTTCATCCTTTCGATCCGATTTCGCTCCATGTTTTTGGTCCAGTTTCTCTCCCGCCGATCCATCCAGCCCATCTCGCTCAGATCGATAAATGCTCTCCGCTCCGCCACAGAAACACCATGGAAAACAGTAAGCCTTTCATTTTCTCTTTCATTTTTCACTTTCTGTTCAATCACTCATCAGTCACCGAAACCAGTAGGCGAACTGACTTGTGTTGGGCTGGCCAGACGAACAATAAACAGACCCAAATACGTCCGAAGTGAGAGACATTCCGTCTTATTCACATGTAATCTAACACCCACCTCGCCTCAGAGCATTTTTCTGAATGAGACAGGGTTTGATGGAGTTCTTCTCCAAAGACTACAGAGTTTTGCATCTGACATCGATTTTTAACATTGAAAATGTTTAATGTTTTGCATGTGTGTTTGCATGAGGGGTGTCCATTAGCATTTTCTGTATCGCTTTTGCGAAGTTCTACATATGCTAGGTGGTCAAATCTGAACTTTCTGATCTGGTTAAAATATGGTTAGATCAGACGTGGTGGAAATACGGGGGCTGCCACGGGGGTTTTTGACACGGACCTCTCAGATTCTCTTAATAGAATGGCAAAGTTGTGGATTTCGTTGCCTAGTGAAGTAGTTTCTGTTGCTTACGACCTCCAAACTTCCAAGAAAAATTCCAATACTTTCCTTCTCTCCCAAAATTCTACCGCTGGCTAACACGATGTTCCTCGAACATTATGGGATTTCCTTTCGTTTTGTCAACAGATGAAAAAATGTAACGACTTCAGAATTGGAAGTTTCTGAGAACGTTAGATTTGTTCGCCGTATGTCGACGGAAAGTGAAAATCGTGGGTTCAGGAACGTACTGGTAATGATTTCAGAGGGATAGGGGAGATGAAAGTTTATGATTGCGAAATTATGTATTTCGTGTGAAATAGGCATGAAATAGACCATGGAAGGGCTAACATAATTAAATTAAATTAAATTAGTAGACAAACCAGACGAGCTCAGGCTGGTCACCCTCACACTGTCAGGCTCGAGACCTGTCGAACATCGCTATACCAAGCATCATTCATCAATAGAACGGCAAAGTTATGGAATTCTTTGCCTAGTGAAGTCTTTCCTGATGCTTACAACCTCCAAACTTTCAAGAAAAATTCCAACACCTTTCTTTTCTTCCAAAATTCCACCGCTGACTAACACGATGTTCTTCGAACATTATAGGTTTCCCTTTCGTGTTGTCAACAGATTGAAAAAAAAAATCTGGATGATATATAATATGGAATTTTGAACCGTCGGAATACCTCCGGACATATATAACGATAGCATCGATAATAGCACAATAGAATAGAATTTTGAAATAAGCGAAGTTTATTTTCAGTCCCTCAACGAAAGTTGCTTAATTGCAACTTTTGTATTTTTTTCATCAGAAGAACTTCTTCAAATATCAAGTTTTGCACCTTTCCTGCTTCACGTTGACATTATCACATCATTTATATTGTTTATCGTTGACATTAAACCAGTGAATGATGAACCAGCTGAATTGTATATACCGAGCTTCGCTTTTAGAGGACTTGTTTGTTTTTTCAAATGCTGCATGAGTATAAAGCACAGGTTGCTGCCACAGTTAGTAATGGAATAATGAATAGGCTATTGCTCCATAGTATTCGTAGTTAACCATCAAACTTGCTATCATCGTATTCATGATGATTCAAGTGACTTGCTCTGGGACTGAATGGTTCATCAATTGTAATTATGACAGAACGTGTCCCCAGTATATTATTTCTAACGTGTTTTTAGTGTTTTCTAAAATGTTATTTAGTCGTCTTCGAATTGTATAATTCTATAGGGTGATCCATGACTACGTGACAATCTCTCGGGAGCATACATGGGAGGTCAAAATAATACTAGTTGATAATATAACTTTTTTCCATACGTCACGTTTTTGGCTGTGAGTGTTGAACCACTTCGTATATCTTTATCATTTTTTGATGTTATGTTTCATGAAAAAAGAGCCATTATTTGACACGAAAACGAAGTTTCTGTTCATAGCAGAAAAACAGGAACGGACTGGCCCGTCACACATAATTCGCTCAAACTTTGACATTTGACTGTTGTCATTATTTTCAGATTAAAATGTAATTTTTGGATAATCTTGATACTTTTATCCGAAAACGGTACTCTTCCTTTTTTTTCCATAAAATTAACGGTTTTCGAGATAAATCGATTTCCTCTCAAACTGTTCAAAACAATTGAAAAAATACCAGCTTAACTCGTTTTTCTTTTCATTGAACTTAGTTTTGGTGTCGAATAATGACTCTTTCTCGATATAACACCAAAAAATCATCACGATATACAAGGTGGTTCAAAATTTACAGCCAAAAACGTGTTATTTTGCTCTCGAGAGACTGTCACGTATGAAAAATCGTGGGGTGGGTTTCAAATGATTAGAGATTAATTAGAGATTAATTGGCGGATTAGTTGCAGGAGAATCTGTTGATGAACTGAGAAACCGATTGAAGAACATGAGAAAAATCATGGAAGAGCGTAAAAATCTAGTCAAACTGGACGAGGGTAGAAGATCGACCAACATCGGAGTCATTGACGGAAGTTTCATGAGCGTGGTGTTCGGAATAGCGCTCCTAGTTATCATAACTGTAAGCGTGTACGCTTTTTACAATCTTTATACGGCAATCTTGAAGAAATTTCCACACCCTCACGAAGAATTGTGAATACCATACATTAATTCGTATAAATTTGATACTGAACATATGAAATGTCAAGTAATAAAATTTCCACATATCGAATTGTGATGAATTTTCCCAAACACGCCTATCCTATAGCTACACGAAGACAAGATCTCAAGAACCATTATGCTAAGTGATATCTCAAGAGTTAGGTATTAGTAAACAAATACATTCTCTGAAAATGTTCTGTTTTGACGGTCGGGTCAGGTTCAAAAGTCAAATATGCGGCCATAAACCGTGTCCAAGATAAGGATGCACAGTTTGGGGATCTCGGAACTGGTGGGCGATACAAATTCGGTTGAATGAGAAAAACGTGGGACATCCAGAGGCCATTCCATATACGTGGAATAGTTTTCAATGTATTCCCAAAGAAAAAAGTGTCAAATCTGGTGATCCCGCTGGTCAAGGGACTGAAAAATTCCATTTTTTCATTACCATTTCATTTTCTCGGGAAATTGGTAAGGCACGAACTTTCTGCACTATTCAGTATTACCTTACTACTCAATCAATTGACACTGTGAGATCATTTCTCCAAAACGATGTAGAAAAATATTGATGATGTCTAAAATTAGGTCGAAACACATACAAACCATAAGGTTTGATACATGGCGGGTGTATCCAGAAGGAAAAAAAAGCTTTCAGAATCTATGAAAAGATGATCAGGGCCGTATCTGTAAGAATGAAGTTGGTGAGAAATCTATATCACCACGTTGAATCGCATCAAAAGTTGTTTGCTGTGAAGTTTTTTGAAGCTAGCGTAGATGTTTCAAAAATTCAATTTTTTCGATAAAGCTGAAAAACTATAGATGATTTTGAAAATTTTCGAAGACTAAACACCGTTTCAGAGTTCCTCAAACTGTGTACCCTCATCTTGGACACAGTGTAGAATCGGCTACCTACATCGTGAATGGAGTTTTCGTTTTTGGAAGAATAGGTGATCGAGAATGGAATGGCACGAAGAGTTGTTGATAGTCCAGTGACAATGATATAGGTAGTAGTTTTGATCATATAACTTCTAAAACGAAGTTGAAAGAAACGAAAACAGCAAATGTCACGTAAAAAACTATGTCAACAAATCGATAAATTCGAATGACTCAACTTTCAACTCATACTTTGAATATATTCCCAACTTTTTCGAGGCAATACAGATAGTGTGTCTAATGTTTGGAATATTATATATGTATTTTATTTTATCTTTGGAGACGAGCCTTATCATGTCACAATATGTGCGACTGAATATATTTATGTAGCTTTTATCATGAAATAATGGAATAATGTTTAGGCTATGCCTTAATTGTAATCTAATCTGAAAATGCAAATATTCCTAAGGTAATATGGAGCCGAATGCAGTCGCACTGTTCGAACACACTGTATATTGAAGCGTTCTCAAACTAGCATTTCAAATCAAAATGATCCGCCACCATCTCAAATCTGTCCCGGTAGAGTGGAGAAAGGGCATGCATCCATCGGGACAATTGGTTGTAAACGACAGTGTCCGGCCGGACTTGTTCAAATCGAAATCGGTTAATCAAGCATGCATCAATGAGGTGGGTAATAATTTTGAATCCAACCTACCTGTAGAACGTCACCATGCATCGAGAATTCAACAATTCGCGTGGTAGTCAGTGTACTCGAACGAGTTGGTCACGCCAGTCGTGTGTATCAAAACCGCAATAGAATGGAAAGCTAAGTGGAGAAAGTGATAAAGCAAACCTATGTTGGCTCGGAAAACAACAACAACAGTTCCTTTTGGCGACAACAAACTATCAGAAAATTGCCTGAAATGACGACGAGTTCGCTGTGCAAGTCCTCTGTGGTAAGTGAAAACGCGACGTAAATGTGTAAACAGCGAAATCATGATCGTTCCGATGAATTATTACCTACAACTTGCGAAATGTCTTTTCAAAGAACGTTATTTTTACCGGTTGTGCATAATATTCAAGTATAATTAGTTGATACCATTCGAGTTTTCGTCAGTAGTCTTTCATTAATCAGTTATATAGAAAAAGGTAACTATACTCTTATTAAATTACCATATTATGAATGCATGTTCGAAAATGACCTTCGATAAATGTATAGTTAATGTGGCGTTTTCAATGAAAATGAGCATAATGAAGTGAATAAGAAGACATTATGAGTGAGTTCATGAAAAAATAGCAAGAGTGATAGGTCGCATGAGGCTTAATAAGCCATTGTTTCCTTGTATTGAAATCAAGAAAATTTATCTAATCTCATAGCTATAAAAAAATATATATTACCTACGTACGTTTGAATAAACACCACGAGTTGATCGAACAGGTAATTCATATTTGTCCGACTGAATAATATAGCTGGTCCTATGATGGAAAACCTTTTGATACCTGAATAGTTCTATTTTTTCTTGAACCAATTATTATACATATATTACTCAAGTTTAAATAGTTATCACCATTAGTATACAAACTATTACAAATTAATCAAAACATAGGTAACCACTGAAAAAACTTCACCAATAAAACTATAAGTAGAGGTACTATCAGTGTTGCTTCCTCAGTGTTTCTGAGTAGATAAGAATTCATTATTCATAAATTTTATATCATGATAACCATTTACTGATGATTTCATGTCCAAAAACTTTCAACGGAAAGCTGCAAATCTAAACACAAGAATAGATTTTTTCCCGGCACTAAAAAATCATTCTTGGAAGGGTCCCACGATCCAATATTTGATGTTTACCTAATTCTTTATAATTGTAGCAACTGCTTTCAGCATTTTTTTTCTTCACAAGTTCAGTGTTGTCACGGTTGAGTAGAAGAAAAATATATTAACAAGATAATTTATATTTGATGTAATATCTGAAAGAAATGAAGACGTTAATTATCAGTTCATTATTTCATATATGAAACATGATATATGATGAAATGATAAACGCTGCTCTCATCTATCAGATTCTATGATATTTGTCTTCGTATATTTGGCTCAACCTATTGAAATGTACCCATTGTTTAATGTCAGATAATGAGGTATCGTGACCTAGTATACGCCATTTCCTACGATTGCAAACTTTGTTTTTACTTATGATACAAGAACTCCATGAATATGTTTCATTCACTAATTTATAAATATTTCTTCCATTTATCTATGTAGCCCTCAAAGTTCTTGCTATACATCATCAAGATATAGTTTTTTGATTCCAGTACAAAGCTTACCAAGATGTTATGAACGATGTGATTTCCAACACTAGGGAATACTTCATAGAGGATGGTGTAGACGAAGCAGTTTTACAAGAACTGAAACAACTTTGGGAGACAAAGTTAACTGCTACAAAGGCTGTGGAAGAAACCAGGGAACTTGACAAAGTAATCGGTAATCCACGATTTTGACCTATTCTCTCACATTCTACAAATTTTCCTCCACCTTAATTTTCAGGTGTGAACAACAAAATATCAAAAGCAGAAGCGACCAATGGCCCGAACTCAGGCCCAAACTATCCGAAAAATGCACCAATGACTTTTTCACATCAAGTACAAATGCCCCATCATCAACAACAGCAGATGTTGAACAAACAAGTTGTAGGGCAAGTTCCTCCAAATAATCATATGCCTCAAGGTAAATTTATAAACAAACAAGTTGTAGGGCAAGTTCCTCCAAATAATCATATGCCTCAAGGTATATTTATAATCAATTTTTGGTCATTATAATATGTATGATCATGGTGGCATATCAATCTTATATTTGAATATACCAGAAGTCGAAATATCTACATGAGATATAGGGATCTGATGATTATGAAGATCTGGATATGATGTAGTAGTATCAATCATTGGTATTCACAAGATCAAACAGAGTGTGGTTTTTCAATATTAGCGGAGAGTATTGAAGTTTTGTGGTTTATGATATGAATTAAATACAGGCTTCCAAAACTACATACTATGTAGGTAGTAATAATTATTACAGAGCTCAGTATAGTGTTCATTTCAAGAATTTTGTGAAACATTCCTATAGGTACCCAGGTGCAGCAATTTCAGAGCAGAAATAGTCATTGTAGGTACTTACATCTGAGTATCACTTTTCTTCAATGTTTCCTCTCATTGTCAGTACACACAAATTATACACCAAAGTACAAAAAGTACCGGTAATTGAAGAAATATTAGAGCAACGCTACAATCTCTAACAAAACCGAACTCAAAAGAAAAACATTTGAAATTGAATTTCACCATGTATCGTGATTCTACATTCGTTCGTGACAGACAGCCACAGGTAACACAGAGAGAGAGAGAGAGACAGAGAGCAATGAAAGTCCATGCCCCATGACATTCATGGAACGCAATATCTGTGGCTTGTTGAATTTGATTCGGGAACTGAACGATAGATGGTGCAACAATCTCTGAAAATGAATTTGAAAATAAGTTATCATGATACAGACCTATAAAGACGCATGAAAAAAAAAAGTGTTGGGCAAGAGTAGCATACCCAATTTTCTGAATGTTCAGATTGATATAATCCTGATTCATGTAGCAAACTGTTCGCTGTTTTTCAGGCCAATTCGGAGCAGCTTTTCCTGAATGGAGACTAGTTCCCATTCAACTAACAATTCCTTCAGCCCCCGGAACAGGTGCTGGACCCAGAATTCTACCCATAGACGTCCCCGAAGTATTTCTACAAGGCCCTCACTTGAAATCCATACTGACCGGACAAGTCATCAGCACAACTATGGGTCTACCCCTTCAAACTGCTTGTGCCTTCCTCCAAGACCACGTCAACGCTGCTTTCGCCAAACACCAGCACACGTGCTTCTCGAACATGAACCCCATGGCATATAATGCCCTTCACGATGAACAACTCCAGAACAGGCTCAGGGGCATACCACAAGGTGATGGACCCGCCGATTCTTCCGATGAAGATGATCAAAGTGAAGAACGATCTGAGAACGAGATAGAGGAAGATAAGGAAGATGATGACCTGGAAGATGACGGTGCCATAGGGCCCGAGGATGATCCCCTCAATTCGGGGGATGATGTTTCTGATGCTGACGGAACAGAGGAATCTTTTGAGACTGATAATGTGATAGTGTGCCAATATGACAAGGTATAAGTCATGTTCCACTGACCCAAAGGTCCATTCAAATAATTTTTGATCCTATTTCACAGATAACGAGAAGCCGAAATAGATGGAAATTTCATCTGAAAGATGGCATTATGAACTTAAAAGGACAGGATTTCATTTTCCAAAAAGCTAATGGTGATGCAGAATGGTAGTCATTCCAGTTGGCTGTTGTTGTTCTAGTTTTGTTTGATTTTATTATAGTTATACTATGAGTTTTAAGTAATGTTAATCAGATGTACTTTATAAAAACAGACAGACGTTATTCGGAAAATACTTCCAATAGAAGATCGTAAATGTTTCTGTTGATGTTTTTATGTTTTGGGCATTATATGTTTGTTTTATTTTGAATTGTTGTATTAATCCTCAAATTTGGGTCGAAGAAATAACTAGTATTATAATAACATTCATGTATTTACAAATCGTAGTCTATATAAGATGTTTACAGTCTGAACTCTATACATAGTTTACAAATAAAGTGAAGGCACATTTTTTTTAAATGATTGGCCACCTCCGACCATCATGAAAGGTGGTGAACGAAATAGTAGTTGGTATAGTCGCTTATATCTACACTATTTCTCATTCTGACCTTTTTGTACCTGTTTTGAAATAAACTTAATAACTATTCAAAATCACAATAATAACATTCTCTATCAAAACCCTGGATATAAAGTGCCATTTACCCCAAAACTCTTTTCACAATAAGAAATACACCTCGTGTGTTCTAATCAATATTCATCGTCGAATATACTTCTAGAAAGAAAAAAAAAAACACTGACTAAGAATGAACAAACAACTTAAGTTATACATTAAAATATGGCTTTCTTTGATTACCTACTCTTCCATATTCGGTATAAAGATTCGGTTCAAGACCTACAAAATATCGATCGCAAAAGGTTTCTAATAGGTAAAATAAATAAAATCCACATATACAAAGTGCTGCCGAAACTGGTGGTCTTTGCAGCTCTACAAATGTTCATGATACCGAGTATTCCTACTGAGCAAGTCAACCAATTCGTCAAGCTGCTTGGAGGCCCAATTGCATTTATCAGTGAAATATCTTTAACGGTACACAGCCATTGCATTAAATGGATAGGACTAGAATGTAACTCTATGGCGAGCCGATATCTGACCATGTGAAAACGGAATAGAACCCTTTTCTCTATGTTCGAAATTAAATACTGCATCCATGCGTCACCTCATCGGTCGACTGCTGGCTCCACCTACAGTGATGGTTGTTATTGCTACTGCTATCACTGCGTAAATTTTGTTCTAACTCCAGGAGTTGACCCATGAAGTTCAGGTTAGGGGATATTATCGGCCTGGCTTCTTTCACTTTCTTGTACGCCTCCACCATGGACATCTGCTTGTATTTCATTATGTAGGCTATGGCTATCGTGGCGCTTCGAGATACTCCGGCCTGACAGTGAACCAGAACTCTGGAACCACTTATTCTTGCTTGTTCTGGAAAAAAAATAAACATAATGAGTCATACTCGAATGTTTCGTTGCTGATGTATTCCTAAATCGATTATAAGGTCGGGATTACTGCTTTAGGCAGCAATCTATCTGTAACAATTTTTTAGAGTCTAAGTTATTACTAGATATATATGGTCCTAATGAGTTTTTTCAATCGACGGTATGAACAACGATAAGATGCAACACTGAGGTGAAGAATTTCACTATTCACAACGATATCATCGTGCATAGGCGTTGTGTCAACTAGCTATTGCATCTGCAATGATCGCCAATCAATCCATATTCACTTTTTTATAGCTTTGAGCTATAAAAACGGCAAGGTTGTGACTCTGGTGAAGCGTAAAATACATCACAACGACATCGGGACTGATCAGAGGAATTACATAATTCCAGTACTCAACTGTAGCTCTGCTTATAGGACTGGTTGCATAAGGAGACGAAGTCATTCTCTAAAAATACAGAAGCCGATTGGGGTTGCTGTTCAAAGTAATGACCCAGATGACGAATACTTTGGCGTTTAGCAGCTGTAAAGAGCAAGAGGAAAACGGAGAGGGAAGCCATGACTCATGCCGAGACTAAATCTGTATCCTGATGCTTTGGTGTATTTTAAAACTTCATTTCATTCTACTGGGCGTTAGGAGCGCAAGCTTCAATTACTCGACTACCCAACATAAAAAAATTATGGATTTTCAGGGAGGTGACCTAGAAGAGACGTTGAATTTTGACGGCAACAAAGAGTTATTTTATTGATATTTAATAGTGGGTTGCGGTACCTAGTTGTTGCTCAAGCGACATTAATTTTGATTTATGCTTAGTATACCTACGTACGACATGGCGCGAATGGCCATAAGAGTGATTCTCACCGTACAAATTCAATCCCGTGAACTTTGCCATAAATTTTCTCGGACATAAACTAGGTACTTCCAGAGATGTAAGAACAATACGTACTGTGAAGAAAGCTGTCTTGATGTTTAACATGAAAGACGAAAGTACATCTGTATGCGACATATTTATGTTATGATTACAAAACTAGATTGATCAAATTATCTCTATATAACAGATTTACAGTCTGATAAAATGATAATTTCAATGACTCCTTGTAATGTATGTATGTCCCCAAGTACGAGAGGGAGATAACGCTAAAAATGTTGTTTGTATATCGAACAATTTTGTAAAATGTTGAGGACAGTTGATATCACGAGATATATTTTGAAATTTGGAGAATTTTTGGCCTAAGTATCAAGATATGATGCTACGAAATTGTTTCAAGTGGAATATAATGGTAAACATAGTGAGATAGTGAGTCATCCAATGCCGCGAGCTTTCTTAATGGTTGAGTAACCTGCACGTATGCTTCCTTGAATTAGCTAAGTTTAATTAACAAATTAATGTGTTGACCTAACTTTGGAGTATTGACCCAATGCGTTGTTATAATTTATCGAATTCACGTAAATATAAATAAATGAAAAAAAGTATTTGCCAGCTATTTTTTGGCACGTTTTGATATCGAGCTAACTCGATTTGTAAAAACATCGTTATCTAGACAAGGCCACCAAATATGTCGACTAGCCATTTTCTATTCACAACTATCGGTGTTGTTAAATAACTAATTCATTCATTCATTATCTATCTACTCATAGCACACACTGAAAATGTTCAACAACCATGCAGACCTATTCCAACAATATTAGAAAATATGATTCACGGTATCTGCTTCCAATCAATCAATCAACCAACACCAACCATTCATGACTCATATCGATAAAAGGTCGAGCGACTGACTATCACAATGCTTTATCAGTCGATTAGTTGATATTTATTGGATAAATCATTTATCTAGCCACCACAATCCCACTTAGATAAATGTCTCTGGTCTCCCCTAAATGCATCACAACAAGATCGCTCCCTCATGACTAATATAATACACAGATACAGTACAGTTTACATTAGACAATCTATCGACAAAGCAAACAGATTTTCGACAGAACTGAATCATCCATTTTCGTGGGTGTTCGAGATATTTGCTGTTCTCGAATTTTGCATTCGAGGTAAATAGAGTTAGAATTCGAGTCCCATGTGGAATCATGGAATGGATTCAACGAGTCAGTGTACCACCATTTTTCATAATCGATTCATCAGAAAATTTCCATTCCTTCCATTTGTATCATGAGATATCCAAATTCTTGAACGGTATACAGCGGAGCACAAAAAAATCACAAACTAACCTACGAAACTCATAGTTGTCTCCAAGAAATGTCGAAAATCATTTAAAAAAACAATAAAACCAACTTTTGCATCAAAACGTTATTTTTTTGACTGGGGGGAGATCTCTAAGGTGCATATTATGAGTCATTAGTAATTTTTGGGAACCCAAAACCATAAACAATGCGAAAGATTTTGGGGGAAAGACATTGTTTAACAGCTTGATAATGTCAAAAATAATGGAACCATACTCTGGATCAAAATTTCTATCTTCTGTTCGCCCCTGTATACCGTTTATGAATTCGATGATACATAAACACGATGTTTGCGGCAATGCACAAACTTTCATCAAGAATAACATTTTCTGAAAAATCGCTAATGAAAATGCCAACGTTTCGACACATTCTCGTACTATTTTCTATCTGTGCCAACGTGACTAATATTGTCAAGGTGATATGCAACTAGTGAACGAATGCATGGCAAAGCACCCTGCACCCAACCAACCCCTTTCCAGTACATCCTGTCATCCCCCAAATACTTATGATTCAATCGGCGACACGTCATCATCATCCCTCCGTATATCCGGGCAAAGTGTTTCGAAATGAATAGAGCATTACGGATGACTAACGCAGTGTATGTATTCCACATAAGGGCCAATTGGTGATCTCAACGCAATATGGTAGAGATTACAACAATAGAATTACATGGGAGCGACAATTATCATTCGGTTACGGTGATTACTAATTTCGAGCAATCATATCCGCCATCGAATTCTCTAGAATTTCCTGGAATTCCCTTCCGAAATCACTGGTTACGCAATGTTGGATGAAACTTTGAAAGGTGAGTCAACAGAGATAAGAAATAGATACAGGTTGTCACTGAAACGATTCTGGGACATGACTGGAGCCTTGAAAATAAAGAAAAATTTCCCCAATATTTTTCTATTTTTCTATATCCATGGGAACTATCGTGGCCCAAAATATATTGAAGAATGATTACCTTTTTTTTTAAAATCGAAATAGGAGTGTGAAAAAATCTTCAGAGTACTTTTTTATGTGAAGAAAATACGAAATTCTTGAGAATGTGTCCATGATGTGTTAGAGAAAAAAAATAATCTCAATAACAACCACCAACCCCCAATGTTTGATTGGACAATCAATTTTGTAAGATCAGCAGATGATTTAGGAGCAACATTCAAACAATTTTGAAATCTTTTTTATAACTTCTCTATTCTCTATTTCTGAATTTCTATGGTATTCGAAAAAACAGGTTATTTGCATGCATTGCAACTTCTCTCAATTTTCATGAAACTCTAGAATCTGTTAAGCCCTATATACTATTGGCATATTTCCGACGGTTCTTATGCCAACGGAATGATTTTTTGTGGGTACCAATTGGAGAACTTGTGACAACAAAATTTTCACTGATGGAAAACAAATTTTTGGATAAATTTTTAGCTAACGACAATATGACTACCCCTTGGTCGAGTTGGGTCATAGGTTAGGACTGTGTGAACTCCAGGGTCGCTATCAGGGGACAGACAGCGTATACAAATCGGGAACTGGAAATCGAAAATGAGTCACTGAGGGCCCTTGAACAATGACTGCGATGAGTAATGGTGCAGTTGCTGACTCAAAACTCGACAAGGCCGTTCACAAATGCACTATAAAGCCATTCATAAGAACCGCATGCACTGCTTTTAGAGAGGGAATTTCCGAAGCGGATTTATTTATCACATTTGGATTGAACTCGACGCATTAAAGGTTGATACAAACCAAACCCATCGAAAAAAACTTCGACATTCGTTTCTAAAAGATACTGCTGACTACTTTTAGTGGGAAAAAAGAGCGTATCCAAATTCATTTTTGCTTTTCACTCACCACAAATACTGTGAAAAATATTTGCAGCAGTTCATTATGTACGATTGATTTTGACTCGCCTTGTAGAACACGGTTGGGAATGAGGTTTAGAGAATCAATTGTATACCAACAAAACTGCCTTGCTATGAACTTTCTCTCGATTTAGCAAGAAATTATAATCTCTTGTGTATACCAATAGACTCTCTGAGTTGAGTAGATTCACATTATCTAGGATTCAATGATATATTTCTATGAGAGATTTTGAGGAACGACTAGATATAAAAGTTTAGCACACAATAATTATTATTTGAACAAAAATGATCTCACTGTTATTCCAATGAGATAGGCCTATTGGGAAGGTTGAGTATTATCAGAGTATGTATTTATGAACTGAACCACGTAGTTGGTAGTCATTGGAAGAAGGAAGTGGACGAGTTTACCCTTCCTGGTCATTAAAAATACAGAAAGTAGGTACTAAACATGCGCTGCAAGTTCTTCCTGTTTAACATCCAATTTGACTCGCGAGGTCACTAAACGAAACGAGAAACGAATTGCTCTCGCTATTTTTTACAGACAGGCCGAGAAGACCGTCGACTGTTCCGTCATGATGTTATATGTGCAGGTGACGAAAAATGACGATCCTAAATTATTCCAAAAACGAGTTTACTTCCACTCATACACAGACAGCCAACAGCCATTCATTCTCCTTGGGAAGATTTCGAAGAATAATTGTAGAAGCGAGAACTCATGCTCTTTTTACAACCCGAGCCGGCACATTGGAAATAACAGAGAGCCACTGATCACTCCAAAATAAACAAGGGCATAAGTATTTCCATTAGACTCGGATTTTCGAAAATACCACTGAAAAATTACAGAGTTTGTGCCAAGGAATAATATTACAAACACGTAATTTCAGTAGGTGGATATCTACGAGTTGTTTTTTCATAAAGTTAATAATTTGTTCGACATTATATCAACAGCAGATTAAACAGAATTAAACGTATGCAAACTTTCCGCGGGATCATAGAATCTGAAATGATTCACACATAGCGCCATGCACGAATGATAGATAATATTTACTTTGTTTCAGGGAATTTACGCAGATTGATGATGACAATAAATCATTCGCAAACATCACATTGAGCACACGTGTGCTAACTCTCAAGCAATAACATAGATTTGCCTAATCTTTTCTAATCGAGCCATCTGAAGTTTTCACGACTAGTGGATGAGTTCATGTTTTCATTACTAGTTTAACATCCTGCTGCTGTCATTTTCGAAATGTAAATGACAGCTCAAGTGTCGAAATAACACCTGAGCGCTTCATGGTGAATTTTCCAATGTGAAGGCGAGTTGGTCGACACCTCTTTTCAAAGGTCTATTCCGAGGTCTATTCATACAATCTTTGAGAAAGAATAAAGCGATTTCTTATTTTCAATAGTACGGGTCTTGGATGCACAACATTTCGGTTTTGTTCATTTGAATATATATTGATTTACGATAATGATTTACGATACGGTTTACGAAAAAGCAGATCGCACGACAGCTGATGTATGGCAAATGATACGTTACAACTCGAGATTTCTATCCTCCTCTGTGTCTCGGGTACCGAGCGGTACCCGAAGGGTCTGAGGAGTGCGGAATAGGTAGCTGGTAACATAGTCATACTGTCAGTATCAGAAGGAAGAGAGAGGAAAGAACTGAGCCAACTCACCGATGAATTCGAACGCCTCCTCGAAATACTGCTTGAGGTTCTGGTGGCCGGAATCGGTGGCCGGTATCTGCTTGTAGGTGATGCCGCACTCGCGCTGGTAGCCGGCCACCTGCGACGTGACGTTGAGCACGCAGGAGGCACCCAGGCCGCGCAGGCAGCCCAGGTCGGCGGCGTCCTTGCTGTTGCCCAGGTACAGGAAGGGCAGCACCTTGGACGCCGGGTAGGAGTCGACGTCGGCCAGCGCCGGGCACGACGCCGACGCCGAGAGCGGCGCGCCGTGCCGCGTGCCGGCGCCCGACGCCAGCGCGTCTTCGCAGAGGTCTTTGTGCTTGCGGTGGAACTCCCGGTGGCCCCCTGCGATGAAACGTATCGATCGGTTATGGTATTCGACCTTTTCCAGGGATGTTTTCTTTCAACGTTGAAAATGTGAGTGTGAAAAGTTTTGCAGGTGTGAACGGTATATGAGGTCCGAAATCGAAAGAATAGAAGGAAGTCGAAATGATCTCTTGGTGGTGTGTGAATGAATTTGTGGGTTTTTAAGAACCCCTTGACCAAAGTTGACTTGAGTGGATGAAAAAGTTGAAAATCGATATTTATGTGTGATTTGAACTTTTTACGGGTCGATTGTGATTTTTATTGAGGATCTGATCATGGTGGAACAAGGAGTGCCGTTGCTGAAATTCCTTCACCAACCAACTTGGCAACTCTAGTGGAATACTTTTTTTTTAAACTTCTTGAAAATCTCAAAATTTAAGTTTTTAATTTCGAAATTCAGAACTTCTACATGAATTGGTAGGGCTGAAATAAAAAAAATGTATTCCAACATATCTTCGTTGTGCAATGATACATTAATGTTGTGCAATGCAACATTATAACTTCAGAATTGAAAGATTCTGACAACTTCAGTATTTCTGAATTTGTTCACTGTAAGTTGCCGAAAATGGAAATCGTGAATTCAGGAGAGTAATCGATATTATCTCAGATGGGTCGGAGAAGACGAAAGCTTATGATTTCGAAATTAAGTACTTCGTCTGAAATTGGCAGGAAATGGAGAAGGGCTAACATAATGAAATGATTAACATAGGAGTATTTGATTTGAAAAAATCGGAATACCTCCGGACATATCAATCTGCAATTTTTTGCACCACATTTTCTGCACAACATCCTGATGGAATGCGATGCTGTATATCACAAAAGACTGAATATACTGAGATCGTACCAGCTGACTAAATACCAAGAAACCCTTTCGAAATTCTCTAAAATTTTTGAGTAGAAAACCTGAGATGGCAGAAGGAGATGAGTCACAATATATTGCGAAACTATACATTATCACCATAACCAATAAATCGATCTATATAGTAATATGCATTATCCGTTAGTAGATCGAAAGCAGGGATGTAGATTTTCTGTGACCCAGGAAATATGTTAATAATGTGTACTACTTTTATTCAGTCATCCGGTATACAAGTTTGAGATATTTTTGAGGATCAAATGCCACAAATATTCATATTGATGAATATAAGGAAAATATTGCCCGCACAGATTGAGTGAGTATATAGTACATTGCTAGTTGAATTGATATCGAATTAACTATAAGGCTATATCTATGATCGATAATTCATCAGCCATATACACAGATGGTAATCGAGAAAGTATTAAAGATGACTCAGTACATAGTTAATGATGTAAATCGATTCAAATCGAAATTCCAATGTCCCTTTACATGTTAACGATAATTTATTTGAATTCCATTTGAATACGTTCAATATAAATTCGTAGACATTTCATGGCCGAGTTATATGATACTTATCGTTATCCCATATATACCAGGAGGAGCATAATGATGATCGGAAATACGAATTTACGCATCTGAATTTTTCGTTCGTCGCCGATACGACTTCTTGGGATTCGAATTGTTTATTCAATCAACTCTGTGGTATTTCGGCGAACGAGTCAGCATCTGGAAGATAGGCCATGTTATTCCAGAGAGAAGCTGTATGACCTATCGAGGATGACTAATGGAAAACATACTCTGCGGGATGTCAATTGATTTCAACCCCCTAGTCGCCATTGAAACAACGGCGGAATTATCCGAGCATCAAATTTGAATAACGTCCACAGCGGCCCGTGATTCATCATACACACAACCCTAATTGTGAGGGATAAATTGAATGGCAATGTATTTGATAGCTCGGTGAGTCACAGCACCCCTCAAGATGAGGGCAAACTGTTAAAAAACCGTTTTTTTTTTCAGATGACGAAGCTGGGAGACGAGACCAAATGGGGATGATGTTATGGTGACTAATACAGCTCCTCTCCAAGGGGAATACTCATCCGTCATAGAAGTATATTAAATAGTAGGTTTGAGCATGAGAAGACCATGAAGTAGGTATAGGGTATAGCTTATTCATCAATCAGGTATGAATCAACGAATGAATCATTTTTGAGATGAAACCACCACAAAATCAATGGATTGATACAACAATGTATATAAATTCCAACTTGACTAATAGTTCTCAAGATGGTTTGAAAATGTTTCACAGTAACTGTTTACGAGCCTTCTGATGATGGAAATGTCAGTTTTACGATCTATCAACATTTCGTTTAGCCATCATCAACTGAACTTGCGATATTGTTTTGAAGTCTTCGTTACATTTACACAGGTACATTTACACTTCAATACTTTCAATTTTTGTAGTTTTTCTTCAGTCCCAGAAATATGGCGATACACATAATTGTTGATGTATCTAATCGACACAAGTTTCCTTGTGTGTGTGATTCATTGTAATATTTTTTTTCCGTTCAACGTTGTAAAGTCATACCATGAAAAAATGTTGATGATGGCCAAAACATATCTGAAACTAAGATGAGATGTGAGGAAAACGTCACAAATACATGTCTCCTAATATGTATTCAAAAACAATTGAGTAGATGCTCATTAATAGAGAACAGGACTTTGGATAGACAAACTGACATTCCCATCAGCAAGCTTATTAAATGTTCTGGAGAAAGGTTAATTTGTTGTTTCATGTTCGATATTATCATTTGAGAAAAAAAAAATGATGTTTATACTTCATGCGAAATGTCTATAACCCAACTCTCTTTCCAATTAAACTGAACCAAAAACGAACTCACCGACTGATAAATTCAATTTAGATTTATGCAACATATTCATTGACATTGACATTCGCCAAACACTGTTTCCGAACAGAGTGTCTATATGAACAGGTCAATTCAAACTATCACCGAAATATCTTGAGAGACAAAATAACAACAACAACAACCACCACCACCAACTGTGACAGCTGAATGGTCCATTCACACATGACAGAGAGCTCAATGGAACTTGCGACCGGCCTCGAATGACTCACCCTGTATGTCAAGACTCCCGACACGTGAGTCCACGCTTATGTCACGATGAGTAAGGACGAAGGGGATTAATATGTTCCTATTATGAGTCTCATTGATGGTTTTCTTTTGTGAAAACAAGCGGAAGTTTTGTACCTCTGACGTGAAGGGTTATAATAAAAAATTTCCAAGGGCTCAGGATGATTCATCGATCTCCTTATGACATCGAATACCGTAGTTTTTTTGGTCAAGTAGCAAGCACTTCAATGATAGCTACAAAGTACTAGTCACAGAAACTCAAGTGAAGTGATAATAAAACATTATATGGGATGTAATATGTAAAGTATTATATTAGGAAGATGACTTTTTATATGAAAAGCTTACACTTCTAGTTCACGTGAACAGTTTTCCATAATATTTTATTCATACCTCACAATGTTTGAATACAATCATAGAATTTTAGCAGTTATGACTGAAGAAAACATTTCAAAGTCAAATGAGAATATTTAACATTCAAATTTAATTCGACACAATGAAATTTGGAATGGTTAAACTAAATACATCACGAAGATTATTACCGAAAACGCACGAGTAGAAAAAAAAAATAAATAATGTATGTTTATGTTACATACATTATGTATCCATTTCGGTTTCGGAGAAAATCAATTTATTATTTTTTGATGAAAGAGAAGTTCACACTTACTGCACTGAGTATTCACAGGTACTATCCTGAGTACTAAACACGAGCTGTTTGGTCTTTTAATCCTCATATTGTTTCGCGAAATGTTTGTTTGTACACTAGAAAAGAACTAGCAATAATCTGAGAACAAAACAATAACACAAATGCACTTTTCCTGGTTGAACCTATTCGATATTAGTTTCGAACGAAATGTACACAACTCAAAGGTATTAAACGCGGCCACTGATCAAATGGTGGGGGCAGTAGTGAATCACTCGACTGGTTAATGTTTATGTCCTGCGTCATACAATGTCTGAAGGACGAATGCGAAATCCCCTGCGGAATCACTTTGATTCCTTAATAAAGCGATGTTTTTCGGAAGATATGACTAATGATAGAAACTGGATTTTCGCTTAGGAAAATCACGGGCTTAGTGATAATCATCTATCCATCCATGCATACACACAATACATCTCGAACTGTAATGCTATTGAAAGAGTGCACAGTATATGTAGGTACAGTATACGAGGTGTTTCTAAACAAGTGCGAAGAGTAAGCGTGAAGAGTTGAAGAAAATGCATTTTCTGGGCGTATTCTACCAATAAGAAGCTATCTATGTTTTTTTTGTTTTGATCTTTCAAAAGGGAGAAACATGTAACTCCTATTCCATTTTTATCAGAACTTTTGAATAAAATAAACTACCTTGATTTAGAAAATATTTTTTGAAAAGAATGATTCTGTGCTAAACATGTTGATCTCAACCACTACTCATCAGGCTGATTTTCAAGATCAGTTAAGAGATGACAAAAAGAAATAAATAAAACAAAAAAGGACAGTTATATGTGCCAAAATTGGAAGAAAGAAAAAAGTTCATAACTTCAGTCATTAGTTTTATACCTATTTATGAACCTAAAAAATCAACATAAATCACATTTATACTTAGTTATTTCGAGTTCCTTGACATGATCAACAGGACAACTTTTTGAAAAACAAATGGTCGGTTTCTGAATCCTGGAAATGTATGCCACACGAAAACCATTGAAAATGGACGAATACTACTATTGGGAAAAATATTGAAGTAGGTTATTCGCTCTAATGTTTGTATCTACGTACAAAACACCCGTATAAACTCCTTTCGGAGTTTTTCATAGTAAACGGACATGAAGTCTGAATGAGTCATACTTCACGCATGTTTCCTAACTTTGCCAGTTTCCATTCTGATTAGATAGTCGGTTAGACGGTTGGAACTGAAAAGCTATTATCGTTCATTTTACTAGTGAACCAATTTCAGACATATCCGATACCCTTTTCTGTTCGTTTATCTAATAGCCTGAGCGATAATGTTATCATGTAGCGTATTCACAACATTATTATAGTATAACACAGTGCAGTCTTGTACTTAATTCTTTCATTTCCAACAATACATTCAGTGGGTCAGCTTCAAAACTTTGAATTGGCTACCTCTGGGTGTTGCCATTTGAAATTTTGGAGTAAGGGTTTCAACGAAATCCTATCTTCAGAGCTCTAGTCAATCGAAAGCTCTAAAACTGACCTGTATCTCCGTCATGTATGCAGAATTCGCGTTAATTTGAAATCGAAAATTGAATCCCTGGATATTGTTCAGCAATCGGATTTTTCCAAAAAAATCGACGAGAAATTAACGAGTTTTAGAAACCATCCCAGCAGTCTCTTAATAATTATCTAAATGTGGAGGAATTTATGAAAAAATGAAACTTGAGGCGATACATATAGTGAGTTGTTTGATATTTTCCACAAACATCGATGACAAAGAGTAAACCACACTAGAGAGATCTATGGCATAAAATTAAAGAGGTGAAAGTAGCAGTTCGCACTATCAATCGTATGAGAGAAGTCTGATTGTTTTGTAGTTGGACCAACTTTTTCTTTCAAATGAATCATACCGTACCGGTAACAGTAAACAAATCACAGAAGAACCTCAGATTCATTTCAGAGATATGGCTGAAAATATGCGTTGATATTCATACACATTTTTAGTCCTTCCGGGAATGCATCTTAATCACGTTTTTACAGCACGTATTTGACGAATTAGTCACTCGATCTTCCATACTAAGGGTGTGAGCAAAAGTAGTTAATGATGACAGCTTGCATATTATTAGAATGATTACTAGGTTAGTAAACAATGATCGTTTCGCTGGAAGGATTATTCAATCTGTGGTCAGATTGCGAGAAATAAGGTATTTGATCGCATTGTGAAATAGTTTGTTGAGGCCATATTCAGAGACCCCATGAACCATGTGGACAATGACAGAAAATGCGGTGACTCAAGAGTGTTTATATAGTGCTTTTAGTCATCTTCGTTGTCGCTTTGTTTTTGGTCATATTCATGTCGACAGGTCTCCTCAGAGATACCAATCCGTTGACGATTACAGAAGTAGATGACATGTCGTTATTGTTTATTAGTCAGAGCTGCTCTGCGAATTAGAATTACCCATCGATAAAGAGAAAAATCCACGGACACGTCAATTTTTCTCTTTGAACCATATCTGAAATAACGATTTTTCAATTTCGTTTTCTTCACCGAGTATTTTTGAATTTATGTTTCGAATGAAACATGCTTGTCCGAATCAAAATATCATCAGGGCACCTTCACAACGTACTGAGATGAGATTTATGGAAAACTTGACAAAATCTTGTTGTTTGATTCATCATAACTGGACCATTCATGGGAACTGCAGACGAAATCCGGACAAAAATTTGCCATACATGTTTGAACTAGGTGGTGAGAGTTCTGAAGTGTAATACATCTTGATTTTTGTCGAATAAAGCACGTAAAAAATTCGACGTCCATTAATTTGATGCAACTTTGGATACTTCTATTCGTGTTCAACTCATCGAAATTTATAGGAAAATATACTTGTCACGTCTATATTCCGGATAAATTTTACGAACTAAGAAGGTGAAAATTTCCGAAACGAAAAAATTCCATTTTGAAGCATTCTCGAAGTTTCAATGCGAAATATTTCAGTTCCAATTCTGTTTCGTTTGTCTCATAACTACCTATATGAATTTGTCATCTTCTCAAAGTTTAACAATTCCTTATTCATCCTCCTGAGTGATTCACGCGTTATCTGCCTGGGTGCATGGTGAATAAACAGAAATGAGTCAAGCCCTACTCAAACACCTGCTTATTTATCGGCTCCTATTAATGGGAACCGATATGCGGATGGCTGGTTACTCGAAACGATGACATTTGAAAAAGTCGAATGAGCAAATGAATGCCCATGATTGGGGGAATGACTGGCATAAACCGTTTTTCTCCAAGTACCTTCATTTTAGCAGAAAACGTCTCGAAATTCGCGGTTTTCGTATTAGCAGAATACGAACAGATCTAGTGACGTCAATATCCGTGTCATTCGGTCGCCACCCTCAAACAGAGATGAACTGATAGAGTAAAACCAAACAAAATTCATGCAAAACTTCCTCATTTATCACGACATATGTTTCATCTATGCTCTCGACGATACTCTTGTCTGAACTCGACTGGCTAGAAGCGTTGATCGAAACAAACATCAGAAGAAGAAAATTAACATAACCTTCAATTTCTTCGTCTCGAATAGCTGACACAATTTTTTTATTTATATTTCGTGTATAACTTTTATTTTGCAAGTAAATTCTCAACTTCACGTGAAGATTTCTATATACATTACAATGAAAGGTTACAGTGACTGCTATCGAAAAAATTGTAAAATTGCATGTCGCAGTTGAAATTTAATTCATGAGGATAATAGAGTTGCGATAATCCGACCTCTCTGTGCGATTTGAATGAAATAATATACTGTGCTTACTTTCCACTTCGTGATATTTTGCCTGTAATTATATCTCACATATGAATTGAAAAAAAACCTGCTAACTATGCTCTTTATAGAGAAATTATGTCATTTTTTTGTCTAGCGTGCACATTAATTTTATTACACGATATCACAATAACAGGACCAGTAACTGAGACATTTACTTTTATTACCTCATAACCCATATCAGGTTGAATATAGGTATGCTATTCACGCACAAATATTGAGAAAATATAGAAAACGAAACCATTCACTTGGAATAATAACACGAACGAAAGGTGTAGGATTCACAACGTTGGAACAAAATCACGACGATGAGACTAATAATTATGGAGAAATTTGGCAATTCGTTATCGGTGAAAACACACTGTGTATAAAATTAAACAACGTTCACCTTGAGGAATTATCATCTCAGAATATTTGGAGACAATGTATCTATCTTTATGTTCATCTGTTCAATACCACAAGAATAGTTTTGAATATTTTTCACATTAAATTTTCTCCTATTCAAAAACCACTAATTGTAAAATGCTTCTTGATTTTTTGCGATACGCTTGCGACGGTTTGCTGAATTGATATTCTAGCGATTGCAGAAATATTAGACCTGGAAAATCATCCAGCGCAAGTATTTATATCCAAACATTCATTCTAGAAGACATACTATTTCATTCAATTTCTTGAACATCCTGTATGCAAATGAGGAATACGTATGAAGACAAACTAGGCTTAGACATAAATAGTCTTATCAATGAAAACAAAGAGGAAGGAACAAGGACATGAATAAAGTATATATGTATAGTAAGTACGGTTTTATTTAAAAAAGGTCCCATTGATAAAATCGTTGTGCGACCACTTCCTCAATTATATTTTTTCCAGCTGATAAGCGTTTTCATGTTTCCAGATAAACAGTTGTTGATGAATGAAAATATATTCGAGAGAACTAATTACGAAAGCTCCCATATGAATTGAATATGACAAAAGCAGAACCGTGTAATATAGTGTAATTGCGGAATACGTTTCATTCTTGCCGAGACACACATTCATAAAATTTTAATTTTCAAAAAATTGTTTCGACCTCCAGCGGACTCCTTTAGTATATGTCTTTCTCTCTAAAAAGAAAGAGATGATTTTTGGTTTTTCATATATCGATTTAATATCAACAAAGGAGTGAGTCACTTCTGGTCGAAATCATTCCAGATAAAAATGAATTAATATGTATCTCTTACGTCGAAAATCACAAGCATTATTCAGAATCATTGTCTCACATTTTGCGTGATAAAAGTTAATTCCACGTGTACAAAGTACTATTTGTTTCGGTGAAATAAGATGTAAACATGTACTATATTTCGTCTGGTATACCGAAATGTTCCACCCGGTTCTACAGATCAACCCATGTAGTCTTTATAATCCTACATATAATTAAAATGAATATAGGAATAGTGTCTTAGTCATCTCCGTAAGTATATCGAGGTGAATAAACATAAGTCAGAGCTAAGAAAAATCACAAAGCTGGCGAACTACCAAAACCAACGAAAATACGATGATTCCATCTCTATACAGTGATCCAAAATCAGATTCTGAATTTTTCCCAACCACAGCGTACGTACAAAGGAAATGGGGATTTCCTAATTTGGTAAATTCATACTATGAGTAAAACATATAGAAATATAAACGTTATGAAAGTTGAAACTTGTTGAAAATGAACAGCAAAAGGTTCTTGGGCACCTACAAATTGGGACCGCTTATACAGGGTGTATCAGATTTCAATCGGGAAAATTGTATAGGACATAGAACTCGCAAAAATAAAGAGAATAATTGATATGAACCTGTATATGTTTTGGAGATACAGGATTTTAATTGCAACTATGGAATTTTGTTATGCAGAAGTTTGTGTTTTCAAGACCAATTTTATTGATAGTGTTGTGGTCATGCAAATATTGACGCTCATTGAAAATAAAATATTTCATTACTTTCATTTTTTAGTTCACTGAAATTTTCAATATTGAAAAAAAATCTCAAACTCATGAAAAAGCATGTCGTACAATAATTTTTCATGTGTTTACCACTCATTTGCCCTCTGGGGCGCTACTGGAATAATTACGGTGATTTCACCATGTCAAAAGTTTCTAAATATTTAATAATTTAATTAATATTTTGAATTTTTCCCGAATAAAATCTGAGACACCCTGTATAAGTGCCATATGTTTTCTTCAATACGAAATCCGTATCGATATCGACATCTAGGTACCTAACATCAACTGCCAGATGTCAAAAAGGTGGATCTCAAGCCAAAATAACTCAAACCACACGTCGCAAACCCAACTCAATGTGAAGAATCCCGCATCGTCTCGATGGGTTTCCGAATCACACGGAAACCAGTGGCGGATCTATCGATAGGGGCCCTGGTCCTTAGGGAGGCCTCAATCTCAACCCTCCAGAAGTCTGGTGGGGTTCGACATGCCCAGAGGTATGCTAGATAAGCTGAATCTCAGAAGATAATAGGTGGCGGAACCTGAAGCTGTAGCAGAAGCTGAGATCATCAGTCACTCTATATATGTTGTCAATTTGATTCAGGCATACAAAGAAGAATATTGGTGCATGAGTCAAGCTCAAATTCGCTGATCGGCCACTCCCACCAGACTTCTTGCACAATGAATTTTTCGACAGATTCCAAGGTTATGTCACTTTGTTTTGACTTTCATTACCCGATACTTTATTCAAAATTATATCGATTGAGTGGGTTCATCTGTCGATTGTATTTAGCTCAGGCACATCACGCTCAAAATGCACGATTTTTGAGACAGCAGGAGTCGTCAGATATTGGGGATGATGAAGGGGAAGTAGATAATTTAAACGCAACTGCTCATAACATTAAAATGGAAAAATTAGTGAGGGACATCTCACGAAGCAATCGATGGAACACCAAAATTATTCAAGCACCCTTGGGTAATTATTATGACGGTCAGAAAATATTAATGATCAACAATGATAATCTCGACTGAGAATTATCGTTCCTTTTGATTCTCTTGATTTGGGTATGTTCACATTGGAATTTGAAGAAAATTTTCATAAATTATCACATATTTGAGGTTGAGTTCATTGAAACGAGATTATACTCTACGAATTGGAATGTCAAGAAGATAATTCAGTCATTTCATTGTTTCTATTTTGATTCAGAAACCTCATGGCAAACTAGGGTTTAGCACACACCACTAGACAGACAATGTCAGACGGAATCACCAGACTTCTGAATGAAAAATGAAGGTGATAAATAAGTGATCATTCGCAAATCATGAAATTATTCTGGATGATCTCACTGATCTCAGTCACCAAGCCATAAATGCCAGTAGCCTGCAGAACATGTTTTTGCCTGTATTTGCCTTCTTTCTCTCTGTGAGAAACTTTCTCTCTGTGAAAACTAATGGGAATGAACCTAAGATAAGAGCTTTCAAAAGAAAATTGAAGAGAGAAAACTAATCAAAATTATCGAAACTAGATTTTTACACTAAAAAACAATCTGCGGAAACTGAATATATTGTCATTGCCGGACCTGAAATCGATGAAACTTCCATTTGTTTCGCGCTGTACCCACGCCTGTTCAACATGAACAATATATTCATTTCTGTTAAACAATGCAAATATCTAGATTTCCACTGAGAGGCCGGTCCTCGATTTTTGCTCATGGGCCAAAAGTGCTTCAGCTCCGCCACTGTTCGGAACGTTAGTCACAGGCAGGATGCCGTGCCAATTCAGTACAGTGATCTCTTTAAATGACCAAAACACTCAGATTCGTCATCCAAATATAAATAAAGATTTTCGTCTCCGAACATCGGACAAGGACGTGCTGTTATGTCGAGTCGATCGATGTCAGCTTGCCAAGCCCTTTATTGAATTACGGCAAGCTGAATTTTTATCTTGATAGGCGACCGAAACAAGGAAGTGAAATATCGACGGCAGGACGGGAGTCACCACAACACTGATAAAAATCGTTCACTTTGCAACTTTTATGCCATCTTGATTCAATATTTTATATTTTTGACAGCCATATACAGGGTGAGTCAAAAATGTGTACCGAGCTTTCTGGGGGTGATAGAACATTGAAAAATAAGTGTAGTTTGATGATTAAACTCATGGCCCAAAATGCATATTAAGGGAGATATATCCTTCCAAAGTTGATAAAATTAAAATAATTTCTCCGCGCATAACTTCTGAACGATGAAAGCCACCCGATTGAAATTTTGTGCATGAATGTATGTTGTCAAAATACATTTTTTCGTCACACTTCCACATTTCTGATATTGTTATAAAGGGTGTTTTCAGAGGGTGAGTCATGATTTTTTGTAGAAAACTTTTTTCCCTGTATTATTTTCGGTGAAAAAACAGGAACATTCGATGGAGCGAAGAAAATTACATGAAAAAGGTACTCTTATTCGAATACAAAAAATTGAGCCGTTCGTGAGATATTTGAGTTTTTGTAGTTACATGATATCAGCAGATTGATTTTATTCATCGCGAGATTCATCGGTATAACGATATTTCAGCAGCATTTGCATTTCCGAAGCACTCGCCAAGCATTAGAAGCATATCAGTTTGTTCAGAGAACGAATAACCTGCCATATTTCTTAAAATCTCAGTTGATAATCGCAGTGATAAATGACACAAAAAAACCACACGAACAAATCGACTACAACAATGTTGACTCGAATGTTGATGACATGAACGTCAAAATTGAGAACAAAATTATTCATCATGGCCTGCTAAAATATTGTTACCGATGAATCTTGCGATAAATAAAATCAATCTGCTGATATCATGTAACTACAAAAACTCAAATATTTCACGAACGGCTCAATTTTTTGTATTCGAATAGAAGTACCTTTTTCATGTAATTTTCTTCGCTCCATCGAATGCTCCTGTTTTTTCACTGAAAATAATACAGGGAAAAAAGTTTTTTACAAAAAATCATGACTCACCCTCTGAAAACACCCTTTATAACAATATCAGAAATGTGGAAGTGTGACGAAAAATGAATTTTGACAACATACATTCATGCACAAAATTTCAATCGGGTGGCTTTCATCGTTCAGAAGTTATGCGGAGAATTATTTTAATTTTATCAACTTTGGAAGGATATATCTCCCTTAATATGCATTTTGGGCCATGAGTTTAATCATCAAACTACACTTATTTTTCAATGTTCTATCACCCCCAGAAAGCTCGGTTGACTCACCCTGTATATCATGTATTGATTGGCTTGCGAAAACAAATCAGCGGAAACAATGTTAGTTCAGAACAGTATGAACTAGGGATGTTGAGTTTATCCTTTTTAGATTACGTTGCTTAAATTTGTGATCTATTGTCTCTATACTGCCATCAACTATCTGTGATATCCGAGAGATAACGTTCTTCTTTGTAATCTGTATATTCTATTAGGAATGTATCTTTGTTACTAATATTTTTTTCCTTCTCTCCCTGTCGTCCCCAGACTTCTTTCGCGATGCAATCAAAACTATCAATCCTCATGCAAAGCTGACTTGTGACTGCAACACTCTAATGAGCGAGTGAGAGAGCGAAAGTGACAGACATTATGAGGAAACGTGTCTCCCTGTACATCAATACTTCAGACCGAAAATAACAAAAATAAATGTGAGGTCATGTTGACCTGTTAATCGTGATCACCAGTAATTATTGGTCCAATCCATAGCTACCTACACGAAATGAAGGGTATTTGAAACTTCACTTCCTGACTTTGCTAGACAAATACGTTTTTAATGTGAATTCATCGAATGTACTGACGAAAAGTTAATCCTCAGGATTATTGGTTGTGCTGAAAGGCTAAAAACATTTCATCAGTATCCGAGGTTCAAGCAACATTTTCGTATAATTTACAACAGACTAAGACAAGTTCAACTGAGTCGAGGTTTACAGCTAAACAACCTGTTGAAGTTTGAACTATCCTTTAGTTCATTTTGTTTGAGTAAATCATTGGCAGACTTATTTTTATAAATGATTTCATTTGGGATACTAATAGCGAATGCACTACAGATATCGTTGCATAACTGTGGCTAGTTAATATTCAGATATATTTATCGAGTATTCGAACAAACATCTCTTTTCTACGCATATAGATTTGAGATTAAGGAGTTGCAAGTCATCCGGGTTAATTTAATTAATTTGCTATATTTCGAAAGAAGGAGATGCGTCAAAGGTCCATGAAAACTTCGCGAATATAATAATAAACCAGACACTTATACGGTCACTTGTCTCTAAAATCATTTTCCGGCAGTATACAGGGTGTATTATACAACATATTCTAAGGGATATGATGTATGATATAATACAGTGGCATACCCATTTAATTACCATAAACGTTCATTTTCAGAGAATTAGGCCAAAACATGGTCCATCAAATGGGACACTCTGTATATTTCCTTACAGTTCGATTTAGATTTTTGCAAGTTCATCGGAAATATATAATAGTTGATATTTCGCCACTTTCCATCTCCAAAGACTACAGAGATATCTAACGAAACCATAGAAAATTGGATACATTCTTCTATGAAAGAGTTTGGTTATGAGCAAGGATCTGCAAATGCAGAAAAATGGCCTCACTTTTTTGAGTTTTTGAAGAGATAACTGACTCTGGATTTGCAAACCTATGGGGATAGAAAAAAATGATCCCCTAAGAAGTTATTGAAGAAACAATCACCAACCTGCAAATACTGGGTAGGACATAAGTCACGAAGGGGTTCTAATTAGTTTTATTTATTTATTTTTGATAGACAAACAAGGCGTTATTCAAATGTAAGTATCACCTGGATAACAAACTGAAATATCTTTTGCACCACTACATGATGTGTTCATTTCTTCAAGCCCAAAAGGAACTATTTACCATTCCCTAGGCAACTTATGGCCCACCCAGTACTACCCTTTCTGATGAGCCAATTATCAATCTTTCATATCAATATTTTAGGAACAAAATTGAAACATATTTGAGGAGGTAGCAACTACTCAAAATTTTGACAACATATTAGAATAGCTGGTACTTGAATTAAGTGATAAAGTACTTGAAACAGAAACTAGTATAGGTCCCTGGTGATTAAATACTGAATTTTCAGTACTCATGTACTAAACAGATACTCAACTACTAAAACCTGTACTAGAGATACTTGAAGAATAAAATTGAATGAATACTGAAACTGAAAACACTCTAATGTACTCGAATTGAACTAGTTAGTAATAAAAATACTGATATTTAAATTCAATGTTGTAGAAGCGAAGTACTCAAAATCGTATTAAATTGTACTCAGTGTGATTAAAATAGTACTTAGATATTCAAAATACCATGGTGTACACCCATTTGAAGAGTTGTTTTCCCCTCTAAGAGATTCGTCAATTCTCGGAATTGATTCTCTAATTTGAAACTCCCTTGCTTGAAAACTGCTTGCAATCTTCTACACAGAGACAATATTTTTGACGATTTTTATTCTTGTTCAGTTGATATATACAGAACTGGGCATCCACTTCTTGAAACTGGATAGGAAAATGGTGAATTCAATATCAATCGATGAAGAAACACCTGGTAACCAGAATTCCTCTATCTGGCAACTTTTCAGTGTCAAAAATGACTGAACATTGAAAATATTATGAAGAAAAAAATATCTAAAAACGGCAGCAGAAACGTTCCCGAAACGTCCACTAAGATACGTAGAAATTTTGATGTTTGTTGAATATATTTGTCTTTCAATTCTTTTGAATAACAAGGTATCTGAAGGTTGCATTTCAAGCGCAGTGTCATTTTGGAGCCGAACAAAAATCTGTCCTTACTACAAATATATTCTAGTTTCATTATTCTAAACCAGGAGAGAAGATCTCAGAAAATCTAGAGAAAATTAACACACCACCTCCCGCAGACAGTATTGAAACTCCCTGTTTTAAAACGACAATTTTTCAATTCAACCGGAAGGAGAAAGTCGACTACTCACCGATGAGCAGCGAGGGCTCCTTGTGGTCGTCCACCAAGGTGGTGAGCACCAGCAGCAGCGGATGCCCCACGCCGATGCGCTCCTTGTCGGCCGTGGCGTCGTCGTAGACGACCACCTCCCTGCACGACCGGCGCTTGAGCGCCTCCTTGCCCTCCCTGGTGGTCGCCAGATCGGCCAGCGACGCCTTGCCCTGCTGCAGCCGGCGCCGGTTGAACCGGTCCGAGCAGTTGACGTTCACCGCGCCGGCGATGTGGTTGAGGTTGTAGCTCATGAAGTTGCGGCAGTCGAGCAGCACGAACGGCCGGCGCTCGTGCAGCCTGGCGCGCAGGCCGTCGGCGTCCAGCGCGCGCACCTGCGGAGATCAGGAGGTCGTCAGAACAGTCACAACTGTCGTTTTCGTGGACGAATTCAGGGAGTTTTCGCCCCTCAACGGTTCTATGTGGGTTTCGCACAGAATACTGTATCAAAACGTGAGATACAGAAGGCAACATATTCTAGCACGAGTCTGAAGCTGTGTGGCAGAGATAACTATTTCGCCTGATAATAAGCAAGATCATCTAGCTTTACGAGCGAGATATCTATCTTGCCTAATAATAGGCGAGATCATATTGCCTAAGGAGCATGATCATCTTGCCAAATAAACAAGATTATCTAGCTCCAGAAGCGAGATAATTATCTTGCTTGACTAATAATAAGTGAGATAATCTTGCCTAAGAAGCATGATCATTTTGCCAAATAAATAAGATCATCTAGCTTCAGAAGCGAGATAATTATCTTGTTTTACTAATAATAAGCGAGATCATATTGCCTAAGAAGCATGATCATCTGCCAAATAAACCAAATCATCTGGCTTCAGAAGCGAGATATTTATATTGCTTGCCTAGTAATAAGTGAGATAATCTTGCCTAAGAAGCATGATCATTTTGCCTAATGAACAAGATCATTTAGCTTCAGAAGCGAGATAATTATTCTGCTTGCCTAATAATAAGTGATATATTCTTGCCTAAGAAGCATGATCATATTGCCTAATGAACAAGATCATTTAGCTTTACAAGTGAGATATCTATCTTGCCTAATAATGAGCGAGATCATATTGCCTAAGAAGCATTATCATCTTGCCAAATAAACAAGAGTATCTAGCTTCAGAAGCGAGATAATTATCTTGCTTGCCTAATAATAAGTGAGATAATCTTGCCTAAGAAGCATGATCATCTTGCCAAATAAACAAGATTATCTAGCTTCAGAAGCGAGATAATTATCTTGCTTGCCTAATAGTAAGTGAGATAATCTTGCCTAAGAAACATGATCCTGTTGCCTAATGAACAAGATCATCTAGCTTTACAAGTGAGATATCTATCTTGCCTAATAATAAGCGAGATCATATTTCCTAAGAAGCATGATCATCTTGCCAAATAAACAAGATCATCTAGCTCCAGGAGCTTCAGATTGCTTGCCTAATAATAAGTGAGATAATCTTGCCTAAGAAGCATGATCATATTGCAAATAAACAAGATCATCTAGCTTCAGGAGCTTCAGATTGCTTGCCTAGTAATAGGTGAGATAATCTTGCCTAAGAAGCATGATCATTTTGCCTAATGAACAAGATCATTCAGCTTCAGAAGCGAGATAATTATCTTGCTTGCCTAATAATGAGTGAGATAATCTTGCCTAAGAAGCATGATCATTTTGCCTGATGAACAAGATCATCTAGCTTTACAAGCGAGTTCACTATCTTGCCAAATGAAAAGCGAGATCATTTTATGTGAGAAGCATGATTCTTCATCTTGCCCAATGAAGCTACATCATTTTGCTAAAGAAGCGAGATCTTCCTTATTAGGTAAAATAGTGATCCCTTATTATCTCGCTTATTAGGCAAGATAGGGACCTCGCTTATGAAGCAAGTCTTGCTCGTTGAGCAAAACGATATCGCTCATCAAGCAAGATGAAAAGAAAAAAAAATGCTCACTGGCCCTCTCACTCACCTTGCCGAGCGCCCAGGCGCGCTGCAGGCCGGCGCTCTCGGCGCACGGGCTGGCCGGCAGGCTGACGCTGGCCGGCGCGCCGACGGCGGACGGCTCCAGCTTGGAGCGCTTGGCCGGGCTGAGCGCCGGCGGCGTCGCGGTGCCGGGCTCGCTGAAGCTGCGGTTGAGCGGCAGCTTGAGGCCGTCGCGCGGCCGCCCGCTCTCGAGACAGACTGACATCGCGCGTCGCGGTGATTATCTGGAACCGACGGAGAGCGCGTGTTCATTAAACTGTTCTCACATGACGGACATAGAAAACGCTCTGTGTGTGACGGACTCGTTCTGCAGTTCGACTACAATACACCACGAACAAAACCTTCGTGAATATTTACTTCATACGGAAAAGACAAGTATTGTTATGTCAAAATTTCGACTTTCATCTTGAAATTTCTACTTAAATCTCGAAATTTTGACAAATCAGTTCACATGGATTCTGAAATTCGAACCCATACGAGGGACGAGAGTTCTGTCAATGAAGTTAATTGCAAGATTTATCTTGTAATTACCTTTAAAACGAGATGAATTTTTCAATCAAGCTATAATGGCACGATAAATCAGTCAAATAATCCTGATTGCATAAATAAATCTTCCGATTACTTTAAATACGAGATGAATCTGTCAATCAAGCTATAATCGCAAGATAAATCTGTCAATCAATCCTAATTGCAAGATAAGTCTTGCAAGATGAATCTTGCAATTAGTATAAATGCAAGATTTTCTTTCAATTGGCATAATTGCAAGATAAATCTTAATCGACAGAATAATCTTGCAATTATATGAAAATGACAGAAAAATCAAGTATTTTGTTGGTATGTCAGTTCAGCGGCTTCGTAGAAAATACCTGTAAACCTAGACATTTCCACAACTACTACTACTAGTTTTAGCGGCCGCAGTCGACTTTTTTTATTTGAAAATGCATTGGAGGGAATGAGCCCTTTGGAGGAGATATTAGTCAAATTTAAATGGCCAAAAAATCCTTCCAAAAGTGAATTATGAGGAAAAAATAATGCCATAACTTTCAACACTAAAACTTGAATCGAAGTAAAAAAAGAGGCAGAAAAATAAGTAGTGCCGCATTTGCAGAATTATCTGGAATTCGTCATGAATGGCACTTCTTTGAAAAGCGCGTTCGAGATTACTTGTAAAAGCAAAATCATGGAACGGGACAATTACCCATTGTGCCCTCCGTAAATCTGCTCTTGGTAAACCGTGAGAGATACTGAGTCGGTTAATTATGGAAATAATGCGTAATATGTTGCCGAACGAAATACTATTTCTAAATTTGGGAAATTCTGAATACTTTCGGGGGTATCAGTGAAAAACTCTGTTTTCCATAAAAAATTCAACGCAACTCCGTTCTTTACTGACGTTATTTGAATAAATTGATATTGATTCTATATAATGGCATTTCCTCTCCTATACAAGAATTTTTTTTTCAATACAGACCTGGATTTTTTCATTTATTTTAGACACCCCAAATCCCCAATCTTTGTCCCATCAATATAAGACAATACAATTATAAAACGAATTAGGTAGAATACATATGGACAAAAAGAATTTATATTTTGCATTTGCCATTAATTGTCGACTCAAGGTGTAACATATTATTCATGAAAAATACTGCCTACTTATCTAGAATATAAAAAATATAACAGGCAAGAAGTCTCGGTTGGTACCTATATAACATAAATACCTATAGAACAAAAAATCTAGAAATAATTTTTAAGTGTACCTAGAAACGTTCTTTCTGAGGTTTTTGTATTTGTTCAATACAAAAAAAAGTACAAAACAGGTACAAGCATATTAGTCAGCCATACGGTATGGCACAGAAAGGCAAAAAAAATATTTCTTTCAGCAACAAAATGTACTAGTAATACCTACCTAGTTACGTATTCCAACTCTGTTAGGTAATGATATAGCTCCGAAGACTGATAATAATCTGTTGATAGGTGTTTAAAAATAGCAAGTGTTAATGAATGTATTGTTTCTTGTGACAACAATTACACATACGATAAAAGTCCCATCAGTAAAATTCAGTGAGGACAATTGTACACGAGATTCTCCAAAAAATATAGATATTTAATTTAGATTTCTGTAGACCTTCGGGCATATAGTATGTGTTTACCTATCTGAAGAAATTCACATAGGTACCTATATCATCTGATAGCTACCTACCATCTTCCAGGTTCTACCTAGGCAAGACCCACAAACCAGTTACTTTTATACTCACAGAAGATATTTTCAATCCATGTTATGAAATCCTCGGAATGCCTAATGAAAGCTTGTTTTTATTACAAAGGTCCACGGTTTGAGGCCAATAGGACATGCTGTTGGGGTGGTAGGTAACCATTTAATTATTGGGTCTACCTATTTTTGAACTTAGGATATAGGTACCCCTTCATATGGAAGATATTCGCCAGTAGAATGAAACAGAAGAAAAATAATAGTTATCTGTGAAATTTAGAATAACCTACTGCTTTTCTTCTCGATATACAGGTGAGTGAAGTACCATATTATCGATTTCAAACAAGAAAATCGTTATGCAGATGTGAGGGAACTACAAACATAAATGGTATCATGTATTCTTACCAAATAACCCGCCTCTTCTTTGCTGTCACAATGTTGCTATAATCCAAATGAAGTGGACAACAGGTATGTTAATTAACATTTGTGTACATAGATGAAAATGTTCAACTTTTCACAGCAACCATACGCACTTTCCGCGAAGTCATATGTATCAGGTACATAATCCGTCACAATCTACATCAGAATGAAAATAAATCAAGATCACGGAACTTTACTATGTTCACCGCTGTAACAATCCTCAAATGATAATGTGTCAAGAGCTGAATATGAGGAACGACTGCATGAGTCATCGACACAGAAACCATTCACATCATGCCTGCATTGCGATGTCTATTTTACCATTGGTTGTTTCCTTTTGAACTTGTGCGTATCGCGCATGTCTCCTATGTCCGGAGCAGTCGAATCTCGATGACTAATATCACTGGATAGAATAGGGATAGCACACTGTCAGCATTTGTTCGAGTCTGTTCCTTCAACTACTGAAAATTTATGATTCATCTCTTTACCTTCAAAGCGTATGTTCTCTTTTTAGAAAAGTTCAATCTTTTTACCTCTTGCAAGCATTAGTTAGATTACTAATTCTGGTACCTGATGTAGATATATGCGACAAAAGGACTTAATTTAAAGGTATAGGTGATATGTTTACAAATTGCTTGATGAAAAAAATCTAAAACGTGAGGTACGAATGTTACATAGATTCACTCTTTATCTCAAATCAATCAAGAAATTTGAGATATGGAAGATTACGTATAATAATTATAATTCACGTGTGACGTGCACTCTTTTCAATTGTTCAACAACATAATATGATACAACATATATATATATATATATATATATAATGGGTATAATTTAATGCTTATGTGCCATAGGTTATTCATCTCGTTGACTGGGTTTCCTCATAAGATTCTATGGATTTGAACAGATGATGTATATTTATACTAGGTATTTCCTGAAATTCACAGGGTGAGGTATCGAAAACAAAACAGGGATAGATAGTTTTTGGAAAAATAATGCGAAAATCAGGTCTATTTTTATTCCAAGGGGAATTTTCCAAGCACTGTATTGTTGAAAAACCAATAGACTCGAAAGAAGTACCTACGTATCGTACTTTGGAAAACTTATCCATTTTTTCCCGCCAAATGGGCGCTACAATCAAAAGTTACCTGTTCTTGCATTTTCTAAAAAAAAAAATTGTCATGTCTATTGAATAATATATAATATTATATGGTCAAAATATACCTTTTGAAAAAGCTGGCATGGATTGACGGTTTTCAAAACACACCCCGCAACAACTCTGAATATGTACCCAGTATATTATAAAAAAACTGGGATACACCAGTGTATATTCACTTTCATAGAAGACCATTTTATACATCGTAAAATTATTATTTATATTGAAAACTGTTCAAGTTCTCTTCATTTGCGCTGAGTCTTACACATCATAATTTCCAAATGTACACATATATTTCCTGTTTGTAGAATTGAGTTGTACGCATGATTTAAGTGTAAACCGTTATTTCTGAATCACCGGGAAAAAATTATCATTTGTTTCTCACTGACACCCCTAGATCCCATAAAAAAGATCCGTCCATGGATATCAGAGCCACCATGTCTAGCAGCTTCATTCTATAAGCGATGGTAGGCAACCATGAATGTCGCTAGCTGTTCGCCGAGTTGCGTGGACTACAGTTATTAACGATATGTTTATACCAACATCATATGCGATATGATGATGCCATCCTACCTACATAGACTGTACGCTGATGTTGTTATTTACGTGTGTAGCCTGCATGGCAGTCGTTAATTTTTGAATTGAATTGGACCCTTAGTTTAAGAGTACTGCCATCAATCAAGTCGACTTTGCAAACCAAGAAGTGGTTCGCCTTCTACTGAATGCTGTCGGTCCCGCTGTTCCTAATCACGCACACTTTTCGAGTATTGGGAGGTTGGATCCCAACGTTGAAGTAGCGAATTTCTAAATTCATTCATACAGGGAGATAAAAAAAATCAGTGTTATCCATCCACTGTTTCCTTCTGTGCCATAACCATCATATTACTGGTGAATGATAATCATTTACCATTTTACTGCATATTGTGTCTTTCAGTGACAATATTAAAATATTACAATCATAGGCCTTGTCGGTACTTAGCCCCCCGAAACAAAATCATTTATGTGAGAAATGTGCCTGTTCCATAAATTTTCTTCATTTGTATCCACTTGATTTCAAGAGATATTTACCCACCATATAATTGTGTTACTGATGGATATTGTGATATTTCATTGGGAAATAAATCTACTCTACTCAACTCATTGACATTTTGATTCGCAATTCACTGAGATTTCAAAATTGATGAAAATGCATTCGAAAAATGTTGAATTCTGTATGACCAGGCCTATAAACAATTTTTTCAAATGCTGAAGATTGAGACCTCTTGAATTTGATCGCCTAGCTACATTATATATATATATATATATATATATATATATATTTGAAAAAATAATGAATCATTCTCTATTCCACGTTTCAATATATACAGAATACTGGTCAGGTTCATTGTGCAAATTGAGCTGATTAAGATTTCATCTGAAGTTCAATAATGTTATGAAATGTTGAATGAAATGATTGAAATTCATTTTCCTTCCAAATTATTATTTATTTAAATATAAGAGGAAAACATAAATGTCTCAATGAACAATGGAGATAAAGGAATATATATGATATAAATAATAATATAAACAAATTCTCTACATTTTCCTACAAGTGCTTAATAACTAAATACAGTCGATAGTTAAATAATATATAAAAATATATATTAGGATTCATAATAATTTATATTCTCTGTAGTAGGCAGTGGATGGATCTAGAGCCAAAATAATAAGGTATTGTACCAAAATTAAAAAAATCATTTATCTACAATGTTATATAATACAAATATACATGGTACGTTTTTTAATTTTATCACATTGTTCATCATAGATGGGTGGTAGCCATGGAATATTAGAAATCCATTTAACCTAGTATTGCAGAAAATAACATTTTTGGTATAAATAACAGTTGCGAAATAACAAAGTTATAAGATATGCAGAACAAAGCCGTTAATAATTTTGAAATAAGTTATTTTATAACAATATTTCAACATGGAATTGAAGCTCCATCACAATTAAAATCGAAACTGCAGAGAAACCAATACTCGATCAGAAAAGCTCATAAAAACAATATGTTACATTGAGAAAATAATACCTACCAACTTGAACTTGCCATTCATCTACATCACAGTCATCTAAAAATGTTACAAAACACTTGAAATGTGTTTTCATAAGATAATTATTGTGATACGGAGGCCACCCCAGTAGTTAAAATTTCGTACACCAGACTTCGATTTCATAAGAGACCAGAAAGCAAACTATATTTCTTATCAAGTCTGAATAAACCAAAAAAACTTAGGGATTGAATTTCAATCCACGTTCGTTTTTCCCAGAGTTCGAATTTGCCAAGAGGGTTGAAGGGAAAGAATCAAAAATCCAAGGTTCCTATAGGATTCCTCTTCTGGTCACCTTTATGGCATAGGCGTAGCTAGAGGGCATTGCTTCAATTATTCAATACCCAAGAAAAAAAAGCAAAGCCACACGAATTTTGATACGAAATATGTCTTAATAATAATTTAAGGTTCATTTTAGGCCAATTTATCTATTCATTTATTATCTATATTTATCTATTTTTCGCTACTCTCTTTAGTGGAAAAATCATTGGTCTTCAAACTCGGGCGGATGCGGGGCAGTCACTTTCGAGAAATGGTAATTGAGGTAAATGAGTGGTACAAGTTCGGATGGTATTTGGACCTGTTCCCGTGATACCGTTTGACTGAACCAAATTGAGGCATCTCTGATCTCAGATCAACAAAGAACCCTAGATAGACCCAATGCTGCAATTGTAGTCTGAAGACTACTTCGGCCAAAACAAAACACCTCTGAAATACGGGAGTGGTCAAAACATCAACATTGAACCCATTTTTCAAAAATAAATATCTGTATCAAATTGTCTTTATACAACATGAAAACTTTCAGGCAGGAGCTCTTATTCAGAACAGTTTTCTGACAATCCGCTGGGTTATTTTTTCTTCGTCTAACATGAGTGTGATAAGAATCAGATATTTTCAGCTAAGCCTTTTTGAAACGCAGATTTGAATTTGTAAACATCAATAAAACTGTCTTCGGTTCAGTTTGGTCCGGCAAATCCAATGTTTGAATGCAGGTTAGGCTTATCAAGTGATCTTTGTTGATGTGAGTCTCTGAGGTATAACAAATAGCACTTGTGGACTCGAGATGATCAAAATCAGCGTTTGGAAGGCGGCACCAAATGTACTGGTAATTCCGATGGCAAATCGTTGCCATCGATCTTTATATTGATCAGATGCATAGCCAAGGCGAATTCGTCATTGTCCAACATACCATCTTTGTCGACGTCAGCCAGCTTCCATACTTTACTCAGGACAGAGTTGGGAAGTTTTGATTTCACCATCTCTGCTTTGGCAGCTGAAAAAATATACGAATTCAGTACAGACAGTAAAATCACCACATATTGATTAGTGAAGTATATATTTACCAGGAAATAATAAACATGTGAATTTTTCAGTGAAATCTTGTGTCTTGGGTTGTTTCTCATTTTGTACAAGTAATGAGTCGAGAAAATGATCCATTTTTATACACTTTGTCCAAAATAAGGAGAGACCAAAATGGGGATAGAAAGATAGGATCTACAGATTTAGTCGAAATGACTTCCAGAAATGTTTTATGTTTTGGAGTTTTCTCCAAAACACCGAATTTCTTTTCGATTTTTTTTCTGGCGTTGATAATTAAGTTATGACAAAGCTGATGGAACTTCTCTATAGCAACTATTTATGCATATCAATATGTCATCATAAATTCCTTGATCCAACGTTTCGTCTCAGAGCAAACATCAACTAAGCTGAGAAAAAGCATTTTTGTATGGTAGACTTAGAAAAAATCATTTTGACAATTACATTATTCTTTTAGAATTAGTATATACAATAAGTACAACAATCTAGGGGTTTTCAATCTTTCCAATCTTGAAAAACCAAAAAACCTAGATAGCAGCTGAAAATCAATGAATGATTCAGGATTCTCCCTATATCACTGATATCAACCAAATGAATCATGATATATGACGAATTTGAGTCAGTTATATTCAGGAATCCAGTTCTTATCTTAGACTGAAGAACTGATTAATTTGAATACAATAATGGCTGACTTATAGAAACTATGTCAACTGCAATTATATAGATGTTGATTTTGTCATGAATCCCAAATCATGTGTTTAGAGGAATGAAAAATATGTGAAATCTAGCCCAGTGATTTCAGAAACATGTGTCATGATGATCCAAGGAAATAATTACTTGCATGACTAATAATACTGAAATAGTAGAATTCCACGAAAATGTGTTATGAATAGTGTAAATATTTTGAAGCATAGAAACTACACACAATTTCAAAAAAACTTCAAGACTATTATGTTCTCTAATATCTTCAGTGATTAGGTCAATGATAATCATGAATGAATAATTAATCAATGAGATAGTGATGTGAAAATAAACATTTATTACCTGAACAAATAATTGTTCAAGTATATCAGCACATTCGTGTTTATTTAATGAAAATTGATAAAAATGAACTTGTGTTTGTAGCATGAACAAATAAGCAAAGAAGAATAATCATAAATCAATACTTTTTTCATTTATGACTAATATATTCTTATCTGATATCTTTGAAATGAGGCACTGAAAGAATTAACTGAGTGTTCTTATTTGTCATCAAACTGTTCCTATTGAATTCAATACATATAACAAGATGAATTGATGATCACAGATAAGATACACATATCAATTATATAATATGCTATTTGTCATGGTGAAAATCCAATTTCAAACTATTGATTCTCAAGTATGTGGAATTTGACCTATATTAAATCATTAAATATTCAATAAACAATAGTTAGGATAAACCTATTAGCAGCACAGTCACACCATAGCTATGTAAATGACAAATCTTACCCATCCCAGTTACTTTTCCATCTGGAGAGCACAAGCTATTGAAAATTTCATCATATTTTGGTTTTTCTCTGCTAACAATCCAGTCCAACTCTCCAGCTCCGGCATCAGTTCCTTCACCTCTCTTGAATCCAAATGGTGAAGCTGTATCATCCACACTGGTGAATGCACCTCCCTGGACAGTGCCATTACCATTGTAAAAGCTCTGCTCTTGATTTTCTAAAGGCAGCTTTGCCATGAGAACTGATATGTCCTCAGCTAACATTCTATCCACTATATCAAGAAGTTTGGGTTTCAGTGGGTTGAATTTACTGAAATCTAAGTTGACTAACACATCCTGCATTTTTTTGATTTCTGGAAAATCCCCAGGGGAAATCTGATGCTCTCTCTGCAGTTTATCATAAACAGTACCAAGGTTCTTGATCAGCTCTTTCTTTTTGGAGTCCTTTCCAAAAACAGCAGGCATCTCTTTTCGAAGCTCAGCAATGATGTAGGCATGTACTTTAGCAAGTCTTGCTCTTTTGATAAGATCATTCAGCTTCCTGAGAGCAGCATTTCTAGGAAGTGACTGCAAGTCTTTGAACAAATCTTGCTCCTCAGCCTCAAACAGTTTCCTATTGACATCATATCTCAGAGGCTGGTCCCAGAAAGACCCAATGTACACCCTTGCTACTTCTGGAGTCTGTAGTACTTTACCTAGTGACCACATCAGTGCTCCATACACTCTCATGAGTTGCTGATGATCAACCATATCTGCTTTGTTCAACACAATTCTGATTTTATCATCATGTCCTCTTAGTGCTTCTATAGACCTTCGGAATTCATCAGATATGTCAAGCTTGTGGGCATCAAATAACAAAATGATTCTGTCAACTCTTTCAGCAAACCATTCAAGTACACCGGTGAAGTCATAACCTCTATCAACCCTCTGTTTTTCCCCAGACAAGATACCAGGAGTGTCTATAATCGAAATGTTTTGTAATACTGGTGAATCCACTAGGGAACATTGAAGGCGGTTCAGAAAAGCATTGCCAAACTTGGACAGAGGTCTGAATTGCCTCTTTGGGTCAACCACAAGAGCGTTACCAGGTATCATACCTTCTTTTTCGTCATACATCACAGCAATGAATCTATCAGTCGTAGGCTCCGGACCAATGCGGATGCCAGGAAATTCTCTCTCTAGCAAATATTTTATAAAGGTTGTTTTGCCTGTGGAATACTGGCCTACTAACAATATCATTGGTTTTGCGTCGAAATCCGATTCTTCCAGCTTAGGGGAGTGAAAGTCATGAAATTGGTAAAATTCCTCCAGAGGTAGAAGTTTATTTTTGTAAATTTGCTTGAGTCCTTCCACAACATTGTGGTATATTTCTTGTTTGCCACTATCTCTTGTCAACCAACTGAACATGTTTTTATTTTGCGGTACAGTTCTTAATCTGGACCTGAAAACCAACACACTGCGTGTAACAAAACTTTTCTTTTTATATAAAACTGACATATGTATCACAGATATTTACCTAAAAAATAATGATTACTCTGAAACTCCGCAACCTCCCACTAACCGTGTCAATGTCAGAATCTGCCAGAATGCCGTGCCCCGTCACCTCATTTATAAAACAACATCTCCATTCTGTGACTCATAATAAGAGAACGTGCTGTCACTAGTCAGATATTGTTAACGAAGTTATCGTCTGGTAACTTATCTCTGGTCATACCACAGATGCACAGATGCACGAATTCGTCCGTTTTTTTTCTTGCGTCTCTTTTGGAAATCCTTATTATCATGATTTGGTCTGAGGATCAGGTGAAGGAAAGAAAAGCATTGAATAAAGCACTCCATAAAAATAAAATATATTAACAAGAATATATATATTCACACCCTCCAACGAATTTTATATTTGAAACACTGTTCTGAAGCAGATTCTAGGAATCATTTGTATACTACATTACTATTGTCGATCTTATTCATCACAATATTCTGGAAAATATATCTCTAGTTCTCAACCATGGCCTATCTGAACTAATTTGATGTTGAAATTACATTTGTATACAAACAAGGATGAATATAGTTAGGTTGAAGGAATTTTTCTTGTCAGGGTGTCTCAGTTGCCTTCTACATCTGGATCATGACCACTAATTAGATACAGAAACTGAAATGCGATTGCCAACAACGATATCCCTAGCAGATCTCCAATAGATGTTAAATAAGGAATAGCCGAGTTGTCAGGGTCGATTTTTCTCAGCCACATCCAATGGATCATAATGTACGCTACATAAAGAAGGGTGGCAACTTGTAAGACAGCTGCAAACAAGTAAACGACTACAAACCACGAACTAAACGAACCAGAGTCTTTCATGTAATCAATAGTATAGATGAAAATGACATGCCCTGGGATGACCATGGACATGAGGACTCTCGTGGTTCTAGCGTGCGTGCCTTTGCCACAAAAGCCAGTCACCGGGGAGATGAATATAACCCTATCCTCATCGGAGTCGGCTTCAGGCGTTAAAATTCCAAGTTCGGCTTGTTTGTGCAGAGCTGTTGATATCCTGCTAGCTTGTACCGCTACTAGATTGCCTCCGACACCGTTTATCACGGGTTGGTAGACGGCTATGCCTTCGAATCGCGAGACCATGAAGTCCAGAATGAGACCGCCCATGGAGCTGATGAGCATCGCGCCCATGACCGGAGTCCAACCGTGGTACAAAACGTCACGAGTTTGCAGATTCCTCTTAGCTATCCAAACCCACAGAGGTATTGCCAGGATGTACGCCACTATGATGAGAGGAGCTAGCCAGTCTTGGGTCCCTGGAAATTTGAGAGTATGAATTAAAATATACCCAGTTTATGACCACACTTGTCTCAGCTCCATCACAAGAGGGATCAGTCAAAGAACTTTGTTTCATCACAAAGTTGTGAAACATATGCAAGTTGCATCTGAAATATAACTTGTTTTGCTACAGAACAGTGTTCCCTCACACATTTATTGACGTGGTTGGATTGAGTCATCCTAGACGTTATACAGAATAGGTCAAACAAAAAACTTTGTTTCATCACGAATAATTAAATTCCATCACAAAATTCCAAAGGATAAACAGTGTTACGACATGTAGTGGGAAAGTGATGATATATAATCTATCCTCATGGGAGAATGGGGTGAAATATAATTAAATGAGGTTATGTAATTTGATATTTATCATTGCATGTGTTGTTCGTCTGATGAGACAAATCTGAGATGAGTCTATGATTTCATTCGAGGCGGACATTCATCCGAGCTATATCTCCGATTGGGGCATTCCTATGATGGAGAAACAAGGAAAATTTGAATTGCCGCATTGAGAGAACTGCAGATAAACTGTGATAAAACATATGATGAGTTCGAAGTCTGTGATTTTATTTGAGGCGGACATTCATCTATGCTATATCTCTGATTGGAGCATCTCTGTGATGAAACATGGAACATTTGAAATGCAGCCGTGATAAAGTTGCTGCATATTTTGATCACACAATAACTGATATAATTCAGTTCACAACTCACCTATGGAATCGTAGAGGACCGTTGAGACCCACGAGAGGAGGGTGAGTGACGTAATATCCCCCAAGCTGGCAGCTATCGGAGTGGCTACATTATCTGGATTGATGTGACAAAATCTCGATAAAACTATGACACCCGCTGTTATCAGTCCCAGAACGAAACTTGCTATGGAAACGGTTACTAAGCTACTGGCACATAGAAGATAAGCGTGGTCCAATTCGACGTCGTTACTTTTTATTCCACCCATCACAACTGCTACTACGGCGCCCAAGAATCCAACAACAATAGCTTGGCACTGAAGAAATATTTCACTGATGAATTAGTTGTTCTTTATGAGAATGAGAAGCTGCTAGCGCCAGGAATATCACTTTGAATTTACATGACCCGCATTGTTTTATGTATTCTAGAGTATTTGTAAGAATATCCCTTTGAGATGCTGAATGTCGCAAGTTCGTTTCCCGCGCTTAGTTCTTCTTTCTTTTCACTTTAGAGAGAGAAATAAGTGAATTTAGTCATGAGTGGCGCCAAGAAACGAACGTTGACAGAGTTAGTACACTGCGTTCACGGGCTCATTGATCTATGTGTTTGGAGGATATTCTCCTCCTACAGGCACCACAGGGCAATTACAATCAGAAACACAACGTATTGTCATCACTAGTCGATGCAATCAAAATACGTCTGATGATTGACTCGCGTGCAAATCATGTGAAATCAAAAGTTGTATTGGTAGCGCTAGCCGCCTGTGGATTGCTGGCCTACCTGAATGAGAGTTAAATTCCCTACAATAATATTCAATTTTTGTTTAGTCGTATCCATATGTCCCAAATTAGCCTGCGTCGATAATCTTGATGCCAAAGTCATCTCTAAATTTCCTTTGAGGCCCAGAAGGGCCGGAATCAGTATCACTAGTTCTGTTATTTCTTCAAATACAGGCCAGTGCTGTAAAATAAGTGAGTTAATTAAACTTTGTGCAGAAATGTCATGTTATCAAAACATTATCATTTTTTCTACCACAAACGTTTGTATTTATCAATCAATGTGGAAATTCAGTATATAATATATTCATCATATTTTTCTGAAAAGCTAGATTGCAGTGTAAATCCTGCTAAGGTGATACAACGCTAGGGTAATGACTGAAAAAGATTTTTTTGGTTTATTTTGACGCCAAAAATGTTCAACAAAAAAATATGCAACATGGGTATATTGGCATGTGCAATTCATACTGACCTGTATCTTGTCTAAGACTAGCCCGGCGAAAACCATACCGAAGCCGGCGATGAGAAAAGGAATGAACACCTGTATGGCGATGGTCAGGTATGTTTCGTTGCATTGTTCTTCGTCGAAGATCTTCGTTTCGACCACGACATCGGGCAGGCGTCCATTGTCATTGTCGTTGTTCGTGATCTCTTGACTGGGTTTAACTAGAGTTATTTCCATGTCCATTCCCGTTTCCTGGATTTCCGCCGTGCTCTTTGGAATGCGGTGAATGTGGTTGATGGTGCCCATGGCTTCTGATCCATAGCTTTCTTCTCTAAAAAAAAAATTCGCTGTGAAGAGCTCGGTAATGAGTGTGTTCGGCCTGGGTTTCCAAGCGATTCTGAGACAATTGGTCGACCTCAATACCCAGTTACACCCACTTAAGGGGTCCACGAGCTCTAATCGTACCCGTTATTATGTCATTATTATGATTTTGCTTCCAGTTTGCACATATGGACGGTGAGACCAAGATTATCACTAAAATTTCCCAAAAATCACGGTCTCTACATGGATGAAGTTCTTAGAATCACCCAACTATATCACTTGGTATCCTCTGTAGTTTATGCTTTGATGGTCAATTATGTCGTTAATTGAATCAAAAGGATTTTGGATTTCATGACGAAATGGGTTATGTATGGATCCCAAAGTGTTGAATTATCATAGATTTTTCTCTGTCACACATACTGACTGAGGCGGAAAGTTCCAAATCGGAAGGTGTTCTAGAAGGCTTTCAATTATGACTGTATGAGGGCACGAATGGAAATTTCCAACACTTCATTAAAATTGCTAGAGTAGACATACCGAAAAAGCAGAATGTATATAGTTATGTATCATACTAGAAAATGATGAAGACAAACGAAATTCTCAACTCACCTCGGATGATCACGAGGAAAGTTAATTTCTTGAGGCAGCAGAGCCTTACGGATGCTGAACTGACTACATTCTATGTGAGACTGTTCACATTGATTACAGTTCTAATGCTTTTTTACAGATCTAGACATCTCCCTCTATCTACCCAATCATATGATGTTACCAAGGGCACAACGACTGCGTGGAAGAAACGTTCACCCCTTCCGGTTATCTGTCTAGACAGTCAGGCTAGGGGTTTTGAAAATACTTGAATACTATGAAAGCAACGGACTATAATGAACAAAATGAATGTGACTAGAGTAAATGGAAGTGGTGTTCATAGCGATGAAGTATTGGATATACCTGCCTACACGATATAATCGCAAGAGTGCAAGCAGAATAAGTTCGAATTGACTGAGTCACCGGGTTTGAATATTTTCTGGCATATATCTGGAAGAAGAATCGTATCTTACCGAATTTCTCTAGAATGATATATAAGAGGAAGACATACCTAATTGCGATTGAGAGCTCATTCCACTTTTACATTGTCGCTCGAACTGAAACTAGAAAATGAAATCGCGAAAACCTATGGAATTCATACCGAAATAATATATATTTGAGTATGGATGTATATTAGGCTAAATTAGTCTATTACTCGGCTATTAAGCTTCAATGTTGATGATAAGCAAATCAGAACCTGCTTTTCTAACAACTATCTCACATATATATATATATCTACTTACCCTGTGGTCATCTGCAGATTTTTTGGTTCCGGGTTGCAATACTACTGAGTACAAAACCATTTTCAAACAAAACGCATGTGTCTATACATTTAAAACTTGACATACACACACTACAATTTACAAAATTTTCAAAAATATCGTAATTTGAGATTAACGAATCGAAACTATGAAGGCAAAAAATATCCCAAAGACGAAAATACAACACCTTTTCAATGATATGCGGGATATGCCTTATTTCAAACTGTCTTATGCGCAATTGTTCGGCAATAGCCGCATGCTATTATGGTCATTATACTATTATACGCCCTCGGTACCGTTTAAATGCGTAAAAATGGCCCGTGAATTTGCTATCAGCAAAAGCCTTGGCTCCAAATGTCTCAGAGACGTATTAAAAGATATTGTGGTCGCTACCCATGATTTAAAACCCCTTACTTTCTGCTTATAAATTATCGCTACGACCCCTTTGAAATTAGGGACTCTGAAACCGAAACCGAAACGCCCTCTGTACCGTTTAAATGCGTAAAAATGGCCCGTGAATTTGCTATCAGCAAAAGCCTTGGCTCCAAATGTCTCAGAGACGTATTAAAAGATACTGTGGTCGCTACCCATGATTTAAAACCCCTTACTTTTTGCTTATAAATTATCGCTACGACCCCTTTGAAATTAGGGACTCTGAAACCGAAACAAAAAAGTACATGTACCAACTGACAGATACTCTTTCTACAGGAAAATCAGTCAGATCCCAATTTCTTCCTCCCCTCCAAATATATATATATATATATATATGAATCCGGAATATTCCAACTGATCTTGTCGGACATATCAAAAACGTTTGACAATAAAATCACCCAAAATGATATATTTCAACGTTACCTTCATTCCACTGATTACTATCCTGTTCATTTTAGGTGCTGGTGTTCATTCATATTCAGTGATGTTACCGCATTTTCCTTCTAAAGAGATTTCTTGATTGTGACTTATTATCTAAATTTTCATCTCGTTTGAAAACATATACAAAAAGGTAGTTCCGCCACTTGAGGATAATTGTCGTAGGGTAATTTCACAGGAAATTCTTACATTAGCCGCAATGGAACTAGGTAAATAGGCCGTTTAAGAGAGGCCTCATTTTGCTTTCGGCTGAAGAAAATGATATCTTGTTCAGCACAACGCTCTTTCATATTCAGAAATGTATGGCAGTTCTATGAGAGAATTTGTTTCATCAGACATTTCAAGTTCTAGTTCATTTAATTTCCTATTATCATCATGTGATTAGGTTAAATATCGGAATTGAAAAAAGAAATTTTGTAGAGCTTTCTTACAGACAGTATTTCTTATATTACATTCTTAGAAATGTTATTTTTATAGCTCAGTTACCAGGGCTGCCTCAGAGTTCTCCATATGCAATTGAAATTCCAAATAATTTCTTTTAGTCGAATGTCCAAGTAAGATATACCAAGATTAATATCTGGGAAACAGAATGAATTCAGTAAAACAAGAAGAGTTTCAATGAAAAACATTATTTTCAATATTTAGTATTTACAATAGCACCAAAATCTTAAGATATATTCTTTGTATTCAGTAACATGTTTGTACAATTCAGAAGTACGAAGATCACAATAAAATTGAATAAGTATATGGCTCCACTATGGCAACCTCAATCAATAAAATGTTATGCTAGTCTCCAACATCACTATCTCTATCTCCAATAACAAAAAGAATTTGAAAGGCAATCCCCAGAAGCAAAGTTCCCAGCAAGTCTCCTATAGCAGTCAAATATGGTATGGCTGAGTTATCAGGGTCTATTTCCCTCTTCCACATACTCAAAGTCATGATTTGTGCAATGTAAAGTAAGAGAAATACTTGCAGAAGTGCAGCACACAAATATATCATCATGAAAATGAATGTGAATGAGGTATGCCCAGCTTGTAGATAACTAATGGTGTAGGAGAAGATGAGGTGGCCAGGGATCACCATGAGCATGAGCATCTGGGCAGTCCCTGCATGACTGGTTTCTTTTCTATCACAGAAAGCTGTACAAGGACTAATGCATACTTGCATGTGGGAAGGCAATCTGCCTGGCTCACCAAAACTGTGGAGCTCTGTAGAAATGCGACTAGCTTGTACTGCCACAAGATTGCCACCAACTCCATTGATGACAAGTTGAAACACTGCCACACCCTTGAACTGAGAAACAGTGAAATCTAAAACCAGTCCTCCTATGCTACTGATTATCATAGCTGTGATTACAGGGCTCCAACCGCTGAAGAGTACTTCATGTGTATATTCGTTCTTGCTAGCTATCCAAGCCCAAACAGGCACCAACAGTAAGCCACAGACTATCAAGCTTGAGGTTAAGTACTGGTGACTCTCCATCGTATTGTAAAAAACTGAGGCCAGCCACGATAAGCAAGCTAGAGTGGTAAGATCTCCTAAACTAGCTGCTATTGGAGTGGCCACATTATCTGGATTGATATGAAAATATCGGGAAAACATTATTACTCCCACCATTACCAATCCAAGGATGAAACTGGCCCCAAATGCTGTGACTATACTGCTTGCACACAGCAACAGGGCATGCTGGACATTTACAACCCCTGTGGGTACCCAGCCAAAAATCACAGCTGCTAAAGAGGCTAAGAAACCAACTACAATGGCTTGGCACAAGATTAAGGCAAGATTTCCAGTGATGAGACTGAGTTTTTGGTGTCTGCTATCCAAATTTCCCAAATTAGCATGAGTTGAGAGTCTGGAAGCTAGTGTCATTTCTAAATTTCCCTTCAAACCAAGGAGAGCAGGAACTAGTATGTAAACTTCTGAGACATTTTGGTATACTGGCCAATGCTGGACTTTATCAAGCAGAAGACTTGCTGCAACCATTCCAAAACCTGCCAACAAGAATGGGATGAACAACTGTATGGCAGTTGCCCATAGTGTTTCCCTATTTTTTACTATTTCAGTCTTGAGAGATGTTTGCCCTTGGTTGAGCAAAACACAAGTGTCTGATGATAAGTCATTGAATTCATCTTCCTACAAAAAAATCATAACCTATGAATATTTTTGGAGTCTTCAATGTATTATAATACTCACAAATTCTTGTTCTCCGTCTATCATTCTCTTCACTTCAGAGTGGATCTTCCTGTGTTTCAAATTTTGGTTAAATTTTTGTTTCTCCATTGCCAGTTCTGAGTAAAATATACATAATTATTATAATATATGTATCAATACTATGAATTCGTAGCTTTTGGTTCCAGAAGCATGTTTTGTGATGATTGTTCGTTCATCGAATATTGTTTGTACACGTACACATTTCTTTTCAATAACAACAAAAATCCCATTATCCTTTTTTACAGATGTCAAATTGGAGATTGTCACCAGATCAGACAGGGCAACAGCCCATATAGGCCTTCAGTTCGGAACGGGAATGTGGAATATTTACTCTGTTGTCATATCTACTGAAACAAAGTTTACATATCAGAAACTTGAAAAGTATCATGAGGGTTTGTTGTTTTATTGATGGCGAGTCAGTCGATTTAGATATTTTCAATAGTGAATATCACGAATTCTCTGAAAATATAGATATCTTCAAATTGTATGAATATAAGAAGTGAACTAGCAACACCGATCGTGTTTACATCATCGATCTAGGCAACATACAATTCACCAATGAATGCGAACCACTGCACTATATGAAAAAGGCGCATTTTTCAATTATCATACTATTAGACCATCAACACCTACCTATTCTGAATAGAATAGATCCAAGAGGACTATTTTACCCGTCCATTCCTAATAGATAACTAATATCGCCATTTATAGGTACCTACTAAACGAAAGACCTATCTATGCTGTTTTCATGTAACTATGATAAGCACATCAGTCTTTTGGAATAATCATGCTAGAATAAACATTTGGTCTTCCCATTTTCGTACTCCCAACTTCAAAATAAAGAAAACAGTGTAATTATGAGTGAATATTAGGAGTCTATTGGTACCGTGAATATTCTACAATCGTTCTAAAAATAACGGCGGTCGAGTAGCAGAGAATTTAGTATTTTATATATAAATAGAACATTTCATGATGAGCGTTCGTCAAACTAGCAAACATGATTACAAGCAATTTCAAAAGTATTGTGAGGAAGCAATTGGTGATTTGACAATAGAATGTGTTGAACAATTCAAAGCAGCTGAAGATGAGCAATCTAGAATACAACTCTTGTATACATCGGTGTTGAAACTTCCTATAATTTCAAAAGAAGACAATGGTAAAAATTTCAATGAAGCCCAAGAACAAAAATCGAAGGGAAACGCGTATTTTGCGAAGAAAGATTATTCGAATGCTCTTAATGCCTATAATATTGGTATCGTGAAGTGCCCTCAGAATTCAGGTCAGTGAATTTTTGAAACATTTATATTTCGTTAGCCGCTAGTGGAAATTTTTGTCTATACATGAATATTTTGTAGGGGGATCTAGAGAACTTCTGGCTATACTGGTTTCGAATCGTAGTGCAACCTTTTTTGAACAGAAGGAGTACAAGAAAGTTTTCAACGATATCGACTATCTTTTGGAAATTGGTAGCTACCCCCAACATTTGAAGTACAAAATATGGCTTAGGAAAGCCAAATGTTATGACGCATTGCAAAATGAGAGACTTGCTTCGGAGGCGTATAATGCGGCACAGAAAAGTTTGAAGAACAGCAAACTCGATGAAGCGACTATAGAGAATAAAATGATAGAAATCGAGAAAGCCAAAAACTCGAAGATTCAGGCAGTTGCTAGAACTGATCTAGTGCCAGCATTCACTGTGGACAATTTTGTCGGGGGTGCAGAATATATAGCAGCTAATCAGAAGATAGGGTTCGAAGAAGACAGTTACCAAGGGAGATACGCCGTAGCTCTCGAAGATATCGATATAGGAACAATCATAGTTGAAGAAAATCCACATTCTGCGATTCTAGATTTCAGTCACTCGTTGACTAACTGTCACCAGTGTTTTGCAGCAATCGATCAGCCAATTGCTTGCTCAACATGCGCTAATGTGGTATTTTGCAGCACGGTTTGTGAGCGACTGGCCAAAAAAAATTTTCACCGAGTTGAATGCCCCGTTTTAGAATGTCTGTTGCATTCTGGAGCTTCCGTGAATTGTTGCTTGGCTATTAGGATGATCAGTCAAAAGAATTATTCATATTTCGGCGATAAAAAAAAGAAACTCGAGCAATACTTGAGTGATAACTGTAAGAAAAGTGTTATTAAAAAGAAAACTTATCGTTTTGATGACTATGACAATGTATTCTTCCTTTGTCGAAATGAATTTTCCAGGAAGAAAGAAGAACTACTCCATTATACTTGCATGGCTATATTTTTACTACGCTTATTGAAATTTGGAAATTACTTTCCTTTCGAAACCGAGGATGGGATTTTAAAGGAAGAGGAGATCTACATTGGAAGTCTTATTCTACGACATTTACAATTGCTCCAGTTCAATGCGCATGAAGTATCTGAGCTGAAGAATCTAGAAGAAGCTGTGAACGTTAAAGGGATGATGACTAGATACGAAAATGCAACAATTGGGGCAGGGTTATACCCAACTTTAGCTCTTTTCAATCATTCGTGTGATCCCAGCATAGTTAGGTGAGTATATTCGTCACTCGAATTAGAATCAATATTTTCCTGATGATCAAATAACTGAATCAATTTTCAGATACAACATAAAGAATAAAATGATTGTTCGTACCATAAAACCAATTAGGGCTGGCGACATAATTTACGAAAACTACGGTCCACTGTATATGTCGATGCCGAAAGAACAGAGGCAAGAAATCTTGGAGAAGAACTATTGGTTCGAGTGTTTATGCACCCCCTGTGTGGAGCTTTGGCCGATGTTCGAGGAAATGAGAGACGATGAGTTGAGGATCGCTTGTAGAGCTGAAAGATGTCCATACGTTTTTGTTGTGCATCAAGATGATGACCCTTTCTTGACTTGCGAATATTGTAACACTGTCACCACAATCTTTCCCCATTTGAAAGGTCTTATGGTATTTGAAGTCAAATCGATTTGAATGGCTTTTGTACTCAACTTGTGTCAATTCCAGGTCCTGGACGAGATACTGCCACAAGCGGAAAACTTATTCAGCGAAGGACAGTTTGACAATGCGATGAGAAAATTCATCGAGGGACTTGAGATTTTATTCCGATACACCAAACCTCCCCATCCTGAAATCATCAAAGTCCAACAGAGAATTAGAATTTGCATGATTCACTTAGGAAACAAGGCTTGCGGTTATAAAATCGATGTATAGTATTGATGTTATTTTTTCAGTAAATATCGGTCATTTGCGATGAGAGTTTAACAAGTCAAAATTCGCTAAATCCATTTCAGCTAGTTCTAACTTGAATTTCCAAACTTGCCGCTCTCAACTTTTTTTACAATAATTTGAAAAACTTGAACTAGTCCCCTGGAAAGTTACAGATTTTGCGTGATGAGATTCTTGTCGCAAATGAGCGTTTATATTGATTACAACATATATGCGAGTCCAAATTAATTGATGATAAGTGGTATCTGTGTTCCCAGACAGGAATGATGGATTGGGATCTATGAATGTGAATTAATCAATATTGTAATTAAGGTGTCTACTCTCTTCACATTTCTCATTATTTCCTATGAATTTGTAAAGTCAATTCGTAATTATCCACTTTTTTATCAAATAAACAAGATTTCCAAATAACCCATAGATGATAACTACTCATTACTTTGTACTAATCTCGGACAATCAATCATATCAATAGATCTAATACAGGTGTGCTGCTTCAAACAAAACATCTGTTTGAACTACACCTTCTATGCAATTGTATTTTGATCCAAGCTGTTATCAGTCCCATTGATATACTATATGATATATAAAATGTTTCATGATGATCTGAATCATTTTCAATCCATGAGTGGTGATAAAAAATGAATTATTCCATGTGGATTTTCCTGATGGTCTTCCTTTTGGCTGTCGCCGGTGAGTATTGTTATAACTTAATTACCAATTACTAATTAAATTAATTATAAAAAACGCTTCAGAACGTCAGTAAAAAATAAAATTATTGAAACATCACAGTGAAAGCATGTTCTTCACACGAAAGTTTAAAATTTGGAATGATCGACTATATGAAAAAAGGCTGAATGCATCGAAAATAAAAAGTGGACTTTTCAACATCATCGGTTATTCGATTCCAAAATGACTCTTTTCTGATGAATTTCCAGGGCTCGAATTCCAGGAAAATTCTAATTCTTGTATCAAGAATAGTGATTGTAGGACAAAAAAGGCGATATGCAGCGACGGCCAATGTTCTTGTGATAATATATCCTACAATGCGACTGGTTCTCATTGTTTATCATGTGAGTATACAGAGAAGTAAACTCCATGACCACTCTTCATCCCTCCTTTGAATTGTAGATGTAACAGAATACATGGGATACTGTGAAGAGCAAAAACAGTGTGAGTGGTTGGGCTCCGACTCAGATTGCATCGAGAACCAATGTGTCTGCAGAAAAAACTATCAGTGGTTCCAGGGGAGTTGTCAGTACTTAGCTGGCAAAGGGACTTCCTGCAAATCGAGTACCGAATGTGTTGACCGTCATGATGTTATGTCGATGCAGTGTTCTTCTGACACTGGGAAGTGTACCTGTGCTGAAGGATACTACGACAGAGGTAGTGATTGTAGACAAAAATCGAGCGTTGGAAATGGTAAGTGAACATCGACAATCGAGTATGGAGAATACTTTGTGCAACCTTTCCTTCCAGCTTGTGCCTTAGATATTGATTGTCAGTCTACAGAATTGTCTTGTACTCTAGGAAAATGTACTGCTACTAATAAAACTGTTGAAATGCTCAGTTACGATATTGAATACTCTACCAGCGCTCCCACAGAAACAACAACTCCTTCAGATGTATATGGTATGTCAGCTTTATATACGAACAGGTAGGTATATAAATTCATCAAAATCTTATTTACAGGAAATATCGATTGCTCATTTGATAATGACTGTCTAGACATGGCAAATTCTTTCTGTAACGTGGCCACTGGCAAATGTGTATGCAATGAGAATACTCATTATCTCCATGAAGGAAATTGCTTACCAGGTATTGTCAAACATACGATATACGCTCATAAACTTTCACCTTAGATTTTCACACGTTTCAGGATTTGGTTTTTGTCAAGAAACGACGCACTGTGCCAACTGGACTAATAGCTTTTGCTTCAAAAATAGCTGTGTATGCTCGAGAGGTTTCTTTTTACACGAAGGAAATTGCATTGCAGAAATTGGTATGCCAGATCCCTCATTGAAAAGTGATAAGGATTGTGTGATAAAGCCTGGGAAACTAGTCAAACCAGCGGGTATCCCAACTTGTGTTTGCAAAACCTACTGGTCCAGTGACGATGCCAATAGAAATTGTATCAAAAGTATGTCTCCTCATTCACATGAATTAATCACATTACATGATGTTCATTCCACAGCAATGATCCAGGACATATCCAGTTGCTTGAGTAACGATTGGTGTGATGCAATGGGACCATATTCTTTTTGTAACTCGAGTACCAAGAAATGCCAGTGTAGCAGATTCGCCACTTTGGATGAGTCAAATTATTATTGCGTTAAGACAGATGGTTGTTATGACAATATTGTGTAATTTAGGTGTTACAATATTAATACAATTTTGTAGGTGGTTGTCTCAAAGACTCTGGCTGTAAAATAAATGAAAAATGCATTGACGAGGAATGCAAGTGCATTGAAAATTACTCCAGACACAATAATGTGTGCCTACCAGGTGAAACAAAGTCTTTTCATGTCATTCAGCCTTCTCTCAATACGTTTTTCTTCTAGATATTGGTGGACATTGCGACATTGCATTATGCACACATATTTCAAACTCCGGTTGTGCTCAGGGTGTCTGCCAATGCTATCCAAACTATGTTGGACAGAAAAATTCATGTTACAAAGGTAGGTAGGGCTAAAAATATCTACACGAGAAAGCATTTTCAAACATTTCAGTTGCGGAAAGTCTCAACGATACATGTGAAATAGACGAACAATGTCAAAACATCAAATATTCCAAATGTGATTCAGAAAATGATCAGAAAAAAACTTGCATATGCAAAGGAGGTTACACCAAAATAGATGATTACTGCTTGGAAAAAAAAGGTGAGTGTGATGTGTGATGATTATTTACTATATAGGAGAGCAAGAATATAATCTAGATTGTCACCAACAACCACTGTCACATTGCTCTATAGAAACCATTATTATTCTTACCCGTTACTACATTTTCTGTCAACTCATTGGTTCTCTTTTTTATCATTTGTTATGTTTGTCTTCCAGAATATGGAGATGCCTGTATGAAGCATACAGACTGCACTTTGGTGCTGAATCACTCATTCGAATGTAGGAAGAGTCGGTGTCAGTGTCCACTCGGTAGGAAGCTGAAAGATGGATATTGTACATCTAGTTCAACAAAATACTCGGTCGCTATATCACTGCTCCTACTAAGCATGATAAGCTTGTGTGTGAATATTATTTAGGAAGCTCGTAATAATGAGACAGATCTGGTTAAATTTTTGTTTATTATACAAACACATATTTTTTTACATAAATAACATATGTGTATACTTTTACATGTATTCAAAAAACTGTATTAGGTGGCTCAAAGAAATGTTTCCATCTGCAAATACTCGAAAACCTTCAAGGAGAAGGCAGATTTGATTTTGTACTGAGAGAAAGAGAGCATATTTGTGATAAATAGATGTTATGGAACACAGAATGAGAAATTTTCATCAAGCCACCGTCATGTATATGTTCCTCAATGGTATGCCCACATTTTGAGACGTCACATCTTGATAGGCTGAGTGCCTTTGTGAATTATAAAAACTAGATATGATATTTATTGAACTTGAGTTTCAGAATCCACGTTGTAAATTATTCACATTCACGTGGAATATATTTGGAAGCCAATTCCATGAAATCACTATATGGGGATGCAATTGAGGAAGACAACAATGTACTTTTGTCCATTTTTAGTGTTTGAACGATTATTGTAATCATTTTTATATTCAAGTTTAGACGATGACTATAATGCTGTTAACAAAAATAAAATATAAGATTTTTTAACATTTTTATAATATTAATAAAATAGCCTACACACGAATATATACAAAGACGGCCAATAAATATTATTTTGATTTGGTTGTTAGACATAGCTAGTAGCTACAACAAAATATAATTTATTTTCCTTAATTTTTATTGTGAACATATTCTGCTAATATTTCTCTACAATAACCCCTACCCAAAAATTCAATAATTTAGAGATTCGCAGCTGTATCTTCCTAGATGATTAGAGGAAGCAAATTCTGGTGATATGATATTGTCACTCGACTATATTATTGCTAATGAAAATATTAAATCGATGTTTCAAACAAAATACGTATAAAATTGCTGTTTCATCATACAATATTCATTCCAAAGAGAAAATATTGATCCACCTTTATTGGATCAGTATTAGAAATTCATGTTGGGATTCAATTGTTGAGTAAGTATGTTTAATGTTTCAAGCACTTTTCAGTACTTCAAGGTTGATTCAAGGTACAAACTGTTGAATTCAAGGGGCTATGGAGAGTTGGAAGGTAGAGAATGGAAAATAACTGATCAGATTTCTTGGAAAATAAATATCTCTATTTACAGCCTCTACATATGGCAATACGAATATTTAGTAGAAACCAATGTGTATGGAAACATTTATCATATAATTAGGATCAGAAAAATAAATAAATATACTTATGGCTAGTCGGAGTGTGACATCTCATCTAGCTCTAGTACTTATTCGTCTCAGTACAAATCTACTGAGTATATTATTTACAAAAATCAAGGAAAATAAGAGCAGTTGTGCCAGCTGTTTTGCAAGAAGCACTGCCTGAAGAATGTACAAATTATAAATATATGAGGATTTCCCATTGAATAAATTCATGCCAGCACAATAGTCAGTCTAAAGTTTTCTTCACAAATAAGAAGAGTGAAATATTTCCAACCAATCTTTAATATACATAGTTTTATATTTTTGTGGGATTGAGATATTTCATTTGAACATAAGACATGTGGAAAGTTCATTTTGGAAGCAGAAAATGGTAGGAGGAATCAGAACCAAGTTCTCATTTCTCTCGGTCTGATGAAAATTATCTCTACTGACCGATAAATGGCGAAATAATTCATGAGATTACTTGAAGAAGTTCAGAAAACACAAACTTGTTCTCTATCTCAATCTAAAAGGCAGGATCAGCCACTAATCACTCATTATAACATAGTGTCTCTATAAAACACTCTGCTACAAATTCCTGAGACTCACTTAGGACAGTATACTATTGAAAAGTATCTTTTGAAACTCTCGAATATATTCCATAGAGTACAATATGTGAATTTCTGGTTATGTATTGAAAATAAAAATCTATAGAACTATTTGCAAGCTGATTGATTCAAGCTTGAATTTTCAGAGAATACCTGGCCACAAGAAGAGTGACTGATGATAACTTTAGGATAACTGAAATATTGAATGGATAACTTCAGAGTTTCACAAGATTGCCTGATGAGGATTCACAAGTGAGTATTCAAACAAATCTGCGCATACAACTCACCTCAATATACTAAAACATATTGGTATACCTGTTGGCGAGTTGGGTAGATGCATCCTATTTCTGTCTGAGGAATTCCCAGTTGAGTTTTCTTCGATTCACAATTCAGTCCTGTAACCAGGCAAGTTTTCCACCACAATGCGATCCAAAAAACAGTGGGACACAGGATGAACATGCCTTTCTGAGGTGAATACATCTTTGGTCTGGTTCATTCAACGTCCAACTCATGGCACTATCTCGATACACAGCACGAATTAGAAGCAATAGGTGCGCTGGCCCGGGCACGCAGAAGAGGTAGGCGACTGTGGCACAGTCGATCCACGCCCCGGGCATTCGGGTCATCCGTAGTAGTAGTGACTAGATGGAACAGTACTCAGACCTCTAGGCAGCTCTGCCTCCACCACATGGACAGGTCTGCGTAGGGTGTGTTGATGGATATGTGGGTATCGAACCACCTGAGGAAAACACCGATCAGCTATCTCCCAAATGACAACACTCTCGCCTCTACCGATCACAAGAGAGATCAGTCGAAGAAATCTGTTTCATCACAAACTTGTGATGAAACACTGTTCTGTTACAAGCTACATTGCATTTTAGTTGCCAAGTTCTTCGACTGATCTTGTTTGCATTGTAGTTGGAAAATTCTTAGATTCATCTTGTGATAGAGCTGAGACAAGTATACAGTAGCAGGTATACAGTTATTTATACATCGCTGCTTTCCCAACCATGGTTAACACTACAAACAAAATAAGGAGCACAATCAGTTATGTATATGTGACTGTATACCTACTTTTAGGCCACCCGGTACTGAATACGTGTCTTAACACATCGAAATTGTTGCCTACCTCAGCTATGCTACCAAGGGGCGGTGAGTGGATAGTGACTGATGGAACTGGACAGGGTAGCGGGGTGGTCAGATCTATGTCTGCGTCCACTTCACTGATATCATCTGTGAAACCATTGGGCAGGCTGTTATCTGATACGTTAGTAGCATGAAACTTCGCCTCTCGCCTAGCTCGGTGTCTTTGCAGGAGCAGACGCCCTACTAGGAAGCTGAGCAAGAGTAGTAGACTTGCTGCTATGCTCACTATAAGGTAGAGGAAAAACCGTTCCTGGTTTTCTGGAAAAAGTATATAAGAGTAGAAAATCATAGATATTCCACATTTTTCACATGAAAATTAATGATAGATATTCCCGTGGATGATAAAAAATTGTTATGAACCATTTTCATATTAGTTGATATAATCATTGCTTTTAGTTTTTTTGAGTGAAAATTAAAAATCGTCGAAAGTGCGTAAGTATTTGTTCTGATGTATATTTTACTCTCTCAACAAATGTCTCATATTCTCATTGGTTAACTGAAAACAAAAGACATTAGAGTTCCTCCGTCTTCTTCCTCTTTCGGTGCATCTGTTTAGAGTCGTTCGCGGTTGATGAAATTTTCGTCCCTTCGAAAAATAAATATGGAAAATTGTGTTTCTTATGGACTGAAATGATCATCAGTGTGAGTACATTCATTATAGATTTATGTTTTTCATTGGTCTTGAGCAATAATCTGTATTTCGGTAAATTCCGATCACAAACATTTCCCTGAAAACATAAATGGAAGTCTATTTAATTTTCTAGAACCACGCGCCGCCATTGTCGACGGAGTGAAATCGTGAAGTGCTTGTGAATATAACAAATCAAATGGATCTTCATATGATGTAAGTAATCCAAATATTATTCATATTCTGGAAACTATGTTGAAACTGAATTTCAAATATTCACACCAAGCACCCAGATAATGCGCAAGCGCTACACCTATTTCGAATTTGTAATTTGAAATGGTAACATTAACGCGCATATTGTGAAATATTCAGACATCCATAATGAATACTCATGTGCTTGAAGTCTTGCTATGTTTGGATCAAGAAATGTGACTGTGTGTTTCGATTCGATGATAGGTTGATTTACATGAAGTTTCATCTTTTTCACCTCAAACTTTTAGGTTACAACACATAAAAATCCTTTTTCAGCTCGAATCCATGCCAAACAATGTATGTTATTGCAAATTTACTGACATAAATAATTACTTATATCGAACATTCCTAAATTCCTCTTGTCTACATGACTACTAGGTAGGTATCTACGGTTCACTCAGAAATGAGATATCCTTTAAAGCACAGTATATTTTCTTATCGAACATATACTGTGTTCAAAGTAATGAAGCTTTTTTGAATGCCAAATATCTAATACTAATAATCACATCACAGAATCAAATATTACAGTGGTGTGAAGGCACCTGCCAAAGTGAGTTGCTGCTGCAAGAATTTCTGGAGTTTATCAAAGTTTTATATATATTCACGATTCACGACCCACCCCGCATTTATCTGTCAGAGAGGTTAGGTGTTAGGTTAGGCTGCTCTATTTCTTCTTGATTGTTGACTAATGAATCACAAAAACAAAAATAATTCTATTTCAGTACAATAAATAAAATGGCATCTCACCTATATTGGACACGAAATTGTATGAAATACGGAAATATCTATCCACAACCTATAATTTCATTCCTTACGAATACTTGGCAATCAAATGGATGCAATCCTTACGATCCTTCTTTTCTTTCACAGCGTTTTATGAATGTGATTTGGTCAGTGGTCAGCTTCCAAGGTAAGTTTAGTGTGTTTGCCAGTGGTGGAGAAGAGATTATCAAGATATTCAAACATGTTCAAATACTTTTGCCTCTGTTCATGCTGTGTCAGCTAGAAATTTTGACATCATCATTTTATTGTTAGATATATGAAGGTGTGTGAGTATAAAATTTTTAATCCTTGGTTGCTATACTTTCTAGTTAGGATTCATGTAATTTTTTTCTGTGAGACAAAAATTTAGCTTCCTGAATCATATATTTTCTTGTGGTTAGCATCCAGAGAATGATATGGGTAGAAAGTGAAGATAGAACCGATCTAGGTTATTGAAAAATTCAGCAGTAAGAAATAATGAGCAAGAGATAGTGACGATAAACAAACTATAATTAATTGGTAATTGATCACATTCAAGAATATTATGAAATTAAATACCTATGAGTTTGAGCAGAAACAAAATTAGAATAGACACAACTAAGATTCATGCAACTGGCATTTGATTGTAGCTATCAATTATAAACACAATGAAAGCAAAATTCCCGAAGAATATTTGTATAGCATTTTTCAATCGTTCATCTTAACTGAGAAATCTCAAAGATGACACAATTACATCTACACAGAGACAAATCACATGACAGAGTGAGTAGGTGATTGCTGATTTTTATGGCTTGCCACTGACCAATGGCACGAGATACCCCTAGATAGGTAGAAGCTGACCTGCATGGGATGATCTTCAAGGCGATGGATGACAATATTGTCGCAAAGGTTGGTGAATTTTGATGTTGAATATATTGTATTCACTGTATTATGTCATGATCATACTAATTGGAATTGAAAAAATAATCAGTGATGGGCAAAAGTAAGGACCAAGTGAATATCTCGATAACCGATTTTCTCGAATTTTTGTACAAGGTGATTTCAAAACATGGCGGATTCGGAAATGTTATATCCAATGTTCCCAAATTTTCATTTTTTCCGAAATTCATGTCAACTTCACTATTGAGAATGACACACCCTGCACATTTTTATAAAATTTGAAATATAGTCTCCTAGCGAAATCATTCATATATCATTCGATATTTTTATTATCAATAGCATCAGAGATATCTGAAGAAATCGGATTCGAGATCGCTAAACAAGTCATTTCATATTAGATGGATTAGAAGAGGTACGATTGAATGACCTGCGAGATCCCCCGATCTAACTCCACTGGACTATTTCCTATGGTTTAGTCCAAAGATCATTTCATCCGTACAAATAGTTGGCAAGGCCTAGTAGCTGAAAGGAAGAACTCAACCAGGAGTATTTGCTAATGAAACGAGTAAATTTACAAACAGACTAGCCTACTGTCAAGAAGTTAACAGTGCTCAGTTCGAACATTCAATGAAATGAGTTGATTTTCACTTGGTGCCTTCCTCTGTTTTATTTTACTGTTTGATTGTATTGATTTAATTTTGGCTACCATGTGGTTGTTACGATTGTTTCATAAGCAACTAATTATTTTTCTGTTAGTACATCGGTTTGCCTTGAAATTGAAAATATCGTACTTTATGTTTTGGATTGTTTTGTCAAATGCCGGTAGTGAGAATTTTGAATGAGGACACTCAGTTTTAGTCAGTTTTGATCATTTGGTTTTATTTAGTTCGTTTCTCATTTTTCTCTGTTGTTATTGGTAATGAAAATGACAAATGATATATCAATGAATTAACTGAAAGATTCTTTTTCGAATTATATAAATATATATGGGGTGTCTCAATCGGAATAATAAAGTTGACAAACGTGGCAACATTGACGATACAATTTTTCGAATCCGCCATCTTTTGAAATCATCCTGTAAAAAACAATCAAAAGAATCTATCAAACGGTTACCGAGACATTCACTTGGTTCCACACTTTTGCCCATCACTGTATAGGATGTGTGAACACAGCTTAGAACAAATGAGTTACCATATTCCCAATACTCTTTGTGAGTCCATTGTCGATAGTTTCGAATTACAGATTATTGAGATTTTTTAAATTTCCCAAAATTTTACTTTTCATTCAGCAATATAAAGTTCTTTCATTTCCACTGGGGAACTGGGAGACCCTGTATATCTCAGGATAGAGAACTACTAGGAATTTAATTGTACATACATGAACTAAGAAGTCAAGATCGAAGTTCTTGACAAAGTTGTTCAATCATCCATTCGATATTTTCGAATAGACCAGCAAATGATATTGAAGTGGAAATGGATTTTGCTGGAGAGACTGAAAAGTCGGTCTCGGAATAATGAAAGAGACATCAAATTATTAAAGGGCAATCCGCAAAAGCGAAAAAGAGGTGTGAAGGGGCGTGGATCCGATCCGATCCGATCCGTATGAGCGAGTGAGTTTTGTGACACCAGAGAAAGTTATTTTCCTACGGCTATGCACGAAACGGATCTTTCTCAACTGTTTCTGATGAAGCAAGTGAGGTCATTTGGCTATGATTTATATACAATAAATTTCATCTCCCATGGAATGTGAAATAACTATGAGAAATCAATGAGAAATCAAGCCCTTCAATTAACCCTGTAAAATGTCTCTAACGCCAGCACATAACAAAATACTGGGTATGAAATTTGAGAATTTTATCTACAGTCTGGTACAAAAATTAAGAAAGATCAATTCCGCCTCAAAATTTTGTCGCCTGGTGATATAGCGAAGACCCCGGAGGTTCCTGACGAACAATGACATGACCCAAGAGTCTGTTTCGCATGAGGGTTGGGCCGGGGAGGGATTTCGATGCCCCGGGGGTCACAATTCGAAACGTTTGACAAAAACAGCCAACGTTTTAATTCCATTATATGGACTTTAATACATCTTCTTTCTGGTTGCTCGGAACGGATAGCTCTTCAGTGGAACTCTCCAGTTTATCGCAAGAAATATTCGGAGCTTTCCTTTTATGAAAGTCGGAGGGATTTCGTCGCAGCTATGAAAATATATACGTCTGGAAGTTGATTCATACAGGGGACTCGTGGGAGTTAGGGACTTCTTCGAATTGTGTAGTTATGTATGGAAATCAGAGAATTAGGCCACTCTTGTGAATACTTTTCCAATCAACTTCCCAGATACAAGTCGTATAAGTTTGGAATGAAAATATATCTTTGGTGGGTCGCTTAAGAATCTTCAGAACTGAAATTCGGGAAAATTTAAAAGTACTGCTACTTATTTGATATAGGGACATCCTGTATACGCTAATTACGTGTGTCCCAGATGAAATGAAGAAGAAATCCTTCACTAATCATTCATGAAATTTCGAGTAGGGGCTCTGTGTGTGTTTCGCTCCTATTACAGACCTCAAACTTTTTTCGAAATTCAGACTTATCGTTTGAATTTGAAATTAATTTTTTCTCGAATGCAGACTTTTCTCTTCGGATTCATTTCTTTGCGAAGTTGATGTATGTGTTGTGTCTATGTAACTGAAATAGAAACAACTCCAGCAACAATTGAGCCTTACTTTTGAAAGGTAGCAAGTCACATGACCCCGTCCGAGTATGCCATTTTTGAATCGTTAATACAATAATTGTTCCCATATGACGCCAACTTTTCGATCATACTATTCACATAATATCACATTTCTATTTTGACCAGTTTGGCACATGAATCTCACTTTTGGAGTAACGCGACTGCGATTCATTTCGCTACCCTGTTTCAACCCTTTGGATGGTCATGCTCAGCTAGAACACACAGCGGGATCTTAACCATGCCATGCAGGAGGAATGCTTGTTTGAATATATTCTATTAGCTGATGGGTAATGGTACTACGCACCTTGCATTGTTGATTGAAGCTAAATGATCGCTGTATAGCCCAGTGCACATAATGGGTAGTTAGGGTGCAAGCAGTGTAACATGTTGTAACATGTCTGTTTTGTCATATCAAACGCGATAACGCCAAAAATAGATTTTGATTATTGTGCATTGTATTCAAGATATATTCTATATTTTCTCCTGTCACATACTTGTGTGTGATTTAAAATCGCAATTATCTCATTTTAAATCCTGTTGACTGATTTTCAAGAACAAATATTATCTAAGGTAGCATTCAACGAGATTTCTTCGGGAATAGGAACAAATATAAAACATTCACATCAACATCCCATTCGATTCTGGCTCTGCTGATATACCTCCATACTTTTGTTGATAATTGAAGAATAAAAAAATGGCCCATAACTGGTTCTGTAATAGTACTATTCCGACAGAATATTCTAGTACTAGTACTAGTATAGTTCTATATAGTCATATTTTCCCAACCCTGATACCATTGTTTTTTGGTTGACCTACAAATACCTTCCTGTAGAACGATGAAACTTCGTATCATCACTTCATCAATTATATGGACTCTTTATAAGAAATACAGGTTGAACCAAAAGCGCAAAGATTTTGAAATTTCATGTTGAATAACTTACACCATATCTGATATATTGCGAGCTCGTTGAGTACTATATCATGAAATGTCTGATTTTGAAAATAGGGCAACAGGTTTCAAATTGGTGTACATGATACATTTGACGTTTCGAAAAAGTGACATACAGTGTGCCCAAGATAAGGAAGCCCAGCATGGGGATATCAGTAACGGTGGGAGATACGAATTCAAGTTATATCTCCTCAGAATCAGGAACAGGAGGAAGGAACTGCTATCATCACGTTGATTTTTTTCTTTTTCTAACAATAACGTTAAAAAATAGATTTTTGAAGAACCCTGTTCCGAAAAACTCTCATCTCCCATTTAACCTAATTTGTTGTCTCCCACTGTTTCCGAGATCCCCATGCTGTGCATCCTTTTCTTTGGCACACTGTATTCATTTGAGATACTTCAGGAGGTAGGTTACTTGTTTTTCGATCATTTCTTGTCTTGATTTGTCAGCACATGAACTGATGTGACAATAGCAGAACCACGTAAAATCAATCACCGAACCGGGCCTGGTCCGGCTGTAAATTTCGGGCACCTCGGAAATACTCACGTGAAACAAATGTGTAAGCATTCATCCATTCGGATACGAATCCGATCACCCTGTTATCCTCCCGCGATTTAACGTACACCGTGATGGTGCAGTTCGGTTCCGAAACGTCGGCTCGCGAACGGGGGCGAGTGGCTATCGGCTGATACGGGGCGGCTGGAATCAAACATCGCTTAGCGTCATCCGGCGCGACACCTTTCGTGTCCGCTATTTTCTTTCGTCTCTTTTCCTTCGCTAATCTCCTCGATGCGGAAGCGTGAAAATGTCGTTGTTAGTTGTGTTAACAGTATTTTCTTTCTGATTGATGCGTCGGAGTCGACATTTGTTCACTTTCTTCGTCCAAAGGAAATCATTCATGGTCTCGTTATGTGAATTACAGTTAGGGTTGCCAACTTTCGGATATTGAAATGAGGGACACGTTCGGAAATGTTTTTGGGTGCCACTGTACCACTCCTGGAAACATCCATTTTGTGCTCCCGAATGAACATTTGTGTGCTATTTAATTTTATTTTAATCAATAGAAATCATTTCAACCCTACGCGAATATTTAACACGAAATGACGCAGAAACTAAGAAATTATTAACCGAGTAGGTAAAAGGTGATATGATCAGGTAACATGAAGAGGTAACGAACATGATCAAAATTTGTGCACACCTCCGAACAACAAACCCACTAGAAGGATCACAAAACAAATATTCTGATGCTAACATGAATTCCCAGAATTATCATAATATTAGTACCCAATCGTCGCCAGTGCTGTCATATCCAATCATCAAAAAGTGATGGATAGTCCATAATATTTAAAGTCCTTTATGAATTCATGTAGTTCAATGCAAAAATATAATAATAAATTTGGGTCATGACGATTATGAATCAGTTCTGATTAAAAGAAGATTGCTACATTATTCTGAGACTCAGCAATTTTACTTTCTTGGGGGGCTTGAGGACCAGCATGGGTATCGTGAATACTTTTTGCTCAACGTTGCAACACCGCAATTTGATATTGACAGTCAACGGCGATTATTACTTTGTTTGGTATCTGTCATTATTTACGTTTTGATTTATCGATATTATTCAACTTGTGTTCAGTTTTTTGTACTCAGAATTCATCAGAAACTCAGTTTATTTCCTGTTTTGGTGATTTGATATAATGGTGAGACGTTGTGAGGTGTGTTAAAGACAATTTGAACCGGCGATCAAAACACGTCATTTCATAGGTGAGTTACCATTGTCGTATCATTCGAAATTTTGAAGCATTTTCCCAAATGGAATGGATAGAAATGAATTTAAATTTAATATATAGATTATATTGATTATACCCATAGGTCAGCTGCGACAGTGTCTTGTGGTAAAATATGTAGCACTGATGAATGCTTCCTTATTTGTAGTCAAAATATGCGAAGCTGTTGAAAAATCGCTGAGAATAATGATGAACTCAATTAATATTTTTGATAAAAAATATAAGGATATTTCTATACTTCTTCTACACACAACAATGAGAAAGTTACCGTTGACTGTTTTTGGAACTAGTCGAACTAATTTGGAGAAATATTTCACTGTAAGACTTCATCATGAGGCAAATAAATTGAAAGATTCAATGGAAGTTAGAGTAAGAAGTATGTTATCAAAAACAATCCTATTCAAAAATCAATAAATTATTTGTGTGATTATCCATGGTTGTTTTTCATTTCAGTCCTGTTTTAAATAAGAAACACTGCTATTTACTACATCTTCACATGATTCATGATTTTATTGTTGATATAACATTTCGTCATAATACTTGTCAACACATATTCATTATCGATTCTCATCTATCTACATGAAATGAAATAATCAGACATCAATTTTTTGCGTCAAAATATACGAGTTCTGCTCAAGGTGAAACCTCCTTCATTTTTGACGATATTGTGAAATGATATAACCAAGTTTCATCTTCAGATTTGAAAATTACATTAAAAAATGCAATCATATCTATTTGCCTTGAAAACGAGTTTTTCACTTTTTTGAAAATTATTTCCACTAGTAGGTACTGAAATCGTAAATATACTTACATGCACTGTCACTGATCGCCAAAGATATAAATGTTCATTATTGAAATTGAACGTAAATAATGATAGAGTATAAATAGACAACTGTATACTGAATAGTAGGTATATTGTTCCATATGGCGTTGAGAATTGAACTTTTCTTGTGACGTGGTCATAATAAGTTTATTGATTACAAGCAAGTTACAAAAATCACCATAGGATTGTATGTATTCGAATTTCTCGTAACAATGTATGTAAGTATGTATGTATGTAAGTACCACTGAAATTGTTACGGATTTTCAATTTGGTTTCATCATGAATTAATAATAAACTCGACCCCCTCTGACAACACGGCACTGGTGCTGGGAGAATCAGCTCCTGCTATCCTTGTTTAGACAAAGATAGATACTATAGATGTTGCTTCCAAACAAACTGTATTGCCAGGGGTGTGGATTACTTATCTGGTCTGTTCAATGATCGAAGGTGCACACCAACTCTTAGTTACTTTGCTTTTTTAAATTGCTTCAAACTGATTCATAATTTTTCGAACAGCTATCCTAAGCACACAAACTTCTGATCGAGGTTCTAACAGAAAATACATAATTAGGTAATAATGACTACGAATAATCATGTAATGAACTTGAACTCAACGAGATGACTATAGAAAATATTTATTGATGCTTTTGCATCGATTGAATGAATGCTCAGTTCATGCAAACAGTATTTTAATTTAGACTTCGTCCAGCGAGCAGGAGCAAGATGTGACAATACTCTTTTGTTCGATTGGAGTGAACGACGACGAAATGTCAATTTAATTACCGATTGATAATTAGGGAATTAAACAAAAGAGCCTGATGGAATCGAGAAAACACGGCTGAATTCAGAGAAAAATCAAATTTCCAAGGGAAATGTTGTATAGGCAATCGTATTCAAATACTTTCGAGTGCCGATATTTCAGATCGAATATCATTCGATCTCTCGTAGATTTTTTGTATAGAACGAACTTCTGATTTTCCTTTCACAAATGAAAGTGCTCCCAGAAGGAAGGAAGGCAGTGAGCAGCGAAGCTCAATATGAATATCGAAGAGAGTATTTTGACGTCCTCGAATTTTCCTAATGAAATGATGGACAGTCAAGGCGACAATGGAAGTTGAACTTGTGTAGCTCAGTCGGTTTTTGTGTTACAGTACAGGTCGACGACCAATTATTTGTCTCATAGCATGAAATCTACGGATCTCGTTATTCGACATTTTCTGGGTTTAAAGCACTGATCGCCAGGTTGAATGTTTTTTCTCTTTCCATTTCAATTGAAAGGCACTCTATTATTATAAAGGCAGCAGAGCAGCTAGGGCCAATATGGCGGCGCCCATGGCTCACATCAGCTAATCTCACTCATACGTGCAAGTGCTCCGCGGCATATTGATGTAAATGTTGTTCTTTGACAACACGAATTCACAAATCTTCATTTACAATTGTAAAATATTATGTATTCCATGCTCTAATACGCAGATCTCGACGCAGATTGAAATTAAAATTTTTAGTTGGATATCTTGTCTACTACTACAACGATTAAATTGAGATTAACAACGCGATTTCGATACCCCAAATCGAATAATTGTCCAAAAATGTTCAGTTAAGTGTCTACGGTCCGAAAAATAATTTCACTTGCATCGTGGTTTCACGAAACCAAACAATGTTTCTTCATCAGTGTTGTTGTGTTGAATACTGCTCACATCATTCATTTCCCATGTCAATACCAAGATCTTTAATGTCTTCTTCGGCAAAAGTCATTTCTTCATCACAATTTTAAATTGAAAGTCGCGTCAACTATCTCGTATGTATATTAATGAGACATCTCTTTGGTCGTAGACTCTCGTACTATTAGGTGGTGAGGCAGAAATTGAGTTTGGTGCACTTTATGTTGCGCTTTTGTGTGACGGTACATAGTCGCCGAACAATCAGTTCATGGGTTTCTATATGGCCCACCACTGAACCTCGGCAGATTGCACACTATAATTCAACTCAAATGGAATAATAAGGTTTCCAGCGAACCTTATATATTAGGAGTTGGGATCAGCCTGATCCTCTATTATTTCATTCTCCCGAGAACCGGAACTGTTAACCAGCATTCTGTTATATCACTATCGACAAACAACGAAAAATTATCACGCTTTCGAGACAACTTCAGAAAAGAGACAAAGGAATCGCTCGAATTCCGCGAATTTTCTTCCACCTCGTGTATGTACACAGTATCCCACCGCGATTGTCCAAAAACTATCATTATACTACAGGTTTTTCGTGTACATTTCTGCACTCCACCAACAGGGGTTGTTTCGAACCTGATAAAAAAATAATGAATATAAAAGCTCTATAGATTTCTCTGAATCATCAGAATTTCTCATCGAAAATTCCAAATTATTTATGCAAATATTATGTTGTGAATTTGTTTCAACGGAACATCCTGTATATCATCTCATATCTAAGAAGGGCAAATTTTTTCCGATTTCAAAAATATATACATATTCGTTATAGAAGTTCAAATAAATTCTGGTGTAATATAAAGTGAAATGTTTCAGCAGATTGAATGTGCTTATTAGTCAAAGCATAGGAGGACATAAAAAGCACATTAACTTATTTTTCACTTGTCATCTCTGGTGCATTTAAACTTTATGATATAATCGTAGCATATCAAGAGAGTCAACTACTAGTTGGTGATTTTGATGTGTATTTTGAACATTTCCATGCAGCGTAATGACTGAACGATACATTTGAGTCAGAAAATGAAAAATAAATGTCCAATTTGTTCCGTTGCAATGAAATTTCATTTAATTATAAATGTCTGATCTGAAACATCTGTGGAGAAATCTGTGAACACAATAAAAATTAGTCTCGAATTTTCATTTCCATTCCAGAGGAAAGAAAAATTGGATCCGGAGGCAAAATTTTCACAGATTCAGAATGACTATTTAATTTTGAGCCAGGAAACTATGGAAATCGGGTGGAACTCTAGCTAAACTGTTTGAGTTGATCACTTCGAGTTGGAGAAAGTAATATTCGTTGGGAATGTGAGACTCACAAGGTTTACTGAACATAAACATAGAACCACGAAAGATTCTGGGCGATTTATTGCTCATTTTGCATACCTATGTAGCTAAGGCACAGCCTGTCGGCATTTGCATTTGTCAAACACGTTGGATTTATATGAATTTCATGATGTACCGGGTGTCTACGAGATTTCCTACGTGACGTCATCTGATTGTTTTCGATAACAGATATTTGAGCTTTGGACATATGATATGAGATATATTCCTCGATTTAACGAACTGGTGTTTCATACTCAACTACCTATCGAAAAAATTAAATGAAGGTCTTTCCTGATTCTCTTAATCGAGGATAGTTGAATTGTGCTTACACTCAGTTTCCTCTGATTTGATCAAAATTCGCGTATGATTTTTCCATCTCCAACCGAACCATATCTTCGTTTTTCCAGAGTTGTGGTGGTGTGGTAATCTGAATGATGAAATGAATTGTGGTATGTTATTTTAAATTCGGAAGTTTATCGTCATGAAGAATTCATCTCATACAACATATCCAGAGCTCAAATGTCATGTTACAAATGACATAACAACCATAAATGATGAAACTGAATCCCGTCGTCACCCGTCAATTGAAAAATGTGTGTGGAGAGTTCTGGACATTTCACGGTGGGACAGTTTTAGTGCACACGTGACATGTCTGTGTGCGATCTGAAGCGGTTGTAGCCTTCACCCTGTATAGCTCCTCGTCCCCTGTCCCTGTATTTAGTCATAGGAGCGTTGAACAGGATAGCGACAATCTATACCTATAGCATTGGAGTGCAGATGCAGCAAAGCATTAAAGCAAAATGTTATTAGCAGAACTACATGTTGGTTATGATGTACATGCAATTCTAGATGTCTACCGATCCACCTAGTTCGACTCAAGTACAGCTCGTTCAATAGGACGAATTTACGTAATTATAGGTGGAATTTTTCATCATGCAGGAATATTTTCCTCACCACAGTGATCCTAACCATTATAGAACGAATGGAACGAGCGTCCGGGGATCTATTTCAAAATCCAGAATGGATTGTTTGACGATGATTAATCAATTCTTTTCCGGAAGAGTTTCTGATCGGTTTGTACATTTCCATGGAGCCAGCCTGAAAATTATGCTCAGTGTTGCTGAAGATCTCCCCGAATTCGACTCTAATTAGGTATGACCCTGATTAATTTCATGTATTGTGGCGGAAGTGTCTTCATTAATTCCATCCTCAGCCTCACTTGAAAACAAAACTCCGTGTATCCTGATAACAGGATTTTTGGTTGTCATCGGCTACGAAAGACTCGAGAAAGATAAGAAACATCATTTGTTGAGAGCGAACCTAGCCACGATATGATGACGCGAAATGAGCGTGTTAAGAGAAAAATAATTGAAGTTAAGCCAAAATTTATCTTATAACTCCGACGACTGAGCTGGGCTCCGTTTTTCATATTTAATCTTGCTCATTGGTGAAAAATAGCCGGCTCACGATTTCTGTTCGTTTTGACAGCAGGGACGGTTCAACACAATATCGATTGAACGGATACATAATCCATTCACAAAATTTAATGAGTGGGTAGCATACCCAACTCATGAGTTTGATACCATAGACGATCCATTACTTACAGCGAAGGTGAGGTATGAAGAGGAAAGTGAATTGAAGTGAAAGTTAACTTTATTGCCTGAGATGAAAAACGTTTCGAAGCATCTTCTTCATCATCAGCATGGTAACAGAAGCAGAAGATATGTTATTAAAAGTACAAATGATGGAAGAAAGTGAGCTACCATCAGAAAAAAAAAATTGAAAAAACATTATTGGAAAGAAAGAACTCATTGTTAGATTAAGTTCGCACATAAGGGGGTTAGCCATTGTTAGGGAATCATCAAGTTTCATACGAGCTATACATGTGCGAGTGTTTGAAAAAGCAGGTGGAACGAAAATATGACTGATGGATAACTCCACTGTTGAGTCAAACTAAATCGTCGTTATCTCTCTATGTAAAAGCTTCGAGTTAGTCTTCTTACCGAAATCAAGTCCGTTGGACTTGTGAGGAGGGATTTTTGAACTAATGTCATCGAGATCTTTGGTAAAATTATCTTTGGCGATCCCCTCGAAGTTCGGCGCTGGCGGGGAGGCAGCTGATTCTCGTATATACTCGTTGCCTGCGTCGTAGGTTTCGAAATCGTCGTCTTCGTCGTTGGACGGCTCTTCCGTGGTCTCGTCCGGCTCCAGGGCCCCTTCGTATTGGTCCTTGAGCACTTTCCTGGGCACTGGAATCGTCCACAAGACGTGACTAACTTTTTTTATCTTTTGATAACGCGAAGGAAACACGCATAATGTTCGAGGAACGAAGTGTGAAACAGAGGTGTAATGTTGACAGACGAGGAAGGTTTTTGATTTAGAGATCGTGTTCACTTGCCAGAGAATTTTCTTTGTCTTCCTGTTGATGAATGATGCTGATATTGACGTAGATGTGACCAGCATGAGCTGGTCTAGTTACTTTACCTGTAATTGCTAGTGGAGGTTTCGTTGAGAACCGACCATGAAGATATTTTTGAAAGAGGGATGTTCTGGAGATGTGAATGAATTCGTTAGTGTAGTATCACCAACTAGGTGACTCTAGTGAACTAGTTCGTGAGCAGATGCTGGGGTGTGAAGTACCTCTTTGCACGGAACAGAAAGCCGAGATTTGGTGAAGAAGTTCTCGAATTGAACCTCCAGTGAATGTGCCATGAGAGAGCGCTGCTGGTGGGGATACCAAGCATGAATATTGACGATGGGAACAGTGTTATCTGACAACATCATATTGGCCACTGTGTGATCTGCTTTCCTGCTGAAGATGCAAGCTTGAGTTCTTGTTGCATTGAAATCTACTAGATTTTCAGATCATCAATTCGAAATGCTTGCCAAATCATCATTCAAAGCATCGACCAGTCTCTGTCTTGCACCTCTGGACTCATTGAATGATATAGAGGCTCTGAGGTACTATCATCCGCAGAGTTATGGACTGGGCAGGAGGCGAGGCAGGAGATCACATCCAACACATAGTTGATGTGGATCAAAAACAAACACCACAAAGAGTGAAACTTGATAGTGAAACAGACAGTTGGACATTCCATATTATTCAGAAAAACATGTGTAAGAGACAGGCATCTTCACCCGGATATTGAGAACCTAAAAAATCTGAAACCAGTGACAAACTGTGACTACAAGTATATCGAGTGTAGGTATAGTCTTACCGCAAGTGTAGACGACTTTGAGGTACATGCGGGATTCTGGTTTGCAAGGACTGCCGAAAGTGCTGATGTCGGCTGAAAGATCGCAGCTCCTTTTTCCGTGGCAAAGCTGCATGACAGTTTCGGTCGCGTAGCTAACCAGGCAAGCTGAAAATGATGGAATAATAGTGTTGTTCGAGATCGTTTTATAGCAGCCGTAAAAATATTGAGTGATAACTTGTAACTCTTCGGCATCGACATTTGTGACTGATTTTCATGTTGGCGCTCAGGAGCAGCGAAACAGACAGGACATTCTGGAAGTTGTGCCGATATTCGAAGTGAAGTTTGACTACACCAACTTTATCCAAACAACTTCAGAACATCAAAGGCGAGTCTTATTATTTGCGGATCTGCATGGGTATATGGGGTTGATACTGTGATTTTCACATAATGTCTGCCTAATGTTTTAAGAGCAGCAAACTTTCACAATTTTGGGGAACTCCTTATCATGGGAGCCTTCACAAACTTCAGGAATAACAGTTATTCTGGAAATATGATGAGAATGGAATAGAGCCTCATTGGCTTTCATTTGATTTGAAATTCTCGCGGAATCAAACGGAGAAATGATATTGAATGTTGATGAATTGCAAAATTGCGGAGACATTTTTTTATGTTCTGCTTTCTCAATTGGTTGTCTAAGTAATCAACCTGCTTTTTCATAGCCTACATTTGAATTTTTACTGGGAGATAACGAAATAACAGCGCCATTGACTACAAAATACATCGACTATATTATGAACTAACGATATTGTTCATCAGTTCATTATTTGTGAGAATACCGATGACTAACGGATGTAATATTATGTAAACAAATTGCATTTGAGCCTGAGCCAACTGGGAAGTTGTTTTGAAATTGATCGAGCCATCAATGTATGTATTTATAACCCAATTTACGAATGAACTAGTTGTTTGGTCGACAAACAGGAAGATGACCTTGATATTGTATTGCTATTCAATTCAGACGCCGAGTCGATAGAGATATCAGAATCTTCGGAAAAACGCAGCACTATAAGGTACCACATACTGGGTGGCCCAATGAAAACGAAACAAGGCCGATTTCACATAGTTATCGTTCTCAAAACGCTTGTACCGGTCGATTTTCATTTCGAGGGGGAACAATTTTGCGCATGTTTTCAACTTTTTCACTTCAAACCCCTCGGAGGGGTGAGCTCCAACCCTTGAATCTCAAATGGGATAAGGGGTCAAGTGATCATTTCGAAGGTAATCGAAATCTCTTACCAACGCTCCCTTGTTTCTGGGATTCAATGCAGTAGTTCTCGAGGAAACACGTTGATGAAAATAATCGGCTAGTGATGGAAAGTAACGCTTTTTCCCTCTCATCACTATTTCTCATTTTGTAGCTGGAACGATGTTCATCTGAGAAGAGTTTTTTTTCAATCCTGTCCTATCCGACATTACATGGAGAATCATTTATTTTAATGTCAGTTCCTTGACCTCTCAGTGAAATGCATACCTACCTTCTTTCAGTCTCATTGGGCCACCCTGTATATAAGAGCCTGACAGTCAGGGGGCCTGAACTCGTCTATTCTATAAAATATCTTGAAGTGTTTAACACCACCTGGTGCATAATTTCAAATAATTACCTATGTAGAAGGTTACTTTCAGTTATTGAAATCACATACACAAGGAGTTAATTCTACTTCTGAGATGCACTATGGTTTATTCACAATATACAAGGTGTCGCGAATAGACACCGACGAATTTCTGGGGGTGATAGAGGACATCAAATCAAGCATTTTCGTTTATTTGAACATATTTTCGCAAATCAGCCATTTGAGCTGTAGTGTAAAAACTATTTGAATCATACGCAAAAAATAGAAGAAGTTTTTAAGTCGACCACGAGCTGTAAAAAAAATTCCCAATGATAATTATTTCAAAACTTTTTCATTTTATTTTATTTTATTTTTCATTTATTTTATTTTTCAATTCATCATTGTGATTAGTTGCCGTTATAATAACTTAGATGTCTACTGATTTAATAATTTGCATTCAAAATGGCAAATAATTCCTAATTTGAATTGATTGATTGATTTAGTCGTTGTGCAGTGTAATGAATACTAACCAGTTTTTTGCTGTACATCCCAAAACGGCTCAACTGTGATCCTAAATTCTATCGATATTATCATCAACTGTTCTACTTATTTCGTATGAATTTTCAGATTATAAGTTTTGTGATGTAAGTTTCGAATTAGCATGTTCATGACCTATTAATAATGTTTGTTGTTATGAAACATATTTTGTCAACCTCAACTTTGTCGATAAGATCTATATCTCCCGGCAATAAAGTATATTTTGATTCGATTTCCCCGGTACATTACGTACAGCAAAAAAGTCGGTTCTTCCAGAATCAATCAGGGGTATCAGCAGGACGTCCGCCGGTATTGTCTAATGAAAGAAACCGCGACAGCTTTTCCCTTCATCCCCTCCGAGGCGCGAAACGAAGAGAATCTGAATAATGAAAGAAAATACAATTAACTCACTTTCTTCGGGAACGCCTTGCGGTTGCGGGCACTGGATGCTCTCGTATTCGGTGCGGCCGTAGCTGGCGCTGTAGACGGCCACCCTGGAGTTCGGGTTGCACTTCAGCTGGATCTTCTCGTTCTCGCAGGCCACTTTGCTGCGGAATTCGTCTGCGGAAATGGAAGAGACCATTGCTGAAATGATGCGAAGAGCGCGACTGGGCGTGGAAGCTAATCAATTCGGTGCATGGTGTCCGAAATATCGCCCCATTCAGGCCCGACCTAACGTATTTAGTTCGGGTATAGGTGGTGCCGTTTTCTCATCTGACCCCATCGAAATATTCCTTATGAAACGTTATACTTTTCTCCACGTCCACTGTTTCATCTATGATGAAACGTACGAAAGCGCTGAACGGACATGATGACTTTTTTTATAATTGCCAGTTTGAACTGGCAATTAGCACTAATTGTGGCAATTATGGCTGATTGCCACTTTGCCAGTTCAAATTGGCATTTATTCCTAATTGCCAGTTCAAACTGGCAAATGTCAGTTTGAAGTGGGATTTATCCCTATTTGCCAGTTCAAACTGGCATTTATCCCTAATTGCCAGTTCAAACTGGCATTTATCCCTAATTGCCAGTTCAAACTGGCAATTGTCAGTTTGAAGTGGGATTTTTCCCTATTTGCCAGTTCAAACTGGCAATTAGACCTAATTGTCAGTTTGAAGTGGCATTTATCCCTAATTGCCAGTTTAAACTGGCATTTAACTCTAATTGCCAGTTTAAACTGGCATTTATCCCTAATTGCCAGTTTAAACTGGCATTTATCTCTAATTGCCAGTTTGAACTGGCATTTATCCCTAATTGCCAGTTTGAACTGGCATTTATCCCTAATTGCCAGTTCAAACTGGCAATTGTCAGTTTGAAGTGGGATTTATCCCTATTTGCCAGTTCAAACTGGCATTAATCCCTAATTGCCAGTTCAAACTGGCATTTATCCCTAATTGCCAGTTCAAACTGGCAATTAGACCTAATTGTCAGTTTGAAGTGGCATTCTTCCCTAATTGCCAGTTTGAACTGGCATTTATCTCTAATTGCCAGTTTGAACTGTCATTTATCCCTAATTGCCAGTTTGAACTGTCATTTATAGCTAGCACTAATTGTCAGTTTAAACTGACAATTAGTGCTAATTGCCAGTTTAAACTGGCAATTATGAAAAAAGTCATCATGTCCGTTCAGCGCTTTCGTAGAAACGATCGACAGTTTCAAAAAATTTCTCTCAAGTCTCAGGGTCCTTGCTTCGATATAATGGCATATAGTATCTCCAATCTCAGGTGAGACACTTCCGTTTTCATGCCTGAAACATGGGTCCATCGATTTGTATCACATTCGAATACGGCATCGTCCCCCGCATTCAGTTTTTATTCGAATTACTGGTTCGATTTGAAATTTCGAACAAATTCATTCTCTCAAACCTATCCACTCGCTCATTGAATAGCGTTTTGTGAAACGATATCGTTGTCACATGGTATCTATAGAGGAAGAAGGAACAGAATCAAAGGACCCCGCACCGCATCAATGAGAAATTGGCTCTCGGTGGATTTGCTCGAATTTTTTGAACTCGTGATGCTGCATCGATGCGTTGAATTCAATAGTTCGAATTATACAGGATGTTGAAGTACACCATCAATATTCAGAATAGCCATCATGAATATACTTGTCCCTATACAAACACCGAATTGACTATTCATATATTCAATAATTACTGCAAGATCTCACGATATACAGGGTGGGTCGAAATGTAGTAAGTATTTCAGCGAATTCCGAAGAACTTAGCGGTGGAATTCCAATTATTTTCAGATATTTTATAGAATACTATCAGTACCAATCCATGATATTATGAATTCTACAAAATAATAAGTAAGTCGAGCAAATTCCCATTGTTGTGATGCGGGGTCGTTTGAATTAATGTTGTTGTACTCACATGGTCTGCATTTGTACGCGACCTCGACGTACTTCCTAACCCCCGGACAAGGGTCGCCACCGAAGGTCTTGGGGTTGGTCTGGAACTTGCATTGTCTCTTCTTCTGGCAGGCCTCCACGACAGTCTGTAACAGCGAGTACTAGGTACCGTCAGTCAGATCAGCTGCTTTCCACCCACAAGGGAACATCATATTTACCGATGTGCGGAGTCGAAGAGAAAGCGTTTAGCAGTAGAGTTAGAGCTGCGCTAGTATCGGATGGTCTTTCCGCTCGAGGGTTATTTTCAACTACCGAGTTCAGTCACTGAGATAGTATAAGGAAAAAGGCGCTGGCAGGTTATTCAACAGTGGCACCAGGTGCCATTCGATATGGCTTATTCTTCAGTTAGATATCCATCTACTTGTCTGAAATACTCAGCTCATGTTTGGGAGCCGAAGTCTAAATATATGAACAGTACTCAAGGACAGGTTGAATTTTGTGCTTGGTAGATTATGAGGAACTGGAACGTCACGATCGTCCCATGAGAGACCGTTGTCGGTATGGTGATACCGATAATGAATATTGACGACTTCATTTCAGATCCCCATTCCAAGATTCTCTTTAGATCTTCATTCATAGTATCGACCTGTCTCTTGTTGACCAGTCGACATCGTATGCTTGTTTTTCAGGTTGTGTGAGTGTTTGAAATATTTATTATACGAGAGACTTACAAAAATTAGGTTGATAATACTTCACCTAAGGGAATACTATGCATTGATTAGGCCACTTCAATAATATAATCAATCATTCGGTTATAATTTTCGATGATTCGGGCCTGACACGAGAGCCACATTTGTCTCGTTTCTCATACTATATCAATGAATTTAGTCAACATCATGGCGCTTCAATTTCTCATTTTTTAACATTATCACCTTGTGATTTGCTTATATGGACCACTACCTGGTTACAGCTTCATCATTGGGTATCAATTGGAGGTAGTCTTCATTTGTCAACTCTCTATATTCAGAGAGACGTTCTGGGGGAATCGGTAAAACCGATATATCCCGAAGCCAATATACCAGTCACAGCCAGCTTTATGTTCCATTGTCACTTTGTGGTTTCATAGCGCATTCGCGGCCAGAAAACTGTATAATCATGCAAACTATGGGTGCATCGACCGACATAAAAGCCAGAGAATTCAAAAATTTGTGTTTTGGTGAGGTTCTCCTTCACAGAGACTGCATATTATTATCGTGAAGTGCGCCTTTGTAACAATGGAAATCACACTCCAAACATTCTTGGATCCAGCTAAGGGACTCAAGATGCAGAGTTTCAATTGCCTCGAGTTGTTTTGAAATAATGAAATCTGTCCAGATCACTTAATTCAAATTCAGTCCCACAAGAATGAAGATCACAGTTTCGAGGGAAAGACCATCCATTGATCCATTCAACGATTCCTAGTTGCAGAAGCATCGAATGCATGTAACATACCTGCATGCTGATGATTGTTAAAATATTAGCACAGTATTGTTAGCTGACATCTATTTTCTAATTTTCTCAATCGGACATGCTGAACTGCGTTGTATGAATTGCTGCTAGATAAGAAAGAAGCAGAAGTTAAAACATCAATCTCAAAATACGGCATTTGCAAATGAGTTTGTTGTGAAGATTCAGATAATGAAGACATTATTGACAAAGGCTTCGTATCAACTGTCTATCTGTGTTGAAACCTGTTATGATATCGAATGAAATATGACAGAGGCTAGATTTATTATTGCAGAAAATGACATGAGGCATCCTGAGGATGAAATTTTGGAGCTTTATAAGAAGTGTGCGAGACGCCTTTTAAATTGAGTTCACAGCCAATGCTCAGTTCAATCTGTACGCCCCAAAATGTCACCTCGAACATCGAATAACATTCATTGTGTCGGTTCCTCTTCCGAAGAACCTATGGAGATTTCCAAGCAATTGAAGTCAAAGTGGACGGATTGTGATTACGGACCTTCGATCCAACATAAATAACATTCAGAGACTTGCGGCAACTCAGATGTGTAAGCACTCTATATGTATTCGTACATTTCGGTAGCAAAACATCTTTCGATGGGATTGGTACGGAAACATTTTCTGTTCAAGATGCTCGTGTGACGTGTGGTTTGTCTATATTTTCGAAGATTGAAATGTGTTCATTCTAGCTTCGTTCTATGCGTACATGTATTACTTTCGAACTATAATATGATGACTTACTCTCCCCCAGTTTCCTTCAGATCCTTCCCACTTACTCTGTAAATAAGCACAGACGCATGCTAATACAAATATATGTTCATAGCTCTCATATCTACAGCTTTATTGTACATGTATTTCATTTAGTTCGAGTTGCTCCTTCTCAGTATATCAGAAATAGGGCATAATACGTGTACTATGCGTATTAAACAAAAAAAATAAAATAAAGTAAAAAATAAATGAACGTTCCATGAAGCAGAATGTTTATAATCGTGAACTGACTCGACTGGACATAGTTCATTTCGAGATATACTAAGAATGCACAGAGGTTTAGATAAAACGGTGGTGGTTAATCAAGGCTGATTGAATTTTTACAGACATTTTATTGTGGCCATTTATCGAAGAAGACGAATTAATTGAGCTTGGGTCACTGAATTGATTAGGATACGGTTTATAAACACTGTATAAGCAATGTGTGTCGAAGTGAGATTGGTGAGGGAGTTGAGTGTTGATGGATTCGTATACCTACTTGTTGTTTAGGAGATTACTATTCCGACTGTATTCTACTAGGGTTCATTGATTTTTTGCTATTCTATATTCGGCTTGATCCTTGAGAGGTAGGTTTTTCAAGAATCGAATTATGAATTATCACCTACCAGATTTTTATGGGATAAAATATCTACTATTGAGTTAAAATACCCACTAATTAGTTCAAGGCTCATTCATAACTGATGGATTTTGAATAAAAAAATGATTTAGAAAATATCCAAAAGAAATTCAAAATGTACATGGTGGACGGTAAATATAAATATAAATATAAATGGTAATAGTTGGCCTTCTTGCCATCTCATATTTGGTACCAAACATAGATTATCGCAATCTATTTCTGAATTTCTTCAAGTTCTTATTTCGTTCAGTTCAAAAATCATCATGGGGGATACTGTACTGCCCATTTCGTCTGTAAGATAGTCGTACTGTAAATTTCTATCAAAAAAGATTCATTTGCTGAGTTAAATTGAATATTCGAGCTATTTGAAGAATAGAAACGCATTGTCATCAAAAGTTGAGTATCCATTATGTACCATTAAATACAGGAACTGGAGCGCAAAATCTTCGTCCTAAATCATTCGCACAGACAATTAAAATAAGGGACATTTTCTGACTAATTCCAATTAAGAGTTTTCAGGTTTGTGGACTCTACCTTCTGGGAATTAAAATGGAATCCGCGAATATACAAGCATTCGTGGGAAGTAGGACGTAAAAGAAAACATTTCTTCTTCTAATTCGATATTACTGATGTTGGAAATTATACTAATTTTAGTCAGTTCATTTTAGGAGTTTTTCATCTCTCAGTATACAGGATAACGAGATAAGTTCTATTTTATGGCCATTGTTTTGCTTTGCCGAAGAAAAATAAAGTGAAGCATTGTCCAATCCTCCAATTACAAAATCTGGCAAGCTTCGAAATAAATTCGAGAGCATAATATATAATCTCTCCAACCATTGTGCAAAAGCAATACGCTCGAGCTTTGCATAAAACCCTGCTATTGGTTGTTCCTTCTCCATCAATTTGACTTTGCCTTATTCGGTATTGATCAACACATGCAGGATCAATATTGGCTTGTTTTCAATACCTCATTTATTTTTTTCGTCATCTTTCTGCCAGAGATGAAATTGATAGATATTTTCCACTTCCCTTGAGTTGAATTTGAGTGACGCTAGTATATGTGGAATAATATACTTCGAACTCAATTTTATCATTCGAATGCTTCGGAATGCCAGATAATCTCTAATATAGCTTGAATGAAATAATGATTATCCAGCAACAGATATTTTATTGGGAGTAAAAAGATATCAGCATTCCTACAAAGCTTATTGCTATTATTTTTCACAGTGTACTCAATTTCAACCGAAATGACATATTTACTGGTTCATTCGAGATGCATGGATAACGTATATGGTTGGTTATATCGTATTTATTCGACGAAATGATTGAAATTGCTCAGAGCAAATCCCCAGGATTTCCACAACTCTCGGTGATACTTCGATGTCTGTAAATAAATCATTCCGAAAGTTTGTTGGCAAAGTTCGATGCGAGTTCGGGATATAAAAACCTAGGAAATAAAAAATATTTTGACCTATTTAAAACTTCAAAACACCGAAGTGATTGATGGTGTTCGGTTTTTAATTGAATTATCTCGAGAAGATCCCCTCTCGAATATGTTGTGGGATGCATCCTCTTCTCTTCTTACATTGATTTTTGCAGAGTTGATTAATGGTATTTGTATTGGCAGATCGGCAAATTGGAATTGAATAACAGTTCAGATGATCATTGAAAATCTTTTCGCACAAGTATACAAGGTTTTAGCACTTTTTCGTTTCTCGCTTCTTCTCACAGCTTCAGACAGGATTATTATTTTTTTAGTCTTTTGATAACACGATAGGAAAACATATAATGTTCGAGGAACATCGTGTTAGCCAGCAGTGGAATGCTGGGAAAGAACAAAGTTTTGACAACACAACATTGCCGCTCTACCGGAAGTGACATAAAACACTAGATCTCTGATGATCATCGACCATGGAAATATCTTTATCTACGAGGTTTCAGAGAGGTCAATGAATTCGTGAATGTAGTATCACCGACAGGGCAAATAGCTCTCTTAGCTTTCTTAGTCCCAAGTATACTCGTCAGCCTGATAGAGGAACACCTGGGAAGCCAGGTACGCTTCCTGAAGACCTATACTGCGACTACACACAGAGACAATAACTGTTTACAGTTTCTCCTTGTTCCAAAACCAATCACATCACACGAAGACATGCCGCTCTAAAAGCCCTTCAGGCTGAGCGCATTAGAAGCAGAGAGCGCGATCGTAAAGATCGAAAAGCTGTGCTCCCACGCATACAGGTTCAACACACACGAAGGTTGCGTGGAAAAATCATATGAGGACCACTTCTGGAGGAGTGTCGGTTGGTTGGCAAGTCTTTGGGGAATTTTATCCAGCTCGATGGAGAGAATTCTTCGGAGATGGGAAAGGGAAAGGAAGCGAGGTAGGAGGGAAAGAAGCTGGGTTGTGAAGTACCTCTTTGCACCGAACAGAATACCATTTTTTCTCAGGAGCAATTCTTGCAATGGACCTCACATGATGGTCCCATGAGAGAGCACTGTTGGTGGTGATACCAAGCATGGATATTGACGACTTAATGGGAACAATAGTACCATATCATCTGCCTTCCTGATGAATGAACATGATGAGTTTTTGTTGCATTGAACTCTACTAGATTTTCCGATCCCCATTAAAGAATTCTTGCCAGATCATCATTTAAAGCATCGACCTATCTCCGTCTTGCAGTTCCGGCCTCACTGGATGATTTAGGGGGCTCTAGAGGAGAAGGCGGTATGAAGTGTGTCAGAGCTATGAACTGGGCAGGAGGTGATATCCAACAGATCGTTGATGATCGCAATGATGGATTTTTTGATCCGGAAGCAGTAGTAAGGAACCAGATAGTGTTGACCGTGTATACGTAAGTTGGCCAGATGAAAATGATCTATTATTAGGTATTGTGATAACACTTCGTCATGATTAGGTACATCGGTTGTATCATTCTCCCTCACACTCCCAAAATATGCCAAACCCGATTTTTCCAAACGAATTTAAATGAGCCACATAGGAACCACTTTCGTTCGAGATGTTCAATAGTTTTCCTGCTTGGATGAATGGAATTTTTAAGAAGAAATATAAAAGAGTATTTATTGCTATATGAGAGAGTTAAGGGGTTTCAAAATATACGTGAAGATCCTGTACATGCGAGTTGGTAGAAAGATCTAGACGGGTAATAAGTAACGACCCGTTCGAGTATTCCAATTCCTCGAATCTTTAATTAACACTAATAATGTCGTTGGGTGCGAAGATCCAAGCGAAATCGCGTTAACTATCGACTAAACCGCTAAGATTTTAACCTCTCTCCTGGTTCCTAGCCCTGACTTTAATTACTGCCATCCCCAATAATGATCTTGACTTTAATGCGGCAATAAAGCTGCAGTATAACAATTTGCTGTTTTATTAATACATCCCGTGGCTGCTATTGGATCACGCGAGCGAGCAGCATCCACACGAAACATGAAATTGCATTAGTAATGTCTCCACGAGGATTTGCCGAGAGATACTTTTGATTGGCGAATAATCGAAGTGCATGATGGGATATTCCTCCGAGGTGGTACCATTTTCGGAAACGAGTATTGTGGAATCGAAGCTATCTGGAATGCAAAAAATGAACTCGTGTTCGAAACTTGCCAAAAAATCATCTGCCTTGGACAGACGCGTGCGGATGCTGGACCAATCATTGTGAAAGTGTTACTTACTCATATTTTCGGAACATGATTCGCTCATATGATATAAACATGATTTGCGCTCGCTGTTTTGACATGAATTTACTACAGTTGAATATTGATGAATGTCATTAATTTATTTTTCAGCTTTTGATGGGATTTTCTCTCCTCGTTTCTAAAAAATAGAGTAGAAGTTATTAAAAATTATTGCAATATATTTGTAGTAAGGACAGATTTAGGATCTGTCCCAAAATGTGGATGATATTTTCATTATTTGGCCACATAACCGTATGGAACTAGATAATTTTCTAAATTATATAAACAATATCGAACCAACAATCAAATTCACTTTAGAAATCGAATGTAATAATCAATTACCATTCTTAGATGTCCTCATTAAAAAATCAGATAACAATTTGATAACAAGTGTTTATCGTAAAAATACACACACCGACAGATACCTCAATTTTCAATCGAATCATCATACAAGTATAAAGAAAGGAATAATCAAATCACTTCATGATAGAGCCAAATCCATATCATCGAACCAGCAAATTTTCAATGCCGAAATGAACCATATAAAAGATGTTCTACAACTCAACACTTATCCGAAACATTTCATTGACAAAACAATACACCAAATTGAGAACAGACAGAATATACAACAAACACAAAGACAACCAACACTGATAACAAATGTAATCCCATACATCCCCGGAATATCTGAAAAAATTAAACGTGTTGGTGACAAGTTTCGAGTGAAAACAGTGTTCAAGACAGAAAATACAATGAGATCGATTTTGACTCATACAAAACCGAGAAATGAAGAACAGTCATCAAAAAATTGTATATACAGTATACCATGTGTTTGTGGAAAATATTATACCGGTGAAACCAGCAGGCCTCTATCAGTAAGGATGAAAGAGCATAAGAACAATATAAAGAGAAGATATACTGACAAGTCAAAATTAGCTGAGCATATCCTTACTGAGAATGGACAACATATGGCCGATTGGAGTAATATTAAGATCATAGGAAAAGAAGACAACAACCAAAAACGGAAAATCAAAGAGTCTGCTTGCATTCTCCTGAACGGAGACAATAATATTGCTTCTTGTTCAGTTGATATAGATAGAACTTGGCATCCACTTCTGAAACTTGAATACGAAAATGGAAAATTCGATATCAATTAATGAAAACACCTTGTAACCAGAATTTCTCCGTCAGCCAAATTGTCACTTTTCAGTGTCAAAATCGGAAACATCGAAAAAAGTTTACGAAGAAAAATATTTCAATTGTGTTGAGAACGGGAGCAGATTCGTTCCCGAAACGTCCACCAAGATAAGTAGAGGTTTTTTTTTTTTTTATTATTAATAAATATATTTGTATTTCCAAATTTTTTTTCAAAAACAAGGTGTCACTGACCAATAGAGAATTTCTCTTTTAGGTATCTAAAGGTTTAATTTCAAGCGCAGTGACATTTTGGGACAGATCCTAAATCTGTCCTTACTACAAATATATTGCAATAATTTTTAATAACTTCTACTCTATTTTTTAGAAACGAGGAGAGAAAATCCCATCAAAAGCTGAAAAATGAATGTACCACCTCCTCGAAGAACTTACAGACAGTCATAAATTTACTTTCTCTCCTAATGAATATCCCATATACTCCCAATAAATAATGAAGCAAGCTGATCTGGCAATAACTGATTCAGGAATACGACTTGTCCTGAAAATGACTTTCAAATCTCACTTCACAAATGTTACTTCTAGAGCACTGAACTCGTTAGATTCAACTTTCAGATATTCGTATGAATTCGCAATTTCTTCAATGGAAATTATTTATTGTTCACTCGTGAGCTCAATAATGGAATACAATTCTATGATCTGGTCTCCTTTATGTTCTGTGGATATCGACATGTGTGTGAGTGCTAGAAATACATTTTTGTGGTATTGTGCCCACAATTCATTCGGATTGAATACTGGCGACAAACCTACAAAACTATTTTGGACGTTCTCAATTTGAATACGCTAGCCCATAGGAGATTTGCATCAGATCTGGATTCCAGCCATAAAATAATCAATGGCGATATCGACTCATCCTAGAGCAAGAAAAACAGAGGTATTCAATGTTTCGTTTGATACTGTCATCACTTATGAAATTGATAAATTATTAGTATATTTTTTTTCAATTTTTTTTTTCAAAACAAGGTTTCACTGACATTTCTCTACTTGGTATCTGAAGGTTGCATTCCAAGCGCAGTGACATTCTGGGGCAGATCAAAAATCTGTCCTTACTACAAATATATTCAAATGATTATTATAATTTATATTTTTATTTTTCAAAGAAGAGGAGAATGGACTATATGATGTAGCATCCTTCCGGACTATATTTTGTCAAAATATTTTCATTTTCTATATTTTTTCTCAGTTCCTGCTGACGAATGAATTATCATCACTAGCGAAATCGGAGACATATTTGGAATTCAATTATTTATTGATCATTACGGTAGGGTACTCTCTCAAGAAATGATTATTGAACATGCGAAAAATCATTCGATTTTCTCTTTGGATACACTCAGGAGAACTCCGCTGTACTAGTTTTATTTTTTATTTTCCGTGCCGAAATATAGCGATATGGAGAAAAATGTTCCAAAATGGCTCCGACCTCCGACGGTAATAAATCCTTTACTATTGCTGGTGAAACTTTGCTCTCTCCAGAACCACTCTGGCAATGTGTTTTCCTTATTCATTTCAGAACCAGGCGACAATGTATTATTGTCGCATTTCCAGTCCGATTCCATCCATCGGTCAATGTCATTTAGTATCCTGTCCGATTTGATAAATTGAGTTCTTATTTTTTCTTCTCATCCGCAGTTCACATTTATATCAATATTAATGAACTGCGAAATGAAATTTTCGGCCATAAAAGGTTTATCGGTGTCTATCGAATGAGAAATTTGTTACTGCCGACAAATTCCGATGTCGCAAGAAACAATTCTGTTAAGTATATGTCAGAAACCATTCATTCGAGGAGAACATGTGTCGGATGATGTTATTGTTCATCAGAGATTGAGAGAAATATTGATATAATTGTCACATTTCAGTATTTTCTTCAAATGGAAACCAACATGTTATAACGTGAAATGATGAATCTACTTCCTACTGAGAATTCAATGAACGAATGGGTGATTCATATAATATAAGATGATGAATATGTAAATTCATGATTATCCAATTTGATTTTCAAGGATAATTTATTCATTGGCAGCAAGAACGTCAAAAATATATTCATTGACTTCCCTATTTTTCCTATTGATCTTATATTCGAATATTTCCACTCTAATTCGTGGAGAAAATCGGGTTCGTTCAGAGCTGAACCTTTACGAGCTATATATACAGAGGAAATCATCGAATCCCTCTGGTCTCGAAGTCGAAATATTGCTAAAATTGAATGGTAGAAACTAGTAGAACGATGAGAAATATGTAAGTTCAGGTTTATTCAACTTGATTTTTGAAGAGAATTCTTTCATGAACAACACAAACTGCCGATATTGTGCTGTTCACTGGAGAGAACATCAGAGAACATTGATTTGCCTGTTTCAAATACTCTCTTATTCGTTTGAAGAAATCGGGTTCATCATGATAATTTTTGTTCAATTAAATAATATAAATAATTTCTCATTTATTTTGTATTCAACTTCCGCCCTCACTCGTGTAAATCAATACAAAAGAGATCATTAAATTGCTCGAAGTAAAATCGTTGGAATTGAGGTACGTCATCAATCAGCAAACGTAAGGGCCGAGGGCGTAAGGGGACCGACAACGTGCCTTGCTTTCCGTTCGACTTGTTTCCACAACTTTCCATAATTGGCCCATATTGTCACAACATCCGGGAAAAGTTCGGAATACTTGTATAGGTAAATTCGCAGCGGGATTCGATTGCATATTGTACCTCATTGACGTCGAAGGGCGCGACGTATTCACGACTGATGTGATTTTTATCGGGTGGGAGCAAAAAATCAGGAAGTGCTTTCATGGACTTTTTTGCTCGACCCGGCGAAAGGGCTTCGACGTTCGCGATGCCTCAATAACGGCTTCGCCCGATGATGTTCTGTGTTGAGACGAAATTCGACATAGGTTAAACGGTTAGCAAAGTTGTTAGTTCAGTTCGCCAGTTGGCGTCTTTGTGGACATGCTCTATGCACGGAACATACATGACCAGATCTTCTTTGTATTGTCACTGATCATTGTACCGGGTGACACAGGAGACATGTAGCGAGCCTGATACAATCTTGACATCCACAGGAAATAGATTTCTTCGGGTGTATTTTAAAATTCCACCTTCTCAATTACAGGCAGCTACATATCACCTGTATCACCTGTAATCAAGTAAAGGTGGGACAAACTGAAACGAAAACATGGCACGTATACAGTGTCACCAACTGGATCCGCTTTTCCACCTTAATTAAGATTTTGAATGGTTCACTGCTGGCTACGAAACAAGCGTTCCACTCAAAAACGCGTTCTGTAGTCCTCGTGATCCATTTGAGGAAAAAGGTGAAAAAAAGTCGTGAAAGCAGTTGGTGACCACATGTACAGGGTGGGTGAAATTCGAGGTTTTTGAGTAACCCCGATAGGGTACCTTGGTAACTATAGGACATAAGACTAAGCTCAGGATATATCGGGATATCGTCAGCTTAATCTGCGAAAACAGTCCAAATATTCCTAATTTCACAGGAGGGAGAAAACTATTTTTTTTCACAAATTGCACTCCCTCGTTGGGTGGAACCAGCGCCCCAAAAGTCGGAACTTGAGCGGGGTTAGGGGGAGGCATACATACACAAACGTCTATGTCTACGCTGGGATTCGAACCCAGGTCGCGGTGGAAGCAATTTATAGCTTAAATTCGAACGAATGCCTTAACACTCTCGACCACCGCGATAGACTTGATATTGATATTGATATTGATAGTCTGTGATTTATAAGTAGTTTTGAGGGAGTTGAGGCCACTCACGTGGGTCTACTTAACATCGAGTACTTTTGCTTCATCATATAAACTTTCAGTAGGTAATGAGTTTTGTTTTTACTCCCACTCTTCAATTATCGACAGATTTCCCCCGATTTTCCATTTCACCACCACTCGCTTGTTAGTCGCTAGTCGATCTGAGCTCTCCGCCCCGTCGGAAGGGAAAGATACTGACCTGGATGGCGTTGGGCCACAGGCAGGAGACGTTGTAGCTGTAGGAGGTCCTGACGGCGGCCGGCGTGGCCCTGGGGCCGCACGGCGTCTTCGTCGGCGCCGACTTGCCGTACTGGGCGATCTCGATGGAGATGCTCGTGCCGGGCGGGCACTTCAGCGTCACCACCTCGTCGTCGCAACCGGCGCGCTGGTACGTCCGCAGCGTGCCTGACAATAGAGCTGGCGTGAGGAGAGTCGAAGACGACGACGACGACGACGACGATACCGCCACCATGGAAAGAGAGAGGAGAGAAGGTGTTAGTGAAACCACCACCTACAATGTTAGTTTCTTGTATCTGGACAAGTGACAGTCAGAGTTAGTGTACTTTCGCAGGTTGAGATTATTATCTGAGTATATCCCGAGCAGTATACCTGGATCCCGAACGTGCTTGCCAACACAGAAAATATTACTTTTGTATTTATTTATTTATATACATAGTAACATATAACGTGTAACAAAATCATCAATAGCTATAACGAGGAAAAACTAATAGAAATATATAAATATATATACTAAGGTACAATGTCATGAGTACTCTGAAAGCAAAAATTAAAGTAATTCAACCATGGACTGTGGGTGCATAAAAATTAAGCAGGAATCGCCGCAGTTTATTTTTAAGGCTTATCATATTCAAATGAAACAAATCGATATTCGAGTGACAGATTGTGTTGTAAGCGTTCATGCATCGGATCATTGGTGAGTTGCCATAATAGTTAGTTACATACGAGGGTTGGTAGAAAATGAGGCGATTTCTCACAAATCTTGGGTTACAGTTTAAGTGTTAATATTCAGTGCAATGTGGTGAATCAATAAAATTATTCAGTATTTTATATATGAACATGTACAGTATTCCAAAAACAGCCTCACTAATGTTTTGTAGACAGTTATCAGGGACTCATGATTACGAAAGTCCTTCGTATTTCTTAGAATAAACCCTAACATGCCAAGGGATTTTCTGGCAATCATATCTCAATATGAGACAAAAGTCAACTTTTTGTCCAGTATGGTTCCAAGGTCACGAACCTCATCACAATGTGGTATTATTTCATTATTTATGGAAAGAGCATTGCTTCGTGAGAAAACAATGTGGTGGCATTTCTTGATGTTTATGAATAATCTATTGGTGATACAGTGACCAGAGCCATTTGGATGGAATAGAGAAAGGATAAGCCAAGCTTGGACACATCCATGCTTCAAGAGATATGATCACGATGATCTTAACGAAGCAGTGCATGTTGTGAAGAAGAAAATGAATAAAGCAGGTTTTGTGGGAAAGAGGATGAAAGTTGATACTGAACACAAGATTCATACTCCTTGCATTCATCCATCTAGCATTCAACCTGAAGTCACTTCAGATCCTCAGATTCTTGATGAAAATAAGACTGGAGAAATCCGGTAGATTGCTGGTAGTACCTTTTAAGTTACATCATGCACTTGTTGCTGTGCGATTTCTGTTAGTAAGTTCTGTTAGTAAGTTGTGTTTGCCACACAAATTGGAAGCTATCAACAGTATGATGAAATTGCGATTGGTTACATTATTGGGTGCCATATTATCTCTCTTTGTATTGAAATAAAGACTGCTCTGAGATCAATGAATATAGCGATTTTCTATCCCCCTTTCTGTTAGGTTTCTCAATATGTATTCATTATCAATCGTCTTCAAGGTGTTTACGCTGCCATTTCCTACCCTTTGTCGAACTTGTCGAGGATAGACATAGCATAGGCTTCATAGTTCTCACAAATTTACAGGTTTCCTTGGAAATGAGCACAGGATGCTCTGAGAGTCGATTGTATTATCCAGAGCCACGGAACTTCTATATTCATAATTATCTTATCGTTTCTGGTTCTATATCATGGCTTTCTTCTTCTTGCTTCTGCTCATTTACAAATGAATTTTTTGTGCACTACAAATCTTTTCATACTTTTGGTACTTTTTTCTCTTGATTTGGTTCGTTGTAGCTTAATTTGCTTCCTGCTTCAATTTCTCTCATTGCTTCCATTACGCAATTTGAAGTCCGACCGAATTTCTATAACGGACTCCTCCAGTGTTTTCTTTTTTGCTTTTCTGAATGGTTTAACTGACCATTCTTTCTTACTGTTCACGATGCTTCATCTTCCTCTGTTTTGGTCTGAATACATTTTCCATCCTTCTTTCCATTCCAATTTTCACGTCTTCTAGCTTGTGTTCTTAGTTGGGAAGTTGTTCGCCCGCAGATATATAATTGTTTATAGTAGATCATATTTGGGCGTGTTTTGGGCCGTTATGGAAGATGGTAATGACGTTTATCGGCGGACCACCGCCGAGAAAAACGTTTTGTCTGGTTGCGGAGGAAATGGTTCGTCGATAACGCTGTCCCATTTCCGACGTTTCGGCTGTGAGCAGTTGCGATCGGAAAGAGACCGGGTAATCGAGAGCCGGGATGGGCTGATTTGTGATACGATTGTTCGAACTGTGGTGACGAGTGGAGCGAGTAGTGCCCCAGTTTCCAGCTGCGTTGCTAACAACACCGATGTATCAGGAGATCTCCTGATTTTTCCAGTGTCTCCCCGATAAACGATTCGCTATCGAAATCGAACGATGATCGTGGACATTCTGAAGGTTCACTGTGAGAATATCATGATTTTGAACTGCGGTTGGATGAAATAGATATTATCTCTCAGAGCAGCCTTTGGATCAGTACGATGGGAGATATGGATATGTCAGGGGAAATGAAAATATCGGTTACCATGATGCACGTCATGAAAACATCTACAAAAGAGTGAAGTAACATAATAGTAGTTGAAACAACTTGTGAAAACACGAAAGATATTTTTTTTCTATCTTTCAACTAGAATGTTCGAGGAACAATGTACAAGCCAGTTTTGGAATGTTGGGAGAAGAGGAAGTTATTAGAATTTTTCATGAAAGTTTGGAGATCGTGAGGATCAGAGAAGATTTCTTCACTAGACAGAGAATTCCGCAACATCGCAGATCCATTGACTAGACTAGAGCAGAGTTCTAGTTCGTCTAGAAAGAATGTTAGCACATGAGTCGAAGAACCTTCATTATCCGAGAGACTAGTAGGCAAAAAATCGATAGTCTTCTATTTTGCTTGTCACTGAAGGTATTTTTAAGACATTCTCACAGTTTGGCTTTGATATCCCGCCTCAACATGTAAGAAATGCGCAACCTATTGTGTCGCTATGCTGCTCCATACAGTTCATGTTGATCTAACAATTTCGAGATTGAATCTCCCCTCCTCGTTTTCTCGAAAACCCAGTTGGCAGCACTGGTTGGCAGTTTCCAGTGTTTGGGAATGAGGAGGATGGGTTCTTGCTTAACGTTTGCTATCCTCAGCACACAGTCACACACACACTCACCGTGATCAGCCGGCGCTGATAATATATGCGCTTTCGGATACATGTACCCTGTCTCGCCTGGATTTATTATGCCCGCTTAACTCGCTTTTTGTCGAAATTCCCACTGGTCGTGTTACGTGTCGGAGTCGGAGCAAAAGCTGCATTTCCTCGATATGAGCTCGCGCTAAGACCGTATCGACGTTATCATGCCGATTTACTCTCATCTTCATCAGCCGAGCCATTGTAATTTTTCATGATTTCAGATTTCGGTTTCTGCTATCGCAGCATGTTCATTGATTTATGCCGAGTTCACACGGAGCTCGCAGGAAACCAAGCAGATATCGAGAAATAGGGCATCTGCCTCCTCTCGATGTGTGTGTCTTAATTGCGTATTGAGAGTGCTATCTCGACTCGAACCGAAACGAAATACTTAAATGTATGTCTGTAGTTGGGTGGGCAACTAAAGGGACATTTATCACTGATACTGACACTTATCTCGGATCCCTCCGTTCCACTATACGCACCCGTTTTAATAATATCATCGCGAATCGAAAATGAAGGAAGGATAATTGCCAAAATATTTGGGAGTTCACACAAACTTGCAGGAATCCATTGAGTAGACTCATTTCTCCAGTATCCACGAGAACGAATATCGTGAGTTTGGTACCCCGAACCTCGAAAGTTAGTTTGTAAGCGTTCTCTCCCAGATGTGAAATTAGTAGGCCATATTATTTTCCGCATGTTAGTGTAGATCCTACATAGAGCAAGTTGATTGGGGAGTTACGCAGGCTTATTCCTGACAAATGACCTAGTTTCATCAAAACTTTGATGAATTCAGCCCGACTTCTTGCCATTTGAAATACTTCATGTCATGGAAATTATTGGGTACTCATCTACTGGAGGTGTGAGACTGAATCTGGAATTTTTGGAAAACGGCCTCGAAAACCATTCGACTATTCAATCATCCTCAATTGCTTTATCAGTTCGCAATTTGAAATTCAGGAATAGAAGTTTCCCAATCATTGCTATGGAAAACAATTGGTTAGCGATTCTTCTGGAAGAACACACAAGTTACTTATATATATATATTTTCTTTCATATCACAGTTAGAACAAGCTTGAAATTCTGTTTTCAATTGCATAAAGAGGTTGTAATTTCTTCTCAAAATATGAGAAAAATGTGAGTTGAGTGAAATAAAAAAAATTAATGCAACTCCCTGAACTCCGAGTTCACGATAAAAATTAATCCAATTGGTCCAATTCGCCTGCTTTGGAAAGATTCTAGGTGAATCCATATGCAAGGGCCAATCACTTCCTCTAACACGGTGACTGTTTGATGCCAGTTCTTCGATATCAATGGTCATTCCACAAGTGTTCATCTGATATTAACACCAGCTGAGTGTTGAATACAACTTTCGAGGTTCTCGATGTCGTATAAAAAGTAGAGTATGCCACTCGTGATATATAAACTCCTCTAGATACCCATTCATCAGACACTAGTTCGTGAAATGAAGTTTATGTTTGCTACAGTACCCACTAATATCAAGCAACATAGGGACATAATAATTTCCACTGAAACTGCGATGAATTCAGTTGGCAAGGCGATTATTTTGAAATACAGTACTAAATGGTATGTTTAACTATGTTGCGCGATGAAATAAATTGTAAGTTCTTACAGAATGGGATAAATGGATTCAAATTTATTTGTGATTTCTGTTTCCAAAAGGGTATTCAACCTGCTGAGACCAATTATAAATATAAGATTACCATTATTCAACATTACATTTGGAAACGTGCGACATCTTTGCTTCTACTTTAAAGCCTCTTTAATGGTCTTGAAGACATTTGGGCAATAAAAATTAAAAAGAAGTTGTCTGCATATTCGCCTGGATCTTCAACTCTAACAATAGAATCCATTTAGCCTTGATGTATGCAAGTGGAATGCACATAGTTCCTAATAATGTGCAACCAGAATTAGAATACACGAAGTTTACAAGTGCTTCGGCAGTAAATTATATCCAAATTAGAGATAATAAATAATTGTGCCGAGCAATCTTTATCGTTTATCCGTGGTCCGAAAAACAGTATGACATATTATTACATGATAAAAACCTACTTCAACGACAGTTTCTCAGAACACGAATGATAGAGCAGATGCATAGATACCAATATTCACTTCTCCAAGAGAAAAATTAGACGCCTCAGAGAGAACAACATACCAGGAATCAGGCACACAGTCCAACATGATAGATGTACTCAACTTACTTTTCGAATAATTCTGCTACGGACTACCTCTTTCAATATCAATTTGATTATATGTAGGATACACATTACTTTTGAAACCCACCTTCATTTGAATATGCAAAAACTTTTCCATTCCAGAGGGTCCTTAATGTACAGAAAAATTGAAGCTACTTCTAAAGTCAAAAATAACACGTGCTCAGAACTTGATAATGAACTAGCTGGGTTCCAGCATTAGAGAAGATGCTGCATTAATAGTCCAGTCAACAATGTAGCAACATTTCTTGATTAGCCTATACTATTCCGCTGGATGAATCATCCCTCTCAATTGTTTCGAAATTATCAGAAACAAACTATTTTGATCATTTTGTCCATCACTAATCCACCATACATTCATGTCCCATATGCTTAAAAAATATGACTATGATTAATCTACGAAATAACTCTTTCATTCGAATGGTCTCAGCCTCCATTTTCTGTCTAGGTAGCATACATCTTAAAAGTAGGCAATTTTCTAGTGATAAGAAAAAACCACATTGAAATGTCATTGACCATAGAGATGTCCGGTTCCTGAACGTGAGAGACCTTATTGAATTTACTTCTCTATAGTGTCGACGTACGTTTTCGGATTGCCCAAAATCGGTTTTCGATGCACGTAGACAGTTGAAGTGTTCCTAAACAGCTGAAGGCATTCCCTTCGTGACTGTTAATATGAAAATAGGACGTCTGTATCTGACATATAATGCAGACGTTTATGAATTCCTCCTCCAGGCAGTTCCTGCGGATTCCTTCAGAAATTGTTTTCAGTTCGTGAAAGTCTGCCATGCACGAGCGTAAATATGTTGTGATGTTTGACTCTCTCTGTGACATTTTCCTTAGTGAAGTTCAACTATCGCTCTCCCAATCCTTTTTTATCATTTTTAAAATGTGAATAACCCAATTCAGATTTGGATCAAACATATTCAGATTGAGAACAAACCTATTCAAATCGAGATTTATCAGTTTCAGATTGGGTTTATCGGATCTGAAATTATACTTGAAGTGGAAAGTTTCCATAGTTATAATTTTGTATTGATTATCTTGAATTAACAAAGATTCTAACTTTTGTTAATATAGCATTATTGTAAAACAAACGTAAGAAATCTTTGAACATATATCAACAATCATTGAATTGATTCAAACAAAATAATAATCGCATAACTCTATTATTTGTGATTTTACGAAAAAAATTATAATAATCATTTATGTTCCGGATGGAGTTAGCAATCGATTGAAATTGAAATGCACAGAAAAAAAATTTAATGAATCAAAAATGCAATATCCAATTGTTTTTCTGTTAGCACTACGGTTATCAGCGGAAAAAAAATACTAGTGGTTTTCTATTTTAACCGACCTCGTATCTTCAATGATGAAGAAAGTTAGCAATGGTACCGACTTGAGTTTGATCAGCCTGTGTTTTATAATGATACACGATGAGAAATCAATTCGTTGTAGGGAAATAGCAGGAAGAGGCAATTGCCCTCTGACCCCCTGAATGCCACCCATGATTTCAATGTGATAAGCAAATTGAATTTGTTGATACCCAATGTGAATGTTATAAGTGTTAGTCTGAAGTCGAAAATTTATTTTTTTATGAATCTTACCTAAGAGGAAGTAGATTCTGTCCAATAGATGAGATCCGAACTGTTCGACGACAGTTCGCATCAGAATTTGTCGTGTAGAGCAATATTTTCAACACCTGTCATTGAGGTGATCGAGATTCTGGAGACACATCATTTACTCTTTATTCGAAACAGCTCGACGTTAAATCAAAGGACGCGGTTTTGTTGAAAATAGGTGTTGATCGGAAAGACATACGATAAGTGTCGAGCGAATGGCGTGACAACTGACAGGTCGGAAGGAACATCTGCTCGCAGAGTCATATTTTCGCTATAAGATATTAGGAGATGTTGTCACCCCATTCTGTGTCTGCGGCTAAAAATAAAGGGGCATTTAACATCGTCGGTGTTTGGCCAAGTGAATTACTCTCAAACTCCGGTCTGGAAATTCTGGTATCCTAGTAATTACTCATATTCATTGTCGTCGGAATAATTATTTTTTGACGTCAAAATATAATGATTGATTATTCCAACAAATAGCGATGCGCAGTTCTAGCCAATCATTCGGTATCAGTACTATGCAAATTTCGGAGATCAATATTATTCATATGAATATACACAGAGTGCGAGTGTTTCGTTTACAAGTATTTATGGATCGTGATGCATTATTACCGAAAACATCAACTCTTCCGAAGATTTCATCCGAAGAAATGGCCAGCAGGAATTGAGAACATCCCAGCAGAGCGTATAGCCAAACTATCATAGTCGAGAAAACAAATCTCTAACGCGTCTCATATCGAATATTCTCGTTCTGAAGAATACCTACTGAATGGGAAAGAAACAGTAAAGGTAATTATTCTGGTGGAAGAAATTAACGCAAAGCTATGAATTCGTCACAGTTTTGATCTCGATTTTCCTCTCAACTATTTATTCGATATTATTATATTTGAATTGCTGGTCGTGACATTAATATTGCTTTTTCTCAAGATTTTGATAACGCCTATAGATATCAGTAGGTGCAAGACGTAATGAACGAAAGAAAATCTAGTAGAGTTCATTGCAACGAAAACTCAATCATGTAGCATCATCAGATAGGCTATATACAATTTCAAGAAAAAAATTCAATACCGTCCTCCTCTTCCAACATTTCACTGCTGGGTCACAGAATATTTCCTTTCGTGTTGTCGAAAGAAAAAAAACTTGTTGAAGATGGAAGCGTTAGAGATTGTTCAACGTCTTTGAGTGAATCAGTCGACCATAACTACCGACATGTTTTGGAAAGAAACTTTTAAATCGTCATTTCACTATCCTATATTCACCTTGCAGCACAATCAGCATAAGAAAGATATGCTGAATTTAGAAAATCACATTTTTTCTAAATATTGGGATAAACCAAGGGATAAACAGTACAATAGAATTGAAATATCGAGAAAATATGTTAGAATTTGCTATCGCCGCTACTGATATCCGCAGAACGTTACAAAACTCTTGGCAAGAATCCGATACCAGTGAAGTTCTTGAATGTTTGACGGAAATTTGAAAAAATTGCATCAAAATCGTTGCTGCGTTGATTCCCTTCGCCAGTGTAGAACCACCTTCCGAATCACAAATCGAACCATATTCTCTAGGAGGAAATCCGCGCCATTATACATAGACACCTCGAATTGACAGCTGTCAATTTCCCGACACACCGCACGAATTCCGGCGCGCACACGTGCTCTTGACACCTGAATCGGGAGGTGAACGAAAGCGGATAAGATCGTGGACGGCGTTGGAAATCCGGTCGGAACGGCGAAGAGCGCCCCGGATCGCCTTTTCTCTACCGATTAACAGTCCGGGCCGTTCTGCGTGTTCTGTGCTTTCGTGCGGTTTGCTCTGCTCGCCCCTTTTTTCCAGAATGTCGTTCTGGCTGGGCGGAGAGTGACACTGGCATCAGCGCCATTCGTCGCACTCTATACAGTGTCCTTCAGAAAGTTGGCAACATAGTTACACCAACACTGTATGATACAACTATTTTTTTCTCCTTTCTGTTCATTTAGATTCACTAATTATTATTCTTTTGTAGCACAAATCAAGTGTTAAGTCACTTAGGTGCTATTTCTGCACACAATCTCTTGAGTTTTTGAAATTTTGCTCGAAAGTTGGGAGGTCATGAGCGTCAGGAAAGATACTAGGCAAAGAATTCCACAACTTTGCCGTTCTATTGATGAATGATGCTTGGTAGAGCCAATTCGATAGGAGTAGAGATAACCAGCATGAGCTCGTCTGGTTTGTCTACTAGGAATCGCGCGTGGTGGAATAATAGACAAGATATCCGTTGAGCACCGATCTATAGAGAAAAAGGGAGAGATCGCCCACCTTTGTACGAAATCATAGATGGGTCAATGAGTTGGTCAGTAGTATCACCGACTTTTGGCGAATCTTCCATATGGAATCTGAGACCTCCACCGTATGTTCTTCTTCACCGGGAGCTGAACTTCAAATCTGTGAACAGTTCTCCAGAAAAGGTCGAACTTGTGCTTTGTACATCATGATAAGCTGTTGAAATATGGACGGTTTTGCAAGGAGCAGAAAGACAGGTTTCTCTGAATCAGTTCTGGCAATCGACCTCACATGATCGTCTCATGAGAGGTATTCCTAGGTATCGTGGTACCTGACTTCATCGTATTGGGCATTGTGTGATCTGCCTATCTGGTGAAGATACAAGCTTGAGTTTTCGTTGCATTGAACTCTTCTAGATTTTAGAACTCCATTTCGAAATTCTTGTCAGATCATCACTTTTGTTGAGTAGATTATAAGTCTATTTCCAGTATGATTTGAGCTTAGTGAGCTTCATCAAATATAGAAAGCACTAGAATAAAATTGGCTAGCTGATGCTCTTTGGATTTCAAAGCATCGAAAGCTTATCAAATTCGGGTCATAGCCAAATTGATGTTTTTCAATAAAATGCATTTTAACAGCCAATAAGTTGAGTAACGAATGCCATTTCGTGACAAATGGTTGAACAGATAATTTTAAGGCCAATAAAAGCAATGCAGTGACATTCGAAATAAAAAAGTTGGGGTTACTTTCAGTCAAAAAGGTAGATGGAAAAATGGTTGTTATCAGATTCGAAGAGAGCGCTATATTATTGATTATCTTGCATCTATCACAATTTCAATGTTCCTCGAACATTAGAGGTTTTCCTTTCGTGTTGTCAACAGATAGAAGAGCAACTCTAATTTGAATTGCTTCTGGAATATTGCTTCTGGAATAACTCAAGTGTTGTTGTATTATGATTGATAATTTCTTCTAGCAGAGCAGCAAGCAGTTCCATCTGAAGAGTATAACCCTGTTCCCTACTGTGATGATACTTTGGGAATTCAGGGTGAGGCTCTTTACTTTTTCATCGTTGCTTCTTCCTCTGCAGTCTCGGTCCCATCCCAAATTACGCTACTCGTCGAGAATAAATTATCAACGTTGGCCGAAATAAGGGAAAACTAAAGAAAAGTCACTAGAGACGAATGGCTGTACTGAACCTACTCTGAGTTCGAGCGATACAAAATTTTCTCGTTTTGCTGTTACTTGCAGCTAGTGAACATTGGCTGCGTGTCAAATACGTCAGGATTGTCGACTCGGATTTTATAAAATCGAGGCAGTTCTCGCAATTACAACAAATATCTCTCCGAATGATATTTAATCAGGATAGCTGTGTGTGCGCTGTGCGTGATGGTAGGAAAGTGAAGGATTTTAGGAGAAATGGAAAGCAATTTAGAACAAGATTTCAATGAATAGCGCTTCCTAATTGGTTTACAAAGTTTGAAGAGGCGAAGTTTTTTTTTTATACGTTTCGGCTGGTTGCGGTTTGTCTTGAACTACGCCAGTGGTTGGGCACAATCTGCATTTGTAAGAGAATGAATGCTGGTGAACCCCTCCGCTCGTCAAATTACATAATTTATCAAAACTCATTTTATATTCATATTGGAGACCGATGAGTTTTAGTGTCACTTATAAAAGGCCTTCTGGAGTTTCTGCATCTCAGAATCTTTCGAACTCCGGAGTAAAAAGTAGAATGGCTGAGCGCCGGCAATCTTCCTAATGAGCCTGCCTCTAGACAAATGACAGAGCATTTTTTCTGAATTGAAGAAACAATAAAAATTGAACTCGTTGAAATGAAATGCAGAAAACTACGTCTGGAAGGTAAGAAAACTCGAGCTTTCAGACGAAATGAATGGGTATTGTAGTTGCTAAATCCATTTTTCACTTCACATGCTGTATGCATCAGACTTCTGTGAAATCTTATTACAGGATAACAATAGGAAATCTCGTTTTGTTCTATCAACTATTTTTGTTATCGAATTCCACTTTTCGTGGAACAAACTCTCCATTAGACATTTCTACCAATTGGAACGATTGGCAAATATTCATGGTTATTGAATATTTGGATTTGAACTAAGTAGGACCGATGGATTCTGCAATCACTCGATTTTAGTTCTTTGTACATTAACATATACTGTTGTCCAGTCGACTCGAATTGATTGCCTTTGCGAGTCTATAGTCCATCAATACTGTTGGTGAATTTTATTGGTACCGTTGAAATGTAATGTGCAATGTGAATAATATATGTATAGCCTCATATTTATTAAAATTATTGAGTTGTTCTGTTAGAACACATTCATTAACATGCATGTATATTGCCATAATCGCATATTGATATGAATAAATGAAGAATGTGACAATTTTTCTAAAAATACGTATACCTGTGAAATATTCCTGAGCAAAAATAGGGTGGCCAGACAACGAAAAAACACAGCCATCGTCGAATGTTATACAGGAAAACACATTTCGTCCTAATTGCATTTTTTGGTGCAACATTCACTCGATTCATTTGAATGTATGAGCCTATATTTTATTCCATCATCTATGCTATTGAAGATTTCATTGATTTTGGTACTAATCTGCTATTCTCACAAACCGTCTAGACAATATTAATCGAGATCTCCGGACACCCTGTACAGATATAAAATATCATACCATTTTCTCTCTCAGAGAATAACGTGCAGTTGACATCCTCTCAATTTTTTTGAAGCGAAATGTTCGCTATCGGATGATTTCTATCCATGCAGGTTAGTATCACCTGCAGGAATATATCAAACAAGTGATGTAAAGAAAATAAAAGGAGTATGTATATATGTACCTTGTGAAATTTTTCGTTGTGTGCGATTCGGACCGGTTTTTTCCTCAATTGTAGAGCTTGATGAACTTGATTTTATATGAACAAAAAGCGTCACATTCCATCAAAATCTAAGCCCAACAACGTTAGTTATCAGCAGTAAAATTCTAGGTCATCATATTAGAATTTTTTCAAAATTAAGGACGTTATTGGATTCACCACCTCTCAAAAGGGGCCTGGACCAGATTTCGTCGAAAACTTTTGAGTAATAATGTTTATATCCAAACCAAAAATGCACTATACCTACTTTTTGTGATCATCAATTCACTCTGATAGTCAAGTTATCCGTGCGAAAAACATTGAACAAATTAAATATCGAAAGAGACATATCAAGGTGTTGGAAAGTTATAACAGTTTATGTAGTGTTTATAATAATCAATTGACAATTTAATTTGAACGAGATAGAATTGACATTGAACGTCGCCATAATATCCGTTCGGCAAGAGAAGCTGCGATAGATTCAGTGAGACAGGATGTGTTTTAGGCAATTTGCTCAGAACCAAGCAAAATGGCGTAGAATAGATTGTTGAAAAGTATACATTTTTGATTTGGCTCCAAAATAATTATCTCTGAAGTTCTCATTGAAATTCGGTACATGCCCGTTTTGAGAGCTGGTGAATTCATTATTCGAAGAATCTGCTAATATGAAATCCTAAGATGAGAAATAAATGGATCAATGAGAAAATATGTGGTAGTTGTGGAAGAAATAATTTATAAACCATGGTAGAGAATTGCCTCGCTTCTTTATCTGCCAAGATGCAATCATCTCGGGAAATATAATGACGCTCGGCTCAGAAAAATGTATTCTGTATATACCTTGGTATATAATTACCACTGTGCACTAGATACCATCATTCGAATAAGACATCAACTGAACCGCCTGAGTAATAGGTACTAGTTTTCTTCAGATTTCATGGCACATAACGCAGTTTAATTGCCCATTCATCACATCGTATGCGAAGTTGATGTTTATAATTCCTGAGCCTCTCTTCTGACTAGTTGAGGTAGAATACCAAGTATTCACCTTGGATATAAATATTGGACACTAATAGATATTCCGTAAAACTTGACTTTGACGGCGATATCTCCGAAACGGTTAGACTTACAGATGAGATCGATCCACCAATCGATTTTTCAGACAATACCCTAGGAAGGAGAGAAAAATCAGCTCCATCGGACAAAAAAAAAATTGTTCATGGTCGAAAATTTCATGTACATTTTTGACGAATATCCGTGTGTTCGATATTTCCAAAATTCTGAAAGTTATTTAAAAATTCTGAAAAAAATCACATAGACTATTTCGGATACGTAGATGACGAAACTGTGATCGAAGGAACCCAATTCGTGAGGGTAACTTCGTAATTCGAATCGGAAGTGCTTATTTCGGCTGAAAAGCAAAAAGTTGACTTCAACGCAAGATATCTCAGCAACGGTTAGACTTACAGATGAGATCAACCTAGCAATCGATTTTTCAGCCATTTTCTATACAGACGGGAGAAATCAGCTCGATCGGACAAAAAATGAAGATTTTTGTTCATGGTCGAATTTTACATGTACATTTTTGATGAATATCCGTATGGTCGATTTTTCCAAAATTCTAAAAGTAATTTCAAATTTCTGAAAAAAATCACATAGACTCATTCGAATACGTAGATAACGGAAATGTAATCAAAAAATTCAATTCGTGAAGCTAACTTGGTAATATGATTCGGAAATGCTCATTTCGATGGAAAAAGCAAAAAGTTGACTTTGACTCAAGATATCTCCGAAACGGTCAGACTAACAGATGAGATCGATCAACCAATCGATTTTTCATACATTATTCTACAAATGAAAAAGGAAACAACTCGATCGATCGATGGTCGAATATTCCAAGTACCTTTTTTTCGACTATCCGTATGGTCGATTTTTCCAAAATTTCAAAAGTTATTTCAAAAATCTGAAAAAAAATCACATGGACTAATTGGAATAAGTAGAAAACGAAAATGTAGTCGGAAAAATTCAATTCGTGAAGCTAACCTGACAATTTGATTCGGAAATGCTCGTTTCGACGGAAAAAGCAAGAAGTTGACTTTGACGCAAGATATCTCCGAAACGGTTAGACTAACAGAAGAGATCGATGGACCAATCGAATTTTCAGACATTATTCTACGAATCAACTCGATCGAACGAGAAATACAAATTTCCGTTTATGGTCGAAAATTCCAAGTACATTTTTTTCGACTATTCGTATGGTCGGTTTTCCAAAATTCTAAAAGTTATTTCAAAAATCTGAAAGAAATCACATGGACTAATTCGAATGAGTAGATAACGAAAATGTAGTCGAAAGAATTCAATTCGTGATGCTAACTTGGCAATTCGATTCGGAAATACTCGTTTCGACGGAAAAAGCAAAAAGTTGAGTTTGACGCAAGATATCTTCGAAACGGTTAGACTTACTGAAAATGGACAACATATGGCCAATTGGAGTGATATTAGAATCATAGGAAACGAAGACAACACCCATAAACGAAAAATCAAAGAGTCTGCTTGCATTGCTTGTAACCAGAATTCCTTCGTCTGCCAAAAGAAGATAAAATATTCGAAACGGGGGCAGATTTTTTCCCGAAACGTCCACTTAGATAAGAAGAAGTTTTGTTTTTATTACAAATATATTTGTATTTCCATTTTTTTGTGAATTTTTCTTTTAGAGGTATCTAAAGGTTTAATTTCGAGCGCATTGGCATTTTCGGGCAGATCTGTTCTTACTACAAATATATTGAAAAAATTGTAATAACTTCTATTTTATTTTCTAGAAACGAAAAGCTGGAAAAATGAATGTACCACCTCCTCGAATAACTTACAGACAGTCAACTTTAACAGGTAGGATGTTTTCAGGAACTCTTTTAACTATCCTGGAAATAGCCCAGTTATCTGAGCTATATAGCCGGGGGTGTTTTTTGTCAACCAGTGACAGCTGAATCAATGCGTCGCGTCGATTCAGATGTATCGTGCTTATTTTTAAAACAAACCTTGTACCGACCTAACCAAAAACAGATGATGAATGTCGAGACATGAAACTGCGATATTACGGTAGAACGTCACGTCAAGTCACGTATTTCGGCTATGCAGCATCATCAGCGATGACGAGCACGTGATCACCGGAATGAGAACCGCCGAAATATCTTGAAAATCTGCTACACGGGCCATCCCGAACTCTGGATGTTCCAGACGTTCGTCACATATTTTCGCCTAGCAGCTCTATGATTTTTTTCACAGAATGAAATACATACTCAACAGTGAATTTGTTCAACGTCGACTTCAGCTCAAGTTAACATCCATTGACTGGTTTTTCTTTTGTGATATTTCCATGGAATGATGATTATATGTGTATTGATGATATTCAAAAAAAACTAACAAACTAGCAGATATAATTGTTATTGCCAATGAGAAACAGTTTCACTGGGAGCTACTGTTTTTATATCGCTTTCAAACCAAGTTTTCGCATTGTCACTTTTCAACAATATTTCCACTATTCGAGCAGTCTTGCCTTGTATATCAAAGCAACTAATTATGTTATTAATGTAAATATAAGTATCATTTGAGTACATGAATCAAAGCATCAGGTATACCTATAATAAATTATTGGTATCGGAAGACCACAACTATTGATGCATCCAACCTGATAACAGTAGGGTAAATAATAAAGCAATGAGATGATCTGTTATGTTAAATAAGCCTTGTTATCATGGCATATCATGAAAGGAAGCAGCCGACAGAATCTCATTACACTTCTTGACATAAAATAATCACATTAGGCTAATGAATTCCTTCGCAATCACAGTGAACTGCAGAATGCAAGCAAACCAGAGAATATTGAATATTATCTCTTCAGTGTACGAGTATGCAGGGAGAAATGGCTTCATTCATCTTCGTATTCATTTTAATGGTGCCGGCATAAAAATGTCTGTGTGGCAGATTAATTGACCACAAGTTCATATTTTCGGAAAAACTCGCGATTCTAGCTTTGGGGCGCCCAGCTACTTATTCGGCAAGTTTGGATTCTTTCCACGTCGGAAACTTCAAAGATCACTCCGTAAATTTACATTAATGATGTGCGTTGAAAATTGAACTGCCTCAATATATCACTTCGTAATAGTTTCATTTCAAACTTGTCACCAACTGCTATCATTTCAATTTGGAAAGTATGAATGAATCGGAAGGGTATATTATACGCCATCCATTCTAGATTATTCACTATGTAGGTACGACTTGGAGCCCTACAATTGGATAACTTTTGGGTATGCATCATAAATTATGAGTTCACGGGGTCAGTTGCAGTTGTTGAAACCGTCACAGGCTCTTCTCTTTGTTCTTCGAGAGAACCTCTTCTGAACTCATCCATCGTTATATCACCGCGCTCATCGGAAACATGGCCGTTTGTCGCGTGAATAACTACGGAAAATGTGTAATGTCTTTCTTGGTAAGCAACGCCGACATTCATCTTATTTTATCACGGATCTGGGTGCAAGTTATGTGGCGGACGGTTCTCTCTTTTCGGGCAATTGGCCGAAACAATACATCTGTGAGAAGCGGCGCTCAAAATAGCTGGGAGAAAATGCAGCCAACAATGAGAGGAGCCGTTTTCCGTCGACTGAATCTACAATTTCCGACACAAAAAGCTCGGCCGTCTCGAGAGCCAATCATCTCGTGCCCAATCATAGAAAACACAGCGACTTTCATTCAAAAACTTTTTTTCAGTGCACTTGTACCAGAGGTTGACGCACCTTTTCCCACATCCTGTATAATGTTGAATCAATATGCGTCGAAAAGTATAAGATACCTATGTTTTAGGAAGCCGCTGTAGAAATTGCAGCTTTCTGTCTTGACTGGCCAGAAAAATATCGCAATTTTTAAGACGCTGTTTTTGCCGTATGGAATATAGGTTTTCTTCTCATGTTGTCAAATATAAAAAAGAAGTAGGTAGGAGGAGGAATTTGTGTTGGTGTTTTCAGAATAACCAGGATCAGCTTATTTTTCTCTTTCGGACGATGCCGCCGAAGATTATGCGACATCTCTCACTGCGCTTCCGGAAGGACGCTGTTATTTTTCAATAATCTCTTTCTTTCATCTCGGAACGGTCCTCTTTGCCCTGCGAGTCGATTCTCCGATAATGGAAATCTTTGTTCGATAATTCTGTGCAATGCTATCATGCTGCCTGATTCAAGCCTTAACTTTTGTTCAAGTTCAAAGATATCTATCCTCCTATCCTCCGATTTGAGATGTTGAATTAATCATGAAAGAGTTCGGAGGATTGTTCGGTTTCACGTCATGATATCTCCAAGGAAGTTTCGTCGATTTCTATTGACATAGTCGATTATGTCCACGCATATTTTTTTTCAGACGAACTCCAATTTAATACTTCCAGTAACAGGAACGTTTACTATCTTTGCTGATATGATGCAACCTCGAAATGGTCAGAGAGATGTCCGAAGAGTTTTGTTCGAGCCATAAAAGTTTATAATAACACTATTGTACATAAGGATTGGAATGAATTCCTACGGCAGAAAATCGATAGTATGTTGGAGTAGGAAGATCACATTCAATCTTTGAGACATGAAATATCGAGTGAAACCTAGTCGTAGCAAACGAACCATCACCAATTTCAGGCAGTGTGTGTGATCCGTAAGAGAGCATTGCGATATTTATGCAAAGCTAAGTCAAATGAAACCTGCAGATCAATGTTTGTTGAACAGAGAATCATGACTCTAGCACTCTCTTTTTCTTGGAAAAAGTTCGCCTCGTACATAAGACACTGCAGAAACTTACTAATGATAAAATACATCGACATTTCACAAGGCAAAATTCTCATAATATCAGGTTAATAATATCCACATCAACCTAATGAGATCAAAGATTTCAAAAGAGCAAGACACTGCGAAAGAGCGGTTGAGAAATTTCTAGTAAGCAAGACTTTCTACACTGTGGAGGAGTTTTTACTTGATATAACTCTGGAAATCTGACTCTGAGCTGATATGATAGATTTTTCCAATGTTTGTTCAATTTGAATTGATTCATTAGGTGATTTGATATTATTATGAACAAACATTGATATAGGTACTCGGAACAACACGAATTTAGAAATTTTTCACTGTTTCATTACTGATATAATAGATACGAGTGAGGAAGTTCAGTCAGAGTGGAAATTCAATCGGGGAAATAACAATTCTCGTCGATGGCTCTCAGAATTTCAGTATTTCAAACAGTATTGAGTATCAGGAAATATGAATTCCTGTTTCATCAATTCCTGTTTGAATAATTCTAGTAATCTTTTCGCTCCTCATGGATTGAAATTGAGATGAAAAATTTCTGCTCTCCGATGCCATCGAGTAATTCACTTTATTTTCCATATAAACGAGACAACCGCAACCGTATATCATCCTGAAAATGCAGATTGTTGTACTCACTTACAATGGTAATAATCAGCTGAATTTTCAATCACCCGGAGAAGTCGAATTCCTAGGAGCTGGTTTCTCAGTGTTGCGAGGATCAAAGGCTCAGCCAACATACGCTTGAACATATCGGAATTCGAGTCAAAAGTCCCACCCTCTAATTTTCCAACCAAATTGAATAATAATTTGAATAATTCAGTGATTACACAATCATTGTGTGAGTTTGGCAGAGGACGCTGTGCGCAATACCAATTCGACCATTTCGAATGTTAAGAGGCTTCATGTGATACTTCATTTGACAGTGTTTTGGTTTGATGTTTTTAGTTTCGCACTGTATATAATAAGAATGATTTCCGAAAACACTGAGAGTTGTATTATACATGCAACTTAGGTTTATATCTTGAGGTGAACTGTGAGTCAGAAAAAATATATTAGTATTTTTCAGAGGATAAATACACAATTGTCAATTTTCTATCGATGAATATATCGTTGATTATGTCGAAGTTATATTAATGTGACAAAAAAGCCGGAATCACGGAAATGACTGGATAAAACTTGAATATGATTCTGATAAAAATTGATCTCTGTGTGTTTTAGGGAGAGTAATAACAAATCCTCCTGACATTCTGCACATTTTCTTCAATCTCTTCTAACCATCCCCGTGTCATATTGAAGCGACTCAGCATTGAATAAAATGTTGAACAAGTGAGATTAGAATATCATGGCAGAAAATTATATGATGACATATATACAGGATTCGGTTGAAAGTTTAGTGTTATCTATTTCTAGAAATTGCTTCATTGTCGAAAGAAATAATTCTCATAGAAAGTAAGGTCTTGAAGATATAAGAATCATCAAGCATATTTCCGCTGCAAACCCAAAATAGAATCAGACAAATATCCTCTTTCAGAAAACTAGTAGAACTTCCACAATTCAATTAAAAAAAAAATGGCACTCACCCCATATCTCCCATGAAGAATTGAATTGAAAACGCAATCAAAAAATGCGGAGAAGTTTCTGTTATATTCCCTTCAAATTTTGTTCTGATCCGTCATTCACTTCAGAGTTAAGGACAGGGGGTAGAAAAACTCATTTTGCCGCACACTAGATCGATTTCCCCAGTAGAGTATGTATTGTATCGCCGTGAAATGTTGTCCGAAAGCAGTGCAAAACTTCCTGGTTTCCGATATAATATAGTTCTCGTATAAATATTGAACTTACTCGATTAAATCCCAATTTCAGTTTATTCTTGGTTAACATCACCGAGTAATTAACTTCGAGAATACCTATTATTAAGGCTGAGAGGGAAGAAAAAAGTTTTATCTATTTGACAAAGTGAAATTTTCCCCTTTAATGGAAATAAAGGTAATAGGAGAGTTTCCGGCTCGGGTACTCTGGTTAAAGAAAGCTACTCAGGAATTAATCTATTCTCTTTTTACATACTGATGATCATGAATGCGGGTGTTCTCGAATATGCAAAAATTAATTTGAGAATTCGTTCCACTGGAGATCAAAGCATTCGTAAGGTTGTTTTTCGAATGGAAATCGTGTTTCTTTCGGCAGTCAGAGGATTTCGTCAAAAGTAGCGATTCATAATCGTAAGTAGTCCAAAACTTTGCTCACCTATACACGTACATTCGTAAATCTCGTTTCATGATAATCTGATCCAGGATTTTAGCCAGAGTTTAGGCGGAAACGGTGGGCAATAAATGCTGTGGACAGTCCAAAATTTCAAAATAAACAGATTTAAGAAATATAAAATCCCTGGAATCAATGTCGACAAATGTATACTCACTGTTCCTGATTTGCCACCCCGATTAACTATTTTCGTATGTATATACCAGTCAGGAAGTGTTCCCAATTTGTCCGCCAACCAGAGGCCACTGATGAGGTCTCTGGTGGGCCGAAACAGATCTTTCTCTCTTGTGCTCGACGAATTGGAAAAATCTACGACTAGGGTCAATGTTCTGGAAACTGATCAAGTTATGCAAGAGCTCATTAAGTGTTTTTCAACTTTGTGTCAATCGATACCGTGGCGAGTTTGGGATAGTTTCTAATCATCATTCGAGTGATATTTTGCACATTCAACCATTGAAGTATCAATAAAAAAGGAAATATTGCAATATCGCTGGTTCTCGACCACACCGCAGAGTTCTTGTCCATTTTTTCATTAGTTCTTGACTACCATCAATCAGGATAATTTTCATGATGAGATAAGAGAATCATCAAAGAGCGAATGAAACGAAAAATATGTATTTTTCAAAAATAGAGAGATGAGAACCAACTTTTCAAAACTTCAGTCATTGGTCTGAATATATATGACCCTGGAAAATTGAACACGAATCACAGTAGTTATGGTTTATTCAGATTTTCTTGACATGAGGAACGGGAAATCTTTTCAATTTCCAATGAAGTTTCTCTTAGGATCTCTGGACTTTCATTGTTCTTGGTTTTATCCTTTCATGGATTACCGACCACTAGTGGATGGTGGACCGTAAAAAGCGAAGCAGTATATACCATAAGCTCCAATTATTTCTCGAGAAAATATATCATCAGAAATGAGCACTTCCATTCAAAATACACGTTGGTTCTGGACAACTTTGTTTTGGTTCACGACCACCGATAATTGACGAGAATATTTGTTATCTCTGTTTTTTCTTGAAATACACAAGAAACTATCTGTGATAGGTGATATGGAACGAAAGCATTGAAAATGAAGATTATTCATTATTTTCTAGCCCGATACCACTTAGCACTTTTCAAAGCTTGCATGGATGGAACTTCTCTCACTGATAGAGAGGGTAATGAAACGAAAGTTTCACTGTTACGCCCACCCTGGGAGCTATTTGAATGGGTAGAAGTGGTCGAAAACACATATAACGGTAAATTTTGGAGTACAAGAAATAATTTGATATTTTTTTGTCTCAAACCACGTAATGGTTAACCGGTGCATTCACCCTACGATCTTTCGCTTGCATCTGAAGAGGATAATGATTCGTGGCTCGATCCAATTATCGGCTAAAGAATACCTAGCGTTCAAAAATGCGTACTCTAACTCATACGCCAAAACGCAATAATTCCGTTCTGCGGTACAGAGTCAGTCAAACTCTATGGATACACATAATATAATATCTCCGAGGGTTTTACATAGTCACGTTCCGTGACGTACTACTAAGAATGTTAAATATCTCTATCCACCGCACACCTGACGTATTTATAGTTTGTATAACCTCTTAAGTTTCGTTAATTATTCCGTGAACGTCTGCAGTCGTATATTGAGAGTACCCACCATATGGCAGTGGTCACATGTTTCTTGTTTAGCTCAACTTTTACCGAGATTCCATCATTTCTTCAAAGCGTTACACGATATGGGATATCTCATTCCAGCCTGCCAGCACGAAATGTTGACAGATATTTTCGTTAGACGCTCTAGACCGCTTCCGCCATCCACTTCCTAGAACTATTTAGTCTATGATGATTTACATGTCGATCACTTCGTGGAAATACATCGGAAAAATCATGATCTGAGAAAATCCAAGAGAAACCTATTGTTTCAGCGGTCCTGACTGAAATAATTCTCCTACTAACAGGAAGGCTACAGTGAAATTCAGAATATCCATACTGGAATGAAATGTAATCGAAGGAAAACCTACGTTCAGCTGTCCCGACAATGAAATTTTCTATAGCAATTACAGATGTTACAAAACCACTTCTGGATCTCCTACAGATACACCTACAGAAAGAAGATTCATAATAATTATACATTGAGTAATCCACCTGTCGTCGAGGAGTTGGGCAGCAAGAAACATTACCTTTCATGAGCATACATGAAATATGTCCGCATTTAATTAAAACGATTGTATTACGAGCTATATCCGATGGTAATGGCATGTTGTTGTCATGTCGTTTGCAAATTTGTTGTTCTAGTAGGCAGACATTTGATACATAGTCCTCGATGCGGAGATTGCAGAAGCATGAATGGTTCGAACACAATATTTACTCGAATGGATTTCCAAGTTAGGAAAGTGTAACCGGAGCATTGTGAAGACTGTAATCAGAGCCTGCAATCAAAATTCATCTGATGCACAGCTATTCCGCTCATCAAGTTCACCTCCGCTTCAACCGAGCAGATTCGGTTCACATTAAATACACATGTGTGTTTGTCTGCATGCGTTCGACCTCTGATCTCTACAAAGTTTCATTATTTATTAACGAACCTTATCTACAAGTGGCGCACTATTATCCCCTACATGTCTTCCCCTTGGGAATGTTCCAGGCAGAACTCTCAATAATCCTGCTTAGCGTCTTTCGAGCTGAACGCACGTAAACCTGTGTGGAGATGGAAAGCCCGTATTTTCTTCATCGGAATAGTTCCATAAACTCTATCCTACTCACAATCGATACTGGTAGACTCCCAGACCGAAAAAATCAATTAACCGAATCCGAGAGAGGGTGGATTCCTGATGGCACTGAAGGAATCATTTCGATGACAGATTTCCGAACGGAACATGGCCAAATAAGTGATTTTGCGGAATTCCGAATAACAATTAAAAAGCTATCGACAGAGGCGTGCACTGGGAGCGAATCTATGAGATCCGAGATTAAACAATGAAGCGAGTACACACAAATTAGGTACGCCTTGCATGTGCGCAGTACACTCGACATAAATTACCTCTCTAATTATTATCTCTGATAAATGATCATTCATTCCAGCAAGGGAACCCGCTCTTGCTGTGCTTTATAATTAACAACTTCGAATCGTATACAATGGATTTTTCGGCGTCGCGTTCCATGGAGGCAGGAGAGGCAGAACAGGCGGTCCGTGAATTGGATGAATACTTCTCAAGTAGTTGTTCGTCATTCAACCTATATAGATTATTCGCTAAACTTAAAAATATGCACGCATACAGTAGAAATTATATATTCGAAGACTGGTGAACGAATATTTTAACGTTTTCTTCGATTCATGCATGCCTGTCAACGGCCTAACAAAATTTGCTGGTGCCATCTGTCATCATCAACCAATTGTATTTCATATCAGACATTCAACTAAACGATAAAAAGCTACTTGTAGCTCTCCAATCAATATATAAATGAAAGTAATTGTGGTTATGTCACGGACGATGTAACTCCACAACTAACCCCTACAGCCACATGGGGATTTTATAGTATGTTAGCCCTCCATCCCCTCCACTAAGAAGTTTTCGACTTGGGGCTGCAAGGGTTGGTTATGGAGATATGAGGGTGAGAAGAGATGAAAGTAGGTGAATGTGGTCATCTTATGGACGATATAATTCCACAACTAAACCACAGTGCCAAATGGGGTTCTTATAGTATGGTAACTCTCCATCCCCCTCCAAACCCTCCACTAAGCAGTTTTCGACTTGGGGCTGCAAGGGTTTGTTCTGGAGATATGAGGGTGAGAAGAGATGAAAGTAGGTGAATGTGGTTATCTTATGGACGATATAATTCCACAACTAAACCACAGTGCCAAATGGGGTTCTTATAGTATGGTAACTCTCCATCCCCCTCCAAACCCTCCACTAAGCAGTTTTCGACTTGGGGCTGCAAGGGTTTGTTCTGGAGATATGAGGGTGAGAAGAGATGAAAGTAGGTGAATGTGGTTATCTTATGGACGATATAATTCCACAACTAAACCACAGTGCCAAATGGGGTTCTTATAGTATGGTAACTCTCCATCCCCCTCCAAACCCTCCACTAAGCAGTTTTCGACTTGGGGCTGCAAGGGTTTGTTCTGGAGATATGAGGGTGAGAAGAGATGAAAGTAGGTGAATGTGGTTATCTTATGGACGATATAATTCCACAACTAAACCACAGTGCCAAATGGGGTTCTTATAGTATGGTAACTCTCCATCCCCCTCCAAACCCTCCACTAAGCAGTTTTCGACTTGGGGCTGCAAGGGTTTGTTCTGGAGATATGAGGGTGAGAAGAGATGAAAGTAGGTGAATGTGGTTATCTTATGGACGATATAATTCCACAACTAAACCACAGTGCCACATGGGGTTCTTATAGTATGGTAACTCTCCATCTCCCATCCATTATTAAGAATATTTCGACTTAGTGCTGCAAGGGATGAAAATGCATCTTGCTCTATCAAACGAGTATGCTGCGTGAGGTATTTGATGTTTTGCTACTTTGACTGTCACTGAAATAGTTATTCATTGATCAAGGTATAATCAAATGAACATCAAAGGATATCATCATCACCCAAAGACCAAAATTATATTCAGAAAATCTATGGTAGCCATGACCCTCGGCATCATATGATAGTCATCAATTCACAATAATTGTGTAATTGTAAATAAATGTTTGATCGGTATATCAGTTGTTTTACCTTCTACCATTTGCTCTAGTCACAAATTACACCTTTATCAATCAATATTTCATCGATTCCACAGAAAACTTTCGTACATGTATGTGTTTTCCTCTCCGACGCTGGAGGGTCTAGGTTATAGTAATTATTGTGGGAAACGAGGAAGTGATAACTCTGTATAAGCTGAAAGTATTAGGGGTTGCAGCTGAGCTGCATCGTGTGTTATTAAGGATTTAGTAGAGTCCTTTCCCGACTACGTATTCATATTAATATTCGGTAACAGCTGCGAACTTCCTTGCAATGAACCCTTGTAATTAAAGGGAGACTGAAGCTACGCGCTGACAAAAAGCGCACCTTCGGTCATTGACTAAACTTCGAATGCCCGAAGCTTCGAGTTGGAGTTTTCACAAATACTGCTGTCAATTTTTGAAGCGGGTCGACACCAGTACGAATGTTTTTGTTAGATGTTGCTGCTGAAAAAGCCGGAAAATCTAATCTACCCCGACTATATTCATGTTTGTTATGGTGTCACTCCATATTCGCTATAAATAGGGAGAATTTTTTGGAAACCGACAGAATGATTGCTCTGATGGAATGAAATGATTCAACCCTGCATATACACATTTATATTATTTATAATTGAATTGGGAGAAAACAACTTTTCCTATGGAATGTTTACAGATTTTGTTGAGAGGGATTATTTAGTGAACAACATGCCAATAATTTAAATCGTTCTATATACCTGTTGGGAAATGACCTGATATACGATATATTTCATGGTATAAGGATGACTATTATCGACCAATGTATTATCAGAGAGCTCTGTATTATGAGTTAGAATAGAGAATTCGATAGAAAATATGGAATGAACCCCTCTCTTTGATGATACGTGCTAAACCGCGAATGGAAGGAATCGTATGAAAACAACTGTGTTAAATTCTAATTTCCGCAAGCTAATAAAAGTGGTTCACCTGGACATCAAAATATATTGCTACAGAATTACATTATTCCAGGAAATCCAAATGGCCGAATATCCAGATAACAGATGAATTTTACATTATTCATTTGATGCCCATATTATGCGTATTTCCTATTTCGGAAAAAAAAATGCATAAACCAACATTTCAACTATTATCTAGCGTTGAACTACTGATGTTCACTACAGCTACATTCAAGTATCATTCATTTTTGCTGTGACAATTTCATATCGAATGGAACACTGTGTAAATCTCCATATAGAGACTCCCATTATTCAATGTACGTGCCTATAGGGTTATAAAGAAACAAATGAGCAAAGGCATTGACTTCAGAAAAATATTTTTTTTCTCGAATGGAGAGTTAGGGAAACATCCGAAAAACGTCTCGAAATGTGCCTGAATGTGTCGTAATGTGACTATGTGTTTTCATGATTACTCATTATTATTATTATTACTCATTGAAATAATTACTTTGAGCTCAGGTAACATCACGAATGAATTAGACCGTAGTGTAATGGTTCCCCATCACACTCTGTGTAAGTTTAGTACTGCTGATTTTTACATTGTAACTGTCCTCGTAGACGATAAAAAATCAGATATACCTTCTTAAAAAATATAATGTCACTTGATGAGAAATGCCTGTTAAAAGTTTTCGTTTTGCATTATAACTAGATGTTGATTTCCTGTTGGATGGAATCAAAAAATTATCAGCGAAACATCCTTCGCTACACAGATACATGCAGAACTGTCAGCAGGGTGAAATTTATTCGCTGAGATGAACGGATATGAAAAGGCCATTTTCTCATATCTTGGGTCACGTTTGTTATTTGCTGCTAATACGGTTTCATTCTAGGTATATTTGAGAGCGTGCTTCCATATGGGGTAACGGTGTGGTTCCATAGAAACGGTTTATAAGGACAGCTTATATTTGTTATGGACGAGAAGCCTGATCCCAGTTATTGAATTCCGGGCTAGAAACAACGTAAAACCATCGAAAGTTGCCTATAAGGGCTGATACCAGAAAATTCATACATTATTCAGTCTCCTCAAACGATAATCACGGCATGAGCTCTTTTCCTATACTTTTCAGCCCTGAACTTCTCAAGGATTTAAGCTTCCTTACACAGTCAAAGAATATATTTTTAGCGCTCTGAACATATTTTATCGAAGATCGCTATATATACGGATAGGATACACGGACCATTCTTTAATACATATTGTAAATCTAGGGGTTCTCTTTCATACTTCACATAAAATCATGATATATTATAATGTCTCTAGTAGAACGTATATAAAATTGAAATTTGCCTGCGACACTCATGTGACACTTTCGATGTGCTGAATTCAATTTTCACATGTGGTTTGTTAACCAATCCTTGAGGCTTTTCATGAGAGTAAAACATTACTCCTCTATTTGAATTGTACGACCTATAATAAGGCGTTTTTCAGCCTAAAAACGCCATTGTGATGACAAATTGGATAGAGAATTCCAGATCACTTTATCACAAATCGAGGAAGGCATGTTCAGAAGATTTGCGGATTAGTCCATTTCGACAAGTAGGTACTGTCATCTCAGTTTATGAAACAAAAACTTTCGGTGGAGCTAAGCTAAGGTAATATCAGTTTTATTTGAATATTTGTGCTCTCAAGAAATCAGATTATAACAAATATATACATCAATAAAATGAGAATGAAAAGCATCATTTCTCTCTGGGCATATAGACTATGGCGCTCATAAGGTAACGGCGAAATTTATGATGATAATGAGTTCAGTTTTGAGCTCTCTGGAAGTACTCGGACAATTCAATATTTCAAAACGGCATTTCGTGGAGCACTAAATTGCTCAACTTTGCCCTAGTCCAAACTTTGTGGTACCTCCTGTAGTTTCCGAGATCTCAATGGTGGGGGTCGGATTTGAATTACCCTGTATATAGCATGTATGTCCTTCCGTTCGGATGCAATTCATATCTCATCATCTACGATTCATATAAAGAATAGCTCCGCTCAATCAAACTATCAAACTGTACTCGATTGATATATATTTTATCAAGGTGCAACCATATATCATCCTCTAGTTCGTCTAATTTCCCTCAGCTGAAAAAATGAATGGATCCGTGTACATTAGCAGTATGCCAGATAATTATTATTAGAGGTATAATTGAATTTCCTTTGTAATTAAACTTGCCTAACCCATGTTAATATTATATAAGTGAAGCCATAACTGATGATGAAGTTATGGCTAGTAATAGTTTTCTTATTCCACAGTATCGATCCGGTTGACTGTATTTTGAGGCTGAACATCAATGAAAAAACAGAGGATCCAACTTTGTTGGAAACTTTCCACTCGATCCGCTATATACAGGTAGTGTTAAGCCATCGGAAACGAACTGTATTCCAGGATTCCTGTTTAATTCGTTTAATCTTGAGAATTTACGACAGAGCTGTTTAAAACTTTTCGTTATAGTGCAACAACTCCTGCATTCAGTACATAATCTCAACTTTCAAGAGTTCTTTACAGGCCCATAATCACAGTTTATGTATTAACAATTGGAGCGAATCTTTCTTCGTTTTTCAACTTAATCCTCTTGATGGCTTTGGCAGACTACTGGCATTAGATGCAACTATGTAGGTACAAAATTGCGAGCTCTGATTGATGTTCTCTTGATGATCTGCGAATTCGTGTGCATAGGCCTATTTTCCAAAGGGATGGGATCCATGACAGGACTTTTTCCAGGATATTTTTTGTGGTGTTGTGGCCAATGTGCTATCATCCTAAATCAGAGGACGAAACTATTGGTGCAGCACTAAAAAGTAACGACTTCATGGTTTTTGTGTTTCGACACTGTTGATCACTCATAGATGGGAATCCAGCGAGAATGGAACAGACCTCGCTTTTTGATGGAAACAGTGTTCACGCATCATCAGGAAAAAACCCACGAACACATTAAACCTTCGCATCTGCAATTCTCTCATTCATGGAATATACACCTACGTCCTACGTAACATCCTTACTGGAAGAAACATTTCCGTTCTGTGATATAGGGCTTTAGTAGAAGGAGAGCGATCCTGGAAAAGGGATAATAAATTTCCCTATAAAGTCTCGAGGTTCATCATGATAAGACACTTATTCTAGCGTTATTTTTCTGATGATGAAAAATTGGATATTCTTTGAGAACCGTCCCTTGCAAGAAATGGGTTTTTGCGACTTGTATTTATATCAGCAAGATAACAGAATAGTGCTCTGAATATAAGTTATACTGTCTGGAACATCGAAGAATAGCCATTTCATTCGGAATGTCACTGTTAACTACTGAACCATGTTTCGTTATATATTCAGTTCATGTAACATTCATTATTGTTAGTAAATCATAGGACAATACACTGAAAACAGTAAAACATATTGAAAAAATAACAGGAGTGAATATAATAAGCATAAGCATAACGATATATTAATGCTACAGAGCAATAAAGAACAGTAGCTATATTTGTTATTTTCGATATTTATAAACTTATACTGAAAATATTTCAATATGTTATGTTACTAAGCAATCAATTATACAACTTCTGTATCATATAATGGCTGATTGATGGTGTGTTATGTTACGATAAGTAAATATGTTTCAGAAGGTCTAACACTGGAGTTTTTTCGATTGTGACATGACTGTGTAAATACTTATATTTAGCTGTTGATGATCTTGAGAGAAATATGATGATTCTTCGAGAAGATAGATTGAAGTGAAATTGAGGTCTATTGAACCTACAAATACAATATATCCATGAATCTTATCTGATAATAATTGTCAACTCGTTCAGTGCATCAAGGGTTGATTGAAGTGCCCAGAAAACAAAATTGAGAAATTCTTATAGAAATGACTGAAATATAATATTATACGTGTATTTAGGTAACTTCAGAATCTTACCCCTCATCATGTTCAGTTGATTATAGTTCTTCTTTGATTTTCTTTCTCACCTGAAAAGAAAACTCCGATTACAATCTATTCAACAAATTATGTAGATATAGTGACTTGATTTATTCTGGGAATCATTATGACAATGAATCATTCATGAATTCCACGATATAATCCACCTAGCCTTCATCATTGGTACTGTCGAACAGAAAATTTGTTTCGTATAATTTGGGATGCGTGAGATCATCAATTTTGACAATTCCACCGAAATTTCGCGATGTGACAGCTTAACTATCCGAAAAAATCTGCCGCTATTCTATGAACTCATTGTCTTGCGACCTCATCCATATAGATACGTGACTCGAACGACACAAAAAGTATATTAAAGTTTAATTTATGTAAAACTTCCCGCCGAATCTGGATGAAAAATTCAAAATAACGTATGAGACGGAACCGGAGAGCGCAGTTCTTTTGTTGTGCGGCCTAATAAAAAATTCATGTTCGAACCTACTGAACCGCGAAACGTCAGAATCAGGATTGAATCGTACATCAGGATGTGCATTTTCGTCGCCTCCGGTGCCTTTTTCCATCTGACACTCTGTGGGATCCGGACTTAAAAAAGCAAATTTATGTCATCTGTGTCTGTGTGTGTTTTTGCTGAATTAACTCACGGCCTGTATTCGTCGAACTGCTATTGAATTTCCAGGAATACACAATTATGCGACGAACTTTCTAACCGATTTGATGAGATTTATTGTACAAGCGTGCCATGGAGCATACAAGTCACCCGACTTGTTATTCATACAGGGTGTCCCACGATTGGTAACTAATATTTCGATAAAATCCATTCGCTTTAGTTTTATAGAAAAAAAAAAAACGATTTTGGTGATTTCAAGACTCATAACTTCTTTATTTATGCAAATATCTCAATAGAGTCCTCACATTTCCATAGCAGTTTTTTCTGAAGGATTCGAAAACAAAAAAAGAAATAATACCAACTCATCTAGTTTTTGAGATATCAGCTCCAAATTTAATATTAAGAATGGTCATATCTTGCTTTGACTTAGTTGAGAACTTTTTTCTCTTTCAGATGATCTATCACAATGGAAGAAATAATTATATATAACAACAATAACTTGAAAATCTGTAGTATCTTCGAAGAAAAAGCGCATTTCATTTGTGTTGGTGGTGATACCGAGCATGAATATTGACGACACAATGCCCATCATGGTCACCATCATCCTCTCCCAAAATTCCACCGCTGGCTAACACGATGTTCCTCGAATCTTATAGGTTTCCCTTTCGTGTTGTCCACAAATAAAAAAAAACACTCGAAAAGGTCTCACGTTAAATTATAAAAACTACAGTTGACACAAGTGTACTCGAAGCCATCGATATTTCGTTACTGCTAAATCTTCATGAAGGGACGTTCCACGACCTTTTCCTCTTTATTGGACGAGCCTCTGTGTCTGAAGGACTCGCTCCTCTCGGAGTGATACGATGTGTGACATCCGAAAGACACCCAAGAGAGCGCTCCGGCACTTTCAACATTCGTTGATGCCAGTCGATACAAAATAGACTAGAACTAGATTCCTATTTCCACTGCCCATCGAAGACGTTTGGTGTGAGAAGACGTATAGGTTGGTGTCACAGGATAATTGCAGACAAGGTTTTCTTTATGTAAATTGATATAAATGACTTTTTGATAAGTCCAGTTGAGTTCAATATCTCCAGTCTCTTGTCATAAAGGTTCATGTCGATGGAATCTGATTGATTTCAATAGAGGCTTCAGTTCATAACCACTGGTTGTGCAGTTTTCAATATCCTTATCTCACGCAGGCAAACATGTATACAGTGTGTGCGATATCAAATCGCAACAAACTCTCCTTTAAAAAATCTTCGATCCGAGAAAGATCATTTTTCAAAAAGATCTGGAATATTTATATTCATAAGGCCTGTCTGCTGAAAGGGTCAAAATTTCAAAAACGACTGGTACGCAATTTTTTTCGAAAAAATGGGCAGCCTTTCGATTTAACCACGGTCGCACACGGTATATCACGACTCAGTGCTCTTGTGTTGATAATTTGATAATATTCTGGAATTTTTTTTGCTATGGCTGGTGGAAGTAAAACAACGAATGATTTTGGACGAATTTCGATCAGATCATAGATATTTCCCTACCACAAATACCTATATTGAAATAATCTTCATAATCTCTAGATGTGTTGGTGTAATTAGCAATCGGTCTCATATGGACGCTCCTGAGAATTCGCCACGAGTTTTTCCTCGTACCACCTGAAATAATATCGTACTCATATTGAAAAAGCTTGTGTTGTGGGTAATTTCGTGAAACATATAACATTCCTCCGCCTCCGACCAATCGATTTCTCGGAGTGTTTGCAATTTTGCAAGGGAATACACACCGAAATTGAGATTCTCTTGACACTGGATATTATTTTTCTGTTCCCTGGAGCCGCTAAATTCCAATCCGCAGACGACTTCCATTGGTTTTCCGAAAGCGCGTTACACTGTGAAATTAAATGGCGGACTGGGAGATTTTTCTTCTTATTATTATCACCGGGATATTCCGATAAGTTACCTCGCTACATTTCTTTATCGCTTCTCAGATACGGTAATGGTTCGTTCTGATAATGGACTCTCACAATATCACTCACAATATACTCACCTACATGTACGGTAGTTTGGCGTGGTTGATGCAATGAAAGCAAATATTCTCAGACTTCTCAAGCATAAATTTTCTGTAAACCAAGAAAATCTTCCGCTGATATGCTCTCTTCAGAAATCAAAGATTTCAACATTGAAGAATAATATCATATAACCTCACAATTTTAAAGTATTACTTCAAAAATGAACACATGCTAGCACATTTCGTTAACAATTGAAGTATAAGAGCTGAATCACAAAACAAACGTGCTATTCTGAACTCTCAAGGAGCCGTTTCACAAAACCATTTTCTTCATTATATTTATCGGAAGTTTTTGATATTCTTGATGGAAATATTTTCGCGGTCAATGACTCGCATACGATGTCTATGGAGTGAATGATTAATAAGAAAATTATATGCAATGATTGAATCAATATTTGAATAACTCTGAATGTATCTTCAACTTTTTTCTCTACGTCTCATTTTCTATCAGATCATGATAGATTCATAAGTGAAGAATGTATTTATTGAATACCTAGCATTGAATAAATAATGTAGAATACATGTTTGCCAAACACAGTAGTGAGTATATATATAGAAAGTAGTATATACATATAGAGTTAGTACTATTTCGTTTTCCATGCACTATTGGTGTCTCTCAGAGTTTCCTATCTATTATTGTCATCAGATTCTTCGGGTTTCCTCGAGGTTTTCCTCGGTTACAAATTCGGACATTTTCTTCGGATCATATGAATCATTGTTGCCTTTACAAAAATAATTGTTTGGAGCGAATTGAAGTCATTCTCATTCAATTCTCGGTCTCTTATCCAAATTAAAACTGCACGCTCTAGTTGCATTCCAAAATGAATCAATATTTTTTTCTTTCTTTCTGAAGGACGCTGTTTGAAAGTGTCGCATATTTGTGAACAATCTTCAACAATGCATCTGTTTTCAGTTCACTTTCACTTGACTGATGCCTGTATTATATTCATATTCCAAATATACTCTGACCTCTCCTCACTTCAGAAAGTGAACAAATAAACCATTCACTCGCCGGAAAGGGGACATTTCCTACACTCGATGATTATCGTCCAAGCGAAATCGTGTTAGTTCGGAAAATGATTTTTATTCCGCCAAGCTTTTGATCACGGCCTGTGTTAACTCGTTGACAGTGCATTTTCCGCAGGGTATCTTCCAAAAAGATAAAAAGTAAACAGCGCCCCAAATAATCCGACGTGACTCTGCCTTTGTCAAGCATTCAAATTTTTCACTCGTCTGTAAAAACCAATTACGCTAGTCCTGTCGAATTTCCGACCCAATTTGATTATAACTGATGGTTTTGTATACAAGCCTATCCCGCTTTGCTTGTTCTGTGTTTTCCATCATGGAAGTTTATCAAAAATAAAGAGAACACCTTGAATTTCTGCTAACTTATTCCATGATCATTTCGAACAGGAAGAGTGTAAATTCTCTAGCAAGCTTTGGCAAGTATTCATCTTTCATTCCATTAGGTTATATTTTGAATATTCCTTGAATTCAAAAAATCGATCATACTAATTTTTTTTAATAGTTTTCCTGATTGGTTGACCTAGAGACATCTTCCTGTAGGAGTTATCAAGATTAAACTTCGTATCTAAGTATTCGATGTATATTTTCATCGAAAGACCACTTCACCGTTCATAAAAACTCCTTAGATTTTAATACAGGATAAATCAAAAACACAAAAATTAACAAATCAATAGTTATCAGTCTATCTGTTTTTCTGAACAAAACTGATATCTCGACCCCTCCAGCAAACAATAGTTGGTTTGGGAAATATGAATATTTCAGATCTGTCTATATTCTCGAAGAAAGCTCATTGAATACCTCACAGAATTAATGTTTCTGCAAATCGGTCGATGGTTTTCAAATTAGGAGGGTGTTCCGATTTCACAACACACACTGTATATTCGATTAAATATGAAATGGCGGATAAGAGCCGGCAAATCGATGCGGTCGTCTGGGTGTCGGCTATACAAATTCAATTGGGAGATTTCCTAATGAATCTATAGATGACAAACCAAACCCACGGGAATGGCCTCTCTGCCTCCAAGGGACGTTCCGCGCTACAATTACTCGGCACGTCAATTTTAGGTGCGCCCTTCATTCGAATTCCAAAACAAGGAATCGTTACAGTCCGAGGAGGGGCATGAAAAATGGAGCGAAATGATTCCTTTGTCCTGCTCGGAATACTTATTGAATACCTGAAAATTCAATTTTTTTCAGGACCCACGAACACGGCAGAGTTTTTTTTGTCGATCCATTCGTTATAGGATATTGTATCCAATGCACATTTGTTTGATGAAGTCCATCCATGAAAATATTAAACAACATCGAGCCTAATGATCCTCATCTTTGTCCCAGCAGCCTCTCGTTCGTTGTTGAACCTTCGGATTTCATATCTTTGATGCGAATCCGCTTCGTGGTTCTGAAAGCTGAGGTTCTGCTTCCCTGAATTCGTTGTCGATTATTTGTTTTATCGTTCAAGTCATTGCAAAATCTGTGCTCTTGTTTCTTCACATGTTATATATTCGTATAACCATCCTAGAGTGAAAGAACTGCTGTTTTCCGAACAACAATCGACTGTTTCCACTCTCTCTCTGTTCATTCCGATCCCGTTATTTTTAATCAACAAACTTTGGCAAAGTTCAACGATTTGTTTCAAACGGATTGGCTGGAATTCGAGTAGAAAATATCGAATCAATCCGAAGATATCCTGTTACATTTAGAGTCATCAACTACTCATTAGAGAAGTGAAACAAGAGGGAACTCGGATGAAAATATATTTCGGTATCGAAAATCTTCAATCAGTGATGAATGGAAGGGTGAATGTTACACGGAATGTAATTCGTTTTGCAACTTCCATAATAGTGTTGTACTCCATACCTGTCGGCAGTCCTTAATTGAAGAAAATATGAATTAGCTCTCCCTTAATTGGTTTGGCAGATTTTCTGAGGATGATCACCTTCAAGTGCCCTGGCAGAGCTTTGACGATATCCTCAATCTTCCTGGAAATCGGACTGCTCGGAACAGGAAATCCAAAGGAAAGGAATAATCAAATCACTTCATGATAGAGCCAAATCCATATCATCGAACCACCAAATTTTCAATGCCGAAATGAACCATATAAAAGATGTTCTACAACTCAACACTTATCCGAAACATTTCATTGACAAAACAATACACCAAATTGAGAACAGATAGAATATACAACAAACACAAAGACAACCAACACTGATAACAAATGTAATCCCATACATTCCCGGAATATCTGAAAAATTAAACGTGTTGGTGACAAGTTTCGAGTGAAAACAGTGTTCAAGACAGAAAATACAATGAGATCGATTTTGACTCATACAAAACCGAGAAATGAAGAACAGTCATCAAAAAATTGTATATACAGTATACCATGTGTTTGTGGAAAATATTATACCGGTGAAACCAGCAGGCCTCTATCAGTGAGGATGAAAGAGCATAAGAACAATATAAAGAGAAGATATACTGACAAGTCAAAATTAGCTGAGCATATCCTTACTGAGAATGGACAACATATGGCCGATTGGAGTAATATTAAGATCATAGGAAAAGAAGACAACAACCAGAAACGGAAAATCAAAGAGTCTGCTTGCATTCTCCTGAACGGAGACAATAATATTGCTTCTTGTTCAGTTGATATAGATAGAACTTGGCATCCACTTCTGAAACTTGAATATGAAAATGGAAAATTCGATATCAATTAATGAAAACACCTTGTAACCAGAATTCCTCCGTCTGCCAAATTGTCACTTTTCAGTGTCAAAATCGGAAACATCGAAAAAAGTTTACGAAGAAAAATATTTCAATTGTGTTGAGAACGGGAGCAGATTCGTTCCCGAAACGTCCACCAAGATAAGTAGAGGTTTTATTATTATTAAATATATTTGTATTTCCAAATTTTTTCAAAAACAAGGTGTCACTGACCAATAGAGAATTTCTCGTTTAGGTATCTAAAGGTTTAATTTCAAGCGCAGTGACATTTTGGGACAGATCCTAAATCTGTCCTTACTACAAATATATTGCAATAATTTTTAATAACTTCTACTCTATTTTTTAGAAACGAGGAGAGAAAATCCCATCAAAAGCTGAAAAAAGGAAATCCAAGTTCATCACCATACTTACCAGGGAAACGTCTGTTCCAAATAGAGTTCTCTGCTCATACTCGAAAGAGAAGCTGGACTGAGAGAAACCTCAGAGGAACCGTTTCACTGTACAATCGCCGATGGAAATTATAGTATTGTTATTTCTGCTGTGTGCTTAAACTACAATGGAAATGTTGTTGGGTAGCTCACTTGTTGCTTTCCCTATCTACTGAACCATGTCCCAGTCTATATGTGGGTAGACACGTCTAGAATATACCGGGTAACTCAGAAGGTATGTATCCTCCCAGAACTTTCTCTGTTGGAGGAATGAAATAACCTGATCCCCACTACCTAATATGGATATAGTGTTTGTAAGATTATTGACTGATTGATTAATTTGATCAGAATCTGACTTCTGCTCAAATCCAGAATGTCGACGGAGTTTCAATCTCTATTTCACTGTGTCTTCGCCCTGGATTGTTCTAGTCTTCTGGTGTTCTTCTTGTACATATCTCGCCATCCAACTTCTTACCGATGTGTTTGGAATCCCGAACATATAGGCTCTGGCCCCAAAAACTCCGTTCCCGATCCCTCTCTTGTTAACAGCGGCCTCGTTTCCTTCAATGCCTTTGTGCCCCGGGACCCAATGAAGTAACCCCTTGTTGTGGCTTGCCAAGACTTTTATGCTTTATAGGCAGTCCCAGATCAGTATTTATATTATTTTAGAGCATGCAAGATACTAGATAGCCGCCTGACTATATCAGAGCAGATACCTCAATGTCATTTCACGATATGTAAAATAATACTTTTTGACATATTCTGATGAAAAATAATATTTTTGACATCAACTTTCGTTTCACGCATTTGTGCTTTGAGCCAAATCTGGAGCCATTGAATTGATCGGAAGTTCAACGACACTTTCCACTTCAACTGTACGACACACACTTGTAACTCATCAACATATAACGTAAACGAGTAGAATGATTCATTTGAAGTGCTCGAGAGGAGATTCATACTACTTGATGGCTTATTTAGATGGATTCCTTCAGGATATACACTGGCGAAAGAAATTAACACATCACCGTAAACCCATCACAATTTTTATCTTGATTTTTCCTGAACCGTTAATTCGATTTTCATGTACTCTTCCTTAATTTTTTTGTTGTGTTGGATATTCCTATTTTTTTTATAACGCCCTGTGGATATTGGTAGTATCGAGATTCTAGCAAATTCTATCAAAAATCACACTACAGCTGCATGTCATTTCCTCAACATTTTCACGTTGTAGTCAATTGTAATAACTATAAAAGAAAGATACGAATTTTCACAACACAGCATGTTATTATTGTGTGATGGTTAAAAACCGTTTCTACAACATGAGGCTACAGTGTGATTCTTGTTAAAAATTTGCTCTCGATGCTACTTATATCCACAGGGCGACTTGAATATCTTGGGTTTAAATCTAATATCTGTGCGTGAGAAACGAATTCATGACATAGTAAAATTCTCGTTTTGAAAAGAAGATGATCAAAATCGAATGAACGGCCAGAAGAAATTAGGATCGAAATTGTGACAAGAGGGTGATGAGTTAATTTCGTTCGCCAGTGTATTATCAATTGCCTGCCTATCCTATGGTTCAGGAACGGGGGGTTATCAAGAAAATGTCAGCCACTTACTCACAGCCCAGAAGCACTTAACTACTCACGCCTGATTTAAGCTGACCTCTTTCTAGTAGCCACGCTAGTAGTATTCAGGTCATTACTTGGGATCTAGTTGGCGAGTACATGACCCCCAACATGTCTGATGGACTCTACCGACACTTTAATTAAACTCTGATAACTGACTTGCAGATTGAAGGAGTTTTTTCACAGCATCGCGGTTCTCCGAACGAAGATGTGATCATAGGAAAGCTACTGTGTGGGATAGGATAGGATTCACGTATATGTTGAGCCTTCTGTTGACTTCTTGGATATTTTTTTTCCGAAAATCAGGCTTATATGATATTTCCTGTTATGTCAAATGTGGAACAGTTGAAAATCTCAATCTCATCTTATGACAATTTTTGAATGGGACACCCTATATATTTTGATACTGTCAAATAATGTTATCCTTCATGATTCCGAGTATGTATCTAATAATATCAATTATGCGCATATATCACAAGAATACAGATGGATAGTACTCATTAATATATAGTGCCTGATGATGATTATGATGGTGCATGACATACACTCAATAAGTGAAGGTACACTTGTTTCAGGAAATGTGAATCTCCATACAATCTGATTCTGATATCAATTTTGAATAATCCCTGGCTATGAATATATTGTAGTTATTTTCTTGATAGTTTTCGATATATTTAACGTCCACATTTTCTCTAGATACTCTCTGTTGATCACGACATTGATCGGCCTTAAATCCTGATTACACGGCTTCAGCATTATTATCATCATTTAAATTTTCGTAAATTCTATGTTTTTCACTAGTACTGAAGCCCATAATCACAAATAATCAATCGACTAAAGCAACTGTCAGGCTGATCGACAGAGAGAATCTAGAAAAGTGAATTTCTACTATCTCTAAAACTGTGAGATGCCAGCATGCATATATGAAATCACAAAAATTCACCCTATCTGACAGAAAGCAAAAAATCGATCAAAGTCTGTTTCCATTCTTCTGGATTTTTTTTTTCAAATTTGTTCTGGAGAAGGAGGAAAATTCGTTCCCGAAACGTCCACAGCGATGAGTTGAGATATTAATATTTATTTATACATATTCGTCTATTTTCAAAATTTTCAAAACAATGCATTACTATCATGAAAGAATTTTATATAAAAGTTCTTCAAATGGAGTGACATTTTGGGACAAATCATTGGTCCATCCGTACTAAAAATATATTGAAATAATCCCTTTTCATTTTCATGAAAAAATGAACATAGGGAAACGTCTCTATTTACGAATTAGGCATTGAATCGGCTCCATCTGTTCGTTCGTATCTCTTATTTTCTGTCGACGATTTTAGGTATGTCTACTATCCTGATCCAGTCTGTCTGAAGGGTAGATTTGCGGAGACGTTGAATGGGGTTAGGTACTACCAGCGTAATATATGCGGTGAATCCGAATATATTTCAGGTATTCATGCACGAGTGGACAAGGGCGGACATCCTCCCTTTACCCTTTTGGTACACATTAATGAGCTTGCAGATTCAACCGTGTGCAAGTTTCTCTCAGATACCTTCGCCGGATAATTTTTTTTTCACGTTTTTGATACATTATCTGCAGAAATTTATTGTCTCCCGGGGTGAAATATGGAAATAGGATCTAGTAGAGATCTCTCTGGAGCATTTTAAATGCCGCCGTTCGCTGGTTCTTCGTTGTTTCCACAAAAGAATCGTAATTTTTCCACTTACAACAGATTTTTCGATAAAATTTTGTCATCCAACAACATATTCATCTCAGTTCTTTCACTGGATATGAAGGAAGAATAAAGAATCATAACAAGTCTTACGAAGCAGAAGTAAATATCGACTATGAGATCTTATTATATCACTCGGATAGCAAGAATCCTTCAGAGATCACGGAGTTGACTACAACAATACAACAAGCACACACATAATGAGACATCTCAAAATGGAAAAGTCTTTTCTATTGTCTCTTTCGGTAGTAGAATCGAGATTTTCATTTCGGTACTGAGATAACAATCGCTTGGATTTGTTGTTTTGTTCCACCACGCGGAAAACTATCGACGAAAATCTTTCTGCTGTTTTTATTTCCACTTCTGCTCCATCCCGGGATTTCTAAACTCGAACCCTTATTTTGATCGAATGTTATCTGCAATCGGCCTCCTGAAAACTAATTCGCTTTTCGATTGCGCCCGAAAAAATGTTCTTGATGTTCGTAACGGAACTGTGAGAACTCCAAAATTCTTCCGCATGAAACTCAAACACTTGTATCCAACAGCCAACACACAGTCTTAATTGAATCCCTTTTTTGGTAAAGAGAATATAAGCTTGAAGACGTTAATTTATTCGTCATCGTTGGTTCACTTAACGAAGAGATGTCGCTAGAGAAATGATATGTGCCCTATAGAGGTCCTTAAAGCGATGAAGTGTGTGAAATATATACTCAAAACTCGAGCTCGAGTGCATGAAACGAGAGCCATTCGGGTATTAGACTCAAGACGCCTCGAAATGCTGCTAACTTCAACTAGATGTTTTGCATTTATTTCCTCTCGGAGCTCGACTGCTGAGAATATACAAGGCGCCACGTGATCTGTCTGTTTTGTCTCATCTCGTATGTAGATCAAAATCTAATCCTTCCAATTCAAATCGAGATATATTCCTCGTCACCAGGAAGCGGATCACACAATGTCCAAGATGATGATGATGTCAAGTAGCCTTATTCCTACCATGGTTCATTGCGAGCAGTGCTTCACAAAACCTGGCTTCATGTCCCGTGCGAAGAGGTACTTCACACCCCAGCAACTGCTCACGGTCTACAAAGCGCAAATTTGACCTGATCTGGAGTAATTTTCACATTTTTGGAGTTTTTATGGTAAAGTATTCAAGAGATGGTAGAATTCGATTGGGAGTTATCGAATCAGTAGTATATCATCCCAAAGGCAGCGCATGATCACGAAATTTCTTTTATATTATGCGTCTGAAATGAATTCAGTATTTTTCGTATATTATGCTATAAGAGCTGATTCAAAAAAGAAGACATTCGAGCAGGGATGGATATAAGAAGAAAAGTAAAATAATGATGATAAACGAGGAGTGAACTGAACACAAAAGAGATGTTTATCAGGACATAAGTGTAGACACTAGAAGAAAATTAGGAATTTATGATGTACCTATATCAACAATACTATATGCAAGCAAACATTGGACGGTTCACTGAAAAAACACGATGGACCAAAACATTGCGGGTAAATCAAATGACACCAATTTGTTCGATATGATTATTGATGAGGTGAGATGTATTTGGTTCACTATTGATATTCTCGATGTTGACAGTCTCTGATGAGGCACTAGCTATGAATTTCGACGCACAAGAAAATCCATCAAATCGGTCGGGTTTATACCGACATCAGTAAATATCGAGTCTGACCAGATGTATTTTATATTCTGCAGGATAAAGTTGTGTGGTGCACCAGTTCCCGTACACGTATATCCCGATCCGAATGACATTGTATTATGTATGGAACTACTTGGCTCGTTTCAGAATCATAGCACATCCTGGAGCACGAGCTACCCAGTTGAAATAAAGATACATGTTATATGTATGTTTTCCGATATTTTCCACGAAACGTACCGAGAGGCATACATGAAGTGTTCCCATTTATTGTCTGACAGTGTTCCGAACTCTAGAGTATGGGAACACTTGGGAAGTATTACCCGAGTTATATTTCAACATCTAGCTCTACAACCTCATATCTGAACTCATTACGATTCCGAGGGCGGTTATTGTTCGGTACAAGCAGCGGAGCCCAGCATAAAGCAAAGTGCACAATGAATTCACAAGAGTAGGTAATTAGATGTGTAGTTCGGATCGTCTGAAGGCGAATTCATAAACCTCTCGCAGAAGTCGCAGATGACGAGCAGTGTGCACGCCAATATTCAACCAACGAACGACATCCAAGCCTCAACGAAACATTCCGAAACCGACACTTGACAAATCGCTAGCATGTAGCTAATAAAGGCACAAGGGACCGCACATTTATCACTTTCTAAAACATCTTTACTCGGAAAATTTCCAACAGTATGAATGGCTCGACAACACCTAGCTTTTCACTTTCCCTCTCGCGGAAGACGCTGATACGGAGTGGGATGGATTATTTGCCCCCAAAATCCAAAAGTCCTGTGACAAATGTCGCCCTCATCAAGTGCGTCGTTGTGTGTTATTCAGTGGCAAAGAATGAGGGCCCGCTTGCAAAGAGATACCCATTCTCTTCGTGATTACCTCCATCGGGAACGGTTGCAGCCGACATCACAGACTGCACAATATTTTGATGACTTTTCTGAATCATGGGAGATGGACGATAGTCCAGCGAAATCTCATCGTGGAGAGCAAAACAGAGAGAAATAATTCCGGTACACTGAACCGGAATCAACAATATTTTTCTTGAACGAGGCTAGCGATTCTGCTCTCTTCGCATTTTACTACCACATTATTTGACTTATATTACAATGTTTGCCTCGATTGCCTCCATATCACAAGAATATCATCGATAATCCAATTTCGAAAAGCATATCCTGGCAGGATCGCCATGTAATGTAAGGAAACACCATGTCTCTCGTTCGACTTACATTTAATGAATCCCCTCATGTTGATACACCTGATATAATATGTCTGATATGCCGAGTAATCAAAACAATAATATCATAACATATTCGGTACTCTAATGTAGGTTAACACAAAATACTGAGTGATATAATTCATCCTCTACACATAGACATTCACGGTTTCATCAATAAAAACATCTATCTTTTTTCTGGGAAGGAGTTCAGTTTCACTCAGAAAATAATAATAATAATTAACTCCCATCGCTTATGTGGAAATATTGTAATCGAAAAATATTTGCTTGTATTCATCCAACCCTTCTAATGTTTTGCTCTGGAAACACATTCATTTAGAGGGATCTACTTTCAGAACGAAATTTCAATCATTCGATCACAAATTCCTCCACCACACTGATGGTCTAGATATATCCCAGCACACTAACGAAGGGTTGATCTTGATGGAGAAATATTTGAATGAAGTGTAATTAGGACAGGAATGCATAAGAGAACTGTACTTGCGCTCTCCCCAGGTATAACAGATGCAATAATCAAAATACAAGCTCCACCGACAGTGACGGATAATCGGTCGGTTATATCTACCAGATACTCTTTGAACGGATCGGGAATCGCATTGTAACCCCGCTGCTTTTAATTGGAAAATCGACTGCATGATAGATGAGGCCATACTGGAAATGGATCACGTGTTCTCAGCCCTTGCTGATCTACGATCTCAGCAAGACGTTCGTTGCTATGGAAATAGACATTGTTTGAAAATGTTTTGCGGGCATCCCATTTGGCGGAGAGTTTTTTTTTTCCATTCATTCGCCTCCACGATGAGTTCACTAAGGCGATAGCCTGGTCGATTCCCAGCAGACTATCCAGTGCCTCTACGGTCAAGCCCGTTGCCAGATAATTACATGGTAGGGGTGAGGGCGAGAAAAGAATTGATGTTCCGGTGGTATGATAATCGTCTGCAAGGTCCTATTCACCTAAATTTCCAAAAAGGGAATGATAGTCAGTAGGCATGATCGTCAAAAAGGGGTGAGATTCTCAAGATGAGGACGATAAGAGAATTTCTGCAAGAGCATTTTTTTCTGAAGCAATCCAAATTAGTAAAACGGAATTTAGTTCATGGATATTATATTTTTGAACTGAAGAAGTGCTTGGCTTTCAGTACGAGATATATTCGCGACGGATGAGCCATTCGATTTGAATACACAGCGACATGAATTCATATCACCCGTTTTTTGGCTGGATATTATATCTGCATCTCGAGCAGAGAATCCATAAACGTAGTAATTTAATTTTATATATGCTCCAGAAAGATTCAACTAGCAAAATATCCGAAATTGCGAAAGAAATATTCCAAAAAATGTGTGACATTCAAACAGAAACATATATTATATTTCGCGTGAAATGAATTCTGAAGTATGCGAAAACAGCGTTGGAAAGAGATTCTTATTTGCGAATACTAAATATGTTCACATCAGATCTAGGCACACGTGAACTTATATCTTTTTTATATGCGACTACTATCATGAATGAAGCATTCGTTCGACTGTTCATCACTCATATCCATTTGTGTGTTTTCTTATCGATCATCATTATTCAGTAGAGATAAAAGGACATCAGTGGCGTATCTTAGCGTATGAAAAATATAATACACAATTGGTCACGATTCTATTTTCAACTTCCATATCAATGTTGCATGACATTGCAGTTGATGAGTGTTTCATATACCAAGTGAAATTATCGAACATGTTGATGGCACTGACAATAGAATCCAGAAAAGAGCCATATAGTGTGAATTCTTCGGTCGCCCCGATATCTATTCATACTTTTCATCGACTCTTATCCATTTCTGTAGTGATTCCGGTATATCCTTTCCATTCAGAATTGATATGTCGATTCCTTATTGTCTTCCATTCATGGCTGAATTTCTCCGACCTAAACTCGGTTTCGTTCGCCTGAAATTCGATGATTGGGTAACACAGGAGGTGAACTGTGGATTTAATATCGATGAAATACCTGAGCAGCTAATAGCGAGCTGATGCTCGTATTCGCGAATGCTCATCTTCCGGTGCATTAATATGATTCAAGATGTATAATTAGTCCCCTCACCGACACCTTCCCTATGTAATTTCGCATGTCACGCTATATTCACTCACTCTATATTCGAAGATCACGACGAGCAATCAAGAATACCTAACTGGCAAATGTCAATAGGAGAGACATGATTATTTTCTCACCACGATGAAGGCCTTGTATCGCAAGATCAAGGGCAGAAAAATATGAATAGGAGTTGAAATCAAAAAATATCCGATTTTGTTCGAATTATTCTGTTATTCTACCAGAATTCTCGAGTTGCAGGGTATTAGCATGTTCTGTGTAACTAACTAACTCTGAGACTGTACAGTGCAAGTTCCTGATGGATATGTTGAAAATATACAATGTCTTTCATAACGAAAGTTTTAGAATCAGCTGTTCATGAAAAATTATTGACTTACTTAAGAAAATTATATATTATTGAATAACCAATATGGATTTCGTGAAAAAATATTCTTGTGAATCGTCACTGCAGCTCACTGAATTAGAAATTTGGAAATTTGGAGTTTCATGATGTTTAGAATCATCATATATGGAATGAAAATTATTTGCCTATAATGTCTCTCGGTCAATTCCATTAGGGTAATTGCCTCTATTTGTTTGTTCATTTACGAGGCGAGGTACAGTTATTTTGATATTCAATTCATTAGGTGATTGTATCATCGGAAATATTTCCAGAAACTGAGCCAGGCTCCTGTAGATCGTGTTCAATCATCTATATGAAGTGAACACTCGAAAAAGACAAGATGCCCTGATTTCGTGCATCAATAGGCAAAATATAAGTTATGGATGCAATAGGTATAGAAAACTAATCCAGAGGATCGACCGTCCAGTCGAAACCTCGGTCTTGATTGATTCGTTTTAATTAACTCGGACTGGAAAACAATTTTTGGCAACATCAACGTTCAACAATTCACCCGCTGATAATCGCCAGAGAGCGTTTCCAGGATAACCGCCACATTTTTCTTTGTTCAGATCTGGGAATAATGTTCCGAAAATGAAATTACTTCGAACGATGAATTCGATTTAATGTGACATGACGAATACAGGGAGCTCAACAGATAAAATACGGTTTGAAGTTCTGCATGTCTGATGGACAATTATGTTCACGATATAATCGTGTGTTATATATCGTCTTCCGAACCCTGCAGGAAGTAGGAATTTTTGAATTAGGTTGCAAGCAATAATTGGAAACAACTTCACACACAATGTCGTTTCCTTTGCAGAAGAGAATTGTATGGAAAATTGCAGCGGCTGCCTCGCCGGAACTTTCTCAAGAATCACGTGTTCGTGTGTAGTTTTCGATAAAGAGTTACAAAAACACGTCCCGACTGTTTAATACCTTTTTTTTTTATTGCGTTCAAAACCACGAGGAAATCCTTAGGCATGCTGGCCGCACTGCTTTTAAACAGGTTTATTTTGAAATTGAGAGCAATTCTCGAGATATAAAAGATTTGTATTCATGATGTAACTTAAAACAAACAAAGGTATATTGGGAACATCATCTGGAACGTTTTATCTCCCCTGTTTCCATCGAAAGTAACAAAGTCATCAGTACGATTTTCTCCTGCTTTCACCGAATCCATCTGTCAGTGCAACAATTAGCTATTTTTACCAATTGAAAGGAAACGTTTATTTGATGATACGTGAGCTCGGATGCATCATCCAGATTTCCTTGGATTAAGCTTGCTTTTATTTATTGCAGACTTTTTTCTCTTTCTCGTTATTTTATTCAGTATACAATCAATATACGAGAATACCTATTGATCACGAACCAGAAAGTTTGTAAATTGAAAGTTTGTTCCTCAAACAACACACTAGGTATGGATAACTCTTAGTGATAATTCATTCTTTGGGATGATTCGTTAACTATTTTGCCTGTTTCATTCAAGCGTTCTCTGATCTCGTCAGTTCTTCAATAATCAAACCATTGACTATCTTCGCTATACATAAAGTCAATGGTTAAACCAATGAATGATGAAAAAGCTTGGGATATTTTTAAAATGCTACGATAGTCAATTCGATGCAAGAAAAAGATTTCGAGTCTCTGCTCGATTTCGCCTGGTTTTCAAGATATTCACAGATAAAGTGTAATAACAAAGATAAAACTTCAAACTACCATAACTCTCGAATGGATTGACCATTTTCGCTTGGATTTGTTCGGTTCGTCGTTCGTCACTCGAGTATCTAAATAAACATTCGTTCGTCTCCATGAGAAACTGTTGAATTCGTCCAAACAAATTCTTGTATTTCATTTTCACGACTTCGAGAACAGTCATGATGAGGATTTTCTGTGGGAATGGGGTGTGGATATTCAACTTAATTTGTTCTGTTTGGGTGAAGTATCGTGGAAAATATACTGAGTTCCATTTCATTATACAGCTGCGAAATTCTTTGTTTCATTCTGTATGCATCTTACGTTCTCTGTTGAATACATTCATGTCAGATTGGATTTGACGGTGGTCGGCGAGCACCATATAGAAATGTCTTATCACACCGAAAACATAACTTTCTTTTTGAAATGAATTCATGATGGAATGGAGTATGCATGATCATGGCAGCAAATGTGACTTAGAATATTGCTGAATTTCAGGGGGCTCAAACAGATAATGAAGTCAGAACGTTATTTGAGAAATGCTCTATATATGTTCAGTTTCGAAAGTTCACCTTTCCCCTGCAGAAATGGTTCTTTCAGGACATGTCAAAAAAGTGAATGGGACATTAGTGGAATCCTGTTTTTTCTGAGGATAAAAACAGAAACATACTTCCTTTTTACGCAAAACTGCCAGTTATTCTATCGTTCCACCCCTGTTTATTCTGTCAAATATGATGAATTGCAGGAAAACTTCCTATTCTATAGAACAAAACCCGCAATTAGAAGCGAAAAAACATTCATTCTCTTAATGGGCCCTCAAGTATTCAGTGAAATGCGCCACGTGTCCTCTTGAACGAACTTCTTATCGACAGATGTCCCTCTGAGGGCTGTTGTGTCTAAATTTGAACGGCAGTAATTACGGGGTTGTATTGGTGGTAGATAGGTAATTTCGTCAACAAAACCATCCGAATGAGCATTCCATGATGTTTATATCAAGTACATTTTTCTAATTATAATAACTGAGGTATATTTCTTGTATTTTTGATGATATTATGAACCAAATCTTCCTATGAATTCAGCGGAAAGGAGTTTATTAAAAATGAAGTCATATCAGACTGTGCGCCATACATGAAAAATTAATGACTCTTTTAAAAAGAATATGGAAGTGGTAGAGGTACACGGTAGTGGGCATATTGAAATGAAAATCCTGAATGAGCAAGACTATATCGTGTATACTTATAAAATGAGTTCGAAATTTTAATAGAGGTTCCATGAACCAGTTCTATCGCGAATTTCGACGGCATAATTCTGGAGTATACTCTTAACTCCTGCCTCTATTTATATTGCAAATTCTTTTCGGGGAAGCGCTTTCTCCGATATAATAGCCGTTGATTGTTTGGTTTCGGAATGGAAAATTCACTTTCGAAACCTCAAACTCGACACCTTTCTCTTTCGAGTTTCCCAACAAAATGATGTTTCGTATATAGATTATACCAATTATTTTCCTCGATAGCTATGCAGAATACGCTTTTGACGAAAACATTTCGACTTAGTTAGAGGCATAGCAGTGTAGCCCCAAAGGAAAGGATAATCCGTGAAATGCGCCCCCATTTTCGCGAAATTAATCAGGCGTGCAACCGAGTAAACTTTACTCTTATCGGACAAATAGACGTTAGTTCTCATTGGATAGCAAGGAACGAAGAAGAACGTCACTTTATGATCAATAAAAAAGAGAATTCCTCAGCTCAGCAAATATCTGCCGGCGAAGGCGTCAAATATATGCAATAATATTATCTTAGAGATCTGAGAAACAAGTCAGAATTCCTACATCACATGATTGATGTACTATCTCAAAATTCTAGCATGTTACGAGATTTTCGGGATTTTCTCTCCTCGTTTCTGAAGAATATGATTAGAAATTTTGATAATCATCTAAATATATTTTCAGTAACTACAGATTCTGCCCCAAATCACTGTTACTGCGCTTGGAATTCAACCTGCAAATACCTAAAAGAGAAATTCTTTATTTTTCAGTGCACAAGGGAATAATACTTAGTGTCATAGAATGAAAAAGATAGACAGTGTCAGAGAATACGAGGGAAAAAATCACTGGTATCTGAAGGATGAATTCGAAGCACGAGATGAATATTATAATTTCTATTTTCATTTTTCAGAAACGAGGAGAGAAACTCCCAAAAAAACAAGAAAAATGCAAGATCTATCTGTTCACTCAAGGTTATTTTGAAATTGATCTTGCAATTAGGGCTACAGTGATATATCGAACTAAGAATTGAGTTATTTGGAAGATAGATCTTGCAATTAGTGTTTGACCGATCTTGCACTAAAGCTAATTATAAGATGCTTATGTCAATTTAACTTATTTCAATATTTATCTGTCAATTATGTAGTCTAATTTCAAGACCGATTCTGCAATGAATCCGATAGCAAGTTTTATCTGTTTCGAGCCCCATATGCAAGATCGAGCTTATAATTAGCCTAATTAATACAGAATGTCCGAATATCCATTGAGCGCTTTCGTAGAATTTTGAGATACATTGTTGGAACTCTGAAAAGTGTAAATTCTTATTTTTATCTCAGAATGATGTGATGCAGACAAGATTATGAAGTTATGATTGTTATAAATAACTAGCCAGTGTCCTAAAGATCAGTCAGATCACAGTTGTGCTGGCGTTGCGTGCAATTATGACTCGTGTGAGTTGTTATATGTATATGAAAAGTGAATGGGAGAAACTAGAAGTGTCCTCTCGAAAAGCATATAAATTCTCATTTGCCGAAGCCGCTTGCTCCTCCGAGGTAAAAACACAGTATACCCGTTTGTTTTCGGATTCCACTAGTTCGTAATTCTCAAAGCCGTGAATCATGTTGCAATACTCCCTACTGACAGATCACTCCTTTGACCTGTATTCTCCTACTCCATGCACAAACACATTGCGAGTGCATCCTATTTCATTAATGGTGAGTGTTCTTCCTTCACTCCTTTTCTTCCTTTTTTCACGATTTCGCATCGATTCAGAAATGTAGATACTCAGATGAAGACTCAGCGGAGTTCCAGGACTGGCTTCGCAATATAATTGCCTTTTTATCACCGGCTCAGGTGATAGAAGTAGGTATCTAGTATCAAAAGTTAAGCTCTCTATAGAATTGAAAAAATTCGTTGAAGTGAACTATGTCAAGCTAAAAAACATTGTTTACTGATAAATAGGTATGCATTAAACTACTGTGTAAAACATGTCGATATCACCATACATACATAGTATTGAAACCATTAATCTTCTCTCTCTTTCTCTCTCGCTCTACTTTCGCAGTTTTTCTCTTCTCCTTCTCTTTTGATAATGTCTACCAACCAATCTTATTTTTAATGTAGGTATATATATTCAAATTTAGCTTAAGGTTTTTTTTTTCTTTGTAAAATGACTCTCTAGCATGGGGTAAGTTGTAATACAAGCCATAAGGCTTAGACAACGCACCTAGTGCAAATTCATAAAATTCTCTTGTAAACATGTCTGAATAAATATATCATATCATATCATATCATATCATCTGATAGTTGGGTAAAAAGGTCAGTTTCAGTAACCCCCAAAACATCCCCCTCGCTCTGATATAATCCATCTTGATATATGTACATGAATGGATACTGAAAAGGAGACCTTCAACATCAGTCTGTTAGTAATAAGTCTTCAAAGATGCCATTTTATTGGACGAAATTTGGCGATGAGTATTTTTACAGCGACAAACTACGTCTTTTTATTATAGCAGTGATGGAGATGTTGTCAGATTTATCGACCGATCGGCTAATAAATCTAAGGATGTTTATGATGGATGCTCATTGCTCACGTCGCGTCGACTACTACTTGACATCTATAAACAGAATGTTTTCGGGACATTTTTCTAGTTAGGATTTATGGATTTTTTACAAGAACATAAATTAGTGAAGTTAACCTTCCTTTGGTTGATTTGCCCGAGCATTTGAATAGGGTCTTTTGTGGAAGCAGACAGCTTGCTTATAGTTGATCTCTCGACCTCGTAAAACCTCTCGAACATGATGCTGTTCTGGGAGAATTGATTGCTATTATTATTGCTTCAGCATAGAGAAAGAGGGCGATAAGTGGCCGTAAATAAGTGAAAAACATTCTGAAAGGCCATGCTGTTTTATCGCGCACATCTCCGAATAGCCGTATTCGGCTTGTGCATACACATTTATAGTTCTTCAATAACGAAATTGTTGAGACATTATGTTTGTATATTTGTTACTGTGAAAGCGAGAAAAGCGCTAAATTAGGTCGGAATTATAAGTGGTTAACTGATGGACTACAGCCGATTATTCTACTTGAAGTCGACTGTGACATCAAAAACGTTACTGTGAAAGTTCAAACTACTGTGTATCCCAAAATTTGTCCTAGGAACCGAAAATATTTTTTTCCTAGATCTTCTGGGGTTCTCTCTCCTCAATTCTGAATATCAACATAGAGATTATAATAATTATCCTTAAATATTTGTAGTAAGGACAGATCTGTGATGTCACTGCGCTTGAAATGTAACTATAGTTTTTGACACTGAAAAGTGACAAGTTGTCAGACTCGGGTACCAGGCGATTCTTCATTAATCGATATTGACTTTATCATTTTCGTATTCAATTATGTGAAGTGGATGCTAAGTTTCATATATATCAACTGAAGAAGAAGATAGATGAAAGGATACAAGAGACAAGAAAAGAATGCATGATAAAAAGCCTCGGACCGGCACTGCCTTCTCACAAGTAAGACTTACGATTCACTATAAGATTTCTTTGTAACATATTCAAGTGACTCAAGTAATTTTATAGCATTGACACGCCACAAAATGCCACTTCAAAGCTAGTACTATGAAAATTCAATCACATCTTGTCTTTCTTGTATGAGATTTGATTTTTTCTTCTTCAATCTTGAGGAAAAGAGAGCTCAATCATCCAGAAAAAGTCGATTCAGATGCACATACCTAATATATGTTGCGTCCCCTTTTCTTTTAACCACAAATCGCGTGCACGGGACTAGCAAAAAACTCCTATAAAAATAAAGGTCGCTGTGAGAGTATAATTATTTTTTCGACATTTGGCAGATGTCTGGGAAGGTTTGAGGTAACATTCATCGACTTCGTAACTGTTCTGAAATGGTTTCTCTTTCACCGATAATTTTTTTGATTCTCGTTTTCTCAGCCTTGACATTTTGTCAAGGCTGAGAAATTTGCGTTCAGCTTCAAATCATTTTACATGGCAGGCTAGGCCGTAGCTAGAAAAAACTTCGTGTCACAGTCTTGAAGTTTCATAATATTTTTTTGTGATGTGGAAAAAAACAACACTTCAGAGGTGTTCATTCACAAGTTTTGTTTTCAACATTTCTGTGCAGCATTGAAATCCAAAAGTCACAACCCTTCTGCCATTTCAGTACGTGCAGTCAAATTGAATCATCATTTATGCAACGCCTGAATGGATTCCTCCGAAAACATAAGACCCCTCTTCATGTACATTAGACGTTTCCATTGCAGCAGAGCTTTGTGAGTACCTACAATACTTTCCTTTTAATCTGCCCGACAGTATCATTGGTTAACCTCGGCTGAAAGGCAAGAAGGAAAGGCGGAAAAATAACAGACATGGATTCCTTTGAAAATAATCAATGATTTTCAAAATCTATTTCTCATTCATTCTTGGTCAACACATTTCTTTTGAGGAATATCTGGCAGAATTCTAGTCCTAGAAAAACAAGAGCTTCCACGAAATATGCTCCTACTAGATATACAAGATATACATATTCATGAAAATATTTCGAATCTGAGAGGAAATTAGAGACCTTGTCAAAGGGGCTTGAAACAATAATTATATTTTGATTCATTTCCATTTCAATAATTCAAGGAAATACAATGGTTTCGCGAAGATTCCACATCTGAATCCACTATTGAAAACGGTTGCTGAATGATATCGAGGACTCGGAAATCCTTCTTTCAACATGTTATAAATCTTTAGTGATTTTGCCACGCTCTACATTATAACAGCCATCTGTTTTCAGTTAATCAGTGCCTTCGTAAACAGTTGTTCCGATTGCACTTGTTTGTCTAAGGGCGCTTGTGTTTATCTTCCTCATTGTTTATTATTCAAACTCAATAAGTAATCTTCTCATGTGTGTATTGGATGGAGGTTCGATAAATCTTTGAGCAAAATAAGAAGTGCCGAATATGATTGCCTCTAGAGAAGGCCATGTGCGATCTTTGTACTGTTGTTACCTCAATTTTTCCCAAGTGGATCCATTAAATCCGATCATACCTGTAATGATAAAAACGTGGTATCATACCATAGATTGAGTTATTCGCACTAGTATACTTGTCGTTTATGCATGTCATTCAGTTATTCATATAACATAAATTCTGAAAAATATAATCACGTGTTTTCCAGCTGAAGAGACTATTCTATGTAGCTATTTTCGGCTGTCGGGTAATTGGGATTTGGCGAATATAAAATTTCGCTGTAAATAACCTCAATTATTTGTGATATACGATCTTCCCTAAAATATTTTCCACACAGATATTATTCAGCTCTAATGTGGAATGGAGGACCAAGTCAGAATTAAATCATGATGATGACGATGACACGTCTTTTTCGTGGTGGAATTGAAGTAAATTTCTTTATTTTCCGGTTCATCATGAATCTGGTAGAGGGTACGAACTTTCTCTTGGGATTGTTCAATTTCGATAAATGTTTGAATCACTGAAATGAAACAGGACATTATTATGCTGGGCTCCGTGGAATTTATAATTGAGTGAATTTTAGCAGGTCCTTTCGAACGATAAATTCACTTCACTGGGCTGTCGCATCCAAATTTCTATAAATTTATCACATAGCGTTAGGCGATCGTAGAAGGCAGTATATCAGTTTACACTTCGTGGTATTTCGAATGTATCCGTGCTAAAAAATATTCCACTTCTTCTCTGGCTCGAGACATTGAAAGTTCGAGATGTAGGCCGAGTTTTTTTGATCGTTCCAGACTTTTGTCTCACCCTAATATTGGGGAGTAATTCTTGAGCCGAACTGTGAAAAGTTCCGAATATTCGTATTCCATCTTCATGATGACATCCACGAGTCGGATATTGTGTGGGTTTTTGTTGCATTGAATTCTACTAGATTTTTCCAGATTGCAATCTAAAAATTATTGCCTGATTTTCATTCATACCATCGACCTGTCTATACTGAAGAAGCTAGCAAAGCCACACACCAATTTCCAGAAACTCCAGAGAGGTGGTATAATTTCAAGCTCATTTCAGTCTATTTCCGTCATTTTTGAAGAATGAAAGATTTTTGAGATTCGATCAAGTATTTGTGGGGATAATTTCAGGCTGATTTATTACCCCATTCCCATGATTCTAATACATTTCTTTCACGAAAAAATTTGTGGCCTAAAATCATTTTCATTTTTTCAAGATGGACACTGCTGAGTTCGGCGGAAGCTTGCAATGCCACAGATTTTTTCATGATGGAGAGGAGCAAAAAATTCAAAAATAGGGTTAAAAATCAGCCTAAAATGAGCCTAGAATTATGCGAACTTTCTGGACTTGAAATTGCGTGTGTGGCTTTGCTAGCTTTCTTAGTATGACCTGTCTCCGTCTTTCACTACTTGCCTCATTGGATGATATATAGGGGCTGTTGAGGCGGACGTGGTATGAAGTATACTATCATCCGCGAAGCTCGTTGGTGTGGAGTAAGAACAAAGTTGGTGCCAAGACAGATCCTTGTTGAAAACCGGCACAGATAGGCATCGTATCAGATGAGACTCCGTCTGTCACCAGATGGAGTGATTTATCTGCGAGTGAACTCGATAGTGAACGACGGAAGTTTTGCTAGAAGGCCTTGGTGCCTGCTCGAATGTTTTGGAGATATCCAATGCTACAGCCAGAAACTGTTCTTCGATTGATGCATGCCATAATATGTGTCACGTAGGCGAGCAGGTATCCTGGTGACGAAATCCATATTGCCGGTCGTTCACGATTTTTGATCTCTGTACGGACGACCCCGATATTTAATGGTTTCCCCCTTCACCTTAGAGATCCTAGATAGTAGTACAATCGGTCTATTGTTGGCAGGAAGGGAAAATGGAATGAGACTATGATAATAATTATGAGGTGATTCTTTATCATCCAATAACATTTCTCTAGCCTCTCAGTTGTCTCACAATCTCGAAGAGAAATGACCTCGAGAATACCAATGTTCTGCTCTGTCCTGTATCCACAATTCTGTTCATCAATTTTCCATCAAGCTCTTTCCATATTCCCTTGTGAAGTACGATGGAAATGATGGAATTAACCGAGAGTATGTGAAACCCAGTGATCCGGCCGAACGCTGATGTTCATTTCACACCATCTGAAAAAAAAATGAGATCCGATATCGATGGAAGATGGACGTTCATCATCGTCCTAGTTATGATGGTGTTGTGAAGTAATCAGATATGAGAGAGTGGCAAGGAAATAAATGAGCTCGAGGGAATACTGGATTGGAATATTCATCATCCCTTGACCGAATCACCTAGACAATAGTGGAAAATAAATAGTCAGTCGCGGTGAAAGTTTCAATCTGCTGAACATTTCGGGAATCTGGGGAGAATGTAATGCGTTGTTATCTACCAAATATGACGAGTTTTGTCATGTTGTAGACAGGAGATGATGGAGTTGGGGAAACAATGTCTTTTATGGAGTACATGATGATGAAAATGAAATATTCTTGAAAGAACATCGCGTCATACACTTCGTAAAGTAATTCGTTCTCATCGGGAAACAGGAAGAGCTCGGAGCGTTCTTTCTGTTGATTCTGTTTGGAAAGTTTGCGATGCTTTTTATTATATTGCAAAAAGACGTTCCGTAACAGTGACTCGTAATTCGTTTCTCAATAATATATGCGTGCGGAATTTGCCTCTTCCACCCAATCCGACGTTCGTATCTCTTAAATCCAATTTGTCTTCTTCCACCGTTTCCTCATCACTGGCCGATAATGAGTTTTCGTTGTGGATTCCTCTCACGTAACGAAAAACACTGAGAGGGTCGATCATGACCTTTCTCACCTCAGGCCATCCCCACATCAGTTTTTTGGCCACGGCCACGGTGAAGGAAAGTTATATTATTGCTGGAAGTCCATTTGGAAATGTCATACTTCTCCTCTCAATCTTCACCGTGATCATTAATCACAGCTATCTGTGAACTCAATCAGAAGGGCCATCTTGACGTTTTCTTATAGAAGTGGCGTTATCAGTCTCCACTGAGCTATGTCATTTGATGTTCTCTCGAATATTTCTATTATCCTCACTACTTAACAGATGAAAGAAGTGTGTTCTTGAACTTGAACGGTTTTTCCAGCAGCAGACATTGTATCTTTGGAGATCAATGTTTACATCGATAAGTAGATGCTTGATTTTACAATTTTCTTGAGAAAGCTTGATAGAGCTTCTAAAATCAAACAGTTCTGTCGGAGTTGATTTTTTCATATCCCGAAATTTCATGAATATCTGAAAAATGGTAAAACCTCTGAAGTTCCAACAGAACGTTTTAATTTGAGACACTATGTAGAATTATGGTAGAAAAAACTTTACAACGTGAAAATTCAAATAGGTGAGCAATCTTTTGAGCGATAATTTTCAAAAAATAGCTTTCGACATCCGAGTAGGCTATCTCCGAGGTCTTCTCTTATTGTACAAAGTTTTACGCTCATGTTGAATTTCGAAATGAATAATAACTGATGTCGAGTGATTTTAGGGAGGTTAATACAGGTCTACTCCTTGGAGGTTACACTCTGCACATTTTCTTCAATGTCTTCTAACTATATTCGACCAAATCTTGGCCATTCCAAAATAACTTTGTATTAAATGAAACACGAAAAATTCAACAGAATAGTCTTCGAGATAGTAATTGCGACAGATGATATTGATGATTGATGTTGAGTGGAATTCTGAATATGGTCAAAGAAATATGAGAATAATATCGGTGTACGATCAGTGAGTTATTTCTGTTGATGATCATTATGACAATCGATAGATAATAAGTGATGAACTGAATTTGGTAAAGGAACTTCCGCCATTTACGTTTTCCATTGATTCAATCGTGTCTGTCCTTATCGAGGCGCAATTTGCCCCAGGCACATCTTTCACTGTTCATTGAAGGTTGTTTCCAAATCGCATTCGATTAGGTAGCTATAGAAATGAATCCACGTGTATTATATCTCACTCTGAAATTCTGCGTAGCGTCTATGGCAGAGGAGGCATACATAATAATCTTTCCTATATAGATGAATCTAGTTTCAAGAAGTCAATGCAGCGGAAGAACTATGAAAGGTTTCAAGTTGTAGTGACTGATGATGCTTCGGATAATATTTTTTCTAATGCACCTAGAGTTGCGATAAATTCACATCGGAGATAATGGAAATCGCACATTCCGGTAGAAGGAAGGCTATGGAAAAATATTCTTCAGTAGACGATTCAATATATTCTATCGACATTCCCACGATCATTTCGGAATTTTCATATATCGATGTGCGAACGAGTACACTCATAAATTCGTAACTGGGAAAGGAGAGCGAAATTTTGTGCCGTCCCTTGGAGTTGGGAGCTTTGGCATTAAGTACATTATAATCACATAATCCAAAAGTTGCGTATAGGGAATCTTCGGAGAGAATCCCCCGAAACTCCGTGAATAGAATAGAATTCACGAAGAGCACTGCGACGGTAGGAAATTGGGTAGAACAAAAGATTATGAATTCAAATGATGTATAAGATAACGAATTTGATATTGAGCACCATCAGTATTCGCTCTCTCATTCAGTTTCATTCGGCTATCAGTCATTGTCAAATCAATGCATTGTCAAATCAACGTTCCTGATCCATATATACTTCGGTTATGGGTATAGATATATGTTCACGAGGTGTGCCGGGTGCCAATATATATTGGCTAGAAAAAGATTCAATCATCACATCAATAGATGTGGATGTGACCTGCCCAGTCCATAGCTTTGAAGATAATAGTACACTTCGTACCGCCTCTTGAGTTCCTATCATCCAATGAGGCCAGAAGTTCAAGACAGAGACAAGTCGATGCTTTGAATGATGAATGAATGAATGATGATCTGGCAAGAATACTTAAATGGTGAAAATCAACAAAAACTCAAGCTTGTATCTTCTCCAGGAAGGCAGATCATACAATTCACAATATGATGTCAGGTACCACAATTCCTACGAAGTGCTTGGTATATCACCACAAACACGATGTTCTGCAAACATCATAGGTTCGTGCTGTCAGAAGACAAAAAAAAAATATTCAAAATCACATCTTTGCATTTCAAAAAAATCGCATCTCATTTATCAGTAGCCTTTCGATAATCAATCACCGTTCCCAAAAAATATATATATGGACACAAGATGGTCTATTTCATGAAGCACTCAGTCCAATCTCCAACTTCAGAATATCAACATGAATTTCTGAAATTTCATCATACCGTTGTTAGTATATGATTACTTCACACGCGGTACTTTAGACTTGGCACCACGTATGGTATGCATTGTCATGAAACCAGATATTCTAATACCAATGTCATTATATTATGGAATAGAACAATTATGCAATGATAAATAGTACCTCTCGGAGTTTAAATTTTTGTTACGATAATTCAATATGTGAACAGTCATCGAATGCAGCGGAATTACTGGCATTTTAATTTCAAATTAGATCCATTCAAAGTTTGTCGAGTTTGCTAACTGTGCTGGTATGAATAGCTAACGAGAAAACTTAATGAAAACATTAATATCCTTGAACTACCCATTTGCATGTCATAATATTTAATGTTAACTCGCACTGAAATATTGGACAAATTGTAAATTTCCAGATTTCTCTACTCGACTATCGTGTTGATTACATTGAGTATGGAGAACTGTTTTGAGCTGACCTCGTTCTCACTGTACGAATATTACTAGTGACTTTTTTATTCCGCAAAAACAGGCATTTCGGCTAATCGTTGAATCCTATATTCCATGTGCTTTCTGGCTATTTGTTCTACACAGAACTGTAATCAATCTGGATAAATTTTCCCGATATCAGTTTTTCCTTGTACAAATCAAGACTATGAGTGACACATGTTGAACTTCAGCACCGACGTGAGTGCTGCCGTTCATGTAATTGAAGCATCTATCTTCGTATCAAATCTCATAAAAGTCTCGTTCATAAAATTTATTGCTACTCTTAGTATGAAGTGGTTTGAATTTTGTCTTGCGGTGGGTTAGCATGGAATTAGAAAGGATTACTTCTCAGAAACGCACAAGATATTGAAGAAATATCCATTCCTGTCCTGTGCTCGTCGGAGTAGTTGTAATATAATTGGTGTATACTAAGAATACAAACCATACCGTACCGCATGGCAATTGGGGACTTGTGTTATTAATTACTGAAATAATATTATTACAGAGTAGCTTCAATTGCGGTGTCAGATTGGTGTGAAATGGAGTTGTAAAAGGGACTGTATAGTATATCTGTTTTCGGTGAGGATGAGTTCCATATATAGCCTTGGACAATTCAAGCGAAATTTAGGAAGTATGATGGTACGCACGAGTGGTCTTTGAGAAGTAAGTTATTGTAACTTAGAAAATCGCATTTGTCAAGTGTGAAGCCCGAACTAGATCAACTTCAGCAGTACCAAAACTCTGTTGATGGAAATTATTAATCCTAAAATTCCTTGAATACTGTCTGTAAGTTTTTCGAGGAGGTGGTACATTCATTTTCCAGTTTTTTGTGGGATTTTCTCTCCTCGTTTCTGAAAAATAGAGTAAAAGTTAGTGTCAAAACCAACAACATATTGAAAAATTTCACGAATTTTGCGTTGAGAACGGGAGCAGATTCGTTCCCGAAACGTCCACCAAGATAAGTAGAGGTTTTATCCTTATCAAATATATTTGTATTTCCAAATTTTCCAACAACAAGGTGTCACTGACCAATAGAGAATTCCTCTTTTAGGTCTCTAAAGGTTTAATTTCAAGCGCAGTGACATTTTGGGGCAGATCACAAAATCTGTCCTTACTACAAATATATTGAAATAATTCTTAGTAACTTCTACTCTATTTCTTAGAAACGAGGAGAGAAAATCCCACAAAAAGCTGGAAAACTGAAAATCCTTCTATACTCACAGTTTAGTTCTTTCATTGAGGTTTTCATCATCTTCTAGCTCCTTTTTCACTAGTCGTGAAGTTTTGTCTACAGGAACAGTGGGGAATAAACTCGGCTTATCTTATATTATAATCGAAATGAGTAGAAGTTTCGATTTTTGATAAAAATATCTTCGTATTTCCATGTTTTTCGTTCAAACAAGGTGTCACTGACAAATAGGGAATTTTAAATTTTCAGAGTGCAGTGACATTTTTGAGCAGATCATAAATAATCTGTCCTTACTTAAAATATATTGAGATAATTATAATAACTTTCATTTCATTTCTGGAAATGAGAAGAGAAAATACCAAAATTGTAGAAAAAATTTATCGAAAGAACGAACTATTTACACACATCAGTTGCGGTGATAATGATTCAGCATTGAATATTATATCATGTTTATGATGTTTAGGATTCCAGCAGTGAGTATTCGAATGATAGTCGTCTTGGTAGCGATAATTGCGGCATGTGCATCCATAGAGCATGATAATGGATGATCCAGATCGGAATTAAACAGTGAGACAGTTCACAAGGAGCCGAAAATCCGAACATGGTGAGCCGGGTAGTGATGAATTTGCACCCACCGCCTAATGCAGTTAGCTAGCCCAATTTGCCTATTGATGAGGCGTACTGGATCACATCACATTTGGAAACTAAATGACCATTCGATACATTGTTTGCCGGTTCATCATCGAGAATAATGATTTAGCCCGAGCTATAGAGTGCTGCGAATCGTTACAAACGGAATTTGAAAGTCCACTAGCTGCAAAATAAAATCACCGGAAACCATGCATACATTTCCGACAACTTTTTAATTGAGCGAATGAAAACGGTATCTCGTGCTGCGATTTTTTCAGGATTTACTGTCAATTCAGATTGAACACAATGATGTACAACTCACGTCCTATGAAGAGAGGAGTATTCGGATTTTATCGGCCTGGTGCCAGAATCAACGTCGATTGAACGTGATTACATCGTCACGCCAAATAATACCGGCTACCTACGACATTTCTATTTTGTTATACAGCATGCAAAGATTTTCCCAGGTTTCTCTTTGCAATCGTTTCGCATTGTCTCTCAACACTAAACAGTGACAAGTTGTCAAACAGAAGTTTTTTTTGCATAATTTTGCAACACCTAGTAAAGGTGTTTATTCATTGATCTCAAATTCACCATTTCCATAACCAGTTTCACCTGTATAGTACTCTCCACGAACACATGGTACTGTAGACACAATTATTCAATGATTGTTCCGTATGAGTCAGAATCGATCTCACTGTATTTTCAGTCTTGAACACTGAACTTGTCACCAACACGTTGAATTTTTTCAGATATTCCGAGAATGTATGGGATTAAATTTGTTATCAGCGTTGGTTGTCTTTGTTGTTGTTCATTCTGTTTGTTTTCAATTCGATAATCGTTTCATCAAGGTTTTGAATAAGAGTTGTAGAAAACATTTTTGAAGATTGATTTCGATATGCGAAATGTGATGGCCCAGATAATATGGTTTTGGCTCTATCATGGAGTGATTTGATGATTCCTTTTTTGATACTTGTATGATGATTCGATTGAATATATCTGTTGGTATGTGTATTTTTGCAATTTACAGTTGTTATCAAAAAGTTATCTGATTTTTCAAGAAGTTTATCCAGAAGTGGAAACATCACATTCATAAATCTGTCCTTACAACAAATATATGGGATTTATTTTATAATTTATATTTTTATTTCTAGAAACAAGGAGGGAAGATCACAAAAAAACCTACACTCATCTACAGACAGTATTGTTTGTTGGATTTTTTGAAATTCATGAATTTTTCTTCTATTTCGCTCACCGTCGAACGTGTCAAAGGTCAATCAGGATACTTATTATCAATGAGTTACACGCATCAGTTTGTATATCTCCATAAACTCATCATCATCAAAAATTCTATTATTTCTGATGAGAAATGTATTCTCGTAAGGTGAATCGAAGTAGAACATACATTATAAAGTAGTGTAGGGACAAAACTAACGCAATTTACGGACTACGAACATTATAGGTTTTTTATTTGTGCTGTCAAAGGTCTCCAACAGAGTCACCTCACCAACATCCGCATCTACCTATATCAATGTCTTCATTATGTTAGTAGTTTCTTCAGTTTTGCAGAAATAATAGGGTGCTCCTTACGATGTCGAATATTAATTCAATCGATATATTGGAAATATCCCGGGAAATGAATATTGTGTTTTGTGCAACGCTTCAAAGGGTTCTGGAGAAACATCATCTGCTCTAGTGTCTTCTTCCTTTATTGGCTGATAACTTAATTAGGTAAACAACGTTCATCTCCCCAACCTTTAATGGGGCACTTTGGCTCTCATGAGTCTCCAAGCGATCAACGATTAACAGCGTTACTTCCCGTTTTATTCGATACTTCAGATTATTCTCTTTCTTGTTCTCAGCATTAAATTGTTACATTAATCAAGATGCGAACAACGAAGAAAAACAAGTGTTCTGTCTAACATTAGGGTCCTCTGATTATATGGCTCACAAAAGGAATGATCTTTGATGCAACAGTTTGAGATATCCAACTATACCTATGTCTTACTCTGTCTTTGAAAAATGACTGCTGTGGGATTGTCCAATTGAAAAATATATTTTATTCTTCATTTAGTTCTGGTTGTATGGAATGTGATAATTATTGGCCCTTATTGAGCGATGTGAAGAGGAGAAAATTCTCTGAGAAGATCTTCTTCCAAAGGTTACCAATTACTGATATCCAATTCATTTCGATTCAGCAATATATGGATGTACTATTTTTCGAAAAACGGTTTGTTTTTTGTGTAGCCTATCACTCACTCGATGGATCAGTAACAACTGATTTTGCTCATCATCAGACTCGACTAAATTTTTTTTCGAATTATTAAATACACAAATATGTTCAATGATCGAAAAGTAAGTGTAATTTATTAATCAGGATGAAAAATAAACATCAAATTTCCGAACTGATCTCCATTTCCGGAAGAGGAATCCATCTATGTGAACTGTGTGGACAAAATAGCAAACTTCAATGTCAGTGATAGCATCCTTGAAATTGGGTTATGTAAATAACGGCCATGTTAACCAAAAGACTATTTAGTATGTTACGAATAATATATTCAGAATTTCATTCGTGAATGATTATCAAACAAAACTTCAGATTTATTCGATTTCACACCGTAAATATCGACCAATTAACGATATAGAACGGAATATGATATTTTTGGATTGTGTACCTTTTATAAATAATATAATAATCATTGCTCGAATATCCAATTTCAACACACTGTTCAACTCCAAGACTCTTTTTGGTACAAGAACGAAGAGATTGTTGAATGAAGTTTTAATTGAGCTGAAAAATAATGTCGATACTCTCATTATATTTCTGGTACATGCTTGAGTACCTTCGGAACTTTCAAGCACAAAAAATAAAGATAGCGAACAATTTTTCAAGTTGCCCAAGCAGGTGGCATATTTATATTAACATGGTATCATTATCCCTGCGAGGAAATCATATTCTCAATCGATCACTATGCCTTTTCCTGACAGACTTCAACGGTCGTTTTTTCATCCACATTTCAATATCACCCACTCCCGTCGTGTCGATAACCTGAGATATTCCACCAGGAAATATATGGACAGGGTGTTGTATGACCATCCAACACATGCACAAATGGAACCCGAAGAACAATTGCGATCTCATCTCATGCCATACAAAACTAACAAATTCTTTCTTTACTTTTCGCACTCTGCAGTTTTTGCAAACCTCGACTTGTGAGGCATCCTTAGTTGCCGTGTCGACCCCAAAACACTATCTTCACACTTCACGTCTTCCAGATATCAAATATTCCGATGTTCTTCACCTTTTGTATATAATATACCATCTTTCAACTAATATTGGATGGCGGCAACATTGCATTGATACAACAGCGGTGGATAACATCAGATCTTCAATATGATTTAGTCTTCTATTTATCACTCTAATTTCGGAAACAGCCTGTCCATCTTGTATATGGGTATATGTTCTGTTAACTTGGATTGTATACTATCTATCCGGCAGAACCCAATACGTCCGTCTTCAAGGCAGTACTAAATTAATGAACATAACATCAGGAGTGCCACGAGGATCGCACTTAGGCCCCCTCATGTTTTCAATTCACATAAATAATATGTTAGCCTATGCTGACATTTCTGAAATGTTTCATGAACTACGAAACATTTCTGCATGATTGTGACAAACTCCAAAGTGATCTGGAAAGGTTTGAAACTTATTGAAAGAAGAAAATGATCCATTTGTGGATTCTGACAAATGCCATTGCATATAACATTCACGAGAAGCAAGTTTGAAGTAAGAACGTACTTGATGGTCTTCATACTTGGAAATATCTTGAAATGATGCAACCAAAAGAGATACTGAGGATGCCAAACTCATATATGATGACATTCACATCAGTGGTATAATGAATAACTCTCTGAAGATGTTAGGTCACATCATGAGAAGAACTCAATTCATATCGAACCCTAAGACTATATTAGCTTCGATTCGATATCCCCAGTACGACATTTATATTGAACGACTTGGAAATGTTCAGAATGAATACACACACCCTGTGAGTATGCCATCTAGATTATTGAGAAATCACAATTTGTTTGATAGATAGATAGATAGATAGATTTTATTGGTCCATTTAAAAGAACTTTTACAAGTTATGGGACAAGTCACGAAAATACTCATATAAGTAAAAAGTCACTTTAACAGATTTGAAACATAAAATATACAAACAAATACATATACTTATACTAATATATACACATATAAATACGTATACACACATATATTGCACATTTGAGAATATTCAAAAATTCAAACACAACAAAACGACTCTATTTAAAATAATTAGTGAACTCATCAATATTGTAAGGACTTATATCTAACATAAGCACCTTGATATTATATTTGAAACGGTCCAACTTGGTAAATCTTTTATAATCATCAGGTAATATATTATACAGTCTAAGGCCCATTATTTGGTATGATTTTTGACACAATGATGTACGATTTCTTGGAATATGTAGATCATTTTTTATTCTTGTATTGTAATGATGTACCGATTCATTTTTCATGAACTTATCTAGATTTTTGTGTATATACATCAATAGTTCAACGATGAATAAACCATAAACCGTGAGAATATTATACTCTCTGAATAGACTTCGACAGGAAGTTCTTGAAGATACGTTAGCAATGTTTCTTATTATTCTTTTCTGTGTTATGAAAATATCTTTCATAGAAGACGAGTTACCCCAAATTAAAATACCATATATCAATCTTGACTGAATTTGACCATAATAAAATAATAGTAATGCCGTTCCTTTCAAAAACACAAACTCTGCAAGCGACTCACTAATCTGCAGAATAACTGCAATGCATGAAATTTCAGCACATATTTTCATGAATATGATATATTCAATACATCGTTCAAACATCGTATCAAACAATTCCCTCTAAATGTTGATTATTTCTAACTGGATAATAATCCCATCCGTCAAATGTAAATACATTATAACGATTTCTGTTGTGAACTGTAATTCGCTTTTTTTCATCAATAGATAACAAAGTGAAATGAACTAGTTTGAAAATATCTGTGAAAACATATCGAATAGATACTGGTTTAGGCTCTGTCTGTCGTATCCCAAACATAAATAAAAATAAATTAATGAACATATAGATTCACCGAAAACGTCATTTTGCTTGTTAGATTCCTCATCATAAAACCCTTTGCATGATACACATACGGCCACGCCTGAAATCAATCGATATGGAAACCTAACGGCTTCGAAAGCCTACTTCTGATGGAAAGGAATGAACGTGAGGCACATGTCTCTGTGTTTAGTGTTTATACAGTGGATTAGGTGCTAATGTGTTAGGTGCCCTTCGCATATCGCGTGCTGATTGGTCTTTCTGCGCTCGACTGACGTGGAAAGTTCTTGTTGGATCAGTCAGAAATGATTTCGACACCCCAGTAATTCGCATTATGAAATATATGAGCGAATATCAAACGAGACGAAGAGCGTTCCGAACCAAGCTTTATTGATGCTCCTAGATATCTGATATTTCGGAGGATATATCCATATTCTCTGACAAAATGAAATATTTATCTATTTCAGTTCGAATGGAAATACACCTTTATTATAATTCATACCTAATGTATGAATTTCGCCAATCTCTTCTAAACGATTCGAGCATTTTGAAACAACTTCGTATTGAATGAGACATCTTCAAAAATACTGTGTATATCGTAAATATACACATACAAACAGATACCTCGACTTCAATTCTCATCATCAAATAAATTATATTATAAATATAAATTATAAATATCATTATGAAAAAGGAGAATAATCAAACCACTTCATGAACAAAATAAGTGCACATGATTCATTCAAAAGTATTTTTTCCTTGCGATGAATATAAATTTTATTGGCAACATTTAGCATTCTGTTGTTCTCACAAACATACATATTTATCGTTATTTATTCAACACAGACGAAATACAACATAAATACAATTCGATGTTGAACACAGCAGAAAAAAATAAATCCAGGCTTCCGATAGATACAAAGGTAGTGTTCATTGGCCATCATACATTTCATTCGAATGAAACCCCATTGTTTCAAGTAATCTCCATTGTTTGAATGATCGGAAAACAAAGGATCTTGGTTGGTCCGTGACGTACCAAGTATGCATATGCACATGCCAGAAAACTTGAGCCTTCTTGAGAGCTCTCGCATAAATTTCCAACTATTTTCCCGAGTGAAAGCTGAGTTGAACAATCTGAAAGTTCGAAAATGTTTCCTTCACAAAAGGAAACCATACAGCAGAAGTACTTTTGATTTGCGCTATGATAAAATAAGGGAGTCACTGAAAAATCAGAACAAAATGATATTACAGACTCTTGAGATCAAAATGAGGTAGTAATCACTTGGTCTTTCGAGAAATTTTGTAACGTGAATCGACATAGAACATTTCAAATATCTCGAAAACGATCACTTCCAGCGTTGTTGAGGAAGTTTACCTTTTCATTAGAAAAGGGTGTGGAAATACGGTTTTCCATGAAGAGTGCAAAAATTTTACTGTCAAAAAAAGTTGAAGGGCAATTGAAAAAATTGCAGAAGTTGTTGAAAAGAAAACGTAGAGAAAATTTCAATTTGAACACCCAGTATCTCCGAAACGACGCATTGCTGGACACAAGTTCATATTGTCTTTTTTTTCTTGAAATTGTTTCAGGAATTCGTCGGCTCTAACGTACTTATGTTACACCCTGTATGCAGATGCACGTTGATTATATTATATGAATTATAATTCGTCCCCGAATCGGGAACATCAAATTTTCCAAAGTTATTTGAATTCCTTTCATACCTATTCATTACGATTCCCTCATTCCATTCAAGTTCGCACTGAGCCCGATGACGTTGAGGAAGCTTCCTGAACGGTTTTCAGGAGAGGCTCCGCGCTCCTTGTTCTTTTCCTTAATAGTCCACGACCCTCAATATGCCCACATGGTGACGTCAACTAGTCTCGTCGGGAAATTTTGGTGATCTACTTTTTCCCTTAAGACCAGCCAATACCCACTGCCGGCCAGTTAACACTATGAAAGGGTAACTTACATACCTTGGACAAAATGCCAGAATTTACTTTCCATAACCTATAGGATAGGGCATTATTTGAGCTAAACCAGTCTCTGCGGATATACTTATGAAACTTATATCGTTCATTTAATTGTTCAATATCGAAAATTTCACTCTATCCATATTTTTCTCGTAAGCTCTTGGAGTGAAGAGGAGAATTGTAATATTTCTTTTAGTAAGAAAAAAGTTGTACTTCCTTCTATGTAGGCATTGATTGAGGTGATCTTACAGCACTGAAGATGATTGGTGCATTTCACCGTATGTATGTCGTGTGAAATGTAGAAAATGAGGAATGGTTTGGAGGTCACCTATATTAAGTGGGCTGGCATTGTGGTACCCATAGATGACTGCCAATGGATGTCATTCCGGAATACGGTAACATAAACAATCTCCGCAACATCATTCGAAAATGTTATACCGCCAACGTGTGAAAGGTTACTAAAATCTGTTATAGAATTACAATGACGCAACTTGAAAACAGGTATCAACCCACATATTGTGTGTAGTTGCGTAGTACCAAATGAGGTCTCACATCAATTGCTTTTACGAATGATTCGGAGAATTATTATGTACGATAGCCGATGTAACATCAGGTTCGAATTCGTTCGAGAGATTACCTTGAGATTCGGCTAGGGACACATTTTTGATTTCTGGGTTGAGCCTTCATTTCGCGATAGATTTATAGGAAGTTTCCTTCTAGGTAGGATACACCAAATTTAAATTCAAACCGCACAATTCTATCAATACGATCCGAAACTGGGGCACTCAGCATATATTTCATCTTGGGTCATCTGCTAGACAAAACGTTCTTGTGATACTTGGCGGTGCTCGGAAAAACTAGCTCTTTCCGTATACGAGATTCGAATTCAGTGGCGCACACTTTACTATTCAGGCTGTTTTCGCAACCTGGAACCAAATACACAGGGATGTTCACCTGAGGTTGTGGGAAAATAGTTTATCAGTCTGCCATCCTAGGAAGAAACCCAAAACGAATCTTGCGTAGAATGATAGTGCAGAGTCCCTATATCATAACATGAATGAAGATCGAGAAAATTTCAAAATGTGGATCTGACTCTAGTAGTGAGGTTTATATTCTCAAGGATAAATAGTGTTCAACGAATATAATAATTTTTGTTGTTTCCGAGAGTGCTCTCAGTCCCAATTCTGATGAAAATAAAATAGATATGCTTGCGCACCCCGCAAGGATAATGATTGCCGTCATGGGCGGCGCAGTTCAAGTTGTCAATGTTCCAAGTGTTTGTTCATTCTCACATAATTTACTGAATTCGGTGAGGAACGAATCTCCGCATTTTTGGGTAAATTCTCCCAATTAGATGAACTGAAAGTACTTTTTCAGATTGATATCGTTCTTGGGAGATTAAATCTACAGCTGATTATTCATGCAGCAGTGCTGAATTCTAGATTTTATTAATGATTTCGAGTTATTTCTGTGTCAAACGTCAATCAGACCAATCCGAGCATGTTGATTCCCAATACTATCTCACTAACTGCGGTGATCCATCGGCAATGGAATAGTAAACTCAATTACCAAATCTGAATATTTACTCTCGAATGAGGTTGTAACCTTATGATGAGAAGTCCGGAATAGTCCATATTGAGGGTTGCTAGGTAATTGATTTATTCAAGAGCGTTATGTTGTCCACTCCGGAACCAAATTGAGTTTCATATGTTGGTTGTGGAATCGATGATAATAAAGATTTTATTATAGAAATGTCAATAATTCACCGAAAATTATCAAAGCATCAGGAAAACTAATTTGTTTCTGTGTAGTGACAATCGCGTTGAATAAACTGGGTACATTGTGTATACGTGGGTATCAGTTTCGTATATTTCAGTGGAAAGATCACACAAGGAATAGTTCAGTTATCATGTGGCAAGAACTCAAGGGGTTATTCTAAGAATTTATTGTTCTTCGATGATTTTTGGGAAGTTCCTTTGTTTCGAAGATACAATGATTCTTGTAGATTGAGAAGCTTTGAATATAATACGTACATGATGATATATCGTTATTGTCTGAAACCCTGTGTATCTGAACTTATCATTATTTCTAGCAGAACGAAACAACTTGAGTCATCTGGCAAACTGTTTGTACTCAGTTCCTTACTCAATTCGGAAGCTTCATTGATGGTTGGCGATGGTTGGGTAGCATGATCATCTTTAAATTGAATGCTTTGAAAAGATAATTGATGTTCACCATGTAAATACAGTTACTGGATCTAAGACGTTAATAAGTCTTAATTGGACACAATGATTCTGAACATACTGTAACAGTCAACTCAGTGATCGTTGTGAAAATTTCGTATGAATGTTAATGAAATGCATCACGAGTATACGCCTATGAAACAATGAAGATACTATGTCTTTAATGCTTACCTGAGGAATTTCAACTTTATAGATATTTATTACTAGGATCTTTTTCACACAGTCGCCAAGTGAATTATACGACAACAAGAGATGTTACATTAATTTGCCACAAAAATTGACCCAATCGGCTAGGTTTTTGTGGCTCTACTTCCCAAAAAGACTTTGAAGGTGATTTTCATCTAAGAAGAGCAACTAAATCTTAACGGCCTTTCAGTAACGTACATGGGCAAGGACACCGTTCGAAGTACTGTTATGACGGAACTGAAATGGTGCTGACAAATGCATCAATATCTTCTCTCAGTAGTTATAGTGACGTCTTCCGTTTTAATTCTTCTCGTCCAGCCCAGAAACGCTCGAGGTAATTTCGACGGAAATTTCTTCATTTTCAGCAAAACCGGACATGAATTGCTCCAGTAGGGATTTCAACAATTCGTTCCCATTCAATAATTTATTGTGACATTCTAACAATTTCGTGTCTGCTCCGCAGCGGACATTTTTATTGGTCTTCTTCTGAACTTCCCTAACGAGTCCTATGAGAAACGAATTATCGTTTTTCCAATTAGACGACCCAAAGAGCACTAATATTTTGAATCTAAATAATCGCTTTAATGAATTCAGAAAGTTGTATAGTGTCCACATTCGCAGACCTCCCTGAAGAACTCATTCCTTAGTGGATGGCACTTCTTTCTTTTTCTTTCGGAAAAACTTTCATTTGCTAAACTTCCACAATTTGGATTCCATCAAGAATCAACCCCTTCTAGCACAATATATCCAACGAACATTCATAATATCATCGGGTAATACTGCTGTTTAGATATGGGCGTTTAGTGAAAAAGCACTTCAAAATCAATGCATCTCGAGATTTATCTACAGGATAATTTTGGAGTAGAGTGAGTGTAACTCTAATTAAAAGAAAATATTTCTTCTGAAGTGAGCAGTAGATCAGATCAAACCATTCGAACTGATATTGATTTTGATGCCCTACACCATAATATCATACTCGAATTTGAATAAAATTCCTCAGGAAATTCCCCATAACCATTCAGCTATGGCCCATCAGTCATGAACTAACCTAAAGAAATTTCCACTAAAGAGCTCTGAGTAAGCAATTTCCCAAAAATATCGTCATGTCAGAATCTTTACGTTTACTTGCACGCTGCCTTTTTGAAGTATTCGCCATTCATTTCTGAAAAGGACATTCAAAACAATATACATCGGGATGCTAAAGTTCCTTGAGTGTGAAGTCTTCTCTTTATATCACTAACGACGGAAACGTTCCAGTATCGAATTTAAGCAAGGAAAAAAAGGATGTTTAATTTTCAACCTCCTGGAGTGGAAACTGTGACAAGGCCGTTAGGTAATGAAAAACAGCAAGGAAATCTTCACTATGTAACAGAATAATTTCTGGCAGTCGCAGATATTAATTGTTTATCGCATGTGTGCAATACTGAATTTTGTACAGAATCAAAACCAACTTGAAAATCCCGAATGAATCTAACGTTATGAATAATTATTTTACGTCTATTTGTGTCATGATAACTCCTATTCTAATGACATCATAGACGAAGCAATCCAAATTATAAGAACCATCTCCAGAATGCATTTATTGGGAGAAAATCAGATATTTTCATTTCTGGCAAAACTGCAAACTGCAAAGAAGATACAAGAAAGCAATCGACCATTCATAAAGAGTTCAGGGCCTGTAGAAGTTCGTTGACATTCCGGTAGATTCATGATTGACAGATGGATGAAACGTAAAATTCGAATGAAGAGTTGACTGATGCTGTTGATAATTTTTCTTCATATGTACCACAGAACTTTAGTAAATAGTCGTGATGATAATCTACAAGTGAAAAATAAAGATTGCCTACAACTTCAGTATCAATGTACACATCAAATTGAATTGTACTGTCGAAAAAAATAAAACAAATGTTTGTCAACTCATTGGCAAAACAATGAACGAACAACTAGTGATATATGCCGTATTATTTTGCAGAGTTCATCTGCAGGGATTCGAGTTCTTGGTGTGGAAACGCCCGTATTTTACACATACTCAATTATTAACAGAGTGATTAATGATTAACATTTGGGAAGGTTATTTCATCTACGCACAATTCAATTATGAAAATAACTAACGACTGATAATCCAGTAAACAATAACGAGAACTGAAACATAAATATAGAAGGCCATGTGAGTTTCGGTCACGTCGTCCTCATAAGCGATAAATATAAAATTCCCAAGGGACTGTATCGTGAATTTCCAAATGGATGATGGTAAATAAACATAGCTGTTGGAGCGTGAAATGAAAATTCAAGTTCATTTGTTATCGCTTACTGAAAATTGCCATCAAAAGAGTGGTGAACTACATTCCTGATATATCGATATAAAATACGATGCAATATAATTTCATTCAAAATATTGAAGGAAAATCTCATTCGAAATTGCTCGTTCTTACTATGAGAGATGAACGAAATCATCACCATTTGAGATATTTGATAATTATGAAGAATGAGGTAAGACTTAGAGAAAATCATGAGTACCTAGATCCTACCTATTGATACCTAGACAAATATTCAAAAATGAGTATTTCCAATACTTCCGAAACAACATTGTTTGGGAAGATGAAAAATTGAACTATTTTTAAATTGTTGAAGTCACAGATGCTACAGGCCACAAATTCGCTTTTAGATTTCTTTCTAAATTGTACCCAACATTTTATTTCACCAAAATTCATTCATAAAAAAAATTGTACATTAACCTATCATTTGGAATAAGTACTTAGTTACTTATTTTTTTTAGATTTTCAGGGATTTTCTCCCCACTTTTATAAAAACAAAGGGAGATACATAAAAGAGAAACTATCTATTCGTCACATACTTGGACACATTTAGAAATACAAATATATTTTTGAAAAATTATATTTTCTACGTATCTTATCGGGAACCAATCTGCTCCCGTTTTCAACATAGTTTATATATTTTTCTTCGTAATTTTTCCAATGTTTGATCGTTTTCGACAATGAAAAGTGTGAGAAATTCCGGTTACCAGGTGTTTGTTCAGTAATTCATTGGGTGGTTACTTATTTCTCTTCAAAAACATGGTAGCTTGAAAAATATTTTGGTTTTTCAAGTTTCTGGATTTCATGAAAAAATCGTAGGTACCTACTTGATGACACATCCTAAATTTGAAATTTTTGAATTTACGAAAGTGAACTATGAATATGCACCTTCGACAAAAAAATATGGATATTACCAAATTGGTGGTTACAATTTCCTTTTGAATTTATTCCACGAAAACTCTACTGAACATGAGGATCGTATTTTTGTCAGTTGATATCTTCAATTCTGTGAAAATATAAATGATAATGAATAGTTGTGATACACCACTTTATTTGAAATAATATGGGGCATCTAATTTCATCTAGTTACATGTAATTACCGATCTTCTTTTCATGTTTCAAAATCGAAAAATATTGTGTGTCAGGAAAATTGTGGGGTGCCCTGATGTATAATTAGGGAGCGAACACCATAAGTTTTTGAATGAATGGTCAAAGCACAAGTTAAATTTGGTAAACATAATTCCATCTCAGCTATTATGTTAGGTACTTTTCGAAAGAACCTACCACGAAAATTTTCTAGGTCCTCGCCAAAGATACACAATATCGCCAATAATGAAGATTTCTCTTTATCAAAACAATAATCAACGTGCTGTGTTTCATGAAATTTACCTAAATTGTCAGCTCGAACAACGCACAAATTCCCAAAGAGAGCGGTCGCTAGTGCCAGTAGAATCCAGGAAGACTTCATCATCTCAATCATGGATCACAAAACACAAGAAGAAACATGATAATGCACTGGAGCCCATTCAAAAATTTCGTTGAAAACGTTCATTCGATACGTGCGTCGGACCCGGTATGTCATCGCCACGGTGCGCATTCATAGTTGCGTGTCGGAGAGAGCAAGTTTCAGGAGCAGAGCCGTCACATTCCCCCGCGACGGTTATTTCACCACTGAACGAGATTCTGTGTGCGGTAGTCCATGTTTCGAATGGACCAAGACGACGACGATCGCCGAGTCGCTACGATCGCGAGTAGAGGAAAACTCTCAACTCCCACGATTCATTTTTCAATATCAATTATTCGACCACTGAATTACTCGAAAATCTGAGAACTTCAGCTCATGTTTGGGAGCTGAAGTCCAAATATATGAACTGAACTATTAGCTCTTTCTTTTTCGTCCCTCCTCAGATCCTCTCATATCAAAATTCTTGCCAGATTTCCATTTATAGTATCGACCTGTCTCCGTCTTGCACCTCTGACCTAGAGTTTCTAGAGGAGAGGAGTTGTCTTTCAATCATCGCCCGAATGCAGAATTCTTTGCCATCAAAACGATGGAGCATTTTTTTTTTGATTGCCAGGTATGTGATTTCATATCTTCATATAGGATTTCATATAGGACACAATTCGTTTGATATTGTGGTCATCAACTTGATTGAATGACTCCCAATATGAAAACCATAGTATTCCATAACATCATCAACTATGAAGTTACATGGCAATAAAACATTGTTCTCCTGAAAATATGCTTTTGATGGCAGAATTCGCTGCATCCAGGCGACGAGATACACTCGTGATATATTCAAGTTTTATTTTCATTTTATTTCTGTGATTCTCGATATTTTGCCTCTCCAATACCGCTCTCATATTATTTGAGCATGTATTTATTTATCGATGAAAACTTGATCTCTTGTGTATTCACCCTCGAATCAAATACTCATATTATTGTAGTATCTTATATTACTTTATATCTGTGTATCGAATCACACTTGGTGTTCTGTTTAAGTGTACCTGTTGTACTTATATAAGTGATGTGTGTACAAGTCACATTAATTAACTAAATCCTGTACTGAAAAATGTGAGGGAATTACGAAATTCGGCTCATTTTCGCCAGAGTTGAAGAAGTGGAGAAATAAATGTAATGAGTATCTTCCCACTCACATCTCTTGCAATTGCAATATTAAATAATCGCTGTGTGTGCTTCAAAAAATGATGGTCATCGAGAGTTCATCGTATCTCTTAGGTATCAAAAACTGATAGCCATTGGAGTGCCCTATCAGCAACTGCACTGTATTGAATTACTATAACTTATAGATAGTCCTCTGTTGCTGTTGATACGGCACCAATGTTTTCGATCAGACTCAGTCGAAGTGGAATGCGTCGCTGTTCAGATCTTGTATTTGAAGAAGTGTTTTCGGACTCCACACACATTGTTCAGAAGGTTCAATCTTGAAATGGAAAACGTGATTGTTTCCCATGCACCTCTGGTAATGTGGTAGCTGTTCTAACGGCAAGGTGGAAAGATCATCTCTGTAGTTTTCGACGCTATCGTGATGGGACAAATAGCAGGTAATTTGAAATTCATTTAAAAATTTCGCGGAATATTATCATGAGGTATACTTTCAGTGGTATTTCTGTTAGTTTTCTTCGCTGTAATTTTTACTCATCTAGTGAAAACACCAACGCAGCATGGAGTAGAGAAGCAAACCAATGCCATTGTGAGTTATTACGAAGTTGATGTTTACGAAGGATCCATCAATTCGTCGGAGATAGCTGCGATTATATTTGTCCCTTACACTAACAGATCAGATTCGGGCATTATAAGAATGTCCTTTCGGTCGATTATTTTGCGAAATTACAATTCAACTTAGCGAATACTTCAAATTAGTATATAACTCAACCTAACTGATAATAAAAAATTAAGTTTCTCAACGCTTTTCGTTTTTATGGCACGCGAATGGTATGGATTTGAAATGTTTCTTGGTCGAGAGTAACTAATGATTGTCTATAAAGGGAGATCAACCTAAGGTTGCGAAGAATTATTCAGTTTTTCATCATGGAAGGACATTGTCACATTGGTTGAAATGTATTTCATCAAATGAAACCTGAGTTAATGATCTTGCGGAGACCCCAAATCGATACTGTTAATCATTAATGGAATACATACAATGTAGCGAATGTTTACGAATAAGCTCCTAAAGCCACAATCGTATACGTTTTGATGCCTTTTCCACGTGATACTGAGGTAGGGCTTCTCCTAATGAGAACATACTTTTTGATGAACACATTTCGTTCTACATTTATGTTCAGATCCGTCGTAAGATGTATTTTCATTGGCCATGTTCTGGTCTTTCAGGAGAAAGGAATAGTGCATTTTCTATTTTATCTCAACATCACTTGTCATTGTTCAAAGTTGAACAGAATATCTGCTCAGCTCGGACATTGATCTAAATAAATTTGAATAAGAACAAACTCTACGCAAAGGAAACTGGTCATGAAATTATTGGTTCGCCTAATTACCATTTTAAATTGGGCTGAAAGCTTTTTCGGCACTGTGGAAGTTCACATTTTTCATGCGTTTCGTCCAACGTCTGATTTTGACATTTTAGAAGGTTTTAGAGGTTTTAGAACGGATGCTGTTCTATTCATTATGAAATATTTATACGGAAGCGATAAAGTGCTAACAAAATAGTACATTATGAGACTAGTTTTACAAGATATTTCTCAGCTTTCCTCGCTCTAGAACTGAGCTGATATTGTGAAGTCTTGATAAATATTCGATTATTCATCACAATTAGCAATTTTAGATGTGATCATGCAGGGTGTAACATAAGTATGTTGGAATATTCAAATGACGTACTCCTGAGACAATTTTGAGAAATAAGGCTATATGAATTTGTGGCCGGAAATGCTCATAGTTTCTGAGATACCTGAAATGCCGAGACCTACCACATTGAAGTAATCCTCTCAGCAACTCTACTCAGCTCACCTCCAGCTTCGTTGAGGAAGTGTACCTTCTTTACTTGGATGACGTGTGAGAATGAGGTTCGCAAAAACAAAGAAACAAAAAAAAATCAATTTCAACAAGTCTTTCTCCCTTGAAATTGTTTCAGGACTACGTCATTTGATTTTCTTAACGTACTCATGTTACACTCTGTATGCAGTGTGGCTCATTTCATTCGGAACCAACTCTGTAACTCTTTCATTCTCTGACAAATTTCAAACAAAAAATTCAGTGTCAGATTCTTTCTATTTTTATTTGACCAATTTGATTTCAAGGAAAATTTCGTACGTTCTTCTATTTTCCTACTGGGATTCGGTGTAATCGACAGTTTTTAAATTTGAGCTGGGCCTTCTAATTTTGGCTGACCAGACCAAATATACGAAGAAGAAATAAAGGTCGAAGACGACTTCGCCTGTAATTGCAATCGCCCTCCGTCGTGATGAATCTTGGCAGAAAGTCTTCGTAATTAAGAGAAAAGACCCCATAAAAAACAACTATTTTCTGTGTAACGAGTGAAACATCATCTATACCGGGTGATAACGAAATCGTTTCACGAAACACCATTGAATCGTCTTTTGAGTGAGAAATTCGGAATTTAGGAATTGGGAATGTTTATAAACATTTGGAAAGATCTCGATATACATGAAGTTTTCGTCAACATCTGACCTGGATTACATGTCCATATATTGAAATGCAGTTAACTTATTCTCAGTCTCAGTCTTTGTATTCAATTCATGCATTTTCATTTCTCATTCATTGCGAATACACTCTATATCAGCCAGAGTTTTTTGAAGGTCGCTAAATAAGTGTTTCTCGTTTTAAATGCCAATCATTTCAACGGTAATTTGGCTGAGTGACTAGAGCATGTTATCCAGGCAAAGCTTTTCTCGTCGGTGGATAACAACGTTCGTTGTTCAGATCTCCTGGGCGCGATTATTTTATATTTGATTAGTTCCTTCAAACTGTATCTCATAGTGGAATGATCTCACGAATTGTTACATTCCACTTGTTAGTTCTCATCACGCAAATTTTGACTCAAATCATAGTTACAAAGATTGGAGTCAGATAGTAGTTGCGAAAAGTGTGTATTAGTTCCACGTAAAATGAAGTTCACTGCTCCAGTCAAAGTCGAGGGCTGCAACAATGTTGAATGTAACAAATACTTTTTGCCGATATTGCACACTATATTTCTACCGCGATCAAATTAATTTGATGTGTTTGTTGAAATCGCCAGATTTCGAACTGGCATCTGAAATCAACTCTTAAATCTGGTGTTCATGGATATGAGAGCAATTTCGTTCATGGTTACTGATCATTTCGTGCAGAAAGCGAATCAATTTTTGGCACTCTACAGCAAAAATGATTATTTCTACTCTAGAATCTCTATTGTTCTCATCTACCAGTTGCAAACTAAATGGACCACTCAACATTTGACTCATTTTCTTCAACCAGCACTCAGCAAAACCAGTAGAAATCAGCAATCCTTACAGGCTTGAAGGGCTACTCTAAGATGCCGCCTGAATGCAATGAAGTCCTCAAACGAAATTGTCGCTTAGACGTGATGAGAAGGGTCATTCCGGAATGTTAGTACAGTGTTGAGAACCTAGCCGAATCCTATCAGTGAATGGCGTTATGATATGATTTATAGTGAGCTTAATGACCATAATGTGAGCAGAACTCACTGCCGAAACTGTGGGTTCATTCGTGTAGGTCGGGGAGGTTGAGCTTCATAGAAAGTGACTTCATTACATTCCGAAAGGCCTATCGTACTCGAGACATTTCAAGGGAGCCAACTGACCACTCTATTCATGATTGATTCGTCATCATCTCCTGAAAGAGGAGATCGACTCCAATAAATGATTATTTTTTTTCCAGCACTTCGGAATGAGTATTTTGTCATTAGTAGCACTTCTCTACCAACTACTTTTCGGAAATTACCGGAAATACATTTGGTCAAGCACGTAGTTACGCAACTTCACCCTACACAGAAAAAACCGTCTTGATGAGAAATTCAAGTTAATAATGTTGGTAATCTAATAACCATGCAACGTTGAATATACCTGATCAGTTCTGTGAAATGATATTTCCGTACCAATACTGTAATTTCATTCCTGTAGGAGTGTGTGTTCGTATTTTTATTCCTTCTATCAGTGATTTACCCTGAATAAATTCTATTCTGTTCGATCCTTAGTTGAGAAGATCGAAAGAAAGACGAATATTTTCCTCGCATGTATGTCGTATGGGTCTGTATAGTGCGACAGAGTAAAAATATAAAGATATGAAAAGGTGATCAACATAGGGGTGCTGAATGTGAAATGTTAAAGAACGAAAATAGGTCCTAGGAAACAGTCATCATCCTTGAACATATGGCTGAGCGGAAACAATGGAAATTACCAGTGCTCTGTATGGTGGTTCTGCTCCACAGGCCGTGAAAAAATATGTGTCGTGTAGTCCCACGAGAGGTATAATTTCATATTCAATGTCGTACTTATAAGCATTGTGTAAAAATCAAGTGATAAAGTGCAACAGCTCAGGAAGTCAAGTTAAATAATATTCCTGATATATAACTAAGGGTTAGCTGCGTTGACACTTCATTACATCCATATTGAATATGTATATCCCGGACTAACCTGGTTTTAGGTGTTCTGGTGAATTGTTTGTGGATGCCAGACCGGTAATGCGAGAAAATCTCTCAGAAGTTATGTTTGTTAACGTACAATCGTGAAAGCACTCTGATCTCTAATGAAGATATATCCATTTGAATAATGTCTGTCTGTCCATTTTCATTCCGTTTTCAATCGTCTACTATTATCATGGTTCGAGAATAAATTGATGTGCATCTCCAGCGAGATTTCAAATTGTGTTATTGACTTGGTACAACGAGAGCTCCTATTTTGACATGCCCAATTACTTTTTCTCGACTAGGATATCACTAATCCGTCATTTATATGCAATTTGATTCAGGTTTGACCCACGACAATTGGGATCTAGGAATCTACTGGAGTTGTAGAAAAAAATTAAAAACAAAATTCTGGATTTTTTTTTGGATCGTCGAAAATATAGGGAGAATCCTATTCTTCAAACCCGTATCTTGCACCAAATTGCACTACTTTACCCTAATTCGTTCTCTACCAAGCACATCATTCATCAATAGAACGGCAAAGTTCCGGAATTATTTATCTAGTGAAATCGTTCCTTGTGCTCAAAACCTCCAAACTTTCAAGAAAAAATCCAATATCTACCTTCCTCCCACTCTGCACCGCTGGCTACAGTTTTATTATTACAGTTTGAGTTACATCAGGAGACTCAGAATTCGAGTTGGGAGATATCTTGAAAAATGGAATTTTTAGATCTTCTAATCGAAATTTCCAACACTAATATTAGACCTATAAAAAAATGGTAATCCTTGTTGAACATCGTAGGATACGTATTTTTGGGATATAAACAGTCGTACATTAATTGACGCCATGGTTCCACTTGTGATGGTTATTTTTGGTTCCGATAAGTTTTTATTCTTTCGTAATGAAATTTTCATGTAATCAAGATGAAGGAATGTCTTGTTCATTTACTGCCGATAATATCATATAGTCTCTGGAATAAGGGATTGAATAGGCTTCGATCCCCGATAAGAGAATGTGGTCTGTGCGTATATTGATTGGCCATTCTCTATTTCAATGGACACACGAACGGGGACAGAGACCGCTGACGTGTGAAAAGCCGAGAAAAATCATTGATATTTTTAGGGTGTCTAGCCGATAGAGCCGGCTCCCGAGTTTGAGGGAGCACAGAGGCATTTCGGGCTCCATTTAAATCGCAATTAAGAGGCAACTGCCAGGTCGAACGCTGTGGACTCAAGACTCAAACGATTTACGATTCTGCCGCTATGGGACATGAATGCTAATGGCTCTTCGTCCGGATCTGGATCAGTTCAGGGCAGTGGCTGCGCATTTGAACCTCCCATCAAACTTATTCAAAGATGTGCGAGAGTTTTTCCCGCATCATAAAAAAATAATGCGACAAGAACAGATTATACGATGGAGATCAGATCAGGACACTGCAGTCCAGTGAATTTGTACAGTGATGTGTGGGATTTTTGTTCCACAATCGAAAACCAAAAAAAAAATGGAGCGGATTAAACTATTACGAAAGCGCTGAGCGGACATGATGACATTTTCGAACAACCATATTTGATACGTGTATACGTCATAAGGGGGTTTTTCTATGGTAATGGAAGGAATCCTCTGACGATCGCCGCCTATGTCCTATGTCCTATGGCCTATGTCCGGTGGAAGTCTGGCAGAGGCTCTCATCGGTTGTCGGTCGCACCTGATAACGGTCCACATGACCACAAAGCGAGCCGTTCTTATCGTTTTATTCACCTGCATCTTCTATCTTTGCGCTGAATGCGCTTTCGAAGGCTCGGCATACATTGGCATCACCACAGAACTCGTCCAAGTTTGATAGTAGGTAACACTGGCCATTATATAGTGTCTACCCTATATGGAACAATCTCACATAACTTCGGTAGACTAGATCAAGTTAGGATGGTTCGTCTTCATCATCTCGTTGGCGAACTATTATTGATCCAAGTAAAATGAACACGCTTTGGTACCACTAATTGACTACGTTTATAGCAGGGCCAGGAGTGAAGGTACATTTCGAGACCAACCTCGTGGTACTATCACTCCTTCGATCATTGAACAGACTAGATAAGTAATCCACACCCCTGGCAATACAGTTTGTTTGGAAGCAACATCTATAGTATCTATCTTTGTCTAAACGAGGATAGCAGGAGCTGATTCTCCCAGCACCAGTGCCGTGTTGTCAGAGGGGGTCGAATTTATTATTAATTCATGATGAAACCAAATTGAAAATCCGTAACAATTTCTTCGGTACTCTTCAGCATTTCTTGGTGGGAAAATGAACATCCTTATACTTCCTTCACATTGTTACGAAAAATTCGAATACATACAATCCTATGGTGATTTTTGTATCTTGCTTGTAATCAATAAACTTATTATGACCACGTCACAAGAAAAGTTCCATTCTCAACGCCATATGAAACAATACACTCACTATTCGGTATACACTGTGTCTACTTATTCTTTATCATAAATAACGTTCAATTTCGATAATGAACATTTATACCTTTGGCGATCACTGACAGTGCATGTAAATATATTTAGCATAATGTAGCAATCTTTTATCAATCAGAACTGATTCATAATCGTCATGACCCAAATTTATTATTATATTTGTGCATTGAACTACATTAATTCATAAAGGACTTTAAATATTATGGACTATTCATCACTTTTTGATGATTGGATATGACAACACTGGCGACGATTGGGTACTAATATTATGATAATTCTGGGAATTCATGTTAACATCAGAATATTTGTTTTGTGATCCTTCTAGTGGGTTTGTTGTTCGGAGTATCACTCCATATTATGCAGTGATCTCCTCGATGTTTCCTATTCATGGATTGAATTGATCATACCCTTCTATACCTTGAGACTCTTAGTTGACAACTTTTTTGAAAAACCCTTCCGATTTGAATGAAACTTCAAACAGTACAATTTACTAGATGGATTTACTACACTATACAAGGTGTTATTGAAATGATGTAACATATTCTAGGGGATAATTGTGCTCATGTTAATAGAAAAAAACATTGTTTCATGAAGGCACGATGCAAGTGATTTTTTTTTTCGGATCTCAACTTGATGATTGAAAAATGGGAATGATAATGTGAAATCAATAGATAGACAAGATGTCCAACTATTCAAATGCAAATGCAGAATAAGGGACTCGAAGGAATGATTGCCCAAAATGATGACGTTTCTTTTAATGGGTTTTAATGGGGCGAGGTATGTATAGGGATTACATGAAATAGTTTTTCCGTAATAATATCGCTCCGTCCGAATCCCGCAACTTTGTGGATTGGATTAAACTGAGCTGGATCAGCAGATTCCTTTCTTTTTATCTGTCGAAGTTCATCTTCAACTTTGTGTCCTCGCGGTCACATGAAAAAAGATCAGACAGAGCGAACTTCGAAGTGAATATAAATGTTTTCGGAAACTACATGAAAAATATATGATGCCTTCTTAGTGGCAAATACCTAACTTAGTGTTATGGTTATTCACGAATAAGTTGAGTCTCGTATTGAATCACTAGTTTCTATAAGTCTGTGCTCCCATCAAATGAATTGATTCCCGCCATCTACCTAGTGTTATAAGTTGTTCGTTCGAACTGTTCGTGTAAAAGATGATTATGATATCCTGAAGAAGTGCTGGAATTGAATTCAAGCAGAAATTCATTACTTTCAAACACCTATTATAAATCCAAAATATGACCACTGTCATTGACCTGTAGTGATAGATAGATGACTAAGAAATTTCTAATGAAGAAACAGACAAAAATCAATAAAATACATGGATAGCGCATAACTTTAATTCATCTTGTTGTGCGGAAATTGTACCCACTCGTATTCTGATTTCGACAAAATGATACTAGCTATTTTATCACAATTCATTAAGGAAAGTAAGATTAATGTCGGAACGACAAGAAGGGCGCTTAAATGAAGCAGTTTTAATAAGAAGGAACATTTTCCATTTGGAATGTAGATATTTCTTGAGTGCGAGACGTACCTCGAGTCTATTTAAATATCAGACCTTGTAGATTTTTTGATAGTGCGCTACGTTTTTGTGCCCAAAACAGATTGTATCTATTAGAAGAATTATAGTAGACTAATTTGGACGGCACATACTTTTCGGTTCTATTTCGAGGTGACTTCTTTAATAGGGCCACCAGTATGATAAAACATCTAACTTATGCTACAAGACTTTTATAATTTTATTTATGTGCCAGCATCAGAAATAATAGTTTGACTTTTAATCTCTAGCTGACGATTCGTAAGCTTCTTGTTCTATGTGATGTGATATTTATTGCGCTGTTTGTATATAAATACAGGTTAGTTCACGTAGTATCACGTTCTCCTATTCATTTCTTGTGCATGTTTGTTGGAAGAATTATTGAAAAGCTCCATTCACAGCAATCTCCAAGCCTTTTCAACATACTGAAACATGAGATTAAAAATTTGCGTCCATAACTTTTATTATACTACCCCTATAATTCATATATCCAGAGAATATGGAATGGAGTAGGCTTGATTCATGTTTTAACAAAATACGAATAGTGTTGAAGGAACAAATTCCGACAGTTTTTCGTCGTTCTCCTGCAATTTAGCAGACAAAGACAGCAGGATGAACGAAATGAATAACAATAGGATGCAATTTGATGCGTGCAAACGAGAGACGTGACTTTGTCTTTGCTCTGTTGTGTTTAGAATGTATTTTGAAACCTCGTTCTCCGAGAATCCACACTACTCATTTGTTATTCAATGCCCTCAGCCAGAGCCGTAGACAAAACCTACGGTTAAATCAGATGTAAACTGGAATCCCATATACCTACAACATCGGGTTTCATCATCCTTCCTTTTCATTCACCCTGTATCTCAAAGAAAACGACGGTCTCGAAGACGGTTTCTTGGATGTAATTTTGAAATCATATTGAAAAAAAAAAATCCATCGAAATCAGCAAAGGGTGTATACATTCAAGATATGTGGGTTGCTTTATGTTACTTCTGTTATCGCATCGCTTGATATATGATTATCATGGTGATGTATCTTCACAATTCGTCATGTAAGTGCATAAATCATATGTTCATCAGAAAATTTTCGCGTTACATTCAATGTGGGAATCAAATTAAATATACTCGACTTCTCTGAAATCCACACATGGGAGAGTTACAGTTTGGACGTTTTAGTTTATCCTCTCAAAAAAAAATCAAATCAGTGATCACTAATCCTTCTTCTCCAAATGCAAATTTCATTCCGCATTTTAGTACGTGCATTATTTCAAGACACCGATACAATTTTCGAAGTGCAAACTGAATACATAATTATTCATCAAATATCGTTATTTTTTGTTGAAACAATAGCAATTCATATTTTATTTGCTCAGGCCAGTTTTCGAGAATAGTTTTACCTCGTTTTCAACAGTGGTGGTTAGGTTTAGCTACTGGGTTTACTGATGGGTCATTGTTATTATTTTCTCATCAAGTCCTGTTTTGCATGGATGTAGTTTGTGATTCAAATATTCTTATTCTTTCAACTGTGTGGGTAATGACCTATAGACCTGGTTTTATAATAATTTATGAGTATTTACCATACGGTGTGTCAAATCCATGAATTATTCTTGTTGTGTAGGTTGAGCCTAATATCAGTGTTGTGAAATGCCCTAACGAATCGAAATATTCGGAATGAATAAATGAAGTTAGGCGCCGCTGTAATCGCCAACATTGTATCTCTCGATGCGCTAGACCAGACAGATTCAACTCCTTTTTCCTTTGTCGAGTTCTGGGCCTCCCCTCTCCCCTCACGGTGACGCCTTTTCCCTGTATTTTATTCAGCCTCTGTTTTGTATCATCAGTGAAATTCGTTCAAATTTCCCGATTCAATTATCTTCTACTCAAAATGACGAAAGCCTCTCCTTTGCCTCTGCCGTCCATTATTTTTTTAATTCTCAGACGGAATACAGGATTACGCTATATTTTCATTTGATTCATTTGCTCCATCTGACTTTAATACTTTACTTCACATGTCTTCTATACACATCCACACCAAATTGTTCCCTCATACTGGGTGTACCTATCGATTTCGTTTTTTGATGAGGTCTTCTTTTTCGAAGCAAAAATCAACGCCCGAGTTGAATTTCGAAATTAATTATTATTGATAAATATTTTTCCGATATGCCAACTATCTGGAGGACACACTGTACAGGTATCAGAGAATGGATGTTTCATAGCGTGTAGCTATACTAGGTGTGTTCACATTGGTATACGAATGATGTTTCATTGCGAGCCCCTCCTAAAGTTCGCGTGCAAGAGTTTTCATGATACATTTACAGCTTTTCTTTTCCTTTCCGCTTTTACTCCATTATTTCTACCACAAGCAGTCTTTTCTCTCTCTTATGTGGTGACTGCGAATTATATCATCATGAATTGCGTTTGTGCATGAGATACATCACGTCAGGTGTGCCCATCAGGAATCTTTTGCCTCAGTTTTTAGACTGTCAGTTTCAATTTATGTGTGTTATATGTGTTGGGATCCACTGGACAGTCACCCTGTAGGTACATCTACGAGTTCGATCACTATTTACCGTGAACCATCATGTCTAGCTCGAAGTAATCCCCTAACTTTATTTTCGCTTTCAATTCCAACTCTTGAACATTATCGACCGAACTTTTTCTTTATTACCTGCAGTACATTACGATAGGTTTCCTTACAGAAGTCCGCAACGGAATGTATTTAGTGTGGCATTTATCTTTGATACTTTTCAGATACACTCGATTTCGAGGATTCTACCCTCCTGCTTTATCAGCTCTTCTTCCTGGAGGAAGTGAATGAAAAAGATTTCCACCAACATGCCGATGGGGTTCATAGGATTTGTGTATCAATGGAAATGGAGAATATCGCTGTAATACAGGATATACCGTAAAACTCAAGCTTATATTTTCACCGAGAAGGCTGATCACACAATGCCCAATTTGATGATGTCGGGTACCACTGTTCCTATGAGGTCGTCAATATCCATGCTGGGTGTCACCACCAACAGTGCTCTCTCATGGGACGATCATGTGAGGTCCATTGCGAAGACTGCTTCACAAAAACTCGGTTTTCTTTTCCGTGCGAAGAGATACTTCACATCCCAGCAACTGCTTATGATCTACAAAGCACAAATTCGACCTGTCCTGGAGTACTGTTCACATGTTTGGAGCTCAGCCCCCAAACATACGCTTAAGCTCTTAGATTCAATTCAGAAGAGAGCTATTCGCCTAGTCGATGACACAACACTCACCAAATCATTGACCTCTCTAGATCATCGTAGAAAGGTCGGCGATCTTTGCCTTTTTTATAGGTACCTTCACGATCGGTGCTCAACGGAAATATCATCTATTATGCCACCACGCGCGATTCCTAGTAGACAAACCAGACGAGTTCAAGCTGGTCACCCCTACACTGTCAGGCTCGAGACCTGTCGAACATCGCTATACCAAGCATCATTCATCAATAGAACGGCAAAGTTGTGGAATTCTTTGCCTAGTGAAGTCTTTCCTGATGCTTACAACCTCCAAACATTCAAGAAAAAATCCAACACCTTCCTACTCTCCCAAAATTCCACCGCTGGCTAACACGATGTTCCTCGAACATCAAAGGTTTCCCTTTCGTGTTGTCCACAGATAAAAAAAAAGAAAATCAACAAATTGAGTCCATTTAGATGGCGTCTTTCACACTTATGATATTTGTTATTACAACAGGCTCCAACGATAGAATGAAAAGGGAACATACACATACGATCGAGCCTTGGTAGCGATATTTCATTGATATTTTCCAGGATTTCTGTTGTTATCTAACTGTTCACATCGAATAGATTTGCAAGTGCCGTACTTTGAGATTGATGTTGAAACTTCTACTTTTTCTCATCTAGCAGCAATTCCTACAATGCAGTTCAGCTTGAATTTCCTGTTCTGTATTGGATGACATTCGACTATGTCGATATAAATTTTCATCGTACCGCTGCTGTTCGATGAATAAGCAAACCAATAACGGCAAGGCCGGAATGGTCTCTGATGTGGAAGCCGTTCACGAAGGTATTAGTGTTATAATGCACTCCTCTGCAATTTAGCGTCTATTAGCCGCTCTTATTGCCTCGATAAAATGCAAAATGTTATGTAATTATGGTTCAGACGTTATAAACGCATGCGAAACCAATCTGCAGGAATAGGTGTATCCGAATGAATGTACAGTACCCATAAATCAATTTCGTTCAAACGTCAATTCATTTTCCGATGGAACATCCAAGACATTAGGGTCCTACAGAAAGTTGCGTCATATGGGAAGAATTCGTTTTAATAAGTTTTGCTGTGAAAAAGAAGAAAAATGGCCTACTGGGACGGGGTCACATGACTTTCGCTACCTGTCGAAAGTTGCTCATTTGCCATCCTCTTATCATATCTTTCTTCATATGATGGAATATGGGCTTACCGTTTCTCCTGGATTCCAGCAGAGCTCGAGTTCCATCCCATCGCGAATACATTTATATGAGTTTTTATCACGAAATAGGGTTGGAGAGGTCGATCGGCATATTCAGTGAAGTTGGCCGAATTCTGCGATATAAATATTCCCTCTCGACGTAATCGGATTATGAGCAATACGGATAGAAACATTTTATTTCTAGAAGAGACATCATTCTGATACTGGTTATGCGAGCTCAACTAATTATTCCGAACTCGGCTTCACTAGATAACTTTGGAAGCATCATACGCATCAATAACGGAGATGAAACGTGTGGCAGACTTGCCGGAGAGATTTGTGTCCCGAGAGTCCTGAACATAGCATTCGCAGGACGAACTTTCCGGCTTCAACAACCAATTTATATTTAATAATTGCTTTCTGATAGTACTACGATAACTACCGCTATTTTTCCGATAATTGTGGCTGTTTTGTAATCAGGCGACTTGCTCCAAGTTCCAATCAAGGAAACCACTACAGTGCCGATGAAACCAGCTAGCGACTCCACCAATTAATCAACCTCTATAGCCCTAACCTGTATATGCGCTTGTCAATTCGCTCGATATTGTCAACACTCACCATGCATAATAATATAGGAAAAAATATTGGTTTGTCGCCGAATAGAAGCGTATGTCGGAACATTTCCATATTCATTTCAATTCTTTTCACTCCCACTTACTCCATTCAACTGAATGAATCCGTTCACAGTGAGACATGGAATCAACCGATCATAATTTCTAAATCAGGCATCTCAGTGGTATCTACCAATCGGTTCCGAGTGTCAATAGGTTATGATGTATTTCAATCTGTCAAATCTGTGAAATAACAACAAACACCTGAAATGAAGCATTGAAATTCTGATTTCAGTCGGACGAAATGTTCATATCGCACTCAGACGACTAGAAACAGTTTGTCTTCGTTTGATGTGGCTATCACATCCACTATTGTTGTACAAACTATACCTACCATTCTCAACCCCTGTGCCTTATATTGTGTATAACTGACTGCTTCATCTTTGGGAAGTAGTTTACCTCTTCATTATTTCTGTTCAATGTGTTGACTTTACTTACCCCCATATAAATAATTTTTAAGTGCATGTAGTCATTAGAGATCACTGTGTGCTGAGGATATCAGATAATTACTCGTGAAGAACACCTTGTCAAGGCAATTGAATAATCGTTTCGCTTAGATATTATATTCCAAGCTCTCCCAGCAAAATCTCATTGAAATTGGTTACTCGGGTGCCTTCATGTGAGCTTGGCGTTGATTTTGCTTTTACGTAGTGTTGCGTTATAGAAATGTTCTCGCGAAGTAGGTAACATCAAAATATTAATGGATTCGAAACATTCCAGAGAAAATCACGGTATTCGCTTCCAGCAAATTATTCCTTATGGCCGATGTAACTTCTGGTCGAAATGAATTCCAGAGCTGGGGCAAACATGAATCAAATTCCGCTTTTATCAATAATATTTCCAACACAGCACGAGCTCATGCGTGATTACCGTTACCATGTAGTTACTCAAACATTCATGCAGTTCGCCGGAGAACTTCACCATTTGCCTTCTACCCCTTCACCGCATCTTCCGCGTGTGTGTCTCAGACCGGGAGATAGTGAAAGAACCCTCTCGAATCATTTTTCATGAGTATGGCACACGTTCAGGGGTCGAATTATATTATTCAAGAGAGAACGTCATCGCAGGACGAAGTATCTTTTTATTTCAATTCGCAATAACGAAAATCATTTGACCCATCGCACGGGTATGGCGTGATCGGATTTCTGTTTTTAGTCATGAAAACACCTGGTGAAAAAAATCATTGGTTTCAAGAAATCGCTAAGCGCCTTCACGATAGCTAGGCTACTACCTAGACCCGTCAATTTGGTATGGCGCGGCGATTTTTGTGAATGTCTACTCGAAAATAATCAGTCGAAACAAAAATGAAGAAATATCTGCTCATGGGTTAGTTTGGCGGGCTGTAATCCCCACCGCATGACTATGGCATTTTGCTCCCGCCGTATTGTTTTCCATAAAATACCGGAGAATGCACGATTGGGGTGCCTTACTGGTGAAAAGTGGGTGCGGACGTTTCTGTCACTGATGAAACGTTTAATCATATTGAGATGATCCTCTTTCTCCACCCATATGGAGAGACAGTTTCCGATTGGCGACGTTGTGACATTCCTTTCCCATCTTAGGTGCAAATATTTGATCGAAGGAAACGCTGAAGAACCGGAGTCAAATAATGTCGGGCAATTTCAAATTTCGATTGGGAATGTTCCCGCACAAACACCGATGACTTTCGGCTTCGACAAGTTACCTAATTCATTCCTACGTGGAGTACGTATACAAACATTCATTTGCGGAAAAGTTGAAGTACTGAATAACGAACGAAATGTTGAACTGCACTGCCTCGAAAAAGTTTCTATCATTTGTAATTGAGTTTACTTCTTAGTTGCTGACTTGGCAAAAACATTGCCGATATACTCAGGTCAACCGATGTTACACATTGACGAACATAGAATTAGAGGAATATGGTGCCCAGATTTGAAAATCAACTAACATTCATTAGATCGATCGTTACGTCAACGATACCGAAGAATATACAGGGGACTGTCATAATCAGCCTGCCATACTTCACCAGCGTCTTCTACCACAAAAATGTCTGTCTGTACAGAAATATGCAAACGTTGGATAAGTTTATGAGTGGTTTTCTTAACCAAACTATCGAACTGTCAGTGACGTTTTCAGTGATTGTTTTCAAATATTTGAAAGATTATGAAGCGATGATAAAATGGGATGGAAATGGAGAGAATTGATAATTTTGAGAACACACCGGATTCAACATTAAAATGGGAAGCAACAACAGCAAACCAACCAGCCAATACATTGAAAATGACATGGAACAGCTGTAAATAAAACTTCAAAATAGGAAACTCCGCCGAGAAGATGCTCAATGCTCATGTCAATCCATACAGTATAACTAAATGTGAGCATGTACTGAATTCATCATCTGAAACAGTCTCAAAGGAGATCACGAGTTTTATTGGAACACGAAGAGGCTGTCTGATCACCGTTGAGTAATCATACAGGGTTGGAACTAACCTAAAGACACCTATCATTATCAACATGAATTCCCATCACCGTCGTGATCCGATATCCGCAGGAATGGTACTCTAATACTGTGAAGGCGTATTGCACAGAGCACAGAACATCAGAACAACAGCTAACTGAAGGGTTATTGAGAGGCACGATGTAGAGTTGACAGGGTTGCGCCTGGCGCTATAAACTGCGAGCGGTGATTGGTTCTTTCCTCCTGGTGACAGTAGGTTTATATTTGAATTTCGTCGAACCATATCGATTGAAATATATCGCTAGTGGTGGAAAACATGATATGAAATACACCTTGGTAATAAAAAAAAATATCTTTACCACGGGTCCTTACATCCCAAGGATTTTGGTCACTGAGTGATAGTGATATTACTTAGTGTATAAATAACTACTATACCCCATGGTAGTTTGATAGTGAATAGCTACCTATCATCAGTGCTTCATGGATCTGCATGTAAAATTAATCCGATATAGCAAGACAGATAGCTGAAATTGATTTCGATTATGATGACCCATTGTGACGAAGTTATGCTTTGATGAACGAATCATCAAACAGCATATTATTCGGCGGTGAACCTCGCTGGAACAGACATTCCCTGGCATTGACATCATGCCAGATCGCTCCCGATCGTCTATCCTGGATCCTGCATAGTCCTGGATAGTCGTTTGCTCTGTCCTGCCATCAACTGCATCGTGATGTGGGGAAATTTTATTTCAAGGAAAATCTCCACCTTCGTTTCCAATTCTCCAGGCATGCAGTCATGTCACGAGCTGTGATTGAGGATTCTGATTTATTATATAGAGTGGGATGACATATTATGAACGATCGGTGTTTCACAATGTCAGATCCTGGATTATTGAAAATATTCTGTTACTGCTCACCTGAAATCGATATTCTCAGAAAGACCATCAGTCCTACCAAACATAACAACAATTTCATCTAAAATAATGACTCCATGCATGTATTCATAATTTTCGTTTAAAATATCTTATGATAGTAATATATCTAAGACGTGATATCGAATGTTGAACTAGTGAAGTGACAAATATCATCCCCTCAATCACCTTATCGATATTAGTAAGAATATTGTCACAGCTTTCGATTACCATCACTGAGATATTGGATTCTGATATCAAGAACCGGAACAGTACGTTTTGTGATTCGAGCTTTCTGGATATTAATGAGGAATCCAATTTGATTCAAGATGCACACAATGAATCTGGAAATTTCAGGAAAATGAATATTCATGAGACATTTTACATTTGATTCGTCATTTTGTGCAAACATTCTTCGAGTTCCAATCGTTCCATCATTTTGGAAATGGTAGATATTCATATACGTGATTCGAATAGAACTTTCCAACGGAATTATGCTGGGTAGACATCCTGCACCAACTAGAAACCCCCCACTAAGCTTTCCTGCAGCAGACTTCAGAACTGTGAAAGTTAATAAACCTTCTGGCATAGTTTGGCTTCGTGCTACTGGTGTGACCCACGATCGTATACATCTATCATACATGCATATATTCCAGAGATTGGCTCAGTATTTCGACTATTGTCATTGCATGGAAAACCCTATATATTTTTGTTTGGCTTTCGGATCGTTGTCAATTTCGAAAATATTTCACACTTACGTTGGGAACTGAAAATATGGAATGTTGATTTAAATTCAGTACTTCAATACTTCGAAACCGGCAAAATTGATTTTTTTTTTCGTTTTTCAATGCTGACGAAAATTAAAATTTGTGTCAACGTCAAACGTTTGAACTTGTAACATACGTCAAACCTCAGTAATTTGATGTTATCATGGATTATATATCAAAGCCTTCTGTACTTCTGCTAGTAGGCAAGCTTCGAAATAATGCCTGTTCAGAATATATCCGATGATTAATATGTCCAAACCTGTTACAGCTATAAAACCATATATTTTTTCAAATCATGAGAATATGTGGAATGTCAAAGTATATAGGATTTTTCATTTAAAAATTAATTCCATTTGACACGGGAACTATGGAAAATTGTTGATTTTTTAGTGGTTCAAGAGAACATACGTGGAACTCTACAGCTTCTCCATTCAACTTGTTTTTATAGTTCTCACGATGAAATAATCAAGAGATAGTACAAATATCGTGACTAACCCTGCTCATGGACAGTATAAACTTTATTTCTTTATCTCTAGTTTGTTTCGGATACATCAGAGCGAAACCACCACCGCAACGACAAGAGAAAAAATTATTTCGTTCGAATAATGAAATGCAGCAGCCGCTCTGACGTACCCACGCACAATTCCGATCCGAATATTATGAAACACAATATCTCCGGGAATGACAGGAAACCTTCGAAGATCCTCCCTCCATTTGTCATGCCATACGGCTGTACTGATGATATATGTTATGTTTGGGATTTATTCATGTCAGGCAGGAAGGACTAAGTAACGCCTTTTTGTTTTGCGTCTTCCGATATCTCTCGCCTCGTCTCATTTGCCAATAATTGAAGCTCGGCACATCTTTCGGTTTGGTGAGAGCTTTCGATTTCCAGCCGCTAATTCGTGTACCCTAATTATAGGGGATAAATCTTCGCTTCTGATAGTTTTATTTCCAAAGTGTTGGGCAAACTTTTCGAATTTACTCAGTCCCAGAGATAGATCCCGAGGAGTAGCGACCACTTTTATCTGAAATAATTAATCTGGAAACAGATTTCCACCCCCTATATGTTTCCTACATACGACTGGTCTACCAAAATGGCCACTTTAGGCGGTCTGGGTTATCGCTTTCCTCCAAGATTTCCAGAAAATCATTCGTTCCGTATCACGAATATCTTTAATGCGTTCAATAATGTCCCATTATCAGGAAGTTCAAGGAATGCAATCTATTGTTTCATTAGATAGAATATAAACTATCGAAATATCATTCGATTTATTATCATCGAAGTGACCAATGAGAAGTCCCATTACCCATATGTATAACACTTCTTCGGAATCATCAATACGTCATACGTATGGACGATATATAAGCATTCCGAGACCCGTGAGTCCCCATTAGTATCAGTTCGAACTTGCAATTGTAGTGTGAATCCATCCAAAATGGCGATCATCCGTGAACTTACTGACATCCTTGCGGATAATCCGGACCCAGAGACAGCCAAGGCTGTGAAGAAAAACAGCAACAACGACGTTGCGGGAAATTTCTCGACAGTGTTGAGAAGATTGTACGTGTACGCCTCTTTGTACAACGCGCTGTACGGATTTTTCGGCAATCGCAGAGATGCCATGGCCGTCGAACCAGCAGGAAGACGTAGTCCTGCTCTCGAAGCCGAAGTTCAGCCGAATGCCTGGTCTTTCCAGATCGTCGAAGAAGTGGAAGAGGAAGAGGATGAGACCTTCATGTTCGGTATGACTAGACTGGAGGTCGCTGAAATGATTCTTTTGGGTCTGAGCGTCTTCGTCATTGCTGTGTTCCTGGTTCTTGCTACTGTTTTGTACTGCAGAAACTGACCACCAAAAGACGTTATATGTTATTGTCTATCTTATTGATTTTACGTTATCTGTCGCAGTTTCTATTGTGATTATTATTGTTTATTAATAAATCTTAATTGATCCTTTTGGAACATCATTCAATGGTATAGGACATGTCATGAATGGTACGAAATTGATAAAGCAGTTTTCATAAAAACACATATCTACAGGCATGAACGAAAGCTCACAATGTTCACCAGAAACATAAAGGACTATAGTACAATAATGAAATGTCAGGCTGTGTGCTCATTCTCATATAATCGATGTATAGGAATTTGTATTTTGTACATCGAATTTTCATGAGAATCGTAGCAGAGCGCTTTCGAAAGTCATCATAAAACGGCCTGAAACCATATCGAAGATAGTGTAAAGGTAATCAATAACATAGAAATATTCCATCCTGAATTAAAAAAAAATCGAGAATGTTATCCAGAATAAGCCAGAGCCTACTATGGAGCGCTCTCTTACAATTTTAATGAGAATACAAATTTTCTCCTTCGGTTAGTGCAATATATGATTCACAATCAAGGTATCTCTCACACTATGAAAACATTCATCCGTCAGATAGTCCTTCAAGTTCAACTTGAATCAGTTGAATTGGTTAGAGGAGAGATGTTAGTATTTATTCCTGAATAATCAGGACTGAGTTCATAATAAGCATATTGATGCCCTTCCTTTAGTTGGACACTCATGGAAAATATTGGTAGGTGAAAATTCCGAAATATTTCTCCTGAAGTTGAGTACACCTATGAATATGTATAAATCGATACCTGGGTCACCCAGTATATTAATTGAATTTATTGGAAGAACTCCAAATTGTCGATAGCTCCTGCTCTCGCTATAAAGGATACATCACTCGAATAACGTAGGACGTGAGTATTATTATTGGATCAACGTTATTGAAAAGTTTGAATAGTCTGAAATTGAGAAGATTCTTGAGAGTTTTCGAGGCATATGGAGTTCGATTTGACATCTGACAGTTATAAATTGAATATCTGCATCGCATATACTCAATAAATATAATTCGCCTATGGAGGAAGAAGTACCTGATAGGTTTTTTTGATTCATCTCGTGGATGTCCTCTTTTTCGCTCCTTTTCGCTAATATACGTGTTTTAGCGAAACAGGGTTTGAAAATTCTTGGCACATAATGAAGAGTAGGTGTATACGTGTATGAGAATGCAGGAGAGTACCTACCAGACAATGATGGGAACAAAAATTCAATCTAAGTTGGGAAGCTCAAAAACTTATCAACAACACAATATAAGTTTGCGAAATATGAATAGAAACGTCACACTAATTTATGTGAAGCGGTATAATATTTGGCCTAGTTTGTTTCCATAAGGAATGTCAGACTATTATCACCTGGCACATTATGAGCTTTCCTTCAGGATGTTTCTGTGGATTGAATACAACTACAGCGAATATGGGTACACAGATTGGTAGCTAATGGAGATATATTGATAGTATTGAAATGAATTATCGAATTGAATGAAGGCGTATAAATAATGAAGTTGCGATTGTTTTTTCGAATTATTACACGAAATCAATGCTCGATTTATTTGTAACATAAAATCAGCACGAGGTTCGTCCAGTTACAACTCGAAATCAAGCTCTCTTCTCCTTTCGAATCATAAAAAGACAGGTGTAGCACAAATTATCAGCTTGATTTCGAGTTGTAACACATGATTAGCATTGATTTTGAGTTGTTATAAGAATAAAGCACCAATATGTTATTGTGTTACAAAATTTACACCAATTAAGGAAAAAATATTAGTTATACGTCTTCGTAGTCTGATACAAGGAACAGGAGAAAATATTATTTTGTTCGGAAAGTGAGCATGAATCGAATTGAAGACTGGGATTGAAAAGCTTGATGTATCTCGAGTATTGATTTATTTATTTACATACATATTTTTCCCGTGAGTAGCTTCTCCCATGGGTGATATATACTTTTCCGATAGCCCTCGGTGGGTATTTCGTGATATGTCGTGAGATTGCGTGCGTGGTCCCCGAGCTCAGGTTTTTTATCGTAAAGTTTATGATGGGGAACGCATCTTCCAGATTGAAATTACTCAATCGACTTTTAGTCTTTCGTATCGTTAGATATGTTCGGACTAGTTCACAGACGGGACAATCCAAACTCTTGCCATCCGAGCATCTCCTGCATCATTAAAATTCAAAAGTTGCCAGTGGGAATATCTTGGAAATGAAAGAAGAAGATATCATGGAATTCCCAATTCCATTTCGAAACTAATTGCTTACAATATACGTAATATATACATTACACGAAACAATATATTACAGTACACGAAATTGTTCGTACGGACGGAATAATTAAGCATGGTGGAGGAGTTACTCTATACAGGGTGTTCCTGAATATTATGTGGAAAGGGAAGGAGGAAATTCTACGGCTCATTTCATGACTGAAAGTTCATATGAATATACATCCTCAAATGCGTGTTGTTATAAGAATGTCGGAAAAACTGAAAACGTGGCAACATTTGCGAAAAACATTTCGACCACGTCATATTTTGAAATCATCCTGTACAGAAATTCAAAAAAACAATGGTTACCGAGGAAATCACTTGGTTCCGCACTTTTGCCCATCACTGTTTATCTTCTAAATTATTTTTTGTTTTCTGCTTGATGTGGAAGAATTGGTCTTTGGACCTAACCTCAAAACATTTTTTGTTTGTAATAAAATGTTAGTTACTCCTATTGTTATCAAGTCGGGGGAACGAAAATAGCATGCAAGCGAAAATCGATACTCTTGTGTTTTGACAACAGGAAAATAGATTTCTGATCAACCCTGAACAAGAATGAATATTTGCCTTTCAGTTTCAGGTTGTTTCGAACTTCTTGCTCGATCATTTCAGTATCGGTGTATTTAGCCTGATCTGTTTGCTTTAGAGCAATTCGCTCAACACAAACGAACATAATTGGATCAACTGATCGGCACAAACAACACGAGGTATTTCTGCTCGACGCTCGACGTGCTTTGAAGCACATCTAGCAACACAGACGAAGGGAAAAACTAGCTTTGATCCGAACTAGTACATACGAGTTCATTTGGAATCGACGGGATATAGATAATATCTTATGTTTGATTTTTTTCGAGCCATTTCATAGAAAGCATTGATTCACCATTTCATTTATTTTCGCTTAGGTCGGTGATGTCAGATAATGATTTTATTAGTTCTTAGTCACCGTTGAAATAAAATTTATTGGTACAGTAAAGGATTATTGTTGTGTTTGCGTTCGGTTCTGCTGTAATTAGTTCACATTCTGATAAAGTACAAACAGCAGTATATGAATATTTAGTCATGGACTTCGTTGAACTGTATTGAAGGTAGGTAATGTCGAAGATTGAATGCACAAAATTGAAATCCAGAAATGACAGTCTAACTGTTAAGTTCTTCGAGATGATTATTGTTTTATTCACATTCATATTCTCTTCCTCTCTTCGTTTCATTCCTCTTTCAAAGAGTTCATTTTCGTGAGAATACCTCAGTGCGTTTATTTTTCATTGTTTCTTCATCTTTTGGCAACACGAAGGAAAAACCTAGTGTTTGGAGGGAAAGAAGGTATTCAAATTTTTCTTGAGAGTTTGGAGGTCATAAGCATCCGGAAAGACTCCACTAGGCAAATAATTCCACAACTTTGCGGTTCCATCAATGAATAATGCCTGGCAGAGCGTTCGGCAGGTCTGGGACCTAACAATGTAGGGGTCGCCAACCAGAGCTCATCGAGTTTGTCGACCTGGGATCGGTCGTGGGGACTAAATGCCTACATATTATCATTTCTGATGGGATGTTTGTGAAATATCGATGTTTTCAAGGATTACATTCCTTTTTAATAACTCTTTCCAATTAAGTTTTGATTCTCTACCAAATTTGTGGGATTCATTTATTCACATTTATGTTGAACTGTTTGAGGTTTCTCATTTTCAACAGACTAATTATCGCGTGCACTACTTTGGATTCAAATACATGTCGTTCTATTGTTTGTTCGGATTAACTTTTGAACAAACTGCGAGCACCTGGAAACGAAATTGCAGCTCATTAGTATGATTGAACAAGAAGTTCTCTCAATATTAATTGGAGTATTGGTCAAAAGTCCAGATGGATATGATTGTGAAGGTCGTCTTCCCCTCCAACATTTCTCTATTCATGTGTTCACTCTCTATTGAGGCGAAGGTAAACGATCCGATCCCCTGATTCGGATTCATTTAGTTCCATGAATCTGCTTCAGAATGCCCGTCTCTGGTTCTTGATGATTATTCCTTTCAGGCTTCTTTTCTCGACTTAATCTGATAATGTCATTCCAATTTTGGAGAGTTCCATGAATGAAGTGCTTTCTGAATTCCGGCAACACAATAACTTTTGTTCCAGTCGATTATATTTTTTTCTTCTATTCACCATCCTTCCGACGAACTTCCCACTTGACTTGATTTCCAAAGTTTTCTTTAATATGCTGAATAATAAAGACACACAAACAATATGATACATGCAAGAAAGAACAACATCACGAAATTTCATTCGAGGAATCATTCATACATTCCCTGCTCTGTATACAACGATTTTTGCTCCACTATCAATCTGGCCTCTTTTGTGGAATGGAAATCAGATGATTTCATGTAGTTATATGGATCTATCTCTCCAACGTTTTTTTTCATGATCGGAACTTGCCTGAAGCAAAGAAATTTCAAATTGAAAGCAAAGTTATGTTTTTTACTTACCATTTCAATGTCTGAATTAATGAAAGAGTCGCTCATCACCAGATACCGTGGAACTGAAAACGACATTATTAGAAAAAAATGTCTGATTTTTATATCACAAGAAGAGATTTTACGTAATTCCAACATATTGTCTCCATTTATGATCTATCATGTCATATTGTGACAATAGTCAACACACAGTGTCTTGACTTCAACCTCGTAATCATGTCTTAGTATAAGCAAATGAAGAAAATTAGGTGGCTCTCTACGCTTCCGTAATATCTGATTTTTGGACTTGAGTCTGAGCATATTTTCAGAAGAGCATCTAGTTATCATCAGCTGTATGTGAGGAGATTGCAACATGTGGCGAATAATTTCGTTTTACAGTGGAAAACCGAGCATTCGAGTGGGTTTTTCATTTGCTCGGTGTGCAGTATCATCTTATCGGATCATCCCTTGTATAGGGGGAATCGAAATTGATGCAACGATGATCTGCATACAGGCGGCCGTATCCAGTCCCGGATTCTTCCTCTGGAAGACTCCTCCGCCCTATTAGGGAACTAGGTGGAAGCAATATTCGAAATAGGCAGTTACCGGAGTTTAATGTGCGGCATCCCGCACCGCACCGCAAAGCATTTAAGTGCCCACCATCACTGCGAGGCTGTTCCTATGCCCAAGGCATGCAGGCGAAAATCCGTATTTCTTGGAAAGTGAGAAACAGAACTTTCATTTGGATATGAATAGATATACATGTTTTTATGTTATACGTTCGAAGATTTGAAACGCATTGGTTGTTGACTGATTATTGAAACTTTTGAAAAACAGGTCATGTGGTGCACATCCTCCAATAGGAACACCTCATGAAGAACCTGTCAGAACTTTCAATACTGCTCGATCTTCTTATCCTTTATTAGGTTGTTAACAATGCATTCGACTACCCAGCTTCGTTGGAGAAATTACATTTTAATACCCGGAGATGATCTTCCGGATATTGTGATACATTCTACATGGTATCCAACGAACCAATATATACAGTGAGCATCATAAGTGTTACCTCCCCTATCTTGTTAGGAATCAAAAGCTGTCAGAGTCATAATTTCGGATTGGGCGGAGTGATTAGGACTAATAATAAATGAATCATTCAATAAATACATGAATAAATAAGTAAATATTCATTTGACAAATGGAGTTTGGGGGCTAACTCCGCTTTCAGAGATTCACCAATAGTATGTCATAGTTAATATACCTTATACATATTTTATTGACGTGTAATTTAGATTTTGTAACACAAATCCTCTCCCACCAGTGATGAAAATCCTGCGTACTCTCCTGATTGGTATTATCTTCTCTCCAAATATGAACGTTTATATTTCCGTGGATGAGTCACTGTTTGCAGGATGATAACATCAATGATTATATGGTGTTTTCAAATAATTGGGATAAGCCTTGCACTGTGCAGAGTGAGTATAACACAAACTACAATTTTCATTAATCAGGAACATACTCGACAACGTCCTATCAGTCCTCACTGAATACATTTGCATTGATAAGTGTCCTCTCCTGTTGGATATGTACGCGAAAAACCCGCAATCATCTGAAATATAAAACGTTGACAGAGCATCAGCAAAGCTTTACGTGTCTCTATTAGCGGTTTTCCTCCTCCAGGGGCATCCATTGATAATTCCGATTCACACTCATCGGTAGCGCTGTTAAATTTGCTAGCTTTCCATCACGGAAGATTCGAGGGGAGATAACTGCGTGTCTCTATCAATTCATCTGATGTAATCCGCCAGTAGGTGACAAACTTCGGGAATTCTTCGCCCAGAGTTAGTTGTCTTTCCCAGTATTCCTAAGCGATTACCCATCCTCTTATATCCAGAAACAATCACCCACTCATTTGTCTAGATTTTTTAGATTTTCTCTACGGAATCAGCCTCATCATAGAGATTCAATTCAGATAAGTACTTGGTCCAGCAGTATTTTACTATTAATTGCAAGATGAAAGATTGAGAACTATTCGATGTATAGAATACATGGATTATGTTCTGAAAGAACTAATTGATATCTGAATACTTCCAAGTTATTTCTGTTGACTCAAATGATATCGAATGGAAGTGAAATATTGCACCATGGTACTGAAATAAATACTGTCATTGAATATCAAATGGTCGAATTCGGCTAGATAATTAGATTTCCGTTCGGAATTCGATTGAATTCCATTAGAACTATAAGAATGGCTATGACAGTTAAATAACAGTTACAGTCTACAGAGGGCGAAATGAATGTCGAGGGAAAATTGCATTTTCTACTCTCGAATATTAATGAGGCCATGAATGCGCTCCACCAGCTGGGTACGGAAAAAATCCATTAAAAATAATGTCAAGTCACAGAGTAGTTAAGCGATCCAGCAACTCTTCATGATGTGGCAACTGGGAAAATATCTTCAATCCAACTCTAAAATCGCGCTTTCGCCAAAAATTTACGTGCCATTCCGATGAACGGACTTACGGAAGCTTTCTGGAAACTTTGTTATTGCAGCCATCTAAAGATTTGGGGGGATGATATTTCGTTTCCTTAATTTGTTTTGATATCGAAAACGTGGGGCATATTATTCCTTGGAAGTTCACCAATAATAAAATTATAACTATACCGGGTGATAATACGAAATCGTCTTGTGTCGATCATAAGGATGCACAACATGGGAATCTTGGAAACGGTGGGAGATACAAATTCGGTTGAATGGGAAAAGAGTTGTGCATTCGGAGGTCATAGACAATAGACCAAATTGGAACCGTACAGGACACACAACTAACACTGATACATTCTCGCGGAAAATATTTGAACTTATTGGTGACAGTTCAGAGTGGAAACAGTATGTTCAAGACTGAAACTACATTGAGATCAATTCATCAGTGTAAGGATGAAAGAATATACGAACAATCTGAAGGAATGATATATCGACAAGTCAAAATTAACTGCACACATCCTTACTGAAGATGGACAACATGTATGGCCGATTGGAATGATATTAAGGTCATGAGAAAAGAAGATAACAACCAAAAAAGAAATATCGAAGATCTGCTGGCATTTTTCCTAAAGAGAGACAATGATATTGCTTCTCGTTCAGTTGATATAGATAGAGCCTGGCATGAAGAAACACCTGGTAACCAAAAATTCATCCTATCTACTGTTTATTTCACATCTGTGCGGATATCAGTTTTCCAATGTTTCAAAATATCGAAGCCAGATATTGCTAACGAATAAGAATATATATTTATACAATACATTGATGATCAGAAGAGAAAGTGTGAGAATAAATATATGAAGTGCAATAAAATTATCGCCTGATGGATGCATCTATTATGGTCGGGACGAAACCGTTCTGATTGATTTATTCTCTTGTATTCAGCACGTACATACGTTCACTTTGGACATAAAGATGTTAAACTGCCGAACACTGAACACTAAACACTCGGATGTTTTTTTAACTGATTCCCCTAAGAAAGAGGTGTAATCAGAAATAAACCCCATGTCTATAACTTCAGCATGCTGGCGAGGTGGAATAAAGTTTATTCGTCCGTTGACAACGTTGCTATTTTTGTTCATCCCTTCCGCTGGAGAACAGCTGATGCCCGGATTCAAGCTTAATTGTTTGAGTAATAACTCAGGCGTTTCATTTTCTGAATTATTGATGTTATAAGTGATAGATAAAATTCCGAGAGGATGCCTTCGAATGAACCACGTGGTACGAATAAAATAATAAAAAGGTATAGATAGGTAGAAGGGCGAATCGAATTTCAATTCTTAGATGTTGAAAAATCTCCTCCTCATAAATATATGATATGAACAATTAACCTCCGTGATATAGCTCAGACGTCGAATAATATTTACAGTTATTAATATCATTATCATTTCATGATATCAAACGTATCAATTCATTTTCTGTTGTCTGTTGTTTCGCATAACATATTTCTGATAACGAAGCTATAGTCGCCATTGAGTTTACATTTCAACTTAGAGAAAACATTCTTTGAATTCATTCAACATCATTAATAAATCCTGACGTAAAGAAAGCATGTTGATGAAAGTCAAATTGAAATCAACATCTATAGACATATATTCATTCGCCAATCGATACATTGTCACATCCAACATTGCTTAGATCTCAGAAATCGTTAATTTGGGAGGAACTCCGAATCTCTCAAGACTATCATATTCGGTGACATGGGAAAGATTTTACTTCTGAACTGGATTCAAGATTGGAAACTATCTACACTACGTGCAGAAATTGGATCCAACGACACCAAGAATAAGTCTAGCACAAACTTTTCGAAAGAATGATTATATCATATACAGGTATTTTTAGAGTAACAATCATTATTCTCTTATCAGTGGAAATATTTCCAAATGTAATCCTTTCCAAATATCAAGGAATACAATGGTATTAGAACCAATCGTGTTATTACCCAGATTGATCAAACAATACGAGATTGCCATAAAGATAACATTCATATAATATTCTTATTTATTGCGAAAGGTGCAGTTTCTTTGTGTCATCGCTGTTATCGAGATAAATGTTAGCACAGGTGTAAGTACAGTCTCTCAGAATGGATCCTGTAGTGGTGTAGTGGAACAGAATTCAGAATTTTCAATGATTCTTTTTAGGACCGAAATGCATTTACTACCCCTAGCGACGTTGCTTCTGGTGACGCTAGCTGAGGCAGCCAATGTAACTGATTCATACAAAGGCTACCGTTTGCCAGAGACGCAGGTCCCGTCTGCATACGCAATCGATCTCCACTTGTCGAAGTCAGTGTTTCAAGGAACTGAAACTGCTTTCAGTGGTTCCGTGATGATAACTTTCCAGGTGACAGAGAGTACGAGCGAGATCAAATTGCATTCGGCAGTGGTCATCAGTGATGTGAACATATTATCATCTACGAATGAATACATCTCCGTCATGAATTTCACTACGAATGCGACCACCGACATTCTGACGATACGCCTGGACAATACCACTTTGAACGTATCGACTGACTACGCACTGACGATGAAGTTCGTTGGTCAACTTGACACGAGCGATATGTTGGGCTTGTACAGGAGCCAATACGAAGATGAAACGGGGACGCAGTATCTGGTGTCGACCCAGTTCCAACCAACAAACGCGCGAAGAGCCTTCCCATGTTTCGACGAGCCTAGATATAAAGCTACTTTTCTACTATCTATCACCCACCCCACGGGAGTGCAAGCAGTGAGCAATACGCCGTTCGATAGCGATCTCGCCTTCAAGTGAGTATAAACGGATCCAGATAAATCGGAAATCATGGCAACTATTTTCACAGTGATAGCTACAGAACCACTGTTTTCACCACGACACCGACGATGTCGACGTATCTCCTGGCATTCACCGTGTCTGGGTTCACTTGCACCAGTGGAGGAATAATCGACACCAATGTCACCCACCAAGTTTGCTCCAGACCAGATACTGAATCTGATAGGGGGTTAGCTGCAGATTTCGGAACCAAAATAATGAACACCTATGGAGAACTTTTCGATTATAAGTATCAGGATATGAACATTGGGAAGATCCACCAATTGGCCATTCCCGATTTCGATGCTGGTGCCATGGAAAATTGGGGAATGGTGACATATAAGTATGGATCGATTCGAGGTTGATGCTTTCCTCATGATAATGTTTCCGTTCTTCTAGAGAGTCCGCCTTATTGTACAACACGAATCATAGCTCCAATGATATGAAGCAAAGGGTGATATCGATTGTGGCTCACGAATTTGCTCACATGTGGTTCGGAAATTTAGTCACACTGGATTGGTGGGATCACACATTTTTGAACGAAGGTTTCGCCAGATACTTCCAATATTTTGTATTCACGAAGGTATACAACAAGCCTCTCGTACTTGGCTGGATGAAAAAATTCGTTTTCTAGATTCCCGAGTTAGCTGGGTTCGATATGGACAAACAATTCGTGGTTGAACAAGAACAAACAGCTCTTGTGGCCGACGCATCTAAGAGTTCCGGAGCGTTAACGTCCATGTCTGCTACCCCTTCTGAGATATCACTCAAATTCGGAACGATTTCCTACAACAAAGGTATATATACACAGGTGGAATTATGGCAGTGATGAGTAACATTGAAATGTGCACTTTCAATTGCAGGTGCTAGCGTAATCAGAATGCTGGAAAATGTTATGGGAAGTGATAATTTCATCAGATCCCTGCGAGAGTACCTCAAACAAAAGTAAGTGGATTTTTCATGGACGGAATAATTATATGATCAAGTTTGTTCCAGATTTTTAGTGTTCTGTGTTGTGATTGGTGGTCCATGTGTCCGTCTTTCTGCTTGCAACTTATTTTTTATTGTGAAGTGCTGGAATATAATCCGTGATTTCATTGAAATGAATTCTTTCAAGTGCCTATGCTTCGAGTGTACCTGAAAAATTATGGAACGTTCTGGCGAATTCTACTCCCTCAGAGAATTTACCGTCAAATGTTTCTTTCATCGAAGTCATCACTAATTGGTCCGAGAAAGCAGGTTTTCCTCTTGTAACAGTTTCATCTAATGGAAGTGATGTGATATTGACGCAGGTGAAATGAAAAAAAATATGAATTGCTTGTGAAATGAGGTAAACGAGAATGACTTTCAGAAACGTTTTTCCTACGCTGAATCAGAAGATACTCAGTGGTACGTTCCAATTACATACACACTCTCAGGGGATGAGGAAAAATTCAACAATTTATCTACACATATCTGGCTGAGGCCTAACACTACATATAAGCTGTCTAATATTTCAGGAAATAATGAATGGATCATTTTGAATAACAAAGCTAGTGGTACGTATATGATGTAATCCTTCACTATTATGTATTTGAATTGTCATCTTTACAGGTTTTTATAGAGTGAATTATGATTCTTCGCTGTGGAAGGCGATCAGATCGGTTTTGCATAATAACCTCACTCTGATCGATAGAATCAATAGAGCACAAATCGTAGATGACTCTCTGAATTTAGCTAGAGCGGGGGAAATTCTATATTCCGAAGCTTTCCAAACACTTTCATACCTCAGAAATGAAACTTGCTACTATCCTTGGTACTCGGCACTCGAAGGATTCAACTACCTCATGTTGAGATTTGGAGAGGAGTCACTGCTAGGCAAGAAAGTGAGGTCTATGGTTTTGGATCTAATGCAAAGTGTAAAGACGAATATGAGTCTGACGAATGTGAATGAAAGTGAGCATATCAATACCCTCAAACTTCGGAAAGTATTGACCGTAGCTTGTAAACTGGGAGATGAGAGTTGTGTCCAAGCATCTAAAGAATTGTTCATGAAAAGCAAGAATGGAAGCGCCAGGTGAATCTAGAAATTCGGCATCCATATTGTTAGATCGTAATATATATTCAATGTTTTAGCATCGATAAAAATGTGAGGTCTATCGTTTACTGCAACGCATTGAGATACAGCGACGATATTGACTCTGACTGGGAATACCTGTGGAGTGAGCTGAGAAATACTTCTCAAGTGAACGAAATTTCCAATTTGATTATTTCACTTGGATGCACGAAGAGCACGAAATATCTGAGATAGTAAGTGTCGAGTGGATTTTTGTTATCGTTGTATCAAGTACAATGAGTTGATTTCAGTTATCTGGAACAATCAGTGAATGCTTCGTCCGGTATCAGGAAACAGAATCTACCTGATTTGTGGGCGTCAGTTTATGGCAGTTCAACTGAGGGCGTAGATGTCGCTTTCGACTTTTTGTCTCAAAATCATACCCAAATATACGCCTAGTGAGTACATCTGGAGGAAAAAATAAATGCATCATCATCATAAATTAGCACAATTTCGATCTTGATTTTTTCTGACCTATTTGATGTTCTTCATTTCTTTAACTTGGGGTCCTTGGGAGATTTTTCTCCTGGTTGAATAAACTTAAGATCTGAATTGTGATGAGTTCAAGGTGATGTAGTAATTTTCGATTGATCATCATCCTATTTTCAGTTTCGCGAGGGCCTCCACCCTTCTGTCTGCGGTGGTGGAAAGATTCACTTCCGAGTCCCAACTACAAAAGGTGATATTCAAGATGGGATTGTACGTACATTCTTGTTCTATTGTATGGTTTATTTCCAGCTCCACACTTTCATTAATCTCCTATCTTCCAACTCATCGATGAGATTGACAGCTGAAGGAGCACTTGCTAATGCGAACAGAAATTTCAAATGGGTATTGGACAAAAGAGAAGACTTGGAACGTCATTTCGGAATATCTCCATCAGCTGCTTCGGGTTTCAAAGTAACGGTGTTCGCAATGATATCCGCTTTGATCATACCCTTGATGATCTTGAACTGAACACTGAATTTTCGCATGTTCACATGCATCAGATTACTCAATATATGTTTGATTCCGCCTTGCCGTGTCGATTAAATTCTCAATAAGTAGACGTTGGTTTCCTTCCAATCTGCTTTATCTCAACCATACTGTACCTACTTCTAAATCACTGTCTGAACAAAAATATGAAGATTCAAAAAAATTACAGAGGAGCTTATCGAAAATACGTGTGTATAATAGATACAGGGTGTTCCAAAAGAAGGTGGCTCCGTTGCTAGGATACGTTAGGTTTGCTCAGTGAAAAAAAATTCGTAAGGAAATCCGTATTCAAGATACAGGGTATTGAAAGAAAAGCGTGCATATTGAGTACGATTATATCTAAACTACTGGCAACATTGTAATGCAATTTTGTGGGAATTTTTTCTGGAAGCTGGCACATCTCATGAATTTGTTTTTATAAAAACAAATATCTGACTTTCATGATTCATTTTCTAGTCCAAATTCTATGTGATCTTGAACGTTATTCAATGTAACACCGAAAAGCTTGATACTGTGTAACGTTTACGGATCATATACGGTATAAAGTGGGTATCATAGAAATCAATTATCTATTTATTGAAAACCAAATACCTTAACATTATTCTAATGTTGACTGCATGAAATATTCAATCAGTTGGAGTAAGTGTTCGAAATGTCCGAAGTTGAAAGAGTTTAAGTCTCATGTTCATGCGATTTCATTCGTAAGAGCTACACAGTTTGGTCGTATGGTGAATTCACGTGTGTGAATTCGTGTTTCCTTCGAAACTATTCTTGTTAGGTCGAGAAGAAAATTGTGAATTATTAAGGAATTGGAGATTCAAGAACATACGATATACCTCATTGTTCCATCAAAAATAGTTGAGAAAGAGCCCCTATATCATCCAATGAGGCCAGAGGTGCAAGGCGAAGACAGGTTGATGCTTTAAATGAGGATCTGACAAGAATTCTGAAATGGGGATCTGAAAATCTAGTACAGTTCAATGCAACTAAAACTCAAGCTTGTATGTTCACCAAGAAGGCTGATCACACAATGCCCAATTTGATGATGTCGGGTACCACTGTTCCTATGAGGTCGTCAATATCCTTGCTGGGTGTCACCACCAACAGTGCTCTCTCATGGGACGATCATGTGAGGTCCATTGCGAAGACTGCTTCACAAAAACTCGGTTTTCTTTTCCGTGCGAAGAGATACTTCACATCCCAGCAACTGCTTATGATCTACAAAGCACAAATTCGACCTGTCCTGGAGTACTGTTCACATGTTTGGAGCTCAGCCCCCAAACATACGCTGAAGCTCTTAGATTCAATTCAGAAGAGAGCTATTCGCCTAGTCGATGACACAACACTCACCAAATCATTGACCTCTCTAGATCATCGTAGAAAGGTCGGCGATCTTTGCCTTTTTTATAGGTACTTTCACGGTCGGTGCTCAACGGAAATATCATATATTATGCCACCACGCGCGATTCCTAGTAGACAAACCAGACGAGCTCAAGCTGGTCACCCCTACACTGTCAGGCTCGAGACCTGTCGAACATCGCTATACCAAGCATCATTCATCAATAGAACGGCAAAGTTGTGAAATTATTTGCCCAGTGAAGTCTTTCCTGATGCTTACAACCTCCAAACATTCAAGAAAAATTCCAACACCTTCCTTCTTTCCCAAAATTCCACCGCTGGCTAACACGATGTTCCTCGAACATCATAGGTTTCCCTTTCGTGTTGTCCACAGATAAAAAAAAAAAAAAAAAGTTTTGTTGAGAGTTTTGTTAGCTGTTGCAATATACGTTTTCCCATCAATCAATCCAAGAACTGATGTGATATATCCATCCGTTAAGAATGTCGGTATTTATGAAGTCTTTTTGCGGAACACTGGACCAGTAGATGCCATTTCCACTGCGATGTGTGGCTATAGGCCCAAGTCCTCCTTCGGAATTCCTGCCCGAGCAAGATGGCGGACGGTAGTGTGTCGAAGGTAATTGTGTGTCCTCGAACAACTTAATCGACCTAATGAACAGGACTGTCGAATGGAGCTCCGAACAAATCGTTTAATTATGGCATAGTCCGACGGATATATGCGAGCCGACGACATTCCTGCTGCTGCTCCTGACACGGCCGAGGCTCTCCTGCGACAAGTCAGAAACGATCAGACCACATAGATCCATCGAAACATTCGAGATGAACATAGTTATCGCATAGTCGGTATTTCCACGAACTTGATTAATAGATGTTATGGAATCATTCAGAATTTCTCGGAGCCGTTGATGAATAGGGCAACATTCTTCCCACAAATCCAAAACTGGTGTACGAGATTTTAAAATTATATGAGCCAAGCTCCATTTACCTCAGCACAGAACCGCATCATACCAGTCGTCATTTAGTTATATGATCGCTCGCCTGTACAATAGGATTCCCGACTCGATTAAACGCGAAAAACTAAAAGTATTCAAGGAACTATTGAGAAAAATCATTTTCTCAAATGGCATCCATTTGTAACAATCATTCAATATAATTAGTATTTAATTATTTTTATAGGCAGGCTTCAAGAATATGTAAATTATCTCCTCATGGGATTATACCTTCTTTTTGCAGGTTGAGTGTAAGAGAGTGCACACCTGTTAACTTTGTTAACAGGCAAAGCGCTAACTCTGCCTTTTGACAGTGCTCATTCTACATTGAACTTTATGTACTGAGATAATAAGACTGTCAATGAAATCCTCTATTATTATTATTATTATTATTATAAGGTGACGAATTTGGAATTTAACAACTTCACATGTGCTGCGTACACCGATTTTTCAAAAAGCTTTTGATGAAGCTCACCATTCCACCTCAATAACTGAGCTTTTCATTATCTGTCGACAACACGAAAGGAAATACTATAATTTTCGGAGAACAAAATCGTGCTAGCCAGCGGTGGAATTTCGGGAGCGATAGAAGCTGTTGGAATTTCTTAAATACTGTCTGTAAGTTCTTCGAGGAGGTGGTACATTCATTTTTCAGCTTTTCGTGGGATTTTCTCTCCTCGTTTCTTTCGTTTTTTTTAGAAACGAGGAGAGAAAATCCCACGAGAAGCTGAAAAATGAATGTTGGAATTTCACTTGAAAGTTTGGAGGTCGTAAGCGTCAGGAAAGCTTTCACCAGGCAAAGAATTCCATAACTTTGCCGTTCTATTGATGAATGATGCTTGGTTAGCTGATGCGAGCCATTGGCCTCCATGCTTCAGGCAAGTCATGGAAATGATCTGTTGAGTATTAGGTGTGGCACGGTGGATATCGATACTCATAACTAAGCTCAAAATGCTCAATGGGTCATCGAATTGTTGCAAGGTCTAGGTATGTGACGGTAACGGGCATCCAAATGGACGGACTTCTTCCATGCGAAGTGATCCCAAGAGGTAACCCGACACGAGATCTAATCAAGTGAAACAGTGTAGCTCTGTCAAACGTCGCCCGCCAGTAAAATAATATCGGAAAACGTCGCAAGCGGTTAGATTTGAATGCAGGTTGTGGAGTGCAGCTCGGCAATTGTCTAGTGGATATTAATCACACTTCAAGGAACGACGAACGAACGTTAATATCCTTCAACCATGGCACGGTTCGGATACAATTTCTCGCGATAAATCTGAGTTTATAGCAATTTGAAACAGACTCCTGGCCGAACGCGGCGCATCTCTCTAGATCGGTGAAGTGGTGGAATCCGACGCACAAAAAAGCAAAATGATTCCTTCCAGCCGCCGACTGGGTTTTGCAAACTTATCAAATTAATTTCTTTCGGTTGTTTCCCGGTTGCGAATCCATCATCGCGGAACTTCATCAGTATCCAACCCTAGTCTTGTTGGAATCCTTATCTCCTCTCCGGTTATCTACGTTATCGAATGCGAAATGAAAAATTACTATTGTGGAGTGGACAAATGCCTATTAGACCCTTGATAGCTACGTTGCGAGCACCGAGCGATGAAAAATTAATATAGGACCAGTGGCAGGCTCCCGATGTCGTTCTATAGAAATATCTAGCGCAATGTACATTCATATCCATTGAAAACACACTACAAAAGCACTGCAAAGAGATAAGTTCAGTTTCAGTGTCATATCCATTTTCCTCTATTATGCAATATAAAATCCTTGGGAAGCATCTGAACACAATTTGAATGTTCCTATCTAGACGCGGTAAAGGAACATTGTCCCTTCAGAAATAATTTATTGGAGCGATAATATATGATGGAAGGTTCAGGGAATATCGCGACATCTGATATTTTATAATGGCATGAAATTGGGAGCCACAAACAGAAGAGGAGGCGAAGCTAAATCGGGGATTCAGTTTGTATATTTCCACCCTTTATTTCTGCGATCGCTGTGTGATGAATGCTCCTCAGTCTCCGCATGGATGGATCTTGATTTGTTTTCCTAAACATGTAATGGAATTTGCCATACAATATTCAGCATGACTGGTAATTTATATAACATGCAACATGACACATGAACAATTGGCTAATTCTCTTCAGATTAATAGAGAATTGTGGCTGATCCAATCCCAATATCTCTCGATGATACAAACTTGTTCGTGAACACAGCATCGCTGGCAAGTCACGGATATTGTTCGAGATGTACTAAACTGTCCCACATTTGAGGTGAGACGAGCGAAAATGTCTTTTATTTCTGAACCGTTATAACTTTGGACAAGACTGATCGATTCTCGATTCCTTCCAAGATTATGATGGCTCAGTTCATTGTGTACAACAACAGTTCCTTCCGTCGTTTCATCATTCCGAAACAATGAACTACAGGGTGATATCTGTGAGTGTGAAAAGTTTTGAAACGTTTGGGGTCGTTCTGTTGGCAGGATTGCACTTATTATCATATCTTTGGGGCGAAAGGATGAAGCCCGATGTGTTTCCTCGAAATGGTTCAAAATCCATACAGGATGTATTGAAGTATGCAATTTTATACTCTTATGTTGCCTGGGAGAAGAAAGTTGTCGAAATGTTGAGTATCGTATAATCAATAATGCTACGAAGGAAGTTGTCGATCTTCGGTGACAATTTCATACATAATGGTCGATGATAATGCTAGACCACATCGTACGTGATAATTGTCCCAGAAATTTTTGGGACACAACATTCAAAGAATGGAGCGTCTCCATTGTTGTTTCCAGACATGAATCCTGAGAAACACGTATCGGCAACATTGAAATTGAGTTCGAAGAGAGTTGAAGTTGAGTTCTTTGTTACATATTTGTTGAACATTAACCTTCGATGCAAGCATAAACCATATTTATTCAATTTGAAAAGTAAAATATCCCGATCTATGGTTTCATATGCTCTTTTGAGGTCTATAAAAACTGAACATATACCATTTTTTGATTCATCTTGATGATTTTTCATATCAGATACAGGTAACTGCAGTGCTGTTCCACAATAAGAAGAAGAAGATGACCTGATCGGTAACTGTATATTATTTCATTAGAAGATATCAATGAAAACGTCGATATGCAAACGATAAGAGTGTAGATCGATAGTGTATCACCTGATCTTACATCATTAGATTTCTTTCATGGGGATATGTGAATGCATTGCATCGCATTACATTTTAGTTTTTGATTGTTTATTTTCGAATTTCGGTAATCAAATGATTAATATCACAAGCCCTCCCTCTTCCGTTCAAAACATTGGAGGTTGTACCTGATGTTATTCGAAGTGGTTTGAAGGTAAGGATCTCATTTTGACATTGAAGAGTGTCAATTTATAATTTAAATTCGACGATTCATTCCGTTTGGCTCTCACACACTGTGTATTCCAATTTTCAGCCGCTTCGGTGAACGCAAATCTTTTATATGCTACATTACAATGCTTGAATGAAATCTTTATTAGGATACATCCTAATATACAATACAATTTCTTTAAGCTTGAAATTAAAAATAAATAAAGATAAATGTCTAAATATAATTAACTTTAGGGTTATATGAAACAATTATAATAATAGTATCCAATAATAATAGTAATATATACAGACATACATGAGTGTACATTACACTTCCCTATTAACAATTAATGAGGTAAATAAAAAAATATAGTAACAATAAAAATAGAAAATAGTGATCCAATGACATATGACAGATAACAATCATTTCCCAGCATAATATTAAGAATCAGTTTTAATATTTGAGATCAAGATATTCTTAAATTCATTCACTGATTTCGACTCTTTGATGGAGGTTGGTAATTTATTGAACTCATTGATGCCTTTATAAAAGAGTGATTTTCTAGAAGAGGACATATTCAGTCTTGGTATATAGAGATTATTGTTACCTCTTGTATAATGATCGTGTATAGTAGAATTGTATGTAATGAATTCCTCGAAATATGCAGGTAATTGATTATTCAATATTTTATAAATAATTATCATTGAACGCAGGTAGAGTCGTTGCTTTACAGTCAGCCATTGTAATGCTTCAAGCATCAGGGATATATTGGTCATACGATTACACCTAAGAATGATACGCATTCCACGATTCTGAAATTTTTGTAGTGCTGATACTTTATTTGCATCAAATAAATACAGGATACTTGCACAATAATCGGAGTTTGGTTGTATAATAGAATTGTACACTGTTATTTTTGAATGCGTTGACAATCGCTGGGAAATTCTTGAAAAGAAGTATAATTTTTTTGCAATTTTTTTGGACATATAGTCAAAGTGAGCTCCAAATGATAAGTTATTATCCAACATGAATCCTAAATATCTGAACTCGGTGACAAATTCAATTTGGCTATTGTCGATAGATATATCATGATGATTGAGGTTGATGTTTTTGTATTTGTATGAGGTTGTAAGGATCATTGCCTTAGTTTTGTCTATTTAAGTTTAAGTTCATTAGAGTTCAAGTAAATCTGAATCTGCTGCAGTGAGTAATTCATTTTGTTTATGGCATCATCCAAGTTGTTACTAGAAATTGACAACATTGAGTATCATCTGCGAATAGATTGACAAAATCACATGAATGGAATTGATTTATATCGTTAATGTAAATTAAAAACAAAAGTGACCCCAGAACACTCCCTTGAGGTACCCCATAATCATTTGCAATAGGTGTAGATAAAACTTATCTACTTATCTTGCACCACAATCACTATTGGTTGCTAGTAGGTATATTAGTTGGTGTTCTAGATCCGAGATCGCCCTTTTCCTACAGTTTCCATTCACATCGAATGAATTGAATATGCGAGTTGCACTTGTCGACATCCGAACCGACCTTCCGGCGATTCCGGACCGAAAGTGATCGGATTGATGCGAGGTTTGCGGGATCATCTACGCGTTGTCTTGCTGGCGAAGAGTTCGGGGTGCTCCGACCCTGGCTCGCGACAGGCCTCCGGGCCTCCGGAGGGTGTGCTCTGTGCACTGTGAGGGAGCTATCTGTCTATCTGCCGACAGGCCGGGGGGAAGCCACACAAGACTTCGGATGAATGTCGCCGCAATAATAGGTGGTTGGTTCATTGTCGAGTACGTGTATGGTGTGTGTATACATCATGGCAGTATCGCCGTAACTTGGCCGGCACTCATAAAAGCTTGTTTTATAAATTGCATGGCATTCATCTTCCTACAATGACAAGAAGAAATTCAGATTATCGCAGTTTGTTCCTCATCTAATCATGCGAGTGTCGAGGCCTCGGATGATTTATACTCAGATTCACAGGAGCGTCAGGCCTCCGTTTTCGAACCGATTCAATTAATTCCGATCTCGACTGAGTAACGAGATATGGTGAAGTAATTAAAGGATCATGTGTGAGTTGATTGAGGTTTTCTGTATCTCCAGATGAATATTTTCTCAAAGGTAATAACACGAAGCGAAACTTTATCGATGCTAATTTTCTGATGGGAGATGAACGTGATGAAGAACTACTTATAATGGGAGAGAGTTTTTTTTTCGAACTAATTTGTAAAAAAAACTACGAAGGGGCTCAACGGAATACCAAAACAAATTCACGTATTTTCATTATTTTTGTATAACTAGTTGCAATTATTCTGTGAACTAAGATATTTTGCAGTTGGGGCTTACTTGACAGATTTAGCTTGCATTTGAAGTTTCATTGACGCATTTATTCTGCATTCAAGCTAATTGCAAGATTTATCTTGCAAATATTGCGCAATTGATAGATTTAGCTCGCATTGAAGGTAATTGCACGATCTTGCATCTCAGCTAATTGCAAGATTCAGCTTGTAATTAGAGATTAATTGACAGATTCATCTTGCTTTCGAATAAATAACAAGATCATTCTGTCATCAATTTTGATCACAAGATTTATCTTGCATTCAATCTAATTGCAATATTATTTCATCAATCAAACCCTAATTTACGAAAGCGCTGAACGGACATGATGACTTTCTTTATGATTGCCAGTTCAAACTGGCAATTAGCCCTGATTGCCAGTTCAAACGGACAATTAGTCCCAATTATCAGTTTAAACTGACAATTAGCCATAATTGCCAGTTCAAACTGGCAATTAGCGCTAATTGCCAGTTCAAACGGACAATTAGCCCCAATTGTCAGTTTAAACTGACAATTAGCCATAATTGCCAGTTCAAACGGACAGTTAGCCCCAATTGTCAGTTTAAACTGACAATTAGCCATAATTGCCAGTTCAAACTGGCAATTAGCGCTGATTGCCAGTTCAAACTGGCAATGCGCATTGATATGAGTTTTTCCAGATTATCTCTATTGGGACATGAAGCAGGCATGAAAAAACGTGAATCATGGGATAGAATAGAACGACGTTGTTTGGAAAGTCGTATTTTCAGTGGGAAATTTCTTCCGACAATCCCATTCCATTCTTGCGACTCCGGGAAACTGCCTGATGGTTGCGAAATGCACTTTCTTTTTGAAGAACTGAGCCGAGCTGCTCTTATCAGCCTTTATCTGATGCGGAGCAGAGCAGAGTGGAACAGCCAACTGTTTCTATCAGCCGACACTGCACCGCCGGCATGAATTGCATTATCAACGGCCTGATAACAGGATCATTCTCTCCTATCGAGAGACGCCCGGAATTATTATGTGGGAAAAGTTCGGCTAATTGCGAACTCGCGCACTTTATCTCGTCAACACCTGCGGTGGGATTTTTCCAGCTAGTTCTTCATCGACCGTATGAACCTCAATTCGAAGAGGATTCGAATGAATAGGTTAAGGGTTTTCTTATTTTCATGACTACTATTAACCTCCAGAAATTCTCCCACCATTGTGATGACACCATGTCTATTCGAATATGTTATTTTCTACTTCTTTATCCCGAAATGGAATGCACATCGTATATTTACTTCCGTTCGGAATTCTTTATCCACACTCCGCAGGTCAAAGAGTTCGAACCGTTTATATATAATATTCCAGGGAAAATCTCGGAAGGAATGTATTTTCCCGACGATGGGACATCAAATATGATCAAGATATCTCTCGGACGGAAAGTATATTTATCCAGAAAAGGAATTTCATTAGTTTCCATCCGGCGCGCGTCTGTTTACTATCCGAAATCCGAGATCACCGAATAAAGAAGTATCCACCAGTCATAGATCGTATTCTCGTCACGGATTCGGATTAAACTGTCTTAAGTTCGCCAAGGATTAAACGTTGTTTGTATCAGTTGAATTCCTCGTAGGCCGGCCCATCACCCAACTCGCTCACGTACTCCTTGTCAGGATACGATGTGGATACACACGCCCGACCAGGTTTTTTCTCGACTCTGCAGGTTTGCAAATGCGGCTCGAAAGTTCGCCAGTTCTTCATCATTTCTGCGAGACGAACTTTATTCGAACGAGAAAAATTCTTTTCGCCCGGCGATTATTGCTACTCCACGGTTTGCTACTAGAGTCGCTCAAATTATTATTTCTGAACAGTCTGTTGAATATATCATATTATATATTATTATCAAGACAGCAAATAATCATGACGTTATTTGGAATTCATTTCTGATGATACAGGAGTCTTTTCAATTCAGACTCGTTGAATGTTATCCGGTGGTCTAGGACCAATGGACGAGAATTTTGGGAGTCTAGACAAGTCTAAACAATGTGACTACCGAGCACCTACAGTAATGCAATATTGGATGAATTTATCGCCGTGTGTGAACTGCTGTCACAGCAGCAAACAATGAGTACCTATTATTATTTTAATCAAGTCATATCACATCACTTGTCTACTGCAGCCCCGGGGTTTGTTGCATCCAATATTTGAACGCGTTTTTTTGAATTTATAATAATAATCGTAAATGAATGATAGAATGATAAATGAATTCTGCTTGTTTCGTGGAGATAATATCTCTCTGTCATAATGCAGGGAATTGAAAAGGGCTCTATCTTTTCTCGATCCTAATTGACTCAAGTGCAACAAAGTCGAAAAGCTGGATACAAACGGTCAGGCCACTGTATTTCATGTGATATTCAATAATTTAACCAACCTCTGATGCCAAGAGAATGAATGTATTTTAATTCGTACCATTGGTATTCACGGCTTGGTAGTTAAGATAATGAAACAATGTCGACTGAATGAATCATACACAGTTTGATAGGTAAATCACTGGCGTATTCTTATAATACCTACTTAATATTATCAAAATTGCGATGACATTCTTCGCAGAGAATGTTTTGTTTGCATTTCAATGATCTTCTCGAGAGATATGAGATATTCTATATCTATATTCTATATCAATTTCATACATAGAACTTCGTTTCTGTATAGAGTCAATCCACGGGGTGATGGGTTATCCTAATATTGTTTACTAGAGGACCGTTTCACTAGCAGATGTTTCATGGCTCATGGGATGAATATTCCAGCATGAAATCTGAAACTCTTCGTGATTTTTTTGTCGTAATTTGCCTTGTCTCGCAGGCTACATATCTTATGAATTGAGATACAAGAACGCAAATGAACGTGAATGAAGTAGCAAATCATTTTTTTCTTCATTTTCTATTCGATATACGATTCATTTTATTCGATACATTTCACACGACTAAACATCTTGTGACGTCATATGTGCTGATGCATCAATTTCTTATCATAGTGTTCTGAATATAGAACTCAGATAGTTATTTTCATATGAATGTTATTTATTATGAATTGAATATTAGTGGAACTTTATTGTTTTCGTTCACACCATATTTACTGAGAAAGTGGCTACCAAGCCCGCATGTTTGAATTTCTCAAATAGCGTTTGTCGGAATATTACAGGATAACATACAGTATGAAATGAAACATACCAGTCATTTCATAACTATATTCCAATCATATGCACAATCAGATCGGATGCACGCTTTCCTGATCTTTTCTATTGTAGAATAAATTCTTCAAGCTCTCATTCAGTCGGCTGAGTTGTTACGCCCCTGAGGATAAAATTTAATGAAACCGTGGCGGTTACATCGAGTCCAGATATTTTCTGCAGGCTGCTGAGAAAATGTGTGCTTTCGATGACACTTCTGCTCAGTGGTTCATGAAAATAAAATGCACTTTCTTCCGGCTATTTCACTGTCCATATTCCGGATGAAGCTGACAGGGGACCTTTTTAATGTACGCATTATTTCTTCAATTCCAGGGACGTTCATCCGTTCTTGAGAAACAATTCGGCGGCTGAATCATGGAAATCGAGCAGCTTATCTGAGAACAAACCAAACCGAAGAGACTCAAAATATCTCGGCCGGATAGCGAGAGAGGGGAAGATCAGTTCAATTAACTTGGGATTTGTATTTAACGACGGCTGTGTGCAAACTAACGACATCAATATCGAGCTGCGAAATCGGTTTATGTTTGCATCCCTTCGTAAAAAAACAGTTGAGGAACAATCAGGGAGTCTTCGTTGGGCCTTATCCAGGAAACCATCGGCGACAAAACATTTTGGAGAGATCCCGCTTGAATTATGGCCTCATTTCGCATTGCCACAGTGAATGGAAACACGCTGGATGAACATCTAAAGACGAGTGGCCAGAATACGAAAAAGCGATGTTGATGGTGGAGCCCTTCACATGCCTTCGCTTCAGTCGAGCCAACGAACACATCATTGGGGTAAGTACTCATACAGTATACTATAGCAGACCTCTACCACCGAAGATGGACAACATATGGCCGATTGGAGTGATATTGAGATCATAGGAAAATAATATAACAACCAAAACGTTCCTAATTTAGAGATAAGTGCTAGGCATTCCATATTGTTCAGAAATATGCTGACGGATGGAATCATTTGTGGCTTATCAATTTGTGATATCTATTCACTCTAACTATTCATTCATTCTTTCAAAAGTCAATTGGAGTATTCATCGAATCAATTCGAAACGACTGAACCATTCATTTCACATTGTAGAAAAATTAATACGAACAGAACAGCTACATCGAATTTGCCGTTTCAAATGACTGTGTCATTTCGAAATAATTATTTCCGCAATGGGCAATTTCTCCTTGCTCTACCCATTTATGTAAAATTCGTAAAAAAGCGGTTTTCACCCAATGATAATTCCATCATTGCCGCATGAGAACGCGAAACACCCGATGATAATGATGCATGACAGAAATAATCGAAATAACATCATATGAGGGTTTTATACACACGCAAGGCGTAATAAATTATGTAAAATATATTTGATAATCCAGATAGTAGTGCTAACGGCATGCATATATACTGAAATAAAATAATTTGCGAGAATTTGACGAAGGATCGAGTGTTCTATTTGCCTCATCTCTTGCACAAGAACCAGCAGGGTCTTCACGTATATTTTGCACATCCGCTAAAATTTCTTATTTATAATTGAATTGTTCGAAATATACGGTGACTCATTTGAATATCACGATTATGTGATTTTCAACAGTTTCTCTGTTCACATTACTGAAACCTACAAGAAGAACTATGACAGTTAATTTCGAAAAAGAAAAAAGAACCGTGAATGCAAAGCGGGGTTCAAAATATGCGTGGCGATGACACCTATCCCTGAGAGCATAGCCAAAGAGTATATATGTGTAAACAATTATTCTATGGCATTGCTACATCACATTCTATGGCATAGTTATATCGCATTCATAAGGTACTTTTCCACAAACTGAATCCCGCTGGTATATTTGTCATGTCATAACTTTTGGTAGGTATTTTCTATTTTGAGTGGAATATGCTCTCTCTCATATGGTCATTCAGATTCGAACGATAAATAATAAACTTGGACATATTTATTGGACGAATACGAGTGAGCGAAGAACATATTTCCATGAAAATATGTGGTAGGTCATTAAGAGAGTCTCTCCTGTCGTCATCGCGTTGTCGCAAGTTTGTGGAACATTCTCTTTTCAATACCTAGTCATGTTCTTCAGAACATCCCGAACGTTTGTTCAATACATACAATTTACAATATATGCAATATATACAATGCCTCAACATACTGTCCGAAGAATGTTTAGTCAAAGTACCCATCTTCTGTGGTTTATATTTTTGAGTGAACAGACTTATGAATAAATACTCCAAAATTCCAAAACTTAGCTGTGTAGTCATGGAATGGGAAACGATATATCATTGTATGTTTTGAATTTATATGCCTGAAGATCTCGCAGCATCGTACCGTGCCGTATTTCATCATCACAGGCCCATGATACATGCATCATGTCACAGGCCGCTGTCAAACTTTACGACCAACAAATGGTAATTTGAAAACTCGCGCGCGATAATCCTTGGAACTCTCGCGAAAAGCCCTCGAAATTGACCGACTGAAGCGCCTCTGGTGCCTTCAAAGTTAGTTGTGCTCGAGCCACTGAATTATATTGGAACTTCGGAGATCACTAGACATTGTGGTTTCGTGAATGTTTTAGATGACTAATGTCAGATGACTCAGGTGTCACTAGTGTCAGCCATTTGTTTTGTTGTGGCAGTAGCTTTGCCTTTGCCTTTTATTCAAGCAATAATAATGTTAAACAATTTCTAAATAATGTGAATAATTGTTAACGAATATATTGATGTCCATACTTTAACGTGATGCAGTTTTAAATATGCTGATATATTCAGGATGGATCCAAACGGCAATGGAAAGAGAGGGTTACCTAGGCTCAGAGAAGTTATCAGACGTCAACGACAGGATTCAGATGTACATATTTTATTTTATTCGTGTGAAGTCTACTTCGTAATGGATAATAATTTTGATACTTTCGCCGAATCGGGTTGCTAGTGAATATATCAGTTGATGCATCTTTCAATTATCGTGCTCTATAATGTTGATTCTGTTTGAATTTCAGGGTGGGTGTGCAGATTCCCCGGATCTGGAATTCATTTATGACGATGCAGATACCCATATCAACGAAATTGCAGAGTTGTACAGCTACACTGAACAATCTGAACTACTACTCAATGTCAAAGCCTTTGAAGACCAAATGGAAACATATGACTTACCGCCGAGTTGGCAGAAACTCGTTCCCGAAAAAAGAAATTCGGTAGTGATGAAACTGCTGGACCAACTAGAAGTGAGTAGCAAACCACTGAGGATGAGAAGTGCCAGGTGCTTGCTATACATTGCACAGGGCTGCTGGGCTGAAATGCAATCAGATGCTGAACAGCAGCAGTGGGCTAGGACTAATTCTATGTTGCTTTATCAATTGGGAGTGTTCAGTGCTTTCACTGACCTCCTCAACATCGAATTTGAGTGAGTATTATATCTATCACATTTCAGTGAGTACATCACTTTGTACTGTCAAGTAGACAATTAGCTTTGGAAGCTTATATGTACACAATTTTCACAAAATACCTACACAAGTATCCACAGTACATATTTATACAATCTATGTCACGGTCCATGGTACTTTGGACATATAAGGAAAACACGACATTGGATTATTTCACAAGTTGGCGGTTCGGCGATATTTTCAGAGATGTAGAGTTGTCACCTGAACCGAAAAATACCATCAACTTTGATATTTCAAATAAGACATCCTGTATATTATTCTTATTATCAATATATCATTTTTAGATCTATTCCATACCTTTCTCTTACAGTTTTTAAACTAATAATTATTTTCCATATTTTTTGTTCAAATTGTAGCTCTAATTTAATGTTCATTACGACAGTATTTAAATTTGTAGAAACTTGAAATTTTGGGCGTAGCATCCCAAGGTCCTATGTATTCTTCGTTTTTTATGAGGGAATTTGCTTTTCACTTTACAGGGTCGATAAATATTCATGATTTTACCGACGAATCCAAAAATTGTAGATAGTATTTTTTCCAATAGAACTCTCTTTATATTATCGAAACACCTGAAAGGCTACCAAAATCTCTTTCAAATTATATATTATGTTCCTGTACCTAGATAATGAGGTGTTGGAGATGAAATCCAAAGTTTCTGAAAGAATCGAAACTCGGCATATTTTTAAGCTACTTTGTGCAAAATAAAAGCAAACCTATTCATCTCATTGTATTGTATGTATGTATTATTTTCTTTGCTTTCATGGTACTAGATTGTGAGAACGGTTCTTAAATGATGAAATTTTCTCTCATAGGAATAGTACTGCTGCTCATGTTGCAATGAGAAAAATAGCTATCTCCTTAGCTGATTCCCAAGATTTGCGTGTGATACTGTCTGTTCTTTATACAATAACAGAAGTTATTAGGAGTGAAAAGGATAGTGAATCGACAGAATACGAACAGGAAGTGACAGCTTTCTGTTATGAAATAGGTAATGAGTGTGAGTGGTGCTGAAGATTGTCATTTCATTCATATTCCTGTTTCATAGCTTTCTCTTCGGCCGACGATTTGCTGATTGTTAAACTTCTGAGCATGGTGACGAGATTTTGCAGCGGATCTGCACCTCACTTCCCAATGAAGAAAGTGCTCTTGTTGCTGTGGAAATTGATTTTGGTGTCGTTAGGAGGCATGGCAGCATTGAGAGACATGAAAATCGAGAAGCGAGCGAGATTCGGACTGGAATCGCAAGGCGAGGACACTATGGAAATAGCTAAGACAATGCGTTCGTCCTCACCACCGGCTAGTGCTTCTGATTTATTGGAAGCTCAGAACCAAAAACGGACTACCAGGCCGTTCAGAAGAGTGAGTTCTATCATTTCTATGTTTGCATCCCACCATTATCAGGAAATCGTGGATCTGAAACCAAATATGTTAATTGGTTAAAAAGGAAATATAAATGAACTGGAAAAGGTGTGAGAGAACCCAATCTCAGCAGGCAGTTAATTTATTGCTCCAAATCGAAATACACTCTATGTATTATTATGTATAATTACTACATGTTTGATGGTATTTACATTTTTGTGCGTTAGGTGTCTCCCTATAGAGAGGAAGAAACTGCGAAACTATCGTGTTGGCAATAATTCAGTACTGTTTGGAAAGTAAAGAAGACTGTAGAGAATATAAAACACCTGCTGTCTTTTCATCTATGATCTCAGAAAGTATGCCCATATCAGTCACTTTCTCAGTGCACTTGATTGTCTGATTATCGAATTTTTGTGGGATATAATTGTTCATCGTGTGCTGACCACGTCAGTCCCATTGTACTCTAGAAGTAAATTGATATTTCATAATCAACTACTAACTGTCAATATACCAGAAGATAATTCCTTTGCTATACCACGATATCCAACTGCCATGTATCCATAATCATTCGTATACAATGCAGGGAAATTGTACAATTCACTGAGTCCATCTTCAAAATCACTGACAAATAGAGAATTTCTCTTTAAGGTATATCAAGGTTGAATTCCAAGCTGAGTGCCAATTTGAGGCAGATCATACATCTGTCATCGCTACAAATATATTGAAATAACTATTATAATTTTTATTAACGAGGAGAGAAAATCCCAAAAATTCATCGCAATTATCTTCACTTATTATTGATGCGCAGAGTTTGGTGTAAGAGTAGCCATTATGGCTAAATCTTGCTCTGAGCTTGGTTCTCATAAACATAAAATAAATAAGTCTATTATTATCATTATCAGTGAAATCTGCACATCAGATTGGATAATGTGAGATTCACAGCTCCGCGTCCTTTTTAGAGTCTGATAAAGCAGAGCAGCCTCGACGACCAAGACACTCTTGGCATGGAAATGGACGCCAACACGGGCGACAATGGCGACGATAACGACCTCTCCGAATACGACGAGCGGCGGCCGGCGAACGAGTCGGATTTCCGAAACAATCACGACATGTACAGGCCCGTGTCGCCCGACGTGCAGAACGCGCTGATGCTGCCGCGAGGCCTGCCTTGGAAGCCGAAAGTGCGACAGAAAGACATCGATATGTTTCTGGACAGCGCCAGGATGAAGTTTTTGGGGTACACTTTGCCGGGAGACAGGACTACCCTGTTCGGGTTGCCCGACCCGATCCATGAGGGTGTTAGAATTTTGAAAGAGGTGAGTTATAGGATCTTCAATTCAAAACCAAGGTGAATGCAGCCAAGTAATATTATTCACCTTGAGGAAACCAAGGAAGGCGAGAATAGTCTTACGTAACATAGTTTATACCCTCTCGAACCAACATTTTTCAAATAAATTGTTGTTCATTGTTTGATATCCGATTGCTAATAACTTTTGAATTTTGTATCGATTCTCTTTTTTTTTCCAGTTTTTTTTGTCCAAGTGTGTATATTCTTTCCACAACTAGCACATTTTTCCTAATTTTTGTGTATCTAAATCTTCATCTTTATCTGATATGATATGTCCAATGATATCAAAAATAAAAAGTAGTCACAGCTGTCGATGAATGATATTTCGAATGAGAATCAAATTCAAAGCATGTCAGTTTTAACTATCTACTAGTAGTAGTATTAATTATATTATCAGCTCGAAGATAGCAAACATAATGTTGTGTTCTAGAGAAAGTAGTGGAAAATTTCATATTGAAAGACATCTCTCATCGCTTTTTTTGAAATTCAGTGTGAAGTAGTAATCATCAGAATTGTGTAGCAGAGATGTCTCTATTGAAAGGTTCATTTGAAGCTATATGAACTTTGCAGATCCATTTGTGTTATGTACATTTTGTTGTGGAAGTTCTGAAAATTGTCAATTGTTTGGCTAATTTTATGGATTTCTGCATTTTTCTCTACCAGGACGTTTGAAATGGATTTTTTAGCACGTATATACGTCCCTGACTGAAACGCAAATACAAAAGGAAGAGGAAATCGCCAGGAATCCGATTTCGACGAGTGAAGGCGAGATCGAAATGACGGCAACGGAAGTACTCTACCAAGCTATGTTGCCTAATTTACCTCAGTACATGATAGCATTGTTGAAAATATTATTAGCAGCTGCGCCTACGTCGAAAGCGAAAACTGACTCTATCAACATCATGGCCGATGTTTTACCAGAGGAGATGCCGTAAGTTTTTACATGATACCAGGACACCTATCCTCATATACTGATTGATTGATTTGAAAGCGTGAAGCCCCCTAAAAACTTTATTTATGTCTGACTTTATGATAGAGCTTCAGTAACTCTACTGTGGTGCCGAGATTCAGATGAAATTCGAACTTTCAAGGACTACTTGATTCAAATTTTCTTGATCTCCAACAATTTGAAGCATGTGTTGGTTTTCAGAATATACCTTACAAAAACCTGATAAAATGTCTGAAGTGAAGACCTAATCAAACAGTGCTGAGATCAGATAATAAATATGAATTCGAAATATTATCACATTATCAAAGGGGTGAGCATCAAATATTCAATTCAAGAAACTCATCCAAATTAAGAAACATCTCTATAAAGTGAATTTGTTAGTTGATAGTTTGTAGTTTCATTTTCTTTCGCTTAACAATATCAGTGTTTGAGGAATAATTCCAAAATATCTGGAATGTCGTCTTGTGAATTATAATTTTGTTAATGATTTCATTTACAATGCTCTCTCAGAGTTCAGTTCAATTTATATATTTCCATCAGTTACAAAGTCATTCATGATATCTACAATTTTTGTTTCTATCAAACATCACATTACATTTCCTATTGACTTCTTTCAGAGGAAATGAAACGTGACTTAGACCGTCAGAAATGTTTGCAATCGCAATGATGAAAAACTATCCCATTTTTTTTCAGAATGACTGTTCTACAGTCGATGAAGTTAGGGATAGATGTGAACCGTCACAAGGAGATAATCGTCAAGTCGGTGTCTGCCATTCTGCTTCTTTTGCTGAAACATTTCAAGCTGAATCACGTTTACCAGTTCGAGTTCATGTCTCAGCACTTGGTTTTTGCAAACTGCATACCATTGGTCTTGAAATTCTTCAATCAGAACATCATGGCCTACGTCGGTGCTAAAAATGCGTAAGTAGCAAACTCGTGAATAAAGATTTCTGGGAATCACAATCATTACTCAACTTTCAATCAATAGATATGCAAAACATCTTGTGCTTTATTATTGTATTCTGTGTTAGTATCGAGAGACATTCTGAAGTCCTGGAGTTACACCAAGTCAATATATCTCATCATTGTATCATATACTGGATGGGATCGAAAATTACTAGAAAAATGAACGTCGGAACTCATTTCATTCACTTCGACTTTTTGATCATCAGTGTGACTTATTAATGTCGAAACAATCTTATCATTGATTGTTTTTCATCATTTGCGATTTGAATTTCTCATAATGATGAACGAATAACCAATCTTGAACTTTGATTCTGAGTGAAGTCATACACGATGATTACCATTCGCGCAACAACCTTCATATTAGAGAGAGAGTTTTAAAAAAGGTCAAGAAAAACAAAAAAAAATCAGTAACGTAAATCCCACCGTCACTGCCTACAAGAAATTGGTCGATTTAGGTGAAAAAAACACCATGATTATCATACTTGTCAGAATCTGAAATATTCAAGAATACAGATCAAGTAATATAATAATACTTGAAGTGACCAACAAATTAACAGTATTTCATTTTGTGACTTGGTGTATTTCCAGGACCCATACCGTATCGGCGAGAGAAATTAAAGCTCATTCTCTGTTCGTGGACATCTTGGCGAAAATTCAACAATAAACGTATTGCAGTTATGAATGACAATATTTCATGTTATCGCACGTCAAATGTCGAAGAATATATAAAATAGTAATGCTGTGGTGGTGTGGACATCCTCATCTTTTTACTTATAGAGATATATAATTGGATACAAAGAGAAAATAATGAGAAAATAGGATGCTACAGTGTGCTATCTTGCTAGAATGTTATTCGAACAATCCAAAATAATCGAATTCAGAAAAAATCAAGTTCAAAATTGCGTTCATTTTGTTAACTCATTCAAATATGACATGTATAGGAACGTCTTATTTTCTTCACAGCATTCCAATTCTCGACTTCCCTTCTTGTGTCATTGGCGACCAACCGGAGCTGACTGCAGAAAGTTTAGAAATCGGGGATTCAGCATCGTTCTCTTGGAGAAATATGTTCTCGTGCATTAATTTGCTCAGGGTATTGAACAAACTTACGAAATGGAAACACTCTCGCATTATGGTGAGTTCCCACATGTCTCAGTAATAATATTCATATTATCATATATAATATCATTTATTCACCAAATTCACTAATAAATATTCATTCATTCATATTAAACTCATTGTACAAGCAAATAAATGAAATACCCACTAAAATAATTCCCTTCTGTGGTATCTGTGGTAAATGACAATATTCAAACTAGACTATGTGAAGAGTATAAATGGAAAATTCGATGATCCGATGGTTACAAATAAAAAAGTTTTCTATAAAAGAAATATATATATATATATATATATATATATCCTTTTAATCTACGCATGAAATGAAAACAAGAGTTGATGCATTCGAGGTATTCTGGTATTTCTGCTGAAAATATCTCCTGTCCTAGTGTTTTGTGCATTTTAGCAACTTGTAATGATTTCGCTTTTTGTTTAGTTCTATATTTTTGCGGAACAGTGAACAAGTTCAATTTTTATGCTGAATTTGCTGAGGAGCCAGTTTGGAGAAAAATAATTTTCTTATCAAACATTTCTGATTCATCTTCCCTACCCACTTCCCATGTCATATTAATTATTGTCGACGTTCTAGATGCTCGTCGTTTTCAAATCAGCGCCGATCTTGAAACGTACTCTGAAAGTCCGTCATGCAATGACCCAACTTTATGTACTGAAGCTCCTCAAAATGCAGACCAAATATCTGGGGAGGCAGTGGAGAAAATCTAACATGAAGACAATCAGTGCTATTTATCAGAAAGTCAGGCATAGACTCAATGACGATTGGGCGTTTGGAAATGGTAAGTGTAAAACTATATTTTAATTAAATCACCTTTTATTCATCAATCGATCCGTTTCAATATTTTTCAACCTTGAATAAGTTTTTTTAATCTGCATTGATTTTGGTCTCTTTTTCTCAATGTGCAATTTTCGGTTTTACTATGATAAATTTCGTTACAAATGTTTATGAAATTGATATTACAACAAAATTACGACAAAATTGTAGAAACAATATTCAAAATTGATGCCATATTCAAAAACAAATTCAAGATTTAGTTGTCAACTAGAATTCTTTGACTTCTTTGGTCCAGGAATGTATATTTTTCAACTAGTTCTGGTTGTGAATATTGAGAGATATAATGTTGAAAATTGGATTTCACTACGCTAGCAATATAAGTTGAAAGAGGTTATATCATGTAGTGAAGAAATGATATCGGGTTGGTTAGAATAATGTGAAAAAGTCCAGTTTGTTCATGAAATAAAACTACTGTGGATGAAGGTGCTGATTCAAAATTTCTGATTTCAGATCTCGATGCAAGACCATGGGATTTCCAAGCTGAGGAATGTGCTCTCAGGGCTTCTGTGGATAGGTTCAACAATCGTAGATATACCCAAGTGAATGTAAGTGAAATCTAATAATCCAAATATTTGTCCGTAGAAATTCTTCAGAAATGAATTCGAGATATGTCTCTGCCGAGATTAAATTTAGAGTTGCTAGTTTGTGTTAGTTTTTGTTTGAACTCCGATTGGGTGAAAGTAAATTTGCTTGAAATGTCATAGTTGTGGAAAAATTCAAGAGTTGTTAACATACTATCATTTTTTCAAATTTCAGGAGAGTGATTTCGAGCCAGTAGACAACTGTTTGAACAGCGTGCTGGGAACCAGCCATGATCTTTCGGAAAGCTTCAAGAAACATTATCATCTCTGGTTGGAACAAGAAGTATTCAACATTTCCGTCGATTGGGACAACCTGTTGGAAACCATAAAATGAACCACACAGATTTTAGTTCAAGACAGAGACCAGTTAGGTTGAATATATCATATTTTAAGATAATTTAGTGATCAGTGATACTTTAGGTAGAACATTATGGGAGGTATAGAAGCGGTGCTACTACTCATTTCTAGTTTCAATAAAATGGTGAAACGCGAAGCGTTTCTATGCTTATACATATTTTCACCAACTTTTGTTATAGATTCGTGCTATTAAATACTTTGTACATGCAATCAATGATTGAAGTAGATATTTTATAGAAGAATATATAGTGTGATAAACTATATATATTTGTACAAAGGCTAATACAGCATAATTATGCTAGAAATGTTAGGAGTGCAATTTGCTTATGTACTGTCTCAACTCGCTTCCATATTTTCTGTTCATCTAAAATGTTATGTGTTCTGATCCTGTTATCTAACCTCAACTTTTTCATATTGTAGTGCTTTTATTAAACAGAAGCTCTCATAAAATATGATTATTTCGGCATAATTACTCTCTAATGTGATACTGCTTAAGAGATATAATTGACAATAAATTATGATAGATTAAATGATTGAAACAGATGACCTAAGTGACTTGAGTTACACTTATCTTATGAGAGCTCATTCATATTCTTCAGCTTCCATTTTTTCGTAAAAATAAATTTCACTAGTGGCCTGTATTAACCGAAAAGCATTACATCTCTGTTTTAACTGTTCGTCGATGGGTCTATATCTTTAATTAGGACCTAACTACCTCATAAGAAAGTATTCTCTTTTCTGAAAATGTACAGAATAATGATACAAACAAAAACCGTTTTATGCTTTAGAATTTTTATGATGTTAATTGGTTCCCCCCAAAACAGATGTTGACTGGTAGGTATTACAACTAATGATTCATATTTCCTAAAGAAATCTCCAAATATAGATTATGAATGGCAATATGTCAGCATTATGTAATACTTTCCATAGATGATCAATAAATTGTTGGCTAGTACAGGGTGGCGAAATCAAAACTGTTTATCTTAAAATGATATCAATATATTATTCTTTGGTATATTTATCAATATACAGGGTAGTTCAGATTTAGCATTGAATATTTGGACAACATGTCCTCATCGTTCTGATTCGGAAAATATATGCCTCTCACTTGCGTTTTGAGAGTGATACGGTGTGTCAAATTTTACTAATTTCCTTGAAGACCCTGATAATCTAATCTTTCTATTTCTGCTTGATACCCTGTATCTTTCTTGAAAAGTTGGTGAGGTAAATCTATATATATCGTCCGAATGAGAAGATGAGTATACCTGAAATGAATCTCTGAACGAAACCTCTGAATCACCCTGATGGTGGAAGTGTTATCAATATTTCGAAAGAGAAACGTTGTTAGAAAGTTTCATTGGGCCACCTTGTATAAATTATTTAGTATTTTCACATATTTGTTCTATTAGGCAAGAATTCCACTTACCAATCCATTAATTGGCTTTGTCCATTAATATCATTGTATTTTTCCGTTGAGAAAACTAGGCCTCAATTTGTTTGTTTTTTTTTTCTAATGAAATGGAGTTTTGAAGAATTTTGTCGTTTTTACACCAAATATGCAATTTCACTATTGACTGTAGATATGTATATTATATTTTGCAATAAACTTTTCAGTCACCTCTGATATTTTTCATTCCATCATGAAAATCCTATTTCAAGCATCAAAAATACTTTTTTGTTCTCATGTGATCGATGGATATTATTAAATTCCACAAACAGAACTGGGGATAATTGAGTCCAACAAAGTTGACAATTATGAAAATTTAGAAATAAAAATATATGATATATTTCAATAGATGGCGCCACTTACACCTCGCCGACACTAGTCTGTTCGAAGTTTTCGTTTTTTGGACTGTCTAATATAATTTGAATAAATAAACAAATTTTATCATCGAAAATATTGAATTTTCAACTCTAAGTCGGGGGATATTAACCCCCCTTAGAGCTCAATAGATGTCTCCACTTACATGTCGCACATGGAAATCTTCTGAGTATTGTATAAATAGTCGACAATTTCTCTATATAGGGGTGGTTGGCCGGGGTAAGGGAGGGTGCCCCCTTTGATTTCAGATATTAGTCTAAACAAAATCTCGATATAATAACTGGCTCATATCCACTTGAACTGAGGTGTATTATATTGTATTGTGGGAGGCATTTCTTTCAATAATTAAAACTGAATTAATTGGATTTCAGTATCTTTATTTGATTTCTCAAGTTTTTGGTGACATTTTTGGATCTTCCGAATTCCGGCAATCCACACATATTCACTAAGCTTATATTTACAAACTATACATGCCCTAGACATAAATTATTCCCTTCACCTTTCTAAAACTGAAATCAATAAACTTTGGAAACAGTGGTCACCAAAACAAAAAACTCGTAATTTCTGGAATGGAGCCATGAGTATGGCCATTTTTAAAAAATCTCTAAAATACTATACAATAACAGCATTCAACGGGGTAGTTCTATTTACAAAATAATCCATTTCCAACCAACAAGAATCAGTGTTTGTCTTAAAAGTGCAGACCTAACCAATTCACACAAAATAGGCCAAAAGCTTATTTCATTACCTTATTATTTTCATCAACAACGACAAGGCTACATATTGTTCAACAATTATTGTACTACTACTCGAACAAGATGATTCTAGTTCATATAGATCCAAAAAGATAAAAATACTATTGTCATATAATATAAACTGTATATAGGTCGATTTTCCTTTCTACATCTCATGGACAAAATTTGTTTCCAAATTACTGAAGTGAATGAACAAACAAATGAAAAATTGATGAAAACAGTTGCAGTTCGTTTCTAGTCACTACATTGGATCAATTGAACTGTGATTTTCGCCAGTGTTATAATATACAGAGTGTTTCAAAATATGTTTCGGAAAATGTAGGGTGAGATTTTTTACCTAACCTAATTCTACTAAAGTTTCTCTAAATACAGGTCCGTCCTGGGAGTGGAAATATATTTTTATTTTGTTTCTGACAATATCTCAGGAACTGTTTGGGATACATACATCAGTTTTTGTACACGTTCTACCATAAATATTGGTTCCATCTTAGAGAGATAGATATCTCTTTATTTCCAACAGGTATACATCCTTCTTGAGCTCTGATTCAATTTCCTTTCACAAGCTTGTGACGGAGAGATTCTAGGGTTTCATGAGTTTTTTGCTCCTAATTTTTATAGCACTACAGAAATTGATATTCTGAAACGGTATTTTGGAACTTCAATGTTTTCTAAAAAAGTAACGTACTCTTGTCCATAAGCTTTAGAGTGGACCGTATTAGAGAAAAACATAGTTACAATGTAGTTGGCATAAAATATTTAGAACATGAGCATATTTTTACACCTTGTATCTCGAAAACGATGCGTATTTGGACCTATGTTCATTCAATTAGCCGGAAAATCACACCCTTCAATTTCTAACATATTTTGAAAAACTGCATATTCAAATATATACATATATGATGTTTTCAGCATATACTAGCATTGGTCTGACCAGTGTCGATGACATTATTGAAAAAAATAAAAAGAAATTGAACAAATTGAAACAAAGTTATGAAGTCGAGCGGATTTGATGAAATGATTAATTGTCTTTAAAAAATTAAGCTGAATAGCTGCAGCTGTTAAGAATAGGACTAAAGAAAACAACAATTCAACAACAAGAACAACAATGGATCCTCCTGCAACAGTTCATGATTGTTTTCAACTATACATGACTGGTTACTCTAATAGTTCAGCTAAAAATGGGAGTTCTCTCTACGTAAACAGCAATCTCGATGAAGTGGAACATTACACACTTGAAATAAAGTGTCAAGTGTATCTCGAGTCTGGAAAAGTTTCCTGGTATTATTCAAATTGATTCTGCAATGTTACCTTTTCAACTTCAAATATAACAATAAGGCAAATCCCTAAGGAAATCGACATTGTGGTCCAAGGGAAATAGAATTGAACATATATATGTATATTTATAGGCAGTTAGGCCCACAGTATCAGACCTGAACGAGACAAGGACTCAGGATGACGTTGAAAATAGAAGCTCAGATATCACAATAGCCCATCATTCCTGAGAATCCATCTTATCAGGCGCAATACTGAGCTATTTACGGAAAGTTTTTGATAAGCATAAGCTTAAAGCTTACGTTGCTAAGCCAGAAATATGTGCGTATCGCTACAGATTTCTCGAGCACAATTGACATCTTGTATATTCCTGAATTAGAGCTTAGCAAGCAAGCTCAAGCTTGATTATCAAAGGAAAACTGTTTAGTTTTCAATTATAGTGATAGTTTTGCCTTTAGCATCGTCAAATCTATCCATGGTTCGTATATCCATCATCATGGTGACTCCTATGGTCATGATGAGCAGCAAAATGACGGTCACAAAGAGTCCTGACCATATCGGAACTGAAGTGAAGCCAACACAGTCATATGCATCTCCGAACTTGTTTGTCCTATTCACATCTTCTTCGAAGAATACCTGCAGCTGAAATAGAATACAAAATAACATTATATTCAGATATTTTTCATTATTATTTCCAAGAAAAATCCGTAACGATTGTGTGACAAATGTGCATCATTCATATAAGTAGTTGAAAACAGCAGTCAGCAATATTCATTATTGTGTCTCCAACTACATCATACGACATGAACCACAAAGTATTCTTGGTCAGATGAATGAGTATTCAACAAATACCCCAGTAACACTCAATATTTAGTCGAATGATTTTCAACCATTGCCTGAAATAACTACCTAACGTACTATGATAACAATTTTACATAAATGTGCCCATTAGACGTGAATTACCACTATAGATCTGTATTTCAGGAATAATAATATCATTTGTTGATGAGAGAAAGAAATATACAGTCATAAAGAGAAATGCATAAATGATACATACTCGATGAGTGAGCAAACACTTGTTTCGAAATATAAAAATATAAAAATACCTTATTCAGCTATAGCAGATTTTTCAAAAACAATAAAATACAATAACATTTCGCAATAATGCAATATTTCCGAGTAATCATTATCACGAGTTGAGAATAATTTCAAGTTTTTTTTTTCCACTTGACTGCAGCAGAAATGAATAATAAGACTCAAATTTATAAAATCAATCCTCTCTGAACATTACAAGCCTAGGAAATATTACAATAATTCATAATGCCAAGGCATATAATTATGGCAAATATTGCCAACTAATGATTTGAAATCCACATTTGAACTATCATGGGAAGTCTGTCTCACCTGGAAATCCTTCATGAAGACTGTGAAGTTGCCGTCTGTGAATACCTGATCCCCACAATGATAGGAGAACCCATTTGGAGCATACAAGGGGGCACTGGAGGTGATATCCATTTCCATGGTGTTAGAATCATTTATGATTGTCAGCTTCACAGGATCCAGCAGTTCCCAATATCCAGCACTAGCGCCATTTGTGAAGTTCAGCCTAGAAAGCACAATAGATTTCAAAACACAAGTCATTCAATTTGTTTCATCACTTACACCAAATCAATTTGAGGTTTGACAGTTGTATCGCTCAGAGTTAGAAGAATCGTTTCGTTGCCACTCTTTTCAATTTTATAGGTGAAGGTAACATTTGTGGCACTGAAAAATAAAACAATCATCTTTAAATAATATCAATATTCTAATACTACGTAAAAACAGAAGGTAGGTATGTTACTCACTTTACATTTCTTCCCAATGTTACTTGTGCAGATTCGATGTACATGTATAGGTTTGAGGTATTGTAAAAATTCGAAACGTCTGCCTCTTTTGGCATTGCAGAATCGTCGGCGGCTAGAAGTGATCTTGCATGTCTTGAGCTGACAACATCTTCAGGGGCCACCTAAAATTCTTCGGTTAAAAAAGAAAATGACACCTAAGAAGGAAAACTTACCCAAGATGTGTGGCGAGCCGTATATAAAGCTAAAACATTTTTGTTGGTCCTAGTGAGTTCCCTGTAGATTGAATCGATAGCAGCATCTGAAGAAAAAATTTATTATCCATTATCTTCTGAATCAGTAACTACTCCAATGTATAAGAAAATTTCAGTAAACTGATGGATTTCATTGACATTGACAATTTCAGTGAACAGGTTGTCAAAAACTAAGTGAAGATGAACCTATTTGTCAGTACATCAATAGAAAATTTAGGTACACAAAAAGTGTTCAAAGAGCCTCACTCACCATGACGTCTCAACATATCAATTCTAGTTTCTGAATCCTTGACATCATTGAGATTGACAATGAGAACATCAGTCTTTGGAATCTCCAAGTTTTCTTCTAAGCTTTCTACTTGAACTTCTTTAACTGTTACATCCAAATGTCTTATGGCCTTTATGGGATTTTGCACATATGGTAGATAGGCCACTTCGAAAGACTCTCGCAGCTTGGCTATGTTGGGGAATAAGATTCCTTTTTGGTCATGTTGAGCAAAATCTTCAGGACTCAACTGAAAAGAGGAATTCATGATTTAAGGTTATCAGAATAATATATTCTAGATGCAGATATGCATTAATGGCTATTCTGGAAGGATAATAGTGAACAAAGATTTACCAAAATGATGATAGTGTCCAATAAAACATCAAAGTAATTTGTCTAATAACTATTTTCGCTCCTGATTGTTACTCAACTTTCAATCTCTATTAGCTCATGATTATTACACAACTGTCAATTTCTATCAGTTTTGAAAGATTATATTCTTACTGTTTCTTCGGCAAATATCACTGTCAATGGGTGATCTGCCATTCTCTCCAAAATATCATCTCTGAAAGTGTCTTCACTGATTTTGTGTAGTGCTGGAACTTTTTCTGCAGTTCTGCAAGAGAAAAATGGATCATGTCATTATTTGGATGATTGATTGATGATTAGGTTCAAATGTCTGTAGTCCTTTGATGCAATAATAATAATGATAATAATAATATTAAAATATACTTCTTGTGATCATATGACCACTATTAACGGTATGATAAAAAGTGAGATTTTGGCAGCAGTGTAGTTTGCAGCACAAATTTTCAACAAACTCTTGAAGACATATGGCCCAGTGATATGGCAATGGAAAAAGAGCCCCAAGACACAGAGATCTGAAAAAATATGCAAACCCTACCTTTTATTGGACAGCATATAAACCGGAACGAATTCCGTGCTGCTGTGAGCGAATTCGACAACAAAAACTAAGCACGCTAATACTAAAGACTGTTTGAAACTACCCATTTTGAAGCGACTATTGTCCCTGTTCGTAAAATCACAAAAACTTGCTGGAATCACGTGAAATTACGGAGCAACCCAACATTTGACAATCAACTGATCGAGATCATCAAATTCGAGAATGTCATATGACTGCTTGGCTGGGCGATGTCAAATATTTCATTGTCAATACAGTGACATCTATTGAACAATTAGTCAAAAGGCAAAAGGAGTCTGTAATATTTTTCTAGTTCACAGAACACAGCAAAGAGTGTTCTCTAGTCTGACGCAAGAAAAATGTATAAAAAAATCCAGGTTGGTACACCTGTTTATACCAATCATCAGTTCTGCCAAACTTTCAAAACAAACTGATTTTCAGTTCCACCAATCTCGTAACAAGTTTATTCTTCGATTGAAAAAGCCAATAATCGATTGATAGTGAAATGATGAGAAAGTCTAGAAATTACTCTATTCTATACAAATGGTGAGTTTATACACTCCTTGGAGTATATAATCTCTGCTCTTAGAAAAAATATTTATATTTACGTTGAAATGGTTCCTGGCATACTAGATCATAAAACAATTCCTGACATGTAGATGTCGCTGTACGTTATAATTCGACCGAATCAGTTACATATACTTATAATAGGGAATAAAATTTTACAACCCTTTTCTCCACATTTATTTTAATATTTAATATCTACAGAAAATGTACATAGATCTATAATACAATTTTAATAATATATAATAGTGTAGATACAAACAACATATATAAATATTTATATTACAATAATAATTGAGTTTACATATCATCAACATTAAACAAATTTCTCACTTAGGTAGGTCCAGTTGGGGATTTGGGAGGGAATAACAATAAGTTATCTTACTGATTTCGATCTACCACCAATTATTATTCATTGAGCTTGAGCATCATTCATTCCCTTCAATCCAGAATTATATCAATAACTTTCGATTGGAGAAAATTCGATCACAAAAGTTTCCAGACTCTTCGAATCATTCTTGATGCTTTCCTCTTGAGAATTCATTACTGTCTTCTTTATCATTTTCCCCCTGAAGAATTTCCATCTGTGGTGATTACATTGAACTTTCCGAAAAAGTATAGTTTCCCATTACGTTGAAAAATCACAGTCGCAAGCAAATTATTGCTCGATTCGATACATGAAGTATGTGCACGAAAAAATGATGTTAAAAAGTCAATACCTGATATGATTAACATTTGGTCTTTCGATGCCTGCGACTTTTTCCTATGGAACGAATTTTTTCTAGCTAGTCTGTGAACAGATATATTCAAGTATTCTCAAATTAAAGCACCGTGAAATGTTTCTTTTTCGAGTTGTAGGCGGTAGATCTTCTTTTGATTAGATAGTTGAATTAATATACGCTGGTTTAGCTAAGCTAAATTTATAATAAATTAGTGCATTTTATAAGGAGTACGGTGCTCGAACGTCAACTTCTAAATATTCCATCGAACAACGGCAAACGCTCTCGATACAGAAATGAAGCGTACATCGAATCACGAACACCCCGACGTCCGACGTCCGACGTCCGACGTTGCCGTCGCAATTGATCGTTGATTTTGTTTTTTCCAAATCCGGATCTCGCATCCGGACTTTACATGAAAATGCGACGCAAATCCGAAGGAGATGTTATCATGCTGCACTGCGGGCACACTTTTTTGCTACCCTGAAACATACGACAAACGAACGTACAGAATGATCAATTGTTTTCAGATCGCATGACAAGGATAGGGCACTAATAATTCATCAGTTTCGCGGGTGAAAATGGACACATCGCATTTTTTCATCACGGAACGTTTCGAAAATGGAAGACCATCTCCAGGGCTTTGAAAACTGCGGGCGCACAGTTTCAATATGCACAGTATCGAACTAAATTGATAGCAGCAAAGCGATTCGGTAGAGAGACAGTACGGGGAAATTATTTTGGGAATGATTTCGGAATCCTTCACCTTGGTTTCATCAATGACGTGACTAAACTGATCAACAAAGTAAACGTCGTGGTGCAGAATATACCTGGAATTCAGAGTGGAATCACTCGAGAATTATTCAGCTAATTTCTAATTGGTTTTCACAAATCATTAGCTGATCAATCCTCGAGTAACTCATTGAAGCCATAAGATACTCCAATGATTCCAGATGAAATTTTCACAAGGTGATAATCGAAGCTAGCGGCCCTCATTGTAAGATCAGTTTTTTCCTTCGGAATTCAGCTCTGGGACAATTTTCGGAATTTCTAGGACATTTGTTCGATGTATTTCTTCAACGGTATCTCAGAAATACTCGAAAAAGTCTATAACTACTAGAGAAACTTGCCACTTCATATTATATTATATATATATTATACCAGCATTGTCAATTGATTTGATTCGGAAAGATATTAAGACCATTGGAAGGAGAATGTATAATTACATATCCTTCGTTAGATAAAATATGGTTTCTTCAATTCCAAACTGAAAAAATGCAACACTCTGAACAAATATTCAGAATTTATGTTTTCACCGTCAGTAATCTAATTCCGAAATTTTTTGAAATAATCCGTGATATCATGATTGAGACCGGAAAAAATATTTGACCTCATAACGATCTCACATTGCTCCCATTAAAACCTTTAGAAATTTCATTTGAATAATCAATATTCTTTCAGCAACGAAAATGACCCATTTGGCACATCTCCAAATTCTGTATTTGTAGACCCAGAAGATCCCTCAAGAATTAACATAATTGCATTCCATTGATTGATAGATCCATATATTTTCTCTTTTGCTTTCACTAAGTCTTCGAATTGTGTTTGAGCCTTCAGAAATTCCAACTTCTCGATAATCTTATAAGATAATATTATAAGAAGTATAACCAAAGAGAACGGAACGAACCGACCGAAATGAAAACTGAAGACTGACGACTGAAGACGGAACTCACCAAGGTATGCAGCCAACATTCCTCGCAATGCACATGCCAACACACGGTCGATATAACTGGTTTCTTGTAGTGCTCCTGCAAAAGCATAAACGTCAATCGTCAATCTCGATCGCCAAATGGCCGACGAGAACCTTACCAAACAAATCAAACATTTGTAGTCCTCGGACTCGGCGGGCGCGGGGGGTTCCCCGCCGCCGCCGCCGCCGCCCTCCGCCTCCAAGTGGCGGATCCTGTTTCTGAGCTCCTCGATCAGTTGCACCCTGCTGCTCGGCTCGGCGTCCGACGTGCTCACGTTGCTGTCGCAATGTGGATTACCGCCGCCCCCGCCTCCGCCTCCACCACCGCCGCTCTCTACCTTCACCTCGACGTCACCGCTGGAATTGACGGTGGCCACCTGAAAAATGATAAAATCACGAACGTGACGAATTTCAAACATTAATAACCCTGCGTCACACATCCGTCACACAACAGTCCGTCAAACAACAGTCACACGTCTGTCACACAACAACAGTCCGTCACACAACAATCACATGACCACCGAACAGAAGATACGTCTGTCACACATCCGTCACACAACAGTCCGTCAAACAACAGTCACACGTCTGTCACACAACAACAGTCCGTCACACAACAATCACATGACCACCGAACAGAAGATACGTCTGTCACACATCCGTCACACAACAGTCCGTCAAACAACAGTCACACGTCTGTCACACAACAACAGTCCGTCACACAACAATCACATGACCACCGAACAGAAGATACGTCTGTCACACATCCGTCACACAACAGTCCGTCAAACAACAGTCACACGTCTGTCACACAACAACAGAAGTTACGTCTGTCACACATCCGTCACACAACAGTCACACGACCGTCGAACAGAAGTTACGTCTGTCACACATCCGTCACACAACAGTCCGTCAAACAACAGTCACAAGTCTGTCACACAACAACAGTCCATCATACAACAATCACACGACCGTCGAACAGAAGTTGCGTCTGTCACACATTCGTCTCCAAACAGTCACACATCCGTCAAACAACAGTTATACACAACGTCATCTCAAGAATTCATTTGTACAACAGGCCCAAAAATCTACAATCATCTACCACAAGACATGAAAAGTATACGAAATTTCCAATTATTTTGAAATAAAAAGAAGAACTTCATACTCGATAACAGAGGCAATATCGAGTAATTAATATGATGAAAATAAAAACAAAAATCATACGCACAAAAAAACCCATGGTCTCGTCCTCTTAATCACCAACTGAACCAACTCTGAATGAATATTGTGAATGTAAGTAGTTAGTAGTTAGTAGTTAGTAGTGTGTATATATATATATATATATATATATATATTTCGTTGGGTTGATGACGGATGCGTGACGCATACGTGTATGAGTTGTGACGCACGGATTTTTCGGCTTCGAAAAGGCGTCACGCATTTTATTTATTTATTTTTTTTTGTCGACCAGAACCCTCACCTGCGATAGCACTCCCTCTTTCTCGTGGCCCTCCTTCATGACGACGTCGCTCTCGGTGTACTGCGACGGGCCGAAGGTGCTCTCCTCCGGCTCGTCCCCGTCGACGATGACGTCGTCGCCCTCGTTGTCCACGTCCATGTCGGCCGTCCGGCCCGTGCTGTTGGGCACGGCGAGGCCGCCGACCAGCGAGCTCGTCCTGCGCCGCTGCGATTCGTGCCATTCCTCCAGTTCGGAGTCGCCTTCGACGTCCACCGTTTCGTCTTCCTCCGGCATGATGTTCTGAAGAAAGATTCACCATGTGTGGGAGGGAAGCGTAGAAGGGCCAAGGGATATTCGTTCGTTTGTTTGTTTGTTTGTTTGATTGCGATTATACAGGGTGTCCCATAAACATACCGACAAACTCTAAGGAATGGTAGAGGACATCAAAATAAACATTTTTGCTCGATGAACATAAGTCCGGAAACTCTTCGTTTTCGAGATACAGAGTGTTTAATTTTTTTAAAAAAAAAATTAAAATTGGTATTTGTGGAATTTTATTGTAAGAACAATGTTTGTTCCCAACATCAAACGTAGTTAAATCAAAAAATGTAAACAAAAGTCAGCGGTGTTCAACTAAATTGAGAGTTAATTTAGTTATTTTTATTTTATTCAAAACATTTTATTGCTTCAGCACCCCTTATTTGTCGGTATGTTTTGAATACTCTTTCCATGATATTAAAAATTATGAATATTTTCCAATTAAATACAAAACAAAAAGTGATTAAAAGTCATTAATAATAATTAATGATTAGTAAAAAAAAAGTTATTGGAAGTTTTATTAGTTTTTTATTAGTTATTGGTAAAATGTAAGGTATAATTTTGAGCATTTCATTTTTTTTTCATAGATGTAAGAGATATGGTTTTTATTTTTTTTTTTCAAAACGTAGATACGGAAAAATTTCAAGGGACAAAAAAGTTGCATTTTTAGGCGTTCATTTAAAAAAAAATATCATAATTACAATAAATCTACTGGGCAATATTTTTTTTGTGCAAAAACTATCCGGCATAGCCCGTGGGCACGACCCTGAAATTATTGGGCAAATTCTGATAGCTCCAAAAGATACCTCATAAATGTATCAATAATCTGTGAGAATTTCATTGAATTCGACCAAATCGTCTTTACGATATTATTAAAAAATCGATTTTAAAAAAAAATTCAACACCCTGTATCTCGAAAACGAAGAGTTTCCGGACTCATGTTTATCGAGCAAAAATGTTTTTTTTTGATGTCCTGTACCATCCCTTGAAGTTTGTCGGTATGTTTATGGAACACCCTGTATATAATTGCCAGTTCAAACCTGCAAGGTATGGCTAATTGCCAGTTTGAACTGACAAGTATGGATCTAATTCATAAGGTAAGAGGTATCAGATGTAAGGACCCCAGGAGAAGTTTAGCTAGAAAGCTATTCTCGCACTTAACCTGTGCCTAACTCATATTCTAATCCTAATTCGAGCCTAAAACTAAACCTAAACCTATGTTATTTAGTGCATACTTGAACGTTTCATCTCAAGTACAGTGACTGATTCGATGAACCAGTTCAAATCAGCAATTAAAGAAAAATGGCATTTTACATGTATTTGACGGTTCCATCTCTGTTCGAAAGGGAATTTTCATCAATGGAAATCGCTGTTAGAGTAATGTCTCTTGCATACTATGACGGTTCAATGTGAATTAGGTTTCGACGAGTGAAAAAATAATCATGGGAAAATTATCTTTACCTTTCGAACGCATCTTTCTACGTGCATATTTATCTCCTCTTGCGTCCGGTGAGGGTGACCGGTGCATATTGGACAGAAGTCGTCGGATTTCCTTTTGCGGATTTTGATCCTCAATCGGCCGTGTCGGTTGTTCTTTATCCTCTGAAATGTCTGGAAGAAAAAAAGAAACTGAATACCGAAAAATCAACATCGGTCAAACACGAACTCGAAGCGACAAATTATCAGCAAACGAGTATTTCTATCATCCGGTTCGTTGTTCGTTCGTCGACGATTGGAAAAACACTCAGTACAACAAGAATTATTCCATGTGCGATCAGAGCTGGATCAGGGAAATTTCGGGCCTAAACTAAGAAAAAATGTGGGGCCCCTTGAAAACAAACGAATTACAAAAAAGTTCTATCGATAAAATCTAATCAGATAACATTAGCATGGTGGAATGAAAAATGGAAACAATCAGAAAACTGGAAAAGTCTTGAAAATTTGGAAGATAATACACCAGATTAGTTTATTGATTTGTTCACAGTGAATATGAAAATCTGATAAATAACAGAACACAAAATTGAAACTCTTTTGTGTATAAAAATATACGTTTAAATTTTATGGGATCTATTCGTGTTTTTGGGATTTTACGTGGAAATAAGACATTTTCTTCAGCCACTTCAAGCCACTAAGATTAGGTAAACCCAGTTTTGGGGAAGTTGCAGGGTGGTCAACACTTATATTGGCCCAAGTTTTATGTCCATAAAGAGAAACTCTGAATTGGAACAGCATAATTTTCTAGGCCATGACAAAATCTTTTTTTTTTCATACGTTTGCCAGAAAATCGTAATCACCGAATGTTGGTATTTTCGCAATATTGAACTAACGAAACAGTAATTAATTGAACAATTACAAATCCCATGACTATGGTCGGAGATGTCCTCCCCTTGTTGCGATTCATCCTCCAATTCTTCTTCACATAGAACGTCGAACACGTTCTAATATCCCAGGAGTGTTTCTTATGTATTGAAAAGTCTCGAAGATGGGTTGACGGAGGGGGTGCATTTCAGGACACATGTTTATTTGAAGAAAAAGTCTGATTCTGATCCCAACAAAACATAATTTGAATATTCACATTGTATTTTGAAACACCCTGTTCAATTTCTGATTAGTTGACAACATCACTGATAACAGTGCAAAAAGCAAATGCAAATAGAGAAGTCTATACTCTACACGAAAAATGATAATTTCATAATTTAGGAGAAAAAAAGGTTGGGAAAATTTTAATTACGTAGGAAATTTCGCACTCGTGTGATACGGAACTGTGCTGAGGTATTCTCCATGGAACTAAGGGTTGATATTGTATTCTCATCGAGTTCGAACTTACTTCCCATCTTCCTTCGGGCCCACTGTCACCAGGCAGGGCAGGCGGCCTGCCAGGCTCGGGTCTGCTCCTTTTCCTGCTGGCTGCGATGCCCGTCCCGCTCAGTTTGTAAAGTCTCTCTAATTCGTGCATGAAATGCGATTCGAGATCGCCCAGGGGAATGTTGAGGCCGCATATCGGACAGCTTGATGGATCGCGCTTCTTTTTGTTGCTCACAAAATCTGCAAAAAAACGGAAATAGTTGGTGAAAGGCGACTCGAGAGAATCACTGCGAAACAGGGAGTTCGTACCAGATGCGATTTTGTCTCGAATTGACGAAAACTACCATTTTCTTATCAATCTGGAAAAACACTTTTCTGCGTTTTTATTCTTAACAGTAGCTAGCAAGATTTTTTCTTGTCCAAAGCGATTGACTCATTCAAAAATCAATGATATCATAAAACTTTCGAATGCCTTCTGCTAGCAAGGGAATGTCCTCACATGAGGGCCTCTGTTTCTACGGATATCGAATAAATAGCAAATGTATCACATGTATCACCCTATAACCCTATAACATTCACCATGAGTAATGATAAGATTCAAGTAATCTTCATTATAAAGTATCTATTTGTAGTAAGGCAATTACTGAAACTGTGTTGAGTGCCATCATCTGAAAACTGGTCTAAAACCTCGGAGGTACTCAGTTCGTTTCATGTTCACTAGCGGCCCTCTTTTGGGCTTTTTATACACTACGTTTGGCCACCTTTTCGGGTTGTTGGCAGTGGCACTTGGCATGTTTTTTAGGACTAAGTCAATTTTTATTTCAAGTCAGTTAGACCCTAATTGATCTTACACTAGTCGTCGACAAGTCATGACCAGGGTGATTAGATATTGAAATCCTACGTTGGTAAGTTTGTAGATACTGTAGATGTTCAGAAATTTTCATGATCAGCGATGAAAATAACGATATTTCCTGACGGATCTTCAGTATATCGGTGCCTTCTACAAAAACGAATAAGGCTCGGCAGTCGGCAACCGGAGGTGTAAATTTCAGCGCGGCTCGTGATGACTTAAGCCCGCTTCATCCCCTTTTAGCCGGTCGCTGATTTACGTTTCGGGTACACACGGGCATAGGTCTAGTCGAGCAATTAACAAGGTTAGCCCGGCTAATCCCATGAATGATGTCCGCTGCTGACGGATACCAGTATCGCGCGTCCTTTCTCGCTGATGGGATACGCAGCCCGCGATACGGTAATATACACTTCGACCAGGAACGGCGAAAGCTCCGGATTTACTAGCCTTATTTTGCACTTCCCATTCTTCAATCACTTCGGCTCTGCTCCGTCACAGCTATCGGAACTAGCCTCTCTAATACACTGGGAGCCATTCGAACGTTTCTGAATGAGCTGCTATTCATCATCAGGTACACAGAAAATCGAAAATAAATATCATATTGCAGAGCAGGGATTATTCGAATAGAGCCTTTAGAGCCACTATATCATCTAATGAGGCGAGAAATGCAAGACGAAGACAGAGGTCGATACCATAAATGAAGATCTTGCAATGAAGATCTTGGAATGAGGATCTGAAAATCTACTTCAGTTCGAAGCAACAAAAACTCAAGCTTGTATCTTTACCGGGGAGGCAGGTCACACAATGACCAATATAATGATGTCAGGTATTACGACTTTATTCCTATGAAGTCGTCATTATTCTCGCTTGGTATCTCCACCAACATCACTCTTTAACGATCATTAGAGGTCTGTTCCGTTCAAAAAGGTACTTCACATTCCAGCAGCTACTCATGATTCACATAGCGGAAATTCTAACTGTCCTGGAGTACTGTTCACATGTTTGAAGTTCAGCAGTCGAAGATACGCCAGATTCTATTAGCCTAGTCGCACTTTCTCTCATAGATAGACATAGATAGACATAGACTTTCTTTCATAGATATTTCCATTATCGATGCTCATCGGGAATCTCGTACACCAACAGTGATTCCAGGTAGACCAACTAGACGAGGTCACCCTACACTGTCAGGCTCGAGACCTCGAGAAAAATCAACTGCAGAAGTTTTTCAGTACATTACGAACTACCATTGCAGACAATGTGGAAACTAAGACAATGCATTATGAGAATCAATAACTATTAACCACCAAGTGATAAAATGAGGGGAAAGGAAGGAAATCGGCTGTAACACATCAGTGTTTTCCGAGTGTAAACAAGCATTAAAAATTCAAATGACAGAGAGAACTCGCCGGTTTGTTTTACAAGGGGGCGAGCATCGGGCCACATAAGTATGTGAAAATGGGAACATGTGAGTGTGAAAAACAGTTATGGCAAATGGTCCGCACTCCATTGCTTTCCGCAGAACCCGCAAACCGCTCAGTTAACTGTGGAAAACCGGAAAACTCTATCATCCAACTTTATGTCGAGATATTCGCTATGGATTTATTCTAAAACCACCCATATACATATAAGTATGGTCCATTTTTTCCTCTATCGCAAACACGAGGGTGTTTTCGACGAGACATTCAAGAAATACAATGTCTTTTCCCATTTATTTGCTAAATCCACCCACTCATACAAATGTATAGACGTATACGATATACGAGTCCGTTCGTAGATATAAGAAGTTTCGGTATCAAGACGGTTTTTCGCGTCCAGTTTCCTTTTGAGGCTCAGTCGTTCGAGTCAGTTGATAAGTTTGTGAAAGTAATAAGTGGAGCAGATCGCAGATGAAGAAGAAACTTGTATTAAAGAGTGTCCAGTTGTTGCCGTATCCAATTTATTTTCACATCACGACTAAGCCGGCCAGGCAAAACAACAAGATATTAACAAAGTTTTGTCACTACACTGGACACGGGCTTGGTCTATAGTCATTAATTTCGGATTTACTTCCACTATGACCTGAAAAACTGACAACTCAGGTAGCTCCGGCCACTGATTGTTCTATAAAGGAGACCACGCGAGAATATTGATTGTCCGAACTCTTTCCAATGATTATAAAGTATAATGGACCACTAACTTATGTACTGAGCGAGTGTGAATTCTCGAAAAAGACTACAAGCTACGTGTCCTCTCACAACATATTTTCCAAATGATGTCGATCAAGTTTACGAAAACGTTTCTCTTTCCCATCAGTTGACGATGCACTGCCAATCTTGGTGCTTTGCACCCATCTTCGAAGGGAATATTTTGAATAAAGACTAAGATGCCACTCAAAAGCCATAGAAAATGCTAATTTGCCAAGTTCATGCATAGCAAATTACCTTTCTATTTTGGAGAAATAATTCTGTATGCACTGTTGAGATGACTGACAGAATTTGTGGACGTCAGTAGCACGATTTTTCTCGTTGATCCGTATAAATAATGGAGTAGCATTTCCGCGCAAAAAGAAAGACAAACAGAACAGAAGAAGCGGCGCTAAGATACAAAAATATATCGGTTCAGATCTGTTTTATCCTCTGGAAGCCGTGAAATATATTAGCATTTGTCATGTTAATAGTCACAGGGGGCAGATTGGCGGATTTGTTTGGAACGTCAATGGAGCCCGCATACGCCACCTGCGGGCCAACAGATCTCTCCTACGTCGGTAACGACAGCAAACGAATGGGTTTTTTTCCTTTTTGCCCGAGCTGATGTATCCGAAACGCGTCCTGATGAATCGACGATTCCTATCAATCGCATATCTTTCCGGAAAACACCTGAGTTGACACCTACCCAAGGAGATCGCATTTGTGCATTTCCGCTACGCACCCAAATTTTGATTTGATGATGAAGAATTTATTTTGATATAATCTGCTGAGTAACAGGTGAATGTTGTTCCGAGCAACGAATAAAGGTATATTCTGTAATATTCTAGTCTTTCAGTGTTCGATAAAATCCAGTACAGTAGCCAAATAATTGAATTTCGTGTGCACCGATAGGTATCTAGTGTACTAATATTTAAATAAGAGAGTTTCATATGGTAATGCCATATGCTGCCATCCTCATCGCTGTCATGGTGCTTTTCACCAGTCAGATTAACCTTAATCTATACGCGCTCGAAATGAATACTGGTAACAGGTGGGTTCATCAGAACTCTAATCTATATTAAGTCAAATTAGTTATTGCTGGAACCATTCGGGCACATCAATATCAGTGTTTATACTTCTATTTCGATTCACATCAGACAACGATTACAAGATAGCATATACATTTCCATGTTTGAACAGCAGAGCATTGATTTTCCCTAAAAAAAAAAACCATACGACGGAGAATGTGTGGCTATGATTTATTCGACTCCGGATAATTTGGATACCTGATGTTATTCATAAGTGCCTGAAAGATTCATGAGGACTTAACGGGAATAGTTGAAGCTGAAAGCGAGGTGAGGGGGATTAAAGTATGTATCCACCATTGAACTCCTATAACTTCATATTCGTTAGCGAGGCTTAGGAATTCCAAATACGTGCTCTATCGATTCGTCGTAAAGCCGAAAACCTTATTGAAGATAGTCCATGAACATAATGACTCAATTCACCTAGCTAAATGGATTTAGAGAGGAATTCGGCTATTATACAAGCAGGTGCGAATTTCGTACATTACACCCACGATTTGACTAGCATAGCATAGCCATGGCAGTTTTGTTTCGACAGTTTTCGATTGATATTTTGTTGATGTTTCTCTGAATCAGTAATCGTTGGAATTCTACGAGAACAGATTATACCTATCATGCGACCGTCGCAGACAGTTCTATATTAGCTTGTTGGTGTGAGCCAGGATAACAGAGGAGGCTTTGTGGATGAAGAATATAGGCTTGCATATTCAGCTGATATATTTTCCAAAACGCCGTGAACCTCGCTCTCCAGGTTGAAAATATTTGACTCTTCGGTGCCAACGAGAAAGTGACTGCCGAAGAAGCTGAAGTTTCAGGCAGGGATATATTCAGAAACGCAACGTCGATTGATTCACAACTTCAGAAGTTTTGGAAAGAAGACTCACTGACGTTGATGAATTAGGTCCATGGTCAAATGAGCTTTAGAAAAGCTGCTATAATTTGTCGATTCGATTTCGTTTGGCATTCAATCAAGGATATGGAGAATTCAATTGAAACACTGATGTCTGTAGTTTTTCGTTGTTCAATCAAAAACGGTACCGATACGAGAAGTGTTCGGAATTCGGAGTGTTCCAGTTGTGTCTAGAGACAAAAGAAAGAATTCCTTTAGCGGCGTGAATCGCAATGGTTGATGGTGCGAATTCCGAGTGCAGGCAGACAGAACAGAACTGTCGAGGGGTGCGGGACGGGGGTCGCGACTCTAAGGGTGCGAAGCAAAGAGACCGATGGTGGTGCGGGGGTGGCGCGGGATGATAAATGGTCACTCATACATACAGCCGTTTAGGCCCGGACTCGTTTACAAATCCGGGAAAGGATTTAGTACGCTTTTCCGAGGTGCGAACACCCGTTTGATGTTAAACACCGCTCCGGATCGCCGTCGAAATCCCTAACGTGGAAAACTTGTTTCTTTTTCAGCGCAGGGGTAGAAAGTTTAATATATTCCTGTTTTGCTTTCCGACTGTCACGATCCTCTAATTCGATATTTTCCCGCCGGCTGACGTGACGACTTTCCATAAAGTCTTTCCATTGAAACTTTGCATGCATTCGTTCATTCACAAATAATATACAGGGTGCCACAATCTCCTCAACAAGCATCATCTCCATCAATTGGGAAAATGAAGAAATCAAGTGTCACCATTTTCAAAGCGCTGTTTTTGGTAGCACCAGCCCTTTCTGGGGGCTTCTGGGGGTTGTCTCGGCAACTAAAGAGATGATTAGCAATATCAATAACAGCAACTGTTACAATATCACGCCTTCGCTTTCAACCCTATTCCTTTACAAATTATCCCCCAATTTCATTCCTAACACAATGCTTCCAAAAGGATTTTCATGGATTTCAACTGTTACGAGGAAACTGTTATTCGATAAGAAAATAGATAATTTCCTTCTTCATATCTTCCAAAAAAATTCAACTCACATCAGAATAACTGTATCAGTATGATATATTTGATGAGAAATCTGGAAAGTATAAGTAAGGGGTCTTTTCTTGAGGGTTGTATTGAATCACCAATGTTTCAAGACTGTATAGTCAGAATAACCTGATACTATAAAATCTATTTTTTTGATTTTTCTAAATCATGGAATCTTGATCTATCTGATTCATTAGATATGTTATCAAATATGACACTTGAAAATCTCTTCAAGTCAGGAACCATTTTTTTTTTTCGAAAGTTTTTATCCAAAAAACATTTCGTATCGCTAGGTTGAGAGTCGGTTAGCTGCTCTGTTCCTGGAGAGATCGAATTCGTGGTCGATCGCACGAGGGCGATAATTCGAAGAACGAATTCGAGAATGGAAGTCGGCTAATAAACAATAATGATTTTAATAAGAATTCCATCCGCTCGCATCCGAGCTTCGGCTGGAGAGAATCTCAAACGGCTGTTCTTAAATGTTCACTGGGCCACTTAGTGTTTATAACAGATTTAATTAATTAATTTAGACCTTCTTACAGCATTTTCGTAATCTTATAGCCAGTTATTACTTTGTGAGTATAATAACTGTAACACTACTTGACAATTTGAGAATTAATATCTTCATAAAATGCCCCCTGGAGCTGAGAGGCATTTTGCTGTCACCCTTATAAGAGATTATGTCCTTATAACGTTTCTCCTCCACAATAACATTACCTGTGGATGCTATTTACTTCGGCTACGACATATATTACACACTTTTTCATCCGGACTGTTCAAATACATGATGAACATTTCTCCACATTCCTTTGGATTATTACATGAATGTGAAATGACTACCTAACATTTTGTTGCAGTATTGCGATAAAAAGATCTGATTTTTCGACCCGCAAAAGCCATTGGTGGCGTCATATTGAAGCTACAATTCCTCAGAAGAAAGGTGACATCCACATGATATAACCTGTTACACCTGATATGTTATTCACTTTGCAAAACAGTAACTATAACATCTTCAAATGCCTACGTTCTGACTCTACGATTCAATCTATGTATCTATATATCTATCTATTTATCTATCGATGATTTTGGCGTCATTTGAAAGATAACTCTCACCTATTGTTGAGAAGATGATGAAATTCTTTACCCCGATGAAACATTCGTCGAGTCAGATTGGAGCTAGAAAATTGCAGCAAAAAGTGGACTTCCCAATAATAACTGAATAACCCATCTTGCTAAATTCGCATAACTTAGTACAACTCCCTGATATGTTTATAAAACATCTCATATTCGTTATGAGATAGCTTTCTGAGTTCACTGAGTTCATCTGAGTTCATCTTCAGCTACTGAATAATATATTTGTTCTCCAGAAACGATCTTTGAGATATATTACAAAATCAAAACCACGAGATCATTGTAAACCCCTATTCATCTCCAATAAAATATTGACTGTCATCACCTTATATATATTGGAAACAGTATGCTCGGTTCATAAATATAAAACCTGTGTTTATGCAGCCAGAACTAATTTATATAGTACCAGGCAAAACAGTATGCTTTGTTTACCAATACCCAAATCCACTTTGACGAAACATTCCCTGATTTATGAAAGTATCAAAGTACATAACCACCTTCCCAATACTACAAAAATATTGAATACAACAAAAGGTTCTGAAATTCGGTTAAAAAAAATTTCAACTAATAAAGCCTATCATTCTATCTGCGCATAAATTTTAACTAAGCTAGAATGTTGATGTTTGTATGTTTGTATATCTTATTCCTATTATATGTATTGTTTATATGTCATTTGTCAAATTTGCTTCAGTGTATATTGCTTGTAATTCATTTTAAATATTATGTATTTTTATATATTTGACGGCACAATAATCTAATCAAGATTATGTGCAATTTATCATCCATGCTTTGTCAATAAGACTCGCTATCTTTGACAATAAAGTATATTTTGATTGATTGATCGATATTTGGACGGTTTTTCGATTCAGAAAGACATTTGGTGAAGTCATTTCAGAGCTAGAGATCTTCAGAAAAAAGTTGACTTCCACATGACCCACTATCACCCATTGCTGATATCGCAGAACAGAATACATGTAAGAATACATGTTGTGTCTACGACCTTCCTAGGCGTTCTTTTCCCAAATAATCCATCAGAGATATATAAATCTTCAGATAGAAGTTGATGCCATATGATATCGCTATAAATATGTCACCATTGCTGACATATAGTAGAACAGCAATACTTCCTCAACTATCCAGATTGCCTACATTTTGAGTTAACAACGTTAGCTTCCACATATTAGTATCATCTCGCCGAATTCTCAAGACTCAGCTCTCACAACTTATCTAGGAGTTTGGCGACACGAAAGAAATATAATTGGTCTAGTTGGGAAATTACATTGTCATATCAGACAGCAAAATCTATTCATCAATTTGGAAAAGGTTCCATTATACTTTCCCACATTTCAATTCTACGACGATTGATCAGTAAATTCAGCGTTTCGAGTAATCCTCAGTAATTTTGGGGGCCCTCGGGCGACGACAGATCATTCGTTAAATATATATTCCTGACAAACACGGGGAAGAAGCGCAGACGGTGAGCCATTAAGACAGTCAGTGCCTCGTGCGGCTGTCAATGCGATCGGGGTGTTTATGAGCTAGTTACGGTGTGTCAGATCGGTCTTCCCATCCGATGGGCTATTGATGATTCCGACGTGTCTGAACCAGCTGAACCAATTACATTTTACAAATCCTTTACTAACCGCATCCCCACGGTCTCCCGACGACTTACCCGCGAGATTACCGCTTCAGCCCCGGCGAAAACCCCCGGTCGCTCTCGGTCGATGGAGGAGTCACTCACCCCAACAGAAAATGCGACAGAAATTATCGCATCATCATAAATCGATCATCAATTTTATTCTTCAGTTTTTCCGAACCATTCATTCGATTTTCATGATTTTTATCTTGTGTCCTTGGTTTCTTATAGATGAAGAAAAGTAGTGATATCAACTAACTTCGCAACATTTGAATTGAACTCTTCAGGGGTACTTCATGGATCAATCTTAGGTCCATTGCTTCACCTTACTGTAACATACAAGGATTCGCAGATGATGAAGCCCAGTTCATAGCTTTGCGGATGATATTACACTTCATTCCGCCTTTTCCTATATCCCTATATCGTCCAACGAGGCCAGAGGTGCAAGGCGAAGACAGGTTGATGCTTTGAATGACGATCTGACAAGAATTCTGAAATGGGGATCTGAGCATCTAGTACAGTTCAATGCAACTAAAACTCAAGCTTGTATGTTCACCAAGCAGGCTGATCACACAATGCCCAATTTGATGATGTCGGGTACCACTGTTCTTACGAGGTCGTCAATATCCATGCTGGGTGTCACCACCAACAGTGCTCTCTCATGGGACGATCATGTGAGGTCCATTGCGAAAACTGCTTCACGAAAACTCGGTTTCCTTTTCCGTGCGAAGAGATACTTCACATCCCAGCAACTGCTTATGATCTACAAAGCACAAATTTGACCTGTCCTGGAGTAGTGTTCACATGTTTGGAGCTCAGCGCCCAAACATACGCTAAAGCTCTTAGATTCATTTCAGAAGAGAGCTATTCGCCTAGTCGATGATACAACACTCACCAAATCATTGACCTCTCTAGATCATCGTAGGAAGGTCGGCGATCCATGCCTTTTTTATAGGTACTTTCACGGTCGGTGCTCAATTATGCCACCACGCGCGATTCCTAGTAGACAAACCAGACGAGCTCAAGCTGGTCATCCCTACACTGTCAGGCTCGAGACCTGTCGAACATCGCTATACCAAGCATCATTCATCAATAGAACGGCAAAGTTATGGAATTCTTTGCCTAGTGATGTCTTTCCTGATGCTTACAACCTCCAAAATTTCAATAAAAATTCCAACAACTTCTTTCTCTCCCAAAATTCCACCGCTGGCTAACACGATGTTCCTCGAACATTATAGGTTTCCCTTTCGTGTTGTCCACAGATAAAAAAAAAATGAACATCCATATTCATCATTCGATATCGAGAGCTTCAATATAACTTCAGTTTATATGAACCGTGATTTGAATGGTGGCCAACCACCATAATCTGAAACTGCGATTGTTTCTGCTCCTAATTCATATGATTCCATATCTGATGAATATAGAAAATACTACGTTTCCGAGCGCACGTAACATTACGCGTTAAAAGAGCTCATTACCTTCCCCTGAAATTATCTTACAATAATTATCGCAATCTCAATTTTAAACTTCGGAAAAGTTATGTAGTCAGTTAGCAATATGTCAGTCATGTTATAATTCTATCCTAGCGGAATATAACTATGTATCTTCAGTCATTTGATTGTGTAAGAAGATGAGACATTTCATCCTCCCACACAATCGTCAAGTATAATGACATTTATCATTTCTATTTCTTCATCATTAAATACCCTGTGCACACTGATATTGAGTTTCCTCAAGATTTACAATCACGCTCCGTTACTATCAGTAGCATTGAGAGCAAATTGTGAGATTTAAAGTTCACACTGTAGCATTTTCCAGAACAATTTGAATTATGCTGATGGCATTTTCATGGTAGGGATTTTGAAATCAATTCAATCACGCGAAACGATCAAGCTCACCTGAAATACATGGCTCATATTCCGAAAAACTGAAGTTAGTTTCAATGTTCAATACTTCTTTCGCTGGGCAGATGTAACTGTGTGAAGGCGAATTTCCCCTAACGTATTGTTTCTCTACTGGCTGAGGAAATCGCTTGCCGAAAACTTATTTCCCCCGCCCGTGAACCGCAATACCGCATCTGCTGACAGTTCAGATAATAGCCAACACTTATCTGTATGTAGATGGCTATTTAATCTCGAAAAAAGTTAATAGTTTTTTTGCAGATTAGGATTGTGTTATTCGTCGAATACTTCGGGATTATATGTAAATTAGATCCCGTTTGATAAATTTTCTATTAGGGCAATCGCATGAATGATACAAGAGAAAATGAGATAGGTATACAGGGCCCATGATAAATACTTCGTTTGAATATTTCTTCCCGTGAAATGCTTCTGTAGTGTCTTCTTTTTGTATATGAAACAAATGTTTTCTTGGCTTCAGAAGATTCCATCGGTAAATTCCTCTGGTTGAGATATCTGATATGTCGTTTTGTATGCCAACACCTGCTGAAAGATTTCGTTTCAGTTAAGAGTTGAAATCGCGGTATTTTCTGAAAATTCCAGTCCATGCACAATCACGTGTAATAACAAAATTGTGAGAATTATGATATCGCGTCTCAGATATCAATTGCGGAGTGACGTACGAGATAAGAGCCGTGCAACATAACAACTTTTTGTTCAGGACAGATTATCGACTGGCCGTTGAAAAAGTTGATTTAAAAGTTGGAGCGATGCGGCTTGTAAATTTTATTGCGACCACATTAACCTGTCCAATTATGGTAAAGAATGCCAACACTAATATCATTGAATGGCGAAAAAACGGATGCCAAACAGGTGTTTTAATTGAGATCCAATTGGTGTTATTATAAATCGAAGAAGTAGAAACTCGTCCGGAGATTTAACTGGGTTACATACTGGAAAAAATGGCACAATGAGTCTTAAATAACGAATATACAGCCTCTTGACATTCCGAATTACATAGTAACTTATGAGTCAATAGCCGTTTCTATACCGTGCTTTAACACAATTTATTAACAATTCGCAATTGAATCACTACATCATTTTCATCAGCAGAGTTCTTCAGCATCCTCTAGTTCTGCTGTGGTAACGGCTAATTGACTTGTGCAATGACGTCACTCAATTTTCAAACCGTCAAAAGCATACGCCGGTTAACGGATCTGAGAAAATATGTTCAGTTCAGTTCATGCTTATGTCGATTTCTGTTTCGGTTTCATAAAAGCGAACTGAACTTTCGTGATTTTATGCAGTGCGGTTGCAAGAGGAGTCTTGAAATGACTAACATCAGTAACTATCAACGTTTCACCGAACTGAGAAAATACATTCGCAGTTCAGTGAAACTGTGCAGGCTTCTGTAGTGTTCTGGTTTGATCTCTGTTCTGATCTCATCACCTTCCAGAATACAAATATCGATACGAATCAACCAAAGACATGTTGGGAGAAGATGAAGCATAAAAATCAAATACGAAAATGCGTCACTATGTCGTTGAATTTTTCAAAATATATAGTCTCGGTTCTACCCTGCATAATAAAATTCGCTACAAAATCGAAATATATTATTCAGTGTATTTTCAATCAAGAGCAACCAAAGAACTGCATGGTGTGCAGCGATTTGATTTTGACGAAATCGGACGTGAGCCATTTCTTGACCCATCGGCGGTGTATCCATGACGATAAACATCATGAGGAATATTTCTGGGGGTCGCAATTTAACGCGTTGTCATTTTTATTTCGGACGATGCGAACAACATAAGTTTCATCTGTTCATAAAAAGCCCTATGATTGTAAGTGGCTTTTCGGGACAGTGGGGATAATCTTCGGGAAAAAATGACATGGGGATTTATAGGGCTAACAATGTTGCGAAGAGGGCACGCCGAAGCCGAAATGACCGCTTGTTTCGGACGCGGGAGATTGGCTGACTTAAGGAACGCGTGTGATCGGAATATTAAGGCCCGCACGGCCGTTACAAAGGATGCATGCATTTCTGGATAGGTAATATCGGATTTGGCCAAGGAATGCGCATGAATAAATCCAAAAGCGATACAAGCTCACCCCTTGTGCACCCAAGCGCGAGAGAAAACACCGTAGTTCACACAGAGTGATTCTGTTTTTTACGACCAAGTAAAACTCGATGAAATGTATAATAAATATCAGTCTTATATCGCAACCTAGAGGGAAGAAATGTAGATTAGACGTAATTGGTATTGCTGGTTGTGGATGGTAATAGATGCACTGCTACCTGAATAGATCTATGCTTATTTCAAGATATGCTAGATTATAGCAGCTCCTCAAGCTTTGATTCCCTTAGGGATATTGCAATTTTTAGTGAGTATTCGTGGTATTTCTTTCAGAGTCAGTTGGTATCATCCCAGAGGTGCTTCTGGATTTTTCCCGCAGGATCTGCAGGTGCTGTCCTCCTCTGAGCCTAGCCTCCTGAGATGATAATAATAAGAATAATAATAATGGTAAAGATGCAACTTTTGTACTTAGAACGAATATCAAAATGTTGCAGTTTACTTCATTATTCATATTCCTTGTCTAAAATGATGAATGCCCATGATATTGTTGAAGGAATAAATCATAATTACCTTTTAATAATCCATTGGATTTCATCAGATTTTCATTTGATTCTGCTTGAATACTGACTCCAGTTTATGATCCATGAGGGAAGATGATGAGAGAAAAAGTCCTTTACTGCATGAGCGACAAGGAAATGTGTATGCCTATGATTTTTCAATATCAGTTCTTTCGGATTGATTTCAGATCTCCCTTCAGTCTAAGAATTCCTCCTTTTCTGTTCAATCGTCTGTAATGCCGTTAGATGTCGAGTGAAAGGGATCCGCAAAACGTTCTATTAGTCCGATTTGATATCTGGCCACGGCTAACTCGATTGCTGCCGCTGTTAGAAGTGGATTGATATATAATTGCATTAACAATGGGAGAGAATCAAAATGTATGCATTTTTCGGCTCAGACGGACTTCCATCCGAACAAGAGAACGTATTCCGGGCCTAAGTTATTCATTAGAGTTCAACGAATTGATGTATTCGATTCAATCGAACATGAACGTAGGAATATCACGTTTTGTTGGGTTTCTCGAAAAAACCTCCGTCAGTCTTGCGACTGAATGGGACACTTACCGAAATGAATTGAGTTTTCACGAAAGAAAATAATTTCCTGATGGGTTGGTTCAGATTATTTTGGAAAAAGAAAAGAAATATCACTTCCCTAGAAGATTATCGACGGATTTTGTCTCTAGTTCTTTCAGTGGTGGAATCTTCTAGTTAGTCTATCTGGTGGGATAATAGACGCGATTCGGGAAGAAAAGAGTTGATGACCAGACTGATCCTGTGGAAAACCGTTGATAGTCATTTCATGAGATGCCAAACTCGGTCAAATGCTTTGGATATGTCTATACCACAGCCAGAGGACTTGACACTTCTGTATTATTGCAGTTCCAAAACTATTCGTTTGTGTGACGGATTCTCACCATCCAAAATCAGCGATACATTAAATTTTGACACGTTTCGAGTTGTGACAGTCAAGAAGGTAATCTAATCTAATGTTGAATAACCAATATCAATATCAATAACCTTGTAGTTTTCATCTAGCGTCAAGCCAAATCATTAAAATTATTGACACAAAGACACAACCAACAAAAAAAACTCTATAATCAGGAAGAGCTAAAAGAGCTGGTCAGAAAACTGTGTGAACGTGTTATAAATGTATGAATTGGGTAGGTACGAAACTCAATCCCCAATTAATTTATGTTGCAATAATTATTGCCCTTTCTGAAGTATTTCAACTCTCATGAACATTCAATTGAATTTTTCCTCTATTGTTTGATGAGATTTTTGTATGTGTGATATTAATCTCGCCTGCGTGAGATATATAAGGTCCGATGAAAAACAGGTCAATAATGAAGCAGTAGTCGAATCAATAGAGATACTTCGAGATGAAGGTTTTCCGCCCGCCTCTGGTTTTTCGAGTTGGCCATGGCATGTGCGCTTTTTCTTTGACTTTTCCGTTACCCTGCCAAATGCCGTCAAATATTTGAGTTCAGTTCAGATCAGTTACCCCGGCGTATGCAAAGGAGCGGATTACGTACCGCGTAAAGATCCGAATTTTATTAGACGTCCTGCCTCATGTTAACGATCAAAGAAACAATTGGAAATCCTTGTATAAGATTTTCTGTTCTTACATCGTCGCCGCGTTCCGATAATTCTTCTTTTCTTTGCGCTGGTAATGAAGTCGGCTGATAAAAAGGGGAAAGATGCCCTTTTAATTATGCATGCAAATATATTACGAATGCTCCGAATCTAGTGCTGATGATAACTCTCAATATTTGAATATGGAAAATACTTTGCGGTGTTTTGAATTCGCCTTCGAACAGATACCTACCGTTGAATTTCTATATATGGACGGAGGGAGAATACACTATATCTAAAATGTGTGTACTCATAATTTCGAACCTCCTCATGATATGAGAACGAAAGATTATCAGAAAATTTCGGTGACTTTGCTCAGAGTTGATAGATATTTTTAAATGAATGTAAATATATTGGGGGAATCGAACCCTCGCTCACTATAAGAGTCAACAACAATAGACCAGAGATATCCATGCATAGACGGTCAAGTTTCTACGTGCGAGGATTACTTCATGACCTATCATTTGGTTGGGCGAACAAGGAAAAAAGCAATATGCACCCTTGAACGGAGTAAAGGCTGTCTTTTGAGTGACAGCTTAAGTAGCAGCATCGGGTACGAAGATCAGTCGTTGATCCCATCAAGCGACCTGACCGACTGTGATCCGTGTTGACATTCAAATTTTCCTCAGCTTTGAATACATCTGGGATATAATAAAAGTAGCGGGACTCAGTGACTGACAAGGGTATATGTATGGGCATTGGGTGACGACTTGGAAATAACACATATATCCGCATTTTATAACTCGAAGAATTGGCTTTTTTATTTTCCAGGCCCTTTGAATAGAATAGAAATAGACCCGAAGAATTTTTCCTTCCAAGTACAGTTTTCGCTTTTATTGTTGGGCGATGTTTGTGTCAGCTGAATTGATAAAATATCATTCCCACTTCTTTTTGAATAATATAATATATATATTCGGAGTGGCAGAAGATGATTCCAGCAGCTTAACATCAAATTTTCTTCTAGTAACTGACTCATTTTTTTTTGGAAGAAATATCATGTTCTCGTGAAAAGGAAAAAAACTATTGTGACATCAAAATGCAAGTTTAGAGTGCTATGATGAAGTTGAACTCATTATTATGGTCATCAACGTATATAAACAGCTATAACAAACATAAACATAAAACAATTCAGATTCAAATTCAGCAGTTTCGATTTCAAAATATTTTTCTCTCTCATTGGAAGTTGAGACAGTCCGAAGTGGAGTGATTATCATATCAAGGACATGGGTCAGTTTTCTATTGGAATGATGAACATCCTAAAACTACCATAAAAACGAGGCATCAATGAGTCCAAATCAATGCCTATCATATACCGCCTTTTCCTCCAGAGCCACTATATCATCTGATGCGACCATAGAGGTGCAAGACGGAGACAGGTCGATACTATATAAATGAAGATAGGCAATGAAAACTCAAGCTTGCTTCTCCATCAGGAAAGGATATCACACAATGTCCAATTTGATGATGTCAGGTACCACTATTCCTATGAAATCGTCAATATCCATGCTCAGTATCACCATCAATAGGCCCATCGCCAGAACTGCCCCAAAAATACTTGGCTCTCTGTCTTGTGCAAAGAGGTACTTCATTTCCCAGCAGCTCTACATGATCTATTCTAGGCAAATTCGACCTGTCCTGGAGAACTGTCCACATGTTTGGAATTCAGCTACCAAAAATGAGCTAAAGGTCTAAAATTCGATTCATTGACCTCTGTACAACATCGCAGAAAGGAGGACCCTCTTTCCCTGTTTCATAGATATTTGTAAGGTCAGTTTTCATCCAAAATCTCGTCTATCATTCTACCACGAGGGATTCCAGGTGGACTAAGTAGAGGAGCTCAAAAAGGTCACCTCTACATAGTCAGACCCGATAACTGTCGAACTGAAAATGACCTGAGGATTCCTTGATCATCCCAAAATCAAAAAAAAATAATTCTAGACAAATCAATTCGAAATCTTAGAATTATAATTCCGGTATAGAAACATGACTGTGGTCGGTTCACTTCGAGAACGGAGTGCTTCGAGATGACACCGTTGATTTCCATGATCCCGTCGGTTCCTAAGGAGAACGAAAACAGATCATCGATTGTGAAAGATGTTGAAACGAGCCGCCAAGTGCCGAATGAGGTTATATCCTGAACCTCAGGCCTCGAGCAATGTTTAATGCTCGAGTGCAAGGCAAAGGTAACTTTCCCGGCGAACGAATTTGGCGAGAAGCGCCGTGGAAATTGCTATGATAACCGGATTTAGCTTTTCATTTTTCTGCCACGCTGGTTTGATGATCGGCAACGGGATCGTAAGCTGTCTCGAGTTTATACATTTCTCATTTCCCGTCTCTCGCATGGCTGTCCTCTAATGTAATATGCACTTTACGTATGCCAAGGGCCGGGGCTCGTACTGACACAGGCGATGGATTGATACTCACCGTGCGCAATACCCTCCAGGGTCTCCAAAAGACGTGAAATGCAGCTCTGATCCAATGGAGAGTTCTCTAGCAACATTAGAAAGTCACCTGACTGTATGTTGATTATTGTCCTGCATTATCTCGAACTAATGAAAACATCATGTTACAGCATCATCTCCGAATTCAAATTACAGCCCTACCTAAGAACCCGTTCAAACTGGTGACGTAATCATCATGCTAGACGCTATAGACTCTTGTCCACGCTTCGTGACGCTTCGCGACCTAATTTTCAGTGGTTGATCTATCAGTTCAGCTCTGTTTGAGGGTGGCAGCCCTTACGGATATTGACGTCATTAGATCTGTTCAATATTTACTTAGAAAGCTTTGCTAAACATGCCCATTCTCTATCACTTCGCACGTTCAGTTTTCATATCAGTAGATCTTTCTGATAGAATGCCCGAGAAGGATATGGAATTACTAAAGTGGTTGAGGAACAACCTTACTGAATTATCTACTCTGATAAACATTCTTCAGCGAATTGGGCAGAATGAGTCTGACGATTGGAAAACTAGGCAAATCCTCATGAGAACATTTCCATTCAATTCGCTGCCAAAGTTGTTGTTTGTTGTTCACCTTTTCAGCAGTTCAGAAATCTGACCGCATGACCATTTCAGGTCCCTCCGAACTCAGACTTCCACCTTCTGTTGGGAAATTAGTGCGGTGAGAGTTCCTGTCGATAAAAGTGGCATCTTGGCGGTGCTCGATTCGCCACGTAAAAGTTGCGTTTTCATGCTGTGCGCGGTGCGAACGCGTGTGTAAGTCATTAGGAATATTGCGAACGGGAAAACTAACTCTGGGGCGCCATATGGGCCGAGCCGGGAGAGCAGGCTACAGGGTAATTTGCTGTGGTCCTGCGGTATCATTAGCAGGATTGACATTTCGCCGAGTCTACCTCCCGTTCAGCTTTACCTATTTCTGCTCTGCCTTGCTTTCGCACTCGGCTCGGTTTGATGCTGATCGATCGGGATCTGCATCCGCTGACCCACACGCGCTTTTTGCCGCTTCTTGATCCGTTCAAGTCCCTAATTGTATTCTCGTTCGTTCGTCGGACGGTCCTTTTTTCACAGTTGACCATTATTTATGAGGCTTGTAAAATACCACTTAACCTTCGTTTTTTGTGCTCGCTGACAAATTATGAGGGAAATTGAGAATGATATCACACAGTGCCGTCCTGGTGATTTTGCAGAACTTTTCTTGATGAAGCCTTTGTTTTTCCACTTATACAATAATTATTGTATTGCTCCAGTATTCAAACAGTAGATGAAGTATAGTATTCAACTCGTGTAAAACTCGAATGATCGAGGGTAATAGCCTAACATAATGAGCTTGTTCGAGAATATACTACTTTACGTTCGCATTGCCATCTTGGATAGGAATTCAAGTTGGAATGGAAATTTGAAAACTATCTATCGTAAATATTATTTCACCCTGTATGTGCCATTAGGTGAAATCATTCAGCGAGTGAAATTTTCCCTCAATTAATCAAATGGACGAATCTGATTAATGTGGCATCATCGTAGCGGCAGCCGAATATCAATTGGTAAAGCAAGAATTTGGGAAATTTATATAATTTCTGCTGTCTGATCATGGAGGGTTACCATAAATATCAAAAGTATTTGCATATCCCAACGAGAGATGTTATCTCAACGAACATGATTTATTTCACAAAGAGTAATGTGAGACATAATAGAAGTATTGTAATTTCTGCAAATTCAAGTTAGTTAGTCTTTGTTTTTCCTTCCTAGCCATAATACAGATGATATTCAATTTTACTGCAATACAACATTGATATTTGGTACATATGAATTTTTACGAAATACTCATGACTGAATCTCGAAATCCTATCTGAGGAGATTTCAAGATGCTGAAGGAGAAAAACAGAGTTCGAAAATATATGGTAGAAAAGAGTAATATACGATTTCTTCTATCTCGCAATCAATTTCGACTAAAAAATGTGAATCTTCGTACTCCATATAAGCTAAGAGTATTGGAAGTACTTTTGGCAAAAGCGGCAATACTGATGAAAATATTTGAACTTCAAAATAACGCCAGTGACAGCAAGCACATCGTTAACAGTAAGAAAACTAAGAGAAATGGTAGGGAGTAGAGTGAAATCATTACTCATGGTATGTATAAATATGGATTCTCGAAAATTCAAATTCAAAAGATAAATGTATAATAGTATGATGTCTCATATCTGACATTTAATGAAATCAATATCAAGAAAATAAAATGCGTATCAAGAAGAAAGCTAGTTCAATACGCATATGAGTGTCATAATAACCTCCAGATAGAAAGAGATTTCAGAATTTTAGTACTGCGTAACTGCTGCAAAAATATAATTTCCATATTATTCAGCCTTTCCAAAATCAATTAGACATCTACACTGATCCACTGAAACGTAAGATCCGCCGTATCTCATTGCTCCCTAATTTCGAAATTAATTATCACCATCAATTCGTTCTTTAATTTGTGAGAATATCTGGAACACCGGCACTCTGATTTATATTAAAAAAATAATAATTATCGAACACTCGAATTGGCCAACACCAGACACCTACCTCGACGCCATATACCGAGTGAGATCAAACATGGGGTACCTAACTGATATTAATGTCTGCAAAGACATCGTATCGTAATCCTGGATCGCTTCACATCTGAAAACAAGTTCTCATCCGAATAATATGTCCCTCCTCTTGCAGAAGGGTTAGCGTCAGATTACACTAATTCTTGTGAGCGTCATTCAGAATGTGAAAGTAATAGGATGAAATGAACCCTTTCCTTTAATTTTGAGGAGATATAAATCTTGAACCTTCATTTGCGGTGGTCGATAGATGGCATAGTCAAAGTGTAATCATATATACGGCCAGCTGTTACAGATTGTGGCTTTCGAACATCACCCCAAGACATCGATTTACTTACAGCACTTGCCGACACGATTATACCACAACTCGAACATTAATTTGGGAATAGACCCCGATTCTGCTTCGGTTCCATCAGCGTCAAGAAGATTTGTACAATTGTCGGAACTTCATGTTATTATTTATTGTCCGACAAGAAATGGATTATAGATATTTTCGTTTCGAAAATATAAGAATCCGAATACCGAGTTGGTCTATATTGTTTTGGTTTGTTCCATTAGATTTATTTCAGAAAAACTGAACATTTCAATATTTTTTTTCTGACGTGAGTATGACGATCGAAAATTTGGGCAAGATCAAAACAGGCCTCGATAAACAATAAATGTGTGATGCACCTTGCTCAAAGTATTCGTGGCCATCAATTTCTACTTTGATAACTATCACTACAAAGATATTTGTGGTTCATTTAATGCAAAATCGTTTCAAAACGGCAAGATTCAAAGAAATTGACCAATTCACTGGCCTGTTTTGGATATAAGATGTGAAATTTCATCGAATTGCTAGAAAAATGTGAAAAAATCAGTGAAACTTACACAGGTTCAACTATTACACATGGTGAACATTGGTGTTCCTTGAACTCGAAAAATTTCTCCTGATTTTTTCTACATATCTGATACCAGAAGCGAAGGAAAATCAGTCGATTTCTTGGAAAAATACAGGTGAAATTACGAGTGTGGGTCCATTCAGTATGTTGAGCACTGTATAATTGAGCATGTTTTTTTTTTTTTTTAAAAAATTGATTACTTTTATATTGACCCCATTGAAACATGGTGTCTTTTGTATTTTGGTATAACTTGTTTCATTCTGAGGATCAAGAACCTACCGCTCATCAGTTTTATGAAGGTATACATGCCTATCAAACTCTGTCGATATGAATAAAACTCCCGAGTTTTTATTAAGAGGCAGTTGAAAACAATGTTATTTTATGATTTCGAATACGAATACATAAACGTTTGGCTTATGCCTTTTCACGATATATTATACATTGTAAAACATAATGCCCATCTGACATCGTCTACACTTCGCTTGGACTCGTCATCTTTTACTGCCGTGAAGCTCTTTTTGATTTCTGAACCAACAATGGATGATCTGTCCATCCCCAATCATTTTCGCCGGCGAAACGTATTAACTGCTAATTTATTACCTACAACCGTGACCGTTTTTGTTACATTTATATATCCACAAATCACACCTATACGCGTCTCCAGTGAGATGCTGTTTTCGACGGTTGACCGAGGAGAAATATGACCACAGAACATAAAATCGTAATTACTGAAGCTCTACGAAGAAAACTATACTAGAGATGACTCTATTACCGTTGATGAAGTAGAGAGAAGACATTGCTGAAATACACCCAATAGTTCAGGAAGTATTGTCAGTTTATAATATAGGAAATAGCAGATTAACCAAGATCCCTTGATATAAATACCAATCATCAAACAATGACGTCGTTTCTTCTGATGGAAGAGTTGCAGTATGATGCAGTACAACGAACACACGAAGCTGATAAATCATAAATGGATGCAACAGGACGGTCCTTTCTTCTTTTGTAATCCGCTACGAGTCGAAAGTTGAGCCATAGCAAAGTGCGACGGGACCATGAAAAGTTAGAGGAAGAGCGAATCCTTCGACATCAGTTCCACTAACTCTATATGAGAGGGTCCCTTAATCGGCAAACTTAATTCATTTCAGAACAACTAAGGCAGCACGAGGCGTCGGCTGCAGCTCCTTCATAACCTTGCCACAGTCATTAATACGTTTCACATCGACTTCTGCAAACTCGAACTATCGACAAGACCCCAGATTTCATTATCAGAATCACCACATTAGAATCGAATGGAACTCCACTGAGATCAAAACAGCACGATGAAGAAAGAAATCATGATGTGACTTGAAACGAATTCCTCAGCTGGAATACAAAAGGTACGATTACAAATTCGCGATTAGGAAACGAAAAGATTATTGATATGTCCTTTCGTGAAAAAAAAAACGATTCAATCTTATCTCCGATATATAGCACATAAAAAGGAACATCATAGAGAAATATTTCAAGGATCATCAGAACTTCAAGATCATTGGAGAAGAAATGAAATGATGAATTGGACCTTTTCACGAATATATCACTGGAACTATGAAGTATCGAATAACTCCAAAACATTTGACTGAGTTTGGCAACTACCGTCACAAAATGTCAACTATACAATTTTCTTGCAGATATTATATCACTCTATGTGGTGGTAGATTGGGTGGCATCTGATATAATAAGCATCAAAATGCTGGAGTTCCATCAGGATTTGTTTTGGTACCAACTTTGATTTTGCTCCACATCAACGACATTTTGATATAACCTCCTGCCCAGCCCATATAGCTGTGTGGATAATACCACTTCATACCATCTTCTCTTCTAAACCCCATATATATAATCCATGAGGTCAGAGATGCAAGACGGAGACTAGTCGATACCATGAAAGAAGACAAAAAACTCAAGCTCGTATCTTCACCAGGAAGGCAGATCACACAGTGAACAGTTTCCACTGTTCCCATGAAGTCGTCAATATCAGAGCGATTGAGAAACTGTCTTGGCTTTCTGTTTCATGCAATAACTTCGTTTTCTCGCATTATTCTCCGCTGGCTAACACGATGTTCTTCAAACATCATAGGTAAACAGTCTCAGTCTTAATTTTTACGTCAAAGCAAATATTCTATGAAGAATTTACACTTTACACAAGTTAGGAAATGAGAGTAATATTTCGTTCGATTTTGAACTATGATTTTTTTTTCTGAATTCACTGTGGATGCGGAACGATATCCTGAATCTTCATTTATTATGTTGATTACCAATATCATTATTATATTCTGTGTATGGCATGAAATGAACCAAGCACCTGACTTCCCATTATGAAAATTCAGAATCATCTCTAAATTCGATGATTTTCGTCGAAACCGCCGTTGCCGCAGCTGTCAACAATCGTGACGCGGACAAGCGAGGTAGCTCGCCTCCCCTGCCGCCTCTGTCGCGTCCGTCAGCGCCGCGACGGATGATTTATTTCCATTGTCACCTCGACGCCACCGACTCGTCATGCGTCATCACCAAATAACCTGATTCACTCTCAATTGAAATATTATTTTGGCAAACATTGTTTCATTCCCTGTAATTTACAAGAATCGTTTTTCCAGACAGATCTCTTTGTATTCCGAAGAAACAAGCAATGCAGATGAAGATGGGATGGAACTTGCCCTTCCAACTGACGGATAATGGAAACATCATACTCAGCGTGTGTATGTATGATCCACCATTCCTGTTGATGATGGAAATTGAATATCTGATTGTCCCGAATTGTCCCATTGCAATTTCATTTATTTTGTCATATGGGCTCAAAATCAAACAATGAACAAAATTCCAGGTTTGCATTTCCAAAGTCAAATGACATCATTGTGAAGGTATTTGTGAAATATCACCTCCTTTTCCAATCGATGAAAGTTTAGTCAAGGTAAAAATTCGAACCTGAAAAAGCCATCATAATTATGAAACGTTTCAAAAAAGTATTAGGGGTTCGCAGATATGCGATTGGAGCTAGTGAAAAGTGAATTTATTTATTTATTTTGGTACGACCTTTCAACAGCCGTGGCTATTACAGAATAAGGAATGACAAGAAGAAAAAGTGATGATAATAATAAAAAAGGGGAGATAATAAAAAGGGAGGAGAATAAAATCAACAAGATACTCATCAACATAGTAATCAGGCTTTTTGTAGGAATCATTTTTTCAGTCGAGATGTAACTTGGATTCCGAACAACACTGGCATATATTCCAACTTCGACCTCACAAGCTCCTCGAAAAGAATCGGGTGCAGTTCAATTCCAGAAAACCATTTAGAGTTTCTGATGATGAAACCTTAGATCTTGGATCCACTTTGGACAATGGAGTTTTCCTGATGGGGGCATGCATTGTCTTTTGAGGGTAATGGACCAAACCAGGCGCCGCTGATGGCTGATATTGTGCAATGCAGATTGGGACACAAAAGATAACATCAACACACACAATTACAATACCGGTGTCAATTTCCTGCTTCATAGCGTTGTGCGTGACAATGTCGTGACATTTCGAGATTCCTGTTATTCAGCGGCACATGCACACAGTTTACAATTATTGTTGTAATTGGGTTGTTGGAAGGCTGACGCTCTGGACCGATACCGAAAGCAAAGCGAGCGGCAAAGGAATGCAAAGACTAACGGATTCCTCGCTTTCATATTGTTTTATATCGGTAATTTATTGTATAGCTTTGTTGTAGATGTCATGAGATTAAATTTCTCTCACAAAAGGGTATACGACTACGAATTGCTAGCTGTGATTCGGTGCGAATTTGTCGTTAATTCGGCAATATACCACTGACAACCTGACCCAAACTAGATGAATACTTCTATGATTGAAATGCTAATAATAAGCTCGCTCATATGCAACGTGCTGTGATTCAAACATAAGTTCAAAACGCGTGACTCGAAACAGATTGGGCGCTCGAAATAGATAACTAATGAAAAATAATTCATAAGGACACTCCACCGGAAATCAATCAGCATCAGCATGAACAGAAAATAATTGTCTGTCAGTCAAAAGTCAGTAACATCGAGCATGAGAATTATCTATTGTAAGGTCGGAATAATCAACCGAGATGAAAATATTGAGAGACTGTTGAGAATGATAAAGACAATGGACAAGCATTATTTTGACAATTTTCTTTGGTGTAGATTACGTCCCATTTCTCTATGAACAAAGCAGGTTTGAATCTCACAGTATATTTGAAGTATGAAATATAAACGATTCCGAAAATATATCATCGTTTGAGATTCGAAGATACATCAATCATTCTGATGTCAGTATTTCAATGAACTGAAATCAGCAAAACAATACGCCAATTTTACTGAATTGTCAGGAAGTCAAGTCATTTCAAGGTCAGTATCGAGGAAAATCTGACAAGAATTTTGAAATAGGGGAAACTTCATCACACAATTCCCAACATAATAATGTCAAGTATACCACTATTTAATAAAGTCAATGTCAGTGATCAGTATCACCACCAACAGCATCTCATCTCATTCCAGTCCAGCAGGTTCTCATTATACACAAAGTGCAAATTCGACCTATCCTAGACTACTATTTACATGTTTGAAGTTCACCTCACTAAGTTCACATACGCTGAAGATTTTTGATTCTAATCAGAGTTTTCTTGCAGATAGATCACTCTACGTGGTGGTAGACGGGGTCTCGTCTGATACAATGACGATAAATGCTGGTGTTCCACAAGGCTCTGTCTTGGCACTAACTTTGTTTTTGCTCCACATCAATGATTTGTTGAATGTGACCTCCAGCCCAGTTCATAGCTTTGCGGATGATAGTACACTTCATTCCGCCTTTTCCTCTAGAGCCACTATATCATCCAATGAGGCCAGAGGTGCAAGGCGAAGACAGGTTGATGCTTTAAATGAGGATCTGACAAGAATTCTGAAATGGGGATTTGAGAATCTAGTACAGTTCAATGCAACTAAAACTCAAGCTTGTATATTCACCAAGAAGGCTGATCACACAATGCCCAATTTGATGATGTCGGGTACCTCTGTTCCTATGAGGTCGTCAATATCCATGCTAGGTGTCACCACCAACAGTGCTCTCTCATGGGACGATCATGTGAGGTCCATTGCGAAAACTGCTTCACAAAAACTTGGTTTTCTATTCCGTGCGAAGAGATACTTCACATCCCAGCAGCTGCTTATGATCTACAAAGCACAAATTCGACCTGTCCTGGAGTACTGTTCACATGTATGGAGCTCAGCCCCCAAACATACGCTCAAGCTCTTAGATTCAATACAGAAGAGAGCTATTCGCCTAGTCGATGACACAACACTCACCAAATCATTGACCTCTCTAGATCATCGTAGAAAGGTCGGCGATCTATGCCTTTTTTATAGGTACTTTCACGGTCGGTGCTCAACGGAAATATCATCTATTATGCCACCACGCGCGATTCCTAGTAGACAAACCAGACGAGCTCAAGCTGGTCACCCCTACACTGTCAGGGTCGAGACCTGTCGAACATCGCTATACCAAACATCATTCATCAATAGAACGGCAAAGTTATGGAATTCTTTGCCTAGTGAAGTCTTTCCTGATGCTTACAACCTCCAAACTTCCAAGAAGAATTCCAACACCTTCCTTCTCTCCCAAAATTCCACCGCTGGCTAACACGATGTTCCTCGAACATCATAGGTTTCCCTTTCGTGTTGTAAAAAAAAGGGAGAAGAAGGTGGACGATCTCTCCTTCTTTCATAGATATTTCCATGATTGTGGTGCTCATAGAAGATGTACTCTATTATTCCTCTACTTGTGAAGTTTTTCCTGCTCACGACCTCCAAACTTTCGAGAAAAAAACCGATACTCCAAAATATCAATCCACAGCTGGCTCACGCATTGTTTCACGAGCATCAAAGGTTTTCCTTCCGTGGTGTCAGAAGACAAAACAAAAAATAAAATCGACCCACGCGAGAATTTCTCCGAAGTGGTTTCAATTCAGGAAATATCGGATTCATTCCGATATTTTCATCAGCGCACAAACTGGTAACGAAGGGTAATCCTGTATACAGTGCGGAAGCAAAACGACTTGACGAGAGCAGCAGTGTCAAGCGATAGATAATATAACGAGAGTTCCGATTCCCGATTCCCGAATGCCATCAGTGCATGCAGCGAGTGCGATGCATATTAAAAGCAGATAGAGGAACACGTGTTGGAGCAATTAAAGTAATAGAATAGGTGGATGCGGTCAGATCGACGTGTGGAATTTGGAGGCACTAGGTTGAGCCACTCTCCGTCCTAAATTCGTTTATGGCCCCTCTTTAGAACGAACTAATTGAAGGATTTTATTGGTACACCCACGTTCGTTTCATGCAGCATATGCACGTAGGTAGGAGAGTATGAAATCACAGATAAATTAGCCGTTTCTTCTGAATTTTCATCAGATTGACTAGGTGATAATGAAGAACGGTCAATAATCTTTCAGAAATTTTTACAGAACTTCATCTACAAAGATGACAGAAAGTTTTTTTTGTATCTTTTGACCACACGAAAGGAAAACATCGTGTTAGCCAGCGATGGAATGTTGGGAGAGTTAGGAGGTATGGGAACTTTTACTGAAAGTTTGGAGGTCCTATAAGCATCAGGAAAAACTTCACTATCTTGAAAATTCCACAACCATGCCGTTCTATCGACATAGCGCTGTTGGTGGTGATGGTGACTTCAAGCATGGTAGAGGCAGCTGTCAACCGTCAAATTGGAAAGTGTGTGATCTGCCCTCTTGGTGATGACGTTACCTCACCAGCTCACGTTTTGGTGGCATTGAATAACTCTACTGGATTTTCGGATTCTCATTTCGAAATCCTTGCCAGATCTTCATTCATGTGGTATCGACGTGTCTCTGTCTTGCACCTCTGGCCTAATTGCACCTCCATAGAGGAGAAGGCTACATGAATCCGCAAAACTATGGACTGGGCAGGTCATATCCAACAGATCGCTGACGTGCATAGATTGACTCGATATTGACGTTGAAATGCAATCAATCTCCCATACCTCAAGTCCCATAGAAATCGATGAGGTCAAGTGTAGGTTAGAATTGATACCAAATAATGAGAGTTTATGTTCATCAGACAGCTGAAGACAAGTAGTTTTTTCTTCCAAGACTTACTGATTTCACCATTCATCAAGGTCCATCATCCTATTGGGAAAAATGAAGAAAAATGGAATATCATTTTGAGACATGCTGCAAAAATAACAAATTTCAAGGCATCTCAATGGAAAAGACTCATTTTATCCATTGTTTGAACTGATTTTTTGACAAATAATGTGATATATCACTTAAGAGAGAAGCATTGGGAAGGAAATTCGTAATTTATTTGTCTATTTCCTGAAAAATCATCGCGAGTCTTGATGAACTCCACTTTTCTAACACAAAAGACAACTATGGCGTCTTGTCGAATGATTTCGTTGTCAGTGGCAGATAATGTAACTATTTTCCATATAAAACTTCGCCACTGCACAGGTTGTTCAAAATGCACAAGCAACTTCCTGGCATATTGTGTGAATTTTGCAAAAAAATGATGACCCATCTAAATACGGTATAAGAACCATCGAGTGATCCACCAATTTCCTCCAACTACCAAGTCCGCAATAAAATTAGAACCAATATCTCTCGAAACGATATGGGAAGGATCGTAACCGTTCAAAATCCAAAGTGAAAACCCGTTTCTGGCGCAAAGCAAGGCGATCAGCTGATCTCGATAGAGCCAACATAAACGGTCCTTATCATAGTCGATCTTTCGCAAATATCGCGACTAGTTTTTGAGCGCCGCGATCCGAGGGAGGGGGAAAAGGCGTGTAGCCGTTCCCTTGGCGGAGCCGCCGCAAACCACGCCTACCGCGATCGAAGTTACACCTGAGCCCGGAACATCCGACTGTTATTTTCGTTCCGCGGCTGGATTCCGACCCGCCGCACCGAGTGTTCCACTCCGGAGGGCGTATCTGCTCCTCATAATTGCCGACCATAAAATTTGCACCTGCCCCGGAGCTGAGCGAACAGTCGAGATAAAAAGGTGCGAAGACGGTGTGAAATTGCCCGCAGCGATCTATCTGACGTCTGCCAAAAGGGTCATCCGATGATTGTGATAAAAGGGTGACGTTATCCTGAAGGGGAAATGAGGCTGGCATATTTTATCTGGAATACATTATTCCGGTGGAAGAATCGTGGAAATGTGCCATCTACCGTCGATGGAAAAGGTGCAACTGCATCTACATTTTAGATTGGCCCTTTCCAATTTGTCAGCGAAGGGAAATCCATTCCTTTTCATTTTCCACTCTCAATCATCAATCCTTTGAAGCAATAACGTTTTGTACGCGATGGTGCAATGATCTATACCTAGAAAACAAGACGTATGCTCACATGTAGAGCTTGTTGAAGATATAAGAATCCTTTATCTGGGATACTTTGTTCCGGTGGTGTAGAATGGAATGCAGGTTGATGATGGATGCAGGCGATTTTGCCACAGGTGCATCTGCATCTACATTTCAGATTGGCCCTCTGCAATTTGATCGCGGAAGGAAATCAACTCCTCATTTTTCATTTCCAATCATCGATCCACTGTTACAATCACGTTCCATACGCGATGGTGAAAGTATCTATACCTCAAAATCTAGACGTATGCTAACAACTCACATGTATAGAGCCTGTTGAAGGTATAATGAACCGGTTTACGTGAGCCTTGAGCCTATAAAACTATACGACAGATCTAGCCCGACAGCTCCATCACTTGTCGTTCTCAAATGATGAATTTATGCAATTTATGCATGAATGATGCTTATTGTTGTTATGTAAAACTTCATGATGTAAGATTGCTGCATAAATCCGATATAACTCAATGAACCAATCAAGAGTCATTAAAAATAAAATCAATGCCATGGAAATGTATGAGAGCTACTATATCCAATTGACATGCACGCACATTATTATACAATCGAGTAGATGAAAAATTACGCTCACCTAGTGCAGGCACTCATGAATGTCATTAAAAACGCGCCGTCGCCACACTGAAAAGTGAATAAAATTTGTAAAGCGTGCGTGGTGCTAAAAACTCCAGCGTCGCGAACAAACCGAAGATAATAAATTATGGGTGCTCAGTGAAAAAAAAGCCATCGAAAAGCCGCAAAGTTACCGCGCAATAAAAAAAGCTGGTGGGTGTACGCTCCCTGCCTTCCCCGAGCGTTTGCTGTTCGTTGTCTAACTTCCATCAATCACGACAAATTTTAATATCGCCACAACTTATTGTGAGTAAATTCTCCACATTACGGTGACAGCTTGTCGTCGTTACATATATGGGAACGTCCTCTTGTGGTCATCAGCCCCAGTTCATGTGAAATCGAAATACTCGAAAATTAGATTAGTCATAAAATCGTCCTCATTTTCGCCACTGATGCACCAACAGGATAACAATTTCCAGTAATTGAGAGTGAGAACTTCCTGAAAACATGGTAACACTTTCCTATTCGGTATTGTGATCGACAGACCCTAATGCACAGCGTTTGTCATTATATTTTGACCCCTTGAACCATTATATTATGAGATTCATAAAAAAAGATACAAAACAAAATATAATTTGCAAACGGTAGATGAAAAATTCCGAAAAGGTTGAAAAATTTTCAGGCATCATAAATTTTGGTGAAGGATACGAATTTTATCTGAATTAGTCATCGGCATGTACGTCATGGTGCTAAATATAACCCAAATACACGAATGTCGTCAAATTTTGGGTCAGTTTTCACAGATGATTGGTAAGTACCTCACCGACATCATGTGAGACTTCAGATGAGATTTCTACAGGGTGATGATTCAATTAGTGTAATTTCCTATCATCTTCCAGTTTGAGCAAGTATTTGCAAGTATATGGAAAATTCAGATTGTATCCGTCGTTAGAGGAAATATGATTTTCTCAATTCCACTACTGAGATGGTGGAGAATCTCAACAAAAAACAAGAAATTTGGAGTCTCGTCTCGGAATAGTTTCGAAAGTCTTGAGTGATTCTACATGGCATGTGTGCTATATTTCATCCATCCATGACAGCAATATAGATAAGGAATTATCTCAATATGACAATATCAAAGATATATGGGTTTTCAATGAAAATTATAGGCAAGATCGAAATGACGAAATCACGAGTAATTTCTCTTCGAATCTGGGCTATATTTAGCACCATGCGATCTTTATTCTGTTGACTAGTTTATACTCAATCGAACCAGAATTAGAAATTATTTGAATTGTTATTTTCTGCATTTCCAATGTTTTTTCTAGTTGTTGAAGAAATAAAGGGATGAAAGGAAAATGCTACGACAATCTGAGACAAGTATTATGGCGTCGCATAAGCCGATGACATTAATTCTTCGAATTTATCGTTTCAGAAAGTCGGGAGAGACCGCAGAAGGAAGGCAATTCACCTTCAGACCGCGCCTGTCACCGTCTCGACCTCATATTCGGGAACATAAATTCGCAAAACATCGCAGAAATGAGTGAAACGAAATGATACAGGAGCGGGAGAGCCTGTGACAGGAATTGTTAGGGCCTATAAATATATTACTGTGATAACATTTGTAAAATGGACCTTTTATTTCGAAGGAGATATTGCAGAGGGCAGTATTTATCATCGGCCAGGAATGCGATTCAGACCACATTATTACGGCATGTTATACGAGGGTTATTCCACATCAATGGCCCACAATTTCATATGCCTAACCGCTACAATGAAATCTCCGATGCTCCGACAGAATTTATAATTAATTTTCCTTCCCACGCAAATCGCTCACTCAGATATTACATATCACGATTTTATTGTAGCTGCTCATAATGCACTTTGACTACTCAACTGACGAGAATCGTTTCAGAAAAAAATGACAGACTACAAAAAACGCCAATATCACACTCATTATATATAGTATTATTCGAAGTAATATCTCAGGTGCCGAAATACGTATTTCGAGTTTCCTAGATATTCCTGTTGTTCTTGATGGGCGTGCCTTTTCAGTATACGCAGATGGAAATACATACAGAGCATATGGTACGAAAGAATCTGGGGCAAACATATTTCTCTTGCTATAGGAAAAAAGTGAATTAAGGAAAATCAAAGGAACAGTCGGAAAATTCGGAATTCTGTGCTGCTAGAGACCACTTCAGATAACTTTCAATAGATGGCAGTCGTGACCAGGATTGCCAACTGGTCTTTACCGATTTACTCATAAATTGACGTCACGTATTTTTACATATACAAGGTGAGTTTTCACTTTTACGCATAAACTTGGGAAATTATAGCTGACGACAAATAATGATTATTAGCGAAAATCAAAAAATGTAATGAAACATTTCTAGTTTTCCAGATACTAATTTATTTCAAGAACCTAATGATAAAAGGATCTTGAATTTCATCGAATCGAAAATACATTCGATACCTCATATCAACTGATGTACGATATTTCCGTGATTTTCAAATTCAATTGAATTTCATGGAATTGCAGATTCTTTCATCATGATTTGAAATATTTTTCCACTTATGATCTGTATAAAACTCAATTGCCGCATGCTTTAGTCCCGCAAAAACACGAAAATGACTCGACCGATTTGATTTTTTTTTGTTCTGTTAGCCTCTATACAAGGGTGGTTCAGGAAAGAATGAATTTCAAAAAGTCATCTAGTATTCAAATAAAACAAAGTTTCTTCGTACTACCATTCGCTTTGTATTATTGTAAACTTACAAATAGGAATCTTTTCTCATTGAGAATGGAATAAATTCATATTCTATTATACTCATCAGTTACACGCTAGATAGAGTTCGTTCTTTAGAATAACATAGAAAGTGAGACGTTGACAAGCATTTTGATACCCGTGACACTTGTCATATTGTCGGATCGAATGGTTTTCAAAGTTCGATGAGTGCATTCTTCTCGTGTTTCGGTAGTTGACAACCCTTTTGAACCTGAACAGACATCATTCCGCTCCACCACATCCATTTGCCTAAACGAATAGTTGAGTGATTCTATGCACCGAGTCTAGTCGCGAATCCTGCACGACATGATTCACCCTCTTCGCTGCATTCGGCGACACAACTGGATGATTAAAAGTACCAGTGCTGGCTCGTGGGAGGAGGAAAATTGCGAAATTTTTCTCAAAAATATGATGAACGCAAATACATTCGATCAAGAATGAATCATCGAACTTTATCGCCAAAGTGGAAGAAAAACTTTGAGGAGTAATTATTATAATCTACATTAACCTGCGTTAATAATTTCCTTATGAGTTAGTATTATTTTCAAATTGATGATGAAAACGATACTGACCAGCAAGAACCAACAGAGGCCTTGCCAAGGGAGGAAATGGATGAGCAATGGGATCTAAAACGGAATAAAAAAAGATTCTGGACGGTGAAATGATACCATATAGAGAAGAATGAACTAAATAGTCAGCTATAACATGACATATAACCCAAATGTCGAATGTCTTCATATAAAATCTTTTCAACTATTACCTGATAACCGAAAGAAGACTGGTCAGTCTGTAACAATGCTCTCGAAACCAAATGCGGCAAACCAATTCGCTACATTATCCGTCCTGAGATCGACGAGAAGTAATAGGTTGACTTCTTTTCCCGAATTGAAGATCTCAAATATCAACCTGATTCGTTAATTTCTCTTACCATTCTGAGCTAGAATATCAGAATATTCTTTTACAATTCAAGCTTTACGCTCAATCGAGAACAGAAAGAATTGATTTCTCGATGTTTCACTGTCGTATTATATTTCCACTAGTCTTGATCTCAAAATAATCCACAATACATATATGAATTACAAAAGTAACACCGTTGACAAGAACATTTGCCAATCATTGATTATTCATTCGTTCAATCATTTCATTCAGACTGATGATTATTTCGGGAATATTCGTGGATCGGCCCTGCCGACCCTGACGAACCGCCACTGAAAAGTAGGGTAGCGAAGTCAACTGTCACGAACTGCAGTCCTACCCCTACCTGTACGCGGATAGGGATCCGAGTCCAAACTCCCCCATATTTCACATGGAGTGAATGTAATAACTTGTTATCGTTTGTCATTAGGATTGTTCGATAGCTGTTCATTGGAAGTTACGCCAATTATGAACGAGGAGGCTGAAACTGATATTTTCCATTATCTTATTTTCTGACGATTTCGATAGTTAGGGTGCACGGACATATCTTCAATCGTGTAAATGAGGCATTCGCATCAACACATCATTAGCAATGAATACAAACTTGAACATATGCAAGAATTTAGATATCAGACCAGCAAGTTCCAGACATTTCATCAGCAACACAAGCATCTCCTATATTCCTTCGGTTATAAATCACTTTTAATTCATCACTTCCGATGGAAATCCAAGTAGAAAATGAACAATAGCGAATTATAATCGTGTTATGAGATATGCTGTTGCACTCGCGTTTTTCTGGGGCACTCTTCGCTTTGTATTATAGTATTTTATTCGTGTTTCTTTAAATCTACTCACACCGTACAACACGAAATTTCAATGTTTTTATATCTTCCTCTACAAGTAGGTATATGAGAAATGCATTCGCCAAGATAAGAAGAAACAATGCCATTATTATTCATTCAATGGATGAAACGGTTATCTAAACATGGTGATCATGCAATAAAAATGCGACTGAAAACATATAAAACCGCGATAGCGAACATATTTTCCTGGATAGCCAATAGTTTATTTTAAACAGCATATTTCACGCTTGTTTCCTAACCGATTGGTTGAATTGAGTGAACATGTTTTCACACTGTTCATTGTATTCATTATAAAAACATCAAATAAGGGTTTATGGGTTTTGAAAATTATCTTTCTTGATACGGCGATCTAGACAATAACGATCATTACTCTTTGAACTGCAGCTAATTAAAATCCAGTGGGATAAGGAGGTGAACGCGTAGCAGAAAGGTAAAGCGAACTAATCATATTACTCCAAACAAACCGTTTTAATTGAAGTTTAAAGTGCGTCGGATGGTATAAACGGCATAAAAAGATGCTACAAATCTACGCCAAGATACAAAGTAATAAGGGAAGGGACACAGTCACAAAGTAAAAAAAAATAAATGAAAAGTTAGCTCATTCACAGTCTGATTAAATTAAACTGGGGAGAGCGACTCCTTGTCACTTTTGCTCTTTAAAATCGTGTAAAGGAGCCACGCTGCTGAACATCAGATCGTCAGGAGTCTTGTGATAATCGTTACAAAAGTAGGTATATAGACCTGGTGGCATATTCTACCCATAGATTTTTTACGAGACTGGATTTAATCAGTAGAAACTCGTAGCTTCAGAAATCCTTCTAGCAGGACTTTCTACCGATGAATTAGTTCGTGGGATTATCAGAAGTGCGACACCTCACACAGCCTAATGTGACATCATCAATTGAATCATATACGGATGTTTTATTTGAGAACCTGCAATGATCTTACAAATAAATATGTTATTCCATATTGATATTCATTTTTAGAATGAAGAATTGGAACAGATATATTCCAGAGTTTCATATTATTTGTTATTCCAAAGTGAATTGGGGATAATGAAAATGTATATGGAGTTTTCCTGATACATTTTTCGCAATATCTCCATTTCAATTAATAGTTATGACAGAATGTGAAACAAATTACTATTAATCACCTTCATTTAATTTTTTCATATAGAGGTAATGATTTGAAAATTTATAGGCACTTTCCTGGTTGTTAGCAACAAGCCAATCAATTTCCTCCAAGTACTCAAAAAAACACCTTTTATAATCTGAGGACGAGTAGTTGGGGAAGTGAAATTACTGAATTATTTGTGAGTGGAATTACGAATATGTATCTATCACAACTACTTCATATGAAGTTCTCATTGTTATTTACACAAGTACCTACAGTCTATAAAATTTGACAGTGGAAATAGTTCGGAAATGAAAAAAAAACAAACAATGATTTCAGTGGAACCAAGTGCTGTCCAGTGATATGTGGGATGCTCAGAACAGAAGGTCGATTAAGTCAACGAAGGATAGAAAGACATTGAGGTTGAAAGTTTTTTTTTTTTTCATTTCTCGAGTATAAATATATAGGTTCAATAGATCAATAATAATCATAAATCAGAAACTCTTATTTCATCACAAATAATCAACAAAGATGACGATGACAAGATGATGACAATGCTCATTCAAGTACTAAAATAGTTGTAATATAGTATAGTTATTGGGCTTGAACCGGAACTGAACTTGGTTCACTTCTTTTCTGAGCACTCCATATCACACACGGGTAGCCCTTTGACCTTCAGAAGTGAGGTCGAGATATTGTCACCTGCAAACTTTCGAATTTGACAGTTCTTAAGCTAAATATGATCCTCAACTCATTTGAATTGAACATAACACGGATTTCTGAAACCTGATAGGCATTTTACGTATTTTTTCCATGATTATCCCTTGAAGGTATAGGTAGCACCTAACATGGACTATTTACTTTATTGGTCACGAAATTAAAGTTTCAGAAATGGTTTTATCATGAGAACATCGAGAAGGTTCTCATCTACAGTCTGCACAATAATCCAATTTTCCAAGATCGAGCATAGCGATACTTCCACCACAGTGTTATATGAAACGACCCGAGTCGTAACATATAATGCTCGAGCGGTATGGGTGGTCGGAGAGAGAATGAGCATCCAGTTGTTCGTTTTGTTTTCATCCGATAGTTCGCGTTCGAAAACGAGCCAGTGAAGGCTGGCGTCTCGTCGGACGTCCCGACGCTGACGTCTATATCCACATTCGAGCGTCTTGCGAAGCCCCGCCTCGCACCGCCTCACGGCTCCCAGCTGGTCCTCCAGATATATATCTATATCTAAGCCGGGACATAATACATACATTGTACGCTTCCAGTCCGATACTTCCAATCGCGATAGCGTCCTGAAATATCGCCGCATTCTTTTCCCTTTCGGGTGGATCCCTTCGCTCTGCCGCTTTGTACTTTTAAATTTAAACTATCTTTTTTCCGCATAAAACTCACTAAAATTCAAATGGGGGCTTTCGCCTTTGTTTCCTGATGCCATTGAATCTGATACCGCGCCTATATATAGGAACACCAATAAATCCTGTAGCTCCGCACGATTTGATTCACAAATCAGATTCCGTTCGAAAATACCACGGGCGAAGGAGTCTCATGTGTTAATCTGATATCTTCACGAAATATCACACAATCACACATTATGTGCAGTTCTCCTTCCTAACGACTGATAACCGACGTCTGATGCAGGAGCGTTCGAAACTTGGGGTGCCACACGGCTCCGCTTTGGGGCTCTGTTATAATAATCAATAATACACCAGGAGTTCCACAAGGATAATTATTCCCGGAGATTGACTCAATAATTTCTCAGTGAATCTCTCAGTGACACTCAGAGACCTGTTTCATCATCAGATGTAATAAGGGAAGTGAAAAGTAGCTGAAGCTGTTGGTTATAACGATAGATAGCAACCTGAATTGAAAAACTAAGAAGAATATTAAGTGGAGAAATGGAAACAGTCTTTATATATTAACTAGGTAACTTCTCAGTTTCAACTAGGAAAGCAAGCAAGTTTTCTTCAGTAGATGGCCTGTTTCTATACTTTTATGACAATTTTCAGATCTGATCTGCGGCACCGATGATAAAGTTGTTCCTGTTGGCGGTTGTAATAAAATTTATTACACAGGGGTGTTAATCAAGACCACGTGATGGAGTCCACGAACGACAAATTCCGTCGGATTATTGTCTATATAGCAACGGTCAGGAGAATAAAAAAATCAAGAGATTATATTATTCCTATAGGATGAGATTTGGCTTATTAGGCTAAATTGAGGTAGATTCAAAAACATCTGGAATGTACCTACGATATTTTCTCAATCACCGCACAAAAAGATTCCTATGAGACATAATGGGAATGCAAGTTCTCAAAGAGATGGTTCATTAATTCAGAATAATGTGTTCGAGCTTACACAATTTTAAACAACGATAATGATAAGCAAGTCATATATAGCTAAGAATCAAATGGAATCTGCTAAAAACTTTATTTGTTATCTGCAACCTTCTTTCTCTTGTCCCGAAAGATTTGTTTCATGTTGCGTGTTGGTCTGTTTCCTTTTATTCCAACTCACTTGTCAGTTGGACATCCGACGAAATGAAACACCGAACCACTCACATTGGCGTTTACTTTTTATGGCCGCATTCGGCAATATCAGGAGCGTCTCACCACTCACACATACTACTGGCACAACATTTTTACAATTCAACCTGAACTGTAACAATCATCGTTTCCGATAACCCATCAATGGTATATACATTTGATATCTTTTTATCTTTCGGCGACACGAAAGAACATCTTTTTAGCCTGCGGTGTTTGGAGGCCGTATGAGCATCAGAAAAAATTTCACTAGGCAGGCACGATTTTGCCGATCTATTGATGAATGATGCTTGATAGAGCAAAGTTCGGCAGGCCTCGAGCACGATCACAAACCGATTTTGTTTAGTTTAACTGGAATTGCTCTTGGTGGCAAAATAGACGGGATTTCCGTTGAGCACCGACCATGCAAATATCTATAATGTTCTAGAGGGATGAAAGATGAAAGAAGTGCAGTATCACCGACTAGGCGAATAGCTCTCTTCTTAATAGAATTTAAGAGCTTCAGTGTATGTTTGGGAGCTGAACTCCAAACATCTGAACAGTACTTCAGGACAGGTCTATCTGCGTAGACTGTGAACTGTTGTTAGGGTGTAAAATACCTTTTTGAACGGAACAGACAGTCAAGTTTTGAGGAAGCAGTTCTCGCAATGGACCTCATACATGAGAGAGCGCTGTTGGTGGTGATACCGAGCATGGATATTGAGGACTTCATAGGAACAGAGTGGTAATGGGCATTGTGTGATATACCTTCCTGGTGAAGATTCAAGAATGATTTTTCGTTGCATTGAACTCTACTAAATTTCCAGCTCCCTATTTCAGAATTCTTGCCAGATCATCTAATAGACATTTTTATCATGGAATCTAACTGTCAGTGGGACTGATTGATAACCACTGTCATACAGGTATATATAATTGCGACAGTTCAAAAAGTCTCTCAGCCAGGGGTGTGTATAGGGTCACAACAGTTGATTAATGAAGAAATTATAAGCATGATACCGTCCCAATGGGAAAATCCGACGGTAAGTTAACCATGAATAACGCGCCGACAAATAGATCGAGTTCATTTACATGGAGAGCGTACCCGCAAAAAAGGTGATGCATCTCAAAGGATACAGTAATAAGACCTTCAATATGCTATTATGACATAATGGGCCCGGTATATGTGCATGGGGTGGAGAGAAACCCCTATTACGAAGGAGAGCGCATAAGATATGCAAAGAACGGTGTTTGTTTATATCGTATCTTGAGCAGCATGTGTAGCCATATGTCGGGGTGCCGAGTTATCGGATCAGTTTGGCCCAAATTGCCAACATCCTCGCCAATCTGCCAGACGGAGAAGGCGATGGGCTTTCGTAAAGGTCGCGATAGGGACGGAGGATATTTCGGCAGCCGCGAACTAACACGAAAATTGCTTCTGCCGGGAACGATTTCGCCACCTTTCCGACACGCTATTCTCCGTTCACTTTGATACCCATTCCCCGAAGCAGATACTTAATCGAGATGGAAGTGCTCTGCTCATGCTTTTTTTTTTTCGTTACCCTTGAAGATCGCGTTCCTCTTCAATTCATGATTAACTCGTGAAATCCAACAGAGAAAATATCGTTCAAACGACTAGTTTTGTTCAGAAATTTCCGTATCCTCAAGGGATTCGAGTTGATTTTGGCATCAAATTCTCCAATTTCAGTAAGACGTTAACTGAGAGTAAAGGGCAGCGGTTCTCATCCATTTTTGAATTCTGAGATTTGTCTTCCAAACCCAACACCTCTCAAACTGACCTATATAATCTATTAATTTCCACCCATAATTTTCAACAACTGCCCTACTATATTATATTTCTCAGAAGAAAATTTGCAAAAACCAAACCGTAGTATGACAAACACATACAAAAGATCCAGAGATCTTTCTGGGTATACCTTCACTTACGGAAATCTGTAATTGTGAACAGTTCGAAAGGATTCAAAATGACCTTCTACCAGAAACGAAAATTGATCCCAGTATCATTTTTTTTTGGAAAATACTTGAGATGTGACAAAATTAGTTCAAGTTGATTTCGATCATGTTTCAGTCTGGAATAATGCACACTCCACGGCCAGTTAAGAGAAAAATATCCCTTTGAACTTGATATCCCTGAAGATATTGATTTGAGATCAATTCATCGATGAAAAATGCCTTCTCATTCAGATGGGGAAATGACAAATCTTGAAAAACATATGAATCTATCATAATCATACAGGGTATACCGGTCCCTTGGATAGTAAAAGAAATCAAGTGACTAGTAGACACACTGTGTATGCGTTATACGAATCTTTCCATATTATCAACACATTCATATATGAACCCCTTGAAACAGCAAATTTTTACGAAGTCTGAACGAAGTATAGATACGATTTGGTGATATTCATTCCGTCGTTCTGAGTTCAGGGTGGTTGAGGTAATGAAAATGTTTGGAACGAAAGGAGTTGTAAAAGTAATTGAAAATGTTAGGACAATAACCATATTTCAAGCCTAAGTAGCAAGCCAACGAGTCACAAGTCGTGAAAAGGGAACAGGTATAATCTGGAAGAAGTTAGTGTAAGGGAAAGAGAGGAGTTCAGATCCGTATCCGGGAGAAAATAAATGCGAGAGCTGTATGCACAAGCAAGATAAAAGAAATGCATTAAAAAGCTACGAAAAATTGCATAGGTGGATACCAAATACTTGCTCTACTTTGTGTACTTGCGGAAGAAATCGCTTCCGCCATATCGAATAGATATTCTTCAAATGAAGTGTTTTGTAACAATAATTGCAAATCTGATATTTCAAGAACACAAATTTGATTTCTGTAGTGAATATATGCAAATTATTTTCAAAATGCCAAAATGTGAGCTGCATGGGGACGCCCACGAATATGGTGGTGTAAAAAAGAACTCCCTGCATAACGATTGGTACAGTTCCACTAGTGTTTCATGCATATTTATTTCTCAAATAATCTCTTTCACAAATATCTCAACAATATTCTTGCATACATCAAGCAAACCCAATATTGTAATGTGTAATGATCTTTGACATTTCACGAAATTTCCAAAGTAATAACGTTAGAAACGTAATCTCTTCCTCGAGTGCGTAGTCTCGGATTGAAATATCTTCAAATCAACCGTCTTCGGTAACTGCAATTTTTGGCTGGAAATTCATTCCATATGTTTGCAGAACATTCTGAGGACCCTGTATCCAATTGAAGTAATGAAATTTTCGAAGCTCCTTCAAATGTGGTCGGCGTTAAAAAAAGATAGGGTAATTCAGGTCCCCCATTGAAATCATTTCCAGAAACACAATATATTTAATATATGAATATTTCCAAGGGGCAGTAATTACGCGAGATCTCCTTATTGTGGCAATGGTGAATGGCGTTTTTTATCTCGTCTTCATGTTTTTATTAGGGCGCCGTCGAAGATAAGCGTGCAAATGTCCATCTGGTGAATGGAAAACGGAACACGCCCCTCGCGACATTCGCAATCTTCTCGTTTTTACGGTCAAAAATCTCCTTCGCGATCTGCGATGGAATTAAACGGCGACTTTTAATGCGCATCGGGTGGAAAAAAGTTCATATCGTCTTCGTCGGGGCGGCGACGGTCCGCCAGAAAGGGAATTTAATTAAGTGAAATTACCCCGCTTGTAGTTTAATTATGTTAGTATCGGAGTTTTTACGCTCCAGAGGGGCCTCGCTCGCGCCGCCGATCAAAAGGTGTCCCTCAAAGGAGTCCCTCCGAGAATCCGACGTCATTGACGTCGTTCCGGAATCACGGCTTCAGGGCGTCACGGCATCGCGCCACCCGTCGCCCAGTACAATTAAAAAGATAACTACTCGACTGAAACAATTTTAAAAGCCGATAAACCAGTCGCGATAACAAGCGAAAACGCAGGGCCGTTTCGGCTCTGTCAGATCATCCTGAAAATCCCCTGGAAACACTCGATTCTTAATGAATCTTGCATTTTTTTCAAAAATAACTAAACATCTGATAATCTTTGGGAAATACCATGCCAGACTTATTGAATCATCGATAATCTCTCAATCTTTGATGAATCATACAACTCCTCCAGTAATTCCTACAAATCTTGAGAAGTACTCAAAATTTTGCCAACTCTTACAAATCTTAGAGAATCTTGTGAGGAATGCTTCGAATTTTACGATATCTAATAGGAGCATTTTCTCGAACTCGACACCCCTGTCAGAATTGAGAGAGATGATAATTTGTTTGGTCGTTCCGCTGTAAATATGTACCGTGATTTTTTGAAACCCACCCTAAATATTTCCGAAAATAAGGCAATGATAAAAAATTCCCGTAGACGACATACGACCCCTCAGAATTCTTGAATGGAGTGACCCATCTTGTGATACGTTATTGGATAGTGTTCAATATTGTGCATTTACAAATAATGAAACTTGAAGTTAAACGAGGAGGTGGAATGAATATTCATTTTTCCAGAAATTTATCTTTTAGGTATCGAAAGGTTAAATTTCAAGCGCAGTGACATTCTGAGGTAGATCATCAATCTGTCTTGACTACAAATATATTGAAATTATTATTTTAATTTTTTTGCATCGAACGATACATCAAATATAATCAAATTATAATGAAAAAAAGTCAAAATAAATATGTCAAAAACTTAGTTGAAATTTCATCGAATGGTGGAATTACCCATCCAGTGACGTATCACAAGGTGGGTTACTTCATTCATTGAGGGGTAGTGTAAAGAGGTGAGGGGGTGAGTGATATACTCATCAATGATACGTCAAGAGATATTCACCTTCGAATAAAAGTTTCGAAACTTTCTCATCATTTTCTTATTCTCGCAGACATTCATGGTGAATCCTTTTCAAAAAATCACTATGTATATTGTTCGATGGTTTTTCAAGTAGTTATATTGTTATAGAAGAATTTCGGAAGGGAATTCAACCCCTGATCCTATTTGAGTTAATATTTCACAGTTAAAATGAGTAGGTACTCACCATGATCGAAGAGGAAAGATGACTTTGCTAGCGCATGCGCTGCAGGTGGCAGCCCTGGCATAGAAAAAGTGTAGTTCCCATTGCTGTTGAAATTACCACCGAACAGCGATCCTACTGAAACAAAAAAATTAATTTTCAAATTGTCTGAATTTTCTCCTTGTTGATTTCAACAATTCAGTGCCTGTTGTGCTTTGTTGAAAGTAATGTTACAAAGTATCAAAGATCGCGTATAATCTGTTCGCGCTGTTTTCGTGTGTTGAAAAACTCTCGATGTGTAAACTGCGGCTAGGGTAAGACGCATCAAACGGCCCTCAATTTCCTTTTGGTTTTCCTTCCTTCATGTTCGATCTTTTCATCTTCCCAGCCGTTGAACACTCCACCGCTTTGCCACGCAATATTGATACCGGGATCATTGGCCATGAAGAGATTGCACACGAATTTCATCAATCAGAATCATACCCACAACAACTTGCCAATAATGAAATGGCAGTGGCAAATTTTCAACTACCGTTACTTATAGATCCGACAATGAAGATGCAATTCTTCTCCCGTCAGAAAGAATCATGAGAATTCTCAGTTGGAATGAAAGACTCGATAATCAAAGTTGCAACTACAGAATTGCGCAATTATAGAAATGAATGTATTGCATTTGAATATAAATTGTATCGAAACGTTGAATCCGGAGTTTGGTAGAGTATTGTGTGTAAATTGTGACTATTCATAACATACAGTGGAGTATCAATATGTCCAATCGGATAAGTACACATCTACATAATTCATGTATTTAAATATCGGACTGGTCTGGTTATTACCTTATCATCCAGTCATCGGACCCAGATATAGTACAGTCTTCATTTCGAAAATCTTCGAATCATTTCCAAAACCTCAATCCGTTTGAACGATTCATGATAAATGCGATATTTGACTCAAAGGAAAACCTGGCATTGCCAGAAATACGACATAAAACGATATTGGTGAAAAGTTTGATGATAGTCAAAGAATACTGATGGAATCTCGACCATTTTTTCCACTTTATATCGTGGAAAAAACAGTTCCATCATGAGTTTTTGATTGGAAATAGTGCGATAACAATAACTCATGGATGAAGACAAAAATAAAAGTCAGCTGGTAAACACTGAATGAGTTGAAAAAGTTGGCAAATTCACTGTTGTTGGCACATTTGCCTGTACTATATCTAGTAGATATGTTGTTCGAATTGCTGTATTTCAGTTCCTTACATCTGCCGACTACCGACTGTCACCGTTCAACCAAGAAGAAGACCCAAGAGCGGACACGAGACTATTCTTCAACTGATGCATTCGATTTATTTGCATGGAGCATCTCTCATCTGGCATTTGACATCAAAATATGTCCATATATGTACGTTCAAATCGGGCATGTTTATTCGTGTTTTTATTCCTTCCACCGTATCGCAATCTCCTACACGATAACCATATAGGAATACACGCATACTATGTGTATACCGAGAGATTATCAAAAAACTCACGGACATGATGCCATAAATCAGGAGTTTAGCGAAAATACCGGTTGGAGACTTTTCAAAAATCAATAAAACAAACACGGTGCGTGTTAATTCAAAAAGTTGATCTTTTCAATCCTTATGATATTTTCTGCAAACAAATGCCGTCACAAAGTGAACCATGTTGGTGCTGAAATGATGGGGTGACTAATTGGGAAGGGTGAATTTAATCTTGTTCAAGGTTAGAGCAAAAATTATCAACACACACTTGGACTCATTCTAATAAGTGGTTGAATTCATAGAGGCTACCAACAGGGTGTCGAATGAATATACGGCAAAGGATTATTCTCTGTGTTATCCTGAGAATATGTTGTCCGTTGATCATTTCCATTGATCAAGTACAGAGAGATGGATGTTTTTATGACACACCTGGAATATTTGAAGTCATCACTTTACACTATTATTTACGTACGTGTTACTGTGTTTACAATTAATGTGAAATATACATTTTCTCAATTCAATTATTTCTATTGATTTTTTTTGTTTCCATGAAATGTAAAATACCAGTCATCGGAAACTTTGGCATCAGTTTCTAACTCGTTCGGGTTGTTTGGTAGCGTTGATAAAAGTCATCCGTATTGGTCTCTCAGAGAATTGGGTCGTGCCAACTAGTTCCGCAAATGAATGGGGTTCTTGGATAGTGCAGTAATTTCACTTCCAAAAACGTGTGAACTTTCAGAACGAATGATGCCGTTATATGTTTTTATATGAAAACATCATTTCAGAGGTATATACCTCCATCGAATCTAAATTTCCATAGTTCTATCACGTTAAAATGCACCTCATTCAAATGATGATTGATTTTTTGTTTTTTTTTATCCACATTTTCATCATACTCGCCTCTCTTTAAACATTAGGTGAAACATTTTGCACGTAATGATCAATGTTCAATCAATTAGACACTTGTTCACACCAATATACCTTGGAAATTCATCAACGAAATTCAGATATATCATCGACTGTGTTATAAAATATTAATGCACAATCTGGTGAGCAGTGTTTTACTTGTACTAACACAAGCACCAGCGTGTATCTGGCATTCTCGCGACTGGAAACCTGTAGACAACTTATTTATGTTCGGATTGTTTTCGAAAAGCCGACGTTTTCCCACTACCGTTCTTTGTCGAACGGCATCATCGGTGTAGGAAATTCTAAAAACGTTCAAACTATTTTGCGGAATCTTGTGTTGAGTCACGACACCGCAAAACCGAGAAGTTATTTAGCGTTCCTCGCGTATTTAGCTCATGCGGGAGACTTTCTAGAAATGCCGCTGGTAGCTGATACGCCTTTTTTCAATTCGAAGATACTTTTTTATTCTCGGAGTCGATTTCCTGTTTTACATACAAGAGGAAGCCCGAGGTCCGAGACCAACACGAACAGGGTGTACGACAAAAAAAAAAACAATTTGGCGACATGAAATGAGACTTTGTATCATCAAGTACAAGAAGAAAATGAAGGAAGAAAGAAATTTATTCATCTGTGAGACTTATACATTACATACTTATACTTATATACTTATACTTATATACAGTGTACAAACCTATCCGACTAGTCAATTCAAAAATGAGAAGGAAAATAAAAACAGAAAATTCAAAATACAAAGGTGATTGAAAGTATGAATATGTATATAAAATCATTATGGTACATGAAACATATATTGGACTAACACTTTCTTCAAAAATTGATGAATTCCTCTACACTGTGAAATGTATGATCAGCTAAGAATGATTGGACCTTGTTCCTAAAGCTATTGAAGTTTTTAGGATGTATATCCAACTCTGTATCCACTATGTTACTGAACTTGTTGAGGCATTTGATTCCAATGTATCTTGGTGAATGTTGACCTATTTCTAGGCGTGAAAATGCACTGAAAAAGGGCTAAAAAAGGAAGAGAGAATCGATATAGGACTTGATGGGACCAACAACTGAGTGAAAAGTTGCTAATTGGCATAATAATGGCAATCAATCAACTGGTGCATTCTTGAGTCAACTCAAATATTGCCAAATAATAAAAAAATGCCTAAATAATTTTTTTACGCTACTAACCTGAGAAATCAACATTATTCAAGGAATTCTTCCAATGAGAAAAAACACTTTTTTACCAAGGTAAATAATGATATGTATATGAAATATAGATAATGAATATGAATAATTATCAATTCACAAAAGGTCATACGTGAGCTGAGCTGTCACTGTCATCAGCTAATTAGAGATGGGCATCAACTGAGAGAATATCTAATATGCTAGACTCCTGATATATACGATTTATCAGTTCGACGGTAGCGCTACTGACATTTGCGATGTTCATGAGGTTCGGATATGAATTTTGAATAACAATTTGTTTGTGAGGATTTTTTGTAATTTCCAACTTCGAAAGAGAATATTTCGGATCGTGCTGATAATTTCCATGATTATCAAGTTGTACATTTTATCACGATTCCCACAATGTCTCAAGATTGCACCACTCGTGAAAGATAAACATTGTCTACCCAATTTTTTCAGTTTTATCCCAGGTGTTTCGGTTCACTCTGTATAGTGAGTCGGCGAGGTGATTCATTTTGAAAGCGACTTAATTGATTTATGAAAACGAATATTGTGATTTGTCGACGGCTGGTAGCAGTACATTTGTCCTAAACTCGATGGCACTTCTTTCTTGTGCTACACAGATTCCTCCTTCGATAACAGAAATATTCCTAGGCCGGTGCGCGGCTAACCAAAAAGAGGATATCAAATTTATTCATTCGAAACCGATCAACACGTGGAATGTACGAGTTAGTAAATATAGTAGAATATATAGTCAGGATGAAACATTACAAAAATTCGGCTCTTCAACATGATGTAAGTTCGATAACTATCCGAATCTATCATTATATCTTAGATTCGGCTGTCGCCTACTCATTATAATGATTTATCGACGAAAATGTCCCCTTTTGAATAAAAAGTGGTCGATAAATCCTAGGATTTCATTTAATATTTAATCAGTGGTTTCGAATCCAGTTCCCACAGAACCAATTTAGAAAAATAATAGTCTTCTACACTGACATAAGATGCCAAAAAATCCAACGTAGCAAAAAGATAATATATCCCAATATATTCCTTCGAAGATTTCCACCCCTTGATGAATATAAAAATAAAATTCCCACTTCCAAACTCTATAATACCTCGGAATTTTTCAAACAATTATATAAGTATGCTTGCCTAGTTTTGTTCAGCTTATGAATAACACATGGTACTTAGTACATTTAATTTTCTGTATTTTTTCTGATTATTGGCGAAAAAAATTGACTCCCAATTATCCCACATTTTGACTGAAGTGAGTATTCGGAATTGATATATAAATCAATATCACAAATGTACAGCATTGAAGCGACTGTGAGCGATATCGTTCGAAATTAAGAAAGATTCGTGATTAGCGCATGAGGATCTGAAAAACTAGACTCAATTGAGATGAATTTCCAATAATGATATAATTTTCACATCCTGATTTCATCCAGGTTACCTGATGGAAGGAATCCGATTGAAAAATACAAGCCTAGTCGAAATGATGGGAATAAAGGTATGAACGATCGGAAAACATTCAATTCCCTGAAAATATTTCAATCTTTTCCTCCTGTTTTCCGCTCGAATGCTTTTATGTGTGCATGAAGATGCTCCGGAAGAAATCAGATATCACACATAAAATTTTACTGCCATATAATTGTGTTAGTGAGAAATCACTGGAATATGGCGGGACAATAAGTGACATAAAAAGTCGTGTTTGCACTAAATATAATAACAATAAAACGCGAATTGATTTCTCACGGGGCAGGGGGCTGCGATATTAGTTAGGGGATGCAACTCGAGTTCACAGCTGGAGAGGTAATATAGGGCACATAAGGGTGTCTCCGCGCGGTGTGACTTCTTGTCTATTTAATAAACAAGGCACGCATATTCTACATCGTTCGCCCGAAAAATAATTTCGGCAATCATTCACTTTTATTTACTCGTTTTCGACATAACGCCCTGTAATTTGCAACATGTTTGCCACTTTTTTGGGATATGTGATGATGTATTGGTAGACATTACCAACTATGAGTATAGACAAGGGTAGAAGGTCCAACAGATATTTTTTATTACTCTTTTGATGAAATTGTTCCTTATAATCAATTTTGATTGAGAGAAACTAAATATCGAAAGGACAATAAATCGATATACATGTCAATTTGTGTAAGTAATATTTGGAATTTGTTTTTCCCTTGACATACATTTTATTGAAGTGTATATGAATAGCGTAGGCGAAAATGGTTATTCAATACCCCTATACACCAATGCTTGAATTCTCTATCAATGAACAATTATGGTGTAGACAACCAAAAATATACGAATTCAAACATATAAATAAGCGCATATGAAATTTGTAAAGTTTGGCTGAACCGGTAAATTCATGTCAGAAGATCAAATGCAGAGGGAGAGAGACAAAATCGGCAATATATAACAACAGTGAGATTTATCACAGATTTAGAGATTTCTGAAGATTCATGAAATGAGAAATCTACTGATAGTTTTTGATATTACCAAAGAATTTCATGCTAGACAATCAACAAGGTTGAAAGCATGGTGAAACCGGTGATTTCATGTGAGAAGATTGATGGCATTGGCAGAAAGACGAGCAGTAGTGAATATTTGTGAGATCATCGAACATTTATCAGGGATCACCAAAGCTTCGTGGGATTCTTCAACTATTCACGAAATTTATTAATATTTTTTTCAAAATCACCAAAACATTTCCTTCATTGCCAGACAATCAAAAACATGGTTACACCGGTGACTTCGTGAGAGAAGATCGATGGCAGTGGCAGAGAGGCGAAATCGGCAATAACAACAGCAGTAAAGAGTAAAACGCACGTTCTCATCAGCTTGCAATTAGTGAGTACGTGTTGCTGGGAATTGTCGTGTGCGCAGCGTGTCACCGCCAATGCCACCGCTCTACCGCCGCCAACAACTAAGGACACCGCTTGAATACCAAATCGCGACCGCTTCCCTGTAAAATGCGTAATTGCATCGTTCCGTTTCATTTGGAATACTATAATAAATTTATTCAATTTCACTCACACCATATTTCACTTTTATTGAATCAACACAGTGGCCGCCGCCACAGTTTCGGCCATTCTGACGCCGTAACGCGTTTGACGCCACAACGTTTCGGATTAATTGATGTGTCCGAACATTCACCATTTCGCTGCCATCACAGCAATTACACGTCATCCGAACTGACAAAGAAACGTCCCGTGCATCGCAATGCCATTTCCCTGCCCTCAGAAAACTTCCCTCCAAATCGTGAGTGGACAACTTACAGCCGCCATACGTGACCTCATGAAATTTTCAGCTGGAATTGATTACTTGGTGAATGATGGAATCGAACTGATGACTGACTCAACAAATTCTTCTATATATATCTTTCCATAATTGGAGTAAGAAGTTATATCTCTTTTGGACCCAAATGACCCTTCGATTTGAAACTGTTTGGAAAATCACATTCGATACGTTAGGAGTCGACCAATGACATACCGTGGATCAATTAATTGTTTCCTTAATGTCATTATCTGAAACAGTTCCTTCCTACAGAACATCAACAACAACAACAGAAATCTTGCGAGTTTGTCACATTTTGGACACATTTTTGGACTGTAAATGTCGATAACTTGAGTTTGGCTCAGTGGAATTTTGCTGACAAGGTCCGATTCGAGGAAGGAAGGTCTGGTGAATGAAATAAGGAACCATCCAAACCACCCTGAGTTCTTACCGCCCTCATTAGAGGGCATGTTTTATAGAGCTAACAGTTTTTTTCTAATTTTCTCTCCGTAATCACGATTTTGGAGAAAAATTCCAAAAACCATTTAGTCTTTAAAACACGATCCCTAGCAAGAGCGGTAAGAAGCAGGATGGCATGGATGGTTTTTTATTCCAATCACCAAAACCTTCCATTAACGTGAGTCTATTCATTTCAAAAATTAGATTGGAAAATTCCTATATACAAAAATCCTTTTTATATACGATCGAAGCTATTTCGCCCCCTAGAGGCGGACGTATGATTTTGAGAAATATTACCAGCAATTTTTCTTCATCGATTTCCTCTAGTTGCCGAGATACAGTACCTCATCACCCTGTATGTGGTGATTATTTATAGAAGGAAAACATAAATCGAAATATTACATGGTTATAGTTTAAATTGGTTCTCAAGTAAATTAATATTGGATTTCATTGAGATTATTTTTCAGTTCGGGCCTATTCCATATATATTATTGAATCAGTCTTAAATCTTTCATGAATTTTTGTTACATCTGTTTCATTAAAAAATAAAAGTTATGATTTTTTTATGATGATGGGAATGAGATGATTTATCTGGACCTATTCCAATGTCCATACCCACACCAACCAGTTAACTCAGTTATCGCATCACCATCTACTAATTTTCCTATATCACACTACCATCACCATCACCATCGATTTGAATGAGAATGGCGTACGGCAAAAATACTACGGCCACGGCGTGAAGGGACCAATTACGGTACTATTTGTCAAGTAGTACAATAGATAAGTGACTCCTGGACACCTGCCTCACGGTTCACTGCACTAAATAGCCGTTTGCTGTGCTCATTTTCGAGTGCAAAGAGTCATTCGAGCTGGATCGAGGACTGCTACTGCCCTACTCGATACCCTGATACAGTGCCGGCACTTGAATCCGGATCGAAGGGTCGATAACTATTATTTTCGACAATGTCTGGAGATAGACATCGCTGAATTCTCACAATCTCGATTCAAAATTGGACTGGAGCAATTTTCTCAAGAGGTACTCGGAAGAGGAAGAGTTTTTGGGTCCTTAAATCGAATGATTGATGACGTAGACGAATAACTGAGGACATATCTAGCTACATCCAATTGGATCTTGTTCTACTAGGAGAATTGGTCACAAAATTGATAGCATTCTCTAAGTTTTCTCAAGATTCATAGAAGTTTCTCAGAGATCTGCAAGATTCACCAAAAAATTCGAATTCCCTAGAGATTCATCAACATTCGTTGGTTCTTCAAAGATTCGGGATAGTTGATATTTTTTCAGTTTTCTAGAAAATTCGTAAGATTTTCTATACATTCGGAAGATTAGCAGGTTCTGATGTCCAGATTGAGATATTGATAGATTGATTGAAGAGAAACTCCTAATTTAATGGTTTGATTATCCTCCATTCGTACGAAGACATGACTTCTACTACTGATTCTTTCTGTCTATTTTGTCTATTTTGAATATTGGAACTTGAGCCTGGCTGGATGAAAACCCTGAGAACGTTCTCGGTTTCACCAATCTCACAAACTGGTAGATCATTCAAACATCAACACAATCAAACACAACGACATTGAATGAGCAAAAAATGAAGATTAGCATATTCCAATCATCTTATAGAAAATTTCAATGATGGAGATTCTATAAAATACCTAGGTAGAGACTCTAGACAGATAGAAGAGAATTTATTTTCAGAGTATCGCGGATGAGAGGCATAAAGTTTCTATAAAGTTTTTCCTACTTCAACTTCATTATTATAAACACATTTTCCCTTGTAATGTTTCTGGAGGTACGCCGCTGGTCCCTAGATAGACAGGACACACACACAGGCCAAATCCTGTGACTTACCTCACTTCCCAGCCCTTGCAACTAGTCCGACATCATTCCACCCAAATTAATCCTATTACAGGATTCGTATTTGGGCGATAATTCATGCGGAACCGTTATAAACACCACTATTTAAACGGATGTAACTCATGCATAGCAATTTGTCAATTCTCAAAAAATAGAGAAGGGGACAACGGAATTATACACTTAGAATATGGCATATCGAGTTCTGCAAACGTACGGATATATATATATACTTACGATTGTATCTATCGATATAAGCACGAATGAGCTGTCATTAATAGAGCAATTTTCTATTATTGGAAACAGATCAAAGATTGATTTCTCAATCAACAATGCAAGAATAAAGTTACTTTTTGCACTAATGCAAAAAATAGACACTAGACAATAGACTCTTTATGCAAGATCGTATAACGAAATAATCACATGAATGTATTTATCAAGTTTTATATAATGAGGGCATACTAGGATTTCAAAAATAGGAATAAATACACGACGCTACATGGCTACAGAATCAAGAAAAACTGCGCATCCTCATAGCACAATTTCAGCGAGAATTAAAACGCAAAATCAATGAGTTTCATAATCTGGACGCTTGACTTGAATAAATGACAAGTTAAACAACAATAATGAGAACAAATTCGTTAACAACGTTATTTCAGTACAATATTTCTGACAAATGACGGATATCCTATAGTAGGTATAAAATTTCTAGGAATTGAATGGAATCTCAAAGTTAATGACTTTCGGTATTTTTCTATTTAGTAACTTCCGGACCCAAAGGTGACAATAAACCACGATGATGGACACCTTTACCATTGTAAACAACTTCTCACTCGGATTTCTATGGTGATTGGCCCGAACATGTACGGTGGACAGAAGCATTGACTATATAACGATATAGTCAATGACAGAAGCATCCAAATCAATCGAATTTGTTCCGAAATAAGTATTTATACCCGTTGTTTAGCATCGGAAAACCTATAATATAGTCGTTATGTATGTGAACGAGGAGAGATTGAGAGGAAATTTGTTTGGCTTAGACCGAAAGCTTTGTTTATATGGGTAGATGAAACCCATCTGCGTTGGCTAAATAAACAATGAAACTTAGTAGGCATTGTTTCTTCCTTCGCACTAGCTTGTGTCCACCTGGACGAGTATGAATGGTTTACAGAAGGAGAAGGACGTCCGCAAAACAGTCACAGTTATAATAAATATTGACTCTATTATTAGGTGCCATTTTTTTCAATTATGTCAGGAATGCCACAGTGTCACAAAATTATGTACGGAAACAAGAAACGCACAGGCTGTTTCTATTTCTAACAGGTGTGGAAACTAACTTCTTTGAATCTTTCGAACAAATTTGATGATGTAGAGTGGTCAGAGGGTGATTCTGAGCAATCAAAATATTATCGTAGTGGTATGAATCCCATCAGAGAAGTAGGAAATGAATGCACAAACGAGTGGTCACTATGAATAGCTGTTGATAGCAGACGAATCGGCGAATGGTTAGAAAATGAGTATGTAGTGCCAAGTTGAAAACTAAAAACCGCAGAACACACAAACCACTATTGGCATTAAAATCACACACGAAGTCCAATTTCCCCTATAACACCGCGCATTATGTTAGCATTACACATACAGTTAAAATCTGTTAGTTAAAGCTTACATATGATTTGTTGTTGCGGCTTTCCATACCACAAAACACGGTCGCATCCAGTAATTTAACGGGAAGCTTTTCCGGACGATCGTCCCTTACTTTTCTCCCAACGGATATTAGGATAAACTCCAGTGAATATGCATTTGTCACGTGTGATTTGAGATAAATTATTATAATAATGGCTTTCAGCAATTTGCGACAGAACGACCATACGCCTTCCCTATCATTCATAAAAATTCGTGCAGAATGAGTTTTTCCGAGGAGAATCCCAAGTCGGAATTGAGAGACCTTCAACAGATCAGATCAATCAAGTTGAAAATAGATCAGAAAGAGCCTCTCCGATATTCAATTTAATCGAATCGACTAACTCCTTAGCCATCTTCTAATATACGTGTGATAAAAATCCGATAAAGCAGATTGGAGCGTTATTCGCGCTTGCGGCGAAAAAATGACATGCAAAATCTCACAGACGCCCTCGATCTGTTAACACTTTTACACGACGGAAAAAAAATGCGGAGCAAAATGGGATTTTCTCTCGTTTCTCGCCGTGTTATGATCGTGTTTGAGGAGCAGCCAAAGTTATTCATCTGAGCTCGGTGCGGCGATGAATGGAAATGGGGTGAGGATGCTGTAAGCCGTATCATCGCCAATCTGAATTGTTAATGACCTCGCAGGGGTGGATTCGCATAAAAATCGTCAGTGTTACGTTCATTCTACTCATTTCTCATTCCAGAACGCTAGTTCAAAGAATGTGGTCAAATCATAGTATGCAGTAAATCATTCGAAGGTGGGATTATTTGTCATACTCGAAAGTTTTTATCGCCGATTTCATTACTTATATAAGGTGTGAAGTGAAACGCATTTTCCATGCTACTTGAACTCATGAGATTTTTTCCTTATTAAAACTCAGTGACATCACGAGAAATGTAGCAATGAGTTTTTGGTGATGTGTAGATGAATTTTTTGGTTTTTAAGAAAACCTTGGCGGAGCTGAATTTGGGGTATGAAAAATGGAAAAAAATATTATCGTCGGAAAAAGTTCCTGATCCATATTTGTGTGGGATTTGAATTTTTCACGGGTCGAACGTGATTTTTATTGAGGATCTGGTTACGGTACGGTGGAAGAAGGGGTGCCGTTTTGCTAGAATTCCTCCACCAACCAATGCGGCAACTCTACTGTCGTATTTTTTCATTCTTAAAAATCTCAAGATTTCCTTTTTTCCGGCGTATGTCGATTGAAAGTGAGAATCATGAGGTAAAGAGCGTACTCGAATTCGAAGCGTACTCAAAAGGGTCGGAAATGCTGAAGGTTCGTAATTTTGAAATTGAGTGGGTACCTCGAATCAAAAATACTGTGTTGATCTCTATATAGAGACAGTTCTTCTCAATGTTCAATATCTTTGAAGTTCTAGAGAGGAGAAAATTAGAAAGTCAGACAAGAAGGACATTGTTTAGGAAAGGAACAAGATATCCCCAGCGGAACAGAGAGTGGTGCAAATATAATGAGTAGAAAATAAGTGAAAAATCAGGCAAACCAGGATAGACGTGAAATGCAAGACGAGATATGAAACATAAACCAAAAGGGATTGGGCCACCCTGATGCATATCACGACGATGAAATCACGACCCTCTCGGCGTCTCTTGATCGACGCCCGGCGGCGTCGTTACCGCACTTGGACACACGGACGGACGTGTGCCCAAATTGAAATGTCAGTGTCATTTTCACGAGAGAGCTTATATGCTGGCAAGCATGCAAGCACGCAGACAAATCGTTCTGTTTACGTCGACTGTCCGGAAAAAGGAAATAAAACAGCCTGCGCATGTTTGCGTATGGGGTATCGCTGTCGGAGAACCCAAAAAAAAATAGAATTTCCACAAGTGAGTGGGACTTGCTATCCAATATCAATGCCAATATGGTGAAGAGGAGGACCATATTTCTTCCACGGATAAGCCACATATTTCGGTTTACATTCATTTTGCTCAAAAAGTATCTGACGCGGAATATTCAGGATACTACAGTTTTCGAAATGACCCAAATCTATTAGCATACCCGACAAGCAGACTTGAAAAAACATATCGTTCTATTGATTTCGTCTCATTCTCAAGATATTCACACATGAAGAGGAAACTCTGAGCTGCGAAATCTCCCGAATGTGTTGACCAATATTATATGTGTTGACCTCATATTATGATTTTATGATTATAGAATTATAGAATATGGAATACTATGATATATGATACAGAATCTATAATTATAGAATCATAGAACGACGAAGACAGCACCAAAAATATCCCCTTCCTGGATATAATCGTCCACATAAGGTGCCTAGTTGACTAATCTGTCTGACGAAACGGTTAAGCAGAGTGCAGCGAGATAAATATCTCAGTAATTAGTGTGAGCTGTTGTCAGCTCGTGTAACCTTTCCGAATTTCGGAATGCAATTTGGGCTAATCCTTTTAACCGGCAGTTTATTTTACTATCGCATTTGCAGGCTACGTCGATGGAACGCCTATAAATAAATGCTGCTCGCCAAACACCATCGATCACCGATAAATAGCGAAATATGGGAAGCCTATAACAAAGTGGTTTATGATCCGAACGATGACCACATTATGTTCGAATTTGCGGCCGATTTACATTGTCGGAGAAAAAAAAAACTTCACCACTGATTCAATTCAATTCCTCGCTCAATACGATCTTCAGACATAGACCATAGCTTTGCGGATGATAGTACACTTCATACCGGCTCTCTCCTCTAGACCCTCTATATCATCTGATACAGCCAGAGGTGCAAGACAGAGACAAGTCGATACTATTTCATGAAAAATGTAGTAGAGTGCAACTCAAGCTAGCATCTTCACCAGGAAGGCGGATCACGCAATGCTCAATGTGATCATGTCAGGTACCACTATTTCCATGAAGTCGTCAAGCTACTACCAACTGGGACGAGAACTCTACATTGCGAGAATTGTTTAAAAAAAATTTGGCTTTCTATTCCGTGCAAAGAGGTACTCCATACTTCAGCGTCAACTCCTCATGATCTCGAAGCCCAAATTCTACTGTTCACAAGTTTGATGTTACGGTCCCAAACATCACAGAAGCTCTTAGATTATATTCAAAAGATAATAGGACCTGTCAAGTCGATGATAATACACAGGAGAATTCATTGATCCTTCAGAATATTATATTATTCCACCAGAGATTCAAGGTAGACAAACCAAACTAGCTCAGGCTGGTCACTCCTATATATATTTCTGTCAGGTTCGAAACCTTCAATTCGAGATTCTTCAATTAGAACGGCAAAGTTGTGGAATTATCTGCCTTGTGAGGTCTTTCCTGATGCTAACGACATCCACACTTTCCGAAACCTTCCTTCTCTCCCAACATTCCACTGCTGGCTCATACGGTTTTCCACGAATCGAGTTCCGTTATTTTTCGAAAATTCCCAATCATCCAAAATATTTCCAACTGTCCCATATAGAAAGTGACTGCTACTGTTTGGCATTATTGTCGGCACATCAATAAAAGATCGGATTCGATTCTAGTGTATGATAATTCTATAATAACGTTAATTGGTGATTTGGAAGGCTAGGTAAAGCTGTAAAAGTATAATATATTTTATTGGTCGCCACAGTATTTTGTCCGAGCCACGGGATTATAAATTACGGTGGCTTTATGACCAGAATTTCGAAGTATTTTCGAGAGTAAATGATGAATTTTTCAATTCCCTAACTCAACCAGTCTGGTACCTTTATTACAATATAACAAGCGTTGGTGTGAGTTACGCACGCCACTGTACAACTTAAGCCACTTTAATTTTTATGTCTCTCGCAAAATTACTGTCAAATATTTCATCATAAAATCAAAGTAAAATATAACCGAGGATTGATACAACTCCATAATTTATCGATTTTTTTCGACTGCAAGGACAAAAGCGACTGACGTCTGAAGACTTTAGTACCTGCAAGGGTACTGACACGATCCAGCAGTCATTCGCCCATCATAAAAACTGGGAGAAATCTCTCCATTGATGTCTTCAACAACGAACTATTCAAAAAAATATATCCAAATCATGTAAGAATGGATCAGTCTTTTTTGTTTTAACTCGATTATGACTATTTTTCATCGGGCTGGTGTTCGGATACTGTCCTGGAGAATTATTCAAACGATAACGGTGGTAAGTTGACAAAACAGCGGAGGTATCATTTGTCACAAAAATGCATACCTAACAAACCGACATCCGCTTCGCCTGAAAAGTGGCGCACATTTCTGCATTTCAATTAAAAATGCGCAAACACTGGCTTGTCATTCATGCTTCGCCAAATTCCATAATTGATTGTGTTAGTTAGCCGCGTCGCGGTCGCGAAAAACCAGCTACTTGGCGAGATAAAGGCACATTTCGGCTGAAAATCTGAAAAATTATGTAATAATAAGAGGGGCCGCCTCTCCAGTCATGATCGACGCTAACAGCGCTCTTTCAGCTCTGTCTCCCGACGGAAAATCTCATAGGCGGCGCGCATCCCACAGGAACCCTATGCAAACATCGACATCAACATATACGATTCACGATAAATCAAGAACATAAATAGAACCCTCGATTCATACAAGTATATTGATAAGTTGCAAAAGGCAACATATTCTTTCTTGCACAAGTCTGAAATTCGGAAATCAGCTAGAATTCGAAATTTGATCATAAAGTGGACAATAATATAACTGTGAAGGATAAATCATGAGCTGGTCATTTCCATCAGTGATAGAGTGAGTGTATCCTGATCACCTCCAATTGGGAATGATGAAAACGGCAGACCAAAAATCGTGCATTGAAGGAGCTCATTACACACTAATAGGGCTATCAAAATGTCGAAACAATGTAAAGAAAATCGACCGTTATGTCAGATTGCCATCGAAAAATCGACAGCAACATGTCATTCAGCCATCAAGATCAAAAAGTTCATACAGACAACGCTAAATAACACACATAGACACTCCATCGAAGAAAATTTGGAACATCACCCTGATAATCTCCTCATATACACAACAATGGTATTTCCACTAATTGTCGATGACATTTTCTAGAATCAGACAGAATCAGATTTCAAAAAAGAAACTGTGACAATCAACTTTACAGAATGAGATCATCTCTCATTTTATTCGGAAACCATAGCAGTTCCAGGAAAAAAATCAAATGAGGAATTACCGATTATCATTAAAATTGTTTTTCAAACTCATTCATAATGGGCGCTTGTCACGCTTCACAAAAATTCTGTCTTTGATTTGATATATGAGACACTTTAGGAATTTGATTCAATCAACAATATTTCCATTCAAGACATTCATTGATGTTTCATTTGTCTGGGATCTACTACGCCCATGGTTTCAGGCGTCCGACAGAGGCTAATGAATACTCCAAGCCGCAAAATGATACCCAAGCTTTGTGTAATTATATTGTATCTGGCTGAGGACCTTTTACGTGCCCTTTCGGCTTTCTTCAGCCTTTGTGCTTCTTCAGTGCGTCATAATCGCTTCCTACTCATAAAAATATCAATAGAGATGAAATGAGAAAAGTTGAAGATGTTAGGAACTAATTTGTTGCCCTCCGGAAGACAAACTTAAAAGCAGGCAAGCATTTTTCTACGTGTACATTTTCAGGAAACTAATATCCACGACTTTTCGAATATCAATTTGGGGATTCATGATGATGCCCAACCAGGCTGTCACTGCGGTTTGATGGACATACATCGATGCGAAGCCGTACGTAAAAATAATTTTGTTGAAACGGTATTAAGCGAACTAAAATGACCCAGTAATTTCATGATTGATTAATGACTAATTAGCCTAATGCGTAATGATGATACATTTAATAATTTATTCGTCTAACGAAAACAACACCCATACGCAGTGAGTTTTATACACTGATTCCAACACTCATTGCTTTTCAAAGAATTAACATACATCAAATGAAACACTGAAAAAATTATCGTGTGTGAAAACAATGAACACCATTCATCATAATTCTTTACATCGAAAGAAAGTAATCTTCATGATATGAACAAACAAACGATCATTACTCGAGTATCCCATTCATGATCATAATGTAATTGCGTTCATCAAGTACTGACGAAAATATTCAGTAACTCAATGAATATTTCCATCCCTTCGATACATTTCATAAATGAATTCAATGATTTCAGCATTGTATTTATGAATTTTTCCAATAACATCACTATTTTCGACTGATGAATGTGTAACATTACTTTGATGTTCAATTGTTTCAAAAAAGTAACTGTATTCATTCTAGTGATAACTAAGGTTTCCAATATATTGTATAAATACATCGGTTTATAATTCATTTCATGAGGATAATGAATTTGTGCATGACATATGGGAGAGCAAGTACGTTGTTTCAAGCAAATTAATTTGTCATTACAATGCACGCATTCATTGTCGAAATAATGTAAGGTTCAGATCAAATCATAGAAGTGAATATTGAATACATGTAAGCGATAGTGGATAATTATTCGGTGCATTGTATTGAAGAAATGCGTTCATTGGTTTGATCTACACGTACATATATCGATGAACAGTTTATGAATAACATATACACGATGTATCGAATTGCTTTCGACAAATTATCCAGTACATCATTATAATGGATTGCGAACGTTGTTTCAATGTAACGTACATACATTGATGAACGGTTCATAAGAATAATGCTCATCATGTACCTAAGTGAATAATCGGTACATTGTTTCGGAGAAATACGTTCATTGTTTTGATGTAGACGTATATTCATTTATGATGTCATAGAAACAATGTATCTTATCGTTTTCAACTAATCACCCAGTACATGATCCTAACGAAATGCGTTTATTGTTTCAATGTATCCGCGTACATAGATTGATGAACGGTACATTGTAATGCTCGTATCATGCAATATATTGATGAACTCTTACATCAAAAAGAAGTATTCCTATTGGCCTGGAGAAAATTCGCTCGGAAAGTTTTTTTAGGATGAAGTCATCACACCCCGCTCAGGTCATTTCTAGTCCAGAAACACAAACGAAAGGTCGCTCAACTGTGCCGAAAGTGTAGCATTGATTTTGAATTCAACTGTTGTTTCACATCACAGAAGGTATGTTATTATGTTTTTATCATTAGGCATGATGATTATTGAGATGTTAGTTTTCAGATTGAATCTCTTTCTATATATCGCAATAAAAATCTAGAGTATAGAGACGGAGAAACAAAGTGAGAAACCGTGTTACTTGATCATATCAAGTGAAAATGATGTGCTTCATTTGCAATTAACCAACCAACAAGGCTATCAGAAAAGATATGGGTGGAAAGAGCAACATAATAAAATATACCATAAAAGACTGCCAGGAATCATTTCTTTACTTTGGGAAGAGTATAACCAGGAGGTCGAGGAGCACCTAAGATTTTCGAAGTCGAAGAAAAGTGCTATCCAGCCATTCATTATATGTGTAGGTGAGGACATGACAACTCCCACCGAAATATGTGTTTTGATTTTGATAATATTAGATATACCTTCTTCCATATAGTTAGAGCAGTAGATATATGTTTCAAAATTATATATTTGTTCAATCTTGCTTTTCCTGCTGAATCAGAGATGTTTTGGTCCTTCATTGAACATCATTTCTATAAAATGAAAGGAAGCCTTTCTTTCCCAAAGGTACATATATTATCTGAAGCGCTGAAGGAAAATGAAGAGAACTGTCAAGCTACAATTCTGAATGCACCTATTTAATTTAACATGATCATTCGGTTTCATGTTTAGGTTTATTTCTATGACAGTCCTATGTAGAATGAGTCTTTTAATAAATCGTTTCAATATGGAGAACAATTCGAATTATTTCCCTTATTATTATAGGCAATACTAGATGTACATTCAATCAATTCACTTGTGACTAACATTGACCATTCATTGTTTTTATTATGATCATCTTCTGTATGATTATAATTCCCTCATCAAAACTATTCAGAAAATACATATATAGGACACATACTTCCTATTTTCGGAGGAGTATTTTCTAAAGTTGAGGATATACAGAGTGAACTATAATTGCAAAATCAAATTAGTTTCTTGTATCGAACAACTCATGGAAATTATTTCAAATTCGATCAGTGATTGTTTCATTATATCAGAATATTACACGATTTGATGGATATTTATATCTTACGATCACGAGAAAATAATTCAATCTGTCTTCACTCAATCTATGATTGTTTTTTCGGAATTATAATAGTTATAACAACTTTTCCTCTTCATCATTACACTCATTCGGCATTCGGAAGTGTTTCTTACTTTGCTATATTATATTCTCAGTATTTGTACCTATATTCTTTTCGGACCCCATCAGTGTCATTATGGATTTATTCTTAATGATGAAGGTCAAAACCAACTATAATATTATATATACACTGTGTTCCATTAAGATAATTATAATGTCTCTAAAATATGTATCAACCTGTATATATCATTCCAGATAATGGTCAGAGAATACTTGAATCATTAACTATTTTTAGTTAGGGAGATGTTATTCCTTAAATAAATCAACACAATGTACGTTCCATTTCGAATCCACGTAATTATTTCATTGAACCATGGAAGAAATATTTATGGAACCAGTGAACACGTTCATTCAAACAACGTACTAATAGGTATCGGAATAACGAACATATTCATCGGAATGGTGTAGAAATATTCATCAAATCGATGGAATAATTCATTGATACAATGTAAGAATTCCATAATATCAACGTACTTACGCATTGAAATAGAGATTGAATGTGCTTTGAAACGGTAATTGCATTTATTCAAACAATAATAATATTTCATCACCGCAATGGATGCATATTATCATAGCTATCTTTCATTTCATTGAAATGATATTATAGTGTTTATTGAAGTAGTGAATGCATTGTTCATAGCAAGGTATTGGTTTTCGTGATACCAATGAACGTTCATCAATTAGTGATTGCAGCCACAAGGTCATGAACGAACATACTTTGTATTAATGAAACTCTACTTTGGTTGAGATTTAATGATCACGTTTCTTTGTTTCAAATATTTTTTCATTGTATTTACGTACCTTTTTCGTTCAGTGAACGAAATTCAGCTTCAAAGCAATAGTGAACGCGATCCTTTCGATTCAATAATCGAATCAAGTGTTCACCCAAACAAGCTTCTCAAATTTCATATATCGCCCGTTTTGAACGTTTTCTTTCGCAGGAATCAAATAACCCTCGAGAATGAGAGATTGAGTGGCATTCGAGAGGGGTTACACGTCCATATACCCTTGTTACGTATACAAACAACAATACCGAAGTATTTTTATGGTTTTAACAGTCTTCCTCGCAAGGATATATTACTTTCATTTCGAATCAATTGCGGGCCAGAGTGGAATCGGAAGCGGAGAAATCATTCTCACCCAAAATTAATGGCTGCAGGAATTAAAAACATGAAGACAGTTATTGGTTCCGATTGATACAGCGTACCCCGCCTAGCCTCCGCACAAATCAATCGAGATTCATTTGTGGAACAGAAGGAACAGATTCCACGGAAATTATTTACCACAAACAGCAAAACGAACACGAGATCGATAATAATTCGCCTAGTAAAGAAAAGAACAGCGGGATACTCTATCTAGATCACAGCTATTGTTTCACAACAACTATTGCGACAAGCGACAGATGAACGAAAAAAATTGAGGCGACCTGATAGAAGTTTCACTTCAACAAAAAACGAATATGAACTAACGCTTAGTCACCGAAGCAATTGACGTGATAAAATACATGCCCATTTTTATTCACAAGTATGTTTATTGCTCAAAACTATTTTTTATAATACCCCGTATACGAACTTTCAACACAGAATTGAATCCTCCAGGGGAGGTAGCAGTACTGCAATTGTCATTGCTATTATTTTTGTCTCCTACATTTTAATATTTGATTATTCTAATGATTTTCTAATTAATAAACTGGTGCCATTTTTAGGTTATTTTTGATCTTCCTGCCTCGTTCAATATAGATCTCGGGTAGCGAGAGTCACAGCCATGCTTGAACTGTCGATAATCTAATATTCACTACATGCAGGCACACCAATCTTCGAAAAACCCAAAACAAAACCCACTAAAAATCGTGTACTAATGGAGCTCAATATACACGAAATATCGTGCATCAGTATGTGCCGGAACAGATAGAAACATTTCAATCACTGTTATCATCGAAGCACTCACTCCTGAACGCCCTGCCGTCGTCGTGGTGGCCGGGCGACTCGCCGCCCCTGCCGAGCGCGTCGCCCTCCTCGGAGCTCTCCTCCTTCACCTGCGGCGACATCGACGCGCTCGCCGGGCTGCACGAGTCGGCGCGCCGCTCGTCCGCCGGCTGCCCGCCGCCGCCCGTTTCGACCTTGAGCCCCTTGGGCGGCGCGAACGCCGACGGGCGGAACGCGCCCAGCGAGAGGCCGGGGTGCAGGAACTGCGGCTGCAGGTGGCCGAGCAGGTGCGCCGGCAGGGCACCGTACGCCTCCATGTGGCGCAGCCCGAACGCCGACGAGAACGGCCGGTGGAGGTCCTTCGACGCCTCCGACATGGCGAACTGCAACAGATACTTCAGCGGATCAGGGAATCACGTCGCTCTCATCGACGGCGGGGCGAAGGAGATGACGACGGACAATGACAATGACAATGACAATGACAATGACAATGACAATGACAATGACAATGACAATGACAATGACAATGACAATGACAATGACAATGACAATGACAATGACAATGACAATGACAATGACAATGACAATGACAATGACAATGACAATGACAATGACAATGACAATGACAATGACAATGACAAGGACAAGCAGCAACTGCGCTAGGTTAGGCTAAAAGATAATAAATTCAGCTGTGCCCAGGAACTATTGGTTCACATATATTCGTTTTTAGATAATAACGTAGGAGACAGCTCCTTATAATATGATTCAAAATCAAATCAATAATACGCTGAGACTGTCTAGAAAGTTTGCTCACATTATCAGGGAAAAACAATGAGTTCCAAAAATAAATGTAAGAAAGTTGAGTCATTGGCAAGTAGATATATATCAATGACTCAATGATGGTGTCAACTATCTGAAGAAACAAATACTACAAAGATCTTCCAGTTTCTTTGTAGTGACAACCAGATAATAATAGAGCTACCACAACGAAATATTTCTCTGTTTTTTGAGAATTGAAAATTAGACTAGATATTTCGTCTTGTGATATGATATCTTTCGAACCAAAAGTATTTTATTGCCAATCAAATAATGATATGTCAAAAAAGTACTGAATCTCCAAGAAAATTCTTGACTCTGTTACTGTTCTGAGTATATAGAACTAATGAACATCAGTGAGAAGTCTCGGATACAAAAAAGGTACCAAGAAATGCCCAAAACCGTTTCGAATCAAGATCGGGATAACCAAAACAACATATGAGCGGATCTCCACACTTGGTAAGTTTGAACCCCCCATGTGTTGGTACCAATAGAAATCATCGTTGAAAAGCTTTCCAATAATGTATCACATGGGGTTGCCATGTATTGATGATAAGAAAATGTGCATTTCAAATTTCGTAGTTGTGGTAACAATGTTGGAATAACAAAATGATCTGGTCATGCCCACACCGAAATGATACTTCATGATCTGTCGACACCCGTTACACCGTGCGCAAAATAATACACCTAGAGGCGGCGACGTGTCAAATTCAATGCTCATTATCGGTATACCCAGCAGGCTGGGGCCGAGATTAAAATAATATCTCACACTAACCTGTGGATTAAACGGCCTTTGGATTCTGAGCGCATCCTGGAGTCCGCCGGCAGCTTGAGAAAACACCACCAAAGCGGGGGAATTCAGATGAGCGGAATTCGGGACGTACGCTGAATTTTCCATGGCTGCGAAAGAGAAAGAGACGCTCATTAAATCAAGGAAAAACTCCCCTTCGCACCTCCGGTGCCAAGTGATTCCGAGAGATTGTGACTAGAGATCCGACGGCAAAGTATCTCCTACTCATGAAGTTCATACAACAATCAGAGTGAAGATTTCCAATTGTGAACTATTGTTTCTACATATTTTCATTTGAACTATTTCAAGAAATCATAGAATTTTTTCGATGATTTTTATTCGGGTTTCATGAATATTTTCTTGAAGGAGACCACAATTATTTTCTTTTCAAAGATTACCTACTGTAAATGACACCTGGTGCTCAAGAAAGTCGGCATTTCACACGATTCTAGTGATATTAGTGATAGGAAATTTTGCTCTCAACAGTGTAAGTCTTTGTTTGAAATATTTGATGGAATATCACATCATATATGTCTCTCGCAATAATCGAATATCGCTTCAGAAAAATTAGTGTGTGGGATTCTCTCTACTCGTTTCTAGAAAATAAAAATGGAAATTATAATGATTATCTTAAAATATTTGTAGTGAGGACTGATATATATTTTTTAGAAACGTGGAGAGAAAATCCCACACAAAAACTAGAATAAAATGAATATACTACCTCCTCTAATAACTTACAGACAGTATTCAAGAAGTAATATTTGTTCGAGATAAATTGAGCAATAACAATGTTGTCGATAGCAAGCGACTAGAACACAGGGATTAGAACACAGGCAGTTAGAGATCCGCAGTCAATGTAACCAAATGCGAAATGAATTGTACGTATTTTGGTTTGAAATTTCTGAAACCCAACAGCATATCAAATATAGTCAGATGTAGAATTCGGTTGAGGCACAGAAAAATATACCAATGAATGAACCCAAATGTTGAAGATGAAGATGATGTTTCGACTGTTCATTCATATATCATTTTCCGTTAAGATGGAGTTTCGTGATCCAAATATGAAATCAAACATGTTTAATGCCGATTTATACGAGGTGTGAAAGAACATGGAAGGTAAAATTCGATATCACAGACAGAATGCCCACAATTGTGTGGGAGTTTCGGGATCATGAAATCTTAATCCCCAATTGGAATCAGACCAATATTTGCATAAACATTAGATTGTCATACAGTTCCAAAGCAAAAGACTGAAATTGAATTGATTCTCAAATTTTGCACTAGTTAAGCTGTATAATATCGAGAATGAAAATATGATGAATATGGTTTAAGAAGTTCTGATGTTGTTTTTTTTATAAATGATGGAGCGTCTACAGTCTGTTTAGAATGTAGAGATAGTAACAAATCAATCTATGAATGACCGATGATCTAGGCGTATTTTCATGTTCGAAATATGAACTTTTTTTGTGGACAAAATATTGATCCAAACCTTTTCCACATAAATGTGTACTCCTCAAAGATATGCTTGTAACCCTGTAATTCAGACCTGAATAACTATTCAAGGATCCCTTCTTCACAGTGCATAATAATTTTATAAGAGTCTAAAATTCATTTTCAGCATTCGGTCGGAGTTTTGTGAAGAACTCGTCATTCATAGATCAACTTACTACTATTTAAAACTTCCGCACAGACTGTAATCATGGGGAGTGTTTGGGAAAAATATCTCACAATATCTCTGCTCGCTTGATGCATTATTCCACCAAATACGTACCTGTTTTTCTTACATCGGAGTTTCCACGACAACCGTTCTCAAAAAACACACTCAGAATAAACAAAACACTGACCTCTTCAACTCTTGGGACGTCAAGGACAATCCCAGAAAGAGCCAGCGTGTAGTCGTGAAAACCCGCAACTGTACAACAAACGATGCCACTTCGATCACTTACCTGCTCTTTGTATCACGCCACAAGTCGGAAAATCGTGGAAAATCGCGCGACGAAATCACAGCCTTACCGCGACCGTTAACATACCACTCAACAACCCGGATGAGACTGACAGCCAGTCCGCCCCACCATTATCGCCGGCGCGACGTATATCCCACCCCTTGCGCGCGCACCACGTGTCTTTCTGGCCGAAAGAACGCCTTTATTTTGCGGTGGGAGTCGCTGCTATCAAAAAGGTGTAATTAGAACGGAATTTATATACCGAGTCACTTTTTTTCGATTTTCTGCCGGAGTCTCCTTGCTTGGTGGAAGCATCGCAAATGACCCGACCACAATATATGGCGAGGTGGATTTTTATGCAAATTTTCGTGATATTCCAACGGATATATGAAACGTTCTATGTGATGTCTAGCTCTGGTAATTTATTCGTAGATGCCAACCATCCCAGAGGTGGTGACTTGCTATCGAGAATAGTTCCAGACACCTTTGAAAGCTTCATTTCCCCATCATTCGGTCAATCTTCAATATTTTCTCGTCATCTCGACTTCGTAGCACTGATTTCGAGAGTTCTCAGTCGGAGTGTAGATATTGACAGGACTGTTGAATGAAAGTGCACTCAGAGAAGTGAAGAATGTTGCATGAGAAATTAATTCCTCAAAGTACTAACAACAACGATATTGCCTTTCTTCAGTTATTACCTTCTTCTTATTCCTTGGTGTTTCAAAAGTATTATAATTGTACTGGACATCATTCCCAAGTAATAATAATTTCAAAACTATCAAGTATAAAAGAATTTATATACCGAGCCACTTTTTTTCTGCCGGAGTCTCCTTCCTTGGTGGAAGCGTCGCAAATGACCCAACCACAATTTATGGCGAGGAAGATTTTCATGCAAATTTTCATGCTATTTCTACGGATATATCGATATGTACTATATTATGTCACTAGCCCGGCAATTTATTAGTAAGGTGTCATACAATATAGACATGGTCACCAGATATCAAAAATAGTTCCAAACACTTGAAAGTTTCATTATTTGATTAATCTTCACCATTTTCATAAAAGTAACCATATCTAGATCAAGTGATGAGAGGTCTATAATATCATCTCTTTTTTTGTTAGGGATTTGAAACCATAAACAGTTTCTGTCTTGAAGCGTTTCAAAGAAATAAGATTGAGCGGTGCTCAACAAAATCGAAATTTCGCTCACATGTCATTTTTTAGTATGTATGTATATAGCTGATCAGCTCCATCAGTGATTTTTCTCAATTTTAGTAGAAGGATAGTGAATAACTTCGAATAAGATGATGGATAAAGCCACGTCCAACGAACAAATTGCATAAAAAATCACTTAGTCCACAGGAACTTCGTGATCATAACATAGTTGGGAATTATTATAATGCCGTATGTTCGAGAGAGATAGTGCAGAAAACTAAAGAAAGAAAAGGAATCAATTCGAAAAAATAAAGAAGTTATGTCGCTCAGAAGTGCTTAATATGACGGAAAAAGTGCAAAGTTGAATTTGACGCGCCATATCTCCGAAACGATCAGACCTATGGATGAGATCGACCTACCAATCGATTTTCAGAAAGGTTACTATGAAAGGATACTTTTTTCTCGACTTAGAGCGAGTTTTCCGGTTCCAGTTCGATGGGACGGGAAATGAAAATTTTCGTTTTTGGTCGAAAATTTCATGTACATTTCACCCTACTAGACCTGAGGTCGATTATTGCAAAATTCTAAAGGTCTTTGGAAAATTCCGAAAAAGTCCTCATAGACTATTTCGGCTACGAAGATAACAGAACGGCCATCTGAAAAACTCAATTTGGAAATGTATAAAAGTAATCACGCTCAGAACTGCTTATTATGGCGCAAAAAGCGTAACTTTGACTTTGAGGCACCATATCTCCGAAACGGTTGAACCTACGGATGCAATCTACCATCCAATCGATTTCTCAGACATTTTCCTACAGATTGAAATGAAATTCATCTTGATCGAACGCGTTTATCTTGACTAAGAGCGAGTATTCCGCAACGAGTGCGCTTATTTCGAGGAAAAATCATACTTCAAATTCAGTCATCCATATCTCAGAAACGGTTAGACCAACGGATGAGATCGATCCACCAATGATTTTTCAGACATTTTTCTATAGATATGGAAAATATCACTTCGATCGAACAGAAAATAAAAAATTTTTGTTCTTTGTCGAAAATTTCATGTACACCTACGTACCTTCACCTAAGGTCGATTTTTGCAAAATTCTGAAAGTCGTAGGAAAATTCCGAAAAAAATCTCATGGACTATTTTGGCTACGAAGATAACAGAACGGCTATCTCAAAAATTCAATTCGGAAATGTAAAAAAGTAATGACGCTCAGAACTGCTCATTATGGCGCTTATTATGACTTTGAGGCACCATATTTCCGAAACGATTGAAGCTGCGGATGCAATCTACCATCCAAACGATTCCTCAGACATTTTTCTACAGAATGAAATAGATTTCATCTCGATCCAACGCGTTTATCTTGACTTAGAGCGAGTATTCCGCAACGAGTGCGCTTATTTCGAAGAAAAATCATACTTCAAATTCAGTCATCCATATCTCAGAAACGGTTAGACCAACGGATGAGATCGATCCATCAATCGATTTTTCAGACATTTCTCTAAAGATATGGAAAATATCAGTTCGATCGAACGGAAAATAAAAATTTTCGTTTTTGGTCGAAAATTTCATGTACCCCATTTCACCCTACTATACATAAGGTCGATTTTTGCAAAATTCTGAAAGTCGTAGGAAAATTCCGAAAAAGTTCTCATGGACTCTTTCAAGTACGAAGATAACAGAACGGCCATCTGAAAACTCAGTTCGGAAATGTGAAAAAGTAATGACGCTCAGAACTGCTTATTATGGCGGAAAAAGCGTAACTTTGACTTTGAGGCACCATATCTCCGAAAATGTTGAATCAACGGGTGAGACCGATCCACCAATCGATTTTTCAGATATTTTTCTACAAATATGGAAAAAATCAGTTCGATCGGATGGAAAATGAAAATTTTCGTTTTCGGTCGAAAATTTCAAGTACATTTCAACCTACTATACCTGACGTCGAATTTAACAAAATACTAAAAATCGTTGAAAAATTCCGAAAAAAATCTCATAGACTATTTCGGATATATAGATAACGGAACGGTCATCGAAAAAACCCAATTCGAAAATGTGAGAAAGAGTTATGACGCTCAGAAGTGCTTATTATAAAAAAAGCGTCGAGTTAAAGAACAGCCTGAGCTGAAGATTGATTTGACTGAAAACCTACATCAATTTGCAAAAGTATAATTGTTTTCAATCGTCAATGTTTGATTCATTCACTAATGTTCAAGATGTGGTAGTATTTGTAATTTAGAGGTTCTGTGGTTATTAACAGTTTATTCTCACTTTCATTAATGGAAATTAACATCCAAACTTCAGAACTGAAAATTGAGAAAATCAAACATAAATCTCGAAAAAAAAATTAAATCACTACTGATATATTTGATCACCTTATCTACCCCTCCTAGTTTTTTGTACCTCTTGAATAAGTAATACCATATGAGTTTCATATGATTTTCAATTTACACGAAAGACCAGCTGATTGATGAAATCATGAGTCAGTAGGACTATGTCTCTGCTGAGAAATCTATCGTGGAAGTCCATGTTTCCTCCAATTGTAGTTGAATGGTGAAGGGTAGACAAAAGAAATCTTTTCAATTAGGACGAGGCTGATGGGGACATATTTCGGGTTTAAGGGAACTCATATTTAGCCTATATGTAAATGTTATCAAGTGAAAAGAATTTCACTCTGGTGATTATCACCACCGATTACCGTTACCTGTTAAGTCCATGAAATGTTCAAGGAAGTAAAATCTTTCAGAAACTTTGGGCAACTGAAATTCGTCGTGAGGCTCATCAAACCCTCATCAATTACTACTAACAGAAAAAACATGTCCCCTCAAGCCTCATCTCATTGAGGTACCTAAGTCTCTAAGTAGTTCCACCGAGCCAGCAGTACATTATGTGGTTGTCGAAAATCCATATATGATTTCGCAGAGTATTCAAGATTATACAGGGCGATACTGAGAAATGTTTTGATCTTTAAGAAACATGTTTCCACAAGAGCAGACCAGACGATTCACACCTTTTTTCAACTCAGTTTTCCCTTATATGTGGATTCTCTTGAAAACATTGGTTATAAAAAAAAATGATTATTTGATTCCTTTATTGAAGAATAATCCCATGATTACAAACATACAATACATCAATGATTACATACATATAGATATATAGAAATTGTCAATGATATATAGAATTGCCTATGATGAACAAGGTGAAGGTTAATACATATAAAACACTAGTGTGGATTATAAGAAATACAAATTGAACAGAATGAATTGAATGAAGGATGAACGAATTGAAGTGACACATGGAAATTATACAAAACTGCAACTTATTATTGGAATGTGACAATTTCTTGCATTGATTGTATGATTTTTACATTACATAAAAATACTAACTTCAAAAGAGCATACCTACAATTGATCGAGAAGTCCTATGAATTCAATTTTGCTGAATGAAGAATTATGAAGGTATGCTCAACATTTATTACAATAAAAAATCCTATAAGCTAAGAAACCAGACGAATATTATGTGGTGACACCGAAATGTTCTGGGAATCGGTGTTCATGATGTATGATTTCACCTTCAGTTTCGACTGGTTCCAATGAATATATAAAAAATACTACCAATTATATATAGTAGGTGACGGCCTCAAATATACGAGAATGATATAAACCGGAAAAAGACGACAATGATTCCAATGAACTGAATGATGCGAACTGAATGATGCGAACTGAATTAAATGGCAACTATTTTGCGTTGTGTAAATGACGAGAAGAATGAAAATGTCGATAAATTTTTAATGGATTTAATGGAAAAGTGGAAACAGTGATCACCTATTATATATGAGGTATACAGCGGTCAAGATTAAAACTATAAGAACACCAAAGAGAGACAGATAGAAGAGTCAACGAACTGAGGTAGATATGTTTGCAAAGTATGAAAGTGACACAAGTGATACAAAGTGTGGAATGAAAACAAATACAAAAGAAGACTGAACGAACACTGAAGTGAATGGTTTCGATTTGAATTTGTGATGTTCGAGAACTCAACGATCTATCTGAACAAAATAAAAACTAAAACTAAAAAAAAAAATGGAAGTAGTGAGTTATTAACGTTTTGTACGGAACAATTTTCTATAGATTCTATCGTCAATTCGATATCAATTCGACTTGCAAGACTGTCGCATCAGTATGACATGAGAATATTTCAAGAAGAACAAAAAATTTCCTCTTGATGTTATCGAGAAGAGGATATAGAAATAATAATTCCAATTGTTGTAGCAAAAGTATGCTCTTTCGAAAATTCTCATGTTCAGCGTGAATCACTTCAAATAGCCTCCAATATTTAGTCTTGAAATTTAACCAGAATTCGACTGGTATCAATTACCATCAATAAAATCATCATTTCATCAAAGAATCTCATTCTTGAAAGTTCCATGGAGCTTCATGCACAATCCAAAATAATATTCGACTTGAAAAAATAATCAAATTGATGATTATTCATGCCAGTCCAATATTTGTTGGACCAACTGAGATTTAGAGTGAAACGCGCTGTACAGGGTGGACCAACATCGATGCGATCGGGATCTCGTAAACGATGAAACATACAGGTCGGTCAAAATGTGGCAAAGTTTGAGTCTGGTATTTGTTGAAATGTTGCCATGACATTCGAGAAATTTCGTGAAATCGTTTCCATTTTGTCCTGGACTTATTTGAAGTGATATTTTTATTCAATTGTTAGTTCCTCGACGCCACACTTTCTACCCTACATAATGGAGTCGTCACATTTCAAACCCAACAGTTCGTCCTTGAGAGAGCAGTTTCAGCCTGAATTTTTCGAATACAGCTTTGGTATTTTCATTTCTCATCATGGTACCTTCCGATACCGTTAAATTGAGAAAACCGCATGGAAGGTAGCTGGAAAATATCAGATATAAAAATATAGCCTCTTGAAGTGATTGAATTTATTCATCTCTTTTTGATATCATAGATTTGTCTTCGCAGTACTGACTTCAGGAGTGCTCAGTCAGAGTATAGATATACACAGGAGTGCAAAAGAAAAATCAGAAAAGTGAAGAATTTTGCAATAAGAATACTGAAAACGACGATCTTGTTTTTTTCAGCTTCTATCTGTCGATTCCATATTTCGACAATCTTCGGTTTCATGAATGAATTAGAATTGAACACTCCTGTGAATTTATATATGCTAACTAAGCGCTCTCAAAATGAGTGCAACGAATACAAGTTTATATGAGGAAATTCATGAGCGAGAAAAAAAATGGGTAGAAGCATTTACTTTAGGAGATCATCAATCTTAGAAAAACGAAAGGTACCGTAACGAGTAATAAATATTCTAGAGCCGTATTCGAAGCAATAGACTTGGTGATGGTGGCCTACAGATGATTCCAAAGCGACATCATCATTATGCAGGGTAGAAAAAGGAGCGATGATGAACTAACATTCATTTTCAAATTACCTCTCGAATGAGTCCAGGAAAGAGAATAAAAACGAACTATCATTTTTGAAATGTCAAGGCAGCGTTTCAAAGAGCACCAGACTCAACTTTACCATGACTCGACAGACCCTGTATCACTCACGGTTCACCGAAACCCAATGAAAACGCATCGCATGAGGTCAATATCCATAGAAAATCGCCCCATCAAAACGTGATTCCTATTGACGATCTAGAACCAAGCCCATAAGTAGGAGGCGAATTCGTATATTGGCAGCAACTTCCTCCGCTTCTCGAGTCCACCTGAGCATGAAAGGAAACATGACAATCATACCTATTCCGAAAAAGAGGATCATCCAGAAATGGGTCCAAAGAGACGCTATCAGAGTGGACCAGGTCACCGGGCTCGACTCACTCAATAGAACAAGGTCGGGCATCTCGAAGATGAAGAACTACTGGGCTCGCCTGGTCGGCAGATCGGTCGGCCTCTTCTGGTTTCGTCGCTTGTGGGTGACGGAGCCGGCTGGTAGAGGATCTCGATTTCGTTAGGCGTTAGGGTGAAAGTTCCTGCTGGGACCCGGGACACCAATTCTAGTGCAGGAACACGTAAATGCACCAAAACACGGCGACAAAGAGGGCGAACGCCATGAAGCAGATCAACTGTTCCTTCAGAATCTGGCACACGGGTGGTGGACACTCCGGCATACACCTTCGACGTTGTCCGGAGCACCAGTTGTTGGTAGATTCCTGGGGCTCCTGAGGCCCCTCCAGTTTAACGATGTAAGTTCAGCAGCTCGGAAGTGATATCGGGCCTGGTGCGGCGACCGGTTTCCTACTGGAGAAGCCCCCGTGCGCGAAAGCTGCCACAGAAAGCATGGGATTATGTACGATTATGTACGATTTTATCGGGTGACACAGACTCATGATAGGTAAACGCCCTTTTCTACCTTGTGATAGTCGCAACAGCAAATATGTCCACTGAACGGCACTTTTTCACATAATCAGAATTTCTTTCCAACTTCCGGTTTCTCCGGAAATTACATCAACTTTCGATTTTCAAATGGAGTACCCTGTATATCGTTGCATTTTTGAAAACTCCATAACTTTGGGGATCCAGTGATGATCCTATAGTGAATAATTCATCTGTCTGAGCATACATTTTATTTTTCGATCTAGATAGTCATGAACCACCTAAAATTATTCCAGAAAATGACCGAAATGGTGACTAGCGTTATTTCGATAAGAAAAAGTAATATGGCTAGAAATGAAAGCCAAAAAAAGTGACCCAAAACTTTTTTTACTCATTCTCGATGAGCCACCCATCCATAATATGAATGTTTCAAAAATGTAATATTTCACAAAGTGTTCGATTTGAATATCGAAATTTGAAAAAAAAAATGTGAAAACGTCTAAAAAAGCCGTCTGATGAACATATTTGATGTTCCACATTTCAGAAATGTAGCTAAAAAGCAAATGAGAAAAGGACTTGTCCATAAGTCTGTGTCACCCGGTATATACAAATCACCCCCTCACTCCGACACACCACCCCTAAGATTTCTTGAATTGAATAAAACCACCTTTTGATATGTCATTTGATAGGTCAGTTCAACAGTCATTCAGCTATGTAACTCTGACTATATATTTCGAATTCGTAATTTTGACATCAACAGTTGTCAGATTCTAAATTATTTCAGCGAATTTCATTTTTCGACAAGTTTTCGAATTCTCTATATAATTCATTTTCCAGCTTTTCGTGGGATTTTCTCCTCGTTTCTAAAAAATAGAGTAGAAGTTATTAAAATTCCAAATTTTTCAAAAACAAGGTGTCACTGACCAATAGAGAATTTCTCTTTTAGGTATCTAAAGGTTTAATTTCAAGCGCAGTGACATTTTGGGGCAGATCCCAAATCTGTCCTTACTACAAATATATTGAAATAATTTTTAATAACTTCTACTCTATTTTTTAGAAACGAGGAGAGAAAATCCCACGAAAAGTTGAAAAATGAATGTACCACCTCCTCGAAGAACTTACAGACTGTATCTCTATATGATACCAGAATTTCAGACGAAAATATTCATCGAAAACAAAATGGCGGTTGACAATGTTTGATATTTCGTAGCAGAGTCATTTCGACTAAATGGCTATGAACAAGCTCTTGTGAACTCTCCAACTATTTCCTGGCATGTGCGAAAGTTCTCCACCAGTCGGAATGACTGATGGAATCCATGTGAAGAAAAAAATATCAGTACCTACAACGTCATTTGAACTTTTTTCAAGATTCATCTGTCATCTTGACGGGTGGAGAACTTTCGTAGATACCAAAAAATGGTTGTAGAGTTCACGCAAGAGCTTGTTCATAGCCATCTAGTCGAAAGGATCCTGCTTACGAAATATCTTCGAATAAACCATCATTTCATTTTGGATGAATATTTTCATCTGAAATTCTGGTGTCATATATAGAAAATTTTAAAAAGTTTCAAATCACCCGACCCCCATTCCATTTGAAAAATCGTCCAAAATGGCACCTGAGATTCATATTTCTTAATGGCGTCAAAATATATTTCCTGAAGTACCATTGAAGCACAAAATACAAATTCCTACTCATTCAAAAATTAACCATTGGAGGGGGTATCGTTATGAACACTACTATCTAACTATAATTTGACGACTTCCATGAATTTTTCATGAATATGTACAATACTTTGAGGACTCAGTGTATTGATGCAAAAATCTTGAGGCGTAAAAAGTTGTAAATAAGCAAAAAGAAATGACCTTGTGTTAGGCAGAATTTTTATTCATTGGATGAACTCTGTATTGAAAGTGATGGAGCATGATACTGACAATATTACTTTTCGAAACCTTCCTTGAATTAAACTATCAGGTCTCATATCGTTTCTAGGTGAAGTTATAATGAATAAATGCGAACGCACCACTTGAAATTTTGCGTGACTGAAATTCAGATGAAAGATCATCAAAACCGGTCTTAGTATTCAGAAAAAAAAACCTTTATGTCATGTGGAATCCTAGGTGGTGCTCGTATTTTAGTGAATCCAAAAAACAATCCCAGGTAAATCAGTTATATTTCGTTCGAACAGTGAACGAACGAATGAAGTCATTTCGTCGAGATGAAAAAATCAAGAACAAACACGGTTGCCCCTCGGAAAATTGGCCAGAATAGAAACGTAAATATATTAATATATTTCATAATCTAGTATACATTCTAGTCACGTCATCATCGAAGATCGTAATGAAATATTAAAAATAAAATATAAAAAAAAACAGTTTCTTACCTATGATGTGCGCTGCCTCACAAACTCACTACTTCGCTCGAATCACTGCTGAACGATCGGTAAAGTTTTGCCCATTAATTTATATCTCAATTCCCTACCATAATTCTCTTTTTTTATCAGCATACCTGCGGTCAGCAGTGTTTTGCTCCTACACATTATTTTGTTTATAACAAAAAGCCATTTAATTATTCATCGACCAAACATTTGTATGTTAGGGGACGGCACAAATAAGCTAGCGAGAAAACTTCACGAAGAATCACCTATTATCCAATCTTATCGCATTTATGACTGAAATTCTTTCCCGCTTCATTTCCATGTAATCATTATACGGTGTATCCCAATAAGAATCAATTCAGAATATAGAGGACACTATCATCCACCCCATATCTCCCTCCACAACTCTTCATATACAAACGCAAAACACTGTGGGTTAATCAAGGTGGTAGGTGTTTTAATTTTCCTAGATTGTCTAGGTTTTTCTCACCTAGTTTCTAAAAATAACAATAGAAGTTACAATAATCATTTCAATATTTTCGTAGTAAGGACGGACACCTTGTTTTTTCAAGAAAAGTTTGGGAAGACAAATATATATCTGTCGTCTCGGGAACGAATTTGCTCCCGTTTTCAACACAATGAAAATAACGTTGTTCTTCACAATATTTCGTAAAAATATTAGTTTTTGACACAAAAACAGTACCAAGTTATACAATCCTAATGTCAAATCCATCAATTCATAGATAAAGTATAGTAATTAAGTCGCACATAATGTTATTACCTATTCAGATGTTACTGCATTCACCTACACGGTTCGTTCTGCAAATTCCACCTTTGTTAGTATGATAGCCATATTATGTATTTGTTGGAAATATAATCGATCAAGATTTCGTTGTTTCCTTGATTCAAGACAAGACGAAGTTTTATTTTAATTACGAATGATGTCTTCGTAACAAAATTTAACTTCCAGTCTTGAATAATGCATTTAAGACTGGCATCATGAGAAAAAGCTGAAAATGCATTATCGCGATTAATCTAGAATCGCGTGGGCAGTGATGATAGACAACAATGAAATATTTTATATACTGTGTGAAATTCAAAAGCTGCCAGTGAGAATATAACCGAGCCTGCCTGGAATCTGAATGAATAATATTCACGAGGGCAACTTTTCAATTTCACACACTGTATGATCATAGGATATAAAGAATATGTCTTAGATCTTCGATTCTCGAACCATCAACGCCTTGGTATTTTCTAAACTCACTTTTCAAGAAAAACTTGGAAAGCTCATTCGCTATTGGATTTTTTTTTTTGGACTTTTAATGCCATCTCCAGAATTTTCAATTGTTGGAAAAGGAACAAGCCCAGACAACCCGTTACAGTGAAAAATAAGTTATATTAATGGAAAATCGGCAGGTTTGAACCGTATGGATTTTCAAAAACATTTCAAAGAATAGGCACCCAAATTTTCGAAAAAGTGGAGGAAATTTATAAGATAGTGGCTTGGCAGATCAATTGGTGTCCCATCCTCATCAAGATCAACACATCATCAATTATTCCCACTTTGGAACTCTCTGCCATGTTTTCAATTTTCCATACCAATTTCATTTTCCGACATTTGAGCAGATCCAAAGGAGCCATCGGGAATAAAGATGAAATACGCAAAAATTTCGAATATTATATATAATAAGAGAGTCGACTAATTTTTTGGTTGCGGTGTTCAACTCATCATTTTATGGTATAACCATACTCAATGAAATCCTAGCAATATCGTACAATGAGATTCACCGAATGTACCATATGCACAAATGTAATCTGAAAATACCGCCATCTATTGAAGGTGAAATATTTTGTTGAATCAGACACACTCTATTTGATAATTCATTTTATAAACTCCATCAATCTTCATTCACCAATCACAGCATCTGCAGCAACTATGCAGCAACAGCAGCAACAGCAACAAATTTAGCATCTCCCATTCGCGCCCCTTTCATCCTCATTCAAACTCATCGCATGACATTTTCGTTCTCAGTCAAGCCCTCGATGTGGAAACACAGTTTCCATCAACATGGGAATCTCGGCAACGGTCGAATTTTTTTCGATATTACTGAGGAGCTATAAATAATCTTGAAAATGTTCAAAGACTGTTAGAGTAACCCCTTGAATGCGTAACTTTTTCCCCATCCAGCTACATCAGTTTTTCAGAATTCCTCAATATTCCAAGGAAAATGTCGAGCAACCCATAACAAATTCAGTGGTGTATGCCCTTTCACCCCTAACACTTTCTTATCATCATAGCATCTATCCTATCCAGTCAAATCTGGTCACCTTTTTAAATTTCATGTTTGAATTGGATACTTATTACAGTGATTAATGTTTTCCATCCACAAGAAAAATATCAATAGGAATTTTTGCAATTCATTCTTCCGTCATACATTTTACGAGAATAATAGTAGATAATTTTATTATAAGTCTAAATAATTCTAGCTTCGATACACCACTGGAGCCACTCTTCTCTGTCAAACCACTTACCTTGAAAAACGCGAACGAAAATCTGAAGAAAAAATGTTCAATGAATATTGAGTACCTGCTTACTATTTCTTATAGTGGTCAATTGTATGGTGTTAACCGTAATTATTCCTAATTCAATTTTTGGGAAAATCAAGAATCAGATCTGGGAATTTAAATCAGAATACAGAAAGTAAATTCAGCAGTCAGTTTTTGAAATAAGGAAATAATGCTTTCTAAGAATGAATCCATCATATATCTATGAGATACTTTGATAAAATAATTGTGAATCAATGGGAGCATGATAACAAGAAAATAATAACATTGCTTCCACAAAAACAGATAGGTAACATTCCATTTCTAGTGCATTATGGTATTAGGTTTTCACCCATTCTGATATGTTGTTACACAATCTAATTGTGATTGGATGGATGGATTGGATGGTTCCGATAGATTTACTTTTGCTGACATCTAACAGCAAAACTGTGAACTATATGTTCTGCATAGTGGAGCTTTGTCAAGGGATATAGATTGATGCGAAATAATAATTGAAGGAATCTCCTGCATAAAGCCACTATACAGGAATCTATAGAATCTAACCTAAAATGTTTTCTGTGGTTTCCGATTCATTTTTCATTAGTATCTCCTTTCGGAAGCGATTATCTGTGGCAAATTCTGCCAATAAAATGTATGCACGTACAGCAAACACATGGCAGGTTGTAGTGAATGAGGTGTATATTGACAAGTAGAGGAACTAGCAGCACGAACGTTCAATTAATATTCATAAAATCTTCACGTCCTAGCTGGCTAACAAATGTGTACTGAGATATTTCACTGGTAATGACATTTGTGAAAGAGATAGATGGCCGGACCAAAGTTTTTCTGCAACTTTTATCAATGTTTTTCTAGATTCTCAATGACTGAACCTAGCAAAGCCAGAAGATTCATACAGGAGTAAGAAGTATGCTGCCTTGGCTTGGTTTCTTTCTGATTGTCTTCAGCTCCACTTATGGGAGAATTGATGCCTTGGATCCACCCAAACCTTCTGCCAAACTACCACCTTGCAGAGTTTGCAAAATATTTGTAGAATCGTTCAAACAGGTAGGGCATTCCAACACTATCAGTAATTCAAGAAAAAATTCAGACCAGGACAAGAATATTTTCATCAAACAGTCAAAATTCACGTATCATAACCTCATACTTCAAGTACTTGAAAGTTCCTTAATACACCCTGAAACTGCATATTGGTTGTTGAAAATTGACTTGGCTTGGGTTTGTCCAAAAATTGTAGTTGGGATTTCATACTTTTGGTTATACCACCTACTAACAAATTCACAGCATAATTTTGAGTACTCACCATGGAATTAAAATTGAACTTTACACTAACTAAAACACTAATAATTCACTCAAATATTGATTTTTTCACAGCTAACATTGAGAACACAATTTTTTCAGTTCCACAAGGAAAATTATTTATTCAACCTGCTCCCAAAATGGAGAATAAAAACAAATGAAAAAAATTCTGATGACATATTATGATATGCATAGCCAACTATTTGAAAACTCATGTTCATAGGTTATGACATGCATGGCCAAAAAACATTAGACACAGAAACTTTCTTCATATTTGATTTTTCTCAGTTTTAGCACAGATTAATTCAGAATTTGACATGTTGGGTTCTTAATGTATGTTTCAGGGCTTGGACAGAACATCAAAATTCAAGTTTGAGGGTGGTGATACAGCTTGGGAAGAAGAAAAACTGGGAAGTTATGCCACTAGTGAGATTCGTTTTGTAGAGATCCAAGAACACCTTTGCTCTGAAGTGAAAGATGGCAAAGACCAGTGTTACAACCTCCTAGAAGACTATGAAGAGAAACTAGAAAAATGGTGGATAGAGAAACAACAAGAAGAACCAGACCTTTACAAGTATTTGTGTATAGAAAGTTTTGCTGTGTGCTGCCCAGACTCACACTATGGCAAGAACTGCACCCCTTGTCCTGGATTCCCAGATAATATTTGCAATGGTAATGGAAAATGCAAAGGATCAGGAACCCGCAAAGGTGATGGAAAATGCCATTGTGAAAAGGGTTATGCAGGAGACTACTGCAACAACTGTGCTGTGAATTATTATGTTGCTTACAGAGATGAAGAAAAATTGCTTTGCTCTGCTTGCCATGATTCTTGTGATGGGCCTTGCACCAAAGCTGGACCAACAGGTATAGTTTTCGATGGAACATTACCTGAATACTAATTTTCATAAGTATTTCATTGATCTTAGGCTGTGTTAATTGTAAATCTGGCTGGATGCATGACAAAGAAAAAGGTTGTATTGATGTAAATGAGTGTGCTGCTCCAAAAAGCCCATGTACACCTCTTCAATTCTGCGTCAATAAAGAAGGGGATTACAGATGCTTGGACTGTGATAGGTCATGTGCTGGTTGCACAGGAGATGGTCCTGACATGTGCAAGAACTGTGCAACCGGATACTACAGGAAAGATAATATATGCATAGGTGAGACTGCTTTGAGATATTTTGCCAGAGAAAACATATTAATTTCTGTTTTGCAGATTCGTCAGAAGAGAGTCGCAAAAATTTCGTTTTCTTCTCTAGGTATCTGACATACTTGGGCCTGTGCATAGCCACATGCATAATATTCAACAAAAATATGTACTTGGCAGCAATCATTGGTTCCTGTGTAGGAATATACATCACAGTATCTGAATACATGCTCAATTCATCTCCCACTCCCAAAGAGAACATTCAAAGTCAAATAGCTGATCAAGTAATGAAAGCATTGGGTAATTAGAAAAAAAACCAAGAAGAATCATTCTTATGTGATTGAATATTCAAATATGTTATGAATATATGTCATTGTATTGTGAAATCATTAATAAGTGTCTTTTTTCGATCAATAAAAGATTGGTCTTGAATTATTCAAGATGTGTTTCAATGCATTTATTCCTCACAAGTCACAGGTTGAATGATGTGAATATTATTAAGTTATTTCCAAGTTGCATCTGTGGATTGCGACGATTTTTTTCGTACTTTGATGAAGTAAATCGCTTTGAAAAATGAATCAATTAATAAGCATCGACGTGTGACATCCCGAATCACACCGTATAGTATTATTCCACAGAACATGATTTGATTGTAGCGCCACTGTACATGACTTTTGGAACTAATCCAGCCAGCCATGCAACTTTGAAAGACGTGGCGATTCGTGCAGTGTCGTGGCTATATTAATTGTCATTTTGGCAATTCATATTGGTTAGGTCTGCTGAAGCAGTCTCTTACGATCTATTTTTCAGCTTCGTTATTACTGTAGTGATAAATTAAACTATTTCAGGTATGTTCTGATTGTGATTATTTATCATTCCATAGTGTCGTTTTCCATAGAAGTTGACGGTTTTGAGGCTATACTCATTCCTTTTTTTCCAGAATGTATTGGAAATTCTTGTCCATTTTCGTGATACTGTTCTCACTATCACACTGCGAGACCGAAGAAGACACAGGTCCCAGGCTTCTAGTTTCCAAACAAATCCTCAACAGATATTTGGTAGAAACTAAAGACATCGAAGTGAAATATACCTTGTTTAACATCGGTACTGCAGCAGCTGTTGATGTTCAACTTGTGGATAACGGTTTCCATTCCGAGGCTTTTGAAGTTGTTGGCGGCCACTTGAAATCTAGATTCGATAGAATTCCTCCTCAGTCTAATGTCACACATGTTGTTGTTGTCAGGCCACTAAGATTCGGTTATTTCAACTTCACCAGTGCTGAAGTGTCCTACAGGGTTTCTGATGATCCTACTGCACAAGTGAGTACATTCATCTGGAAAAGAACAGATCATTCTGACCTACCTACTAGTGGAAGCTTCTATTTCTTTCTGAATGTCCATGAAACTTTGGAAAATCAAATATTTTTCCATGACATTGTATTGAAGGGTACAGAAAACTGATAATTGATGGCCCATAGTAAAGCTTAATTTCTCTGGTAATGTTATCAACTGAACATTTATGAATTTGAATAACCAAATCTTTGCATTTTTGTACTGTTGAATCAATGAAATTTCAAATTAATAAGTATCTATTGCTTGGATGGAAAAATTCATTACCAATATGTATTTAACTGGAAATCAATAGACTAGTTGATTAAATAATCATCAAACTGGACAAATTTCCTGATTTCATTTATCACATAGAAGTCTTATTTTATAATTCCAGAAATAACAATTATTGAATTCTTTTATTTTCTTTTCAGATCCAAGTATCTTTGAGCAGTGAACCTGGTGAAGGTGGCATCATTGCTTTCCGTGATTACGACAAAAAATTCTCTTCTCATTGCTGGGACTGGCTGGCTTTTGCTCTCATGACCACCCCATCATTGGCAATACCCTCAGCTCTGTGGTACAGAAGCAAGAGCAAGTATGAGAAATTAGCCAAACCATCCAAGAAAGGACACTAAATTCCATGATTGTCCCTAAAATAGTTATACCTCAGTCCTACCAACACAATAACTCATTGTAAAAATAACATGTTTCATTAATTTGTTGGATATTTTGCTTTTTGTTTTGTATTTTGTAAGTTGTGACTTTTCTATGAAAACTTTGGATATCATTAAATTATTTTTTAAATAGAAATATAAGTCATTTCTAATTTATTATTACACCTTTGCTGTCCAGATAATTATTGTGTATATTTTTGGTTCAATAATCAACCCAGAGGAAGCAATTAGTATTAGGAATTCTTCAGAAAATGTAATTCTCTTTAATTTTCTTGAATTTGAAAAATATGTAAGACTATATTAGAGCTTCCCAAATAAGAAATCAATTATATTTTTTCAAAATTTATTTTTACATAAATAAACTTTCAAAATGTTAACAGAAACTCTAGAGACTATTTATATTACCACTACCTCGAAAGTTTAACATATTAAATAACATAAATAATTACTTACAGCAATTTCATTGTATTAAAAGTATAAATAGGTCAGTACATAAAGAGGATTCGATATCACAAAAGGACAGTTTTTGAACCAAAGTTAAAATAATCACCTACAGTAGTTGATAGTTCACAGCAAACATTTTGAAGCATAAAAGTCAAATTGTTGAAAAACGATTTTTCTATAAGGAACAAGAATAAAATAGGATTACTGAATATCAATATTGATTATTGTCAAATAATTTAGTATTCTGGGATATTATTCAGTATAATAAACTTCTACAACTTGAGCTGCAATGAACGAGTATTTCATTTTTATAGAAATATGCACTATAAAAGTAGTAAATAATTTGGATTGTATGATAGATTAGGAATGGGAAAATCACTGACTGAATTTATACAAAGTCAATTTGAGTTGGCTTCACAGTTTTTCTTCTCATTGGAACTAGATATCCAAGAACTCGTTAAAATTCTTGTGAATTGGTATTTTTAGCACCATTAGTCAATGTTGAATCTAACCTTTCACAATTAGTGCGACAAATCCATAACATTGAGTACCAACTCAAACTTCTGAAAGCGTTTTAAACGTAAAGAACGAACGGATTAAAAAATTGAACAAAGCTATCAAATGCTACTGAGAAAATTAACAGAAAGCCTCTCTCCGATAAACCTGTAAATATCTTACTTTCCACACTATAATTAGTCACAGCCCGGATGAAGCAAGAAACATCCCTTAAGCTTCGCTGGAACCGATGTCCGGCAAAATCCTTACACCACTTCCATTGACATGCGACGAACCATAGAAAGTAGGAGAAGACCTGTCCACCTCGATAATATCAATGACACTAGAAGTGATCAAAACAGGTGCGATATATTCCTCGTCAACATCTGGCACGGTCGATGAACTGCTCGCAGCTGGCTTGCAAGTTGGAAAAGGTCCAATGAAGAAGAACATGCAGGTCAAAGCGAAACCCAGGAAAGCGACGCAAGTTGTGGCATTCAGATATGCTCTCAAGAAGAAAAACAGAGCTGTGATCAACTGGAGGAGTAATATGGCTACTCTCACCATCTTGACAGCATCAGCGTGTATTTGCTGTCCTTCGCCAGACATGGTGATGGGGCGATAAACATAGTAGATATTGTATTTGTCCACTAAATGCTTCAGACTCAGGTACAATAGGCCAACTGGAGTGATCAGTGGACATGTTAAACTGTAAACTGTACATACAGTGAAGATTAGCAAAGTCCAAGCATAATGAATGCCAAAAGGAAACACAGAGAGTATTTCCTTGCGAATGGAAGTTTTTTCAGCTTCCGATTTGATCCGGAGTAACCTCCAGGCGTACATCGCCAACTCGGGAAAACGCAAAAGTTCCAATGCTGTACCAATTAGTGCTGAAGTTATGACATAGTTAACAAAAAATGCACCTTTATCAGCCAAGAAAATACACTCCCAGCGTAGGGTGATGTTATTGGGCTTCATAGACCATTCCTCAATAAGAGCCTGGGCACTGGTTAAACCAAGAGAAGGTAAAATTAGGACCATGAAAAGCAAGAAGAAAAATGTTTTGTACATAGTAGCATGATTCTGTTTAGACTTTGTCCAGTGTGACATCCATTCATCTGAATAAGCTACTAATACAGGCATAACAGCAGACATGGAAAGCAAGAGGAGGGTGGGTAGAAATTCAGAAATTAATGGGCTTGTTTTTCTCATGAGATTTTCCTCTGTAGAAGTATAGTTCTCAGTTAGCTTATTGAACATATTCACCACTATAACAGGGGTAGTGAGGAAAAATAGTATGATAAATAATAAAACATTGATGATTATTGCTTTTGAATACCAGTTTCTGTAGGAAATTTCCAGGTTTTCCCAGTTGATGTCTGAGGGAGATGGGGCTTTGAAGATCACCCAGTTCCTGTGGGACCCTCCCTCAAAAGATCTCAGGACATATTGAGCCATTTCTTCAGATCCCACAGTAACAAAAGCTATGCCAAGTGGACTCTGTAGAGCTCTGGTCCTTTCTGAAGTCACCAACTGATTCAAACGTTCTTCCTCCCTAGTGTAATACTCCAAAGCATTGACAGTTTTACATGGACAACATGTTATGCACCCATAGGGTTGCATTTGAAGGTTTCTTCTATGTAAGTTGCTCAAACAGTATGTCCTAGCTTCATGAGCTTTTCCTCTCAGGAGCTCTAGATAGGTTAGATTTTTGACTCTGTATGCTATCTTCACATCGCGAATTTCAATTCCTGGATAGCGCACAATGAAGTAGTTTTTGATGTCTTCTGTATTTCTGTGTATTTTCGATATATTTGTAACCATGAGAGTTCTGGAAGACAGAGCAGTAGTACTAGGAGTTCTACCTGAGCACTTTTTCATAATGAAGATCATCACTGGCACAACAAGTATAGAGCCTGTGATATGCACCCAAAGCCACTTGGAGTCAGAGTTGAGGTTACCTATAGTAGTGTGGCCAAAAGTTGTTTTATCACCAAGTAAATTGCCTTGAAAATTGATAGGTAAAATCACACAAACTGAGAAGACAGTAATGACACTCATCAAAATCAATAGTTGCTCTTGGAAGGATAGATAATGTGAGGCATCTGGACCACATCTTGAGAAAATCCTGCTCTTGGTTATCTTGAATATTGAAGGAAACCACAGACAACCAGTGTCAGGCATCAGGGATATTTCATGGCTGGACTCCTCCACAGCTACAGCATCGTCTGTGTTTTTGTAGAAAAGCTGTGTCCATTTTTCTGTCTGGACAAGTGCTAGCCTACCATAATCCCAAGCTCTGTTCCTCAAAATAGCAAACAATAGGATCAGCAGCAGCCATGATACAACATTCAAGAGAATTGTTTCTGGAATCCCTTCATAAATATTACTAATGACTGTTTTATTAGATCTTTTATTCATTAGACAAGTGTCATTGTCTATAACAGTCCATGTAAAGTTGGCATAATTCGAGTTCCTGAACATCTTGATACCTGCAAGAAGTTCAATGAATAACAGGAAATAACAAATGAAGCAGTTACTCACCCCAGTATTAAGAAATCATCAACAAGATAAACAGAATGATAAGTTCATTTTTGTTCAGCATTCAACTAGAAACAATAGCAAAAAAGTTATCTTGTTTGTGACACATCTAAATACCCAACACACCATTTATAGCACAAGTTTTCATCTCGGATTGCAAAAGAATAAGTGCTGTCACTATATCGATAGTTTTCTTAGGTGAACTTTATGGTCTTGCTGTAATTCAAATTATTTACGAATTACTACTTGCGCGAAATGTAGAATGTAGTAGAAATATGAGTAAAAGTAGGTTGTCGAAAACGTCTACTAAGTCAAAATAGGTTAGGTCGTTATGTCATGTCTCATGTCTAAAAATATCAAGGTTCTATGGCTAGACAGGTTCTATGCGCTATTCGGTTCTGGATTTACTTCTCTACGGTGGTTCTATGGTTCTTTTCAACGTGTACAGCTATCTCACAAAACATGACTCAACAGGACGGTGAGTGAACTCTCACGCCAGCGTTGGTGAATACCTTCGGAAATGAAATTTGCAAATTCCGATTGTAACATCAAAAATTAGACGAATATTACGTAGTTCTTTGCTCAAAAATAGTTCAAGATGATAATGCCCCTGTATTGTAAATGATATAGATCTATCAGAGGCTCCACCTACCGATAAGTAGACGAACAGAGATGAAATGTCACATAGTCAATGATGAAATATTGATTGAAATATAGTTTGCAAACTGAGTTGTCAATAGATGTCGCTAACAGTTCATTCACAGCAAGCAAACCAACTCGGGCATATTCTGCTGCATGCATTGAAAAAACAAATAACGATTCACTTCAATTTTCTCCTTAGTATTTCATACCTACGTTCAAAGTTCTGTAAGAAGGTTCTGTACAGGGTGAACTTGTTCTCATCTGAATCAAACTGTCTTCACCTAATTCGACCCAATCCTTTCCATTCGACTGAAAATATCTATATAGATTTCAAATGATATTCAAGTTCACTAAGTTCAAAAAGTAGTTAGTGTTTGGAAAGTTCTATTTCCATGTTACCATTCAAAAAACAGCTTTCATTTCGCTGTAGTAATCAGAAAACGTTAACGAGGATATCAGGAATTCGTGAAGGGCCATGGAGAATGTTATAAAAATATTATTGTCGGGAGTCTTGACACAATTTATTTACACAACACGACTCCATGAGTATCAGTCATAATCTGAATATTCATCGAATGAAGATGATAAAACAATCATATAGCCGACAGACCCATTTTTTCGGACAGGGTTAGTTCTGGGTGCCAAATATCAACAATCAGGACTAATCTAACGCCGGTCCCATTATGCCAAACTTCATGCTCGAAACTGTCGTCAAATACGATCACTGCACCTTCCTCCCAACTCCTGAAATTCCACAAAAATCACACACCAAAATTGGATTGGATTGATATCAGATATTGAATTGATTATCAGATATTGAATTATCGATCTTCAGCTCTCAGAGAACCAGTCACTGAAGACATAGTGAAATGATCTAAATAATTTTGATTATAGTTTGTTGAAGAATATTGGTCGCGTATGGGAACTTTGATAAGTGAAATAAAATGTAAAATTGGCAACATCCGAAAAATGTCGGTAAATCACCGAGCTCCGATGTTCGCCTCGTTTCATCCCGTATACTGCATTATTATGTTTATTAGATTAGCCAGATTATAAGAGTCACTGCTGGAAGTACTAGATGAGCAAAAAATACTGTTCAAGCGCGAATGTAGGATAGCTTTTTGCCTGTATTTTTCATCTCTTCGTAGTATAAAATGTGCTTTCGTGTCAAATTCTTACGTAAAATTGATAAAGATATGTTGATCTCATATTGATAGAAATGATTTTTATTGAATATTGTTATTGTTACTCATCTCCTTAATTGCCGAAACAACCCTCAGAAGCCCCGAAGGGCTTGTGCGAGTGAAGGAGACTAGGATCTACAGTTTATACAAGTGGAGTCCCAACGACTGTGGCATTTGGGATAGTTCTATGTAGAACTTCATGATATACATTGTACAGCGCATGAATAAACCCAAATCCAACGACCAGCCAGGAATCGAACCCACGACCTCATGTTATTCGATAGCACAAAATGGATGTTTTTAGGAGTGGTACAGTGGCAGCCAAAAATATTTCCAATTGCGTCCTTCATTTGAATATCCGAAAGTTGGCAACCCTAGTCTCACCTGGTCTGATCAGCCACCCTTATGAAGGTGTTCTGCGGTACCCGTAAGCCCAAGTGCGCCCTCAACCTGCAGTTAGTCGGGCCGCAATGGGGCCAAACGTGCGTGCCTGGATGCATGACGCTGAACTTCGTCTGGCCCCTCTTGCAGAACCTGGCCTCCGGTATCTGATCGACGATGCCGCAGGTGACGGGACACTTCCGACAGTTCACCGCGTTCCTCCTGCCTCTGGCGTAGAGTTCGAACTGCTTCCAATCGCCGGTGTCCCTCAAGTTCTCCGACTCGTCTTGGAAGAAACCCTTCTCGTTCAGAACGGACAGGCCCTCTTTTCGTATTTCTTTCCAATGTTGCTTCAGGAGGTCGAATAATAGAGGGTTCCCAATGTCTTCTGCTCGCCACCATGGTTTACCAGTTAATCGAGCCACGTTGTACAGGGATCGTTGGTATTTAGATAAAAATACCTTGTTCTCAGCTCCCTCTTCATACACCTTTTGAACAAGTGAAACAAGTTAGAAAGAAATACAGAAACCAGAATGGTATACTAACTATATACTACTATATAGTATATCAATGAAAATGGAGAGATTCCAGATGATATGAGACCTCTTTCTGTAATATAAATATTTGCGCCAACACCATATTGAACTAGTTGTTCTCCTTACTACAGTTGCAAAAAATAACCCTCTCACAACCAAACCATTTCAACTCCATTCCACATTTCACTGTTCTCTTCCAAGTTCCTACTTATGAATCAAAAATTCGCAGGAAAGAAAAAAATCAAGCCAACATTATGTTCACCTTGTTCGCCTCATCTTTCCTGCCTAATCTTGTGAGAGCGTCTCCCAATTGGAAATAAAATCTTCCATCCTCCACACCTTCAGCTCGAGTCTTCAGTCCCTCTCTCAGATAATGCACAGCCTCTTCTAGATTATCATCTGCGGTTTTCAGGATGAAACCGTAGTGGACCAGAGCGAAACCGTCGTTTGGCCACCGTTTCAAAACTATTTTCAAGACCGAACGTGCATCCTCTATCCTAAAAAGAAGATAATTGCCGGGTGTATCTTGAATTATCATGCTGATCGTATCCCAAACGAACCTGTTGATAGTCAAATACGTAACGGCTAGCTCATTCCTGTACTTGGGATTATCGGGAAACCGTTTTATTATGAGCTGGTGCACCAGAATCAAGTTCTTATATTGCCCTGAAAACAGAGACTTAAGCATTTCCCACTGTACTGAATTTCAGACAAAAATAATATTGATAACATTTTGATTTCATTTTATTCTGACGTTATTCGACAGACAGCTCAGAATGAAAAATATATTTTCAACGCCACTTTTTACCGACCTTTCGTTCATCTATGATGTTTCATCTTTCGGCCACCATCATCAACTTTATTTTTCCTTATGGGGGGCACCACATTGTTTTTAACAAAACAAATAGAGAATTTTATTCTGATTCCACGAGTGCATGGTTCGTTGAAATTTGATTACTTGAAAGCACAACAAAAATTAATATTTACCTGATGGCCTTCACTCCATCAAACGTTAATGCTCTAACATCAGTTGACAGTACTTACCGATCGAAAAGATTAGTCCACACAGCTTTTATGTGAAAATATCTTTCTCAAATGAAGAAATTTGAGAATTGAAATTTGTATTAAAGTTATAACATTTTAATGTTTTCTTCTCATTCAAGAAAGTCATTTACATTTGAGCGGTATGCAGACTTATCTCTTGTACTGTCATCTACTGTTCACATAACACTTGTAGTTAAACTAAATGGAGTAGCTAGGGTATTATTAGTTTCACTTGAATATTTACACTTTCGAGTGATAAAATTTTAACAAATTGTTCATCGATGAAATTAGAATAAAAAGCATGTAGAAAGACAAAGTTGATGGTGGTGGCCAAGATATGAAACGTCTGAAGGTAAACCTGAAAGAACCACCATGTAGCTGGTGAAAAATGGCAATGAAAATTTGTTCTAGGTTTTCGCTGTCTTCTCGAATAACACTAGAAAAAAAAATAAAACGAAATGAACAATTTCTCGGTATTTCATTGAGCACTAAACTTCGCCACTTTTCCTCAATATAAACTGTAGTTTCCGTGACCTCAATGGTGGGGGTCAAATTTGAATTACCCTGTATAACACGCTCGATGATGATCTTCCGTTGTTATACACACCTATGAATCTCATACGGATTATGCATCTATCTGCAACCAGTCTATAGAGATCAGGTGGGATATCTCCTCTCTCCAGTAGCCCGGTGAAAATTTTCAGAGCCTTTTCCAAAATGGCGTTGCTCTGTTTTTCGTCGGCCAATGCGTCCAACGAGACGGCTTTCCCGTACAAACTCCTGGGAGAGGATGGACTTTTTTGCAGGATAGCATCGAAAAGCTTCACAGCATAGGACGGATTCTAGTTAAATCGAAATCAAAACAAAAAACACTCGGAGTTAGCACAAACATACTTTTTGTTAGCATAAGGAAGCGGGTGTTATCGATTTTTATCAAGAAGTGTGCGGGGTTTTTTGATAAAAACCGAGTAAGCATCGCATGATGAATATTAACGAACGAAATTATTGTACCAAAATAGCATTGTGAAAACAACAATCCCAAAAACGAATAAAACTATTAGGCCAAACACTTTAGGATTCAGTTTGCGACCATTGGAAATAGGAAAAGGTTTTTCGACATTCACTCCTACCAAAGAAAAGAAATATTAACATCGATCGAATAGACAACTGAAGAAGATTTAACTCACATGTTTGATAGACTTTTGGGCCTCATCAATTTCTTTTCTGATCTGAAAGTCTTCTTTGTTGGATATATTCATATTCTTGTATTCTTCGTCATCAGATTGAACATCAGAATCCGAATCTCCCACCATATCTTGGGGGGAATTTTTTCCTATAATTGTGAACATCATTTAATGTTAGATATGCCGTCAAATCGTGCATCAATATTGTGTAAAATTCAAAGTTCTTGAATCAATGAAATATCTCATATTGTGCAGGTTGATATTTTCCTGGATTTCAAAGATTAAGTGCTTGCTGAATAATATACTATAATTACGTTTCCAAGAACTGTCTGCCACCAAATTCCTACCAGCTCCATGGAGTTTCCCATATTTAGCTTCTAGTCTCTTCAACAACTCTTCATCATCGTCTTCGTCCTCTTCATTTTCGTAATCGTCTTCTTCTTCTTCTTCTCCTTCCTCTTCTTCACTGATTTCTTCTTCCTCCTCCTCCTCGATATTTTCTTCGTCTTCGTATTCGTGCGGTTCGTGGGATGTCCCAATATCGGGAGTACTTTCCGGGCTCAAAGATCGCGAGTACGTGTCTCGGAGTTCTTGGTACTTCGCTTTCGATGTTTTCTCATCGATCGGCTCGTCGCTCACTTCATCAGAGTAATCTAGTACAAAAATGGTACTGGTCCATTTCCTCGACAAACTTCGAGAAAATCCAATAGGACATTGCGGAAACGAGAAAAGAGTCAAAATTCGAAAAAGAAAGCCGGAATCCAAAGAGAATTATTCGAGCTCAAAAAAAAATTATAGATTAGTCTGAATTCAAAGATAGAGTCCGAATCCGGATACAGTTACCTGAAAAAAGTTTGATTTCAAAGGAATAAGTCTGAAAGCAAAGAAAAGTGTTCGATTTTGGAGAGAATTAAAAATGTATGAAGTCAAAAAATGCCTGAATTCAAAGGAGTATGTCTGTATGCAAATGAAAACCTCACAATGCTTCCGTAGCATTTCCCTCCTCGAACAATTATTATCAGAATCGGATACGATATTTTTCATTAAGAATAATAATTTGATGGACAAGGAAGAATTTTGAACGTCTGCCAGCGCCTATCCAATTGTTCGAAAAGCCATTGGGCAATGAATTCTGCTGAAATCTACCTTCATCATCATGTTCGAGATCTGGTTCGATTTCCTGGTAGCTTGGTGGTGGGATCAACGTGTTCCTTCTGGATAAATCCGGGATTGATTCTGTTCGTTCGTTTGGCGGAGGCGGTTGACTATCGTCGGCTGCTTCAAGAAATATAAATATTTTTCTCTTGAGTCAAGCTATTTGCAATCTCTCGGAAGGAAATCACAATGGCCGCTGACCAAACAAAATGTTTGCACACATAATGGAATTATGTACAAAATGAGTTTGAATGAATGAGAACTCTCTGTTCATAAGCTACACGACTGAATTAGCGCTACAAATACCAGGAAATGCAAAATTGTGTTAGTGGTTCATTTATGTAGTAGGAAGCGATAATGAGCGACATCAAATCACATAGTGAGTACATCGACTTCTTTTTAATTCATGCACTTTCTTACTGACCAGTTCTCCATTTTCTAACCAAGACAAGGTGTGCAACCACCAATATGGCAATCCCGACACCCAGTTTCACAGCCACTACAAAATATCATAAGATGAAGTGAGATTTTTGCATTTCCTGATTTACATATAAATCATTTCATGACTAATATAGGATGTACAATGGTTATCAGGACCGAATCCTTTGAAAAAAAAGTCCTTCAAAACCCAACCAGGAAAATATCAACGACTGGTGAAAATGGTGCTACGCTGAATATAGACATATTGAGCGAGAACTCTGAGTCTGGGAAATTTGATTGATTATAATTGCAGTATCAACATTCTTATGTTCGAATAATGAAACAATGCCATCTTTAGATTTCTAGATGAGAAAGACAAAATTTCGTGAAATATCCGTATCTAAACGGTTTTTCTGCTCAAACTAGAGTTAACTAGTAGGTAATTTTGAATGTACTCACTACCTGAGCTTCCTTGGTTATCTTGTTCAATTTCTTCCATATCGATTAGCGCTTCTTTCTTTTCAATGATCTCCTCTACAACTTCCTGCTGAATAAGGAGAATACCTTCATTAAATCAATCGATATACGCAAGCAATTCTATAAGAACCAACCTCCTCTCCGCTGAGATCTTTACGAGTTTCCTCAGCAGAACCAACTTCTTCAGCAGAGATAACTTTTTCATCAGCATCGGTTTCGCTACTCAATTGGGCTTTGATGGGCTCCACGCCTTCGTCTTCAGTTGATTTACCCACATGACTTTCTTCAGCTTCATCATCCTTCGGTTCAATACTATCATCATCATCTTCAGCTTCATCCACTTCTGTTTCATCGGCTTCAGCTTCATATACCATTGTTTCATCTACTACAGTTTCGTCGTCTCCAGCTGCATACACAACCTCTTCATTCGGACCTTCATCTGAATCCTCAGATTGTTCTTCAGACTCGTCAACAGTATCTTCTAATTCTTCCTCATCGTCAACAATATCTTCATCATCCTCCGCTGAAACATCTTCTTCCTCATCGTTTTCCTTCCCTTCATCTTCTTCATCATCCTGCTCTTCCCTTTCTTCGGATACAGCGCTATCATCATCTTCTAGTTCATCTGTTTGAGTGTCTTCATCTTCTTCTACAGAACGTTCTTCGCTGGGATCTTCCTGACTGGGTGTTCCTTCATCGTCTTCCGGTCCAGAAACGTCCAGTTCTTCTTCATTTTCCTCTTGGTCGTCTACCTGGTCCACTTCCAGGGAATCTAAGGCTTCTTCGATGTCATGGTCTTCGTGATCATGCGCATCTCCGTGAGAATCCACCAAGCCCTCGAATATATGAGAGTACCTCGACTCGCTGTCCACAGAATCAACTAAAAAATATTGATATTAGGAGAGGACACGACCAATACAACTTTTGATTTTTCATTTACATGTTTACAGTTAGTGAAATCAAAAGCATGTGGTGCTAGCGCTTTACTTACGATCCGTAAGGCCTCTGTGTTCGGTGATGATGAGTCCGATGAGAACAGCTAGTGCAGAAAATAATACGAAAAAGACAAGTTTGGCGCAGATGTTGCCTCCAGTACCAGCCTCTTTATGAACATGGATGTTGACATCGTCACTCACAGGGCTGTTGACGAAAACGGTAGGGTGCACTTGGACGGGAACGGGGTCAATGTCGTCTGCGAAAACAACGACAAAGTCCATACACTCTCATACAAATGCAGTCAACAGGTTGACCCCCATGTGTGTTGAAATGATACACAAACAGTTTTTCATATCAACCAGGCAGGTTCAGATCGTCAATAGACAAAAGACATTTATTGTAATGCAGGGGTTGAAATGTTAAAATTATCTTGCGCCATGAGCGAAGGTGAAATTTTCGAAATATTAAAAATAGATGGGCGACGCGTGATAGCGGTCTAAATTCTAAATATACATGCTGGATGACCCTCACCTTTCCTCCGTTTCTTGTCTTTTCTCTTCCTTGGCTGGACGTCACCCGACATGGTGTCGACGGGGTTACAGGGAGAAGATATCGGCCAGCATACATACAAGAAGAAGACGCGTCTTGTCTTATCTGATCGAGGGGGGTTCGGTATTTTTAAACACGAGGCGTTGACACAAGTCGGTCAGCGCAGCGCCTGCTCGACTCGCAGCGCGTCGGCCTGTGCCGAATCTTCCCGGGAACGGCCGATGCTCCTACCTGGAATGACAATGTTGCTTTGAGTGCCAGAATTATGCTAATCTTGGATATGCGAGATCCAGCCAGAGGCGGCGTTTCTAGTCTGCCAAAGCAGGGACACAAGAAATATACATATATTCAATAGGCAAAACATAGCACGACTTTCTTTGTCCAGTATTGCCTCCATCATTTGTCCACGAACTTCAGTGGTTCTTGGACGTGCTAAGATAATTGTGAGATTAGAACGGAGATAAAAAATTAGAGAAAAAAATGAATTTTTCATTACAGCAGCTATTTCTAAATCTACGAAACTTCTCATAACTTTTTGATATTCTGATATATCGCTTTCATTTTGACTTGACAGGATATAAACTCACATTTAAACTCTAAAATCTATCATTTTCTGAATTTTTGCAATGTTCCAGAGGATTAATCCTCCATCATTAGACATTATAGGTATAAGAAATTCCATTTATGAGGAAAAAATAGGAGAAATTTGACTATCAGTGAGAGTTAATGCACCAAAAATTGATGTTTTTCCACCAGAAATGATTATTTTTATACTATATTGACTTTTTCAAATTACTACTTCTTTGTGAATATGTAGAACTTCTCAAAACTCTTTCATATGTTTACCGCAGCATCAGTCTGTGAAATGAAAATTTCAGCACCAAGTAAAAAAAAACGTCATAGGACGCCGCTGATTCAAATTTTGATGTGAATTGTTGGTTATCAAATTATGATAATGAAGACATACGTATCGGAAGCTATTTTGGATACAAGCTTTGCATATTTCCAGTCACCCATATAGAAGGTGCAGTTTAACAGAATACTTAACGATGGCTAAATTTTGAGTATCTACTCGTATATTGACTATTGACTACTCTCATCCCCATTATTTACTCAAAAAGTCGAGATTAGGTAAATGTTAACATGAAATCTCAACTTAATTTATGGCTTGGCATCAATCCAGATAAACTTATTATTTCGCAAATAATGTTATATCTATTCATTGTGTATTTCATTCAATGTTTGCGGACTTAATGATATGAATATCGACATACAGAGTTGCTTCTCTGTATGGAAACAGTCAGTCTCATATCTCTTGCGCGAATATTATTCACACAAATTATAAATAAATATTTGACAAGTGTTGTCAAGATCGTCACTGCCAAAAGCCAAAAGAACGACGCGGCGTTGTTATGGAGCTAGAAACTTTCAGAAGTAACTTGATGTACTATATAAACTTGATGGACGTTTTTCAGAAGGATTCATAAAAAATGTGCAGTTAATTCTAATTATAGTATATTTGTATCAAGGACAGATACATCCAACCTTCAGACACTTGTCAATTATATACAGCTTGTTCTAAAAGAGAATTGGAATGCAAATATATTTGATAGATATCAAAATTTCTACTTTTTTTATTGTTGTGGGCGTATCAGAGAGTGAATGCTTAGTGTCAAAGCGACCAGCGGAAAAATGTGAATATCTGGAGAACCAATGGAGCAATTCGAAAATTAATTCAGATACTTGAAAATTCAGAAAATACAGGGTGTCGAATCACAACTAACGGATTTGGTGCCTAAGCCCATGGAATACCAAACAGGAATGACTTCGCAAACAAAGTGTCATGATAACCGAGTGACTTTTTCATTTATGAAGTTTTTCTGTATCCAGTGGAGTTTTCGAGATAACCCCTCAAACAAAAGGAGATGGGAACGATACATGATGTGGACATACTCTGTGTTGTATATTAAATATACCGTGTGCATACCTTTAGATGGAATAAAGGGCCAACAACTCATATGGTACACACGTCGCCACACGCTGTAGGTAGTCGATCCGTGAGCATCCCGATCCCGAATTTCTTTGATCTTCGAGGCGACCTCCTAGCAAATTCGATATCCTTATTTACCTAGCGCTTGCAAGAATTACGAATGGGTAATTTCCTTGTTTGGAACCCTTCGGAAAAAGGGACAATGCCTTTTTGTGAGGACTCGAGGCGGGCGCGTGGCGGTGGTGTGACGACCAGAAAAGTGCGTTTCCCACGATAGACCCCAGTGGGTTTTCGGCGAGCGCGTTCGATAGGTCGAGATTCGATTGCTCTGCCCTGTCGGACCACCCCACTAATCACTTTTGTATCTCGGGAAATATATAATTTCAGTTTATATGCGCGTAATAAATTTGATTATTGTTTGTGGTGTTTGGCTAACGAATTGATTCCAGTGCGGATCCTGCTACTTTTTCAGTATCTGATGTGATGAAGAACTCGCTATTTTGGGATCATCTTCTCGAGAATCTTTTTGAAATTTTGCATTCTCCAGAATGAAGGCACATATATTATGATTTTCTGAACTCAGCTTTGCTAATTCTTGTCTAGTTTCCAAGATATCCACAGATGAAGACACTTCAAACCTCGCTTCCAACTACGTAACAAAAACATAATTGGAATTGCTTAAAATTTCAAACTAAGATTCCTTTTGAAGAAGTATTCTGAAATTTCATTGATAATCATTTGATTGCTCTTGATTGTTCATCTGATATTTTGAAGAAGTTGCTATTTCATTCATTTATCCATCAATTCATTTAATTATTATATATTTGGGAAACAACAGGCGAAGCACAGAACAGTATCCACTCAATATATGTGTTCACATATATTTCCCATCTAGTGCACTTCACATAGTATAATTAATTAATGAAAAAGGAGAGTTGCTTGCAGAGTTTGTGTTTTTGAAAAGGATGTCAAAACGAACTGTGATTTCTCAATAGCCTAAATGTTGAGTCTATCAATGTTTCCATCGAATATTTTGTACAGATTATCTAGATTTTCTAGAGATAATATTTTGTAATCATTCGGTATAATTTTGGTATCACCTTCCAAAATATCGCATTCTTCAGAATGAATGCACATGATTTTGCCCATTCTCTCACAGTTTTGCCCATTTTTGTCTAGTTTTGAAGAAATCCACAAATGAAGGCTACTTGCCGAGAGTTCAACAGTTCAACTTCAACATTTTCACAATTCCTGATTTTCAAAATATAAAATATTTTGCTAAAGAAACTGTATTCCACTGTAGTCTTCACTGCATTTGATGAGTATCTGGATCATTAATTATTGTTTGAAATACCTATACCGAGAAGTATAATACCCTTATGAAAATATGAAATCATGCAAATCATGCAAGAACCTTCCAATTTACTCAAAATTCAAAGATTTGGAATATCTGATACAATTTAATGAAATGCTATAATTTCTAAAAGCTCTAATGAAATGACAATAAGAACCTCATAAACCCTGTGGGTTCAGGAAATGGACCCGCCTTCTACCTATCTCATAATACTCAATCCGGAATCTTCCAAACACCCATGGAAAGTGAATTTTACCGTAACAAACTGTACTTTTTCTTTCGAAATACATCTTCCGTTAGCCCGAGCCCGAGCCCGAACGTTTCCGTGTTTTTGTGGGCTGCATATAGACCCTGTACAAAAAGTTTCTTATTACGAAATGCAACGGTACCTTTATAATTTCTATACCAGATTTGTGGCAGATGATAATTATCACACTGATGCATGCCCACAGGTAACAAGGAATATATAGATATATTTTCCACCTATACTTTCAATGAACTTCACTTTCTGAACATTCATCATATTTGAATGAGTAAATTTCTGAAATTTTTCGATTTTTGTCCGCATCATTTGACGCTACTTTTCGTATGATCGAATTTGGCTATAGAAAAAGTGCACCTATATAATGAAACGATCTGTATATCTCGTCTCTTGTCACCCATCTTATGCTGTTTCATCACTTTGGTGGGCCAAAAATTATTGATTGTAATATTTTGAGAATATTATATAATATAATTAACATCGAACATCAAAGTTTCCTGTGTGAAATCACTGCATTTTTTGTTAAAATATTATGGTCTGGATGATCATGGCAGGACGAACTGACATGTACAGAGCAATTTCATCTTTTTTCAACATACATTCATGATAAAGTGCATGTAAAGGATGATAATTAGACAGAAAGAAACTCTAAACTCAAACCATAGTAGGAACACATGTAGGGCCGCTTGCATAAAACATTTAGCAGAAGATTAAATATTTGATTTATTTATTTCCATGGCAACGCATGTATTAGCTGATGAGTTGAGGTGGATTCCTGGAAGCATAAATTCAAACTACGATAAATCTAACATTAAAACTAATAAGGTAAAACCGTGTGATGCAGTGGAAGTGTCCATGAAAGGAACTAACTAGGTATTGAAATTAATTTAAAAATTATTGAAGTTGGCCAACATTCACCTAAGAAATTAATTTCTTCCATGATGGCCACACTGCGCATGTTTCCAACTCCATCATCAACTTGCCCGACAGCCATGGCAAATATCCGCATTGCTGACTGGTTCCGATGGGATTTTCTTCATGTTCACTGTTTAGTCAGATAATTTGGATCGCAATTGTTCTTATATTCATAGATATTTCAATTGAGTTGAGCATTTATTCAGATACTGACATTTCGACACGAGCCTCGGCAAATTTCCATCTCTAATGATTTGTTAATTTTCTTTCTAATTAATATTGCGTGAAAACCCAGTTGTTTGTTAGTTCAAAATGCAATTAATTCGTACATTCATTCTAGTTTAGTTGAAGTTACATGAATCCACCATAAGAGATAATTGTACGTCAAGTAAACGGGAAGCTTTATGCAAGCGATCCGTATTTCAATTCCACTGAATTGATGTAGACTTGTTGCAATCGACAGCTTTGATTAGTTAGTGCGTAGGTATAGTGATGTATCGAGAAAGAATGACGCAAGCCTATTATTATTGTTATTGAAGCTGAAGGAGTTGGAAAGGAAAGGAAAAAGAGCTAGGGTTGATTCTGTTTGCGGCTCATAATATATAATATAATCAATAATTTTTGCTTTCCACCTTCAATGTCTGCTTGTTGGAGACACCCAGGAGCACCGGTTCCCCTTCTAGATGGGATAGAATTCTGAGCTTGTTGCAAAGAGAAAGTTTCTTTCGGATTAATTCTCATGAAATTTGTTTGAGAATAAATAGTATCCCCTTCGTGTACGGAACACAATTTGGTGAAGGATCATGAAATTTGATGTATTTGACAGGATTTGAAAAATTGATGCAAAACTGGGAAACAGGCAAAAATGGACAAAAAGATAATTTGTCGGAAAAAAATTTGAAATCGATATTTGTGTTGTATTTGAATTTTTTATGGGTCGATTGTGATTTTTATCAAGGGTCTGGTTAGGATTAAAGAAGGGGTACCATTGCTAGCATTTTTTCACAATCTTCTTCACATCCTTCAATATGACTCCAGGGGCGTATTTTTTTTAGGAAATCTCAGAATTTCGGAAAAAAATGATGTAGGTATGTCGATAGAGAATGAGAATCATGAAGTCGGGAGTGTACTAGGAATCATTTCAAAGGGGCCGGAAAATACGAAAGTTTGTGATTTCTAAATTGAGAACTCCGATTCAAAGTGGAAGGGTACTGACGATGAAAGGGCAAGAGTAATGAAATCCCAATTTTAAAATGTATTTGTTGTGCTATGATATGAAACCATAATTGTAAGTGTAAGTGCAAATTCTGTATTTTTTTATGGAGTTATATATTTTATATATCATCCTCACTGCATAGGAGGCCCATGCCTTGGTATATTTCTTTTCTTCATTTCTTCTTATCTTTGGCTTTTCTTCTGCAGTTTTTGATTTTTGTCTCATTTATGTCTTTCATTACCTCCTTCCTCCACCCTTACTTTCTGTTAAATTTTCAGGAATTCTTTCATTATTCATTCTTTCTCTATGACCCAACTATCTCGGTCTGTTTCCTTCTGCGGTGCCTATTATATCAAATTGATCGAATAATTATCTGAGTTCTCCATTCGTACGCCTTCGCCATATTTCATCTGTTCTGTCCTTCATATATTCTGCGTAGACACTTTCTCTCCCAGATGGCTAGCATTCTTTGTTTTCCTTCATTCATTGTCTAAGTTTCACTACCAAATAATACTATAGGTCTCAGAACCGATTTGTATCTTCTTATATTTGCACTTCTAGATGATATTTTACTATTAGGCAAAGTCCTCAGCTTATACATTCATTTATTTCCCTTCAGGATTCTGTTTTGAATTTCTTTTTTATATTTGGTTTCCTATTGGATGCTGCGCCTGAGTAAACGATTCTACATCTTGGAAGCTGTAAAATTTTGTTTCCAGTCCATTCCATTCACTTCCGTCTTCTCTCGTCTCAATTTGGAGTTAATGTGTACATGAATGAAAATCTCTTTGGGTATCAACAGTTTCCTTCAATGACAGGTATCGTGAAACTAAAATATTGATCTTGTAAGAATTATGTAAAAATACAGGATAGAACCATAATAGAAAATAATCTCCATCATTGTCATAGAGTCACTCGTCAGTCGATTCGGATTGTTTTAATCTTCGATCATTGAACAGACTAAATAAGTAATCCACACCCCTGGCAATACAGTTTGTTTGGAAGCAACATCTATAGTATCTATCTTTGTCTTAACAAGGATAGCAGAACCTGATTCTCCCAGCACCAGTGCCGTGTTGTCAGAGGGGGTCGAATTTATTATTAATTCATGATGAAACCAAATTGAAAATCCGTAACAATTTCAGTGGTACTTTTTAGCATTTCTTGGTGGGAAAATGAACATCTTTATTCTTCCTTCACAATATTACGAGAAATTCGAATACATACAATCCTATGGTGATTTTTGTAACTTGCTTGTAATCAATAAACTTATTATGACCACGTCACAAGAAAAGTTTAATTCCTAACGCCATATGAAACAATATACTTACTTTTCAGTATACAATTGTCTACTTATACTTTATCATAAATAACGTTCAATTTCAATAATGAACATTTATATCTTCAGCGATCAGTGACAGTGCATGTAAGTTTATTTACGATTTCAAAGTTCAGTACCTACTAGTGGAAATAGTTTTCAAAAAAGTGAAAAACTCGTGTTCAAGACAAATAGATATGATTGCATATTTGAATGTAATTTTCAAATCTGAAGATGAAACTTGTTTATATCATTTCACGATATCGTCAAAAATGAAGGAGGTTTCATCTTGAGCAGAATTCATATATTTTGACGCAAAAAATTGATGGCTGATTATTTCATTTCATGTAGATAGATGAGAATCGATAATGAATATGTGTTGACAAGTATTATGACGAAATGATATATCAACAATAAAATCATGAATCATGTGAAGATGTAGCAAATAGCAGTGTTTCACACAATTAATTTATTGATTTTTGAATAGGATTGTTTTTGTTAACATACTTCTTACTCTTACTTCCGTTGAATCTTTCAATTTATTTCCCTCATGATGGAGTCTTACAGTGAAATATTTCTCCAAATTAGTTTAACTAGTTCCAAAAACAGTCAACGGTAAATTTCTCATTGTTGTGTGTACAAGAAGTATAGAAATATCCTTATATCCTTTATCAAAAATATTAATTGAGTTCATCATTATTCTCAGTAATTTTTCAGCAGCTTCGCATATTTTGACTACAAATAAGGAAGCATTCATCAGTGCTACATATTTTACCACAAGACACTGTCGCAGCTGACCTATGGGTATAATCAATATAATCTAATCAATTCAATTTAAATTCATTTTTATCCATTCCACTTGGGAAAATGCTTCAAAATCTCGAATGATACGACAATGGTAACTCACCTATGAAATGACGTGTTTTGATCGCCGGATCAAATTGTCTTTAACACACCTCACAACGTCTCACCATTATATCAAATCACCAAAACAGAAAATAAAGTGAGTTTCTGATGAATTCTGAGTACACAAAACTGAACACAAGTTGAATAATATCGATAAATCAAAACGTAAATAATGACATATACCAAACAAAGCAATAATCGCCGTTGACTGTCAATATCAAACTGCGGTGTTGCAACGTTGAGCAAGTATCATGATACCCATGCTGGTCCTCGAGCCCCCAAGAAAGTAAAATTGCTAAGTCTCATAATAATGTAGCAATCTTGTATTGATCAGAACTGATTCCTAATCGTCATGACCCAAATTTATTATTATATTTGTGCCTTGAACTACATGAATTCATAAGGGACTTCAAATATTATGGACTATTCATCACTTTTTGATGATTGGATATGACAACACTGGCGCCGATTGGGTACTAATATTATGATAATTCTGGGAATTCATGTTAGCATCAGAAAATTTGTTTTGTTATCCTTCTAGTGGGTTTGTTGTTCGGAGGTTTTAATCATAGACAAGAGACAAGGTTTTGATCGACGGCGGTCGGCCCGGCCCGCTGCTGTCACTTCGGCATGCGAGAAATCCCCGAATCGGGCAACACGCGACCCGAAAGAAAGGAAAACCCTCGGATCGGCCGAAGATCGAAGACCGAAGACGGCGATCCCTATCGCGCGTCGGGTCGGGGTGAGTGGAGCACACGAGGAAGCGGTCGCGTGGATTTCCGCACCGCTACCGGGTGGGGGTCGGAGTAGGGATGAAACGTGGCCGAACGTCGCTTGATCAACAGGGTTGGACGCATTCAACGTTTACAATCGACGGTGCTCCGAGCGCGTGTGGCCTCTCCCTGACAGCTGTCCGACACGCGACTTTATTTCCGATCCGAAATCCAGCGTCCGAAAAGATGGACCACTCGTTGTCTCAGAACACCCCCTTGCATTGGGGCTACTCGGGCAGCAGTGCTGCCGCTCCTCCTGCTCCTTCTTCTTGGCAGCCGGTGCCCAGAGGAGTCAAGAGGCCTCTCTCGGAAAGTGATTGTGATGATGTGTACTCGGAGGAATCTTCCAAAGACCAGTAAGTCTACATTTTTGTCATCCACCACCGATACTGTATTCAGAATGTCGTGCGTTGCCACTTGATCCAGACAATTCCCGACAAGATTCAAACTCTGAACAGGTCGTTGTACTAGGAGATGCTGTCCGAAACTTCTTGAAACAAACTCTCATGATAATTGACAACATCTACTCAAATATTCTTGCTTCAGAACGATTTGTTCTGAATTCTACCATATCATTCAACAAATATTTTTCCAAAGTGTGTCCCAAGCCCAATCCTCATATTCAAATGATCACCGAGGAATATTTGTGTCTGTCAGAAAATCTTATCCAGTTCCGAGTCCGGTTCACAGAACAATATTTCTGCTTTGTCTTCAAATCAGTCCAAACTCTGCTCAGGCCGTCATACTATTGAGGATTTGCTTTCCAACTTTTTGAATCAAAGTGTAATGATATTGTGACTTCATAGGTATATTGAGAAATTTTTTGGCGAATGCAGATTTATATCTTCATACTACACATACTCATAATAGTTCCTAACATTGTGATCTAGATTCGATCTTCATATTTGATGGCCACTGGAGAATCTTTCTGTTGGTACGAAAATCTCATCTAAGTCTACATTGTCATTCAGCAGTAGTTAACCTATGTTGGTTTTGAATTGAAATCAACAAATCTTAGTGTCGTGTGTTGCATTTCTGATCCAGATAATGCAGCAAGATCCAAACTCTGTTCAGAGGTCTTCATACTATTGAAGAGATGCTTTCCATCTTCTTGGAGTATAATAATATTGTGACTTGATATTAGAGCAATCATTGAACGTAAATCGTTCCAAACTTCTCGAAAGTTCGGAAACATTGTGGGAAAGCAGAAACTTTGTTCTCACAGAGAATTTTCTTGCAGATGCACTTCTCCAGGCGATGCAGACAGTTGTCAAATGTTGTCCAGGAAGAAACGCCGAGGGGTCATCGAGAAGAAGAGACGCGACCGAATCAACATGTCGCTCAGCGAACTCAAGAGGCTGGTGCCCAGTGCCTTCGAGAAGCAGGGCTCTGCTAAACTGGAGAAGGCGGAGATTCTCCAAATGACAGTGGACCACCTCAAAATGCTGCACTCTAAAGGTAGGAGAAGTTAAACATAAGTGCGACAACGTATATTTTAAGATGGAACGTTGGTCATTTGGAACATGGTGTTCATGTTTTTGAGGAGTCCGTCGAAAAAAAATGTTAGGTGGTGAATTTAGAAAAGGAGGTTGTACAAAATCATTTCATTGGTCAATACAGTCATTTCGGGAAGGGATCGAAAATGAGTAAATGCTTGAGTTACAAAAACTAGTATTCCCATGACAAGACCTTATTATTTTTTGATCTGTTTTCAAGATATATTTTTTCATTTATATTTCCATGTTTTTGTAATATTCATTCATTTTTCGTCTCAAATTTACAATATAAGAACGCATGATTAAGGTTACTGCGTTGTCATACAACATATACAGATCGTTTTTTCATCTCTCTCACCAATGGGATCTGGTAAATTAGTAGAGATCAGGGTTGGTGAGATTAGAGAAAAGCGAGGATAAATGTCTACAGTTTTTATGATTCATTTTTATGATTCACTGTTATATGACGTAGTTTGATAAAAAATATTTTGCTTTCAAAATGTACCCAAAGAATTGAAAACCAAGTTTTTCTGGTTTCAATTATAACTCGAACAGAAAATGAGGTGAATTACAGTACACAACCCAAATAACGATTAAGGAATATCATGATAATATAAGATCTTGTACAAGATGAACTTTTTTCCAGATAACGTACCAAACTTTATTTTTTCTTATGGCGACGATGTTGGATTTTAGTGGTATTGGAAAGAACAGAGAAGTTGAAAATCATATGTATCGCCATATTTTGGATTCAAAATATCAGAAAAATTCAAGAATTTTGTTGATTTTTCTAACAGATACAATCAAATTATTCAGACAATGATTAGTGATACATAATTGTCGAGTTTTTTCCTCTTTTTTCATTGGCACTGAAATAAAATATGGCAAATACAAAACTGAAGTTAGGTATTCTATCTGGAAAATGGTTCACCTTGAATGAAATCTGATATCTTGATGATATTCCTTGTCTATTATTAGGGTTGTGTACATATATTCAGCTCATTATCGGTTCATGAAATGGAGTTATAATTGAAGCAAAAAGAAATTCTTTCGTCATATTTTGAGAGAATTTTTTTCATCAAAACGCAAGAGTGGAATGATATCGTGCGGTCAACATTCTTCCCTCATGCTTATGAATATCACGATAGACTCGTAGAAGTACTGTCAAAATCATGAGCACGAACTCTCCTATTCCTATCATTTCTGACATCAAGTCATCGTGACTTCAAGGCACGGCAAATTCCTTGGCGAAAATATGATGTCGAATCAGCAACATCGACTGGATGCTGAATCGCCCACCGAAAACAAAACAAACCTGTTGCGCCGCGACGCGCCGAACGTTCCCACGGGACGGGCGTCCCGCCCCGGTGAGCGGGCCCGAGCCCGCAGCTGGCTAAACGCCCGTTCCCACGCATTACCTATGCGTACGGCGGAATCACCCCTTTTTCGCTCGATGCGCATCCACCTGCTAAGCCGAAAGTTAGCGGTGGTCAACGAGCGTGGAGAGCGGAGGTATTGTCGATTGTCGTTACCGTTTTCAGTGCGATTGAACAGAAGGTCATTTTGATTCATCCGACACGGATTTCCAATCATCCGAGCAAATTCGAAACTGGATGAATTCGAAACCACCAATGAGAGTTTGAACTGTGCAATGCGATAGAAAAATTCTATATCTATCGCGAACTGGCGAAAGTACCTCAAGAAAATGAATATGTATCGTCACTGTTGTGGACACTGAGGAACACCAGTGGTGGTCAACGAGCGTGGAGAGCGGAGGTATTGTCGATTGTCGTTACCGTTTTCAGTGCGATTGAACAGGAGGTGATTATTTTGATTCAACCGACACGGATTTCTAATCATCCGAGCACAAACTCTAACATGGACGAATACCAACACTAACAATATAAACTATGCAATGCTGAAAGAAAGATTCTATCGCTATTGCGAACGAAGAAATGTGCCTCAATTCAAATGATGATAAATGATTTTGTCGTAATGATCACGCAGTTGTAAAGAAGAAGCATGATTTGTAACTCGGATGCATTAGGAACTGAAACAGAGAATTAAAACTCTGCAATGCGAAAGCAAAAATACCATCGACATAGCGGTCTGTCATGGCGGCAAATGTATGTATCATCAACTCGGTGATCGAAGACTTCTTGAGTTTCTGTACAAAGGATCAAATTGGATGAGATTTCGGATTTTTTTGATTGTTTCGCGAAGATCATGTCACAATGAGAATTTACAATCGCCATTCAATTGTGTTTTGAGTGCTGAAATTCTGGTAGGAGGGTATAGACATGAGAAGATAAATTTTCTTGAATTCAATACAGCGACAGTCGAATTTGAAATTTGTAAAACAAACAGTAAGAACAAAAGACGCCATGTGTTTTCTTACTAGGTTTTTTTGCTGACATTTACGAACATCAGTTCGTCACTAATCGGGAGAAAATCTGTCCGAAATATTTGTTTTCGCAAATTTTTTCGGATAGAAAATCGAATATGGAGTATTCAAATCTCTTTGCTCTTAAAGCGAATTTTCCCGATTTTACATACTAGTGAAAGTATTGACTATACACTTCGACCATATGCTCGAATACTATACATGGTTGAAGGAATTAGAACTCTGACAAATGTTCATGAGGAATCCATATATGGGAATTATTAGTTGTATTAGGAATAACTTGTAATTGTTCTTTGATAGGACAATAGAAAGGCATGAAAAAAAAAAGATTTCAATTGAGAATTCGTAACTTGGGCCTACAGAGGAAATCTCGATGAACAACTATACTGCCGCTCCTAAATGCCGTCTTGCAACTCGATTACGATTTCACTCGGTGTAGCATTCACAATTCCCAAATGAATTGGTGTTGCGCACCAAACATTCCTGTCGACATTCGATCCCACCTAACCCACAATTTTTCTTGGCTTTCCAGGCTTGGACAGCTTCGCCTTCGACCCCCACAAATACGCGATGGACTACCACGGCATGGGCTTCAGGGAGTGCGTGGCAGAGGTGGCCAGATACCTGGAGCGCATCGAAGGCCTGGACGTGCAGAACCCGCTGCGCCTGCGGCTCACCTCCCACCTGCAGTGCTGCGCCGCCCAACGCGAGCTGGCCACCAAGCAGGCCTCCACCACCCCCTGGGGCTACGGCGGCTCCCAGCCCCCCTATCCGCCCATCCCCTCCCCTGCGTCGAACCACCACCACCAGCCAGCTCCGATCCACCACCAGAACATGCACCACGACCTGGGGCACTTCGACGTTTCGACCTCTTGTGCGCAGACCACCGTACCCGCGGCCACGTCTGACCACAGCAGGTTGGCCCCTTCGACAGCTGTGCTCACGCCCCTGACTACGACTTCGTCGTCAGCTCTGGCTTACAGTCCCCATCAGTATCCTGTTAACACTTTCTCCATACCCACGTCGAGTCACCATCAGAATTACAGTCAGAGCATCCCTACGGCTCAGGGAATGAAGCCTTACAGGCCGTGGGGAGCGGAAGTTGCTTATTGAGATGTTCGAGTCGATGGGGAAGGAAAAATCTGGAACTGGCTGTGGACCAAGTGCGATTTCTTTGTCACTACAATTCGTAGCGATATCGATTCATGGATGCCATACCTACGTCAAGTCATCGTCAGAACTATAGTCAGAGTTACCCTACGGCTGAGGGGATGAAAACCTACCGGCCGTGGGGAGAAGAAATTGCTCATAGAAGTGTTTGTGTCAGTGGGGGGGGATATGTGTCCTGCTATGGATAGTGTTTTCTTCCGAAAGGGAAAATCATAAGATTGCTGTGGACCAAGTGCGGTCTCTTTGTCGGTTATTACCGTTACCTACTTATGAATACCAAATAGAGGGTGGCATTGAAATGGGGTAACACGAGAGGTTACAAATTATATGGAGAGTGATAGAAAATATTTTTTCAAAGTGGTGTTACCGTCATGAATGCAAAATATTGTATATGCTATAGCAGCTACAGGAAGTGATAAATACATAATGTATTGTTTGTGTCATTGAAATAATCTGACCAGAATCATTGCTCCAACCGATTCGCAATCAGAAAGTCTCTTTCATTGTATGAAATCTAGAATCGAATTTACTTTTTTGAGGCCTCATATTTTGCATCTGCGAACCCATTTCAATGACATCATTATAGGCATTTCTTGAGCTGGAACGGTAGTAGCCCTTTCTGAATGTCATTCCACGCCGGAGAAAGATTTGAATACTATGAAATAATGAAAACTAGTCAGACGTTCGAATGATATTTGTTGTACTGGTGGATGACCAAATATTTATTGACCTATTGAGTGATTATTTCTGGATTTTATCAGGCTCACCGCTTGTGGCTGTAAATACCTTTTTGCCTTAGCACAAAAACCGTCGAATTTAGTCATTTTTGTACCTTACGTGAGAGCATTTATATTTATATTTTCTAGTGTACTATAGTTAGCGTTTTATACGATATAGTTATCCGAATAAATCTGCCGTACGGCAATGTATTTTTTATAAGAATATGATCTCACATTGCGTGAAAAATTATTGTGATTTCCAACAATAAACAATGTTGTTTTATATTTTCTTGAATCTTTTTCCTAGCCCCTCATACACTGATCGTCAAACTGGAAATGACAATCAACTACGGTATAAAAATTCTTTCCCTATACTTCATTCAATCTTGTGAATGCAATGAGAGCTGCAGAATACATACATCATCATGCCTTCAGAACACCCTGAATGGAAATCCACTCCCCTTCCGTTGCTTCAAAAGCGAATCTTCATTTTTGCTATTATTTCCGACCAGAAGTTTGAATCCATTGGCGGGTATCAGAAAGGTATGGAATAAACAGCGACAATAGCCAAAAATATCAACCAATTATCAAGTATTTGGGTGATAAAAAAAATACTTGGAATAGGACAAAATCTTTTCACTCATGATAATAATAAGAAAACTATAGGGAGAAAAAATCTGATACTGTGACATATTTTCTAGTTTCACAACGTATAATCAAATTCTGTGAACTTCGATATGGGGAAGGAATCATGATTCCACTCAGCTAACGCTTTTTTTGTATATAGGAACATCCAAATTTGAAGACTGCGCTATAGCTTTGCGAAAATGGATATGATGAAAACTACGCTACTGTTGGTGATTTGAATGAAGAAACAAACCTGCCTGCCATCTTTCTTTTCAACCCCTTTTTGCGGATTGACCAAACCAGTTCTTCATGGTCTTGGACTCATCATCCGTGAAAATAATCTGAGCCAACAAAAGAGTTTTTTGCACAATTCGCACTGAATAGCATGTTATGGTCAAACGAATAGGGTTAGATTTTACATTATTCTCGAAAAGTTGGACAAACGGTCGCGGTACGTATGAATATTTAGCATATTTCAACAATATGTTGCACGTGTGTCTCTCCGGACAGGAAGTTCATTAGTTCCGTTTTGAGCCTGGGACTTTTTATGATCGGCAAGTCGACTATAAAATTTCGAAAACTGACCGGTGGCTATTATAGATGATTAGGATTATGCTAAACCCACAGGATTCTCGTGTCGAACGAGCAGTATATTCGGCAAATATCGACTTCATCAAGTCTTTGAATTCGTAAATCCATGTCAGGCAGAATCAAAACTAGTAGGAATGACAGAAATAGGAGGACTGTTCGAACTAGATTATAGCAATAGGCATGTATAGATTTGGATTTAGTACATGAAAATCTGATAAAAGTACTGACGATAGATCTTCATGAACATTATAGTATCCTCAAAATATTAAATACTAAATGTGATATGTATTCTGGTATAGAATACATGGGTAACAATTTCGGGATTGTAGAGACTGTTCAAAAACAATCATCCGGCAGAACATTTTCAATTTTTTCTCAAAATGTGGAGGATTCAATAATTTCATTTCACATGTTATTTTTGATGATTGGGGTGGAATTTCGAATGAAATTCTTATATCAATGATTTTCTATCCAATGTTCATGCCATGTAAAAGTGAATCGATCATTGTTTCCTAGAATCCAATTGATTCATCAAGTGGTTCATTTCGAAAACTTTTGTTTCGAAACTTAATGTTATATTGACCAGTTGATACAGAAATTTCATTCGATAATATGATTGTATCGTATATCGTCAGCACAGAAGTATTTTCCATTACTCTTATCATTACGAAGATCATTAACATAAAAATAACAGTGGCACAAGTACATTGCCTTGTGGTGCACCCGTTGTTTCGACATAAATCTTTGATGCTTTTGCTTTTTTTTTCATTGTTCCACATGAAAACATCTATTGGATAGGAATGACCCAAGTACCTACATTGAATAGCGTATGCTGTGTAAATTCAAGGATGACCAAGAATAAATAATTGATTTGGTGCTAATATGAAGAAAAAATAATTTGAATAATTCATTCTGAATTTTTGGTCGTAGAAGCCGCTGGATCAGTTTGGCAGGCATTCAAATCCTATCTCATTTTCAACCAAGACTTGGTTGGATATGCCGATGATAATAATAAAGGACAGTTTGTCCCATCACGTCCACCCTCAATTAAGAAAGAGGTTGTTCTCGCTATCAAAGTTGTCTCTCCATTTCCATCAGCAACGTGCATATATTCATCGATAGAAGAGTCAGGTGTGGATATCATCCCCTTATCTCGCTCACCCCGTGAATTCGCTGGCAAGGTGGCGTGTGCAATGCGAGCGCTTTGCTCCGTTCGACTGGTCGGCGTACGTATGAGAGTCGGCTTCCGAGGCATTTCCCACGTTTAGGACACCCCATGGAAGCGAGTCATGTCATTACAACCCCATGCCACTATGTAAAATGTCGCTATTTGCGTTTCGCTCCCTCTGCCACTGCCCGTCTCTCTTCCTCCCTTTATTGCCATTCGCAGAATTAATTGTGTCGAGTTTTTTCCTTTCTTCGTTCGGCGAGGATTAGGAGCTGGTGCGTGTTTATTCGAACGATGGAATATTTTTCGGAAATCCGTCCGTCCGTTTGTTTTGCCAAAATATGCGGGTACACTTGCTTAGTGCCAATGCATGCCAACGGCGACTTGATGAGTTCATTCACACTGTTGATTATTATTTCCAAGCAATTCCTTGCACCCCATCCCTTAATTCCATCCCAATGTATGAAAATCATACGACATTCTCCGTCTATTCTGATGATTTCAACTTTTTCATCCTAGAAGTCTGAATTCGATTTCATTATCATGGAAACCCAAAAATTGCGGGGCATTTTTTTTGTCAAATTGTTGCCATATTAATATAGAATTTTCTATAAAAAAGAATAGCATAATTTTCTTATATTTATACAGTAGCCCATTTCACGAAATTTCAACTGAAATTAACCTATAATTCCATTATAGAATACTATTTCAATAAAGATATGTTGAGGAAACTGGGACAGATTCGAGAAAAATTATATCGTATCATAGGTAGGAATGGTAAAATAACAAGACCGGGGAATGAAAATTAAAGATATAATACTCGGGGTAAAACATTGAATATATAATACGGACAATACATATGGATATAAATATCAATTCGAATATTCATTTGAATATTAATTTGAAAATTTCATCGAGAACGATTTCATCTATGATTTAGATGCATCTTATCCGCACCAGATCTTGATGAACAGTAAAAATTCCAAAGGTAGTCCAAGTGTCCATTAACCTTCCGTGTACGTCAAATATTTCATTAAATCAATTCCACAACCGAAAATTCGGTTTGTAACCCCAAAAACTCAAGCTTGTATCTTCACCAGGAAGGCAGATCACACAATGACAAATATGAAGAGGTCAGGTCATTGAAGTCATCAATATCCATGTTCGATATCAACAACTTCCGAAACATTATAATATTTCCATAAGTGTGGGCGTGTTTGAACGAATTTCAGAAATATTTGGAGTACTATGAGTGAGAAGCTAGTCACAATAGAGAATTTTCAAGTTCCCTTTTTTGATGAATCCGTTATCTACTGATGACGGACTAGGCTATATTATGATATTGCGTGTATACCATGTTATCGAAATCGTTATCTATGATGCGGGTAATGCTATTAAAATTAACGTAATTTTATCGAAAGGAAATGACAAAGATCAGATAAGCACTCTGATATATGAAGGAGAATATAGACATAGACTGTCTCTTCGTTCATCTGGACTAACTACTTAGCCTCAGTATTCGGATAAAAACGAAAGTGTCAAACAATAACAACGTCAAACTGAAATATTATTGTTTGTATTTGTCAATTAGTTGACTGTTTAGAGCAATTATGCCAATTTTTCAATGAAATTGTGGATTCTATATTGTGAAGGAGAATTAAGCAATACCTGCGGTAGGTATTATGCGTTGGGAATTATGAAAACTATATTGGAACTAATTAACTTATGGCAGGAATACTGTTATGTGGAGATTATCCTTGGTACCTACTCGTTAATTCATCGGTCAATATGAAATGATGTAGTATTCCGAGAAAGCTATCGATGTCATTCAATTGGTATCAGCAAATTTTTTCAACTCATATTTTCAATTGATTGAAGAATGAATTGAAATTTTGCTCTCACACCAATGAAAAATTGACAAATCAAAAGTGTTAGAAATATTCACCTGAAATCATAAATCTATAAATATCTCAATAGTCTCGAACATGAATTACTATTACCGCATCTATTGCTTTCCAACTATTGCTGATTCACATAATCATTAACTAGGCCATTAAATTGAATTGAATGATACAATTCATATCACTGATAATGATTTTGTCCTCAGAATTATCAAAGGTGGTTGACTATTTCAGGAAGGTTGTACAAGTCGTGTGCATGAATATTATCAATTGCTATCCAGGCAAATATTCGTATATATCTTAGAATAAACAAATATTATCACATACATTGAAAAATTTTTGTGAATATACGAAAATAAATGAATTACTCGAACATACGCAACAATCTCATACGTAATTCACGCTATCGTTATTCCATGAATGATGAACTAACGCACTTGTAGATAATTTAACAATGATGTTCAGTTGAACAATTTTATATAAGATTCATCCACATCGAACTAATAAATTATGATGTTGCTCCATTTTCCAGATTAGTCAGGTCCTTTATGTTGGAGTTGAATGTTGAACAAGTTGTGGAATCCCAATGTGAATGAGGAGGGATGCTAAATCACTTTCCTTTATACCAATCAGGATCCCAATTATCTGAAAGTTTTTCTGGCCTCTGATAGGTTATATACAATCTGGGTGCAGATCAGACAACAATAAAAAAACTCGGAAAACAATCAGTTTTCTTCCAAGAAAAGAGCTGGGATCTCGATTAGGAGACATAAACAGACATATGGTGTACTTTTCATTAAATCAATTCAGCTTCCAAATTCATATACCTAGTCGTATATTTCCACGAAGTATTTCAATATAGTACAGATTATAATATGATGGTTATTTTCCCGCGAGCAATTTACGCTAATCAACGTCAACTCCAGCAATGAAACCACTCCAGTGTTGCGATATAATAGGATGATGTATTGGGAAAACAAAACACATGGACCGACGTCGACGAAATAATTATTTTCAGAATTATGGGGTGCTCGTTGATACTTTCGGATAGAAGCTCAGCGCCTATATTCCATTGATCTTCTCGTTGAATACGCGAAAATATTAACTATTACACATATTGATTTGGCAGTTATCGAGATGATGAATAGGAAGGATCCAAATGAAAGTTCGTCGGGTACACTCCGAAACCGATAAAAGGCAATGAGGGATGAAAAAAGTACCTAAAGCACATGGCCTGATAAACAACTCTCATTGTGATTTGATTGCACAAGAATATTCGTTGATGTAATAGCAGATTTCGGAAATGGGGACAACGCTTTCGTCATTGTGACGTAGCAATCTGAGAATCGAGAATTAACAATACAGTGAGAATAATCATACTCGAATCACCGAGAACAGAAGCAGCAATTATAAGGTCCTATTCCAGGGAAAACATAAAATGATTACTATATTCGAATATAACTCCATGAAAGATTCCTCGAAATATTTTTTTCGCACCAAACTACAATAGGAGCCATTCTGATAACAAATAAAAACTCTAAACTGATAACACAGAAAACATCATTTTCAATCGTGAAAATAGTTCTAGCTATACTATAGACCTTACCAATGAATGTAATATCACTACTACTGAAAAAAATCTGGATTGTTATTGCCAAAATCTATATTTTTGCTATAACAATAAGTGTTTGGTTGAAGCAAAGACTACAGAATACGATCTGTAATCTTTGGCTGATGTTGTAACATTACAGTATTCAAAAAATGGAAAAAGAGTTTCATGAACATGGTTTCACAAAAGATTATTAAAAGAAGCTTGGGGCATCAATAGACCGAATTGATTTTTTTTTTCAAAACAGCAAGTTCAAAATTAGAGAAGAAATACGAGATGTTTCAAACTTATTGAAATGTTTCCCCCTCTAGTCCTTCCCCAGAAAAGGTATGATGGTTATTTTTTCAATAACTTCTTTGATGTTTTCTACACCATGCATACATTTTCCAGAAATTTGTAATTCTTTACAAATAAGGTTTCCTACTCACGAGAACTTATGTGAAGATTTTGCTGCAGTCCTATTTCAGTAGCATATATTTTTTTCATCATTCATTGATTGGTATTGAAATCATATCGAAAAAGCAAGTCCCTTATCTCTCTTCTTCTGTATTTTCGGACCTCTACTTATAATTTCTTTTTATATTATCATGAATACGATCATTCACTAAAATATGTTATATCTTTCTTAAAATTGACATCTCATTAGGCGACATCATCTGTGGTTGAAGAAATATTATATTTTGGAATTCTCTATCCAATTTTTTTGTTATTCTGAGAAAAGTTATTTGCGAAAAGCGTTGTCTCAACTTTCTCAATTCTTCCGATAATACCCTAGCAATTTTTCTTGGCTCCACTTGAACTGAACACTGCTCGATCTGTTCCTACCCCTACCACTCAATCCGCACGGAAAACAACAACCCCCTCACGAAAAAAATCGCCCACAAAACACCGTGTGAAATGTTGAAAATAATACTCGAGGGTAATAGACTTTCTACTGTGGGAACAACGTCATTTCCTTAGTCGTAGCTGGTCCCGCAATTAGAGGGTGGAAAATCATCCGGGGTGCACCGAGTCAATTACGGCATGGAGGGGAGGAATTGCATATATGCAGACGCGCGCAACGCGAATCGCTCCATAATACCGCGATATCGCGACAGTATCCCACGAACGCTCGATATGTCTGTGAAAAAGTTTTTCCGATGGACCAGCCACAACTGCATAAAGGTGAGTTTTTCCCAGTTTCTTTAGCTCGCTCGAGAAAATTACTCGACAATACCCTCGTACACATGAGGGGCTGACAGCCAAGTGATACAAGTGCATCGGATAGTGCAGTCTTATCTTTTGACCACCAAATTAGACACATATCTCCGTTCATCAAAATAATGTCCTCTTTATCCCTTGGCTTGTCAGCCCTTCATATAATATCGACTCGTGATAATTCAGCCCTATGAGAAGCCAAGGGATACAAGTGAAGCAGATAGTTCATAGTTGTATCTCTCGACCACCAAATTAAACACGAACCTCCGTTTATCAAAGTAATGTCCCTCGTATATCCCTTGGCCTCCCAGCCCTTCATATAATATTGACTCGTGATAATTCAACCCTCTGAGAAGCCAAGGGATACAAGTGTAGTAGATAGTTCAATCTCTTGACTACCAAATTAGACACATATCTTCATTTATGAAAATAATGTCCTTTGTGTCCATTGGCATCTCAGCCCTTCATTTATAATATCGGCTGGTGATAATTCAACCCTCTTAATTGTTCTCTAATCTCGGGGGATGAAATCTGGATCGTGTGTTATTCGTGGTTGTTGCGTTGTAGATTTTCAAGAATTGGACGACGGCCGTCCAGAACAGAAAGCAGAAGGAGAAATACAATAGGAAAGGATCGGCTGTTTCGATATCGAACTACGGCTACAGGGGCAGTGTTTCCACCGAAGTGACCATTCTCGATGATGGGCAATCCTGCCCGTGCTGTCAATCCAACAACAATGAAGTCAAGGAGAACCGACTGAACGAGTCCATAGAAAAGAGGAAGTGTAGTTATTAACTTCGATCACGATATTTTATTTTATTCCTAGTGATAGTTTTTTGTACTTTTTTTCGAATCAGACGATTCTGGCTGTGATATTAGTTCGTAAAATATATTTTGAACTGATCTACGTGTTTTCTTACTACTACGATAATCAGATATCAGCATTATACGAAAAAGGCAAATATAGAACGAACAATCCAAATCTAAATATTATGAATGGTTTATTATGATAATTATTTCCATAGACGTATCAAACATTGAACAGTTTCTCATTTATTCATTTCATTTTATTCAGATAGCACTTGGCAAGACATTTTCAAACCTACTAATGATTGTGTATCAAAAAAATTAGTGAAAACCCTTATATACAAGGTGTGTAGAATATGGATATTAGGATTTCGAAAGGATGTTAGAACAAATTATTTGTTATATTTTCCTTTTCGAACGTATAATTCCACTTTGCAACAATCAATTCATGATTTTGTCAGAATTCGTCAAAAAGTCTGAAGCATACGTATGCTAGGTTCAAATTGAAAAATTACATATTCAAAAATTGGGACGACACTGTTCTTAATTTCCAGATAAACAAGACTTAGATCATTACACATTATTATATTCACTTCATATGACTGAAATATTTACATCAGATAGTTTTTTGTAAAATGTTTATGCTTTTTAATGATCACTTTTTGTGTAGAGTTACGGATCTGATTATTATTTTCGATTAGTGAAACGTGTATTTCTACACTGAAAAACTCATTTCCAATGGCTAGCATTTTAATGTTCATACTCCACCTAGGTACGTGTGTAATTGTCATTTTTGGAAAACTCTGAAAAAAGCTAAATATGTCTGTAATTTGGAAACCTCTTTTTACAAAGAAATATTGTGAATCCTCTATTCTTACACCCTTCAAACTCCTTGTATCGATATTTCAATACAATTTGAGATACAATATTTTCAGTGATATTTGAAAATTCAAGATTGATAAGACTTCATGGTGAATCCAGGGGTTCTGGGATATTTCTAGTCGATTCTATTTACAATTATTTCCTCATACTGTTGGAAAACCAGCTCACGGTTGATTTGGACGCAAGAAAAATAACTTATTCATCAATTCATTATCAAAAATGGTGCCAAGGTTTTGTAAAGTTGAGAATTAACAAATGAATCTAAATTGAGCTCGCCACTAACCATTATCATCAATACTTTCTACGAGAAAACGAAAGTATATAGGTTCTAAAGTATGAGACATGCATTAGTTGTATAATTGAAACAATTTCAAAATATTATTTGCGGTTATTTAGTGTGTATCATCCGATCGTTCTCGGTCATGATCGCTATATCGAATCCAATTTCTGATTGAAGAGGTCATTCAAATTGGCTACTTACTTCTATACAGGGTAACAATGAGTTTTTTTTTAACTTTCGACAACACGAAAGGAAATCCTATGTTCGGGGAACATCGTGCTAGCCAAAGGTGGAATTTTGGAAGAGAAGGAAGGTGATAGAATTTTTCTTGAGAGTCTGAAGTATCAGGATAGACTTCACTAGGCAAAGATTACCATAACTTTGCCGTTCTATTGATGAATGATAATTAGGAAATCGAAAATACCTACAGGTCGATTTCATTGTTTGAAGATGAATTTTCATGACTGTTAAGAGAAATAAAAAGGGCTAACTCAATTATACAATGCAAATGCACCTGTTGTTGTTACTGTATAACAGTTGATGGTCATGAACGACTGGACAAAGTATAAATAGAATAGATTTTGATAATATTGAATTGATTGAATTTGGAGAATTATTCTACTATCATACAAATGCCTATATCAATCAGAAACTAGAGAATTTTTCCCCTCATGAACGCCAATGAAATGCAATTAAAATAACAAATTTTTGATATATCGACATCACAAAGTATGAAAGCGAAAAAGTATGAGTAATAGTTGTCAAATTACATGAACAGGGACGAACTGACTCAGAAACAGTATATTTTCTGGCTCACCTCTTGCAGAAAACACTGAAGGAGAGGCAATTCAAGCTCTCGAACGTTACTTGAAAATATTCCTAGCAACATTTAGAACTTAGGACATAATGATACAACATCCATAATTAGGGTTGAAATGTCACTTCATGCATTTGTTTGAAAATGCAACTTGAATAAATGATACAATTGTCGCAGGAAAATGTCGGAATGAGATCCTTTGAACTTCAACAGTTGATCACTAAGGAAAAATTGGTTTAAGAGGAAGTATCTCACAATATAATTTTTTCTTCTCTTTTCAGTCAGGAGAAATTACCTTCAACACTATGAAGTATCGATGGAAGATCAGGTATTGATAATTTGAATTCACTTTCTTTTAAGATCCAGTCGTAACAGGTGTTATCACATAACTGTCATTGTCGATGGATATTTCGTTCTGACTGGAAATTCGGAAATACGATCCTGCCGAAAACGCATCAAGGATGTATGTCGGCCATTTCGGTCACGTGCTGGTTGAAAATCGGAAACAATAGACACAAGAAGAGCGCGTGTGAGACACGCGCCAGTGACGTCATGGCGTTCGAAAATCTTCGACAGGCGCTTTTCATAGCTCACTACTTCGACAAGCTGAAAAGGTATTAGCATCAGCATGATTCATGGCAGAGACGATTATTATTTAGAATGCGCTATGGAGTCAGTGGCGGACGGAAAATGGATCACCCGAAAATGTACCAGGTGACCCAGGCGATGAATATGCCCCTGTAGATTCCTCAAGGAATAAATGGAAGAATGAGAGAAACGATTTCTCAAGACCAAATTGATATGAGACCAAATTTGCAAGTACTGATGAAATGGATACTCGTCACTTGACGTAAGTTACTTTCGTCAAAATTGTTCAGTGACCAAATACATGGGGGTTGTTTCACTTATCCTCGCCATATTTTCTATGCCACTGGATATTTTTTGAATTGACATTTTTCGATTTCCCTACTAAATTCAGAAGAAAAAAGTCAACCCTGTAGGATTTTGCTTTGAGACTTCGATTATGAGATAATTGAAATTGAAAAAACACAAACCCCGCGAGCGCGAAGGAGGAGTAGGAGGAGTTGGAGACGTTTCCACTGGTGTTTTTTCAGTTTGACTTATACTGACTGAAATAGTCCTAATAATATTACAGAGAATCTTCAGAGAAAATCAATAGCTTTTATTTCTCATCGTTTATCTTATATTCATTCACTTGATGAAAGAGTATTCCTTGTAGCATTAAATCCCAGTAACAATAGATAACGTGCGCCAAGCCCGTCCAACCCCTATTCTGCATCGTAACAATCGCCCATTTCGAATGCTGGGGTAGTTTTTTTGCCACTTTCCTTTTTCCTTGACGAGTCAATGACAGTTGTATATTTTATTGTGCCGATTACAATCGACAATATGTTTTAATTACATTTTTGAGCGTGTAAAATCGTTTCAAATTTAAAGCCACAAATAATGACACTCTAAAGGGTTTCGTCAGGGTGAAATGGTAAAGGGAATTACTTGTGAAATCACCAAAGGGCAAATAATAACTGAAATTCTCCGAGCTTCTTTGATAATGCGTTCGTAGTAGATCGATTTCAATTCCATTCAAGAGAAAAAACTGTAATTCAGATGCTGAATATTACACAGTTTCTTCTTTGACGGAAACATTTCGATAACGAAACGTTGCCAACTTTTCCAAAACATCCTGCACACGACTTTTTTTATGAAGAGTGATGAAAAATACGCTATGAAAAGAAATTCCTCCGTACAAACTCCACTCACAGAGGCTTTCCCACAAATTTCATAGCAGAATTGACCATTCATGATCAAGACTGTTCTGAAAATATATCAAGAGCACGAAAATGCGTTTTTAAAATAAGTACATGAAGTGAATTTCATTAAATATGTTGGTATATACATAGATCGATCAAAACATGAAGTGGAATACTCGATGGAAAATTAATGTCTCAGAGCTAGTGAAAAAACTCAGAAGTACTTTTCAGACTTTTGCGAAATATTATATATTTTATCTTCCCTCTCCCAATATATATTATCGTATGGAATAATTGGATGGGGTGGTATATGTATCAAACTTATGTGAAACCATTGTTGAGTATTCAAAAGAATGTTTTGAAAATAATATTGCGTAAACCATATAGCTATATACCCTTCAGCCCCATTTCTTCAATCAAATTCTCTATTGAATGTTAGACAATTATTTCTAAAAGCGTCTATAAATTACATGAAGGCAAATCAAGCACTCACCAATAGAATCAATTATGACTATAATAGAAGGAACAAAATTAACAGTATTCAACTTGAAAAACACAACACAACAAAATTCAAAAAACTTAGAGACAGTAGACACCAAAATTCCATTGAGACTGAAATTTCTTCATGGAATATCAAAAATAAAATTAAGACTCGGATTATAGAAAATGTACAGAAAATGATGATCTTTTTCAATAAACTATTTTATTCTATTCTCATTGTCTCCTGTTTCGATTATGTATTTGTGATTCAAGAATTCACATTGTCAAAAAAATCCATACTTTATATCATATTTGAAAAATTCTTTTTCACACACAGGTGAATGACAAATATGTGAACAAGATATCATTTGAGATATGTTCATAACTAATTAATTTCCTCTGACACATATCCATTCCTATGTATCCCACTTAATTGAATGAAATAAAATGAATTATTAACAAAATGAGATAATAACCAGAAAAGAAAAAAAAAAGGAGAGGAGGAAATCCCAAAAAAAAAGAGAAAAATCAAATCTGACCGAATCGAAATCGAATCCTTCTAAACGTCTAACAGGCAATACATCTTGGGATAGATTATTGATCCATCCTCACTGTGAATATATATTGGAATAATCATATTATTTTCTATTTAAATTCTTATAGAATTGGCACGATAAAGTCAACATTGTCGTTGTTAACCCTGTACAAAGCGAATTCGGTGCTCTCTTCCTCTTCCTGGACCTCCTTCCCGCAACAATGCCCCTAATTGTCAGATCCGCAATCGGGCAAGAATTTTTGAAACATTGAAAATCGATCAATCACCGCCTAAGCAGAGGGGTAGCGCTTCGATTGCCACGAATAATCTAATAGAAAATGTACTAGTTCATCAATGCGTATGTCGCCGTATTGATAAATTGGTTCGGAATGATTGGTTCAGTTTTAACGAGTTATTTTTACAATCGTAACGCTCTGCTTGATTTCATCTGGTCGCTGATCAGAATTCTAAATGTCACGCGACATCTCCCACAGAGATGCCTACAGGGTGACAATTCTTCGAGAACCAATTGCAATTTTCATTCAAACTCAATTTTTGATTACATTATCATCATACCGGTCATTCAAATAAAGAACACAGCTTTAATATGAAGTACTAATTTTGCAGCTAGGATGTCACCTGTATTTGTTGTTGGAACTTGAATCGGTAGTGATGATGTTTATGGATATAGTATGATGATCTTTACTCAATATTTTGTCATATGAAAATCTTGAATCGCCTACTTTTCCGTTATATTATTTTATTTGATCGATTAAATTCTGAAAATCAGTTGAAGTTCGCATTGCTGTAGAGGCTCTTCAGACACTAAGGCCAAATTCAAGGATTGATTCATTCAATCAATGCTTTGTACAATATTATCAGAATTTTTGCATAAATAATATCACTAACTCCGCGTAACTCATAATATTTGTAAATGAACCTATGGAATTTACTTATCAGTTAGTTTATTCAATCAGTCCATTGAAGATTTGCGCCTATGACAATACCTAGATATTTCATTATATGGTTATACTCTTCATTCAATAATCACTTCTCATTTGTTCGTCTTTGAACATTCAGTTATTCTGGCCTGTTAGCCACCTATTTCTGTGAATTTCTAATAGGTACACATACTTTACATACCTTATACGAACCTTAGAACGTTTATGCTGACGCAAATCGTTCTGCCATATATTCAAATTCTAATTTTTATTACAATACACTGATTGTGAAATTTGACGTGAATCACGTAGGATGTGACGTAAAAAAATTTTACCGTTTGGCGTTTCGTGATCAGAGACATGTCGTTTTCAATCCACTATCTTGTGGATAGTTGTGACATCATTCGGTAAAAAAATCCATACGAAAAGATCATTCGTCACATGCAGATGATAATTTCTTGAGAAATGAAAGGACGATGTCTGTTGGGTGAATGTACCAAATTTTGGGTTAATCAGCAAAATGGAAACTTAGCTCTTACTCAGAAGTTTCTTGTTGTCCATTGAAATTCAAAATATTTGAGTTCAGTAGTTCATTGAGTTCAGGACTTTCAACATGCTGACTAATCCATCAATCAATTTTCTGAGCGATTCAATACTCATGTTGATTGTTCGGGATTATCTTCGGATAGTAGATGAAAGGTGTAGGTCACTTCCAGATACGATGGACAATATCGAGCCCTATATAAATTTGCGTAACCCCGAGAGGGTAGTTCATACAGACTGCTCTCCCGCGTTAATCAATTTCATATAATGTCTATTCTGGAATACATTAACTGAAGAGCTGTGAGGGTACACATTCGGCAAACATTATTATATAATAATTGCATATAGATAAGAGCGCGTGGAAGCTGAATTAAATCCATATATTATCTTTATAGAAATTATGATCGTGGTCATATAGCCATGGACTCACGACGGATCTGAACTACCTAGTACATATTTTGCTAATTTACAGTTGCAGGGTATATAGATATGATTTACACTAGCAGCTGTACATTTTTCACAGGTGCAATTATTATGAATCAGTTATAATTCACCGTTATAATTCAAATATAATATAATATATAATATTATAATCAATCAAAAAAATCTGTGGAAATGAATATACCACCTTCCATTAACTTACAGACACCATCAGGAAAGACCTCACTAGGCAACCAGCTAGGCACTAGGCGAAGAATTTCTCAACTTTGCCGTTCTATTGATGAATGATGCTTGGTAGAGAAAAGTTTGGCAGGTCTCGAACCTGACAATGTAGAAGGGACCAGCGGGACTTTGTCTTGTTTGTCCTCGAGTTTATCTACCTGGAATCGCTCGTGGTGGCATGATAGACGAGATTTCCGATAAGCACCGACCGTGGAAATATCAATAAAAGAGGAATAGATCGCCCACCTTTCTGTGATGTTCTAGAGAGGTCAATGAATTATAGCTGAATCTACAGTTGAAAATGTGAAAAAGCTCTATAGTTACACATTAACAGCCGTTTATTTGGTCATGATTCACAATCACATTCATGAAGAAGTGAAATATGTGGTCTCCAGACATTTGAAGTTATTTTAAAATTTTATTCCATTTTACCTAAAGAAATTCGATCAGAAATTTCAAACTCAATGGGAACAAACTTAACGAATCATTCCACAAATCATCTGAAAATTATTTTTCTTTTCTGGAAATCATGTGAAGTTGAAAATATTCCACTTTGTCCATATCAATTCTCGACTCTCCTATATGGATTCGGAAACTAAATTATTATATTCATAAAGCAAAGATAACGCGAGCACTGACTGCATTAACTCCCAAATGCCGATAAAATTAATATGTAGACGTCATCTCTGAATGGGCCACTTGATTTAGCACAGACAACAATTGACGTTTCGCTAGCTTTACGATCCGTGAAGAGGCCAGATGTCGTCGATGTTTCCGTATTTGGTTAGGGGCAGTTGCGTCAAATTGACCACTGTCCACTGCAACAACACGCTCGATTAGAGATGTTTTGTTGGCCAGCGCCCACTCTGTTTTCTTAACAAATCGAGCCGGACCAACTCATATTTATTACGTTTACGTGCCACATGACTCTTTTTGCAGACCCCATCCAGCATGCGCGTACAAGGATTAAAGCAAGCTTCTCGTATTTCGATACATTGAATGCTTCACAAAAATTACAAAGTAAATTTGATTTACAGAATTATCTCCGGATTGATCCTCCTCTCTATAGTCCTTCATTTTCAGAAAGTAATTCAATGATCATTCAATGATTCCGATTTCATTTCGTTGAACGACTTGAGGATATCTAAGGAAAATTCAAGTTATCAACAAAGTGATTTTTGGCAAAAATTGCACCTCGCAAAACAGAAAACAGTACAAACTGATGCTACTATATCCCAACTCCAGTTCAACATTCCGAATAATTGAACTTGGTATCTTCCCAAACTGAATAAATTGGATAACCACGCAAGTTCAAAAATCGTGAAAGACCAGCAATATGGACATCTTTTCGGATATCTCCCAAGCATTTGACTGAGTTTGGCACCAAGACCTTCTAGCAGAACTTTCGCCAAATATGTCGTATACTATCGAGTTTCCTCGCAGAATAAACACTCACGAAATTCATTGGCCTCTCTAGAACATCGTAGGAAGGTGAGCAATTCTCCCTTTTGATACATATTTCCATCGGAAATCTCTTCTATTATTCCACCACGAGCGGTTCCAGGTAGACACAGTATGCGAGCTCAGTCTGATAACCCCTACATTTTCAATAGAAGAGCAAAGTTCGTAGCTGAGTTCACACGATGTTCCATAAGATACAAAGAAAAGTTATCAAAAGTTATAAAAATAAGGCTGAATTTGGATTGGAATAATCTTCTGAGTACAGGGTTTTTCCTTGTTTCTTTGTACTTCACACGAGGGTTATTTTGAAAGTTATCAAAAATTACACGGGTTTTTCTGAATCATCAGAATTTCTTGTAGCTGTACTTCAAGGCTATAAATATAATAGGCTATAATATATTTTGTAAAGGCTATTTTATCAAACACATGAAACACTGTGAAGTGTCGTAGGACACTCCCGATAATAAACACCCGGTATTATTTCTGTCCAGCCGACATACCACTATCATAGCCCACGATTGGGAAAGCACATGTTGCCATCTATGCGACAATACTAGAACTCAGAAAATTCGATCGAAGTTAGGTTATGAAAATGTTTCATGGGTAAATCAACTGGTGGGTGTTTGTGATATTGAATCAATACTTTCATTCAAGTACTCACCGAAAACGTCGACTGGTTTATCAACTAGAAATAACACTCTAAGATCAGTGAACAGCAGGCGATGTTGTAACAGGAAAAACTTGTTTGTTTATTAGAAACAACAAGGTATTCTCATATCAACACCAAAACAAAGCCTCACGAATACTCTGAATAGAAATGTTCAGCAGAATTCTACTATACCATGGAACTTCTCAGCCAACGATAGAACGCTGTAATGAATTAATGATTGGTAGAAGCTACAATCTACAGATGTCAGCATACGACACACCATGACTATCATCAGTACAGAAAAACTGCTCAATATATTGGTATTGAAGGTTATTCTGGACAAGAAGAAATTTCAAATGCAGACATTGCCTCAAGTTGAATTCGTTTTGCTCCAGTATTATATTATCTCCTATACCTATGTTACTCCTACACCTACTATGCATAACTATACGTTTTTTTTTTATCTGTGGACAACACGAAAGGGAAACCTATGATGTTCGAGGAACATCGTGTTAGCCAGCGGTGGATTTCTGGGAGAGTAGGAAGGTGTTGGAATTTTTCTTGAAAGTTTGGAGGTTGTAAGCATCAGGAAAGACTTCACTAGGCAAAGAATTCCATAACTTTGCCGTTCTATTGAGGAATGATGCTTGGTATAGCGATGTTCGACAGGTCTCGACAGTTACAGATAATGACTGAGAACACCAAAAAAAGGATTCGTTGAATGATTTCATTATTCAGACAATATCCATAGTAGTTCAAATAACATAAATTTAATATCTCGATCACGATATTACCATTAAGATTACTTCAATTTATTCACGGACAATATTGCATTATATGTTGTGCCTCTGAAATGAGTGCGAAATCTTTGTTCGGTATATTCATCGTTGGTGCGAATAAATTCAAGAGATTACAGAAAGTGGATATAAATATGAATATTTCAACAAGATGCATTAAACGCTCTGAATGCATACAGCCAGCTAATTACACCATTAGCCTGCAATATTTACGGAAAATCGCCCATTTAGTGGAAAATGATGTTGCGCTCGAAAAGGAAAATCCATTACAATCTGGTCCGAATAATTGGAATGAAGCCAAGAAATTAAATGTTTCGAAAATATTTACTTTGTTTCCCATGCGAAAACATTGGGATCGACTTCGTAACTATCTACGTTGAAATGAAATCGATTATTTTGACATTATTATATTGATTTTGACAACCACTACTTCTGGAATGAATAAAGTATGGAAATATCTTACAAATTATCAGAAATTTCGAATGGAATATTCTCCTACAGAGATCTATACTAGGTCCATCAATATTTGATTCGATGAACCATATAAACTAAAATCATAGAAATCAATCAATGTATGAAAATCAATATTATTGATACGACACATAATAATGATAATAATAAGGAAAAGCATTCATTCCATGATGATGAATACAATATATAGAAATGGTGAGTAGACTAAAACTTATATACTTATTATATAACCTGATCTTCTTCTTCTGAAGATTGCTGTGTAAAATATTTTGGCACGACTAGAGATTGTCGTTGTTTCGTTCCAAAATTATTTATATTCTTGAAACGCTTCACTTTTGAGATAGATATAGAGGCTCTTCGTATATCAAAACTTTGTGAGTCAAGAAGAAAAAGTGATATATTTGACTAATGTGACTATATTCTTCATTCAGAAAAGAAATTCTAATACAGGAACTCTATGTAAACGAGAATTATTTGTTTTAGTGAGGGCTGGACCGTATATTGCATTACAGTATGAAAGTTTGGACATGAAAAGAGAGTCACGTATCTGCATTTTCAAAATTCCTAGATTCGAATCAATCAAATAAAAAGTGATCAGATATTTGCTATTCTACGGAAATAAGGTTTATATTCGATAAACATCAACTAATCAACGTGTGTTATGCCCTCATATACCTACCCTCATCGTAACAAAGATAGCTGGATTCACAAAAGAGAATAATACGCCTGATATTTGGACCAAAACATACAATCCCGAAAGCCAGCATAGGTAGGTTTATGACTGGGAACAAATAAAATATTTTCAAACATAAACTGAGAAAGTTCCTTATTGTTTGTTAACAATACAATGTAGTGGATTACTTTGTATTTTGACGGTGATATTTTATTGTAATGAGTTTTCATATCATCACTATCATATTATATCATTTAACCATCGATATATTAATATCGTGTTTTCGTATTTTTTGTGTTAGCTGATATCAGAAATGATATATTCGAGAATATTTCTCGTTCATTATTTTATCTTCTTGTAAAGCTTTATATGCGGCTGTCCTAAATTGACTTCCCAACAAAATTCATTCAATTTCTTATAGTGGCAATTACATATCATTGTGATAATGGTAATAGAGAAATATTTTTTCAGGTTGTAACAAACATGTTCTCATGAAAATGAAAACTGTCTTGTCAAAGCTGTTGATTTTTGCTGAGCATTCACATCGTACATTTTCCATTCGATAGGGCATTTTCTTGCATGACTGAGTATTATTTCGTATATTATATACAGAAAGTTAATTTTGACCGCGTGTTTTGAACATATTCCAGCGGGGTTCAGAAAGTCAAGGCAGAAGTTCATTCCAAGATCAATAGGAATAGGTATGGCGAGCAGTGTCGTAGTCTGGAAAACAGGATGGACTTTCCCCTCGAAACGGAAATTCCTTCCATTCATAGAATATAATAGAATGAAGACAGGATTTTATGTACTGAATTGAAGTATCCTATGGCGGACGTATATTGCTATAAAATATGAAAATAAAAACTTGCCTAGTCTACAATTTTCTATTCGGAAATATATTTTTCTTCTGTAGGAAGTTTTGGATATTATAGTAGGCTTTATGCAATGAATTGATTAGCTCTGAATTCATTTTTTATTTTGTTGATTGGCAAATTTTATTTTGTAGTGGGCATTTTTCTGTATTAAGTAAAACCTAGTTGATAATTGGATGATATTATTGTTATTTCTAGTTTTGTGTTTGTATGTGTGGAAGGAGATTTTCTTAGAAATATTTATTTTTTCACATTTTTCCCGTCCTCAAGAGGAGATCAAAATTAGTGGAGACACGAAGTGGCAATGATCTGACATACGATGAGACAATTCTTGATGGTTTATCTGAGATTGGAACATGAAAACGAGACATATAAGACACCTTGCTTACCTATTACTATTTCCAGGTTTTTCATCATTGATTGTTTATATATAATCCTGCATTTGAGTGACGAATGGTATGAAAGATCGTTGATCTTGCCATACTCAGTATCTCAAGAAGAGAAAATAGTAATGTACCTATTAGCTGCATTCATTCAAAATAGGCTATTTTTCAATACATTTACAAAGAATATCATATATGAAAAATACCTGTTGATGGATGGAATTAGGGTTTTTCATATTTCGAAATTTTCGAGATTTACCGTGTAACAAATTTTTGTGGCTCCAATAATTGTCTCCTATCCCTTAACGTTCCCGATATCTTAATACGTAGACTGAAATTTGAGTAGCCCTGCACATCTCAAGGTATTATAAAAAAAAATTCTCTCCTGAATCATCGGTTCGTACGGCATTGATGTTGAATAAGAAGCTTTCACAAAAGGTGAGACTTCACCGATAATTCACTCTTCCCGTATTTCATGTTACAATCTATTGTGTGGATAAAGTTTTCACTCACCTTGTGCTACTTCGCAAGTGATATCAAGGAGATATATAATACGAACGCGTATAGCAAAACCGAGATTTCATTCGGATTCACACCTATATAGCAAATCAATTCGAGAATTGAAAAATATTTCTTTTGTGTTTTCTGTCATATCCTGCGGAAATATTCGGGAATTTAATCTCTAAAATATGCTCCACCCCGAGAAGTTAGATTTGTTATTTCGTCACATCATGAATTAAACATGCCCGCATTGAATATAACCAAAAATATTTTTCTCCATTCCTCATCCGAGATTCCCAACTCCGCAAATCGATTCGCATCCTACAGCGCGACGATTTCCGGCTCGACTTATGGAAATCACAGACGAACTTTTTTCAATTATCTTCTCTTCATATGGACAACTTGCCACTCGAGAATCTTCTCACACGATGCATATGGTGGATAGAATTGATACTGAACAAAATATGAGTGAAGTTGCACTCGAGCGCCAAAAACTTCTAGTTTTTCACTGATGAATCAAGTAAGTATTGGGACATAGCTAAGGGCAGATTTTTTGGACCAAAATATGGCGATAGGACCAAATATGCCTCAAAAAAATATTGCCGTGGAAAAGGATGCGTAATCGAACAGTTCAGAGATAATATGAAAGCCAATTTCTTCACAAGTTCTGGAGATCAATAGAAATATGTAGAATAATATGAAAGTCAACTATTTCTGCACTTTTCCATCTCTGATTTAGATTTTTAAATCCGAGAGATGGAAATCAATTATAAGAATCCAGGTATTCTTTTGGTATTCCAAGGTGTTGTGAAAAACGCTAACCTGTTTGGTCTGTTGAAGAAAACCGAATTATATAATTCCCAACTGTGTAGCAAATTACTTTCGAGAGACGAGCAACGTGAAATTTCATTACTTGCATTATAAATATTAAAAAAAAAAGATTTCGCCGCGATGGAGATAAATCTGTAGACAAGTGTTTTGCGGCTAGGTAGTCGGAATATGATTATTAATCCTAAAATTACACTGCCAGTGAGTTAAACTGCATAATTAAAAAGATCATCCGTCAGTTTACGAGGATATTGAATATTTTGGTTCTACTAATTAGATTTCCACTTCAGTTGTCGGAAAAGTATGATGCTCATGGCAATTCTTGGTAGGCAGACATTCATTTATCTGATTTAGTGAACCAAATGAATTCGAAAACGCTGTTGAAAACGGAATATAAACATCAGGTGTTATCTCAGAAGTTAATGAAAAATAAAAGATGCAAACGTTTCAAATATTTTTTGATTCATCAGAATTTCTCGTCAAAACAGAATGAAATCATTCCTATAAATGTCACATGCCAATCTTTTCGAATTTAAAACCCTGTGAATCATTTCATGTGTGAAAAAAAGAGAGGAGAAGTGAAAAAAAGTGCACTAAATTTGAAGAAAAATGGCCCTGGGTTCTGTCATCCATTATTGTCATTTGAGTGTGGCTGACGCTGTTTCAGTTCACATTGATATACATTCTTTGAGATATTTTTACGCTTGAAGTCAGGAAAGAAATTTGAATCCATTGCAAAAAAAATCAATAAAACTTTTGTGTATTTATAATTTTTGATAAGTTGACAAAGAAACCTGTGGGTGGAGTGACAAAGTTTAGAGGAAAACCCTATACAGCAGGAAATTGGAGAGAAAAGCGTCATCCACATCACAGTAGACGCGCTGATACGCGAGCTAAACTCTTCGGTACGTCAACAGAGTTGTAAATTATGTTCTCTTCAAGCGATCCGAATGTTGCAGAAGATAACTCACCCTGCTTAATGGCATTACCTCTTCTTTGTCTATTAACTCGGCGGTTATATATGTGACGATATGCCGAGTTTCGAGAAAATTCGATTTTCGTAAGATGCGACGAAAGGAATCCATAGCGAGATTTCAGTAGCGCCCGACCAACACCTGAAATTCATGAAAATTCAGCGTTGAATTTATCAAAACCATGATTATTCTATTGTGGAACAATTTTTGACAACACGAAAGTAAAACCTATACTCGGAAGTAGTAAGCATCAGGAAAGACTTCACTAGATGAAGAATTCCACAACTTCACCGTTCTATTGATGAATGATGCTTGGTATTTATAGAGGAAAGTTCGACAGGTCTCGAGCCTTACAATGTAGGAGTGACCATAGCCTGAGCTAAGTTTGTCTACCTGGAATCGCTAGAGGAATATAGACAATATTCCCGTTGAGCACCAACCGTGAAAATATCAATATATGAGGGAGAGATCGCCCACCTTTTTGCGATGTTATAGAGAGGTCAATCTCTTCTAAATAGAATCTAACAGCTTCATCGACTGTTTGGGAGCTGAACTGCAAACATGTGATCATTACTCCAGGACAGGTCGTGAGCAGTTGTAACCCTTTTCTCGTAATATAAAGCGTAGTTTTTGTGGAGAAGTTCTTGCAATGAACCTCACATGATCGTCCTATATGATAGCGCTGTTGGTGGTGACACCCAGCATGGTTATTGACGACTTCATAGAAACCGTGGTTTGTAGAACCTTCACTACTTCATTTCAAGCATTTTTACTTTGTATCAATATTGATTTTCATGAATCAAAAACATAATTCTTCATCAGACTATTCTCACAACCCACCATAACCCCGTATCTAAAATTTTGACGGAGAGTTTCGTTTTGCATGAATAGGAAAAATTGTGTTTGTGTTTGTGTGACCTGTTTTACGATATTGCAGAAATTGCCTGTAAATGAAAAGAAATGTATCTTGACATAAGTATTACGACTTCCCTTTATTCCGCTTTCCAATCGACATTCAATTCGCTGCTTTCGGGAGTTCGCTTTTTCAATTTGCACAAATTAAAAGAATATTGAAGAACACACAAAAATAAGATTTGCTCCATGGAAAATGAGGTTTTATGCCTTTGTGTGCATGATTTCAAAAGCGAGGCTATTGACAGAAATTTTACTATGGTAGCAAAATATTCTGGATATATTCGATGAATACGGATATTTCCATGCACTTCACCCACTTCAACGGTTTCTTAATTAATTAGAAACTGATTATCGTAACTCTGACATAGTATCACAGAATTCTGAGATTCAGTGTTTTGAGTGCGTCTCATGTCCATGCTAGCGCTTCCTCAAGTGACTACAATAAGATCCAAGATGATTAGAAAAAGTTTCGCTCATTATCGAAAGCTACAACGCTAACCAAAATACAGCAATCATGAGACCCTTCCAATGAAGAAAGGTAGTGAATTCATTCATGCCAGCAGTGAAATATCCAGGTGAGATGTCATTATATTCGTCAATCATTTGCGAGAGTGTGTTCTTATATTTCCACCTTATGCGTTTTACATTCCCCTTTCCTGTTGCCATAGTCAAATGGGCTACATTATAAAGTGGTGTGTGGTATCCGCAGTTTTCATAAATGGTCGAAGGAAAAATAATATTTAACGTATTTCATAGATCAATTTCAATTATATTTCGGTATGACTAGAAGAATGATCGATCCTGTATAGAGCACGCCAAGATGTCCCTGCCGCCCTGTATATCGTTGCCAAAAATATCCCTGCGGGTTCCGAGGAGCGTAGGCGTTAGGCGTCAACACTCACAGCTGGGAAGCCAGACTGCGTGGTCGTTTTACGTTGTACTACTGGTAGTAGTAGAGTGTACATAGCCAGTAGTATAGTATAGAGATGGGTAAAATATATCGATGTCATCTCGATCGTAAGCATGGTCTGTAGTTTCGTTATTCGAAGAGATACAAATTTGGAATTCACGGGAGGTGCGTGATCAATTATAGCGCTTTCTTTGAACCTAACGGAAATGTTTCTCAACCGTCGAACCGCCAGTTCGACCCGAAGTGAGCATAACTCTTTTCTTCGAATGTCACCCTGTATATTTCTCTTCTATCTTATCTGCCTTGAAATTCTTCATTCACATCACAAATTGGTGTTCGTTACTTCATTGGCTGTTGAATTGATTTTAACTGAAACACACAGAGTTGGCTGTGAGTCGAATCAATGATAGTTCAGATTCATTCAACTCTCAAACACCGTTTTTTAATTATATCGTGATTTATTCTCGGTTTGATCAAAGAAAATATTAACAACCTGCAGATATTCATAGTATAGAAAAATTATAAGCAATATTGAATAAGATGTTCTTCAGATACCAAGCATCTAATTGTCTTGGTCCCAGTCAACTTGGTGCAACAAATGGATTGCAATTTCACAGCCAATCACGGAACGAATACCAATTTGTGATACATGGTTGAATACATAATTCCCAGGAATATATATCTATTCTGAAGACTCAGTACTTAGTTGATTCTCGTCGAATCGCACCCACTCTATATAAATTTTTGATTATCGATGTTTCTCGTGGGATATGCCCACCTCTAGTGTAGTATCGGTCGGAAAAGAGGTAGGCAAAATCAATTTCCGAGCCGAAACTCGCTGGCTTTCGGCCGGAAAGTGGACGGAAAGCGTGGAAAACATCGGCGAGGGGAAGCGCGAGCGGTGAACTTCGACGTATCAGAAACTGGGGCACCAAAAGTTCCGATAACAAATAAAAGAAATACGAATTGCCAAATATGATTGATCAGTTCAACCCTTCCGCTAACGAATATTATTGATCAAAAAATATAAGAGAACATCTTTATTCCACACTGTATAAAAATAGTCAATATCTCAAACCGAAAACAACACTATAGCCTAGATTGCTTCAATTGAGAAGGCTTTCAGCTGCTTTTTGAAAATATCAAGTCATGAATGAGGAAATCACCATCATGATTGTTGAAAACGTTTGACACGATCTAATTAAACGGAGCTGTCATCAGTAGTATACATTGCTTGAAATTTGACATTCCATGAGAGATCTGATTCATTGTATATAACTCTTAACACAATCATCAGATCAGATCAGTTTTGTATGTAGCCGTATAAAAATATGTTTTTTCTTCTTCGGCAATGAATGATACATTCCTGTCCTCGAATGCATCTGAAATGTTCGTTTGAACAAATGAGAGATTATTTCAAGATTTTGGACGTGACCAAAAAACAGACTTATGCAAAATCTGAGAACAGTCATTAGCCGTAACAAGAGGCGTGTAAAATCTATGAAATACGAGGGCGTATCACGGAATTTCCAGGGAGTCAGTCTGGGCGGATAACGAACTTCATTCGCTTGATTTTGATTTGAAAGCAACACATTTAGTAGCAACGAATTTATAGTGAAGATAAAGGAGACTGCCATACTTAACTACGATAGGATGCTTTAAGTTGACGATTCAATATACATTCATTCTTTCGAATGAAAATTTCTATACTCACGTCAATACTCTTCGTTGGAAATATCCAAGTATCGATTTCTAGTGCATATTTCGAATGTAAAAAATGTTTTGAGATTGGAAATATAATATTTTATTTCCCCAGGAATGGGCCACTCTTCTGACAACCAAATTCTGCAAGTATGATTTGAAGTGAAGCGCGTAGCAGAGCTGGAGCAAAATTTGCGAATGAGACTATAAGTGAAGTTGAATTCGAATGAAACACATTAATTTCTTTGCAACCGTGGGAACTGCCTTCAAAATCTCACTAGCAGTAAGCGAATGTATATAGCCTTGCTTATAGAGAAGCATCCCGCTGTGGCATATAGGAAACACTTTCAAAACCTAATATTTGTATTCCAATAATTTGAGTTGGTTACTGAAAACAGTATGCTGAATGAAAGTGTTTCTTCTACAAAACTAAAAAATGCGATGATGATGCTTCTAATGCTTAGTGCTTATTCTTCTTTGAATGAAACGAATTATTCTTCTGAAGATAAATCAATATTTATTGCTCCCATACGCTTCATTTCTATTTTCTTCCACTCATTTGGCCAGTAGTCAAACGGGCAGGGGATCATCCTTGTGATTGTTGAGATCGGCGTTTCGATTTGGGATTGAATAACTATGCTTGTACATGAAATTGACTATGGAGAATCTAAATGTTCTGTAAAAGACAGTTGAGAAAGAACAGTTCGGCATAATGGAAAAATAAATTCTTCTTCCTCTTACCTAGTAACAAATAGTGACCTGTATTTCGAGTATTTACAATACAATATGAGTGAAAAGATCGTGACAATCATTTGTGGGAAGCCGCAGCAAATATCGAGTAGAGAAGCAATGAAAAGAAATAAATAAAAAGTCAACTTCATATATTCATGAGGAATTCATGAAATACCAAGAAACGCGCCTTTTAGCTTTGTTTATCCTTCAAGTGGTTTCGAATTTTCATGAGCGAGCGCCTCACCTTTTACATTCTACACGTTTTTTTCACAATCGTTCACGTCTCTCGCGTCTTTTGTTTGGAAAATGTTCTGTCTGGTGAGTTCTGAACATTCCTATAATTCGAAGAGAGAACAATGAATTTGGCTTGTTTGATATGATAGGGTGACAAATTCGTCCAGGAACTTGTTATTCAACGTTAAAGTTCAAAAGAGTACACATCGCACAGATCCTTGATGTGGACAAAAAAAAACAAAGTTGGCGCCGAAAGGATCTGTTAGAGTCATACATCATGCAGCATTTTCCTCTAGACCTCCCATATAAATCCTAATGAGGCCAGTACAAAACGGAGATAGGTCGATACTATATAAAGGAAGATTTTCAAATGGGGATCTAGTAGAGTTCAATGCAACGAAAACTCAAGCTCCCATCTTTAGTAGAACGGCGAATCACACAATGCCCACAACTGCTCCTATTATCAAGTCGTCAATATCCATGATCGGAATCGCTACTAACAGTGCTCTCATGATAGGACCTCAGATTTGTTGTGTTGTCAGAAGATGAAAAAAAAATAAATGATTCGGTACCAACAGATGGTTCGAGTTAGCGAAAAGTGATGTGTTCTTTGAATCAGCTCAATAATCAGCATTCAGAATCTTGCGGATAAATTTAGTTGTCGGATTATGCTGATTTTAGAACATCTGTTCCGTAGACGAAGATCTTGGGTTTATTCTGTTTGAAGAAATAAATCCGATAGACAATATATAATTTCTCATCTTCCTGCCTGGCTACCATTAAAGCCGGGATTCAATTTTTCGTGTATTTCCACTGCATACATGGATAACATATTCCAAATCATTTGTCCTGCCGAGGGTTGCTAGAAAATCGAATTAGCAAGGGAAATTCCTAGACATGGAACTGAAATTCAGGAGACGACGGCAAACCCTTATACGCTTATCCGCCAATAAAACATTCTGGGAAATGTCTAACTGATCGCTACAGAAAATATAGAAGACATTGTGAAAAGAAGTTAGTATTCCAAGTAGATCAGGGTGGTACAGGGTCGAAAATCACTGCAGGGATTTATTGACATAATGATGGTGAAAACTATTTTTTAGCATGTGAAGATTTTCTTTTTGAAATTCAATTGGAGATAGTGGAACTGATATTTTCTCAGTCGCACATGAAAGAGGAAGACTAGGGGGCAATTACCCCTAGAAGACCAGCTATCATAAATACACCACTAACCCAAACATGAAAATGATGGACAAGAAACCCTTCTCTAATAATTATAGACCAATTAAATCAGTATCTGTGATCTCAAAGGTGATCAACATTGAGCTCATCCGATATCTAGAGAGCTCAAGACTCGTGAACAAGATCGCGATCTGAACAATCAAATTTGAATTCGTTTGGTAGAGGATCGCAAAAAATCTGCACCCTTTCATATTTCTCATTTTCAAAGCCATATCAGGGTTTGCTCTGGAAAATTACCGAAATTCGCTGTCACCTGCATAACATGAAGGTCAGTGCAGGAAACTCGGTGAATGTATAAATCTGGTCCTGGACCGAGCCATAAATTTGTAATTAACTCGTTAGATTCTCTGGAATCTAGTGTATATAGTTAGTGTTAATTCGCCTATATTCAAGCTGAAACGTTTTGTTTGTCGTCGACAAGCTGAAGCGCGGATGACTTTGGAACAACAAGAATGTTTTGCAAGTTTCGGATGTCTGAGGTGTTCATTGTTCTCATTGTTGGCTCGAGATTTCGATATTGCTTCACAACATACCATCCCACATGGCTGTGGACCAGCATATGTGACGAGTTACCAGATATTGTCAAACAATCCGAAATACACATTGGACTTCCTAATTCTAGGAAAAAAATATCATTTATTTTATGTTTGGTAATATGAATAGATTTGCCGCACTTAGGCCCTGTTACAGACAGACCTGTTTGAGATAATAATATTCCTGCGAAACCTAACTTCACACCCAATGCTGAGGTTCAGGTTGAGCTCACTAATTTGCAAACAAGTCAGTGAAAGTTGGTGTACGGAACTCGCTGATGACCCTCAATCAATAATCATTGAGTTATTATTTTCCCCAATTATTTGTATTATGCGTATCTGTATCCGACCTTGACCTGTCACGTCCCATCAGATTTTTGATGGTTCCAGTTCAATTTCATTCATTAGGAAGGTTGATTCTGTACAGGTCAGTTGGTGATAGAGATAAGTATATAAATGATACCCATCCTCGTTGCAATTTTCTCAAATCATGAGATTTCGGTATTGAAACGATCCACCGTGTAGATTCCGAATGGTGCAGAACAAACCAGCTCAAGTATTTCCAGCTCGAGGAATGACGCGTCGATACCGGATAATTTCCTGTTCGGTTCCCGTATTTCCGTATAAATCGGCTGAGTTATAATGTCTCCTTGGGACTGATGGCTGGAAACACTATTGAGTTGTGATTTCATTATGCCTGACATGCCTCGGCTGCACAACTGTTAACACCAGGTGATGACACTTTGTCTTGGCATCCCAACTTCAATTGTCGCAGTTGCGTATCCTCTATTTACAAAACCTTTCAAGCCAAATAGTTTTCAAGCAAGTCATATTTCATACAATGACATCGAATATTATCGTGACAATATCGGTACAAAATTAGTTCAGTTAAAAATGTGCGTGCGCATCAAAAGATGAGCTGAAGAACTGTTGAATATAAAAAAAAAAATTGACCTGCCTGACACGTCGATTCTTATGTTGATGAAGACACTTTCTGATCCAGATTTTGATTATGAGTGATGTCTTATGAATTCCTTTGAATTATCTCATCACGGATATGATATTTTCGAATTTTGGCATATAAAAGTACATACATGAATACTTGGAAGTTGCTTGGTCTGATTGAAGCTCTTGGACTATACAAGTGAGAAATTTCTGTTCAAAGTACCAATGAGAACATGTGTCAAATATGCTACTTTTCTAATAGATGTGGTGGAACCCATAGCGAACTGTCTAAGCAATTCTATTTGTGTATTGTCATCATGATCTTCATTCAATACCGAGTCTCTATCCAGAAATTTATTCCCTTGAATTTTCTCCTTCATTCCTCAGATGCCCATAAGGTATATCTATTCAACAGACAGAATTGTCAAGCTACCATTTGTTGTCTTGTATTGACCGTTCATAGTTCCCTGAAGCAAGAAATGATCCACTTGGTATTGAATAATTTATTGGAATCTAGAATTTATTGTCTAGAAATATATGTACATATTTCCTCATTCGAGCTGTAGAATGTGAATACTAATCACTAATCAAGAAATCCTTTAGACAAACTGCGAAGTTAAGCATACAATCCAAAAGTTTGAGAGGTTATCAGCATAACGTCTTCGAAGTTATCATAAATTTGCAGATCCAAGTATTTTCCCCAATTTCTGACTAACAAGATAAAGGAGCCGAAGGAAATCTTATGCTACTTCCGTGAGCCGAAATATATTTCGAATAAAAAGTATCCACATTGGGATATATCGGGACAGCTTCTAAATGGAAAATAATATGTTAGAGGAGGACAATAATTTCGTGAATGCACTCGATCTGGCGGAACTGATTAACTCTTGACACGTACAACACTTCAGTCGGTTTGTAGAATTCCAGGGATTATTGTTCCGACTGTTCCTGACAGATGACCTAACACTCCCAATGAGTATTGTTAGTCCGTTATTGAATTTTCCGGAATAGCAACACAATAAAGTGACTTCGGTTTCCCTAAAACAATAACTCACTGAATATAATTGCAGCTCTTTCTGACTTGGCATTATCCAATTAGGTAGAGCTTTTACGTATATAAAGGGGCCAAAAAGGTTCAGTATGAGGTAGCACTCCAATAAATACTATAGATTCTCAAAATCAGAAGTGGTTCTAGAAAAGCTGGCGCTTACTAAGACATGCTTACAGTGCCGTTTTGGTGATTTAGCACCAGGCGAAAAAATTTTGAGGGCATTAATATCAAAATTGAAATAATCTTGGAAAAGTATGACAGGCACTTTTATCATATCGAACATCGAATAACCCGAACGCTTCAGATTTTTTTCTCAATAATCAAGACCTATTGGATGAGCAATGCATCTAAATAGTGTCATAGCTCAATTTGCTTAATTTTATTCCATAACGTCTTGTGTTTCATTATGACAACTCATGATAATAGTATATCACGCATGATTTCATATTTTTCGTATCTGCATTATCGTTTCATTGAATATTTTTTAGTCTGTATGCTGCAAATTACCTTAATATTGTTACCTCAATTTGTTAATACATATCCTAATATTCATGGTGTTTAGAAGGACGAAACATAATTTCAAAGTTGTCATGTAAATAATGCTTGTCTGAATGAAACCAATAAAGATTTGGTCGCTCAGAAAAACTGGAACCATTCGAAGTGAGAGACGCTGTAGCATTGATGAATAATTTTTCCCATTTCATGTTTTTTTTCAATGTATACGGAGCATTCAGAGAGATTGATATGGTATTTTATTTGCTTTCATTATTTTCCAAGGACTGAGCTCTAACAAAATCGATATCTTCGGATTGAAATGAATTATTAATGACACATCTGAGAATAGGTCTTTTAATGGGTTTCCAGACTATCGGAAGGCTCTTTCATTCCGTCCATACAGAGGGGGATATCTTGAGTATTCAGCACATCTGGCTAATCCACCACTCTTATTATCAAGCATGAAATTTCTCTACAACTGGATTAAATGCTTTCCAATGTTACAGAAAACCAGATAAAAACGTCACTATGACTTATAAAAACCCTGAGAAAATTTAACGTTTTGCCATATCACGATACAGAAGGAAATTAAATGCTAATGCAGTTACTGATTATACTTGCATACCAGCGACAAACACTCTATACATGAATATGTATATTCCTAACCGTCAGTCCTCGAAAATTATGGCCGAAATTATAAGGTTCTCGAAGAACAGTAAGGATTGCTTTCCACTGTGGAAAGTGCATCGATTCCGATTTAAGATCGACAATCTTACGAAATGGTCCAAATTTCCTGAAAAATGGGTCCAATCAACAACCTAGAGGAAGTTGTAAATAGTTGCGGGAAGGTTCCAAGAAAGAAAGGAAGTTTGGGAGTGAGTAAGTAGAATCTTGCAGAGTGAAACATAACAATATGTTATCGATTTTACTTTTTATGTCTGCGCCCTGAGCACCTTCTGTTATCACACATTCAATTTATTGAGATGATTCAATATGCCGATCATTTTTTTTTTCAGTTTTCGGCAACACGAAAGGAAAACCTATGCTAGCCAGTGGTAGAATGTCACGAGAGAAGGAAGGTTTATGAATTTTTCTTGCCTTAAGCACCAGAAAAGACCTCACTAGGCAAAGAATTCCATACCTCTTTCGTTCTATCAATAAATAATGCTTGGTAGAGCGAAGTTCGACAGGTTTCGAGCCTGACAATGTAGGGATGCCCAGCCTGAGCTTGTCTAGTTTGTCTTACTGGAATGGCTGGAACCACATGTGATCCATCTACATGGAAACTCGATAGTAAAAGACATAGTTGGGGCGGCAAACCAAATGACGGAAGTTTCGCTAGGAGGACTTCGTGCCAAACTCGGTCAAATTCTTTGGAGATATACATATACAATGCTTCATCCAGAGACTCTCCGCAGAGCAGGTCTCCTGTTGATCTCTGGTGACGAAAGCCATATTGGCGGTCGTACACGATTCCTGAGCTCTCTAGATATCTAGATATATAATATTGCCCAAATCTATCTTAATAATAAAATAGAGAACATCTTGTTGATTCTACTACAGATCTTTCAGTACTTTCTGTACGCCCTCCAAATGTTTATTCTGCTCATGCCAAGGATCGGAAATGGTGGCGAAACGGGAAACAAAGGTGAATTTGTAGTGAAATCACGGATCTTGGGATTCGGAATGTGAACTCGGATCCATGAGAAACAACCGATTTCGGGAGATTTAAACGAACTGGTGAATTGAATGTCGCGGAATAGTGATACTAACTGTTCAGGCACAATATATTTTTTCAAACCTATATCACTATTTATGTGAAAATGTTTCTCACTAGTCAGAAAGCAATCAGCATCTAGACTTTCCAAAGGCAATTATTTGTCAGATGTTGAGAGAATATTTTGACACTTGAACTGACTTGAATTGATAGACGAATATGCATACTGGAATCGGAGTTGTCCAAAAGTAAGGTAAAAAAATCAAACGTGAATGTTTCATTCCATTATGCACGATAAAATGACTATTCACGATAGCGATACTTCGGTTTATAATTCCATGAAGTATGAAATCAGAAAGCTCGACAGATAATTGTACATAATAGACTCACATAAAAGAATTATATCTGCAAAAGTACTTCAAGTGATGGAAAACTCTCCCACAATCGAACATACTTTGATATAGCTGTGCATATAATATATTCTGCTCCTAAATTTTTCACTCCCTCTTATACTCTACGAACTGCAAGGCGAAATCCGAAGTTCAGCAACTATGAAGCCGCAATTTTCTACTTTCGAGAAGTTTCGCTATAAAGATCCATACATTCTCGAACAAAATTGAAGAGAGTGAATATTTAAATATCAGTGCTCCATCAAAGATCATAAGAATCCTCATATATTCACGTTCCAAATTCGAAATGTCGCTTACGTGCCCTCATGTAATGAGGCCAGAGCTGCGAGACGGAGACAAGTCGATTCTATAAATGAACATATGACAAGAATTCTGAAACTGGGAACTCAAAATCTAGTAGAGTTCAGTGAAACAAAAACTCATCATTATCCACCAATGCGCAATATTATGATGTTAGGTGCACACGCTGCAAAGGTAGTCGATCTATTCCTTTTTCCATGAATATTTCCATGGTCGGTGCTCATCGAAAAGCTATCATTCCTCCACGAGCAATTCTAAGCTAGGAACTATAGACGAGCTCAGGCTCGAGATCTGTCGACCTCCGTTCTGTTACCGAGCATCATTCATCAAAAGAAAGGCTAAGTTGTGAAATTCTCTGCCTAGAGAAGTCTTTCCTGATGCTTAAAAACTCCCAAACTACTCAACGTTCCTCCGCCGGCTCACACGATGTTTCACAAACATTTATATGTTCTCATTTCGTGTTGAAGATGATAAAAACATATATATTCAATCAACCAGTTATACACCTGGCACAATCCTGATTGGGCAGTAAATAAACAGCATATTGTTTACATAGATCACCGAATATTCTAGAACTGTTGAATTGCCATAATGATTTGCATTTTATACGTATCGGTGAATTGAACAAAAACCTCAATTACAAACTGGACTCCAAATAGCCGGATTGAATTCGTTTGATAAATCTCTGAATCATGATTACCTCCATCACTTTGCGTTATAATTATTCTAATCTAATCTTTTCGAACCGAGTAGGGTTCATGAGAAAAATATTTTTGAGAATATCGGTTAGGAAACATGTCAAGAACTAATCAGAATCGTACGTGAATAATAATGACCAACACAGAATTAAATTCAACCGAAAAGTCACAAGTGATTAACCTTCCTCAGCGATAATATTTCAACATCCCGTATAGTATATGAAATAGAGATATGAAATATACAAAATATACGAGAGATATCCGTGTTATACAACGAATGTGATACAAGAGAATGAGATGAGATGCACAAGATGAAGAGATGGGTACGTGATATGATAGAAACGAGAGTTGTACGCGAAATACCAGATATACCAAGAAAAAGATACGATATCTACGAGATATACAATAGGAGAGATAAGTTATGAGAGATTGAGTGAAGAGATACGAGATATATAAGATATACGAGAGTATAAATACTTGATATGAGAGTAAAGAGAGATATGAGAAATACTAGATATACCAAGAAAGATATACGAGGTATATGAGATATACGAGAGTAGGGATATATAATATAAGAGATATAAGAGATGGCATAGGTGATAATTCGAGAGTAACGAGAGACGGTGGAGAAATACAAGATATACGAGAGCGCTGCGAGATGTACGAGAGAGGGAAGGAAGGGGGCATATGAGGGGGGGGGGGGGGGGGAGCGGGGAAGGGAAGATTTTCGGGGAGCTCCCGAGAATCCTGTGTTTGGGGCCAGGTAAGCACCAAGTTTATGTTGGGGACTCGTATTCGGCAGCACGTGGGGGGCCGTCTGAGCGCTGGATCGAGCGCGGCAAGCGGCCGGGCGGCGGGCCAGCAGAGCCTTCAGGGGCGCAGGGCGCAGGGCGCAGGCCCTCGAAGCCCGAGACGACGGCCACATTTCCCGAAGGTTTCCGTTTTCGTGCACATGTTACCACGACGCGCTGTCTATCGTACGCTGCGGGTAGCGCGGCACCAGTCGACTGACGTTTGCGTGTTTGTTTGTACGCGCGCATCCAGGTGAGTTCACGTTCGTGGATTTGTTTGTTTGTTTGCTTGTTTGTTTGTGGGTGTTCATTTCGATGTGCGGTGTGCCCCCGCACTATAGGTCAGTGACCGATAGATGTCTAGCATCACACATTTTCCCGCCAACCGTTTCTCAATCATTTTCGAGGTACTGAGATATTCGATAACATGGCATTTTCAGTAATCGAAGATGAAGCGAACATGAGAAATCGAACATTGTGGATCGACTGTATCAGAGATGTTTCGGATATCATCACACTGTAACTCTCCAGAAAGTACCAGCAAGAGTTCAAATCTTGCCGTCGATGTCTCAAAAAATTTAAATATTCAGTATATCTTTCAAACACTTGATATAACATTTCAGTACAGATGGACGATGATCCAACCATAATGCCAAATCTGTGACGAAATACCGATCAGTGAATTGATTATTCCCAAATGTTTGTTTGGAAAATAGAGAGAGTGATAAAACGATCCATAAAATGTAGATGCGTCACACAATCCCAACCGAGTGGTCGAAATGAATTTTGAATTTTGGAAGCGAATGTGAGATGCAAAAATCTCTGCTATAGTAATATTTACTTATTCACTGTGTAAAGAATATCTCAACATAGATATTTAGGAGATATTTATGAATATATTCGAACGTATGTAGAATAAATGCCAATCAATATTTCATATACGAAATAATTTATAACAGATTTTTAAAAAATGAAAGTTTTGATCGGCCCTTCATAGATTGATTCATTACTATCTCTCCTCTCCAAACAGACTATGATCAACAGTAATACAGGTGAAACAAGACAGTTTCAACCTTGTTGTATCGAATACGTAGATGAATTACTCTGACTATGGTTTTTCAAAATAAACCATGAAGTTCGTTTCCGTTTGTATAACGCCTCAGAACCTTGTCAACTCAAACAGCCTGCAGATGGGAAACTTGTCTTTGTAACGATCTTATAGAGTAACCGCAAAATCTCAACTTACTCATGATAATTCTGATGGAAACTTTGGAGCTACTGAAGCTTTCTTATAGATATATTCAACTGACGCGAATGTGCCTGGGAGGATTTTTGATGAGAGCAAACTCAGTATAACCAGAGAGAGTACCAGAGGAAATACCTCACTCAAGAATGATATTCTTGAAGTTTTTATTGGAAAATCAGAATGAAGTCGAGCCAGGAACGTAGATAAGTAATTGATCATGATATCTTGAAATTTAATTAGATCTACACTCATTTCAACTGTTGAAATTTGAATAATATCAGTTATAGCGCAATAACATGAAAAAATATTACACTGAAATGGTGTAGGCAAATCTACGTTCTGAAAAATATTTCTTGATATTATAGTGCTCAAAAAACCTGTTTCCTCGTCTGTTTCCTATATTTGTTTGAAGATCTCAGTGAACTGTAAATGCTGCTCCGTTAATACGTGGCTAGAAGAATTTCGCAACTTGTTTCATAAATTGACGTTTTTATTCAAAATGATGATTAAGGAAGCATAAGTCATACTTTGAAACACATTTACGAAAAAATACGAAAGATTAAATCAGAACCATAATGTTCTTCTTTTCTGCCAAGAAAATAGCTCTAAGAAATATGAACATCATTAAAAGGGAGTATGGACCTGACTGAATTCAGATCTTATAAGCTGTTTCCACATTTCTATCCAGAGATGGGACACGGTGGAAATAATGAAAGCGCAGGTAAGAATGAAAAAGTGCTGACGACAGGAGAAAGCACTTAAATCCGGAGACGAAAAGTCCCCCTCTTACCCTCATTGATCTTGGTGTCACAACGAATGAAATTCAATTTGAAGTAGGGGTTTTACACCGAAAAGTTAAACGAATCTACTTAAATTCACAGTAGAAGAATCAAAATGAATGATACAAAGTTTTGATGAATAATACAAAAAAGTCAAATGGATAGTGAATATTCGTGATTTAAGATGATATTATACACACTACACACTAGTGAGTTTCAGGTCGTGTAATTTATTCAAAATCAATATAGTTATGGCAGCGTCACATTCGAATGAACAGCATCACCAATTCAAAAATATTGGTATGGAGACCGATAACGTTTTAGACAACTTCTTCTTCTCTGAAAAAATCACATCTGGCCGAATTTCCAATCCGTGAGGATGATAAATAGCTCTATTCAGGATGAAAGTGTTCACATAGTAAGTGTACAAATTACCATCCAACATCCAGATTGGTCCTTTACCAGAATTGACTAGATTATTCAGCATCTTCGTTCAAGACAAGGATTCCCTTGGGTTATATGGTTATCACTCTTACCCTTCTCTCACCTTAAGCTTTGCCTTCACACGTTTTTAGTGCCTCGACGAGATTATCCTTGAATGAGGCCATTAAAAAGGCTCCAATAGAAAAGACCCGAATGCTATTAAAATTCTTCCATTATATACAGAACCTTCTCGGATGCTGACATTGCCGACACTTGAGAGATGAAAGCGAGAGTAATATTTTTTTCACGAAAATCATAACGATCCAGTCGATGTCATTGACACAGAAAAAAAAATCAGTTTCGTTCCAGGAAAAACTAATTACTTCTCATCATGATGCTGTAGAAAGGCGTCATGGTCGATAGACGTCTCCAGAGTACCAACCAGAAAGAAACGCCTTCAGAAAGGTCCAGGCCAAGGTAAGTGAGTGGGTATAATCCTCAGTATAGTCTCTTCAAATTAATTCATATCCTAATATATATCTCCACAAATATAGACCGCCTGGAGACTTGATGTATCCTTATACATATTTTTTTTTATCTGTTATGACAACACGAAAGGGAAACGTGTAATGTTCTCGAGGAACAAGTATATCTAATTTCGTAGAATCCTTTTCATTTTACTCGAAACCCATAAGTATCAACTGATGAGCTAGGATAATGAGTCGATGGGTGAAACAATAATTCAATCCACTAGATTACGGCAAGATATATGTCCTCCATAAATTTGTAACTGCCACTCTCTAAACTATCACATTTCTCTGACACTCAGATGGGGAAGTTTGGCTAATGAACGGGATCTATTAGATATCCTGGATGGAGTCCATTCCAATCTGCAACCCACCTCGCTCACTCTGGGCCCCGTGAACTCGAATATCTACGCCAGAAGACATTCGGCACACGCCTATTCCAACACGGATGACAAAAATGCCAAACAACATAACTCAGTGAGTATCGGATTGGATTTTCCAAAACTTATTCGATGACATGAAATCGACGCTTCATTGGGGATTTTAGCACATGAGCTATGCTTCTTCTAGCGCATTTCACACAGCGTCAAAATATATATCTTGGATATTTATCGATGAAACTAAATTTGAGAGCTGTTGAAACATGGAAAACCAACAATCATTACGGTGAAGACTTCTGTGAATGCCGAATTAGACTTCAGTGAATCCCCGATAGAGGTGAATACGTTCTGGTGAATCGCGTCTATTATTTTTCAGTGCCAAACTTGAAAAGCAGCTCTTATGATATTATGTTTCAAAAATATCGATTGTGACTTTCGAATCCAAAAAATCCTGGGAATTGGGCTAGGTTTGTTCATGTGTACTTCTTCATTCTTCATTTCTTCAAGATCGCCAGAAGCATCTCAGTCCATCTACTGATTTCATACAGAGAAACGCGCATAATTTCGCAGCGTCGAAATCACTGCACAGAGAATTCCTTGCGTGCGAGCATCATACTCCGATTTTGCAGCATCCCTCATGCCGGGAGATGCTTCATGGGGTGGAGACATTCCCAGGGAGGAAAGCATTTTTCGATAGCAATCGATAGGCCCTGAGTTAATTACTGTAGACCTTCTGAGAGGCTATTACTTTCTATGTAACGTTATCGCAACGAGATTTACTCTTTTCATCTCGCAGGTGGCATTGTTCAAACTGAATTGAAAGAAAAAACGAATCACTTCGAATGTGCTTCAAAGAGCTTTGAGAACAGACCAAGAAAGTTTTGCCAAAAAAAAAAGTACTGAAGTTGTTGTCTATTTTATTGTGAATGAAAATAAATCTAAGAAACATAGAATATGTCACTGTTGTAGCAAACTTGTTTCAATTATCGCAATAACAGTCTCTCATCTTCATTCTCAGATGTCGAATTCAACATATATGTCAGTGGATTTTGTCTCACAACGATGAACGGTAAAAAAATAAAAACACTGAAAGAACGATTTCACAATGCGTTCTAAGCCTGTGTCTGGTCATTTGCATTATTTGGCCATGGGCACCTTCATCTTGTCAAAGCCACAAAAAATTCTCTAACTCGGACGATGGCTTATCAAGAACGATAAGTTTGAAGTGGTCCTGAGATATTATCGTTCTAGTGAATTCCTCAATTAATCTGAATGTTTTCTCAGACGGTTTTCTGTTCATGCAATCCCGAGAGGTATAAACGATAATCTCCAGACCGGTATCACTTAATCATTGTTCCTTCCTTATCGATTCGAAATTTCATCCCAGGATGCGTTAGTTCTAAATTTTAAACTGAAAAAGAGTTACATCTGTCTCTATTCTTGCAAAGATCGGCAACTCTATTTAATTATTGATCATGTTTATCCATTTCAGTTCAGAGCACGAAATCAACAGATGATACATCAAATGAATAGTGCTAGAAATACTTTCGATATTATCGGATATATCGGGGTGACAGCGTAATCGTTTCACAAGACGCTATTCGATCGTAGTTTGAGTTACAAATTTGGAATTTTGGTAGTAGTCTACTTATTCTTTTGAGTTGTACTCAATGGTGGTGTAGAAGGTAGGCATTTCTGTAGGCATATGGTGACAATCTGATTTGTCAAATGACCAGCTGAAACCATCTCTAAGATGAAATCAAGAGACAAAATCAGTTAGTTTTATCATTCTCCTCCACTAAAATGTGAGAAAGTTGGCTCTATCTCGCGATCCGTTCGCTCATCATAGTAGATTGAGTTTCAGTTTGGAACGGTTTGTTCTTGTGATTCTCTAATCGCTCTAATTTCGTCGAACCTAATCAAACTGCCAACGGTAATTTTTTGGCTCTTGACGCTGTTATATTAAGTCCCTGAATTAATGACCGGGGCACGGCGGAGTTGCAAGATTGCTCTGAGGTTAAAACGGCTGCGTCTATAATATCGCAGATATCATTAGGCGAAACGGTGTTACTACGCAGAGATTGTTTCATTTGGAATACCCGAGTAGCTTCATCGAATTCGTTATTCACTATGAGCCAACGATGGAATAATTCAGAAGTAAACACTGAAATTATGTATAACCAGGGGCTCACTGAAGGGTAGGTTTTTGGGGATTGAATCTTCCCTCCAATACATTAACATGATTCATCAACTAATGAAAAAGCATGAAACAATCACAACAGACGAGACGAATGAATTTGAGTAATCATAAACATCGGAGGGACGAGTTGATGTGTAATAGTATGTGTAGTAAGTCAGATTGGAAATTGTGAGATTTGGAACAAGATTCTTGGTATCCCCGGAGATTTGTAAAGATTCAAGGTTTTTTTGACGAATTTTGAGTTTTCGAATCTATCTATCATCCATCACCGACTTTAGAATGCCTCTATGCATATACAGTGTGTTCTGTTGGGAAACGGAAATACGTCAACGGTGGATGAAGGCCACCAAGGTGCTTCTGGATATACCACATTAGTTTGGTCTTCCAAGTTGTATAATCAAGATACAGGGTGTCTTATCAATTTTGTTAATTTCTTTGTGGGGTCGTATTGAACGAGTCATCACTAGATATATTTTTTTGATTTTCGGGCCAGACGTTCTCTTACTTCCACCCAAGCGAATTACCTATATCAGCCGGGAGAAAAATCCGAATCCAGAATGATAAAAATTGATCATATTTATGGGTCCTCGAAAAAACACTCTGCATGTTTTTTCGAATTACCGAAATCCGGTTACATATTTGGAGAGAGTACAAAAACCTCAATCAGACTGTGTATACTTTTCATTCTCCCTCATGCCATTTCACAACCGAGCTTCTGAATGAGCATTGATGGTTTTGTGAATTTAGATGACTAAAAACGAATTTATTTGACTTTGACATATTGAATTCTGGAAATTTGGTCATTTGACAACTCATTGAAATTCCATTTGATAGTTGTCCGCATATGTCTGTGGAACACGCCAGGTAGATACTCCATTTATTCGAGGCATATTCCCAAACCCCCTGTATTCACATATTTCAATATCATTATTGTCTTGATGATATATGAATTTCATTATATTGCATTTTATCTAATGCCGAAATGAACCTAATTCAAATCCTTTAGTTATTCGTTTCAGGAAATTGAAATCGTTTGACCCATATTAAAAATTGCAATTCCATCCACGAATAGGTACATGAAATCATAACGTCAACATAAAATAACATTCAAATATATGGATACAGGGTGTTTGGAGACATAAATAAATAAATTATGGATCACACATGTTCCTACGTAGGAATGCCGACAAAAACTAATAAATGGAATTTAAGTGTGCTGTTACGTTGAATTCATTGAGGAGAACTCAAAATGTTTCGTTTCAGCCATCTCAATTCACAAATTCTTCAATGCAAAGTTAGAACCTCTGTAGTGAAATGACATGCGAGAGAATGAAAAGTACACATTTAGATGCACCTTCATGTACTCTTTTCAAATTTGTGAGCGGTTTTTGGGAAGATCGAAAATACAAGGTGTCTTTTAGTGGAGAAGGATATGTTGAATTTGTATTAATCTGGACCTGAATTTTTCCCCTGACTGAGTCGCAAGTCGCTTGGGTAGAAGTAAAAGAACGTGTGTCGAAAATATAAAAAAAAACAAGTAGTTCGTAAGCTACGGCCTCACAAAGGAATTAAGAACATTTCATCTCGCGTATAAGACTTGCAGGACCCAATGAATATGGGATTTTTCGGTTTTCCAATGAACACCCTGTACAACCTATCGTAGATAATAAATGCTAGCTCAAATGACTTTCGATTTCTAGAACCTCCCACCTCTACCGTTGCGTCCACCGCCTGTCCCAAAAAGAACCATACCAGTCGCTTACAACACGAACACACCACCCGCCAACTACAAGGTGAAACACACCCCCAACAACAAGCCCGCCGAACCACCCCCACTCCCTCCGACCCCCAAATGCCGAGCACTACCCAACAACCCTTTCTCCGACAAACCCAAGCCCGTGCTGCGTCAGCAACAGGCTTCGGAAACCCCTAACATCAACCAAGGCAGGAGGTTCGACGTCAACAGAAACGCCTATCAGAAGCAGAACTCCAACAAATCCCCCACATTCGTGTACGACACCAACCCCAAGACTCACAAGCAAGGGACCCAGAGGGTGTCCATAAGGCAGGACTCGAGCGTGTCCAGCGACAGCTTCAGCCAAACCTCATCGCCCAGCTACACCACCAAAACCATGGAGACTCCTCTGCTGCCTCCTAGGACTCCTGTGAAGCAGCAGAACGGCGGGGTGGCTTCCAAAAAGTGCCCCGAAGACGACAATGGTAACACTACGATCACCAAGAGTGTGTCGACACCTGCGAGTCTGCAAACCATAGTTAGGTTCCACAACGGATCGAACATGTCCCTACATCATCGAGTGAGTCGGTTTCCTACAACATGGCTTCCTGGATGTGAACACTGTGAGAGAATAGCCAATGTTCTGTAATAGTGATCGATGAGTAGAAAGGAGATTTTTTCCACCCTATATTCGATTTAGAACTGTTAAGAGCATTCCTGAAGAAAAAAATCTCAGTGACAATGAAGAAAAAAGCCTATTGTTAGTGTTGGAATGGTAGTCACAGTGCATCGTATTCGGGAAGCCATCGATTGATAATGAAGTTTGAGACGTCCGATGTTTCAGATAATCAGAGATATGAGACGTCCATCCTCAGTATATGCGAATAGACTAAAATTCAGATTTGCTCAACTCCTAATTAACGCCATTGCTCTTTTCGCAATAGGCGCAGGAATGGCTGCCTATTTCAAAGGTTAGTCCAAGAAATATGAAAAATTCAATGCAGAGGATAAAATATCACGAGAGGTTGCACCGCCCAATTAGTACTACAGCTTTTACAAGTGAAATCAGTCACTGGAACTCAAATAACGGTTATCGTTCTCATGCTCTGAAGTAACTTCTGTGAGGAAAGCTACCGTTACCTTCTTCAATGCTGAAGGTCGTGGGTTCGTATCCCGAACTGCCCAGTTTCTTATTTTTCTCAACTTATTCTTCGATCAATTTCTTGTTCGTTATAACCGGAAAAGAAAAACGTGAATTCAGTCATGTGTTATTGTCTATTGTCTATTGTCATCAGCTGCTCGGTTTAGCCTCTCGTAGATATATCAACTCCTTCAGACCAAATGAGTGAACTATCCCGAGCTGTGTCTTCAAAGAAAGATATTCCATGTGTTCCAGCCTATCCCACAGACGTGAAGATAGTGAACAAGTCAATAAACGTGACGACTAGCCCGATCGTCATCGAGAAGAAGAGTGATAACCCAGCTCCGGGTATATGCCTACCAGTCATAGTCCAGTTTTGTAAGCAGCACGGAGTGCCGTACAATTACACCGTTTTCCCGAACTACATAGGCCATTTCGGCCAAAGAGACGCCGAACAAGAATTGGAAGTCTATGATGCTGTTGTAGACGTGAAGTGTTACGATTTGGCGGCGCTGTTTCTGTGCTCCCTCTTCGTACCCAAGTGTGGACCGACCGGGGGTGTCGTACGCCCATGTAGAAGTTTATGTCTAGGTGAGTCGACAACAATATATTGTTCAACTGGCAGCTTCAAATCTGAATACTTTGAAGAAACATACTCATTTTCTTTCAGAAACGAAACGACGTTGTGGCTTTTTCCTGGATGTTTTTGGCTTAGCTTTGCCAGATTATTTGGACTGCGAACTCTTTCCAGAATCCACAAATCCAAATCAGTGCGTAGGACATCAAGAAGTTAAACAGGCAAAACTACAAGCTGCAAGACCGGGTGAGTAGAACGTTTCTCTTGTACACAGGGTGCTACAATTTTTCGGGTCCTGATAGACCTGGAGAAAGTAACTCTTCGTATGAACTTCAACTGAAGTTTTGCCTTGTATCTTAGTGTTTTTTGTGGTTTTATGGAAAAAGTTCGTACGAGCAACCCTTATTATTTTTTCGAGATCTTTTCGGGCTTTTTATTCGGTACTCAGAAATGGTCCTCACTATATATACATTACTGTAAACAAAATGCACCAAGCAAAATGCCTATTCCAGCTGGCCTGACTCGGAGCTTATTGAACATCGAATCAATTAGCGTTTTCAGGCCTGCAAGAATGGCCATCAATCTCTTTCATTAAAATTCAATTCGCTTTCAGCATTTTATCAATAGTCGTTTCTGTTTGAACGAGCTTTTTCATATCTCTGTCAACGTCAACTGTCTAGTCAGACTCGTGAGAGCTATCAATAACCGTTGATTCATGACAAAAGTAGTATTATCTTAAAGTCACAGCCTTCTCGATCTCCTGAGCCATGATGAGAGAATGGCAACATGGCACGGAAGGCAATAGGCGCCCCTACTCATGACATATATATTTGAGATGTATCAATGTTTTCAAAGGTATTCGATGTATATATATATAAAATATCATACAGCTAACCGATAACTGAAAGTGATGCAATTTATTATCATTCTCATGGACTTAAGATTAACTAGACAATACTGTGAATACGATTGATACATCATTATAACAATAATATTATCATTGGAAATATTGAGAATATTGTTCAAATGAATCACATCACGAAATGGATATCAGACATCAAACTCAAACATTGAGTGAAAAAAAATCAAGGGAACGCGGGTCTATGTTGCCAATTCTCCCTCGCCATGGCTTGAGAGAAATAGAAGGCTGTGTCAAAATTCAACAATAACGGCGCATTACCAACCGTGATAAATTCACAATGCAAGATAAGCATTCCATATCTTCATAAATTTCGTGCTAAACAAATCAGTTGCCGAATTTCCGCAGATATTATAGTATTCCAGTAGTGTTGGCTCTCAGCCAACTGGCTAAATGGAGTAAATACCTACCCCTATACCATTTTATAAAACCGTCCACGATAATATAGTAGTTGATAATACTATTGGACCATAATCATGACAACGACTAGCCAGCATTTTCTAATTCGAAATGTTTCAGTTTGTTCTTGTTTTCTCTTCCGGAAAAGCGGCCTCAGAATCTGAAAGAATTTCCATTTGCCTCCACAATGGTCGAATTTAAATTCAGCCAGTCGGCGTTAAAGTATTTTGGAGGTCTGCATTGTGAAAGTGGAATTTCTGACTTGTGGCTCTGAATGAACAAACAAATGAAATCGCCGGAAAGCTTTCACTGAATCGTGCGTTTCATGAAATTTTCCACACCTCGGAACGAGAACACTTCTCACAATATCATTCCAATATCGCCATAAATTATCTCTCGCGATTTCCATCCCCCAAAACAAAAAAAAACAGCCGATCTTGATTTTTTTATACTGTCTGAAGGTTAATCGATGATTAATTCTTCACAGATATTGGAATTTGGAATTGGAACTAGAAAATAAAAATTTTTAGAAATTATAATAATTATTTCAATATTTTTGTAGTGAGGGCAGATTTCTGATCTGTCCCAAAATGTCACTGCACATGGCATTCAACTTTCAGATACTTATGAAAGAAATGCTCTTTTTGTCAGTGACACCTTGTGTCTCGAAAAATTTGGAAGAAAAATATATATTTAACAAAATTTCTACTCATCTTAGAGGTGGACGTTTCGGAAACGAATCTGCTCCCGTTTTCAACACAGTATGGAAAATGTTTTCCTTCGAAACCGTTCGGCTGCTTCGTGTTTCAATACTGAAGTGACTATTTTTGAGTACCAGGTTTTTTTAATTGATCTTGAATTTAATATTTCCATATTCAGTTTTAAGAAGTGAATGCCAAGTTCTATCTATATCAACTGACTAACAAGCAATATTATCGTCTTCGTTCCATTTCTATAATAACTATATTCATGGACTGACTAGCTATGAAAATACTGCTTATCTGATATCTGACAATGCAGCTGAAACGTACTGTCTGCCCCAAGAAAATGGTCACCGTACACTCGCAACACGGCCTGCGAGCTTGACTGTACCAATTGTGTGAGGGATGCTCGGGTTCGTCGACCTCTGTCAAATGTTCGACAAGATCATCGGAATTCGTGACGGAATATTAAATTATAAGATCAGGGCCTGATGAATATAGCTGGCAAATACAAACAGCAATCAGTAATTTTCTCTTCACCAATATTTGCCAACGGCGTTTCTAAGAGGACGATCAAACTGATGGAAATAGAGATGGGGAACACCACGAGCGCCGATTATAGACAAGGGAAGAACAAAAAAAACCTCGGAAATAATCGAATGTAGATCATCAGGTAGATTGAAAACACTTATGCCAATAAATTTCTGATCACACTGTGCGGAAAAAAATTATAGCCGTTACTGTAAAATCAGTTACTACAGCAGAAAAAATGAATCAGTACGATAGGAAACCTGTTTAGATTTTCAGGAAACTCCTATTCGCCTCATATGAAATTAGATGATTCTTCCACATGTAAGGTTTCCCAGCCTTAGCAACACTACGATAGTGTAGAGCGGGTGGACATGCCATATTTTTTTTGTTAATTGTTCGAGTTGCAACTAGAAGTAAGTCATAATTTCGAGTTGTTTATTCCAGTCCATCTACCATTACCCGAACTCATAAAATCTCGAAAGGTTAGTTCGAGTTCATGATATGAAGTCTCCGAAGCATTCACAATTTTACGAATCTGAGAGAATACGTTAGTTTAGGGAAACTGTACATGCTTCTGATAGTTTCAGAACTACATTGTCGATGGTCCTACCGAATCCACTCGAGTCTACTCAAAACGAAGTTATTTGTAGAAAATGAATAATTAATTATTGAATATACCGGTACGAAAAAATTCTTTGTATATAAGAGATTCAGTCAGTTTCTCGCATTGTAGCTGATTCTTTCAGTTTGTTGAAAAATATACACTGATTTTTCTCGAGAACATAGGAGTAATTGAATGACTGATAGAAAAGGTAATTTCTCACAAAATCAACAATTTTGAAAATAAGAAATTCGTCCATGTTGTACAGAGTAGAAATGTAACGGTATTTTCTCGGAACTTCATCGAATCGAATATGATTGCCTCTATAATTGAATCCAGAAAACGTGTTTGAGCAGAGAGCGAATCCACTGCTAGCTAATCGTTGCCCCTGAAGATATTTTCTCGGGACGACAATGCAAACAAGAAGGGCGGAGATGCGAAGGTAATCATCTCGAGCTCCGTTTCATTCCTTTCAATTTGGTTATTTTGCGCCCGCTGCGTATCATTTTCAATTTTGTGAAGTAGCGGGGACAGATTTGAGGTTCTCGATTATTTAATTCGAATCTTCAGCCCGTATTTTCTGATGAATCAATTCTGTCGCCTCGTTTGGTACAGTACACCACGTTATTATTTCTAGGTGAGTTGGGTAGTGCGCTCGATTTTCATCTGATGATATTTCCCGGCATCAACTTTTTATGCATATTGATATAGCACTATTGATTTTCCGATACAACGTTTTGACTCCGAGCAACCATCATCAACTTGATATTTTTTAAATACCGCTTCACCAGGCCTTCATGATCACCCTAACATATGCCGCCCTAAGCTCAGTCCTAACGAAGTATACAGAATATTTATTCATGAAACTGTGCAACTGTGAAACTGTGTGTATGCATCACTGTTGTCTAAGAAATGGCGGATTCGCTACTCGAAAACAATATTTGCATTGTAACCTGAGGATGGGAAACTTTCAACTCTGTGTTGTGTTCTTAACGAAGAGTGATGGGGTAAAGAAAGTATCGCTACCTATTATCGGACACCCTGCTCCATATTACTGTATACCAATATTTTTTGTGGCTCGTGTTCGACCTGGCGCGAATGATTTTCCACTCATGAAAATAAATCGAATGGTCATCGAGTACCCACGCGTTGGAAGGAAAATAAATCCATCGGAAACGGTAGAGCATTAAAGAGCGTGAGGATCCATAAAACTCACACGTGGCATGTACTGGTGACGGTGAACGTTTCTCTCCTCAGCTTTCCGCTAACGCTCGTCGAGATAAGTTTGGAGCAAGCACACAGCCACTCGAGCACGAAATTTGCTCTCAATGCTATACCTACGACGTGATCTACAATCATTTTGATCCTGCGATTCACTTTGGCAAGTTTTCGAACCTGAGGAAGCGATTGGTGAAGTGAAAGAGGAGCTATGAACACCAGTAAAAGTTGCATTATTCAATAGTTATTTTCCTGCGATGACCATCCATGAAAACAGTTTTTCCAACATTGTTTTGTTATCTAGAAAGTAGCCCATAGGTTGAACTGAAAAGCACTTCACAGTGAGTCTTCACTTTTGCGATTTGTTGCATCCTTCTATATCAAATAAAGGCATATTATTATTATTATTTCACTACGGCAAATAAAGTAAAACTCACGTTTGCTAGGAAATTTTATCACATATGGTACTTAAATTTTAGAATGATTTTGCATCGCGATGTTTCGGAAAATGGTTGAATGCGTCTGTTTGTGTGAACATCACCTCCTCCTTTTTCTGATTTTGATTTTGATCTCTGTGGATATCATGAATTCACTATTATTCATGAAAAAAGGTCGAAAAATGCTTGATATATTATTTAACATTTATTTAGTGAAAATTCATAGGAGCACACATTTATTTTCATGAAGTCGGCATAGGCATATATATATATATATATATATATGATTCGAACTTTTATGGTCGTAGGAAAAATAGTGTACACATTACTCGCTAGACAATGTATTTCATGCACTCGTTACATTTCCGCACTCGCCGCTACACTACTCGTGCGAAATATGCCACTTTCCATACTAATTATGTGATACTCTATTGTATAGGTAGTGCAGGAAGTATATTTTTCATGCACGATGACAAAGTCAAGATCTACAATCATCAAGACAAGAATTCTTTGATCACAAAAATGAGAAATCACGGGATCTCAGATTATATCACCCATTTTTTGAATTAGCAAATTCAAACAATATCACCCAGATATCGCCTGCTATTTGATAAATGGCCTGCTTAGACAGTTTTCTGACCCAAAAATCATTTCTGCTGTCAGATTCATGAAATTTGTGAGGATTTCATAACTATTCCTAAATATGCAAAACGTAGCATAACTTCTTCATATCGATTATATGACATGAAAAGGCGAATATTCGACCTGAAAAGGCCATTGGTGAAGTCAGATTGGAAGAGTTTTGATGAAATCATAAAACTTAGCACAGCTCCCACGATGGAGAAATTAATTTATGTTGGGCTTCTTCATCAGTTACATATAAGATAATATATTCCAAGTTTTCGGTTTTTTCAGGCCATTTAGGTTATCATAATTAAACGGGTGGCACAGACTCAAGATACACGCTTCTTTTTTTTCTTATTTTTATAGCTACATTTCTGAAATTCGGACTATCGAATATGTTCAATAGAGGGCACCATTTGTCGTATCCAGAAATAGGTATGTATGGGTTACCCAGCGATGGTACTTTCGAATGACGCCAGAGTACCATTGTGGTAGTAGTTGGAGAAGTTCGAGAAAAAAAAGTTTTGATGTACTCTTTTGGGACCTATTTCGAGCCACAATCATTTTTTATCAAAATAACGAAATATAGAATGTCGTGTAGCATCATTTGAACTACTTGGTATATCACTGGATTTCCAAAATTATGGATATTTCAGAACTGTAATTTACAGGGTGTACCATTCAAAAATCGAAATATGATGTCATTTCCGGGAAAAACCACAAGTTCAAAAAAATTTTGAATATATCAAAAAGTTTTCTCTAAAAGAGAGGATATTTGATCTACCAAATTTCAAAAATTTTGCTATGAAAATGAAGGAGAAAAGAACGTGTACCATGAATCTGTGTCATCCAGTATATTACAGGATTCATGCTCCGAGAAAAAATCACACAATAATGGTAATAGGAACATCGAATATTTGAATAATTTCTCCAGAGAATATATTCTTTTGGATATTGACGTGATCTTCCGATGAATATTTCTTTTTATAATAATAACTGACAGGTTCTAAGATTTATTACAGTTTAATAAAGGATGACGACAACCCAATGATGAACTGCCTTTCAACTTATTGATACATTATAGCTCGGAAAAATTGATAACTCGCATCAATCGAGATTAGCTCTGCTGCTATATAACGGCATGTATTGAAAATATCGCAGAGAATTTCGAATGGAAACTGGATTTCGTCGCTCTGTGCACAATAATGATCTGATGATGTGATGAGGATAGTAATGTAAGGATCATAATGATATCTAAGGTCATCGTAGGAAGTTAATATGGAGGAGTTTTGTTCTGTTAGTGACAAACCTAAACTTTCTTGAAATTTTTGAAGTTTTTTTGGCAGGTTGAGTTAAAATGTCTCCTCACTGTTTGACTCGGCTTGGAATTATACTTAAATGTACAAGGTATATTTTTGCACCCACTTGCAGGTTTCATTTCGAATTTATAAAAAAAAATTAAAAAAAATATTTTTGTTCCTGAATTAATTTTTTATATCATTCTTCTTCACTAGTTAGACAGAATGTGATGGAATAAAATTTTTGAAAGTTCTAAATCATTATATTGGTTCATAAGCCTTTCCAATAATAATGATAATTTTTGCACAACTGAAGTCTACTTGCATAGAGAAATTATTTTCGTATGGAATAGTGGTTGCGTGTTTCACCCCTACAAGAGAGAACAGAACAGAAGACATAATAAAAAAAAACAGGTATATATAGCCTCTTCATTGGTAGAAAATGCCCCAAAATGCCATGTCTTCAACTCTTAAACAATTCCACAAAAGCAAAAACAATCGACTTTTGTTCTCATTTTCAGAATCGTGTAACTTTTCAAGAAGAGGCCTTAGAGCTTTTCGTTTACATGAATGATCCCTTCAATTTCCGACAATGAATTAACCCCTGAAAACTTTTGCAACCATTTGGACACACCCTGTAGATCAGCGACATAAATATTATGAGTAGATAATATATATGCTTTAGGTGCATAAAATAAATTCAGTTCATCCACCGAATCAGCAGCGACAATTCAAAACATATAGACATCAAGACTTCAATGGCAAACCATTTGGCTGAATATCGCACAAAAACATGGAAATTCCGGTTTTCCATTAGACATCTGTTTGTTTCGATCATATCGGAATTGCTACGCTTCCCATTCCGTATGTATACCACCTAATCGAAAATCGATTTCAAATAACGTTTGAAAGTGGGAACAAATACAATCCGGGAGGCACATCCTACGAATTTGGTTTTTTTTCCAACTCAGAACAGCTGTGGGATGCTCAATATTTTTCACATCGACGTCTGTTGAGAAAGTAGCGTTCACAAACCACATACAGTGTGTGCGACTTTCAAACCACAACACCCTCTTAATTTGAAACCCGCTGTTTTTTCAAAAACAAAAAATCTATACTGAAGTACTCAACGACCTTCCTTCAAAAATGTGGAAAAATCTGAAAATTGCATATTACCAAAGCCACCTACTATTTGCTGAAGGAGTAGATATTTCGAAAAAGACTATTAGGCTATTAGGCTATTTAGTCGTTTCAGGAATAGGTAGGTAGCCCCTCACAAATGTTGTTAACAACCTGTAAGTAAGGTAAAAACAATATGAGACTGATTGATAAGCTTGATTATATTACCAAAAGGCACCACGTGAGTAAAATTTCAGAATTTCCCCTGTATAGTTGATTTTTTCATTATTATCACCGTCGACTGTTTCAATGTTTTTGCATGAGTAACTTGACTATTATAGAGCGAATTGATGAACACATGGTTTGGCTATTAATCATTGTCACTCCAAAAGTTTTCTATGGAATTTGTTACAGAGGTGATGAATCCAATAGCGTGATGCATGATTTTTTTGAAAAATCGCTAAGACCTTGGATTTTGTCGCAATATGGCGCTTTTTGATCATATCCATCAATCGAATCCATCAAGCTTTGAATTGATTTCGCTCAATCAATAGAGATTCAACAAGGCGACTCAAAAACAAATGAGTCACCCTGTATGTATTGGGGAGAATTTTGATGATTTTGTCTATTTCAATTAGTTCTCCATTCTGTCAACAAAATGCCCCACTTGTTCAATACTGTCTGTAGGCTAATCAAGGATACTTCCTCTATAAGGTTCTCGATCAGGAAATGTTTATTTCCTGTGCATCGAAGATACTCGGTGACTCACGTATTCGCAATCGAGCATGTTCTCAGATGTCGAATCAATATCACTCGAAATGGCGGTAATCAGAATGACTAATTTCCATTAAACTGACGCCATTATCTGGGGCTTTCACGTCTAATACTATACGATTCAATCAACGTTTACTCTGATTACTTCTGGAATGGCCGAATAGCTCTACGATGAAACACCGTATCGCGATCCGAGACATTTACATTCCATCGTCTATACCGAAACTTCTCGAGATTCTAATGAGGACATAAAAAATTTGCGATCGATACTTATATCGGTCCATTTGACACTTTGCACGACCAATTTATTTTAATAGCATTCTCGAGATAATTATTCGCAATGATCGACGATCTCATAGATTGCGAGAGGAAAATGAATACCTATGTCTCACTATCATTCGATTGGAGGTTTAAATTTTTTTTTGGCGCAGTCATAAGTCCTTATGTGTTAACAAAGTGGCTATCAGATAATCTCACAGTCTCAATAGCAGCACAAGTTAGAATTTTACTGACTTTATTATTTAAGATTTTCCAAAATTTTGGCTTTCTGTTCCGTGCGAAGAGTTCAGCTCCTGAACATGCGCTGAAGCTCTTAGAATCCATTCAGAAACCATTCAGTCTAGTCAGCGATACAACAATCCGGAATACATTGACCTCTCTAGAACATCGTAGAAAGATGGGCTATCTGTTTTTTTGTTCATGGATATTTCAATGGTTATTGGTCGTCAGAATTCTCCTATTCAGATAATATGCCAGTCTGCCATAACATAAATGAGGTCTGCCCTTGCCTAAATATGAGTATAACTCATTTTCGCCACATATCGAGCCCCTTCGTAATACCAGCGACAAAATGTGTGACGCTCTGTCTTCTTCTCTTGGCCGATACTGTGTTTTTTTTTTCTAAAAAATCGCATGCCCGCTCCTGCCTCAAAGGTATGGAAGCGAAAGTTTTCCTCTCCAACTGAACGCGAATGGAAGTCCTCCCCCGTATAGCGAGGAAGGTTATGCAATGAACATTTTCCAGTTTGCGACTTCGGCTTCCAGTGCGACGTGAAGCGTTGCATTCCGAAAGACTGGCAATGCGATGGCCACGTCGACTGTAAAGATCAATCTGACGAACTGAAGTGTCACAAATGCGGCCCAGGTATGATCAATTGCGGAGCCGACAAATGCATAACACAGGAACATCTGTGCGACGGGAAAATCGACTGTCCTTGGGGCCAAGACGAAAGAAACTGTCGTAAGTGCAATCAATAGTCTCACATGTTGCATAGGGTGGATTTTTCTCGTAATCCGGTTACGAGATCCGTTGAATCGGCAAAATGGGTGGTTGCTTTCTGCGAGGGTCATTCAAGATGCCTTCTAGTGGTTCTTTGAGATCCCCAAAACAATATTTTTCGATATTTCAACAGGTTTTTCAGGATTTTCTCTCCTCGTTTCTAAGAAAGAAAATGAGAATTATTTCAATACACAGGGTGAATCTGAAAGTGAGTTTTTTTCAACAGGGTGATATCTCGCCAAAATAAGTTGTTTGACCAAAAATTATTTACCTATACATAAATGAAGATAACGGAGGTACAGGTATTTTAAGGTTTTTACATTAAAAATCTAACTGTGATAATTCAAGATTCATTAAAAGAAATATGATGAAAAATTTGACAAAAATTGTTCAAAATTATCTCCAAGACTAAGTATACAAGCTTTTAAAATGAAATCTTCACTAGCATTTTGGTTTCCATTACGTAACACAGGTCGGCTGTAATCCAGTCCAGATTTTTCGCGTCGTCTTTTCTTCAGAAAATGTGGACAAAATGTTTAATAGTCTTCTTCCAACCTCAAAATACCTGTACCACCATCATCTTATAAGAACGCTTTCGATATAAACATGTTTTGGCCAAACAACTCAATTTGGCGCTATACCAAGCATCATTCATCAATAGAACGGCAAAGTTATGGAATTCTTTGCCTAGTGAAGTCTTTCCTGATGCTTACAACCTCCAAACTTTCAAGAAAAATTCCAACACCTTCCTACTCTCCCAAAATTCCACCGCTGGCTAACACGATGTTCCTCGAACATTATAGGTTTCCCTTTCGTGTTGTCCACAGATAAAATATATATATATATACCCTGTTGGAAAAACTCACTTTCTGATTCTCTATTTGCCACTGACACCTTGTTTTTCAAGAAATTTGGAAGAAAAATATATTTAAAAATATCGAAATTTCTACTCATCTTAGTGGTGGACGTTTCGGAAACGAATCTGTTCCCTTCTTTCAACACATTGGACATTTTGGGGTAGATCATAAGTCTGTCCATACTACAATTATATTGAAATAATTATTATGATCTCTATTTTTATTTACAGAAACGAGGAGAGGAAATGTATATAACCCTATATGTATGATTGCTTCAAAAATATATTAAAATTACGTTCTTCCCACCTGTCAGTACTGAAAAGGTCTCGTAACTCAAGCCGAAAAACAAGTGTACGCACACCTGAAAACACTACCCTGTATAATTGTTATGTATCTTGTTCGTAACTGTATGTAAATGATGAATATCGAATATGTAGCAGGTACATACATGATAAAAAGCGATTTCAATAATTGCAAATTGAATATTTGGGACTACCTACTGTCTCACTAGTTATGTACAAGGTACACATCACTGATATACTGTGTGAGTCGGTTAAATTGAATAAGGAAAATATCGAATTTATTACATTTGGCTGGTTTGTCGATTGAATATTTTCAGTGCGTATGAGTGAGAGAAACGGCGACGAAGGCAAAGGTCAACTGGAGGTATACAAGCCGGATCAAGAAAAATGGGTGCCAGCCTGTGTTGTCCATTGGGACGAGAGATCATCAGCCCGGACTATTTGTCAGCTTCTGGGTTACTCGTAAGTGCAAACCACAAGTTATCAAATGATTTTCAGAAACTAGAAATAATTAACACGAATTTTGAAACTATTGTTTCACAAAACAACAAATCAAAGTAACATGGACAAGAGCAGCAAAAATAAGATTGAGTTCTGCTCCAAAATATATACTGTAGATGTCACTGCTGGTGCTGCTGCACTCACTGCTGCTTCTTGATGGAAAACGAATATTTAGATGAATTATAATCAAACAGTACTTCATATTTCTGGTTTCAGGAGATAATTACCAAACAGCAAAAAACGTAGATCTCGTTTATTAATGTGTTCTAGTTCAACTTGAACATTCTGGAATCCAAAGTTCCCAATCTATTACTAGTTACCTATTCCAAAATCTCCAATTAATCAGTTGAGAATAGTTCAGATCAGTTGCCTGAATCGGATTACGACGATGTTGGCTGTTGTATGGAATGATAATATAGACGGGAGCATTGTCATTCCCCAACCACAACATCGAGTTAGAAATAATGGAGGATCAGTCGATTTCCGAGGAAATGATTATTCTCCATTTGCCGAAATAATCCGGGCGAAACCGGACCGTTGGAAAAATAGCTCTATACCACTGCCGAATGAAAACCCCATTTTTCACGTATACAAGAATGAAAAATAATTTGCTCAATTATCGAAGGCTATATGAAAAATTCCGAGCACGAGTTCAGCCAAAGCAGAAGCCATTAATCATGTATGGTTTAAGAGAGGGTCATTCGGTAGTAGTAGGGGGTCGAAATCCCAGCCCTTGTAAGCAGATCCGTAGCTGCAATACCCCAAAAATTCACCAATACTTATTTGAGAATTTTACGAGCCATGTAGGAGTTGCAAAACTCGTCGAATCTATTAAAGTTGAAAGTTAGATAATGATTGTGCTGTGTTCTCGCCATTCTGTCACATAGTTTAACAAGAATATCGTACGAAAAAACAAATATTCAGCCATGAGAATAAACTGAGGTTACAAAACTCGACCACTAAGTTAATTTGTAGAAATGAAAAGTAAACTGACAGAGCCAGAGACTATCAATGTTATCTGTATGTACTCTTGCTATTATTTGTTCAACGACTAGTCACCTTATTCGACTTCTTCTCTCTCTGTTCCAAAGAACTGTCGGAATCGTAGTTCCCAAAGAGAAAACCCATTATGAAAAACATCGTTTTGCCGTACGAACGATAATTAAAACGGTATGCGACACGAATTCGTGCCTTCGAATAGAACATCATCAGGAATATAAGAGTCACAACCTGCCCTCGTTTTCACAGAATATGTTATACCCTTCAATTCAATCCGTATGAATGGCAAATGATGGCTAAGAACGTCCAGAAAAGCAGGGTCCATTTCTGGTCACCCTCTCGTATAAATAACATGCGTAACATCTCCCTAACAGGGCTAACTCGCTAAGTGATTCGAACTTTTTCGAAATGGAATCATCCCTCATCCCTCACCTGACACGAATTCGTGAATGTGAATCTGACCATATTCAGAATGGGCTGCACGTTCCAACCTCTCTCGGCACTGAATTAACAGAGCTGGCACATTGAAAATTTCGAGCAGCCATATGCCAATGTCGACTCCGGTGTTCGTTTTTGTGCATTTCCCAGAACTCGAACTATGGGTTCCGGTACGAACATCTATCACGTAGCGATTCCTGATGAATGCCCATGAGGGAAATTATGTATGCCGGGTACAATAATCGTATATTGTACATATTTAGATAAGGTTATCGAAGGGATTCATCGAATCATAGATTCGACTAAGTACCTTTGGATATCTGCTAATCGCTGGAATACTGTCCCTCACAGATACTGTTTCCGCTTACAAGATACCTCCATCCTGCACGATCAAATCTACCATTCAACCATTCGAAATATTATAATATTTTCCCCCAAATTCTACATGGCATCCGAATGATAAAAATTTTGACTGTAGTTACTTCACTTGCTATCGATTTCTATACTCTCTGAAAATGTAGAACAGCCGGTAAACCTACTTCTCACAATACTACCGATATGTTTGGCCACATAATTTTATGAATATTTCCGATACGGATTTCCAGATAATTATGGCTGGATTTGCATGCATTTTTCGAGTTTTCCTACATATGATAATTTTAATTTTCACTCATATATATTTTGATTGCAAATACCTTAGATACGGATGCTATGAACATACTTATGATACCCAAGGGCGTTATGAGCTATAACGCTCGCTCATAATGCCCGCTGATTTACTAAATATTCCTATCGGGACTCAACAATGATATTGTTTCTCTCATCCATTTTGTTCAACTGTCTGGATCCCAAACTCAGAAAATGTATTACTTGCACAATTTACTGAATTCCGAACTTTAATGAACATTATAGCCGTAGAAGAAGTATATAGTATAACTCATACGGAATGACTCATTCCGTATGCTATTTATCGATGAGTTCCCAATAACGATGAGGAGCAAATCCGAGGTGAACAACATGTTTGGTGGTCTAGGGTGGCAAATTATAGCAGACTACTTCGAGGTGTCGACATACAATCACCGACGATTTACGACACCACGGCCATTTGGCGATTCAATCAGAACAAGAGACCGAAAAACCTGATACGAGAATTCGCCTCTTGCACGGAAAAGAGTTACCCGACCGTCGACTTATCTTGCATGCACTACAGTAAGTGAAAGAACGATATCATCGCGATTCAAATGAGAATACAGGGTTCTCGAGGTAGACGTTCGGTCGAAGTTCTCTTGGTTAGAAATATCTTAGAATTATGAATTTTCGGAATTCAGGCTCATTCAGCATTACCTTCCGTTTTAAAATATTCCCAAGTTCATTACAATCCAAATCACTCAGCATTTCATTTCATTTTTTTGATTCCTGAGGAAATGTTATGATGAAATCTATCAGCTTCCCCTATACTTATTTTCGAATGTTCCTTGGATAACTTGATTCTTTTCAAAATTTTGGAAAATGTAGCTTTATTTTCATCACTGCGCCTTTTGACCATTTTCGACTAGGGCAATCGCTTCTGAGGTAGAATGACCCTTTCTCTGTATCTATTTTCAACGGTTTTCTTGGTCATCCATATTTTCCATTTTCATGTCATTGGTCATCAAATTTTGGATGTAATTTTTCTCAGGAACCCAAAAATAAAATAATATACCGGAAACTTCTAAAGAACGGCTACCGTGAGAAACCATATATACAGTGTTCCATATTCAGAAGTGAGAAAATTCTGGAAATGAGAAAAGATATCGAGAAATAGCAGAACCTAAGTGAGGTTCGCTTATATGCTATGTCGTTCCCATCGATTTTGCCTCTGAAGCATTCATTGATATCTTCTCTCTTTTCATTTGATTCAGTTAGCAGTTTTTATTTTCTGATCGGTTACATACTGAGACCAAAAATTTTCCAGAGTGCGGCAAAGTTCGTAGAAGTTACGACGCAGACCGAAGGCGCACGAGGATCGTCGGAGGCATCCGATCCAGACCGGGCGATTGGCCCTTCCTGGCGGCTCTGCTTGGTGGTCCCGAAGAAATTTTTTACTGCGCCGGAGTCCTCATCGCCGATCAGTGGGTACTAACTGCGTCGCACTGCGTTGGAAAGTGAGTTTGTTTGAGCGTTTAGAGCAGATTTTAGTGAAGATCAGTGCGGAAGCGGTTGGCTCCTCAAGGCGTTCCGTCACTTCAACCAGTATGATCTTTCGTGAATAACCATAACCACTCATAGTCCTGAGATGTTCGAAGATGTCGCAAAATTTTAAATTCTTCTGAAGGGCAATTGTGCCACCTGTTGGAGTACCAAAGGCACTCCTCCCAGGTGTTTGAATCTCCGAACGATCGGCACTTTGCATTCACAAAGTATACAGGGTGAGTCAAAAATGTGTACCGAGCTTTCTGGGGGTGATAGAACATTGAAAAATAAGTGTAGTTTGATGATTAAACTCATGGCCCAAAATGCATATTAAGGGAGATATATCCTTCCAAAGTTGATAAAATTAAAATAATTTATGGCAGGTTATTCGTTCTCTGAACAAACTGATATGCTTCTAATACTTGGCGAGTGCTTCGGAAATGCAAATGCTGCTGAAATATCGTTATACCGATGAATCTCGCGATGAATAAAATCAATCTGCTGATATCATGTAACTACAAAAACTCAAATATCTCACGAATGGCTCAATTTTTTGTATTTGAATAAGAGTACCTTTTTCATGTAATTTTCTTCGCTCCATCGAATGCTCCTGTTTTTTCAACGAAAATAATACAGGGAAAAAAGTTTTCTACAAAAAATCATGACTCACCCTCTGAAAACACCCTTTATAACAATATCAGAAATGTGGAAGTGTGACGAAATAATGTATTTTGACAACATAGATTCATGCACAAAATTTCAATCAGGTGGCTTCCATCGTTCAGAAGTTATGCGGAGAAATTATTTTAATTTTATCAACTTTGGAAGGATATATCTCCCTTAATATGCATTTTGGGCCATGAGTTTAATCATCAAACTACACCTATTTTTCAATGGTCTATCACCCCCAGAAAGCTCGGTACACATTTTTGACTCACCCTGTATATTCGGAGGTTTCCTTTGCTGAATTTCAAAACCTGCATCTTTCTTTGACGATATTTTTCATACCTCGCCAAGAGATTCTAGATGCTCTCAAAATTTCCCAGAAATCGATAGAAAAAAGTGTCGGATTGACAGCAGTTCGTAGAGGGAAGTCAATTGTTTTTTGGATTTCCCCGCACCAAATCAGTAAAAAGACAATTATTTTGCTTTCCAGTCATTCTGATGTATCGGGCTGGACTATTCAACTCGGCATCACCAGAAGGCACGCGCATTCGTTCTATGGACAAAAAGTCAAAGTGAAGAGAGTGGTGCCCCATCCTATGTACAACTTGGGAGTTGCCCATGATAACGATGTAGCTTTATTCCAAGTAAGTTCCTAGCGATTATTCTATGATCCGAAACAGGTCCAGCAAGAAACGAAAAAGAGTCTCGGAACTGACTATTTCTCATTTTCATTCCACTTCATTTTCAGCTCGACAAATGTCCTTGTTGAAGGAGAAAATACGATACGTTATACTTATTTTCTTTCAGCTTTCGAGTCGTGTTACTTTTCACGAACATCTATCTCCTGTGTGTCTACCGCCTGCAGATAAGGAACTCAAACCGGGAACTAAATGCACTGTCATCGGTTGGGGGAAAAAGGAAGATACTGGAAGTGAGTTTCGATCTTTCCCGACGGCTTTTTCTCGAAAGCTTGTCGCAAATCGTTGGCAAGTTGACCTGACATAAATACCTTATTCGTGTCTTTCCTTGAAGTCCATTCCACTACGGTATTCGAGCTTATTTTATGCAAATTCTCAGGTTCCAAAACATATATATCCGTTCAATGTTCGGAGCTTCGATAACACAGGTACCAATTTCAGCTTTCGTCAGACAATCCGAAAGCAAAAATTCCATGTAAATTTTCGTCTGGTTAATTGAAAAATCATTCCAGAATAAGGACGGAAGCTGGGTGATTTATAATATGGAATTCGAGAACGGAAGGAAACTTTCTTAATTGGAATAAAATCAGAGAGTGTCAGTCTAAAGTAAACGAAGAAGGACTCATAAAACGGAGATAAATGGGCACAACTTTCAGTTTCGAACCCCACCTTTCACAGTTCCACTAATCATAAAATAATATACGGGGTACTTCACCTGAGAATTCGGAAAATTTCATAGCAGACCCCGGTGTTGCCAACTGCATCAAGAAAGCTCAAAAAAGCATATGAATAAAGGCACTTCTGACCGCGTTAGGAGAAACAGCGTCAAATTGACCCTGTAAATTTAGTAGAGTCAATCAATTCCATTTTATAATTCGAGCTAATCGTCAGGTGTCAAGTTGAAAAATGATCCATAGTGGACAATAATTATTATCACTATGCCAAGATTTTACGCAAAAGAATACGTTCGGGAATCGTACGAAAAAAAAGTCCTGATAACGCCGACAGGAATGTTTCCTGGGATATAGATTTGTGCCCGATCCCTACTGACCCGTGCGCTGTTGCCGTCGGCGACGTTGCCGCGCCGACAGCGAGAAAGACAGGTCGAGTGATCAGATGACGTGTGTGCTTCTAGTGTCCGAATACGAACCGGAAATCAACGAAGTGGTGGTCCCCGTCCTGAACAGGGATCTGTGCAACGCGTGGCTCGAGAACCGCGACCTCAACGTCACCGAAGGCATGATCTGCGCGGGATACAAGGAGGGTGGCAAAGATGCCTGCCAGGTAAGGTGACAATCGCCACGGCATGTGGAAGTAGCTCACTGAATGTTCTATTTCGATTGCTACAATTGAAATCTTTCCCAGTGGAAACCAAGTCTCAACGCCTCTACAAGTCGATTCCTAGATTATGCAATTTGTTGAGATTGCACAAAACAACAGTTCATATTCTCTGCCAGAATCGAAGAGATCATTCGGAGGGTGAATACTATATTCAGGTCTTGGGATAGACAAAAATCGATTAAGCTGAATGAAACAATACTATTATTACAATTCAACCGACAGTATTTAATATACGCCTCAGCGTGTTTGAATCCAACTTTAAAAAACACGCGTATCTTAAAGTTACCACGGCAACATCAACCTACCCGCCTATCACCCGATGTACCATCGGAACATCACCGGAGAAAAGTATAGAAAGAAAGATAATTTATTCATCATTGAAAATTTCATACATGTATCGGATACAACATGAAACCTTATCAGACTAGTCAAAGAAATACATATGAATATTAAAAATTAAAAATATAGTCAAAATTACGATAAAAAGATTACACACTTACTAACAGATTAAAACCATGTATAGAGAACCACTACATCACCTAGCTGTGAGATACTCTTCCATCGAATAAAATGTATTTTCACATAAATAATTGAATAATGTTGTTTTGAATATCTTGAAATTCTTTATTTCTCCAAAAACCCTATTGAAATGATTATAACATATAATTCCTTGATATATTGGAGAGTTCTGCCCAACACTGAGCCTAGAGAATGGTAATCTAATGTCATTATTATGTCGTGTATTGTGATCATGACCCTCAATACTTTTGACGTAACTATCTTGTTGTTTTCTGATATCCATAATCAAAAGATATATATAAAGAGACGGTAAAGTAAGAATTGACAGTGACTTGAAATAAACTCTACATGAAACATCATTTCGAACACCCATCATGCATCTTATAATTTTCTTCTGCGCAATGAATACTTTGTCAATATATGATGAACTACCCCAGAAAATCAAGCCGTATGCAAGTGCTGACAACACCAAACCATGGTATGCCATTCGGAGAACATCAGACGATACAGTGCCTTTCAGCTGTCTGATGATAAAATTGATGCTACTCAATTTCTTAACCAGAATTTCGATATGATTAGTAGGTAAAATGTCAATGTAATTTCCATATGATAACAAATTGAAGAAAAAGCAACAAGATTCCAGATGAACTCGCATGTACGAAGATTCAACGTCGATTATATCTAGCAAGTCATCAGAATAGTCATCAGAATTTTTTATGTCGAGTCGGTACTGTCTGTTTTGCTACAAACGTAAGCGGAAAGGAAAAAGATTGGGTTCCTCCTAAATCTGGAGCCTTAGGCTCAAGCCTTCTTTAACTTTGTTCCGACTGAAATCTGAAGTAAAAGTATAACTTAACTCGGTGTTTTTTTTTTTCGAATAATTAGCTTGATGATACCACTAAAGCTTCAATTAGGAAAGTGTTCTCATTGATTTTTTCGGATTTCATAGGACTTTTTCTACTTCTTTCTGAAAATATGCCATACTAATTAATTATTAATGTGAGAATTCACAAATACACCATAATCGTTCATTATCAGATAATTGGAGTATGAAAAGGAGTCATTCAATAATCAATTTCGTGTGCATCACTTTAATACAGAGTCGATTATAAGTCGATAAGATAATTCCATCAATGAAATTGGCCTTCAGAAAATCTCTCACTAAGACCAAAAATCTAATTTGGGTTGACATTACGGATTTCAGAATATAATGATAATTATGATTTGCAGGAATGAGCCCTGAACATTTGGTTTCTATCATAATCAATTATCAAACGGTAGGTAATTATCGATTCGGGAGTTATTTTGATGCCATCATCGAAGTTATCGGATTTCCGATTTGATGTTGTTGGATTAATTGGAAACTATCAACGGAGGTCAACGTACTCGTGAACGTCATATTTACTCATCCAGTGGTATTTTGCTCAACAATGATAATTATTGATGAAGAGGGATGTAATATCGGAATCGAGATACGATATGACCAATATCGGTACACTATGACTCGCAGCTCGATCTCTATATTTGTTGCCAGGCATTACATATACGAACTCATACAGAGAGACAACAGGATACAACGTTATAACTTATTTTGAAAAGGAAAAAAAGAGAGTAATGAATCCATTCATGAAATGCAAATTCGTCAGAAAACCCTTACCGAGTGGTCGAAATTAATTTGTATAGCAGATCAATTTCCATCATAGATATTTATTTATTGTTGAAAGCCATCATTATAGCATATCCATAAATTCATACCGGGCGACACAGACTCATGGTACACGTTCATTTCTCCTTTGTTTTTATAGCATTTATATTTGTTATGTAGGTTTCTGAAATTTGGAACATCAAATATGCTCGCTAGAGGGCACTTTTTGACCTTGAAAGTGTGAAAACATGTTGTCATCGATATGTTGTGAGTGAGGTTAGTAACATTATAGAACTACTGGTATAAAACAGTTTTATCGAAGTTGAATAATTTCAATATTCTATAAATTTCGTAAATACTGGCGAAAACCAACGTTCGAATCTGAGAAATATGTATGGAATAGGAATAGAAATAGAAGAAAAGAAGAACTCTGTGAACATTTTTGGAATACAAACGAATAATCCAATTTTAGACAATTTTGCTATTTTCGAAGCACATCTTAACGCCCCAATCGAATCTCAAAATCTACACATATGGTCGGTCTTCCTAGATTGATTTATTACTCTTCCTACTTTCCAAACAGGCTTTAACCAGAGAACTGGAACCGACACACGCTATTTTGTATACAGCTTTTCCCAACGAATCGTGCCGAAATTTCGTCAGAAAATTCCAACAGTGTTGATGCTAATTTTTCACACCGCAGGGGGACTCAGGGGGGCCCCTTTTATGCCACGACTCTGAGAGCGGCGATCCAGACGCTTGGTACGTGGGGGGCATCGTGAGTTGGGGCATAAAATGCGCCCACCCCCATTTGCCGGGAGTGTATGCGTACGTTCCGAAATACATCAGATGGATCGAACAGCAGATGAAGAAGTACACCGCAGACTAAGCACGTCGACTATGCGTTATATCGATGAAGGAAATCTCAATTATAGGCTGACAATAATATTGAAACAAGAATGATTGGTACAAATTATACAAGGTAACAATATGATTTTCTAAGGCGTTTATATACGGAGAGGAGGCTTCACAAATGTTTGTTGTTGTTCAGGAGGAAATTGAAATACATGGTACATACATGCAAGGTGTCGTGAAATTAGCTGGCCTATTTCAAACGCAAAAATAGCACGATATCGTAGTGAAACATCGTCTACTCAAAGTCATCATTAAATTTGTTGATCACATTTTCTAATTGAGAATGTTCATCCGCTGATTCTTTATTTTTGTTTGTTTTTCATGTGAAAAAATGCTTCAATGCGTTTTATACAGGGTTACAAGTCCTGAGCTAGTCAAATATCTCATCCAGCTTATTGTCTAATTCAATTGCAAAGAAAAAAATCGTAACCATAAACCGAGATACTTGACCTCCCCACAACTTGTTGATATCTCAGCAGATAAAATATTTAATGTGGTGGTTGACTTTCTCAAGAGGAATGAATACTAAAATAATATAATTTTCATTTATTTTCTTTTTTTCCAATATCATTGCATATTCTTGCTTAGAGAATAATTTACTTCAATGTTATTATTGTTAAGATGTAACATTTATATTGTAACATTTATTTTTATATATTGTATATTAGGATACCTATATTAATAAACTTACTTACTTTCATTCCATAATCGGTTACACATTTGTTTGCGGAATACAACGATACCGGATTTGATGTGGTCGTGTATTCTCTTCACATTATGGTGTATTTCATTTGAAAAACCTTATGGTTCGTTTGTTCTGAATCAGTTGAAATCTGGGTTAGAAAATATCATGAATTTATGGTGGATGAATAGAGGGGATAATAAGAATGAAAATATTACTACATTGTACTATCATTTAGGAATGGAAACGACCGGAATATAATCAAAAATCAATATTCAACCAACCTCTGCCTGATTGCCAGTTTTTTTTTTATTTCGAAGTAACAGTCGTATTCTATTCACACTGAACTCACTCACTGACAATTGTATTTCAAATAATTATTTAAAATAATATATATGCGTAAACTTCGATGTCTGTTTCCTATACCGACCGATTGACCGACCACTCTTAATTTCACGCTTTTTCGAAGTGCATTTTCTAAGTATTTCTCAAGATTCATTTGCGGATCTCGGAATCAGATGTGATATTTCATCAACTTCGAAGACAGCTAGAATAATGTGAAAAAATCTATCGAGACGTTAGCGTCTCAAATTTTGCTTCTACCCTGTATATTCTTCTACGGTGCTTTATTCATCTATCTATCTTCGAATAATATTCGAAATTTACAGAGGTTGCACTTCGTGAAGGAATTGAGAATGAACTTCATTAACAACTGTGCTATTATACTATTGCACAATTACACAATTGCACGACTTTTTTCGACCTCTATAGTTTCATGTCATAGCACAAAAAAGATATTTCGAAATTGAGATTTCATCCTTTTAGTCCTTCCATAGTCCATTCCCTACCAATTCGAGTCAAATTATACACACTATTGAGATTACAAACTTTGAGCTTTCAGCAACATTTTCAGTGTTGAAATCGCTGAACTGTGTAAGTTTCGCTCTACTGATTTTTTAAATTATTCTCGTCATTCTTGTCGATGAAATATAACATATATGACGGATTTCCGAAGATTTGGTTGAGGAATATCCGGAAAAAAGTTACAGGGTTAGTAAAGAACCACCTGGTACTAACTTATTCCAATTTTCCCCTGGATTGTGGTTACGCTGAGTTTTCTCCCTACCACAAAAGAGCTACAATATAGCTACGCACAATAACAGAATCTAGTATGATCATTCATAGTGATATATCGTGACAATTCACCTAGTGTTCGAGCGGACCGCTACATGTGATTTGAATTATACAGCTGTAAAGTTTACACTCATTGTGAAAAATAACTATTTTGCTGTGCACTTCGTAACGCTATATACCCGTTGAATTACCACGGACATTCTCTGCAGCACCATGTATATCATGATGGAAATTCATCTTGCGAAAATAACTGGATGAAAGAAAATCTGTGTCGACATTAATTCAGCATCAAAGCTAGAGCTACCTACATAATTTTCCGTCTCGTTGGGAATTTCATAGATTTCAATTAAAACGATTAAAATAAGTTCGAAGTTTCGCATCAGCTGGATCATTATGAATTCCTGGAGGAAATTCAATTAATATTTTTCTTCATCACTCATCTACGCTTATTAAATGAAAATGTCTGGAGGCGAATCGTCAACATACCTGATAGAGGGGATCAGAAATTGAATATTTCAGGTCAGGGTGAATGTGGAAGGGATTTAGAAAGTTGGGCGATTTTTGTATCAATGTCGAACTACCGGGTTGCACAAATTAATATCTCCTCAACCAATTACATTTGAGAAAAACACTTCAACAGGTAAAATGAAATATTTTGCTTCAACTCCTTAGCCAGAAACCTCTCCGGTTTTTCCTCTCGAATGAAAACATACTCGTTGCCGTGTATACGAACCCATTCAGAGCTTACGAAAAATAAAATCCAACTATGTGTTCATGAGTTTTCGTGAGAATTGATAACGATTAACAATTCAATAAGAGGAAATTCAAAAAAGCATCATCGATGATTTTTCTATGTCAACTCTCCTCAAAATACTGGATCGGAGATTTCGAATCAATTCGAATCCATTTTTTGTTTGTCAATTTAGATGCAGCTGTTTGAATATTTCTCTTCATGCTACTGGTTGGGGAAATATCATTTCATTCCGGCTTTTAACTATTTCATCAACTTTTGGGCTACTTGGTATTCATCAAAGTGTATGAAGAACGTTGACGAAAGTATTTGAACATCACTGATGATTCGAATGGGTATATAGCGATGCGAAAAATGCAGGAAAGTCTTCACTAGTGCCGAAGGTTTTGAAAACCGAATCAACTAGAGAAGTGCAGGTAAACTTTACTGTATAGTTGCCCGATCATGCTTTCGGTTAGGGTTCTTATAAAACTTCGTGTACTTAGTGTCCTCATATTTTGACGAAAAATTCCAAAATATGAGACGAAATACTTGTTAGGTGTTAGTTTAAGTCAATTTTGGAATATGTGAAGACTGATGAGCAGGCGAAATGATCCACCATGCAAGAATAACACGAAACGGAAAGCTCACAAAGTTTTCCACCGAATATATCAATTAGTACAGTTCAGTCACTATTTTTTGACTCTCCACTATATTATTTGAGGTGGATTCAATTCAGTGTGCATCAGTTCACTAGGAAACTATCACATATTCCTCGTATCGCAAGTTTACGAAGGCGTCAGAAGAGACAGATTATAATTCTGACTTTTGAGTTAAAATAGTTTCGACTGATATCTCTCAAGAGAATGACAATACTTTCGTGAAAAAAGGATCTGTATGATATGCGGATATCTATGATATAATCTTATGTTCGTGAACAATTCTTATCGAATAAAACAGATTTCTTTTCGAACTTGTACCTATACAGGGCGGTTCAAATTTAACTTTGAATATTTTGATTGAGATTTTTTTACCTCTAAGAAATTCTGAAAGAAGATTAGACAATTTGGACGATAAACTTCAGAGTATATCATTCGATTAGAGGAAAATGTAAGTTGATTTAATCGTCCTCTGGGGTAGCATCAATTTTTACCCCTGAAGAAGTGATTGACTCTCCTCATTGTTATGATACGGATGATCTGAAACAATATGCCTCTCATTCTCTTTTGGAAGCAGATCATAAAAATCTACGATTTTTCTTACCATAACCATGAGTACCTTATTCTTGAGATAGGCTTAATGTTGAAATGATATCGACAAGGGGGTGATAGGGGACATCAAAACAAGCATTTTTGTTTATATAAACATATGTCCGCAAATGATCCATTTGGGCTGTAGAGCAAAACTGTGTGGTAGTTACACTGCGCAATGATCAAATCACTGTTTACGTATCAACCTTGCTTTATTAACGAATGAATCATGGTTTACAATATTTGTTCAAATTTTTCACCATTTACTTACAATGCAAAGATTACACCGTCCGGTCATTGAATCGCGAATCCTTTGTGGTAGATCCTTGCAAGGATCTATAGATCCCAAGGTAGGAACGTTTTGTCAAAATATCCAGTGTTTAATCTTATGAACCGCCCTGTATGTTCCATCTACGCCTTCGTAGACAATTCAAAGCCTTCGGCAATGCTTTAAGTATATTTTATACCCTTAGAAAGAGAAGATATCATAGTTTTCTATAGATTTATAACGATGTTATCTAGTGTCTACTGCGCGCAAGTCATGACAATTTCCAGCTTGCGGCAAGCAAAACCCGAGGAAACCCTTTCCTTTGTCACTAGCCGGTTTTACTTGCTGTCAACGAAACTTTCGGTCGATTCTAATATCCCCGTCTGTCCACTCCTCTTTTCGATTCGGGAAAGTATCGTGGACCGTGGCCCCGGGCTCCAATCGTTAAAATCACCTTCGTCGTACGTGCAGGATGTCGTTATTGAACGATCGACATTTTCGTGTGAAAATAGCTGCCGAAAAGCAAGCCCTCGAAATCGTACGATCTACGAGAACGCACCGAGGGCACCGTGGTGTGATTTACTCTTGATCAACATCAACCATTCTTCATTGAACTTCGACTTTTTCCTATGAACTCAGGCAATTTTTCATGAATAAACTTTTTTCCATGAATTCAAACATTTTTATTTTGATTCCGATTTATTCTGGTTGATTCAGGGATTCTTCTTCATTCACACTCAGTTTTCTTCGAATTCAGACTCTGTTCTTCGATCTTGGACTTTTATATGAATTCAGAGGTTTTTTTCATTAAATTGAATCCTCTTTCTCTGAATTCAGACTTCAATTTTTGACTTGAACTGATAGAAGTCAGATTTCAGATTGAAGCCTGAATTCAGAGAATAACCTGAATGCAAAGAAATATGTTCATATGTTCAAAAGATTTCTAGTTTCACAAAATTAGCTAGTCGGAATTCAAAGATTGAAAGCAGAGTTCAGAGCAAATAGTATAAATGCAACAAAATATTTCTAAATTCAAAGAACTACCATGAATTCAGAGGCGAAAGTCTGAATTCCGAGGAGTAGGTGTGAATTCAAAATCCAAAGATTTCTGAATTCAAAGAATTAGCCTGGAATCAGAGGGAAAAGTCTGTATTCAGACGGAAAAGTCTGAATTCAGGCAAAAATTCTGAATTCACAAAAAAGTCTGAAATCACTGAAAAAGGCCACAATTTTAACGCCTCAATTCGAAGAGCAATGTCTCTAATGTCTGAAGAATCTGAATTCATCTAGATAATGTTTGATGACGAATAAGAAAAAAACACACAACGGTGGCCTCTATATACAATATATCTTCATTTTCGAAAGAATTATTGCCGATCAATTATGGAAATGTGCGAGGGATACTTTCACTAAATTCGGTACGAAATTCACCTCCAAAGTTCGATAGATTCTGTTCATCAGGGTGTCCAGAAATGAGGGGCCACTACTAAGAGCATTACTTCTTTTGAAATCTCAAAACGATAATAGATAGCATTAATGATAACTTAGATCGGGTTTTTCAGTTACAGGGTGTATGAAAGTTTTCCAAGCGGAAAAAGAAAAACAGAATTTCATCAATTTTGTACCATGATCATGAGTTCCTGCTCAACATTTCTAGACAAGCTGTATTCTCGAGAATAATTGACTATGAGTTGTTGTTTTCATCCATATTCTGCATATTCTCTCGATATCAATGTCATGAAAGAAAAATCAAATCTAATAGTTTCCAGCAAATGTGGAACTGAAGAATCCTTTTCGTTTCATGTTCTGAGCCAAAAAATACAGTTTCAAAAGCTGAAGAATGTATCTAATGGACAGATATGTCTCTAAATATAGTCGATGATCCGATTTTAGGTCCGCGGTTTATCATGTTCTTTCATCATACACATAAAGATCTGAGGAAATCACCGTTCGGCTTCCTGCGATTTTTCAAATCAGCTACTCCAAACGGAGATTTTGGTGTTCTTGAAGAAGAAAACAAGCAGGATCGTAGCCAATATGATTCGTCTAAGGGACAAAACTTTCATTGAAAGGACCATTATAAAATTTTATCAAACTTTGGGAGATATTGCAGAAAAGTGTCGAATTTTTTCATTTTCATTTTAAATGTTACTATTGGAGCTATAAATGTTGATTGAAATTTAATTGAATAGAACACTCAGAACCTCTTGATTACAAATACCACATTCTTAAAATTTGGAGCAAATATCTCTACCAGAAAATTCTGGAAAAAAAACGGTTATAGGTTCTTTTGATAAAAATTGAAATAGTTGCGACTACATTTTACTCATGTTGTTGAATTTTCTTGAAAATGTTTACATCACAATAGATATATGCGATACCTACGTAGGTACTGTATATTGTATTGCTAATTTACAGTGTGTGGAATATGTGTCCCACCTTGAGCAACACCACCTTGGTATTTTCTCATTCAATGACAATAATTTCTGAGTATTCCATTCTGTTATTGCACTTCAATATGCCTAACTCTGAACAATTGGAAATGCAAAAAATCAGTTAGTAATACCCAACTCTTTCAGCAAACAAATATTCATCATCTTTGAAACAGTGCGTTTTTCATTTGCATGCGAAAAAATTGAGAAATCCAATCCAATCGAAAGGATGTGCTGATGAAAGTAAGACTCGCTGTAGATTAATAATATAGTGAATATTTATATTCGTATATCCATAATGAATAGGGCTTCAAAGCAGGTTTCGAGGGGTTTTTAATTATTGGAGCCTGGAAAATTGCTCCAGGCAGCGGTCCAAATTCTGTCCTGGCTACGGCCCTGGGAAAAAGGGCTTTCGTTTTTCGATATCTGGTCGTCAGGTCGCTCAATGAGAACAAAAAAGGCATTTCGAATCTCGAATCGAAAATGTGTTTGACAAGTGAGAAACCGTAGTAGTACTTCTGTAAGCTTTTGTAAAAAGGCGAACTAGAATTGACCTGAAATATAGCATATTGTAGGTAAATTCTCTAAATGACTGTGCGATGTTACTTATATAACTGAATCGTGTGGGCAATCACATTCCAAATAATTTTACCTGTTTCGATATTTTTTTTATATAGATTATAACTATATCAGCTGTTGTCAAATGAGATGTTTCTATCAAATATTTTGCATTCCTGATAATTTTATCGATAGCCGTTGGGGAAATAACTATAATAATCTGTTCACAAAAAGGATACTCCAGCACCGTTTTATATGGTATAACAACCAATTTCTCAAAATACAGAGTGGACAAAATAGATAAAATGGACGAAATCATTTGAAAGTACTGTTTCCTCTTTACCATTCATAGAAAACATCAGAATGTGGAATGCTATGATACTGAAAGGAGACAATAGTATCATTTATTCTTACGCATAATATGCAAAACATAATAAGCACATCACTAGTATCAATAATTCATATCAGTCATAACAAATAAACATATTTGAACGTACACAAACATTTTTATTGATTTTTCATTTTTCAGCTTTTTGTGGGATTTTCTCTCTTCGTTTCTAAAAAATATAGTAGAAGTTATTGAAAATCATTTCAATATAATGAGGAGAGACAGTATTTTCATTGGTTTTTTTCCATTTCATCCAATTATGTCAATATCATTCAAAAGACACGACTTGGACATAATCAAGTTGATAAAATAGCCACCAAGTTATTATCAACCTTTTGAGATCATGCATAAAAAAACCTTTGAATTATTCATCGAATTATTTATTTTTGGATTATTCTTCAGAGTTGAGTGCGTGTCAGATTTTGAATTTGAAAAGCTATAATTATTCTCGTATTGATTGAAGTCGATCGTCAAGAAGAAGAAAGGTTTTAAACACCAAGTAGGTACAATTCAAGTGCACTAACCTCGATTCGATGCACGTTTCAGCTCACCCCCAGCAATATTCTCACGTTCTACCACAACAGCTGAAAGAAAATGAAGAATTATCTCAACATCTCCAAAAGCCAAAACTATCAGTTTTCAAGTTGAATTATCAATATCCTACAGATTATCTTATTTCCCTAATTTGCGAATATATAAGCTATAATAACTTCAAAGGTGCCTTCAGATATTTCAAAACCAAAAATTAATATATGACAAAATATATCCCATATTATACATTATTATACATATTATTATACATGTCCCCAACATTATTTGTAAGCAAATGATTTCTAATTATCAGAAATTAAGTCTGCAAAATATATGAAAACAGCTTGACTTATATAAATATATTAGTTGATGGAAACATATCATTCTGAATGACTTATAATAAAAAATACTATTCTATATATTCTTCAAGGATACCCTTCAAGATGAAGTTGTACTTAGGGCTCACATGGAAAACGGATATAATAACAAAATTATAGATAATTAGAAAAAGAGTGATATGACATATCTGACAATATTTTAGACAATATATTATATTATACACCTTTACGTATTAAAATAAAATGAAATCTTTCTCATGTGGGCTTCATATTTACAATGTACTGTACTATTATTTGGGAAATAATATTTTCATATGAATTGATTTCATGTTTGACAACAAATTTTGATCATGTGAATGTTGCAAATAATGTTCATTTCGCAAAACGCATATGTATCGCACTGAGTGTCGTATTTATATAAACTTATCTTATTTTGACATGGAAAGAATGAAACCAACAATCAGGAAGACAACAAATTTCTTTCCAATGTCATTTATTCTGGTCATATTGATATGTTTTCTTCAGTTACTCAATATTGAATATCACAATAACATTTCTACTGGGGTAGGAATTCCATAGTACTCATTCTTCAGGAAAATCTGACAAATCACTCATAAAAGAGAAAAATCTACAGTGCTACCAACTGCCTCAAAATTCGAGAATACTCCTAAACCTATAAAAAGAAATAATAATTAGATTGGAGCAAATTGATGAAAATTTTTGTACCTAATCTTGAATATACTTAGGCAACTGAGATCTGAAACCAATTTCATCAATATGACCAAATTTTGTTAGAAAAGGTATAGATGCATGTTCTGTCAAGTAAATACATAAATCTACTTATTGGCACTACTGGGTTTTATGACAAGAAAGAAATTGTTTTAGATTTAGATGAATTCCGTTCACTTTCATGTGTTCCTTGGCTTTTTGCAGCTGAAAGAAATCTAGTTGACGCAATCGACAATATACGTGTGATGTCAGGATAAAAAGCATGCTATGTGCTTCCATAAATAAAGCTCCTCTGTAATGATACTTGTGTTGAAAAAATGTAGTCAACCGCTATACAATATAAAATAACAGTTTGTGTTTATAACGTGTATTATTTTCTTCCTCATATCCTATATGTACTACTGACAGAAAAGCAAATGCTGGCTAAACAAACGCAATCTACACACAGCAAAAACATTGGTTATTAACTATCACGATGTTCCATCTTACGGCGATTCCTTGAAATAGCCGAGGTGTGAACCGTGCTAGAGTGCAGATTTCTAGATGATCGATAGAGAAGGAGAATAGTTCAAGGCGCTCACGCCCCAAGGCGATAAAAAATACTGCAAAGTATTTAGGTTATTATGGTGATGTTTAAATTCAACAAGCTGTATATTCAGATAATGAAATAGAAAGATTAATGTTTAACCCAGATCGCCTTAAGGAAATACCTAAATACTTACACCTTCAGGTTGCCACGCCTGGATGAAGCCACTGGACCCCGAAGTTCGAATTCAACGTTATCTCATTCAAACGAACTTTTCGCAGGATATTCATTTTCACACCCGATATCGAGAGACTTGACCCATTGGCACAGAAAAACTGGATGATAGATGCAGTTTTTCACAAAAAAAATGGAAAATACTCTCACAACAGATCCGAACACAGGAAGAACCGGAAAGACACTCAATTGTTTAGGAAACAAGATTCTCACCTCTGTCAATATAATCATTTCATAATTTTGTAGATCGATTGAAATGTACGGATGTTAAGTTCGAAAAACCCTTTTCAATTTATTTCATTGAATGAATCACTTTTAACATAAACTAGAACCAAAAAAGATTTTTCGAAAAGAATGGAAATTCTATTACATATATGCGACTGGTCAGCGCACCGGAAGAATCAAACGACACTCAATTGATTGGTGCAGTTATGTCAAATAATTTTTTGTTTCCACTGTTGTTTGACACTTTCCTAGTAGGTAATAGGTACCTATGTGGGGATTTCTGAAAAATTGCCATCAATAAAAATCAGATTCAAGTCAGTATTTTATTGCAAATTACTGTTTACACTTTCGCTTATAAAGCTAGTTGAACAAGAATATACTATCATAATGATAAAAAAAACTATGATTATGAAAGAAAAATCAATGAACAAAGGCTATCTTCTTGAAATCCAAACAATTTTCATCAAGTATACTTAGTCCTCGAAATAAATTACTTTCAATGGTATCAAGAATTGAAGTGAATTCATATTTCGAATTTCCTAATATCCATAATGAAAATATAAAACCTTTATGATTACTATACCTTTATATCACAATTGTTAGTTAATGTCTAATGGGATAAACTACAAATAAATTGATAGCAGATTTAAAAGAATGGAACCACTGAATAGAGGTTAAAAACAAATAGAAACGATTCACTTAGCAGAACTTGAAATTTCTTTCACTAGGCTGTCTGAAGGTATTGTCGAAAGCAAGATCTGCAATTTAATTTAATTTAATGCTTTAGGCATATTGAATCCTATTCACAAAATGTCACTAAAATCTCGGAAGATGAATGTATAGACATGTCACGAGGGGAATCATTATGAAATTGTAGGCAGAACAAAATTATTATTATCAGAGCGGTTTTCGAAATATGTTGACATACGGAAGTTACGGTAATAGCAATGAATATTTTTCATAAATCAGTTCAATTTGTTTTTTCATAATTTCAATTCGTTATTCGAGTAGAAAATTCTCGTTTGTTTTTTAGAATTGATACAATAAATGTCCATGAAGACACATTCAATTCTAGTATTAACAAAGTTGATTAAAGAAAATGTACCAGTTGTCTTACCAGCGGACTTTGGTGATTTTGATGTGAATAGAGATATTTTGTCAGTTCATTCAAATGACCATAATTCTTCTGATCATGATTGAGTAAAAATTAAGATTCTGATACATTTTCCAAGAATATAATATTGCCACCTATGGTTTTGTAGATCTGCATCAAACACAGCTGTGAGGTATCAACATAACATATTTCATATACTCTCAACTCAAGAATAGGTAGGTAGGTTCGATATTCGATGACATACAATATCAATTTGATATCGTTTGTTTTTGAATACAAGTATTCGGGAATTGAGATTATTCAGAAACATGGACACGATTTCTCTTGAGTAATCTTTCATGCAGTGATCTGAGAAAGAAAATCATATTGATTATAAACAATAAGATAACAGATAAATATAAATGAGACATAGGCATGTAGTTTATTTCGATTCCACTAACTAAACCTCTCACTATGACAGTGAAATGAAGTGAAAATGAGACTATGTTACTCAGAAGCACATCTACAAATAAGACAATTACCTATAATACAACATCAGTCACGATTAACAAAAACTTGATACCAAAATTACACAATTTCTGCTTGATTCAATACCGAAAAGAAACCTTCGATTCCTGTCATGGCGAAAAACTGGGACATATTAGGTGTTCACTTCTTCAATGTACATCATTGGAAAAATACTGGGGTGGGCTATTTGACTCTGTTTAAGTGGTATTTTCTGGTAAAAAAAATCCATGTGGCGAAAAGAATCAACAAGAACACCAAGAAGTAATTTTTAGGGAGAGTTGAAAAAAAATGATCCATCATATCCTAGGAACATCGCAAGTGAAAGTGACTATTCTTTATGTTAATATTTTTAGGAAGTTCAATTCTCTCAAATATCTACTGATATCTCAGTCAAGTTATGGGCTAAAAAGCGGTGATGGTAATATCTACAAAAATCATAACAACAATGTACATCAGCACCCGCAAATTCAGTATACCTAATCAGAACTAATAATAAATACGATCAGTATAATATTTTAACCCTAACTATTTACAGAATCATTAAAAATGTAATCGAGTCTCATTTAAACTTTTTTTCACTTTCACAAGGACATACAAATTCTTTTTCAGCATACTAGCGAAATGGTAACATTTATGCCTAGATTGCCATTGTCGGCAAAATGTTGGGCTATGGAGTTATCGAATACTAGGCAATCACTGCCCATGATAGCTGATGCTACACCTTCGTGACTCGATCTTGGCATCGCTTCCCAAATAAGTCGTCTTCTGTTCCCGTTCAACTCCAACCTTTCAGAAACAAACGAATATTTTTGATATTATTAATATGCACAAAATTTTCACAAAATAAGATTAAGATCGACAAATCTAAACAGTAGATCAAGCTTTCGATCTCGATATTTTTTTTTCTCACCTGTATGCGAAATGTTCGGCTTGTTTACGAGACCCAATCAGCTGAACGATGGCGAAAAATTGGGTGTGTCCATCGCTCTTTTCTTGCTTCTCTAAAACGAGCATGAAATGGTGTCCGAAGCAACTTTGCATCATCACCCAGTCCACGGCACCGGCCAGGTTTATTTCTGTGGCTAAGAACACGATGTCCTCGCCATTCAGGGTTGTGATATTTTTGTGGGCATGTTGAAGATGTACCATCACTTTGTCTAATTGGCCCTACAAACCCAAAATGATATGCAATATAAAAATTGCTGACCATGAATAGAATAGGTTTCTCACGGTTTTTGTTTTAAGAAAAACTAAGAATCCTGAGTTTTTCGGCTTCAGGAATATTCACCATTCTCTATTCTTTTTGTAAAATATATTTGTTACATTTCCGATTATACCGGAACTAGCCATTAATTTACTTATTTTAAATGTAACACCCGGTATATCATTCCATTTTTTGATACCTGAGAAAATTTCATGATGGGTTACAGCAGGTTTCCCTATAACTATTTTCAACTGTTTCTTGGATATCTCGAATCTTTTGAAAATTTCGAAAAATGTAGCCTTATTTGCACCTTTTACCTATTTTCGACTGTTGGCAAGAGCTTTTGAGTTAGACAGAGGCACATGGATGATACTTAAGAAATACACATTGACAAATGGTTCCGCACATGAAGGTGATCCAAAATTGGATGACCAATTACAACATTTTCAAAGTTAACCAGAAATGTTATTACATTCGAAATATTTCAAAATGAAAGAGATGGTTAAGAGGACTTGAACCCTTCTCCAAATGACAGTGGGACAAGGACTAGCCAAAATCATATTACTCAGAGATCGAAAAAAATATTGACCACCTTATTAGGGAAGGTTAGATCAGGGCATCTCTGGAAATAATTTTGATATTCTTCGAGGAAAAAAATATGAACCATACATGTGAATGAGAACATATTATAAGAATTTGAAAAACCATGGATACTTGATTTCATATCAGAATTCAATATAATAATTACAGTAGTGACAGTAGTGTATTATAGTGTTTACAATAACTTTTGATTATTTCGTAAGAATATTTTTCAATCGACTACTACAAGCCATCATTGGTAGTTTGAGAGGAAACCCTGATGAATACATCCAAAATTCAGAATTTATGTTTTTTCAACCATAAACACTTCTAAATTACGGCTACCACGGAATGCTTGTACATACAGAATTACCACTATTTTGTTTCCCACTGTTCCTATCTTTTTGGCTTCCAGATACAGAATGGTTTGAAATAATCACATAAAATAGACAATTCCATTCATGATTATCTTTGATTGACTCATTTAATGTACCTGTTATTTATTTTGAAAGATTAACATGTTGTCAGTGTGACATGAGCATATCCTGATCATATGATATATTTGACTGCACCAGACTATTAAAGTGTCTGTGTTCTTCAGTTGTCTGAGTACAAAACAGTTTTTGCTCAGTTTGTTGTATTATGTTGACAAGGCCTCCCTAGCTCATCATGTGATCAAGAGTGTTACCTTATAACTTCGTCATTTGAACCTGTTCATCATTCATTCTTATTTGAGAACAGAAATCATCAATGCTAGGGAGTTTTCCTGTAGCAAATTTGTCTAATATGACTTTATATTTGGTTGACATGACAAACTTCATGTCAAATCAAAAAAGTAATACATACCTGCCAAGAACATGAGGCACCAGGGCAGGGACAACTGTAAGGCCTAAATTCACAAATTTCCTCGTGCTCAGCCTTATCATTTAATCCCAGAGACATGCGACATCCAGTAGACTTGTGCTTGCATGGAAACATTAAATTACTGGCTACCTGGAAGTTCATCAGTTTGAAATAGTATTCACAGACAATTCCAAAATTAATCAACAGTGAAAATAGGTCATTACAAACAAAAGTTAAAATAGTATCAATTCCTACACTGGCAGAAAATTCCACTATGACAATGATGTTTTTCATTACTCAGATAATTTTTTATACACAGGATGAAAAATTGTATCTATCTGAAATATAGAGAAAAATAGTTGAATTAAAAGTGGATATGTAGAGGAGGCTACATTGTGATTTTTGTAAGGATTTGCTTGCAATGCACAGGGCACTTTGAAAGTCTTGTGGAAATCCAAATTCAGTCTGACACCCTGTGTGTGAAAAAAATAGAATAGTGAAAAAAAATTGATGACAGTGAAATTCATGAATGTTTGATTAATTTTTGGTAATAGTGCAAATGAGATGATCTAAATGAATAAATACCTTTTCCATGGCTAAATTCCTAATGTTTCCTAATGTTCCACGGCAAGTGGGACAACAAGAGAGCTTGGGACGGCAGCTAGCACATACCAAGTGTCCCACTTGGCATTGCATTATAGGTGGAAGGACAACTTCGAAGCATACTGGACATTCGAATAATGCTGCTATTTCATCAGTTATTTGTTGGTTGGCTGAGCTTGTCGAAGTTGATGAATTGTCTCCACTGGTCATTCCTCTCCTCTTGGAGTTGACCAACTGAGCCATTGCCACCAAGGTTGTTTCTTCTGAAACATTTTGGCAAAGTCTCATACAAGAAATCATATAATTATTGGAACTTCAAAGTATCCTGAACAAAATAATAGGAAAGAACACAGAGGTTCTATTATTTCATTTGCCAGAAAAATAATCATAGTTTGATAGTCTGCAACAGTTTGTCAATACAAGTAAATAAACAAAAGAACATCATATCATGGCAGCTTTGAATCAAATGTAATTTAACATTTCTGAGAAAAGAATGACAGCTCCTTTATCCCCTCAACAATTATGAGTTAGGTACCTGATAAAAGTGAATAGAGACATATCAAAACAAACACTGAACAAAAATCTACTTGTCCAAGCACTGGTTGATTTTTTTTATCATTAATGAATGATACAAACTGTTCAACCAGATATTTCAGGATGTTTTTTCAGTATCTAAAGATAAGACAGTGTTTTTATGCCAATACACACTGACAGATATGTTCAGTTTTTGTAGTATTAACTGGAATCTTTTACCTAGGACATCCTCATATAGGACTGCTTTTATAGGATTTGATCTGGACATATCTATCTATGTAGATATACATATTTTCATTTATTTACCCTTACATTGTTTATATAATGATATTCCTATTTATGCAAATTGATGTTGATTGCCAGTTTTAAGTGTCAACACCGACAGTACGAAATTTTATTTTTCGTCTGCGGACATGAGGCCTGTAAATCATAATGTCCTCAAAGATAATTCAATTGAAATGTTCATATTATTCGGATTCTGCTAGAAGTATCTCTATTTCCTGAAAACACTAGGGCACATAACACTTTCCACACATCGCAATCGCAATACCCTTGCAATACCATTACAGAAATGTCAATTTCATTAGAGAGAATGTAAAATGAAACTTGGCTTTTGACAGGTTGTCTGGTTAAATAATTTCAGTTCATTGTAACCAGTTGGGTTATGGTTCAGTGATGGTGGCTTGAAACAGCTGACCGAACGACGCTTGCGTCTCTTTTCAACTCGTATGGAAAACGAAGAGATGGTTTTTTAATAGGAAACTCTTAAAAAATCACTTCCATGCACAAAGACCGTGGGTACTATGGTGTATGGTGTTATTCATAGACATTCTCTTCGATCGTGGTCACAACTCACAAGTCACAAGTTGTGTTCTATGGAGATCGTGATGCATTGAATCTCGATGCATTGTGTTCTGTGTCAGTCAAGAAGAAAATCAAGAGGAAAATATTTAGTAATTTTCCTGGCAAATTCAATTTAGTGGCATTTGGATACTCATCCTATTTGGGATTACGAAGTACGAAATGAATGTTGAGCTGTCCAGATAATTTTCTTGAGAACATATATGTTAAATAATGTCTGAAGCAATCGAAATTAGGACGATCATTAACAACAGGAATATAAATACTGTATCTGATACCCCTGTGACTGATCCTGCCTCTGGAGTCAAGGTAAATGTCGAGGTGTTCTTGAAATTAACACAATATAACTTCCAATGAAAATTTTGAAAACCACTGCTATATATTCTTGCATAGCTCCTGAACCAATTGACACAGATGTTGTGTCTACAGTTATTACAGTTCATTCATATGTACCAGCAAATATAATTATTATAGTGGAATCATTGTAACAATCTCAATAATAGGTAATAATAGGTACTCCTGGTGGCACTTTTTCCTAGGTTCTCTTCGAATTGAAAATGTACAATTATGTCGTGAGGTATATTATTTGTCATTGTATCAGTATTTTTCTCTGATCAGTATCAGAATGTTTTATTTATTCACGAAAAATTTGTTTTTAGGGATTGGATGGAAGTAATGCCTTTATCTGCCAAAGATCAAAGTTGGTAAGATATAAATGTCCTTGTGTATGCATAACCTACTTTAAGTCATTTTCGAATAATTCTGGCATTTAATTGACCTGCATGTGAAGCCTTATGAAGTTTTGCCTAATTACCTGTTCATGTTAGACACATCTTGACAAAAACTGTATCAATCAATTTCTAGGTTTAGACTTCAATGAGTGAATTATTGCTGGACTCATGTTTGCAAATAGATAATGAAGAAGATGTAGTCTCTATTACCCTATAATAATGATACCTCTTTGAGATGTGATCCTACATAAATCATCATTATGAATCATTAGTTATGTAACTACACAGTAATTTGAATCTTAATCTTTGGTTAACCTTCAGCTTTACACTTATGATAGTAATTCAGAGCCTGCAGAATCACCTATTGTAGCCGACATATATAGGGTGTCATTGAATGGTGTAACAGATTCTGGAAAGCATGAAAGTAGAAAGAATGATCTTATGAACGAGGTTCTGCAAATGCAGAATAAGAAAGCTATGGGCCTCAATTTCATAGATATAGTTTTTGTTGCACCATTTTAGTGATACTCTGTATGCTGCACTTTCACTTCACACACTATTTACCTACTTATTGAATCATAATTCAAATTAACTATGACTTGAAATGGTAGGTTCTGGTAATCTTTTGTCCCGATAACTGAAGTGCATGTTGAATTGAAAATAATATTTCATAGGTAGGTAGCCACTGAACAGACTTGGCTTGATGAATCACCTCAATGAGATGAAATAATACAATTAATTTCGTTCTTTGCCATTTATATTTTGTGAGTAAAGATATAGAGCTGGACTGTATTTTGATGATAAATATGAATGAATACAGAAATTTTGGTATGTGCATATTTTCTGTGTAGATATCATTTGGGCTGCTGGGAACTTGTTTATTTCAAAATTCATACTTTTTCATCATAACATAGAATATAGCATTTTTACACAATTTTTTTTACCAATATATGATATCTCAGTGTGTTGCTATCAGTACTAGATTTTTTTAAATTCAATCATATACTCTAATCCACTGATGTTATGGGTATCATAAATCCATTTATTAATCCTTTTATCTCGAAACTACACTTCATCATGTCTCTTCAAGTAATGGAACTATCAATGTATCAGGTCAACTCAATTTCATTACTCTCTCTGTACAAAATTTGTCAGTTTTCATTACATGTACCTTGACATATATTTTTTTGTTCTAAACTTATGAATCTATATGAACCATTATGTTACGGTGCTAGTAATTCCCTCAGTTTGATCAATTATTCCTGGCTGCCCAAGTATTTTTGATTTTTCTCAATGTCTATCATATCCCTTTTTCGAGCATACCAGGCATATAGCTTATAGCATTCATATCAGAATATAAAGGTTAAAATACAAGAGATGCAGATTTGGTTGAATGGGAGAAAGGGGAGGGATGTTTCTTCAGTTTTTTTTGGAAATAACTAAAACAAGAATAATCGTATTAGAGATTTCCGAGAGTCATTTTGATAGTCCTTCGCCAGCGTAACTTTTTTCCCATTGAACCAAATCGGTATCTTTCGTATTTTCCGAGATGCCCATACTGGCTCTACTTATCTCGGACACAGTGTATATGAAATTCGATCGGATTATGTATTAAACATGTATGAATCGAGGAGTTAATGAATAACATATCACTAGGTAGCATGATGAATCCAAACTGAAAGTACTCAGAGATTGCCAATGAAATTTCATATTCATATTTCAGGATACCAAAACAAGTGCATTAAAAAAATCTAGTCGTTATAGAAGCCGTTCGCTCTCGGCTTCATCAACAGATTCATACAGTTCTGGTAAGCTCAAAAAACAGACATTGAGGTAATCCATTCATCCGACACATTTTCCAGCGTCTTGTACAGGCAGCAGCTCGGACGATGATGACGTGTCACCCCGTGAAAAGATCCAGAAAAACTCGACTGGTAATGCAGATTTTTGCGTGCGCAACATCACCCAGCATGCTTTCGGCCGCCGTGAGATAGAAATCGCAGAACAAGGTAATTTTTCCGGTAATTTTGCGATGGGTTTTTAAAACAAAAAAAACTGCAAGTCATGTATTGTGACCTCAAAAACCCGAATTTCACAATAAAAACGTTCACAGCCTTGTTTCTCATTATTTAATCGCCTTGTTCGTGGACAAAACCATGTTGAGATGTATATACTTGTGGTTGGTGATGTCTTTACACAAGTTGTGTTCATAGTCGTAGACATTCATAAGGATTTCGTAAAATTATGAAGGAATTCTTGAGATAAATGAATGGGAATGGAAGTGTTTCATGCTGTGGGGTGATGATGCAAATATCTGTCAAGATATAGATATCATAACATGATAATTCCTATTATTTATAAAAAATGTACTTCACACTTACTTTGCAATGATTTTTGTTGCTGTTGTTGTTATGAAGAAATTGTGGTGTGAATTTGTCGGAAGGAGAATTTTTCTGCGAGTTATCAAACTATATACATTCAACTCATTTTTTCCACTAGATGTAATAATTTTGGAATGGATATAGAGTATTATATTGTTGACTTGCTCACACCATGTCGAAATGAAAGAACAATACTGGTCTTGAGTTTTCATTTACATTCCTTGAAATATTGATCTAAGAGGAAATTTTTGATTGAAATATGCCCGAATAAAATCATGTTCTAATATCAACATCTATTATTGAATTGATTACGTAACGTAGAATTTGCGGTGCTTCAAAGAGGATTCAGATTCTGTAATCGTTACTCAGTGTTCAAATGCTATCATATTATGCACATTGGAGCTCTAACTGTTTCTCATAATGAATAATCCACAGAGATGCCCGGTATCATGGCATTGCGGAAGAGGGCTGCCGATGACAAACCATTGAAGAATGCGAAGATTGTAGGCTGCACGCACATAAACGCACAAACTGCTGTCCTGATCGAAACTCTTACTGCCCTGGGTGCCAGCGTCAGATGGGCAGCCTGTAACATTTACTCCACCCAGGTAGAAACCAATGAGATCCCCACAAAACTGTACTATTTTTCAGTTATGAATGAAGTATGTGAAGACCTCGCTTTTCATTGGTCTAGAATGCCAGACGAGTTTACACCTGACAAATAATTATAGGAGTCTACTTCTGTTATTTATCAAAAACCATGGTGAATGATTATATATATGTTGTCTCTATTCTACTGGAAATATTGTAAGTTTGTGCTTACACCATCTAGTAAACATCTCACACTACAATTTTGAAATTCTTTATTTATCATGTAAAAAGCTTGTTTTATTCTTAATCAACTAATCAGAATAGAAAAATGATCCAAAAATTGCACATGAATTAAGTGGTGAGGACTTCTCTATTCTATAGGATTCTTATTGATTTTTGTATTTGCATGGAAAAAATACTCATAGAAAGAATGTCCACTTCTCGAATATCACCTATTTCCCAAACAAACTATCAAACATTCATTAGTTATGAAGTACCAAAAATCTACAATCTCATCCCTCTCATCCCTGGGGTTAAAGAGCAGTACAACCCATTTTTTTTATTTGTTGACAACAGGAAAGGAAAACCTATAATGAGGAAGTTCTCTGAATGAATTGAACTTTGTCCTTTACTTTCATAATAATATTTCTCTTATTACCATTGTAACTATGGTGGAAATAGTATTGCTACGTTTGTTATCATCATTATTATATATATGGCAGTTTTGCTAGTGTTGAGCGGGTTCAGCTATCCACACCATTTCAACTAAAAAATAGTATGGGTAATTTTTGAGGCTATTGAAAAGTCAAAATTTCAATGATATTCTTACTTGTCAATATTTCATAGAATGAAGTCGCAGCTGCATTGGCGGAGGCAGGTTACTCCGTCTTTGCTTGGCGCGGAGAAACGGAAGAGGACTTCTGGTGGTGCATTGACAAATGTGTTAATTCAGAAAACTGGCAGCCCAATATGATATTGGATGACGGAGGTGACGCTACACATCTTATGCTGAAAAAATATCCTGCCATGTTCAAATTGATCAAGGGTTAGTAAAATACACAATATATATGAACAACGAAGAAGATTCCAAGAACCTGCAGTCAAATAATAGAGAAGCATACTGACTTTGAAAAAATTACTCGTTATCTTCGGAATGTGTATTGATGTTAAAATCATTTCAGGGATAGTGGAAGAGAGTGTGACAGGTGTCCATCGTTTGTACCAGCTGTCGAAAGGTGGGAAGCTGACTGTCCCGGCAATGAATGTTAATGATTCTGTAACCAAGACTAAATATGACAATTTGTACAGTTGTCGGGAATCAATTATCGACAGGTAAATTTCGACAAACCATCGAGTATTGAACTACTCAAGATATGATTGTTCCCAATCTAGTTTGAAACGTTCAACGGATGTTATGTTTGGAGGGAAACAAGTCATTATATGTGGCTACGGTGAAGTAGGAAAAGGATGTTCCCAAGCACTCAAAGGCTTCGGTTGTGTAGTCTATGTCACTGAGATTGATCCAATATGTGCTCTCCAAGCTAGGTAAGTTCTTGTAAGAAACTTGATGAAGGTATGGTGGTTTCCATGATGCATTTACAGTATGGACGGATACCGTGTTGTCAAACTGAACGAAGTAATCCGCACTATAGATATTGTTATAACCGCTACAGGCAACAAAAATGTGGTAACTAGGGAACACATGGACAAAATGAAAAATGGTTGCATCGTTTGTAATATGGGACACTCGAACACAGAAATCGATATTGTAAGTTAAACATTCCGGCCTCAGATCAACAAAGAACCATAGATAAGCTTGAAGCGCATCCAAGCATTGGATTTGTCGAATCTAAATGAACCGAAGCTAGTTTTATGAGGAAGTTATATCTAGTATTTATGAGTGTCAACCTTATTTTCAAGAGATCTGTTGATCTGAGAATTGAATTTAAAACAAATATGGAATCGTTGCATGCAATCTGAAGTCTGAAGCGGAAAGCAGAAGTAAATGATGATTTCAACAGTCACATCACAATGATCAGGAAATATTCTGATCACTTACTTTTGGTAACTTAGCAGTGACTAACCACTATTTTGCTTCAGTTATTTCACAGTGACGTAGAACGTAGAAATGATCTGAAGATTAAAAACTAACGTTTCATCAGAAATTTGGAGGCTAAGTTCGAAATATTTCGATGTTTCGTACCCCTGAGAAGTGACGCTACTCTCTCAGAGCTGTTTCTTTTGGTTGAACCATCATCGGCAAATGAAGCATTGGTCTTATCAAGCGCTCTTTGTTGATCTGAGATTCCTGATGTACGAGGGAATTTTATCATTTGTATTCGTTTTGCTTCTTTCAGAATAGTTTGAGGACCCCTGACCTGACTTGGGAGAAAGTGAGGTCCCAGGTGGACCACGTCATCTGGCCTGATGGCAAGAGGATCATCCTGTTGGCCGAAGGTCGTCTCGTGAACCTGAGTTGTTCAAGTTTGCCTTCATTCGTTGTTTCAATCACTTCCTGTACTCAAGCCCTGGCTTTAATAGAGTTATTCAACGCTCCTCAAGGGAGGTACAAGTCTGATGTATATCTTCTCCCCAAAAAAATGGGTTAGTACGCTATCGAAACAAATCAACTCATCACTTGTATTGTTCCTTTTTCTACATTTCCATAAAACCTTGTAACTCAGTCTGGAAAATCAGGTTCATCAAAATCGATATCTCCGTTGATCGTTGGTGTTTTTTTTTCAGATGAGTATGTGGCAAGTCTACATCTCCCTACCTTTGATGCCCATTTGACAGAACTTTCTGACGAACAAGCTAAGTACATGGGGTTGAACAAAGCTGGTCCATTCAAGCCCAATTATTATAGGTTCGAGTTTCTTTGATGTGATATTTTTCGTCAATTTAAATATTTGATTTTTTCCAGGTATTAGTCTTGCCGAACAAATTAGAATCAGTGTTAATAGTTGTTGCTACTTAGTTTTTGAAATGAAAATAGCACCAGTAATTCAAGTTAAGGAAGTAAGTAGGAGGCATCCTGTTTCTATTGATATGGTAAACAGTAAGTGAGAGTCAGTAATTGCGAGGACAAAAGTTGAACATTGAATTTGTTGATTTAGTTATTAGTATCATGAATGGAGATACACCAAACAAGTATTAGTATTCCCAGTGATTTTCATAGCTGATAGGGTGATATTTTTCCTTTTTATAGTACTTAATCGACTTTTACTAGTGAAATAATATCGGCAGCATTACCGTAGCTCAAGTATTGTCAGTAACTGTGTCAGAAATACCATAAACCCCATATAAAAGGCTGATATTCTACATCAGTGTGATCAATCTGAACTATTTCTGTGTCCGAATTTACAAAATGTTATTTTTCGAATACTGTTGACGAATGAGAATATTTTTTGTTTGTTATTTTTTGAGATACAATGGGGAATTATCTGGATGTTATGACCTGCTGTGTGAACAACTGAAACCCTAAAAACATACTGACAAGGTTGTTGTATTCCTCGTTCATGTTTCTGTATGTATTAATTAAAGCTTAAGATATATATATATACGTTTTGCTGCGAATCGATAAATATAAAATAATATGTGTTTGGCGTTCAGACTGAAATCTCCATATTTTTTTGCTGAGTTTGCTTTTTCGTTCTTCTGTGTTATAGAGATTCAATTATTTCAGTCAATGATTTCTATCTTTCTAACTCATCCAAAAACGGTCACTAGAAGTCACCTAATTCAAGAACATCACTTTCAGTTTTATTTGTTTCATAGTATGATGCGATCAAACTGTATAATTTCATTCTAATCATGGGATATTTGAAATTTCTCGTGGATCAAGAAAGTGTCGTGTGAGAATAATTTGCTAAATGGGGTTTCCGCATATCGGTAGCTTTGAAACATTCTTATGAATTTTCTCAAGAGTTTCAAATTGGTTTTATAATTGTTGGCTCCTTGAATTGATATACAGCTTGGGTAGAATACATAGACTTCAAATATGCGTATTTGAAGTTGCATTATACCTAAATTTTCACTTAAACTCAGTATTATCACGAAATTCTAAGCAGTATTTTTTATCTCTTATGATATTTTTATTGAGTATCGTCCCTTCCATTTATTTATTTATTTTAATATTGTTTGATTCCTAATAAGATAACTATCTTAAGATGAGTATCTCCAAATACTTGTTGGTGTATGTATTTTATCACTTCTGTGATTCACAATCAATCTGTTAGAATGTGAATTATAGGAAATACTCTTCCTATATGTATGGTAGGAAGTGAAGAATATGTTTGAATAAATATATTTGAAAATAACAAAATCGTGTACCTAATTTAAGCCTTTTCTCAGCTGCATTTATATTTTCCTTACTCATTGAGATAATCTGATATTTACGATTATTTTCAAGAGATATTTTTCATCATCTGTAAACAAGACCATACAAATTCGACTCACAATTGTAGTCTAGGTAACTCCTGTTGTATTTTTTAATCTATTTGAGACTAATTTGTCGGTGAACGATTCGTACTCAGTCAAGAGCATTAGAGGTAGTTAAATGAACATTTTTGATAATTTAAAACCAACTTGTTCAACAAACTTCCGGATTTGCCAAAATTGGCATCGACATTTCTTTTCAATAGAACTTGAAACTTTTTAAATAGGACCAAATCAACATGACTCAATTTACAAGAAGTAAATTCAGATCTAGTATGCGCACCATGTCGAGTGCTAGTGATATCAGGATTGTTAGCTCTTGGCAGTGATTTCAAGGTATCATAACCTTAAATTTCGTCGTTAACAAGGTTTCGTAGCCATAGTTCATCATTCCTACAGAATACTGTAGATTGCATATTTATAAAATTATTGGGAATTCGTTAGGATTTTCAGAACAGGTCTCTGTAATTGAAGTTCAGGAGATCAAATTCGTCTTTATAGATGCCACTAACTATTTCTAGATTGCAAATTTGCCGGCATCTGACAGCTGAGGGCATGAGAACGCAAGAAGAATGCGACATTTGGCATGTGAAAAGTATGTTCCGCTGGATGGCGCTGAAAGGAGTCACGTGACAACATAGAGATGGCCAACAGTAAAAGGTAAACCTATTTTGTCTGAACTAGTTATCAAAAAAAAAAAGCCTCCATTCAGTTACATTTTTTTAACATGTCCAAAACCCTTTGGAAATCATGACTTGTTTTCTCTAAATCGAAGTTCACTAGTTTCTCCTCTCAGTACTAGTGGTCGCTTCTTCTATCGAGTCTTGTGGTAGATCATATGTATGTTTTCCTGTATCGTACCAGATATAGAACTTATTCAACTCCTCTATGTTGTCTTTACGCTTCAATCATCTATATTCATCACCGAGTTTCCAATTAAAAAAAAAACTGATCATGGGATCGTCTTTTCGTGTGCCCAACTATATTGAAAAATTAGCATTATAATTACGTTTCTGAGTTGACGATTGCATTAGGGACACACTGTATGAGTATTCATCGACTGACCTTGATGAGATAACTTTCTTCATTTCTTTGCATCTACCGTACTTTTATTTGTGAAAGTTTTTGCGTGATTTACTTACACTTAAGTACATACCTATTCCTTATAAGTTATTTTGCAGAGAATCTGTTCACAGTTTATTAACAATGAATTGTTTGGGATAAGGAATAGAAAGTTTTATAGTCTGTATGATTATTGTATTTTATTGCTGTCGCATCTCAAAATTCCCGATTCAATTCAATTTGGTTCATGATCATGAGCAGGGGTCGGTTTGAAATGCAGGAAAATAAATAAAATTATTATTTCGTTTAATAATCAAAGTTCAGATATTTGAATTCAATAGACAGTGTTTGTAGAAAAGTAACAATCTTGAGCACAGTATAAAAATTGAGGTATTTCAGATTATAGTATACCTATACTGAATATAGTACATGGCACATGTAAATGTTAAATGCGTACACATTATTTATTTAAATATAACAAAATGGTAACTAGGTGTGTCCAACTAAATTTATAACATTTGATTCAACACTCATAACATGTCAACAGGTTCTTTTCATTTACAAGCTGCCAATATTATCTATAGTGATGAGAAGTCACGAGTATATAGACCTAGAGGTATATTGTTCAAGTCACTGGTAACATGTTATAGCCGTTCATCTGTTCAGGTAGTCATAACATTTTCACCAACCATTTATCATTTTAACATAAAATTATGAGAATACAATAGTCACTACAAAATCTGTTTGAAAAGATGTAGATTAAATATTTTAAATATCACAGATTATATTTAGTACTGCAGTCTATCGGTAAGAGACTACCAACATGAAAAATGTGACAGAAACTGTTGCAAGAGTAATCATCTGAACATGGTACTTTCATTTTTACTCCTAAATGCGGCCCTGAACAAGTTATATTTTCGTACAACCTATTATTCTTCAGTATATTATAAATGTCCCTGAATCGATCTAAAAAATTATATAACTTAAACTATCATATTGTGATGAGAAATATTGAGTAAGCAGTTACAGGGTGTACAGTTCAAGAAGAAAATTGGACCAGTGACACAAAAATCAAATATTCGCTATTCATGCATTCCAACACACAGTTTAAGTAGAAAAAGGAAAATCTTCCTTATTGTTCATTTTAAAAAATTTCTTCTGGCTTATTCAATATCTTCTGATTACATTTTCCGAATGAACACTGTTGACAAACTTTCGCTTATTTCACCATCGAAAGAATTTGAGGTATCGACATACCAGAATCCAAAATGCTAATACATAGAGATCAGTGGTGTAATCATGAGTATTATGTAATAATATCTCATGATATTCTATATCATTTCACACTAGCTCTTCGGAGAGTCGATTATCTCTATCTTTAGTAACGATTCAATATGTATTAGCCAAGTGAAAAAAAAATTGCCAAATGTATTTCAGTACCTACTGAAATGAAATATACGACAATACGATCGATTTGCCAACATTTCACTATATCTGATCGGTATGACAAAACCAAGCTGCTCCTGTAACATTTGAACGACATGATTTAAAAGTTAAATAGTCAACTGGAGAATATCCTCTTCATCTGTAAATCCTGCACCTAATAAATATTATTGAGTCTATATCAATCGATAGGTTGAATGTTTCTATGAATGAAGAAAATAATGGTTGAGTGAAGTGACGAATAAATCTAAAATATAGCTAAATTTAATGCGTACGTTCATTTACGAAGTATAGCCTTTGGGTCCATGTGAAAGAAATATTTTTTATGGCATTTCGAATTGTAAATGAGCTCCATGTAAACAGAAACTAACGCTGTTCTGTGCTTCAGTGTTCGAATTTGAACTCTTCAATATAATATCTGCACTGACGACCATGGTATTCTACTGAATTCGATATTGCAAAGCCCGGTCCTGTAGAGTCCAGCCTTCGGGAAACGAGCATGAAGATATTCAATTTAAATCCGAAAAAAAATATTGATTCGATTACTGGTTGCGAAGCTAATGGGCATTTTTTTGTATTCCGCATTCTCTGTATGCCTTTAATCTCCAATAATCATCCAATAAGTGCAGGCGAGTATCAAGAATCAAATTTTTTCATCCTCTCAATTCAGTTGAATTAGATGTCTATAAAAATGCATTTACTCAAGATCAGAGTATTTTTATCCAGTGCCAGTGGCGTGCACATGCGGGGCTACAATACCATTTGAGCGCTCCGTTCTTGATGTTTCGAGTATTTCGATCTACACATCCTCCAATTTGTGTTTTATCGCGTTTGCTGTCGAAACAAAAACCGATAACAGTTTCGAAGAAACGCAGCAAAAGTTTGTGATAAATCTGGAGTCTATTCTAAAGATCGATGAACTCGTTTTTTTCGATATTGACGATTCTTATCTGCACCGTAGTTAAGCCTTCGATATGATTCTGTATTCGCGATGCCCGGTTTATAGCCTGTTAATTGGCCCCACACAAGGAGATTTGTGTTTTGGCATCACCGAAAAATGACTTTGCAGCAATTAATATGTTAAATTTGCTAACTTTACGCCCAGCCAATACGCTCATTAGACAAACAGACATGAGACTGCACAGTTCGAATTGGTGATTAAAAAAAAAGTTCATAGCCCTTATACAGGTGAGTCCCAAAAATGAGGTCAGATCTATCTATCTATCTACTTATGAACAACAACGGATGAGTCCATTATTGCTGTACGGGTACAGGCTGTTCAGCGTTGAAAATTCAGTGAACGTGACACTACTTCATAATTGATCAATCCAAATCTATTTTTTCTAACAACAGCCAATTTCTATGCGTTCTCAATTTAAACGCCGGATAGAGATTATTTTCATTTGATCTTCGTACATCAAATGATTCTTCACAGAGGTCGATTGTAGAATTGCTTTGTCCGAGCGGTGTTCGAATGTACGCCTATGTTTGCATTTTTGTAATGTCATTCAGCGCACAGTTTGATTTTCAATATCCTTCGTCTTGCCAAACCATATTTTTAAAAAATTCCACGTAAATCGAGCATCAGAGTTGTTTTCCAAATAAATAATATTATAATTATTATTTATAAATTTAGAACGTTTGGCCTTGGCCGCTTACTTTTGATATTCGGTGAAAAAAGTTGTTCCTTTAAGGAAATTACCTAAACGCCTACTATACGAATTTTGTGATTGTGAAATCTAGCGACCGTCGTGGTACAGGGTGGTTCATCATCCACAAATTTCTTGAACAATGGACTCGAAAGCTATACAGAACATTTACCATTCCATACGCTTATTAGATCGAAATACTTGAAAATTTGTTATTGGATATTTTTTTTGGTGTTGAGATTCCAGAATTTATATATCTCATGACTTAATTTTATGTAAATAATTCATTATCTTAATATACGTTCAGTAATAATTTGTTGCTAGTGGTCAAGCATCAATTATTGTTTCATGTTTTTACTTATTCTAATTGTCCTTGTCCAAAACAGCACGTCATTATCTTCGAGTGAACTATTATGTTCGATATTTTTATATAATTATTAGCTGTTTGGAGTGGAAATCTTTCGTTTTATAACGATGCATAATATACACAAATCAAATACAAAGACTTTTTGTACAACACAGACATAAACATCTAGTTTTTTTCAATATTTTGGTGGTACAGCCACCTCAGATTTTTGCTATTCTGGATCGTTTTTAATTTTTCCGGTAATGGTGTGTAGCTCTTCTTCGTAGGGCACTTGTTCGTCGACGAAATTGATACTTCCAGCTTTATACCAAACTAATATGTCTACGAAAAACGCGCACAACAAAATGGCCCCTGTAGTACCTATATAATGATAAAAAAAAATCATTAGTGACATTGACAACATTTTTTGACAGGTTTGTTTTCATTTGTATCTTGTGAGGTACAAGTTCGTGGTTGTTCAAAGTGGAATACATTTGTGGGTGAGGGTGAGAATTTTTGGATTCTTCTCCCAAATACTACCCTTAACAATATTTTGAATTTGTCAAAAAAAAAACACCTAATCTCAATCTCCGTCAATTTGTAAAATTTTTATTCGATATCGTTTTCTCTCCACTTCAGTTCTTTTAAAGAACTATCAGATCTATTGCAATCGATTCGAACCGAATTACTCTCATTGTTTGCCAACTGGGAGTCAGGAGTCTAAATATTTCCTGATATTTTTTTATGAATGGTGGAGAAGACTACTGACAGAATTCCTCCTTGTATTCACATAATAACTCACGACTTCGAAGAGTATAAGCTCACAGCGTCTGATAACTTCCGTTAAAACCTAATTTACAACTTCCAACTTTCCAGTTTCTCGTCCAACTTCCAGTTCTTTCTAACTTCTCAATTTCCTTCCTGTAAAAAGCTCATGCAAAAAACTGTTGTTGGGAAATGTGTCGCTTGATGAGACATTTAATCGACCCTATGTAAGAACCTTGAATAAGGTCAACGAATAATAATCTTGCTCGTGCCAATCCATAGCAAGGCGTCGATCGATACAATGAGAGAAGAAAAGCGTCTACGAACTCACCGTAATAATGATCCCGTTCCCTGCAAGCCGAATAGGCTGATGGTAAACATTTGAATGTCGGAAAATATGTTTCCAGTGCCTTTCGGATGACCTTCCTTGTTTTGTGATTAATACCATATATATGAAAGTATTCGGTGGGGAATTGGAGTTGAGTGATTTGAAGGAGTGATTATTGTAATTTATTGTCTTGTTCAAAATATTTTAATGCGATAGTTTCCTCTTCAGGGTGGTTCTTTTAAATGACTGACAGATACATTGGAATCGTATCGAATTCAATATTCCTAATTATTCAGAGAAATTTCATGAGATGATTTGTGTAAATCACCTCAAAAGATCCTCACTATTTTTCGTTAGATAATAAGCTCAGAAACTATCAGGTGGTCTCTATATTGCCTGAATGGTAATTGAATATCATCAAAGTGATACAGACTGAATTTTTAAACTAGGTTGTTTCCATTGGTACCTCATATATCTCTCTCTCTTTCTCTCTCTCTCTCTCTCTCTTGAAAAAAGATAGTTGCGAGTTCATTTTAGGCTGAGGATTCGGTTTGTTGGATTCTTTTCCCAAATGATTGAATATTAGGCACCCAATTCTAATCTTTTTCGATTTGTAAAGTGTTTTGATTCTATGTTCCACCATATTTTTCACATATGAGATGATGGATATTTGAATGTCCGAAAATGCTTTGGATACCTTCGTCTTGTGAATGCAGTGTTTACAGAAATATCCATGTGACCATCAGATTGATTCTTATAGTGTTTTTCTATGATCAAATTACTTTGATGCAGTAGACCTCTTCAGTTCTTGAATAACGAACCAACCATAGACTTAATAAGTCTATGGAACCAACCGTCTGATATTTTGAAATCGATTCGAATTGAAGAGTCATTGTTGCAAGAAGGAAGCAATGCAGCAATTCGATAAGTACAATATATCTGTCCACCGCGTTACATCCTACAGAAACGTAATCTGGCCACCCTATGCAAGACGGTCGGGAAAAAAAAAAACATCGAATCCGTTCCCGTCACAACACAGCCACAACAGCGGGCGTCGATCGATGATGAGCGAGAAGGAAGGCGTCTGCGAGCTCACTCACCGTGATAAAACATCCTGAACACGTTGGAGTCGTAGAGGCCGCACGCGCCCTTCTCCCCGCAGGCCATTTTCCAGACCAGGCAGGCCGAATCGACGACCGCCCCGTAGACGATCGGGCAGGGCACGTTCCCGAACAGCCCTATGGCGAACTGGATCAGCCCCAGCGCCATCGCCTTGTCTTCGGGGTCGACGCACCGCAGAATGAGAAGCATCGATCCGACCTCGGACGTCGAGTGGATGAACACGAACAGCGAGAACAGCACGATGTACAGGATGAAGTTCGAGCACTCGAGGTCGCAGTAGCCGACGGTGGCGCGTCCGAAATCGCCGGCGGTGGCGTTCGTCAGGCACATGCATTGGGAGTACTCCACGATCTTGCCGTCCCTTTTGGTGTAGTTCTGGCAGCCGGCGTGGCACGGCGAGAGGTACGTGACGCCGTCTTGGCCGCAGATCGGCGTCACTCTGTCAGTGCTGCACTCGCAGGTCGAGTTGCACGTCAGCTGCTGCATGTCGAACCTGCAGGGGAGAATTAACGGAGTCAAACCGACGAAATTACCGCAAGTAGTACCGCGAATCGTAGTTAACGACCATCTGAATGTTAGCCTCTCTTACGAAAGGTATCGAGGGCAAAACTAGGAGTTATCTTGGAAAAATCGAGTGGATTTACAGATCGGCTCCTGCATGGACAGGTAGAACGCTGTCAAGCAGGCAAAATTACCGCAGGTGATATCGAAAATCGAGAAAAAAACGACAAGTTTGCACTTATGGAGACCCTCACAGAAAGAAAAACAGATGAGTGAGCTGGGAAAGCACTGTCGGTGTTGTACTCGCAGGTCGAGTTTTCAGTGAGCTGCTGCATGTCTAACCTGTAGGGGAGAATAGAGTCAAACCGACGATATTTCTGCGACATGGGGCAAATGACGAATCAAGGGCTAAAGTTAGCTAGGCAACAACCTAGTTTGGAGTCGTTGCAGGTCAGCTGCTACATTGCGAACCTCTATCGACGCTGTTGAACTGGTAAAATTTCCGTATGGCGATTGACTATTGCAGCATTTGGTACATAAATCACTGGCACGGTCACATAACAGCTTCACCAGTTCGCGGGATCTAAGCATACCACATTTAGCTGGAAAAGGGTTTTTGAACTAGATCGGAACTCACGGGCAGCAGCAGAAGACATTTTTCAAAAATTCTAAGTAAACTCGTGGTGGTATTCCTGAAATGGTTTACTCACTTGTTATTCACCAGCCCAGCTAGATCGTCTGATGGACATCCTATGAACATAAGTACACCCATTCCTGAAAAATCAACCGAATTTCAAGAGATACAGAGAGACGGGAGTTGTAGCATTTATATTTTCCATCAGAAAGATATGATTGAACTTTATTTTATTCTATCCGTAGAAGCCAATAGGAACAAAAGTAATTTCATATGATTATCATTTTCAACTGATACAATCGATTGTGAAAAAAAAATGTTGTGTTCTATCCATCAGATTATTACCTATTGCGTAAATAACTGCCGTGAATGCGATCCATCCTGCAACGAATCTAGCATTCGGCTTGAATTTCAAAATGAATATTCCACTTATGATGATTCCAACTCCCATCACTAGAATTCCACCAACACCTAGAATATCAAATAGATTTGTCGTCATCTGGAGTTCCCCTTGATTCTCGAGACCAAATATTGTATATCAAAAGAATCTGGCTGAGTAATTATGAGTAAGTAGTTGAATTATGTCATTATGAATTAAGGCAATTGCTGCTCTAGTAATTGACAAAAGAAATGCTACTAACCTGATATCATGTTAGCGGACGGCGTGGGAAGCCTGAACTGTGTTTCCAGATATTTCGGCAAGAAAGTATACAAACCAGCTATCGGAAGAATATGTAAGACACTACTGGCTGTCCTGTACATCAAAATATCGTTTTTCAACAGCCGCTTCACACTTTTTGGAAAATCTACAAAAACCCTTCATCACTAGAATCCTGCGAACCATACCACCAAGTTACCTCTGATGCTGGGGTGATGCTTCTCGCTGGGGTGCTTCCTGCCAGGATGCTGTGCTCTCTTACTCTGGCCAGACCCTTTCAGTCTTTGGGGAAACGTGAACATAGCCAGTGACGCCATCATCAGCAAACCGGATATCAGAACCAAACCTAGCAAGAACTCAAATTGACAAAGATACCGACTTATACGTGATCGCCATACCGAGCCACCAAGCTCCTACCCATCTGGGATCCGTAGAATCGATTTTCGGATCCACCGACAGATCCGCGTACAAGCTGGTACACATGGAGCCCACTATGAAACCCAACGCTGGTCCCAGTATCCTCACTCCGATGGTGATGGCTAAAAATACGTTACGTTGCACTACTGTTACAGCAATCGATCTTCGAAAATGGAAGTATGCACTCACCGAAGTACAGTGGAGATTCTTTAGTGGCCACATTGTCATCGATATAAGGTATACCCAAGGTATAAACAGCCGTCTGGCCCATACCAACTCCGAGTAAACTCACGAAGAATATCGATAGCACGATGTTGGTGGAACTGGGTTGCACAGTATTGCCTGCAGCCTTCCTTTCTTCGCACTGCTGATCTTCGTAGGACAAGCCCATGGTGAAATTTTCGGGAAGACTAAAATTCAGGCCACTTCTGAACATCGTGGCGCCCGTAGTGAAATTACCGGGAAGAGAAAAATTCGCGCCGCTCTGGAACAACGTGGCAGTGTTAGCTGGCGTTCGGCACACATTCGGTTCTTTGGCTAGACCAGAGAAGTCGTTGGAGTTGATTAACTCTTTGCCGTAAATGAAATGGGGCAACGAACAAGTGAACGACGACACCGCGAAAAGAACCATCCCCCAGGCTATCCACTTGGGTCTGTGACCCTGACCGCCGTAGTAGGTGAGGAGTAGCGAGGAGCCGATTTGGCCGATTTCCGTAGCACTCATTATTATGCCAGTGATTTTCGATTGTATCTGAAACAGTTTTTCTATGGTGGTGATCGCGCTCACGAAGTACGTGTGGTACATGCCTTGCAGCACCCAAGCTAAGCAAAACACGAACAGGAACCACTGCTTGGTGGCGAATTTCTGCATCCATTTCGGCGAGCACTGGCCCAGCCCACACCGCATGTCGCTCGCGTCGTCCACTATGTTACCGTTGCACTCTGTGCTTCGATGGAAGTCCACGGCTGTGTCACCCGTCAGGTTAGTTTGTTCTTCTGGCATCAGTTCGTTGTTGTTGCTAGGTTTCATGGATTTCTCCAACATGCTGGATTTCTCCAACATCCTGTGGTTCTCCAAATGCTCCTCGTCATTTGTCATTTTTATGCTTAGTTTCTATATCAGACTTTCGTTGTGATGTGTCGTTTAGCGACGTGATGCTTGTAGAAAGGTCTCAGGAATGTCTTAAGCTAAGTTAGGCAGTATTACCGAACATCTGAAACCAAAAACAGAAGAATACTATTGGAACTGCTTCTATTGACATATGTATCTTGCTATACATATGAATTCTCGATGGAAGATAATTTAGGACGTTTTTTAAAATCTACAGTCCGTTGAGAATTAACAAGAAAAGTGGGATATATCTCGTGCGATGTATAATTTTTGTCTGATGTTTATTTGTAATGTGATATTTCAACAAAAGGAACATTTCTTTGTTTATTTTAGGCCGCGAAAAGATTCATTCATTGAATTCGACTTAAGAATTAAACTTTTCTCATGCAGCACGTGTAGAGCTTGGAATTGTCCATCCTGTACATGACCCATTTACCTTTTCAATTTTGTTTTCGGTTATACCGGCATAGGAGCGTTCTCAGAACGAGCCGAAATATAACGAGATTAATGAAATGATTGCCTAAAAATAACCTTGAATAGAAAATGCGACATGTTTGAATCAGAATAAATTGCTGGAATGAATAAGAATTGGATCAAAACCACTCAATTATTTCATTGAAATACCAAGAAAAAAACAACCGTATATACAGTGCGACATTTTACAATCCAATTATCAATGCTCACAAAAAATATTCTTAATCATGCATAGGTACTCTGCTATAATTTGTGTTCATATGCTTGCCACATTGAATAAATCTGGTATCCGAACTGATCACCCTGTATTTGCGTTTCGCTACAATACAATGACTTCTCGAAATCTGTCTTGGTTATTCATTCTGGCGACAGGTAGTGAAATACTTGAAGTATTCGTACTATTATTGTAGGTACGCATACCAAACGGCATTGTATTTAGTCATGAGTGATTTTCAAAGCAGAGCCGTATTGCAAAAACATGTATTGCGAATTTTCATCGCGGCTGCTGTTGAAGTATCCAGTGATGGGCAAAAGTGTGGAACCAAGTGAATACATCGGTAACCGTTCGTTGGGTTTTTTTTTAAATTTTGTACAGGATGATTTCAGATTGGGGGATCGCGAAGGCCGTTCAATCGCACCTTTTCTTCCAATCCATCTATTATGAAATGTCCTGTTCGAGCGATCTCGAAGAATGCGATTTTTTCTGATATCTCTGTTGTTATTGAAAATAAAAATAACAAATGATAGATATCAATGAATTCGCTAAAAAGATTCACTTTCGCATTCCATAAAAAGATACAGGGTGTCATTTGGAATAATAAAGTTGACAAGAATTCCGGAAAAACTGAAAACGTGGCAACATTGGCGATAACATTATCGCATACATACGTCATATTTTGAAATCATCCTGTACAAAATTTAAAAAAAAACCAACGAACGGTTACCAATGTATTCACTTTTGCCCATCACTGTACATATAATGTTTTTCTTGTGGGGAATACCAAGTTTTTCATTGAGTTTCGGTTCAAAAACTCATGATGTAGCGATTATGAAAGCTCAGAGGTTCAAATTTGGAGACATAATTTTCCTCGAATGATACGAAATTCGCCTCGCAATGTTGTCTCAAAGATATATCGGTGAACGTTAAGTAAAATGAGATATTGTAGGTGGGCGTAGGAAAACTGAATGAGGTATGCGGGAGGTCTGACTCTCATCAGGTCCGGTCCTGTGACTCCCGTGAGAGTTCAATAAACTAAGCGAGATTCAGGTTATTTTTCGGGAAGAGCGACAGCAGCCATTTAGCGTTCGTGGATAATTGTTTTCAAATATACGTAAATGGTAAACAATGAGCGCAATTCACCATCCGAAAATCAATTAACTCGGACTTGTAAAATATTACAAGTGATGTAACTTAACTACAAATAAAAGGTCAACGGCATGCGCCCGAGCAAATTTATGTAAATAGGTTATACTAGTGAAGATAATTAGTACAAAAATTAACACCTTATTTTATGCGTGTTGGCTCTATGTCTGTCATTTGATCGGGAAAATGTCGAAAAAACCAATAAAACCTAAAATATTACTAGAGCCTGTTTTTTTAATTGCTCTTAGCTGATCGATCTTAGTTAGCCAGTCATTTCAAACATGCATATACCGGAATCAGTACAATGGCTTAGGCGCATTCTCACGAAGAATATTACTTTTATAGTTGAGGAAATAACTCTGGGGAAGGCATACAATATACATACCAAGCAATACAGACAAATAACATCTCAAACTAATGGTGGAATCGTGTAGTAGGTTTCAAGTGAAATAATCACCATTCATGCTGAAATGTCATTGGGTTAAACCTCAATTCATTGTGCGATAATTATCGATGTTATGAGCATTTTTGTGTTGAATTTTGAATTTGAATATGAGTCAAATAATGTTTGTTGTCAAGACACATGTGACACTGTGTGCATACCCGATCCTATTGAAAATCAATGTCTGAACTCTCTTACATTGTATAGCTTATTACTTCGACCTGAACTTAAAAAAATCGATTTCATCAACTGAGAAAATTTTGAAGTTGTGGTGAATCAGATTCTGAACTCTAGTAACAATGCTTGTGATCTGAATAAGAACACAACAGAAATTATATAATAGACTTGAATGAGCTCTCCAATAATTCGATCTCTGTAATATTTCCGGTATGGATACGTTCATATCGAGCTAACCGAAAAAGATTCATCATGGTGTCGCCATCTAGTGATGTAACAAGTTAGTGGACAAAAAAATAGAGGTCTTCAACCAAGGCTTGGTCAGTTTCTGCTAGAAAAATATCCGTAGCGCTATGGCTTCAGGATCTGAGAGTTAGTCGGAAAAAAGAGAAAGTGAAATTTTCAGTGGATTAGATATAATTACAAACAGCGGAGTCATGACAGCGATATATTTTTTAAATTTGAATAACAGTCGGACACCTTGTTTATGAAAGATTATCTGAATAGCAATTATATTCACGAGTGCTTTTGGGATCCGAGGAGAAATGTGCAGATAAAACGAGCGTCTTCGACTGTTACACCGTGAACGACAAACAATTCGGTTAACCTTGAATTTTCGGTGTGATAATTGAATATGAATAAACTCCATTTCAACACCGAAAGTCAATGTATATCGTAGATTAGAATTGGAAATAAGGAGATAAGTATATACAGGGTGATATAACGCCTGCGGCTTCCATACCTACAATCGTAGGTATAACTTTTGCTCCTTTTTCTATTTCATTGGTAGGTGATGTTTGTGTCGCTTCAAAAATGAAAATTTGTTGAACTCAAAAAATGGAATCCCCTTGTAGGTTCGTTTTGATATAATTTGGAAAACATCCTTATCTTCGACCAGTTTAATACTTAACACTGCTGTCCTCTTTTATCATTGGAATGATAACATTGTTTCTAGTTTGCAAATATTTAGTTTTCGCAATTTCAAGATACGTTTAAAACGCGAAGAGTAAAAAACTGTTCCATATGAGACACTGAGTAAACAAAACTGCATATTTTTCTCGAAAAAAAAAAATCACTGACGGATGAGGTTTAGTTAAATAAGAGATCCTACTGTAGACATAATGTGTGTTCAGAACAGAGTGTCTATCGAAAATTTGAAATAATCAACGAAATGCCGAATTTTTAATTGATTTAATAACATAACCTATGCATGCGTCGATCATTGTTATGAACTCTGAACTTGTTTATGCACTAACTGCAATAGATTGATAGACAATATTGACAATAATTGCATGCCCAGACTAGGTATAGTATGCATTCTTGACTTCATTAAGACAACAGATTTATTTTCCTCTCAGTTGACAAACGACCATAAGGTCCATATAACTATAACTTAGAGAATATTGCTTACCTTCCATCTGAATATACCTTTCAACGATTTTTCTAGACATAGAAGAGAATGATCGATTACCTGCAGTTGCTTAGAAGCTATTTCAACAATGTGCTGCCAGCTGCCATGCCACTATGGTTGCGTTAATCCGCTTGAAAGTGAATTTTCTTTCACTATCCGATGTAAGTAAAAGTTAGTACATAACTCTCAATTAAGTGCAATCATTGTTATTATCTTTCAATGGCTAGAAGAATATCTCAACAAAACTCAAAGAGAAGTATGTCAAACAGAAATTATGTTATACAGTGACCCCGGCAGAGGTTAATAATACATTATTATAGTTAACAATCGTCGAATGGAAGACATTTGAGATATGGAACCGTTTGAAAAAACAAGCGAAGAACTTGACACCTACCAATGGCAACAAAAGGTATATGTGCCTATACTTCGCCACTGAATCAGCAAGTTTTAAGATATGGGTGCTAAAATTGCATTTCCAATCTATAGTGGAGACCAGGATTGATGTGAAAAGTGAAACCAGTATTTTGGTGGGACACTCGCGATGGAAACTGTTCGAATTTGCACATCGCGGCCTTTGTGGTGTATCAAACCAGATTTCTTTATCTGTCTAATTTGCCTAACAGCATTAGAATAGGGTTACTCGCGAATCGTTTGTCCCAAATACATATAAAATTGAGTAGAGAGCTGATTTTCGATAGCTTTTGTTTTCCTCTTGCTGAAATCATGTATTTCGTACACGAATTGGCAAATCGCTCTGCCCATTCTGATTTGTATATCAATCGACTCTTGAACACAATTCATGCGTGCTTGCTTCTGTAAAATCGTATTTCGAGAATGGGGCTGAAGATTTTGTGAAATTGGGGTGAACCTATTAATAGATATTTCATAGATGCATGGTCCCAAGGATAAAAATACTTTCATATATATATATAAACATATCTGCTGCCGACTTGGTATTGTGAAAGCAGAGCTTTGGCGTCGCTCTTCACTTCTCTACAGGCCCGTGCTAGAATCGAATTTTAGGATCAAATTTGAAGAAGAACATTTTTTTCATTTTCATAACGTCATTATAACTTGGTATGAAGTTTATTCAGACGAAATTATATAGCTTGTGCTTCATGAACGCAACAATATATTTGTATTATTTCGAATACAAGAAATAACTACTGTCTGTAGGTGAATCGGGGAGGTGGTGTATTAATTTCTTTAGATTTTCTGGGATTTTCTCACCTCGTTTCTAAAACATCATAAATCTGTCCTTACTACAAAAATATTGAAATAATTATTATGATTTTTATTTTTAGAAACAAGGAGAGAAAATTCCAGAAAATCTGTTATGATATTATCTATAAAACATGCAGAAAGAACAAATTGCAGAAATTGATCAATAAAACAAATAATCACTAATATTCAGAAAACAAAACGAGAATGAAAAAATATCAATAGAGCTGAATTCTTTGATTTGTCACATCGTCGAATTTTCTGAGAATTTTGTCGATATCAATATTCTCTGGTGTTACTATACTTTCGTGGCTTTGACATCCTTTGAGGCAGTTAATAATTTAAAATAGTAGATTCGCACTGAGCATCGCTGTATACAAATATTTTCACTTTATTTTTTTTTAGATTCAGGATATCATAATGAATAATTCGATGTTATTAATTGTGTAATTTCAAGGGCATTGCCCTCTATGCCCTCCCCTAGCTACGGCCCTGCTTCACTACATCCAACGTCCAATAATATTTTCTCGAGTTAAAGAAATATCGCACTCATTCTTTTCACAGTGTCTTTCGACTCATTCCAGTTTCGAAGTTAAAAGTGACTAACTGTTGTCGGCTTTTATTTAATGTTATGATAACCCCAATTCCGTACTTATCGCTGCAGTAATGTATTTTGAAAAATTCTTTCGTCTTCAGCTGAACTTGTATTTCACTTTCTCTCGAATGTCGCCAAAATATTCGGTTGTAATCGTTTTGAGCGAGCGTATCACTTGTACAGGGCGACCTTTATTGAGACGAATCGAAAGGGATTTTTCAATGGTTGCCCAAGTGGACAATGGCTTTCAGGCTATTATTTGATCCCACCTCGTATCACCTTAATATCTACGGGGGAGTAGGAGAGATATCTCATAACTATTATGAGTTTCACTTTCTAAAAGTGGAACGAATTTGACATTTCTAAGTTAATGAGATATGATCTCATTTGGGAAATCCCAATTCGATTGGGAAATCGGCGGCAATAACATAATTAATTTATTAGGCGATTTATGAGGTGAAAAATATTGAGAGGGAAAGTTATAGCTGAATGTTTGGTATCTTATATTTTGTCTTTCTATCCAGTAGCAGAATCTACCCATAGGTACATGCCTTCCTTTCCTCTAGTATATTTCATTTATCATCGTCATAGGAAAGAAATAATTTTCCTACTGTTCTGATTTTTTTTCTTTTTCTCACTTGCAGTCAACTTATCAGGAACATCTGAATAGAGGTAATATGCTGTGTTTATATAATCATCCATTTCGACGAACACCTGTTCAGAAAGTGTTATAACATATACCTAACCGAGTACCTAACACCTAACACTATATCTAGAGAAAGCCTCTGTATAAAATTGGACGCATTCAAAATCCTCAGATACAAAAATCAGTTCGCTGTCAAAGTGACAGATTTTAACGTTGGTTTGGAAATATATATTTCAGAAGATCCGTATTTTGCTATACAGTGTTCAGTCGCCGAAGGAAAAAACACATTTCTTTACGAATTCGTTGGACTAACGAATGTGGCAAAATGTATAAATCATTTATGAAGATTTGAATTTGAAAATTGCTTTTAGTTTTCATAATAACTATTTTATGTGGTTATTCATGTGGTTTCAGGTAGTTAACGAATTCTAGCCGTCGATGTAGACCTAGGTTTCGATGAATATTCAATCCAAGTATAGAATTAATCGGTGGCATTAATACTCATACGAGTTCTTTTTGTGTACAATTATTATGGTCAAGGCCAAAATTAGATAGGTGTATTTCGTGAGAATGCAATGCAATCAAGATAGACACAAATTTGTTCTCGTTGATAAACGAAAGGAAATACAAAATGATACTATGCGGAAATTAAAGAGATCGAGGTGGGCTCTTCACTTGGGTGTGGCTTCATCTTTCTGATAGTTCAGGACGAACATGCATTACCTTTTTGTGATCTGTTAACAAGTACCTTCGAGATTTTGAACCAAAATTCTGTAATTTCTCTAAAAATAGAGTTCTTGTTATCAAATTTTCCATCACCAGGCGTCAAATTTTTGGTGGGCGGCTTGCGCAAAGTGCGTGCCACAAACAACGTGTTGATGTAGACAAGCAAATTTACAAATTATTGTGATCCAAAAACTTCCATTTCACTAGAAATAGTCAAAATTGGTCTTTTCAATTGGCAACAAACAATTTTTCCAGAAAAATATTAATCAACAGATGAGGATCAATTCTCCTGGGTATGAAGAGAAATGGTTTTCCTTTATGGCAACTAAATATTTGATTCCTATATTTCATATTTCATAAGCATCCTTCATTTTAAATATTTATTTCGGTTACCAAAGTATGTTTGTAATTTGTATTCCACAAAGTCTTGTTTTTTATATTAGGTGTGTCTATATTAGGAGATGTATATATATTTAATCTGTGTTGATATCCTCAATGAATCTTGAATTAAATAGTTTTTCATGATGAAACTATAGGTTAGCAATATTTTTGTATCTATAAGGTAGCACACGTCTGTCATAGCACCAGGCGGTAAATTACCTTAAACCGGCATTGGCTTCAAATAGGCTTATTTGTTTGAATTTAAAAAACTTCGCATCAAAGATAACTTGCAAGAAGTAAAAGTTGCAATAGAACGTTGGAATTCAAAACACATGAATATATCTGGAATAGAAACCACTTTTCTGGGTGAGATGTTTAGAAATGAATAATTCTCTTCTTAGCGATTATTTATATATATATATAAAACATTTTGACAGGTACCGATGGTCACCGGGCCCCTTCCGAGCAGGTCATTTTCATTATTTCTTAAGTAAATATTACCGCCCAAGTTGAATATCGAAATAAATTATTGATACAAGTATTTGGCATTTGATGCCAACTTGATGCCAACACTGTATAGTTACATAAAAAAGATGAAAAACGCCGTCGAAAGACAACAGGTACAACATATTAAAAGCTACTGCATGAAAATACCGTGTTATAATATCAAAATTATTGGTTATTCCTCGAAAAGGCTGAGTAGACATGAGTTTGGTCTCTGGAATGTGGACTATTATAGAGCGTCAAACCTTAGTTGAATACTGTGTCACACTGTAAGTTATCTGTTTTCATAAAAGAATCATTCGTTCTCGTTGGCTCTTCATCTCTCTCGTAGTTTGCATTTGAAACTTCATCAAGGACAAACAGACAAGCAACAAATCGAAAATTCGTCGAACAGTCGAGAAAAATAATAGTTCATCTCGTATTGACTTTTCGTCTGCGTCGGCTGCCGGAGTGTCATCAGTCCTATTTCTATTTATCTTTCAACAGGAAATCTACCGATAAGCAAACAGCCCGGAAACCTGTCGCAGACGATACGGAAAGCGATCCGGCGAGCCGACGAAGGAACAAACGCCCAGGGTTTCAGCGAAAGCAGAAAAAGCGTCCCAGAACCAGACGCACGGCCTACAGACTGTGAACTTCGCCTGTAGCCTGGCCAGGCCAGGCCAGGCCAGACGAGATAAGATAGGAAGAGGAGACACCGAATTCTATCGCACAACGGAAAGAGAAAGGAGTCTGTTTTCGTGGCTGGTCCGTCTCACCTGTACGTTCGGCGATCGCATGGCATTCGGGTGTATCACAGGCGACTCGGATTCATCCCCGCGCGCGACAGAGACGAGGACGCGAGCAGAACGGCGACTGCGAGTGAAGAGCGAACGGAACGGATCGGAGATCACTTTCTCCGTGCGCAGCGCGAAAATGGGGCACCCTACCACGCGCTAACCAAACCAACGCTGACACAACACTGGCGCTGCGCTGGCCTGGCCGGCCCGAGCGCGCTCTCCGGTCGCCTTCCCTGCTCCGATCGGCGTTGCCGGTATGGGCGATTTATCGCCACTTGGGCTACTACCTTCTACTAGATGCACCCTTGCCTCGTCGACTTATGAGGAGCATTGAAACGAACATGAGAGAAAGAAGGAGCTATCGATTCGTCTGGATGTGCAACAAAGAATGTTGCAATTTTGTCAACAGTCACCTGATCGCTGCTGGTTGCCTCTCTCTTCTTCGCTGTTTTCGTTGGATGACATTTGTTCAACATTATTGAATCACTCACCTCTGAAATGACAAATTCTGATCTTGTTCGAATCTATTAGTACAGCCATAGGCTGAACAATACAACACCATCTCGAACAAAGTCTCAAAATCCTTCCTTGATTCCTTGACTTGATATGGGCTGAACCGGCTGAACCAAACAAGGATTTTTTTACCATTTTTTAAGATTCAAACAACAAGTAAAACTTCGGTAAACGATAGATTTGAGTGAATAATCTTACACTATAGCAATAGCTGCATCTAACTTCTTCCTGACCTCTTCATCTAGCTCAATTTTGTCTTCAAAATCTGAACCAAATAATGGATGACGGTTTTTCAAATCATTTGGTAGGGAAACAGGTTTTTTTTCATCATATTTCAACACTGGATACTTTTTTGATTTCACATATTTCTCCATCACTATATTGCTCTTGAAATTTAATATAACATTACCTGGGACTAGCAGTCCAGGACTGGGTACCTTTGTGGTAGGCTTCATAATGAACTTTTTGTCCCCACAAACTATTTTGTTCTCTTCCTGTATATTGATTTCCATATTCAGCAAGGGTTGTGGAATGATTATAACTAAAAATGTCGTATTGACATTGACAGCAGTCATGTAATTTTTCATCGCTGCATCTCTTTCTCATGGTCGTTTAAATGTCTCTCTCTCTCTCTCTCTCTCTCTCTCTTCAAGCTCGATCTACTAGAGATATATATAATATCATATATTCGGCCTACTCCGTCTCACAGGGCTGCATTCACACGTCAGCACTATGCCTACTAACGGAACACCTGGGAAACCAGGTACGTTCCATGAAGAGACATAGTGTGACTACACAGATAGACAATAACTGTTTACAGTTATTGCTTGTTCCAAAACCATTCACACTTCACAAACGACATGACGGCAAAATGCACCACGTTACAGTCAATGGAAGTGAATAGAGGTGCGTTTTGGCAAACCTGTCTGAGCAGTGTGGTACACTGTGTTTTCCAAATGGGATCAGTCACTCTTCCAATAGCGTGTGTGAGACATTCGAATATTAACCAACTTGAAAAATTCACGTGTATTTGAATACGCACTGAAAAATTATTGTGGCCGTTCACCGTGTGCGTAATTTCCTTACGAAATAGATAGAATTCAGAAATTTCCATTTCATATTTTATATATCCATATGTTTTACTTCCGATACAACTTGTTTTTTCCTCTAATAGAAGTATGGTGACACACGTTATCTTTTCTGGAATGAAATGTTGATTTCTGCGCTATTTCTTCGAGTTATAATGCGAGTGACAAGATGATGAAAGGGAACAAAATTATCCCTCACTGCTAATACAAGAAATTTGTTAAAAAAAAATCATATTACAAATAATGCACAGCCTCTCTTTTTCCTAAAAAAAAAAAATAGCGATTATTCACAGGTGAACTGGGATTAACAAACCTATAGTAAGGTTTATGCTCACACATTCTAGGACAGCTGAACAGAAAACATTTCTCTTGGAATGGTCCTCGCGTGATCTTTTTTAAACCTTCAACACGTGTGACATAAATGTGAGAGCAGAGCTTTTCGACCTTTTAGGTCACGCTGTCTGCTTCTAATGTGCTCGGTCTGAGGGGCTTTTAGAGCGTCATGTCGTTTGTGTGAAGTGAATGGTTTTGGAACAAGCAAAAACTATAAACAATCCGCAATTCGGATAATTGTCAACCTATTGGCAACACTGCTTGGCTCTCCGAGAACGATACGCGCCGCTTCCACTCTGTCCGCTTGATTAGCATACCCGAATATGTTTTCTTGCCCGATGTGTGCACTGGTGAAAGATATCAGTAACGCATCACAGTTTCGGTCTTGATTGTTTTTCTAAGCCGTGCATTCGATTTTAGTGGACTTCATTTCTTCGAATTGTTCGTCAAACGTTAGGGAATTTCGCAGTGCACATTGATTTTTCCATTTTTCAATTATTTCCTCACACCATTCATAACGCCCAGTGGATATCAGTAGTATCGGGAGCAAATTCTAACACTGAACAACTAATACACTAACACAACTATTCAAAGCGTTCATTATTCCAACGAAGACATATAAGAAGAAATCCCACCAATTCTCGATGCTACGTAATCAAGGATGCCACAAGGCGCTATAAAAATTAATATCAGTGTAGCATACTCTGTGAGAGAAAATAATTTAATGATAAAGAAATCAATCACATTGTGAGATTCATAAACGTTAACAACTTTTAACAACATCACTGTATAATATGTCTCATCATCGCACTTCCATGTTTCAGAGATCCTTTGTATATAATTCAATTCAAATTGATAATCATTTACCTCAAGAATTCGAACTCCTAAATATGTAAAAATTCAAATACAAATGTAAACAGTTACAACATCCACCCACGTCACAGGAGGAACAAATCATCACAGTACACTAAAAATTATATTCAACACTCTTTCAGGAAGAGTCTGCAAATCTACCTCGTATACTCGGTCCGGAGTAATAGACTCTCACACGAACTTACATTTTCATTTTCTAGATCACCAATTGAGCGGCTTGGCTTGCTGTTGATCTGTTGTCCTCTCTTGATTCAATTTCACACCTAAGAAGGCAATATTTCAAAAATTTTATTACCAGAATAATTCACGGTGCAAGCGTTCTTGTATCAGAAGTTTTCTAGCAAACATGAAAACATATTACTACTTCACTAAATAACAAACACGACGAGATCTTGAATGAAATACATATTCTTATAGTTTCAATCTTTCATCAATTTGTTAATTCTGTTCATTTCAAAAAAAATAGTTCACCAATCGCTCCTATGTTATTGCTGAGAGAAATCCTCAAATCAGCAGAGCAATCATGGATTTGAAGAGAAGACATTGAACGAGTTCTTGAAAGAAAATCCAAGAGTGACTGAATTCGTTATTTAATTCATTGACATTTCGTTCTTCTTGTTTTATATTAATTTTGGACCTTGTACTTTTCATGGGGTATCATTTCATTTTCATTTGCTCTGGGTGGTTTTTACACCCTTAGGTCGCTCTTGCCAGGCTCCTATATAGTTTACCTCCATATAATGGAAGATACGAAACAGGTATAGGTGGGAAAGGAAGGTAGTCAGTTGGTTATTCATTATTAATGAAAAAAAGTATAGTCAAGAAAGAAAATATTTCGAGTTTCACGAATCTCGAAAATAACTAGATTAACATACTTAGACGTACTAAGCGAAAAAACAGGTAGATACATCGTACATTACAAAAAACGAATTAAATATTGAAAAATTGCATTGAAACAATTCAATAAAATAGAACAGTGAACAGTCGTGATACATACCACTTATATTTCTGTAAATCTTTATATTATTTCAGCAATAACATTCAATTCTCTTTAATATTAAACTCTTCTTGACCCCCTTGTATAGGCTCTTGGCTCTTGCCCACGGAGCAACAGCAACCCCATCCCCACAGCACTTGCACCTGTTCGTGGTATTGCTGAGTAACGACACTGATGTACAGCGTGAGTCACCTACCTTCGGCACCCACTTTTCAGCCTTATTTTATCGATTGGAAAATTTCATATGGGTCTCCATTGTTCACTGCGGGCTACAAAACAAGCGTTCTCTACAACATACAGGGTGAAGTAGCCACAACAAATCGATGTTTCTTCAAATAAGTATCTCCGGCGCGAACGCTTTTAAAACATACTTGTTTTGTTTGTGCTATATTTGTTTTTTGAGGACCGCGCAATGATATCGAATAGTAGGTGAGGTCGAAATGAATAAATATTTATTCTTATCTTCTACATAGAATGATAACTTCATTTTCAGAATCATATCTTCAAACAATAAGTGATTCTCAGCCTATATATTATTGTATATGTTGTTTCCACGATTATTTGATAGCTCATCAATTCCTCGATTTTTGTCTTTCGTGAATATTCTTGTTTATATCTATGTATCAAGTAGATAGAATAGAATATTTATACAATCCTTCTTGATCACAAACATGATGTAAGATACGTCAGACAACAGATAGTTTACAAACAATATACACATATTTACATACATGAAAAATAGCAATGTTAAAAAATAATTGAATTAAAACCGATGGATCATATCAAATCGATTGATGAACTCCTCAATGCTATATAAACAGCCATCAATGAAAAATTCTTCAAACTTCAATTTGAATTTGATCTCTATATTTATATTTTTTAAAATTTCAGGTCGGTAACTTTCTTACTAACGCTATTTATACTCTGACTCCCGGGTCATGTTGCTGTCAATATAAGTTCTACCGAAAAAATATCTGATGATTCAATAATATCATCTGCCACTCTCACATGATCAAGGATAGTCATCATTTTTTTTATTCCTAGTGAATTATTTTCTTTTTCACATTCATGCCCAAAGAATTTTTACAACCTCAACTTGTGAACGCGAAACTTAAGACATTCGATTTTTCATGGATATATAGTATGACTGAGTAGCCTTTCCTTATTTATAACTAATGACCCAGTATGCCCGCAGTAAACCATTTCAGGCCCATATAAAGTTTTTTATTCGAATTGAAAAATAATATGGTAATAATTTCGTGAGAACAGTTGGTGAAACACACTGTACAGGAGACATCACTCTTGTTATACTCTCTATATGCCTATTTCATCAACACTGAATGTGGCACAGCTATATAGTACTCAAAATAAAATACGAATCGAAAATCTCGATATCTCGAAAAATATATGTACCATACTACTATAAGTGGCCATCCTGTATATAGATTTCTAGGATTCTAGGAAAGCAGTTCTAAGAATTATCACTATGTTTCCCTAAATATTCGTTCGATAGGTTTTCCTCTTGACCTGTCATTGCCCTGAATATTTGATTTCTCTCAAATAAAAAGTTTTGAGTACTAAAACAATAGTATCGAAATTCGATTTGAATCGTTCATCTGCAGAACTTGATTGTATTGTGTGGAATAGAAATTGTACCGATCAGTCCAAATGTGTCCAATTTGAGTATTTCGATCCACAAGTGTGTAATCTCAATATAGTTATAAATATATTTACATTGTATTCAAACTCGTAGTCAAAATTACCCTATGCACAATGCTAAGAATTTCAATAAACTTTATATGGTATTAGGTCTCGGCAGATATAATTGAGAACATTTTTGAAGCGAATATCGGAAAGTTTCCAACCGAAACAGTCGTGGCCAAAGTACAGTATTTTACTTGTATCACACAAATATAGTTTACGATACGAGTACTTTAGTGTACCTACCTACTATAGTGTGTTTAATGAATATGAAACAAAGAGCTACCAGTGCAGTTCCGAATGCCTGAAGGATAGCATATCTCGAAAGGCTTTCACATAAGTACTGAAAATGACCACCCTGTATAGAGATTCCCAGAGAAGCAGTTTCTATTCATGTAACTCTCGTCGCTTATCACTATTTTTCTCTAGTTCAGAATATTCGTTCCGAGTGACACATTTCTTCCTCTTGACCTGTCGTTGCCCTGAATGTTTGATTTTCCTGAAATAAAAAATGTTGAGTACTAATACGCCACAAAAACAATAGTATCAAAATTCTTGCAAAGTTCCTGATTGTGTTATATGTGGAAAATATAAATGAAATTGATAATTCCAAGTGTGTCCCAATTTCCACACATTCCTATCGATTTATTTATTAGTATTTTCATTGACAGTGTGTGATGCTCTAAATAGTTATAAATATATTTTTTCGAAAACTGTATTACTGCGCCACCTTTGAGACTGCCGTGTAAGCTGCGACTGTTGATATAGTTCCCTGTATGAATGTCGGAAAACATTGTTGGTAGAAATGGTGATTGAAAATCTTCAGTTTCTCCACCATTCACCAACCGACGTAAACACCGTTTATAGCTGACGTAAGTGTGAGTGTTCCCTGTTCGCTGACATTGACATAATTTTCCCATCAATTAGTAAAATGGTGTAATGTTTTGATCAAACATGGTAAATAAAATAAACGTCCAAGTTGATGAGTACACGTTTATTACTCAGGAGTGAAGCTTTCCATCCACAAATCTAGATCTTTGAAAATCATTCGTCAATATCTAGGTCACTTTCAAAACAATACAAGAATGCAACCACTCAGTGAAAACACCACCAATATTCCTGCCTTTTTAGGAAAGTTATGGAAGATGGTAAATGATCCAAGTACCGATCATTTGATATCTTGGAGTGTGGTAAGTCTAATTGTGGAAGATATACACATATCCATTGATGAGTAGATGCTTCAGTTAAGCCTATATCATCTGTTCATCAATAAATAATGGTATCGTCGAAAATCTACGAGTCATTATTATTATTTTCTTTCAGGCTGGAAACAGTTTCATAATACAAAATCAAGCTCAGTTTTGGTATGAATTGCTACCACTATACTACAAACACAACAATATGAGTTCTTTTGTAAGACAACTCAATATGTGTAAGTAGGATCATACCTAGACCATATATCATCTAGGTTCCCATATCAGATATTGTCGATTTTTCTCAACAGAGCTCAATTATTCACTATACAAGTATCGAGATAAATGGTCTGGCAGTAATATAAGTTGCATCAGTATTTATGCATTACACCTACAAATTGTTCAACAGAATGACTATCTAACTCATTAGGTTTACTTAACTAATGAGTTGAAATAATTCAATCTCTGATTGAATATTATCAAATATCAAACCAACTCCTATACATAATGCATCTCAATAATTTATAGTGACTAACAATTTTTTTCTGTTAGTGACATATCATATGAAATTGTTTCACAAGGTCATTCAAATTCCTCTAATTGTATGGATATCATCTAATAGATGTGCCACTTTTCATAATGATTTGTGATTCCTATCCTATTCCTATCAGATCACAAATACTTGTTTGCCTTTCCTTAAACCACAAACTTATCAAATTCATGTTTTAACATATCAAGGCTTCAAATAATGAAGTGATAATAGTGAACAGCTATATGAAAAGCTAACTTACAAAGTCATACATATGACTCAATACTATTTGAAAAAACTCAAATGGAACTGTTTTTTTTTTAAATTTTTGTGCCTAGTATTATTGAGAAAATTGATTCATATACTTAGTAGATGATAGATAATTCATTTAGTTACGTATAAGATATTTCATACATAAATCTTAGGACTCAGCAAGTTATTTCTAAAGAGTAATTCTTCTAATGGAAGGGGTGAAGCCTTGAAATGATTATGATAAATTAGAATGTAAATGTGTGTCAGTAATCAATGATCATCCAAATGTAGTATCTCAGTCTCAGGGGGTGAAGACATGAAATAATGTGAATCAAACTGAAATATATTCTACTACTGAATAAAAATACTTTTGATGCACAATCAACATCTAATCAGACATAATTCTAACATTATAGATGGTTTCCACAAGATTTCAACTGTTGAAAATGGAGCTATGGACTCAGATAAGGATGAAATTCAATTTTATCATCGGTATTTCCAAAAGGACCAACCTGAATTGCTGCACAACATCAAAAGAAAAGTAAATATATTCTTTCAACATAACAGGACATTATTCACATGCACAATTTATAGGTTACTCCAAAATCTGAAAATGGTGTACAGAATGTTCTGAAAGCAGAAGACATTGTGAAAGTACTATCAGAGGTCAAACATTTACATGGGAGACAGTCAAGTGTTGATTCACAACTGTCTGCTATAAAGCAAGAGAATGCAGTGCTTTGGAGAGAACTAGCCATGTTGAGACAAAAGCATATGAAACAACAACAAATTGTCAATAAGGTAATGTAGAAAATAGAAATAAAAATATTTCTTTTACAAAGTTGGTCTCTGAGCAGTATTATTGTGAATGTTTAAATCAAATGAATTGTTCCTAGAAACAAAACAGCAGTGACTAAAATATATAACAATAATATAGAAATAGTATTGGGAGAATTATGACAAATATATATATATATATATATATATATATATATATATATATATATATATATATATATATGTGTGTATGTATGTATGTATGTATGTATTTTAAAACTCATGATATCAAGTAACAAATGAATCTCACATTGCCTAGGATTATAATTCAGAATGGAGGTATATTGTAGTTGAAGAAATATTTCCCTATCATTGTTTGAAACAATTGATACTTGTTATTTGATTTGGTAAATTGTTGAAAATTTGTTTACTTTTATCATAAGTCAAAATCTGTGCATGAGTCTCATTATTACAAACACGAATGTCCCGATGGATATATTCAATCTTTCAAATTTCAGCTCATACAATTCCTGGTAACCCTCGTACAACCCTCATCTACATCGAGAATGGGAGTTGGTGTCAAGAGAAGAATGCCCTTGATGATACATGAAGGTCCCAACCAGAAATCGAAAACAAAAAAGACAGTCAAAAGTACTGGGGAAAGTAACGATAATGGTCCGATCATTCATGAGCTAGATAGCGAGATTGAGGTCTCGCCTGAAGAAATGTTGGAGCAGGATTTGGGAGATTCAGTAATGGTAAGAGAAAAAATTTCAATTCACGATATAGTGTTGGATGGTAATATTGTTGCTATTTGAAAAACATTGAGTCATTATACAATCAATTTATCAGGAATGTTTGGATGAGAAAAACATGAAAAATGTTTTGACAGAATCAAAATAATTTATGTTGAAGAAAGTGATAAGGAAGAAGTGAATACGTTTTTGGTGATAGATTGTTAGAGCTTTTTTGAGTATATTGAGTTACGTTTTTCAGGTGTCAAGTCCTTTGACAACTAGTAGTCCCCAAAGTGAAATAAACCAACCACATTCGGTCTCATCTAATGTTAGCCATACCAAAACCAGTTTACCTGATGATTTTTGGGATAAACCAGAATTTGTGGTAAGTAAAGTGAAGATCATATTGTTATCCCAAAGAAAATTTCCAATTAATATTGGGATTCATTATTTGTAACCATTGCTTTGTCCATTATTTTTCAGGAAATTACGCATTTAATGATTCCTAATAATGAAGTGACAACTGATGAGGGTATCAAAAGTTTACAGCAAAAATCTGTGAAAACTAATGAGAGTGATATGTTGCTGAATAGTAAGACTAGCGACACTCTCTTGAGCAAGATCGCGAATGGCAGTCACAATTCACTGAATGGGAAAAATGCAAAAAAAGTTGACAAAACAAATATTGCAAATAGTGCTGGTAGTAGTAGTAGTTGTGGTAGTACCTCATCAAGAAAAAATCAAGATATGAGAGTTGCGACTAGGGATTCGAAAACAAACAATAGGTGAGAATCATTCATCATTTAACTCATGAAGTGCTTCAGAATACCTCCAAATACAGTCTTTTTGCTCATTCAAGAAAAATAGTTTCATTCAAAAGTCAACTAAAAGATGTTTATTAAACAAATACGTCAGTAGTCTGAATAATATGAGTCATACAAATAAATATTTTCTGTTCAATACTATATCAAATATTATTTCAACATTTTTTTGTCAGAAGTTTACAGGTTACTAATTGAGTTTTTCATCACCAGATTTTGCCACAATAGATATCAATAATGTGCATTCTTAATCAGTGAAAGTTCTAATAAAGAAAATCTTTTGTCACGGCCGAAGACATCGTTTGCCAAACCGAAGCCAGTAAGGCTAAAATTCAAAAATAATTTTAATTGTTTCATCAGTTGGTTAGGCTTTCGTTTTGTTTTTGCTATGGTAACCTTTGGGTTGGTGTAGTTACTCAAAGTTTGTTATCTTATTTAGAAAATCATAATTTCTGATGTTCAACCTATTTACATAAGTTTTCACGTGGAAAAAAATGTGAGAAAAATTCCTTTCAAGAAAAATCAAATGAATGAAATTTCTTATATTCGTAGTTCAAAGAAAGTCCAATTCTGATCTTTCGTTTCTAATTTGTTCTGATATCAGTGCCATTGATGGTACTGACGTTTCCAGGGACGATTTAGATTTGCATTTGGAGAAGACGCAAAGCGAAATTGACCAACTGAAAGACATATTGCACGGATGCAATTCCCTGGATGCAAACGTACTGCTCGGGGTAAATATACATCACGTGGGCGTCGATCAAAATAGGTTAGAAAAATCTTTTTCAGTTATTCAACGACGATACGCCGGGATTCGGATTGCCTTTCACCACCGACAGCGAAGAAATGAGGGATCCCAACCTGTCTGAGACAACAGGTCAGCATTTTTCAGTGTCTATACTTTCAATACTTATTTTGAGTCTATGATTTAGTCATGATGACACCGGTGTGTGTGTCAATACTTATATGACAGTACTGGAACGTAAATATCACAAATTTATGAAACATAATCTTAAAATAATAACATCCATATTATGCCACTGTTTAAAATTTTGTAACTTTTCAACAAATCTTTCGGGTCTGAAATCGAACCGTGTTTCTCAATATCGCTTTCAACATGTGGTAAACGTTATGATTATTAGTACGACCATATTTTCTAGCTAGAGCTTGAGATTTCCAAGTTTCAGACCTTTTCAAATTGACATTGAGTAAGGACCTCAACTTTCATATAGTGTTCTGGATTCACTACAATCATACTCTCATATGACATATTGTCGAATTCGTTTTCTTTGAGTACTTCTCGGTTTTCTTCAAACTTGTATCATAATATACTAATTTGGGTATTGATTCAAATTGAATCATATTCTACAACAAATAGATGAATTGAATTTTTATTTTGTCTTAGGGGATCCCATGGTTTCTGGCACAGAATTGGCAACTTGTGACGGCAGTTTTATAGACTTCAATGAACTTTTCGACGATTCTCTTGACTGCCAAGATGCTGCCGAGGTTGAAACTGCTGAAAGCGATTTCAATTCGACCGTCAATACGCCACTGGTTGTGAAGAGCGAACCGATTTTTCCCAATCTAGACAAAGGTCTTTAATATCCATAAGTTCGAACAATGTCTTTGAGGCATAATCAAAGGTGATCCGTTTTGATGCCTTGGTGTTCTATTTATCTGGTTCAGGGTGGGTAGGAATTGATCACAATTTTAATGGAATTTTCGTGGGAGATCATTGCTGGAAAACACTCTTCTTATCTAGTTTTCTTCAGTTCCTGAATCTCAGTTGATTTACTTGATATCTAAGAATCTTTTTGTGATATATTCAGGATACTACGATGGAAATTCAGTGTTTTCAGCTGACAAAGTCGAGCTGCTATATTTTCAATAATGTTTTTTATTGGTATGAAGCTGGCCTCCGGTCTGCCTATAGGGTTATTCTCAGAACATTCTCAGGATTGCTTCATATTTTTTGTAATAGAAATCATAACAGCTGATGTATGATTTATTCATACTATTTCTTATACTAATCAATTGTGATCTGTGGATAAATTCACAATGTTCTTTCTCTATGATTTTCAAAAAATAGCTACTTCAAATGTTGAGTATGTTATTATTGTTGTTTATGAGTAATTTTTCACAATATTGAATTATTCGGCGTTCATCAATGTCATCGGCATAAAGATGTAAATTGAAATTTGTTGATTTTCGGGTTTTTTCCTTAATTCCATAAATATATTTCCTAATATTCTAATATTTTGTTGATTTTTTTGTTTTATGAAAACAATTATTATCTCATTTTTAATTTTCAGCTAAAATTGTTATTTTTCGTTGTACGAATTTATGACTTTGAGATTAAAAATTCTCAATATAATTGTAAATATGTATGTGTTGGTTCATTTATATCCTCATCACATCATTTGGTGTCCATTCATGTGGTTTATATTTATTCTGTGATGTGCCATCAATTCTTATCAATTCTCATTATTGAAAACAAAAGAATAGCATACAATTTGACACTCTTTATATAAATGGTTTACAGATTGCTACAGTGTGATCAACTCCACAACATATTTTCTCAACATATCCTCCAATCGCGACCTGAAAATGAATGCTATTAAATCTGACTATTCACTGTTGAAAATGCTCCTCACCTTCAGGGGGAAATACTGATCCTTCTCATTTCCCAGCCCAAGACATCCATACTTATTCCTTCCCCACATGTAAAGGTCTCCAAAATTCGTAACAGCTGCAGCATTATATAATCCACAGCAAACCTTTACCACTTTGGTGTCTGTCTGAAAATGATTCCTACCAAATATTGAATGGGGGATGTGGATGGGAGTTTTGGATTGCTGCACCTCTGGTCCAGTACCCAATAAGCCATAACCCCATGAAAAAACTTCACCATCATCTATAAACAAAAATTGTTACTATAAACTTGAGAGGTTTTGAGATATTCACCATTCACTACTACACAGAAAGAGCCTGCTGTTGCTATGCTCTTTATTTCACCTAGTTCATCTAACATTTTTATATGCCTTGCTGTGGAAACTTGTTGTTCACCATTTGTTTGGGTCATTTGGCTATATTCAATGTTACCCCATCCAAATACCTCACCTTTGTCTGAAATCTGGATAAATTTAATCAATCTGTATAGCACACATCAGACTTGGGAATACCATTCAAAGCTAGTATGAAATCAGATCGGCAGGAGAGCTCAGTGATTTTTTCTGATTCTATATCACCTTTTACTCTTGAAAATTCTGACCTGTTGTCAAAGTGACCGAGTCCTGTCTGACCATCAGCACCCCAACCACAAGAGTATACAGCACCATCTTCTGTAAGTGCTAAACTAAAAAAAAATATCTTTAGTATAGTAGTACTATTGTATTCTTGCTTCATCTTTTTACCTATGATCTTGTCCACATTCAATATCTATAATACTTTTGCCATCAATTTTCTCAATATGGTTGACATAATTGCTCATAATATAGTTTTCATTTGGTATGATACTCCTTCCACATTGCCCATAAGAATTATTTCCTAGAAGGAATATTCCTTCATCAGTCAGAACTACTGTATGTGCTCTTCCTGCAGATACTTTGATAACTTTTGACTCTTTTGGATTTTTGAAAGGTAAGTGTATGGGTTTGGGCTGATAAAGAATTTCAAGAGGTTTGTCATGGCGTACTTCATGGTAACCTATTTGTGAATCAGTGTTGATTCCTGTACCATATAGCTTTTCATCTGTCACACTTTTCACAGCAAAAATTGTGAACCCAAAGCCACAAGCTGCTGTTGTTACCTGAAAATATTCTATAATTATCTCCCAAAACTTCTGGAAACTTTGCCTATACTGAGTGAGCAAACATGGAAATAGCACACAAGCAATGTGATATTCTCATTTATTATTGAATTTTAAAAATGTACCTGCCTCAAACATTTCTCCCATTTTAGTCCTTTTAGGATATCTCAGACTGTTTTGTTTCTCAACATTTCTTTCTGCTGATTTCATATATGGTATACCTAGTGCTCCTGTATAAATATTTCCCCAAGTGAATACTCTTCTGTACCCTTTTTTGCTCACATTATATTCGAAAACTAGAAATTAATCAACATGTGATCAAAATCTTTTCAAATCTAAAGTCCATTCACCTACCAGGTAATTTATTTGCCTCTTCTGGATCTATTGGATATTTCCTTCGACGGGTTCCGAAATGTCTTCTATTTGGAATATATTTAATGATTAGTCTCAATATGCTAGTATTCATATTAACTGTAGCCCAGCGGAGCCTTTATTATTAATCTGCGGGTCCCCCGTTTTTCAAAAGAACAAAGTGAGGTTATTATTGTCTTTTTCGAGGTCGACAGAACTGGCGAAGAATATGTACGAAAATTCTGTTTTGTATTAAGATCGCATGAGATTCAGGAGGCGTGTAACTGTGATAGGAGACCTATAACCATGATACTATAACTGAGTATAGTTATATATATATCAGTTATATATATAGTTATAATATCATGACCTATAGCCGTCTGTCTGTCTCCCTCTAACAAAAGCAAGATCTCTCGATCTGACAGTTCTCGACGACAATGCCGTTCATTCTAATTAATATCAGGATCGCAGAAGTGTAAAGTGCTTGACTTATTCTCACGGCTCATAGCATACTTGCATAGATGATTGTTTACACTATATATACTCTTCGATTCATCACTCCAGTCAATGTCAGAACAACGATGTACAAAACACTGGTGCAGTCACTGATCGTGTTTTGTTTCGTCAAAAACGCTAACGCCATTTTCTGCTATAATGGTCTAATAGTCATGAGACTCCCCAGAAGATGGTGACATTTTTACAGATTTCTGTACAAATAGTTGATGTTTTGAGATTGTAATTATGTAGTTCGATCATTAATTGAGAAGTTACCTAAATTACCACTTCTGAATCAACATTTTTATAACACTGATTGTGCAATTATCAGTAATACTGATTTTGTTTTCATTTTTGTGTCGCTATCTAACAACTGACAGTTAAGTGATTTCCCGCTATAACGTATAAAATGCTGTTATCAAGTTAGCTGTACGTTAGAGTTTTGGTTGAAGAAGTAACCAGTGTTCTGTACATCGTTGTCAGAACTAATGTTGTTTTGCAATATACTGTGCTAATGGTTCACTCGAAGGTTGGATGTCGTTAGACCATGATAAGAATTATACCTGATACCTATCTATGTCTAGAGTATGCAACTAACAAAACTCAAATTCAGAAAGCCGAGGAGGTATTTTATTTCATTGACAGCTTGAGTGTGACCAATAGTAAATTGCATATATTTTGTCATCAACCAATGAAAATTGGACAACGCTAAGTCTTGCGCGTTTTAAAAGCCACGTAAATAGGCATAATTCACAATTCTGGTCGTGGCATCGAAATTGACGTTTCGTTTAACACATCAGTTCAATACTACTTGCCGGTCAGAAAGAAACAAAGATGTATTTATTGCAATTACTAGCTTTATGTTTATTGTGTTATACAAGTTCAGCAAAGGAAGAAGATGTTGTGGACTTGGTGGATAGCAACTTCAACTCCAGACTTGCTGAACATGAAACAGCTCTTGTCATGTTTTATGCACCTTGGTAAGTTTTTTACTCAACTATTTCTTCATTCACAAGCTTATCTCTGTGGAATGAATAAGCTCGACTTTAGCTCAGTTCCCACATCAATCTTCGTTTATTCCTTGATCAGGTGCGGGCATTGCAAGAAGTTGAAGCCAGAATTCGCCAAAGCCGCAGAAGATTTGATCAGAAACGACCCTCCTGTTGCTCTTATCAAAGTAGATTGTACTGAAGGAGGTAAAGATACTTGTAGTCAATATTCCGTATCTGGTTATCCAACTTTGAAGATTTTCCGCAATGGAGAGCTATCACAAGACTACAATGGCCCTAGAGATGCTTCAGGTAAGCAAATTATATTATAAACTCATTCAGAATGTTGTACAAAAATATCCTCAGACTTGGTGAATTTTTGTTTCCAAATGATAAGGAATCAAGATGAACTTGAATAGACAAAGAAATCATTTTGAGGTATCATTCATGGCCTTCGTGTGGATATAATTGATATTTTTGTCAATATCCAACAACTCAAGTCACTTTTTGATTACAGGTATTGTGAAATATATGAAAGCGCAAGTTGGTCCCAGCTCTAAGGAACTTAAGAATGCAGAAGACCTCAAACGTTTATTGTCAACTGAGAAAGAAAGTACTGTTGTTGGATTCTTTGAAAAAGAGTCAGACCTACAAGTTGCTTTCCTCAAAATTGCTGACAAACTCAGAGAAAAAGTCAAATTCGCACATACCTCAGCCAAAGAACTTTTGGATGCACAAAGTGTCAAGTAATGTTTCTGTTAAGGTATTCATTGATCACTCAGTAATGTTCCTATCAATTGTTTTAGTGATGGCATTGTTTTATTCCGTCCTGAATATTTGAAGAACAAATTTGAAGACAGTAGTGTGAAGTATCAAGGAAATGCAAATTCCGATGAAATTAACAAATTTATTACAGAGAACTTGTGAGTTGAATTGGAGGACCTGGGTTTGAATAGATTTTCATAATGTTTTTTTCTAGCCATGGATTGACAGGTATTCGTAAATCTGACAATAGAGCTGAATTTGAGAATCCATTAGTAGTTGCATACTACAATATTGATTATGTGAAGAACCCTAAAGGCACAAACTACTGGCGTAACAGAATCTTGAAAGTAAGGGAATCTGTTATATTTGTCTCAGCAAATTCTTGAAAAACTTATGGTAGTAGTATATTTTGGTAGTAGTATATTTTATTTGACCATGTTATGTACATAAAACATTTATGGCAAGTCGCATAGGCAATATGACTTCAAAGTCAAGAATATAAAATGATAATAATGATAAAATATTTTATCACTACAAGTATTATATAAATTTCAGCTGAAAATCAATATACTGACTTACAATTGATCAGCGAAAATATTAAAAATTCGAACAATACAAGTTAAAAAAAAAAAAACACAACAAATAAAGACAATTAGTGCACATCTAGATATTTGCAGAGGAAAATACAGAGAATCGGGATGAAAAATTTTTGAAGGTAAAAGTGGATTAAAATCAAATGCACAATGAACTGGCAGAGACGATATAGCTATCAATGTCATAAAAACAATGGCTGAGCAGAAATTTTTTAATCACCGTTTTGAATCTATTGAATTCCAATATTTTGACAGAGTTATCAAGAGTGTTATAGAGATTGAGGTTCAAGGAGTTTTTGCAGCAGACAGCTAATCTATGTCGTGGAATAGTCAGTAAATCAGCCGATCTTGTGTTATAATCGTGTGAATCAGAATGTCTGGAGAATTTGTTCACATTTTTGTGTATTTCTAATAAAACTGTAAAACTTATTGATGTGTAGGTTGCCAAGGAATTCCAAGGAAAGGTCAGATTTGCAATAAGTCCCAAGGATGAATTCCAACATGAACTCAATGAATATGGCTTGGAATTCGTGAAGGATGACAAACCAGTTGTTACTGCTAGAAATGCCAAGAATGAAAAATTCATCATGAAAGAAGATTTCTCGTAAGTACAACCATGAATTTGAAAAAACATCAAACCTTGAGACCTGTATTATCATACCAGAGGAACAATAAACAAGTTTCATCAGTATCTGTGCAATCAGAGTTTGGATAACTCATTTTCAGGGACATCAGGATACATGATAGGAGATAGCATCAACTCTTGAGATATAGCTCATTTCCTATTCAGTTTATTATAATCAGTTTGCAATCAATTCAACTGTACCAACAACAAACAAGATATTTCTCTTAGTGAATACATATAATGGTTCCTTCTCTTTTCCACAAACAATGAGTGTTTTAAATTACTGAAAACAAAAAAAAGATAGAATTTTTTTCCTGTCCTCATGATATTCTAGTGTTCACATGACCACCAATGCATTAAATTTGACCAAAAAAGTATAAAATTATAAAAATCTTCCATTTTCAGTGTTGAAGCTCTGGAAGTTTTTGTGAACGATATGTTAGATGGAAGCCTTGAGGCCTATATCAAATCTGAACCTATCCCAGAAAGTAACAATGAACCTGTTGTTGTTGCTGTTGGAAAGAACTTCGAAGATGTTGTCATCAACAATGGAAAAGACACTTTGATTGAGTTCTATGCTCCATGGTGCGGACACTGCAAGAAGTTGGAACCAAAATACACTGAAGCTGCAGAAAAAGTAAGCTTTTTGTATTCATGTTTAGTTGCATTTTCCTGTATTAATATATTTTTCTTTCCAGTTGAAAGATGAGGATGTTGCTCTTGTTAAGATGGATGCTACAGCTAATGATGTGCCCTATGGTTTTGATGTGAGAGGTTTCCCCACCCTGTTCTGGCTGCCCAAGGACTCAAAGGATAAGCCTGTTCCATTCGAAGGTGGTCGTGATACTGAAGACCTCATTAAATATATTGCCAAGCATGCTACAGATGAGCTGAAGAATTATGACAGGAGTGGCAATCCTAAAGTGGATAAGACTGAACTGTAATAGTTGTGAAATTTTGATTTAATTTATAGTACATTAAGTGTTTTTGAACTTTTTATAATTCCATGTAAGTTAGGTGTACTTTTTGAATAAACTGTTCAGTTCCATCTTCATTTCTGTTGACTCACTATGAAAATCTGAGTTGATATGATCACCATTCTTCCACATCATTCACAAAATGAAGACTGAAGTCATTTGTTCAATATTTATTCAACTTTGACCCACTGATTATGAACACAGAAGCAGATTGTTATGGACTGCAGATGGATGGTAATATTGAAACATTTCAAGGTGAAAATAATCATCTCCACATGGTACTTGTTAATTTTGTATTATCATTAGTACCTATTTTCAGGCCATTAGAGCAACTGGCTCCTTGTCCTTTATTTTCTTGTCTTCTGGAATAGCATCTTTTATAACTTGTGAAACGGGTTCATCAGAAGGCACCTCAGGCATTTCCTCATCAATGATAGCAGCTAGTTCTGCTTCCACAGCTTCTTCATCATCTTCAGTCAGTTGTCCAGTCAACAACTCATTAATTTCACTTTGTTTTTCAATACCTTCTCTTGTTTCTTCAAGTATACTCTCAATGTCAGCAATATTCAGAGCTTCATTGACCTTTTTGAGCGCCTCATTTCCTACCTTCAAACCTTCCACTACTTCAAGCTCAACTGTGGCAAATTCTATATCATGTGTTAGCTTTTCTAGATTATCCAACTGGTTGTCTGTTTTTATGAGGAGTTGTTCCTGATACCGTTTTTTGCGAAGCAGTAGTTTGGCCCTATCTTTTTGGCCATTGTTAAGAAGTTTTTTTGCTAGTTCTCTATCCTTGGATAACGAAAGTTCTATTCTTTTCTGGTACATTTTCAGTTTATCTCTTTGTTGCTTCAGCTGCAACACAGCTTTATCTTGCTCAGTAACCCTAGACGGTTTCTTCTTTTTACTGAAGATGATACCCATGGTGAGGCTACAATGAAAATAAGAACTTATCCTTCAATATATATTGATATAAAGAAGCAAAAGGAATGTATACTACTGATTTACCTAAAAATCATCACCACTATAAGCTACTTATCATTGAATTAATATGAAATGACCAACTGATTAGCAAATTTTTCAATAAGGCAGGCAGATGAACTAATTCTCAAGCTTATAGAAGGTAACCTGTTTATTACTTACTTGTCGATTTTAATTATCCAGTGTTCATAATAGTATTCATTAGACTTTCATAAACAAATATTAGAGTAATCATAACCTCAGAATAAACGAAATCAGCACCGTATTCTACAATCTACAATATTCTCCTGAGATTTCTGCAGTCCTGATACCTGAAAGAAGTTCAGTTCTCAAAAGGCGCTAAGTCCCCAAGCCAGGCATCACCGTCCCTATAATACTCTTTCAATGTTCTGTTATCCTGATAACCAGAAGTCAACTCCTTTCTCAAATACACTTCAGGAAACAAGAACGACGATGGCGGCCGGCAACGTACGTTCTATATGATCCATTTCCTTCCTGGTTCATAGTCTCCTGATGACAAAAGGATATTTCCTTTCTGTTGAGGCACAACACGCTGAATCCGGCAATATGAGTGAATTGTTAGTTGCATACCTAGTAGTATAATAACGTGTATCGCCTACAGATCCTTTCTATATTCTGCGATCCTCATAATATTTTTAAATTCATGGCATCTCTGGCATCTCGAAGCTTGTGTAGGAAAGTCGAGGGGGTAGTGCTAGAAAGTGAAATGTTAGTTGCATACTCTTCAGGAACACGCATTGTCTTCACATCCTTTCTACATTCTGCGATCCTGATACTAAATCGAAATTCATGGCATTTCTGCAATATGAGTCGTGTGAAAGCAGGAAGTTTGGTGGTGTTGATTAATCGGTATGGACATCAATCTATGATATGGATAACTTGAGTAAGGTAATGTGAAATGTACCTGCGATTGAAAATATATAGCCGAATTAACATAATAATATTGAAAGAAATTCGGTATGTTCAATGAAAGACGGTGTAAAATTTATGATGCGGATACTTAGATTATATACATTATACATAGCGTTGTTATACAAGATATGTGTAATCTATGTGGATCAGACATTAGATTGTTACAATTCAAAATGAAGTATATAGATATTACCGATCAAGTTATTGCATATATGCATTGCCTTTATCATTGACTAAATGCTTTTATTGGAGTATGAGCGAATCGTATGAGCCATAGAAGTGTTCTGCTCATTTATGTCTTGTGAGGATTACTGCTCTAAGTCCTTTCACAGAAACTGCACGAAAACTTTGAAAATGTGTAATTATTGTAAATCAGGAACATACTGTGCTAATAGGTTAGGGTTGATAATCCTGTCCTGATGCCTCCTTGACTATCTGTTGTGAATTGTTAGTTGCCTAATCCACAGCAAAGTGTTTATACGAACCTGTTATCAGAGAGTACTCTCTGCCTGCTATCCTGATACCAACTGGAAATTCATTCCTGACAGTGACATATGATAATGATATGTTGCAGTGACGGGGAATGTATGAATGCATAGATGAATATTATTTCGCTAATACCTGATGGAAGTACATCTTTTTTCTTCTGATATAGGCACAATCAAAAAGATCTATTGATGAATTGATTATTACCAAAAATCTATGTTGGTCACCTTGTATGTTTTCTAGACCTAGGAGAGGGACCCGATTCAATATCATATATATTCCTGCGATAGTCGAGATATCTTTATTAAAGCGTTTTATTGATTATTTATTATCGTCCTTATCGGAAGATGCCTGAAATATATTCAACGCGAAGAATATCACAACAGGGCAGATGACAACCATTGAATAATATTTCATCGGCAGCTCTGTTTGTTCAAAAATAAAAACAGAACGTCTGTTTCTCTCTTCCCATCTTTGTTGTATTCATACTTTTGAACGAATTTTTTCTCTCTTTTTTCTCATTTGGTTTTGTGTAGTTGTGAAGTGCTAATGGTGACAGTTTAATAAATTGAATAGGTGTTGGAACCAACAAAATTGGAATAATGTCTCATTTTCACAAGGTGGAAGTGAACAAGACGGTTTGGGAAGTACCGGACAGATATCAAGCCCTTCAAGCAGTTGGATCCGGTGCTTACGGACAAGTCTGGTAGGCAATTGTGACCCTTTTTATGTGACACCCACTATAAGCATTATCAAAACGTTGTATACCATCAAATATATTTTTTTGCATCTTTCTGTAGGTCCAGGCATAAGGTATCGACTGGTCAAACATATATTATATTCATGAATCCAAAATATTTTGAGGTTAGAAATTTGAAATGCAAACCTTCACCTACTTTTCTTTGAGATTTATTGCTTCATCTTTAGAATGTTCCCTACCTTCAAGAAAACTTTTTTTCTGATTCTTCCATTCGCTATATCTCGCCCCTTTACCTAGAATAAACAAATCTTTCAACTAGTTTTTAATTTGATATCCCATCTTTATAACTTACATAATTTTGTTTAATCTTGTCATTATTACCTTTAACCGTTGATTGAGGCCATTATGCACCTCATACAAAGCATTTACGTTAGGTACCATAACTACATTTAGTACAAATACAACTGCCTGATATAAAAATATCTGATATAATGATTTATTTTCAGTTCAGCACTGGATACAGTGACTAATAAGAAAGTAGCAATAAAAAAACTAGCCCGTCCATTTCAGACTGCAGTACATGCTAAGAGAACATACAGGGAATTGAAATTATTAAAGCACATGAGGCATGAAAATGTTATTGGGCTGCTGGATGTATTTTACCCAAGGCACGATAACAGCCAGGTTTGAAGAATAAGACTGTGCAAAAAATGTGGAAATGACTGAATCTTTTTCAGATATATTTAGTTACACATCTGATGGGAGCTGATTTGAATAATATAATAAGGACACAGAAGCTAACTGATGATCATGTACAATTCCTAGTGTATCAAATCTTGCGGGGACTGAAATATATTCATTCTGCAGGTGTTATTCATAGAGTAAGTCGAATTATTTGAAACACTGATTTACCATTTTACATTATTGATTTTTTCGAGGATTTGAAACCTTCAAATATAGCAGTTAATGAAGATTGTGAGCTGAAAATATTAGACTTTGGTTTAGCCAGGCCCACCGAAACTGAAATGACTGGATATGTAGCCACTAGATGGTACAGGGCCCCAGAAATTATGTTAAATTGGATGCACTATAACCAAACAGTTGACATTTGGTCTGTTGGTTGTATCATGGCAGAGCTGCTTACTGGAAAAACTCTGTTTCCTGGCACAGACCGTATCCTGAATGAATTTTTTATTCTAATATTCTGAACATGTACATACTATCAAATCTTTATAGTCACTTACAAACAATTTCTCCTTAACTTTCCTCAGATATTCATCAGCTGAACCTCATAATGGAGATTTTGGGCACACCAAGTGAAGAATTCTTGAGAAAAATCACATCAGAAAGTGTTAGTTGACTGTTTGTCCAGTGTGTACACTGTTTGCAATGATGAGATAATTTCTGGTGTGAAGGCTTCCAGTCATTGTTATTATTTTCAGGCTAGAAGTTACATTAAATCGCTTGCAGTGCTACCCAAGAAAGACCTGCACCTTTACATTGTTGGTGCTAATCCATTAGCAATAGATCTTCTTGGTCTGATGTTAGAATTAGATAGCGATCGACGAATCACTGCAGATCTAGCTCTAGCTCATCCCTACCTTGCTGCCTATGCGGACCCGAATGATGAACCTACATCGGCGCCCTATGATCAAAGCATCGAAGATATGAATTTACCAGTGGAAAGATGGAGAGGTAAATATTCATGACAATTATTTCGGTCCTGTTTTATGCCATATATCAAATATTAAGTATTATGGGATGGGGTAGTTAAGAGACTGATATTGAGTTCATAAGTGTATAATGAATAATATTTCTGTTTCAGAATTGGTGCTACAAGAAGTCAATTCGTTTGTATATATTCCTCCCCAGAATGAAGAGAAATAGGATTGAAAGGATCTAAAATGAATAATTGAATCAATCATCTTTATATATTGTAAAAATATAATTAATTTTCATTTGATTGATCGAAGGAATATCGAAATTATCTTTTCTAGTTGTTGAACATTATCTAGAATTCAAAATATTAGGTTTTTGGAGGGATTTTATTGAGTATTTATTAACTTTCATTTTTTAACACATGAGTTAATGATAATAACTTACCACAATGGTGAAATTCCAATGAAATTGAATTTTGAATATGCTTTTCCATTATAATTTTTTTTTCATCAGTTGGAACTGATAGCATTCATGGATATTGAGTAGGTGATTGAATATGTTGAAGAAATATAAATCAATTCATATTACTTCATACTTGAATCTGCTTTTGCATTGTAATTTTTTTTCATCAGTTTAAAATGATAGCATTCATGGATTGGGAGTAGATGATTGAATATGTTGAAGAAATATAAATCAATTCGTATTACTATGTATTAGTTATTCTTCAGCAATCCAAGTATGAATCGAAAATTTTCTTTTATTGTTTTTGTTGTCAAGTATTTTTTATCAATTTATCGTTTTATATTGTACACTTTCTAATAGCTCATATGAAATGAAAATAATTCAACGAGAATAATTTATTATGAGAAATAATGGCTTAATGAAGAAAATAAAGATTAATTGAGTACTCCCTTGTTTTTTATGTACCTTAGATAGATGCAATAATTATGTGACTTCACTGCTATATGAACTGTTGCACTGGTATAAAGTCTGATTTGTTTTGCAGTTCCTGAGCTAAGATTAACTAATTTTTCTTGATGAAGGTACAAAATGTCCGTTCAAGTGGAGAGAAACCCTTTAAAAATTTAGATTTTTATTTTGGTATATTTTACAGATATTTACATCGATATATCTCACCGATAAATTAAAATAACTAGAATATAAAAAAATTGAGTTGTATTTACATGAGCTACATTACAATACAAAATAATATGTATAGATGAAAAATATTGATGCTCCTGTTGATTGATGAGTGATGTTCAGCCTACATGAAAAACATTAATTTAACGAAAATGATGATATGAAAAATGTTGTCCTCAATGGAGAGAATTGAACTAATCACAATACTTCTCTTTTAAAAAGAAATATGAGCCTATCAAGATCATTTCTTACACTTGGCATTGTCGTGCAGTTTCTTCCACAGGTCGTACTGGTCGACACTCTTCACCATGTGAATACTGATCTCTTTCTGTATATTACAGGGGGTGAAAGAGACCCGCTTGTTGAGGAACTCCGGCGCGTGCACTCGCTTGATATTCAAGCCGTTTGCCACGATCCCAGTAACGAAAACGTCCTCCAACTTGAAGTACGTGTAATTCAGCGCCGCTACGTACAGGTCTTTGGCAATTTTAGCCGGAAACAGGTACGCGGGACCCGTAGTGAAGTCTGGGAAGACTGCGGGCTTATACTGCTGCGGCGAAATGTAGTATTTCGATTTCTTGTTCCTGATAGGCTTCCACTTCTTGGCCAGCCTGCCGTAGATCGCCCTCTGTTCGGATTTGTGCTTCGCGATGAAGGCTAGCAGCCTCGAGACATTGATGAACATATCGTCGTCTGTTTTGAGCACGAACTGGGCCTTAGGGCAGAAGTTGTCCACCCACTCCAGCATCGATATGGTCTTCAAGGTCAGATTGTCATACGTATCTACGAACCTGCCTTGGATGATGTCGCCGAAGAGGGCTTGCTCTTGCTCGAGCTTTTCGACGAGGGTCCGGTTCGCGGTGCTGCCCAACATGAAGGCTATGGCGATGTCTTTCCGTATTGCGAAATGGCCCCACGTCTCTCGCACTGACAGTCGGGCGGCCTCGTGGCTTGGCGCCGACGTGATCGCTATCAGTAGCCTTAGGTTGCGCCCCATGTCGGGGCAGATCTGCGAGTTCACGTCCATGTGCCCGGACTCGTAGATCGTCTCAGCGGCCACACCTGCAAAAATTTACGCATATTACGAACATACGAAACAAAAAAAAAGACAACGAGCTGTAACTCTTAACAGAAGGTTGTCATCCGACTTCGAAAAATAATGGCTTGAAAACACTACAAACTAGAGTAAATGTCATTTGTATTCAACAACAAACGAAGCCCAAATAACTACACTTGTCTCAGCACTATCACAAGAGAAATGTCAAAGAATTTCATTTTGTTTCACCACCATGTTCTGAAACGTATGCAACTCGCATATTGAATATAACTCTGTTTCGCTACAGAACAATGTTTCATCACACTTTTTATCAACGTGATTGGATTGAGACATCCTAGGAACTTTGTTTCATCACGACATTTTGAAATACACAGGGTGAGTCGGGGGGAAAAGTCAATATTTCAAGTACGTATTTGAGGGCCCAAAATAAACACAAGGAGCTCTTTCAAATATTGGAACCATAGCAATGTGCTTTTTAGATGATGTCCATTAAAGATACCTGCATACAATAACAACATGATTTTATTTTATTCTATTGTAATTGTTGCAATAATCTTGGAAACGATAACATTTTTAAATAGGGATGGAAGAGACATCTCAAACGATATATCAAAAGCCTCTCCAATTTGATTAATTGTTTCAGGATTTTTTATAAATATGTATATACAGTAAACGAAATAATGAATTTATTCCGCTAGGCATTCACACATTGTATGTGATGTTACCAGCAATGGAATTTCTTAGTTGAATTATCACTACATTCATCAATATAATTGCGAGCGGGAGCTTTTGAAATATTAAAATATGTTTGACTTTCCACTATCCTGTTGCCATAGCGAAATGGGCAATTTTCTGAATAACAAAATAGTGTTTTTTCTTTTGGAAAATACTGCGCCATGCGCCTGTTCGAGTACGGACGGCCTCCGCGATTCACCTTTCGTCATGTCGGGTCCCTGGACGGTGCCGTTGGTGAGATTGGCGGCCCTCGACGGCAACGGCGCCGACGGCGGCCCTTCCGACGTCTCTCCGACGACGACCCTCTTCGGCGCCGCTTCGCCCCTCTCAGGTTTTTCGACGCCTTTCTCCGGCTTTTCGACGCCCTTCTCCGGCTTTTCGACGCCCTTCTCCGGCGCCGTGGCGTTGCCGGTGGAGGCGGCCCGGAGGCCTCGCACCTCGTACGTCTTCATCGGGGCGGCGGTCGCGCGCGTCTGGTTGCCGTTCAGGTAGGAGATGCAGAGGAAGAGCGGGATCATCGCCAGCGCGAAGATTGCCAAGTGCAGGCAACGCACTTGGGCCCATGGCACCCCCATGCCTGGAAACGTCAACGGAAATTATAACATTTTATCATCAGATGAACTTCGTACCACCGAAAATTCATTATCGGTCCTAATTAATAACCTTCCAATTCATTGAGATCGATAATATTGGCAGCATTGTCCCAGCTATATTAATGCGATCACCCGAAGAAACTTCAGAATTCTGTATTTTTGGACTTCTGGGTTATTCAGCAAATCGAAAATATTTTCAATGTCATACCACTTCTTGTTATACCGAATGTCGCCATCAAGTTTCTTATTTTAAATCGAACACCTGGAATATTATTCCAATTTTGGATTCCTAAGAAAATTTCGTTTTCATATACCAAAATGATATAATTGGTCATCAAATTTTGAATACCCTGTATGCGATAGATCAACTGGTTATGTGGCTTTCGAGAGTATCATTCCTGTGCTTCCGTCTATCCCAGAAGGGCTTACCACCAGTCAAAAATGGTTGAAAGGCAAAATTCTTAATTCAGAAGTTATTTCTAACCATGAAAACTTCTAACGAACGTCTATTATGAGAAACCCTTTATATCTAACACTAATATATGTCGCATAACTGTCGTGAGTGCGTTTGTACCTTTGAGGAGGAGACCGTCCAAGACGACGGAGGAAAAAAATAATGCCAAGCTTGATAATCCAATAGGGCCGCAGATTCATCCTCTTGTCGCGGAAATTTACATCTCATATTGCACCGTTTTCGTTACAATATGATCGTAGGCTATGTGCCATATGGGTATTAGTATTAGATATATGATTCATATCACTTCGATTAGGAACATCAGTTGGTGACATCATGATGAACATATATTTGGTCGTCTACAAAAAAAATCTTACTTTTACCCGTCATGATCAGAGGTTAGAAGACAAGAGAGGTCAAGTGATTTGATTGACTGTGTTTCGGATTCACTTATTGACATATTGATTTGTTCGTTCGGCACTAGAGTCAGTTATAGTATCTATTTCATCTTTTCGTGAATTCATTCATTCACTCATCATCAAGAATTTTCGCAAAATATCATAGCCGCACGGAATGAATAACAGTTATGGATGGCGCAGTTATCAAACGATAGATCCACCACGAACGCCATCTCCAAAGTGGCAATTCACATATAAAATTACCAAACCTGAACCACAATAGCAATAGTGGAACGAAATAGTGACAGAGAAACTTCTCCGAGCGGGTCAACACCATCAGAACTGTATCGTTGAATTTCTCATGATGAACCCCAACCGAAGACTACAGAATAATGCCCTAACCGAAGATGGAATAAAATATAGGGTGACACATAAGATAAAAAAAGCACGTTCACTAGAAAGTGAAATGCATTCCAGTGCCATTCTTACAATATTATTTTGTTTGAATTCAGAATTTTTTTCTCAATCAAGAGAATAAATATTGATTTATGAAGAATGAAAATAAAACACACAAAACGGTGTTCTCTCTACGCTTTCGTACGATATGTTAATTTCAGTGCAGTGCAACAAATGTGTCAGACTTTCTTATAACACCTGGAATTATATACAACAAAATTAGCACATAAGACATCGAAACAATAATAAATAATCAGAGGAAGATCGTATTCGAATTATATTCATAATTCATAGATTATAGATGAGATTATTTTCCTCTGGATTAAATGATGCTTTCCTTTTCGAACACCTCAGATTGTTCGAAAAGTTTATACAACATTGAGCGAAAAATACATGAAAAAATTTCTTCGCATGTAATACCTAATAATCGGACGGAGTTAATTTCAATCTTGCCTCTCGAATGAGAGCCGGGGCTGCGCCGATGTCAGTCAACTTAATGATGGGTTCGAAAAAGGCATTTTTTGTGCACCAGTTCAAGGTCTGAATTGAATGGTTCAATGGCCAGCCATCGGCCAATGGTTTTCCTCGCCAGCAATAAAAGTCGTCTGGATGAGTCAGGAGCAGCACTTAATTTTCAAAGAAAAACTTTTGCGCTGTATCATTCTCAATGTTTAATTCGAACGAAGTTTATATTCAGGCACAAATATATTTGACAAACTCTGCAACTATATATCGGGGTTCACCGCAAGCGGAAAACTACCATTTCCACATCATTATCATTTCTATTCTTGGTAAAAAAGAAATACCAATAATGATTAACTGGACACCAACATAATTTAATACACGATTTTGATTCAGCTACTTGTGTTTCTCACTTCAATAATTGAACCGGCTATGTAGTAGGCACAGAAGTAAAAGTTTATTTCTTCTCTTTCGAGGTTATAATTAGTTCATGCACACCGAGGACTCAAAATTGAAATAGCTCTCGATGACATGTTTCGCTAGAAGGCTATGAAATCTATATATACATGTACAGGGTGGGCCAAATTGGACACTTTTAAAGGGAAGGTCATATTTTCAAACTAGAAGATGAAAACTGATGGCGGTGTCTGAGACGAAATGTTTATGAAAAACTCAATGGTGAAAACCGCATCTCGATATCTATCATCGTTTCTGAGTTACAGCATTTTTCAAAAATGTGCAAAAATGTTGTAACTTTTTTCGTGTCAAAAACTCTTCGTTTCTATGAAAACATTTACAAAACACTTTGAATGGTATAAGTTATTTTTTTTTACATATTATCAGTTTCTGTCAGACAAATATTCATCTGTCAGGAACTATCAATATGTTATTTAAAAGAAATGTCACTCACACCATTGAATTCTATATATATTTATATATATATGAATCTGATAAAAACGAAGAATTTTCTCACAGGAACAATTACAGGATTTTTTCGAAAATGTACATTTCGAAAAACATGCTATAACTCAGAAAAGATGAGAGCTATCGATATGCGGTTTTCACCATTTAGTTTGTGATGAAAATTGACCCTCAGACACCGCCATCAGATTCCATCTATCTATTTTAAAAATAGGCCTTTCTCTTTAAAAGTGCCAAATTTGGCCTACCCTGTACACGATGTCATCAATATTGCTCCGACGTCAATTATATTGTAGAAAAGTTGTCTAGTCTAATCGAAACTCATTCACATGATTTTCCGCTTAATCTATTGGAATTAGTTTTTGTACGTTTTGTTTTCGTATGTGTATATGAACATATACGAGTACGTAATATGTACTTGTCGTTCGAAATCCACCACATAAATAATACAGGCTTTATCGTTGATTATTTTATATAGATTGTAGATTATAGTCTCCTATATAGCAACCCTCGTATTTCATTCTACTGATTTGGTGAATACTGGGTTGACAAACCAAAATATGACTATCAATCAAGATTAATTATGTAATAGCTTGAGGACAACTGATTGATACTGCTGTAAGTCAGATAGTGCATAACCTTTTATACTTTCATAAATTAATGTTTAATTAATGATCAGATTCTCCTTATCATGTTATCCAACAGCGTGTATTCATCTTTTGATCTCACTTCTATGTATTTTGGCTCACCTACCACTTATCTCCTCATATAAATAGGCCAGATACTACACCTGATGGAGTTCGAAGGACGTCTGCTAATTTTCAAATTGTCTTGTAACGTTGAAATTTTGTCAATCACTATCAACATTCATATGAAATTGAGGAAGTTGAAAGCAATATTGCACATTCATACAAGGTTTTTCTTTTCGACTAACGTCATTCAGCCTTCATTTCAAAAACACGATGTGTTTTTTTCATTAACCATATTTGAGTATGAAAATATTTGAGGAACTATACTATTATCAATGAGATCTTACGACACAAATGCGAATTCACCAGTGTATTTTATGATAAGTATATAGACAATGGGTTTACTGATTGAGCCTATTGTTTGCACGATTTCCGCAAATTAAGTCTTAGAAAAACGAATAGAACAATTCGTAGCATAGATAAAGACATTTACTGAATATTCCAGTAGGTAGCGAATATTCCGTTTTAGGTATCTAATGTTACAGGCACCTCTCGGAGGAATGTTCACTTGGATAATTAAAACAACCATTTCGAATCACTTAACCTTCCATCCTCTTACCTTTTTTCTCAATGACTCGATTTATGGAATTGACACGATTTTTCGTCATGAAATAACTTATCCTTTCAAGATTTCCCGAAGCTGGTAACTGTGTTCAAGTATTCTGAAGATGATGGCATAGTGAAACATTTGTAGAAAATCGATTCAGTGTTTGGTTGAATGGTAAAATCTTTGATCATCAGAAAAACATGATTACTCATTTCAACTTCAATACGATTCTATCAATACGGGAATTTTCATGAGAGGAGTCAAAATTGATAATTTGCCGGCATCAGACAATGAGCCATAAGATGATTAGTACAGGATTTTAAAATACAATGAGCATTTAGCAGAAAGATCAGAATAAAGAATAAATGCATGCATTCATGCATGAGTAGACCGAATTGGTAATATTGAAGGTTATATATTTTTGGTATTATTTCAACTGCAGATTCTCTATGCCTGAAATCATCACTCACACAGATACAGGGCGTGGTGCGTTTAAGTTAAAGTTTAGGTTAATTCAGTAACGTTTTATATTCCAGAAGTAATTGTTTCACATATGAACATTAAAAAAGTAGGCACAATATAGTTTTTATGACGTGATAAAATCAAATGAACAATCATTTTTTAGTAAATCGCGCAGAGCGCAACACAATATATTTGAATATGAGAAAATTTCTATTAAATCTCTTCATGTCAAAGGACCTAATTTTACCGATTTTCATTCTCATGTGTTGAGAAATAACTGGAATTTTTTTTTTAATTTTAACAAACACTATTTCAGCAGTAGTTATATTTAAGCAAAAAATTGACAGAATGATTCCTGATATACAGGGTGTTTCAGATTTCAAACGGGAAAATTCAATAGGCGATAGAACTCGCAAAAATAAAAAGAAAAGTTCATGTAAACTTGTATTTGTTTTGTTTGTTTTGGAGCTTCATTTTCGAGATACTAGTCGATTTCAGTTAAAGTTTGCAAGTCTGTTATTAGTAATGAAAGGTATATTTTGACGTACTTAGATTTGTACCTAGATTTTTATATTAGGCTTTATCACTTTTGAATATTTTGATGATCTCAACAATGCAATCAATTTCACAACTTCGATGTTTGAAAAGTTTATTTGAACATTTTTTTTTATTTTTACGAGTTCTATCGCTCATTGAATTTTCCTGATTAAAATCTGAAACACCATGTATACATGATTAGTTCAGGTGATTTTTGCCGGAAGATGAGAAGTGAAACATGAACCACCACCCAAATGACCAAGAAGCTAATATTCACCAACGAATCCCCCCAACTTGTTATGAGAGAACTTCATTGTCGATTGGTCCGAAAACTTCACATCATCACAGCAACCACATCACTCAATGAATGATAATTCATCACTGAGCACTTCGACAGAGAGAGATCCACCTGAGTTCTTTCAAATCGATTGTTGTGCACAGGAGCCAGTTAAGGAACATGTTGCTCGTAATTAATACAGAAAACGACTGATTAGGCACAAGCAGTTGACTGTTTCCTTCATAATGATTAGATTACTTTAATCTAAGGATTACAATAGAAATTTGGCTGTTGGGAATTAACTCACCCGTTACGTCGATGAGAAAAAAGAGAATCTGCGGATCTGCAACATTAATAGCGGCATTTCGTTGAATACCTGAAAATGCACATAATTATGGTGTTGCAAGTATCTAGAGTGCAAACATTATATTATCCTGTGCTAGGAAATTGCTTTGTTTGGTTGTAGTTTCAGTGGAAAATCATGTGTATGTAACATTTTGGTAGTGAGTATTATTCATTGAACGTTTGCGAATATTTCTCATGGTATTTTTAATTGAAGTATTAAATGATTTTGATACTATAACTAACTTTGTTCGGTTATAGTCACAGTGGAAAGTGAAAAATCATGTGTCTTCAACATTTTCGTAATGAGTATCATCATTGATGAATGACTGAACGTTTGCGAATATTTTTCTCATTGAAGTATTTGATATCATTACTATGACTTCTAGTCGGACTGTGACCCGCACCATAGATAAATGACCTCTGGTGGGGTGTTTTTAAATGTCAAAGGATGATATAGAAAATATTTATGAATAATTATACAACTATATCTGACATTGAAGCAGAAATCGATCGAAATGAAAACATTAGGCCCTCCGCACATGGTCTATCGGTGATGTGTACGACGCGATCTTTATTCCCGATCACCTTCGTCTCAAATCTCTTGCCACCACAAAGTTAAAGCGTATTGCGCGTCTGTAGTTCTTGTCATATTCATCTTGATTTACTGTCATCTCTTGTACTCTACAGATTCTCAAGACCACTCCGATTGCCAGGAAACTTCATTCATGATTTTGCTAGTGATTTTGGGTTAGTTGTAAATACATGTGGTTTCTTTTTTGAAAATAGTGACGAAAATATCTCTATATAGAGTTTTCCCTATACGAATGATTTCTTCGACATTCTGAAAAATGTCAAAAAAGATGTCATACATATGTCATGAATGTCATACATAGCCAAGTACAAAAATTCCGTTCAATTTGGCAATGTATAGATGCACCATGTTCCATTAGAATACAACAGTGTCTTCCTCATCACTGGAACTGCGCATTTTCGAATTTAGAGAAATCTTTCCGTTCGAAGACGCTGGGAGAAAAGATTTTTTCATGTTCGAAAGTAGCAAATCAACTGTGGGTAAATCGACCCGTGTGCGGGAGACATTTGGGTCGAACGAATGTGCGTATGTATGTATATATCATCGCCCTGCCAAGATCACCAGAGAGGTGATATCACAGGTAAACTCCAGACGATATCATCCTTGTGATAAATTACTCTGAACATCAAGTGGATATAAACACACGAGAGTTATGAGGTATTCCTAAACACATTCATCACGATAGTGATGTTTTGCTGATTTTGTGTGATATCAGAAGAATTTGCAAACGCTCTGTACCTATGATCGCGGTTCCGGTACAGCGTGTTTGAATACCGTTAACCACGATACTTCGATTTTTAAATTCAACAAACGTCTTCTCAGGAAGCAACAAATGTTACATATAAATTTGCTGGAATCGACAGAAAAGTTTTTGACATCAAATCTTTTTTCCACAGCACTGTCATTAGAGTGATCCATGACTTTTACATGTACCGGCAGGGGTGATTCATACTGGTATACTTAGATAGGTAGGTAGTTCTGAAATTCTGAAAGAAAGATTTCAAAAAAGGAGTAGAACAAGATGATTCACTCCACTATGGTTATACTAATTTAAGAAAGTGAATTGCCTGGTAATGGATACTACATTCACTTGTACTGCAAGTGTGAATGCGCTAATAATTAAATCAAATTGCCTACAGGGTGCATACGTGCATGGGCAAAATTGGACTGTCGTCATATGACCATGCGTTCTTAATATCTGTAAACTCTATTCAGGAGGCCTGAAATTCGACCTTCTTCATTTACATTCCAATTAGGTTTTAAGGCAACCTTGGCCCAAAATCATGTCTCGGAAATCAAATCAATCAAAATCGTGTTTCTAACAGAAATTTCACACTAGAGGAAAAGTAATATGTTCAAGTAAAACGAAATGACATCTATATACATATCAAGTGTTTTTCGAGAATAGCACTCAGTTTGAATTATATTGAGATTTTTCAAAAATGACAAGGCTAATTGCATTACAGAATGAGTTATTTTTCTGTGGGAATTCAATTTCACGAAATAATTGAATTTATTCTTCCACCGATTGAATAATATGATAATCTGAAACATCTAATAAGTGATTTCGACAAATTTGTGATATGAACTTCTCGAAGGAAATTGCATGTGTTTGTTCGTTTCCGGTAGAATTTTCTGCCAAGCAGTACAAATGTAATCAGATATAACGTGACCATATACGCCCACACATCGACGAAAATTCGGGAACTATAGAGGATGTTGAATAAATATATTCATACTCTTACCTAATGAATATGTATATATTATATATTGGTGACTAATATACAGAAGGAATGAAAGTGACGATACCCCCTAGTATGTAGCTATTGGTTTGATTTTCAAATATTATTTATTACCTGATGTGTGTAAGAATAAGTGGATAGATTTCAAGTATAGTAATGAATTTGATTACGAAACAGATCCAAACAAAATAAATAAAGTACGTGTATCTCATCGTACCTATTCACGATTATTGAATATATATTGTGGTGTTTAGTATACTGAATTCCTATATAGGTTTACATTTTTTCATTGATGAATGAAGGGATGGGAGTGCATCTGCCTAGGTATAGCTTGTGTTGTCGAACAGTTATCATTTCTTGCCAAATTGTCACACTGAAAACAGCACCGAAAACAGGTGGAAATGCTGAATGAATTAAAATATGATCACCCCGTATTTCGAAACGAAAAATGTTTGCAACCAGCTGTAGTTTATGAATTGAATTGCCCGCCAAGAAAAAGTGCCATTCATTTATTAGCAATACGAGTGATAAGATAAGAATGAAATGTAAAGATAAGTGACTCACCTGCAGTTTTCTGCTTACATTATGAACACAGGTGATAATAAAACAGCCATGCCATCACCAGCCTTCTCATGACACACGTCATGGGATATCCACTCACTAGTACCAATGGCAAGAAAAAAAGCGAACCATTGGTTAGAAGTAATGCCAATCGATAGACAACTATCTGATCTGAAACGTCTTGTTGACATTGACATTGTTGATTGTTGACGGAATGACAGAAGTGATTGGGCCCCCCATTATGTGCATGTATTTTGTTGTTATTCGTTGGTTCGTGATTGGGGCCATAGGAAGGTGAATGTTATTTTCTGCGTTTAAGTATAGTTTCATAATGGGTTCCTACTCTATCCTGATTAAGGGGGTTCTTATCTATTGATTCTGATATCATACTAGATTGAATGTAAACAAACAAGAAGATGCGTGAGAACATAGAGACTAGGTAAAGATTATTAGGCTACAAACTCTCAACATGTTACAAGTTCATAATTTGCAATAAATTGTTCCTACGACCGTTATTATTATTTTTTAGTTTCTAGATGTGGTACAGTTTTTGGCTATTATGACACACTATTGGTGGATGCACTGGTTCTGGATCACAGTATGGATTTCTTGTAAGTGGGTACTTAATTTCCTCACTACGAATCAGAGACAAAAAATACTGTACTAGTACATCTGTAAGTTTAAATATTTTACAGTGGTAAATTTTGTGACCTTATCATCCTTATGTGACACCACTATTATATAAACATCCCAGAGTATTTTGTGTGTGAATGTGATGTTATTGTTTGATGCATAAATATTTTACCTCCAGCACAAGGCTTCTAGCAATTTACAAAACAACTACAGAGAGTAGTTAACCCAGTCTCTTTGTTGAAGAAATATTTTCTCTTGCATGTGGTTTATTAATCAGAATTATCAAATATGTTGTGGTGTCACAGGATATTTGTTATATTTCTGTTGGAGAGGAGGTGTTTACATCATCCACAAAGTAGATATTTTTTATATGTTCTAATGAGAAAAATTAATAATAATTCATTCTTCATATTTTTTCTGCAGTAGAGAAAGAAATATGCATAATTACTTGATATTCTAGAAAAGGTCACAATAAATTACCATTAGTAATTGTGATTATGATTTAATGATGTGTAATCATTGTTGTTGATTTTCTGCTTTTCCATTTGTCTCAAGCATTTCATTGTGATATTTGTTATGTTGTGAAGGTGAATATTTTGATTCATTGACCATTTAGCTATTGATAACAATGATAAGCACTAATGATAGATCTTGATATCTCTTTCATTACCTCATCCTGTAGCATTCTCATTTTTAATCATTTTTGAAAAAATCATAAAAAAGTTTTTTATTATTTTTTATACATTCTGTGTATAACAATTCTAGACAAGTATAGTTTCTATAATATAAATGATGATTCTGAATACACTTTCTTGCTTTTCAGTAGCCATTTGTAAACCAACGTCACCACCATTACATTCCAACACTACAGAATCTGATGCCTTGAACATCAGCAATGCCACCACTAAGCAACCTACACCAGTTGTGGCTTCTACGGATCTACCCACCACTTCTTTCCTCACCACATTAATTAAGAACAGAGTTAAGAACCATACAGATTCGAAAAATATTTCTTATTCAAAGAATATCAAACCATTCTTGAAAAAAATTGATTTTTTGTTCCACAATTCGACCAGGAAAAACAATACAGTCATTGAATATGTGATGAATAATGTCACAGATAATCATTTTCATGTGAACTCCAGCTTCACATCAAATCGTACAGATAACTTTACTTATTTGGGGGAAGATGTAGCCTTCAACCAGAGTGATATACAGAATTCCGAGAGGATAGGAATCGAAGAAGGCGATCTGGGAATGCTGGAGGGTAGTTTGACAGCAGCTGGAATCACAGGAATAACGTTGGGCTGCATTATTTTTGTTTTGATTCTGTCTGGTATCAGTTACTTTGTTTACAAGAATAGGGGATTCATCAGGCCTCAAGTACTCAGTGATCATTGCAGCAATCCAGATTCCAGTGGATACATTGATGATGCTTCAGTAAGAGTAAGCATGGTTGGGTTTTTTCTTCAGTTGCATAGTGCATTATTAGTAATTCATGGAACTTCTTTATGTCTGGACAATGTCTTATGTTCTTTGCTCTTGCCTTGTAATATCTTATATGCTTTTTATATTTTTATGTTTTATGCTTGTATATGTATTTTGTCAATGAGAGATATTCTTTCTGTGGGACCTACATTTCCGAATAATTTTCGGTGTATTACCAATGTTGTGCACATCTTTGTGTGGATTTATTCAAGACCTGGAACCTAGAAAACAGAATATCTAGAAATTCAGACAACTTGTTCCTCTAGATGAGAAAGAAGTGTTTTCAAATATACTTGATATTTGGAAACATTGAGATTTTGAATATCTTCAGGAACACTGTCTTCTACAGATTATAAACCTAACAATACAATTATTGATTGAAATTATTGCTATAATTAACAATTTGTCATTGAATTGATTCGTCATGAGATGATTTTCCATGATTTTCTTTACTTTTTTCAGGATAACTCCGAGGAGATGTACAGCTTAGACAACGATTCATTTTTGAATAGTTTGGAGGCAATGACTATACAGAACTATTGGACAGATACCGTTAAACACACAAAGCTGTAGTAACAGAACCCCAGTGTTTTCTTGATTTATTGTACATACATTGAACTGCTAGGCTAGTATTCTAGAATCTGTGATGCGTATTGAATAGGACCGGTACTATTCGTGTTTTCACTGTTCTATAATTCATCTTGAGAAGGATATGGAATTACTGGAATTGTCCTCCTGAATTCTGAAGGAAACGAATAAGATGTGGTCCTTTTTAAGTCTATATATTTTTCTAAACGATTGTACAGCATTTATGTGATTTGTTGAACTATTTCTTTGTCTTTTGAATGTATTATTCAGTAAAAGTACAAATTCTTCTGTTTTGAATAATGTATATAAAATATTGTCCATACATTATCTTCTACCTATGTTGAAAATAGGATAGTCTGAATGTGAAAATAGGATTATTATAAAAAATTGGCATATAGAATTTTTTCCAGTGTTGAAATTTTTGCAACAATTTGGATGTTCAAGGTTTTCATGTACTCTTAATTTTTTTATTCATGATTTTCATTGCTTAACAATTTGTTGAATGTAGAATATAAGAAGACCGTAATATTTTGATTTATTCATGCAGATATTATAATTTGAATTGATACAGTTTGGAACATCAAGGCTCGAAACTTGTTTACAGCCAGAGCAAACTCAAAATTAATCATAAAACATGAATGAACCAACTTGTACAAATTTCATAGTATTATTAACTATTGTTCAAATAATTGTTTTCTTCTCTGTTATTTATATGAAAACAATCTCATGGAGAATTAAGTTATTGAATGTAGATTCTTAGTGCAATATTATTGATTTCGTACGATTTTCGAAGATTGTTTTATGAAATTCAAATGACCCGATTCAAACCTAACCATATAATGAAAAAATAAACTATTTGAGGTAAAATTGTGTTTTCAAAGATTACCTGGTGGAAGATACGAAGCTCTTTGTGATAAACATTGGCAAAACCATTTTATTATTTCTGGTGATTGATTAATATTGTAAATATTTGCATAAACAAAACACATCGAGCTTTAACTCATAGGAAGTTTACAATACTATGAAAAATACTTTGTATTTAATCTACATCGACTAAAAAATGTAACTGTCGCTCACGATGATGCAAGTATAGAGACCAAATGTCAATGAGTTTTTATTGAAATGTTTTTAAATTAGAGCAAAAAATTAAATCTGGGAAAATAGGCGAGTTTGCCACAATTATTCTGATACTCTCATCCTCTGGAAGGAAATTAATCGAAGAATCTCATGCAATGTGTATATGCATCCCAAAATAATCTACTCCTTACTCCATATTATGATATCGATCCTTATGCAATGATAGTTGCATACATTCAAGCTTCGCGCCCTCTGTCTCAGTTTCCTCTCTGCTTTCAAACCAAATAAACCGAAAAGGATCTACGAAAGGGATGTTGGATTGACGTTTTCCTACCCTATATTTTATAACCATAAATACGCATTATAATGTTGATTGTTGTTCATTAAACGAAAATTACACCTATTATTATCCCTGCTTGAAAAGTGAGTATTTTTAAATGTTCCCAATTCGTTGTGTGATCATAATCATTTGTGCACCTGAACTTACTAGTTCAACGTGTCCTATTTTTCATATTTTTCAATACTTGATCTTCCATTGACTTTCTTCGGTTTCTCGAGTTGACAGATCCGAAAAAAAACTGTAATAATCTAAATAGAGAGAATCAAGACAGGGCAAGTAGGTGCATTTTTAATCGATAGTGATGCAACACAGTTGGGTATATTTACCTCTACTGGCTTAGGAGGTTTGTGTGCAATGAAGGAAAATCTCACGTTTTTCCTCAAATATTTTAGAAAGAAACTGTTTGAAACATCAAATTGAGGTGTGGAAGGGAACAACCGAAAATAATAGCAAGAAGCCTCTGGCACCCCTTCAGCATTTTAGTTGGGACCTCGAGAAGTTCCAGAATGTTTGCATTATGGTATGGGACTCTATTCTACAGGGAATACAGGTGAGTAACGAATATTGTTCCACAATTTTCCTCCAAAAATTCACCCGGCATGTTGTTCTAACTATAATAAACTCTCTTACTGGCTTGCCTCCAAGAATGCTATTTCAGTCGCAATTCTTGATTTTCTTATTGTTAACTTTCAGACTGAGGTTTTAACACAATTCCTGAATTCATACTAACATTACATGAATAATATTTGGGTGAATGCACAATTCGAGGTTTGGATTCTGCCACTCCATTATTGATTTCACAAGAACATACATATATCATCTGGTATTTGCAGACTCAAACTCATATTCATGCTCAATTATCAACCCCTTGTTCCCATTGATGAAAGATCTATATTATTTATTAATATATAGAAGCGCTAAGAATCATTCAGTATCTGAGCATTAGATAAGCAAACATCATTACAGGATACTGCAACGAGGGTTGCCTACACTTGGAAATCAATAAGACGAGTAATACAAGTTTCAAATTTCACCTCGAACTACTTTTCATGAGATTCTATTGCTCATGTTTATTGTAGAAATGTAATTTATCAAGACAAAATCCCAGCCGAATCGATAACAACGTGATTTTCCAAAAATAAAATCTACACCAGGGCCACGGTCGTTCAGCAATTTCTAAAAATACCTGTTCCCACAATAGGTAACCATTTGCCATAGCATCAAATATTCACCAAAATATGTTTCTCATGATCGATTTTATTTTTTGATATCAATATAGATCATAGAATTGAGATTCTGAGAAGATTTGGTCATTTTTATTGAGAAGATTTGGTCATTTATTTTGAGGTATTATGGTTCATCAAACAAAATGTTTTAACAAGCATTACTTCTAAACTGTTGCCTACATACACAGGGTGTCTCAGAAAAATCTCCGCACATTCGGGAAGGTATTGTAAACTCTACAGTTGAAAATAATAATGTTGTATCAATATGCGAATATATGACAAATGCACTTGACTGTATCAAATAACCACTGAGTATTGAATTTCGTGTTTCTATCGTATTGATAACATTGAATAAAACTATATTTACAAGAGATTTATTTCGAAGGGCTGTAAGGAAATATTTTCTGACATATTGCTAGGAAGATTGAATTATATTTTTGATGGTGAAATAAACAAAATTTATTTAACAATATCGGTAGTAAGTCCATTATTTGCAATTTGAAAAGAGCGAATCCTCCATGAATATACTTATTGATGAATTAATGACATGGGATGTGTAGATATTTCGAATATATTTCGCTATTATTGTTTGAAGAATTTGTTGCCAAGAATCTGCTTGATCATTGAATGATGACAAAGATATCGAAGTATGTACATTGATATAATTTTATCTCGAGAGTACTCTATAATTTGTATTGATAAAATCATATAGTATTCCAAGAAATCTTTATGAGGAGGGTACAATTTTCATATTCTATTACAAAATAATGCAGAGAAACTCTACACTGAGTAGTTGAACTGTGATTCGGCATATTAATATCACACTGAGTTTTCTATTCAATTAATAGTGAAATTGAACTTGTACGACTGTTACTAAGACGGTTATTGCATTGGTATATTTCTTCTCATGCACTGGGTAACACGTGTCTTCTGTGTCAGTCGGTATTTGTGATAAGTATAATTATATTATGGTCATATACCAGGTGCCCGCTTGAAAATTAAAGTGGTAATAACTTCCGTTATTTCCAAAAATACAGATTTCCTGATGAGGATATAATACGAAGGCATGAGTGCCCGCTCAGGAACGGACCGTTTCACCCCTAGCTACCCCAAATTTAACTACTCAAAGGGCACCCTATTTGATTTTTTCCATATTTTCATAGAGAAATTCCACAGGTCTCTAGCCTGACAAGGTAATGGAATCACTCGTGATCGAATAATAGACTAGATTTTCGATGAGCACCAACCAACGAAATATCTATGAGAAAGGGGGAGATCGTCCACCTTTCTAAAATGTTATAGAGGGGTCGATGAGTTCGTATCACGAACTAAGCGAATAGCTCTCGTTTTTATATATTATGAGAACTTCAACCTAAGCATGTGAACAGTACTCCAGGACAGCTGCTGCTGCTGCCGCTGATGATGATGATCGTCCCATGAGAGCATGGATATTGACAACATAAAAACAGTGGTCACGTCCAAAAAAGCATCGATATGGAGCAAACAAGAAGATGGTGCTTTGTGGAAGACCATCATTGATAGTCATTGTATCAGATGAGCCCCCGTCTACCACTACATAGGGCGATCTATCTGCGAGGTTTTGCTAGAAGGCTTTGGTACCAAACTCGGTCAAATGCTTTGGAGATATCCAATGCTGAGACTTTAAGAAATATCGGAGGGTTTAATCACTTGGAGTTTTCGCACGGACATATCTGGTAGATAACAGCTGATTAACACACTAAAACTCTGCAATTTCCATTGATTATTTGTGCTATTGTTTTATTCTGTTGATTGTTTTACTTTTTTTGTTTCATCAGTCTCACAACAGAGCAGCATGTTTCATTTATTCGCATTTATTATTTTCCATTTGTTTGTTTATTCATTTATTTAATTTTCATTTTCAAGAGACGCCATTCTCCACACCCTATCGAAACCCAAAAGACAACCTCCGCCGAAAGAAACGGCCGTGGTGTCGCCGTCGCGCATCCCCGTGATCGATCCCAAAATACCCACGCGAACTCCTTCCCCCCAGCCGGTGGCCTCGGACCCGCCGAAGGGTCTGGACGCCCCCCAAAAGCCCCCCAGGTCCCCCTCCCCTCACCCCATGCGGGCCGAGGCCTTCGAGGAGATCCGCTACGAGGAGGAGGACGACGACGAGGATGAGGACGACGACGATTCGAGCACCGAGGGGGAGGAGGAGGAGCAGAACAGTGTCATATCTTCGCCCGCACATCTGAACAATTCGACGCACGAGGCTCGGTAGGGTGCGTCTAGCGAGGGGTGCGCTCTTTCGTTTTTGCCAACAGGGTGCGCGTCTTTCGAGCTCCATCATGGGGATCTCAGTTATTATAAGAGATACCAATTCGGTTATGCTAGGACAGGCTGCGCATGTACATGCTGAACCATCAAATCGCACGTTGAGAGCAACACTGTGGCACCTCAAAATTCTCAGTTTCGAGGAAAACGACTTTGAAATATGTCCGTTTTTTGAAGTGGCAGATTATTCTCAGTGAAATCTTTTCTTCGTAAAAGTCAATTTTCCTGTCAGCTCAGAGTATATACCAAGATGTTATTAGCCAAAATCATTGGAAAATTATATATTTTTCGAATATTTCAAAACACTTTTCAGTTGTTACAGTCAACAAAAATGCAATTTTTTTAGATATCACTCCTTGAGAATAGAGAAAAATGAGGCATTTCTGCGTCCATATATAAATATATATATATATCAAACAATTGACATGTTCGCCTTTTCTTTGTCCAAATCTTGTTGTCCTCTTGAACACTCATGCTTACAGTTATCGAAAAAAGGTAATGTCCTGTTACTGTAATTCTAGCAGAACCGAAATCGAGCCTTTCGGCAGCTGAACAACCATCTCTTGGCAGCTTTTTTCTATTTTTTTTTTAAACGGAAATTTTGGATCACTATGAAAGTTTCATTCATGCAGCATTTTCAGGCAGTACCTATTGGACCTAGAAATATGCTACTCAAGAACTGCAGAGCTCTAAATTATTCATTCGACAGTAGTTCCAACTCAGAAATCGATTTTCTGAGCTCAATATGATGTTGTATGTTCCAAAGAGTTCTGGATAACATACAAAACTCAACTCTGGTTCTCATGGTCGCCAATTGGATTTTTACATTTCTGAAACATATTTCTCTTTCATCATAACGATGAATCATACGATATCATCGAATCTTGAATCATACATCCACCCCACCCTCGTGAAAAAGAGCCTTGAGAACATCCTATAGTTATAAACATCTAGTTTTTGTTGGTTCAAATTTCCTTTTGTTTTTACAATAATAAACTAAAAAAGATACATTGAACTTTCTTTTTGATAATTGTTCAGCACGAAAATGCGCAACTTTGTCCTGATTAAACGCTCCTATCGCTCATAATAACTGATGAGATCTCCATGGTGAAGCTCGAAAAACGAGCACCCTGTATCCCCTCCGTCCGGCGCCCATGCCTTTATATCGGTGACAACGAAATCAAATTAATGACATCGTTGACATATCTACATTTTTTTGCTGGAATAAGAATTTTGCGAGATGTGCCTTTTATTGTCAAATCGTAGTAGGTTGGGTCTGTAATTATAATAATGTTCGATGGGAAAGACAGAGTATAGGTGCCTATATTCAATGAAAAATTTTGACAATCCAGAAGTATTATACAGGTTGTCTCGAAATTAGCGTGCAATGTTCCATCGGGAGATTCTATGACCGAAAATAAGAGAACAAGTTTTCATGAACAGAGTTTGAAAACTGGATGAATGTACAGAATTTCATTATTTTATCTAAATACGTTTCGAAAATATTCAATCCTTTCTAAGCTGCTATTTTTTGATCAATGTTCATCTTACGATTTTTTCTATTTTATTTTCGGTCTTAATTCACATCTATAAAAAAATAAATCTACCCTGACAATTTGAGAAAAATGATAAAAAAATATTTGAGTTGATCAGACTCATTTGTTTTCGCCACATTTGACCTCTGAAAGAATTGTTGAAAATCGGTGATTTACTCATGTACTTATTTACTCAGTGTTTGTTATTGTTTTAATAAATTCACTAAGTTGCTTTGGTCTTTTTTTATCCGGAAATGGTCATGAGTGATCAATCAAACAGAATAGAATGTTTTGTAAGCTGATATATATTCAAATAACAAAATAAGAAGTAGAGAGGTAATATTTCCATTCTAATGGACTGAATAAAGGAGAGAGAACCAGGTTAATGAATTGGATACATTCTGACTGGTGAGAAATTAAAATACCCAACGCATCATTCTTTCTAGATTTTCTGGGATCTTCTCTCCTGGTTTCTAAAAATACAAATAGAAATTGTAATAATTATTTCAATATATTGTGAGGATAGATTTGTGAATCTGTCCCAAAATGTCAATGCGCTTGTAATGCAAACTTCAGATACCAAATCTTGGTAGACGTTTCAGGAACGAATCTGTCACTTTTCAGTGTAAAAAACGACGAACATTGAAAATATCACAAAAGAAAATATGAAATGTGTTCAAAACGGGAGCAGATTCGTTCCCGAAACGTCCACCAAGAAAAGTAAAAGTTTTGATTTTCATTCGAAATATTACCAGAATTTTGCAAAAACAAGGTTTCACGGACAAATCGAGAACTTCTGTTAGGTATCTGAAGATCGTCTATCCTTGCTACAAATATATTGAAATAATCATTATAATTTCTATTTTTATTTTTAGAAACGAAGAGAGGAAATCCCAGAAAGACTAATACACCCTTGGGTCAAAATACCATAAAACAGAAATGATCAAAAACCGAGGAAAAGATTGGAATTTCCTCTTTACGTTTTCGAGAAATCCAACAAGTATGCATAATTCTTGTGTCATAGTTCTTGAAAATCATAACGTAAATATTTGCTAGACAATGTTTATTTTCACAGTCACACTTTATTGTGTTATTGAACATAGTGACAGACTATGCACGTAACATACATAGTTCCTCGCTACAAACTGATAAACTGATTTGATGATTAATATTTAAAACAAACAAATGCCAATATCGCATACGTTATACGTCTAAAGAAGGTGAAGAAATTTTCTGCTCTAGTGAAGTCACTCCACACGCTATATACAATTGTGTTTTGGACGCCTGCGATGAAAATTCAGAACTTTGAGAGAAACTAGAATGTTGCTATCATTTCGGGAATTTTTCAGAGGATGTGAATCATTACCGTTATAAAAGCTTGTTCTATGTATTTTCACAATAGCGATAATTGTCCAAAGTGATAAAAAGTGTAAAAAGTAAACACATCATGCTCATGATGTTAATTATGAGGATCATTATATCATAGATGAGTATAATAAAAGACTGGAATATTCGCCATTAAAGTAGGATTGCAAGGAGAATCATGGCGTATTAGAGATTACCAACGTACTGATTGCCAAATATGCCAGAAACAATCGAACCAACCGACATCGTTATTCATTTGATACCAGATGAATCTTCCACCACAACAATGCAAATAATGTCGAAGACAAGGGAGATACAAGGAATAAGTGTAAACATTCATGAAGCACAACATTGGCTATTATACAATTCGTTGAGCTCCAAGCCAATATTCATGTTTTCAATTCTAAACAAAAACGATTACGCAACTAACATATTTTGATTCCTCGCCAAACAGCCAGAAATATTAGCAGATTTTCTTCTTTTCTCGTTTCGAGTCTGCGAATTTTGCGATTCATAATTCAATGCATCAGAATTGCACTTCAACCATGACCTTTCATTATGAAGTAGCAAGCTCGATCTATTTTTGCATTGCATTTACGTGACCGAGCCATTCATACGCAAGTTATAAACATTTCAATCAAGCAGCACATATGATCGCATATTGAGAAATCGTCCGGGACAATTGATAGGGTTTGATAACTCAGAAACATCCCCATGAGTCATCTTTGCTTGGCCTCCTGTTCCGTGCAAAGAGGTACTTCATACCCTATCAGCATAAGCTCCTCAAGATATACAAATCGCAAGTTCGAACCTGAACTAGAGTATAGTTCGTATGTTTGAAGTTCAGCTCCCAAATATACCCAGAAGGTCTCAGATTACATCCAGAAGAGAGAGCTATCCGTGTAGTCGGTGATACTGCACATATTCACTGACCTCTTTAGAACATCGTAGGAAGGTTTAACATTTTGCATGTGTAACGATAGCAATTTCTGTAACGCTTGGAAATTTCACAGTTTTTACGAATTTTTGCAAAGTTCTACGGAAGCTAGGTGGATGTTTTTGTTGCCACGGTGAAGATCTCGTCAAATCTGAACTTTCTGGAGTGGTTTGAAAGAGGCAAGGCCAGATAAGATGAGAATACGGGAGTTGAAACGATTTCATGATACGAAAGCGTGGTGTAACATCGTATAATTTTTTAAATATTCGAATAATACTGATTCAGATGGAAAGAGAATGAACTAGAGCTTCTTACGAGGGTGGGTGTTTGAGGTCCACGATGCATAGGGGCAGTCTACGATGTACAGGGGCAAAGTTATTAGGGTGTAAATTTGGGGTGTGATTTTATAGCAAATTCGTATTTTGATCATGAATGTGGGAAAAATGTAGAAATGAGATTCTGTTGGTGAATGGATGAGTTAATTGGTTTTTAAGAATCTCTTGACGAAGTTGAGTTTCGGGGATGAAAAGCACATGAACAACAAATTTGAAAATATCAGAATTTCTGAATTTTTTCGTCAATAGAGAGTGGGAATCATTCATATCCTCGTTGTGCAGTGATATATAATCAAAATTACAACTTCGGCATTCAAAATTGCTGAAAGTTGAAGTGAGCATTTCTCAATTTGTTCGCTGCAATTAAGAATTTCAAAATCAGTCTAGTTAATCTTCAATGCCTTAACGGAGATGGTTGAAGCGCAACATTTGTAATTTTTCAATTGATATTTCCATGGTTGGTTTTCAACGGGAATCTCGTCTATTATGCCACCAACATTATAGGTTTTCATTCATGTTATCATAAAATAAAAAAATAGACTACAAAAATGAAAACTATGAAAATACAAAAATCATCAAGGTTTCCTTAGGTCCAGTGACCTTATGAATTGTGCTTGAGGATTTTCCAATACCGCATTACTCCAGATCGAGAAGTAGATTTAATATTTTTTGGAATCGTTCATTTATTCGATAAATATGTTATAATCAGTGAATCAGTTGTTTCATGTCCCACACAATTTCATATCTCACGTTATCATGTCAATATTTTTCAGATCGAAACTAAGATCGTTTTATCATCAGCCATTTGTTCGAAGGTCAGATATTGCTTATTGTTTGATCGAATTTTGTCGAGGTACTTTTTCGGATCGATGAAACGTATTGGCTGGTACAGAATTACGATTTATTCATGAACGAGTAATACCCCGTATCACCAAAGTCTCTATCGACCTGCATTTTACCCGACAATCTGGTCGAATATTGTTTCCGAAAATAAATGTGGAGCTCGTGTGATTGTTATGAAAGTTTCTATGACGTTTGGCAGAATAAGAGTTCATTTATCAACCAAATGAATTGGCAGGACCTATACGTAATCTTGGAATCATTTCAGAACAGAAAACGATTTGGCTCTGCCAACAACCTTTTCACTCAATTCGCTAAATTTAAGGAATCGACAAACCCATTTCTCGTTCTCAAATCATCGGCATACTGAAATCGAGAGATCTCAGCCTGCAAAAATCACATCTTGGAATATCACCGCGTTTTCTCATCTGTTCAAGAGGTCTACCTGTATAATTTGACCCTGGATTCGATTACTTCTTTATTCTGTATTCGATAGAATCCATAAGAGTTTTCCACTCATAGGAAATTGTCGATAATCCAATATACTCGAGCGAATCCTTGCAAAAAACTATGCTCGTCAGTATCTACAAAATTTATATGTACAAGGAATGGTTTGAATGAATATATATAGTTCTTCAATTATGAAATATTTACCAGAATGGGGAGCTACACATTTTTTTGTAGATACTCCAGAATCGAAGATTACATTCTTGATAACATACAGTATATAGTATCTGAAAAACTGCGACTTTGATGGGGAAATGTTCGTAATTTGTGGACTCGCACTCTATGAGTATATGTGGCGAGATAAGAGTTGATTGCCTAAAAGATTTCCATTACGATTATGAATTTTTGCGATGAATCACAAGACGATGATTACATTCTTTCGATATAGATATCTATGAAATTAATCAATATTCGATCAAAAAATGGCAAGCTATCAACTACATAACTAGCTAAGATCCTTCGCCAAAAGTATATAGAATCACTCTATATCAACTATTTTGTCGGATTCGTTTCACTATATCTTAGTATAGATATTTTATCGGACATTTTGCTTAGCTTGCAGTAGTTTCATCAGGACAGTACCATATTATCAAGGGGGATACAATAATGAATTTATATTTTGCGATAAACAAATTACGTCTCAATCAATACCTGGCACCTGGTATATCTACGGATATATTGTATAACATTCTATATTTTATAGATAATATCATGAAACATACTTCATGAATGTTTGTAGCGAGTCAAGAATGAGATTTGGAGAAAAAAGAAACGAGAAGGAAAATAGCAAGTTTATGTATACAAAATATCCAACTCCAAATTGAGCGCCTACCCTTATTCACAATGTTATTGTGATCGAAAAAGCAGAGAAGCTATAGATAATTGAAGTACAAACGGGCAATTAGAGGTGAAAACCAATTCATAGCATTGGAGACATGCTGGGGACAATCTAAATCATAGTGTGATCCTCTGGAAAACCTTTTATTTGTCCAAAATATGAATTTTTTCACAGAAATCTATGCCTATGCATGGATGTGATGGGATATTGGATTGGAATACAACAACTAACTCATTTTGCAACATTGTGTGACTAGAATTGTAGATCATAGTAGTGTTCGGGAAAAATATACGAAGACATCAGATCAGCACCTGATCAATATCCAGACCGACATGTTGTTATGTAGGTCATGAACCCTTGAACCAGCAACCAAATCGATAACTTTCCTGAAACGAATCAGTCATGTGGCAGAAAAAGAATCGCAACAATAATCCATCAAGTTATTATTGCAAACGCCGCGGTATGAACCTGCGATCGTCGCAATCTGGAGATTATAGATGATCTAGCTTGATTACGGGCTACGGGCGTTCTATTTTAAACATCCAGTCGGATTCGGACGATCGCAATCAAGGTGCAGGGAAAATGTGCCTGAAAATAACTGATGTTTTCCGAAATACAAGCGAAATGTGAAATTGACTTTTTGAACGATACTCCAGCAATAAATACGTAAGAGCTCGCGATTGGTTGTCGCGAATGTGACGTCACGGTGGTGGGAGTCCATGGAAATCTCTTCAACATAGACAGTGGAGTTTTCAAACTCATAGGTTCATACTCTGTGGAAGTGTGCTCCGTTTCAGTCGAAGATATCCCTAAAAAGGTACATTTTTTGAAAACCTATTCTCGCCTAAAGCTTCATTCATAGTTCTAGTGTGTTTTCAGCAAATCTGATGCTTCTTCGAATCACTCTCAATTTCTCTAAGCTCTCGCTGAAGCACTTCAAGTTCTTCAAGTAATATATGTATAACCGAATATTTTTTCACATAACAAATAATATTTTTTTCCTAATCAACATCAATTCCGAATTTTGCTTGCCTGCGATGCTATTTTTTCCAAAAGAAAATGTCGTTTGCACGAATCGAACTTCGGTTACGTAACATTCTATGTAGACCAGAGTGAATTGCCCATTGAGTCTCTTGGCGGAAATTACATCGAATTATTCAATCAAGCCCCAGGATTCTTTCATTGATGATTCACATCACTTCGAAATTGTCCGAATTATACTGTTAGACAGAAATGTCGCTTGCTAACAACATAATGAGTTTCGCTTAGATATTCGGGATGTATCAGTGATGATTCCCGCAAGTGCAATCTGACATCATCTTAGCAGGTGAGAAAACTGAGCAGTAAAAAAACAATAAAATCCAATACTGTTTTTTGCATTTAACGATACATGAATACCTGACAATGACCACGAATGATTTTCCGTTGAAGCGGTGATTATGCAATACAGATTTGCTCTAAGTGATTGTATCAACTTCAAAAATCTCATAATACGAATCCAATGAGTTGTACAAATATGTGATAGTGAAAATACGAATTTATCTCGATGGAATTATTTTTGAATCAATACGTAGAGCCTATTACTTTTTTTTCTCGATATTTCATTATCATCCAATATGATACGGGCATACGATCGGAAAATCATATTTCGAGTATTTCGAGTATAGGTATAAATTGATTGATTAGATTACATCTCGATCCTATTCAATATTTTCAGTATTTTCAATATGTTTCTGCATTTGTTTAAGTTATTCACAGTTACTATAGCTTGTTTCAAATCTGATACACTATTTGACGATATTCCAAAAAATATTTCAATCCCTTCAACAGATTAATAAACATTTTACATGGAAAAGTATAATATTTTGGGACAACTCATATAGAATAGATAGGTAGTTGAAATTATGGCGGAGGCTCCAAAATGTATATTTTTCAATAATTTCACTCTTGCCACCATATAACAATGCGAGACACTGTTTCTTGGACGCATATTATAACACATAATTGTGGTTTCTCATTCATTACCTACATTATTTGTAATTACTCACTCAATGATGAGTATATTTGAGGTTTTTTGTTTAATTTGCCTTATTCATTTTTTCAATTCTAATGCGATTGTGGGTATTCTATATTTCCTCAATCATTCTTCAATCATTCTTCATTAGATTCACTCATGAAATCACAATTGATATGTATCCTATTCCAGAAAGTTTTCAATTCGTTCTAATTTTCCAATCACCGAACTAGCTCGAGAATGATTGGGTGTGATATTAAAACATCTAGCAAATATCAAAGCATCTATTATTGTATCCTTTGAGTTCGGAATATAGCGTATCTATAAAAGATATAATGATTTTTATTAGGAAGCAAATTGGAGTTTTCTGAAAAAACCCATATATCCAAATCCAAATGATTTTTTTGTTTTTTTTTATTTTGATTCTTGTAGATATTAGATAGATAGATAGATAAAATTAGATAGATGAAAGAATTACCGTATGCTCGGTGGATTTGAATACTATTTTGTTTTGTCATTTATATGATATAGCCTCACTCCAATACTTTACTCTAATACAATACTGTGAAAGTTTCCTTTACAGAAAAGTGATGAAATGAATTACAGGGTTAGCACTATTTCGTTTCCAACTAGTGCTATCTTCTAGAGCCTGAAGCTTCAAAATCTAGAATGGTAGTCGATGAAAAATCTATTACCGCCATCAATCATACTCCTTGGGTTGCGAAAATTGAAATCAATTCAATTTCAAATGTTCATCAAAATTGTATGAATCTCAATTAAATTATGGAGAACAATTGTTTTGAGTAAATTTCAGTTCTTTTCAGATATCTCCGGGATAGAAGACGTACATAGTGTATTCAGAAAAATACAACTTTTTCCCTATTCAAACATTTTTCCATTTCTCATTCATCAGGAGATAGCAGTGGTGAGAAACGAAAAAGAAAACCTTGTATATACCACGATACAAAAGACTATTTTCGCTTCTCAAATATTATTTCAGCTATGGAACAACGATTTCAGTGTTTTCTAATGAAGTAGCGGACAAATCTTGAACATATCTATCGTCTACTCTCCATTTATATTGTATACATCGAAAGGAAATTATTATAACGACCACTAGGTTTCACTACCTATCATCAAACGCCAATTCTTTATATTGAGATATGAAATCGATGATGCATCGAAAGTAATAAAAAGGTATGATCTATGCTGTGCGTTGGAATGTTTTCCATTCAATTTGTGACAAAGGGCGTATGACGGCAAATATGATTCTCTCGATTAATATTATGAAGTTGATGGTTCATATTCTAATACATTCTATTCAGAATTCCCATATATACGATACGAACGTCGAGTATCACGCACTGCCATTGGTGCCGTATCCACTATCGATTTCTATAAAACTGCGCCCGCTGACTAAAGCCGCGAATACTGGGAGTTGGGGGAGATCGGTACGCGCTAGTCGGGAGTTGTGGAAGTTGCATCACGTAGGTCCGAAGTCCGGGAGAAAAGGGCGTCACACTCATGCTCTGTCCATTCAGTTTTGGTGTTAAAGTGTTTTTTCATTTCGCTAGACTCTAACTGTAGCGAGAATGGGAGGGTGCGCATCTAAGGATAATTCTAAAAAACACGAACAGGACAATGAAACGGGGTTTGTACCTATTAACGATGTCTATGCATGGGTCAATAGGATGGTTGGTGGATGTCTCATTGTCTGGTGGCCGTTGCTGTTGATGTTGCTGCTGATGCTACTTCTTCTCAAATCTGAGCGCTTTTTTCGTCTTTGCTGCTGTTTCTCCTCAACCGTGATATACCTACCAAGTACGCATACTTCATTTCTGCTATTTCCGCTATATCATCTCATCAGACATACTTTTACGCTTCTGAATCTGTCCAATCGGAGATATAACTCTCTCCACTCTCGTCTAGACATCCTGGCACGCACGCCCTTTCCTTTGGGATCACACCTTCCCCGTCCCCATTTTGATGTACCGGGTGACAGCCTAATCATTCTACACGACGCCATCCAATTATTGTCTTTGCAACTGAATTCAAAATTCTGGCATGTTATAATTCATATTATCTGTCGTTTTTAATAATGCTCATACATAGTTATCCCATGAATATTTTTGTCCGAAGTCTTCGAATATCTAATGCCTTTCTGTGAGATGTACCATCATCGGTGAAGAAGTTTCAATTTATCTTTACTGACGAATTGAAACATTCGCAAATTTCAGTGACACCCACTAGGACCACTGACTTTATTTTTTATTCCAACTGGTTGTTTGACAAATGTCAGATATCTTATATGAGACTGTCATTGCCTTATCTGATGGCGATGGCGCCTTGTAAAATGTTTTAATTTTCACCCGGTATATGAAATTCCTAATTATTTCGTTTAAAAGCATTCGAATGGGTTCATTTTCTATTCAAAATGTATTTTTTTTGGAAACCTATTTAGGTACATGCTAAATACGCCACTGTTCAGTGTAGCACGATCTTCATTTGGTTCACGAAAAAAATTATCTCCAGGTATTTGTTCAATTGTTCACGTGTAATTTCACTAAATGTTCGATAAATTTGGATTGATTGGTTATCGAAATTCATTAATTATTTGCATTCCTACACGAAATGATGATTTGATTTTCATTCAAATTGCTCATCATTTCTGATTAACATGACTATTTGTTGGTTCAAAAATCGCGATCGCCTAAATATCCTGGCTTCTTCATTGACACTGATTTTCATCTAGTAATAGGACATATACTTCAAAATCAGAAGCGTAAAAGATCCTCATACTCATACTGTATATTCAGGTTTTGTCCAACCGTAGTCTTCAGGAGAATTTCGTATCATTCATTTGTAACAGACAGAATTGAAAATTTGCTTCGCGTTTTAAAATTCTGTTTTGTAATTTACATTTATTCATATTTTCGAACTGCAATGAACATTTTCATTATTATTATCTTCATGGTATTCACTCAAATCCTCGAAATCGGTATCATGAGACTCCTGGGGCTTTGGTAGTACCTTGTATCAACATAAATCAGAGGTGGGAGGTAGGACATGGGAATTCTGGTTGTCCCGAGCTCCTGGAGGTTACACATTAGACCGTCTCCTTCGAGCATTTGGTTATGCCATGAAAGTAATAAAACCACTGACGAAGAATGAGCCGGTAGAAGTGCTGATGAAATACAAGTAGGGACTGTTCATCGCTATGAGAACATTGGAGGTATCCTGGAAATACTAAATTTCATGTTGTTAACCACTGTATTGGTGCCTAAAAAATCGGTGGCTTTGGATTCAATTTCCATGTGGAAATATCTTTCCTCGAGGCTGCTTCAAGGGTTGATGTTATACCGTCTACTGGTCATGTCACTCCTGTCCAAATGGAACTCGAACTGAAAGCGCTGTTTTCTTGATTTACAGAAAAACCACGATGGTCGACGCCCAGACATTGGAAAAACTTGAAACCGGTTACAAGAAACTGAAGGAGTCCGATTCCAAATCGCTCCTGAAGAAACACTTGACCCAGGAGATCTTCGACAGCCTCAAGACCAAGAAGACACCCACTTTCGGCTCCAGTCTCCTCGATGTCATCCAATCTGGTAAGCAAGACATGCGATCATTGTGCGCAGCTCCTACAAGCTTGGGTCCGAATATGCAGAATAGGGAACGAAGGGCCTCACTATTGTAGATTTTATGTTTTCCTCAAAAATCTTCACCAATTTTTTTGTAAACCGTTGTTTCATTCATTCGCAATTCGGTTGATAGCTTGATTAGATCAGAATGACTAGTCACGGTTTCAAAGCCCAAACACTGCAGCCTTCTTTCTTTCAGCAGATTTCTTTGATTGGATGATTTGTTTGAGATTTGTTATATTGATCAGTCTTAGCAGCTACCTATCCAATTTTTTTCTTGGAGTTGTATTCTTTCAGAAGGCTGAATCTCCAGTGTGATAGTGTCTCGCACTCCAGTATGAGACACTATGAGACTCAGAATGTTGTTGGCCACTATCTTTGACGATGTTTTCATAATCATTTTACTGTGTCTTTGTCTAGGAAAATCGTTCCAGTGATTTTAGTATTCTTCTTGTAACCACCTTGCTATCCAGCTCCGTACCGAGGACTTTCGAATCCCGAACACAGGCTCTGGCCCCATGAACTTCCTCCCCGATCCCTCTCTTGCCAGGGTATCTTCTGCTTCGTTCACTTCAACCCCTTGTTGTGGCTGCCAGGACTTTTAGACTTTGAAGCAGAAGCACTGTACCTAGATCTTTAAGTAACTTCCGGCGCCAGTGCCTTCATCACTTTTGGACCCATCACTTTGATCCATTCGCAATAATGGATGATGTATACTTTTTTGAACAAGAGCTTCAAGGACAGTCATTTGTAACGACGTCCAAATATTTTTCAATCAATGGTCTCAAGGAACCTTTCCATACACTGGAGGAAAACTATGAGAGAATATTCTAATTTGTCAGTGTGATTCAATGACACGCTGCTTGCAAGCATAGACCTAGAGAGTTGTCTTTCTCGCAGGTCTAGAAAACCACGACTCCGGCGTAGGAATCTACGCTCCGGACGCGGAATCCTACTCCGTATTCGCTGACCTCTTCGACCCCATCATCGAGGACTACCATGGCGGATTCAAGAAGACCGACAAACATCCCCCGAAGAACTGGGGAGACGTCAGCGTGTTCGGCGACCTGGACCCCACCGGGGAGTACGTCGTATCTACTCGCGTCAGGTGCGGCAGGTCCATGGAGGGGTACCCCTTCAACCCCTGCTTGACGGAGGAGCAGTACAAGGAGATGGAGAACAAGGTGGCGACGACTTTGTCCGGCCTTGAAGGTGAGAAAGTTTTTGTTGTCTGTTTTTTTATTTGTTGACAACACGAAAGGAACATTTGGGGCACACGTCAACATGACATTCCATTGCATTTTGAACCGAATCCGATCGTCGTATCCCACTGCCCACTGACCGTTTTGTTGACCCCGCAGGCGAGCTGAAGGGCACCTTCTTCCCGCTGACCGGCATGAGCAAGGAGGTCCAGCAGAAGCTGATCGACGACCACTTCCTCTTCAAGGAGGGCGACCGCTTCCTGCAGGCGGCGAACGCGTGCCGCTTCTGGCCGGCCGGCCGCGGCATCTTCCACAACGACGACAAGACCTTCCTGGTGTGGTGCAACGAGGAAGACCACCTGCGGCTCATCTCGATGCAGATGGGCGGCGACCTGGGCGCCGTCTACCGCCGGCTGGTCTCCGCCGTCAACGACATCGAGAAGCGGATCCCGTTCTCGCACAACGACCGGCTGGGCTTCCTGACGTTCTGCCCCACCAACTTGGGCACCACCGTGAGGGCGTCGGTGCACATCAAGGTGCCCAAGCTGGCCGCCAACAAGGCCAAGCTCGAGGAAGTCGCCGGCAAATACAACTTGCAGGTACGCCCAGGCGGAAGTTGACGTATTCGCATCCATATGAAGTGCTCAAAGCGGAAAAATTTAGTGGACCACGAATTATTTTGACAATTTTGGCATACTTTTTTCGAAAATTTAAAGATTTTAAATCGGATCGAAGCATTCGGAAGCTGTGTTCTTTCTGCTGAAGATGCGTTCTCAAAACTTATCGAATGCAGCCGATTCATGAAATTCCAGGTAATCAAAAAGAGTATTACAAAAAAGGGAGAGTTTGGATGGTCCTATGGTGAAGTCTAATACAGGATGTGAAATTTCGATGTTTTCAAATGTTCTGCATTTTCACGCATCTCTGATGATTTGAGAGAACTATAGAGGCCATTCGAGTCCTAATGCACTGTAAAGCAATGAAGAAAGTCTCAGGGAATAGATTGGCATCCCCTGAAGAACAGCAGTAACTTCAACAAAAACAAAATTTGTTACCGCAAAACTATATAACCACACACCCGAGGAACTGAAAGAGATCATCACCACCATTCCATGTCCTCAAAAAGCACATTGAAACATTACATTATCGCAAACTCACGTAAACTTTTCACCAACTTGCTTGAAAACGAATGAATTCTCCTCCCTTCGCCTCGCAAATAGTTGAATTCAGTATCCAGGTTCTTTACAATCAACTGTCAATGTCTTCTTTGTACTTGTGTACAATCACTTACCAACATTCCCTTATTCACATTCTTATGCCTAGTCTTATTTTGCATTAATGTAATGTTTTATATCATCGTATTTGTCACATATTATCTCACATTCGTTACACAACGAATTGTTCCAGTCACAGCTTTTGGTGCCAGGGTTGAATTTGAAGTATCTTATGATATAAACTTTCATCTCATTTGGAGTGAATGTGCTTGAGGCTCATTATCAGATTCTTCTGTTATTTTCAGTAGTTCACACACAGAACTCAAGGGAAATTGTTCCACTCTTGCACAATTTCGCGAGGCTTCCTTTCTCTTGCTACTAATGGGGCTGTACCCACCTATAGAATTTCTAAGTGAAACCACCTCTTTGATGATGAACTCATATAACGGTATCATTCGCTCTGGAAGTTAACCCACATGCTTCATTCTCGAGTTGAAATTACAGCACTATCCAAAACCTCATTCAAACTGAAAACGTAATCATCCAGCCTAGGTATTTGACAGATCGCAACGAGGCTTCTTGCCAGTTTTGTTCATTCATCTCTGTCAGAAACTAAGAGTATAACATACTGATAAAGTCGATACGTATGTCGTGATAAATGGGGAATTTTAGCATCACTTTTCATTGATTACTCTAGCAGTTCGTCTGCTTGAAGACGTCACTATATCTGTTCGTTTTTCGCTGATATGAAAATCGCGAATTTCAATAAATATTGCATGAACTTAGTACTTAGAGAAAAACTGTTTATGCCAGAGAGCTAGTTCGGATAAGTACTATCAAATGAATAAATACTTTTTTTTTCATGCCCATTAGCAGCCCAAGCTTGCTGCTAGGTAGTGAATTCAATGAAAGAAAAGACAAAACAATAAAACTCCTCATCCTTTTCATAAAGCATGGCGCATGCTTCTCCACTGAAAAAAGACTGAGAAGCCCTTCGACTTTGTGCTGCCCGATTTACATGGTGATCGAAAGTATATCCTGGATGGAGAAGTTTGATTTTTTCTAATATCTGTGAAAGTCCCTATTTTTAGAAAACTAAGCAAATGAGGGCAACTTTTCCCATCTGAAGTCATCGCTTATGATAGTGATATATACGTATTTTGAATGACGATCATTACGGATTTCGCTGAAAAATGACGGAATATATTCGGCCTACAGGTGCGTGGGACCCGCGGGGAGCACACCGAGGCCGAGGGCGGCATCTACGACATCTCCAACAAGAGGCGCATGGGGCTGACCGAATTCGACGCCGTCAAGGAGATGTACGACGGCATCGCCGAACTGATCAAGATCGAGCGGGAATTGTAAACACCTTGTACATTCTTCATTGTTCGTGGCTGATGATGCGATTGATGTTGCCCCACATCTTATTATTCACGTTACTTTATTTGCCAAGAGTAGGTAATCTAAGGTTGCTTTAAAAGTAATGCTGACGTCGGACTTTCATTAGTTTGTCTGAGTGGATGAGTTAGTTTTACCAGCTTCTAGTCGAAAAAAAACTTTTTTTCAATTGTGATTATATTTTACTTTTACAATGTTTAACATTGCGATTGAATGTTTCGTTATTTATAGTTTATTTTAAATGTAACTGCGTATCGAGTGTACGAGTATTATAATATCGTGAAGTCACCACGAAATTACATTTATTAAAAAGAAGTCCAATGTGTAATTGACCAATTTATTTCATTCCCCAAAAACTTCGAAAATGATAAGTAAGTAATATCTGCTTCCCGCCTCTCGAGGAAGTGTCACTAAAAAAATCGTGAATTGTCATGACTCAATAATAGAAAATATCGAAGTATTTCCAGACCAGATAAGACTGAAACTAATGAATATGATACGCCGTTGGCTCTTCAATTCAATCAATCAATCAATCAAGTAATAACTGCCTCCCGCCTCTCGAGGAAGTGTCACTAAAAAAATCGTGAATTGTCATGACTCAATAATAGAAAATATCGAAGTATTTCCAGACCAGATAAGACTGAGACTAATGAATATGATACGCCGTTGGCTCTTCAATTCAATCAATCAATCTTGGGTGTCAATCATAATCATTCATCGAGGGCAGTTACAAACCCGATTTTTCAAAAACTTGTCTCCTCAAGAAAATTGTTGACCAGAAGAGAATCTGAAAATTTCGTTCTAAAAAATTGAGAATCATCATTTTCAAGTAAGCAAGAAGGTTCATGTCTATAAGAGGAAGGAACCAGCCTTCCCCACATATATATATATATATATATATATATCACTGTTCTTGTAGCGACTCGTGCCTACGAATTGTATTCTGTGAACTTTCCTCGTACTCGGTTAGCGCTTGTTCTGTGCCTTGACTCTGTGTCTTGGCCTTTCTCTGGGGTTCGTTCGGAACTTTTTCGATAGATGACGCCTCTGAGAGATAGATAGATGAAAGTTTCGGATATAAAAAATAGGTGGCACCCTTACCCTCGTTCCGGTATTGCCCCATAAATCCATAGAAATCGTAATTCATATATGAATTCGTTATCGTTTCTATGCGTGAATCAGGGTTATATTGATTTCGTGGATACATTCACTCTTTGTTAATCAATACTCGATGACAGTTTAGATTTCACAACGTAGATGTCGCTGATCAATATAAATTAAGGTAGTTACAGTATCGCGTATAGTCGTCTTCACTATTTCATCGCTAGGTGGTGATAGCGATTCCAAAATCGATGTGAAATACCAATGTGCGCGAGCAATTCAGTTTCTGAATTATACTGATCTTTTTTGAGGAATTGAAGCACTGACTTAATGTAATAGTCAACCGTCTCAGTGAGTTTGTAAAGAAAAGGCACGTATAGGAAAATATTTTCATCATTCATTTTCGCACAAAGAAATTTTTATCATATTTAGGTAATGAAACGATCGAATACAGGTACATTCATTTATTTCTCTCCACTCTTTCACAAACAAACAGAAGGAGTCCATCAAAGGAAGATACAGTTACATTTCTATAGAATATATATTATAGGCAACATTTCACTAATTGTATAACAGGTTATAGGTATAGTGTATATTCAATGGCATCTGGAAAAAATCAAACCAGAGGATATGGGGATATTCTATTCAAATATCAACAACTCGTGACAGGAATGGAACAGTTTTGTTACTTTTCTCTTTACGTTTCGATAGGAATGATAGTGTATATCATATCAGGTTACAATTTGTAGTACAAACGGGTTTCAAAGGATCAATGATGACGGGTGATCCAGGCTTGATGTTTCGTACCTAATATAATGAGATCTGAAAAAAAGCCTTGTAGTGATTTTCCGTAATAGGTACGAGGCATCAAACTTCACGCTCGCTCGGACCCTCACCTGATGAAAAAATAATGTAATACTGATCATATCTGGGAATTTCGTCCGGAGCATCCATGATTCGATCACTTGAGCAACCTAGGTACCTATGTTAATGTCACAAACCCCAGTAGATATGATAAAATATCCAAAATCACAAATCCAAGTTTTTCGTTGAATTTCGTGATATCAGATGAAAGGAACTAAATCAGCTAGGAACATATGAGTGGAAATTGTTGGAAGTTGAATCAAAACTCGAAAGTTACCCTTTCCGAAAAAATAAGGATTCATCACTATGAACATTAATTGTTGATTAAGTAGGTAAATATTGTCACTCACGCTATTTGAAAATGGGTCATGATAAAATTATAATTAATAGACGATCTGTACGCTGATATTGAATAAATGTTTTCCTTGATTATCACAAATTTTACATTTCATCACATTTGGCACGAAAAATACAGTTCTTTGTATTTGTAGGAATAGAATCGAGACCGAGTAATGATAAAATTGGGGTTCTGCGAGTATATTCAGATTTTTCCTTCAACAATTTTCCTTGCTGCTTGCCTACAAAGAACATTGATGGACGCTCGATTTCCAGATGGGGCTGTGTGGAAAATGAGGAAACACGCTACATTCGTTACGCTTTCGAAAGGTATTACCACCCCGTACATTGATGCATAGTTCTAGTTAGTCGAGTGGACGCTACAATCGGAAATGTACTTATAATTCGAGAGGGAATAGCGTTTTGCTTTCGGCTCTCGCCAGTCTCACGAGACTGGCGAAAAGTGAAGTGGCCTCCTTTCTTCCTAGTGGAAACTGAGAAAAAAGGGGGACGGAAAGGAAACGAAGTAGTCGCCGGAAATTCAAACAGGCAGAGTTCTGCAACAATTATGCCATTAGCAAATCGAGTACGGTTGGTAATTGAGTAGGCAAAGAGCTACTGAAACCTTTACTACCGAAAGATCTAATATCCGTTGAGCTTCAGCCACCAGAATAAACGTGGGCAAAATTATCTCTCGAGGTCGACATCAAGCCTGGTCTGATTTCAAGATGAATATCATATTGACACTTTTGACGGCAATAAATGAAATGGAGTAATTTTCCTCCCTTAATTTGTATTATCGGTGTTCCCAAGGATAACAAACCATCTAAAAGAATCATAACGTATAAGCAGAAAAAAGGAAACAACTAGATATACTAACATCTGGCCCTGAATTTTTGTGACATCATACAAATATTTGTATAGGCTCGTTGAGTGTTATAAATAGAAGATGATAATAATATATCGACACTATCAATGGAAACTGGAAAATCTTCGAAGACTTGCACAAATTTTCGGGAGAAATGATCTGTATGGGCGAATCAAATTTATACCTAATTCAGTAGTCGACAGTTTTCTGTCGATTCTGTCTGACATATGTACAAGAACATATGATTACCCAAAAATATTCGACATTTCGATCCTTGTAACTCTATAAATTATATTTTGTGAGCAAATGCCAATGAGCTGCTTTGCTGCCACACATAAAATATTAAGAAATCTTCAGGTTTCCTCTTACATGCATACATCAAGGTTGAGCTTGAACATTGGACACAGCGCCGTTCAACATTGATACAGAAAAGATTGGATACAGTGACAGTGTTACTGATGTTCAGAGGCGAGAATGCAAAAAACCTTACGGTTTTTCTAGATGGATTCCGAATTTGTCCTGAAAGTTCTCAGTCAATTTACTTCTTCAGTCTCTTGTGGTATGATCACACAAAACATGATTATCACGACTGTTATTATCTTTTCAGCAGATTTTCAAGGTAATTTGTAGCACTCATATTCTTAACACATATATTTTGACAAAAACACCGAATATCTTTCACTAACGAAAACAATTATTATCGGTATTGTACCAGTTATTCAAACTATTGATTACACGCTATCATGCTATTTTGTATTCAGCGAACATATTTTTTGTGTATCCTACAGCTCTGGCTGATAAATCGAAACTTTCCCCTGACTCCACATCTCTGAACTCATCCACATTATATTTTTGGATCGTACGACCTTACTAGTATATATTCTACATTTCCAATCATCAAGTTCTTCTCTCTCAGACGTGATGGTATTTGAACATATCAGTCACTTTTACTGTGAAATTTTGTTGAAATCATGTTGTAACAGTGCACAATATTATAATTAATTTACATTGGCTACATATACGCAGATATAAAATATCATGACGATATTATTCCATTGCTCGGGAGGGAAAATCTTGATGATAAGTAGCTAGCACCTCAGTTGCCTACCCGTTAACACCGTTCTCGAAATCAGTTTTGACTCCTTTGTTTAATTGTAACCAAGAGAAACCGAACGAGAAAGCACATCTTCTATACACACCTATATACATAGAGCTCTTTTGATATTCGCAAATATTATATTCAACAGCACATCGATGATTAACACTGTTTCTTCTATATTATTATATTAAAAGGAATGATATGTTTCATTAATTAATCTGGATAAATCCTCACAGACATGTTTTTGGAAGTTGACAATTATTTATTGCCACAACTGGATTCCACTCCATGGTCATGTCATATTGAAAGAGAAATGGGAATAGAGAAACAAATGGCAAGCAAATTGTGAAATGGAAATGTACAAAAAAATGTTATTGCGCCGTTTGTTAGGATTCATCCGCCGCCTATAATATCGAATTATAATATACGTGTAATGTTTTCGAGAAAATACCTACCTATAAGTCGCTGACTCGCAAAACGAATCCAAATATTTTTCGAAGCACAACTTTGTCTATACAGTCTATTCTATCAACATCGAGCATATTTGACTCTAATGCACACAGTGATCGAATTCGTAGAACGCCATAGAGAAAAAAAATAGAGATACATCAGACACACTCCAGTGTTAGAGTATTTTATTACGGTGTGAATTTCATCAATCCCTCAAGAGCATCAAAAAATGTACTTCTTGAGTAGGTACTCATATGATTATCCATCGAATGAAAGAAAAATTCACCAATAGCGTTTAACAAGTGAATGAAAACAGCATATCACGAATAATATTATGTTTTATACGGTAATAACGATAATAAGAACCGTCAACTGGATATTTACTAGCTGTCGTTCAATCTGCAGATTTTTTTGTTTTCATATGATAACTTGGAAATAATGAAGGAATAGATGGCTGTCCTTGGACTTAAATGAATTGATGCTAAGACAGTGACATACATAGGTAGGTTAATACAGTTATTTAGCCGTTTATTCTAATGTACACACATGCATGCATACACATAACAAATCTATCACAAGATAGCTACATGAAAACATCGTTTTCCTCTCAGTCCTTTTCGGTAGATAAGTATATCTACGAAAGTAGGTACATGATATTATTTACTATGCCCATATTCTAATGGGAACTGATCGAGTAGACATTTAAATAGATTGTCCCGACTACATTATCATTCGAGAAAGTACCGCTTCATGTACTGAATGTATCTAACATCGTATTTTTATTTTTTTTCCATTCATTTTCGATGAATTATTGTTTTAATCGGATGAAACATGCATATCCTCATTTCGCCTGATGATGATACGATAGAACACTACATGAAATTTCGTCTAATGATCACCTAAAAGATGGAAATCCTGTGTGTACTTCTCGTCGAGTCGAGAGCAAACTATTCAAATCCTGAAAAGGGTGAAAAAGTTGATGAGAGTTCGATTTGTTGAAAATTATTCGAATGCATGACGGAACTTTCATTTTTATGTGCGAGACGATGACTTTTTTGGTACTAGTATGACAGAGGTTCATGAATATCTATTTTCATCTTCACAGGCCATCATCACGCCGTATATACAGGATATTGGGTCAAGGGTGAGGCATTGTTTCCAAAGGGTGTTCTAGTGTATAGCTCACTGAAATTATCAATACTTCCAAAAACCTTAAATGAAATAAAATGAATGAAATAATAATAAAAAAAATAGAAGTTGAATAACTTACCAACAAAATTGTAACTAATGCCGTCCTGGTATGAACATTGTTCTAAGTTGTCACCGCTTCTTTGATGTGCATATATCACATCATCATCATCAACATCATATGACATCAAACATGTGAATCAATATATGCAGAAGAATATACTGTCCTTATGCCCACTTTACTAAGCGTATTATTTTCGCTGTCTGGAATCTTTCACGTTATTCTGTCACAAATACGACATTTTTGTACCGAACTGACGATAATTTGCGGTATTATTTCTACGTATAATCGAAATGTCATTGTCAAAGAGAAAAATTCACCAAGCAGCAAGGGCTATCGTTGACTCTCACTCCCTGTGACTAGCATTTCGGTAAGGACCGCAATTCAATATCATGAAATGGTGAACTGATAACAGATCTCCATTATATTTCAGTTCCGTAGAGGCCACATTTGACTATTTTATCTGCTTTAACATCCTGTCAAGAAAATGCCCCACTTCGAGGACACCCTGTGTAATATTTTCAGTAGAATATGTGAAATCGAAGTGAACAATACCACATGAAGCCGTTCATGAGATAATTCAGGTTTGGCTCGAGCCCGGATGAGTTATCCGGAAAGCCCTCATAATCTTTGAAGAAACAAGTTGTAAGTTGCCATAAAATAATCAATCTTGGGCCAACAGTACGGAAGTTCCGAGTCAAGTTGATGCTGCAGGGGGTTCCTTTGAGATATTAGGAAGTTGAAAGTTGGAAACGATGCGATTTCGTATAGACGCAGAGAACAGACAGCAAATTATGATCGAAATTTCATAATTGTCAGTGAGATAATCTGACTCTGATGTAATCAAAAATTACGTTACCCGGCGTCATCGAATTTCAGCTTCATGGAACTTTTGATAAATTGCATTCTAGACCAATGGTGGGTACATTTTCACAAATAGATAATCAATCTGTGTTGTCATGATATCAAGGGACAGATCGGGTATAGTAAAATTTTCTGTTTCCGTTAATATCGATACATGTGATATACGTTGTAGATCATATCAGATATCGAAAACTACTAAAGTTTTTTTCAAATACAAAATTTCAAATGAAATATAATAAATCATGTCTGTTCGTGTGCAAGTGAGATATTTCCGTGGAGCGAAGTGATGATATATGGATGACTAGCGAATAAACAGATTGGATGCCGTTTGTTTTGCCTACATTAGGAGAGTGGTTCAAGAAAACAGAGCATTGTATATTGTGTTGCCAAGAAAGTGTAGTTGCATAACAAAGAAGGCCAACGCCCGATCAAACTCCGAGATTCTCATCAGACATAGCGTTATCCCGACCAGATTCTGCTTCTGTCAGGAAATAATTAATTACCTCTACGAACTACTACTTACGAATGGATCTATTGTAGCATGGCTGAACAGAAAGAGCGAACGGCAGAACGCAGATATAACCGTTATACCGGCTTGCCGTCTTACCGATCTCAAGAAATTTCAAATCTTGACCAATATTATATAGAACGAACTTTTTTTTATCTGTGGACAACACGGAAGGGAAACCTATGATGTTCGAGGAACATCATGTTAGCCAGCGGTGGAATTTTGGGAGAGAAGGAATTTTTCTTGAAAGTTTGGAGGTTGTAAGCGTCAGGAAAGACTTCCTCCAATGTTGCATACCCTGTATGCGATAAATCAAATCCGGAAGTATCATTCCTGCGCTTCTGTCGAACTCGGAAGCGATCACCACCAATCGAAAATGGGTAGAAGGTGCAGTGTTGAAAATAAGGCTACATCTTCCAAATTTCGAAAGAACAAAGATATCTAAGAAACAGTTGAAAATAGATATAGGGAAAACTGAAATAAGAAAGCTGATGGCAACATACTGTTAAAATGAAAGAGAATGCTGTATAACACTGAAGTCCACTGAAGTTATTTCTAACCACGAAAACTTCTAACGAACGGCTACCATGTAAAACCCTGTATTGTGTTATGTAGACACAATGTACGGCACGAAATATTCAAAATCTGGAGTAATGGGAACGAAGATGAGAATGCGGAGAGGAAAGTGCATTTATCACTCGTCGAATGATGAGTGGAAATGAAAGGAATATTGAATGAATGACAACCGGTAATATTCAATTTCGAATCGATAACGGAATAAGCGCTATTGCGAGGAAAATTTTTGCCATGCACGAAACACCATTTCCATTTTTGCACATCTTCGACGGCTATTCTGCCTGCTGCCCGGAACGCCATTAGAGTCTGATCAACGAATTTGCCAGCTCTCGGTCGAGCCGGGATCGAGTTTCGCGAATCACAGCAGCTGGCGTGGCATTGTGTTAGTTAGATGGGTGTTGGGTTCCCCCTTTGCCTTGTAGGTGCGTGTTAGGGGTGTGAGTTATTGACAGCTCAACATTGGCATCGATATTTTTGAATCCTTCACTATGAATTCAATATGAGATATGCATGTCATGGAACCTCCGACAAATACAAATGATAGATTAGCTAGGATCCTTCGTTCCATTTTGTATTGCAATTATTTTTTTCTCTACAGATTCCTAATAACTGAGATGGAGAGCAGAGATACCCACACACTAGACAATCCTCCGATGAGATAGAATATATTACACTCAGATGTCTTTGGAAGATCGATTCGTCGCGCCTAATTGTACAAAATTTCGTTAAATCCATTTCAAGTCCAAAGAGAGAGAGAGAGATCACGCGTCTTCTGTAGCCCCCTGTCGTATGATTCATTTGAAGTTCAGCCACGAAAAAAAACATTCCTTCAATGAAATGGTTTCAAAACTACTCTGATGAGTTATTCCTACAAAACCTTTCAGCACCAGTCCAGTTCAGAAGTCTCACTGGTCGTCCGAAGAGATGAGTCTCAGAAATTGATTATTTCAGTATTTTTTGCTCACCGAATGTCGCAAAAAAGTAACCTTCCCTTTGTTTTTTTCTGTAATTCAGTTTATTATCCTCATCCGTTTCAGCCAATATATCTCTCCATCAAAACTGATTCAAATCTGCTTACATGGGTAGATCGTTTCGAAACTGTTTAGATCCAGAATATTTTTCCATATAACTCATCGAAATGAATGCATATATCTTACCGAATATTGTCAACTGGACAGATTATATTCCATGATGAAACGTTCAGATGCATATCGCCAACAGTGAATGATGATACCTGTGATTATTGTTTGTGTCTCCTGTAAAATTATGTGGAATCGATTTAACGAGTTTTGCAAATGGGTTTCTTATTTATCGATTCTTCGATGAACCTCAGGCCAGTTAGTTGTATCAACAATCAATATTTCCACTCCATAGTATTCAGTTTTGATTCAATTCGATGTTTTTGCACACCCCTAGGGCGTACGTACATCAATCGACCCTCGGAATATTCGGTTACATATTGTATATTGTGACCATTCAGCGGGTCCTGATTTCGTAGCGATCTCATCGGAGGAGAAAACAATGTAATCCACCCTACCTGGCCTAACTCGATTCGAGCTTTCATCTAGGTTGATAGGGACTTCAGAGGAAAATTGATTATAAGGAAGGGTATTGACGATAGCGGACCGGATTCCCCTTATTTCTTCAAAGAAAAATATTGACACGTCCCAACACTCATTGCGTTGTCAATAATATACAGCGGTATTGTGTAAGTACTCACTTTTGAATGATCAGGAAATTACAATAATGCGATGTTGTCCATCGGTTCGGCATTGACACCCGTACAAGATGTTCTGATTGGGGTGTTAGGCCCGACGCGCTGCATCAGTATGGTTTCTGTTCCTTCAGTGCTAGCTGAAAGAAAAGAAGGTCAGAACATCCTCGAATCGATGTTTTAACTGTAGGATAATCCTCAGCTCCCTCTGAGAGGTTTTATATTTCTGCTGTTCGTATTCTCTCGCAATTTTATAAAGTAGTAACTAGAGGAAAAACAACGACATCTCTAATTCATGAAACGACATCGTCAAATATTTATTGAGAGTATTTCAGACGATATAGTTGCGGACGAAAGTCGAATGGCATTCGATATTTCGTCCAGCATGGAACAAAAAAGAAAAACAAATACCATCTCCCTACGGGGATATAACGGCAATATTCCAGCAGATGACTTCTAGGCTCCCACGAGAGTGGCTAAGTCAATAATTCTGTCTCGAATATATCGACAACATGGTGCGAGATCCGAGGATTTGCCACCGAAATCGCATAAAAAAAGGAAACAATACACGTTCCGAATGATTAGCGAGAATGAAGGTATTCATTCTTACGAGCTTGAAGACGTTGGGTTTGATATTTATGGGTCAAATAATTGAGATACAGTGAATACTCGAATAATGATATGTGAGAATATCAGACCAGGGGCGATCATGAGGAGGGAGTAGATGAGCAGAACAGGATATGGACTAATTTCAATTTATTCGTCATGAAAGAAAAAATTAGGAAAACAACGAAATGAAAATAGTACAAACAGAAAGTACAACAGAAGGAATATAAAATTCTGGTTGAAAGGGAATATCACATAATGGAGAGAACATCTCTATTTTCGAATCTTACACTTCCTAGAGATTTTCCCTTTTTTGTATGAAGAATATAGAAGTATGCTTCTCAGTCATAAATTTGAATAAACATGGTGAGTTACCTGAGGTTTCAGATGATTATTCAGTGGATTATCTCCACCAATTTAAGTCGATATAATTGAAAAGAAGATAAAAAAATACCTTATAATTTTTGGAAATGTCCGCCCATGGGTCCATCCATGATAATATAACGCCGTTGAACCCTGTGCTACTAAATCTCATCCCTTACCCCTCAACCAGACCAGATACTGACCTCAACGTACTCAGAATTTGTCGCTGCCTGTCAGGAAATTTTCGAACGTATTATCGAACATAATCCGCAAGATTTTCATTCACTGTTTCATAATTACGGCATTAACATATCGCCATAAACCTGCGAAGTAAAAACACAAGAATATGTATTCGAGCGAACTCTGCGCCCTTCCAAACGAAAAGCTGCAGACAGCTGCATAATATGCGAGTTCGTGTTTTCAAATTAGATATCTGGATTCACTGTTCAGCGGCGTTCCTCTGCAGGTTCCACGTTGAATGAATATCACAAATTCGGACTCCTCTGACAGACTCTTCGCAGACACTCTCTAATAGCAGAAATGGCATATTGACGATGAGGACTGACCTTTTTGTGCGGTGGTGGACGGAGCAGCGCAAGTGGTAGACGTGGGGGCCGATCCGGAATTGTATTTCTTGTATGCAGCACTGTTCATCGTCAGTTTTCGTACATTCTTGTCGGGATGCAGCACGATTATATAAACTTTGGGTGAGTAGAGGCAGACCAGAGCCACGGTGGCATTCATGCTGGTGGCTATGCACAACGTTGTCAGTTGAGTCTGCAACGAGATGGACATTTCATAGGGGTTTATTGTTCCGGCGACCTACACAAAAACCCCTTCATTACTTCCAACACAGAGAAACAAATCAAAACGTAATAGTCTGGCTGTCTACGGTCTCTAACAACCAGAGTAGATGATAAATATACGTTGGGTCATCTAATGGTGTTACAAATTCTGAAGGGTGATAGTGGTTATCAAAATGGAAAAATGTTGAAAATATAAACATTGGTCCGCAATGGGAAATTAGGGAGGCGAGGGCCTCAAAATGCTAAACTCGAAAAAAATTGTTATTCGAAGAGCAAGTTTGCTAGACAAATTTCTGCTGATATGAAAAGGAATGACTTTCTTTGGTGTTTATTCTTTCCACAACACAGCCACATTTTGCAGAACTTCGTACTTATGTTTACAAGAAGAAATGCTCGTATTGCATTGACACAAAACTAGGTTGATAACTCATCGAATCATTCGAAGTATTTATGCCGCCTGAACAATGTTTTGAAAAATTTCACCTCGAAAGGCAAAACAAGTATTTTTTTTTTCATTTTCGGGAAATGGTGTGTAACTTTTCAAGAACAGGCCTAAGAGCTTTTGTTTACATGGAAGACCCACTTCGATTTTCGACAAACACCCTGCACATGAGATGATATCGAACTTTTGAGACTTTTAAGAGATATTAGATTCTTGAATGTGATGTCACATGAATGATGAACCTTGACAAGGGGAGATCTAGGCTGACATTTCCGATGAATTGAAGGATACAAATTATCATGACTGGCAGGACAGAGACGAAACGTATTTGTTTTCGTGGAAATGTTCGGAACAGGTAGAGGAAACGAGGAATATTCCTTTTGACACGTGGAGCGTGTTTATTGGATTAAATTAGCTTTTTTATTTCAATCCATCAAATCTGTTGGAAAATTTGCAGTGAAATTTATGAAGAACATTTCATGCCCTGACTGACGTTAAAACGAATTTCTGGAAAAGTAGGGAATTTCAGTGAGAAATATAAATACATCACATAACTGAGTGTCGAAACATAAAAATTAATGGAATAAAGTTTCATATCCTCGTAACTCCACAAGATTCTGACCGATCTATCCCGTTTGAGTCATAAGTATACAGGGTGAGTCAAAAATGTGTACCGAGCTCTCTGGGGGTGATAGACCATTGAAAAATAAGTGTAGTTTGATTATTAAACTCATGGCCCAAAATGCATATTAAGGGAGATATATCCTTCCAAAGTTGATAAAATTAAAATAATTTCTCCGCATAACTTCTGAACGATGAAAGTCATCTGATTGAAATTTTGTGCATGTATGTATGTTGTCAAAATACATTTTTTCGTCACACTTCCACATTTCTGATATTGTTATAAAGGGTGTTTTCAGAGGGTGAGTCATGATTTTTTGTAGAAAACTTTTTTTCCTGTATTATTTTCGGTGAAAAAACAGGAGCATTCGATGGAGCGAAGAAAATTACATGAAAAAGGTACTCTTATTCAAATACAAAAAGTTGAGCCGTTCGTGAGATATTTGAGTTTTTGTAGTTACATGATATCAGCAGATTGATTATATTCATCGCGAGATTCATCGGTATAACGATATTTCAGCAGCATTTGCATTTCCGAAGCACTCGCCAAGCATTAAAAGCATATTAGTTTGTTCAGAGAACGAATAACCTGCCATATTTCTCAAAATCTCAGTTGATAATCACAGTGATAAATGACACAGAAAAACCACACGAACAAATCGACAACAATGTTGACTCGAATGTTGATGACATGAACGTCAAAATTATTCATCATGGCCTGCTAAAATATTGTTACCGATGAATCTTGCGATGAATAAAATCAATCTGCTGATATCATGTAACTACAAAAACTCGAATATCTCACGAACGGCTCAATTTTTTGTATTTGCATTAGAGTACCTATTTCATGTAATTTTCTTCGCTCCATCGAATGCTCCTGTTTTTTCACCGAAAATAATACAGGGAAAAAAGTTTTCTACAAAAAATCATGACTCACTCTCTGAAAACACCCTTTATAACAATATCAGAAATGTGGAAGTGTGACGACAAATTGTATTTTGACAACAAACATTCATGCACAAAATTTTAATCGGGTGGCTTTCATCGTTTAGAAGTTATGCGGAAAAATTATTTTAATTTTATCAACTTTGGAAGGATATATCTCCCTTGATATGCATTTTGGGCCATGAGTTTAATCATCAAACTACACTTATTTTTCAATGTTCTATCACCCCCAGAAAGCTCGGTACACATTTTTGACTCACCATGTATACGGATCACAACTTCGCGTTCGAATCCGTGTTCGAGGTCTCGAACTTGTCAACTATAATCATTCTCGGAGATGACTCCTCTCCGATTGTCTGTTGTTGGAAGTCAAAGTTCGAGAAGTCGAAGTTCGCCTCGGTGTTAAGGCCCATATCTACCAATTGATTTCGAGAATGCGTAGGACTGTTGAATGTAAATTGCCGAGTTATACCGTAGTATCTAGTCCGTGAGCACGTCAAGTAGGTGGGCATTTATTTCCACAACGGCAGGAAACACAGTTCTCAGAGCACACTGAATAGGCAACTCATAATTGGATGAAATTTGATATACAGGGTGTAGAGTAGTGGTCTACTTTTGGTTGGCTGCCTCTCAGAAGAATGTTTTCTGAAGAAAACTCAATTACATTAAGATATATAATAACTTGAAGAGAATTCTTCTCCTAATGCGCCATTGAAAATAAATGTTAATTTTCTGATAACAAGGAACGAATGTGAATTGAAAGACTCATCCTGTATGTCATCGAATATAAATTTCAAATTTCACTCCACAACAGTCCAAAAACACTTTTATGAATATTTCTTATCGAATGAGTTCTTTCCAATATTCAACGTTTGTGGAGCTCTAGAAAAAAAATCGAGAAATTATTATCCCACTTTGGAAAAAATATATTATATTTGTTCTGATTGCGAATTAGGGAAAAATTCCAAGAACGTTCAGAAATGTAGTCCCAATGTACCATAGTGTAAAGGTTACAACGTTACACCCTGTATCATTGACGGACCTGAGAGAGCGGGGGCCAGGTTCCCCGCCCTAGAGTTCTGAATGGCTGATATTGATTCAACAACCAGAGTCTGGATATGCAACTAAACCTTTGATTGGTTTCCAACAATGAAACAACATAAGTTAAAGCAAAATTATTCGTTGTATTGAATTTTCTGAAACACAGTGAGAATCATCTTGGTTGTGAGCCGTGAGGGGTGAGCGGTAAGAATCAAAACCAAAGGAGCAAGCATTAAATAGTTGTATGTCTGACACTAATAGTGATATTTCAGTATCTCGCACCCCTCCTCCAAAAAGATATATATTTCATTTCATGCCTATGGTTTTTCCTCAGGATTTTCTGATTTTGGTTACAAATTTCCATTAACTCATGCCTCTCCCCCCCTCTATGTCCGCCAGTGCCCTGTATAAGTTTCGTTCTGACGATTTCTCCACATCATTCTTGCTATCCTTGCAAGAAAATCGGCCGATTTCTTGAAAAATACAGGTTGTCGAAAAAGAGTGAAATTATGAGTGTGTCGAGCACTGTATATGGAGTCTTAGTGGATCTGTCTGCTGAAAGATCGATGAGAGAATGATCAACTGGATCACTGGTGCGTGAGGTGAATCCGAAGTCGTACAATGCGTATGTTGGAACACGAGACTAATCCCAATGATATTATTGTTCGATAAACAAACTCTCTACGCTTTATCATCGAACCTGCCTGCATCTACATTACATGATGACATCGAGTATGACACATTTTGTTTGATCGAACGGTCACAACCCTGTTGTCTATCAGGAGTCGATATAAAGTTTTAATGGCCCGAAGCTCCAACCTCGGTGACAACGTGTCACCATCCATATTAGTCCTGCGATTCCACTTTAATTTTGCTACAATTCAATCATTTCATAAATACATGATCGCTGATTATTGGCGACCAATATCTCGCACGAATTTGTGTTCATATGGCCCGGCCTGCCGTGCGATTCCTTCCACATCATCCTTTTGGGAATGCCGTACGTGACATATTTTCATAATGTTGATGTGATGATCGCACGTATATAGAGTGGACATTGTTCGACTCAGCGGACACTATTCACTCATTATGATATCTCGCAACAATGAAACCTTTATCGATTTTTTCAGTCGTTTACGAATAACGACGAGTAGATGCTAGATGGGTCATTCCGAATCTCTAATTTTGAAACGGATATCGAATCTTACAATAGTTTTTTGTGGATGTATATAACAATGGTAAGCGATTTCAATCGAATACTCCGTGAATTATATTCTGACAAATCATCTGAATCACAAGAAAGAAAATTACGATACCCTAAGCGATGATTCCGATATAGAATAACAAACAATAACATGTAAGCGAAGCAAAGTATAGAATATAGTATATATATGATATATATGAACTCAATGGATTCATCTCGCAGGTGTTCAAGCAGTTTCTGGTGTCCCGCAAGGTAGCCATGTTGGTCCTCTGTTTTTTATTATTTATATTCACAGCATAAAAAATTGTTTCGAACATTGTCAAATATTGTCTTACGCAGATGATCTCAAGATATTTTCTCCCGTGAACTTGCCATTACATATTCTAGGAATGAAAATATGAGTCGGCACACGTATATAATATCAACAACTCCAACTTGACATATATTCACGAAACTAAAGATCTGGGTGTCACGCTAGACACGAAATGGACTTTTGATACTCATGTAGATAGGATGATCAATGGAGCAAACAGAATGATTGGGTTCATAAAAAGAAACGGTAAAGATTTTTACAATTCGAAAACTATCATCTCGCTATAGTACGCCTTCGTTAGAAGCAAGCTCACATTCGCGTCAGTTATTTGGAACCCCCAACTGTCCATTCAAAGAAAATAAAGAGTGTTCAGAATGAATCAACAACATTCCAATCCAGGACCACAATTTCCAACCGATACGGATACAATTCAAAATCATGCCAATCTGTTAAAGACGCACTCTTCAAAATTTCATTGCGAATGCTATTTTTGGAAGTCAGTTCAGAAACCTGGAGTTTTTAAATGAACAGATATGTACACCCACACTTCCTTGAATATAAATATATGTATATAAAATAGTAGGCTCCTAGACGCAGGAGGACAATCATGCATAAATTATATGAACTACTTCATTCATACGATTGCAATCAGTCAGTCACTCACCTCGTAGGCATTCCCAGTGCCGAAATAAATGGGAATGAAAGCTAGCCAAATGATACACGTCGTGTACATGGTGAAACCGATGAATTTGGACTCGTTGAAGTTCTCGGGAATTTTGCGAGTTTTCACCGCATAGACCGTGCACGTCGTGATGAGAACCATATTGTAGAGCTGGCTGAACAGAAACGACATATCCTGGATTTTGCATTTCAGGATAACCTGGAAGGAAAGAGGAGACACCGTTTGCAATATCCTGAATCACCAACTCATTCAAGCTCAATTATTTTATACATTTTTTCACGGCATCCTTCAAGTTGTCTCATGATACCTGGCCATCGTTTACAATGCAGTGATAAATAAAGGTCATATATATTGCTAGTGGTGGAAAAAAATGAAATATACACCTTGGTAGTAAAGAATATCATTACCACGGGAACTTAACCTTACCCTCGGCTGGCGCATCGGGATTGAATATTGGTCGCTGGGTGATGGTATAAAAATAATTATTGGACAATAAACCAATATGAGCCACATCCTGAGTGTTGGCTCCGCAAATTTACTGGTAGAGAGAGAATAACAAATGGAAAATGACCTGATTCCTAGTGGGGTAGTAGAACCTGGTGCCCGGCGGCTCGACGATCATCCAGACCAGCGTGAGTATGACCTGCACGGCGATGAGCGAGCAGGTGATGATCACCTGCGACTTGGGGCTGATGTAGCTGGGCCTCTGCGCCGATTTGGACGCCGAGTCGAATATCCTCGATATGCGATTGGTCTTGGTGAGCAGAGCGCCGTAGATGATGGAGAAGCCGACGCCAATGCCGAAGCGCTGCGTGATGCACACCTCTGTGGTGGGCTTGGCCAGCAGCGCGAACGTGTTCAGATAGCAGAGCAGAATGCCGAACAGCAGCATGTAGCTGAGCTCTCTGCCGGAGGCCCGCACCAGCGGGGTGTCGTTATGCTTGACGAACAGAAACATCACCGCGAAAGTGACGAGTATGCCGAGGCAGGAGAATGCCGTCGGCACGAACGCGTACGGCGTGTTCCATCTCATGTACTGCTTCTCCAGAGCGTAGCAGGACAGCTTGTCCTCGAACGGCCAATGGCCGGGGCCGCAGTCTTTGCACGTGAATTCGTCGTAAACGAATTCGTACTCTTCGCATTTGTCGCAGATCCAGCAGCAGGTGTCTCCCTGGAAATAGATCAAAATCGTTCGTGCTTCCGTAAGTCCGTCCGCAAACTTCGCATAACATAGCATGGTGTATTTCTCTTAAGCAGCAAGGTTGGTGCTATAGTTGGTGGACCTTTTTCTTATATTATCGAACAACACTTTCCTCATGGAAGACTAGTTTGATTTCCACAAAAAAACAACCATAACAGATAATGAACTTGTCAGTTAAAATAGAATGGATTGAAGTAACCAAGGGAATAGACGAACTGAAAGAGTTTCCTGAACATCGGAATCCGACGTGGAAACCACATCGACTATTCTCATTGCACCCGAACGTCCCAATATTGAGAAAAAGATAAATCTGGTGAGTTCTTGGCTATTACAGATACAGTGATTTCGACTCACCTGTTGTTTTTTTATCATTCCTACTTCGCATGGTAAAGAGCAAGCTGACGTCGGTGTCGTTGTCTGATTATGATCGAATACCAGAAATTCTGGGTTGAGTTGAAGGGAGTTGAACCATCTTCCAACCTTCTGCAATTGAAAAATATTAATTGGGAAGCTCCAAACCAGTGAACTGAAAATGTATTAGGTACAATATCTGTTTTATAATTCTTCAAAAAAAAAACATATGTTCAGAATATTCCAAATAACTGTAAACTATTATGGACAATGACAGTCTATTAACGGTTCCATTGAATTTATCTGAATGCTATCGCAACCCCAATGCTTCATTCGGAATGTCCGAAATTCCCATTCAAAGCATGCGCCAGGGATGATGGAATGGTTAGTTGAGATTCATAAATTGGCCTCAAATTATAATTTAAATCACACGATGTTTGAAGAGCTATATCGTAGATGATCGTTCTTAATCGTTTCACGTGAAAGGACAGCTTGAGCGATAAATTCAGAACATGTACATATTTCTGATGTTATAATATTGACCCGCTGCAGCTCCGTATTCACTATTCCATTGTCCCCAATATTAATTCCAGCTGTGAAGATTTTCAATCACGAATTAAGCTTCTACGCGACCTGACAATAGTTTATTATGAGGCCTTTTACGCCATTTCGAACGGTGTTGAGTGTTCTTCGATGACTGAATAATATATAATATCCTGTTTTATTCAAGTATTCGCTCTCAATACTGTGGTTCAGGCATTACAAGCATCTGGAGTGGCATATTAAATATTCCCCTCGCCGAAAATTACCGATCTTGGAATCCAAATAAGCAAATCGTCCATTTCGATTAAGTTAGTTTGAAGAGTTTCGACGTGAAGTGTTCGTATATAACGTCCGTCGTGGAATCACCCGAAGTACAATTCGGAATACATATTTCAACGAGGTAAACATGGGATGAGAATGTTCTTCGGAACTTCCGCTGTACGTGCATCAAAAAGTTGGTGTGGAATGACCCGATTTCCCGAAAATTCAGCTAAATCGATTTGCTTAGGGAAACCCGGATCGGAATCGACTGTCGACACACCGACGTACATCCACAGCAACAAAGTCCCAATTTTCTTGTTACAATAATATCAGATTCGGAGCGGGCCGAGCAGATGAGCGAAGCAATATATACCGGCCTGATCGAAATATGTGAATACAGGTGTATGTATCAGCTCGATATACCTACTCGTTTACCATTCTATGATGAACTCTTATTTTCTCGACAAAGCATCGTGCAGTTTCAGCGCTAGTTCAACTTCAGCGTTTCTCAAAGTCACGACGAAACAAAAATACTTCTTACAGTGAAGTAGGTGAATTACCCACGTCAAATGAAGAAACGAACAATAATTGTGAGACTAAGCCACGAACATTGTGGCTCGAGAGGTCGCTGCTAGCTTCCACCGCATAATGGGCTCATTTTTTGCCGAGCATTCTCCAATAAAACTCCGGGGGAGCCTTTGAAATGTCCGAAGCAGTCGCTGTACGTTAACCGCCGTATAACTAACTACTTTATTCGAATTCATTTCACTGGGCCAGTCTGAAAGAGCTCTCAGATTACTCTCCCCACTTCTCCTGCATCTCAACTCGCTAATATAAAAATCCAGATCAGGAGATCAATCGACCGCAACAATTAGTGTCCGACTGTTCGGAAATTGCGATTAGTTACCTACCTATCTATTTCGAATACAGCTGACTCTGTCGTATTTTCCATGATAAATTCCGGCAAGATATCCTGTACCTGATGAATTATTGATGAACTTTCTTCATCTCGAAGCCCTCTCTAGAAGGTCCATGTAAACAAGTCAATAAATTCGCGTATACAGAGTGACACTCATTACGGTATATGGCATGAAACTGTAGCTATAGTGTGATACAACTCACCCTGTAATGGTATCCGGAGGAGTTTTGGAGTTTCTGGTAGTTAAGAATATCATATCTGGCGAGCCCGTCTCCGCTGCTATCGAATTTGACGGGGCTGCCGGCCAAATCTGGAACAAACAAGGCTTTGAGGATTTATGGAGCCATCATCCGGCGTTGATGGGGACCCTTTGGAATGCGGAAATTCCGGCAATTCTAGACTCCCAAGATTATATATCCGCTCCACTAATAACCAAAATATCAATACCACGATACATGTTACATGATATGTACATGGTCGGATATCGTGCAGAAGAAAATCTGGTCAGAGATCGGATACCGATCACAGGCGATGGGAATATTGTCAGTCAGCTCCAACATTGTTTCTGGGGAGATGGCACGAATTCGCGACATCGACGGTGGGTACGCCCTGATGCCATTCATTTAAACAGCCATTGACGAGCATTTTCGGTATATTAGGGCGGCGTGATCTATGGAGATATGAGTATCGAGCATACACAATAATTACTGACATGAATTATAATGGCGTATTGTCAACCAGAATGCAGCATTTACCGCTCCATTAGCTTCGAATACTGATGGAATTATTGTTCGATATATCTGCCTGGAATACCTGGATGAGTGAATGGATTTTGAAATATACAACATGAGAAAGCGATTGTGAAAATCCAAAACTGTTCATTTCACTAATATCTTAGACAATCTGCAGCCTGCTTATTCCTATTCAGCTTTCCTGGATCCTATAATGGCCATTGGAACAATGAATTTCAACTAGTATATATTTGATATCGAATTAACCAGAATAGACGTTGAATGGAGTATAAATAAGTTGTTTATGAAAAGTTCCTTCATTTCATCGATACTATTGTTCATTGTTATTTTTATGAACGTTATCTCCAACGTTAACTTGAAGAATATTATGACATTCCTTCTCAACTTACAAACATGAAAAATGGCTCAATCCGGAATTACAAATTTCAGAAATTATGCAATCGAAAACCCAATTGTGTGGTGATCAGTTTATTGTTATATGTTATTCATTTCGAATGTGACTAGGAGAATTTCCTTTTTTTTAACACTCTGTAAGAATTCGCATCTCCGGCGCCTCACTGGAGAACGTACAGAAGAATCTTCTTGTAAGTATAATATACTTTTGCGCATATTTCCTCCTGAGTGAATTTTCTCATTTCACGCCCTTAGGCAGATTTAATATGATTCAATACCCTTTGGTTTATTTCATTTATAACTTCCCAAAAATGCCGCATACCTCCCGAACCACCAAGGAAAGAATTAGTGTCGAGCCATCCATTTTTTCATGGGAATTCCGCGAATGCCTTCGTCAACGAAAATTTGCAATCTCATCGTGGCGGAACGGAAACTTCCGAAAATTGGAGCTATTGATAGGCTCCTAGGCCTCATGGTCCCGTCGGAAATAAAATATCTACCTATTCGTTTTTATAAAAAATGTATTGAGTTTTCTTGTAAAGTATTCATCAGTGAGATATTATTTCGCATGACGAAACAGCTCACATAATCGCTTTCAATGATTGCAGGCGACTGACTCCTCGCCGTTCTCCTTAGACACGAACTTCTGGCACCACTCCAGTACCTGGGACAGCATCTTCATCCAACTCGGCTTGGCCTTTTCGGACTCCGCGGTACCGCTACCAAGGGGCTTCTGGGTGACCCCCACCGGCTGCACTTCCTCTTCCTCCTCGGGAATAGAGAACCGGACTCGACGTTTCCTCTTCGGACCGGCGAGTATCCCGCCACCGTGTCCATTTTCGCTGGCCATTCGGACAACTCGACAGGACTTTGCACGGACACAAACTAACACAGCTTTCTTGCATCGAAGTCAGGGCGATAAAATAGATTAAGCGACGATACACATACTGTATTGTTATTGTAATGATTATAGGTCTAATCGGTATGTTTGGAAACATTCAACATACCTGCCTCAACGATACATAGTGTAGGTTTACCACAAGCGCACAGTTCACATATACCGAAACGGATTCCGACGATTTTCAGGAGAATTCCACCCTAGTCATACGAAGCTTTTCTGCTTACCTGCAAACGAGACGTTGAGGAGATATTTCTTGTAAAAGTCGCCGCCATCATACAGAGTCATCGCCGGGCAAACGCCGGATTGGTTGTAGTCTTTGCAGAGATCTTCATGGAGGTTATGTAGGGCCAAGGCGAATGCGTAAACAGCATCCACCACGAACTGAACTTTGCTTTCTTGTTCGTACCTTCAAAAAAATAACATGTTGGCAGGGTATGGTCGAGAGAAACGATATATTCTGAACAACGACGTGAACCAATGTCAATCAGAACTGAAGTTCACAATTATAACATGGACGAATTCAATCTATGGAAGTCATAGTTATCTGTCTAACTCGATAGGATTGCTGACTGGCGTCAGTGTGAAATATGCAAGTCGAGTAATTTCAAGGAAATATTCCACATTTATTTTTCCGAAACGCATTCAGGCATTCGATTTGAAAATTAATAAAATTCTTCTTTCGAGAACAATGGTTAACATTATGAAATTCAACAATAATTTGCCAATACAATAGCTACCACACCGGAGTAGAGCGTGAACGAACACACCCATGTGGACATAAACAATATCATCATCAATTGCATCAGTAGTCCTCTTTTCGAATCGATTTCCACTGAATGCGGGTAAAAACAACTATACAATTTTGGGAAATCGAATTCTCGTACGGATATCGAGAGGATTCCAAGCATGCCATGTTTGCAAAACACGCTCTTTCTTTTTTGTAGAAATTGGGCTTCAAAACCTGCGATTGACGCCCAATCAATTGTATTCATTGAAATATTACTCATCGTGTCGAAACCACAGTTTTTGTCTGAGGTGTTCGGATAGAATCTGGATAATATTATATATGAATTTATTATTTCAATTCTCATCATTATTATTATTTGATGTAATCATTCATTTCAATTATTGATTATGCACCCATCATTTAGTATATGATTCTGAGTAGAGCTCATATTATTATAATGAACCAGGCTCAGTTCATGATGCATCATAATTGCTTAAATTTGATCAATAACTCGTTTCAAAACGTTATATTATTGCTTTGAAAATTCCACATCATATGAGTAATATCAATATGCCCGGAGAATTCAATTTAAGTTCACGAACAAATGTTCTCAGATATATTTTCTCTTTTTCTTTCAGCGGAAAGTTTGAAAATTCCATTTGTCACAACTTTCTGCGTTCCCATTTCCATAGACCAATTATATTATAGAACTTACCGTATTACATACATACATTCCTATAACGAATCAACTTGTGCAATGAAAAATAGAGGATATATATATAGGTATATCATATTATTATATTTCAGACTTCCCGTGCATGTATATGATTCGCATTCGTCTTCATATTCATTTCTATTTTTGTCTTCTACGATTCTGGATATTATTGAATATTCAATAATAATTGATATCCACTGCCAAAATTTGTGATAATTTTTCTCGCTGAAATCGTATTTTTCCTGTAGGTTCACAATGTAATCATATTCATATATTTAATAGAGCTGCTATAGCCTGTATGGGTGATGAATAAATACATGAATGAATGATATTAGGGTTATGTTTTCAAAAAAACAGAAATGTGCAATGAACTCAAGCTGACCAAAAAAACTTATTCTGGAAAATATGATGGTTGATATTTCCAGTGAAAGTATATTCCCTCGATTTGATCTAATATTCTTGAGACATGCGGGAGATACGTTCCAAAAAATCCAAATAGAGGACGGCACACTGATGGCTGATGGCAAAAAGGGAAATGGGAGAACATCTTATATTGTTACCGATCCTGGCGTGAAATTCAATTTGACAATGTTTCTGACTTTTTTCTGACTTTTTTCTCGGTTATCTGCAGGTGTGATCTACTGCTTCGAAGGAAGCCTGCCCTACCGCCCTTCCCCTGGGCTGCATACCGCATATATTTCATTTCTATCATACACGATATAGCAGCGCGTTCGCGAAGCGAACGGCGAATTGCATTTTAATAGAATCTGCTTTTTGCATCCAAATTAGATGGGAGATGCATTGCCTAGCGAGTTGAGAATCCTCCCAGAGTCTCCAGTATGTATGTGTTCAAGTTCGTCCAAATAATATTCGATAGCTCGGTTTCCTGGAAGACGTGAGGTATTCGATGAAAAATTAACATAATTCATCTCTACCCATTAGATATGTTTTCCTATTGGCGTTGGCGAATGTCCCAAGTGCTCTCACTTCCACTAAGAATTCTCATAATCCCAGAACATTACTCCTGAAAAGAATTCGACTTTTATTTCCATCTGCGATTTCGATCAGAGATATTTGCGACTTGTAAAGATTGCTTGATTGAAAATAATCTATCACTTGAGAGAAGTAGAGAAATGAAGATGAGCTGGTTTGTATGGCTAAATTTCGACCAAATCAAGGTAACTTCAGTGGTACATTGTTCGAAATAAATATTGTATACCTATATTACATTTCGAATAATATATGTATAGGAAGGGACAAGGAACATGCGGAGCTCGGATATGTCTACCTCTATTGTTTGCGTTTCCATGGGATTTAATTATACGGTATTAGATAGGTTGCTTGGTTCGAGCTCACCCTTTCGGAATGGAATCACGTTTGGTATCAAAATATTCTATGAAATGAACTGTTATTGATATTCAGTGGATGTTCCGAAACGAAATTGTTCAAATGCAGTGATGCGATATCCTCATATACATGATACTAACTTTGTCGCAGATGGTACGGATTAAACGATGTATATACAATAGCTGGGTATTACCTGAGCAATGCTGAGCATCAGAAAACCACGTCTTGTAGCGAAAGGCGTGTCGACGCTTTCCATTTATATTTCGTAGACTTCGGTGGTTTAGTTTCGAATGATTCCGTAGCTTGAGATGGAAATCACTAGAAAGACTTTTCCAAACATTGTATTGGAGATAATCAAATATATTTCGCTTGGAGAAATTGTTTGGTTAGCTAATAGCCATCGAGTGACAGAGAACAACGGATACGATGAGATTGATTTACAGTTTCTAGCAAAGATAAAACGACTTTAAAATGAGTAGAATCGAACTCTTAATGAATAATTCAGAGAAATTACTCAATCATTTCAAATTGGAAAACGGACAATTGCTTTCTCTTCAACCCTTCCAATAAATAGTTCAATAGGGCACCATCCAAAGGCAATGTTCTTTTCGTTTCTAGTCCGAAAATAGAAGAATCTTTCACGCATCATGGCTGTCTCTTCGTCGCCGAACGTAACATATACGTGAACGAAGACTATTCCAGGAATAAATTAAAAACAGACGAGAACGAGAACTAAACGGTTCCGAGAAAATGAACTTCTGAAAGCACTTCAAGTTGATGACATTAGCTACAGCTGGAGCTTCGTAATCCATAAACCCAGAACACATACGACTCTCGATTGAAATCGTTCAGATAAGTTGAGTGGAGTTGGTGTATGCCAAGAAACTGGCTAACTAGCAACTGAATCGCGGTTTACACCAAAAACTTTCAAACATCGTTATGAAACTCACTTTCCAGATGAGTAATTTTCAGTGATTTTGCAAAGCTACTTCGTTCTCTGTTTGAGGCGATGTACGAAGCAGAAGAGCACATTCATTCATCGACTCACCCGACGCTCTGTGAAAGCCTCAAATCGGCGCTGCAGACGTTGAAGGTGTGGTTGGTCTCCAACGGTATGTTCTTCTCCAGCACGCATCCGAAAGTGTCCTCCCAGTACTGCTCGAACCAAGGGTTCCTCACGTTCCTTTCGGGGGTCAGAGAGACCATGTAGTCGTCGAACCCCGGGATACTGTTCGACTGCAGCTCGACAGTTATGGCACCCTCTGCCACATCTTCCACTCCTTCGACCAGTTTCTGCTGCTTACCCCATCCGTCGCTGGCCACCCAGTAGAAGGTGTTGCTGACGTTGAGTCTTTTGGCTGCCTGCAGGATTCTTCTGCAATAACAATGAAATCTCGCTGTTTGTCATTGTCATTGTAGCACAGTGCCTCATCATTTCAAATTCGTGTTTGCAGAGTTTTCTAGTGGCCAGTTAAATAATGCACAAGTATATTCACATTCAATTTGACGCCTCTTCATGATACTTAATGGAGGCAGTAAATAGATACAGATGAACGTAAACAATTTGTAATTACAACATCGCAGTAATCCAACGAAATTAATCACGATAGCGTCCCGAAACTAACTGTATATACACATATACTCAAAAGTTATCTCAACCCTTGTAACGCCCTAAAACTCATCACTCACCGAGATAGTGTTCGTTGGATTTGCTTCCTCTGCCCTTCCATTCGGTTTGTTTCACTGCTTTAGAGCAAATGGGACGTATACGTTTTGGATTTCTTACCGTTTCCCTATTCTATACGGCTCATTTGAGACAATTCTAAAAAATTGACCTCATCAACGAATGCACCACAAAAAGTCGGAGACGAGACTGCGAATGCAGCCGCTTCAGATTGAGCCGAGGTTAATGGAACCGGCGAATACGGGAGAATGAACAAGAGATTTTAGAAGATAGTTTCCAATGATGAATCGAAGGAGAAATAGGCTAGTAGGGTCTATTATATGCGTAATCTTTGGTACGTATAGTGATGTTCAATGAAAATAGATTAACTATCTTTTCTATTTACCTATTTGCATAAGAGGTACCGTATACTCTTAGTCTACGACTGAATGGGACAGTTGTTGAGATCTATAACAGGCTGGTACCTTTTTCTTCTCCAGGTACCATTTCCTCTACCTGGCATTACCAGTGAGATGATGCAATCACATCTAAAGGCTTGAAAGGAAAGAAATTTGGAGGACAAGATGCCTGGATGATAGGTATCATGAGATGAATCGAAATTTTTCCAGAGAAGAGAATGATTCGTCATTGAAATTTATACAAGGTCATTTGGAGAACGCAGCGGTGTATGTAATAGCGACTCAGATTTATTATTATTCAACGATATGCAGATGGAGTGACTGGAAAAGATTAATTCATTGCGAGTTTTCCAACTCCATAGTCGGTTATTTTTCTTCCATAATTCTCTCTCACTCCGACCCCTATTTAATATTCAGATTACCGAACGATTTTTCTTGGTTAATATTCATTACTGATGGTTCATGGAAATTGTAACCGATTTTCTTAAATGCAATCGAAAATAGAACATGTAGGGAAAATATATCTTTTCCAGTCAAAGTCAGAATCAGATAATGAACTGATTCAAAGCACAAAGAGTTCATACGTCAAATTAGATTCTCCACTGTGCTTTTCTACGAACGTGAAAAACATGTTCATGGGATCACTGAAAGAAAATGCAGTTGAGGTTGATTCGATTCGAGTCTGGAACTCAACACAATAGAAATAAATGGAAGAATAAAACAAATAATCTGATTACCTATCTACCCATCAGAGGCATATTACATCCAAAAAATTATCCTAATGCGAGTATAAAAATTCCGAATTCCATCCTCATGCCACCGTCCATTATATATTTTCTTCTCCATAGATGCAATTAAAATGATATAGGAGAGCTTTCATCTAACAGGCAATGGCACAGATATAAATCTCTATTCGTTTCCAGATGGCGGTGTATTGTGTGTGCGAACACTTGAAAATAGGGTCTGCTGGAAATTATAATGACCCAAGAAGTTTGTTCATCTGTCTCTAACGGCTCGATAGTCAAGACACAGCGATGCGTAGTAATCGCTCATTGAGTAGAATCCAAAAGAAGAACCATATGAAATATATGCGCATTATCTACTCGTACCGTCAATTTTGTCTGCTCGAAGGATGAGATCGACTAACCTCGCGTCCTCAGCCCTGGTGAAGAGGACCACCCCCTTGGCGTTGCTCTTCTTCTTCAGCTTCAAGATGATGTTGTCGAACTCCTTGTCGTCCGCCGCGCTGGGCACCTTCTCCGCCGTGGCGATGCAGACGTTCCTCTCCTGCGCCTCCCTGTGGAACACCTCGATGCCGTACTCGCCGTACGACCCCTCCGAGTAGATGGTCGACACGTACGACCAATTGACGCTCTTGACGATGTCCACCAGCGCGCTGGACTGGAACGTGTCGGGCGGGACCGTCCTAGCGAAGTACTTGAAGCGCGACTTGTCGCTGAGCGCCTTGGCCGTGGACGCGGGCGATATCTGCGGTATCCGGAACAGGCCGAGCAGATTGGCCACTTGCAGGGACACCGAGCTGTACGACCCGCCGACGACGCCGAAAACTGGACCGGAATAGTTGTTTTTCGGACGCGGCGACTGCCGAACAATACGAAAAGTTCAGTAAACGCCGAATCCCATGAAAACGATGAGATTCGGTTCAGACTCAGGGAATACCAGGAGACTCATTGTCCTGTAGTGAGGACTCATTGAATTCAACATTCGATTCATTCACTTGAAGGAAAGACTGAAATTCGGCGATGGCATTTTCAAGCAAGTCATCAATACTCACCGATTGGTCAGCGCATTCGAAGGCCGACGTGTCGATGTTGTTGAGCGACGCTCGGACGAACTGCAAGCTCTGGTTGAGGGCGTAGGTGTCTCTCGAGCACGTGTCGAGTATGTGCACGCCCAACGTGACGTTGGGCAGGAGGTCGGGACTCCTGTTGATGGCGTCGACGGCGAACATCATCGCCTCGAGGCGCTGCACGCCGCGGTGGTAGATCTGCGAGCCACATGCCGTCTTCTCGCCTTTCGTGTGGACGGGGAACAAGCCGCCGAGGATGATGTCGCCCGGCACGCTGACGGCGGCCTGCCGATGGAACCGTCGATAGTACCATCCAGAGATATGACATTTTATATTCTCTACCATAAGAAATATATTCTCTACCATGAGAAAGAGACGCTGCGATCAAAAATCACCTGACTGTTGGCAAAACATTGTATCGAGTGATACGACACTGTCAGTTAATTTCGTTCGAATCGAGTTACTAGTGTGGGATTATTATTGAGTTTATTGATCCATTCATCATCGAATTTTAATTTTGAACTTCACCGACTGAATAGTAAGTAGGTCGTGACTCAGATCATTCAAGAAAAATGAGCTATGCATAACAAACATTGCGTTAGATAAATATAAATGGATCACTTCTGAACATGAACTCTTTGGAATCACATTCGCTTGCTTCCGATAAATCTGCATGATTCAGAATTCCGGATATAAACATAATATGAAGTTTTTTGTCTGTTGTTGTCTAATGTCTTATTATATAAATATCCCTAATCTGTCGCAAATGTTCGGAGCTGAATGATATTAAATACCTGGTTATACATTCTCAAATGTACCGTTCAGGTGAATATTTACTTTACGCTCCCTGTAGAACAACAGTGCACACGTATTCGGGTGATTGATGACTTACCAGTCAAAAAACGCAGCAAAAATCGCCGGCATTTCGAGCGCTTTGAAGGAGCGACCGGAATTATTAGGATATCTATGTTAGTTTGAAATAACTATCGTTATTGTCCAGAGACAGAAAATGAATGCCCTTTCACCTGAAGAAATGTACTAAGAAGACACAGAAATATATAGATCTGGCAATTCAGTAAACAAATCCGCCGAAAGCATAAAACTTTGAGAATGCAAAGTACTGCAGAAGTAATGCAAACTCTACAGAAGCTTGAACATCCCGAACCTATGAGGGTTATTCGCAAAGATCAAACTGGTCGAAGTGAAGAAATCTACAGGAGTCACTATATTGAACTACATATCAGTATCATTCAGGCTTATTGGAATGCGATGATCTCGAAACTGGTTCTCCATCTCTTATAACGAGGAAACTACATGTTTAATTCTGAATGTTGGTGTTTCATTTTTCGATTATCTTCGCTGAATAACTACAAATGGTTGAGAAAGATATCAAATTTATTGACTGTCAAAAGCCTATCGATGGTATCGAAAGTTTTTCCTGCACGATCAATACTATCGATAGGCCATGCTATCGATAGTTTGTCACCTGCTGGTGGTCGAACTGGATGCTTGAGGACTCGGACGCTACCAGAGACAGGGAGTAGACCAGCAGGCCGGTGATCATTCCCGTATCTCTCCTCGCCCTCCTCCTCTGCGCCGCATCCGTTCACCTGAAATACAATACAAACTGAATGCTGAATACGAACGATCGAAACGGAAACCATTTAGTTTCAGACCTAGTCTATCGAGGGATATTATCGAGGGGGAATGAACAAGATATCAATTTCTTATCGATAAACACACGTCTGTTCCAACGTCAATGAGGATGGAATGATAAGAAATGCACAATGCTTACAACTGTCAAGTTGTCATTTGTGTTTCATCCGATACAAAATCATTTCAAGATTCATTCAAAAAACGTCTGAGGTGATAGAAGAAAATGTGCATTATATTAATCCGAGAAGTAGTTGTGTAAAAATGTTCCGAAAATACACACGAGATAAATTTTTCATCAGACCCATTTTGGTAAAAATATAAAATCACGTGAGATAACTGTCATAAAAACTCACCTGTGATAGACACACGTCAAGGCATTCTATGTAGAAGAAAACTAGCATAACGAATGTTGTGTGTGGTTAGGATAGCTCGAGAATTTGGCTTGTTCTCAAATGCGAGTTTATATTTAGGAATGATATTAACACGATTGATGTTATGATTTCTTTTATTTGCATATACACATACAAGACTGTAGCGCCACAGTCACCTGTTGAGCTGATATACAGGGTGTCCTGAAAAGGTCTTTACAAAAAGCTACCACATATTCTTCAGACCAAAACAATTCGATACAAGCAAACTTACCTCAGTAAAAAGTTGCTTAGTTTGGGCGCTAGACGGCTCTGAAGTTGAAATTTTCAAATCGATTTTGCTTCATAACTTTTGAACGGCTCATGAGATTTTTTTTCAAATTTGGTACGTTGGCATAGACTCATCGGGCAATGAAACTCATATCATAATCATAATGAATATCATTCCATGGGCGTAGAGTTTGATTTTTTCAGTAAATAAACATCTAAAACTCCTACGCCAATGGAAAAAAAATAGTTTCAATATGAAATCTAAATTATTCAACTCATTCACTACAAAAAAGGTACTCTTGACAAAAGTCGATTCCTCTCATGGTTTCGACAAAATTTTAATTTTAGTGATTTAGAGCATAATTAATAATAAAACGATTAACAGATATTTCATAAAAATTGTTCAAAATGTTCACCATTTTCACGTATACAAAGATTTATACGACGCAAAAAGTTGAGATGTACTTTTTGCATAGGTTATTTCTATTGAAAATAAGTAGCACTGGTTTTTTTTTCTGAAGACTATTATTATCTGCTCGAAAACAGTGATATTCACATTCTTGGTTTCCATAGTTTCATCTGTGTTGATTTGTCGAGTTTTATTGACGTTGATTGTTGATATCGGACTTTTCTGATTTATCATGGCCGTACAATACACCAATGAAGAATACACCGATATGTTATTGGTATTCGGATATTGTCAAGGAAATGGTCGAGAGAGTGTGAGGGTGTATTCGGCAAGGTTTCCAAATCGTCGCGTACCAAGCCACCCAACCTTTGCTGCAGTTGAGAGACGTCTTCGGGAGACCGGTCATTTTGCTCCTAGAACTGGTGATTATGGAAGACAGCGTTATGTAAGGATTCCCGAAGTCGAAGTAGAAATTTTAGACCGTATTGAAGAAAATCCAGAATTGAGTACTAGACGGATAAGTAATGAACTAGAAGTTTCTAGGAATGCCGTTCATGAAGTACTAAGAGAACAATTATTATACCCATACCACAAGACGCCAGTTCAAGATTTATTAATCCATGATTCACAAAGTCGTCTGATGTTTTGTAGGTTCATTAATTTGCAAAGAGAAATGAATCTGAACTTTGGAAATAATATTTTGTTCACTGATGAAGCCTGTTTCACAAGAAGAGGAATAACTAATTTTCATGATGAACACGTTTATGCAATTGAAAATCCTCTTTCCATTAAAATAAACCATTTTCAACACGAATTCAAAATCAACGTTTGGGCTGGAATAATAGGAAATTTTTTAATTGGTCCTGTCATACTTCTACAAAGATTAACAGGAGACATGTATTTACAACATCTACGAAATACGTTGCCAAATTTGTTGGAAGATTTACCACTCCAACATCGGGTAGATATGTGGTTTATGCACGATGGAGCTCCACCACATTTTTCGGTGGATGTTAGGAATTTTTTAAACCAACAGTACCCAGACAGATGGATAGGTAGAGGTAATGATGCACCCGTGAATTGGCCACCACGTTCTCCAGACTTAACACCGATGGATTATTTTGTATGGGGTTATCTCAAGTCTACGGTTTACAAGACCCCTGTGAATACTGTAGAACAATTATGGCAACGTATCCAACAGGCGACGAATAATCTTACAGGCGATGAAGAAGTTATGCAAAGAGTACATTTCAACTTTTTGCGTCGTATAAATCTTTGTATACGTGAAAATGGTGAACATTTTGAACAATTTTTATGAAATATCTGTTAATCGTTTTATTATTAATTATGCTCTAAATCACTAAAATTAAAATTTTGTCGAAACCATGAGAGGAATCGACTTTTGTCAAGAGTACCTTTTTTGTAGTGAATGAGTTGAATAATTTAGATTTCATATTGAAACTAATTTTTTTCCATTGGCGTAGGAGTTTTAGATGTTTATTTACTGAAAAAATCAAGTTCTACGCCCATGGAATGATATTCATTATGCTTATGATATGAGTTTCATTGCCCGATGAGTCTATGCCAACGTACCAAATTTGAAAAAAATCTCATGAGCCGTTCAAAAGTTATGAAGCAGAATCGATTTGAAAATTTCAACTTCAGAGCCGTCTAGCGCCCAAACTAAGCAACTTTTTACTGAGGTAAGTTTGCTTGTATCGAATTGTTTTGGTCTGAAGAATATGTGGTAGCTTTTTGTAAAGACCTTTTAAGGACACCCTGTAGATAGAATTTAGTATTCACTCCTTGAATCCCGATTTTTGTCTCATCGGTTTCGTTACTTTCATTGTGAGGGAAGATTTTTTTCAAGATGAGTACGCCGCGAAGTTCTTTATAGGAGTCTTCCAGTGTATTTTCGTCTCGTCTAAAGATACTCACAGTCAGGTTAGCTCTCGATGTCGTATCCTTCCACCGTATTTCACTTGATCGACTTTCGCTCCACCCCCACCCACTAGCTGGTATCATTGTCAGTATCGATCACACCGGAAATATTTCAGCTGAAATAGACTAATGAATCGAATGGCTTGCGAAACCGGCGGGAAACTGTTAGTGATTTCCCTTTTCGGTTCTCAGTGTATGTTTCCTAGTGATTCATCGATAGAAATACAGCTGTCGATGGGCTGTTATCAATGCAATCTTCAAAGATTCCAGGCACTTTTCAATAGGTCACTTTTTTTTGAGAGGGCTTCACCACTCATTCTCAACAAATGTTAGATTTCATATTTTGTAGCTTTCGTGTATTTCTATATTCATATTGCCTTTCACGTTTTATATTTCACTTCACAATTGAATCATGGGTTCCTGGTCTATGTTTCCTTCCATTTATCAAAACAGAACGATATAATCTACATAACCAACACCTTCCTACTCTCCCAAAATTCCACCGCTGGTTAACACGATGTTCCTCGAACATTAAAGGTTTCCCTTTCGTGTTGTCCACAGATAAAAAAAATACACGTATCATACACCCATAAACTGTAGGATCTTCGAATGATGTTGGACTGTATCCATTAGATACGATAAACTGACACTTGGTATTGGGATTGTACGCGTAACATCCGAACTTCAACCGGAATTGAATTTCTTTTAATTCTTTGCCAGCCATCACACAAACAGGATACAGGAAGTTGGAATCACTGGATGATACTGACATTCCAATAATAGAAGGACTCTTGAGAAATTCGAATTGTATCTGCAATGGGAAGCGAGTTGGGGGATCTATTCACAGAAAAATTGAATTAGGATGATTTCTTGATTGGACTGTTTACGATCGGAATCCATTACTGGCCCACCCAGAGACGTCTCAGTGAATTTCTCATTTCTGAGATTCCAGACATTTCAAAACATCATGAATCAGCAAAAAAAGCCTTCTGTTAGTTGCCTAGTATTGGGGAGTTGAATGAGGTAAAATGTCCCTCCTGTTATCAAATTTAATGTACTCTCATTATCGTGCGTTGCTGCAACTTGAGCTGATTCATTATTTTGATTGGCTATCATCAAGGAAAAGCCGATGCAATTTCATAAATAATATCATTAATAAATATATTTTCCTCCAATACATACAATACATTTGAATTTGGACTGATCGTTCTTTTCAAGTATAATTCATAAAATGGTTTTACATTCGGTAGATAAATTATCTATGACTATTAGAAAAAACAGTCATTTGTGACCGTGGAATGATTAATGAGAAAGTATGATAAATCGAAAGCAACACGATGTCCCAGGAACCATTTCCATTTGTAATTTGAATTTTCCTAATTATCAATAAAATAGCGGTGAGCTGAATAGATTTCTCTCATGATCGACCGACTTGAATTCTATGCAGAATCAAGGCCTAAATTATCATAGATGATCTTCACAAATTTTTTTAGTTTCCCAAATCGACGATTCCGAACGGTATTGAAAACTTTGTTTCGATCCAATATACGTCGATATAATTTCGCTGGAATTATTACGACCAAGGACGATACACGTTAACAATTTGATGTCGGAAAATTCGGTGGTCGGGTAGTAATTCAAAGCTGGTAATAATTTTCAACGTAGAAATTAACTATTCGAGGAATTTCGCTATTCAATATCCGATAACTTCGGATAGTTTCTGAGAAAATGATAATATGATATGAGAATTTCTCACACACCAGCGTTTTCCGAGTATGTATGATTTTGTACAACGAAGAGATTCATAATTTTTTATGTAATCTACAGAATGTCGACAACTATCATCATATATCATATCTATTCTCCGAAGGCGTGAACTGAAAAGGCAGAGAATGTTCAACAATGTGGAACGTTCAGATCTGAAGAGCACAAATATTTGGTAGTGCGTTTACTCTTTCGGATAAGGGATAAGAGCACAAATATCGGTTCCTCCATTAACGTTATTAAGACATCGATTTATATATACGGACGTCGGTCGAAAGTATATAGCCGATCGTTATGCTTCAGAACATAAACTGCTAGAATGGATCACGAAATCACAAAAATGCAATTATTCTTCATTCCTCCACGGTTCTCTGAAATCAACTAATTGAACGATATTTACATTGAGTTTATTCGATGAAGGTACATAATCTCAACCCATAACCATTCAAAGATGATGGTCATAAAACTCAGGATTCCCATAAAGTGGCACATTTCACACTCAATATTACTTCTATACAAAAAGACCAATCATATTCAATAAAACTCGAACTGTCCCGTATAAACGAGAAAGTGAAGAATCCTCAAGAAACCAGCCGATGATTTAGTATTCTTCTCTATGAATTGGGTAGAGATTGAATTCTCCACTCGCACTGTTTTCAAATAATATTTAAAACTGTTACAGAAAAAACAACATCAGGAAAAAACTTCTCGAAAAGAAATGAAGGTATCACGAATTTATTCAGAGGAAATGAGAAAGCAACTGAAATATATAAAAAAAAAACTGTTGGTCATGAAGCATTTCATTTGTCTTCAGAAGAGAAAATGCAAATTGAATATCAGAATGTAAAATGAAGAAAACAGAGTATGATATAGGTACTATAAAATTTTCACGGAGAAACATAAACTGGTTGTTGACTAAACAAACTGAGACAAATGAAATCTCTGAGTTGTTTAAAAATGAAAAACCTTTTGAACGAACTCATCCCATTCACAAGCATGTTCATAATCGTTTTGCTCTACATCACTTTTTGGAGTTTGGAAATGTTTGCAGGATCATCAAAATGCATTTTGTCGTTATCGCACGTTGGAAGTACAAACAGTTCTAAATTTGGTTTGTTTGTCCACCAATTTTTCTCCAGTTTGGAACATTAGATCTCAACGCACATTTGCTACTCATCAAAATATGGCGTTTGATTGAAAGAATACAGGATCCACCGTGGAAAAATGGATAAAACGCGTTTTGCATGTCTGCTCCTCCATTGATTCCATTCCATGAGGAGTAAGTAACATATTATTAATATGGAGTGTCTCCCGTCCAGTAAATGGAGAACAAAATGGACAAAGGCCGATAGATAGAAGGAATTGGCATGTGTCAAAGAGGCATTAGCGGATTGGAGACCGGTCGGGCTCCGGAACCTCAGGAGAGATGAGAAAAAACCGGCGTTCACCGTTCACCTTTAACGGTTTATCGACTTCACGGCCGCGTTGGTTTTCTATTAAATTCCTATCAAGGAATCGTCGGCGAACCGACCGTTCAACGCAGAACTTCTCATTCTCGCTCTCACGACACATTCGAAACAACTTCCTCCCTTCCATCCTTTTCCCGGACAAATACTTGTAGCTAATTGCCCCAGTCGGAATTCCCCATATATAGGTATTTCCGGTAGTCGTTTCCCAACGAAAAACATTCCAGATTACTTCAGAATGGATGCTGTTGGTTCTGGAATCAATAATAATAATCTCCATCTCTGGACGTATCCCAAGATACCACTGCTTCATTCAATTCAGTTTTCAAACGAAAAATTCACTTCATATATAATAGAAAGGTATGACTTGCCTGCTACATATTATTTTTCAGTGAAATGTCAACAGAAAATGAGGTACTCTGGTCTCACAAAATGAATCGACCATAATAAAGGCAAAGTCATTCAATCTGTTCTAATGTCAGCATACATCAAGCTGATTCACAAAAACCATTAGTTCACCAAAGCAGGAGAGATTCAATTGATGAACTTTACCCAACTAGAACAAAAGCATTATTGAAATGCATCGAAACATTTCAGATCGAGCTACTGAAATAAAAGTGGCTGAACAACTCAATTATTCCAATTCGCATGCAGTTTACAGTCCGAGCGAGAGATGGAAGTATTTTGTGCTGGCATAGACGAGATTAGAATAGATTTTTTTCCTGATAATGACCCATCTGATGGGAGGGAGTCCTTGTGCATTATAGCATCATCTTCAAGAGTTTCTGAAATACGAAGAGTGGTAATATCCAGATTCATCGAACATTCCATTCAAAATATCAAAACACCATTAGTATGAGCAAGCTTCCGTTTGAGGTGTTCGGTGTTCATGAATTTCTGCGGAAAATATGAATATTCTATGGGGCAGAGTTGTTGTCCATTATACTCTTCGGATTTCCGTTCGAAGACGAGAATCATTTTCAGCGAGGTATGAATGGCTTCCAGTACCTTTCAAGTCGATATGTCTGCCAACAAAGTGATGATAATAAATGGCTGGAGATTCTATTGGGGGACGTTATTGATGCTCCCATCACGGCACATCGCAAATAGCCAGGCCACCGAACACAGGCCGTCAATGATGGTCCGACAGGACTTGTTTGCACGAATCGCCAAATTAATTGTTGGAAAAAGTGTGACGGGAATTGAAAATGCCGAATAATTGATTAACAAGAAGGGGACACCATTCTAGAGAAGCTGTGAAATATGGACGAAGTTTCGGAGCAATATCTATCGGACGCTGTTGAGGACGAATGATTAAGGAAGTTTTCGCATGCAGGAGGCGATATAGGTATTCCCAAAGCGCTGAAGAAAACCCATTATTTTTAGTTTGAATGAAGAATACTTCACGACACACGAAAATTTCCTAAATTCCATAAAACCGTCAAATGATGAACAAATGAAACTGACTATGAGAAAAATATGCTCTGGAATAAATTTCAATTTCAATTGATTCAAAATCTTCGATGAACGTCTGAGTTTTGAGTGGTTTTCCAAGAACCACCATTCACCCAATTTGTGAAACGGAATATGAATTCTCGTTCAATCTCATTTGTACGATAAAGGTTAGACAGAAAAGAAGTATATAGTTTTTGTTCGAAAGAAGCACCAAATTGTGTGGAAAAATGAGTTTCGAATGGAAATCAGATGGACCTTTCCCAGGATTTCCCGAAGTCCAGTTTCCAGTGAGGACACGACCGATTTTATGTTAAAAACAGCGTAGGAGTTTCCTCAAGAATTAACAAAGTTTCAACTGTTTTCGAAGTGAACAATCGGAACATCTTGTGAATGCATGCAAGAAAGCCGAAAACTTGTTATTTTTGGTGCTTCCTTGTTGTTCTTCGAAACTTTAGGAAAAGTTCTCGACAAAACTGGGACGATCACTATGAAAGAATATGGAAGTAGATACAATCGCTCATGGTATGCTATGACATCAGACGTTCTTCGAGTCTCAAGAGAACGACAAATTCAGTATCCCATTAGCCCCATACAAATGCGAAACCTTCAAGTATTGCAATAATATTTGGCAGAAAGTTAACCTACATATAGGGTATATCTTCATGAGTTAACGCGATATTTATATAGCACTACGTAGCACTATTCTGGAAATTTTCAGATACTATGAGGGAAACATTAATACCTACCCAGAATGAACAGTTTTTGCAAAATGATGCAGCCTAGCGAACATATGCCAGTTTCATGTAAATTGCAATTATTCAATCATGAATATTGAACGGATTCTTCACCATAATCACGACCACTAAACAATTTACAGGGTGCAGTACACAGTGGGTCCAGAAAGTGAAACATGAAACGCTCAATTTCTTTTTCACCCCCCCCTATTCCCAAAACTTATGATTTCGGATTTATTCCGTAATAGTACTTAATTCGGAATATTTACTGCTCTGGTGTCTAAAAGTAGTCTGATAACATGTTTGGGGTCCATTTTTCATTATACCTTTTTCCATTTGAACAATTTGCTGGTGATACCTCTCGCCGTGTTCATCTGAAACTGCACCTAAATCATTGTCAGAGAAGAATTTCAAATGCTGGTGGTAAAGAAAATGTAGTTTGAGTGACGTGTTGCAACCTAACGCCTTGTGAAATCGGATAAGTTGCTAGGAAGTTGCTAGATGCTTCCTTCTCTACTCAAAGCTTCAACGAAATTTTTTATGAGCACTAGTTCTATGTGCATCCAGACACATGAATCAAACCCTGAAGCTAAATGAAAAAATTGTGTTAGCTATTCTAGACCATGAATTTGAAGGTTAGGCAAATTCTTTTTCTGATGTTTATTTCAATCAACGCTTCTATAGCCAGCCGTGTTCGTAGTATTGTTATGTCTGTCAGAAACTAGGAGTATGACATACATATATAGTCGATAGGAATGTCGTGATGAATGAGAAATTTCCCGAATAATTTTGATTGGTTAATCGAACAGGTTGAGGTTGAGGTAAATCTCTGTTTGAGGGGTCTGCCAAATAGCACAGATTTTGACGTCGTTTTCTACTTATATGAAAATCGCGAATTCCAAAAATCAATAAAGAACGTAGGAAGTACTTAGAGAAAAACGGATTGTGCCAAGAAGCTACTTTCGTTGAGTACTTTCATTACCATTCTCAGGTGAATTACTCAGTACGTCAACATATTTGTTCGGAGGGAAAACGTTTCGTCTTTCTGTTCGGTACCTGAAGACAGATATACGGTTTCTCTCAGCCGAATATTTGGTTCATTTATGGGGGGCATTTGAATGCGGAACCGTATCCGGCATAGGAAGGAATGCGATAAACATCGCTTCTGTCAGCGCTGGAAAAGGAAGTAACCCTATTAAATAACACTCAACGATACTAGGGTTTGCTAATAAATAAGCTACAAGATAAATGAACCGACATAATGGTCTCTTGATTGCGAGCTTCTATATGTGATGGGATAAAATTGCTAATCCGATATGGACAGTTGATGGATACATTAAGAAATGAAAATCGCACATAGAATACTGTATCTGATTGAAAAACACTCTGATGTTTCGATTAGAGTTCTGATATAGTGACTACTAATTTTATCAAATGTCCACGTCATAGAATAATCCAGTCTATCTTCAGTCTCTCCTGTACTCTATTTCACAGATACACCATCCCATTGAATATTAACTATGACCATAGGTTCCTTAGCTTCAATCAATTTGAGCATTTTTATAGAGAGGCAGTGCATAAAATGTAAATGGAAGGTTTCGTTTATGATGTGGAAGAGAGGCACTTGAATTTGATTAAAAACTATATCTATCTCTCTCTCTCTCTTTCAGTAATCAAATTTCCACTGAAAAGGGCACCGCAGGCAACGTGTCTGCTCCATCTATAATGATGATACATTTTATATGCCTCAGCGAACAATGGAAAACTGAATATCCGTGTCGATGAAATTTTTTCAAACCATGAACTCATTTCGATCACAAAGAATGTGATTCGAATTGAAAAAAAAGTTATGCAACACGGACTATGATTTTGAAATGCGTCAAATGTAGGTAGACATAAATGTGAGAGTATGTTGTATTAGAAAGCTCAAAGCATCGAACACTATATAGCACAAATAAAACTAAAATCATTTGATCTCACAAAAAATCCAGAAACACTATAGTTCAATATCTTGGAAACCAACATATCGTCGGACAGTAATGAATACTTCAAGGAAAAAAGCACACCACCATCCATCTGGAATATGATCGATATCAGAAACTTTAGAGCGAACGGCCAGCCTCTCATCGAGTGAGAAGAACGTTCGACAAGCCCCAGATTGCGAACGGTGTTTACATTCGTGTTGAATTCCCAGCGGAGATTTGTTTGCTCTTCATCCATCTTTTGTTATGCTAGAGGCGAATATCTTACTTACTTTTTATCAAACGAAGTGGAAAAGATAGACCCTGCTCTGAAGTACTATGATTATATATACATGTATATACACAGTGTGTGCGATTTTAAACCGCAACACCCTCTTGATTTGATACTCGTTGACCGTTTTTCACAAACAAATACATCTATGAAATAGTACTTGACATACATGCTTTCTTCAAAAATGTATACACAAAACTGAAATATTCTCATTTTCAATGCCTACTATTGTTAGTTGAAGGCAATTTTCGTTCGGGAAAATATTCGATGTAGGCCGAATACCGTTTTTAAAAGTTTAGAGCAATATCTCATATAGGGAGTGAGTTATTTGATGACACATTTTATGGCAAAAATTATTTTTATGATCCATTTGTTTTCATGAGAATATTAACAAAAGTAACTGAATCAAGCGAATATAGCAAATATAACGAAAAGAATGATAGACGAATACATTGAAAGCCTACTAGAAAATCGGCATGTTGAGCATAAAAAAAAATTCTTCATTTGATAGTACTCACTCAACCGTGCTTTCTGACATAAACCGTTTTCCTTCCTACGTTTCTAAAAACGAACAAATCTACTGACGTCAAAATCCGTGCCATTCGGCTGAAAGTAGGGAGTAGAAATTCTTGCTCCTTCGCCAATTCATTGATAATGTATGTCTAATTTTCATATTCAATGAAATTACACCTGTTGGTCTGACTGTATTCATTACAATTATTATTATGGAATATCAACTTATCCGTATGACCTTGTTATATTCACAAGCTTCAAATTTGAAATTCAGTCATTTTTGAATTTTCGAGGGTCTCCGGCAATCATTCGATAATGTATAAAATGCAATGCATTGAAATCTGAATCGTTATGAAGATTTACAAATTCCCATGGTCTGAATGGATTCATTATAATTAAATCATTATGGAATCAGATATCACCTACGAACTCAGATACATTCGACATGTATTATGCCGGAGTTTCGGTGTTTTACGCATCCGCCAAATTCTCCAAAAATTCTCAAGATGTTATTCGTTCAGAAATATACTGTCCTGTCTGGACACGAACTCCAGACGGTTGAAAATAATTTCATCAGAGATGCTTCGAATTAGGACTATTTAATTTCACTCCCAAATGAGATGAAAATTGTTTGAGGGACTGGCTAATTCAGCACTTTCTCACGCACATTAAGTCTCTTTGAGAACTTTCCTATTTCCTTCCTGATTAAAACAGTGAAATGAACCTTGTATTATACGGGAAGTTCTTCTTGAATCATGCTCGTGACATGATGAAAAGCCTCGAATGCAGCAAGAAAACAACGAAAAAAGCAGAAAAAAAGGAGCTTATGTATGGTGTGAAATGATAGAAATTTTACCAAAATTATTATAAATGTTTATGTATATCAAACTCCATATCAGTGAGAAGCCTATTGAAATATCTTTCGAATAGTGTGAAATGATATAAGGTTCGCCATTTGAAAAGAAATCAAGAGTCGAAAGTTTGAAGTTCGAGAAAGTTGGAGTGATAATCTGCGACCATTTCAGAGAGAGGATGGGAGTTTCATGTCATAGGATATGTTTTTGACTATCGATAGTCATGCAACTTTGGATGAATTCCTGTAATGTGAGAGTAGTGGAATTTTCTGAGAAGATATCTGCATTTTATGAAAAACGGTTATGATATGTTTCGAGCCTGACAATTGTATGAATTGCCAGCCTAAACTGAAATCGCTCGTTGTGGCATAATAGACGATATTCCCGCTGTGCACAGACCGTAGAAGTATCTATTGAAAAAGGGAGAAATCGCCCACCTTTCTACGATGTTCTAGAGATGCCAATGAATTTGTGAGTATAGTATGAGTTGGAAAATACGATTTCTCAGGCCGAAGACAGCATACACAATGGTGTATTATAGAGCAATTAGCGAGGAAGTTAGTTTAGGCAAAGTTTTTATTATATAGGCAAATATTGAACCGAAAAAGCCTGTCCATCAAAATATCGACGAACCGAAATTCAGAAGTCATCGTGAAATGATTAGTAGATGGTTGGCGACTGGCCATCGAGTATGTAATCGGTGTTCCCCAGCACCAGGGGGGTAATGGAGCGTATACTGGGATCGAATGAACCGTGATAGGCAAACGGCCAGAGTCCAAACTGCGTCCACTGAATCGTACATGTACGAATCCATAAGCTCCATCATCGAAACTATCGCGTGAATGTAAATGACGACCGGAATGACAACAACCATGCACACCGTATACAGGATGATTCGGAGCGCAGAACTATCAGGACAATGACTAAGGGTAGAGAATATGGACAGCGAATTGGGTGCAGTTGGTATGAAATTATCGAATTCGATAATATTTATCTTTCACAGTCTCTACAACAACAACTCCTACAGGTATTTACAAAAATTGTATTATAATGTTCTTGGAATGGACCTTGATCTTACGATTTATTAAGAACACTGAAGACATTTTGTTCACAATTCACAAATTCATGGATATTGCTCTAAGCCTGTGGAAATGATATTGAAGCTTCTGATATTTGGCATATATATAATATTGACGAACATTTGTTTAGAAAATACAATATTGATTCTATGCGAAAACTCAAATTCGAAGAAATATCCTTCCAAAAGTGTATACATATTCACTCAAAGATGTGAGTGAATATATTACTCAGAAGCTCGGTATTGACATATCAACACAATCGGCCGTAAGCCTGGATTGATTGAATTGTATTGAATTGAATTCAATTTTTCCCACCGAATAACCCTGTACATTCCGATAGAGATATTGGATGTTGAACAGAAACTGAAACTGATATACATTCGCGTGGATCAGAGATCATACGTTCATCCTTGATTTGATGGAGATGCAAAGGTCGTATTCAGCACCAGCGACTGAAATGCGGACAGAGGTCGAAGGTAACGCATATACCTAATAAAACTGTTTGATTCAGGAATATTAATCAGGATCTGTATGCTCCTGGAGCGTTCGCAAAAGTCAATTAAAAGATAATGTAGCTCGAATTCGACAATAAAATTCAGAGCTGAAAGGAAAGTGCTCGGGTAATATATTGATGCGAGAGGCTAATACTGAACTTAATTATTGTCATAAACTTGACACTAATTAAATGAGTTTCAGTTCCTACAATCAAACTCGGAATAATGAATTTCAGAATAACCTAAGTTTCGCCAACGCAACAATGTGTTTTAGGAAGGCAGTTTGTTTTGATAATCAGCGCATGCAAAATAGGTATATACCTATACAGTGAGAATAAACAGTTCCGTAGCAGAACAAAGTGCCGTGGAGAATACTTATGAATGCGTGCAAAGGAGTGTCTTGAAAGATAAAGATTATAATACCTTCAAAAGTAGGTAACTGGTTAAGGTATCATCAATTGAATTTGAATAGTCCGTGAAACAGCAATATTCAAAATCAACCAGTTTGGAAAACCAAATCATCTCATATTTCGAATAACTGTATGGTTGACTTTTCCAAGTGAATAGAACTATATAAGAAGTGGATACATATATAAAATGCGAGCAATATATTCTAGTCATTTCCATAAACCGGCACTAGAAAGGTATATTTCAGGCCAGGAAAGGCGTGCGAAATTCGAGTAGAAAGTTCATTCCGGGATACTTGTTATCCACCTATCCATTTGTTGGAACTCAGAAAGCTCTAAGGATCTCTGATGCATTCACAAAACGGAGAGTATAAGGGATTAGATAAATCTCACGAAATAAATGGCATAAAAGGAACCGCACCGTACACAAACAAGGTCACTTATGTGCTTTCGAAACGGTGGATCACTGGCGACCCGAGAGCTTTAGGATATTCCCGAAATTGGATTCATTTGTAGAAGCATCAAAATAGTCTCTATGAATCCTCCTAATCTATCCCTGCTGCATGCGATGGATGGAGAATAAAATTGATTTGTGTAATGTTATCTCTACCAAAACGGAAATGACATCCATATTCTGAACTCGAAAAATGAAGACAAACTCAAGCTAGGATCCCCACCAGAAAGATGATGTCAGGTACTTGGTTTTCTGTTCTGTACTCCCCTGGAGTACTTTCACAAGTTTGCACCTAGTTGACGATACTCACACTCACGATTCATTGACCCCTTTGAAATATCGCAGAAAGGTGAGCGATTCCTCTCTTATTTGTTATATATTTCCGTCAGAACTCTCGTCTATTAAGGCTCTTGCTTACAGGATAGTAATAATTCTCCAGGTCGAAGTGGATTTTTATTTGAAATAACCTGAATGATCTCTTGATTTTGGAAAAAAACTCACCAATGATTTGCAATTCTGCACATTCGAATCTACGAAAGAATCTTCTACCAATACACTTCATGTCTAACACTTCCTATTCTGTTTTATAGATCCGATCGTGATATGTAATAATTTTCACATATATGATACCTTCCACTGATATATCTGAATCAAGAATAACGGAGTATTGGAAGCTATACACTCATGCATTCAGTTCAGAATCGTGAGTTTCCATTTGTTGATGTATATAAATATGCTCATTTTCTTTTTATTCATGTCACGTTTGGTGAATGAAACTACTCTTATGTAGATTAGGTATACTTATTTTCTGGAAACTAGTGCACAGTATACAAGAAGAATCATGGAATACCCAACTCTATCTTGAGAAGGTTCAGAACAGTAACCACGAATCCAAATAAAATAATGGATAACATATCTTGTTACCTGGTATGACACAGAAGTCGGTCTGACAGATATCATCATGACTGAAAATGGTCAACAAAAGTCAGGCTGAAGAACACATCATCAATAATAAGGTGATACCTAGTTTATTTTTTGATAAATACTTGAGCTATCTCAACTTTTTGCCTCCACCTTCTTCAAAAGCAATTTGTTTCTGATTGTCGTGATTCTTCAGTTATCAACCTTCCATAATGTCACATTGTTGCTAGAAAATTGAAATTTTCATTGCCTATGTGCGAAATCCTCGCCTAACAACGGATTTCTGGAAAGAAGGAAATCTTCCTGAGTGGCAGAGCAATAATTACTGAAGGAAGAAGTGCCTCTCCATTCGAAAGGTGATTTCCACGAAAAATGCGGCTGCCGTCGAGCTGCCATCGATCGGAATGAGTTTATCCGGAGTTGAATAACAAACAAGTGGTTAACATACTTCCGTATAGAGTTGTTCCATTTGAATGGAACGAGCCCCGTACATTATAACGGCTCCGACGCGAAGATTCAATCTATTTTCGCGCGACTTGATCAAATCTTTCCATCGGAAACTTTTATTATTTCGATCAGAAGCGAATCGTTTCCTTTTGGAGAACTATAAGTCTCGCTTTATATGCTCATTGATCGTCTGTCGAGGTTCGATTCCTCAAATTATGTATCTGTACAGCGGACTCGATGGAGTTTTGACAGATAAGTATTGAAGCAGGAGAAATTTCGACAGAGCCATTATTCTTTTCCATTCAACGTTCAGCATCGCCATATGAATCAACTGTGAGTCCGCGTTATAAAGGTTATATATCACGTATAGGAGAAATCATTTTATACACAAGTTATTTCACGCACCACGAACATCGAAAATCGATGAGGAAGCTAAAACGTCGCACTTTTTCCAAATTCCTTGTGGACTCTTCGTATCCATCCCATTATCACCAAACTCATCCCAAATATTCTAGTTCCTTATGTTATACCTATAGTACAGATTCTTTATAACAAATGGGTTCGATATCATGGATAATATATAATTAGCTAAATAAGTATATTTGTCAACTGAAAAACAGTTTTATTCAAATATTCATGAACTATTTTCACGAGCTCCTCTTTTATTATAGCTTTCTACTTCACTTTTGAAACTGTATAATTAGAAATCGTGGCTTTTGGTTGGTGCCTAGAAAGTTTTGAGCAAATCAGATTTGTCTACATCGTCACAAAGAAAGCTCTCTAATTGAAACGGATGTAGGTACCCTTTACACGAGGTGTACCAAAATTCAAATGGAAATTTGAAAATATGATAATGATTTCATACTCTCATGATTATTACACTTGCAATTACAGCACGAGTCGACTGATAGAAGAAATTTGAAACGCTATTTTCATTTTCTTTTTAAAAAATATTTTTTCAGTTGAGAATATTTTCATGTCAAAATCAAATCTTTGGATTGGCTATAGCTACCATTTGAAATATTGGGGTCGGAGTAGCTAAGGCCACAACTGCCACTACGAATTTGCTGCTCTGAAACGATTTCTTTTATTTTCCAAAACAAAATTTAATCTTCAGAGCTATAAGCTATCCAAAGTTTTGAAACTGACACACTATAGATATCAGTTCAATCGGAAATTCAGATCATCGAGATTCCATCTGTCCACTGGGTATCAAGTATGCAAATTCCAAATGAATTAACAGGGTCCATGTATTCGCATAGAATCCTTTATCGCTCGACATACGTACATCGGAATGATTTCATTCCATCAGCAGCTTATCTAGTTTTTGCCGAAAACCTTCCAAAATCGTAAAGAATGAATAATATTATGTTCGAATGAATAACCATAGTTTATGGTTGGATCGAAAAACATAATGTCCCAGGGCACTTTTTGAACCCTATATACCTATTGACAAGTAACAGGTAGGCTAGATTTTATTATTACTTTCAGAAAATAACCGGTGGATTGGCCAAGGTGGTCGAGGTCCATAATTGACCATCTAGAAAGCCGGACCTTTATCACCTGGATTATTACCTTTGGGGATGGTTTAAATCATTGTACTCGATCGATGTGAACGGTGGCATTTTCGAAAACTATAAAACCCAGATTACCTGTGACAAATAATTTAATGAAAATTTAAATCTGAATATTGTTTACCGCTGTACTTCGGTAACTTTCATGTGCGTACTTAATACATTGACATTTCCTCCCGACTCACCATGTATATAATACTCATACTGCATGCGGAAAAGTTTTCTATATTATCTCGCGATGAATAAAATCAATCTGCTGATATCATGTAACTACAAAAACTCAAATATCTCACGAACGGCTCAATTTTTTGTATTCGAATAAGAGTACCTTTTTCATGTGATTTTCTTCGCTTCATCGAATGCTCCTGTTTCTTCACCGAAAATAATACAGGGAAAAAAGTTTTCTACAAAAAATCATGACTCACCCTCTGAAAACACCCTTTATAACAATATCAGAAATGTGGAAGTGTGACGAAAAAATGTATTTTGACAACATACATTCATGCACAAAATTTCAATCGGGTGGCTTTCATCGTTCAGAAGTTATGCGGAGAAATTATTTTAATTTTATCAACTTTGGAAGGATATATCTCCCTTAATATGCATTTTGGGCCATGAGTTTAATCATCAAACTACACTTATTTTTCAATGGTCTATCACCCCCAGAAAGCTCGGTACACATTTTTGACTCACCCTGTATATGCTATAAGAAACCTTCATTATTATTATTATTATTATTATCATCAATGTGAAATAAATACTATTCCGCAGCCAGCACATTAAGACATGAATAGAACTCTGGGGGTATGGAATATCAACAAACGTTGCACTATCTAACATGTGGAAATTCTCTCACGCTTGGTCGACATGTCCAGATATAAGGGTCACATACAGAGGAAAAACAACGAAATATCACTCTATGCCCAGCATTGCCAGTAATCCAACTCCGTTGGTGAGGTACTTTCTATTTGCCTTCAACTGATTACATTAGGAGGTTGATTTCCTCAAAGGAAATAGCTTCTAGAAATATTTCCCTAAGCACCCGTTCATTTCAACTCTAGTTATACAACTTCGACTACATACACTAATGGTTTCATAATAAACTTACTCACGATTATGTCATGTCCTGTAATAAACTCGAGAACGTTCGAACGTGAATAGTAAATCAATCATAACTACCCTGGAGCAAAAATCGACAGAACCATAAAATATCATCAAAGAGAAATCAATGTCATTCGCTTCAAGCGGAGTCAGTTCTTTTTGCTCATGATTCTGGTGCCGTCATCCCATACAGATTTTTTGTCGTTTTTATCGAAGCATTCTTCGGCTGGAGTGGATATTGTACCTACATCTACTTGACTGCTCGGTGTTAATGAGTTCGAAAGTTTAAAAGACTATTTTTTGTGGCTATAATACAAAACTGCTCTTTCTGAATCGTTTTTCATCAGACAATGAAATACACTAGATCGTTAGATATAAAATGAATCACACAACTCACATATCACATCGTGAAAAAAACATATGCATTTTATCGATGTTCAACAAGAGTACCCCTTTTATGTTTGAAACCCTGAATTTTCATAATCTGTCGCCAAAAAAATAGCTCACAAATGTTAGGGCTACAAATACCCTACACCGGCCCTGTTTGAATACCTCTGAATGATTTTTCCCAATTCTGTTCACATTTTCGAATTCAGCATGAAACACTAGATCAGTATAGGAAATTGCATTACTTTATCTTAAACCGTTTCGGCCATAATATTAAAAAAAAACCGTATCCAGGACCCTATAAGAGGCTGTTTCTCTTCAGCCGACCTATGTTTATAGAAGGTTCCTATTTCTGATCCTAATAGAAGCTACTGGTAGAACATTGCACACTATTTTCGAGACACTCTGTATAGTGCACGAAATGCTTATTCCTTAATAAATAATAGAGTTATGACCGAACATTGTGGAGAATTGCTCCAAGAAGTTTTCCCAAATGTATACTTCCAGGTACTTGTTTTTCTCGTTTCTTTTGGATGTGAACAATACTGATTTTCTCAGATATTTTTTTGATAAATTCCAAGAATATCCTCGCAAAGAAGCCGACGATAGTTTCAATCTGGCGTGTTCACTTGGGAAAGAATCGATATATATATAGAAGTTGTCTAGAGACCAGTGGATTCTAACGGAGTTCCGAGAAGACCAGAGAGAAACTCTATCTCGAATTCATAGCCAATAATACAGGAACAAGTTATATTTTTCCTCAATAATTCCATTTTCTTCACTTACTAAGTTGCAACGAATCTATGAATGAATCCCTTTTGCAAGAAATATTTAACATCCACTTGATATACTAAACCGAGTTGCATCAGCTGAAGAAAGTATGAAGTATGTGAATTCTATAATAGTGAAATTCAGTGTTTTTCTGGACAGTGATTTCAGATGGTGAGGAAAAATATTTATTCACGTCAGACGAGTATTAAACTCGAGCGAAAGCTCAAACCCAGCACGGAAGCTTTCCAAAAGGGTTGTGTTTATATTTTGGTGAGGATTAACATCCGGGAATAACAAATTAAACGGTCCAATGCAACTTTATTAATTAGGTGAGGCTCAAGTGAATTGACTAATGATTCTCACATCATCGGCATCACAAAGCTAGCAGAAGTACCTCAGGAAATTTAATTTTTTCTAGGGCCATAATTATTTAAGGACAGTCGAGTGAATAGTTCAAAGCTATCTCATCAGCTTATTGCAGAATTTAAGAGCAAACATATCGTCAGTAGGCTGAAATAGGAGCCTCAAAATAGCCTTCAATCATGAAATCATTAAAAACTTCGTCCTTTGGGATAGGTTCTGATATCTTCATGATAAAGCTAGCGAAACCCATGATCTTTTCGAAAAAAACGAAAAGCAAAAAAATCATCGGATTAATTTTTTGAGACCATTGTTTCTTCTGGGATTGGTTCTGCTAGCTTCTCGTACATCCATCTAGCAAAGCAATAAATTCGGCTGAACAATAAATTCAATTTTCCAAGGTGGTTCTGCTGGCTTTATAGAGGTGTAATACCTAAAGGGGCGTAAATAAGGATTGTCGAGGATTAACTTGGTCCTCGATACTACCTAGGCCGTGTTCAAATTTCTATCCTCCATAATTTCTGAATGTTTATACGAATTTTATTCATCATACAATACAACTAGTTTTTCAAATACTTCTTCCACGTAGAGAAATCTTGTATATTATTTTCGCGACTGATGAAAGGCACCCCTGCTCTCTCGAAAAAAAAGGTTGAAGTTTATCGAAATCGGTGAAGACGGCTTCAATTTTCATTCTCCTTCAATACGAATTGAAATTCAACGGCGTCATTCATAGGTGTACAGGAGATGGTTGGCCTTGCTTCACGCCATCTCCTTCACCGTGAAACTCACAAAGTTCGATAACAATAATCTCCTGAATTTCAGAGTAGATATCTGAAAAGATGTATTCGCAAAATGAAGATAAGAAACGGCATCCTGAATATGAAATGAGCGAAGTTGGTAAGGCCTCCTGAAAGGATTTTATCAGTTCGAAAGGAGTAAGCTCAGACTTTTAGTTGCGAAAGGTATTATGCCTTAATATATCTGAAGGCCACATCACACGTTGAATTCAGGTCGATCACGCGAAAAGTTGAATCTCCCAAAGTATCACATCGCTGATTGGATTTTTGCATACATACACTTTTGATAATGTTTTGTTAACAGTATTAGATGATGGAAGGTGGAATTCACCTTTTTTCTAACACCACCAGAAGTTTATATCTGGAGAATTAACAATGATATCTAACCAACAAAGAAAGCTCTTGAGTTCCGACATACGGTTTTCCGGTATATTTTTGCACCCCACCTCCATGGAATGATAAGAATAATACATATTGACAAAAGCGTTTGGAAATATTTCAAATAATGTCAATTAATGTTCACTCAGGCACTCAAACACATGTTCACGACTTTATGGAAAATTCCTCTTATGGTTTCACCAAAAGTGATACGACCTTTCGTTTCTCAAATGACAACCCGCTTATGTTTTTGCCATCCAGATGCTAGAATGAGAGTATGCAAAAAATAAACAAGTTGTCTGGTTGTCAGTACCGGCGAAACCGGAAGTTTCTGAAATTTTTCGAATTGATTTCGTCCTGAGAATTGGGTTATTTCATACCTATCTGCAGGTCACTCCGTATAAGATGAAATTTATCTGTTTCACACTCACCTCACATTTTTGTTCGGGCGATGTTTGAAATTGGGTCTCCTGTAAAAAAAAAAGGTATTTTCATCGAAATATTCAGCAAGTAATAGCAATGAAGAGCATGAATAAGAGCATTCTAGAGCTTGATTTGATCGACTATATGGTGAGTTGACACGCCCACATCCATTCCATGAATCCTGAAAAACGATTTCGATGCAATTTATTGGGCGTTTGTGTATTTCCCGATGCATTTTTCACGCTAACAAAAAAAATTGTACATGAATGCAGCAATATACGTTCTCCATGCAAGTCGAATTCTCACAACAACAATGCTACTAAATCATAGATTACAGAGTGATCGAACTAACAGCTTCGGTAAGTTATGCTGAATCACCCAGTACATAAGATATATTTTGAGATCATCCCATGAAACGAGCATTTCCATCACTTCTCACATATATCATTCCAATTGTGAGAGAAAAAATGTAGAAATGAAATATCCAACCAAAAATGTGGGTATAGAAGGAATGAAAATTTCCCTTACATATATATACCTATACATATATCTGAACATATACGACAGACGCATGAATTTCCATAGAGCAAATCAGGATTTATGTAAAATCTCTATCCGACACTGCAGCTAACATTATAATGGGCTTACAAGGTGTACAGTCTGCTGCAGAAGGCATGTCGCGTAGATGTAAATCACCTATTTCATCTTTCGCACCGTGGTGTATAAGCTAGGATGGCTAGAGGTTTTAACGCACCTTTTGAAATAACGTCTGATGATAGCTAACTAAATTCCGAAATCAGAGATTTCAGTGACGTAGGTTACCTATTGGAACGTAAAAGACAAATAACCGTGAACGTTTCATAATTCTGAAATAGGTGTGTCGTTAGTATAATATCCGTGGAAAATACTCGACACTTCAATTTGCCGTTATTGGCCTACGTGTTAATGAAAAACACGTTAGACCTTTATAGCCCGAGGACATGAGTGTTTTTGGTTTATTGTTCATGCACAGAGTTCCATAGGATTCGAACAAGAACATAGTGATTGTCCAATCAATGTACATAAACTGCTCTCAATGACCATCACATATTTTAATACCTATCAAGATAGGTCTGTAGTGAGTTTTTTCTCAAACGTCAAATATTAATGTCACCACATCATCAATTACCTACTCAATGAATTTGTCTAAGCTGAAGCCAAGCCTAGCCAAGGTCGTCAATAGGTCCATTTAGGTACTTTTATTTGGATTTCCACATTCCTGGGATTCGTATATACAATGCAGCCACAGCATCAGAAGCAATAAATTGGCTTTTATAACTCCTCAACTTTTCCTATCGTTCGTTAAACATCTTTTGTCTCTATTTTACTTCGTACCCTGTTCGCGATGTTCTGATGCGGACCATTCAATTTTCATGAAGATCGTACATTTTTTCAAATTAGTTCTGAATACTGCCTTTGAAGACATTTCATTAGTGATAATTCGTTCTTTTTCATCCATCGTTATGAAGTAAAATTAAATCACTTCATCAATATACACAATACACTTCAGATAGATTCCACCTAAGAATTGCGAAAACAAAAAAACATGGAATAATTTATCTAGCCATACTCTTACTGATTGTTCGATATGACTTTGGATTCACTTCAAGAAAAAAATCTCCATTAGTTATTGCGAACAACAATCTGCAACAGTCTCTAAGCCTCTATGCACGAAACGTGTTTATTCCACAAGTAAATTCAAATATACCGAATTCGGTATTCCATTATGGAGTCCTTGTCAGTTCAAAAACATCACGAACAGAACTCGAAGATTCATCTGACAAGAGTTCATGTTCATTTTTCTAGATTTTCTGGGATTTTCTCTCCTCGTATATTATATATTCGATGGAGTTTTCATGAGACCTAAGTCAGAGTTTGGTGTTCAATTGCTCTCAATTTCCAATAGAATCAAAGAAATCTTTGGACAAGAATTTTTCTCACTCTCCTTCCCTATTTTTCATCTCAACACTTCGTGGACTGCGGATTTGCTCGAACGAAAATAGCACAAATCACATCATCAGATGAACGATCGCTTTGAGATTCTGAGCACATCTCTCAGCTTGCGTCTTCTGACTTATTCGAGTTGGCAGATCTATCCTAGATCAAATGAGTTTTTTTTTGGGTCGATCGGCACCTATAAGTAAAATCGTCCACTTTATATACTCTGGAAGAATCGTATCTCTTTTCAACTTCACCATAGGAAAAGCATATTTCGAATATTTATGTTAACCCTGATTTTCACGTTATTTACACGATTTATCTTATCCTGCTCTGAAATACGCGCCACACATCCAAGTATATATGTAAAGAGGTCGTGGTAAATGTTTGGTTTCGTATTTTCCTTTTCATCTTCCTGGCTGGTATTGTTCATGCAAAGAGATGCCTCCAAATACATGATTTACTGAGATTTATCATAAGTTTGAACCTTTTTTTGTTCTTATATTAAATGAGTTGACAAGAATATTCAGCGAAATGAAGATGAATATATATCCCCCTACACTGTCAGGTTCGAGACCTGTCGAACATCGCTATACCAAGCATTCATCAATAGACGGCAATGTTGTGGAATTCTTTGCCTAGTGAAGTCTTTCCTGATGCTCACAACCTCCAAACATTCAAGAAAAATTCCAACACCTTCCTTCTCTCCTAAAATTCTACCGCTTGCTAACACGATGTTCCTCGAACATTATAGATTTCCCTTTCGTGTTGTCAACAGATGAAATATATATATATATATATATATATATATATATATATATATATATTGAGGTTATGCGCAGGTGGTTATGACAAAATAGGAAGGATTATTCTAGTTGAAAATTCGCATAGAAATAATGAATTGGAAATGACGTTCGAGCATTTTTCAGAAACTATTTAGTTTTTATTGATATTGTTTTATACAAACAGAGATACTGGATTTTTTAGGATAGTTCAATGATAAATAAGTGGAGCGAGATATCGCATCGAATGAGCCGAATGTTTCGAGGAAATTTAATAATCTTTTCGTGGGGTGAAAACAAAATTATGATAGTCTCGAAGGTTTCAAAACATTATTCCAAATTAGTAGTTTTGTTTCAGTTCCAATCTATGATTTCCAATCTATAGTTTCCTTCTCATTCTAACCATATCAGATGGCCGGAGAATGTCTGTTCAATTTATTCATAACATTAGGTCCTATATCGCAAATAGGATCGATAGAGAATTTCAGAGCCCCACAGAGGAATTGGATAGGTCAATCTGTGGTCTAATAGGCCTCCCAGCATGCATCAAACTTCGAATTCCATCGGCAATTTCCCGTTTTTCATGCCGGCTTATCGAATTCCAAAAATCGATATCGGCACCAGAATCAGATTAGATGGTAAGGAGTTGGACCGTCTGTGGCGGAAATGCAATCTCATCTATACGGCACAGGCCAACATGTATTCGAAATGAAACTATCTGGCCAAATTCCAAATTCGAGGATACAACAGCAAACACTCACAATTTATCATCTAATACGATATCACAGGAGTACCTTCTCGAAACTGGAAATCTTATACTATATTTTTTCCGTATGTAACATATTATGTAACTGTTATTTTTGGCATCAAATAGCACGCTCTGGAAGAGACTGAACTCTTGATGAGGAAATAAAAATCGATGCCTGGAACATCTAAGTGAAGTATGATGGATAACATCGATGTGGCAATTCATTTTCCATGATAAAACATATCAATTAGACTGAGTGCGATACTTTTCCAGCAGCCTCTTCGAACAAACGTATAAAAAGGTATAACAGCTCATGCGTGCATGTATGACTCCTCTGGGAGTTCCTTAAAAGTGGGTGCCTGTGCCTGGAGGATGGTGTTTTTTTGATATCTTCGTGCCCACTTTGTCTGCTATCTTGAATCTTGCACGTCTAGGGCTGCCAGATAGGGATGACCAAATTCCGGGATATCAAGCGTGAAATACTGGACGAGAGCGATATCAGCGACGATCATAGAAGAACGACCTCCAAAATTGACATCTAGAAATTTTATGGAAGGTGTTTTACCTATGTTATACCCAGGAGAGTGTAAGTGTATTATACCTTAGCCCCCGAAATCTGCACTCGCACTGCAATTATAATTGAAACCAATTCATTTTATAAACATGAACACAAAATAAGTCGAACACATGAACGAAGATAAATAATGTGCCAATGAAAACTAAGAACTACTTATATTTATCATTGGACTTGGCAAGTTTTAAAATCTTCTCGCCATCTTTCATAGTGGAATTCATTGGTCTTGATGTCAGTTTTGGGTATTATTCCATGAATTCTAACAGTAATTGTTCTTGTTCAATATGTTTATTGTTTTTAGGTGTACTGGTGATTTAGATGTTATTTTATATCAGTGCGATTCATATTATGTATGATCATTAAATTTTTATCCTTCAATGTATTTTATTTGCAAGATCACAAGCAAGATTTCTAAGGAACTATTAGACTTGAGACTGACGTTCGCGCATTGTCAATTGTATTTAAACATGCGAATAATATCCTTCGTATGGATTTGCATAGGGTGGTCGAGGATAGCATTTTCGGAAAGTGTTGGCAAACAGACCATTCGCAAGCGTTCGTATACGAACGATGTCAAGAATAGCGCACCTGATCGTGCATCATCAAAGTTTCATTGATACATTGATACCCAAACAATACCAACAAACTGGTGATATGAGCATAACGCCGCAGTTCCATCAGTACAACAAAGTGGAAATGATACATTCGCTAATGAGGAAATGACGATAAAATATATTCGAAAGTGATCCCACCGAACGAGGTCCAGTTGGGAATATTAATGCTGCAAATTTCCTATCTCTGATGGCTCTGGAACTGTTCACTATTATAGCGATGATATTGTGGTCGTTACTATGAACGGTATAATTTGTGGAATTGCTGTTAATATGTTGGCGACTACAGATGATATGCCCAGATATATGACTGTTATTATCACTCTGTTGATGGCCTAAATCACAGATTGAATATCACTCCAATTAGGATTTTGTGGAAAAATAGAGACTCCACATTTTTCAATGAAAGTGATGAAACAAATATTTCGAAGCTGTTTTCAATCCCACAAAGACCATCAAGAATTCGATCCATACAAAAAAATCTATATTTATTCATAGGCACTGTGCACCGAACAACAACTTTAGCTGTTGTTCGCTGATATTAGTGAGTAGCTCGTTGTGATCAAATTTTGTTGATGAATCACAACGACGAGGGTCATATTTCCATTCGTGCAATCGATAATATCTCTCAGATTCAAACCGATAAATCCGGTTATAGGCATGGACTTTACGTTTATCATTAGTCGATGCACTTTGACACATTTTACCAGACCACGCGATATATCGTGTGCCGAACAAGTGATAAATATCTCGCATTAAAAATACTTCCCATAAACCTTGGTGGATCTTTTATAATCTAAATGTGATTCGAATAGAGATAGTTTCATGTTTTCAGCGACCATATAGAAACATTATGCGAATGACATTTGAATGATGAAACGGTATTATATTACGGCAATTACCAAATCGAGAAATCACAATGACAGGAGTAGAATACCTGCCTGTTTCTTTCTCTAAATCAGGGTTGAGCTGTTCATCATTTGTTAAGAGCTGGTTTTTATCTGTTATTTACCTGGTCAAACTTATCAAGTATTACCTATCACCCGTTTCGTCATAACAGTAGGTGTACTGAGGAGATTCTAGGCTAATTTTCCTTCTATCGGCATGTGATCTTGCTGATAGTGAGTTGAAAATAGATATTCTAATTGCATCATTATAAAGTCTAGATTTATTTTGGGCGTCTTGAAAAATCACATTTTTGAAAATATTTTCTGGGTTGAAGGAAGTCTATATGGATATAATGTATTTATTCTACTCCGATATTGCGACCAGGAGAAAAAAAAAGCTTTTATTGCGAGCCATTTAAATTCTGATTTAGATTTGATATGTGTATGAAATTTCTGTTTCGCCATAATTTCTGCGATTCTGCGCCCCTATAAAACACGAAATTTGCTCTACGCCCCTATTTTATGTTTCGCGAAAGAGCGAAAATATATTTTCCAGGAAATTAAGACAAACATGTAAATTCCGATACGCTTTCCTCGAAGGACCAACATCCGTCAGCTTTGCCAATCTAAGAAGAATTTTAATTTATCACGAGGTGTCAGGTGCGCTTCATTCTTGTAAAATCAAGTTACCGAATCAAATTAGGGAAGTTTTAATACGCGCAAAGATAAATGGAATGTCTAATAGCATTATACCGAAAGGTCTATCGAAATCGTCTAAATAAGTCGCGATAACAAGTCATACAGGGCTAAATTCTGTGATATCCTTTCGAGAAATAACCCTTCTCGAGCTTCTAATTCTTTCTACTCTGACCTATCAACGAAACAGAAAAATAGAACGCCAAGTCCAATGCAAACCAATGAAATATATTATATATATTCAATAAATCAGTTCGATTCGATAGAAGCCATACGTGAAATAGGCTCCAACCATCTGTAACTTTTGCTGTTCAATAACTCGACGCGAACTCTGGATGTAGCTATATTGCGTTGAAATATGAGAAAAACAGGAACGTAACTGTCAGAAAGAATGATATCACGTGAAACTTTGCTATTGCTGTAGCAAGAAACCATTATATTTCTTCAGGGGTCACCTTCTTCCTCTCATAGCACACACTGCCAATAATACGAGATCCGTCATCATTAATAAGTATTATCGATGTCATTTAATATCAATTTTTCTATTGATTGTACCATTTTTTGTCCCATCATCACATGTGAACATTCGTTAAGTAGGCATGGCACACTCTAGTTATCTCCACAATAATTTTCTAGAGGAAGAGTAAGTGAAAGCTGCCAATGTCCGCATATACCTAAACATACATAAATACACAGGTGTATGTATGTATATATGTATATATACACACGATATCTCATGCTTTAGGGAGGTTTTAGGGCGACACTGTTTCCCCAATTTGAATTTGATTTCCGTGGGTTTTCTGTCACAACTGTCATTCATTTATATTCGAATTCGAATTCACCATTGGAATATTTGTGTACCAACTTCATTCAACTGACTCATTTGTTATGTATAATGTAGTGGTGTTCATTAATTTCTTCAACGATTAGGTTGCGAAATCAATCTAAATATATAATGAGTATCATATATGATGATACTATCAGTAAAATTTCGCGGTGAGGTATCATTACACTCATCAATAACTGAGAGCGTGCGCTTTCAAAATATTACAATACTTGTGCGTTTCACTTTCCACTTTCCTGTTGCCACAGTCGAATGGGCTACTTTCTGAATAACAAAACAGTGTGCTGTTTTTATAGACGGTGGTAGGAAAACTGATCCTTTTGCCAGCGACACTTCTTCTCATTATACCGTAACGCGCGGTATTCATGGAAATACTGGAAACACGTATCCTTCGGCATTTGGATTGCTTTGCTTCATTCGGGCTGCTCGAGTTATTGGCTTAAAAACTCGAACGAGCGTGAGTCTAGACCATCATCAAAGTTGAATTCAATTGAATGTTCAGCCTGGTGATAAATGAACGGATGTTCCATCCCTTATGGCTATCTCCTTCTTTCATTCGTTGATGGGTAATTCTGATATTTGTTCACTGATGCAAAATTATTGACCAGAGGTTTTCGCGTTTGAACTAAAGTGTCGAAATTAATATAGAATAACTTTTACTGGAAATCATCATTTCATTACATTTAGGGCAGCAAGTGCTGTGTTTCAAATGATACTTTTTTTCTCACATTCATCAGCTCTAGTTTCTCTGAACAAAGGAAACGTCTAGGTATTATTCCTGTTAATCCATCAGGTGCATTTTATCTCCTTCTTGTCATGATAAATCAAGTTGCGGTTGGTTTTTGGTCGAAGTGATACTACATTTACTTTCCAACTGATTCAGAAACATTCAACAATGTAAGATTCTTGGTTTTTGTTCGTTTTCTCACTCTAGATGAATTTATGGCCGTGCCTGGACCAAAATAATGAGAATTTATTGTTCGCTTCACGAATATTATAAATTAGCTGGTTTTTGGGCTTACAATGTTATCATAGTGACTCGATGATGTGGAACATTTGTCATCGAATATCATTCACTACGAGTTTCAATTCGAGTGTAGTGAAACAATGATATACAACTGATTACTATGAGTTGGGTAATCAAGAATCAAGATAATTAAGCTGTTTGAAGAAATAAAAACAGTATGATTCAAAAGAAATGTCATGAGTAAGTATATGATTTTCCAATTCTTCAATTTTTTTCAATCTCCAATTTTCTTTTTCTTCAAATAGTGTAATTAGTTGGCCAACATTCAGTATATTATCATCAAGCGTGGTCATCTGTTCAGCATTTTATAAAACTTCATAATTCTGTCGATTAGTCTGTCAAGCAAAATCGTACAGCAATAGTTACTAACGGGATGAAAATAAATATTTTTGGACTTCCAGTGAGGGACTAAGTTGTAGTAAATAAAATTACGTCGGGTTAACATAAACAACGTTTGAATAAATTAGTTTCTTAGACCTTAGTACTCTAGGGTACATCGCATATATTTGATCCTAAGATCGTAGGGTGGTTTGATACGTATAGTTTTTTTTTAATCTTTTTCCTATACATCCATAGTAAATGTCACACAATTTCTATTGAATGGATATGGAAGATCTCCCATTTGGGCCATAAAGTTCAGGGTTATCATTCATAATCATCGTACGAGGAAATGGTGTTTGAATGTTCAAATAGCTACCGGCAAAGGCTACATTGAGGATTTCTCAAACGGCTTCAGATGTATGAAATATAATAAGAGGTCTAGGTTCAGTGAAACAATAAGAAAGATAACATGTGCACCTCAGAATATAGGTGATCAATCTCATCGAATTGTAGGTACTGACAGTTCACACCCAATTTTGAGTGCCTGCCTTAGACCTACTCACAGTCGTATCATAACAAGTATTTTCTTCCAAGGCCATTTCCAGTAATAAAATAATTACTCAATTGATGAAAATATGAATGAGAGAGGTTTTCAGAAAACTTCATCTAAATTATATTCATTATTGAATATATTGATGATGTGAGGACCACTAGAAGGAGTGGGTGGGGGTTGGATGGCAAGTCTTTGGACTGGTGAGCTAGTGCCAGTTATGGAGACGTGATAGAGTTACATATCCTACATATGCCCTTACTAGGTCCAACCTTACATTCGTATGGAATGAGAAAGGCAGAAATTAGAAAGAAATGTTGTCGAGTGTCTTTTCAATATAAACTGAAAGTGAATAGATCTTTGAACATCATAAAGAAAAATGATACTTGCCAGTGAGAAGCTGTCGCATAATGCTGGAATTAATAACTTCGTCTGCCACCGAAATTGGTTTCTATATAGGAGAATTAAACTGGAATCAGGCGGCTAAGCTTCTCCACAAAAATAAATGTGTCAAGACAACCATACAAATTTTCCCATTTAGGAAGTGTTTCACTTTTTCGAATTCTTCTTTAGAGATGTCGAGAAAATAGCAATTCTCTCTTCTGCCCAATTATGTTTATTTCACCCAATCTAGAAATTCACACCGAGCTGGTTAATCCACTCATCAAGTGAGAGCTTAGCCATCTTCTCTGACGTCACTCGGATGACATTCGGTTTCCACGAATTTCAACTATTTTTCAGTTTGTCTTCCATGAAACAGTCCCTAATCGATAACATTTCTCTGTTGTGAGGGCATGTCATCAAGTATTATCAAGCATTTTGAAGTACATGAGTTGGCTCGAGGCCATAGCAACTGAGATATTGTAGAAAGCTCAAGAGAACTTGGCCGAATTACCTCTACTGTTGAGTATGAAGTTTGCAGCATTGAATTTACACATGCATGATTCGCGGCAGCAGTAATTTTTGATAAAATAATTGTTTAACACTTCATTCGCCAATCTAATCAAACAGAGCTGTCAGTATTCATTGCTTGAAATTTTGATATTCCATTTATAAGATTATCGTTAGTGATATGTACCTCATTGTTTTAACAAAAACAGCAGATTTGTATTGTAGCCGTAACATCCGCAGTTTTATTGTTGTCAGTAGTAAAAATACAGAAAATCCTCTATACGTTCCATAATTTCAGCCCATCTATCTCTTTGTATGGATATTTTTCAGACAATTACCTGCTGTTAAGCCACACTCATTCCAGTTTTCCCAGCTAGATACTCATAGCTGCCGGTTAATGACATACATTTTATGCATTATGCGCCGCCGGATGATTTGCATTTTCCGGAAAGGATGGAATCGCACCCTCGCAGTGTAAGACAACGGACCATCCAGCGAAAGGAAAGGCAATTTTCACCTATTGCCAGTCTGTGTCAGGAGATATTCTCACTCTTCGTCCATGAAATAATACTCGAGATATGACTTTCATCCTGTGTATTATGTGTAGTGAATTACCCGCAGGCCAAGACATCGGTATTCTGTGAAGGAAATATACATTGGGTCAAATTCGGAATTCGCCAGAGAGAAGGAAAAAATAAATCAATACCCAAATCCAGGCAAAGTTCGACGAAACCAAAATGGCATTTGAGGGAACCTTCGAGAGTTTTTTAGTTGTAACAGTTTTTGAAGAGTTGATACCTTTCTTTCATTTCCGAGATGATCCCGCACTGTACTGAGTATGTTTATGCACTTCCGAATAGTGTAGGAAAGAGTGTATTGTGATGTACAAGGTAAACAGATAGTAAAGTTTGATTTATTCGGTACGAAAATAAACCCATCGAATTAACGTAAAATACGGGTTTCATCAGAAGAAAAGGCACAATAAACGCCGGCGAACTGAAATGGGTTCGGAAAGAACGGAATTCGCTATACATTATGTAACCTTCATAAAAGGAAACGATGTTGCATGAGTATGGTGAATATATGTTCACAGAAAAATCGGTGTTTTTATCGGTACAGGGCCTTGGTAGAGTAGACCCTGGAAGGAAACATAAATTTCTCAGACACGTCCCACAGCTATTGGGTTCGCGACGCGATTTACTTCCAGAACTGAAAAAATAAATACATCGGATCCCTCACTTATTCTTTCCCTACGCCTCTTTCGGAACAACGAGAGGAAAATGAAATCATTCAAAAGTTGCGAGTTTCTCGGTAGACGGTTATCATTATCATATTATGGTGCGGAAAGTTGCGGCGCTGATGTAACGTAATATCTACCTATACATGGTGTCCCAACTGGCTTAAGGCTTATGGCAGTAAAACTAGCTTTAGTAATTTTCCAACGAAACAGAATCGAAAAAAATATCGATTTTTTTCAACTTCATTAACGGTGCTCATTTAGACCTAATCCGGACGATATTAAAATTCAGAGATATGCATGACAAATTCATGATATGTTCACTGGTGTTTCTCATTGAGATGTCATTCATCCATATCATTCTGAAGAACACCCTGTATGTCATAGCTATCAAACAAGATGCAAAAACAACTTATCATATCCCATCCATATTAATACTATCCTATTATACCGATGAATATAAAAGAATTTCATCTTCATTAAAGAGCTGTTTTTTTCTTTCAGAACCACCTGGTATGAAGCCATAAATATCGAGAATGGGAGTGAATAGAATATTTATTGAATCTCTCTTGATCACAAATATGATGTAGTATACTTGTGAACTCTAAACTTTGAGACATTCAATTTTTCTTTGAGTTCCTATGGGTTATCGGTTTCTGTCGCACACAAAACAATATAGTTTGTGCTTACATAATTAGGCATATCACTGAAGAAGAGAAGAAAAAGTAATGGACTTAATATAGACCCTTGAGGAACCCCAAGGTCAACGTTATACAGTCGTGATCGAAAATTGTCTGATTTAACATGATCTTCCTGAAAGTCAGGATATGGTGTGAACCATGTCAGTAAATTACCTCTGAAACCAAGTCGACATTATATTTCTCAGTTTCCTAGTTTCTCAATAATATCAAATACTTGTGAAAAGTACAATTACAAAGAAAAGTGCACCAACATATTTTCTTTTGTCAAGTGAGTCATATACTTGAAAAAAAGAGTAAAATGCATTTTTTGTTGACCTATTCGCGTCATTCTATTCTTTATTCTTCTCATTCTTTTCATAATAAAGTTGGCACTCCCTATCACAAAGACACGCTTTAGTGGAGCTCCATAATAAACCTCGGATGATATGATTCGCCATTGAGTACGATAAGGTAATTTCATAATGATGTATTGAAATCGCCTCTGGAGGAGCATCATCAATGAATATTTCATTTCATCTCGATCGACAACAATATGTGGAGTTTTTTTTATAATTTGATCGAGAGTAGCATTTGCTGCGACTGATGATGAAAGTTCAAATTTACAACTTCTGATTCGAAAAAGGGGTGTATTCAGACGGTGTGGGGGCTGTCCTAATACGTGTTATATAACAACATCATTCGGATTTCTGGAAGCGTGAAATTTGATAGTGGGACTTCCGAGATATCCGAGAAAGCGTTGATAATGCGTCTCAAGAACTTACCCACATTTGGCCTGCCAACGGCCATTGTCAACAACTAAGGAAGCGAGTCAGGTACGATACATCATCACAACTTGCATCGACAACCAAACAGTTATTATATAAGAAATTCATCAGAAAACGACAAGTCGCAAGATAAAACACCATCGATTTTTTGGTTACCAACCGCTTGTGTAATTCCTTGAATATTGCAGATTTTGACAATTACAATTTCGACAAATATCTTGTCAACAATTTCTTGCAATGCCTCTAAATACGGTGGGATTTATCTATAGTTTTTGTTTCTTTGGTCATTTTCGAATTTTTTTGTGCGTCTCACTCTTTTGAGGTTGCAGGTGAATTTGATTGGATAAATTAAATCTCTCTGAATTGTTTTTCAAAATATGCGACTCTCTGAATGAAAGTTTAAGATTGGCCATTGAATTCACCATTATGAAAAATTCAACTTGCTAATTATGATTAACACTCATTGATCAAACTATTTGACATTAATAAATCACAGTGAATTGTTACCCTTATACAGGGTGAGTCAAAAATGTGTACCGAGCTTTCTGGGGGTGATAGTACATTGAAAAATAAGTATAGTATGATCAATAAACTTATGGCCCAAAATGCATATTAAGGGAGATATATCTTTACAAAGTTGATAAAATTAAAATAATTTCTCCGCATAACTTCTGAACGATGAAAGCCACCCGATTGAAATTTTGTGCATGAATGTATGTTGTCAAAATACATTTTTTCGTCACACTTCCACATTTCTGATATTGTTATAAAGGGTGTTTTCAGAGAGTGGGTCATGATTTTTTGTAGAAAACTTTTTTCCCTGTATTATTTTCGGTGAAAAAACAGGAGCATTCGATGGAGCGAAGAAAATTACATGAAAAAGGTACTCTAATGCAAATACAAAACATTGAGCCGTTCGTGAGATATTTGAGTTTTTGTAGTTACATGATATCAGCAGATCGATTTTATTCATCGCGAGATTCATCGGTAACAATATTTTAGCAGGCCATGATGAATAATTTTGTTCTCAATTTTGACGTTCATGTCATCAACATTCGAGTCAACATTGTTGTAGTCGATTTGTTCGTGTGGTTTTTCTGTGTCATTTATCACTGAGATTTTAAGAAATATGGCAGGTTATTCGTTCTCTGAACAAACTGATATGCTTCTAATGCTTGGCGAGTGCTTCGGAAATGCAAATGCTGCTGAAATATCGTTATACCGATGAATCTCGCGATGAATAAAATCAATCTGCTGATATCATGTAACTACAAAAACTCAAATATCTCACGAACGGCTCAATTTTTTGTATTTGAATAAGAGTACCTTTTTCATGTAATTTTCTTCGCTCCATCGAATGCTCCTGTTTTTTCACCGAAAATAATACAGGGAAAAAAGTTTTCTACAAAAAATCATGACTCACCCTCTGAAAACACCCTTTATAACAATATCAGAAATGTGGAAGTGTGACGAAAAAATGTATTTTGACAACATACATTCATGCACAAAATTTCAATCGGGTGGCTTTCATCGTTCAGAAGTTATGCGGAGAAATTATTTTAATTTTATCAACTTTGGAACGATATATCTCCCTTAATATGCATTTTGGGCCATAAGTTTATTGATCATACTATACATATTTTTCAATGTACTATCACCCCCAGAAAGCTCGGTACACATTTTTGACTCACCCTGTATATTCTGTTACACTACATGAAATAACATCGATTATTACAGTATTATCGCCCAGGTTCTTCATTGTTCATTATCGGCGTAAAACGGCGTGTAGTAAAAAGTCCATGACCGGTTATGGATAGAACAGGCTAATGAATTGAGGATATATCTCGAATAATTCATCATATATCTCAATAAACAGGCGGTAGCCGAAAACCGATAAGGAAACAAATTCCCGAGGTGAATCAGTTCCAGACGCTGATTTGGACAGGTATTTAATCGGCAATCTGTAGTGAATATAATGAATGATTCGACCAATAACTCACAAGTTATGTATCCGTAAGTCCATACCGTACATGGATAAAGTTAATGTACAATATAAGTCCTCGTGAAACTTGAGGTATCGACAGACTGATTAGTAAATTCAGATGGATTATTTTATTTCATTATCTCCGTTAATTATTCATTAATTTCAGTTTTATCTATGTAACAGACACCATGCAAATAAATTGAATCATTCGACTGGTTTCTCAAGAAAATTAGTTATTTGACGTTGTGAACTTTCGATAGTGTTCATTATATTCAATTTAATATTCAACTCAACACCAGTTTCGAACTGGCATGCGACTCAATCAAACATAAAGGAAGGACACCGTGAATCAATAACATTCAACAATTATTACAGTTTCCTATCATTTGAGGCTTCGATCAGATTTCCAAAGGCCTCAAATACCGTGTCCGATTTGATATGCAAGAACCAGCTCTGTGTTCTCCATTGGTGCCATAAACATAAAGCACAGTTGTTACGTAATCAAATATTGCAGACTAGTTTGTAATTAGGAAGCAGTTTCAGATCCACTAAATCGGAGTTAGCTGGGTTGTCCCAAAGTCCGGAATAAAACTAATATTTCCTTGACCAGGCTAATCGATTTTTGATTTTATACATGGAATTCAACCATTCCAATTAGTATGTTGATATGTTTATGTCAAATCTTGCGAGACAGCATTTTGACTCACTTCCCCTTATTGATATTGATTGACTTGAATATTCAATTTAATTGAAAATATAGAGGGTTCTCACTTGCTGCAACTAGATTTATCTCGAAAGGGTTAGGTATGAGCGTTTCTCACAAGTAAGCCTGAACTCTGATCACAACTGACGAGTTCTTCTATAAAAAATTGGAAGATCAAAAAATATGGCTTGGCGATTTCATTATTGTAATCGGAAAACTATCCATCCTGTCTATGGATAGGAATGAGAAGAGTCAGCGTACCGTTCTTTTAAATAAACATATTTTCCGGTATGAATTCATATCGAAAATCAATCAAGGAAAATATAAATGCAATCCAAAATCTGATATCTGGTATTCACTAGTTGAACTGAGGTTAATGTTGCACTCATCATGCGATGGATTTCTTCTATATTTTCTTTATTCCGTAATTTGACCTTAGGAACCCGAATATCACAAAAAAAACTTGCGCAAACCTATATTTTTCGGGATGATCCAAGCAAAAGTGTGCCTTCACCTTCCTCCTTCGGCCCGTTTCCAGTAGACATCATAGCCGATGGGCCTTTCATTCCTTACACGGGATACTTTTTATACCTTCATTATACATTCAAGGAGTCAAATAGAAGGAAAGGTGAATCCGCGTTCTCTACTACTTCTGTAAATCATAATGTCACAGATTCTCATTTGGCAACGCCTTCCATATGAAAGGAGGAATGATCAAGGATGCTAAAGAAAATGAATTTAACTCCATCGATGATGTTTCTCCGCCTTCTCGACTCCTTGAATGTATAAAAAGTATTCTGTGGAAGGAATGAGAGGCGATCGGCTAAGTTTACACAAGACGGGCCGAAGAAAAACGGTAAATTCTCACACTTTTTTTGGATTATCTCGAAAAATACAGGTTTGCGCTCGGTTTTGTTGTGAAATTCGAGTTCCGGAGGTGAAAATACTTAGGTACCAAACAGAAAACGTCTAAAAACTGATAGAGAAGTTGAGAGTAGGAATTCCCAACGGAACCGGCTGTCAGCGTTGAAAGCGCTGGAAAAACATCTTCGAAGAAGTTGAATCCACGTTCTTCAGCATCTTGGAGAAAAGTGAATTCATTTTCTTTCATACATGAAAGGCGCTGACAAATGAGAATCTGTGTCAGAACAACTAGTTCTGTAAGTCATAATGTCACAGATTCTCATTTGACATCGCCTTCCTTATCAAGAGATAAATTCAACTCCTTCGATAATTTTCACTCCTTGAATGTATAATGAAAGAATGAAAAGTATCCCGAGGGAATAGAAGACCGAACAGAACGGGCCGAAGAGAGACGATGAATGATCACAGTTTTTCTTGGATCATCTCGGCAAATATAGGTTTGCGCACGTTTTCATTGCGAAATTCGGGTTCCAAGGTCGAAATACGTGAGGAAAAAAAAATCGAAAAAAATCCATCGCACGATGAGTGCAAAATTACCGAATCGAGAGAGCCGCTGTACAACCATCGAGAACAGAGAGAGAGCGTCTAAAAACAGCAAAAACGTGCTAGGGGGCCAATCTTTGGTACTCACACGCCACACGCCACACGCCACACGCCGGACCCAGACCTGATGGAGGAGTTGAGAGTTGAGAGGACCGGCTGTCAGCGTTGGAAAGCACGTCGCCGACTGACTGCCGGAGACCGGAGACTGTGCCGGAGCCGGAGAACGGAGCAGGAAAGGAGGACCAACCGAATCGCTCGCGCTCCTCGACGTCGCGACGCTCTCGGGATGGCCTGCCGCATCGCGACGCTCTCTTTCGCCTGCGGCCGGATCCTGCGCGCCTCCCTCACCCGCGCCCTCCTTCATTTTTGGGCATTCGAAAATTTTCATTCGTTTTATCGTCCTGTATCCGTCGCCGACGGCTTGCAGCGAAATCATCCTGTTCACGCGTTTCGCCTATCTAATAAGAATAATATCGTCTTCATTATTTCCATATACATTACATTTCATTTATACACCTCATTCCAAATATCTCCAATGAACACAAGAGCGTTTGATATTGTTATGCCGTCAATATATGAGTTTCCAGTTCAAGAGTTGATGTATGATATGAAAACAATTGGTCCAAGGACCGTTCCTCGTGGAACTCCGATTTGTATAATTTATGATTCACTGTATACATTTTTCATGTTCGTTTCGCTGCTGTCTGTTGCTTGAATAATTTTGGAAAAACCTTCAACAAAGTACATCAAGAAGCTTATGTTCTGAGCTATATAATGTTCTCAACCGTTCGAGTGGATTGTTCATTTCGTTCGTTCATTGTTCATTGCAACATTTTGCTGCAAACCTCACACCCGTGGGAAATGACTATCATTCCGTGCTCGTTAAACAATATACTGTTTACAAACTTTTATCTTGTTAACGGGAACCAGATAATTCGTTAAGTTTTATTTGTCTTTCACGCAGCTATATATATTAGAGTGCTGATAGCCATTATTTGAGTGATAAATCATAAAATCTCTTGAGTGTTGACTATCAGAAGTTGTGAAGCAAATTATGACTTGTGTTCCTGGTTGTAGTTAAGTTCTACAGCTACATTATTGTTAATGCTTACAGGGATAAGTGAAGTGGTTGGCGAAGTCCACTATAAAAAATCCTCCCGTTCTACTCAATCCACACGAGTTTCGACTTCTGGATTCCAAGGTTGAATTGGAGATGAATGAATAAATAAATAATGAGGCCTGTCATGTATCCAGGATTGTACAAGTTCATGGTGAACAAAGTTTTTATTCGACTAATGGTGTCACACTGGCCTTCTAGGGCTGTTGGACAATGAATTTGGTTTCCTGAATGATGCACCTTCATTTCTGGACCACATATGTTACAGGAAAAATACATGTTCAGGATGAACGAGAGAAGGTTATTACAAACCTTCATGACATTACTGAAATGACGTTAATGACACCTGTTACATAATATAAACTTCAACATACATTCATTCCACTGGACCAAACCTATACCTAGTCACAAAATCAATCTTCCATTCTCCTCTCGTTATTCGTTTTCGAATGGACAAACAAAACATCAGATAATCTCGGCAGATGTTCTCTTTGTATCAAAACGAGAGCATTTTGCTGAATGAACCTGTCGCAACTTGCCACAAGAGAAATTGGAGAGATATTTTCATAGAATGAAAGGCAATTTCTCTTATGCCTGCCACAGGCCACAGGTAATGAAAAATTGTGAAAAATGAGGAGCCGTGTTTACTTGGAATATAATGATAGACGCTGAAGTGACGTGTACGTACGGCAAATCAATTTATAAACAGCGTTCGAAAACAAAACAGCGAAACTAATTATTCCAATTATTAGTAGAATCGTTACTGATTATTATCTATTTCTACTTCTACAACTGAAATACCCTCTAAAGCACACGTGAAAATCAGGTACTTTTGAATTATTAAAAACATTACCAAGGTTACCCCCATTGAAAACTAAAGATTGAAGACTATTAAACTCCTAATTAAATAACAACCTCATACATATTGAATTTTCCGTATTTGAGATAGTTAGCTGGCCAGAGTCAAATAAAATTTAGTGGATTCGCGTGAAATCTTCCATAGTTCGCAGTTCCATTTTATTGTTTTTATTTGATGTAGTAAAAAAAGTACAAGCACCTCAATGTTGCCAACTACAGTAGGAACAACAAGATTCAGTAGGTATACCAACAACGCTTCCACGACTGTTCCCAATACGATCTAACCATGCAATAAGTGGCAAAGAAAAATTTATCTTAGAAATATTATGAAGTGTTGTTAAATGTTGAATGACAACATAGATAGCTTGCACTCCCCAAGATATGCGAGGATAGAATCATCAAAACAATGATTTTTACAACAATTGAAGTTATATTTTTTTTGTTCATTCAACATTATTTACCCTCAATTTGGTGGGGACGAATTTTCGAATTCTTAGGTAAATCACCTTGTATCGAGGATCAAGTAAATGGTGAAAAATTACTTACCATTAAGTAATAAGCATGTCGCTTATAGGTCACCTCCAACAGGATGAATGGTTGGCTATGCTGATCGTGCTGTGTGAAAAATTCCTGAAAAAACATATTTTCAGTTACTCGAGGCAGAGCAATAAAATGAAGTGATTCTGAAAATGTGTTATCGCTGCTCCCACTTTGGAAAGTTAAATTTCAAGTTCTGCTCGATGGGATTGTGAAAAAAGTGTCAAACTATCATATGAGTAGCGGAAGTGAAGTATAATATTTCCTTTTATATACCCCTTCACTGGTAAGGCAATAACTACCAGCTATAGCTATTTCTGGGATTGAAAATATGTATTAGATGTCTTCTCTTCAGTTTATTACTTGAATCAGAGGCCAATAGTTCTATCGCAATAGAATATATTTCAATAAATGTTTTCCAAATTACAGTCACAATCTACTGATTGCAGATATCGAAGATATCATATCATATACAAGGCAACGATTTTCCAAACACACTACAAATTTGAAAAAAAAATCCAAAATAGCAAAAAACATCACACACAACCACATTAGATACCTATGTACCTTATATGTTGTCTTATCTTCGATGTCGAATTTTAACTAGGCCTTGAAATTTCCAGAAATCGCACTCATTGAATAATAAAGGCGCCCACAGAAGGGTGCCCTACTTTCAAATGGCCCCCCTTGTATTACCGAATAGTCAGAAACTAAAGATATTCTCCAATTCACCCTCAATTTTCTTTTCAGAGCAGAATAAATAGTAAAATCCATGGACACAAAAGTAGGTATTATATATTTACCTCGTGTCGGTGATATAATCTTATACCTCTATTGCTAAGTGGGTAGATATGTTCCCATAGCACGTGAAAGGAGACTCTAAGTATTTATGTATTGATCTCTAAAAGTCGTGTGGAGAATATCGCGATGTGGATTTCTACGAAATATCAGATAGATTTCATTTTAGACTTGTGTGTTCCTCAAGTAGAGCTATTTAGGAAGGTAGTGAATATGAATTAATAGTAACCATGAGTATGTATAGCTACCATTAAGTGTATTTTGCACCCTACCGACAAAGATTACTTGCAGTTATATTATTTCGTATATTATGCCGTATTTTTCAAAGGAATAATATTTCAATATTGAAAAGACATAAGTAATGAGATCAGAAACGTGACCAGTTAAGTGTAGGTATGATATACATAGATGATGAGCAAATTTCAGCAGCTCTTCAAATCATAAATGATATACCTATACCTCGATACCTACTATTTGTGTATATACCATCTTCAATAAATAATTTTCAGTCACTTGTTCAAGTAAACGAAATAACACTGTATTGAAGAAACTGGGAATTGGCTGAAGAGTGAGAAGCCCCCAAGCACAGAAGAGATGTCCTCTTTGCCCCAAGTATCACCTGACTCCAAACCAAATTTCGTTACCAAAGTATTTCTCAAGCCAAAGATGTCAGAATTTTCATTAGTGGTCATGATTTCCGAAAGGAAAAATTGAAATTATTTTCATTTCGAAAATGGTTACATATAGGTATAAGAAAATACCAAATGGGGTGTTTAAATACAAAGAATGATATCATCTACAGGATGTTCCATTTCAAATAATCAAGTCGAGTCACTTTTTGAGCAATAAACCAAATAACCGTATTTTTAAACCACCCTATATTCAAGTAACTCAGATCTGGCCCTTAACCTAGCCTAACTCCAAAACAAATTTCTATACCATATAGTATTTCTGAACTCAAAAAGATATCAGCATTTTTAGATGTCGTGATTTATGAAGAAAAAAATTTAAATCACTTTTCATTTCCAAAACAGGTACAGATGTAAAGACTTGTAAGACTTGAATGTATGTGAGCACCAATGAATCTATCTATATATGTATATACAGGGATGTATTGAGAAAATTTGCTAGGAAACTTTGAAATGATCAGAAGTTGCTACTGCTTTTCAATAGAAGCGGCAACAACGCATTATCGAAAATAATGTAATTGAGTAGATAATGTCCAAATATGCTGTGCATCAAATTTTCATCGTGATCCGCTGTCTGGTTCTCTACGAACGTCTAATGCCATCCAGCGTGAATCAGCCTGTATGCCAAGTCAAAGTCCTGTTCTGCGGTATCTATGAATCATTGAAAATTGGAATGTAGATATAATGACGGATACTATTCTTCCTACCATCTAGCGAATAACCCTATCTCTAGACGAATCGTACAAACTTACATTCGCGGAGGGATTCGGGTCTCTTGAGGGTCTCGAGAAATAGAGGTCTCTGATGCATCACTATAGTTGGGGCTTAACGAAAAATCCGATAGATGGTAAATATTCGAAGGAACAGAAAACCTGGATAGGGTGAAGGGTGCAAAATGCAGAACAGCTTCGAATAGTTTGAATATTGATTCATCAATACACGATGGCACAATATATTGGTGACATGTTCATTTCGCAGAGTTCAGAAAATCAAATTTTTCTACCTAGAAGTTCATTTTGGTGTTTTACTTCACCTCACTCTAAACTCTGAGAGTTACTTTCATCTCAGATCATTATGGGGTAGATGAGGAAGACAATACAAAATTGTCTAGGGAATTTTCAATGTTTGTTGATTGTGCTGAAATTGATTTAATGTTCTAATTTCTAAGTCGCACTATAGAAATGGAAACTTGATTCTCTAATGTAAGAATATAAATACGAAACAACACTCAGTATAACAAGAAATGAAGGTTGAAAAGAAGGTTGTCAAGGTTCAGGCAGAATAAAGAATTCAATTCTAAACTCAAACAAACGTATTTATTCAACTAGAAAAAAACTTCCAAACCAAAATCAATAATAGTCTGTCAAATAATGCGAATATTCAAAATGAAAAACACTGGCCCTATTCAGGAGATTATTGAATTCACTCATATTAGATTTGACTTCATCATCCAAATGCACATTCAAATAAATAAAAACAACTCAACTAACAGATCATCGATAAATCACAGTAATTCAAAATAAATTCAAACTAGAAACACAAACGTGGAATGACTAGATATGAAAACAACAGATTAGATATTAGGTAAATACATCTCTGATATTCTGGAACTGTCTGATAGCCAGATCCACTGGCAACTGGAATTTATGACCTGATAAAGTGTCTAAACTCCTCAAGCTGTCTTGAAATCCTAAAACATGAAATAACACCAGTTATGAAACCTTTGTATTACAATGGAATGAAACAAGACAAATATCAAATGTACATGATGATTCATCAAGACCGTTAGTGAAATTCGATCTTCCTGTATTAAAAAATATCAGTGCCTGACAGTAATTCTAGGTCGATAACAGGAAGTTTGCTTATGCTATCAAGCCCCAGATAACAGTGAATTAAATAACTTGCCTGTCTTTGCTACATAACTCCAAGGTTGATAGTGGGTCTTCACAAGTTGGTTACAAGTGAATATCAGAGTTAACCATGGAACAAGTTTGTTAGCACTGAAAAAAGGAACAAATCAAATACTTATGCCAATGAAATGATGTTGTTGCTTATGACTCACTTCAATGCTGCACAAATGAAAGCTTTAAAATGTGAATCAGGACTTCTTTTGTAGGGAGTATGAGTTGAGATGATACTTCCAATACAACAAAGCAAGTTCTGTTTGTTAGAAGAAGGACAAGATCCAGCAATATCCAAATTGAAACTCTGAGACAGTTTCCTAGCTGGAGTGGAATTATACTTTTCTCCATTTTTCATTTTGTAATACTCCAAAATGATCTCCCAAGCATGAATTTGAGTATTGCCTAGCGACGCTCTGCGTGGGAAACACCCAATCAGAGGAACCAGACTAGTACTCTGCATGGAGACAGCCCCATGCTGCATGAGATCACGAATGCAAGCAGCAAGATATTTCCGCACAGCAGTAGTCAATTGAATATTACATGATACTGATTGTGACTCTGAATCACTGCTATATTCACCTTCCTGATCCTTGTTCTCACTATGCATTGCAAGGTCTTTCACTCTTGCAATTGACATTTCTAGTTTGGCCCTCAAATCCCTGCAAATAGATTGATAGGTTGTTCAAAAACAAGATATTCATTAAATTTCTATAAGAATAAAGCAATGGCACTATTGTCTACTCACCCCCAATGGTTAATTTTCATGGTGTTCTTCAGATCATTTTTTCTGAAATGATGAGTACCACATCCTAGCTGTAGGACAGCAAACATCTGCAAAATAGTAGCTGTTCTCTGAATCAACCCTAATGTAGTTTCACTTTTATAAGGGTGTTTCAGAGTGTGATATGAACAGCCACATGAACATTTGGAATGTTTTGTATCAGCCTGTAGATATCCTATGAATCGTTCCAAGTCTGCAATTTGTGTTTTCAACTGGCCCACCAAGTGCTCTTTCACACGTAAGGGGCTCACAAGCTGATCAAAAGCCATATTGATTTGCTTGCTTACATCATCTTGTGACATCTACAAAGGGAAAACGTGTTTTACAAGGAGAAAAGCAGAAGACATGTGAGTTTTACCTGATGAAAACTGTGTTCATCAAGTTCCAGGTTCATTCTTGTCTTCAATTCATTCAAAATAACTCTCTGTCTCTCAAGCAATACATCTTGTGGTATCCCAGCTTCCCCACTTTCGAAGGCATACTGTTCTAACTCCCTCAATTGTGACTTGAGCCTCTCAATCAGCTCTTTTTGTTGACTCCTTCTCAGTCTCACAGCTTCTGCAAGACTAGCTTCATCCATACGTTCTTTGACAAATCCCACATCTGGTATGCCCCTGAAGGCAAACTCCTCAAGAGATTTCAGAAGGTCCTCCTTATCTTCTGGTGGTGCATTGACAACTTGTCTCAATCGAAACTGGACCTGAGCAAAATGAGTTGTCAGAGCAAAAAGTGATGAATTGAGAAGTTCCTGTTCTTCCTCCATGCTTCTGAGTTTTTCGAGCCCATATCTAAAAATATTCATAGTTTCTACTAGATGCCTCTTTGTAGATACCTTCCACTTACGAATTGTGGTGGTCACAACTATTATAGTCATATTTAACAGCATCGGCGTCGTTTTCTTCGTCATTAGGTGCTCCAAGCGGGTCCCATCTTTCTCCAGTTGGTTGTTCCTCTGACAAATAATCTGGTGTTGTGCCTCTCTCCATGTTTTATCAATTTTTCCAATATTTTGTTGATGTTTGTGTTCAATAGACCAATGGAGCCTGATTGGTCATGTTCATAGTGACATTTTCGTTGGCTCGACTCTTTATCAATGAAGGAAGGAGCATGAATAGCGATAAGGACGAGTATTTTATATTCATTTTGATAACATTCCTATTAATTATCAACACGACCGTCAACCAAACGACTACTTACAAAGACTACTAACTACAAGAACTAGACTAGAGTGACTAGGCTACATAACCAAAGAGGAGAACCCCTCTTCTGTGACATAACTACGCTACTGTCACACTGTCACCCTCGTCCTTAGTCCAGAGATATGTAACCAGTTACTCACCTATGTACTTGTCTGTCACCAGTTGTTAGCAATGCAAACCCATTTTTTATATGATTTCTATGATATAACCACACAACCACTGTATAGTCTTGTTCGCTGTGTCTCCATGAACTACAATATTGTACACTAATGGAGATGTGTAGCACTCGAACTGTTCGGTGATTCTGGTGTGCCATTGTTTCCATCGGCACTGAGTGTATTGTAGGAAGTTATAGTGTACAATACATTTTTCACACCACACCCCGAAGAAACCTTCTAACCTCGTCTAACAAGAGTTTATCTATTCTTTCAGCTGTAATGGAATCTTTGATGAATAAATAAATAAATAAATAAATAAATTCCAGTACTCAGTACAGTAGCGGTTCAACCGATGAGGGGAATGGGTACACGGTACGTGAAATACAACCAGTTGAGAAAATTTGATTCTATTGGTTATCCAAAAACTCTTCATTATTATCAATGACAATAAGACATCAGTAGTCAGCAATCGTGAAGGAATTCTATAAATAATAGATAGAACAAAAACCAATACTGCTCACTGCTATCAGTCAGAGAATTCGAGAATAGTTGACCACGGTTGACTAAAAGTCCTCACTTGAACAACAATCAACAATCTTCCTTTAGTACTCAATTAACAATTTATTTTCCAATAATTGGAACCATTCAACATATAAATGATGAAGCAACGTAAAATTCCTTATTGGTATAGAATGAAGCCCTTCAATCCGCCGTGTTACAAGTTTTATAAAGCATCATGTTTCCTTGGACAAGGTAAAGAATATTTCGTAAGAGAAAATTTAGTGATGAACCCTAGGATACAAACAGTTGGAAGAGTTGTATATACACCTGACAACATTTCGTTGGAGAGCCTGGAGTGTGAAGGGAAAATAAGGTTATTTGTTCAGACAAATGTTATACCTAAAAATGGATGTTACGTCTACATGTTCGGGACATTCAGTTATTTTCAGGATTTGTACAAGAATATATTCTACGAATTTGATGACAACTGTGACTCTTTCACTCCTGTATTGGATATGAATATTTGGAATGAAATTTTAAGTGAGGAAGAAGCTAGAGAACTTGAAACATCATTGGTTATTTTGAATACATTCTGAATTAAATGAAACTTCTGAGTATGTGTTCGAATTTCACTAAACTTTTCCTTTTTATATATTTTAGAACACTTGCAACATAATCATGAGGTCCTTCAGTTTTCTGTAACTGGTTTGACAATTTCTTTCTCAGTTGAATCAGATATGTAATTTCTGCGAATTCGAAATTTGAAGATATGTCATCAATGTGCAAAGATGTCATGTGTCAATAATTCCGACTTCTGACATACAACTTGAACTTGGAAATATCGGTGGTGTGGTTCAGTGGTTCTAATTTTTTATTTTTCAGTGTATGGGATTGCAAAAATTTTATTACTGAACTACAAAGTTATTCATTCCTAATATATTTCCGTAAATAACTAATGTGATTGGGTCTATGTGAACGAATGAGTGCTGAAAGTTGTTCACGAAAATATTCGGAATATTTCCGACCACGGCAACATTGACAGGAAAGGTAATAAGAGACCTATCAATGACGAATTTGCAGATTGCAGGTGCAAACTACTGACTTATCAACGAATTATCTCAATCGATAGCCTATAACCTGAACAATAGGACTGGTACATTAATTTCCCTTCAATAGGAGGTAGAGTTCCATTAATACTCTTCATGAAAAATTTTTGATAATATTGTGTAATAAAGTCAACAATACCAGTCAGCATTGGTTCTAGGTTGATTGTTGATCTTCTATACATATAATTCAAAATGAGCAAAGAGATGAGAGAAATCATACGTATCCCTAAAAGAACACCCATTACTGATGACTATGAAATAACCAAGCAAGTCTTAGGACTGGGAATCAATGGTAAAGTTGTTGAGTGTTTCAATCGTTCCACAAGAGAAAAATTCGCATTAAAGGTGAGAGTGTCTCAGTATTCATATATCCATTTTTTAATATCCCTGTTTATCAAATCTAGATACTCACAGACAGTATGAAAGCTAGAAGGGAAGTAGACCTGCATTGGAGAGCCAGTGGATGTCGTCATATAGTTAATATCATTGATGTATATGAAAATAAGTACCATAACAATACGTGCCTTCTTGTTGTGATGGAATGGTAGGAACTCATGATCATGATCTGTGGTCATATTCTACCAACTGATAATTATCATTTCAGTATGGAGGGAGGAGAACTGTTCCAGAGAATACAGGATAGACCAGATGGGGCTTTCACTGAGAGAGGTAATTCAAAATTTTCGAATATGTTATGCAGGTAGTTGACCAATTTGTTTAGAGGCTGCCCAAGTCATGCATGAAATATGCATAGCAGTTAAATACCTCCATGGTAATGACATTGCCCATAGAGATTTGAAGCCAGAAAATTTGCTATATTCGAAAAAAGGTACTTATGGTGTACTTAAGTTAACTGATTTTGGATTTGCCAAAGAGACCTTAGTGAAAGATACACTGCAGACACCCTGCTACACTCCATATTATGTTGGTAAGTTCTCAGAAGTACTGATTGAGGAAACAGTTTTTATTTGATGTTTTTTCAGCACCTGAAGTCTTAGGACCAGAAAAATATGACAAAAGCTGTGATATATGGTCCTTAGGCGTGATCATGTACATTTTGTAAGTACAATGATCAAAAAAAGGAATTATTCAGATTTTATTGAAGATTCTCTCCATTCATTTCTTTTGTTTCATTGCCAACTGGTCAAGAAATAGTTTGGGATGATACCCACATAGTTTTTTATTTATTCAAATGTGAAAAATTGGCTGATATTAGCAAAACCGAATTTCTTATTCCTCAACTTGAAGAATTCCACCGACTTGACTAGGAAAAAAAAAAGTGATGTAACTCATCTAATAGTAGCAATCTGAAGAAATTATGAAAGGTGGAAAGACAAAGCACATTTCATCCTGATTACGCTAAGAGCATGCCACTAGATCTTCCTGAAACTTTCTCGAAAGAATATATTCTGGATATATTTTTTTTGCTTTCTCAAAATATCGACCCGGTTCCTGATAATGGTTTCGTTTTCGTCTAGACTCCCTGAATAATTCGATAGACCATGACTATACTTCATTCAAACCTGATGACCTTACTCCCTCTCTAGGTTATGTGGATTCCCTCCATTCTATAGTAATCACGGGCTGGCAATATCGCCAGGAATGAAAAAAAGAATCAGGATGGGCCAGTATACGTTCCCTAATCCCGAGTGGCAAAATGTTAGTCAAGATGCCAAGGATCTCATCAATGGCATGCTCAACATTGACCCCACAAAAAGATTTACTATTGATCAAGTGATGAGCAACAGGTGGATCGCGGTAAGAAATGTTTTTGTTGTTGAGATGTGTAGTATTCATTTCATATGAGTTGAAATTGTCTTAGATGGTTCTATTATTTCTTCACAGTACTGTAGGTATTACTCTCCATATATAATTATCCAACAACATTTGATTATGTAGCCATAGCTATAGTGATTTTGAACAAGTTATATCTATAACTCACAAGTTGATATTATATCTCATAAAACAGCAGTATATAATAATTCACACATCATACTGTTTTACCAATGGATCAACTAATATTTGATTCATTTCTAAATGTATTTACATTATCATTAATTCAAATACGATCATTCCGAGTTTGGAGTTGTAGGCAATATTATTTTTCACTAAGGAATCATAAAAAAATCTACTCAACTGAGAAGGCACATGAGTTGATGAAGTACTTCCAGCATCAATTGCCTGAGGCTGAAACTATTGAAATCACAAATATGAGCAAACATCTCAATGCAGAAACTCATCTGAACATGTGGAAGTGCATTCTTTCAATGATTGATTACTTTTCTTTGCGCGATACTGAATGCTGAATGTACACTAGGTTATTTCCACCCTCCATGGCGTCTTAGGTTTGTGCTATCGTAACGCCTCCAGCGTTGACTATACATTCTCGTTCGCTTTTTGTATCATATTGAACATCATGTGATATAACCACATTTTCATCTTCCAGTGAATCGTTGAAATGGTTGATGGAAAAAATGACGAACAGAAAATAATTCGGATTGTTTAGACACAAACAATGAAACAACAAAACAAAACCCAAGAAATGAAATACCGACAATTGAATATGGAAATATGGAATACAGATAATGCTTAATAGTTCATATCGATAAAATTATATTTAATACTGAAATGAATATTGGTGAATGAGAAGAAATTATTGAAACAATGAGGCTCCACATTGCATAAATAATTTCGCAACCATCTCAACAAGCTTCTGGAGTCCTCAATGCATTTTATTACTCATATTATCGAAAAATTGTATTCCTCTATATACTTTCCCAAAACCAAAACATGAATCCTCGTAATTTCCAAATTCGTTTTGAGATTTTGGATAAAATTTAGTAGCACTTTTGTTATGGATACGAGTCACAAAAGAAAATACACTGTGCCTGACTTCATGACCCACAACACGATTTTACAATGATCAACTATCAAGGAATCATCACATAGAAAGTTTGAAAAAATCAGAGAATTTGAGTAAATGAATGCAGACTTACCACTAAAAGAGCAATCTATCCATCGTTCATGACTTTCAGACGTTCCCGTTGGTATAATCTCTGGGACAGACCTCCATCACAAAATGCCCTGAAAATCAAACAAACCCAATTCAACATTAAAATCTGTAATTCCAGCAATACACGGCTGTTCCTCAGACTCCGTTGCACACAAACAAGATGCTGAAAGAGGGTGTGGAAATGTGGCCGGAGGTCCAAGAAGAAATGACCCGTTCATTAGCGACCATGAGAGTGGACTATGATCAAGTGCAAATAAAAACTCTGGAAAACTCCAACAATCCGTTATTGAACAAAAGGCGCAAGAAAGTTGCTGGCTCCGAAAAAGAAGTATGAGTTGAGGAAACAAATTGTTTTAGAAAACCACACTTCCTTTTTTGGGTGATTTCGTGGTTAAGATTAATATTGTTATATTCGATCTTAGTATTATAAGTGCATTTAAGAAACACTATTCCTCATTTTGTTCATCTGTGTTTGTTTCTTGGGATGGGGGTGCTCCCCAAAATATCGACAGCTGAACAAATAGAGGATCATGGCTATGAAAGTCGTCAAACTGTAACCCTCCAGAAGTACATCCTTAGGACATAGATGGTGCAAATATTTTACTTGACTAGATGACACCAATTTATTCTAAATTCAAATTATAATTATTCTTTCATTGTATTTGAACATGTTCTATATCTCTACCATTTATTTGTTGCATAATAAATCTAGTCTCGTTACCACCTGATGAAATATTTGCAGTTTTACTGTTTACTGTTACTCATGGACAACATTTAAAACTGTTGTTATCACATCACACTGTATTCTTTTACGTGTAGTAACTATGAGACGTGCTTTTTTTGCGAGCACCTACTAGTTTAACTTGCTTTAATGGTTTCAATTTTATTCTATACAATTCAATCGATATCAACTATGAGAAACGAAATTTTACCCCAATACTAATTCTAATTTTTTATATATGTCGTCATTACATTAGCCTGAAAATTAGTGCCTTTGATTATATGCATCTCTATCGAAAATACGTAAACATTTTTACAGAAAATTGATGGCCACATTTATATTAATTCATTATACATCCATGTTTGCTTCATTTGAATTTTCATTTCAATTTACATTAACCTTGAGCATAAGATCAGTTTGAAAGTTTAAATGTTCTGGAAGCAATCTAATATACAAAACACATTTTATTTACTATACAATATTTTACTAATTGAGCTGAAGTATTGACGAAGTCAACTTTGCAATCAATAGTGAAACAGTATTTATATACAAAATTGTGATTTCACATTACATCAAAAATACCACTTCAATCTAGTATTTTATTGAAGATAGAGGACGAATGCCACAGTGGCAATAAATTATTTTATATTAGAAACAATTTGTGTAAACAGTGTTATTACATTTTCATATTGAAATGGATTAATGATACTTGTTGAGATAAAATTTAAGCGAATAATATATACGTATATATATATTTCATATTTATCCATCATACATAGCTAGTGCTGTTGAATTGAATTGTAAATTCACGTCAGTATAAAAAACTATTTGTTGAAATAAAAATATTTAACAGTATTGGTCTTCATGTGTCCTATGTTCCTTCCTCTTTAGGTACTTGATGAATACTGAGAAGTGAAATGAGAAGATATTCAGAAAAGCTTGAATACCTATCGAATAATTACATACACAAGTAAATATCGAAAAGGCAAGTCACCGTGTTATTCAATCTACGTCACTGCTTTGCATATTCAATATTGAAACACGTGATGGGCCGATGTTCTCTGATCGAATTTGAAAGAAAATATGGCTTTGATACTCGACAGGGTTTCCTTTTCCTACGATAGTTAATATGAATATATATCATGTAGATTTGCGTTTTCGAAATGTTGAATATATGAATATGCGTCATTCAATGATAATGATGAAAATTTGCAATGCAAATTTTCGTTTTTAAAATGCAAGATTGGCAACAAAAATATATAATCTAATCGTGACGGTGTAGGTGAGGATGTCAAATCATCAAATTACAGTTTATCGACGACTCGATTGGATTTCGTAAGCGGATTTCAAGCTCTCAAGCCACTTATTATTGAGACTAATATAAAACTTGGATAAATTTGAACCTCGCTCTCATTTGCCAGTTGACATTGTACATTGCTTGTCGCTGTCGTTGGTCGCTGTGACGTTTGTTCAACCTTATCTCATCTTCAGCTGACCTACAATTCGAAAGAAAGTCACTTTGTGGATTTTCACTTTCATTAGATTCACCTTTGAGTGATAGGTACTGTTGATTTTATAGGATTCATCAATAGAAGGTAAGTTAGAGTTGTATATCTTTGATAAGGTTATTACATAATTTGTCCAAGACTGAAGTCCAATTTTTAACAGTCGGATGAATGATTTTCAAATTTCAGGTGCAAAAATGTCTTGTCCTTTCCTGACCAGGTTGAGTAATAATTACGTGAAAAATTATGCGTCTGCTTTGGTCAAAATGTATGGAAACCAATGTCCAGTAATTTCTCGTAGTCTCAACAAGATGGCAAGTAAAGCTGACATCAATAATAGTGCAGGTAACAACAAAATAAGAGGGCCATTTTCTTATTGAATATCAAATTATTGTTATCTTGATATTCTAGATGTGGCTAATAACACACCATGCCCTTTCTTGAATGATGTACCATCAGCAATAAAGGAAGTCAAGCAAGAGGACACCATCATCGAGTCAGCCTTGAGGAATGAAAATCAGGTCGCCGAGCAGGGTAAATATCTCGGATTCGATGATAAACCTCGAATTGAATTGATGATGTAATAGAGGTCACCTCCATGAAGATAACACTTTCTATATTTCAGATATATTTGCATATGATCAATTCTTCCATCAGCAGATAATGAAGAAGAAGAGGGAACACTCCTACAGGATCTTCAAGAAGGTGAATAGATTGGCAGGTCCAGGAGAATTCCCTAATGCTTTGGAGTATTCCTGGGGAGAAAAACCCATCACTGTCTGGTGTTCAAATGATTATTTGGGAATGTCATGCCACCCTGATGTGAAAAAGGCTGTAAGAGAAGCCCTAGAAAAATATGGGTCTGGTGCTGGTGGAACCAGAAATATTTCAGGAAACTCTACTCTGCATGAAAAACTGGAGAGACGACTAGCCAGTTTGCACCAAAAAGAAGCTGCCCTGCTTTTCACTTCCTGTTTTGTGGCCAATGATTCCACTCTTTTCACTCTAGCTAAGGCACTGCCAGGATGTCACATCTTTTCAGATGCTGGTAACCATGCATCCATGATTCAGGGAATTCGCAATAGCAGTGTTCCAAAGCATATATTCAGACATAATGATCCTACCCATCTGGAAGAACTGCTCCAGAAAGTTGATAAAAGCATTCCTAAAATTGTGGCCTTTGAGACTGTCCACAGCATGTCAGGAGCTGTGTGTCCTCTAGAGGTAAATAAAAGAATAACAATTCCACCAGAACTTGAAAGAAAATTTCATTTCAGGAATTATGTGATATAGCACACAAATATGGAGCCTTAACATTTGTTGATGAAGTTCATGCCGTCGGTTTGTATGGTGAAAATGGAGCAGGAATTGGTGAGAGAGACAATGTCATGCACAAGATGGACATGATTTCAGGAACCCTAGGAAAAGCTTTCGGGAATATTGGAGGCTATGTGGGTGAGTTCAACAAAGGAATCTACAATTGTTCTATTATCTGTTACATGTTATATGGACGGTTTTGTACAGTAAACCCTGTCATTCTAGCTGCCAGTGGGGTTCTGATTGACATGGTACGATCATATGCAGCCGGCTTCATCTTCACAACATCATTGCCACCGACTGTCCTAGCAGGTGCCTACAAAGCAGTGGATGTATTGGGTTCTGAGGAAGGTAGACAGCTGAGAGAAAAACATCAACTGAATGTGAAATACCTTAGGAACTCTCTATTGAGCAATGGCTTTCCTGTTGAACACACACCTAGTCATATAATTCCCATTAAGATTGGCAGTCCTGTGCATTGTGGAGCTGTGTGTGATACTTTGTTGAAAGAAAAAGGGCACTACATCCAAGCTATCAACTATCCTACTGTGGCTAAGGGGCAGGAGAAATTGAGGTTAGCTCCCACTCCCCATCATACCAGGGAGCTCATGGACAAACTTGTGAATGATTTGAAGGATGTTTGGAATGAGCTTAAGTTACCATTCACTGGTCAACAGTGTGGTCAGGTGAGGATGAAACCAATTTTCAACAGGTCATTTTGTCTTGGGAACTACATTTATAATAATTGTGAATATGTTGGTAAATTCGTCAATATGACTATTTTTCTTTCAGGAATGTCAGTTTTGCCAAAAGCCAATCCTTTTTGACTACTATGAATCTAGAGAGAATCGTTTGAATGCTATGAAGCACATCCAATGCAGTATTCCAAACTGCCCACAGCTTGTTGCTATGCCAGCATAGAAATCTCGAGAGTAAATTCTATTATGAAACTGGTGTTGGTCTCTTCAGAATCTGCTTGGTGGATTTTATTTTAGCAATCATTGGACTTATACTGTGATGACAGTTCTAATTGTTTTATTTTTCTATGTTGGAGTTATGAAAGTATATATATATATATAAAGAATTTTTTAAAAGCAATGTTTCACTTTGGTCTTCGGCAAAAAGAATATGATACACGGATAGGTAGGTATGTACCTTAAAGTAATGAAACATAATTAGGTACTTAGATAGATAGACGGATAACCAAAAATATAGGTTTCATATAAGAATCCACAAACTTCATATACTGTGATTCAACTTTTGTGATATATTCTCTTGGAAGGCAACTCATACATATAATATACATTACCGTCACGTCATTCAAGTACCTAAGGTAGGTATAATAGAATAATGAAAACAATTTTTGCAAAACGAGTAAGTATACTTACATTTCGTTTACTTATACACAATAAACTTGTTGATTCTTCTAGAGAGAAAAGTACAAATTAGTTTTCAATATGAATAAAAAAATCACCGCACACCAAAGGACGCTTCCGAAACGGCAGAGAGAATTTGAATCGACAGTGTTTTGTTCAATGATAATATTGTACGCGCCAGTCAAAAGAGGTTGCTTTTGTCAGAGCCAACTTGAAAAGGGAAATATAACCTATTTCCTTCCTGCATCAAATATACAGATGATATTCGAGATTTGTGCCTAATTGGTATCAGAAATGTCATGATTATTTGAGAAGTATTATATTTTGGAATTCTCATTTTCCCGCCGTACGTTGTCAGGTAGTTTGTAACCCACTGTTACTTATCTATCAGATCTGGTAACTTATCTCTGCGTTTATAATATTGATGTTCAATAAAAGGTTTAGATATTATTCTATAATATTAAAGCTGAGAATCAATTTGTCTGGTGGACCATGTTCTTTCTACAAGAATATGTGTAGGCCCATCTCCAGAAAATCTGAACGTTGAGCATACTCCGATCTCTCTTTCAACTACTAGAGGAACGAAGATATAGATACATGCAGCATGGGTACCTCGATCCTCTACAGCTCTATTTTGAGCTATTCATGAATTCATCATCCGAAATAATATTATCAAAAATATGGAACAGAATGTATTCATAATGTATCCATAATGGCCATAGATATTGGTTTATTCACGATAAATTCAATGCTAATGCCTGATGAGTGAATGTCAAAAGTCACGAGGTACGACGTGATCTTGTAGGTATTCTTCAATAACGATAAATACCGACAAGGTATTATGAAAGAATAGAGAAAGTACAAGTAACAGGACCTCCTACATGATCAGTCATAATTTGATTGAATATACAAACGTTTTTTTCTGTTTCATGCATTCAACCATCGACCAACCAACTTCTTTTTGGTTTGGAATGGCTTTTCTTTGCCCCCTATATTATAGATTGTGCGCAACCGCATTGAGTACACATCGTACAACCATGTAAAACAAATAGGGTCGTTGCCTTGATGTTAGTCGTCCAATAAGTAATAATAATAGTGTGTTTCTCGAAAACTAGTGCAGAAATTAGCCATGCAAATACCCAGTTGACTGAAGAAAGTGTCGCGATTTCGAGATAAAGTAATTTTTGTGAACAAAGGAGGCACTGAAGCAGAGCCAAAGCGTAGTCATTTTATAACGGGACACGGGAGGCATACGGCGGAATCAACGCATGCTCTATGGTCGATATACTAGTGATGATTTCGTATAGCGGCGTCGAATAAAAATTTGATTTGACGTGTTGTGGTCCTGGAACTTCTTTGATGAGTATTCAACATGATATTCAACAAAATATTGATAGTAGAATTGTGTGGAGAATGTCTCATTTTGTGATGTGAATATCCTAGTGTTGTTCGTCCAGATAATGCAATGAACCGCATCTTCTATCATGTAGGACCAGCGTGTTCCATCGAATAAAGAGAGTTTCGAAAATTATAATATCGATGCATGTAGGTTACGTTCGTTGAAGAAATTGATCCGAAAATGTATGCAAAAGGAAAAGGATCATCTGTGCCATCTGATGCACAAGCAAGGGAAAAGTAAGTGATAGTGTCTACTGTAGTTTTGTCATGATGATTTTATTTCTTTCATTCTCCATACTTCGAAATAGGTAATTGAAGCAACTTGTCAAAGTTTCATGAAAGAACCATTTGTGTATCGTCCCGCGTATTTTCATACAAATATTGTCTTAGAGCCCCAAATATGATTTAGGTACCTATAATCATAATTATATAGACATTATAGACATTTTTTCAACATATTACTAGGTACACCAAATTACTGGTCTCTATAAATATTAAAGTGTACTAGAAGTTTGTTTACATTTATCATTGATGTAATACTTATTCCCCATTTACAATGTAGGTCAATATTGATTCCATAATATGATGCAAAAAGGCTTTACAAGAGCTATTTTTAAAATTGACTAGAGTTTTTCTTCAGGTTGGCACTGTACGTCTACGAATATTTATTGCACGTTGGTGCTCAAAAAGCTGCACAAACATTTCTTTCAGAGGTGAGTTTTCCTCAGTAGAAGTGTTATAAAGGCTTTTCAAATGTTGATTTCTATTGTAGATTCGATGGGAAAAGAACATCACATTAGGAGAGCCTCCTGGATTCTTGCATTCCTGGTGGTGGTAGGTTGACATTTTATATGATTTTTTGATTATGTTATAATCTATTATATTTCAGTGTATTTTGGGATTTATATTGTGCTGCCCCTGAAAGAAGGGATACCTGTGAACATTCATCTGAAGCAAAAGCTTTTCACGATTATGTGAGTATTTTTTACTTGTGCTGGCGTTTAGTGCGATCAATACTCGTGGTTTGAGATGTGGCAACGCTGCGAGAGTATACGCGTTTGACCAGGTACAGTTGCCCAGCTCGCAACTCGGCATTGAGACGGGTTCGGTTTTTTTTGTTGAATTTTTTCACCGTTTTTAATCACCGTTTCAATGGAAAATATTTCCAGGACTGAGGATAGCGAGAATATTGCAATAAAAATGAGCTGGGAACACCGATTTCGAGAGCGTTCTTATTGGTGGAATGGTGGAAATCGCATATTGTTTACGTAGTTGAGTTCATTTGGTGGACTTTTTTCCTCGCTTTTTTCTGATAGCTCAAGTGGAAAACCTTGAATTTTTATCTTTACCGACCGAGTTACGAGGGAATAGCGACGTTGGCCGACTGTTTTAAGTTTTCCTGATATCAGATTGACGAATGATGGGCTTTCCTTACTTTTTTTTATATCACAATTTGCTTGAGCTCTCTTTCTGTTCTACATTCTGTTAATAAGTCATTGCTTTCTTATCATGTAACCTCATAATAAATATTCACCTACCGGGTGCGGTATAATAGGGAATACATCTTGAAACTTTTGATATTGGTATTCCTCAAAAGCGCTTTGAATGATCTGAAACATGTTTTTTTCCTACTGCATGAATGAATCGTAGGTTGTCCAACCGAAACCAATTTATGTATGCACAATATTTGAACTGATTTGTTTTTGTTTTGTAAGCAAAAATAGAAAGTTCCTCTACTAATTCAAACTACGAATTCTTGCCTTTCTATTTGTTTCTTATTCCTGCTTTGATATCCATCATGGATTTATTTATACACTGAATCCATGAATATTCTTGTGATACGATTGAGAAAAAAATGTGTTATATTTGCTAGGTGGGTACACCTATATTACTAGATCGTTGTGTTATATCTACTTGCATATATATAAATAATGAAATTTCGTACCCAAGTAAGAAAATCAAATTTCTTGACACTCATTTCATTAGAGGACATAGGTATTGACATAGGTTTCAAAAGTGATGAATTGTCAGTAACAGCTCTGAGAAACAGGTAAATGGCAAATATTCACGCATTGATGCCCCAAATGCTTTGCAAAAAAATAATGATATCTTCTTATATACAGGGTGTCATTGAATTGGTTCAACAAATTCTGGAGGATAGGAGTAGGTACTCATGCAAATAATTAAAAAGTAGATTCAAGAATATATGCTATCTGTAGGTTAATCGTGGAGGTGGTGTATTAATTTTTACAGATTTCTTGAGATTTTCTCCTTGATTATAAAAATAAAAATATTGAAATATCTATTTATCCTAGTGGTGAATGATTTGGGTACGAATCTTTTTGACTAGTTGTTAGACAGAAATATTATCAATTAGTTCCGACTACCTCATCATAACAATACTCATGTCTAATATCTGATTATTGAGTCAGGTCAATGCCATCCAAACCACAAGTATAAGCATTATCTTCTACATGTTGTGTTCTATGTATGTATGTATGAATGGTTTATTATTCCTTAAATAATTATCATTTCCAGGGGTTCGTGAATTCCGGATATGGGGTGAACGGAATTGCACATGTGAGTTGATAATCAACATTTTTGCTCAAGTAAGTCCTATATGGAATATTCACTGTTTCAGAATACTGGCCCTGCCCCTAGTCCTTTAGGTCAAATGCCTCCTTCAGATGGGATGCCAAGCGGTCCATTGCCCCCAGGATTCTTCCCAGTAAGAAACTCACTCAACTATATAAATCTCTCTATTTAGCCCAAACTCATTCATATTTTCATTTAAATGAAATGAATGAAGGATTTGGCCAAAAATGACAGTACATATGAAATAATTACATTGAATGAAGTTGCCTTGCCAAAAGGTATTTCTTCAAAAGCTCTTCGAATATACAGTGTGTCAAATTCGAAAGTTGCCAGTGTGATTATCACAAAAATGAAGACCTAAAAAAATCAGTGAAAATTGTAATGTTTTTTTCAGAATTCGACATTGCGTCCCTCCCCACCAACTCACCCGTCGAATCAACCTTCACCTCATTCTCAGCCGCCACCGCCACATTCGCAGATAATGACGTCACAACCCTTCATGGGTCCCCGATACCCAGCAGGCCCGCGCCCTGGAGTCAGGATGCCGCAAATCGGAAGCGATTTCAATGGGGTAAACATTACATTCATTTCAAAATATTTTTTGGGAAGAACATACACTGTGTACATGAAGTATGGGATCAATGTATTGTTCCTAAATTGAAAACATTTTGGAAGAATTCTCAGATAGGTCGATTTTTTTTCAACTTTGCATTGTCTTTTATCATTTTCAATTTACTTATATTTATCATGTCCTCACTCTATTTTTTTTGTGTTTTGGATTGTACATCGATAGACGATCCCGTGAATATATCATAGTTATGATCGGCAGTTGAGTTGTTTTTTTTTGTAAATGATAGCAATCAGTGGATTTTGGGAATCATTTGATTTTTGTTTTGCCGTCCTAAAATAATGTACACATTTATGTTTGTCTCTCAAAATTTCAATCTCTTTGAGTGAACATGAAAAGTTGTTCAAGATAATTTGTTTTCTTCCATACTGATAATGAGAATATTCTCAACAGAAAAACTTCTGTAACTGTGCCTGTTGAACATATATAAATTGAAAACTTCCACACAACACTGGGAGAATAGTGAAAGTCATTAAAAGTTGTAGTAAAGAGTCACTACAACTAAATATATATATATTTTTTTCTTCAAGCCCCCTGGACAACCCCTTATGCCGAATAACATGGATCCAACAAGACAAGGTAAAGAAGATGTAGTGATTGTTTTGCTGATGATTTGATTTAGTTTCTTTTTTGACACTGCTAAATATTCAGCCACAGAGTCAGCATTAGTTGAAAAACTATTTTACTTCCAGTTTGTTCGCAACTTTGATCGTCGTGTAATATCTTTTGAAAAACTATTATACGTCTTTTATTAAACTCCAATGTCTGACTTTTTGGCTGTGTGTTGTGAAAATGGCATATTAATCAATTAATGATATCTTTTTCGATTAATATGGAATATAACAAAAAATGATTGGCACAAGCATGAAGCGGTTTCATGATGAAAAACTGCACTAAATTAAATTAGGATATTCATTATTTTATACAACAGTCAAAAGAATTGATAAATTCATAATAATGCTGATAAAACTTACAAACTGCACATTATGACTGTACTTCTTTAGTGCAATAATTGAATGATATGCTCACTTGATGTTTTTATTTTTCCTGTTTCCATCTTGTCATTTCAAATGGATTTCAAACTCAGTTGCCGTTCTAGAGAATATTTGAGGAAAGATATACCAAATGGATTGAAGTATTTGTGTTTTCAAAACGTATTATTCCTATTGTTTTGTCACTTTTATAGGTTTTTTTATTATATTAGATTCATTATGTATGAGATCATTATCAACTCTACTAACTAAATGGAAATCATATGAAGTATCCACAGATACAGCTTTTTGTACATTCATCATCAGCATTGCATGAAAACCAGCAAAAAAATGACATTGTGAGATGTAAATTCAGGTTTATAACCAGCGTCCAAAGGCTCACCTAACATTTGCCACTGTCATGTGGTTTTTAAATATTTACGGAAAATATACAGTTCTGAGCCTTCCGGTTGTAGCAGTGGATAAATATTTCAAGGAGTTTGCTGGTGTTTGATGGAAATAATTTATCTTTGCGAGAGACAAAATAGTTCTGCTTACAGTATTCTGTCCATCAAAGAATATGTATCCCAATTTAATTTTGAGCAGTGTATGCCTCATGTAATGCATCTATTTCTGTCTCCAGGTGAAGGCGGAGAGTTTGTAGGTTGGCAAGGTAGGCAAATGCGCTCCTTCACCCTCACACTTATCCATAAGCATTACACTTCCTTTATTCTGCCGTTGTAAGAAGAATGCAGTATGAGCACTTGTTTGAAATTATTTCTTCTTATTCGCTATAGATGAAAGAAATAAATGTTACAATATGTCAGATACAACATTTTTCTTGAGTACGACAGAATATCTTGCTTCGCTTCGAAACATCCTCATTACTATGCCATTCAGTCAAAATTCAATGCACTTGATTTTCGTTAAGAATATATGAATGTGCACTTGTTTCTATTTTACGTGATGAATCATTGGAATCATTACGCGGTTATTTCTCTTTAATCATCATGGACTCAAAAAATAATCTTGCTACAACATGTCGGATACGACATTTTTCTTTAGTACGACAGAATAGCTTGCTTCGCTTTCAAACATCCTCAAATCTGGTACCGGTTTTTCATATGGTCGTTATTCAATGCACTTTATTTTCGAAATAGATGTTATCACGTACCGTTGTTATTTAGAAAAGCAAAATAACTATTATTGGTGTTTATTTTCGAGGTAGAGATTGAGCAGTCGTACGTATAGTATTCGATCTATTTCAGGTCGATTTCACTCAAAAATTCTCCCTAGATAATTGTTAGTAGTCTACGCAATGAATGGAGATCTATAGTAGACCGTCTAGTCAAGGACGTCATCCCTTCCTCTTTTGGAATTGGATTGATTGATATTCCGTGTTCTGTTTTATACATATATGTATATTATGGTTACCTCAAAAATAAGTACACGATGCCGTTTGAAAGCTTAAATTCTCGACATTAGCATTTCTAATCTGCTTGGCCATTGAAGAAAAACTACTTGAATTCCAGGGTTCGAAAAAATCATGATATTCATATAAATATCGGATATATATATATATATATATATATAAATACATATACATCAAATCTGGATGATTGCTTTCAAATTATTAAATTATTTATTCATCATTGAATTTATCGAAATTGTCAGTTTCTTTTGTATTTTAGAGTTACAGTAATAAATATTTTTCAGAACATTGAATCTCCATTATTGAGAACTGCTCATCATTTTTAGGACTGAAAAATTCTGAGATGGATGTACCATCCCAAATGTTGGTCATCTAATGGTGACGAGTGACAAAGTCGTTACATATATGCATATATATATATATATATATATAATTTTTCAATACATATACATAATATATACCATATTATAAATATCTTGAATATATATCGTTCAAACCCTGTTGGATTCATTGAAAAATCACAAAAATAACAAATGCTGCTGGCATGCGTTGCAAGCAACCAAGCAACCGTCCCGACCTCGTGTACCCGAAACTGACCCAATTTTTTCCATGCTCTAGGCCCTCCCACAGCGATGAACAGAATGAACCCGCCGAGAGGGCCTTCCATGGGCCCTCTGGGACCCGCCAATTACGGCCCTGGATTGAGGGGCCCGCCGCCCAACAGTAGTCTGGGCCCCGGCGGCCCCATGCCTCCCATGTCCATGACTGGCCCTGGAGGAAGGCCCCAGTGGCAGCCCAACTCCTCAACGGTAAGATATTTTCATATATATTATTTATTTTTTTATCATTTCCCCAATTTGAAAGCTCAGAAGAAGAATTACCAAGACGGAAATTTTGCTATATGAATGATTCGATATAGTTCATATTTCGCTGGGAATTCATATCAATGGATTAATATTATAATTGAGCTCTCAATGTCATATAGTTCTTGATCGGATAGATGTGCAGACCATTCATATATTTTAGATAGCTGCATTATTAGTACATACATACCTCGAAATATCTGGTCAAAATGATATCATGGACACTTGTGAACAATATGAGATGATTAAACTTCAATCAATACAAAATTTCTCGTTATCCCCTATCTCGCTACCTAAAACAATGAAACTTTTCGAATTTTGTGATGAAATTGAATTCTTCAATCAATATTTCGTGTATCTTTGTTGATGAAGTACCGTGAACAAGTATGAAGTTTTGTGTTGTAACAGAGTTCTCTCTTTTGATGAAGTCTGGTGTCAATTTGATCTCAGTGATGAAACTTGTGATGAGACAGTGTCCTGTAACAGGTATGAGTTGTATGTTAGATCCAAGTTACAGGACGTCCTGATGAAATAAAGTTTCTCATTTGACTTTTTTTGTGATGACGCCTCAATTTAATCCCGTTGATAAAACGTGTGATGAAACACTGTTCTGTAGCGAAACAAGTCATATTTCAGATGAAAGTTGCATATGTTTCAAAACTTTGTGATGTGATGTGCAACAGAGTTCTTTGGCCGATCTCTTTTGTGATAGACCTGAGACAAGTATGGTTAACTGGGAATCTGGCTAGGGGGGCACTCACAAAAAGTTGTATCAAATTTTCAGTGAGCAGTACTGAAAATCTCATGCATATCTGTTCCATGTATTAAGTCCGATTCCCATTTAAGCAGCCTCAAGCAATGCAGCGCCGCGGTGCAGTGAAATGCTGCTTCTAAATATCTGAATGAATATGAATTATTGATACCGTTCCCACCCTAGCAGAGCGTCGCAGCGCAGCGCAGCATGTCGCTGCAAAGTTTTACTTTTTCTTTTACGTCAGGCGCAAGCTGCGATTTGTCTATTTATGTACAGCATGATGTATATATATCTCCAGCCGGTAGAAAATGTTGAAGACTTCTACTTGATTATGTCGAATTTTAATACCTTACTAATGCTTCCCAAGATAGACACTAGATGGCGTCACCCCTGTCGACCTCGAAAGTTGAAATGGAAATGCTCGAAAACATGATTTTAATTTGAAATTCAATATAAATCCAAGAAATCAACTGTTAGCTATCCAGATTTCCGTCATTATCAGTGACAGCGGATTTGACTTCACAGGATCGACGATCGTATCGCCGTCTACACTCAATAATGAATAATAATATTGAAAATTATTCATATTCACTCCTTTATTTATGTACTGTCAAGTTGGTACCACACGTACAAGATCATACAGCTGGTTGAACGGTTCTGTGGCCATTCTATAATATTTGTGGAACTTTTTTTCGTCTTCTAGAATCGCTTAAAAAGTGTATGGAATTCACCTTCTTCCAGCCGTGCACGAAATAATATCAAGAACCCAATATTCTCCTATTATTTTTTCATGCTCGTGAAATATTGCCGCGAGGACTAACAAATCGTCTTGTGTTGTGGAATCTGATGTGCACATTTTCACTACATTATCAAAAGAAAAAAATCAATTATCTGCGACTGCAATTGGCGCTGCAACAGCCTGAAATTGCTGCGTAGGTCTGAAAAATTATGCTGATGTTGCGCCGCGCCCAAAGATATGATTCATATATCACTAGTAAATCGAGCGAGAGATTGGAATTCAAACGACCATAAGAAAGAGACGCATAGTCACATGACTGCTGGCATTGTCAAAACATTTTGATGTGTTGATAACATTATTCACTCAAATCCATTGTAGAGCAAAGTTTATTGATCCATAAGTGTGTTAGAACGAAGAGACTTAGTTTAACTTGTTCAAAATATTGAAAATTGGTAAATAATCCTAGTTCGTTCAGCCCATCAAGTCAAGGAAAGATTTTAAAACTTTGTTAGAAATGGCTATGGCTGTACTAATAGATTCAAAAAAGATCATAATAGATCATTCCATTGTAAGTTATTGATAAACGTTAAAAAAATCTCAAATAGACCCTAGTTCGCGCCTAGAGAAAGGCAGAGAAATCCAACCAATGAAAACAGCAAACGAGAGAGAGGCAACCAGCAGTGATCAGCTGACTGTTCGCAAAATTGTACCTTTCTTTGCTCCACATCCAGACCAAACGATAGCTCTTTCCTTCTTCTTATGTTCGTTTCAATGCTTCTCATAAGTCGATGAGGCAAGGGTGCATATATATATATATATATATATATATATATATATATATATCATATCTTTGGCCGCGCCGCACTGCGCTGCTTGCTGCTGCCTAGATGGGAATAGGCGTTAACGATGTTATGAATCGATGCAGTTCCGTTCCTTCCAGCCGATGAACTACTCGTCGTCGTCGCCGGGCGCCGGCTACGGCGGCGGTCCGGCGGGCTCTGCGGGTCCCGCGGGGCCCGGCACGCCGATCATGCCCAGCCCGCAGGACTCGAGCAACTCGGGCGGTGAGAACATGTACACGCTGATGAAGCCCGCCGTCGGCGGCAACATGCCCGGCGACTTCCAGATGGGCGGCGGGCCAGACGGCGCCGGCCCCATGGGCCCGATGGGGCCCAACAGCATGGGGCCGGTGCTGAACGGCGACGGCATGGACGGCATGAAGAACTCGCCGGCCAACGGGGGGCCGGGCACGCCGCGCGAGGACAGCGGCAGCGGCATGGGCGACTACAACATAGGCTTCGGAGGACCTGGAGAAAACGTGAGTGTCCGGGTGGCGTGACCGTCGTATCGTGGTCATGGTGAAATGAGACTGGGGCACGCATCCCTAATCGATGCAACGTTGAAACATCAAACCGAAACGCTTTCCCCGGATAATGTAGGAGTCATTAGTTTCCATGAAGAGGGCATTCTCTTCTCATTCATGACGATATTCCACTATACATACTCATTAATTCTATGATAATTTTCCTCACTGCAAAATATAAGTGTGTACTCACTCAAATTGTAGAAGGAAAAAGATGCTGATATTGAAATTTTCTACTTTCACTATCATTAGGTCTTTCATGTTTATAGGTATTGAACCTGTTATTTTATTTTTATTGTATAGTATATTTTATTGTATAGTATATTTTATTGTATTTCATATTCCTACTGAGGAATAGATGAATGGAAATGAAAGAAATATTTGATAGAATCACGATAAAATGATTCAAATGAGTGAGCGACTCCTACATCAGCTGCAGTAAAGCGGATTGGTTGGAACAAAAGCATCAGTGCCTTCGAAACTCTCATTTCATCACGATCGTGGCCGTCGACCGGCGGCTGGCGCCGACATTCTACGCCGTCGACTGTCAAACTCGAATAATTAGCGTATGATTTGAACAGCTTCTTTGCTCTACTGCTCAAACGGCTCATTTGCGGACACATGTTTATACAGACACCCTGTAGAGACAGGGAAAGTGTGTCGAGGTGGCCCAGCGACATGGCCAGTGACCATGAGATCGCTGGTTTGATCCCTGGCTGGCCATTGGATTTGGGTTTATTTATGCGCTGTACAATGTATATCATGAAGTTGTACATAGAACTAGTCCAAAAATGCCACAGTGATTTAGATTCCACTTGTATAAACTGTAGATCTCCGTCTCCTTCACTCGCACAAGCCCTTCGGGGCTTCTGAGGGTTGGTTCAGCAACTAAGGAGACGATTAACAGTAACAATCAGAGGATGTGGTGAAGGTATCCGCAAAATGAGCGAAACGTCAATGTAACCTCAAATTCTTTGTTCAAAATTAGTTTTTGATAACAATGACATTGGTGACGTCACACTGTCCTCGTCTACTATAACACTGAAGGCCAGTAGAAAAGATCTAGATAGTTCCATTACAATCGAAGACTGATCGGAAGCGTTTAGTTCTGCATCGTCTATACAAGGTGTTCCAGGTTATAGTAACAATAATTCATCATTCTATGGTCTATAGGGAAATAAATTGAATTTTTTTTTCTTCTCAAAATGCTTTTCAAAGTTCAGTCTCAATTTTTTTTTTGCCATAACTATAGTGAAATGGATTCTAGTTACATGATATGAGTAAATCTTTTCAAAATGGTACAGTGGCATAGATACATCGAGGTTATTCCATTTCTCCTCTTCCTATTTTCTACGCCAATAGATATTTTTTCTCGAATTTCCTGTTCAATATAGAAAAAAGTTGATCCTGAAAAATTTTGATGTGAAGCTCCTATTGGGAAATATTTGTAGTTGAAAGTTAATTTAGTTCCTGAAATAGCTAGCAGATTCTCATTCTATTCGTAAATCGTGAAAATATTTGTTGAGCTGGAAATTTTTATGATTTATTTGGTGCGTATTTTAGACTGAATCTAGACCTACTTTGCGCGAACAAAAGCCCACTATCAGAATTTCTTGCATAGCGGCAAAATATATCAGTTCTTGATTTGTATTCCTCTGGAAAATGCGTACCTTACACGAAATAATGCTGGACACTCCATTGTACTGTGTAAATATATTGAATGTACCAAAGTCTCCAATCCACTGGTCGAAATGTGTTGTCAGTCGCTGTATTGAAACATGACGATGATATGTTCAACAGTTTGTTTTGTCTGTAAAAAAACGCTCAGATCAAACCCGTGAAAGGCTAACGCATAGAAAAAAAAATGGGAAAATATAATGAATTATTCGAGTTTGGCAGTTTGAAATATGCGGGTCATGTAAAATGAAAGGTGGAATTGCTGGCGCTAGCCGCCTCTTGGCCATTGGCGGTGATTGGCGCTTTTGGCTTTCAGGGGTCCCACTAAAATTAATATCTAGCTATCTGTCTATCCTCCACAAAGTATTGTTGTGCTCTATCATACTACAGTAATAACTCTCGGTTGACGTATTTATTCATTCATTCCTTTTTTTCTCGTCGTAACGATCAGGATGCGGTCTTTATGTTACCTACACTCTCTATTCTCTTAACGCTACAACAAAAACGCTCTTTTTTCATATGACAACATATTTCAAACACATCCAGAGTACAAAGAGATTCGTATAGAGAAAATGATGAAAATAACTGATTAATGATTAGATTCATAACAATTTGTAGACTTTCAATACCATCAAATGAATATTGTGTTCAATATACTGAAACAATAGATTCAGAAAATCATGACAGATAAACATTGAATCAATTCAATTTGGATTTCATTAATCATTCGAAGAGGTATTCAGATTTTTAAATGTGTATGTGGAACAAAAAAATCGCACTCCAATCGTTTAAATGCAGGCTTTGGATTTTTTTCAAAACCAATGTGTCAACTGAGGTTAATGACTTTTCTTCGGTAATCCATTGATTTCTTCTCTTGGGTTTTGCATAGTATTTATTGTTGATTCCGAGTTCCTTGAACTCCATTGTAGCAGTAGTTGAAACAGTCGACATACAATTTCAATTGATGTCATACTTATATAACAAATTACTTCCCGAACGGGGGGTGAAAGTTATTGGTAAAATTCAGCCATGCTGAGAAAAATATTCTGAGCTTGAAAACTGGAAAATTTGAACAAATAATATATTACTTCATGAAGTATATGAAATCGGCATGATTTTTTGTCGGGATTATCAGCTAGAAACTTTTTTCTCCAGCATGGTATGAACTGTTTGAAGTAGTCATTACTCTGATAAAGTAGGTTAGTTGGGGTATTTTGACACTAGGGGTTAGTTGAGAAGGTGTCAGAGGCAGTCCAGACTGACCAAAACAAGTCCGGCAGTAAAATTCAAGTGTTTTTCAAATGTCCTGAAAACATTAACCATTATTGAAAAATCTCAAATTGGACATTACACCACACGACATCAGATAAAAATCTTTGCATCGTTACAAAAGAACCAAAATCTTTTCCATTGAGCCACTATTGAAAGAAATTCAATATCACGTGTTTTTCAGTTCATACCTCAGTTCGCGTGTTGAAAGTTTCAAATCAGATATTTCTGCGAATGCGGTTGGCGAAGACATAAATTCGATAGAATTTAACGTCGTCTATCCATCTAACAGGATGAAAGAAAATGAATAATGAACGGCTCATAACTGCTTGTTGGTACTCGGTAGATGTGGAGATACATACTGCCTAGTACCACCACCACCACCGACTGTTATCATGTACCTTCTTGCAAATAAAAACGGAACGGAGTTTGCTTCTTTTGTGATAGATTGATTGAAAACGGTGAGATGGTCCGAGGCTCGGTGGAATTAATTTGTGATCTGGGGCCCCTGTGCTTAGTAGTCTGACACTTACCCACTAAAGGTCGCTTTCCTTGCAGGACCAAACGGAATCAGCCGCTATTTTGAAAATAAAAGAGAGCATGCAAGAGGAGGCCAAGAGGTTTGAGAAAGACTCGGACCACCCTGAGTATTTTATGCAATAACTCCCTCGCCTTGCCTCTTTGGCTGGTGGACGCCTCTACTTCCTTCCTAACCTGTACTAACACGGGCGGTGGTGTGCTCAATACTCAGCTCCTCCCTACTCAAGCACTTGGTTAGTCATGAGTGTTCTGTTCTGTTTGCAGATATTCCTCTGAGGCTGAGCTGAGAGAGAGCAGGACAGACACCACGGTCTTTGGATTCACTGTGCGCCCCATGGTTATGGTTCCTCAACCCCCCACCATCACCACTACTATTTATCACAACAGACACCACAAGACCATCACCCAAAGTCCACCAGCCTAGGCAAGGTTGGATGTTTTCACACAAACAAACCGTTTTTGTGTTTTCTTCGTCTACCCCATTTGAATGTTGTCGCTGAATCTTCGAATTGAAACCAAAAGGTACTTAATTGTCGTCTTGCGCATTCCCAAATGAAACAACATTATATCATCAGTTCCGATCATCTTTCGCTCCTTCTTCGATAATCCATCATGGCTTCGTAAATGAAGACATTTCGACATGGAATGGAATGGATAAGGTAGTCTGTCTCATCACATTAATTTCAATCGAATATTTTGTCTATACCAATAGTATTATTTCTGGCACAACAACCGGGATCTTCAACTCTTACTCAGGGTAAATATATACTTGTCTCCCTCTCGGTCGTGGTTTATGCCTTGTCAACGATGCGCCAAGGTTTATATTACTGATTTATTCACTACTAGCTGTTATATTCGACATTTCTCGATGTCGAAGAGTTGGTTCGTTTCTGTCTTACAATTCCGGTGAAAAGGTATGATTGACAGCTCAATGATAGTATTTTTTGGGGCTAGTAATGAGTAATAATTGTACATTATACACCATGTTATTTAAGACTGCAACCATACCTATTATACCTATATATATATTTTTTTCAGACCTAGCCCTTTAGTAATCTACATCCTGGTGAAACGTAATTTACTTGAATTGTTATCTCATTCAATACTTATCATCTGCAAAATTCAGATGACCTGCTTTCGCCTGTCTTGGAGTTATTCTCGTTTCATCATTGACATTTTCAAGTTCTGTTTTCGGTCAAAAAATGTATGAATAACAATAGTTTTTATTGTTGGCTAATACTAGTTCATATAATCTGTCGTTTCTTATTGATTCTAGGGTCTAGAGAATACTACAATATTTGTTTGTGAATAACTTTGACCAGCAGCGAGCTAGTACCAGATAATAATCATGAGGCACTCGGCTTGGTTTTGTGAACTGTTGCCATTTCTGATTGCTCTTCAACCATTTAACGATGACTTAGTTATTCGAAATATTTCGTTTGTAGTCAAGTTGAAAATTTTGTTAGAGAATATCGTTTAGAACGATCCAAAACACACGACGTTCAAGTGGGGTCACTTCTGTTGGATATGGTATACTTTGCATGTGTCTACATTCCTCTCGAGGAAGATTAGGGTCGGCCACCTCGCCCCCTGTACCGCTACTGAACATCACTCTCCACTTTTGTACGAAATTTTGAGGTAGGAAGGTTGAACCTGCCCTGATCGCTCCAATCATTTCTCACCTACCTGTATATGTACACTGTATGTGTAACATGCAATAGTTAAGAGGCAAAATGATTTATCAACCCCATCTGTAATTATTATAGATCATATATTTTTTTTTGTTTTTGATTTTTTGTACCTCTCCACCACCTCCATCGAGACTTGTCTTTCTTTCTCGTTCCCTACTTGATTTTATTTCATGAAATTGGAACGTCATTAGAGTAAGAAAACCCGTTTATTTATAATTTTTTTCTTTTAAAATATATACTTAAATCAGTTGTTAGAGTATTAATTTTATGGGTGTGTCTGTATGAATGTGCGGATTGAAATGTGATATGAAATTTTTGTGAAAACGTATGGATTCATTTACTATTGTTTTCTTTTTGTATGAATAATAAATCTAAAAGTTGAATCAGCAGTTTCCATCATTCCCAACCTGTGGAAAAAATGGATGCTAACGGAAGACGTAGTGGGTCTTGGACATATTTGGCTTCTCTTAGAGCATAATTTTCAGATGCAAGATTCTTAGTTCAACGAATTTCTGAAGGTTCGAAAATTGTTTTCTAATCTAAATATTGGATTGAATAAATAATCGGAAAATTTAAATTATAATAAATTTATTACAAACAATATCAAAATTGACCATGGTATCTTGGGAAGTGACATATCTTAATGGAAAAATATTTATAGGCATAAAATATAATAAAAAAAAACAATGACTTTATTACAACTAATAGTTTCATAATATAATTTAAGTATGTCTCGTATAATAAATTCATTTAAAATAACTACTATAAAACAAAAATAAATTGTTTATATAAAAAAAATTTAGATGCAAATCAATATATACAGGCAATTTCACTTGAAGCTCATCACAGTAAACCACAAACTAAATATTACATATTTAATATGAATCAGTGCATTATATATCCGAGCATGCGACAGAACATTGATATATAACAGGGGGAACGTGAAGTTGCGGTTAGACCCACGAGTCCTTGCCGGCAGGCAGACTGGTCAGGGGCGCCTGCTTCAACCCTTGTCCTTGCCCCTCCACTACCCCCAAATGGTTCAGGCTGGCATTGCCCAGGCTAGGCTGTCTATTGCGCTTCTTCTCCAGGTTCACCTGGGCGTACAGAGGCTCCTACAAAATTCAACGATTGAGTTCCACTCTCGTTTCCTGTCGGTTTTCCACCAACAATCGTCAACAAGTGCTCGCATTTAACATCATCCTCATCGAAGAGAATCGTTCGAATGAGTCTGTATTGGAAGATGAAATCACCATGCAATAATACAAGCTGATTCATAATACACGGGAATCTGTTTGAATAATACTTATATTAACGTTTAATATTACGAAAACCGAAGTTGTTCAAGTTGTACCACCAAGAAATACATTAGAGTGAACTCAATCAGAGAAGTACCTGTGCAAAAGAGGAAGGAATAGGACGTTGGGGGGGGGGCTAGTTCAGGGTCAGTTTGGATTTGTGAAATCGAAGTGTTGAGAAACAACATTCGACTGATCGATTATCATTACAGTTCATTACCAAAATTACCATCAAATATGATTCCTGTCAATTCTTCGATGCGTCAAGTACTTTTCTAAGTGGGTTCACTCTACCTCTTCTGAGCGTACGATGCAAGCACTTGTCGCGATGAGGTTCTGGAGCTGAACAGGGCCTGTCGGCGGCCTGTGGGGGCCAACGAAGGCCCTGAGCAGCTTTGAGCCAGCCTTACCTGGGCCTCCGATCGGTTGGCGCGGCCACCAAGCTACCAGCTACTGCTGCAAGGGCCTTCGCTCACCGCCCACGACGAGCGACCTAACGCCCATTTGCCCGACCCGCCACAACACACAACTCGCATCAATCATCAATTTACTACATTCGCTACAGGCTAACTTCTCGTTATATTAGATTGCTGCAGCGTGCTCTCCAAGTAACAGGTATTTTTGCAGAACTCATGCACCATATAATTACGCCAGAAGAAGTGCATTTGTTCAATCGAAATTGCAAGAGACAGAGTCTGAGATTTTTCATCTATTTGAGATCAAAGTCTCATTCATCCTATTTTAATCAAATATTTCACTATTATCATCGGTCTTATTTCCTACAAAGTCAAAATCCTCGAATGAATTCTGATTTCAGAATTATTATTGAAGGAAACTTGATTGGATGATGGAAGCGACGATATAACTCAATGTTTCGAAAAGCAATATTGGAATGGGCAGGAATAGTTTTCCGTCCATTGGAGAACACGCTGCATTTTTGATACAGACACAGCTAGATGAGATACAGAGGAAGACCTACAGCATCTGGAACTGCTAATACGGAATTAAGAGAACAATTCTGTCTATAGAGCTCACATCCCGACCTGATAATAAAATAAGTATAAATGTAAAAACGTATTCGTTACATACAGTCTAAATGAAACATTACGATCCTACATAGATGAGGCAGTTTATTCGTTAGTATACTAGAATGATGTATAATGGTAGCAGGTAGGTACAACGCGAATGCCATATTACTAATTTGAGCAAGTCCAGGTTCACCACCTTCCCCTTCAATCAAATACGCGATAAATTGACACGGATGTGTAGGGTTGTGCAAGTGGGCTCATTAGTGACTTACTGGAGGCGGGTTTTGGCCAGGGCCAGAGGTGTACCCCGTCATTCCTTGGCTTTCGTTGTACACCATGTCGGCCATTGGGATGTCGTCACCCTATAAAAAAAAAAACAAGAGAAAATCATCAACAAACGAACACAAGAGTGATATTTTGACATTCTTTAATAGTTGATGTGAATTCAACCTCAGCATTATTTGATCACACAAGCAAATTTTGTTAAGTACTCTGCTCTGGTGAAGTCAATTTGTTGTGTATAATAATTGAAATTTTTACAAAATTCAGAAGATTTACAACTCAAATATGAAATATAAGTGAAATAATCACTATTGAAACTATCATTAATGTAATGGAATTAGAATATCGATTATTAATGTGTGAAATAATTATTTCAAGTGAATTAAAATCAAGCCGGTTATCTGATAACGTCGTCCAATTTCAGGACACTCCATGTTCTTTCTAGTTTCAGAGGGGAAATATAATACAGCGACATATTGATTCCTAGGTATTTTGTACATGAAGTACATGAAGTAAACATTTGTACTAAAGTGTGATTAGTCAGTGAACCAAACTATTAGTAATATCGTGACAGCATAATATGATAATATTTGCTAATATTCAACGAATACATCATTCCCTGGATAGAAATGGATTGTTACCCTTTGGAAGACGCCGCCGGTACTTCTAGAGCCTGGTGCGCCCCGTTTCATCGTTCTATCCTCGTACCTAGTACCGCTCTGCGAGGCCATGGGCCGGTTCAGGGTGCTGTTGGCGTTGTTCGGTGAATTAGGACCTGCGTTGCGGGCTGCCACGGTTTTCGTCACGAAATCTTGCTCCTTCCAGCCGTGCTTCTTGTAAACGTCCCTCAAATCTTGATGCTGCCACATTGTGAACAGAACCTAAAAAAAATTATCTGATGATCTTGTTCCGACTACATAACCTACCTAACCTACATAAATTTCAAAATAAACTGGGATCACTTGTCAATTCAAGATAGAGTAGATATTTTTCGTAGCAATCGTACAGGTATCGAGAGGGTGATCTTTACCTAATTTTATATTTCTATATAATATTTCTCACTCATATATGTGTATGAACTTTTCACAGTACATACGCATCATATCTTGTTTTAATTTTCGTTACTTTATTTTATACCAATATAAAATGAAATCAATAAAACATAGTAGATTGCACCAAAATGCACTCTCTCTTTATCCCGACTGAAGTAGCAAAAGGTGAAATTGAGGGTATTTGGAAATATTATAACGTTTCATCACGCACCGAGAGAGATTTTGGTTATTTCTCATCTTGGGATATTACCTGTCCGGCAAACTTCAGCACTCTGGGCGTATACTTCTGCCGCTGCCTCGTGACGGTCATCAGCCTTTCCACGCCGCCGGCCTCGAGCAGCGAGCGCGAGAACTCCGCGTTCTTCTTGATCACCTCGTTGAGCGTGGCCAGCACGGCGGCGATGGTGTCGTCGGAGGTGCCCTGGTCGTGCTGCGGGTTGCCCGAGGGCAGCTTCTGGACCAGGTCGCGCATCGCGTACTTGCCGATCAGCTCTTTGTTGCGCTGGTCGATGGCGAGGTTGCGCAGCGCAGTCGCGACGGCGCACACCACGCGGTCCACCTCCATGCGCAGCAGCTCCACCAGGATCGGCAGACCTGAATTCGACGCACCGTGAGACCGAGAAGTGTGATTGGCTGATTCTCGAGATTTCGCATTCGGAAATATTTGATGGACGCGAGCAGTGACAATAATTCGATGCCGATCGAATTATGAATACGTGCACATATATTGAAACACAGGAGACTTTATTATTCATGATAGGCCGATCAGTCATCATTCGATCCTCCTTTTCCATTTCTTTACAATTACTTATTTGCCAGGCATTAGTGATTTTGTGAATTCTTTATGAAATTTCACAATGGATTGAATAATTCAACTCTATTCGATACATACATATACATACATACATACATATTGTACTGAAGCAGAATTGTTTCTTATCATTCCCATTCTATGAATTATAGTCCAATTGAATGATTATGTCTACACTGGTAACATGAACCCGTGAATTTGTAAGTTGACTGTTCATCGGTAAGAGTATGTTGGTTGGTGTAGAGTTGTTGATTTAGTAGACAAAGGCATCCAAAAGTATCAGTAGCAATATGTGCTCTGCGAGGTGAATTTATTTGAAATGTTTATTCACCACTTTCATTGATTCAGAAAGCTCACTTCATTGTCCATTTAGGTATTTTCTCGCAAAATGAGAAATCATTTCGTCAACATGATATTCTATTTGATTAATGATTTGAACACTTCCATATTGTAGAAATAAAACAAAATCTGACTACATATATGGATAGGAGTTCAGTAACTGTATCCAGAGCCATTTTTTTTTCTTTTTTAAACCAATAAGGATGAATTGAACCCTCTCGACGAAGTATCTTTGAATACGTCGGCGACAGATGCCAGCAGCAAATCACTGTCTGACGGGTCGACATTACCTTTTTCCTTACGAACAGCTGCACGAATTTCTATGCTGGGCTGCCAGTAACAAGCTGCTAGATTTTGAAGGGCCCCGGCGGCCGCTTCGAGCGTCTCAGGATTCGAGCAGCTCTGCAACAGGGCCAAATAGGACTGCACGACTTCCGGCTGCCAGAGCAGTTCCATGCCTCGCACGGGCTCGCCCCTAGAAGACGCCCCAGCGGTGCCGCCGCTGGTGCCCGTAGAGTAGTTGCTCTCTTTCGTTTCTGAAGACTGAGATTCCTTCTTCTTCTTGCTGCCACCAAAACAACCCAAGTTTTCACCTGAAAAAAAAAACACGAACTCTTAGTTGTTCACCTAGGAAGTGCTAACTACTGTCTCAACTAGACTATCATGTGCCAATAATGGAAGTGTTCAGAAAAAAAAATTATTATTTGATTGTTCACTCAAACTAGATTACTGGCACAATCCGTTTTTCTCCAAGTAATTACGATTTTTGAATACTTATTGAAATTCGCGATTCTCACAGTAACAGGAAACGAACAGATCTAGTGGTGTCAATTCGTGAACAGTGATCCAATTATTGCGCAGTATAATGAGTACCAAACAGTTTTTTTGCTCTACAGCTGCATCGGCTCATTTGCGAACATATGTTTAAATAAACAAAAATGCCTGCTATGATGTCTCCTGTCACCCCTTGAAGTTTGTCGGTATTCTTTCGGGACACACTGTATTTTCAACTTCAGGTTATATGAAAGATGAAAGTCACCTTTAGAGGATGTAGCTGCTACCCTACTCTGCGTAGGCAATGGATTCTTATCATAGTTCGGATCCTCAACTTCCTGGCATCGGTATGACAAATTCCTCAGAATGCACACGCAATTCTCCACGATCTTATTGCCTATGTTGGACTTATCTATGGCACAGCGTACGACGAATAACAGCGCGTCGACTAATCCCTCGCATTCCCTCAACTTCTTCCTAGCGTACTCCCCAGCGGAGCTGACGTTCCGAAGGACCCCAGAAGCGTTCCTGAAGACCGTCGACCAACAGGTCTCCCCGTGGTTGCCTTGTGGGTCCCAACCTAGAATGAGAGAGCTCAGATATTCCTTCGACAGTCTAATAAGCGTCAAAAAGACGGGCATTGCAATTTTCACAACTAATTTCAAGTTAAACCCTATGAAAAAGATCAAAGTAAATTTGCGTTGTGAAGAGGAAGCGACAGAAGTGGTACTCGATCAGTAAGACAAAATTGTATATCTCACTGCCGCGTAATAGTTAAAGTTAATTTTGCTCTAAGGCTTCTGCCACTTCTTGCAAACTGTTCAGTTATACCATTGTCCAGAAAATGTAAAATGCATATCAAATAGAAAGTTCGTTCGATAGGCATTGCGGGTGTCATAATAACTTCAGAAGAATTAGTTGTAAAATTTGCAATATGCGAATGTTTTAAGGAGCCTTTCTTTTTGGTGTGATCTGATTCCGTTTACCTGAATGCGGAATGATTATGTAAGTGACGACTGTCATGACGCCGTCGTCGATAATGTTGCGTTTCAGATCCTCGCAGGAGGACATGTTCCAGATGACGCCCGTCACGAGCTCCTTTATTTCTGTTTCGTTCGAGCGGCGCAGCAGATTTATCAGAGCAGGGATTCCTCCGGCTGAATTGATGGCTCTCTTGTTCTCGTCATTTTGTCTGCCGTAGGATAAGTTCCGCAGTGCCCCACAAGCATTCCTGTACACTTCAATTTCAATTCCCATTTAGTATTTATCATCCATATGTCCAAAATTTTATAATGATAGTAATCTTCATTTTACAAACATTGAAGAACATATTCGCAGAATAGACATTTTTCGTCAAGAAACAATTTAATCTTATGCCAATAACTGGGGAGAGCAAATTTGAATAGTTGGAAAATCCAAGTAAGAATAATTGGAATTGAATATCTGGTGATCGATATGATACTATGAAAATGTAGGAACACAATTCAAAAATAAAAAGGAAAAGTTGGGTAACAATAGGATTTTTTTTGTATGATTTCTTGAAATTATATCGTTCTGGAATACCGGAATGACTCTTTATGTGTAAGAAGACATGATAAAATATATTAATAATATAATTATATATTATTATGAGCTCGTGTGGACCTACCCCAGTAAAGTAATTTGGTGAATTGAGACTAGGTGACCACCCGACCACATATATATACCAAGGAATCCAATACTCTAGTCATTGGTTCTCACCAATTTCAATATGCAATTCAGGACATGTTCTTTGAAAATCGCGGAATCTGAGTATTTTTCAAAGTTTTTGTAAACTAAAAGAAATATACCTTCTATGCTGTCATGACTCAGTAGTTTCACCAGTGGAGGGATGCCTCCCAAAGCTCTCGTTTTCTGCTTGTTAGGATCGTCCATGTAACAGAGATGTTGTAAGTAGGCGGCTGCATTGGCTTTAATGACGTTGTTTGGATTGTTCAGGAAGCCGATGACTTCGGTGAGGTTGGGATCCCTCCAGCGCATGCCTCTCTGATCATCGTCCCCTGCGATGCTTCCTGGGGAAGCGATGTGCTGCACTCTATTATTAGGAGAAAATAAGAATATATGTTGATAACATATTGTACATCGAGAGAGTTCTTGATAAATTTTTGTAGTCTCATTCTGCTTGGCCTGATCAATTGGCGGCTCCTTGTGACGTAATTGTTAAAATTTGAATGTGTTTCATAATGTGCTTTATTTTTATGTATTTCTAATAGAAGTTGGTAAATATGCATAGATAGTAATGTCATGGTTTTAAAGATATGAGAAAAGTGGTATACAGGAGTCGGTATAACCTCGCGGCCCACCACATGTGGAATCAAGTGCAGCAAATTGCTGCCTATTTGAAAGATCGGATGAAAAAATGTAAGGAGATTTGAAAACGGGATAAGTATAGGAGTAGCTCCATTAGCTAGTACCTATCGTGCGGCAGGCCGACGTTGTGCCCGTGCAGCGACATCTTGCTCATGTGTTTCTGCAGGTCCTCGTCTTCGAACATCCGCAGCGACCCGCCGACCGGCATCGGCCCGTTGATGCCGTCCACGTAGGGTCGCGACAGGCCGGCGGCCGTGCCGTACGGGGAGGGCGAGACGTAGCCGTAGGCCACCGCCGGGTCCTCTTGGTAAGGGTCCATGCCGATCGGTCCCCCGGGAGACGGAGTCACTCTGGGAGTTAGAAGAATGGGTTTATTCCAATAGAAAATCCTAATAGCTCTTTATTATGATCCAGATCCTTTTTCACTCAAGCTCTACGAGCGGAACTTTTTTTTTTGCCCAAAATATGTATTCCAATGAATTCATGATGTACATTTTCGGGAGAGATAAAATTGTTTGTCTGTCTGTACATATAATAAACACATACAAAATTGGCATAGTAACATAAAAAAAACGTGAATAATAATTCATTATTGGTTTTCATATGGTCTTGGATAGTTTTGGACTCAAATGTATATGAACTTTTGATGACTTGTGGTAACTCATTAAATTGATATAAACCTTCATAAAATAATATATTCTTTGACCTTGATGAGCTACATCTTGGCAGATGAAAGTCGTTAATTTGTCTTGTGTCATAATTATGAGGTTTTTTTTTCAGAATTGCACACAATCATTGGATGGAACAAAGTCCCAAAAAACAAAGAATCTTACCTGTAATGTTCGGGCAGTTCATCATACCCGGAGCCCAGATAAGGAGCGTTGGACTGTGAAGTGAGAGGAAGGGGCGATGGGTCCCCGCTATGCTCACTAGGACTTGGCGGAGTCGGGGGTCTCTCTACCCCCGAAGGGTACCCCATGTAAGCCCCATAGGGGTTAGTAAAATGATCATAATCCTGTAAGCAAACGAATCTTTGAATGCTCAAGAGCCGATACTTGGTCGACAATTATTCAGTAAACTACCGGAAAGCAACGCTTCCTGAATTCATCAAGTCTGGGTGTGAATCAATCCACTATTATCTCAAATTTTGCAGCAATATTGTGTTATTTTGAGTTGTGAATCAGTAATTTATACTGAAACGTAGTTTTATATCGTATGTTTCGTCTGGTATTGGTGCATAGAATGCCTGGTTGTGCAGCTTGTCAGAAAGTCCTGGTGCCGACATTGTAAATAAAACTCAAATGAGGTTTCCGTGATTCTATCCCGCTCATCGGCACGTTCTGCACATGAAGAGTAGATTTATCGCGGATGGTACGTTTCTATATTTCCCAAATTGGTGTGGTGGATTGCAAAGATGCCCAATGATTTGTCCATTCGAAATATGCGGAGGTATCATTGGTCGAATGCATTCCACCACACCAACTTGGTGAGTATAGAAACGTGACGGGACCAACCTGATAGTGAGGGTGCTGATGGTACTGAGAATACATGTGGTGAGCAGGCTGCTCGATGTAGTCGACGTACTGCGAGGGATGCGAATACGAGCCCAAAGGCACTGGGATGTACTCCCCCGACTGGTCACCGAGCTGCTGCACCTCGCGCACCACCTTCGTGACCGTGGTCACTTGCTGCGTGGTCTGCTGCTTCTGGGTGCGCACTAGCGGCTCGTCGCTGTGCACCGACATGCGGCTGGAGTTTGGCGAGTGCTCCGAATGCCCATTGCTGTGGGGGTGGTACACGCTGTCGTTCATCGAGCTCGACACATCTGGCCCTCTGCGTACCGACAAAATCGCTTAGTGTTGCCGCCCAAAGAAAATTTTTCGTCTGTCTTTTATAGTCAACACACAGGGTGCCTGATTTTCGAACTGCACCATGGGGATCTGTTATTTCAACTCATTCCATTCAGCTGTGATTTTTCTTATATGTATCACACGATATGATCGAATCTCAGAAGAGTGCTTTGAAAAGAACGCCAACGAGATCCCCATGGCAGAGCTCGAAAAACAGGGAATGTCGTCAACCCCGTCAATCAACTTTGGGAATTTTCATGAATTTTCAGAAACAAGGAGAGAAAATCACGAAAATCTAGAAGAATAAATAGTATAATGATCAACAAGCACTGAGTGGCAGTCATTTCTCACGAGGATGAAGTTTTCGCCTACAACTCATGCTCCAAATCATACGAGTAGGAAATGGGCATTTCGTGCGAATTATACACTATACTTTTTCTACGGCTATAATATTTATTAAATTTGTGAGACGTTTTCTATATCATGCAAGTGATACATTTTCTGGATTTGACGTCGTGGCCTTCTACCTTTGCCAATCTGTGAAGGATTTGTAGGCTTCTCCATATTTACAATTTTTTTCGATAATTCTGGGATCAAACTCACACATGCCTGATTTGCGGCAGCAGCTATTTATAGAGGAAGTAGTTCTAAATCACTTTTGCTGCTCATGATCATGGTTGTTTCACATGTTTGACAGAAGATCAGTTTTGTGTTATAGCCGTAGAAATATTCTATTTTCATATGAATACCAAGTGTCAATCAAACATGAACCAAAAATTTTTCATTATTTTTTTTTTGGTTTGCCATAGTTTTAAAATCAACCACAAGCTTATGATTGGATAAAAAGGTCAAATTTAAAGTGTGAAATTTTGATCAAAATTGCCTTGCTGATTTGTTTCACTCACTTGTAATGCTGCATGTCAGGTTCTTGCAATACTCTCCTAAAAATAAGAGATAATGAATATGAAACATAATGTCCCGAATGAAACATTGAAATTCATTATAACTTCCAACTCATTTAGTAATCTGAAGTCTACTGCAATTTACCCTTTCAGACCAATAAATATTATATCCCAGCGATAAATCTAGGAATTGGAAGTTGAAAAAATCATAAATCTCATTTTACTACAAGTCCGACAATAACCCAATAAAAGTAAATTTTCAAAAACATTTCAACAGATATTTTACCTCTAGGTCTGATCAATTAATTGGAACACCAGCTCAGAATCTTGAAATTGGGAAGTTGAAAAAACTGTATTTGAAAACTCAAATAGTAACATCATGACCCGATTCTTCCCAATTCCTCGAAAAACAGAGACCACCAACTAATGATCAGCTTATAACAATTCCACAAAGTACCCAACACTTCTAGAAATGTGAATGCGAATGGAATGAAGATGAAGTTTGATTCCTACCTTTGTGTGATTTCTGTATGTGTGATGCTGTGTTCTTGTCTTTGTTCCACCCTCCTATTGACCAGGCTGCCATTGCAAAAGCATAAAAATGTTTAGCCAAGCTACCATCGTGTCATAGAACATGCATACCAGTACACAAGACACACTAACCTTTAGGTTACTTTTATCAGTTAGCCAAGAAAATCAATGTTACCCAACACCAGGTTGATATAAAAAATAACTGATTTTCATTTATGCTTCAGAAATTTCCTGATCAGGAACTTGCATCACAAATATAAGGTGATCCACCTTGATGAACGAAATTGATAGAGGATTTGTGTTAGTTATGTATACAACATGGTTCAATAACCTTTTAGAATGCCATTTGGTAATTCACTCCAATAAATGAACAGGAACAGAAAAATAGGTTAGGAGGAAAAAATTACTGACCCATCTGAATCATGTTGAGGCTATGAAAATTAACACAAGGTTGTCAATAGTGTGAGCATGAGAGAGGAGAATAAAACAATTGAAAATAAAAAAGAATCGAAAATTTACTTACACACATGAATCCAAGAGGTGACTAGCAGACATGTTGAAGCTGTGTTATTATTTATAAACCCTGTGACACAACATGCGAACATTTATTAGTCATAAGCATTTTTGAATGAAACTACACATACATTTCCATAATTGAATTATTAAATATCAACTATGAAAAGTATGACTAGAGTGAGTTTCCAACAATGAGAATCCAACTTTCGTGTGGAGATCAAGAGGGAAATATTTTTGCACCTCCACAATTCCAACATGTTAGAAATATTTCTAACTGGCAAGAAAACAAAATTTAACTCAATTCATTCATTAATTAGGACTTCTTCTGAAGGAAACTGTCTCACTGAATAATGTTTTTATATCCTACCAGGTGGTCTGAGAATTCCTAATCTACTGCATATATCAAGTATTTACTCACATCTGCAAGGTAATCTGTCAGTACCACCTGGTATGAATTGTAAGACAAAATTATTAAATACTGTAATTTCATGTCATAGTGCATAATCATAGATAGCACTAACAGAAATATATGATATATCTATAATGGAGTGGTAGTGTCATTATTAGAGTAATCAAGAGAACATTTCATACATACTCTCACAGACTCACAGGTATATCAACTCTTATCGAACTTGATGGATCTGGAAAATATTCAGATGATTGCTGTGCATCAGTGTCATTTCTGAAAAAAAAATATTCAATATTTATAAAGATAAAACATTAGAGGACAAACAGAATGGACATGATCAAAGATCGTTAAAGAAAGGTCTTCAGATGTTGTTATGAATCATAGGTTACTTTAGATACTGATGTCAAAATATAAAAAATATATTACCTTGATTAATTCAGTAAGTTTGAATCTGAATTTACCAGTGAAGCAGGAAGTTGCAGTGAACAACATCACAATATACAATACTGTTCTCATAAAAACTATGAAAATGAATGGGAATACTTCACATTTTTATTTGCTGAACATATCAGAATTGCTTATCCTCAGCTTATCTTATTTGCTTATGTGTCATAATAATGTTGGTGTTAGTCTTGTTGACGATTCATCACACCAAAGCATTTTTATCCTGTTCTGAAAAGAACTGAGATATCAAGATATTTTTCTATTTCTCACAGCTATCCTGTGTTATTTGAACAAATATTTTTAATACACTAGACACAAAATCCAGAATATTGTAGTTAATCAATAGAAATGGAATATAACATGCATAGTAAATTTTGGTAAACGTGTGAATTTGTATGTACCTATTTTAGTCTCAGAAACTCATGATGACATTCTGTATAGACCTATGATATGCATTTAAGAAGAACATGATGGCAATTAATATAATAAATAATTGTTAAGATGATAGGCACCTTCGAAGTAATTTCAATCATTAGAAGTCTAGATAGAAATAACATTCCTGCAGGATAACTAGGAAACTGTCATTCACTTAATAGTTCAAAGAAAAACATGTCTGTGGAAACACAACTGTGGAAAGAAGAAGAATGTTGAACTTATTGGGCCATATTATGTCATGAATCAAAGAATCAGAGTTAATTAATTACCAGCAAAATTATGTTAGCATGCAACCAGTAGCTCAGTATGACATTTTGTAATTAGGGAATGAGCATATAGAATTATCAATGGAATTGGTAGAATGGTAGACCAAGAAATGAAAACCATAGTGATTCTGATAGGTTTTTGAATGACTGATCAGCATGGAAAATTTCATTCATCAGATCAATCATGATAAGGAATAAATTGATCACATCCAGAAAAAGCCATGCATGATTTGGTAATGAAATTTCTATAAAATAGGTACCCACTACCTATTTTATACTCCAGACACTGTATTACTCAAAAAACCATTCAGTCTCCTGGTTTTCAGAATTAAAGCTCTTGAATTCTTGATTCATCATTTAATCATTTGCTAAAAATGTAGCTCATTTCCAATGCCAAAGATGAAGAGGGAGGCTGAGGATAATGGTGGCAATGCCCAATGCAAGCTGTCAGAATTCCAGGACTGGAAACACATGACAAAAAAATTATGAAATGTATCAATTGTGCCTTTTAGATCAGAAAACAGATAAAAACATGAAATATATCACAAATAATGACTTTTGTCGTGGGGCGGGGCTAAAAGTGTTTACATTCTTGGCCTGAAGCTGTACAAGTGCCATCCCAACATACTATTCACTGACACTCAAAATAATAATTTTTCTCAATTTGAAAATAGGAACGTGATAAACTGAATGCTGATTAGCTGAAAATATTCTGGGTGTCATGCAAGTATATGTGAAAAATAGATACAGACCTTTCATGTTTTTTATTTGGGCCTTGCAAGGTCGAGGCAGGGGCACAGGTACAATGGAGACTACGTCACCAGCAGTCACTACCTAGCCGCCACTGAAATGCTGCTAATTTCTTTAATAATAAAAGGTGTCACATATCTATGACATAGAGCTCATAGAAGCTCCTCAAGGAATTGATGTTGGCCACTCTAGATTGTATATTTTTCACAACAAATTAACTTTCAAACAGCACAACTTTACTACTAGCTTTCGCCAGACATATCACTCCCACTCAAAAGTGCTTGACGGATGAATGCTCTTTGGCCCAAAATGGAATTATTTTTTTTATTTCCTATCTCGACGAAGATTGATATGCGCACTGATGTTTTACGGGTTACTTATTGGAATCTACGTCTCATTTTGGTTATTTCATATTTTGAAATTCATCATTCACTAAAAAAATTAATATGTTGTGGAATTGGATTTTCAAATTTAGCGCGGTGCCTCGTCAGAAACACCACAATTGCCACAACACCGTTTTCATCGGAGTACGTTTCTAACCACCAGTGCAAGTGTGAATCAACGCTTAATTCAAGTTCTTTTCAAATATCTAATATGTATTTGATTTTTCGTATTATCAATGATATTTCGTATCATTAATTCGTTATGTGTTCATTTCCGTCTTATCAAGTAACAAACCCAGATTAACGAGCTCTTCTATAATTAATTTAAATCTCAGAATCTTGTACAATTTTATCGATGTTAGTCCACTGAACTCACCACTAAACTATCGGTGCATCCCACAAAATTTTTCTTTAGAGTCTTACCTGGATGTATTATGTGTTGCCTACTCTATATCAAACACTTGCAAATCGAATAAACGTCATAATATGAATGACAGTGGCAAACGAATATTTTGATATTTGAGGTTAAAATTTTGCTTTTGTGCCATAATTTCATTTGAATTTATATTTCATCTAAAATCTATCTAAAGTAGTTTAGTGCTTTCAGTGGCTCTTCCTTCCTATACCTTCCTTTGTGTTATTTGAATGGAATGATCGATGATAAATCAATCCAAATTCGAATTAGGTATATCAACCAAATATGGAATGATGTAGAATTCAAAGTTGGGATATAAGATTTGCCACAGTGCTTCTGGAATGGGAAGTCCTATGAAATTGAATTTTATGGAATAATTCAAAACGATTTTTTTCTGATGCAAGAAATTGTTGTGTAAATCATGTGTAAAAGACTTCGTGTTGGGCTCAAACCAAATCAATTAAGGATATTATTTACATCCGTACAATATCATTCAATTCATCCCAGCCAGCCAGTATAATGATGATTTAAAAATAAGATCCCTTCTTGCTTAAACAATCATTTGAAATTTGAAGGTCCCCTGAACATCTCAGAAGTAATGATAAATTGAGGTAAGCAATTTTCTCTAACTATAAATAGCAATTGGGAGTACATTTTATCAAGCTGGAGACCTCTTATTCACTTCATAGTACATTCTGTGGTACAGAAATAGTTTTTTTCATACTCGGACTTTGGATTGTTATTATAAATGAAATATGGTTTTGAGATTTTTAATTGCAAATATCAAATTACTTGGAACCAATTTGTATCGTATATTATTTCTTTGAGAATTTGCATGTCTTTTCATCTACAAAAAAGTAAGTACATGTTCTTAAACACACATATTTTTTTTTCACTGCATTTGAACTTGAAATAAAATAATTTACATCTGTATATCGTAACTTTCAGATACATTTAGATATATGATCATTGATTATCATATGCTATCATATTTCCACACCCTTTGCTTCATGATTTTGAAACTTAATCACATTAAAAATTATTTTTCAATGTTTCGAAAAGTTCCAATTCATTAGGGATTTTTTGAGACTAACTTGCAACTTTCTCTACAGGAATTTATCTCAGTGCATCTCTGTTGTGAACATTTGCATACAAGGTCTGTTATTATAATGACTGCAACCAAATAATTGTACCCTGATTGATGAATTTATCAAGGTCAATTATTATATTTCATTAACATAGATAAATTCTTTCTTCACATGATTTACATATCTGATTTTCCTCAAGAATGAAACAAACTGAGAAGTCAATTATACAAGCATAGCTTTTCTTTCATCTTTCTATGCCTAAAATAAGAACTTGTGACATAACGCATGTGGATTTTATTTTTTTTTCTGTTCGTCTATAATTACTTCATATGCGTCACAAAATGTCCATTGACGATCTTCCAAAAAGACATTTGAATACATGGTTTGACTTGTTCATTGATATTGTGGCCAAGTATCTTGATTTTGAATAATTCTGAGTACAAAAACAGTGAGTCCAGAATGGCTCAACTATAATCATTTCTCCGAGATAACTCATTGAATATTATTTTTTGTTCATTAAAATAATCACACGATATGAATGAATACAAACACAGGTGTGATGTGTCTTGAGAAATTTTCACATCTATCTTCATTTCTAATTTTTGAAAATGTTTGGTGGCTTCTCTATTTCTTCAAAAATCTCTCGGGAGAACAATATAGAAGATATAAAAAATCTGATTTTGATCAAAAATTGTATCATCTAGAGTAAAATGTCATCAAGGTCATTATATTATTCATGTTACCTAATGTATACATATGCATGCATACCTTTCATTGTGAAATTGTGCCATCCAACAAATTTATTCATCTAGTCATTGAACACTCCACAAAATGATTTTCAGGGATATATAATATTTCTAGATTATATTTTCATTTCATTTTACAAACAGTAACTGTTATGTGATATAAATAATAACATAGGTATTTGGATAGGTATGAAATATAATTTTCCAAGTATAATATTTAATTAGTTCTAGTAATAATGTGGTGCTAGTGAGACTGATTAGTGCAGATTTCAATATTAAGAATTGTGAGTCAAATTGGATATTATTGTGTATGGCGTTTTTGCACCTTTATATCATTTAATTACAAAAATCATTATTATCTACCATAACTGCATCGAGCTCAACAATCCTCATAATATAAGCAGGAAGTCATTTTGACTATTCTCTATGATTTCTTGCTTGCCAGCTGGAATATCTCGGAAATGAAAGATATTTCAAGAAATGTCCAAATTAGTTTCGAGGCAATGTCGGGGAATCCAAAATAGCATAGAAGCAAACTTCGAAAGTTCCAAATTTCAGATGGCAACCACCCATATGTGTGGCAACTTTTGAATTTGATACATTCTATTCGAGTTGTGTAATATATAATTTATTCATCATGTATTATATATCTGCTCGGTACAAGACCATTGAATCATCTGCAAGTGACGAGATTTTTTTTGTTTCTGGTTGTAGTACTTCCTTCTAATTTCTTCTGTATCGACATCATTTCCAGTATTTCGCAAAGGAAACAATTCCTGATCCATTATTAGTACCATTGACTATTTATAAAGTCAATGTCAGTAAAGTGCTAATCACATTTATTTTTTTTGTCGGGAATAAATATGTTAAACATCACTTATCGGATCATATAAGAGTTGGATCATTTGACGAAGTAAAACTTGTTCCTAAGCTCTTGACTAATAATATTTATTATTCGACAAATTATTTTTTATTGGTGTGAACTGGTATTACTATGGAATCACTCTTGCAAACAATTTTATGACCAACAGAATCAAGGACAAATTATGAAACAAATTAAAAAATACTACTGATGATTAATCGTTTGATTTCAGCTTGATAATCATTCAATTGTATTGGTATTGAAGGCAGCCAATGAAGAAACATAATTATAGATCGTAAATAAACAAAGGAAATAAAATCAGACAGAAACATACAATCTTATATATTTTTGCAATCTCCTAAGTTATTTTTATTCTCTTCGTAAATGTAAAAGTATATATCTACTTGGTATGCATACCTACTTATTCCTATAGATATGATTGATTGACTTTTAGAAAGTATTCTCGAAATTTAACTTGGAATGTATCTTTATAGATCAGTTCAAGTACTAATTCCCCACTAACAGTTATGATAATATATACAAGGTAATGTCAGTATAAGCTTATAAATCTCATGTTCATGGACTGTTCAGTATTGTCTGTGATTGGATGAAATGTTGACGTCGATATAATATAGTAGGAAAATTGCAAATTTATCTTCAATTACCATTGAATTGATTTGTTCATTATCTAGTGTATGGCAGATCAATTTATTCTTTATTGTTATTAAATGTCGTACGAGATTACATAAGATGTTAAATGCGTGATCACTTTCAGACACAGGCAGTTTCTAGAACCGGTCGATATTGCTTAAATACATGAATTCATAAATAAGTTTATGAATATTGATGAAAATGCATGAAGATAATTCAATGAAAAAATACATATTATACAAAGTCTTCCTATTTCGATGATAGCATTGGCTATTTTGAGAGTAATCTATAATGGTAATCGTATTGATATCGATCATCGATCATAGTAGATGTCAAAATTATCAAATCGTCATCTGTTCAGAAAAAAAATCTTATCGAACGGAAAACGTTAATCCCTGTATCAAAAAATTAAGTTTTTCTCAGGATTTATTGAATCATAAATAATAGGAAAATTTGCAGAAACGTTCAAATACGTGAAATATACCGGGTGTCCTAATGTACTGGTTCCAAAAAACACAAATTGGCACTTCGAACGGTTCAATAGGTATACAAGGATCCAGTTGGAGCTGAACAAAAATTGGAATTCACTTCCGATTTAGCCGGAAGTGAATATAACTTTCCTATTTATGTATAAGACTTTGTATTTCACATTCGGGATGTTTATTAAATTAAGGAATACCTCTCAGTAGCCTACTAATTTTCTGTGCTCTTGTTTTCAACTTCAATTCTAAAATATTATTATCATTATTATAATTATTATTATTAATATTATATAATTGAGTTACGAAGGTCGATTTGGAAGTAAATGAAGTCAAAATCAAGGTTTCGTAGCCTACTAAGCTATTCTCCAATATTCAAGAACGTTTTCTCTATTCGTATCGTTGGAAAGGTAATCTTGAGCAGAAATAGAAAAGTGAAAAAAATATAGACTGTATTATTCGGAATTCTCCGGAATTCTTCGGAATTCTCCGATTATTTCTTCAATTTCCAAGGTCAAACGATAATATCACTCCATCAATCAATTTTTCAATTGCATAGTTTTCGAGGCAAGTTGTCTCAAATTGATGGGACCACCCAGTATACATCATTACAGTATTATGATTGATGACATGAAAGTCTATATTTCGTCAGAAATGTTCAATCATACGATGATTAGGAGAGGCAGTGTGCGAATTCCAAAGAATGGTTTGTGAACGTGGTAGGTATGTTCGATATTGACCAATGAAAAAACGAGAGGCTCGTCACACTTACACAATAATAATACACCTGTCGTCACTGAAAAAGTATCAGTCATATATTGAGCGTAAACCGACAGATCCGTCTGACCGCGCACCAGTATAAGCCATTTCGCGCCAGAGTGAATTCAAACTGTTATTTCTGTCCGCAGGGATATCGGGACACTTTTTTCTCTGAAGAATTAGTATCGAAATGGTTTCGAGAAATTTCCTCAGAGATTCAGTGATAGGCTGTGTTATCCTCATGAGCTTCGCTTATGATCTTTGCATTTCCATTGAGATTTTACCACCTCCATGCTTCAGGTGAGACATTCTTTCGCAGCCCTAAAAACATTTTTACCGCGTTGATTTTGCAGCGAGATTTACTGTCATGGCCGGTTGTTGGACACGGTTCAAAGAGCGAAAATTCATCGAGACTCCAAGACATTCGTCGATATGAAGTTGAAACATTCGTCCAACGAAACTCTACATCTGTTCGACCAATTCATGTTGAAATTCCATCAGAAACCCTCCACGGCCGACGTCGAGAACTTCGTGAGGGTGAATTTCGAACCGGCAGGAATGGAATTCGAAGAGTGGGACCCTCAGGACTGGATCCCACACCCAAGGTTCGTAGACGGAATCAAGGATCCCGAGTTCAAAGAATGGGGAATATCTCTAAACAAAATCTGGAAGAACCTCGGCCGCAAGCTGAAACTCGAAGTCAAAGAGGATAAGGACTTGTATAGTATAATTTGGGTACCACATCCTGTGATTGTTCCTGGCGGTAGATTCAGGGAGTTCTACTATTGGGATTCATATTGGATCATCCAGGGTTTGCTGCTTTCCGAAATGAGCCACACCGCTAAGGGGATGCTGCAGAACTTTCTCTATATGGTCGATAACTATGGTCACATCCCGAACGGCGGGCGAGTGTATTATCTTGCTCGGTCGCAGCCGCCCATGATGCTACCCATGATCAAATTATACCTGGATTATTCAAATGATGTGGACTTTATCAGAACCAACATAGGTACCATGGAGAAGGAGTTCAGTTTCTGGCTCAGCAATCACACCAGAACTATTGATATCGACGGGGTAAATTACACCCTTGCTTTGTACGGAGACAGATCCAGTGGACCAAGACCAGAGTCCTACTCGGAGGATATTGAGAGTGCTGCTTTCTTCGAGGACCCACTCAAAAAGGAGACGTTCTATTCAGAGTTGAAAGCTGGTGCAGAGTCCGGTTGGGATTTCTCTAGTAGATGGTTCATCACAGATGCTACGAATAAAGGTAAGTCGATTTCTGAGACCGTGAGAGAAAGTTATATTGATTTTGTTCTCGTGTGCAGGTAACCTGACAGACATAAAGACAAGGTCCATAGTTCCTGTAGATTTAAACGCGATCATTTACTGGAATGCTGCTTTGCTGTCAGAGTTCCACGAGCTACTAGGTAACAAGGAGAAAGCTCAGCATTACAGTGAGATAGCTTCCAAGTGGATGAAAGCTGTAGAAGCTGTGCTGTGGCACGAAGAAATAGGTTCTTGGCTGGACTATGACATTCTCAACCAAGTGAAGAGAGACTACTTCCAGCCGACGAACATCGCCCCGCTTTGGACAGGTTGCTACAATCCAGCTAACAAAGACAATATAGTGAGAAGCGTACTGAAGTACCTGCAGAACAAAAACGTACTCTACCCTGGCGGCATCCCCACAACGCTAGAGCACACGGGAGAACAATGGGACTTTCCTAACGCGTGGCCCCCTCTCCAGCACATGATGATCGTGGGTCTGAACAGCACTGGGGACGAACACGCTATGAGACTGGCCTACGAAATTGCCGAAAAATGGGTGAGGTCGAACTTCAAGGCCTTCAAAGAGTCCGGTGCCATGTATGAGAAGGTAGGAATGCCGTGTGACCTCGACATTCAACAAATTCCTCGCTTTTTTTTCTCTTACGATGACTCCACAGTTCTCTCTCTTCGTTTGAAGACAGAATCGGATGTCATGAATTATACGAGAGGTTACTGACTCTCTACCATAAATATAAGCATACCAGATACCATAAAATAATCTTGAGACAATATCGAAAATACAGGAGAAAGAAAGTATTTCTTTGAAAAACTCTAACTGAGTAAACAGTGTTTTCAGGAGTTTTCGTCTTTATTCTTAACAAGGAATTTTTAGTATGATTTATGACATTCAATTCTGAGACACCCTGTATTGATGTATTTTCTGTATAGTATGATGCGACAGTAAGTGGAGGTCACGGTGGAGGTGGAGAATATGAACTTCAAGAAGGTTTTGGTTGGACCAACGGAGTGATAATGGACCTGATTTATCGGTATGCTGATAATTTGACGGCTGAGGAATCCGAGCCCACGAAGATTTCCAAGTCCCAAAACATCCAGAGTAGTAGTCCAGCTTCTTCAAGTATTACTTCCATAACGACTGCTTTGATAGCTTTGCTAGTGTCTCTGACAGCTGGATTCATTGGGTGAGGTATGATCGATTCAAATATTTTCTGGTTATGCGATATGTCTCATATGGTTTTTCTTCTGTTTCAGGACCGTTTTATACAAATGAAGGAATCAAATGTCGAATCTCATATGTATCCGATGACTATTATAGCTAATGACGTGTGGAAGTGTCGTTCCAACACATATTCATTATGTACACTTTCAATCAAAGTGTTTTCATATTCATGATATATTTGAACTTGAAATCGAATAGAATTGATATTTGAATTTGATAAGTGAAAAAACATGAATATGCTGAATATGCAACAATTTTCAAGCCAAACGTTACGATCCATCATGTGCAGGAATTCAGAAAATTCGCCAAAAAAAAAGACCTTCAATTTAATTCATTAATTCAATTTAATGTGATAATCTTGAAGATTGGCTTCAAGCAGTCATCTTTGATATCGGGTAGAGGTATTTTAGTTACTATAAATCCACTTGAATAGTATTATAGAATGTGATGTATATTTAATTTATTTGATGCAAACTGTTTTGCATAGATCTGTACCTGCGGAAGCTATAAGTATTTTTCATTTTCACACTAATAATAAAGTGTGATGTAGTTTTTTGAAAGAATATTTTATTTAATAAAAACAATATTTATATTCTAATATTTATATGTGAGGGTGTGTGTGTGTGTGTATTGCTTGTCTAATTTTCATTTACTCATCATAGATATTTCTCAGATAAATAGAAGTACATATTCCATTTGTTCTACAAAAAATATTTACTGAAGTTATAAAGGGCTCAATGACTTTGATGATACCTGAGAATACTTGAAGATGAAATAAAGAGTTAAAATTGTACCTGCCAGGAGTAATCGAGTTGGATGCACTAAAATAAAATGAAAACAAAAGGAAATGTCTTATGCATGGAAAAGCTTGTTTTTTACAAATACACAAAACATTTCGAGCACAGTTGAAACGTATTGAATCACACATTTTCAGCGAATGTAAAAATTACCTATATTCGATAATTCAAATCTCTAGTTTTTCTTGTACAAAATCGTGTATTCTGTCATTGGCGATAAGAATAAAATTCCAAGTATTTCCACCCCGAATCTGTAATGCTATGCCAGAAACTAACAGCTTATTCGTCTTTGATTGTTATGTGAAAACTGGTGATGTGGCACTTCATCATTCCCTTTCCGTCACAACTCCTTATAAGATCTCTATGTGCTATTTTTTCGACAGGGTACTGATTTACAAGAGAAGAACACAAAAATCTGCTGTCCTTGTGGAGAAGCGAAGACCGTCTACTGCAAAATACACAGAACTTAGAAATATACCTAGAAATAATAGAAACATGAGGTGAATTGACTTGCGGATGTGTCTGATTATTACGATAGATGCAGTGCCATTAATTACGATTAAACAGGGACGGATTCAGCAAAATGCACCAAGAAAATGTGATACTATGTGGTAGGATATTATGGAGCAGCCTTAAATTTTTGTGATTTTTGTGATGGGAACTTGGGTGCTCGACTCTTCCACGGAAATTTCGTCCTGACATCAATAGTCATAAATAATTCACATTTGATTCGAACTCTCTGAAAAGAAAACTTTCTTAATTTTCAACTGCCCAGTCACACATTAATTTCTGGCACAAACGTGTTGTACCATTCATACTTATAGGTACCTCATATCAATTGTGCCACTGAACAAATCATTAAGGAAAATAGATTATTTGCTCATTATCATCTTTCAGAAATTTATGTCATAGAAATTGAGTAAATTAGTAAATTACAAAATCTCATTTCATAGATCTGGTTTAAATATATTTCTGGTGTAATTTGTATTTTCTTAGTATAATTAATACAGCCTACATTTCCAGAATGAATCTGTAAGAGTTATTCCATGTATATATGCACCTACTTAGGATTGTTTCAGTTAATTCTATGAAAAAATAGCATGGTGTAATATTTGAAATGAATGTCTCAAATTATGAGGAACTGAATCTTCAGACTTTCATTATATTTATGTGAAAACAGAAGTGCCTGGTCTGTTTTGTTAATTATAGAATAATGCATCTTATTTAATATTTATTTATCTGATATCATTCATTACATCGTTGTTGTCATTTTTTTATCATTGAAAATCTATTAATTGTTCCTACTATTTAGGTTTTGCTTGTTAGGAAAAAAATTCTATTCAAATTTGTGATATCCTCGATTAATTATTCTTGTTTTTGATTGTTATCGGTTAGAATGTAGGTATGCTATTTTAAAAATATATTTCCATACAGAAAACTTGTTTCAATTTTTTCTCACCTGATGAAATGTTTCTTGCTCGTTTCATGCGGTTTGAAATCTGATTTGACTCATCATCAAATTTGGAATAGTGACCTCATCTCATGAATTATGGGTGAAAAAAAATAATCTCAAGTTCATCCAGATAACCTGTCACAGAGGGACTATACTGGAGAGACGTGAGGTGAATTATTATGAGCGCCCAAAGAGTATGAATTGACAGACACGTTTTGGCTACTATGCATATATTATTTAAGAGAAAATCAGGACAAATAGTTTTTAAATGAACACGTACATAAACTCTTATTCAACTCAACACTGACATAAACGAAAGATAGAAAAAACTGTGGAACATTATAAAATTTGAAGCAAAACACCAAAACCCCTCAGAGTTTCATCAGCTCCAGGACAGCGGCAACGATGTGCTTCGCGGAGATGCCGTACTTGTCCAGGAGCACCTTGGGGGGCCCAGACCGAGGCACCTCCCCCACGGCCAGATGCTTGATGATCGTGTTGCGCTCCAAGGCAGCAGCCGCGAGCACGGCCTCCCCTAGACCGCCTTCGTAGTAGTGGTCCTCGACCACCACCGCCCTGCCCCCGCAGGCCCGAATGTTGCTGACGATCGTCTCCTTGTCGATGGGCTTCACGGTGAATGGGTCGATCACTCTGGCCCCGATGCCGGCCTTGGCCAGTTCCTCGGAGGCCGTGATGGCCTCGTGGAGGGTAACGCCTCCTCCTATGAGCACGATCTGGTCTTTTTCGGTCTTCTTCACTACGTTGGCTTTGCCCACCTGGGAATGAATTAGGCGTGTAAGCTGACCACTCAGTAGGATTTAGACAGACCAAGGGTCGGTTGCATAAAGACTCATCTAACTATCATCAGCTAAGGCAAGCGTTGCCATGGATAGAAACAAATCAAATATTCAATCGTCTGTTATAGTTATTTATGTATCAATGGAATTGTGAGGTGATAAAGTTTGCGTCCCGAGGGACAGCAATTGCGTTTATAATTTTATTTCTAACAATATCCGCGATAAATGTACTAATTCATTTTCTTCCCGCTATATTTGATTTAGGTACCATTGATTTCAGGAGATTTGTTGTTGCTAGATTGTTGCTTTGTTACTTTTTTCAAAACAGAACATTGTTATCGAGCTGTGTGTAAAAACGTGTTTTCTACCCCTAATACAATGGAGAGTATTTCCGAAAAAGCTGAAAAAGCAAGAGACTCATTAATACCATCGAAAAGTGAAGCCGTATACAAAGAAGAATACAAGATAAAGGGAATTATAGAATCTATAATGACCCAAGGGAGTTATGACCCTCTTTATTGATATCGTAATTATGACTATTTAAGCTTATATCCTGGTCAGAAATGGAATGTTTTATGCAACCGGCCTGGTTTTATTTTTTAAGTTCTGACCAACTGAATAGTTGCTGAAAACCAGTTTGGACCAAGTTCACTTACAGCAAAAACGTGATCATTCTCGTAGATGACGGGAGTGTTAGGCCTGTTGGTCCTGATGAAAGTGATGCCTTTGGTGTTGGCAGCAAGTTCAACTGCACGTTCTGTTGCCACAGCATCACCCGGATAGAAGACAGTGCAGCCAGGTATGGATCTGAACAAAGCCAAGTCCTCGAGACCCATTTGACTAGGACCATCCTCCCCAATACTGACACCACAGTGAGACCCAACGAAATTAACGTTGCTCTGAGATATGGCTCCCATACGGATCTAAGACGAATCAGATAAAGAACAAATACTAGTTGTGAGTTATTCGAGGAGGTGGTATATTCATTTTTTCTAGTTTTTGAGTGAGATTTCCTCTCCTCATTTATGAAATATGAAAACAGAACTATAATAATTCCCTCATTAGTAAGGACAGATATATGATCTGCGCCAAAATGTCACTGCACTTGGAATTCAACCTTCAGATTGGTGCCTGAAAAAGACGCTTTCTAGTGTCAAAAAAGAAACATCACGAACTTTACGAAGAGAGGTAATAATTATTCATTGTGTTGAAAACGGGGGCAGATTAGTTCCCGAAACGTCCACTACACATCAAGATGAGTACAAATTTTGATATTCAATAAATATATTGTCTTCCAACCATTCATTCAAAAACAAGGTGTCACTGACAAATAAAAGAATTTCTCTTTTAGGTATCTGAAGGTTGAATTCCATGTGCAGTGAGGAAAATAACGCCGTTCAATTCAAAACTGAGTGTTACTGACCTGGTCATATGCTCTGGTGAAGAAAGTGGCGAAGGTGGAGACGAATGCCACAGTGCGATCTCTGCAAGTAGCACCGATTGCAGTGCCAACAAGACTTTGCTCAGCAATGAAGCACTCGATATGTCTAGTAGGGTCGTACTTCTTCAAAGCCTCAGAAAAGGTGGAGTTCTTCATGTCTCCGTCCAGAGCAATCACCCTTGGGTTGTTCTTGGCGATTTTCACGAGAGCTGTACCGTAGGCACTTCTGGTAGCTAGAGATTGGCCAAGTTTGTAGTCAGGTGGTGAATCCAGTTTGATGTTGGTGATGTCCACGATTGGTGCATCATCTTTCATTGGTTTTTGAGGGTTCACCAGCAAGGGTCCGTTGTTTTTGATCAATGACTTCAAGTGGTCAATGACTCTTCCTGCATTGTCACCTAATGCTTTGCCATGCCAGTTATCCATGTTCTCGATCTTAGGGAAGTTCTTGCCCTTGAAGGTCTTAGCAACAATAGCTGTTGGTTTGCCCTTGGTAGTTGCAGCAGTATGCAGAGCTTTTATCAATTCCTCCACATCATGTCCATCTACTACGATAGCTTGCATCCCGAATGCTTCAAGACGTCTACGATAGTTTTCTACATCGTGACCGAGAGAAGTTTCCTCACTCTGTCCAAGACGGTTCACGTCTATGATGACCACCAAGTTGTCTAGTTTATAGTGCCCAGCAAAATGTATGGATTCCCAGATTGATCCCTCAGCACTTTCTCCGTCACCAACGAGGCAGTACACCCTGCAAGGGAGAAGAAATAATTCAAAATACAAGTTGAGCACACACCACTTCTTTACATGCCTGTAGTTAGCCTTGTCATAGTTTTTGCCGACGTAAGCCATTCCTCCTGCAATAGCAAGACCCTGTCCAAGGGAGCCAGTTCCTACATCGATGAAATTCAACCTAGGAGTCGGGTGTCCCTCTAGATCGGAGGTGATTTTTCTCAAATTCTGGAGATCACTTACTGGAAAAAGTCCAGCTTCTGCCCAGGCGGCATAAAGAGCAGGTGCAGCATGTCCTTTGGATAGGATGAACCTGTCGTTGGAAGGATCCCTTGGTGCGGATACTTTGTACCGCATTGTATTGAAGAAAAGAACAGAAAGGATCTCTGCTATAGAAGCACATGATGTTGGGTGTCTGAAAAATAAGGGGAAAAAATTCTGATTCAATCTTTCGAGTTCCTGAAGAAGATATAGTATCCAAACAACCCATAAGTAGGATACATGAAGTCTATTAAAAACTATCTATATCGAAAATGAAAATTGAGTTGAGATTGAGGCATATCAATTAATTATTATTTCAAAATATTTTGCATTGAAATTTCTCTTTTAAGTAAGTCTATTGACTAGCGCAGTTTTACATTTTGAATAAATGAAGAAGATGCAGCAGCCATTACTGGCATCTATTCGAGTATGTAAACGAAAAGCAGTGTGTATAAATCAAGAAGTTTTTTATATGTTATGAACCTCAACAAAGATCGAAAGATCGTATTTCAAGTTGAACCTCGAATCGAAGTTTTAGAATACCAGTAAGGTGAAATGAATTTTTAGTGTTTTTCTTTCCAGAATTTTATTCAAAACTAATTCAAATTACGGTGGATATCGAGCAGAAACTGTTTTTTTCTTCAGCTACAGGGCCTTTCCTGATAACTACTCATCAAGTTCCTGAAATCTCAGCAACCCATAGGTAGGAAACATAAATTCTATTGAAAACTACTCTATATCTAAAAATTGAGTTGAGATTGAAGCATATCAATTGATTAATATTTCAAAATATTTTGCATCGAAATTGACCTTTTCAGTAAGTCTATTGACTAGCACAGTTTCAAATTTCAAATGAAAGAAGATTCAGCCATTATTTCTACCATTCAGTGAGAGTATGTGAATAAAAATGCGGTGTGCATCAATCTACAAATTTTTCATATTTTATGTACCTCAACCAAGATAAAAAGATTGTTTTTCAAGTAAGTACTCAATTGACATTACTTCCAGTCATGAATGTCTTCGATTCGAAGTTCTAGAACACCAGTATGGTGAAATGAATTGGTAGTGCTCTCTACTTTCCAGAATTTTATTGAAAACTCAGAAATTACAGTGGATATTGAGCAGAGCCAAATCTTGTGGTGCAATTCGTGACGAAGATCATTCTCTACTGATACTATCATGACACTATCAGTCGATAGTATCACGTTGAAATTGCAAATCCTTTTTTTCATCAACTAGGTACGGGACATTTTCTAAAACCTACTCTTTCGTTTCTTGTGTGCTAAGTTATACTTCTATATACTTCAAATACCTAGTTATATTCTAGAATACCTACATATTCTCTGAACTTTTGTGAACATGAAGTGAGGTTATATCTCTGCATTCTTTTTCAGAATTTCGAAAAAAAAAATAAAATTATGGTGAATTATTGCTACTATATAATACAAGTGGCCACACTTGCGAGTGGAGAGCAAGTTCTATTATTTACCCCTGCAAATTTTCAAAATGATCTCTTTTTCAATCCATATGCTTTCTGAAATCACAACACCTAGTTAGGTATCGATAAATAAGCTTGGATTTGCTCAAATATTCAATGGTTACGCCATAAAAGTACACCTGCAACCGACTAAATACTTACGTAAAAGTGTTGATTGATATTTATGTCAATCAACGGTAAAAGGTTATCGAGTTCGTGAAATAGGTAGACCCATGCTTACACCTATGACCTATTCATGAAAGGGTCGGACTACCTGCTTTCTGCGACGGATGAACAACGTTCCAGTTTATGAATAATAAAGAATAAAAAATCCAATATACTGGAATTATTTTAAATATATTGGAGAAAAAATATATGTATAACATGGTGAACATGATCAAGTATGGAAATCAAGTTTCAAATAATTTTTGAATTTATATAAATTGATATATATATAGATAAAGAGAATTGTATATAATTATTCCGTCAAAAAATATTGATTATCTTCCAAAATTTATTTTCATCCTAACAGTTGGAAGCCCATTAACATTTCGAGTACCTTTATGAATATCAAGAATTTTCTTTGGCTTATTGAGATTTGCAGTTGGTTCCAAAAATGGTGATTTGAACTAGATTTATAATTTCAAAACTGCGTACTGCGATATGAATCAATTTTAATTCAATTATTTCAATGAGCATCTGACAATAGAAACATGTTTTTTTGGATTCTCATTCATTTTTCATCAGATTTTTAAGGAATTAATCTCGGAATTGGTCCTGAAGTTAAAAGGGTTTTAATTTTTTTAAGCGAAAAACATGCGTCGGATGAAGAAAACTCATAGATCCACTTTGCTCAAAATGAATGAGGATCTTAGAAGTAATTGTTCAGTGGTGTGGTAATTTTTACTCCAAGGTAGAGAAAATGCACTTTTAGGACATACGCTCAAAGTTTTTTTTTAAAATGAGTCAAAGGATCACCCCCTTACATATTAGCATATCTTCATATATTTTTGAAATCAGAAAAAATAGCTCTTCTCAAATATTTAATAATATACATCACATCACATCACAAATATGACACTTGTAAAAATAATTTTGGACTTTTGATACGAAATTCTGATGATTCAGAAAAAAATACGAAACATTCGTATTCAATATTTTTTTAAATAAAACCTCGAAATGAACCCCGAAGGTGGGGTGCAAAAATATACTGGAGAACCCTGTACGCTGGTTTCATACTGTATATTATACAACCTGACAACAAGTCAAAACATGGATAATTTATCAAATCGCCACCATCAACTAATTTAATTTTCTATAATTGGATATGATTCGTAGAAAAATATGTGGTGTCCTCAAGTTGGAATCTTTCAGCACAATATTATCTATTCCTATCTATCATCTATCGAGATTATAGCCTTCGTGTAGATGATAAAAAAATATCCCAACCAATTACTTAATCACATATCCATCATTCACCTTGCACATCACAATAAAAATAGTACTGAAAGGCACCGAAATGTCAATTTTCATTATACAGGGTGATCAGTTTCTAGCTGCGAAGGATCGGTAGGTATCTACCTAAATTTTTCAGACAATATTTCAACTATTAACATCAAAATCATCACTTGAAATCATATGTAAATGTTCATGGTTTCTATTCAGAATTATATTACATGCATGATTGAAACTGATGATGAAAATGTGCCTAATCATGAAACGCCGGTAATACCTATCTAGGTAGATATATAAATAGTGATAAGACGCGCAAACCGCATACCGGATAAATCTCTACAACCATACGATCATTGTTTATTTTATATTTCCATTTTCCAGATCCCTGCTATGTTGACTGAGAAAATCATAGAGGACTTACCGGAATGATCAGCTAATTCATTCTGATTACATTTCTGATACTTTCAATGAGAATAAATTTCGCTGCGTTGTAACAAGCCGCATGGCCCTCTACACATTCATTATCGCTTACCCCGAATTCGCAGCTTGTGTTGAATTGATAGAATGGATCCTTATTTTGTTAGCAATGTCTTTGAGTTCTTGCACGACTTTGGCTTCCGGCTTGTGGTAGTTTGCCATAGTTCTTATCAATGTTTTTCGAGTTTAGACGCTCTGCACTGTAAACTATAGGTCACAGACTACCAATCTGTGAGTGATAATCCAACCTAGCACTAGCACGAGTAGCACCACTGGAAAATACCGAGCTCTGACGATTGCGCTCTGGAGAAACACGAACTTAACCGAGACAACAAGTGGCCTGGCTACGTCTACGTTCGATTTGAGTGACCTTCTTTCAACCACATGGGCGTAGCATCAGGCGGGAACTTTCATTGATAACATTTCATAGTAACTGTGATAACTACCTCCACAGTATTTGATTTTTGCACTAGGCACGCCTTTCGTATATATTTGATCACAGTCGTTCGATTCATTTGTGTTTTCAGATGTCTGACTTCTTGAATTATAGGTTCAGATTTCTTTTTAATCCTTTGAAAAAACGAGAAGAACGCCTGTTATGATCTAGGAATATCGTGTCAGCCAGCTGTGTTGTTGGGGGAGAAGGCAGATATTGGAATTTTTCTTGAAAGTATGGAGATCGTCGTCGACTTCACTAGGCGAAAAAATCCTCAATTTTGCTGTTCTATTGATGAAGCATTATATCGTCTGATTATTCTGCTAGGAATCGCTCGTGGTGGCATAATAGACGAGATTTACATTGACCACCGAAAGAAGGAAGACATCACCCACCTCTCTACGATGTTCTAGAGACGTCAATGAATTCGAGAGTATAGTATCACCGAATAGGCGAGTATCTCTCTCCCCTTCTTCTCTTCTGAATATAATCTCAGAGTGTCCGGTTATGTTTGGGAGCTGAACTCCAAACATGAGTACAGAATTTGCTCTGTGAAACCTGATTGTGTGATCTGCCTTCCTGGTGAAGATACAAGCTTCAGTTTTTGTGTCATTGAACTACTGGATTTCCAGATCCCCATTTCAGAATTCTTGTCAGATCCTCATTTAAAGCATCTACCCGTCTCCGTCTTGTACCTCTGGCCTGGATGATATAGAGGGTCTAGAGGAAAAGACGGTATGAAGTGTACTATCATCCGCAATGGAGCTATGGACTGGGCAGGAGTATCCAACAGGAAGGCAGCATCCAAAAAATCGTTGAAGTGGAGCAAGACAGATGATACTTCATCTTCCACTACATAGCGTGATCTATCTGCAAGGATATTCGATAGTGAAATATATAATTGGGGCAGCAAACCATATGACGGGGCAATAGCGGACTAAGGCACATTTCTTCCGAATAATAGGCCATCTGGCAATGTGCCTAATTGTAGTATTTGGTGTAAATATACTCGTGTTTCAACTCACTATCCCCAACCACTAGAAAAAGTTGTAGACTTCTGCCTACTTGATTATGTCGAATTTTAAGACCTTACTAGGGCCTCCCAAGATCGACCCTAGATGGAGTCACCTCTGCTGATCTCAATGGTTATTTTTACAGTGTTATATTGGAAACTTTGGAGAACAAAATTTGAAGTTGAAACCTGTATAGTCAATAACTCTTCAACTGATAATGACGGATATCTGACAGCAATGGATAGATCATGGTTCAAATCTGTTCATTCGTGTTGAATTTCAAATTCAAATCGTATTTCCAATATAATCATCGACATCGACAGTGGTGATGCCATCTAATTTCAATCTTGGGAAGCCTTAGTAAGGTATTGAGAATCACCATAATCAATAGAACGACAAAGTTGTGGAATTCTTTGCCTAGTGAAGTCATTCCTGATGCTTACAACCTCCAAACTTTCAAGAAAAATTCCAACACCTTCCATCTCTCCCAAAATTCCACCGCTGGCTAACACGATGTTCTTCGAACATTATAGGTTTCCCTTTCGTGTTGTCGACAGATAAAAAAAGGCGACATTTTCTAGTGGTTGGGTACAGGGAGTTGAGACACCAGTCTATATTTATATCATTGGTATACCCTACTGTGGTAATCTATGGTAGCGATAGTTGCTCTACAACCCAAACGGCTCATTAGCGGACATGTGTTCATGTAATCAAAAATGCTTGTTCTGATGTCCCCTATCACTCCTTAAAGTTTGTTGGTATCTTTTCGAGACCCCTGTCTAATCGTGATATGATCTGTAGAATAGGAAGAATGTATTTTGAATGAATTTTTCTCACTTTTAGGAAATATACCATGGTGTGAAAATGCAGATGAATACGTTTACTTCGAGAACATACTTCTAGTTCTGCAGGTTCATCGACCTCGAGTGGATTTCTATGGTTAGTGATCTACATTTTCCCTTTATCGTATATTGTTATTATTCTTCATATTACAGTCCTACGCGACCTCCAGGGTTGAGAGATATTTTTGGGGGTAAATACACAAGAAACAATTACTAATAATTATACGAGAGTATTTTGCAAAATAACAATTGAAAGAATATAATTTATAATTTATTTTTCTGAAGAAGATTCATCTCTATTGTATTTTTACACAGCTACTATGCTGAGTAAAACTGCATGTTTTTATTTTGCATTTCGAAACGATTTCGTATTGAATGAAATATAAATAAAACTCCACATTGAGACATATTCTTGTTAGGTTATTTGTTATTTATTGTTTGGTACGGCAATGCGTTGGTTTTTATTTAGCCACTTTTCAATGGTCTAGCGAGAGCGAATGAACTACCTATTATTCTATGGTCTATCAATCTACTGACTTTCTATTCCACTGTCATCATTCGTGTTTATGTGGTCCTGGTCCGTCACTATCATGGTGGTATCATAAATAGTTATTGGTCACATGATGACCTCTGTCAAGGTGAAACCTTTATAGTATTTCGTAGAACATAGAATGAAACTAGCAAAAATCCGTTCATTTTGAGACAGAGGCAGATTTTGTAAATTTGAGTCAACCGTGAGAACCGGAAAAAAGTTTCGTGTTACTTCGAGAAAACAGATTTTTGAAATGGTTTTTTATATTACCGTTGTCATACTGATATCATATATATCATTTTAGTCTCTCATTCTTCTTCTCAGAGATATCTATGAGAATAAAAATAAATTATTTCAATCCCACCTTACATAAACGCAGGGGTTTTTTTTTCTGTAATAATTCCTGCTGACCGAGGCCATTCAGGATTGGTTCATAAGGCGGAAGGGATATTTGTAGACATAATCACAGAATTCATCCCTACAGAAATCTATATCAACCTCGAATGAAAATCGATAGGTGGCAGCACCCGAACAATTCCTGATGCCAACTCTATATTGATTATCCATCACTATTCACCATACATATTTCAACGAAAACGTAGACGAAACATTCCAAAGAGGATCAGGAATAGATAATATATTTATATTATGTCTTCATGCAACGACAGACTTCTTCATTAAGAAATGGAATACCGTTCTGGGATCCATTGGAAAAGTTTAGCTATCGTTTTCACATGAACGAACAAGTCATTAGGCCATTTCCAAGGTAACGGAACAAAGATGAGTGTTTTCATTATATTCAGGATATTCTGTCTACCCTTGACTTACCCTAAGCCACCCTTCACCAATTTAAACAAATTTGGAGAATTTCAGAATTTTCTCTTGGTTTAATTTTCAAGTTTCAAGTTTAGTCAGTTTCAATCGATGTATCTCGGTATGTTCTGAAAGAACTCGAAAATTATTTTAGCTGATAGCTAGCTGATTTCCATTTCTTATATTATTTGAAAAGTTGTGAACTTGCTCTGATGAATCGCTTGGTACGATAAGAAAAACGCTTCGCGATGGTTCGGTGTGGCATGGTTAGACAACAGCAAAAAGAGATATGACCTGACTCATGACTGTGACATATTGGACGGAATAAATGCAAGTATTTACAGGCTTTGTCGTATACCATACCTAATTCGAGACAAAAGACGCGCTCGTTCATGATATACCTATCCATCTCTCGTTGGGAACGCAGAAAACGTAATACACATGCATCCGTTCTGGAAATATGAAAAACCAATTTTCCCGAGCTTGATATATGCTCGAAAACGTAACGGAGGCAAGCTTTGTAATTTAACTACACAACTCCCACTCTTATTTACTACCCTCGTTTTTAATGAGGTAGCTCATCCCTGTTTTATTGGCCCCAGGTTTCTTCTTGTTCATTATTTTAATATCGTGAATTAAGGGTGAACTCTCAGTTTTGCTCTGTTGGGGAGTTGAATGTGTGACAACACGTTATTTATCGTTCCTAACAGGTGAACGTATCAACTCATCAAAGTTCACATTTTCTCCAGATTGTCTCCGTTGAAAATGATGGAAATGTGAACTTAAACTTTCAAAGAGAAATTCCGTGATGAAGTATTCAACGAGCTTTTCTGGAAACTTGTACAAATCTGGAAAATTACTGTTTTCGAGGCCTATTATTATTTGCTGAAAGATGTTGAAGGGGTCGAAATTTATAAAACATCCAGTAGGTAATTAGTTTAAATTTATTTTTTGTCACCCTCACTCCGAGTGTATACGAATTGATGGTTAAATAAAGCATGTCAGAAAACATACAGCCTGGCTGCTTGATGTGATCAAGTGCCGATTTTGTCGACATGGAATGTATGAATCATGGACTTTATCAAATTGCTTGGAGTATTGAGAATATTCTTTTGAATCTATTATTACTGTTTATATGCTCAGAAAAGAATATGGATCATGATAATAATTTTTGCCACTTTAGATTTATCCTTTTCTAGCTGATCTACAGACTTTCTGTAGATATACAACGATGAAATTTCGTATCTCTATCTAAGTACTCATTGAATGGCCATTTCACCGGTTATATGAAATCCTTAGAGTTTAATCCAGGAGGACTCGCAAAAACAAAAATTTCAATATATGACAGTATATTATTTAGGCAAAAAATTGAAACCGTAATTCAGAAACTTGGGGTTCAAAATATAAGCGTAGACACTGTAAATCTATTCCTTTTTGTCATAATCGACAATTTCAATTTCTAGTTATTCAGGAAGAGTCATAGAGGTACTCAGCAATTTTTGAAGCAGGTTTTGGTTTTGAAAATCTAAATATCAGGCCCCTATACTATACAATGTAGGCCAAATCCAATATTATGCATGGTAAGTGTATGTTCGCTTGGGGTTTGTTGGTTGATTGGAGGTTAGAATAGCTGCTGCTGGTACATTATTCACTGTTGGAATTATCTCGAACTTAAGCTCCACACAATCAAAAGTTTTGTGCTCTGGAACATAATTTGAATAAAATCGATACAGCATACATACATTATAGGTATAGGTATGATGCGAAATTGTTCGATGTACCGAGGGATGTACTGATTCCAGATATGAAATATTATATCTACAGAGCGTGTAAAAATATGATAGGGATTGGCCGTGGTGGCATAATAGACGAGATTTCCGTTGAGGTCGCCCACCTTTCTACCACGTTCTAGAGAGGTCAATGGAGTCGTTGTTGAGTGTTGTATCACCGTCTAGGCGAATAGATCTCTTCTCCACCACCCGCAAGGACACTCGATAGTAAAAAAATAATCGTTAATAGCGATATTGGGAAGGTTTCGGCTTTCCTTGTGGTGTTGTAGCAATGTACTATCATTCTTAGTGAGAAGAGGAATGAGCTGGAAGTGAAATTTCTTCCAATTGCTTTTGCAACGTTCCTGAACGAACGGGAACCAAAGCTCATTGGGCACCCAATGAGCTTTGTTCTTATCTTGCATGGGGTTTATGCCTCTTTAGAAGCATCTATCATGTGATTATTCCCAGCTTCAACGTATTCAGCTCTAGTTTCCGGGCATGGGTTTGGTCCATATTCTCAAATTTGTCACTAAGTAGGTATAGTTTGAATCTGCGGATGAACTGAATCGACAATCGCCCTCTCCCTTTTCTGTCTCGCATATTGATTAATTAATTAGTTGTAGTGAAATTTTTGATTTGAGCAGATCAGCCACGATGTTGCCAATGATTTATGGATGTTGAATCATGATGAAATTGTTCGCTTTGCTACCAATACTATAGTTAATTAGCGTTCGCTTCAATAGCTGCGTAATTAAACGAGAATCGCTCAAAACGTCGAATATCTAGTAATCATCGACATGATACTATGTGTGCTATATATTTCATTATTCTGTGGATATTTTGGGAATAATTCTTCGTATTATTTACTAGTTTATTTCATGTATCATGTATATTTCAGTATTATGTGGGTATTTTGGGAATCATTCTTCGTATTATTTACTAGTCTAGTTTATATATCATGCCTATGAATGAATGACATATTCGAGTTCATTCAGTCTCTCAACATTTGATTGCGTTATTATAATATAAAACAGCATCCACCGTTGCCACAATATTGAATACTAATGATTTTCTTGTATCTAACAATTCATACTTTCCGACCTGATGATCATGATAAAAATAAGATTCCTAATTTTGATATACCTTATCTCTATTTCTCACCTTTGCTAACGATACGTAAAAGCTACTTCATATAGCTGGATGAAAATTTTATGAGAACAACTATTCTACACAAAGTAGAATCTCTTGTACTCAGGAAAGTAAATCTATGGAAACATAAATTCCATTTTTGTTCTTTGTGAGACTCCCAAAGAAAATATGTTTGGTAATAAACTGAGAGAAGTTCACCTATTAGGAAAATCGTATCGTCATTGCATCTTTATCGAAATGATGGTGGATATTTGTGATATTCGTATTGCATTAGGAAGGAACAAGGGGCTGACCCCAAGTCGATTTTTCTGCCGTGCCATTTAAAGGTATTTTCCGGTTCGTTACCCTGTCTATCCATGCTTTTCTTAATTTCCCAAATAATCCGAGGTTGACCAGATTTCCTTTGTGACATTCACTTCCAGCTAATACGTCGGTCGCATTTTCTTTTCTACTCTTTCGTTAAACCGCCCGTCCCTCCATATGGCATCATTAGACTGTTTTTTTTTCTTCAGTTTCGTCCATCAGAATTCAATATTGCTGCGATAATCTTCTATTTGGGTTCAGCACACTTTATAGACACTCAGCACGATGATTCACGCTCACTTACTCACTTCTCAGTTGAACTAAATTTCACTCTTCATTCTAAACTGCATCGATGTAGTTATAGAGTAGTTGTAATTTCCATACACCCTATACTTCTGGTTGCCAATATATTCATTTTTCCAGGTTCTCCACAATAATCTGATCGATCAGGTCAGTTCATCAAAATTTGTCTAGCGTTGCAGGGCTATCGGAATTTTTTCACTTGGTTTTTCATTTAGTTGACCACGTGCTGCAAAAACATTATCATAATCATTCCGGAAATTCCTACCTCGAGATTGTGATTAGTTGCCGTTATAATATGAGCTTAGTTTATTAATTATTAATTAATTATTAAATTAATATATCATTAATTTAATTAAAAAATTTGCATTCGAAATGGCGAATAATTCCTCATTGGAAGCTCCACATTTCGGTGTAAACGTGCGCCGGTATTTGGATCAGCGATTTCCTCAACGCTGAATTGGAAGAGGAGGTCTCGTGACCTGACCAGCGCGTTCTCCTGATCTCAACTCTCTTGATGTTTCTCTCGGGCGATATCTGAAAAGTTCAGTCTACAAAAGACCTGTTGGTAATGAGGAAGATCTGTGTGATCTCTCTGATAATGGCGAGTTGTACCCATGTAGAAGCTCCCGGAATATTCCTGAGGATTTTCGATTCAAAGACCCGACGGTACAATCTTTGCACCGTGGAGGTCAACATTTTGAACAATTATCGAGAACGATAATTTATTTGTTAATAAAGCAGAAGTAATGAGCAAACAGTGATTCAATTATAGCGCAGTATAATAAGTACCAAAACAGTTTTTTTTGCTCTACAGCCCAAGCGGCTCATTTGCGGACATATTTCATGTAAACAAAAAATTGTACGGTATCTTTTCGGGACACCGTGTATGTTGAGCTAGTTTTCAGAAACCTATGTTCAAGGATATTTTCGAGAACACTATGTATCTTACCATCATATACTCCTATCTGCATAATGATATATGCATATTCGAGTTATCTAAGGTGCACAGAGTGATGGTATCGTACTGAACATGATTGAATAACACTTTCCGAAGTGAGTTTCAGCCTTAATCCAGCAGTTAATTGGAAATATCAGTGAATTCACCTGCGTCTTTCACAAGCAATTCAGATTGAGTGTTTTCGAACGTTTTGCCGTCAGTTATCGATTTGGAATTTCCCAATTTCAACTCTATCGAGGCGAAATAATCTAGAATAGGTAACTGTTTTAATAGTGTTCAAGAAGTCAGAAGACATACCTAGGTATTTCCTCGGTGGTCTACTTTACATCTATATTCAATTACGGTTTTTTATCAATCAGTTTATAATTTCTATTTTAATCAATAAATAAAGTGTGCGGAGGTTGTGGAAAAACATAGAGGTTCGGATTAAGCCCACAATAAAAGTTATTTTCCATAATATTGGCGAGAGCTGTATGGCGATGGAGGCCATTAAAATTGCGAATATCGAGTGAAAAACAGCTGAACGAGGCATAAAGTCATATGCTTTTGTGGGAACCATCGAAAACGATTAAATAAGTTGTTTATGTGAGATACTGCCGCGATACGATGCGATGCGATAAAATAATCCGGAATGCATTATAGGAATAAAATACGGAATGGAATGAATTATTTCTTTCGGGATACGCACCTGAGACCTCTCAATCGCTGGACGAATGGTCTACCAAGTGAACAGCAGAAAAAATCACTCCTCATAAGTAATAAGATGAAATCTAGAATACTTTGAAGATATTCAAGATGCGCCCAACCAAAAATTTCAGGAGATCTTTTCTTTTTCTCGTCGTTTATTTCCAAAGTAGACATGTTTATATCCGCTTCACAGCTGAACGTCACAGAAATATGGCAATATTAAACGCAAAGATACTTTCGATCGTATAAAATGTGTTTATATTCTACCAAAGATGTATTATAAAGTATTCATACCCAAGAGGTATATAAAAGCGTTCAAAGCTGTTTCAAGACAAACCGTTCCAATTCGAATACTCTAAGAACACACTCATATACAGGGCGGCCTCGGAACCTATATATGAAATTACCAAGACTTCAACATTCATCTCAACATTCTCAACATCTATCTTAAAAAACAGTAATAATCAAAACTTCACCCAAGATGAAAATATTTAAAAAATCTGATATCGAAAACTAAGTAACAAATTCTAGTCTTCTATTCTGCTGACTAGCGTATCTTTGGATGATATCAATATTCAGACTACTGCAAATGTCCCTGTGAATATGCAATATTGCTAATCCTTTCAACCTGTCTTCAACTATTCTAGATCTTATACAATTTTCAGCTTTGTGAGTGTTGAAAAACTCCTTTCAGAAGATGCAACACTTACAAGTAGTCAACGTGATAGTTCCAGAGGAATATTTATGTCAGGAAACACATTTTCATGACATTCATCCAGAGCAGATTGTCTGGTATTTTTTGCTTGGTATTCCACATCTTTTTCCATATATACATTTCAGAAACGATCTCACGAAAGGATATCTCACCATCCTCCTCAAAAATGTTCGGAAACTGTTGAAAGTATTTTTTTTACATGCACATTGAATACATTACATATATTTTCACATTCATGAGGTTCGCGAGAGGGGCCATGGCCCCTAAGCCAACCCCCGTTATCCGCCTCTGGTCGTCTTACAGTTAGCCGTCCTGTAGACACTGGTGTCGCTATAACATTTCCGTAACTTTGAACCGAACGCATTCCTAGTGAAATATGATTATAAACAGAGGTAGGGAATATACAATAGGGAGAAAATATCCAAGGGGAACGCGCCGAGCCATGATTGTGAGAGATAAATTTCGTCGAATTCATTTCGTGACGTCCAAAATTTCTCGCGACCATCTTTACTGCTTGCATGTGCTTACTCAGTTACAATATTTTTGTCGTCTTCACTAGCATTCTTATAATCCTTGGAGACGACAATGAAGGCTTTCATGTGATTTTTTTGGGGTCTATCTGCCCTAAGACTATATATGTATATATGATAACTCATGTTTATTACTGATGAACGCAAAATTCATATATGATTTGAGCCGTCGCGATAAATTTTTTTGAATGAGTTCGTCTTTCTGTAGGTAACAATGAATATTGTGTGGTTTAGGTTGGGAAATCATATCAGTTTTATATCGCCAGTGATGCGGTACATCGTTTTCTCGACTTTTTTCATCTTAACTTGTCCTCCAGTGAAGCGCGGTAAATTGGAAAACACAATTATAAGTTTTGGAAAAGGAAATAGATCGAATTTCCGAATCCCCAACGTTCTTGTAGTCGAGTGTTGATATTGTCACCCCTCCTTGGAGTTTTTTTTGCCAATAATAAATATCCGCTAAGAATTTCCAGGCATCTTTTCCCACGGCATCACACACCGCGAGCTCAATCTTCCATTTTCATCTGAATTTATCTGATCGTTCAAGTCATCATGTATGCGAAACGGTATCAACCTGTATACTTCCAAAATTTCCAACTCAACGATAGGAATCTAATAGGAAGTATGTGGGAAATAGGGTATTGATATAAAGAGAAATGGACGATGAAGTTAACACTCGTTTATTCTTCCAGTTGAAATAACGTCCCCGGTTTGATTCGATGGCAAGAAAAAGATAGCCTTTCCACCAAGGTATTTCTTTCTGTGAAAGGCGAAGATGGAAATGGTGCTAGAGAGATGCCCGAGAAAAGACAATTATACCTTTTCTGCTCGGTATAACGAAAAGTGGACTTTACCACCACATTGTGTCTCGTTTTTTACGACAGAGAAATTGATACAGATATGAATTGAAAATGACACGTGTAGTGGAATGCAGCTGCTGTGAAAGAAGCTCAACGGAATAATGTTGGGTGAGTTCTAAAACTCGATTTCTTTATATTTCGCAATATAGTTTTCGCAGTTGGCCAAGCTGCAGTCGTTAGATGAAATCGGTTTAATTGTTGAAAAAGTAGAATCGACACAAGGTAACACTGCATCCTGTTATGACAAACTGGTATGATTTCCTTTCTTCTCGACAACAAGCTGAAACTAACGTTCATATCCATTCCAATTTCTATAGTCGGTGATTTGAAAACTGAACGAATCCAGGAATTTATATTTATAGAAGATTTTAAAGAACATCGACCTTGCATGAGTAACACAGAAGGTCGTTTACTAACCACAAATAGTCAACGATTCGACCACAAAGTGCAGATTATTCAATGTATATGATTATATGAAATATGAAACATAAAAACATGATATCACACATAAACAATAGTGTGACAACTCAGAATTCTTAGCTTTGAGTAAATCGACTTGGTAGGGGAAAACTTTATCTCGTAAAATGCAATTATCCTGTTACCTCAGAGTATATACCAAAGTGTTTATTATTAGCCTTCAGCCTCATAGAACATTAGCCTCCTGGCGAAATACTTCGATGTTACAAGTTCGAGAAAGAATTTTTAATTTACAGACGTTTCGAGTAACTCAGCATTATACTATATACTATATTAATATCAACCTGTCTCATATGTCACTCGATTTCTGTCGACTCGAATAGAAATGACAAACAGCAACCATATAATATCTTTGTTGTTATCATGTCGTTTTTTATCATAGCACAATTGTGTGTTTAATCTATATATTTATGTGAATGACGAGTCATCGAAAAAGCCAGATATTACAGAGTTGTTTGGCTATACAGGGTGATACCTAATGTATATACTGTGCATGTCGATAAGGACGGTCGGTATGGGCAGATATAATTTCCTACTAATTGAAGGACCAATTATTTTGAGCTTGCATTTGATTTTTTATTTTTGAGTTGATTACTGATTTTTTATTCTTATTGTTGAGTTTGATACATGATTGGATTCAAATGAAAAGAGCTTCTAAAATCTGAAATGGAGTAGATTATGGTTTAGTCGAAATGTTGATTGGGCAAATATATAATGCTGTTTTGAAACGTAATCAAAAGCTGCAAGTTCCATCAGTTTCGTTATACCCTCATTAGAAACGCCAAGAAAACTAATAATATTACTTTCTATCACAGTTCGATTTCAAACTGCATGTGGTTTCTTATGCAGATGATACAAATATCATAATAATGTGGTTTATGAGCAATAACCTACCTTCATCAAAATATGCAACAAAGTACACGAATGAACTTCTTCAACACTAAGCAGTTTCAATATCTTTGCTTTGTGGAGGCTTCAGAAACTTCCAATTTTTTTGGTGTCACATTAGATGATAAAATGAATAATTTATTAAATAGTGAGGTGAGGAAAAATTTTTGAATTGTTGAAAAATGATTTGAATTTCTCTCATGATGATGATCATTGCTAGGTTGTGTTGGAGAGATTCAAATGATTGTATATATCAACACTCACGAGTGTATATCTATGAATTGGCCATATATATGTAAACTATTGGAAATTCATGGAGAATCAACATGATCGCAAATAATACAAGACTTCGAAACTACCGCATACCAAGTGCACATCGTTTATCAGCGTCTTCTCTATTTTTGGATTGCAAAGTGCACAATGAGTTGGACATCCATATTGGAAGCCTCCAATATCCTAACTTGCAAAAGTAGACTAAAACGACATCTGATCGAAAAACCTGTTATACATTAGACGAATTTTTTATGTGGCATTATGTATAAAGGTTTTCATTCATTTCATTTGACATTTCTTCATGTTTTAATCATATGACTATTTCAATGTCATAGTGTATTTTGTAATTTCATTCATACCCTTCAATTTGTAGAACACGGAAATGAATTCCATCATCATTATTATATTTCTGAAACATTTTCATTCCATTGTAGACTGAAACGGACTGAGAAGCAATGCAAAAGCTGCTGTGGCAGCATTCAGGACTACCCGGTGTGTACCGAAGGGCCATCGAGGATCACCCCGTATGTAATTGTTGGTGTTTTCGCTGGTTCGAGAGCCGACCGCACGTTCGGTATAGTGCGCTGGCTGCGTTCACAACATTTCGAAGTCGGTCCACGGCTCGAGTTGACAGGTAGGCGCTTGCGTCATGTTAGGGTGGGGTGTAGAACACCGCTCGGCTCGTTTCGGGCTCGCATCGCGTATTATTTCTCTTCGCCAGTCTGTATTCGGCTCGGGGCGTGTGTACTAGAGAGGTTAACCGTTCGAGTTGAATAATACTTGCATGTTTGTTGAACAGCACTTTGGCCAATATCGTTCCGTACGACCGGGTGAAAGACTTTCGGGCCCAGGGTGTCGCTCATCGCATCGAGTCAGTCCTACGCCGAGAAAAGGGAGGCGAGAAAGTGCGTCTGGTGAATCCTAACCTCTACGAACCGAACGTTGTGAGAATGGGAGATTCGATTCGGGGTGATAGCTGAGAGTTCCCGGAGCATGCTTCTTTGAATCGTGACAAGAAAGACAGTCAGCAGACCTCAGGGATTGTTTACGTTAGATCAGGTCGCCGAACACCGAAATATCGTACCTAACTCCTCTGGGTTGGTTGGGTGGCTGGACTGCGGGTGATATGTTCAACGTAAACAGAAAGTAGGAGAGATATAAGGTACTTTGTGATTCCTCTGTTTGTTTATGTCTACTGTGTCTGTTGAACCTTATGTTGTGCTAGGAAATCCTGTCTTGCCTGAGAGATTTGTTGGTTAGGAACCTATCGATTTTCGAAGTGAATTCTCCAGTCAGATGATTGTTGGGTGAACACCCCCGAGAAAGGCATTGTCCTGGTGGTGCCGAAGTGTCGACCTTGTCCGGTCCGTGGGAAAGTGGGATGCACGTTTCTCTGGGTGTGTTGTTGTTAGCATACCTCATACTTGCTTGCGTTACGTTGATCAAGTCCCACTGTGTGATGCTGTGAACACAAGGAACAAGAATGAACGTGCATCATAGCAATGAAATGTGGTGGTTTTGCTTAGTACCACAAAAACGTCTGATACGAATGACTACTATTATTCATGCTATTGCTCTATCTGAACAATTTGGTCCCAGCTATAAAATAAGAAATGAAAAAAAAGTGTTCATTGCATCAAAGACTATAGAATAGTGTTCTTTGAACTATGGACGCATTCAGGGCAATTACTATAATCTGAACATTTTTTTAGGGGCCAGACACAAATAAGCATGCATATTCATCATATAATCACAAATATTCATGCATGTTTACCTTATAATAACAAATATGCAAGTCGTACTTCGATAACAGACACTTGATGAATCATCACGAAAATGAACAGGTCCTCAGATTGTTATCAGTCAGAACATCTGATTCATAATGGAAGTGGAAAATTTCAGGGAACATATATATGATTTTCTTTAAAAAATATCCACTGATCAGCAACATGCATTCTACTTGTTGGCTATCAAAAGAGAATTTGTAGTGAATCCGCAAAAAGGACTAGTAATTGCCCTGAATGCGTCCATAGTTCAAAGAACACTATTCTATAGTCTTTGATGCAATGAACACTTTTTTTTTCATTTCTCATTTTATAGCTGGGACCAAATTGTTATCACTCAGAATTCTATAAAAGTCAGTTGCAAAGGTCAGAGAACTTTGCAGAATTTGGCAGAAATTTGGCTTAGGATTAGGTCGATGAATATCTGTAATCAAAAGCAATTCAATTATATTGAATACCTAGAATCTCATCACCGCATTTAATGATGACAATGTTGGATTGATTGACGTATAAGTATCTACCTACTTAAAAATCAAGGAAAAATCCTGACTAGATTGGAGACAAAAGACCTTCATTTTGGAAGGGTTTGTGATGTACCTAATCGAATAGGTATCACAGCAAATAGTTTCAGTAGATAAGTACATGCTGTTTCTGGAAGTAGAGATTTCATTTGAGTCTGCAACAAACAGATTATATTCTCAAAATACCTATGTCTCATTTCCCCTTTAACACAAAGAAGATCATGGTTTACTGCGCTTCTAGGTATCTCAAGGTAATCAGCGCATTCGAAAGATATGAGAATGAAGTAGGAAATGTACTGTATGGTGATCAATCAAATCAAATTTCTAGGCTCACGTCTCATCGTAAAGGTGAGCGAACGTGTATTTTCTTGTGCCGACCAACTAGGAATTCTTGAACCAAGAGTTTTTCCACTAGATAGGTTATGGCAAAGGTAGGTATGCTGCTTGCTTGACCCCAGTTTGACCTCTCTTTCTTCCTTCCTTGCATTTACTGGAAATTATCGTACTCGATAGCAGCATGCTCTATAATTATATTGAGGATGCTATTCGGTTTTTTTTTTCTGTAGAAAGCGACACAAATTAATAGTTTGCTATTGTCTAGAAATTATCTGCATGGTGATGAGTTTAATTACCGTACGGCGGGCGGTCTTTCTTCGAATTGTCACATCACGTTCCAGACAAGGTTATCCTCAGATTTATTTATTGGTCATATCATTTAGTTGATAAAGAACCTCACTGGAATGTGTTTCCATTCACAATAAATTGAAAAATTTGGAATTCACCACAACTAACATCAGTCCAAATAATTATACAAATAATGGATTGAATACCTGTGGGTTGAGTTAAGTCTATTTGACAACGTTATGTGAAAATAAAACATTTGTTGCAATCACATAATATTACATCCTATTTAAAGTTTATTCGGTAATGTGCTTCAGAGTGAATTCCTTCTGGATTTTCCGAAATAAGGGTAATCAGTATTAGTCCGTTTGGTTGCTAGTACATTGTGTGTTTTTTGTGATTTTGATAGTCGATTTGTTGAAATTGGCAGTAAATTAGCAGATTTGCTATTGTAATCATGACGATCGCCGTGAAATGAAATTTGCTATGGTCCTTATGAATGTCTATTTTTCTGGGCGCATAATGAGAATACTTTCATATATTCCACTGGAAGATTTCAATTATTCAGAATTTCCCAAACCGATTACAATGGAAGTTGAAGAATTTTAATCTCATGCAATTCTGAATTAGGACTTCCATTGTAGTTCGCGATCCGTTCTTGTTTTTGAAGCACACTAGATCTGAGAGATCTTTGCTAATTTTTTGCACATTGATGAGTGAGGTGAAAAAAGTAGGGCGATAGAATTGTCCCATGATGATATTTATCGACGGGGACCCTTACTATTTCTCCCAGTAGATTGCAATTTGTAATAGAGGTAAATGTATGGCGATCGATAATTGGGCCAGTGCCAATTTCTACCTTCGAACTGCTATCGGTTATTTCATTATCTATAAAGCGAATAATGAATGGCTTATAAGTTGGTGAAGAACGAATATATTACAGTTCAGATAAGTGGCGATTGTACAGGGCGTTCCATCGAACAGGTAATCGGCCCAGAAAGATTGAATTCACCTCGAGTTCAAATTGTTTCGTTATTTTCTAGCTCCATGATTGTATCGGAAGATGTTCCATGATACATCATCGAAATTAATAATGATAATAACAATTTCCTGTGCCTGCTTTCGGGTCTGAAACTGTCCAACTCTGACACGGCAGAGACGCAGTCCATTAGCCATTGGAAATCTGTTTTGATGACTGGCTCTTGAGAAATGTTTCGAAAATAAACTGAGACTGAAGTGTACCTCTCTGGTAGGTACTCTGATGAATAAAAATAAACAGTGCTATCGGAACGCGGTAAACTCACGAATGAAATTCCTCACTGAGCAGAACCGGCAAATTCAGTCTGATGTCGCGATATTTGTGTCGCTCAATTTCACAGAAAATCCAGCCGTCCCACTAAACTGAAACTCGTCGTTGTTAGTCACTTCGTTACTCATAAATAAAAATAAGTCGCCACCAAGATAAATCATTATCATTCTTGAGGAGAATGTGTTTCATTTCATCAGAAAAGCAGCTAATCGATTTGGGAATGATTCATCGGATATCAGTGGATTTGCATATATTGAACGAATAACAAATCAAGCGATGATTGACTATTCTCGCCCGGCTGGTAGTTATATTGTGAGAAAAATGTATGTGTATTAATGTAGCTACAGTACGCAGACGGAGAAAAAGAAGAAACGAAATAATAGGATTACGTCTTGATGGCATCAAAGGCGTTTTAATTTTATTTATAATAGATATAAACCGACGTATAAACCACCCGACCTAATTTAAATTAATTGAAATACTGAAAAAGTCCACACAAAGTCTCTACATATTATGCCGAGTTTAATTAATTAATTAAAATCCCGATTGAATTATTCGAATTCCTTGAATAGCTACCGATAGTTGTTGGTGTATGTACCTACCACTTGAAGATACCCTGATTCTAGCGGGAGTTGGAATTAACAGACACTTTTTGTATACTTACATGGTGTTCATTTGCCAATAATATTCATATCAGTTTCGCAGCCGGGTTTTGTTTTGTAGTGTCTTCCTGACACATGTCAATGTCAGATGTTGTAATCAACGAGAGTTTTTCAATAAAGTTATATTATGAATGCAATTCTTATTTGCTCAAACACAACAATCAGTATTTGGTTTTCTATATAGCCTGAATACAAATTAAACCACACTATATTGGTTGACTTCTTTTTGAGTATTTTGATTTTTATGATGTGAAATTATTACGCTCTGAATAATAACATTGTTCAAGTCTCTCTTTCTTTTCTGTAATCAACAGTACATCAGCATGGACATTTGATACTTCGTTGCGTTAAAATAATAAAACGTCCTTAATGCGTTCCCATTTCGAGATGAGGTTATTTTTCTGTAATTTTTTCCTTGCTGTCGTGTTCGAATAACCATTCGATATAAAATGAAAACGGGAAACTGTTAGCTCGAGTGTATACACGCAAAATTAAATATTCATCAAGTCCGTAGTTTCCAGCATTAACACATGTTTCCCCTGGTGTCATTCACCAACTTCTTCTGCCTATTCGTTCGCTCCCGAACGTTTTACACTTTACACACCAATATCATCTAGTGAACCGTTAACTTCCAATTTATTGCAGAACAAATCAACTGGGATAACGTCATGGCAACACCGTTCGAAATAAAATTAGCTTATTTATAAAGAGTTTTTTCGTGACATGCTGGGCAGGAGATCGTAAAGATATATCACATGGTGCTCTCAATTAAAACCTGATCGTGTTAGGTATATTTCATCAACACTGTTTGTCGAATCGAGACCAAGAATGCTACTTCTCTGATTGAAACATTTCTATACTTTTCTATTTCAATGTATCGTGACACGCCATTGTTTCTTGGTGGGAAAATATATTATGTAATCGATCAATCAATGTTCGAACCTTATTGGAGAATTCGAAACATCAAGTCCATTATTGAACCTGTAATATGATTATTGATATTCAGTGTTGGTAATACCGGGACAATGTTGTATCTGTATATAGGTCGATGTTTACACATCAGTTTTCACAGTGCGGGTCTATCAGAATGTTGCATGAATTCCTAAATAAAAGTAAAAATAGCAATATAAAACAGGGTGTAGCTCGGGTGTTAGTTATTCGATGGCAAAATTCTAGCTCTTTTTTTTTATTCACCCTGTATTCGAATATAAAGAGTTTATATGAACGGTGAAGTGGTCATTTCATGAAGGAATGCATCGAATACTTAGATCTGAAGTTTTATCTTGATAACTTGTACAAGAAGATGTCTCTAGGTCAACCAAAGATCTGTGATTTTAGATTTCAATTCAGGGTGAAAAGATTTTTTTTCTTTCAAAATTGCTATAACATAACTTATACCCTTTAGGGCTTGATGCTTTCAAATTGCTATGCCGGAATAGGCTGTTTCTTTTTTCGAACAAAAATTGTCTAATGTCGGTTTTCACATTTCAACCCATCAGTATTTCAAATCTGTCCACATTCTCGAAGAGTGTTCGTTGAGTACGATATCATAGATTTTCTATCTTTTTTAGATGGGTCAACAGGTTTCAAATTCAAATTTCAAACAAGCACTCACTAATTCTGATGATTCTCCTCCGCGTTTTTTTTTGTTCTTCATCAACAATCTTGAGTGTTTCTATCGGAGACGAGACATTGTTTTCCTTAGAAACTGGTACATTTCAGGGGACATAATCCTACTAGTTATAAAAACGTTCCATAAATAATTACCTATTCCTTCCTGTGACAATTTCAGTTGTGATAAATACTGCAATTACGCCCATGGAGCATGAACGAAATGAAGAATCCAAGAATCGATGTAGAGGATTAATTAATCTCCGTGAAATTATATTAAGAAACATCTACGAGAGCATCAAGTAATATAATAGAAGGAAATCTCCATCTCGCATTTCGAGACCTTAATTCTGCTTCTGATTATGTAATCCTTTTGTGTCGGTTCATGCAAAGGTTCTGCTAAGAACACAGCTGTAGAAAAAGACTGCGGATTTATCAAATTTATGTTTCCGTGAAAAGCAGGAACATCAGGCTTTCGAAACCCTGCCCAACGCTGCGAACGTTCTTCATTGGTGTAACAGACAGTGAACGGTGTACTTGCTGTCAAATAGTTCACCGAGTTTTTTCAATTAGAAAAGATTGTATTACTGCGTCGAGCACTTTAGGCTGATAAAGCGAAAGAAGAGATGTGCATTTTTATTATTCTCCACATACCTATTGCTCTGGGAAATTATGTGCAGAAACTCATGGTAATGTGACTTTTACTTCGCTGAAGTACCTAATCTGCCAACTCTTAGACGTGAAAGATGGATCAGTAAAAACTGAAATCTGCTTGGTGAGGAGAATGGTGATAGACAGTAGACACAGGAATATACAGAAGCTAGCTAATTAAGTGAAATTGTATAGTAATTCTTCACCCTAGTCCCACAATTCTAACTGTGTAAAAAAGTCAGTTTATCTGTTGATAACCAAAACGAACTTGCGATAATATTTAGAATTTTTACACCCATCCTGTTGTGACATCGATAGTTTTTAGATCTAAACCCAATTTTACATGCCACACATCTTAGTTTCCCTGTAAGCCATTCTGACTATTATATTCCGCTAAACAATAATAATAAAATGTAAGCAGATACTATTGTGTAGGTACATGTGAATAATAAGTCATGTCGTTGTGAATATCTTTGTGTTACGAACAGCAACAACGTTCGAGTTATTTTTATGGACATGAGTAAGAGTAATTTATCTTGAATTCTTATGGATAAAAATGGCCTCAACGTTAGTCTTTGCGACGGAGGAAGAAAAAGGGAATTCGCCGTGGGAATGAAAATTTACACAACTTTCCCACCGGCACACGAGAAACGGTTCCATGGCGAGAACGGTAGATATAGAATTTTCCTGAATGCTCACTGATGTCAATATACGAGACTATGTCAATAGGATAAAGCAACTAAACATCAGCCAGCCATTTTTATCTGTGAAGTAGTGGTCTTCATCAATTTGAATGTACGATTTTTTTTATTTGTTGATAACACGAAAGGAAAACGATACGCCTCAATTGTTTTCGATAACCATAAAGAATTCATTTATCAGCTGATTATGAGGTTTCCGACTCTACTTGTGTATGGTACAGAGTTAGTCACTATATTTTTTTACCTCCTCTCCGTCCCTTCCCTACTTTCATGAGAGGCTATACAAAAGTCGTAGGTTGAAGTTTTAGGGGTTTTATATATAGGGTGGATCCCAACTTATACGCATAAACTTGGTGAAATTATAGACGAGGACAAATAATGGACCTAAGGAAGCAATTCTTTTTCTTACTATTTCAAGGGAAATATGAATATGTGAAAACCTGCGACTGTTTTATTCAACTTTTCTCTGTAGCTCTCGTAATGAAATAGTTGAGGGGGTGTCAAAAATTTATCGACTAACCCTGTGCAACTATTTCAACAAAACTTCAAAAACTTGCTATATTGATATATAATGAACGGTATAAGTTATTCAGACCTTCGTTCTAGATAAGTGTATAAATATAATTTCCAACCATTAAAAATTATCTATAAAATATGTAGAGTGTGTGCGGGTTATCGAATTTTCGTATTCAATTATTTCGGCGTCTATTGATATAGGATATAGATATGAAAACCCAGTGATACCGCGGTTGCCAACTTTTCAATGTACAGAGTTGTGCGAGGAGTCCGGAAAAAAACTGTTCCACACCAGTAACTCGAAAGAAAACGCATGTGAATGGATTTTACGTTGAGATGTTATGTTGTCAATATAATAAAATTGTTTCCTTTCAGCGTTTGTTTTTGGAGTTACTGGTTGAACAGAGAATAATTTTATTCCGGACTTTCGCACAACATTGTATATTTCTGGAGAATGTAGAATAAACAAAAATGTGGTTTCCTTATTGGAATAATTCAAAGATTACACAAAATTATGCTTCTGTCACTGATAACCCGAATGATATACAGCATAACCCAGCACGATGACGTTTACAGAAGTGTCAAAATCGACCAGAAAACATCAACAACCCAAATATATTCTTCTTCATGTTATTTTTATTTTAGAAAAAGCAGACACACAGCATAAAAGCTTGAAAAAAATCAAATCACCTTTGTATTGAAATAATAGTTTTCTATCCCATACATTGAAATGGAGTTTCTTCTATATTCATAATATTTGTGTGAGAGAGATTCGTAAAACAGACCTACCTATAATTCATAGAACAGTCTACTGTAACTAAAGTACAAGTCCTGGATTGTTTCGATCGTTCATTATAGACATTGACTCACGTTTATTTAAATTACGCGATAGTCTTATTTTCACTGTTTATCACATGCAGAGAGAAATAATATTTTGAATATCTTTATGAACTGTAACATTTGCAATCTCCGTTGACCTGCATTTTGTTTAAACAACAATATCAAGCACTCGAATTCCATACAGTTAATGCAGATAAATAGGTACCAGCACATTAGGTACCCACTTGGGTATCTCACTTCCAATCGAAACAGTTTGTTTTTGTTGAATTGAACAGAAGCAATGGGTATGTTGTTGATTACATTCATCTTCTTGTTTCGAATTATCATTATTAACAATAAATGAATTAGCTCATCAACCTATTTGGCTAACTTATTGTGAATTGCCGTAATAGCAGATTTCGATGTCAACTCGATCCAGATGAGATGAAAGATTAGTTGAATCATTATCATCATCAAATTTGTTTCCTGTCTAATGGAAATTCAAATTGCAGATGGTGATTGAATAATTATTATAAAAAAATACCTGTCAAATGAGGTTTTTGTTCTTTGAAATTTTTGGGATGCTAGTGCCCACAGGCTATCTGCAAAAATCAAACAACTCGAAATGAAACATGATTCAAGAGATTTTTCTTCAAATTCTCATCTCGTCTGGGGATACTCAAGACCTGCCCTGTATAAATACAGCGAATCAATAAAAATGAAGGAAATACCACTCCGTGAGTGGACAATGATATCTGACCCCAACTATATCTATATGTATAAATATAAATAGATTATATGACCCTCCTCTCGGAGTTCATACATTTTCTACAAGACTAATAAAATAATATGGCTTCGGGCTTCCTTCGCTTTCCCTATCCCGGATCCCGGTAGGCGAGCGCAAAGGCTGACCATAACCGTGGGGGAAGACGAACAGTGTTTTTTTCCCTATTTGACAACGATGTCCTGCTAAACGGGAATTTCAATTTCGTTGTTATCGTCCACCTCCCCAGAAAATGGCGAGGGGACAATGCTAAGCTGTTGATTTTTTGTTTCTGGCTCACTACTTTATGTGCGTCTCTCGTATTTGGCAGGCCCAAATTTGGACTGCCAAGAATAGTATTTTTTTTCTCTCTCTGATAAATACTCAAGAGATCTTTTTTTTTTATTGAGACCAGTTGGCAACCTTGGCCTCCTCGAACGCCATCTATTGGAAGTAATCCGAAGTGATCTTTGGCAGTAGAGAGCTGTTTTCGAAGTGGCCATTCCCTTACAAAATTATCGCTTTTCGGCTGTTCCTTTGGGTTTTCCTGAACCACCAATGTATTAGGGCAAAAAAAACACAAGGAAAGTATTCAAATCGGTCGAACCATTTTTTCCAGACTAACACACGTCCGTCCATTTTTATTATATCAGATATTGAACAATGTAGGTTTGAAGCCTTTTTCCAATTCCTGATATATTTGATTGGTTGATATCATGACACATTTGGGAAATCTTATTGGCGCAGTTCGAACAGGCGTGTATCAACCGCTATTAATCTGTTTTTTTTTTCGAATTTTCCTCGTTTTTTGCCTGTTTTGACTTATGCCTTTCGGTCGCTATAGCTGTTTCATTGGGTTTTCATTATGTTGGCTCATATTATCTTTAGTCGGAATCTATAGTGACGATGCATTTTCGTGGGAATTTCGGAATGACAAGTAAGAATGTCTACTTTTTCCACCAGTACGTTTCAACATACTTATATCATTCTTTCGGTAACTAATGCCCACTTTTTACTGAATGGTCTATGAGAAAATTGAAAAGTGAACTACCGAGCGATCAGTCAATGTTGCGGCAGTTGTAAGTTCACAGTATCTCTTCCAAAGCTACAAGATATAAGATATTCTCAGAAATTGTTTCTATACACAGCTGGTTCTTGATACGTAATACGCCGAGAATTTTCGCTTTATCGAGCATTACATTCACCAGCTTATCATGTTGAATCACAGAGTTTGAGTCAGCAAATTTTTAATTTTGTTTACCTACCAATCTTTATCTTTTCAATGAGTTTAATGGCGTTGTTCGTGGTATGAAATGATTAGATTAATGGTTCGCTTCTTCTAAGTTTGCCGAAGAATATGTTATTTGTAGTATGATATCGAATGGAATACGAACATGAAAATAATCAGTAAATACTTTCGATGTTGTTTTGATTTCCAGCCAGCCTTCTTTGGTTTAATGAGTATAATGTAAACATAATCAAATGATTTCATCTCATGGGGAATGGTCAGTCTGGAAAATAGGATTTATACGTTAATATCGGTTCAGTTTCCAACTGAAGCGAATGCAGTCAGTTCATTTCTTATTGACCTCTTCATGTGTTCCCGCGTATATGGAGATAACAAAAAAATCGAGTCGTGACCTATCCTATCTGAGATTGATTACAGTGAAAAAAAAAACAATGACAGAGATTATTAAATACAAAGAATAGTGCGTTCAAGGGTTCTTGAACCGTATTCGGAAAGATTACAGGATTGGTTTCAGCCAACATTTAGATTTGGAGCTGGAAAAAAAATCATCATATTCCGATCTACGTGTCCAAAATAACTCGCAAAATCAGTTTGTTCCCCACCGTTTTGTTCTTCGCATTGCAAAATCAGTTTGTTCCCCACCGTTTTGTTCTTCGCATTAGAATGCTAATCAATCAATATTCTCCGTGTCGTTGAAATGAATTCAAAATGAATCAATGCGTGGATGCGAAACGTGAATGTTTTTTTGTTCAAGTGTGTGCTTGCTTGTATTTCCATCAATATTGTTGCGAACTCCTGGTAGTCCAACGGTGCCCGACGAGGTCCTCGTCTGTTTGTTTTTCGGAATTTGATATGAGTCATTCTGTTTTTTAATTACTACGAAAGGAAATTTGAATTTAGATTGGCTCGGGAGGGAATCGGTATTCTAACTAGATTTTTTTATGAATTCCATGATGTGGATTCGACGATTCGAAGAGAGAAGATGAAATTCTTGTCTTCCAGGGAGAATTCGCTGAAATTGCTTTCTGAGCATCGAATCATATTATTTGATGGATTATGAGATCTGACTGAATATGCTGTCGCGACAATTAGAATTCATTGTCTCTCTACTCTCTAGGTAGTCGAGAGGATATGAGATCCAACCGAGCGTTCTGTGATTGCCAACTTCCATCAGACGAGTTATCTGTAAATGTTTTTCTCTGGAACATTTCAGGCGACTGCAAATATCCATGAAACTCATGAAACAACCTCATCTTAGACTCTATAGTCTTTTTGGTTCTTGTTTCGTTGTTTCGTTGTTGAGTTCGTTTTGAACAGAACTGTCTCGTGTGATTAGGTATCAGGGAGAGCATCGAAAACAAAATCACGAGCAAAATCATTTCATTCATCAAAAGCGGAAAAGAACCATCAGATTTGAACTCGCTGTGTTGTAGGAGGCCTTGTGTGCACCAGAGATATGAATATATTCAGTGGAATGTTCCGGCGATACTAAAAAGAATCTTACCTGTTTGGACATGTCTTGCCGAGGCATTTCATTTGTATTCATTGGAGTCGCTGAAAGGGAAAGTCGAATTGGCTTGAGAGATTTTTAATTTTCTCTTCCCATTGATAGTGTTAAGCTCCGTTTGAATAGCTCGCAGGAATTATTAGTGAAAAAACTTGTTCCTGTATTGTGTGGAGATAACTACTTGACTCGTTAATATCTATTTGATTTCTCATTTCATTGTGAATGCAATTGAAGGAAAAAATATTGAGTGAGAGGAGCAGTAACCATAACCATGCTTTGGCAACAGAGGAAAACAATTATCAAATTGACTATTCATACTGTTGATTACTATCGTAGTAATATTATCGGTGTTCGCTAATTGTTTTTTGTTTTAAGGTCTTTGCTCCATAACCGCACGATCGTACTGATAGATATTTGATTGTTCTCGTTCCATGAACAATTTCTAATATCAGTTTTTATGAATTACCTATCATTTTTATCCACATCGTCACATTCATTAGACAGGTACTGATTCATTTCTAATCTATATGAAATTGTGAAAGTCGTTTTTTTTTGTTCGTGAAACAATTGATGTTTGCATTCATTTGTGGAGCAGTTCGCTCGAGTTGGTTCAGCTGCATTTCAACTTTCACAGACACATTATTATTCGCACGGGCTTTTGTCATCAAGATCTGTGAGAGAGAAAGAATGAAATCATATCAACAGTCTCGGACTTTCTGTCAATTCAGTACTCGCATAAACAACTTGCACAACCTTTCGTCCTTTTGTGATTCAAACTCTTGTGGCTGATGCTTATCTCCTCATCGAAAATTGTGCGTATAGGTACCTACACCTACCTACACCACCCCTTTAGGAAATCATTACTGTTTCAGTTAGGTGATGTGGGAATCCATAAAACTGGACAACGAATGAAAATTGCGGATTTTCATGCGGAGAATCGATAAAAAATTAACTCGATCATTGTGAATGGATGACGATTTGAATTGTTTAATTTTATCGGTCATATAAATCGTAAAATTTGAAGTGCATCGAATAAAAATGAATCACTCTGGCGACTGATCAAAATATGCTCGCTAATTTTTAGTCGATATCAATTTTTTTACCCGTGCGATGTAATAACAAAATATTGTTCTACAGTAGCTATTATAGTACCTATATGTAATTGCTAATAATAATTGTCCAGTTATTTTTTGTCGAGTGCTCTACACAGCACAGCGTACATGGAAATGAAATGGACATTGTACGATTTGTATGTTTTTTTTCATTATTTCGAGTTTAATCAGTCCCACGAATGAGTAAGTGAGAAAATCCAAATTGTTCCGTTGGGTCAAGTAAAATGTTTCAATTCTACTTCAATTTCTACGATTTTGATCTCGTTCAACCACCCATTGCTTATTCCTGAGAAAATAATAATATAAAATAATATACAGCGGCTGATCCTCAGTGGATGGCACATTGAACGTTTCTAGTGAACCAGATAACCAATCAATTTGAAAATTTGGTGGAGACCAGAAATACTGAGGTATCAAATTCTCAGCAGGACATCTGCCGCTGATAACCTCCATAAAGAAGGCAAAATCACTTTGGAAATTTTTCTTTGGTCAAAATGCGTTTTATTCGACAAAAAACGCGGGTTCAGCCAGCTTTACGTATAGCTAGCAAAACCAAATCCAAAAAACAATGTTTTTGAAAACTTTTATTGCGCCATAATTTCGTATGAAAAAAATCGTGGAATAAAGTTTTCGAAAAATTTGATTGACTTGAAATGTCAAAGTTACTGCTGCTTTCGAATAGCAGCAGGAAGACCGCATTGTCGAAAATATTGCTCTCCTTCAAAATTCCAAAGTGATCCGCTGTCTGGTTCACCTGAATCGTCTAATTTTCCATCCACCGTGAATCAGCCTGTATTCGTATATTCGATGTAGGTGCCTATATAGCTGATGTTCGAAGTTTTATATTCTGCGTGTGATTTTTCCGGTGGTGTGTTACGGGGGTGAAATACATTCGGTTGCGTGGCGAATAGGGATTCATCGCGACAATCCGACGTCGACAACATAAAAATCTCTTCGTTCACATCCTACACATCGAAAGCTAACAATATCCTTTCACGGGGTATATGCATATACTGTACACCCCCCTTCTGTCTAATCCCTTTCTGAATAGGGGCTCGCCCGTGTTCGATCTTACGGGGTATTGCGCACCTTAATGGGAAATCGGCGGTCTCTGTCGCGCTGCGGCACATTATTCCTGATCGTGGCTGGTTATAACGAACTACTCAAAGTAGGTATGTCTGTCGCCCGGCTCGTTCACATAATGTTGGATATTGACTGGTTCACCGTTTAATTTCTGCAACAGCTTGACGTGAACGCTACTCTCTCGCCCCCTGTTTTTCATCTTGATCTTGGGCTCTTCACCCTCGTAATAGCAGTTGCCAAACGTGCATTTCGAATTTATTCTGGCGTAATAACGGGTTTGGGAATTATTCTGTAGAGTGGCTGATGGTGGACTAGTTAGTGTTTCAAATATTTGGGCGGAACTTGGGGGATGCTTGTTGTTGTACAACAAAGTTTGATTATACAGAGAGAGATTTCCCTTTTGGGTTCGACTGGAGATATAACAGATAGCGGCGGCGAAGAGGACCGACAACTGATATTTTCCTTTTGAAAGAAAGAGCGCATCTGGTGAACGGTCTATTGGTTATAAAAATCAATCGCAAACTACGGGAAATTATCGTCGTTTCGACGATAAATTGGCCATTCTTGCAACCCCGCCCGTAAATTTCATGAACGAGGAATATATCCGTTGTGGCTGGTGCTCTGTAACGACGTGGCCTAACAAGTTCCGATATTCTCATAATAGAAATTGCGATTCGATTCCCGGGAAATGTCATTTTCAGTCAGTTCGAAGTATCACAATTTTTCATCTGTTTACCGATGAAATACTATGTAGGTGTAATGTGAGAGGTGTCTCACTCTGACAGAATGGTCTTCACTTCACTTCGAATCTTGACCATTCTACCAATCCAGGCTCCAATCCAATCTAGTGATGGCGAAGTGGGTATCACTTATGATGAGAGTGAATTCGAGGAAGATTCTGAAGATCTGAAGTGAGAAGGATCATTATAAGGCCTGAGTAGAAGAAATAATATGCTATCTACTATGATGACAATCATTACGTATATCTCACTTCTGATGGAGGCACTTTTTCTTCCATAATCATCGAGTTCGAATGCTCAAATTTGCAGGAGATGAATACGTACATAAGATACATCCAAAGACCTAGTCCGGTCTTGCCAGCTGCAATGGTGAATGATTTCAGAAGGCAAAATTGGTTGAAAGTTTCTTGGTATTCGAAATCTAGATCACATTCACTTACTATACAAATTCCTCCTGGAAAATTTCCCGTCCTGAAGAATTTAAATTTTGTCTCAATTTTCATAGAAGCACCCTAAAATCTTTCGTAAGTTTTCCGTAACCAAATCTCTACGGATTTTGACACATCTCGCAAAACTTACGAAAATCCATACAATTTTAATGAAAATAGCAAATCCTTGAAAAACCTCACAAATATCCATAATTCCCCAGAAATCTCTCAAATCTTGGTGAATCTAGCAAATCTTTGAGAAATTAAAAAAAAAAACATTGATATTGACGAATATTGGATGATTTCACCAATATTGAAAAATTTTCAGAAAACTCAATCTTTGAGAATCCTTGAAAATCCTCTGAAAATATCTTGAATTTTGATAAATCTCAGTGGAAATTCTTCTAAAAATGCTTCGAATCTCACAATATCCAATCTGATGTACACTTTCTGTTGATACCCCTTGGTATTATGGTACCTATCAAATATGGTATATTGAAGAGTTTGTACGGGTGTTGCATGTGTACCGATGTTGCAGTAGTCACTCCCGAGCATATTATGCTTCCTTTCGTTTAGGGGAAACATCCCGGGGTGATTTGGAAGTGCACCTGAGCACCGGCATACAGAGGCAGCGTCCTTAACAACCGTTCTTTCATTAATGCCTTATTGGTCTTGTTTCCGAAAAATTGCTTGTTTCGCTGAAAAGAATTCGCGGTGAGTTCGCGTTGCCGAAGTTAATCAGGCATTGTTTGTTCGGAACAGACTATCCGAATTGTAAAGAGAATATCAAAATGAGTGTGTTGTTCCGGCCTTGTTCGGAAACATTTCCAAAGAGAAGTTTTCCAGCCACTAACTCTTTGTTTCAACGTATAACGAGCGGACAAAGAACAGACGGTGATTGAAAGTGCCGCTTGGCAGTCATAGATTCTTACGTTGTCGCTAACTCCTAGGGTTCCTTTCTCCCAACAGGAATGTGAATTAAAGAACCTTTATAGAGATACTTCGACGTTCGTACGACATCTTTGTCTTGTCTTTCCTTTGTCCTGCCTGTTTCGTCTTTTTTTTTCCCATCATATTGCTTCCTTCTTCGTCCTGTCTGTTCTTTTTTTTTCAATATGTCTCAACTTTTCTCTTCTTTTCCTTTCCTTTGTCTCTCTGTATTGCATCTCATTTGTCCTGCCTGCGTTATTCCATTCATCCTGTATTTATTCCCATCTGTCTCATCTCATCCTAGCCTGTCAGGCCTGTTTTCTCTCTTACCTACATCTCATGTTATCTCTTTTCTATATGTCCTTTCAGTATCTCTCGCCTTATCTGAGCCTCCTGAGATGTTCTTTGATTCTAGTGCCCAGAAATCCCGATATTGCTCCGAGACTTCTCTTGCTGAGGTTAATCAGTGTCTTTGATCTTGCTTGGAGAATCTCGGACATTGTGTCGTTCTCATTACTTCTTCCGGTTTGTTGAGTTCGTTTTGGAGAAAGGAGTTTCCAAGACCGCAAAGTGATTTTGGATCGATCATTGTTGATGTTCCTTTTCGTGCCACAGTCTCTGCTTGTTCATTTTCCTCCACTCCAGTATATCCTGGCACCCAGAGGAGGATCACTTTGTTGTTACTGCCTAGATCATTCAGTTTGATTCTCAGTTGATGTTAGAAGAAAAAAATTGTTAGCGCTATTCCTATCTAGAACTTTTATTAGGGTAACCATAATTCTTATCTGCGTACAGACTGATGAAACTGATGATGTCCGTTCCTTCCAGGTCCAAATGACGTGAGCTCGGCCCGTCCGCGTGCCGCCATGAAGCAGCGGGCGTTCCCTCTGCTGGCGCTCGTCGCGGCGTCCTGGCTGGCCGCCGCGACGCAGGGAGCGATCCCCAAGGAGATAGTGAGGACGTTCGACGACGCGAAGGCGTCGGCGTTCAACCACCTCGTCGTCGACAAGAACACCGGCCGCGTGTACGTCGGCGCCGTCAACAGGCTCTACCAGCTGTCGCCCGAGCTGGACCTCGTCATCGCGGAGGTCACGGGACCCAAGATGGACTCCGAGGACTGCTCGGTGCTCGAGTGCAACACGTCCACCAACAAGAAGCTCACAGGTAGGTGGCGGAGTTGATTTTCTCGAGGCAATTAGGTGTGTAATGATGTTTTCATAAAGAAACATCGTTGAACAGCGCATCATTCGTTCTCACAAAGTTAACTCCTTAAGTTTTTTGACGTAATCTTCCGAACTATTTGGTACATCCCAATTTTCTGAGGCGCTAATAATATTGCTCCAATTGTAAATGCTGCTAAACTACCCGAAAAAAAAATCGAAATTATTACAAAATATATCCAATGACCAACAAATACTTTGTTGTCGCAACAAGGGTTGTGTTGGGTGGAATATAAATTTGTTGATTTGCACTGAATTTCCAATCAAAATATCATGTTGATTTTTGGAAAATGGGATTCACTAAAATAATCGAAATTTGTGAATCACGCAACGAAAATGATTCAACAAAAAGTGTGTGTCCAACATATTTCTTTTCACTGTGTGGTACTTTATATTATAGGAACATAAAAAATCAATTATTTTTTCTCGTTTTGCTATTTCAGAAATATTCATCTGTTCTCTGTTAATCCATTACCTTCCTTCATCCTTCGAGATGCGTCTGGTTATGTTACCATGACCTCTTCCCTTTCCCGATTCTGAGCCCTGTAAATGTTATGAATCCACTACATTATTCATTTCAAATTCAGAAAAATTATACTCGGGAAACATTTCCATTCATGACAATGACAAACAACACATCAGTTGAGTGAAGTTGGTTACCAAAGATGATAGCTGAAATATCCGAAGGTTGCCGAACTTCATGCATATTAGGCACACACATTAACTTTCATGAAATTGAGATAGATATTGTCTCTCAACCTATCTATTGGGGTCTCTCGTAGCAGGCGATACATTTCAATGAATGGCAATAGACGGCTTGTGCTAAATATCACTCAATGCCACTTTCCACTGTACTGTTTTTTGCGGAGCATCCGTTCACAGAGCTGACTCTTCTATTTCCAGACAACGTGAACAAGGCTCTGGTGATCGACTACACCACGACGCGGCTGATCTCGTGCGGCAGCCTGTCGCAGGGCATCTGCTCGGTGCGCAACCTTCACAACATCTCCGACGGCACGCTGGAGGTGCGCGAGGCGGTCGTCGCGAACAACGCCACCGCCTCGACGGTTGCGTTCATCGCGCCGGGGCCGCCCAATCCGCCCGTCTCGCAGGTCGGTCGAAGGGACAACAGTCTAGCCGGGGCCTGCTCTGATAGAGTCTACTCTGTTAGAGTGGGTCCTGGTTAGGTTCAACTCATGCATCACGGCCTCCACTCTGTAGTCCAGTTTATCGGTGTTTAAAAACCCTCGTTTTCAGATAGAATTGTTTTTTTTTCTCAACGATTCTATATGGTTCTTGGGGTGCTACATTGGAATTTCTAGTTTGCTGACTTTACGAGGTGGTTCACAATGAAAAATGCAAAATGTTTTTAGTTTCGCGTATCTCGAGGATGGTGTTTTTCTCGAAGAAAACCACTCCATACAAATTTGAAGTAGACAAAATTTCCTGTCAAATACTTCCACCAACTTTCATTTTTTGTAGTGCAGTTTCAGCGCTGAAACGCGTTGGAAAATAGCATATTTGCTGCGAAAACGTCATAAACTCCCACCACCAACAACTCGAAAAATACATAGATGTTATCAAAATGTCTTTCTTGGACTGGCAAGTACGAAAAATAGATGGCAAAACAATATGAAGCACATATGTTCTATGACATGTGCTTTACTAATGTATGACTTTCTCAAGACCCTGTCCAAAAATGCGGATTTTGAATTATTCATTGCAGAATTCACTGATCGAAAATAAATAACAAAGACAATTCTTCATAAGTTGAGTGAACAACAATTGTGTCTACTTCAATTTTTTATTCTTGTAGTTTTGTGGAGAATTGCATACTTCTTGAGAGGTAAGCGAAAGCCTAAGGAAAGTGAAAATTTTCTTTTCGCTCTGAAGCCGACCTCCTGCAAAGCAGCAAACTTGAAATTCATATTCAACAACCCCAATAGCATAATATACTTTGTAAATGTTGCAAAGGAAAAACCACCATTGGATTGGACTACTAGCCGTAATCACTATCGCAGTCCATTTCTCGATGACAATTCGGTAATGTCCTCGCAGGTGATGTACGTGGGGGTGACTTTCACCCTCGGCTCGCCGTACCGGTCGGAGGTGCCGGCGGTCAGCAGCCGGTCGCTGGACAAGGAGAAGATGTTCGCGATCGCTCAGACGGCCGTCACGACCGGCACCAGGATGTTCGTCAACTCGCTGGCCAGGGAGCGGTACCCGATCACCTACGTCTACGGGTTCGCCTCGGAGGGGTTCAGCTACTTCCTCACCACTCAGATGAAGCACACCACGTCCGGCGTTTATATCAGGTGAGCTCGACTGCCTGTCAAAGGGTTTTCTCGTGTAATAATAATGATATTCATTTCGAAAATCACACATTTTACGGTCACATTCAGTTGTAATGTTGTTATTTATGTTATTCAATAAGAGAGAAAAATAGTATCAAATATCTTACACAGACGCTAATCTTGTACTGTATAGAGTTCAGTATCTAAAGAATTTTGCGTATTGTTTTTTTGAACAATGAATTATTAATGAATTGATAATGAACGATTTCATACAAGAATATTTAGGAACCCTTTCTGTAACAGACTTGCTAACAGATCTTTCTCGACGCTATCGAACAGGAGTTTTGTAGATTATGTTTCGTTGACATTGAATACATGTTTTCATAACATAATTCAATAGTTATTTAGGGAAATTTGGCGAAATATTTAGACTGGCAGATGATTCGTTTCTGGCAGTCGACAGGAATTTGGCATAATATAGCGGAAAGTTTGGTAAATTTAAAAGATGCCCACATATATACCTATCCTGTAATAATTTCTAGCTATCTCATAGTTTGGTATATTTCAATGAACCGTTATTGCTTCGTTGTTAGTCAACTGAGATCTCAACTATAAAAACAATAACTACATTAGTACCTGCCTCTGTTTTATTTCTATTTTTTCAATATTCGATCATTTTAATGATTTCGTAGCGTAAATTAGTAACATTTTCAGGTTAACCTCTTACCGCTCAGTTTAACCACAGACTACCATATATATTATGTCTAGTAGATTGAACTTAGAGAAATAGGAATTGAAACGACCATAAGATAGAGACGCAGCGATGAAAGATCACATGACTGCTGGGCATTGTCTAATCATTTTGATGTGTCATGCCATCGTATTAAGAAATATGACATTTTCAGTTATTTCCATGCGAAAGAGTTGATTGTGCAAGAGAATGCACTCAAATCTATTGTTTAGCGAAGTTTATTGATACACGAGTGTGTTGGAAGAAAGAGACCCAGTTTTACTTTTTTTTTTGAATATTGAAAATTGGTAATGATCCTAGTTCAGCCCATCAAGTCAAGGAAGGATTTTAAATCTTCGTTTCAAATTGGTGTTGTCCTGTTCGGCCTATGGCTGTACTAATAGATTCAAAAAAGATCAGAGTATATTATTTCATAGTCTAGAGAAAGGCGGAGGAATCCAACCAATGAAAACAGCAAACGAGAGAGAGGCAACCAGCAGTGATCAGCTGACTGTAGGCAAAATTGCACCTTTCTTTGTTGCACATCCAGATGAATCGATAGCTCTTCCTCAGCCTTATGTTCGTTTCAATGCTCCTCATAATTTGATGGGGCAAGGGTGCGTCTAGTAGAATATATCATCTTCGGTGTGTTTCCACGACTACACATCGTTGGTCGTTTCGCAGCAAGCTGGTGCGCGTGTGCCACGACGACGAGAACTACTACTCGTACACGGAGATCCCGATGGAGTGCTCGGGCGAGGGCGGGCGGCCGTTCGGGCTGGTGCAAGCGGCGTTCGTGGGGCGCGCGGGCAGCGACCTCGCCTCCGACTTGGGCATCACCGCGCAGGACGACGTGCTGTTCGCCGTGTTCAGCGAGAGCGACGCCGCGGCGGCCGGCCGGCCGGCCGACGCGTCCGCGCTCTGCGTCTACTCGCTCAAGGCCATCAGGAGGAAGTTCATGCAGAACATCAAGCACTGCTTCAGCGGAAAGGGGCAGCGCGGCCTCGACTTCATCTCGCCCAGCCACCAGTGCGTCTCGACGGTGAGTAACTTCATCGTTTTGATAATGGAAAGATGCAAGTTCAAGGGTGAATGACGTGATGATGAACCCTGAAACATGGGTGAAGTCTCAGCTGATGCTGTTTTACAACTTGATCATACCAAAGAACAAAACAAAAAGAACTAGAAGAAAATATCATTCAGATATATATTTCAATGATAGAACAGGTGTTGTACAATATTAAATGTTATTGTACACGATAAAATGATCAAAAGAGCAAACAGAATGATTGGGTTTATGAAGAGAAACGGTAAAGATTTCCATAATTCGATAACTATCATCTCTCTTTGCTTCATCTTCGTCAACGGCAAGCTTACGCTTATATTCGCGTCAGTCATCTGGAACCCCCAATTTACTGTCTATTCAAAAAGAATACAGAGTGTTCAGAATGAATAATTAAGATTTCCTGTTCTCAAAAACAACATTCCAATACACAAAATTAATAATCACCAAATTGGCTGACCTCATTTGCTTGCGAAAATAAATTCCAATGTTCCCGGTAGAGATAACCTAACTGTGTCCCCTCCAATACTCCTTATTGTAGAACGAATCTAGTTTAATGACCCCATTTTATCACTCGATATCTTCTCCATCAAACCGAATCAACTCAAAAATTTTTTTTAAAAAAAACTGTTATTTCCTCATTAGCCCCTCCACCACCAGAATATAATTATCATCGTTTCTCAAGTCAGAAATGAATTCCCAGTAATTTTGGCTTTTTTTTCGTTTTATTTTTTAATATTAGTGGGTGTGACAAGTACGGATCATGTGAGCAGTTCATGATGATAAAGCGATATTTATTTAAATATTAAATATGTCAGAACTAACAGAAGTGACTGTCCGAATGAAAAATGCAAGAATCATTTAAAGTGCAGTGAGGAGTCAAATATGACAGCTGTCAATAATGACCGATTCGTCATGATGTATGTAAAAAATGGGAGAGTACCATACGACTCAAGCTATTTGGACAAGCGTTCCATTCTCGTGAGAAATATAATGGGCTACAATGATTAAACTTTGAAAGCAACAACTCGCTAAATCCACCCCGCGACACTCTTTTTTGTCAATTATCTCCACAAGCACCTAGCTCTCGCCTAGAGGATCGCTCGGAGGTATTTAAAATGAGAGCTGGACTACAGAGTGTTCCAAAATTGGGTTTACTTGCACAGTTGATGCGATACGCTGTCCGCAACGGAGGCTTCGTAATTTTATTCGTTATTATAATTTCGTTATATTGATGAAAATCCCGGAACTCCATTATACACATAAATTAATGCATAAAAATTCATATCGAAAAACTGGAATGAAGTTGCGCTGAAAGTAACTGACAGTAATCTATTCAGAATATTTTAATTTCATTTATTAAATCAACAACTTGCATTTTCACGACACTGCGATGAGCAGTCATCCAAAAGCTGCGAACATCTCATTCTCTGCGAATTTAGTACTTATACATACAGGGCGTTTCGAAATTCGACCTAAAACGCTTGGCAGGTGATATTTTTCGTAATTTTTTGAAGAATTGAAAAATTGAAAAGAAAATCAATTACTCACATCTGAATTTGGTTTATGGATTCTTACCACACTGAATCAAAATCGGTCAAAAGCTGAGGATTCTGCAGAAAAAAAAATACAAAATTTTAATTCAATTCAATTTCCATTTTTCGACTTCTGTCGTGCTGATGTATTTAGTAAACCAAGCACTTGAGGTCTAATGTTCCTAGCTCATCCTTCGTCAGATCATAAACGCTCTCTGTCGACTTTCAGAACACCCTGTAAAGATAACTTTCAAAAATTCCCATTAGATGATCCACTTATCTCTCTGACCCTTGTGCAGTAGCTCGACGTATTATATTCTCCACAGTTTCCGGAAATCTAATAAACCTGGTAAAATTATTCACTGTGTTTCCGAGGAACTGCGAGTTCATTTCAGATATCAGAACATGCAAAATCCAATTTGGCCATAGCAGAAGCGTTAGGTTCGTAGAAGGCAACATAGTAATTCATGAATGGAATACTTTTTTCTGTTGACAACGATCCATAGCCAACAGAATATACATTTTTGATCTCGATTTCCATGTTTTTTCCTGAATGGGGAAAAGTTTAGCATGAAATACACGTAGGTCCAGGACTGCTCGCCATAATATCATGTTGGTCACTAAAAACGCGTCATCGCTGTGCACAAATTTACTTCAATTGTTAATATACAATAAAATTATTTTTCACCGTAATTTTCTGTCGCTTGTTGCCATGTTGAGTGGTTTTTCTATTGCAGTTGCTCTGCCAGACAATGTGAATTTGATCTGCGATCCATTTCAAGGAGCCTTCCAATCTATTGCAGAGAGGTTATAATTTCCAATTTCAAAGTCTTCTGGTTGGCTGACACGCCAGCGTCCATCGTTGCTCATATATTGTGCACTGCTTCAATCGTTTTTCGACCTGAGACCTGAGCTAAATTCGTGAAATAAGAGAAGTTTAAGCTCTGTACAAGTAATGTCTGTTAGTCCAGACAACAGAAATTCAACTTGGCAGGCCGTAATGCGAAATCCTGAATGAACTTTTTCGATGTTGCACGCGTTCCATTTAAAGATATTTTTTATTCTGCACTTTTTCTCAGTCAATTTTTCGTTTTTAAATTCTTTTCTCTGAAAATCCAACTGTTAACAACTTCTACAAGGATTAGTTCTGTGGAACAAAGTAATCGAAGAAATTTGTAGCAAATTCAATAATAAAGAAAGAAGATTATTGACATTTCATCAGTACATATATTTTCAAGGGAGTTTCAGAGGAAAAATGATTATTTGGCACGATGCAAGTGAACCCAGACTTTTGTCTTCTCCTATTCCATTTCTGTAAATGAAACGCGTGCAACAATGAACATATTTTTTTTTTAGAATTTTGCATTATGATTTGTGGCCTGTCATCTGGCCCACATAGCTTGTTGTAGCTCCAGGTCCAGTTGTCAAATGTCGAAAGATCTGACGGTCCACTATCGCTCCATTCATACTGCTCTAAGACATTGTAGAGGCGCTCTTGTTATATTCAAGAAACCGATTGAAAAATACCCATCTAGAGACAGCTTATGATAATGTTGAAATCTCTCCTAGTGCTGGCGCGTTTCAATTATTGCGCTTTTGAACGTGACCTGTCGGATACGAGTAATACCATTTATAAGTTGGTTCAGTTCGAATAGAGCACATCTGCACACAGAATGGTCGTCCGTGTCGGTATATCATCGTTACCATGCAAAATTGTTGAAGAGGAATATTATTACCGATTGTCTGCGGATAAGAGGTTGCACAATTCGTGCTGTTCCGACCGGCTAGTTCCGGCCTGTTGAGTGAATCACGGGCGATAATGTGTAATTATCGAGGAAAGTTTGATTTGGGGATGATTTCGATCGTGCGCCGTTGTCTACATAGTTCGCCGGTAGATGATGAGATGAGAGGCCAGAGAAGGGTTCCCGTTCAGTCCATATTAAACGCTAAAAGCAATATTGGTTTGGGGTTAGAGTGCCATTTTCACCTCAAATCGTACGGATTGTTCACGTAGCAAATATCTGTCAATAGACTAATTATATTAAAGAATTTTGTGGAATGTGAATACGGGTCCAAAGTTCCTCTCCCTGTTGAACAGCGTCTAAACAGCCTGTATAATTTCATATTGAAGAATTGGTTGGTTTTCTTTCAAGTTCCGAAAGCAATTCATCACTTGGGGAATGTATCGAAGTTCGAAGTTATGGATTGAAATTTCCAATGGAAGTCCCAAGCCTCCAGAGGAATTTTAACGAATTTCCTGAAGAGGAGCGACAGGAAAATCATTTTCATTCTGCCTCGATAGTTCACCGTACATCAATTTCAACACGTTTATCAATCCCATATGTGAAGCAGGGACATAATCGAAAATGCCGTAAATAGTTAATTCAGAGTCGACTCGATTTCTATAATAATAATATTCCTATCTGTTACACAAATGAATATATGGATCATAAAGAAAGAGTCGTCGAATGGAATTCATATATTGCGATGTCTATCGGTGACTATACTATACAGTCAGGTGCAAGTAAGAGACAGTGAATATATCATTCGGAATTGGCATTGCAATTAAATCTTTCCCGGTGTTCTGGAAATTAAATGCTATTTCATTTTGTAGCCATTCGAATTCAACGCTTGGTGTTATCAAAGGGGTAAATAGAAAGATATTGCAATTTCCATGATGCCTTTTTGTTTTCATCGAATGCTATTCGCTAGTGGTATTTATTTTATTCGTAGGTACAGCACGATGCAAAAGTATGGAACTGATTTCAAATTCCAGGTATATTACCGAAGATTTTCTAAAACACATAGAGGATCTTGATAGTAACTCCGGAAAATAAATTATATATGCATTCGATTCCACAGAAATTCTGGGCTTCTAGTTTCGTTCTACGTTCACCAAGAACTTGTTCACTTTCAGGCAATACATCCAACATCTGCAGAATCATTACAAATGTTTCGTTTTCCAACAATCTCAAGACACACATCTGAACGCGAATCAGCTCTGTTGCGAACTGCCCTTCGACTCAGCTGTTCTGGAGTTCGTAAAAATATTTTAATTTTCGACATTCTGCATTAGAAGCTCAGTGTCTGTACAATATTTGATTTTTGACCAGAAATTGTGTCAGAGATGTGGTTTCATAACATAGATTTCCAACGGCAAAAACGACATCTGTAATTATCGGGTTTTCCTCGAGAAGACTATTGTCCGACATTGTCCGTGTCCGGTGGATCGTTATGCGTTATGGCATCCATTCAATGGCGCCTAACCAAACCAAACTCGAATTCGGAGCAGCGAAATCGCGATATGCGCATGCATATCCAAGTGAATTATACGAATGGAAACATGTCTGAAATAGTTGGGATGTCTTCGGAAGAGACACACTTCCCGACGGGAATAGTTGATTTCGGGGTTGATTTAATTCCACACAGATGGAACTGCTACAAACAAAACACAGGGATGATTGTGCCAACCGCATTTCATAAGAGAGCAGATGCGGCTGCAGCGTTTCGAACTCCATAATTATTTAATTAATGACGAAATTAAACTTGGCTGGATTGCGACCTTTGAGCTACACAGAGCTGACTCGTGCACCTATATAAATATGCCCTTTCGCAAGCACTTCTCCGCCACGAAGAAAGAAACCCGGATGAACGAATTGAAGCAGTGATTGAACTCATGAAATGTCAATTCCAATGTGCATGGTTAAATCCTCTCGATATCGTATTCTCTTTGTTCGAGGCGAGGTTAGGTGTCACGAAAATTAGTTAACGTTCTATTTCTTCTGGATCCTTTTACTTCAGGATCCAGCACCCTTCCGTCGTTATATTTGACATCCCCTTGGAGGGGAAACTTTCGGCTCATACTTTCGAAGATAATCAGAGTTCAGTCGGGAAATCTTTGAACAGCGAATCTGTGGTCTCGTCGATCTCTCCTCGCAATTTTCGACTTCTTCCCTGGATTTTTCGTGGAAACTCTTTTTCACCTCCGGAAGTCTTTCTCCCAAAGGCGTGATCTATGAAAGTAGTGGAATCCCGAGCGGAATTCCTTTCCATTCATTAAGTAGATAAACTTGCACCAATCAAGATGCGAAATGCCAATTTCAACTTGCCGAACTCGAAGACACCCACAGGATCGTATTCGAGGAACTACGGACCACTTCGGATAACCATATTCCACAGTCACTACTTTTGTCGCCTTTTGACTGGATCTCTGGAATTTTGATCCAGTGGTGTGTCTACCTAATTTTCAATTTCTAAGACCGGGTTAGAGTTCCTTCATTGCTAGAGACTGATCGGTTGAGTAGAGACGCGTCTGAAGACGTTTAGGTAGTATTGAGATTCCTGTAATGATTCTGGAGAATTTTATGTATCTTCTGGAGAATTAACCAAAAGCTTCCGCTGAGAAAGAGAAATGATGCCTTTATAGATAGTGGATTAGTTCAGCCAGGAATGAAGTCTTGTTTGAATCAATTGAGCAAGCGAACGAAGATTTATTAATATACCGTCTGTAAAATAACGAGGGTTTTCAAACGACGAACTCGAAGATAGAAAGAAAGATCGTGTCCTCGTTTATAAGCGTATTATGCGGTTAAAGAGGAATGCATAAACATAATAATACACTCCTCTTTCATACATCTCTTTTTGTATCTAGGAGAATATCCTAGCCCGATGCATACCTAATCGTTGTTTCGTATAAAGTGTTTACGATCATCGAAAGGACTAATCCTGCTGTCGCCTTTGATTCATCGTTTGCCTCGTGTCCATATTGTGTTTGCTTTGTGGCACAAGAGCCCATAAGCCTAGGTCCGGGTACACCTGATTTTCTTTTAACGCCTTCGGTTCCTTTTGTAATCGGTCTGTTGAGAAGAGGAATCGGAGACGGATAATACCACAGTGCTTTATTGAATGTTGCTTCTCGCCTGTGGAAAAATAATGATATTTCCGTAGGGTTTTATTACGGAAAACTTGGTACCTACTCGCTGCTCTCATAGTAAGCGCTTCGTTCAACGTGTTCTACGAAAGCTTTCAGGGACATGAACTTAAACTTCGAGAACAGCAGAAACGATCATTTGCTGAACGAGGAGAGAAAACCAAGATGTCGATGTGTACAAGTTAATTGAAACGTTCAGACGATGAATCAATTCATGTGTGCAGCACTATACACATAATTTACAGGGCTCGGTATTCTGTGGCTCTTCCACAAATAGATTATTTGTGGTTTCAGCGAGAGAGGACCTAATCAGTGGAGAACAAGTCGTATAATAATGCTAATGAGTCAGTCAATGAATGATTCAATACATCGACCATGTGAATTTTCAGATTTATCATTCTTTATTGGATGCATTAACGGGAGACAGTTCTCGAAGTGAGTAACATCAGATGAATTCATAATGAAAAGCGTACCTACCTATTCGCTTCACATTCAATTGCTGAAAATGTTAGTTATAGTTGTTGGTCTTACGGAGTATACTTCGGTACCCACAAGGTCGACTGGTTCTTTGTAGAGTTGACTTATTATCGAGAATACGGCATACATTAGAGGTATGTTAGTTATACAGGGTTCCTCACGATTGTCCTACCAAGTAATGCCTACATTATTTTGTATCAGTAGATTTTCATTTTTCCATGAAAATATCGTTGGTAATCCATGATCGATGTTAAACTGTTTGTTTTCGTAGTATGAGCTGGCAGTTTTGTGTGAATAAAAGTATTCGATGAATGACGGTTTTGTCAATGTTAGTTACTTCTTTCCATAAATGATATAGATACACAAATTTAATAATGAATAATTAAATCTGTGTTTGTTTCTTCTCCTTTTGAGCTTGTTGAGAAAATTGTGGGACAACTTGTATCCACAACCCCAACTATCTAAAAGTTCTTCTGCTTTCAACCCAGAATTCAAGGAAAACCTCGTATAATAACTAAGACAACTAAGTAGGCCTCCCGGTGTGTAATCTTGTGTTGGTACTTGGTCTGGAGAATGAATTGAATCGGTAAAATGATAAGGTATCCTTTGAATTTATACGGGTAGGGGAAATCGATATTGAGCAAGCATCTCGTTCGTTAAGCCTCGTTTACATAGTTCGATTTCTGTTTATCCAATTAAAAGCTTCATAACCAGGTCTACATCGTTTGTCTCAGCAGAATAATTTTTTTGCACTTTGTTATACTATGGTCTCATTTCTATGTTGAAGCGAAACAGAGCGAAATATATCGTGATGATGTCATTTTTCCTAGAAACATATTCCACTTGTCTTGGTGGTGAATAAAAGTAAATTGGGTAGTTTACAGACTGTTATTATATCTCAAAATCATGCATAATTTGTGTAGTCTGGGATAATCAAATATTTTCGTATAATTCTCCAGTAACTGTCTGAAAGTGGCACGTAGAACCAACCCTTTATGTATTTGAATAACATAAGAAATCTTGCTGTGAAATAATTTTGGATGTTTTTCAAGATATCAAATATACGTGATGTTGACAGTTGCAGTATTGATGAATAATTCTAAAAATAGTCCAGGAATAAAATCAACTCTCTTCGAGAATGCATGGTTTCGCAAAACACGTCAAAATTTGTTTGTGTTTGATTGCAATATTTTGAATACACACTAGATATTCAAAAAGTGATATAGTGCCCTTTGATAAGTATATGTCTTTTGTACTGGGAACTTATCAATAAAAATATTCAATATTATTATAATTATTATTATTATTTTGATATTACCGATAGATACCGAACATTGCGAATCACCGTAATTGGTTGGAGATTGTTCGAAGGCGTGTCCGTGTGGGTACACTCATTTAGAAACTTATTGAATGAATGAATTAATGAATGAATGAAAGTTACAACTCGCGTTGGGTGATTTGGTCATATTTCGTCAAAGGACGAGAGGTGTGTAATGTAGGTAGATTTAGTATGCGTGAGAAGTGCGATGCAAATTTCTTCCTCGTATCACCACTTCCAGCTGGCGAAATACTCATTTCAAGCCTGGAGTTCAGATATGCGACTTCAATCCCGGAACTCTCAGTTCGCTAATTTTAACAGAAATGTTTTAGTATCCTCATTTGTTTCATGAACTCAGCGTTATTCATTGAATAGATAAAACTGTGCAAGTATCAAATGAAGTCAATGATCCCGCAGAGCCAATGGAAATAGTTGGTAAATGAAATGATACGCCACAGCTCACCTAACTACCGTTTCCAAATATTCAATCAGGAATTTAAAATCCCGTGACAATCGAATTCACGTAATTAGTTGGATAGCGGGACTAAGGACACCTCGGTTTACGAAGAGAAAATAAGATTTCCTATCGACTGCGATACCCGACAACTATTTTCTATCATTGCCGTTAATGGATATCGAATCAAATTTCAACACAACTCTAATAAGCTGTCACGTTCGGGTTCGAGATAAGCAGAAGAATAAACAGTAGCCGGGCAAGTTAACGTAGCGTGAAAGTTGTCGGATTCTGATAAAATACGTCTCGATGTAGTCCGGTCTCATGAGGTACGCTCCGATGATTTATTGTTGCCGATGCTGAATTTTTGGTCTTGTGTAAGTAAATCTCTCCGAAGGAATAAATATGCTTCGTGGCCAGTCGAAAACACATCGAAAATGATATACATCGAGGGGCACATTTTCTCATTTGCATTTGGTGTAACATTCTACCCAACACCATACTCGAATTGTCCTGATGGATCACCTCATGTATTCTATCATGTTATGTTCATCATAAGGAATTCAACGTTGCCGTATATGCCGTTGACGTATTTTTCCATATGATGTATGAGTGTGACGGAGAGGTTGGGTTGATCTGCCTTGAAAAGGTTCTCTGTCTTACTCGAGCAGCATATGCAGACATTATCTATATCTCCGTAGGCTTTAGAGATAACACCGTCAATTCCGGTATCGTTCAATTCTTTTTGACGAACCCTAACCGTTGATGGTGAACAACGTACTGTGTATCACTTTTGGCGTGCTTTTCAGTTCCTGAAATGTGGAAGATTGGTTTGTTTCGCTTTTGTCTGACCACCTTATAGATAAATAGATATAATTTATTTAGTCCTTCATGCTACATTATATAGATGGGACATGTCATATTTCTTAGGTATATATGTATAAAATTATGGAATAAGTCATTTCGAATATTAAAAAAAAAAGATCACGTAATGCACATTGTAAAAACAAAACACATACATTTCAAAATATAAGATGAAGGGGAAATAGAGAACATGTGACAATGAGAGTGACCTGATATTTTCAACTTCAAGTATAAATTCATCCACTGTGTAAAAACATGTTTCTGATAAAAATACTTTCAACTGTTTTTCAAAAACTTGAGATGACAGTGTTTTTATACCACTTGGCAATATGTTATAGAGACGGATACCCACATACATAGGGGAATTTTCATACTTCGCATGATGATGTTTTTGAGTAATGAGCATATGGTTGTTCCTGGTATGATAGTTATGCACTTCTGATCTCGACTCTAATTGCCTTCTACTATCATGGATAAACGTTGATATTTTCAGAATGATTATGCAGGCTACTGTTCATATGTTATTTTGACGAAAAATCTCTTTACATGACGTTCTGTTATCTAGATTGAAATCAGTCTCAGCAATGATTTCTGTTTTATGAAAATTCTGTCTATTTCGGTTGCTGAACCCCAGACATATAGCTATTAACAACAATATATGTATATTAGTGAAATACAGAGCTTTTTTCTTCCTTAAATCGCTTATCAAGTCAATTTTTTTTTCACGTTGTCAATTACTTTTCTTCGCCCACTCTTCGACTTATGACTCACACTGTACGAATAATTTCATTGGAAGATCCTGTGGATTACCCGCAAAGTCACGTTAATTTTCGCCTATAGCTGAGGTACCGTAATCCATTTTATTAAGTATAACAGGAATTTGATTCGCTCAAACAAAATCAGCATCGAAAGTCAAGCTTGGGAATGTCTAGAAAACAAATTAAAATTCCTGCCGGCATTCGTCGAGAAATGAGAGTCAGGGTGGAGTTATGTTTTCATTTCGATAGCTGCAAATAATTTTTCATGAAAGTAACCACTACCCCGTGATCTGAGTTGGAAATCAAAGGAAACACGGTTTTGAAGTTTGTTGACGGAGATGAGAATGCGCTCATGTGTATTGGTATGTAATTTGGATAATATGTCACCGTACCACTATAATGACGTTCCTCGTTCGTACACTTCACTTCTCAGATCTCTAGCAACTAGGCTCAAATGCAAAAAGATCTTTAAATAATTTCTCACAGCTTCATTTCAGGATTTGGATTGATTGAACGATTATTAAAAATTATGAACATCGTTACTTCCTATAAGAATTTGCAAAATTTTGAAATTGTTGATTCTGGCTGAACAAATCTTGATTCGAGCTCGGAGACACAGGAAACAATTATTATATTTAATGATCGAAAAAAAATGCTTTATGAAAATGACAAATGGCAGACAATGGGGACAAATTTGTGAGGGCCTGGCGATGAATGACATCAAAGATGTTCCGAATATAATCTTGTTCAATTCGGAACACACCACGCTCTGTCATTAACTCTAATTTGCAATTCATTCATCAATGCCTGTGTTCCGAAGGAGTGGGTATGCCATTAAAGAACAATTCTCGCGCGCTATGTGTACATACTGTATACAGTGTATATAGTTGGAGTATTGTTTACGTACCCATACAGATTGATTTCGTTATAAGTATTCATGCACAAACGAAATTTACATTTTATAATACAGGGTATACTCGTTGATGGCCAAACTTTGGTCACTATAGAGATGTTTCGCAAACTCATTAGGAGTGTTTTGTTTTCTTTCGTGGCTGGAACTTGTTGCTGGATAATAAGACTACTCGTTGAAAATTCTTTCGGTATTCCTGCTCCGACGCTTATATATATATATATATATATATAAATGTTTCGCCGGCTTCTCAAGACATCGTTATCAATCGATTTATTCTTGACGAGTTTGTGAATTTCACTGAAATCGAATTATTATTCAAACGAAAAAGAAAAAACAATCGTATGCTGGAGGAAATAAAAAATATTATTTCACAAAAATATACTCTATAATTTAACGATGTTATCCCCTCTTAGGAGATAGCTGTAAACCAATAAATAAACTGAATTACGGTTTACGGTGGATTTTCTACGTGAAATTGGTTTTAAGTTCGTCGTCGTAAGAAAAATTTTAAATAACGACTGATGGAGTGTAATTGCCTACTCAATTACACCTAAGTTGATCAGCTTTAGCGTCTTGAAGAGATTAGGCGATTTCGTTAATATAGCGAAGTTGGCTTTCAGACATTTGGACCTCGGAATAGTTTTTCTGCAACAACAAATGCAATTAATTTCGCAGGTAAATGATTCATCGGGTTCATAATAACATCTGACTGACATATTATAACAACGCTGTCGGACAGAAATATATTTCCGAGTTCATAATAATAGTAGTTCCTTCTCTCACTGTTTCAGAATTACGTTTAATTATGCCACTCGAATTGAAATTATTCCAACAGCAGGCATTCCTATTATTCCATTCAGTAGCTGACTCTCGCAAGAAGAATGTACCTATATTTCAAATTATTTGTAATAAGCTCGAATTCACCTGCTCGCTCATTGTGATACTTCCTCCCTCAATGGGAAAGAATAACTTCACGACTACAAAGGACAATCTACCGGAGGAAATTTCCTTTATCAGCGTGATTATTGTCATATCTGATGGGATAAACAAAATATACGGTATTTCTTTCATGTTTGAAGTTGCGACATTTTGATACAATGCGCCGTATGGAGTTATCGGAGTTTTTAATGACGTCTCGAGTCGAACGTGTTTGTGCAAATGAAAGGCCATGTTTCCTGCAACTTCTCGCTACTCCTTTTGTGCTCGCGGATACGGAAAATGTTCCTCGAATGATATCTCAGCACTCAAGGAAGTTTTTTTCGAGATAGAATGCTCCAAACGAGAGGTGAACCGCTGATGAAGTCTCGTGTACACGCTCATGAAGTGTCGAGGAAGTCCGTAAAGTATCAAGAAGTCCATGACGTATCAAGAAGTCCGTGAAGTACCAAGAACTCCCGATGAAGTCCGTAAAGTCCGTGAAATTTCGCGTGATACTTCATGAAGTCCGTGAAGTATCACGAAATCATGAAGTCTGGTGTACAATATATCATCAGCGGTTTGCACCTCGGCTCCAAAAGAATTTGCGGAATAGCTAGAGTAACCTGCACTCATGTGTATTCCAACGACGCTTCTTGCCAGTTTTGTTTATACAAGAGTATTGCTATCTCTGTCAGAAACTATGAGTATGACATACATATATAGTGGATACGAACGTCGTGATAAATGAGGAATTTTCGTATTACTTTCGATTGATTATTCTAGCACTAGCTGATCGTTTTCTGCTCATATGAAAATCGCGAATTCCAATAATCATTTTAAAAACGTATTAGTTTGGGTGAATAATATCAAATGAAGAAATATTTTTTCTTGCTGAACATGCCCATTGAAAGAAATAATATTAGCAACCTCATTCGAATGATATACGTCTGTTTCCTATTCTATTAGAGCTATATGTTATTGCTACTTTTATCCATACAAATGTTTTCATCATTATCATCGTCGTTATCAATCAACAACTGCTATTATTTAGTGCTTAGAGATAGTTGAGACAAGATAATACGCAACCAAGACAAATGGATGAAGTTTATGAGCAATATAACACTGAAGATGAATGCTCGAGCTCTCGAATTTGTTTACTTTCCTTAACAACTCTAACTTATGTGAAGTAGTTTATCCGTAAAATGTTCCCCAACCTCGAAGAAACAGTCGTTCCGTAGGAATAATTGCTAGGGACGTGGATTTCGAGATTTTATGTATTCATGGTAGTCGGTAGAAGGAATTTTGGAAGGTTCATATATGAAACATCCGGTGGGTGCGTAGGAAGAAGCAATTCAGGCATTCGAAACTATCGTTCGTGGTCTTCAGAGTATTGGAACAAAAGTTTGAAAAATGATTCTGTAATGATTCCAAGATTTGGGAAAGCACAATGGCAAAAAATACTTTCGTGTCAATTGATTCGAAGGAACCCGTAAATGCTGAGAGTCTCAATCATAACCAGGTACGGCAATTTTGGAACATTTCTGCAGAGTATATCCAGGGATTTTTCAGCTTTGCATGGGATTTTCTCTCCTCGTTTCTAAAAAATAGAGTAGAAGATATTGAAAATTATTTCAATATATTTGTAGTAAGGACAGATTCTGTGATCTGCCCCAAAATGTCACTGCGCTTGAAATTTACACTGTTTTACACTGTTGGTGACAAGTTTCGAGTAAAAACAGTGTTCAAGACAGAAAATACAATGAGATCGATTTTGATATTTTATTTTAGATACCTAAAAGAGAAATTCTCTATTGGTCAGTGACACCTTGTTTTTGAAAGAAATTTTGGAATACAAATATATTTAATGAGAATAAAACTTCTACTTATCTTGGTGGACGTTTCGGGAACGAATTTGCTCCCGTTCTCAACACAATTGAAATATTTTTCTCTTCGCAAAATTTTCCAATGTTTTCGATTTTGACACTGAAAAGTGACAATTTGGTAGACGGAGGAATTCTGGTTACAAGGTTTTTTCATCAATTTATATCGAATTTTCCATTTTCATATTCAAGTTTCAGAAGTGGATGCCAAGTTCTATCTATATCAACTGAACAAGAAGCAATATTATTGTCTCCGTTTAGGAGAATGCAAGCAGACTCTTTGATTTCCGTTTTTGGTTGTTGTCTTCTTTTCCTATGATCTTAATATCACCCCAATCGGCCATATGATGTCCATTTTCAGTAAGGATATGCTCAGCTAATTTTGATTTGTCAGTATATGTTCTCTTTATATTGTTCTTATGCTCTTTAATCCTTACTGATAGAGGCCTGCTGGTTTCACCGGTGTAATATTTTCCACAAACAAATGGTATACTGTAAATAAAATTTTTTGATGATTGTTCTTCATTTTTCGGTTTTGTATGAGTCAAAATCGATCTCATTGTATTTTCTGTCTTGAACACTGTTTTTACTCGAAACTTGTCACCAACAGTGTAAAACAGTGTAAATTTCAAGCGCAGTGACATTTTGGGGCAGATCCCAAATCTGTCCTTACTACAAATATATTGCAATAATTTTTAATAACTTCTACTCTATTTTTTAGAAACGAGGAGAGAAAATCCCATGAAAAGCTGAAAAATGAATGTACCACCTCCTCGAAGAACTTACAGACAGTATTTAATATCCAGGGAGTCTGAAGAGACTAATTACCGTCCATTCAGTCGAATGATAGACGAAATGACTTTGATAAAATTGATATCAGCAGCAGTGTTTTCTCTTTCGTGTTGGCACTTCAGCTGTCGATTCTTAGTGTCGATAAACGAGCAAGAACCTTGGGCAATGTCGTCGGAGAATACTGCGAGAACCATTCATCGTCGGATACCGTTGAAACGTCCACTCGACCCGCCTTTCCGATGAGAACGGATCAAGAATGCAGTTTCTCAATAACGTCCCGTCCCTATGATGCAGAAGTAGCGCTAAAAATCGAATTGAAAACTCTTGTTCCGTTTACTTGTGATCGCCATTCTCGATCGAAATGAGCAATGGATTCGGCCTTGACGTACGTAACACGACTGAAGATGTGAAAGTAATGATCGTTTTATGCATCATGCAAAGCAAATTGGATTTCGTTTCATTGAGATCGAGATTATTCACTGTGAAATCGATCTCTAGGTATATTCAGTTTACTCTGAGGTGGGATTCGTTCGACCACGTTTCACACAATCACGGAAAAGAAAGTACAGAAAGTACAATTATGTACATGTGGATATTCATTGAAGCTTTGAATTGAAGTTCGATTGCTCACTACCAGATGAACTTTTAAAATTCCACTCAGCCATCAAATAACAGTCGAAATGTCGATTATCTTCTGAGTTATTTGACTTTCTACATACCGACCTGCCGGAGAAAAATCTCCCACAAATCGTATTTCTGAGAGATTGAGATCATTTGGATTTCATCGGAAATGAATTCAGGTGCCAGAAGACAAGATTTCAATAAAGAATAAAGTGTAATATAGAGTTATGCAGGTAGACAGTCGCTTCAGAAATTGTCGATTATGAAATTCCACGGATTCATCATCAAGGAAAAAGTAATATTCGGCGGATAAATGAGTTCGAGCCTTCTAGAGTTCCAGTCTGCTACATCCCCATCTAATTCGAATTGTCAATGAGGTGGAGATTGCTGAAAACATGGGGGATGATTGTATCGAGGACGGCGATTGTTGTGGATCAGACACCCCTGCTCGCAAATTATATAGGGCATACGTACTTTTTCAATCGGTGGTACGAAGCGTGATTTCCCATTCATGTCAGGTATGGGTTCATGTCATATCAATGTGTCATTCCTTAATTGTCACAATCGAAGTTAGGCCTATGAGTGAGTGATAAATAGATCTTGAGATCTGTAGGAAATTCGGAGGCCATAGTGCTGAAATTTGAAAGGATTCCTTGAAAATATGCGAAGAGGAAAAAGAAAATCCTCCCATTGTGCTGGATATGTAGGGTTTGCTTTATGAAAATTGCATGAAAAGTGAACTGAAACATTCTTCGGCTGATAACTCTATTGTGAAACTCCTGACCTGAGTATATAAAGAGTCCTCGAATCACTGAAGGGTATTGAAAAAAACGGCAGGCCCTCAGCTATGCGATAATTAAAACTCAAATTACCCTAATTGGTATCGCATCGTTGTAAGTGATCCAGCAAAACAAAACCTAAAAAAATCCAGGATTTCACAAAAGAGACAATACCAACTGGCAAGGATAAAACAACTTTTGAATTGCGAGCAAAAATCCAATACCAATGTCGAGAAGACTCGAAAAGATGAAGAGAATCGAGGCCTTTCCTGAAATTCTGTTTCGGACTGTGGAAAACTATTCTTTATGTTTGAAGGGAAGTTGGAAAATGGAGCTGAACCGAAATTACAGAACGCTAGGCACTTAGGTACGGCTCAGAAGTTCCAGCAACATCTATAAAGGAGTATATGACTGGAATTTTCATAAGGGGTGCACATTATATGCATATTAAACGGATGCACTCGTGATAATTAAACGTTGAAAACGATTATGTATTTCCTTATTATTTCGATAAAACATACGCTTATAGTGCACATAAAGTGATGACTTTAATCCACACATTCAAAATATTTTCTCTGTATACAGATCATAAAAGATGTCGGCAGTGTTACAACAAACTTGCAGTGAAAGTAAAAATCAATGATGGAATGCAAATACTGTGATACTCATTCGTAGTGTGTTAGGGCAATGGATAAACCTTAACAAATAACACGATAATCTGACTTGACTTCATCCGTGAATTGAAAGGGATTAGTACGGGATTAAGTTGTTAACTTCCTTTCAGGGACCGAGCTTTCGCTAATATTTTCTCAGTGCAAAATCAGTGTTGCCTATGCTGCTGAAGGGACAAAAACTATAGCCCAATCGAATTATGCATCATATTGATCTGGCATCAGAAAAATGCAGATACAGCCCTTTAGATCACTTTTTTATGCATGCATAAGGTAACGATATATGTCTATGAAACGGGTGGGAGAATTGTGAATTTGTCTTTCTATATAAGGCAAAATGGACACAATTTTTTACAATTTTATTTTCGGGGAGATATTTTTAAAAAATATCGACATGATTACTCAGCTAAAATATCAACTCAGTTTGCTAGTTATATTTCACTTGTTAACTTTATAATTTTTACTCATTACGACAGTTTTCGTACAATTATTGTTATGAACAACTCATCATTTCGAAGTTTCGGTTCACATTGACTTTTACTACATTACCTCGCTGTTGTCAGTCTCGTGGTCGGTGGGGCGGTAGAGGGGGGTTTGAAGAAAATTCTAATCGTGTTGAAACTGTCAAAATGTGTATTTTTTTTATAGGAAACTCAATTTTCGCCTGGTGTAAGAAAGTCCTAATAGTATGAAAACTTCCTATTTTTTCACTGTGAATATCGATTTCTTTTGACGAAGTGGGGTTTTATAATCAATTTCGAGTCAACAGAAACTTGGAAATATGATTAGCAAAGTGAGCAATACCTTATCCTAGAATTTCAATTTTCCATGATGAGTATTTCATTTCCATTACTTGGTTTTTATATGCATACTTGGACTGTTACGTGTTTCATGTAGGGGTGATATTTTTGATTGGTTTCCATCTCAAGTAGGTACACGCAATGATTCTGTTGGATAATAAGTAGGTTGTTTAGGTATTTCTAAAAATTTGGACGGTGTGCAGTACATCTCCACACTATCCCATTATAACGAAACTACCATTATTCTTGGTTGGGGGGTAGTCAAATATTTTATCGAATGTTGCAGAAATTCTGATAGTAAGTGTTTGGAGATGGGTTATAATAAAGGCTGGCGCAGCATAGGTGCAAGAAAAAATTGCTTTTATGTTCATTCGTTAATGACCGATTAGGTCTGCGAGAATTTTTGATTAATTTCCACGGCACTTTTGCCTCTTGTTGGAGTTTCCTCGGGCGCCCATGTGAATAATGTGGATCGCTTGAGAGTATTTACGAGTAGTAAAGCGAGCACACGGCGGATATATAGGTATAGGCTACCTATGGAATGGAACGGTATGGAATGGAATTGAATGGAATGGAACTAGTGTGGAAGAGCTCTTTTACACCCTGCCTATGTCGGCATTGTTGCCACGTTTGGTGGGCTTCGCGATACCGAGATTGCTTCCCGAATGGATATGAGGGAATCAGTCGTGTTTATGGGCTGCATTCTCTCCTCCGTTTCGGTATTCCCTTTGTTGTACTTAATGCAAGTTTATATTCGTCATTTGTATTGCTCAGTGTCGTTGCTCTCTCAGCTATCGCGAAAGTATCCCCCATCGATTTGAATTTTCGTTAACGGCACCGACTTCGTTTCAATAAAAAATTTCTACAACATGAAGGGAAATCTTGAAATGTTCGAGGACCATCGTTGGGAGAGAAGTTTTGAAATTTTTCTTGAAAGTTTGGAGGTCGTAAGAATCAAGAAAGACTTCACTGGGCAAAGAATTCCATAACTTCTATGATGTGAGCAAGTTTGCTGGTAGAGATTCTTGGCTGGCAGGAAATAACAAGTTCTCGATGATGATGCATGATTTCCGGATCAATGTAGTCAAATATTACAGTTTCATATAGATCAGTCAGATAGATAAATAGATATTGAGTGAATGTATAAAAAAAAGTGTCAGTACAGTTAGGTGAATTATGTTGTTGGTGTTATGGTCTTGGCAACAACTTTGTTTTCAAGGCGGGGACAGGATGCTGCTTTGAATGATGATCTAGCAAGAAAAATGGCATGAGGATCTGAAAATATAGTCGAGTTGAATGCAACAAAAACTAAAGCTAATAATATCACCAGGAAATTGGATGAAATAATTCCCAATAAATTCTGGTGCAAATTCAACACAGAGGGAAATAATTTGGTCAGGCACTGTATAAGGACAATGCAATTACTTAGTATTTGTTGTTGATTTGTATTGATAGTTGTCGCAATACGTATTCAGGCTTTTCTATTTAATATTGTGATGTTCTGGGTATATATTCTGTAATTGAATTCACTCTTTTTGAATGTTCATCAAATGGAATTCTTCGGTCTCCTGACATTCCCCCGGAATCGGCATCTATGTCTTCCCGACCAACCAGTACGGCTGGCTCTATTGCCTCCGGTATTGATCCGGCCAGGAGTGGATCAGCCCCCGCCATTTCCAGCCGTTCCAGCAGCAGGATCGGCAGGATCGCGTGTCCTGCCACTAGAGGTGGCCCGCTGTCGATAGCTAAGTCGATGCTGAGGTGTCGACCGGCATCGATGAATCCCATCAGTCACGTGGCGTTTCGATGTTGATGAGTGATCGCACTACAAGTTTGAAGTTCCTTGAGCACAATTCAACACAATGCTAAGGTATAAGAATGATTGGGAGCAGCATAACACCATCTCACAGCTGAGTAATGATGCCATAGAGTGGTATAGAGACGGCTCTGGAAAGTCAGGACTGGTATTGGTGTATATGGACCTAGAAACAAATACTCAGAGAGCTTGGGCAAATCCCCAAGCATCTTTCAGGCGCTTTCACACGTCATTGAGTTCAACATTGAGAAGAAATACCGCAGAAGAGTGATCATCGTTATGTACAACAGCCAAGCATCCATCGAAGCGCTGAGACAGCTCTGAGATAGTCTGGAAGTGACTAGGAAAACTGAACAAACAAGGTAGAGCCAACAAGTTACTACAGATTCCAGGAGTTACTGGACTGGATGGTAATGAAATAGCAGTCATTGATCAACCTTGGTTAAATTGAAATTCGCATATCAACGATACTTCTATACGAACTTTGTCGGCTGTGAGGACATCTGAAGAAACTTCAGGTAGTAGAGGTGGCAGAAAGCAGTTCCTGTGATGAAGACAACGAAAACTCCATACACAACCTCTCGTACTGATTTCCGTAGTATTTAGCAAAATAAGGGCGCTCTGCCTAGGAGCATAAGAATTAGAAGAAACCCGCAATCCCCCTCCTGAATTTTCTTATGGTCAGAAGAACAGCCATGAACTGAGAAGTCATATACGACGCATAGCAAGAAGATAGCACACAATTGATCTTACGGGTCGCGGTGTACACGTCACCCTTATCCACACATACATACATGGAAGGTGGTTAGTATACAGAGCGTGATCGATAGTGTGCCACCTCTACTAGCGACGTCTGTCTCCCGTCTCGGCCGTTCCTATCAACCGGTGTCTCCATTGAGGAGAATCCGGATCCGGCGTCCAATAAGCCGCCGTTGCCATACGAACGCGGGATTTCTCTCGGGGAATGCTCCTCGGTAGTTGGTAGTATTACCTCGCAGGTCTTCGGCTTACGTGCCATTTAGGCTCGGACCTCGTGTCGAATCCGCCGAGGTTGCTGCTTCGCTTACGGCCTCACATATCTGCGTGTGTGGCTGCCCCTCGCAAATAGGACGAAATGAGGGAGAATGGCGTAGTCAGGAAGGATCGTGTGTTGTTGATTTGATATGTACATTCTTCAAGTGGAGTCGAAGTCACGAGTTCCCATCACTTTTTTGCGAATGCTCATAAATAACGAAGTTGAAGGGCCTCAAGTTTTGGTTAACTGGTTTCCAAGAGAACTCTCGTGGTTGTATCCGAAGTAATTTTGGATTCATTCGATCTTGATGTATCTGGAGCATCTCTCTCGCTGGTTTCAGATACGAAAATAGAACAATAACTTATGGATCATGGCTTTTTCGAATTGACATCGTCAAAATGTTCTCTACACCTTGTATCTTCATCAAGAACTACAATGCGCAAATTTGATCTGTCCCGGAGTATTGTTCACATGTCTGGAGTCGGCTCCCAAACATAAGCTGAAGCTCTCAGATTCTATTCATAACAGCTATTCTCGCCTAATCGGTGATACTACACTCACGGATCTATTGCCTTTTCTAGAACACCGGAGAAATGTCGGCGCTCATTCTTTTTTCATAGATATTTCTATTGTCGTTAGGTACTCAACGGAAATCTGGTTGTTAGGCTCGAGACTGTCCAACTCCGCTCTACCGTACATGCTTCATTACTAGAACAGCAAAGTTGTCGAATCATCTGCCTAGTGAAGTATTTTTCCTGGTGCTCACGACTTGTACACTTTCTGGAAAAATTCCATTACCTTTCTCCTCTTCCAACATTCCACCGCTGACTCACACGATGTTCCACGAACATGATAGGTGTTCTTCTCGTGTTGTCAAAAGCCTAAAAAAAGTATGTCCCTGTCATTGGAGTGCTACTCATTGCCACCTAGCAATAAACTAACTTTCTATGACATCTATAAATAATCTGGAATCATACATAAAATATCGCACGCGCACAGAATGGAAATCAGTAGTATGCGGTATGACATCTTTCATAGACATCGGATTCGATGTGGTGGCATCGGTTTTCTTTTAGTGTGGTTTATCGAAACAACACGTGTTGCTCTAGCCATCCAGATCCAGACTCCGACGTTGATATCTGTCACAGAAATGGGAATTCGATATAGCGTCGGCCCGTTTTTGAATGCATAATCTCGTCGAAAAGGTCCGCTTTGTTTTCCCCAGCTTTCGCCACGGAGCAATCCTGGAAGGAAGTTGCTCGATTATTTGTCCATTAAGAACGAAGCGACATCCAAACTTGTCGCAGGAAGTGAGTGGGCTCAACTTATTCTTGGTTTTCAAGATGAATGGGATTCCGAAAATTTCCAATCTCGTATATCTATATGGTAAATTTATGTCTGACAGTTTTGTACGGCACCTTCGTGACTTTTCTGATTTGGAGTCTGCAAATAATAGCAATAATAGCAGCACACTGTATTCGATAGAGTTTCCTGTAGTTCAATGCAAAAGCAACGAATAATATTCTGTAATTATTTCATAGAACAAACATCGTTGAAACACGTCTATGTGAACACTATTAGACAGAAGAACTTTTTTGTAGCGTTATCAACAATAATAGGATGAAATTATCGACTTTGATTTGAAAATTCAAACAAGTAACTGAATACTATCCCCAACTATGAAAATGAAAAGTTTTTTAAAACGATCTACATTTCATTGTACGAATTTCGTAACGCTACTGAGAATGTTGTTACTTCCATCCTATATCATATTTATTTAGGAATTCATACCTCCGGTGACTTCAGTTCGTGATATCTCTCAATGTTCATGTGATGTGTTCATCGGTGGTTGATTTCAACTGAAGCTCACTTCACTTGTCCAGAGTCCAGAGAGTTTTGAATTTAGTATCGCTAGTGCATAACATCGCTATGAATGGCCCCTGCCACCCCAACATCCATCGAAATGGAAATATTTTGTTCACGGAAACAGTTTGAAGTACGTAGGTGAAATTTAAACGCTCGTTTTAGTGCAGGAATCGATTTGAATTTAATTTCTGTTCGTGCTTTGCAGCAAGATGAGACATGCCGTTTCCAGTAATGAATACATCATTCGGAGCACTCTGATCAAAATAAAAATCGCCGGCTTTACAGCTTATCCCCCAATATCGGAGGGTTAGACACAACGTTTTGTTTTCACTCGCCATATGAAGCAGTCCATCAAAGCGTTGGATTTCGACATTGACACTTTTGATATCACACGGTTTTTTTTGCCAGAAATAGTCGTTTGGGATTAGGGAAGAGTCCGGCTCGGACTAGTCTCTTGGACTAACGCATCTAGCTTTGTGAGACAAGAAGTTCCCCCATGTCTACGGTCCGCTAATTGCAATGAAATTTACTGGGGAGAAAATTGGGAATCCAGTTGATACCCCTCACACATACTCAGGTAATAACAAACTATGTGTATACCCACATATACGTTGCCGAGCTGAAATTCCTCTAGTTAAAGCTGTGAGTGTGTTTTATGGCTCTGGCGGAATAAGCCGAAATTACCTCGACCTCAAACAAATTCCAGCCCTCAGGTACAGTACTGAAGATGGATGTTCATCTTTGTGTGAATGCCTATTACTACACCAGGATTGATCGCCCTGCTGATATAATTAACCACTAATTGACTCATTGTACAATGGCTAACAGAATTTGAGATATTCATGATGAACTCGATGAAAAAAAAAATAATCTATAGAAACTGTGGACATTACAACATACAATGAAATGTTTGGTTTCCTCGTTGTGCTGCGAGATTTGGATGTGAGTGATCGTATAGGTATATAAAAGGGCTCAGTTTTGATATTGTGGTTCGACTGATGACGGTCCATGATTCCTTCGTGCGTGAAGAAAAAAAGACATATGTTTGGAGATGGAAGTAAAAATAGGCGAATGCCCGAATGCCGAATAGACGAACAAAGCAAAACCAAGAGAGCACATACACACATCTCTTCGGTGTTAAAACCCGATCGGAACGTGCTTTTATTTCATCCATACAGCTCTGGTATTGTTTGTTCAAGTTTTTTTTCTGCACTTCTGCCGTTTTCCTGAGCTGGTGCTGATATTACGCCAAGTAAATATTGTTTAATCGAAGTTCATATTCTTCCGGATTATTGGATTTTCCCGGACGATGAAAATTATCGAATATTGTTCCGTCTATCTCCCCTCTCCTTCATTTTCTCTCTTGCTCTCGAAATGAATTTCGATTCGCTTCAGTCTTCGGGGGATTGAGTGAATCAAAAACCGCGACTCTACGTTCGGCGGGGTTGTTTGAATATCTAATTAATCTCGGCGAATCCGTAAAATCATGTGATAACTCGCGCATTCGGATGTTGTCGAGCTCGTTTTTCTCAACGCCCCTTCATCAGGGGGATATTATTATACAGGAAAAAGCGGCAATTTTTCGCTTACTGGTTTATATTGTTGCTTCGCCCTTATAGAGTCGATAGATTTGCATATACACAACTATATCTATCGCCTGAAGGGCAGTACATAGGTACGCAGTAGCTGAATGTTTGTGCCCATTTAGCCATTACCATCCAGAGAGAAGGGTAAAGAACCCTTGCAATTGCGGTAATAAATTTCTCCGAACTAACTGATGGCGCACGTCCGGAGAAAAACTACCGGAAATTCGAGGAAAGACGATTCACTTCTCCATTACGGCCCGAATAAAATCAGTAAAGTTTAATTAGATGCCAAAATAAACGTTGAACAATTAAAAGTGCAGCAGTGTAATTTATATTTCGATTAAATATTCGGGTATACTATACATATACTTAGGTATACACCGTTTAAGGGGTGACAGGCGTCTGGAATTCAAGGAATTGCACGAGAAGGGTCGGGTATCGGGTGGGTATATGTTATCTGACGGGGGAAGTAGGAGAGAAAATTAGTTTGAGAAATAGCTGAGAGGTAGTAGGGCGAGCTTGGTGAGCATGGGAGTTGATGAAGCTAAAAAGATGTGTCAAGATAGAGAAGACTAATAGTAGCTAGGATATCTCCTTTTATTGTCGCATAAAAGTTTTCATTTAAAAGCAATTTGGTACCTTGCACAATACAATACGACAATGGAATACGGCGGAGTGAGTGTTACTTACTATATTAGGGATTGGATGGAAAGGGATTATATAGGCTGCTGGAAATAATAATTCCGAAAGATATCGATCTCTATGCCTTTGTGCGACGTGAGTCATAATACTTATATAATATAAATATATCGAGTGTGAACAAACATTACCATTTCCATTATGTTTGACATAGATCTTTATCGAATGGTCGATTTTCGAAGGAACGAAATAATAAAACCAACATTTACCGAATATCGATTTTTCTTGGATATGTGCAACATTTGATTGCTGCTCGTCATTCGAAACATCTCTGAGTTCGGAAGTAATTCGAGTTTATCCGCTTTTGATGGTCTCCCATTATCCGTATGGAGTTCATCAATTTTAGATTCCCCTAGCTCCGTCCAATATGATGAGATGTTATCGACGGCCACAGACAAAACATACGTTCGGTTTGCTTCAGTTCACTAGATACATACATACGAGTTTATCTATTTCAAGAGGACCGTCTCGAAGGTCAAACAGCATACAGTAAGTTGCGAAAAATCACTAGGTAAGTCAGTCGGGATTTTTCGTGCTTTTTGAAGGCTATCAGTATACATAGGTAGGTACATCTCTTTCCTGAGCCGTCCTGTAGCACTGGTCAGAAAAATAATGATGCTGTTTTTGCCGTTGAGATTATCAAAAATTGAATAAAAAAAACAGTAAGAGATAGGTTATGCTTTAGCGAATATGCTCAGAATCTTTTGTAGAATCCGAAAATCCAATACATAAGATATAACGTGTTCCATTTGAAGTTTCGAAGTTGCTCGTAGTAACACTAGATCTGGCAACAGTGCACATGTACCAATATTTATGGGAAGCTAGATCCTAGCTTCCCATAATCGTATTCAAAATGTCGAAAATATATTTCCCTACGTTCTCTAGATACTTCTAATACGCCATCGAGCTTGGCGTACCCTGTATAAAAGATAACCTTTTTTTTTTTTTGGAATTACGAAGCTCCGATGTGACTCAGCCAACGGTATTTTTGGGGTGCAAAAACTGCTTGTTCAGATCCTTTTCTCAGAATCAAAGCGATATATCAACACATAAGGAAGGAAGTCATGAATTGCCGAATTTCCTTGGCAGTTTTGCGAATTCATATTGCAAAATCATGATTTTGACTTTCAATTCAAATTATGAGGAACAGTTGGGTATCGATACAAACTTTCCATTATTTAGTGGTCAGTTGGGAAGTCAACTTTTTTCTAAATCAGATGGATTTTCACTCTGTACTCAGCTTTGAACGTATGCTAAAGTATCAAATCATCAAGAGTTTCCGTATTTTATAGTCACTTCCATGTCTCTTTTATAGTTTCACTTTCTCGATTGATTCTTTTCAAATTTGAAAAGTGGGAGAAAATGTCTGAAATTGGTTTTCAGTGCCGACATAGCGACCCCTCCGTGAGTTCGTAGCAATACAAAAGGTCCGAATAGGAATAAGAATAAGAACCCGGAGCAGAGCAGCACTTTGACATTTCCATTTCAAATTTTCGTGAAGAGTGATTGTGATTTCGCGCCGCCGAGAAAGCATTGACCATCAGTTTCACTTTATGAATTGAAAATACCACTTCGTCGGTGTGATTCAGTGGAATAGGGGAATTCTTCGAACAGGAACAGACGACTGTCGTAAACAGGACGATCCGTCTGAGTTCAGAGTGGAGTGTTTGATATACGAAAAGGATGTTATTACTCAATCAGGGAGGGTGACTAACGTCAAACCGATAGCTATTCACTGCAAATGACAGCACTTCAACTTTTTCATCCGTCCTAATATACTCATTCAAGTTACGCCCCTGTACAGGGTGTTTTATTAATATTGTGAAATAAAATCAATGATAGATTCCTTTTGAGAAATCAGGAATCTAGTTGAGCCGCCTAGTTTCAAAACTCGTTCATTTGAAGTCAGAAGTGAGTTTACGTTTGCGTTTTATACTGTAGGTAGGCTCTCGTATGAATCAACAATAATATTGGACCGAAACACAAATACTCCTTGGTTTCAAAACTCGTATGAATTATTTCTCCAAAACTTTTCAGCTCCAGTCCAGAAGTATTTATTGTTCGTCGACGAATATAATTCATCATTCTGATTTGTTTCATTAAACCAAGTGTTGCAAAAAAATTAGATCAAGACAATTTCTCCTTATAAAACCAAATGTTCAAATCTAAATATGAACAATGAATTTGTTATGTTCACTTATTCAATTTGATGCATTATTCTATTCTTGTAGCCGTAGATGATTAAATGAAAATATGGGGTTGCTGAAAATATATTTTCTGCTTTTCTTCGCTGACTGAAAAACGAACCAAATAAATAGTGGACATTATTTTTGGAGAGCAATGCCAACACTAATTCACGAAATCCCCAGAAGTGGCCAGCGGATGATAATATTTACAGTCCACTCTCGAATTTTTTTCATCAATCCTTTTTCATATTATATAAATGGCCGATGTGAGCGCAGGGCCTTGTGAAGTGGAGATAAAACTCGACGATAATTCACATTCCGAGCACGTCTATCAGGAAAACATTTCATTTACATCGGATCTATTTTGTAGATGTTATTAAAAGTTTATTTGCTATAAATAGTTCGAACGGGTCTACCTGATAACTCAAAACGTTCCGTTATATAGATATATATATATATATATATCTGCTGAAAACAATGAACGGCAGAACATTGTCAATTATTCTCGATTATCTCGCCTGTGATCATTTCCATGAGCTGAAGGATCACTGTTATTTTCACTCGTGCCAAAGTGAACGCTCTTCTTTCTTTCGAAATGAAAAAAATATCAATGGGTATTCAGGATTATTTCTCTTTGTTTCATTTCACTGGAATGATTATCTCGGTAATTTTCACTCATTTCACATGGTATATACGAGCCTGCCTTCAGTATTTTCAATTCATAATATAATTCAGATGGAAAAAAATACAAGCGTGAATTATACCATCAGACTTACTTAAAAGTACTACTAAGAAGGATTTAGAAGAAAGTATCGAACCAAAAATGTTCTTCGTTGATCGAAAAATCGAAACTACGATATATTTTCGAATTTCCACAGTTCAATGACTAGTGCTGTATGTCAAGGAACCAAAGTGTGTGAGTGAAACAGCTCTTCTGACTTTATTTTTTGAAAGATCTCATCACTTGGAAAATTCTCTCGAGTTAGTGGTTTGATTTTCGGCGGTATAAGAATGCACTTTTTTGACACAAAGCTGTCATGAATATTTTCATGTACCTGTAATATCCGAGGTGCAAGATGAACGTTTCTAATCCAGAAACTGTAAACTTTTTTCCTTCACGTTAGAACTGTGTTTTTCATACGAGTTAAACAAGGACCTACGCCTATGTTCTGACGTTCTTTCTAATTCAAATGGCTGACTGAACAACAAAACAGCACATACATAGTTCGTGATGGATGATCGTATCAGATATGGGTATCTAGTGTTCTCATGATGTTCGCTAGGAATTGTTTTTATCTATGACGGGCCCGGCATTGAATTTCTTCTCTTTTGAGTATTCAGGAGGAAACATGTGGCGACTCTCATTATGTTTGGATCGTCGTTTTCGGCAATTAAACGGGATTTAATAAGTGGGTAGAAGTTCGGAATACTCACGACTCACTATAACTTTTCGATTGTAACGGGTACTGATGTCGTGGAAACAATCGGTAATTACCTGGGAGTGTTGATTACTTTTTGGGAGTACTACACTATCACCTTTCATATCTTTCAATGGACGATTATAATCGTGAGGTGAATGTTTGCATTGGAAGTGTTGGTCTCGTTATTCACCCTGCAGATTTTTCGTTCTAAGCACAGGGAAATTGGTTCATGGCAAGAAATGAGTGAGGTTTCACGCAATGGGTATCACCACTTTCTGAGATGCATTCCATCATTATGAAATAAGGTGGATTTATGCAAGTATCAAATTTAAACTAAGATGAATTGAACACTAAAACTAATAAGATGTGATCGTGTTGAGCAAAGAAACTGAGAGACTGAAATAACTTGAAAATTGATCCATTCACGGCGTATGCTTCTAATTCTATCAACAATTCGCCGGACAGTCATTCCACACAGCTAACTGCTTCCAATACGGTTATCTTCATGTTTAGTTAACTCATTTGGATCCTATTTGTTTTTTTTTTGATTTAGTTGAGCATTATTCATATACTCGCATTTCGACACAAGGACTAAACGATTTTCTCAATTACTTTCGAATGAACACCAGTTATTTCTTAGTTTAAGGCTCATTTAAGTACATTCATTTTAGTTTAATTGCAGTTGCATGAATCCACGTATAGACTTTGAGTTAGATCACCATTCAAAAATCCATATAAAGCTAAATTTCTCTCATCAATACCTTTATTTGATTGAAATTTTTTTCAATCTACTTTTGCAAATCTTTTATGCAGAAAATTTTGCTGGCTTTTTCATGCCGAACTCATGTAAAATTATTGGGAGCCATAAATTCGACAATAGGGTTATGAATTAGCCTTTAATTACGGTAGAAATAGAGAAGAGGAGAATATGGATGGTAGAAGGTTGGTATGGTTCTTGAGGTCATCGTTCACACAGTGATTGCTGATACTTTCCATCGGGAATTCGAGGCTGGTTGGTATTGATGATACTGATGATAGTCGTGAGCTGAATTATTTGGAATAGAAATATTTGTACAGCTCTTAGTTGTACTAATAAAGCGTATTTTCGTTGGCAAATATAAACAGACTTTGGACGAAATCAAGTAGGTATACGAGAGTATTGAAGCTAACAAACTCCAACTTCGAACCGACTGTTAACCGGTTGATGCAATAGGGCTACCCATGAAACGAACTTCGACTGTTCTTAGAGTAGAGTTCAAACGGAATAGCATTATCATTGTTGACTATACAGGGTGTTACAGAACTATGGGATCAATCTTCTAGGGGTTATTCAGTGCAAAATTTAGAAAGACGATGAATTGCATAAATAGGATTCAATGTATTTAATTTTGCCTTTTGTATATGATATCATCACAACAATTGTTCAAAATGTCTTCCTCCAACCTGAATACACCGATTCCTCGTTTTGAATGATTTCAAATGCTGCTGGAATTCGTCCAATTGAGTCTGTTTCTACTGGAGTTTCGTAGATAAAAGACTTCACACAGGAAAAAATCAGCCGTTTGGGCACCGTTGGATTGCCAGAGGTGGAGCAATTTCTTGGCCTCCTAGGTCACCCGATTTGACGTCGCTAGATTTTTTCCTGTGGGGACATGTAAAGTCTGTATTGTTTCTACGAGGTATATGTGCATTATCTATTCGCAATAGCTGTCCTTGCTCGTATTCAGGAGAAAGCATTTGGAAACTGCGTTTCAAACTGATTTTTCACATCGACTGTTTTAAAAACCCCATCTGTACTGATGATATTCCTGTTCCTTTGTTTAATGTCCTTGTAATCCCCAAGTTCTGACTAATTGGTGGCACCTCCAAAGCCTTAAACAAGTGTCATAAAATGCTAATGCAGTCGACGTGATTTTTCAGAATTACACGAACATAACTGAGAGTCGTTGCCTTCAATGTGATCACCACTGTACAACTCCAACTAAGCGAATTAGGATGGCGTATCACGTTCCTCTAAATGCGAAAGAGTGTGAACAAGTATTTTCGAGACCGTAATCTCGGGATATTCCGAGACCCATTTTTTTGGGAGTATCATTGAAATATTTTTTTATTGAAATTACCTGTTTTTGCAACTGCTGTGAGCTTTCTCAATCGCGTAGTAAAGAAAGAACGTGCGCGAAAAACTCCGAATAATGCCCATCCTTATGGGGTTGGAATTCTGAATTCAATATTTCTGGGTGAATATGTTGATTTAGCAGGTATATAATCCTTATCCAGACACATTTCAGAAAAAAAACATGATATTAAGTCTGATGCTGTTATCTCCAGAGACTACGGTGATATCGATTAATTTTTTCATAATATGCTGCAAGATTGTGACGCAAAGGTATAGGGTAGGCCTAGAAATGTTTCTTTGTCTAACTCAAGCAGCTTACCTACGTGAAAATCAATAGATTATTACTATATTTGGAATCTTTGGAGATAACATCTTCGAACGCTGTATCGTAGACAACCTTACCGATGATGGACTGATTTATAGGGTGTGGGGAAATATTCACCAATGTGTTATCGGTGATATCATTCGATGTATCGGAATATATTACTATCATTGATGACATTTTCCCAAACAGATTTTTCTATGCATGTTGTGATATTCCTGGCGCAATTCGCATATAGGAAATCCAAGATTCACTTGATTATAAAGGATGGAGAACGCTGAAGTAAATCCGGAGTTTTCTCTATGCTATAATATGATTGCATGGATTCACAAAGACTTCACGTTATTCCTCGGATATGGATATACTGATTCGGAATTGTCTTTGTCCTGGAATCGATTCACGTGTTTTCGCTGACATAGCTCAACTTGTCAAGAATTTAGACATTATATAGGATCGCCGAAATCCTTTCCAGATATGAGGGGATCAGTTTTCAACATATCAGACGGTATTGACATGCCACACTATTGAAAAATCGCATGTGTCTCTCACCGGGATATCAAACAGCTCTAATCACTGACATACAGCGGAATATTTGGGATTTAATATGTCTTGTGTACACAAATAAGATCAACTTTTTAATTCACCGAAACTAACTATTTATCGTATTGGTTTGAACAATAATCACTAGACATCATGTAATGTTGATGAAATGATATATGGTTTCATATATCTAGTCGAAATCGAATACATTAATAATATTTACCAAAAGTCAAATCGTTAAATCAGATTGTTTGGGCAACAATATTTCTGGCAGTGTTTCACGTAATAAATTAAGTTACCCGAGTCATTTCGAGATATCATTGCCTAGTTGAAGTGGTTTCTGAAGAATTTGTGGTAGAGTCATAAAACTTCCCACCTCGAGTACTGTGTTACTGAACCATCCATTACAGTGAGTCCTACAGAGGCGTATTACTGAAATTACCCGAAGATTATATCATTTCTCATGTAGACAAAAAAAATCGATGCAAGATGTAATTTAGTAAACAAGTTTCATGTATTTTTCATTGGTTGTCACCCAAATAAATAATAAAAAATATTAATGAACTACATGTCAAATGAATATCTTCTATTGCTTCAATTAACTCACCCCTAAATGCAGTGAAGAACAATTCGTGATATCACCCTTAGCAGGATATCACGTTTTTGTACTATTCTGTACCATTTTCTACGGAATTTAATTCCCTGTTCTCTTGACGTCCCCTTTCGAGATTAGATGATATAGTTCTCAGATTTCTTGACAAAGTTTTCAATCACCAAAGGCCTTAAAGGGCCAGGAAAGCTCTTCGCTATATGATATACCTACATCGTTGTCCCATCGAACTTATCTGGGATTTATAGTGAGATCCCAACTTATCTGGGGATGATTTATAGAAGGCTCCAACTTATCTATAGGTTTGATTTATTCGGGGATCCCAAATTTCCAGATAGTGTGATGTATAATTCAGGAAAACCCGTGAATTAGAGATTTGCACGAATTTGAATATTTTTCAACTAACGTCAGGCACAAGCTTAGAATCATTGGTCTTAGCACTCATACACCTCAGGTTGATTTGAGGCTGTACGGAATTTAGTAGGTGCAGCTTTGCACATGATGAATTACAAAAGAATCGACCCTAGCAAGTGTTTTGATTCAGCCTCATTTTCGGCATGTTTGTGAGTTTTCAAATGCACCGTGTTGGGGCACCTGTAACTTGATATTGTTCGATTTCAGATCATCTATGGAGTGAAGGATGACCCTTTAACATAAATGCTTTTTGTTTGCGAAATAATCCCACTGGCATCTCGTTAAGTCGACGATTGATCTCATTCGACCAGTGTATCTTTATGGATCTTGGTGTGAATGCTCGTAGAGGTCCGACCCTGGCCACGTTAACAACCACGGACCACGACTGGGTTCCGTAATCGGTACGGGCCAGCTAGGCCAGGGCATGGCATGCTGGCAATCCAACTTGGCCGATGCGGCTGGCGCACTCTGGCCTGCATCTCCTACTTATTCTCCTTATATCATCATGGTATCGTGTGTATCGACTGATGTGCGGTATTCGTACACAGGAACGTAGACCGACAATGGCCAGATGTTGCCAAATCTGATTATGAAAAGTCGCTCAAAATGCATTACCACACTTGAAAATTACCAGCGACCACATCGGAACAAATATTAGCGCAGACGATTCTTTTCTGACATTTAATGTTTTTTTTCTGGTGGCTTAGATATCGAAATGGAGCATTTACAAACATCATCAGGTTGATTATTGATACAGTTTGATGTTTCCACTAGATGTTAGATGTTTTCCACTAGAGAACTAGTCAATTCTAATGCAAACATCGATAAAAACATCAGCTTAAGAAGAACCACTGGATTCACCATTCATGGAAGAATCACAGTTTGAAGAATAATCCACCAAAAAAACACCTAACTCAGATTCTGCATTTTTTTCACGAATAAAAATCGCAAACCACCAGTTCTGATGTGGAATTCAATAAATCGGCAACCCTGTTGCCTTCTAGGCATCCTCGTGGGACTTGCAGTCATCCATGTATCTCTTCGAATATGCCGGAAGAGTCTCATCGCGAGACTGAACTATGCGAGCTCTATCTACAGAGTGAATAACTTAAATTGACAGTTCAATCGTTATAGATCGCAGTATCACACCGATCACACCGCATCAAACGGAAAGTCGCAGTGAATCTTTGAAATAATGTAACGTGTTTGGGGGGATGATTGTACTCATGAGCATAGTCTGCAAAGACTCGTTTCTCGTAGATTTCTTAGGTCGATGACCTGAGACTGGACTGGGTAGTTGGAACTCAATCGTGACTCAAACTGACAGTTTTTCGCCAGTACTGTTTGTGAAAATCTCATTCAGTCTATGTAAAATATTATGTATTCCATACTCTAATACGCAGATCGAAATTAAATTTCATTGTTGGGTGTCTTGTCTTCTATTCCCATTTTCTAATTATTGAGGTAAGATTAAAAACGGGAAGTCATTACCCTGAATCGAATAATTCTACGAAAATTTCCATTCGAATGCCTACGATCCGAAAAAAGTTCCACTTGCATCGTGGTTTCATAAAACCACAAAATGTTCTTTTTTCCATATTGTATACATATTCTGAGTATGCTCCAGCAGGACATCCTGTAACTGGATTGCTCTTCGCGATCGGAATCGCCAGCTAAAGATTCATATCGATCGATGTCCGTTATTAGAAAGGTCGGACAGATCGGGCTGGTTTCTTTTTCTTCGTGTATTTCACGACGGAACTGGTTCGATTACTTTCTCGTTTTAATGAAAAGACAAATAATGTGGGAGTTCGGAGTTATGGAATGCGAAATAGATATTCATGTTGTGCATGAGCATGGTTCGAGTATCGAGGAAGTGTTTATTCAGCACGAAAGCGGATTTCATTTCAGTTTTTTTCGGTACCCTGTGTGATGTGAGATTTTGCGAAAAGTTGCCAGTGGAATATCTCTCAATTGAAAGAAGGTATTGAGGAGAACCCAAACCCGTTTCGAGGACCTAAAATAGTGTATGAACCTCTATACTTTCACCCCTTCAACCCCCACTTCGAATGTTCAAATTGCATCTCAACCCCCCATGTGTGATACATCATCAGAAAGCTCTTCGAAAATGCCTTTCATTGGTATACATTTTTGATGAACTGCTGTCCTTTGATGTACCTCAGTGGGGGGCTGCCATTTAATCTTTTGAAGTGGGGAGTTTCGCTCATATGCTACTTGAGTTCCTCCTAACTTGTCTCAAAACTTTTTTGAGGATTTCTCGACATCGTTCTTCGACTCCCGAGATATTTCCACTCGCGAATTTTGAATTCGTCACACTGTATGGATATTCGAAAGGAAATGTTATCGTTCGAGAAGATACAATACGTCAATTCTAGACTACGGTAAATTATTGAGGTCGTGATGAAGGATTACCTATCCGAGGTATTTCGATAATTCGGTACGAGGTGACAGAATCGATTTGTGCAAGCATCCGGCCGGCTGTATGGAATTCTTATTGGGGCTGTAACTACCTATAGTTCGACAATGGCGTGCATACGCGCGGGAGATAATCAATTTTCAAGTAATGCGCCATAATTACCTACCTAGATAGATAGAGACGCCGGAAATTATATAGAGCGGCGGAGTCCGATAATGTCCGAGATGGATTAAAAATCGGATCGAGCCAATCGCAGCTAATCCCTGCATGACATTTATGCATGTCCAATTTCTAGATGCGTTGCTCCATTCACTTTGTGTTTCACATCATATTTTACATGGCCTGATCGTTATTTGAATAGCCGAAAAGTCACTATTGCCGCCGGAATCGGCGGATTTCCATTTAATTACAAGTAATCCGATTAGCCGGTGCCCGACGAGAATTTGCTGAATTTCAGTAACCGTTAATTTTATTTGATGGACAATATCACACCTTATAGCACTCGATATTGATAAATTCGGGGAATTTACATGCGAATGCAATCGCTAATGCTAATAGAATATTTGTTGCCGGTCCAGCTGAATGTACAGGGTTTCCCCGAATATTTTCTGCACCCCACCTACAGGGGTTACTTCGAGAGTACTCCAAAGATATTGAGAACAAAAATTCCATATTTTCTCTGAATCATCAGATTCTTTCGAATATCCAAAATTATTATGGGCAAATGTCATATTTTGAAATATTGTCAATAATTTTCGATGGGAATATCCTTTATATTATCTCATATCTGTGTGATTTTCTCTCAAAAAAAATCACACACAGTATATATACGTTCGCTTTTATATCATCCATCTGTTTTCGAAATAAAGCACATTCATATATTTTCGAAATTAGAGAAAACATCTATTGACATCTGAAAAAGATGACAACATGTAAAAATATCACATTTACCGAAATAATTTCGAATTTTCTGAATTTCCCGAAGTAAATTCTGATGATTAACTGATGAAGACTCTGAGTGGCTGAATTGTTCGAAGAATGAAGCTCTCAGCGCCATGATACCTCAAAAAACCAATGACAAAAAGAGAGTTTGTCATCGTCATTTTGACCAGCAGTTTGTCTCTTCTGGATCTGCAAGATTGTATTTCTTATATTAAAATATCGTCAAAATATGAAGATTGGCAGGTATAAATGTTTCAATCGAGACAATAATTTATAACTGTTCACTCCAAAGTGTATTCGAAGTCAATTTCTATCAACATATCCGAAATATAAAGCAGTCTGAAAATTCTAATCTATATTGGGAACATTCAAATCGTCCAACTTTCGCTCAGTGGCAGTTCATCGATTAAACACCAGAGGACGTTGATGTAAACGGAACATTGGAATAACATGCACGTTGGACATCCATAAAGAGTAATTTCGTCTATCACAGTATAAAATTTGACGGTGTAAATTTTTACACCTTAGAGTAGTACAAACATTTGTCACCGAATGGTGTTAACTGTTACACCATTGACAGTGGTCAGTCTGAAAAACTCCGTTTTATATGATTCAACACCTGCCCAAAGATATTTACAATATTGGACACCGCTAGTGTTCAACATTGAATCCCCAAGTGGTTGAGACAACACCGTAGAGAGCGAATAAAAACTAAGACGCCATTTTAACGCGTCTTTCGTGGTTCCGGTTAACAGTGAATCCAGTCCCTCCAACAGTCCCTTTGAAGTCGGAGGTCGTACGCGTCCTTATCTATCTAGACCTGTACATCTGTACAAGCCTGTCGAATTACCAATAAGATTCCCATTTATACTCGAATTTTCGGTCGTCGGTAAATGGCCAATATCTCTGGTGACAGGTTAGTGTGTTTTACCTTGAATCAATTCAATAGTGCAGTGTGATAAGTATAATGTTATAATTCGATGTTATTGAAAAAGCTCAACTGTCATTTTTGTACATCTTTCCGATGTAAAACGTAATATTTTATTTATGTTCTGTTCAGATAGCATTTTCTACTGTTGTAAGAAGTGTTATTTATGTTTTTATTTCCTATGTTGTACCTGTATGTTTGTTTTTGAAAGGAGGCATAATGACAGGTTCCATTTGAATTTGTATATTTTTTTATCATCGGTCAGATGGAATGTTTTTCGTTGTTTATCATTGGAGAATAAATACTTATTTAAATTCTCCATGTTTTTTTTTCTCACTATACTGCAACTGGATACAGATACCTCAAAATTATTCTAAAACATAAAATGATATATGAAAAAAAAAACAACACATTTTTTATACAGTTTATTTCATATATTTTTCACCAGAATTCATTCCGAATATAACTGTCAAAAAGGAATTCCAATAATTTTTACAGAAGTTGTGTTTTCTGATTCTTGTATCAAGATAGAGATAATTTGTTTATAACTCTGAAGGTTATTCTACATGTATTATCATTGACAGGTCCCTATGAGTTATTTTTGAAAACTACAAAATTTCCACGAAAAAACAAACAACAAATGTTGTTTTTCATATCATGTGGAATGAAAGTACCCATTGAATTCGACCGATTATCGGTGCGAAATTAACCACTTAGATATTCCAACACTCAATTTGGTGTAGAAATATTTTGATAATTATCGGTGTAAAATTTCTGGAGTAAAATAATTCCATATTTCATGGTGAGAGATCCACCATTTTTAATGGTTGTATACTCTTTTTAGTGTCAAGAATTGATACCCTGTGTTGTGAAATTAAACATTAAATGGTGAAGAAATAGCACCATTAGGTGTTCTGTATACACCCATGAAAGAGTTTTTTTACACCTCTCGGAAGTCAAATTGACACCATCGTAGACAAATATCAACAACTACCGGTGTGAAATATATTCACCATCACAGTGTCAATTGAACACTGCACCTACGTTGTTAAATCGACACAAAAATGGTGTGTATGGATATAGACACCGCCGGGTGTTATTTTGGTGTCAAATATCCCGTCGATTTTCTACTGTCTATGTGTTCATGAATGAGCGGGTGCGAAGCTCTGTGACACTAGGACACAGCCACCTTACATTACTTCCTCTCTTGCACATTTCACATTCGTTTCCCTCCTCCAACCGATAACAATGCCTCCTCATCCTCTTGTGCAAATCTCCTCCGCACAAGAGGTTTCAAGCAGGAAGCGAGATCCGGTTGTGATGTGGGTCGATTAAATTTAGATATTCGGTGACAAATAGTCCATTAAGGATTTATTGCTAGATAATGTCGATTGTTGTTCGTTATTTATGGCGATCATAACAAAATGATGGTCGCGGAAAATTGCTTCACTTCCGATCAGCTTCGAGCGAGGTACATATCCAAATGAGCGGCGCTTGCATCAACTATTACGAGAAAAAACGGCAATGCCAAAATTGAGGCTTTCTTCATATTTCACGCTGAAGTGGTTACCGTTGTGTTTCCTTTGGCCATCGTGTTTTCAACAAACTGCATTTAATTGAAGCGAAACGCACCAAAAATAGTTTCACTCGCATCGTGGTTTCATAAAACCACACATTGCTTTTTTTTCCTTGTTGGTGGTTTTTGAGAGAAGTTAGTATTCCAAAGACTGTCGGACGAATACTACCACTCTGTATATACTTTTCGGGATGAGAAAATCAAACCTGCATTATAAATCAAAACATATCATAATGAGAAAGATGTGGAAAAATAAATGTCGAAATCTAACGCGGATTCTTGAAACGCTCGTAAAACTAAATTGAAAGATGTTCCGAGTCTTGGGAACTGCGAAAAAAAACTCGTGGGGTTATAGAAAGTATTCGGCCATTAGGAAGCCTCAGATGCGTAGAATTTGCCGGCCATTGGCGTAGAAAACAAAATAATGAAGTGATGTATTTTTTTTCGTCTCTGAACGATTTCTCCGAATATATTTCAACCTTCGTTTTGCTACAGCACTGTTTTTAAAGAGATACTTTCCTATCTGGAAGGAAGGAAGGAAGGAAGTATTGGGAAGTGTGAGGCGTTCATAAAGCGAGATTGGTGGGATTCAGGATAATAAATGAGATGATGTAAGATGCAGCCTAATAGGAAATCACATCCTGAGACCGTATTTCTAGGGTGGAATTCGCTATTATGTAAGACTTTATTCGAATCATATGAACCGGGTTTCAATTGAATCTGATCTCAGTTGCTTCTGTCACGAATAAGACTGAATAACAGTATGAGGGAGTTGTTCACCTGCGAAAAATAACTTTCATGTCACACGAGTTCATCTCCATGATGGAAGTTGAAAACTCTGTCGAGGTATTCAATATTCACGGCCTGTTCCATGAAATTGATCTCATCGAAAGAAGAAGAATACGATCTCAGCAATACAAAGCTTTATTGTCCAACCTTGTGACAAAAATTTTCTCGGCCTCTTACCTTTGAGTAGAAAGGATCGGAACATCATAGACTCGAGTGAAATTCATCAATCCACAACAATTTACATTTATTGGACGTTTTCGATAGAATGGAATTCCTGCTGCGTGAGGCATATTGTCGGTTTCCAAGGAAAATGGAAAATTCGGAAAAGAACAATGCCCGCATTTGTATCTCTCGATCTGGTTGAAATTATACTTTCCGAAGTGGGATGAACTGGTTTCGCTAATTAATTTTACTCGTTGAAAAGCAGACGAATGAGCATTTTACAAGCTGCCAAATTTCATATTAAATTTTACTTCTAACCATGAGTTCCTCTGTAATGAGAATTCCAACAGAACGCGTGGCTCCGCCGTATTACAATACAAAATGAAGACTGATAAAATCTCCCCCAATTTCACAACATGCCCGATCACTTGATATTTTCGGCGACGGAGTACTTTATATCTGAACGGCGATTGTTGCGTGAAAATAACTTCCTAAAGTATCGTGGAAATTGGTCGAAATTTCATTGGTTCGATTCATGAATTATCAAATACTCTCTGTAATTCAATGAGAAAGGTGGTATATTTCTCTATATTTAAAATGCTATCTCCCCTTTACTAAAAAAAAGCGAAAACAGAAAGTATGATGATTATTTCGATATTCAATTTGTTATTAGGAATGTTACATGACACTGTATACCTTGTTCGCCTATGTTCTATACTTAGTCTGCATGACCTTGTACGTTAACATACGGTCATCTGTTAGCATCCCAGATATATAATATACCTCCACTCCAGCAAGCAGTATTCTTCAAACTTCTGGGAAATATTTATGATCCGTTTCGAAATGCATGCAGCCAAATGGGCCTACTTCATCGCATTTTTATGATCATCGGTGTTGACTCCCTTTACGGCTGCCAAATTCGTCCTAGATAGGATGTACCGAGCTAATAATAGCTTTGACAATCTGTTGAATGGCCCGATTTCACGGTTATATTTCCGAAATCGATGGCGATAAGCTGCCTGTTCGGTTGTTGCCCTATTTCGATCAAATTAGGCAACTATTTCCCAGGAAGCTTAGGGAACACCGACCGGAAGATAATGCATCCCTCCAATAAATTGAGTACATCTGCTTAATAAATGGCATCGCCTTCACAAAAAATTTCGGTGATATAACCCAACGATCCTTATATTTATCAAAGATGGATTCACCAGAAGTAGGTGAGGTAAAAACTGTTGAAGGTTTGATAGACAGATAGTAAGCTATGCATTCGTTTGATATATAGATGGATTTTCAGAACTTTCATCATTCATTAGGATAATCTATGGTGATTTCTTAATAGCCACACATATTCATTATTATTCAATATCTACTAATGAAGAATCATCTGGTAACCATAATTCTCTTCCATCACGATTTGAAATTCCTTCCTACATGGGTTCCGAAGAAATTAATATGAATTTTTCGTATCCTGTATCTCAGAGAGGATGCCTTTTAGGACATACTTTGATATGAACTTTTCACCTCAAAATGAGGTGAGAAATTCGTCAGTCTTATTCTGACTCACCCTGTATAAATTGTATTGAAAACAGGAGCAGATTCGTTCCCGAATCGTCCTCTAAGAGAAGTTTTGTTTTTATTGAAAATATATCTGTATTTCCAATTGTTTTGAGAAACAGGGTACAGGGTGTCACTGACAAATAGAGAATTTCTCTTTCAGGTACATGAATGTTAAATTTCAAGAGCAGTGACATTCTGGGACTGATCATAAATCTGTCCTCACTACAAATATTCTGAAATAATCATTATAATTTCTATTTTTATTTTATGGAAACGAGGAGAGAATCCCAGAAAAATCTTGACAAATGATTACATTGAATTACCGACAGTATTGAACACATATTCATGTTTCTACTCCCACAACTGAAATACTCTTTGATGCACACATACAAATAAATGTCAATCTATCCATCACGTCCGAAATGAGATACTTTTTGAAATTATAAAAACATCACCTTTCACCTATTGAACATTTCACAGCTGAAATAGCTACTGTCAATTGTAAACTGTAATATACGAATTTTGTTGTATTTCTGCGAAGTCGTAGACAAAGTACAGTACATAATATATTATTTGGACTTGATTCGTATCCATTCTGCGCCCCTGGAAGTCCAACCTGCCCCATTCGCTTGCCATTTCCACTGTAGCTCGTTTTCCTCCGTTGGAAATACTTTCCGAATAGAAAAGCGCAGACTTTCTCAGATTGAACGAAGGCGCCTAATGAACCCATTTTGATCAGCCCGAAAGGGGAGAGTAGGACGATGCTCGATGCTCAAAACCCGAGATTACATGTAGCAGTTCTAATGTTTCCGCAATGGCATGTATGTGGGTAAAGGACAAACCCTCCCAGATGATGAAAAGCTTGAATAGAACCAAATTGCTAACGGCAATACTCTCGAGGCGCCAGGCCATAGACGTCGAAAAAAAAATTCGCCTGGGGCCATTGGCGTTGATCCACGATAGGAAATTGCTGAACTCTTTTGGAAACACACACACCATTTCAAATGATTTTATTTGTGTTTCTTCTCCTCATAGTATTTTGATTTATTTGCGAGCTAGGATTTGAAAAAAACTCATTTAGTGCGTATCCACTATCTCTCTATGGCATGGTTGTTGGTGTACGGTGTCATTTTTTCATAAAGCATATTGAATGTTTGTAGCAAATCGTTCTGGATGAAATTTATGAATGTTGAATCGGTTGATAAAAGAATCAAATCACTCTGTATGTTTCATTATCATTATAAACAATGTCTCAAGATACATGATTTCGACTGTGGCGGTATTGACGAAGAATTCTAAAGATAACTCTGGAGTGAATTCCACTTTCTCTAAGACTTTATTGAATTAGTTTTCGCTATATCGCTAACAACCAGAGAATATTATTAAAATATAGAGGTGGTGGTATATCTTTATATGTACATCTATGTTCCCACTGATGGTAGTCTCGCCCAAACTATCTCTCTGGCATGAACCGTTTTTGTCTAGTTTTTCAAATAATTGTTGAAATTCGCGACTCTGAAAATCTAGTGACGTCAAAATCCGTGCTATTAGTGTAATTGCATGGTGGTTTCAGTTGGATAAGTGTGTACACCCCCATTGAAAATGAAATAATCTGATAGATTTCAGTTCAGTTTGTAACAAATTTCATGAGACTTATCGAAGAAAACTTCCTCGATAACTTTTCAAGTGCTTGACAGCTTTCATTGATTCACATTCACATTCATTGAGTCCATTCACAAGCTGAACTTCACTTCACTATTTATCATCTCCAGAATTATACCAAGAAGCTTTCCAAGTAAGGTTAGCCCATTAAGATTCAAAGTTCTAGAGAATCGTTACGAAACTCTCCAAGTACATAAATAATTTTCGTAATAACCTTTTGCGACGACGTAATTCAAGTGCTCGTCCCACACGTTTTGACGTCCCACACGAGCTCTGCCACTGTCCGGCATGGCATGTCCCCTATCAGTTTTGTTGAGCTCCATTCAATTTCTTCCGAAAGATTGCGACAGTCCGATGGGCCGTACTCATCAGGATTTGTTTCCTAAACTCATCTATCGGGGTTTCGTAATAACTGATGTCATGTCATTCATAAATAAAAGACCTCCTATTATATTATAACCAAAGACATGACGCATATTTTTTACTGGATATGGCTGTCATAGTTCGGCACATCACTGTTATTAGAATCGTATCATCAAAGTCCTACTGACTCGTTGTAGTCGTTTGTCAGTCGGTTTGTTTTCATAGTTTTGCTAAATGAAACAGTTTCTGTGGAATATAATATCTTATATACTTATACTATAATACTTTTTCCTGGTTCCGTCTTAAAACTGGAATTTGAAAGTTTTCGTTTGGTTGCATCAGGGTTGATACGACATTCCCTATCGTATTTCGTCTCTCCTGATACGATGATCCGCGTACTGCAATGATAGACGTTTCTAAAGCATTCGTAGATTCCTTCAAAAATTCGCGATGCTATCCTAAGTTGCCGTCAAGTTGATAGGGGTGAGAGAAAGCGATGGCACCGAGTGAAAATTGTCGATTTTTGACGAATTTCGGAAGGGATATGGACCCTCAAAATTCTCTGAGGGGCGCCCGCGGCTCCGAATGTTCTCAAGCCCGCCACGGCACTAGATTGTGGGCATTTATACGTTGCATTTGAATTACAAATGGCGCGGCGAGCGATATTTCATTTCGCCAATCGAATCGCATAATATTTTTCCGCGCAGGGGTGAGTGCGAATGTGACGTAATAAATTCTCGGGACCCGTCACTTTTCACTTGTCAGAAGGACGGCGGTGTCCACCAGCAGATATTTTCGGTTGGCGAATTTTTCGCTACAAGGAAAACGTCTTACACTCACGTCTATAGAATGAAAATCACGTTCGCCCCGACACTTCTTGAGAAAAGTGGAATTGTGTTTCGCCTTTCTGAGATATGGCCGGTAAGTAATTTTCGCAATGAACACACTGGTACTGGGCGTTCCATGAAGGGTGTATGATCAAGGAAATTGCACTGATAAAGATGAACGAATCTAATGGAAAAATACTATGCGAGCCACTGTTATTCTTGGACTAAAAACTTCCGGTAACTAATTGCTACTATGAATTCGGAATCAAGTGCTTACACCTCTCAGCTCGAACTTTCCTTCGCAGTGAAACTGAATGCAGATCAGATAAACTGTCACTAACACGTTCACCGAACATTCTGTGCATGGCAAAACAAAACGAAACCTTTGTAATGTAGACTCCCTTTGTTATATTCCACGCGATTAGGTTTCGATGTAACTTTGGGCCATTTTCCGCCCGATTTCCATACTTAGCTACCTACCTCCATCATTAACTTTATTAGGATAATAAGATATCTCAACAAGCTTCGGCAAGTGGATGTACGTAGATATGTTTATAATATTATATCGGGGCTAAACGGAAATAATTAAGAATTCCGCATCCGGTGCAGGCGGGCACGCAGGTTCCAAATCTGCGCCCTTCGTTCCTCCTTCGAAGGGATCCTCATGCAAAAACTTTGTTGTCTTTTTATCAACAATGTTCGAGATGGAAAAGCGACAACTACAACTACAACTCGAATGATTTCGTGTTTGTGGCACCGATCGGTTCAATTTCCATTTCTTCCGTGGCACATGATGTGACGAAAAATCGCCCGCATACTCAAAGAGGTTTTGAACATGCAATCATGCAAGCGATATTTGAGATTAGCCGAGGAAAAACCTTTGCGCTCAGCGCAAAAAATTATTTTCGTCGACGTTTCCCTTGATGATGAAGTAATCGAAATAATAAATTATAACTGACGGAGACGACATGCGCGCGACAAGCGATATATTTCCAACGAGATCGAACTTTATTGGTAGTTCGTCGGATCGACCTTGGCCCTCCGAAATGTCAACTGATACTTTGAGACACCATAAATGAAGTGCATGAAATGGAAGTAAGTGAAGTCAAGTCAGATTTCATTCAGGAATGATAAGTTATTGTCTATGCATGGAGTATCGTAAGTCCAATTTTAGGAATTGATTCCTCGCAATGTCTTCTCATCAGTATACGTCTGTTCCAACGGACAATCAAATGTCATACCAGACATTTCCATGAACGTTAAAAAGCTATCTTAACTTTCACAATTAGTGAAAAATGTACCTTGCTCTGTTCTGGTTTGTCGCTTTTCTCTTTGACAACGGTCTGTTACTTGTTTTCATTCATTTTCTGTGGAAACTCTACATCATCAAATAGAATCCTAGTGCTACAAAAAAGGGCTATAAGATACTTGTTTGGACTATCTTATAGAGCACCATGCAAATTGACGTTTGTCTGTAACAATATTTTGACTCAGCCTCCTTTATATTGTTTTGAGATATTGAAATTTGTGAAAAAAAAATTTGCCAGACTTTGTCCATCAAAAAGCATCTCATACCTATCCTACACGACATGGAAATAATTTACAATATGATATTCACAGATTAGAATTATATAAATCCAATTCTTATTACATGGGCTCAGTTATATAGTACAACAAATTGACACTCGAAATGAAAAGCATTACAAGCCTAAGAAAATTTGTCAGCAGTCATGTCATTCTTAGTCCAGAATGCTTTCTATTCCGTTGAAGAGTATCTTCAGTTTACCATATAGGTTGAATGAGAGAATGCAAGTACCAAGTGAGAAACTGGAAATAAATGATCATCAGTTCCAGTATTTACTATTTTTGTTACTATTACCGTTGAAAATGACTTCCTCTAACATTATTGTATGATATATTGGATGAATATTCTATTCTATTCTAATACGAAGTTGTTTGGTCAAAATCGTCACAAGATATCGAAGGAGTAGTTTTATATCCATCTCTCTAAAATACAGTTGAGATCATGTCACTGGCTCCATTATCGTTCTTTGTCGAGAACTTACTGGGCATCACATTCGGTTCTTCATCGTTTTCCTTCAATCGATTTTTGTGTGTGACTAGACCGATAAACTGTTGAATTCCTTGCGTCTCTACGTGTGCATGTCTTGGTATGTATCTGAGATCCCATGAATTCTTTAATTCGCCCGAACAACATTCATTACGTAAGAAGTAATAGAAATTCTAAACGCATTTAAAAGCCCATAAAGTAGTCTGGAATCGGGCAAGTTTCAATTTTTCATCGACACTGCCGGCATTGGGGTTTTTCCAGCCCTCCTCTGGGACTTTTCTTCTTCTTCCTCTTCGGGGTCAGCTGAAATATATCGCCAGCAGCAGCCATTAAGGAGTCCGGATAGTATTTCAGGGGCGAAGTCTTATTGTTTCTAATCCATACACCTGCTACTCCGAATCACTTTATTCGTTGCCTTGGCTGAGCAAGTGTACATCGCCCGGTAAGAATTGATGTTTTCGACTACTCCAGCGAATTCGGCACTCCGGGAGAGAATTCACGCCGAATTAACCTCGAATGATTTCGGCCTCCTGATAACACCCATTAATCAATTATGGTTGCAGAGGGGAATAACGGGAGAAAACAGATTTCGAAGATTGTGGACCGTGATAATCTGTTGTGGTGCGGGTGTCAAAGTGTGCCAAGTACTGAACACATTGTATTTCCATAGTTCTCGTCGAAAAAAGAAAAAAAACGAACTCATTCAGGCGGTGTTGGTAGATATAATCGATCATCGCATATTGTCATCAGAATGACGATCAAGAGGTTTTTCCACTATAATTCATCATGTGTTGAATGTATAAGAATTGATACAAACATCTAGAAACCAGTTATTAGTGATTGCAAAATCATCAATCACTTTTGTTTATTAACAACTTCCCTTACAAGAACATGCAGAATAATAATAGAATGAAACAATCCGTATATGGAATCTTTTCATCACCAGTTGAATGAATTGTGTGGAAAAGGTCACATTTAACTCTCTCAGTCAATCAGAAGCTTGTATTTAGAATAATCGATTACCATGCAACCCATAAATTTTCGGAGAATTTTCGTCCAGAGTCCCGAGTAAAAATCTATCAAAATGTTGACTTATGATGACATGAAATTTTACCTTTCATATCGAACGAAATTATTGCAATAGAAAAAATAATGACACTTCATTTCATTTCCTTCTCGATAAAATTCATTTCTTGGGAAAATATTCCGCAGATGTGTTGAAAAATCTCTCGAGAACAATTCTTATTTTGTTGCTTGTTTCATAGCCTTCCCTATTGAACTGCAATATAATGAAATCGTATTGATGCATATTGAATGCACATTGAAATATCAAAAGAATAAATGGACCATTACGTACGGTTGATAATTTAATTTATTGATGAGACACGCAGAAAGTGAGAGAATATCACAGTTATGGAAAGTGAAAATGACATGACAATGCCACCCCAACCTTATTTTCAGCTGTAGAGATCTCATGCTCGTGGATCGATTTGGGCTCAGCCCCGAGTAACACAATATGATAATTTCGATTTAAAATTCTAACTTGGAAGGTCTCACTCACGAATAGAAGTCGCTCCATTCTCGGCGAGTATCTGTATAAAAATGTTTGTTTTACTGGCAATATTAAAAAAGTTCAGATTACAATTGGCTGCTCTCTCGAGTAGCTAGGTATAAATTGCGGAGTTCTCTTTCCCTCTGATCTTTGGACCTTCTCTCACTGCTGCAGTCATCAAATTCGGGAAAATGGAATCGTCTCCTCCAGTCCTAGGTATAAGCTATGGGTATCACCTTTCGAAAAGACCTGAACAAAAATTCGAGTTTTTTTCACCGTCTCTTTACGTCGCCTGCCTTGATAAGTCTTGAGTTCTAACGAATATGCTCATTACATTCGAGGATCCTTTTTGCTCTCCTCATTCTGCAGGGTGAAGAGTTGCCAATACACTGGAGAGAGTCTATATTTCTGTATATGGAATGAATTGAATTTTCTAGCTTCATTATATTCTCTAAGACGACATTCACTACGCTTGATAACCACTTTCGGCGCGTTTCAAAATAATCTAAATATGGTGTTTGGGCAGCCCCTACTCTATCTCTATATCGATTTGTGATTGCCACTCGAGAATTTTGAAAGAAATCACTGTCAATCTAGACACTATGAGAAGTCTTCGTATGGTTGATTTTTTTTCTGAAAATTCAAGATTCAAATCTCGGCAGCCGTTTAAATATCGATAAGTTCTATTCCTTTCGACTTTGACCATCACTTTTAGATGTTGATTCATCTTAGCGAATTCTATTCTTCACAGCTTCGATTTTTTCCCTACTATTGTGACGTCACGAAATCGATACCCTAGCCCGGTAAGATATTAGTAGGCCCTGGTTTATTCACGCCTATGATTTAATAAAGTAATATCGAAAAGTTCGGCCTGGCTTTGTGATCACAAGACCAATAATAATGGTCATAGAGTAGAATGGTAGTGTTATCACTTTTTGCAACACATGAATATGGTCCTAGATAGTGAATTGTTTCTAGTTTTCCCAATTCGTTGTGGCGAGCAATTTATGCTTATAATATTTCTTATATTCGTCTCCTCGTATTTTCCTCGTGGGATGTATTCGTGCATGCTTGATGTGTTATTCATGACAATTTCAGTTTTCATAAATCATCCGTCTCTTAGAGAATAAACTATATGCCTATTACTCAGGTGAAGGAGAATATCTTTATTTGAGCGGTACGAACGAACGTCATCATATCAGAACGCGAGTATATGCAGACGTACATCTTCTATTCATACTAATTTCTTATGCAAAGAATACATTACCTTTTGCTCAGTGAAAGATGTTTAGGTTCACTCTCAGGAATAGTACCTATGGATTACGAAAGAGCCAACAGAAATATATATGTTCTAAACTTTTAGTTCTGACATTATATATCACAATTTCGAGATGCGAATATGAATTATTGCGCACATACAAAATCGGTCTCATCATGATACATATGGAATTTGTCTCGCGATGTTTTCGGATTCGATTTCAACTCAAATGTTTTCATCAATTTAGATAATTGACATTTCTGTCACTTCAGAGGAAGCAACATCTGATTGTCTAATGGTTTATTAGCAGCTACATCATTCATGAGATACTCACAATTCTAGAATGCAAATAGAAGTCGAAGTGAGTATTCTGATACAAGATATCACACCCCTCGCCTCGGAAATCTATTCGACGGTTTCGTTTGACTTGAAGAAAAGGGCCAGTTCTTGAAATGTTTTTCGAAATAGCTACATTAAGCGATAAATCAAAATGTTTCTTTCATTTGCGAGGAGCATTCGCACCAAGTCGTGCTATTGGTTGGGCTATAAAAGTAAATTGAAAACGGTTTATTTTGTAGCTAATCTGTTCGACTGAAAGCAATATTCATATCAATACCGGTTATTTGGAACATCGAGTATTATTACATAACGTCGGCAGAGATCAAAGACTAGCGAATGAATGGAGTGGGTCCAATATTGGACCTTATTAAAAGTATGTTTTCAAAAAAAAAATCATTAAAATGAATGGCCAAGCATAATGATTATAATTGATATTTAGGTATCGATTTTAAAGCTAATAGAGCACACAAAGAGAACGAAAGAAATTAATTATCGTCTATCATGCCACCGCGAGCAATTCCAAGTAGACAAACTAGAAGAGCTCAGGCTGGTCATCCGTACATTGTCAGTCCCGAAACATGTCGAACTTCATGAAGTTATGGATTTATTTGCCTAGTGACGTCTTTCCTGATACTCAAGAAAAATTCCAATACCTTCATTCTCTCTCAAAATTCCACCGCTGCCTAGCAGGATGTTCCCCGAGTTGTCAAAAATAACAAAAAAATCGGGACAGACTGTAATTTATGATAGTTGATCAATTAATGTTTTCAAAAATGAACCACTATCACGGTCCACTTCGATGTCTATGATCATCCCATAAAAAAAGGCTATTTTGAAGCTTGACGCACTTTCAATTTGAAAATTACAAAGGCAGATTAGTGACTTCCTTATAAAGTGCATGAAGTGACAATGAAAAGATTATGAATTGGGATAATCGTAAATTAGAAGAAGAAAGCATGCCCATTCATTCCTCTTATTCGACCTCGAATCGACATAGCCACTTAGAAATAAGTTATCCGTGCCCACCGAACCATATATCATTAGAACCATTTATCAGGATGAGGAAATTGTGGGTGCAACATCAGATATCTCCATCATTTTCTAGTAAACTTGCACTCACTGATTGCAATATAATAAGGCCAGCCTCGCTTGTCCTCGCAATGAAATTATCGAGGAAGTTTTAGTTATTTTCAGCGAACGAGAGTTTTTCCAGGGATTTATAGGTATTCCTTTGATAAATTCTCCGAGGATCCCTTTTGTTCTTTCATGTTATCTCTATGTTCAACAGATATATATATATATATATATATAGGGTTATATAGAATATAATAATATATAAGAACTTCCAGTTGGGTATCCACTGAGCAAGAGTTCATGACAGATACATCAACCATTTTTTCTGACAGTTCATATTACCCGCGTGAGACCATATCAATCTTGAAGGCCGACATTTCCAACGTTTGCTACACATTTTCATCTACGGCGCTGTGAATTTTTGTTCAGTTGGTTCTGCAGCAGAACATTTTTCGAAGTTTCTCTGGAAGCTGATCAAATTAATGAATTATAACTTATAGCATATTCCGTAATCCTTTTCCGTTGAATGATCGATTGGAGTTTGCCTCGTATGTTCTATTTTCCGCTGAATGGAAATTACATTTTATAATGGCGGACCTCGCTGGCTCCTCTTCTTTTGTTTTCGTGAAAATGTTAATTGTTGGAAAATCCACCGTGAAAGCCTTGTGGCAGTTATTTTTCAATAATTTTGCTAGGAACTCTTTTATTTCCATCCGTATTCTTCCGGTTACGGGTAGAGAGAGCTCTTATTGTTCCATTTGCATATACGTATTTTCGGTGAATTTTCTACATGTAGTTGCATTCATTGCAGGAACAGTAAGATCATAAATATATACCACGAATATGAGAGATGTCAAGAAACAAGATTTAAGTCTACACCATTCTGGAATGTGTTTGAGAGTGATGTCATCTCGAAAGTAACGTCATATAATAATCATGAAGTATATCTACTTGGTTGGGTTATCCCCTCTTTCAAGTGGTGGAAAGTTACACGTGAATATCCACAAAAAATGCCAGTGAAAATTTAACTGAACTACACATAAAGCTGATAAACTTTGTTAGGGAATCTCAATCTTCTGCTGGAGTAGAACTGTGAGTTACATTTTCCTGTATATATGAAGTATGCAAGGAATGCAAATATACTAACTGACAGGTATATCATGGATTAACTATCCGAATGGAAACATTAGGGGGGTGATTAAATTCGGATCCAAGTCTGCGAGGCGTTGGAAGAAAACTGATATTTTTCGCGGTGTTGTATTGTGGTTGAATTAATATGGATGACGATTTCCCTGTGCTGATTCCAACCTGTATAATTGAGTTCACTAAGTTGTCAAGTATCCAGAGCCACGCATATCTCTGTGGCAAAGACCGGAGGCTGAAATAATACTAAAGTGTCAGTAGCGGCTCGTGGATGATGACGAAAGATACCGGAAGTACCGATTCGAACCCAAGCAACGAATCCATTTGCATTTCCGTAGATTTTTCGGAAGCTCATCTTCTCGTTTCTGAGAATGAAAATAGAAATTATAATGATTATTTCAATATATTTGTAGTAACAACAGATATATGATCTGTCCTAAAATGTCACTGCGCTTGAAATCTAACCTTCAGATACCTAAAAGAGAAATTCTCTATTTGACAGTGACACCTTGTTATTCAAAAATTCGGAAATACAAATATATATTCAATAAATTCGAAACTTCTAATTATCTTAGTGGATGAAATCTGCTTCCGTCTCCAACATATAATTTATATATTTTTTCCTTCGTCACATTTTCGATGTTCTGCCGTTTTTGACACTGAAAAGCGAGCTGAAAAGTGACAAATTGGACAAAGGAATTCTGGTTACCATCAGGTGTTTCTTCATTAATTGATATTGAATTTTCACATTCAGTTTTTATAAGTGAATGCCAAGTTCCATCAGTATCAACTGAACAAAAAGCAATATTATTGTCCTTGCTACAAATATATTGAAATAATTATTATAATTTCTATTCATATTTTCACAATGAAATCCCAATCCCAATAAAAGAAAATCTTTCATTTGCATGATATTTTGTATTGTCAATTGACACCTTACCTTGACATTTCTTCCATTTCATTTGATTTCATTATGAATATTTTGTGAATGGAATAACTGTAATTGAATGATCCAATTATTTTCGTGATTATTCGATATACCTCGGTAAATACCTAGATGGAAGGATTCTGGATACAGCACTGGTAAGCGCGGATCACTGCATGATTCTTTCCATCCACGAAAGCTCCGTACTAAATAATCTATTTCCTTGCGAAACTCAATAACTTAGTCGATGTATTCGACAAAGAAGATAGGGGTTATATCCGAATAAGGCTCGCTATAGTGATTAGTGGTATTACTCGAGTTTGTCCTTATTATAATATCATGAGCCTTTGCACCGGAGAGGTACTAGTAATGGAAAATGGAATATGAAGACGGCAGGCGATCCGTAACGGTGTGTATGTATTAAGTGTTGAAATCGATATTCACGTTATTGCAAGGTATTTGGATAAATATGTTGATGGAGAAACTGAGAAGGGATTGAAAACTATTATATAAAGCCAGTTCGGTCACGCATTAGATACGGCATCATAGAATCATTTCTTCACCTCATTTTCAAATGGCAATTATCCTCAATTTTTCTCGATAAATAAATCAGTCGATAAAATTGCACGTTTGAACGATGGCATAGAAACCGTTATCGAAATAATTTCCATTGCTCCTCTACAAACAACTCTTCTGGCTGGTAAGAGGTCGGAGCACAGTCTTAGGTATACAGTGCGGGTCTAATGTCTTCATCCATTTTAAGTTTTCCTTTCGTATTTTCAAAAGATGAAAAAAAGTTGAACCTAGAGACTGGTTGGTTTCATTAATTGTCGAATGTCGGTGAGAACTTTGTTCTGGATTAACAAAACACCTAATATCTTTCTAAGTTTGATTTCCGGAAGATAAATAGCAATGAACATTTCGATATCACCAAGAGAACACCCTATAGGAGATCGACATTCTTACATCGCGTCCAAAAAAAACTCACATACTAAATCGACGAATGGAGTGTGAACTCCCAAACTGTTCTGTTCCGGGTGTTTGAGAAATTTATTACTTGTCGCGACCAGCTGGATTAGGTCAAATAGTTCACGTACATCAGTATATATGAAATTCTCCGTCGCGAATAAAATTGTGAATATTTCACATTTTGCTTTGGACTTTTTGAGATACTGGCGGTCAACAATCGACTCGAAAGCCAAACAAAGATTGGAGTAGTAGCGTACGGGGAATACAGTAACTTGGCGATCAATTGAAAGTTTCTTGTTTGGTGTGTCGATCACGCATCCATTATCTGTCAGTTTGATCTATTCAATGTCCATTGTTTATACTGTGTTTGTTCAACCTGAATTTGGAAGAATCAGCTCAAACATTCATTCATACGATGATTATCTACTGATAGTTAAATTATCTTAAGGAACCATTATAATTTCTTCTATTATATCTCAAAAATCTTTACAGTTTCAGGTGCCATACTTTTGAATTAATCAAGTGAAAAAGATCGCAGTGATCGTTTCCCATTTGCCACTTATATAAGTGAGATTGGCAATTCTGAGCTTCGCTTCTCGAATGATAACCAAGTATCGAAATACTTTGTCTATTTTTCGGAATATCGAGTATCCCGAGTTTCAGTTTCTGATTACTTATTATTCAATATCTTTCGGCCTGTTATAAATGAGAGTTTCGTGACCGAGAAGAGAAATCAGGTACGTCCATTCTAAAATTTCTCAACACAAGCTAGACATGATTTTCATCTCTGATAATATCATGCCCGCTTTTGACGTTCTATCGATTCGCACATTACGTTAGGTATATTATATATTATATTATAGAATTACCGAATACTCGATTTCAATTAGAAGCAGAATCTTAATTTCAGTACCTTTGATGTGTTCGAAGATTCTAAACTGGTTGATGCCTTATTTGGTTTGCGTTACGAACGGCAAGAAATGTGAAATGTTCAGTCGAATATAAACGAAAGTTTATCATAAATTGATAATATAAACAGACCATAGACATCGAAGATGAATATTTTATGGGTATAATGACGTTTCCAAATGGAAACCATGGTGGATCAATAAATGATATCGCACTATACAACATACTCGGCTCATCCATTATTTCCTGGAGAAATGTCATTTCATTTGAACGCCAACCCATCTATATTTCCATGAAATATCATATTTCATGAAAAATTTATACTTCAACTGATTATAAATTGGAGAATATACATTGGCCGCGATCTTATCATAGATTACATCGCTCTCGATTTGTAAAATAATGATAATAATTAAAGTGGTAAAAAAGGGCGTGAAAAATATGTCAATGCTTGAATAGACGATCGACCGGAGAATAAAGAGCCCTGTACATTCGATGTCACATAAACACCGCATTTCCTAATGAAAGTGTCACAGGCCCTCAGAATTTCCAGTTCGTCGCCTTTCATATTTCCCCTGTTTTCTGGAACCGTTCACGCCAAATCTCACGAGCAAATTCTGGATTGAAAGAACACTTATTCGCATTTTTCAATGGAACTCCTGAATAATGCCGTCCAAAATGATACAAATGGGATCGGAGTCGACTCTTTGCATTGTTAAATTTTTTTGCTTTCTCCTCCTCTCCGACATCCGTCTAAGGATGGAGCAGACTCTTTAAGGAAACCAAATATTGCCACAATAAGCCCGTATCGCCTTCCACCTCCAGGACATATCATAATCGGAAATGCTTTTCAAATTTGTTCACATATCCACAACCAATAATTCTCCTAGAGACTATGGTTCTCCCTATTCTAATCAAGGGCGTCCATAATTGTTTTTTTTTTATTGGAGGGGGGGGGGGGGGAGGAGTGAACAAATGAAGAAGATAATTTTGCAAAACTCATCATTGTTTGTTTTCCTGACAGTATTGACATTGAAGAATCGATTTGAATGTACTTGAAGATGATTTTAATCTCAAAGGTAATTTTGAAGTATACACTAGAATGAAATGGAAGGGGGGAATTACCCCCATTACCCCTTCCTCTCCGTAAAATTTGTACGAGTGATTGTGATTGTGATTTCAAGATCTCTGGAAGTTTTGAATATCTTTCAGATTATTTCATCGGAGTTTTTATCCTGTGTCGGATAGTTCTCAGATGATAGGATGTTGATGTGTTAGAGCAGGTCGAGTATACCTAATTCCTCGGTGATTTCCATGTGATGAAACTGATGGTATGCCTGAGATTGCGATACCTACCAACAAAACTGAATGTCATTCCTGAACGCTTTTTTGCTTGGGTCGGGACACAATCAATCGCTTTCCTGCGTTCGTGGGAACGGAAGGATAATTCAATTTCATGAAAATCCTTGAGTTGGTCGGCCTGTTTTCGAGATGAAATTCGCAAATAAACTGCATTCACATAGGTAGGTATTATAAACAAGTTTCTCCAAGGAAAATAATGCGGTAGCCGATAGGTTTTTTATGTAGGGACTTGCGATGAATAGGTATTCCGACTGTTTTTTTTATGAGCCATCACGACGACTTTTCTCCTTTTCACAATGCGCCACTACTGACAGTTCTGCTGGGACTGACACCACAAGTCGATATTTTATATTTCACCCTGGAAATGGAATGTTGTTCCTATTTTCCATAGCGTAGTGAGTAGGACAAAGTAGTGAGTAGGATGATGAGCAGTCACACTAACGCAGCTAAGATGAGATATTCAGCCAATGGCAATTCATTCTGTATATATAACATGTAAAGATTGCAGGAAAACTTTAGTCTTGTCTTGCTGTTTGTTTCTCTTAGACGGCACTTTGTACTGGTTTCACGAAGCAATATTTTCTATACTGATGAAATATTCACGTACTGTTACATGGACAAATACCCGACAAGGGAAATTGAGATGAATTATAAATGGACGTTGCACGGTACACAGACCGAAATGAATATTTTCGGGTAAAGCAGTGTTTGGGACATTAGCAAATCGAAGATCGTTTTCAACACAACATATACAACTGATACATACTGATAAAACACCGAAGGATTAATAGAAAAAATTCAACTTCAATACTATGATGGAAATAGTGGGTGGTATAGTTGAAAGAGCCTGGTTTTCTCAAAATATTAATTCACCTCGCAAGTTTGCAATGAAAAACATATCGATATTTGAACAAGTTTGAATTTCATATGCAGAAGAATCGAAAACTTTTCTTTCTCAGATATCTGGAGTTGATAGCGAAGCGAGAATCATTCTACACAAAATATTTTTGGAAAACCACCCTTGCTCCATACTGGCTCGCAAATATGTTTTTTATCACTCAAATTTATAACACATACAGACCAAAGAACATTTTTCTCGGTATACGATATTAATAAAGCGTTTGTTGAGTCCGCCATAAAGAATCGAGTATTGAACCAACGAAACCATTGATCTATTTGACAGCTGACAAAAACAATGCCTCATAGCTGCAAGGCAGCTTACATTCGATTCGATGTTATGATTATCACATGCGAAAACGACCAATGGGTATTGCTGAGAGGATTTTGCGAATCATATCATCATATCAGATTTCAACAAAGAGGATGTATATTGCAGATTGTTATGTAATTATTAGGATTACGTATTTATATTCAAAGGTAGATCTGGAAATATATATCTATCCATATTTGCTGTATATCTATGCGTATTATTCACATTTGGGAATTAGTTCCAGCGGTAGCTCGAGTTTCTATCAGGAAATAATCAGGGGTATCTTTTGGACACGAATGGACTAACTCAATACTGATTTTTCATTCCTCTTGTCAATTCAATTGGCAAGGTTTTTCGCACTAAAGAATTTGGAATTTATTTCGAAATACAGAAAATGAATGATGAAAACTACGAAAAAGGTTAGACAAGGTATTCCAAACTAATGTTCTCACAAGAATGCAGTAATGGCATTCTTCGGCCTAAGTGAATGAAGCATGAAAAGTCCCAGTCCCACCCGTCTGAGAATCTGTGATCAAACAAAGTCTGAGTGACTAATCTTGAACAGCTACCCACTTAAGAGGCATACCCGAAATCCGGTCCGAGCAGCTTTTTTTCTCACACAACCTAATCCGGCAAACAGAGGTTTATTATACCCAATGGCCCTTTAAATTGCCTCCCACCGATGTTGTTATTCCGTGTTAGTACCTACAATAATATCCAATCAATATTCAAATTAACGGAATGAGGATTTTATACTAATGTTATAAAACTAGGTAATGGTATTGGATTGAATGGTCCAATCTCGTTCGAGAGTATTCCGCATAATACATAATCAACATATTGAACGGTCCGACTGAGATGAACTAACTTATTTTCATTACATGTATCACTGGGAACAGTTCAGGATTTCATTAAATGGAGAGCCTAGTTAGAACCTTTGTTGTAAATTCAGGATTCCAATTAATAACCCCAAATTGCACACCACAATTGCCTAGCGTATATAGAAATCCATTTATTTATATCTCCTACTCTTGGAATTACGGCAGATTTAAAAAAAAAAATGTTTATAATATAGTTCGGGGACAAGTTTCACTTGTTGAATGAATCATTCAGATCCCATAGGGCCTTCTCCCTACATAATGGCTTCGAGGGAACGGTCGTGGAAATTGTACAGGGCGAGTCACCACCATCTGTCAACCACCCCTATTTCAGCATTATGCACTCGAATTCGGGTTACTGTATTGAGCTACCAAATAGACATGTATGCTTTAGATTTGTACTTTATGATACAAATCTTTCTGATATTTCTGAGGATCCATTATTTTTCATAATCGATACATGGTCAAATTTTCCATTAATTGTCTAATGGAGGACTAAAAATAGATAGGCCACTGACTCTAACCCAATGCAGAGACCAGTCCCTTGGTTTGGTCCGTAAACTTTGCAAATTGGACGAGTTCCAAGATTATCGACTGTCACCGGCGAAATTGATTCACGAATAGTAATTATGAATCGAGTTGGAAAGTCTGATATCCTAATTTGATTTATTGTAGTGATGAGATTTCATATTCTGGTCGAATAGAATTTTAAATCAGCGTTTGGAAGTTGGATGAGTTTGGCTTCGACTGCTTTATGTGAAAACGGAGATTGTTCATTGCTTCATCTGAAAACTATTTGCTATTCCCGTATTTTTTCGAATTCTATCGAATCGAATACGACATACTCAGTTTGTTTTGATACTGAATGTATTCGCACTAGTGATGAATATTATAACAATTCGAGTTATGTCCAGCCCCTGTATGAAAAATAGCGATCATCCCTTTCTCCAAAGATGGTGCGGAAGTCACCATGGAATGTGATACGTGTACTTTTCATTATTGATCGATGAGGAAACATTCAGTCCAACTTCTTGCTGGTGGTAATTTCAAAGTATGGGCACGTACTTTGCGACACAGGGGCGTAGTCCAAATTAGGTTTTCGTAAGATTTTAAAATGTATGGAAAGCTTCCGACTATATCTTCTGAATTTACAAGGTGATTCTTAGAGATTTTGCATGAATTTGACTTACGCTCCCCTACTGCATGAAGATTCATGTTGGTTGGAGTATATTCATGAGAATGACGATGCGATGGTTCAGATTAGGGATATGTTTAATGATCCATTCGTGAAATTGAGATTGAAATACCGGGTAGAGGGCCGTTTCTGTGAAACGCAAAGAATGCTGGAGAGAGGAAGTAGCCACATAACGACTTGGGAGTTGCATTCTTCTCGCGATATTCTATTCGTCTGATGCAAACAGACTAAGACATGACATGACAAGACACGACGCTTTACAAGTATACATAACAATAGACACAGAATTATCCCAGACATGGATATTGAAGAATGAATAATACATTGAATAATTTCGTACAATGGAACGTATACTCTCTTCAGACAAATAGGTATGTACGGTGCGTTCGATCTGATGGATGCATCATTATCTTTTGAAAAATTATAATGAAGAATATTCAGCAAATTGGGTAGATGCCTTATTATTTTTATACTACCGCGAATGCTATCACCCTCCAGAATTTGGTGCATCATTTCAATAACGACTTGTATGTGCTCCTAAGATACTTTTGAGTTCTCACAATGCAGTAGCGGAATTTGAATGTGTTTTTTTTTTGTTTGCAGAAACTGCAAACTATCGGAGAAGACTTCTGCGGTTTGGACGTGAACACGCCCTTGGGCGGCGAACAACCTGTATCTGCGGTGCCGGTTCTTCTTTTTGACACCCGCCTAACAGCCGTTGTGGCCACATCTACCGGCGATTTCACTGTGGTCTTCATCGGAACGGCCAAAGGGCATTTGAAAAAGGTACGTCGACTTATCACTGGGTAGCACCGGGTTTGATTTTCTGCTTGGATACTTTTCGCTCTTTTCTGGTAGTATAATTTGCAATTCAATATGAATTGTGTTTGAAAAGACGTTTCAGTTAATAGTTAGCGAAGAGTATTGCAAAATGCAAAATGCAAACCACTACAGTAACTTGTCGACGTTCAGCGCAAAGTTTTCCTACTATTATTCGTTACTCAGAAAACTATACTTCTTCTCTTTTAATATTCTCGATCATGATGTCTTCTTGAAACTCCCTGTTATTTATTCATTGATCGATTCTGAATTATAAGACACTAGATGTTATCATAAATTTTCTATACTACACATTATATGTTGGCATTTCTGTCAATCAATATATTCCTAATGAAATCTCTCGTTGGAAAAGTTGAAAGAGTAATTTCCCTCTCTAAATCTGTTCTCGCATTTTCTCCGAAACCATCAGTTATTATTGCGCAAATAAAATCGTACGTTTATTTTTCAATCAATCAAACCGAAATACGATATCATTAAGCAGAATGTTTCCGAATGCACCAGTTTGTTCATATCGAATCGTCAATTCATTTTCATCGCACAGTCGATATACCCTACATAATGTTATATGTCACTCTGATGTTCTCAGCAGATTTTAACAAAAAGGTACTGAAATAAATCTTGAAATTTATTGTTCTTCAAAAACATGCCATCCATTGTAAGCCACATGAAACTTTTTTTTTATCTCTTGGAACCAAGAGAGGGAATCTTATATAATGTTCGAGGAACATCGTGTCAGTCAGTGGTAGAATGTTGGGAGAGAAGGGAGATTTCCGTTGAGCATCAACCGTGGGAATATCTATGAAAGAGAGATTGTCCACCTTCCTGCGATGTTCTAAGGAGGTCAATGAATTCGTGAGTATAGTCTCACTGACTAGGCGAATAGCTCTCTTGAAGAGATTCTTAGCGCTGAAGCAGTTCTTTCAATGGACCTCACATGATCGCCCCATGAGAGAGCACTGTTGATGGTTGGTTGATCATCATATCAGGCATATTGTGTGGTCTTCCTGCCTGGTTTGATTTTTTACTACTAGATTTTCCGATCCCCATGTCAGAATTCTTGGCAGATCATCATTCAGAAGCTATGGACTAGCCAGAAGGTCACATCCAACAGGTCGTTGATGTGGAGTAAGAACAAAGTTGGTGCCAAGACAGAGCCTTGTGGCACACCAGCATCGATAGTCAATGTATCAGATGAGACCTCATAGAGTGATCTATCTGTAAGGAAACTCGATAGTAAGAGACATAGTTGGGGCAGTAAAGTTTCGCTAGGAGGCCTTGGTGCCAAACTCAAATATCAAATAGTTCTCCATTCCAGGTTTTCTATCGCGGAAAACGTCCCCATTGTTGATATTGGTGTAGATTTTCAACCTGTGGAAACCAAAGTGTGAATAAGTGCCGGTAATTATTTCTGAAAATTCCTAGTTCGGATGTGATCCTCCAACCCATTATCACATACACTTTTGGCAAACTTGCTGGAGCTCTGTGTTCGGATGTTCATGGTCGTGATATAAGGGTGGTGTAAATAACTAGTGAGAGGGTAGGTTCGCGGTTGTTCGATGGCCGCTGGCGAGGAAGAATATCGCGAAGGAATATGAAGAAGGAAGGAAGGAAACGATCGACTTGTTCGCGATATGTGCGGATGATATGCATCAGATCAGATTTTCCGCGCGGGACCTTCGACCCGGCGAAGCTGAAGGGAAAATAGAGCCCGCAGCCCGTGATCGGTGAATTGATTTGGTTGTTTGATTGTCTGTTCATCGGCAGTTGATTGGAAGGGTAGGCGGGTACGATTCGATCGCTATTTTCGGCACTTCGAGTGTTGCGTTCCTACGTGATAACACTCGAAATCCATCTAGCTCGAGGCGTTCCGAATTCCGGCGAATTTAATTCAAATATTTTATCGGATCGATTGCCGACGTTTTTCACTGGAATTGGTAAACCGATCCGGAATACCGAATGAGCAGAACTTTTTTTTTCTCTTAATTGCGTGTTATATTAGACAGTCCAATCTCGCCTGAGAACTTAATATTTCTCTCAGGATCTGCCCCAATATTGACGGAGATCTCCGGTGACGGGCCTCGTGACTGGCGATCACTCCAATTTGCGAACCGTCGAACAGAGGATAACGTTCGAATCGACTTACCATACTACTATCCATATTACTTTTTTGGAAATTTCCATATCGCCACACAGTGCTCCAACTGTTTGATTCTTCTTTTTCATGACATATAAATTCCTCGTGGCAGATCAGATACTATCACTGACTATATTCGGCATAGGTGTATCTATCTATGTACTTACCTTCTACGGAAATTCCGCATCTGTATTCAGGTCGGAAATCATTTCTACATGACAATTGATTCGGATATTTCCTACACATGCTGAACAGTACGTCGCCCGGGTAATAACGACTTTTTATTATCGAGCATACCGATAATTTTATGGAGTCTGAAGATATTCACTTTTTATATGCCGGATATTAAACGAATTTTATATTGCCATTGCTCGTGTCTGTGGGACATAGATTATAGTATTTGATCTGTCGATATGAGAGTTTAGTTTAGTGGAACCATCTTTCTCTCTCTATACAACCAACAATGATTGCATTGTTTACATTGTTCTCATGTTATGGTCGGTTGAATGGTCTTTTCACTTTTCTATAAATACGTTAATAATTTGGGGATCTGGTAATGCAAATACAGGGTGTTTATTGAACATGCGGCAAAAATTCAAGGGGTCGTTCCTTGGATTATTCTAAAAATATTTAATCCTTTGATGATTTTTGAGAATCCGTTTTGTTTCGGGGATACAGGTCGAACAAAATTTCAGAGAATAACATTTTATTATTAAAAAATTCATGTTAAGGTTACTTGATCTACAAGAACTGTTGGAAATGATCAGTACCTATTTTCATTTAGTCTATTGATAATTTCGAAAATGTCAAAATTATTGTTCGCCCTGTATCTCCGAAATGAAGAGGATTTTCAAAAATCATCAATGAACAAAATATTCTTGGAAAAAAGTTTTGTCGCATGTTCATTAAATACCTTTTATAGTCGACCAAGTAGATGACAGAAAGAAAGCTAGATGATCAGGAGGAAGTCGTGAGGTTTCTTCCAATAATATTGTGTTTATTTCCCATGTGATACTCTTATCGATGACTAATATTATATTGTGTCTCAGGTGGTGGTTGAATCCTCAACTTCTGCGTTGGAATATGGCGATCTGGTGGTAGAAGAGGATTCCCCGGTGAATCCTGACCTGCACTTCGACTCACACTCGATGCATCTCTACGTGATGACGGAGAAAAAAGTATGTAGATCATTTTCCTTCAGCTGGCTAAAATGTCATTTGGAGTACTCACTGGAGTTCATACAAAGCGCGTCGTTCGAATACACCCTTGCAAGCTGTCAGCAAAGGTCATCGAGTGACTCTTGACTGCCATCATTTATTTAACACTGCAGTCATTATCCGCTCGAATGAACACCTTTCGTTTCATGATAATTGAATTATGGGAACTTGTTTAATATCAGATCGAAAAACGAAAAACGCGTTCGTGAATTCCTCCGGATTATAAAACTCGTATCGTGATGTAATATTTTATAGTGATTCCGATTGCCCAAAGTGTATTGGGATGTCTGTGCAAATGATGGGCCGGTTTCTGAGGAGACTGACTCATACCGAAATCAAGTTATTGCAGTGGAAGAAAACATACTTTACCTACTTTCCATCGGCGATTTGAATAATCAATAGCGAACCTGCCGCTTTGGCTCGGGTTTCCCCATTAATTATTATCCCCCATCTGAAAATCGTTTCAGCTATTCTAAGTGTATCACAAGGCAGGCATCGAATTACCTAATTGATCAAATATGTCTTTATGCATAAACAATTAATTAATCTAGCATAGCTATAGAGATTAGCTCAAGCTTTGACATTCTGAATGCTGACAGTAATTATGGACGTTTATTCAAATAGAATAAAGCTTCACATTTGATGAAAAAATATAGTTGATAATTGCGTTGCGATAAATTGCGGATGTTCTAAATGTTCTCGCTTTATCGCTGTTCGAATGAAGAGACGATAAGTCGGTATCCATATAAGTTTTCCCAACATAAACATCGGATGGTTCTTGTGAAGGATAGAAGGATGAACGAATCGAGCAACGCTAATCATCGTAGTTGCAAAAGTCTACCGGGCATCTCGTATACGCCGACTTCTTTCTGGTGTCCTTGCGACCAGGTGGTTGTCACGCAAGTCAGGTGTTGATGAATGCGCCTATATGGATATTTCCATCCTAATGAAGCTCACAGAAGCACTCACCTGGGCTTTGGATTAAAATTGGCTCTCTTTTGATATGTATTTGACATTCGAAACGTAATACTTGTCAGATCCATTTCCAAGCGAACGAACGTGTTCGCTTGGGCTGCATTCATTAACTTACTCTTATGAGTAGAGTAGAGAATGATCACCTTATAGAAATATATCAATAATGGCTACTCAGAGTACGTGCTCATAAAACTGCCTGAATGAATGTCAACTATCATGACACGAGGTTATTTGATTTGAGGTTATCTTTAATGGATAAACAACTATTATGAATTATAATTCGTTAATACTGTGCTTGTGTTCATATGTAATATTTCTATTTGACTCAGATCTGGATAATTAAAATTAGAATATTCACAACATAACCCCCTCACAACGGCACAAATGTCAGGGTGCATCTTACTGTGTTCAAGAGCAGAGTAAGTTGAGCAAGTTTCTGAACAATTGTTCATACTCCATACTGACAAAGTACGTTCATGAACACTCAGAGTGAGTTTCTGAACGCAGTCCAGGACCTTCGTTGTCTATACATTAATGTCATTTTTGTCGTGAGAAAATTGTGATCCACGATCGTGGTGGCATTCGTTTTATATGACATTTCGATCTTTTTCTAGGTGTCCAAAGTCAAAGTTCAGGAATGTACAGTGTACAAAAATTGTCTGGAATGTTTGGGAGTGAAAGATCCTTACTGCGGATGGTGTTCCTTAGAAAATAAGTGAGTAGCTCGCTAATATCATGGCGATTCAAATGGTGCTGAATCACGTTGGTTTCAGGTGTAGCCTACGTTCAGACTGTCAAGATGCTGCCAAAGATCCCTTGTACTGGATTAGTTATAAGAGTGGGAGATGTACAACAATTACCTCAGTGATACCCAATCAACTGCAAAGGACCACAGCTCGAACGGTACGATAACTACCCTCTTTGTAAAATGCCAAACTGATCGTGTAAAAAAATGATGATGCATTTTTGACGATTGTTTGTTGCGGTTTCAGCTGGACCTAGTCATCGACAATTTACCGACGTTGCAAGGCCATTTCTTGTGCGCCTTCACGGCTCTGGACAAGACGCTGATAACGAACGCGACCCGGAAGGGGTCCGGAGTGAATTGCACCACCCCGAGGACTGACGCCCTGCCTTCGATACCGCCTGGTCAACGTGAGTATCGCAACTGGAAATCGCTATAATTGGCGTTATCTGGCTCTCGTTTTCCTTTTCCAGATCACTTCACAGCCAAGCTCTCGGTGCGTACGACTTCAGGACCGGATTTCGTCGCCACGAACTTCACCTTCTTCGACTGCAATACGTACAGCTCGTGCACCCAATGTGTCTCGTCTTCGTTTCCTTGCGATTGGTGCGTCGATGGTCATCGGTGTACGCATGACACGGCAGAAAATTGCAGGAACGATATTCTCGTAACGGGAGTTAGCGTGAGTTTTTCATTTGCTGTACAGTATATTTCCGAAATTTAATTTTTTTAGTCGCTGTTGAAGAGTTGAAGAATTGTCTGAAAACACTGTTGAAACTGATAAAAAAACGATCTTTCAAACTTTTTACACAATAGTAGTAACAAACAACTCCTTGATATCATATTTTTTTCTTCGTTAGTCAAGATAGGATTGGTGAATGTTTGAAAAATATCAATGAGAAACAATAAACATACTAATTTCGAGTAGACTAGTTGAATCTCAGATTGGTTGTTTTCTACAATACAACATAAAATAATACCCTGGGTGAATGCATAAACATGTTATCATAACACAGAATATTCCGAACAGTGTCATTTCTCGTCGTGAGTCAATTCTGTTGGCGAGACTGCCAAACAGTAATTGTATGCTTCTTACTTTGTCTAGTCTTTTATCAATATTGGAAATTCTCAATTTGAAATGAATTGAAACTGTAATGAAAGTTGATATGCTATAAAATCCTTATTTGTAGAAATTCGTAAAAGTTTTATGAGTATTCCTAAGATAAAATGTGGTCATATAAAACGGCAAGATTTTACCGTAAAACGTATATTCCGCCATGAAGGTGTGCTCAGCATATTTATTGCGTTTTCTAACAATCTATTCCGTGTGTCGAGGATAGATCATTACAACAACTCTTGTGCATTCCAGAGAGCCGGTCCTAGTTATAGATCAGGGCCGGCATTCTGTCCCACCATCAACGCCACGGTGGGCAACTCTCCGGAAATACTGGTGGCTTCCGGCATCAAGAAAGCCATCAAAGTGAAGGTCCATATAATCGGCCAGTTCATCGTCCAGACGAGATTCGTCTGTCAATTCAACATCGAAGGTAGAGTCACCAGCGTCAACGCACAACTGCTGGGCGACACGATCTACTGCGACCCCATGGAGTTCTCATACACCTCACGGGCGCCGAACATCACCGCCACTTTCGCTGTCATTTGGGGCGGCTCCAAACCTCTGGACAACCCGTACAATATTCACAGTAAGTCTTCCGTTACACTGATGATTTCCCAATGACTATCCCAAAAAGCATTTCTGAGTCAAATCCCATGGTTGCAATGAATGATTTCAATATATTTCTCATCCTTCAGCAACTTCGAATTAATCTTCCAGCAAATTCAATTAGAATCAACTCAGTTGAAAAAGTTGAATATCTTAGAATATGCAAAGATTTTCACTACTCGAGATGGAATTACCATATCTATAATATATCTAATACTCTACTCTCGCTATCAGGAACATGTAAATATCTAAGTAAAATATCAACAGTACCTTTCTTTGAAAATACTTTACTATGCTCTAATAGAGTCTCGACTAGCTCATGGTATAGTTAGCAGGGGTGGGGCATCCAATACTAACCTGTATAAACTTCAGATAATCCAGAAATTATTTCTCATCTGATCAGCTATGTTTCGATATTCAAATATTGGATCTTAGATAACTATCTTTCACAAAAACGGTCACTTTCTTCTTCAAAAATAGACACGGAAAAATCAGAGCACAAGGAATGAATAAATTCAAAACAGATTTTTCCAAGAAATTCTCACTTCACATCCTTTGTCTCTTTTCAAGAATGAGATGAAAAAACATGTCTTTAGTGACAATTATTTGAATTTGTATGACGGACTTTGGTGAAAACAGGAATGCGATATCACAATTATTTGAATTTGTATGACGGATATATCACAATAATATGATCTGGTAGTCTTATTATGGTTCTATCACAAGAAGCACTTTTATTTGTGTTGAATTTTTCGTTTTCATTTCTTATATTTCCTCTTTTCCTAATTCTCATTGAACTATTACCGTTGTTTAATTGTATATTATTTCTAACGATGCAGAATCACCACGGACAGCTCTAGCTTCGTGGATATTTTTGTTCATTTGATAGTTATACTTATAGAGATGTCTCAATATAACTTACCAACATTGTGACAAATAAACGTTTTCTGCTTTGTGTTGACTCATTACTTCGAAAAATGATTCCGTAAAATTACCCCGGGACTTCACGAGCACTTTCATACACAAATTTTGACCTGTTTGAAGAGCACTTTCGTGGACTAATAATGCTATCGATAGTACCGATCAAACTGATTTGACTTTTGTTCCAGTTGTGATTTACCGATGCAGAGATATGGCCGACAACTGCGGCATATGTCTCGCGTTGGCGGAGAAATACGACTGCGGTTGGTGCCAAAGCTCGGACCGCTGCGAGGTGAAAGACCAATGCGAGAAAGGCTCGGCCGTCTGGTTGAACAGGAGCCAGACGTGTCCCAACCCCGAGGTGACGTCCTTCAGTCCGGAGCTAGGGCCGTGGGAGGGCGGCACCAACATCACCATACAGGGCATCAACTTGGGCAAGAACTTCCAGGACATCTATTCCGGCATCAGCATCGCCGGCATCAACTGCCAGCCGTACGAGCATCTCTACATCAAGACCAAACAGATCGTGTGCCAGGTATGTTCGAGAAATCTACAGTCTACTATTAGAGGGAGTGCGTGCGAAGTTTCAGAGTAACGGAATTGATTGATTCAAATGATTTCCTTGTAAAAAGCTCGCCGAGTGTGTCCTAGAATAAGTTATGGTTTGGCTTGGGGTTTCTTTGAGTGTTGGTGTGATTTCTTCCAGGTCGACGGTCCGGGAACCAAGGAGCTTCGCCAAGGACCTGTTACCGTCAAGGTGGAGGACTATCGCGGAGAGTCCAAGACGCATTATCGATTCGTCAATCCTAATATAACTGGTATTTCACCAAAATGGGGACCTAAATCTGGAGGCACTATGCTGCAGATCACGGGGGAGTATATGAACGCCGGTAGCAATATTCAGGCGTTCTTGGATTTCCTGCCGTGCAGGATTGTCTCGTAAGTCATTTAGGTTATATTAGCTCTATATAAACATGATAGACTTCAACGACACTCCGAAGAATAACTCGTTTATTTTCGGTCGAAACTTTTGCAATATTCATGTAAATTCTCGCAACTTGAATCTTGATTCTTGATGTTCATTAATCACACTCTGTATATAGCTGACACAGGGCTCCGAAGATGATTTTTATTCCCTATGCGATTGACTAGGTTCAATAAGTTTTTCTTGTTAATTGCATTTGAATGAAATTGTGCTACCTCGTCAAGGCGTCATCGCAACTAAAAGTTTGGATGGAAGCTAATTAATCGGTTCGCACATTGTATCAGTAGGCGCTGCCATATCGAAACAACAAAACTCGCAATGTCTACGCAAAACGAACCATGCCCGGAACCTGTATTGGCAAAACACCTTCTATTGTTCTATCGAAATTTCAGAACCGATCAGAATCAAGCCTTATGCATAACGAGCGCTTCTAATTCGACGACGAAAAAGAAACTGAGGATGAAGTTCGACAAGGGCGACAGATACTTGGAGAACATGATGTTCGAGTACGTCGAAGATCCGGTGATCGAGTCTGCGGAATCAGGGGTGGCCAGTCAGATAAAAGTTCCCAAGGGGATACCTGCCGGTGGTATCAAGATCTCTGTTACAGGAAGAAATCTCGCTTTCATACAAAAACCACAGATGTACGTTTTCTTCGAGCAAAAAATGTTCATCAGCGTGAGTACCCTTCGATTTATTTCGTTTACATCGACTTACGATTCATTTTGTTTTAGGAATGTGCTGTTTTGAGTAACACTAGTATGACTTGCAACAGTCCAGTGATTGATGCAGCTGAAGAAGTCAAATTGGATGCCGATAATCCCCTCAAACTTGAATACGGTTTCCGAATGGATAATGTAACTGGAGTACAGAATCTGACCCTCAACAAGGATTTCAATCCATTCTTGCTGTACCCCAATCCTGTTTTCATACCTTTCGAGAAGGAAGTCAAGTACTATAAGTCGGATTATTTGAATATAATCGTAAGTGAATCATTTTTAGCATAACATAACAACATATTCGAATTAGCCGGTTGTTGTAGAGCTCCGACGATTTTAATTCAAGTGAAAAATGCAAATGTGCAATCCTTCAAAAACACATTTGCATCTGGATTATTCTATCTTGGCTAATAGGATTTAGAAGTCCACAGCTAGCTGTAAACATCCACAATGAAATTCAAATGTAACCGTGCATCCCGCTAATCCACATTGGATTGTCGAAATAAAAATATACCAATTAGCTTTCCGGAATACTACAATATGATATTATTTTTATTCAATACGAGTTTATTATTTCAGTTCTCTCGAAATAATTACACCATTGAACATTTGAACTAACAATAGAAACTTGACAAACTTACAGAACGCGAAATCATTGGAAAAACTCCAGGAGTTTTCAGAATTAGCATTTCTCATTTGAATATCCTGTTTGCGACTTCCCAAATTATCGAAAGTTTCATTAGGTGTTTTAACAAAAAAAATAAATAAAAAACGTGCATTTGCAAAGGTATTAATCCATTGAATCTGAATAAGTAGTTTTTCAGAATCTTCCATCATAACATCATTTTTATGTACTGCAAGTTCCTTCATCCACAATGATTCGCGCTATCAAATTATTCGCGCATTCCGCTAATCCACATTGGATTGTTGAGATAAAAATATACCAATTAGTTTTTTCGGAATCCTTCATTATAAAGTCATATAATGTGGTACGACTTAGAACTTAGAATTACCATTTCACATTTCGCGATTGTCTAAAACGAATCTCTCAGTAAATATCGAATCTGGATATCCAGGATACTTCAAACTACTTATCGCTAATTCGGTTCGTATACAGGGCCAGAACATCGATCGGGCTTGCCAAGAGTCCGACGTGAAGGTGCTGATCGGCAAGAGCACCTGCAACGTGACGTCTCTATCGCGTCAACAATTGACGTGCCGTCCACCGGAGACCCAGCCGCAGGCCTTCAACGACCTCGGGCTGCCCAACAGCGAAGCCCTACCTGAGGTGGTGGTCATCGTGGGAGGGTCGCTGCGCTACAATATCGGAGTCCTGTCGTACTCGTCCCCGCAGGGCCTGAACGGCCCCATCACGAAACCGACGCTCTACGGCATCATCGGCGTCGGCGTCGGCATCCTTATCGTGTTCGTGTGCTTCCTCATCGCCTACAGGAGGAAGTCCACCGAGAGCAACAGGGTGCTGAAGAACATGCAGGAGCAGATGGACATCCTCGAGTTGAGAGTGGCGGCCGAATGCAAGGAAGCGTTCGCCGAGCTGCAGACCGAAATGACCGATCTGACGGGGGATTTGACGTCTGGGGGTATTCCGTTCTTGGACTACAGGACGTACGCCATGAAGATTTTGTTCCCCAATGTCGACGATCACATCGTGTTGCAGTGGGAGAGGCCCGAGCTGCTCTGCAAAGAAAAGGGATTGCGACTCTTCGGACAGCTCATTATGAATAAAACGTTCTTGCTGCTGTTCATCCGCACGTTGGAGAGCAACAGGTATGTATCATCGCCATGTACACACACCAGTGTTGTTATTCTATGATTCTGCTTATATGCATATACCTACTTGTATGTATATTAACTCTTGGAACCGATAACGCCTTTTTTTGCATTTCGAATAACTAATTTCCATTTCATACAATCAATTATCATTCTATTACGGTTAATATTGCATCAATTACAGTGCATTGTGAATCTCTGGTCTGAACAGAACTGTGAAAATATACTGTTCCAAACAGTTTATTATTCAGAACTTGTTTGTTCAGTCGCATTATGAATGATAAACTATTTTTACTTCTGATATCTGTCACGACTTTCGAACTCAACTATCTTTCGAATGAAATTATTTCTGATTATTTCCGAAGAAGCATAGGTAGTAGCGACGATCTGGTTTCATATGATGAATGTTCCAGAGGTGCCAATGAGTGAAAGTAATTTCGTTTCATATGTATCAGATGCATCTTACTTACCTTATGTTATAAACACGATGTAGGGAACAATGGTGACGGTACTCTGCTCAAATGCCATCTAATTCGCATTATTCATTATATTTATTCATTATAGAGGAAAATCAGTCGTATATGAACCGTCAGATACAATTAATTGTAGCAAAACATTGATTCAGAAATAGTGATGTTAGTTTATTTCTCTATCAATGAGTGAACTGCATGATTTTACTATCTCAAAACACCAACTGATTGAACAGAAATCTTTAAAATTGTCGCCATCTTCTGGGGAGTTTCATAACAACTATGCCATCATGAGACAAAATGCTGTTTGCGTTTTGGCGAAACTGAACACCATCAGTGACTCCATCATGTTCCCATGGAAATGATTGAGAAATTAAATGACGATCGTTTGTTTCGGCAGGTACTTCTCGATGCGAGACAGGGTGAACGTCGCCAGCCTGATCATGGTGACGCTGCAGAGCAAGATGGAGTATTGCACCGACATCCTGAAGACGCTGCTTGCCGAGCTGATCGAGAAGTGCATGGAGGGCAAGAGCCACCCGAAGCTGCTGCTGCGTCGAACCGAGAGCGTCGCCGAGAAGATGCTCAGCGCGTGGTTCACCTTCCTGCTGTACAAGTTTCTGCGCGAGTGCGCCGGCGAGCCGCTGTTCATGTTGTTCCGCGCCGTCAAGCAGCAGGTCGACAAGGGCCCAGTCGACGCCATCACGTCGGAGGCTCGATACTCGCTCAGCGAGGAGAAGCTCATCAGGCAGTCGATCGATTTCAAGCCGATGGTGAGCGCGAATGTTCAATGTTTGTTCGCACACAGAATGTTCTTCTCTGGAAAAAGAAACCAATGAAATGTAATCTCGGAAAATAATTACTTGGAAAAATACTTGAATAATCATATTATTTTGTTCCTAATTGAGACCCATTCAATTTCATTTTGAAGACTACTTTCAAGCTACCTATATTATTTTTCTAGTAGGGAAAAATCTTACTTTGAATACCCACAATATCTTGGATAAAAATTGTCGTATGCCATGTCTCCTAGTTCTTGGATACTAGTTATTGACTTATCGTTATCGATAATTGAATTGAAAACCTGGATTGTTGTTTGTAGAATTTGTTTTCTTAGTAGATTTGCGAAGGATCGCAGGTATTTCAGTTTAATTTGCTTCGAATTTCATTAAGGTCCTTCGTTTATTCGTATAATTACCTACCTAGTGAAGCTGATGAGTTTGTCAATTAATTGTGTTTGTGTCAGATATTCATATTCTTGATTAAGTTTATTGTTTCCATTTTCAGACCGTCTATGTTTCGATTTCTCAACAACCAATTTTCGGTGGAGGTATCGACCACAACACTGATAATGTTCCAGTGAAGGTTTTGGATTGTGATACGATTAGTCAAGTAAAAGAGAAATCCCTCGATACCATCTACAGGGCCACCCCTTACTCTCAAAGACCAAGAAAGGACGATCTGGATCTGGGTAACTTATTTCTACTATGTCGAAAAGATTAAGGCACTGAGAGAGAAGAAAATTTTGGCCTCCAGTTGTCATTTTTAGTATTTTTCTTCGAATTGAGAACTTTGTGATTATGCAATGGCAAGTGATATTCACATCAATGGGAATTCGGAAGAGTGCCATTTGTATTCGACCTGTATCTGTGAGACTGTATGATTGATATATATTCTGCTATGTTAGTCATATTCAATTTTATGTGAATATTGCGTGAAACCACAAAATTAAGAATGAATAAAAACTGATATTGTATCCGAGGCAAACAAACAATTATAGCTGAGTAATTTCTGAATCATGCATGAATCCTCACCAGTATTTTTTCCTAACCATAAATAATCTTGGGTAATTATCTTTCACCTGTTGTCGGAATTTCCGTGATAAATATCTAACTGTATCTTCACATGATTTCATTAGTTGATATTATCACTAGGGGAAGGAATATTTTCAGTTTTCTTTCGATAAATTTCGAAAGAATAATTATAGACTATACTGTTCTGAAATATTTTCGTTGCCGTTCAAGACGAAACCTCATTTTTATTGAATAATTTCACTAGGCCAATTGCTACTAACGTATATCACGCAGGTGACTTCCAGGTGAATGTTTCAGAGAAATGTAATTTGCCTAAGTACTTCAACTTCAAGCAATTGGCATGATCCAGTTGTTTTCTGGAAGGGCTTCTCTGTTCGTATGACGGGTTACTCGCGTTCTTAGGAGTATTTCAGTAGACTTTTCCTTCCAGAATGGCGTACAGGTACGTCTGGCAGGCTCATCCTCTACGACGAGGACAGCACCACGAAGGTGGAGGGCGATTGGAAGAGGCGCAACACCCTACAGCACTACCGAGTACCTGACGGCGGATGCCTGAACCTCGTCTCCAAACAGAGTTCCATCTACAATTTGAGTATTTTCTCCGAGAAGAACGACAAGTCCCATAAGTACGAAACGCTCAACATGAGCAAATTCAGCTCTGTGAGCCCCCCGCTCAGCAGGGCGACCAGTCCTCTCAATCATGATCACGATCAGGGCCTCAAGGTGAATAATAATTTATTGTCGATGATTGTTTTTGCCTTGTAAAGTAGTGTTCAAAGGTTCAGATTACCGAGGACGGAAATGGATACCTTATTCATTGAATTGTTCATGGAAAAAATATGTAGATGCAATCGAGTCATATAGCACATTCCAGTTGATATTTGACAAATAAATATCAAAGAGAATATCTCTCAGGAATATCTGATTCAGATGGAGGTAACTGACCACAAATCTGGAAGACTTCAAATCAAATCTTATCTTCTGGAGAGAGCAATATCAAATGCGAGATCCAATATGCAATCTTAATTTGTGGACAGGAAAATTAAATCTCACAGAATTCTGAAATTCATAAAATACACTTGTGGAATCGATAACATTAAAGTATATGTATAAGTGTATAGTTTTGAATGAATTCAATCCTAATTCATAAAACATAATTCAAAATGTGATGCAAGCAGGTCTAATCATAATCCAAAATACTATTGATCTGTGCACATACAGACACTATGTCTAGGTGCATTGAGTATTTCTTGTAAAAATACTAACTTTATGAATTGCAATATTCTGTTTGGGTGTAATTGAAATGCATTGAACTGGAATAGAAAAAAAATTGATGAAACCTGAAAGTTTCGAACGTGTGAAGGGTGGAATCGAGCGTGACGTTGGTATTTCGATGCAGGTGTGGCACTTGGTGAAGCACCACGACAACGACAACCAGAAAGAAGGCGAGCGCGGCAACAAGATGGTCTCGGAGATCTACCTGACGCGGCTGCTGGCCACCAAGGGCACCTTGCAGAAGTTCGTCGACGACCTGTTCGAGACGATCTTCAGCACGGCGCACCGCGGCTCCGCGCTGCCGCTGGCCATCAAGTACATGTTCGACTTCCTCGACGACCAGGCGCTGCAGCACGGCATCACCGACCCCGAGGTGGTGCACACGTGGAAGAGCAACAGCCTGCCGCTCAGGTTTTGGGTGAACCTCATCAAGAACCCGAATTTCGTCTTCGACATACACAAGTCGAACATAGTCGATTCCTGTCTGTCCGTCGTCGCTCAAACATTCATGGATTCCTGTTCGACTTCCGATCATAGACTAGGTAACGAACGATTTCATTGTTATGCACGCTATATTTCCTTGAGTTGAGGCGATCTGAACACTGTGTCCAACACGAGGAGGGCCGGGCATTTCGGAAACTACGTGAGATACGCATTCCGAATTTCATAAATGTTCAATTTGACAATTGAACCTTCTGTCGAAGAATAAATGGCCGTATTTGAAAAATCATACATTACATACTCAATTAACACACTGTTCAGAGAACTGGAATTAGCATGGTTCTGAAAATCCGTGGATCAAGTGAAGAAAACATCAAAAATTCACTTTAAACACTTTCGTTATTGTGAATCTTCTGGTTTATCTTGAAGTGACGTAATATTTGTTATTTTTGATAGGACACCGTGTATTTTACAAAAAAATTGGATTCCTCTGATGATTTTGATTCGAATTCATGTTTTACTTTTACCATTGACCTAAAATGAACCATTTTCCAGTTTTTGAGTTGGGAAGTTTCCACTTGTATGAAATATGAAGATTACCGTCTTGAAACATTTCAACGTACTCTCGTTACAGAGATATCTATTTGTTATGTGCGATCTGTCTGTCCATTTCTGACTTGTGTGTAATAGTTCTCAATTCTATTTTCAGGAAAAGATTCGCCCAGTTCGAAACTTTTATACGCTAAAGATATTCCATGTTATAAGGAGTGGGTGGAGAGGTATTATTCAGATATCAAAGCGATGTCTGCCATATCAGATCAGGATATGAATGCCATGTTAGCAGAGGACTCTAGGGTAAGTACATGATTATATAAGATGTGTGTGTGTGTGTGTGTGTGTGTGTGTGTGTGTTGTATACGCTTTCCTTTCGTATTCGATTCACAAACTTCTGTCAAATTTTGAATCTGAAGGATTCACTTCTACACAATGTTCAAATTTTTGATATCGCATTTCGAGATAATTAAGAATTACAATTACATATTGAGTATTAAAAACAATGCGAATTATTACTCGAAATAGTTTATTAATAGACAACAAAACTTCAAAAAATGTTTGAAAATGTAACTGCTATCCAATTTGTCGTCATCTACCGCCACATACAAGTCGCTCTGCTTGTATGTGTTACAGAAGAACTAGTGACTAGTTGATTTATGAAATAGGTAAAATAGGTGTCTTCTTGAACACAACAAAACACACTTGTTTGTAGTTCCATTTTGGAACCTACCTTACATCTTTTCGCCATTTGATGCCGCCGTGCCATACCAAGACACTTCATTTTTGTTATCAAAAACAAGTCACGGAGTGTGTAGACTTTTGTTTAGAGTATAAACTCTAAACACTTGAATGTTCTAAGTGTATTCCTCGTGTTTGTGAAAAATATTGAATGGGTGAATTAAACAGAACTATCAGTGATGACGAATGATCAGGAGAACAATACAAAAAGAAGACATATCGAACAGTCAAAATTAGCTGAACATACGTTCAGATGAAGATGGAATACATATTGCTGGTTGGAATAATATTGGAATCATAGGAAAAGAAGATATAACCAAGAAAGAAAAATCAGAGCATTTCCATTTATCTGAACTGAGACAATAATATTGCTTCCTGTTCAGTTCAGTGGCATTCCCTCGTTGAATCTGAATATGAAAATGGTGAATTCAAGATCAATTCAAGATTCAAGAGACACGTTGACTGTTTTTATATTGAAGACGGGGACGAAATTCATTCCTGAATCGTTCAATGATAAGTAGAAATCGATACTCATTTGTAATATTTCCCATTTTGCAAAATTTTGAATGACAAGATATCAATGATAGTAAGAAATTTCTCTTCCACTACGAATATATCGTAATGATTCTATCTAAATAGACGAGGGCTAAAAATCCCAAATATCTAGGAAAATCCAGATCTCACTATCAATCAATATCGCAATGTTGCAAAGAGCTAAGTGGCTTAGATGGCTTAGAGCAGAAATCTGACAAGTGTAGCACTAGTCGAAATATCAAACATCTTTCATTTTCTCTCTATGAAGATCTTTCATTCATCATAAACTGGAAGAGAGAGAAAACCCCTAGAAAAGTTACTTTTCTTCGGAACTTGTTTCATCCACTTCGTTGTGAGTAATGTCGAACAATTCGAAGTAACTGAATATTTATTGATTTGACGTGCCACTGAAAGTTCGTTGATTCAATACGTAGGCTGCGATTGCACATTGCAGTAGTCCAAGGTAAATCCCACCGTTTTACAGCCAAAAAATCGATAGTGTTTTATTTTTTCAATTATTGTATTTTCACTACTATAAACGGTTCAAGTTTGACGTTAATATTCTTCGAAATTGGCCGATGGCCCGCTCGACCGTCAACTTGACCGATTCGTCGTGTTGGACATTATGTTTTCTGTGTTTCCAGCTGCACACGACAGAATTCAACACGAACTGTGCGCTGCACGAGCTGTACACGTACGCCATGAAATACAACGAGCAACTTACGGTGACCTTGGAGGAGGACGAATTCTCACAGAAGCAACGATTGGCCTACAAGCTGGAGCAGGTGCACAACATCATGGCAGAGCAGGGACAGCCGTGATACTGGCCTGACCTGACGTGCCCCCCTCTCGCGCCTCCGCTCTCCCCCATCGTCCCCACGGCACCTCAGGAATTGGCCTGCTGATAAACGTTCCATGCCAAATATACATATCCATCTCGACCCTGCGACCGCTCCGATTCCGACCTGCCTTCATGAAACGTCTTGAGGCTCATACGTGAATTTTCATTGAAGTTGTCACAATTGATATTTTTTAATTCGTTGCCCAGTTGATCAAGACATTCAGCAGCTTTATCATTGCTGCATTTCGAATGTTCAATGTTTTATCACAGAGATGCTTCAATCAGATATAGAGCATAAATGGAAGTCCATCTCAAATGAGATCACAACAGACTTACTTCAAACACATCACATGTTTCATCATATTTAACTCAGCAGTTACTGCTGCATTTCAAATGATCCATAATTTATCACAGGAATGCCCTGCTCAGAGATATAGTTATAGTGGAATCATAGACTCGTGCCAGACTTGTCACATCATACTTGAACATGATGCATCCTCTGACAACAGTAGTTGAATGAAATGATAAATATCATTACAAACTATACTGCAGCGAAACGAATGATAAATCGGTCGATGTGGTTGGTCATAGTATATAAATCTCTAGTTGAAGTAACTTCACAAGCGTACAATAAATTTCCATCATCAGTTTCGAAATACATAAGGTATTGAATACAATAGAATTTTGTAATGAAATTGAAATCTTCGATCGATATATCTTGGATGATTTACCGTAAACAAGTATTGATTCCGATCACAAGCTATCCTATGAAATTTTGTATCAAAGTACTCTCCATTGATGTAACCTGGGATGAATCAATTTGATCTTGGTGTTGTAACTTGATGAGACACTTTTCTGTGCCAAGCACGAGTTCATTTCAGACCCTAGTTGTTTATGTTTCAAAACATCGTAATGAAACAGTTCCTTTTTCGATCGTTTTTGTGATGACGCTCAGGATGCCTCAATTCAATGATGTTCCAAACGTATAATGAAACACTGTTCTATAGCGGTACTAGTTATATTTCAGGGGCAAGTTGCATTTGTTATAGAACTATGTTCTTTTATTGATCTCTCGTGATAGAGCTGAGACAAAAGTCTGTCAACTGGGTGTCGTCTAAGTAGTATTGTAGTTTCGAAAAGTTCATTGTAAAAAGAATAGCCGACGAATTCGTACACTCGAGAATATGCAGATGTGTTAGGTTTAATGATGACTGTGAGAATTGACGAACTAAATTTGAGTTTGGCAACCGTTCCTTCCTTGAATGTTTTTTTTAGCATGATATCTTCAGTTAATGAATCCGCCGTGTGCTACGCAGATACAACACAATAGAACACAACAACTTTGCCGAAAAAAAAAATTGAAATGGCGTGTCGGGATGGCAGTTCGAAGCCGGATCGCCGTACGTCTCGGACTATTTCTCTGTGTGTTACTACGAATTGCTGTTGTGCAATTAATTACCTAATTGTTCAGTGTATGTGGTTGGGGCGTGCTCACTCAGGGACTTCGAAGTGCCTCTGGTAGATTGAGTGACGCGTGCTCTCGCTCCCCAAATCAGTGTACTATATTTTTATGATAACACTTTAGATTTATGCTTTGCCGTGCTGCGAGTTCAGCGTTAGTCCATATTATATTGTCGATATTCACCGAAATATCCACTCTAACAATGCTTTTTTGATATTTGTAATATGATCGTACCTTTATACAGTTTAATATTTTTGTATTTAGTTGAATGCAATCATGATGATTGTCTTCCGCAATGAAGGAAGCACCAGGGTGTAGTATTTAATTGCGACCTTTCAATCAATCGATGTGTTTCAAATCTCTTCATTACATATTAAGCACGGGGTTGTATCAATGTGGTTTGTGTACGTGTAATAAGGCTGTGTACATTTTTCTTGTTTGTTCGTTCGTCATTTGTATCCAAACCAAACAGAGGATATCTTCATTTATTTCGCCCACCCGTAACTCCTATCATCGGAGGTTTGTTCTATCACGTTTCGGTTCTCTTTTGCTCCTTGGACCTGAAGGCCATTTGAAATGTACCAATCGACATATTTTTCTCTTTCTTCATCTACCTACCATTGTTATGTGCAATCTACAATTCATAATTATTGTTATTTTAAGCCCCCATCTTATACTCATTTTGTGCTGAATGTTCCACTGCCTTGTATATGTAAGGTATGTTTTTTATTACAGAAATGACATTTCAATATCAAATTCAATACCTACCTTTTTTTCGCTTTCTAACACAACATTCTAGTCTTTCATATTTGAAATGTTGTTTGGATTTTCATCATAAATCTGATACATTCCTGATTAGTGAGAATTATGATATTTTAACTTTTTCTGAGTGTAACATTCAGTAGTTTTGTATACTTATCAATATTTTAACCATTTCATTGAAATTAGTTTTGAATCTTATTTTCGATAGACTTTACTTCGATAGTGGATTGATTCAGTGTTGTATTTTAAGATTCATTTGTCACTATGCTGAGTTCCTATTACTTTCCTATCATATCGAGCTTTTTGTACAACTGGTTTTTTTGGGCCCTTGATGATGACGATCCATTTATCCAAAAGAATGCGTCATTTCTCCATAATAATGAATGAGCACAAGTAACATAATGGGGACAACATTTCTCGAGGTAATGAAAATGCCATAATGTAATGGGAACAAAGTTTGGATTATATTTTTATTGTGCAAAGGAGAAGAAGGAGAAAACTAATCAAGACATTCATAATGAATAGCACAGTCTGATAGGATACTCGGTCTGTCCTTTCTTGTTGAAACCATTATTTTTTCAATTCACACTAAAATTTTCATCCAGTATATGATTTTTGAACTTTCTCCTCCTTCTTTGGAAGCCATTTTGAATTTCACTACGAATTGTCACCGTCCTGGAAATTGGAACAAGTAGCTTTCTGACAAGTGCGCATAACAAGCCCTTAAATTATATACAGGGTGTCAGTTTTGAAATCTTTTGATGGTTGTATCTTAGGACCAAAATGAAAAATTTAAAAAAAAATCCTGAAACGTTCTTACGAGAATGGGACTTCAAAATTACTCATGAAAGAACTAGCCTCCATCAACCCCCAAAGCCTCAGGCACTCCAACTAGTATATTTCCTCCCTGTATCGGATTTCATGTATAATAGTAGGAAGCAGCTTTTGAATTATCTATCACAATCAGAAATAAACTATTCAGAATATTTTATTTGGGGTGGCTGACACCTTGGCTGTTATTAGGAATGAGTTCTTTCATTTTGGTTTCTCCTCCATCTTATGATGCAACCTACAAATATTTTTTAATTGCCACCCTGTATATCTTCTTTTACAATTCGAATTCCAAAATATTTGTCTTTATTTATAATTGTTTGAGTTTTGTACATAAAATTTTATGCCAAAAAAGCTTCTGGAAAATTGCATAGGAAGATTTGTAAATATTAAATGTGTGCATATGTGTGTACAGATGAATGCATTATATTGTTTGTATGTGTGTACGCATGATACATATTTATAGTAATGTGTGTACATTCGATTGCATCTGCAATAATATGGATGGTAATGTACTACTATATGTTATTATAAAAGACTGAATGGAGTTACTAAAATACTTAATAGAAAAAAATCCTTGTAAGTGTTTCATTTCGATTATTTACGCTTACTGCCGTACTTTCCTACATTACTGGAGTTGAGAAAATCAGGTCTCATCAACCAGGACGGTGCGTTGAATTTCATCAGTGTGATGGAAGTTTTGGTAGGGCCGGCCCTGAACCAACTCCATAATCAGTAGCGTGAGCAAATCCCGTGCAAAAGGCTTGATACCTTCTTGTTGTATCCTAGATGAGCCCATGGTGGGAGACACTTGGAGGTGGACCACTGTACCAATTTTATAATTTCAGATTTGACTCTCTGAAGCCCACGTCCCCAGTGAGAGCGATTTCAAACCGCAACATCCCCAGTGAGAGCGATTTCAAACCGCAACATCCCCTTCATTTGAAACCCTTTGACCAATTTCCAAATACAAGAAAATCAAACTTTCTTCGAAAATGTAGATAAAACTGAAATATTCATATTCTCATTTTCAATGTCCTATTGCTAGTTGGTATCGAAATTTCGAAAACGACTATTTATTCAATTTTTTCAAAGGCAAAATGGAAAAGGAAAAATGGATAGCCTATTCGATCGAGGCACAGCTGAAAAAAAATGATTGAAAAATCTCAAGCAGTATATATATTAGAGCGTTTGATTCACCCTGTATTGAAATCTAAGGAATGTGTATAACTGGTAAAGTGATCATGTAATGAAGGAATACATTGAATATACAGAAACGAAGTTACATCTTGATAACTTTTACAGGAAGATGTCTGTAAATCAACCATAAGTAAAACTTGAGTTGAACAAATAATAATTGAAATTTATCACTTCCTAAGAATATTTGAAAAATCAATTAGATCCAGTGACTATTCGTAATATAACACAAATAGAATGACAGACGAATACTTCCCAGAGCCTGATAGAAAATATACGAGTCTGACTGCTTGATATATGATCACATAAAAACCCTCGGAAATGGAACTTAGAGACATCTTCCTGTAGAAGTGATAGTGATGAAACTTTGGATCTGAGTATTCGATGTATTCCTTTATCTAAAGACCATTTTCCTGGTTGAATAAACTCCTTAGATTTCAATACAGGCTGAGCAGAAAGAAGAAAAAAAGCTATTAAATAACTAACACTCTACATGAGATATTGCTCTAAAATTTTTCATAAGTGTATTTCAGCTATGCCTAAATCGAGTATGCCACCTTTTTTTTGGACAAACATTGCTTATAGCTCAGATCTGTCCACACTCTCGAAGAAAGCTCGTTGTTCAAAATTCAAAATGTGCAAAATTGTTCATTCAGTGAAGAAATATTTATTCATGGAAGTTCTGATTACAAAAGGAATCATGGGTTGATTTTTGAGTTGATTCTTGTTGTCCCTGGGAGTAGCATATAATACAGTTCGAGTTGATAAATTCGGCTGGGATCCTCTCAGAGATACATATCATGTATGTATGTACATGCATCCTAATCTACACATATTCTGTATAAGTGTATAAATTTTCATGTTACTTGCCATAATTTTGGGTCATTTATATGAAAAATATAAATAAGAGATTATCAACATCACAGATCTCGAGTTTACATTTTCACTTAATTAATTTTCACTTAGTTTAACTCTCACTTTAATCGAGGGTTTGGTGACTGGTTAAGTGAAGGTATACTGAAGAGAATCCCAAAAATTACAGGAATTTTCATATATCTACTTCGACAAATAAGCCGACGTCTTCTATAAACACGCGAACTAATGAAGCCATCCTGTATAATTCGAGATTGCAGCTATTATTATTGATATAATCATTGATTATTTGGTTTTCTTTTCAGGACCTCTATTCAATATAACCGCGGATACAATATCGGAAACGAAATGTAGACACAATGAATACATCTATGAAAAAATATACGTTAGAACTAGTACACTTTAGAACACTTGTAGAAATAGAGTTCATACTTGAATATACACTTGAATATATACTTGAATATACACATATTTTGCATGAATTCATGATTTTAACCAGCCATCGCTGTCTTAAAATAACACTGAATAGAGCAGACAAAATACTAATCACTAATACAAATTATTTATATTGGCCGGAAACATGAGAACAAGGAACAAACTATAATTCAAAATATAGGTGAGGTATCAAGAATACCTGTATCTTCGACATAGATTTAATTTACAGTTAATACTGAAAAACATATTTAAACACAATACTGAATAAATTAATGTGATGTCGATGTGAACCAATGATGTATTTTTTATTGGATATGGCTTGAGAATTTTGGTACTCCAACAGTCGGTTACTGCATTAATACTGCCATAGTCAGAATGTTGGTTTAAATAGAATGGCAATAAAATATTGATGGAATGTGAAATAATCATTGAACACTTGACTCTGTATCCATTCATCAATCTGACTAGGACAGAAGATTCAAAGAAAATCTATTAGGAATGACGTTTCCGGAAACGACATTGGAAGTTGGGCTGAACAAACTGTTTAGATTTTGCCACTCAATGATAAGACTGGCCATAACAAACAAACAGACCCAGTCAAGTACGTGATGGAAGATCCTACAATCCAGAATGCTATACTAGCAAATATTGGGCCCAGTGCTCTTGCTAATGACCCAAGAGATCGAAAGATACCCATGACTGTGCCTTTCTGTTGTTCATTTCCATGTCCAGATGCTAGTGTCATTATACTGGGAACTACCATTGCAGTTGCTGAAAAATAAATGGTTCATCACTATCACTCTAATATATTCACAGATAAGGAAGAAAATATTTTGTTGACTTTCTGCATGGATAATATCTCATTAGAATGTATTTATGATAGAGTATGATAAGGCAAGTCATTACATTGAAATGAATAATGACTAAATAAGATATATACATACAAACTGCAAAAAATAGCAATCCCAAATAGAGGAGGACTGGCCCAGATGCAATGCCCACGAAAATGAATGAAGGAATGATCAACCACAATCCTGCTATTGCAGTAGATTTAGTATTTTCTTGAGGGATCCTCCTCACATAACCACCTTGTATAACTGCCATCACTAAACCTGAAATGTACATTATTTTGTTACATGTCATCCTAGACACTCATTATTTTCTTTACCTATGGTGAAGAACATCCATCCTTGTTGCATAGAGCTGTAATTGAAAATGTGATGAGTGAGGAAGGTCAGTGTGAATTCTAAGCCACTGTATATGAATAAATACACAAAATAGATTAATCCCAACTTCTGTAGTTCTTTCAATTTATTTGGGTTGACACCAGTCACTGCTGTGAATTGGAAGAGATCTACAATACTTATTAAGGCCTTAGCATTCTTGAGACTGACATTCAAATTGCTAGCCCTTTTTTCCTGAAATAAAATATTTAATATTTATGATAATAATTTTGAATCATCGAACCTTTGGCAATGATTCTTTGAAGAAAATTATGAAGAAGAGCAAATCTGCCACTGACAGTAGGAATGCAAATAGAGCTGGTACAACAAACCATTCACCAGATCTCTGTTTAGCCCAAACAGCAAAAGCAGCACCTACCAAAGGCCCCACAATAAATCCTAGGGAAAATGCCATACCAACAAATGCCTGTAATGAGAATGCAGTCAGAAGAATAAATTCCAAATTCATGTATCTTCTAATCAATACTCAGTGATGATACTAATAGTGATACTAAAAAATAATAAAGTATGTAAATAATGAAGTATAGTACCATTCCTTTACCCCTAGTTTTAGATGAAGAGACATCAGCTATTATTGCCATGCTCAAGGACACATTCCCTTTGCTAATTCCTCCAAGAAATCTTGCAAATATAAATATAACTAAATTCGAGGAAAGAGCCCAGCATATGTAAGACGAAGATATTCCAACCTGGAAAGAAATAATAACCTGTATCATGGGAATATTATATTATTTTCAGTATTTACCAAACAGACAATCATAACGATCTTTCGGCCAACTACATCAGAGATACCACCAACTATTGGGGCAGCTATGAATTGTAAGAAGCTGTACATTGAGCCAAGAAACCCTCCTAATAAGATGGAGTTGAATTTTTCTGGGGCACCAACGATCATTTGAAAATAACGGATTTGATTAGAAAGCCAATTATACAGTCCTATACTGTCGTTTTTTCTGTAATGGTCCATTATGGTAGGTAGTAGAGGCAGAATCATGGTGAATGCTAGTAAATCCAATAAAAGAGACACAAAAACAACATACACTGTAAAATGCACTTTTTCCACTTTGGCCGACATATTGCAGAGATAAGTATGGAAATTTCTTAGTAACTTTCTATTTCACGTATTCAGTTTCATCAACCTACATTGCATATATTAGTGGTTGCCTTCACATGTTTGGCGAATCAAATCACTGTATTCTTGAATGAATAGTAAACAAATATCATCGAAATCGTATGAATAAGAAGAATAGCATTTGAATAATAGTATTGATTGGATAAAATATCAACTGGGATTGAATTGAAAACCCCCTAATTAATAAAACAAGTACCTCTCATTTAAATTTGTTTGAATGTAACAGTAACCTCAATATGAATCTGACATGGAATCAAAGAACCATGTATACAGACTTAAATATATAGACCTGGCGAGTAGGCGATAAGCCACAGTATATTTTCTTCAGCAATATACTGCGGATAAGCTACCACAGAACACAGTAAGCATGCGCCTAAATAAGAAGAGCTGACATAAGAGTAATTTCTCATAAATACCATAGAGATATAATATATATACTCTTTGGCACTAGTAAATGATGCCAACATAAAAAACAAACATTTACAAAAAATTAAATTTGAAAAAGTATTATAATAATTGTTGAGTATTCGAATGAGAGTCCGAAAGTGGAATAAAATTAATGTGACTATTTATGGACAATAACGATGCGGATGTGCTATTTTAAAACTAACTACTCTCATTTTCACGTAGATGCGAAATCCGAAAAAAAATATTCCATGTGTTGTGTAAATGACAGTTTTTTTAAAATATTTTTCGTGTACAAGAATATTCTATTATGAAAAAAATCTAATGACAAAATGGACGATTAAAAGTTCCCTTAATGGAAATAGTGAAGTGATTTTATGTGTTTGTTCTGACTCTTTGAAAAGTTCAACTATTTTATCATAGGAAGGTGAGAACTTTTTTTGTTGTGATGCTTTATTTGGAAATTATTCATTTAAAAAACAATTTCAAAAGTTGCAACCACACAATAAACTCAAAATGCTCATATACAACACAACTGTACAAAATAGTGATGAATCATGTTGATTGATGGACAAATTCACCAAAGCATTTGAAATGAAAGTAAATCTATATGACAGCAAGCGAAACCAAACTGAGGGGCGGAGAAGGCATTTCTCGTTTTCGAAATGAGGATACGGTTGGGGTAAGTAACCGTTTTTGAGAAGTAGAGAGAATGACGAATCCATCTATGGCAATGCAAATCCGTCACAAAACTGAGTGATTAAATGCTTTTTTCATGTTCAAATGTTCATTTTCTGTAGCAAACTACATACAAAAATCTTTTGTTATCCACTGTGTAAAAAGGATCTCAATAAATTTTTTGAAAATCGTCAGGTGAGGAGGTGGCTAAAGATGTCATAAGTACAAAATTACAGTTACTGCCTAAGTAAAATAAATAAAAAAATCTCATCTTATCACAAACGTTCATACATCCGCAATATCAACATCGTTTATCTTATTAAAGAGTCGATAAACAACGTCGGTCTCATATATTATTGAGTATTATTGCTAGGAAATCGGTCAGCTCCTGCTCCTAATTGTCTTGTTTGGATTAGTTGACCAAATTTTGAAATAAAAATAAATCCATCGGGCGAAACTAGACAGACACAACTAGAGAGGTGGTGACAGGATCCAATATAAGTGTTTGGTAAGGGCAAATAACAGTCTGTGTGGAGTAGAGAGAGAGAGAGTGATAAATGAAATATATAATACAATGAAAATTCATCACAAAATCTCAACTGATTGGTTAAAATAACATCTCATGTTATCTACTATGTGAATGGGATTATCAATAGATGATCTATTATTGAAAGTTGTCAAATCAGCAATAAATTGTTTTATATGGATATCTTTTGGGAATATTCGTAAATATACACTCTCTACTTTCCAAACTATAGTGGTGCATATTCTCTGCATAGAACATTCAATTTTTTCATCTTTTTTATTTTCTCTCATCCACAACTGAAATTAATTCAGAAAGAGACAAATTTAAATGATACATAATTCTAGTCCAAGAGGAGGCTAAAAATGTCAAAAGTCCAAAACTACAGTTTCTGAACAAAATCAAAAATTATCTGACAAACGTTTCAAAAAATAAAATATATGTATATCATTCATATATAAAAGAATCACAAAATATCAGAACTTTAGCACAAGATATTTCCACATTATTCTTACTGCCTAAATAAAGTAAAATAAATAAAAATTTCAACTAATCACAAACGTTCACACATTCACAATCTCAACAGTGTTTATTTTTCTAAAGAGTAGATAAACAACGTCGGTCTCCTTAAGTATTATTGCTAGTCGCCATCGTGACGAACACCTGCTGGAAATCGGCCAACTCCTGCCCCAGGACGTCAATCCCCTGACCGGCTCGGGGCTCGCCGTCTTTCTGGGGCGCGGGTGCCTTCTTCTTGTCCGACTCCGCGCCCTCGGGCCTCCGGACGCTGCCCGACGTCTTGGCGGGGATGATGGGCTTGTTGGGCGGGATGGGCGGCGGCACGCCCCTTGGTGCCGCGCCCTTCTTGGGGGGCGTCTGCGGCGCCGCCGGCGGGCTCTGGAACTGGGAGTGGAAGCTGCCGGCTTTAGATGGCGTGCGCATCGCGGAAGCTTGCGTCGTACCCTGACTAGTACCCGATTGCGGAGCGTTGACCTGGAATCACAGTTGACATATACAGGGTGTCCCTAGAAGGTCTTTACGAAAACCTGCTACATTATCCTCGGACCAAAACAATTCGATTCAAGTAAACTTACCTCAGTGCAAAGTTGCTTAGTTTGGGCGCTAGACCGCTCTGAAGTTACAAATTTCATCAATATCAATAAATCACAGTGTTGACAATGGGATGACTGTTTTTCTGTTGATCGTGTCAAGAGGTGTGCTATTTTCGAGTTAGATTCGTATGTGATTAAAAGAAGACATAACCATCATGGAATTTTGATTAACAAACTGTAAGTATTTGTCTTATCTCTCTCTAATCAACCTGTACCTGTAAACAATATGTTCAGTTGAACGCCCACAGAATGTTGATAATCATGATTATGATATGGGTTTTATTGCCCCATGAAGCTATGCCAACTTACCAAATCTGAGAAAAATCTCAAGAGCCCTTCCAAAGTTATGGAGCAAAATCTATAAGGAATTTGTCACTTCAGCAAACTAAGCTACTTCGTGGTGAGGTAAGTTTGCTTCAATCGAATTGTTTTGGTCTGAGGAATATGTGGTATGATATGGTGAAGACCTTTTGGGCGCAAACTGTACAGATGTAATTGAAATAGGGTGATTGTGTAATATATATTCAAGACCAATATATGGCACATAACTGTCGAAGCACAGCACAAAATTCAGTTTCTCATAAGAGGAACCGACCAATAGTCTTCGATGACGGCGTAGGGAAGAAATGATGCGAGACTTTAATAATCCAATATGGCCGCAAATTTTGAAATTCCCTATTGAATTTATCGCGTTTGCTCTCATGCATCTTTATTATCTGAATATAACTTGACTTTCTGCGTGTTGACATAATTGTGTTTAATTCTACTTACTTTGTGATAATTATTTGAAGTGCAACTAACTTTTCACACACGCCCTAATATATCAATCAGAATTAGATATACGGATAGTACTTATATCAATCGGAAAAAATGAGCACAGGTCTGCAAGTAGAAAATATGGGATATAGGGGTCTCGGTAGAGTAAGTCTCTTAGCTACCTTGTTCTGCGTTTGCGGACTCATGCTTATAGGAACTTTTTTTCTATTTTTATGAGTAAAATCATCCTCTAGAATAATTTACATAATTTCAAAAACTGACTAATGAATAAAACGTTCAATGCCCGAAGAGCAAGTTTAGAAACGAAATACCAAACTTCATTAATTGCATGACTTATATTTATAAGTTTTCGATTCGCACACCTGAATAATATAGATGAAACGAAGCAGTAAGAGCGTAACCAAATTAATAAACATCATAGAATTCAATGATTCCGAATACTTGTAAAATTATACCAAATAGAGAATCAATAGAAGTGTGAATTGGTTCGTTCCTAAAATACTTTCCCTATCATTTGTACTCTTTAAATATTAAATACCTCATAGAACCAATTTATCATTAACTAGACAAGAACAATGAATTTATTTTGTATTGTTCTTCTTTATAATTCTAGTTCAAAATTCGATGTTCACTGAACAATTACATCATAATTACTTCAAGTCAACTGTTGTGTCTATACTTGAAAGGAAAATATTCATTATTAGTAACTAAATAAGTACCATAATATTGGCTTCGGAGTGTAATCTAACGTCTCGACTCGTGTCTATGTGCCCTGGCATAGACATGGTGTTCTTATCAACATAATTCATTACGAAAATAGGGAATAAATTCGGATTAAACTCAGATGAGTGAAATGAATGGAACGCCAAAGGAAGAGTGATGAACAAACAAAGGAAACAAGTTTATTCTGTGTCAGAGAAGAAATATGAAAATATAAAAATCTGTATACAGTTCAATCTTGAATGAGTGAAATAAATGGAAGACGAAAGGAATATTGATGAACAAACATGAAGGAATAAAGTTTATTCGGTTTTGAAAGATATATATGAAGATATGAATTTACAGAGCTGTTGTCAGCTGTCATTCAGCAGGCTTCTCACAGACTGGAGAGATACAACAAGCAGACTTTCCAGTTTACGACACAAAATAGTTGTTTGAAGATTGATCATATTTCACCTAAGGTGAAAAAAAGAATACAGTTTCTAAAAACAAATAATTTGTTTTCACGTTTCACTTACCTTTACAGCTAAAGCTGGCGTTGGAGCAATTGCTGTTTGCCTGAGGGCCTGCCCTGGCATAACAGACTGTGCAATCCCAGTTGCTGAAAATATCGTTCTGTGCTAGTCAACTGAGTAAGAGTATTTTGTTGGCATTGATGAAACAAATCAAACCAACTTAAACATGCTATATTCGGAAGAATATATGAATATAATTATGTAATTCAGTACTTACTGGGTCCGGAAACAGGTACACTGGAAACTGTCGCTGTAGGTTGTACCACCTTAGCAACACTACTTATGATGGAAGCTCCTCCATCACCAGGCAATGTGGATCTACTTCTCAGCAACTCACATTCTGCCTTAACTCTCTGCAATTCAGCCTCTAATTCTTGACATCTGAGAGAGAAATTTCAGTTAAGTTTTGACAGTTTCATAAACTCTAACACCATCTAATTTACTATTCCTTCCTGATTAAATGTGGCATTTTTTCTCTAAAGGAAGGACAAGTTATTACTAAATCTTAGTTTGGTGATAAAGATAAATTCATAGGTTTTAAATTCTTCTATAATAACATCAACATCTTCCAATCCTAGATTGAAATTCATTACAAGCATTGTTGAGTTGAAACTGACATCCCACTTATTTTACCTGTTTTTTGAAAATTCATTTATGGCACAAATAACGAATTTATCAATATATGCAATATAATTGAGTACACAAACATTGTTTATTGAACGAATCTATCAACATATGGTACATAATTCAGTTCACAGTATCGTTTATCTATATTTAAGAATTAATTGTGTCAATATTGAATGTGCAAGTATTTTTGCTTGGCACATTGTTATGTTGGTATTTTTTCGAAGTGTTTGGATGTCAATTAGCCACAGCATACTATGATTTTGTTATTCTCACTCAAAAAACGTATCTATGAATCCTGAAGTTGAAATATTCATTAAAAGACCTACTGTTGTAGAAACATTCAATTTTTACCAGAATATATGAGATGTTCTAGAAATTGTGGAAACAGTTTGAATATAACATATACACAATATTCATCATTTAAAACATTCTCAAAGTGAGGAAGAGGAGTACTTTTCCTCCCTACAGTGGGAGTATGAGTTTCCTCCCTGATGTCTATAGGAAAGTACACATAGAAATATTTTCATTGCTTTACTACATATACCACAAATGTTTCGGAACAAATACATTTGATGAAGACTGAATTTTTTCTCTTTTGAACAAATATTCTAGCTTTGGACATCAAGTGGACATTTCAATGTTTATTTGTTTTATTTGAAATATAAAACGTCGTTCAACTATGCATTATTTAATAAAAATATGTCGATAGTTATTGTAATAATATACTTCAAAATGCTTAATTTATTTTTTTTTTGATTTCAAGGTTTTTCTGGAGATGATAATCATACTTTTCAAGCTGGAGTGAAGTTTTTTTCCTCCCTTTGTGTTTGCTACCCTAGTGCCTTCTGGAGCACCAAACCTCGCATGGGGGAGGAAAAGTGCAACTTTCTTCCTTAGTAAGTTAGTTTTGATATTTCTCACCTGACATCTTTTGTTGCCAATTGAGCTTTGAGAGATTTTTTATCATTTTCATAAACATGCAATTGTTTTTCCAATTCGGCTTCCATTTGAAGTGACTTCTTGCTTTCTTCTTCCAAACCCTCTGCCATATTATCAATTCTGGATTTTTCTTCTGACAATATCTGTAATATACATCATTAAGTATTTGGCCTGGTAAACAAAATCAGTTCAATACTAACCTGTGCTAAATCTTCACTTCTTTTTCTTTCTTCAATATACTTGACAATTATTTTTTTTCTTTCAGCAAGTAGTAGTAGGACAATCTGTTTTTGTCTAGCTCTTTCTTCATCTGCCATTTCAACTTGTCTTTTCACTTCTTTCTCCAATTTCTTCCTAGCATTGCGTTCCATTTCTAATTCTTGCCTCAATCTAGTCCTTTCCATTTCTAAACCATATGTTATATCATCACCTTGAGCAGTGTCATGTTCATGCTTGCATTTCTCTTCTTCCAATTCCTGAATCACCTTCAAACAAGAAAAGTTGTGACTGATTCTTCTCAATGGGCTGTGAGTCTTGAGGTTTTAGTTAGCATCAATTCCTTTATTATTCTGATATTATAGCGGAGTTGAAACCAGTTGCCAAAATTTGCAATATTTGTTGTGAATAATGTTGAGCTCGTTTAGGATATACTTCTTTGAGAGGAAAGTGAAATCATAAGAAAATTTTCAAAAACACTAGGCCAATGTATAATAAAAATTGTTTGGAAAGAGATCACATAAACTATAATTGAAATTTAAGTTCTTTTCACTGAGGTGAAATATTGTTTTTATCAAAGCAATAATATTTGACTATGTAATCATAATGTACTTACTTTTTTATGTTTATTTTCTGCTTCTTTCAATATGTTGATCATATGCTGGTGAGCCCAGCGTTGCTGTAAAACTAATTGTTCTAAGGCTTGTAGCTGCTGTTCAGCTGCCTGTGCCATGTCTTTTTCACTCACAGGAGGTTTTGCCATAGGTCCATCTGCTATGCTGTCTCTGAGCAATGCTGTGTATGGATCTGCCATGACAGCAGGTCTGTATCTACCCACATTGACTACTTGTTTCAGCTTTTCTGACTGTTAAAGATAAATTTTCAATGTAAGTTAATTTGGGTAAAATATTTAAATGTGAACTGGATACAAACCTTAAGAGCTGCAATAGCTATTTCTCTGGCTTGAATTTCTCCTTCGAAATAAGTAACAAATTTAAGTAGATCGTTTTTTGAGAGTTCCATTTTTGGGTTCCTCTGTAAAAAATATTGAAATATTGATGATATAAAGAATGCTGGTAGATCAAACCTTAAGAGTTGCACTAGTATTCGCTCTGTCCATTTGTTCATACTGATTGACCCCAGGAGATGATCCTTGATCAGCAATAGCTGCTGAAGGGTGCTCAAAATCTACGACCCCGACAACTAAACTGCCCATCCAGTCAATTCCTACATTATTAGTAGCCATATTGAGGTATTTCTTTTGATTCGCACTTTTCTGCGTTTTCCGCTAGGTTGAAATCATGTTGCCTCGTTCTGATGCATTTAATTTGATTTATGGATCCGATCTGTATGCTAAAATTGGGATTATCTTTGACAATGGAAACAAAACAACACTTTTTAGGTTAATACAGACCTAACATCGATTACGCCATCCCACAGAACTGATTGTACCATCTATAAAACGAGTTTTCGAAGGATTGACTCGTGACAGAGATCAACTTTGACAGCCTTTTCAAAAAGCAGGAAAACACGTATATATTGGCAAAGATTAGTAACCGTCATGGTCACATATCTCTGATATTGGGTTGGTTGGTAGGATGGTGTAAGAGCTAATATTCGTTTCGAAAATATTGCGATAGATGACACTATTTGATCGAACGGAATAGCACCTTTCCAACCTACATCTGTGTATGTACTCTGACTATTCAAAATAATTCTGAAAGTGTGAATCTTGGTATTTACAAAAAAGTATGTATATTCTATGTTTCTACAGCTGACTCCTTTATTATGTGATAAAATATTGTATGTAACATGACTCTGAAATACCCAGCTATCTTTTTTTTGCGATTGCCGAAAGTGTCAATGAGTACACAAATTAAAGTTCTCTTCAATAGGAAGGTAAATAGTCTTTCAAACTGATTAGCGAACCTTTGATTCGATTCAAAAATTACCTCCTATCTGTAGATGCCTGGCATTCATCCAAGCATCCAATCAAATAGTTGAGATTGTATTGAACAAAGCATCAAAATGTTTCTAACCATTTATGCATTTTTATGCATTCCCTGATTACCTTTGAACGTCGCTGAGAACCATGGGACTATACATGGCGAAAAAGAATATTAAATGAAATGAAATTGGACTAGAATGAACATAATGATGTATTCATATTTCTATGAGGGGCTGACATCAGAATAGGGTCGCGTTTTAAATCTATATAGAGGCGCTCAGGCAGAATATTTTAATTACAGGCCGGGTTGTTCTTCAGGCCACAAGTGGTGTACAGGACAAACTGCGGTATATACTTATCCGGTTTTGATGGGAAACCTAGTTTTCAAAAACCCTAGTTGAAAACCAGGACATTTGATTGTCGCCTTTGGGATACCAATATCGATATCGATATTGCATGGAAAAGAACTGTAAGCTAAATAAAAGTCAATTTACACTTTCTGACGTACAAAAAATCCGTTGAAACTTCCCATTCCTAGAACAATTTCACAATCATTTGAATCTTGATGTCATGAATATTGACGGTGATAAAATGAAGTCAAAGTAGCAGGTACTGCTACGTCAGATATAAACAATGGCCAGAACTGAAAAATCGACGTTTTCGATGGAATTCTAGTTTTCTACCTCAGTCCTTAGTGGAGGAGTAGAAAATCTGATTGTCAATTTCCCTGTCGCTTATATGATACCAATATCAATATTGTCAAAAAGGACAGATAAAAATGATGATTTCGAGTTTTATGGCTTCGATTTCATGTCTAGATCAGATATGAGCAGAATTTTCATAACATTATCGAAACGAATATCTTTCCCGGTTCACTGTCGCAATCGGAAGTTAGATTTTGATTGGGTTTTTGATTGTCACTCCGGAGGAGTCTCCGGATTCTCTTCAGACGTATATCTAACAACAAGAATAATATGTTATCGGAACTACCTCCTATTGGAAGAGATTTATGGTGATGAAATCCAGAAGAAAATTAAAGTTCATGTTCCTTTTTTCGTGTCATTAGTTTCCTTCTTTCGCTCACACCGATAGGATTTCGAACTTTTCCTCAGGGGTTTTATCTCTTTTTGTGATGAATTCGCAGGAACTCAAATATTTTGTATGGGACCGTGATTGGACCGGTATTTATTGAAGCGTTAACAACCCTAATTCTGCAACTTGCCATATCCTATAGGATTGGAGAACGAGAAGTTTGGTATTCACCATTCGGCAAACAGGCACATTATCTTAAATCGCTCATTATTCGCGCATTCTAAGACATTTCCATTTTCTCTGGAACTGCTGACATAGATGTTCATTGTTCAATGCTCGAGAACCGTAGTCGAAGGTATATGTCTTCATTTGTTTTTCCTTCACCAACCATAGAACTAACCATTATGCACCTACACTTTTCAAGGCATGGACAGATATTTCACCACCGAAAGGTTTTCCACATTTCATGAATTATTATAGTTCAGTTAATGAACTTATACAGTTCATGAGCACATATAGCCACCTACTACAATCAATTGAATTCCTGTCCTGATTTTTTTTTCAGAGTGTTAATTCTGGACATGGAGATATTGGTGGACCATCAACTTTTTCGCAAGGTTAGTAATTTTTTTCAGATTCTGCAACGTAGGCTTACATCGAACATATTTGTATTACAAAAGGCTTCGTGTGGAGCTCCTATACATCACTATAATTTCAGCGATATTTGATTGTCAAATATTGGTCTAAGGACGCTCTATACATGGTGTCTCACAGATTCCTTAGCAAGCAAAATTTCGCAAGAAAAAAAAACAACTGAAATCAGTTATGTTCCCGTTCAACCTTTCAGAAACAAGCGGATATTTTTGATATGCACAAAATGGCGATAAACATAGATTTTCACAAAATAACAAATCTAACAAACAGTAGATCACACTTGAGATCTCGATAATTTTTTTCATAACTGTATGCCAAATTCCTGCTTGCTTACGAGACCCAGTCAGCTGAACAATCGAGAAAAATTGAGTGTGTCTGTCGCTTTCTTCTTGCTTTTGTGGCTAAGAACAGGATGGCTTTGTCTAATCGGCCCTATGAACCGAAAATCATAAGCATAACGTTTTTTATTGCTGGGATTTCTTCTTTATATTTCATATTCACGTTCCATCAATACCATATATCGCATATATCATACAGGATCTTCTCGTTTATTTTGAACCTCCTAAGAACTTTCTCATTTATAGTTCAAAATTTATTTTGCGAAATCCTTATAATTTTTCCTGTAGATTTCATTCATTTAATGTGAATTTTCAAATGGAACAACCTACATATTTTGCTGTTGCCAGATATGTGTAAGTATATTTCTTGTATTATCTCTTACATTTTTCGGGATAATTGATCTTGAGGTTAAAATCTTCTTCAGATTCTCTCCGTTGATCATGACATATATGACCATGTCAAATTAATCGGTGCTATAATCGATTAGTTATTATTGATTATTGGCTTCAGTTACTGGGGAAATATGACATTTATCCAGTGTGTTCGAAAAAAAAAACATTTGTATCGATATTTAGTGACTCAGAGTTAGTAGGATGACTAGTATGATAGACCTACTAGTATGGAACAGTTTTGTAGAAGATATTTCTTGTTCGTATTTCTGAAATATCGTTAATATTGAAAAATGACAGGAACTCAAAGTTGCAATAACATGTTGAAATTGACACACTGATATGTATAGAATTGGAATAAAAACAACTTTTCTTCGGGGATTCCGACACTGAAATTAATGAGCCTATTACCAGCCATTATTTATAAAAAATATAACTCTTGCTGGGTATATGGCACGAAATTCACGTGACCCTATCCGAGTTCCGTTCCTCTCTTTCGAAGCGAGTTGAATTTCAAAATAAATTAATGATAATAGTGTTTCCGATATGGTGCCAACATTCTGAAGGGCGCTGTATATCTGTACGGAACAGAACATAGAACATCACATATTCAGGCAGTATAGGGAGAGCCGGCAAAGTGCAACAAAACGTTCGTAAATTGGCTAACGCGAATCGCCAGATAGAAATGATATAGCAGTCGCAGTCGCCATAGCACTTGCTAACAATATAATTTACGAAATTCATTAAATTAATGCGCGCTTGTTTACAGCTTCCGCGTTATTTGTCAAACAGGAGTGTGTGTAAAAATGCAATTGCGAGCAATCAATTACCTAAATGAACGGGATGGAATTTACACTGTTGACTAAACGAACGTCACAGAGGCACTGACAAAACGAATCACCACTCCCATATATGAAACTTATATCTTGCTCTGGTGCAATACGTGTTTCTCGTCTCCACACAAGAAATGACATGAAAAAAACACCTTCATTTCCAGAATTGTATCTGGAAACATTTCCACCCCAGTTCTTTGATACCTCAAAATGTCCCTTCCGCCACTGGGACTGATAACCACTGATAATGAACCTGTCCCACTGATCACAATATAAACATGGTGAATTCGTAGGACCATTTGATGATTAAAAACGATTACATGGTAATTACATAGGATTACATGGTGAGTCTGCTTCACTGATTACAAGATGAATAGTGATTACACGGTGATTACGCAGAGTTACATGGTGAAGTTGTGAAAAGTTGGGGGTACAACCACTGACAGTGAACCCGTCCCGCTCATTACAAGATAACATATTGATTACATGTGATTTCATCGGAGAACATGGTGATTTCATGGGACTACAAGGTGATTACACATAATTGTATGGTGAACTTGTGGAGAAATCGAGGAGACCACCATCGATAGTGAACCTGTCCCACTAATCACTATATAACATAGTGATAACATGTGATTTCATCGAAGAACATGGTGATTTTATGGGACCACAAGGTGTTTTCACAGAATTGTATGGTGAACTTGTGGAAAAATCGGGGAGACCACCACCGATGGTGAACCTGTCCCACTGATCAATATATAACATAGTGATTATCTGTGATTTCATTTGATCACTTGTTGATCTCAGGGGAATTCATGGAAATTTCATGGAATGAAATGGTGAACTTGTGGAAGATTCGAGGGAGTAGCCACTGGTCGGGAACCTGTGCCACTGATTACAACATAGTGATTACATGGTGATTTCATGGGATTAAACGGTGTTTTCATAGAAAGGCATTATGTAGAATTTGAAGATTATTTTGATTCACCTTATATGAATTGAAAAACTTTTTTTCAATCGGACTCCAAGTGTATTCAAGTTTGCTGTATTTTTTTGAGGTAATTTTGACTCTGGAGAAAAGTCCCATTATTATGCGAGTCTATCACCTCTCGAGACTCTTGTATTAAGATAGAATGAATTATATATTTTATTACAAATGATAGTGAATAATGATTTGGGCGTCCAGAGTCCGATGAAAAATCCTAACTGGTGCGAGGCTATCAACGTCTGTATTGAACTCCGGGTCCGAAGACTAATTCGTATTAATGGGAAATCTAATATCCTGCGCGGAGAATGATCTCATAACGCGCAGTGTTTATCTACCCACCGTGTTATTATAATGAGTTAACCACAATTAGGAACTTTGCCGATAATGGAACCATACCTGTCATCAACTTCCGCCAAATTCTATGCCTCTATTCTCTGGAATTCTGACGGTCCAAAAACTCTACCGCTATTGATTGATGGGCGATAAATCACGTTTCATCTAGCGGATGATTGACTATCTACGTAGGATTAATATTGGCAAAACTGTATGTATTGTGTACGATGTAGAAAATTGGAATCAATTATTTTCCAGAACGAACATCATCAAGGGGGTGGAGAATTTGACCCGTCCTGCCTGCCTATTCCGTTCGTAGAATCAATATGACCGCAGAATATGAAAATCCAGAGTTTTATCACATGAAAAAAATCTCTTGGTGAACATCATGTTGAAGATGATTGATTCCTCACAGCCTGGCGGACGGCTTCAATTGTTTCAAATACATTGTGTTAATTGAGGTAGCTGTTTGGGCCCAATTGAATGTAACCTCCAGCACGCCGTAATTTAGACTAAGCTGAGGCCCATCCAAAGAAACCCCAGCACAGTTTCTGTGATTGGGCCTCAGCTTAGTCTGATTTGCGGTATGCTGGGGGTTATATTCAATTGGGCCAAACAGCTATCCCAGTAACCACAATGTAATTCAATCGATTGAAATCACAGCGTTCGCTAGGCTGTGAGGAATTGAGGATGTTCCACAACTGTATTTTTTCATGTATGAAACTCTAAATTTTCATATTCTGCGGCCAAATCGTGAAAGAAATAGCACAAACAAAAAATTCGGGCTGAAAATATCTTGGGCCCGCCCTATTTAAATACCCCTGAATGATTTCTTGTCACTTCCGTTCACTTCCTCAAATTCAGTACAAAACGCTCTCGCTCTCGAACCATTCCGGAAAACCATCTTCAGGAGCGACCCTTCCAAAGAATATTCATAGAAGATTTCATTGGAATGTTGCGAGTAGTTTCGACCTAATCGTGAAAAATGTGTCTACCTTTTGACACTGTATCTCGAATACGGATGCCGTAACGAAAATCCTTGAATGGGCAAACCCAACTTATTCTGCAGTGTACTACGTATCCCAGTAACGGGACCACCTTATTACATATAAACATACAGCACCCTATATATCGGAGTTTTGATATAGAGTTTGAATTCTCTGCAGTAGCCATGTGTATTCAGCATAGCATAGCAAATATGCTCCATCTCAACAAAAAAGCCAGCTTCTGACATTCATTAAGCAGTGTTTTGATGTTTGAGGAGAATCAAGTTTCTCTGGTAGGATGAAGTGCGTTGGAGCGTTGATTATCGTGCCGTTTTTTTTTCCCGATGGACGAGACACTCTGATACCTGACACCCTTTTTATGCTCCCCTATCTTGTGTCAAAGGAACGGCAGACCAAAAAGATGATTCGAAGTGTATCAGAAAAAGTTGTCGCTTTCAGAGCACTGTCCCTCTTCCAACTGAATTATTATCCTTTCTCGTGAAAGTTTGGCCATTTACTCTTGGCTATCCCCTTACAAGAATGGTCGCGTATATTTTAATTTCTGTCATTCGCCGACTCGTTAACAAAATGTTTTGCTCGAGTCAAAGTAATCCAAATAGGAATCCGCAAAACTTTCGCTCCTCAATTAACATTTAGCTGGTGAGTGGCCTGCTGCTCGTTTTGCTGAAATATACGGTCTCGTCTGAATGGGAATTGACAATCCGATCGCCAAATTTTTGTGTCGTATATCGGTGTGGTGATTACATAATATCTCGGTATATTGTTTCGAATTCTCGTCTAGCAGACGAATTTACATTAATTCCCAAAGTTCACATGATTCACTCATTGTTTATCGTTTCATTTGATTCAAGGATCAGACACACTCAGTTTGATTTCAGCAGAACATAATATTGAAGACTTCCTATTATCCTACATAACTAGCAGATCTGTTAGGAAGCTGTCACTCTATTCACCATTAGATATTGAAATCTAAATGGATGTCCAGGCAATATAATAATATATATATAATAATTTATAGTGCATTCAGCATCTACTGAAACAATTGCTTCGTCCGATCATGAGAATTTGTTCATTGTTTATAGATGGAATGGAATGTCCATGCGTGACACCATCTGATCTTCGGCGTTTTTCTAGTGTACCTACTCTGTACTTCTCGAAAATAAAGACCTATTATTATTATTATTATTATTATTAATATTATTATCGATAAGCAATATCCAAGCATGAGCATAATTTTTTATCTTTTTATCCTCATTGTCCCTTGAGAGAGCGCTGTTGGAGGTGACACTTGGTCATGCATATTGACGACTTCGTGTAGATTGTGGTACTTGTGTGTGTGATTCTGATGGAGACATAGGAGCCTGAGTTTTCGTTGCATTGAACTCTATTAGATTCTCAGATCTCCATTCGAAAATTCTTGACAGATCTCCATTTAGTATCGACCTGTCTTCCTCTCGCACGTTTGGTCTCATGAGATGATTGGGAGTTTTAGAGGAGAAGGCGGTATGAAGTGCACTATCATTCACATCGAATAGATCGTTGATGTGGAGCTATAATGAAGATGTTATATACCAAGACAGATCCTTGTGTAACAGCAGCATTGATAGTCTGTGTATCGGACGAGACTTCATCTACCATCACATATAGTGATCTATCTGCAAGTAAACTCGATAGAGAGGCGGGCGGGAGACCATGATATGACGGAAGTTTCGCTGGGAGTTCTTGATGGTGTCAAACTTGGTCGAATGCTTCGGAAATATTCAATGCTACAGCCATATACTCCACATGTTTCTCAATAGGTTCTCGTTGGTGAGCAGGTCTTCTGTCGATCTCCGGTGACGAAAGCCATATTGCTGGTGGTTCACGATTCTATCACGAGCTACCTAGATATCGGATGAGCTTGTTGTTGATTTCTCTTCCATTACTTTAGAGATCACAGATATAGTAAAATCGCGCTACAGTTGTCTATAGAGTATTTTCTTGCCCATTTTTTGGTTTTCCACTGCACTCTAGATATCTTCCAGTTAGGAGGAAATATACAGAGAGAAAATTTACTTTTGTTTCTCCGAAAGATATTTCAGCTGAGGAAGACTCGCTTCAATGATTTCCTGTGTACGAGTTTTTCATTTGATGAAATATAACAGCAGGAAATCCCCTAATTTTCGAATCTGATGATGAGAAGAAGTTCAACAATACCCAAAGTTCCTGAGACATTGCCTCGAATCGGTGGCATGATGAAAACTGGAAGAACCTGAGTTTCTTTCTTGCGGCGTTTTATAAAGTTTCCACTAATCTTGGAGGATATCTGGACTCTCTCAGTAATGGAACCTTTCCATCTTTTACTTTACGCCCATGACTCCCAAATAAAATATTTTAATGATACCTACTCCATAATTAGTTGAAGATAACGTCATAATAAATGCCTTGTTGAATAAAGACGTGGCATTTTTCTTTGATCAACTTATATCTTCTACTCTTACCTCGCCTGGAAATCAGGAAAGTTTCATTGGAAAACTTTGACATTAGTTATTTGTCAGGTGAGTATACAGAGTCATTTGCGAATTTGCAGGAGCTCTATATTATACATGAAAATTCCAGGAATTTCGAATTCACCTCGTAATATGCCATTGAGTAGGACATTTCAAGCTCCATCCAACTCAATGATTAGTTATTTTATACAAAAATCATAAAATAACATAAGTGATATGCAACTGCTTATTCGTGGCAATCGCAAGTCTTGAGAAGAGAATTAGGCTTCTGGTAAAATAATTATTACTCGTTATATACAGGATTAGCGTTGTTATATGTTATACTGGTCAAATATACTGGAAATATCAATTTTATTCCTGACTTCTGTGCATGTGAAAGATTATACGACTTAGAACTCACTCCATGCGAACACAAGTTCTGTTGTTTCAAAGATATCTTGTAAAGTCGCAAGTATAATGAGGACTAAATTCCGCAATTACCTTGATTTGATGTACGTTGAATCTGAATAACTCTGTATGTATACTTTAATCATGCTCGTTATTGATAAGTGCTCGTGAGAGATTCTTCAACCCGATAACTTTATAATTGGCTTGTTAGATCAGCAATCGCAGATTAATTAGGATAATAAATATAGAAACTAATCATTCCTTCAGGGTAGGCAGATACTCCGGTATGATGAAATACTTTTTCTGACCCACCGTGGTTTCCTTCGTTCATGATCAGAAATGAGAACTGAAAATCCAATATTTTCGTTCACCAAAGAAACCTACAGAGTTTATGTGTGTATGTGTGAATATCTGTATTATGCCTTCGGACATGATGGAATAGAACTAATCTACGTCACGTATCTACAAGATAGTACAAGATTTGTACGATTTTCGCTACTGTTGTACTGAAATTCACTGCATACTCATTATTCATTATGAAATTACTAATATCAAAGTTCTTTATTTGCTGCGACAACAGAGACTGCGAAATCTGATTATATGAAAACAAATCAGTGTGGTTATATTTCATTTATTAGCATACAAACCTTGCTACTCAGAGAGGTAGTTATTTCAGTCCAGTAGTTTAGTGGTCATAGCCATCACCATAGCATATGGTTGAGAATATCATTGTGATTATTTTGTCTGATACATAATTTGTTGTCATTCTGGATAAGGTATATTCAATACAGGCTGATTCGCAGTGGATGGCACAATAGACATTTCTAGTGAACCAGACAAGTTGTTCACGTTACTCAAGTCCACTTTATGTGCTTAGCAAATAATGGAACATGGTGAAATTCTGATCCCAATTAATTTGATACATTATTTTGTGAACACTGATTACTTTTCTCTTCATGAGATGGGAGCTATGAAAGAAAAGCTCTATGAGAGAAGAGCTTTCGAAAGAAAATATGTGAAAATTCCATATCAATAGATGATCTTTGTTTTTGGAATATACATAGAGTTGAGAGCTGCATTAGTTTTCTGTCTTGTGTGGTATCAGTGATCTAGGCGAGAGAGACTAAGTTCTCTATATTTCTCTCCATGAGACGCATATATCTGAAACCGTATGGATCTGCGATTCCACGAAGAAAAACGTAAATTGATCGATTAGCGTGATGACGATCGGGCAAGGGCCACGATCAGACGTGGAGGTGGAGAGCAGACATGGGACACTGGACATTCCAATTTCCTGTCGCCAATCAAGACTTGGACTCGGACGGCGAACGCTTAGCCTTAAAAATTTAGTATCCGCGAAAATGCCGCAATAAGAAAAGTCGAGCGGAGTTTTTGGTCCTATTTTTCTTCGGGAGTTGAGATGGAAGGCGAACGAACGTAGGGATGGAGTTACCATCGATCTCCAGAGGCGGACGCAAGATCTATAGATGATAGATCCGTATAATTTTGATGAATCGATCATCCAAGATAGATTCGTTCACTTGATTGTTGATTAGTCCACCTTCGATATATGTTCATTTTTTTCAAATACTCCATTGACTATCCCAGAAAAATCACATGTGGCAGATGTCAATCGTAGAATATCTCTGCCTGTAGTATTGGATATCTCCAGAGCATTTGACGATAATTCTGTCATCGTTGGCCACCCCAACTATATCGTTTACTATGGAGGTCCCTTGTAGACAGATCACTCTATGAGAGTCTCATATGATACAATGGCTATCAATGCTGGTGTTCCACGAGGATCTGTCTTGGGACCCACTTCGTTTTTGCTTCACATCAACGATCTGTTGGATGTCATCTCTTGCCCGGTCTTCAGTTTCGCGGATAACTACTTCTCTGGCAAAGATTTTCGTATGGATTTTCATGTGGTCCATAGCGAGAAATGTTTCACAAAAACTCGACTTTTTGTTCCGTACGAAGAGGTACTCCACACCCGAGCAACTGTTCACGATCTACGAAGCGCAAATTCGTCCTGTCCTGGAGGACATGTTCACATGTTTGCAGTTCAGCTCTCAAACGTAGGCTGGAGCTCTTAGATTCCTTTCAGAAGAGAGCTATTCGCTTTGTCGGTGATACTACACTCAGGCTGTTCACGTCTACATTGTCAGATTCGAGACCTACCTACCAAACTTCATGATGACATGAATGACAGAATTGCGGAATTCTTTGCCTAGTGAAGTATTTCCTGATGCTTGCGATCTCCTTACATTCCAACTCCACCGATGTCTAACACGATATTCCTCGAACATCATAGGTTTTTCTTTCGTGCTGTCAAAAGATGAAAAACAAAGCATATGGTTGTGTTTCCCAGGGCCCGCTAGTAACAGATTGGACTGTGGAGACGTCGGCTATCAAATAACCTAGTTTCGGAACTAATATAGATGTTAGTTATTGGAGACTGTCGATAATGTTCGTACTATCCGATTCATCATTGATATTAACATTGTAAATTGTAAGCATCAGAGTATTATGTGTTACCAGTGGATACAGTTTTGGGCTTCTGCCTGTTTGTATCCCATTTCCATTAAATAAATAAATAAATAAAATAAATCATTATTTTAATTTTATCTCTAGTGAAATTCTTACACCGAATATTTTCGCGGTACACCAATGTGTATGCTGTGCCGTGGTCGTTTTACAAATCAGGCTAACATTCAGCAAGTCTTCTTAACGAACTTTAGAGGTACCGATCAAAAGTCAATAGTCAATTTAAACAACTTCACCTCCGAATTCCTAATGAAAGCCGCTCCACTACTCCAACTTTTCGCCCTGTTCTTGAATTATAATCTTTGATATCCCTCGTGCACGTCTCTCTTTTGTGCTTTGCCTTTCGCTAACAACGTGAAAAAAGCGACAGTTTTCTCTGCCACAGTCGCAGAATTGCCAGAATGGGATTTTTGTGGACATATGAATTCTCCAATTTCCATCAGATTCGGGAGAGGAATTTGAAGATCTGAAACATCCAAGTCTGAATTCAAGGACAGATAAATCGATTGATCTCCGAAAAGGTTTTTTTTTGGTGAACATCGAGATATTTTGGCAATTATCAACGACGGTATGCGAGGCCCACTGCGAGAACTGCTTCACAAAAACTTGGCTTCTATTCCACTCAAAAAAGCTATTCAAATAATCTATGATAGAGCTATTCGCCTACGCGGTGATGTCGCACGTGAGTGACGATTGATTGGTGGACGATCTCTCCTTTTTTATAGATATTTCTATGGTCGTTGCTCATCGGAAATCTCGTCTATCATTCCATCTCGAGCGATTCTAGGTAGACAAACTAGACAAGCTCAGGCGGGTCACCACTACATTGTCAGCCTCGAGAGACCAGTCGAACTTCGCTTCATCAAGCATCATTCGTCAGTAGAATTACAAAGTTTTAATGGAATCATCTGCCCAGAGAAGTCATTTCTGATACTTTCAAGATCAACGATGTTTCTATCAATTGATTCCAAGTCGATAAAAGTCATTCACATCAAAAACGTCATTCACATGTTATTCGATCTCAGTTCATATGACACATACAGAAAATCAACTATCGAGCTTAAACTTCGAATCTTAAACTGCAGAATCGGAATATTGCACTCTTCTCTTGCTACCACCACTCGTATATCGTGGAGCTCCACATATTACTAGCACGAATTCCACAGTGGTTTGGAGTCCACTTGTATAAACTGTAGATCACCGTCTCCTACACTCGCACAAGGCTTTCATGAGCTCCTGAGGGTTGCTTCGGCAACTCCAACACCTTCCTACTCTCCCAAAATTCCACCGCTGGCTAACACGATGTTCCTCGAACATCATAGGTTTCCCTTTCGTGTTGTCCACAGATAAAAAAAAACTATGGATACGAATAACAACAACAACAATTCCTTCAGAGGAGGAAAGCCTTCTCCTCAGGTAATGACAGATGAGGAGGTAGGTTTTCGTCAATGCAAGGTCAAAATCTTATGACTATACACACTAAATGTCTGCTTCAAAACGGTTATTTCATTTTAACCATGGAAATATTAACTAGTTACTTAGTTCTGTATTACAATTATAACAAAGAAAATTAATGGATCTGACTTTTCTTTCAGTTTGTTTTATTCGTGTACACGTGATCATTCTGATGATTAATTATTTCATTATCATTTTGAACACTGTGCTACGGGCTATAAATCAAAATAAGTTTGTAATTTGCTCCTAATCATAAATTTTCCAGACTCCTGCTATCAGCGTTACATTGTGGAGTATTTCAGTATCCTATCTGAATCAACATTCACCCGCGATTGGTAGATTTCGTGAATGAAACAATTTCACCAAGAGATTTGTTTCCCAACTGTACATGATGGAGTATAGTTGGGAAAGTTTATATTCAATGCAATGGCATCAGTGCAATGATGAACCTATTCATTACTCATGTATACAGGGATATCCATCGAAGAGGCCAACTCTTATAATATTTCCGTTATTTTCTGCTGAGAGGAAGAACAATCCAGAGAATTTTTCTATATTTTTCTGACTGACAACTAATAACTGTTTAGTGTCAAAGACTATCAGTGGAAATATAACAGAAATATTATTTCCTTGTGCTGAAAACGGGAGCCGATTCGTTCCACTGTGGAAACGTCCATAACAATAAGATGAGTAGAAATTTTTGTCTTCCAAATCTTTTCAAAACAAGGTGTCACCGGCAAATTCAGAATTTCAGGTATCTGAAGGTTGAAATTCAAGCGCAGGGACATTTTGGGGCATATCGTAAATCTGTCGTCACCACAAATATATTTCAATGATTATTTTCTATTTTATTTTTTATAGAATCGAGGGGAGAAAATCCAAGAAACCTACATAGAAGGGAAGCCTTCAGGTATTATTTGACGTTTTCTAGAAGAAACTGACCTTAGTTATTCACTCGAAAACGGATCGAAATTAGTTGCTGCTACTTTATAGTGGAAGCGGCAACACCGTCTCATTGAAAGTATTTCAGATGTTCGTTCATGTGAAAACCCAAATTATCAAAGTGCAATTATTGCCTGGTGCACCAGAAACGTTTTACGAACGGTTTCAGTCACTAAATATGTCTTGATGATATGCACTGCTTTCGTATGTCCTCGTAGCTCGAAAGATAGGTGCCATTTTCCCATTATTTGCCGTAGAAAATAATTCGAGGTACTTATCTGAGTGTATTTGTGGTATTTCAATAGACGGACCGTGGGATGGATTTACGTAAAACATTTTTCCTCTTGAGAACTCACTTCATACTCGTTTATCCATCATGATCTCAATAAATAAAAGAAGGGCGAAGCATAGAAAATATGCCGGAGTGGATGCAGGTTGTCTTTTATATATTCCAATGTTGTGCTTTTCAGTGGAGATCCTCCGGAGTATCTCCCTATTTATGCTGAACTCCTAGCAATTAAAATTTAGATTTGAGAATGTTATGAATTGAAAAGTTCGTGGAGTAGAAAAAGAAGAACGCATTGAAAGGAACGCTGGAATACTAATGTTGGAGATGGAATAATATTTCGGTTTATCCGTTCGATTTGGTCTGATTCCTGGATTCGTTGAATTTATTGGTTTGTAGTATTATGGTTCTTTTAATCGAAGTTGAGTAGAACGTCGGCACGTCGAAAGATTCCAGGGTTGAATCTATCTGGTGCTCTGGTTTCCAGACATGATAATGTTTTTTCATCGACGATTTCCGATATAATGTCTTTATTTAAGCAGCAGGAGTTATTAAATTCACAACAGGAGAGATGATGGAGATGAGAGTGATTACAACATTCCTAACGTTTTCAATTATGTAAAATAATTAATTTCATCGATATATAGTTTCGAAAAGTCGCTATTGAGATGAAGAATTTTGTTTATGTAGTTTAGAAATTACTGTGTGTGAAATATTTGTTGAAGTGTACTGAGGAATTTTTTTTGCATTCATACAGCACTTGAAAACTGAGTAATTTCACTTTGGCTGATAAATATGAAAATAATACATGGCAGAATTTGTGATATACGGGAGAATTTAATCAATTCGACTAATTAAATGCCTGAAGTAGGTACTATTCTAGACGAGACGAGAGTTATACGCCTAGTTGGTGATCTCCTAGCCTATCATATATGCTTATGTTTGGATTTTTGGCTCAGTTCAATTCTGAAACGTGAGGCTTCATCGGGAATTGAAGTCACAGAGAATTGTTATTAATAATAGTTATATTATTATATATTATGGCTCTTCTATTCAATATTGTGCAGCACTAGAGTGTAGGAGTATACATCTCTGTATTCCTAATATTAGAACATTCCTAACATATTTTTACGTTTAAGTTGATAGTTGTGTTTTGACTTTTATTGCGTGTAAGCGAATTGTTGTTAATTATAGGTAAATTCTTATGTCTTCACCACATTATATTATTATGCCTAAATTTATTTGTTTTGCCCCACACAAGCTTGCTTGAGGGCTCTTTCTCGCATTTATTTCTACTTATTTCTACTTCATTGAACTAACGGTCGCTGGAGTTCTTGAGGTTTGAAATCGCAGTACTTTGCGGGCAGTGAAATTGTATAAAAAAATTGAGAGATGCGATGCAATCGACTTTCGCAGATCTCTCCGAGACATCCCATAATATCTGCGACTGATGCCTCGTCGTGAACGACTATCGGGCCGCCCCTCGTGGAACTTCGTCTCTGGAGAGTCTCGAGCCCCGAGGGAATAATCAGAACTTTTTTCGGGCACCTCCGAATTATGGTTTTTAATTAGAATGCGACGGTTGATATTCCAGAGGCGTCTGCCTGCGGGCTGCCGGCATGCAGGGAGAGCTTCCAAGATACTAATAATGATGGTCAGATGATGGCGAAAGCAGCGCTCGCATATTAAAGAGCGGCAGAATAAGTTGGCTGAGCCGTCAAACGAATGTGGGAGATGGAGGAGTTAACCCCCGAGATTCATCGCCTACGTAACCTGAAAGTTCGAGGTTTACTGTGAACTGAATCGGGGATAATGGTCAGTGAGTCAAGACGCAGATATTTCCATACTTTTCTGTCGGGAGAACAGGGGTGTACACACACATAACGAATTTCGATCTGGAACCAGTTTTGTAATGATGATTTCATAGAAACTCAACTCACATTCTCCTTTTTCGAACTCACCATCCAAAAAAACTGGTGATGACCCGGATCCGAAGTTGAAGCTAGGAATACATGCAATCAAACGATGAATGCGTCTGAAGAGGCTTGTAACATCAAGATAAGCTCGAAGCTCATCGAGTGCCCAAATGGTTCCCGTTCGTTGTGGACCTTTGCCAGGGCAATCGGGAGAAATTTCACTACCAGCGCATTTCCTTCCCTCACAAAGCATGACAGTTCATTGGCTACAACACCTCAAGAAAAAGCCAACACCTTTGCCAAAATGTTTGCAGAAAATTCATCATTGGATCCACGGGGCTAAGTCCTTCCCACTGTCGCTGTAACGCACAATTAGGAACATTCTACTTGGCCTTGAGAAATGTGCTCCAGAACTAACACCAGTTCTTTGAAGGTTGTTCATCCTTTCATATAAACATGAGGGAACTCGATAGTCAACGATATACTCGGGTCTTGGATCAAAACTCGGTCAAATGCTTCGAAGATATCCAATGCTATAGCCGACTAGTCCACATACTAGTCTAGATTGATGCCTGCCACATATTTGTGACGTAGGCGAGCAGGTCTCCTGTTGATCTCCGGTGACGAAAGCCGTATTGCTGGTCGTTCACGATTCTTGATCTTTCTAGATATTGGATGAGTTCGATGTTGATTGCTTTTTCCATAACTTCACGTTACCAAAGATCATGCATATTCATGTTACAATATGGTGCGCAGAGTAGATATATCAGAAATTTTCATATTAATGTAATTTAAAATGAATAGAGTATATGTATAACTCACTTCATAAACTAAAGACTCCATGAAGTCATATTAATCCGAAGTCACGGTAATCCTGTGATATATTAGAACCGGCAACGGTGTAATGGGCAATTACCAGCACTTGTAACGTCATCACCTGCTATGAACGTGGCCGCCAAGTCCGCATGAATGAATGTTCCACGAAATTTAATGGTTTTCAAATAGCCATATTGGAAATATTACAGGATAGGTACCTTATTATGAAAAATATTCATACATTTCATTTCATAGCTATATGCGCACATTCAAACTATATATATATATATATATATATATATATATATATATGCGATATAGGAGCAGATCATAAAAATTTCGAAGGATTGAAAATAACCCGGTACCAGCGGCGATGCATGTGGTAGTTTTTCTATTAATGAAAACACTTTTTGTAGATAAGATAGATAAACTCGGGGTATATCAAATTGACAGCAATTGAGCTGAGATAATGGGGAAAAATTGCTGATGTATTTACTGTCGAATCACCCAGTATGTGCATGTGCATGGATCAGTTCGCTTATGCTCGGCCTTATCCTGACTAGTCGATGCGACTTGCTACTCGGAAAGATGATCACGACCTCTGTAATTTTTCCTCAAATAAATCAAGCTAACTATAACAAGATTTCCGCACATCGGATATCCTGAGGAGCCGCAGTACGAGCAAGTTGAATCCTCTTTATGCAACGGGGAACTTCACCGATGTGCCAACTGTTTCCGGAATTAAAAATTGAATTATTTCGTGTCAAACTCATTAAAAAGACAAGACGTCGAGGTAAGAAAGTTTTCTACAGCGTCTGATATATTTTAGTTCCGTGGGTACACACAGCATACTGAAAATAGTTCAGTTGGGAGAGTCGACGGGATAAGTTGTTGGAAATTTCTACAGTTATTTGCTGACTTTTTAATTCATCATCTGCTTGTCATCTCGTTTTTGTTACTTGCTGTTGTTCCACTGACATCATTTATGATTATAGACTACCATGATTGCAATGACACATCTAATATTGAATGCCATCTGACATACAAAAACATGCATGTTCCTAAAGGCGTAGCTGTAGGGACTGTATGAAATGATTCAGATCGATTGATGTCTTGATTTGAAGTCGCGATAATCAGGAGCGAACGGAAGGCGCTAATCAAATCTCAGGGCAGATTTGTATTTGTATTAAAATCGGAGATTGAAACATCTGAATATTTGGGAGAAGATTCTGACTATTTATATTGTTTACAAGAGACAAAAAATATTCTACGTGATAGTAGAAATTTAGAATTGCTTTCAGATGCAATTGATGTACATACATCATGACCAGCTCAATTGGACAGTTTATGTATTCATACTTATGTTGCCCTTTTTGGGAATATTCTTGAAATTGAAGCGGATATTTCAGATATATCGGATGATTTTGAATGAACTAAGACACTTGAGATTTCATTTATCAGAAGGTATTCATTCAAAGAACTCATGATTGACCAGGAGGCATTGAATACAATGTATATTTTGATCAATAACTTCGAAGAACAAAAGAGGTGGAGCAAATATAATGATAATAATAATAATAATAATAATAATAATAATATGTCTTTATTTATACCAATGGTACAAAAGGGCGGAATTCAGCCACACATTCGAAGAATGTAGGAGGCTGCTCTTCCATATGGTTATGTGCTGAATATTTCAGAGGTACAATTTATCGTGGAACCGACCTTCAGTTAGCATTTATTGGAGACTGAAAACTTCTCAGGTAACAAGAACTCATAATACAAACACACAGTTTGGGTTTTCCAATTCCCATGAAGGTTTCTCGCATCTTTTTTTGATCTTTCGACAACACAAAAGCAAAATCAGCGGTGAAATATTGAGAGAGTTTATGGAATTTTTATTGAAAGTTCGGAGATCGTGAGCATCAGGAAAGACTTAGCTAGGCGAAGGAGAACCGACCATAGAAATATCTATATAGAGAGGTCAATGAATTCACATGATTTGAGTTGACGTAAAGGTTGAGGGGAAATTCGTATGGAGTATTCGTATGGACTGTCAGTACAATAAGAAGAGCACCGAAGGAATTGAAAATACGTGTCGGTATTTTATGTTTAAAAAAAAACAATATTCAGCACATGTGCACAAGATGAATCCGAAAGATATTCCTTCAAAACGCGCGAGTATCGAACAATATGAGGACGTTAGTGAAACGTATTATGTTGTTCATCTCTATTTTTATTTCAATTACTTAATTTTATCTGTCATGTTGATATTTAGTTCACGGGGATTTCAAGATAAGTGCAAATTTTTTCACCGTCACCTGCTGAAATCTGCCTACTGAATTCTTCATGCTGAATGTAGTAGGGCTAGTCTAGAGCAGTCCTGCTAAGCCTATGGCAAGATCAAATTTCATAAATATCTTACAATTAATTGGGTCTGGTAGGATAAATATAGGTTCTTCACTACGAGGAGACGGTGAGTGAGTAGTCGGTTGAAGCGTTACAAAATTGAAGGAAGATTTTTGTTGTTCCTCCCGAACTTGGTGGAACTGACGGCAACCGGATGGAATTACTTCATGGACACCGATATGAAAAGGATAAGTTTATTATCAACAATATATAAAGATAATCACAATACCGACCCGGAAAGTGGCGAAACTCGAACGGGAGTTCCTCGAACAAAAGGATACAAACGACGTATACGTGTCATCCGATGTTCGATTCGCCGTCTTCGGAACTTAAAGGGTATACGAGTGGCCACATCTGCGGTCCAGTAATTCCGAACTTTGACTTTTTTGAATCAGTTTCGACACTGTGGACAGCCATTCGATTTCATAAAGCCACTGCATCGAACGGACGATCGAGCTCGCCTTGTCTTCCGATATTTCGCAATTTCGGCTAGCTATAAATTTCCATGTCCATGTCCATGAATGCGAACGGATTCATAACGATACTGGAAGTGCAGTCATACATATCTCACGACTTGTAGATATGCTATTATAATATGTAGTCATCATCACTGCGAAACTATATTCAACGTCATTTCGAGCAAAATGTACGTTGTAGCGACGTGATTTCTTGCGACGATTGGATTTCAATTTCCAGGTTTTGTCGCAATTGCACACCCTCGTTCGTGGAAACCAAAGTAGCAGAGATTTGGAAATAATCTACAAGGGGTATCCAATGGTACGGTGGAAATCCAATTTGTTGAAAAGTAACTGCAATGAAAGGGAAAGGTCAAAGCTCTCCGAATAGAATCTGAGAGCTTCAGCGTATGTTTGGAGGCTGAACTACAAAAATTTGAACAGTACTCCAGGACAGCGGTTTGCGATTTTTAGATCATGAGGAGCTATTGGGTTGTGAAGTTCCTCGCACGAAACAGAAAGCCAAGTTTCACGTTTAGGTTATGATATGTCTCAATCTTTCAAATTCGTGGAATAACAACAAATAACTGAATAGAAGCTTCGAAAAGAAGTGATTCCAGTACAAGAAACCACCGCACTCCAACCATTGAGCATACGGCGACGCATCATCATCATCATCATATACACTATAGTTGTATGTACAAACTACCATCTATTATTCACCACTTGTTAAAAATTAGTAACATTATCGGAGGAATTGAAAAAGGATGTGCAGCACAAGAACATCAGGTTCGGTACGTGAATGTCATCATGAGGACGATTTTTCTCGTCGTCTCTGGAGGACGGACGTACGATACGTCGACATGCGTTATGTCTTTTTCAGCGGCCTGTGTCTCCCGCTATTTTACAGCTCTTTCTTGTCCGCATGCTTCCTGATTACAAAACATGTTTCCATCTTTCCATTTTGATGGTTCGCATGTCACAGCGGTGGTTTCACTGTAGATCTGACAAAATCCTGAGTGGGAGTTCATGAGTTTGTCGGATTATTTTATATTTCCAACGAGGTTTTCATCATCCGAGAATATAGCTGAAAATGATATTCAAGTTTTCAATGAGACTAGAGGGTATTTTATGAATAGTTTTTATGTTAGAGACAAAGTGATCATTCATAATGGCTAGATATAATGTTTGTATCTTAATGAACTGGTTCCTTCATCAAGATATTATAAGAATTTTGAGGTAGAATCGGTTGTGTGATGAAGAACAAAGTGAGTGAGTGAGTGGCGTCTAGTTATTATGGGAATTCAAGAAGATTCAAGAAGAGCTCACTGACTATATATGATGAGGAGAGGAATAGTTCTCGTCAATTATTTCAGATACAAGTCATAATCATAATCTGTGATGATATAATCCGTTCTTGACATAAAAGCGGTAATGTGAAGAAAACTATAGAAAATGAATAAATGAATAGTAAGTGAATACAATAAATGAGAGATGAAGTGAAAGTTTCAACTTCGTTATGTACAAGAATATTCAGAGAATATAGTGTGTATAACACACATTGATGAGTGAATTATCAACAATTCTAAACAATTGAAATTCTGAACTCATTCCAATGTATAAAAAAAAATAAATGAAAGAAGATATCCTAATTGATGTTTTCCTTTGGAATATTTACTATTACTGAAATGCAAACACAATTAAGGTGTTTCAAGATAAAAAATCATACCTACCCACTTCTCCCAATCAACTGTGGAAGCATTAGGCATTGCTTTCTCAACAAACTGTGCTTTCACCTCTCATTCAATTTGAGCTCTCACTCCTAGTAATCTTATCACCCTTCGATGCCCTGAACTTCATGAAACTTGATTATTCCAAACCTTCTTTTTCCTCTGTTATTCTTTTGTTTCACGTCGCATCTTTCGACGCAGACATGATCGAACATTAGTTAAATCAAGTTGAATCATTGTAGAAGTTGATCATAGAATCTCGTACGGTTAACTTCCATAACATTCAGTATGAATGAAAACGGTATTTTCCTGATGAAATGAAAAAGAAATTTCAAAGTATAATTTTTCTCTATAACTGATGAGTTCAGGAAAATTTGCTGTACCGATTCCTTTAAGGAGGTAGGGGGGTAGGTCAATAATTTTCTGACTCCTATATAGCTGTATATATCGAGAAGTACAGTTCTTACCAATATTTCACAATTCTAATTGTATGTCAGTGAGCTCTTCTCTTGACTTATTCTACCTAATGACTGAACGCCTTGCAGGAATCATTTCATTCATGAACGAAATTGATGATATTGGCCCTGGAACTGCTCCCTGAGGCAACACATATAAGTCATGTCGGTTTCCCTCTAATGTTACCTGTTGATTCGGAAACTGATTCTTATGCAAGAATTAGTTTGGTTTAAAGTTGAAATATTATTATAAAACTTTTAGCTGCTTCATTATGGTGACAAAAAAACTTATTTGATATTCTCTTGACGCATCTGTATTGAGAAATGTGACGACTATAAAGGGTGTCACACCGAATGGCTAAGCAATATCTCGTGAATGTTATATTATCAAAATTTGAGAAACGATATAGAACGTTGAATTCAGTTTGTGATGATAATTGGTATACCGTTCGATAATTATCAACTACACGACTGAAGAAAAAAATTGCGTGGAAAGTTATAACCACTGGAAAATATTACCCTTTGGACTATTTTATAAATGTTTTCAAGACATTTATGGTTCACTAGCTAGAGACACCGTGTAATAATAAGAAACTGATGACAGAAATGGGGATAAATAAGTATGTATTAATGAACAACAAGAAATTCTCAAAAGGAGTTTCAGCAGACTTTTTAATGAGAATTCTCGGAAGTGTCATAATCATCCAATCAAATGTCAAATATATATCTCTGAAACTATAAACCATTTCCAAGGCTATTGTTGCATATTTGCCATTTTCAGGAATCTTTTTCCTACATAGATTTGATGAAACAACTGTATGTTCCCATTTGAATAAATTGACAATATTGTATATTCATCACTTCAGGTATTGGCAAATATTCTACAAATCTCAGAAAAAAAATTGCTGCATCCGATATCTTCAAGGAGGTAGATAGGGGTAGGTCAATAATCTTCTGATTCCGATAGCTGATTCGAGGATGCCATCCACGTGTTCCAACAGCACAGCAGATCGTTCAATGGGTACAGTTCTTACCTATGTTTTACAATTCTAATTACATATCTTACATGTCCGAGGCCCTCCCATGTGCCGTCTTTTGATTCTCCCATTGGTTTGTGCCGCTGCATTGCCCTCTGTCATTGGCTATACCGGAGGTTCTGCCGAGAGGAGGGCGCATGAGTGCACGAGCATGCAGTTCGTGTTTTCAGTGCCGTTTGGACTTCCTGACGAGTTGCTAGTGATGATCTGACTCGCGAAGGCAGAAGCACGAGGTCCTTCGGTCAACAGTTCTTCGCGACGTGCTCGACGTTCCGGGATTTTTTCCGGCACGCTCGCCGCCTCGCAATGTTCCATGCGTTTATATTTTCCGTTCAGCTGTGGCTGTTGTGCACGACTGCTGCTGGTAGTTCCACAGTAGGCGCTACTTCCAACGGTGAGTACTCAGTCGGATTTTTACCAGGAATGGTCGACTACATGATTTTTTGTATTGGCGTAGATGACCACATGGTCATAACGTTCCCTTAGGTTTTGGTGTTGTCCGAGCATGGAATTTCATGCTCTCACATTTTTTTTTGAAGCAATATTTTCACCACGGTGAAAAAAATAAATTGAAAAATTTTCAATGGCAACATATAACCGTCATCACTAGAATTTTCAAATGGCACCCTGTTTATTTCACGAAACCTGAATTTCCACTGAGCGAGATCATCTCAAAAAATCGTGGGTAGTTTTTCGAGAACAACGAATTGTACTCGATATGTGATGAATTTGTTAACTTTTGTTCTTTCCATGAGAACCGTGTTAGTAGTTTATGTCTTGTTAATATCGGTGAGAATGTAGGTAAATTAATATTCATGAAATATCACTGCATTCAGAATGCAGTCTCGGTTGAAAATATTTTAGGTGCGATTTGAAAAGAATAAGTAAGGGGCACTCACTTGAGGGCTGCATGGAATCAATGTTTCGTTGAGAATTTTATAAAAATCTGTTCACAGTTCGTTTTTGTATTCCAAAATAACGGAGATATCGCGTAGGGCACCCTGTATTTGAATTGCCCCGTTGAGGTTCTTATTATTCGCATTCCTTGGTGGTCGAAAATACGAAAGTTTCTAAGCTATGACCCTATGACCTATAACCTATGACCTTGAATTCTCCGCTTCGTTATGGAGGTGTTATCATCATCAATTTTCGGAAATACATCTGCCTTTCATAACATCCTATATCGTGAATGTTTCCAATTGAAATTATTATTTCTCTGAGTGGAAAAAAAAGGTTGAGAATTTTGAACTATTTTGATTCCTCTTGCGGAACAAGGAAATGAAACATGTAAGATTTGAAATTTTCTTCAACAGATTTCGAAACTCCAATGGTGAGACGCGTACAGTAGTAAAGGAGCCTTATATATTTCTTAAAAATATATTTCAATCTTCGTTTTGAGAAGTATAAATCTTCATAGGATTCAGATCTGAAAGGCCTAATATCTAATATCTGAAGTATTCAGCAGGTGATTATTTCACTTTATGATGATTATCATTGAAAAAGGCAATGGAATTCAGGGAATTCAGCTTCCGCAAATCAATTGGAATTGTAGGTCATCAATTATACCTGATATGAATGCGATTTGTTTCACACATATATTGTGTTGTCTTTTCCTCCAAATAAAATCCTCGTCGACTTATTTATTCATTAAAAACATGTTCATGAGAGAAATCACTAACTACAGTTTAGAAATGAATTGCTAATCAGAAAATCAATTATTGTGGCTTCCCAATTTTCATTAAACATCTCGAAAAAGTTTCCAGCGCGTTTAATAATTTCCCGAGCATTTTCGTTTACGGAGATAACTTTTGAATTATCCTATCTGCATGTTTTGGAGTAATTGTCATATAATTGGCTCTTGGCATAGTTCAGTTAGTGTGGATACCAAGTTTTCACAGTTTCCCTGAATTACCTTCTCGGAATTCTGGCAGTGGAAAGAGAAGACGTAGATTACAGGAACGCATTTTTGTCAGAATTGTGTAGGTTTGCAGGTATTACACTCTGTTCCACTACAGCAGGCAAACTTCACATTCACTTCATGTGAATGTCATGACTAATTCAATGTATTTGTAGTAAGTAAATGTCAAGCGTTCAAAATTCAGAATACAGAATACGAAATACAGAATTACCTAAATTTTATAGGTACCTACCTGGAAGATAAAATCCTTGCTAATTATCAGTAACACGACATTTTTTTTGAGGAAAACAAATATATTTGAATAAATCAATAACTTTGAACGTTTGCCGTATATATAAAAATGATGTTCTCTCTGTACTTAATGTTTGTTTCATTGATAAATTATTCGATTTTCCTTTCGTGTTGCCAACAGATAGAAAAAACTAAGTTGTTATCTTCTTTTCCAATGTTTTCAATATTATTTAATCAACCATTTGTTGTCCATCGGAAGGATATGTTGAGCTAATTATGACTTATCGATATATCTTCTTTTTATACTTTTATATTTTTTCCTGGAGACGAGAAGGAATCCCCCTAAAAAAACCCAGTGAAATGCATTCACAGCTTCTTTCTTTATGATCCAAAAAACATTTGAAATAAATTGCTGAATAGGTTCTTTTGGAATGACCTCCACGTACACCTTATTTGATTCCTATTGAATTATTCAGGACAAACGATTTTTATTTCGAGATTACATCAGTGACTTGAGATTGATTGTATTTGAATGGGTATATGAAGAGATTTTCTCTCCTCGTTTCTAGAAAATAGAGTAGAAGTTATTAAAAATTATTGCAATATATTTGTAGTAAGGACAGATTTAGGATCTGTCCCAAAATGTCACTGCGCTTGAAATTAAACCTTTAGATACCTAAAAGAGAAATTCTCTATTGGTCAGTGACACCTTGTTTTTGAAAAAATTTGGAAATACAAAATCGGAAACATTGAAAAAAGTTTACGAAACGTCCACCAAGATAAGTAGAGGTTTTATTCTTATTAAATATATTTGTATTTCCAAATTTTTTCAAAAACAAGGTGTCACTGACCAATAGAGAATTTCTCTTTTAAGTATCTAAAGGTTTGATTTCAAGCGCAGTGACATTTTGGGACAGATCCTAAATCTGTCCTCACTACAAATATATTGCAATAATTTTTAATAACTTCTACTCTATTTTCTAGAAACGAGGAGAGAAAATCTCATTAAAAGCTGAAAAATGAATATACCACCTCCTCGAAGAACTTACAGACAGTATTTAGTATATGAAGAATTCATATATACAAGCTGTACTTCCAAGGATGACTTCATAGGAAATCAAAGTGTTTCCTGATTCGTATAGTAGCGCCGAAGACATAACTTCTTGATTTGTTTACTACAAGGGGGCAAAGTTATAATCAGATCTTCTGCAATCGCCGTCTCAGTTTAATTCGACGGACTTTTATCTGGACTCCCATATAACCCGTATTATTGTCATAGTACGCCCCCAATCAGATAAGTCTGAGATAACCTATTTACCATTTGATATATCTCCTGTTCTTGTGCTGTGTTCTTCTTTTTATTGAGACTCGTGCAATTCTCGACGGATATATTATTTTGATAAACTGCAGACATGAACTGTATTCAGCATGATGCTTTTATTCTTCGTGGCGTGATATTCTGTATCTACAAGTCGTTAGGTACGATTACTATCTATGTTGAGAAAAACCGAGAAAAAACCCTACACAATACCACTTTATAACACCTACTCCGGTTATCATTGAGACCATTGAAATAAATATGGCCCTCCGGTTAACGTTGATTCAGGGCATTTTGATGCACGGTTTGTCTATCAATGTACGGTCGTATACAGTCATTATCTATTGATTCATGGTATATGTTGATTCCCGGACTGTCAAATATCAATTGATGACATGTGAATTCATGATGGTACGGTTTATATGTCAGTGCCAGTGTCCATCGATGTACGGTAAGTGGATTTACGGTCTGTCTATGTAGTCATGTACAGTTTGTCGACATACGGTCTGTTATTCACAGTATTTCAATATAGTTGATGTGTCTATAAATATGTATTGTGATGTGTTTTTAGATGTACGATATGTAAATTCATAGTCTGTCAATGTACGATCTGTGGATTTGAGGCCTGTCTATTGATGTAGGTACGATCTGTCTATGATGTAGGTATCTATCTATATGATCTATCGATGTACGTTCTCTCTACGGTATGTTTATCAATATATTTTTATTGATGTACAGTGTCTCTAATTCATGAATTTTTGTGATTTTTTGACAAGAAAATCTAATGATTGTGTGTGGTGTGTCGATGTCTATCAATGTATGATCTGCCAAAATATTCGATGGATTTATCGATGAATCATCTCAATGATAGATTCCATGCGATATCAATCTCTCGATAAGATGAAATGTATTCTCCATGCTGAGTTGTCAAGGTGTCATAATTCCCGACAGAGAAAGCCAGCCAATCTTTTTGAAAAGCAATTATTAGAATTCCATCGATATATCATTTTCCCCTCGTCGCGTGACATATTTCATGTTTTTATTCATCCAGAGATATATACTACTCGACACTGGGTTCGAATATGATCATGTGAAATGAAATAAATACGATTTGAAGAGCTTTCAGGGTATATCACCTTCAATTTATTCTTCATCAGAATCGTGTCAATCATGCTATCTATCATCATGCTTTTGGGCTTGCTCACTGGCAACGCTCGAAATTACATCTTTAGTAATGATTTTCAGGAAATTATAACAAGCGTTGTTAGAGCATCTAATATTTAATCAGTTTTTTCACTTCGATATGAACTATGGTAAAATCTGAAACATCCTTGAATTCTGAAAATTTCATCATTATGATATCTTGTTCATGGAATTACATCGTTTGCTGTGGAGTGTGAAATCAAAGGAAATCTGAGGGTGTAATGTCTCTATCTCTTAATGAGTGGCTAACTTTCCTACCCTAGATTTTTTCTTCTCTTCTACAAGTGCTTAAAATCTGAAATTCCGAATTCATTCATGGCCTTCTCAATGAAATATTTCATAAAGGTTGAGGGTCCCAAGAGATTAGTTGACCACCTGTTGTTGTTGTCATCAATTCTCACTATTGCCTCGAAATCTTTTTCATTTTCATTATTGAAATTCATCAATTTTTCACGATGATTTGTTCTCCGTGAATATATTTTTATGAAGTCTTCATATCAATCTCTGGTGTATATTTTTAATATTGCAATAGCAATTTTATGGTGATTCAATTATCACCCTGTAGGCATCTTATCTGAAATTGTCGGACAAGTTACCGACAGATTCGGCTGATGATATCTGAGGAAACCGATTCGATATTGGTTTTGAATTTTACTCTGAATTCGAGTTGTATTATGCACCACGGCGATTATATTTGTTGACCAGTTCAATTGATTTCATCTCTTTCAATGAGAATATGTCGAACATATCATGCTGCGTGCATCAAATGACTAATATTTCGTGGAAAAAGTAGAACAGGATGGTCTTCAATTTCGATATACAAATGAAAAAATCAACGTCATATTTATCTTTCATCTCAGACAAATGAAAAATTTAATTAATGTTGGTGCGACCGGACGAGTTCATTTTTTATATCGAACAAAGGAGTGCGTATTGTACTGAATAAATCTGAATAAAATACCCATTTTATATCTAACAATGGTTGCATATTTCGCCTTCGAAAATATAAAAAGATTTCAACTCCATTATAGAGTTTGTTTGGGCGTGAACGTTTTTGAATTTGAAAGATGCTATGAGGAAGCGAACCAACAGGTGCTCATTATTTTTCATTTATCGATATTTCACATCAAAATTCTCTGAATGGAGTGCCATCACGACTTGAATGATATAGTCATTGGCAAAATTACCATGCGACGGTTTTCAGAAATATCTCTCGAGCAACTTCCGCGGAGTATCGTAGGGAATTATTAAAATAAAACAGACTCTTCATTTGTATTGTGCGACTTACGATTTCCATCTCCAACATGAATTTCCACGGAGCAGACCTCTGATAGGGGGTGCCGCCTGCTCCCTCGTATATATATACTGCTGGCATAATCTATATTTTGATCTGTGCTTGCGTTTCAATGCAGGTCTCGCCTGATTTTTCCGAATAATAGGAAGGTATACTCGGAAAAAAAATCTGCTAGGGACGGACCGGAGTCGTATTCCGTACATGATGGGATCGGAAATTGTCTTGTCTTTTTCATCCATCCAGCACGAAAGGAAACCGTCGAAGTAGTATCACCGACTAGGCGTATGTTTGAGAGCTCCAAACATGTTTCAAGACTCCCGATGTTTCGAGGAAAATTTACGTAATCAACTTTTCATTTCCTCTCATTTGTGTCTATAGTTACAGATTTTATAACAAATTCAATGAAACCTCGTGATGAAGAAGGGGGGATTTGTATTTCGTGTATATGAATTTTATACCGCAAATTACTTTCGAGTATCAAGTCATCCTCAGTGCTTCATGACAAGAACAAAAAGTAAACGAAGAAGAGGCCGATGCAACGACATGAATTTTTCTACAATCAAATAGCAGGGTCTTGCTTTCGATGTCTACAGTCATATAATAACATCTCAATTGATATTGATCACATCTTAATTGATATTCAACACTGTGGCTGTTTCGAGGCTTCACTATTGTCTTTCTTTTGCATATTTATGATTTTTCAGCGCGAACTGAAATGGGTCCGCTCCGATACCATTCGAATTCCTAACAGAACGCAAACTCATAAATATGCAGTTCATTTCGTTTTATTTGATGAATTTCAGCTACTATGACCTATAGATCGTAGCGAACTCGCATTGGGATCCGGCTGGTGGTGCCCTTACGCGAATATCCGCAATCTACAGATGGACAATGGGCTAGTAAGATCAACCCGCGTTTATATCGATACCAGGATGTTAGCTTGATGAAAACCTCTGAGACGGATCTTTCATTAATTTCCACCGATCCTACATATACTCTCCATAACTTCTCGTCATCCGTGAGTTTATCAGACGATTCGTTGAATTGAATTTCTCCGGTAGTATCATTTTTCGAAAGGATGTATAGGTTGTTTTCAGACATCAGCAGGTAACGGTTCCTTATTCCTGTATAATAATTATTCATTTACCATGCACAACAGATCATCTTCTACATGTTTCAAATGTACAATATTTCGAAGGGAGATTTTCTCATTGAATATTTCTTTCATTCTACTCACTGCGACACAATATCGATAGACGTTTATTACCAACATGAAAAATCTATGTGAGCATTTGAAATTTGAGAAGAAAATGTCGAATTGAAAGAATAGGGACCCTCATCAAAGTTTGAAATATATCTAATCTGAATTACCACCGAGATAAAGGAGGGTGAATCGGTTCCGGTACCTGTAATATATGAATCCTTCATTGAGCAAGTCTGCTAATTACATCAGAGATACAGCATAATGAAATATCAATCTATTGAAATGTCCTGAATAGAAGATAAAGTTTATAGACACGGAAACTAACATAACTTGATAACAACCACATTCAGAAATGTCTTGTTTGAATAATTGAATACTGATAATATGACAAATATATATTACTCGATGACAACCACTTCATAATCAATTCAAATATTTTTTTTCAACATATGAATTTTCAGTTACTCTTAAATGACACTAGCGATGTTGAATTTTCCAAAGATTGAGGCACTTCATTGAATGTTTGGAGTCTCTTGACTTGACGTTTGACTGACAACTCAGTATTACCAATGTCAGGAAAATAAAAGCTGACTATCGAAAGGGAAACTGTTCATTACAGAGGCGAGGGAAAATAGAAAATCAATATTGCATCACCTATTATATTACTACTTCAGAGATGGAGGTTGCTAGAAATTCATTGAAGACTGCAGAATATTCCTCGTTGGAAGTTTATGTCCATAACTTTTTCAATGACATGTCATATCTCCTTTACGTTCTGCGGATGAAAAATATCAGCATATTTGGATTTACGGTTCTGTTTGGAACATACAACGATGAGAAATACTGTGTTTTCATGAATACTTCAATAAATTCGGCATGAAACGATTACGAACTATTTTTCCTATAACTGGGATTAAATTAGAATTGCTTCGTTCCCGCGGTTCACTGTACCCGTAAATTTCATTTTCATCGGAATCGTTAATGGAAAATGGTAAGTGGATGTCTCCCTAATATAGTTTGGAAAGATGGATGTGGGCATTTTTTACCAATACGGTAGTTTCCGAGATGAGATCAATTACTACTATACTACTTTGTTTTGCATCACCCAGTACATAACTAACTCATTCTATGATAATGTTCAGGTAGATGTTTTTTGTACTGATTTTTCTGAAGCATTTGGTAACTCGAGGTCCTTATTCAAGTCCTGACGATTTGAAATTATTCAAAAGAAACAGATGTTTTTGCGTGAATTGACATTACAAATCACCCAATATATGCAACTGGTGCATGAACAACAACCACTTGCTGTTGAATGCCAATAAGTGTCCAGTTGTAACTTTTTCACTCAATCATTTATTCTGTAATACACGCTTCCAAGATCCAAATCGTCCCGTGATCTAGGTGTAACTTTCAATTACAGATTATCTTTCTCAACGTTACCGTCCTTCCTTCGTCCGTTTTATGACGTAATTTGCATAATATGTCAATGTCACTTGGTGTCCATCTTGAAATGTCCACATTGAAAGAATTCCGCACGGTTTCCCACTCCCAATTCATCTCTAATTTGAGGAAGGCAGTGCCTACCCTGCTATTGGATATTCAAATACAGTTTTGTTGGAGAGATATTCTTTCAAATCCATTGAAAATAGGAGAAATATATGTGCTCTCATTTTTCTGTACAAGGTGACGGCTGTGAAGGTTCTGGGTGTGCTCATGATAACCAAAAATTAGTTGGCAAAATATAACAGTGTATTTTTCCATCATATTTTTCGATATTCAGAATTGAGAGTCTGTCGATTTACGGCACCAGTCATGGAAAATTTGTTCGGTTCAGCCTATGAGCATCCATGAGCTCCGCTAAACTCACCACTGAAGTTTATTCTTCGCGAGGTTCAAACATATCGCGAACAATGATTTTCGCCCTTTCAACTTTCAATTTTATTTCTCTCGCCGCCGAGTTCTGCAGTTGTCGATTTTGGCAAAGACGTTTCACGGTTTCAGCTGGAAAAGTTTCCCCGTTCAATTTGGCAGTAAGCTGCCGAACTCATATGATTGTTTGTACGTGAGCTTTTAAGCTTCCAAATTGACATCTTCATTGAATTCTCACTCGAACTTTCCCGATCTATGGGCCACAATCAAGTGAAAATACATTCATTTACCGCAATTTCGGCCAATCTTTTCATTCAGCAAAATGAGGTGAACGTCATGTTCGCAGGAAATAGAATTTTGTGTACCATTCATAGACCTGGCGCGATTGCCGTGGAACGTGTACAGGGTGTATGGAGAGTGTAAAACATACACAAGCTTATAATATGTTTATATCATACAGGGTGTATAACACAACAACAATTGCGTGGAAATCACTGAAGAAATTCATAACCTACTTCAAGACGGAAAACGAAGAATCTCCGTCTGAACTGGTCCATTCCTTGCTGACCAATTCATTATCAAACTGTATATTAAATCCAAATAATAATCCAAATAAATCAGTTGCCAAAAAAAAAGGATTGTAAGAAAACTTTCGATATTTGAAGGTAGTTAATGATGCGTTTGCTCCATTGGTGCCAAGGAATCTAAGGAAACGATATAAATTTGAATATCAAAGTTCACTGAAGACTGTTGCGCCTCGAAGAATGTGGACAGTACTTTCCTAACCTATAATATAATAGAGTAGATTCTGATATTCTGAGATACTTTCATAGAATTGACAGGCCTCCGAAAGTTCGCTAGCTGAACTGGATACAATTGAATCCATGTGTGTACTCTCTGCTATCGAATAGTAATGCAACACAGAATGTTATTTCCTGGCCGAGGTATGGCTCTGCTCGTTATCCTCCTAATGTAGTTTGACAGCTAAGTTCATGAGTCTAGCCATGAAAAGGCAACAATATATTGTTCAGTGTCAGTAAGCAAATATTGTAACTTATATAAAACGGAAGAATAATGAATAAAATATCAATGCAAACTTCAAAACAAACCAATCCAACTGCAACTTGACTTTTTTTGCTGCCAGTACCTGCCGAACGCTCATTTCTGCCGGTTTGGTCGAAACTCCACTTTTGATGGTAAAGCAATGAACATGAACGATTCTTGCAACATATTGATGATTAGGTCCATATTCAAAAAAAGTATCAGTTTTTGCATAATTTTCCGCACTCAAAATCATGAAGAAGCCACAATCACACTGACATTAGGGCAACAACGAGTAAAGCAAACTTTTCAAAAAAAAAAATACCAGTGACCAGTGCTCCTAAACACATGAAACACAAAACAAAAGGAATGTTTTTTTGACAAAAATTGGTATATGAAACGATTCGGCTACGACATAATTCCACAGGGTGTTTTTATTGTACAACTACTTCAATTCACTTTGTATAATAGATAATAGACGAATAAAAGTTGAAATTAGTGATTTCATCTATAGTTTGCTGAGAAAAATATGAAAATTGAACTAGAAATAAACGAATTATGAGACCAAAAGTTTTACCAGTCATCGACTCGTCGCGTTTATTTTGCATGTGAGTGTATTATAGCCGTAGAAAAATTATAGTGTGAAACTCGCACGGCATGCTCATTTCTCACTCGTGCTCTTGAAAAATGAGTAACATTCTATGCTCGTCGTACAATGTTCTCAATATTAACGAGTCTCCTGGCGACACCAGCGTGGAATAACCGTCGGGACGCCCATGCGTCGCAAGATTCCACCCTCGTCGTTCCTTACAAGTCCACAAACGTTTCATCGAGTCGAGTGTTTGGAATGACAAGTGAGCTTCACTATGAGAGTTGTATGCTGTTTGGAATACCGTTTGGTCCTACAAAGTTTTCAAGTTTCCAATTTTCCAGGGACGTACACTCTCATCCGCCGTTGCGAAATCGTCCACAACAAGCGGGCACCTCGAGGGAATCATAATAGAGAATATACAGTGCGGTCTTGACTCAGTTTTCCTGAGTATTTCATGTCGGTTATCTTGGATATCTTGGTATTTGACATTAGAACTTCGAAGAACTGTTTCTGATGGATCAAATTCACGAAAGCCTTTTTGTTTGGATTCAGACTTCTGTCAATTCAAAGAAGAAATCCTGAATCAAAACGATCGAATACTATATTGTTTAACCCACTAGTGGAATCTGTGGTGAGATAATGAATAGAATGAAAGACATCTTTGGTTACCACTTTCATGTGCTTTCTTGATCATTTCAGATTTTGTCAATTATGATAATCATGGTATTTTTTCGATATATATCGAACAGTTTCTCGAACAGTGAGTAAAACGGTTGGGTTTACCTTAGTTTTTGATTCTTTTGCTTTTATCAAAACTTTTTCTGCGTAAGACTACTCCTGGTTTGTTGATGATTTTTTGATTCGGCTTGGAATTAGCTTTTTGGAATTTTTATTGTAGAGTAGATTTCATTGGTGTAGCTGATTATGGCAAATCTTTACAAACGTAATTAGAAAGAAACATGCCACAGACAGTAACGAGTGAATATGTACGTATATACACGCACTAACATACACATATATAAACAAAAACATGTTCAATAATAAAATGAATAAACAACAAATAGGGTTAAGTGAAGTGCCCCATATAAAATTGCACACTTAATAAGTATAACTTTATGTGTGGAAAATAGAGTTAGGTAAATTGAAGTAATCTTGTAAATTATAAATAGTGTTTGAGGATAGTATACTTTCTTTTATTGAAATTATGAAGTGTGACATTCTTGACGAGTAGATAGAGCGAATGTATCTAAGAAAATCGAAGAATATCAAATTTCAATACAAACTGTTGAGGTTTGGGTGACGTTGATGTTTTCTGGTTGTTAATTTCATTATTTATAATGTGTAAATTTAATATAATTGAAAATTTTCATCCCGTGTATCATGAGTCATTGATCAAGTGCTCATTTATATTTGAAACCATCCTATCAGAATAATCAACACAAATCAATCCCGCAATCTATCATTTCCAGTGATTAACTGTTCTCGAAAAATATTCCAATAATCTGGGGAACGGGGCTTTAATTGGAATGCGGTGTAATTTGGTAGCATTTTGGGCTTTGCATCGTTGAAACAGAGTTGAATATAAAATAACGTCGAACGTGATAGGTTATTAAAATTCTATTGTATGGGATTATAGCCGAAATTTCGTACTATGAATGAATCTCCGAGCATATTAAATAAGTGCGTCATTTGCAGCTGTTTTTCTGAGCTCGCTCGAATGCTCATTCAGAAAGTTAGGCAATAATTTGCCAGCTGAATGATTTTATAACACGAGAATTGTTGTCTTGAGTTCTTATTATGATAATTACCTATTTCAATTACTTTGTAGCTTGTATTATGCCCTCGTTTTACGAAATTGAATCACTTCGTTATGCTGAACATGAAATATGAGAAACGATTACATTATTCCCTATACGACAACATTTCGAAATGTAGGTACTTTCAACTTTCTAACTATACAATGTAACTCATTTAACTTCGTGACATACTATTTCAGCGTATTCTGGCGAACGTTGGATTTCCCGGATTATTTCTGAATAAACTTGAAAGACTGAAATGAAACCACGAAATGGAAGTCGGCTTATTTCATACGATTATACAATCGAATTGACGGGTTAGTCGATATAGCTTCCAGCAAATACTACAAATATTCAACAAGACTTGACTGATTGAGGGTAAACTTCGATCAAATTTTTTATATATATAAGCGAAAAACGTCCACAGCTATGCATGGTGTTCCCTTGAAGGACTTTACTTGGGAATTATAATTTGAAGCAAGTCTGTTATGTATTTAGTTGATGAAAAATGCATCTAATTTCTTGGCTGATGGAATGGGAGGAGGATAGCCTGCTGGATCACCAGATATGAAACCTCTGGATTATTTCGAACAAACGTTCATTTCGCATCACTTCAAAATCTAAGGTCGATATCCTCAATGAAAAAAATTTATAACTCATCTCCTCTTTCTCAGATCCTCTTTTCTCCTAATATTTCTGATGTGACTATAAGTTACCTTCGTCTTCATATTTCCCCAACTAGAGATCTAGTGGTCTTTATTGGAATTTTTTTTCCGTATGTTCAACTCGAAAATGATGTGTGCATATCACCATGTTTTCTATAGTATATTTCGTCTAGTATTGATACATGAATTGGTTGCGCAGCTGTTTGAATCAAAAAAGGGATTTCTATTAGTGCCTTATAAGATCCGCCTATCCGCCATTAGGAGGCAAATAATGAGCCCATGGTCGCCACTGTTTTGTAAAAAGCCTTTGTGATAGGAATTTTTCAAACCTACTTCAGATCTTCCGCTATTTAGATGTTACATCTCGTGTCCACTCAATAAATTATCATTATTATTATATTATCTATTATTTTTCGTCGTGAGTGAATGATGACAGGGTGGGTCTCATGGAGGTCTTTGCGATGAAACATGTCTGCATAGGTCCTGACGTGCTTCTATCAAATGAGCTTTTGATATTAATATATGTATATCCCGTTAGAAGATGGAAGTAGGCTGAACGGACGATTATGAAGTCGTTAATTTGAGCGGGACGCATTAGACGGCATCAGATGACAATGGGCCATGAAACTGGGAGATTAACATAGCGAATCGATGAATGCAGAGGAAAGGAACAGCAGATAAAACCGAATGGAAGGGCGCTATTTATTCTTATCATCGCGATGTATCGAATTGGAGAGATTTTCCGGAATGGAACTCCGACCGATCCCCAGTTACCAAAGTTACATAAACCTCATTTTTCAGACTTTATGGGATTTTCTTTCCTCGCCTCTGAAAATGAAAAAATAGAAAATATAATAATTATATCAATATATTTGTAGTGAGGACAGATCAATGATCTGCCCCAAGATGCCACTGCGTTTGAAATTCAAATTTCCCAAATAAAAATTCCTTGGTGATAGTCCAGACAGCTCGTTTGAGATCTCGAATCTGAAAATAATCGAATAAACATATATAAATAAATATAAGAAATGCCAGGTTCTATCAAGTGGAAAAATGAACATACTATACCTGTTCGATTAACCTATAGACAGTATTTACATAAACCTATTTTCGCAATTCAGTTTTTGCCGCTTTCTCCATGATATTCCGTTTCGAAATTGAATTCGCGTATTGAAAATTCTACCGCTCTTCCAGTGATCTGCCGTGACTTTTGAGACTTTTCGTTTTAATGTCGTTTCCGCACTACGCGGCAAAGTCGGTTGATTCACATATTCCAATATCTCTTTTCGATACAGATACAAAATGTGAAGGATATTCGATATTTTGTTCAAATATGTATTTGGATTCCCGAATCTTTCGCGATTCTAAACGTTGAAAAAATATCATATTCCTACACTGCTTCGTCTATGTGGGTTCCAAAGGATCCTTGGAGATCTGATTCCAATACAATCATACACAAAATAATTATTATTGAGTTGGATTAGATTTTGAGGGTCTTGGCCCCACGTCCTCTCCAAATCCGTTGTCTAGCTCCATATGTTTACAGCATATCATCCGACTTTGTCAGTTCGATCAGGCTTCTCCTCTCGACTCTTGAGTAAGTTATTCAATTCCAGTTGAATACTTATCAGTCAATAAATTATGAAGGAATGTGTGATCATAATTTGACATGTTTTCATCTGGGCAGACTGCATATCGACTGTGACTGATTTTTCTGTCTATGTTCTGAATCACAGTGTTGACGTTTCTCCATAAGTTATGAGCTCTCTTGTCAGGCCGAGAACTTTCGAATTAATGGAAGTTTCAGTCGAGCGGGGTGATAAGGGGGTGATAATTCTAATGTCTGATGGGAAGCCGCCATGCAAGTATTAGCAGACCATTAACGTATTTAGGAATTCAGGAACATCGTTTTTCAGCACGGGTGTCAGCTTACCTCAGCCGGAGCCCGTGTTTTCGACAGATGCACACAATGCACACTCAGCCACTATGTCAAATGAGTAACATTTTAGCTTGGTGGGCGTGCCGAACGTGGGATTGATTGAAGTTTCTGTCAGGGGCGGATTGTGTGGATTTTATTGAGGGATTCGTGAATGGGTTCGAATGAATGAGCGTGAGGCTGGTGGGATTTTTTCGACTATTGTTGAAGTTTTTCTGCCACGTTGATCGTGATCGCGTCCTTCATTTATTTCTCATCGGTATATGATGAGAATGCATAGAGCATTACGTTGAGTTCTTTGAGGCGAAATTGCTCCATAAAACCATACGAAACATATTCGTCAATCATTAACATATACATAATGTGCGATTGAGAAATAACGATATATAAAACTATATTAAAACTTGTGAGAACTAAGAGACCGTTTCTTATATGAAAAGTTACTTAGGTACCTATGGAAATATATCATTATTTCTCTCGGAAAAGGTAAGATTTCTCGGCATGGAAAATTTCGATGATTTTATAATTTTTGTAATAACATTGTGCAAATGAGTTTTCAATAATTGTTTGATTGATTGACTGACGACTGACTGACAAATATCAGCCCACATCCGAAGCCACTAAGTATAAATGGAGTGGGACACAGAAATAAAATGGTAAAATAATCTTTCTCTTCTCTTATTTGAAATAATTGCCCTTTAAATTGATAAATATTGAAACTTCTACTCATCTTGGTGAACGTTTCGGGAATATATTGAAATAATTATTAGAATATTTATTTTCATTTTTAGAAACGAGGAGAAATTGATGTTTCGATCGTGCATAATTTTCCCTTAATTTTCATGCAATGCATTACGATAGTGATGAATCTCCTGTATTCATGATTCTCATACTTGATGTTTCCCATCCATCATTAGAAGCGGACATCAGGAAATTCAGTAAGTGTGACAGCTTCCTGATTCCCCATTACACGTTACCCAGTAATATGTAATTTTCCCTCTCTGGTGAAGATTAGGGATGGATCGAGTCCACCCTAGAGTTCCGCCTGGTAATGAATCAGAACTAAATATTTGCACCCTTGGTAGCGTCAACTGCAGCTTGGCGTGTGATTGTAATTGTACGCTAGGGATGTATCGTACGGCTTGCATGGAATCTGTGCAATCCGGAGAAACATCGAACACTACAATAATTCTTATGGTTGAATTTTCGATTCCACATTTGAAATGCTCATAGGAAAGAAAATGGAATATTTATCACGTTTCATTTGCTTTTTCATTTTTCGAAATCGGACAATGAATAGCGGCGCTATGGCTTGGAGCGTTTTTTTGTTCTCTGTATTTGAATAATCAACCACAGCCTGCGAATCTTGACTTTACGTTCGTTTTTTCGTTGAATATAATATAATTGAATAATCTCAGTAATTGGTGCAACACTAATCAACTATATCTAAATACTAAAAAATGCTGTTCTATCAGTTTCTACTAATGAAATAAAAAAGTCAACACTTCCTACATGATAAATAATGAACCCCTCCAACAGGTATCTTCTATCAAGGACTTGGGAGTAATTTTCGATGAACAAATGAACTTTACAGAACACATCAACATTGTATCAGTTGATTCGTCAAAAATGTTGGGATTCGTATTACGCAACTGTCAAGAATTTTCTATTGATTCTATTAAATCAGTTTCTACTTCGTTGGTTAAGTCAAAACTCGAATATGGATCAATAATATGGTCCCCATTCTATGAAGTACATAGTAAAAATTTAGAAAAAGTCCAAAATAAATTTTTAAGAGTATGTTCATTCAAAGCCAATATGACTCACCATTATCAGGAATAAACAAATATATTACAACATTCACAATTAGATACTCTAGAAAAAAGAAGAATTCATGGAGATATTATTCTTGTATTCAAACTTCTGAATGGAATGGTCTGTTGTCCAGATCTTCTGAAGAATATTAATTTAAATGTTCCAATGGTACATTGCTACCATCTGAGATTTTCTTGTACTTTTCACATACCACACCACTCACCATGGTAGCAATTCTCCACTGGACAGAACATTGAAAAGAATTAATGAATTGAATTTGATTTTTTTTTGTGGATCTGTCCAGAAGCTCAAGAATTCACTGAAGCTGGCAGTATTATAAATATGTTTTTCAGGCATCTTGAATTCTGTGACAAATTAGTCACATTACATATCTTCAAATGATATGTGGCATGTATATCATTGATAACCAATTCACCATCATAATGTAAATTTTCACATATCTAATTATTGTTATGTCTTAGATTTTGTAGTTCATAATTTTAGTCTTAGTGTTAGTAATATCACCACTTTTAACATTTTGCTGTGAATAATTTCATTGTAGTAATGGGGTTTTCCCGTGTTTGTATAAAATAAAATAAATAAATAAATAAATAAATAATTATCGCGATATACTCGACAAAAATGATGCAAGAGAATCAGAGCGAATGTGTATGTTGAAGTGGTAGTCCGACGTCGTATTCGTGGACATTATTTGATAGCAGCGTCCCAAGACTCACGATGTTTCCCAATTATTTCATACCTACTCGAGAAATAAGGACTCGTAAGGGATACTACTGGTTCAGCGGTCAATTTTTATATCCGTTCGAATAGCATCATTCTCACCATAAGATGTTATGGAGAAAATTTGTGGATATAGTGACCATAACAATAATTAAATCTCTGAACTAATAAGACATGAAATGTGGAGTAGAACAAACTTATTTCGTAAATTGATTCGGGAAGGAACAGATTGGGTTTGGGATCGTCTCGGATGTTCTCCGCTGAAAGTATGATCCAATTTGTATCGAATTTGAATATCGTGACTGAAAATCCTAATTCTGAGAACAATATCAACCACTTAGCCTCGGCGTTCCATCATAAAGGTGCGCCATTATACGTGTATATGAACATTGGCGAGAGCACGGCTCTCAAGATAACACCTGTTTTATTCTAAGGAGCATCTTCCGCACCCCGATGGTACACAAACTTTGCTGTTCTAATATCATTAATTCCCGCCATATTTACTTCACACTTGATTTGATCGTCTATTCTATATCCTGAAAGTTGTAAACATCAGGAAATTGCGCGAAGTAAACAAACATACTTCATCTGAGCTCATACATTATGGCGAAAATGAATATTTTATCCTGTGATACTACCTATTCTTACTATTCCACATTACGAACATTCCATATACGAACGTTGTTCAGATTGTTAATTTTTGCCTCAATCTAGGAATCGATTCAATATCATACAAGCTAACGGTTGATTGTTGTATTGGAAAATTTATTGAATCATGATTGTTCAGGCCGAAGACTGGCGCGTGCTGGGTGGTTGACAGGAACATGACATTCTTCGCCTAGTGAAGTCCTTCCTGATGTTCACAACCTACAAACTTTCAAGAAAAAATCCAACACCTTCCTTCTCTCCCAAAATTCCATCGCAGATAAAAAAAAGCAATCTCCATCTCTCAAAACAAATCCAATAATTATTCATTCTATCCACTCAAGTGGTTGATACAGCTGAAATATTCGAACAGTATAGAATGAACCATGTTCTGAAAAAAATGTTCAGTGAACTGCTTCAATTAATTTTCCAAGATTCCGTTGATGCGTGATCCATTTTCTTCAGTAATCTGCTGTTTTTTGCAACCATCGACGAAGATTATAATCGAGACACTCAGTCGATTGTTCAACATCCTGGATGTGATAAACGGGCTAGAGTACGGATCATCCATACCCGATATACTCTTGCACAATTGGCATTTGATGGAACTGATATCCGCGGGGATAAATCCCGAGGATAGATCAACGTTCCAAAGAGAATGGGACATTTGAACAGCTTCAAAACATATAAGAAGAGAATGGGATATCGAGGTCTGTTATGTGAAATTTTCCAATGATATTCTCAATAATTGACAAGGGCTCAAGTATATTTCGTCAACATGAGAAGCATCGTGTGAGCCAGCGGTGGAATATTGGGAAGGAGGGAAGTTTTGGGAAGGTGTTGGGAAGGAGGAATTCAGCCTCAGGAAAGATTTCACTATAGGCAGATAATTCCACAACTTTCGTTTAACGTCTAGTTTGTCTTCCTCTGAAATCGCTCGTGGTGCAAAAATTATGTGCTCTGCCTCCCTGGTGAAGATAAAAGCTCAAGTCTGTGTTGCATTCAACTTGACTAGATTTTCAGATCTCCATTCCAAAATTCTTGTCAGATCTTCTTAACAACCATGTTGTATCGATCGAATGAAATGATAATGAGGAATATGTTATTGATCAAATCAAAATAGTGCACCTACCGAATTCATTATTCTCATGATGAAATTATGCATTATACCAATATTTAGAGTTGCATATATGAATGGAATTGGAAAATCTAATCAACGATATTCTAATAGACCTCCATGGAATTGCGTAACTGTTTTCATTGTGCATGACCATTTCATGAACATTTATTCTCTCGAACCCGAAATATACTGTTTCCACTCTGGATTATTCGAAGAACTTATTTGACAGGTACAAAAACCGACACTGAAAAAACACTCACTGAATTTCAATATGAAATTCTGTTCAGATTGCAAGGGCACAAGTGTTCGCAACCGTCGGTAGAAATTAGCCTTGCTATATCCAAACTCCGCCGACTCTCAGTCGCTTTAACCTGTTAGTCATAATTGATAACGAGTTAGAACTATTACAAACTTTCGGGTCCCCGTTCCCCTCCTTTAGGTAAACACTGTGTGAAGGAGCTATTCACAAGTTATACGCCACAGAATATTGTCAGCACAGTGTCCGATATGAAAACCCCCCAATATCATAGCGAGGCTGAACATGAATAACTCTAGAAATAATATCAGGTCGGCAACATTTTCCAAATATACTGAATCAAAATTTCTAGTCGTCAACGTATTGCGTTTCTTTAAGTATTCAGGTTTTTGATTGGAAACTAGTTAGGCAACTTTCAAGGTGGTCTTCATTTGTGAATTCATTATCCAAGTAGAATAGTTCATGGGTTTCGATGTCAGGGGGATAGTGTCGTGCATTATCGCACGTATGAAAACTACACTTTTTTTGGTATTTCGGTAATCTTGCTGCTACATTATCCAGTTGAAGCAATAAGATATCACTTCGAATCAATTTCATTTTCTGACATCATAATTCCTATGGTGTTCGAGGTACATCGACTGAGACATCCTTGAGATGTTGGGATACGAGGAAGGTGATGGACTTCTAATAATATTGTGGATGATGCTACAACATTTCTCTTCTATTGATGAATGATGCTTAGTAGCCTGATGATATAGAGATGACCAGCCTAATCTCGTCTACTCGTAGTTCATCTTCCTAGAATCACTCGTGGTGGAATAGCAGACGAGATTTCCTATGAGCAGCGACCATGTTTTGGGGCTGAACTCCAAACTTTGTAGATCATGAACAGCCGCTGGGGTGTGAAGTACTTCTTTGCATGGAACAGAAAGCCGAAATTTTGTGAAGCAGTTCTAGCAGTGGTCCAAACAGAACACTAGCTATTGGCGCTAATTCTGACATTGGTGGGAAAAGTTGATTTGACGTTTCGTTCAATGAGACTCTGAGATCATTGGAGGCGACCTCGAGTCACTTTCCTTCCGTCTTATTCAATATATCCGACGAGATCCTGAAAGCATTGAGACTTCATTGGAACAAAGGAGGAAAACACCGAATGTGGGGGAAACGGAGAGTGAGAAGAGAAATAACCGTGGATCTTGGCACCTCTTTCATAATCGAAATTATCTCCGAAACCCTCGATGACTTCTCCTTTCGCCGAGCGCAATTTAAGCATCCCCTTTTCTTTGAACCCAGCTTGGTAACACTACTCTAGCACAAAAGAAAGTGTTTATACCGCTCTCTTTAATAAGGGTTTAACTTGCATTTATATTTGAATTCGCTAGGCCTAAGCGAGAAGTTTTATGTTAACCGCTCCGGCTACAGCCGCCGACATTTCTATTTCCCATCTACAACGTGATTTCGTATTCGCAGATTTTCCTGTCGTATCCTGCTCTTAGCTGTTACTACCTTTCGCATTTGTATACGTTGATGCTCTATCGCTGTCGGTTCTACGGAGTTCGTTTGTTGGTGATTGCTTTTCAAAAATATCATCTTCTTTGAGCGAACTGAAAAAACTTATGAAAAAAAATCATTAAATTACTGTTTACTGAACAATTTTGGTTTATTAACAAATGAACTATGGTTCACAATAATTTTTCGAAATGTCGACCGTCGGGTGATTGACTCGCGAATCATTTGGAAAATTCCGGGAATTCCTATATGGGTATACAACTAGCCATTATCCTTGGAAACAGATTTTCCTCATTATGAACAGATCTTTCGTAGACTAAACTTTTCAGATGACCCCAAAGAAAAACATCTAGAGGGTTGAGATCAGGAGAACGCGCCGGCCAGGCCACGGGACCTCCTCTTGCAATCCAGCGTTGAGGAAATCGCTGATCTAAATACCGGCGCACGTTTTCACCGAAATGTGGAGGTGATGCCTCGTCATATTAAAACCACATGTTAATTCTAAGGTTCAAGAAGATATTCCGCAATAATAGAGGCGAAATATTTTGCAAAAATGGCGATGAATATCTGCGCTCAAAAGAGGGAAAAAAAGTGTAAAAGTGTTGGTATCTTTTCGGGACACCCTGTACGTCTTGATGAGCTAACCGACATGTAGACGATGGAAACAAATCATGAATGCACCTCTCCTGTGATTTCGGTAATGTTCATAACTGTGAATTACGACGAGGTATCAATATGCTATACTGTATCCCGCATAATCTACTTCCTGTGACGTGGGCTGATATTTTAATCCTCGTCAAATTATTCAAACACTTCTTGTTTTGACAACTACCGTGTTTCTCCCCCTAGTTGCTTCCAGCATACAGATCAATTTCTAAACAAGTTCGAGATTCGGCAAACTTCGGTTGAGTCTCTGCGACTGAAAAGTTCCATATGCCAGGAAGTGCTTTCCATTTTTATAACTGGGGCTGGAAAGACGGATACATAAAATCGGTGGCATTCGGAAACACTAAACCCTCGCATGCCGATAAAAAGCCATCGAAATGATTTGATTAACAAACGTTTTCGTATACAGGAAGCAAAGTTGTGGAGTTAATAATTGATGGCATATCTCTGTTGACACTGATCCATCATAACAGGTATAACAAGTGTATTCGTGGAAACTTTTAACGTTACCATAGCTGTATGAAAATACTACTCAAATAATGGAATGAAATGAAGTTACCGTACGTTATTCAAAATATTAAAAACGTCACCATGGCAACTCATTTATCTAAACACTATGGTTACTTTTTGATATCAGTTGTTTTTCCTTTGAAAACACTAATGGAAAACCTATATATGATAATATATATAATATCTAGACACAATTTCATCGAATACTCGTTGAACAGTATCAAAATATTCATAATACGTTGCATAGTATACCATTATTGACACTATTTCTAGTTCCATTAACAGTTCATGTAGAGTCTTCCAGATAGAAAAAACATCTATTTACCTTGGGAGGTTAACCGGAAATTTATTGTTCTTTATCAGCACAGGTGAATGTTCGGACATTATATATTTGGATCCCACTAAAGCATTAGATAAGGTTCTTACTGAATGGCTTTTCCTGCGAGTAACATGTTTGATTCGATCAAGATTACCTATTAGTATATGTATGTGTCTATCTGCCCCCAAGGTTTGAAAAAAATCGAGAATTCTTCCGCAGTTAACTTTGCATTTGCTGTTTTTCTCTTTGAGTTATTGATGGTGATCAATATTAGAAGTATTATCAAGATTGCAGAGGATAGTATGATATCTGACGTTTGATTGACAATTCAGTAATACTATCAGTGTCAAGAGGATATAGGCGTAGGCAAGTGCCGTAATGATTTCATTAGATACAAATCGAAAAAGCGAAAGTATCGTAAAGTCATTACTGTCGATAACCTAGAGAATTTATTTATTTTTGTTGTCTCGAACATACAAACAACACTGTTACAAATTCGATAACTAGTTCATATCATCCACTGCGATGTTCATTCTTCAAGTCGCTGTCACAGACTGAACTTCGCCCTGTATCTGTAACAATCCATCCTTCTTTTTCCTTTTCTCGAATGTTCTTTCACGTTCTGTTTCATTCTAGAACAATCGCTTTCGGCTCTGTCAGTTCGGGATGACAAATCATAGACGTCAAGTTTGACGTCTGGAAGATCGATCCAATACAGGGTGATTTTTTCTTATTCATGACGATACAGTTCATTTTCAGTTCCTCTATTACAAAAAACATTGGTTTTTTTTCACTATGTGTCTGCCATTATCACCCTATTTGATAGGAAATATTCTCCCTTCTTTTCGATAAACTTGTCCGAGGTACATTTCATTCACTGGCTCATTCGATAATCTTATCGAATTTGCACTATCCAATGGTCCTTCGAAGAACGAATATATTCCAATTCGGAGAATATCTCGAGCAAACTTTCTACACTTCCCTTGATTTCTCTCTCTTCCATCGACTACAGAATTTGAATTTCTCATCCAATTTTCGTTGATAATGCGAGTAACTTCGTACTCAACTCCTGCAACTTCGACAGAGAACTTTTCTGGATTCCGTTGGTGAATATCGGGCACATCTTTAAAACTATCTATTATATCGGAACTATAATAGCAATACCAGATATTCCATGTACGAGTGTACATGGATCAATTTTTCACCTCATTGTCATTTCCACACTATTTGCTCGATCAATAAATCGAAAAGTTGTACAAGATATTCCTTGATATTTTCTCAGTCGATGACAGTTGCTTCCAAGAACGCCCTGTGGAGTTCAAGGTTGGAGGGTCGTGGTATCCTGCATTGTCACAGATGTTCTGACCCTAACCAAAAATAAATTTGAATGATTTTCGGATTAGACAAAAGAAATGTGCGGTCCCCGCAAATGTAACTCATTATGGTCATTTTGGCTGAATATCAATATCCCACGGGAGCCTCGGCATAAAGGGGATGCAATATATTGATCGGATTACTAGATGGAGTTTGAGGGATGACTACTCTGATAGAAATCAGTTTGGCGTCAGTTAAAGTCGTAGAGGGGTCCATAAATGATATATTCAATTCCTAATTCAGGAGATCTCCAAGATTCGAAAATTTTGATGTAATGATTTTATGAATGGACATGATGGTTCACTGAAGGTTGCGGATATTCAATTATTCATGAGAATTATTATGTGGAATTGAAAAAAATCAAATTGGTACTGGTTTCACTAAGATAATATCATACATTTTGCAGGCGATTTCTCTGTTTTTTTTTCTTTATATGTGGACAACACGAAAGGGAAACCTATAATGTTCGAGGAACATCGTGTTAGCCAGCGGTGGAATTTTGGGAGAGGAACCCATTTCTTAGCATTCTTGAAGGTAAACTTGCCTTCAGATAATCGTTCCCGGTGGTAATTCCTGAAGAATTCATTACTATATTAGAGAACTTTTATGTTTCAGTTCGACGAAATATGCAATTCATCAATGGATTTTCAAGAGATTCATCGGGCTAGGAGATTCTCTTATCATTTATATTGATATTTCATCTGCCTCCAGTGAGAAATCTGGACGGATTCAACAGCTTTCCTCCTAATATTTCTATATAGAACTTATCGTTAGATGTATGTAGAAGAATAGAAACAATAGGAAAGTAATTCAATAAGAAATAGTAACACTGATTGCAATTTTTATACGTGTATACAACGTGTTCCTCGAAGTATCCTTATAGGTTAGCGAATAGGAACGTCAAGAAGCATATGTCGTAAACATATGTTGTATAAGAAGGTAATGTTGAATGTTCAGTGAAGGGAACTCAATATAGGAGATAGAGGAATTATCGAAACGCTTTCCACACTTTTCTTCGATTCTAAGCTAAATGAATTAGTTTGTTTTTCTTTACGCCGAACCATAAAACATTTCCATGCTCGCTCAAACTAACTTCTTAAGTTAGTTGGCAGCAAATTCGATTAGCAGATGTTGATGTTGCTTTCATAATTTCCACAGACGTAGATATCAGTTGGGATATTTCTTTCTATTTTCAATCGGAAATGGAAGCTCAACATTATTTTTGGGGCATATTGGAAGCGGAATGGAATATACTGGGAGGACAAAATACGGTGAGCAGTTGATGTTAAAAAATGACAGTGCTTATTCAATTGAGATATGATTCGGTTGATTTGTTATTTGCCAATCTGATATAGATATAGGAGAGAAAATAGCACTGATAACCAACTAGATGGTAGGCTATCTATACGCCGTATATGTTTGATTTGAAAGACGTTGAGGAAACATGAAAGGACCAAGTGGAAGAAGGTATCGATTAATTGAGTAGTGCAGCAAGCAAAAAGCAAACTGAAAAATGTGTTGAACAAAATGTTTCGTTCCAGGATATTAGGAAAATGGTCGGTGTTCATTGAGAATCTCGTCTATTATTCCACCACGAGCGATTCCAGGTACACAAACTAGGAGAGCTCAGGCTGCAATCCTTATACATTCTCAGGCTCGAGACTCATCGAACTTCGCTCTACAATAGAACGGCAAAATTGTGGGATTTGTGGAAAACTTGGAAAAGAAAAATTTAAATTCGTTGGAAGTAATTTTATCGATTGATTTTTTGGTAACCTAATTCATTCTTTCAGACTCTGAGTCTGTCTAACTCGATAAATAAATAAATAAATATCCTAGATACGAAACAAAGATGACTTGGCGAAGATGACGAATGTCATCTATTGTCTGGTGGCAACAGGGTGAACTGCAATAATATATCTACCCTTCGGAATTGCTTTCTGGTTAGTTCACAATCTTCGCAAGAAGCTACCGTGTGTGTTTCCATTTTAATTTGAAATATCTTCGAGAGACAAACATAAATAAAGCTGGAACTGTGTATAGTAGTATCTTTTTGATATGTGTTAGAGATGTAGCATATTTTTATGTAAATTTCAGGAAGCCGAGACACTTTTTACAAAGTGGGACGAACCTTCGCATTGTTTCTATCTAGATCTGCCTGGAGCAGCGTAAGTGGTATATTAAATCTCGAAACAATATCGCAGCTATTCCGCGGTTATTCCACAATATTAGCATTCATAGTCATAACCGTCTGTGTTATAACCATGTTAATTAATTACCCTTCTAATTATAACCAGGGGATGATGCATTACCGCATCTGTCTTCTTTATCAATGGGTTATCATCTCGCTCGTCTCGGATATTATTGTACATCATATCGTCAATATGCCGGTTTTCAATCGATCGAGTGAATTTGACTGATTATTTCAATGATCATTCTTTCCCGACTGATTGAATGGAAGATATAATTCGATATTCTACGTGATTCTGTAGTGAATATATGAATAATTCACCAAACTTCGCACTTGACTACGATTTTGAATGCGATATCAAAATGAAAACCTACTGAGTCTATAGGCAATCTACACATTGAGCCAATTTATCTTTTCTGGTATCTGATACCATATACAGGAAGAAATTGATGTGAAAACTCACGAGAGTTATCCTCATAGAACATAAACACGACTAATGATTCCTATTTTTCACTCGGATGCAAATGGTTCTATTCAGGAAAATACCCTGTCTTCATAGACATGAATGATTCATGAATGATATTACGAAGGGGCAATCCACTGTAGGCGAGATTTATAATAGGAGCCGAAACGAAATTAACTAGATTTACACATAATATCAAAATGCTAATGTCAGATACCGAATGCGAATATGGTGGCTGTTAGACTTGAATCGTATCGGGGAAGATACCAGATGTAGCCGAAGCGGATGATTCATCAAATGCTCAGTGGCACCCCTGAAAAAATTCCATGGACGAAAAGACTGAGGAATTATTACTCTAAATGTATCTGGAATTTTTGTTGACTTATTTGTTGAAATCGTAATTTGAAAACATTGAAAACCCTACTTTTTTATGTTTTGACAACACGGAAGAAAAATTTTCAATTTTTGTCAAACAGCAGTTGAACATTCATTTTTCAGCTTTTCATGTGATTTCCTCTCCTCGTTTCTAAAAAATAGAGTGGAAGTTATTGAAAATTATTGCAATATATTTGTAGTAAGGACAGATTTAGGATCTTCCCCAAAATGTCACTGCGCTTGAAATCAAACCTTTAGATACCTAAAAGAGAAATTCTCTATTGGTCAGTGACACTTTTTTTTTGAAATATTTGAAAATGCAAATATATTTAATAAGAATGAAACCTCTACTTATCTTGGTGGACGTTTCGGGAACGAATCTGCTCCCGTTCTCGACACAATTAAAATATTTCTCTCTTCGTAAAATTTTTAAATATTTTAATTGTGTTGAGAACGTCCACCAAGATAAGTAGAGGTTTTATTCTTATTAAATATATTTGTATTTCCAAAAATTTTTTCAAAAACAAGGTGTAACTGACCAATAGAGAATTCCTCTTTTAGGTATCTAAAGGTTTAATTTCAAGCGCCGTGACATTTTGGGACAGATCCTAAATCTGTCCTTACTACAAATATATTGAAATAATTTTCAATAACTTCTACTCTATTTTTTAGAAACGAGGAGAGAAAATCCCATGAAAAGCTGAAAAATGAATGTACCACCTCCTCGAAGAACTTACAGACAGCAGTTGAACAGATCGTTGTGGAGCAAAAACGAAGGTGGTAATAAGACAGATCCTTGTGGGACACCAGCATTGATAGTCATCGTATCGTATGAGACGAGATGATCAGATTTGCGAGGAAACGACATTGTTCGGACGGCAAAACATTTGACGAAAGTTCGACTAGAAAGTCCTGGTGTCAAATTTGATCAAACGCTTGACTCAAGAGACTTGACAGAAGCTTCTTGATTGATGCCTGCCACATCTATGTGTCACGTAGATGTTATATTTCCGAATCTGATCAACGATGTAGGACGTCGACCTCATTTTTCCAGAAGCTTCGAGAACTTTTTCTTCATGCTGTTCAGATCCAACATAGTCATGATAAATCACTGTTTTTGTTCTTACTCTGATGGTCTATTACAAGCTGGATATTGCTATATGTCATCATTCAAAATATTCCAACGATAGCAGCAGTTAAAAACGAAATGAGACAAATTGCCGATTTGAGCGAACGCCCGAGGCATGGCTGGAGATTTTTCAAGCCAAGAAACATCCATCAAAAGCCGCTATTTGCATTCTTATGGAAGTTGTGAATTCCGTTACACCTCTTATCAGTGTTCCGCAATGCGTCGTCAAATTACCCAAAAAAAGAACGGTGACAAACGGCAGAGAGCGATTCCCATACTTAATGTTTGTCAGACCGATATTTACTAGGTTACAGTTGTTTTCCCTTTCCGTTGCGTAATTTATCTTAGCATCCTTCAAAAGCTAATTCAATAGTAAAACACTTCCAAAGAGTGTTTGTTTTTCATGTGGAGCGCGATAAATCGCAGTAAACAGATTTCCAAACAAAACCGAAAGGGAAAAAATAACATAGATCAGATATTTTCGTACAGGATGTGCCATGACTATGGTTTTTCATCTGAGGAAATCCCAATGAGTTTTCATTAACAGTGAGCCAGTCTATTGATAGGAATCACTTCCGGATATCTCTCAAGCCATGCTTATATAAATACGGAAAAATATTATTTGATATTAGGAATTTTGGTCATGTCGAGCAGTGCAAAATTTGGATCGGAAATTTCATCGAATTATTCATGAAGCTATTTGGTAAAGTACAAGACGCCTTCGAAAATTTTCGCCATCCAAAGTTTTCTTTCAGCAACTAGCATTCATCTGTGAAAATATCAATGATCAGCTTTTGTGATGCATTTTGAATCAAATTGAAAATGAAATGAAAATAGTTTTGAAGATGTTCCTCTTGGTTTACCATATTTCGAATTTTCAACTTATTGATTTTCGAGTATCAATCAGTGCCTCGATGAATGAACCGAAGCAAAATAGGTCAAGTCTTCTGTGAGTCAACGCATTATGGACATTCAACTCTGTAAGTGGGCTTTAGCCTAGCTTAGGATATTTTGAAGATTAGGCAAGCTCCAGCTGACTTGGAATGTTTTTTGAACCAAATTCCTCCTATCACAGGATTCTATCACTTGCTCACACGATGTTCCTTGAACATTATAGTTTCTATCAGAAAATGGAAAATAATATCATCATATTTTGATTCTCCAGATGAACGATGATGATGATTTGGAACGATGAATTCATGTGATTCTTTTGAACCTGCTGATACACAATCTCCTCAACTTCGAAAATATTCTCACGGATTTCAAGTTTTTTCGAAAATAGTTCAATTTTGCACTCGGTGTGATCTTGTTGAAATCATAGTCATGAATGATATGGCGTTCCATTCAAAGTGATGTGGATCATTGGACCTCCGTTGGAAATATTTGTGAATAACGAGTTTGCGATGCTAATGAGCTTGAGGTTTGCATGAAATCAATATTGTTTTCACGGATTCATCCGATGACTTTGATGTCATTTAAAACTATTTTTACTTCGATCCTTCATCTGTTGAAATAAAGGAGATTTTTTTTGATCGGTTGACAACACGAGAGGGAAACCTATAATGTTCGAGGAACATCGTGTTAGCCAACGGTGGAATTTTGGTAAAGAAGGAAGGTGTTGGAATTTTTCTTGAAAGTTTGGAGGTTGTTAGCATCAGGAAAGACTTCACTAGGCAAGGAATTCCACAACTTTGCCGTTCTATTGATGAATGATGCTCGGTATAGTGATGTACGAAACGGGGAAACTCCGTACGGCTCATCCGGAGAGAAGCACCCTGTGCATGACTATCTATCCACGCCGAGAGGGTACAGCATGGACAATATTGCGCCCCATTCGCAGTTCAGTGGGGCCGAACGAAGCGGACTAACTAGTGATAATAGGCTCCATCGAGCGGATTTGTCCGTTGCGGACTGTTCCATCTAAATTCAGGCGAAATAACGATAAATCTTCCCCACTATCTGTAATTCTACTGGCTCTTACCTCTTCAGCTTTTCACTTGTCACTATTCCGAGAATCGGTTTCGTATCTTTTAACTTTTAGATAAGCAAGATTCATTGTCTTGGAACGCATTTCCTGTACCGGGTGCTTCCGAGAACGATGAGATCTTCCACATTTCCCAACAGATCCATGCTGGAGGTTTCCTGATTGGGATGCAGAACTATTCATTTCATTTCATTCACACCAAACCTAAAGTACAACATTCCAGAGGTGGCACAATGGGACCTCAATACAGAATATTTCATAACTGTCTTATAAATATCGAACAGTTTTTTTCACATTTCACCACACGAGTATATGGACTATGTCCGTTCCGCCTCAATTCCATAACTTTTCCTTATGATAATCTCCATGAGAAAATTTTAGATCGAACGTAGTTTTTTACCATATCACTCGATCACATAAGCCCCGCCCTCAACAGAAATCCAAATATTCCCGCCAGATTGTATATACATATATGATATCATGTTGGAACTGGAGTGGTTGCAGCAGCGATTCAACTCAACTTTGCGCCATCAAGTGGTTCATTCTCTTGAGTCCTCCAGTTGATAGGCATAATCGCTCACCATTTGAATCATTAATTGTTTTCGTTCATCCATAGAAAAACGCCAAACATCCCAAAACGTTGAGAAAGTATTTGAATACGTAAAAAAACTGAAATTGAAAACACTGAATAAGGTTCGTATAGTATCTATCATCGTATTGCTATTATCTCACCGTATCATTATGGCTACCGAACATGCTTGTCAACTTGAGGACCAAGGATCGAATCCAAATTTGGAGACAATTTTTTTTTATTATATATTGAACATACATGATGGCGTGAAGTTAGGTTCGGAACCTTCAGTTCCAACATTATATAAGCGGGAATATTTGAGATTAAGTGATTGAGGTCCAGTGATATGGTGAAAAATTACAAACAACGTTCGATCCGAACTTTCACCAGTGGAATTCCATCAGTGAATTGTTTTATCTTGAATTCGATTGTTACCACAGCATATTCGATATAGTAGATAGTGGGTAAATTGGATTTCACCGAATTTCTTGCTCTAGCAATTGGGATATTCAACATGAAATTCGGGACAATCAGTAGTTGAAACGGAAAAATGATACATACATACTTTGTCCGCACGTCACGTCATATTTGTTATTCCTTTGGCTGACATAGCACATATTTGTAGAGACATCTGCATTCATTACCCCATTGAAGAAGTTCATGAAAATTATTGGAACAAAACCTATATACATTCAATAGTAGAGAATGTCTTGAAATATCAACAAATTGCCTTGTCACAATAAATTTCTCGTATTTCTCGTCTGATTTAGACAAATTATTATATCATTTCAACTCCTTCAAGGAAACACCTTTCCCGATTTCACTGAGAAAAATCAACATATACCATGATTGTGTTTTGACAATTATGACTATTCCATCGAACGATTGATATTCATGAAGTCAGAGTAAATTCATCTGGAGCTCACGAACATCTATTTCCCGGAGTCCCTGGCTGGATATAGGCATGTCAGAACCAATCAAGATGCGTAGGATACCCTCAGACATCTACGATTGGAAATAAAAATGAAATATTCTCTCATATCGCGACGCTGAGGGCTGATTTAAATTCGAAATTTCCTTATATTTTTCCGAGTTATGTCGCCCTCGAGCTGCACATCATTTACTCCAAATTAAACATCCACAAAACATTTTTTCGCGCTCGATTCGACAAATCCGAATTTCAAATGCCTTCGAGCGCCCAACATCTTAAATTAATCGATGGAATACATATTTACCATTCACTTCGAATATATCAGACAGGAATTCTGCAATTCGACGTGATTTTTTGCTGCCTTGAGTATTCCTACGTCTGAACTTTTCACACGCATCGGAGATAATATATTACCTCCAGCAGTGATTCGAACTCGACAGTTGAAGATTGTATGTGATCCAATGATGATGTATCAAAAAAAAAATTCAATCATCACATGACGTCTCTCTTCAATATGTAATTCTCAGAAAGAAATGAAAAAATGAAAATGATGGGTCCTATTGAATTTCCCAAGTTGTTTCATGGTTGAATTTCATGCGCAGGGACATCAGTCAACCAGTATAAAATTCTTGCAATGTACGTTATAATGTACTCATAGTGACGAATCAAACTACCAAAGAGTTTGATGAAATACTGTTGTATCAAACTCCTGTGAGTCGGACTAGATTTTACTTCCGAACTTTATCATCCGGTATATTATTATATTTCCCCATTTTCCTGCCCGTCCGCCTTCGAATTGCTCCGGCATGGTTCGCGTTACCTGATTTGACAGGTTGACGTGCTATCGATGAAATCGCACCTTAGGAAAGCGCCGAAATGTTTTTTGTTAAACCGCGACGGTAGCGTAGATTCTTGGGGACCGAACTTTCCTCCAGTATTATAGCCTCATTGTCATTCCAATGCCCCGAGATATGCCATCACAGTATACAGTGAGGATATAAAGTTCGTTCTCTCGACTTTCTCTGATGGTGGAACAGAATTTATTCCCTATCGGACTCGTTGATGATTTTCCATTCGAAATCGCTGTTTCCGTTTCGTCTCATTTTCATTCCCCTGTGTGTTGCTCATGGGTTTTATTATAGGAAAATGATATGTATTTCAAAGAGGTGAAAAAACAACAGAAAGACGTTTTTTACCTCGTATGGTTGTGAAAACCTGTGGCAAAGAAATGTCTAGCCACTTGAATGAAGATGTCAACAAAGTCACCATCAGTGAAACTAATCGAATAAAGCCCAAAAAATAGACTGAACGGATAGTCAAAGCTCACACTGATGATGACACGCAAACAGTAATGGGAACTGAAATACATAACAAATCTGGAAGGAAATTGTCTAAAAAGATTTCAAGAGAAATTGAGCAATGCAAATCATCGATATTTGAGGATTTATTCGATAAAGAACAAAGTGGAAATGAGAATAAAAAAAAAAGAATTCGCAGAAAGAAATCTTCAATCATACTGACACTAACTGTCCAGCTGATTTGAGAATTGACATATTAGAATCTGATAGTATTCGACCTACTACTTCTGATATTATTCCGAGTGTTTGATTCCATTCTTGAGTGAGCTGTGCGCCTAGTCAGTGATACTGCACTAATGAATTTACCGACATATCTAGAACATCGTAGAAGAATAGACAATCCTCTGCCAATTTCCTGATGCTCAAGATCAACTTTCAAAAGTTCCAATTTCTTCCTCTTCTCCCAGCATTCCACCGCTGGCTTGCACGATGTACCATGATGTATTTTCCTGTCACGTTTCTTTCCTTTCCGTGGTCAAATCAGCTAGTTTCACTGACATATCCAAGGATAGATATCCATCCATCTATGCCGTATCATTCAAGGAATTCTCCTAGATGCAAGATAATTGAATACGTCGTCTTTGAAATCACTGGCATGGTTTCTTACGGTCCTGGGAGGTCATAAAATTTGTTTACTCGTGAAGGGAACGCGCTGTCAGGAAGGTTGGAAGGCACTGCCCTAGATGATTTATTTATTTATTCATTTATTTTTTCATCCAAACAGGCCTATAGGCCTCATGACATGGATATCCCAATGTTGTGTCTCTCACCAAGAATCAAGAGATCATCAAATACTGAATTCAGAAGCACGCATACGGAGTTTGTCGAGATGTCAAGATATGAACGAGATGAAATTGGCTTTTCCAGAAGGTGTAAGTGGTGTAGACTTCGCATGGGAGAATTGGCGGGTTTATCTAATATCTGACTGTTTCCTTAGCGAAAACAAAACAAAAGCCTGGGTAATGGGTTGGATAATGCATTTTCGTTTTTAGGAATACTTTTCTATACACAGAAAATACGCGTTTGACAGTTTTATATTAACGATGGAATAAATAGAATAAAAAGAAAATCCTTGTAGACAGATAATGAATTGCTACACACACTATCACACACGTTATATTCGGAACGAGTATTTAAGAACAGAAGAAGTTGGAATTGGAAGCAAAAACTTATGTGTTTCCTTCATCCGACACATTTGTTTTAAATTGGAACGGTTTGTTCGGAAACCCAATTCGGGGGTGGAAATATGAAATCCGTTCAAATTATCAACAGCTTGTGTGAAAACTGTTATAATCTTTCTAATAGTCCGAGGGCTTTTCAGTTGGAAAAAAGCCAATAGAAACGGATTCTATCGAATTAACTTCGAAGAACAGTTCTGTAGGACAATTCCATTAGTTTCAGGATGAACAAGGAGTAAAATGGTTATACGCTTCTACACAGCTACCCTTCGCAGTATCACCCCAAAAAATGTGGCAGACAAGACACAGAAATATTCAGATTTCTCGATACTGATGGTTAGAGCTTTCAGAAAATTCACAACCATCATTGAATATCAACATACTATGAACTCGACTACAAGATACTATAAGAGACCTCTTACTGATATGATTCATGTCGATGGAGTCGTAAGAGTTTCATACCTTTGAACTGTTGTTATTAGTTTGCGATGAGTACCTAATCTGCATCCAGTGTTTCAAGCACTGATGGTGTTCCACAAGGATATGTCTTGCTCCACATCATCGATCTGTTGGATATCACCTCCTGTCCGGTCCATAGATTTGCGGATGATAGTACATTTCATACCGCCTCATGCTCCCTCCAATGAGGCCAGAGATGCAAAAGGGAGACAGGTCGATATTATAAATGATGACCTAGCAAGAATTTTGGAAAAGGGATCCGAAAATCTAGCTCGTATCTTCACCAGGAAGGCAGCAACGTCTCATAAGCTGCCTGGTATAGATGTCAGTTTTACAACTCAAAATTTCGTTCTCGATTAATCATCATCAATTCAAATCTGCCAACAATCCTGCGTTTTATTCCCACTTAATTGTCAACAAATGCCAATCGTATATATCATTTGATGAAACGATACAAAAGTAACACAATTCCATGGCAGGAAAGAAATTAATACGGTGAAAGAGAAGGGCTATTGAGGGATACATTATTGCCGAACGTAACTGTGGGTCTGAAATGGTTACCATTATTTATTATGGCCTTTTCACGTCGTTTTATGATGGTATAAATGTCGTGTATTTGGTAATAATCACTACTGTGGAGTTCAAATCGAAATGAAACACTGTTTGTTGGGAATTCAATATAATACCAACAAATCCATAAACAGGTAGAGTTTACAAGTTTGTGGGCGCTGGAAGTATGGAACAAATGATTCCGATTGGTAAACCGCTGGCAATCCAATGAAATCAAATTATTTCAATTGGATTGTGATGAAACTGGAATGGATTGGTGATTTAATGAATTCGAATTAGTACTAGCACTAGAATCCAGACCATATTTATATGGGTGGTGCGGCAGATGAACTCGAAATAAGGTAATGTATGTACGTTGAATTCTATTTTGAGTTTTCCCAAAATTCAGCACTTGACATGAATTTTGTTTCCATCTCATAACTCCTATATTGTATGGAGACAGTCAATTTCGTCCACTCTGTACTTCCTCTACTTCGTAAACGGATTTCTCAGTCGAGCAGTATTATTTCCCGAGATGCTTGCATCGAGAGAAATTAGAACGAGAAGCGAGAATAGTCTTCTATACCGTGGCTTATACATCGTTTTTTTTTTTTCTACGAGCATGCACATTTTCCATCTGAATCCTCATCCAATAAAATGAAATGTCAAATGTTATTAAAAATAAAATTCGCAGTCAGATGAATCGTATTTCTAATGAGAATCATATTCAGAGCGCGTAGACTGTCAGTTGTTAGTAGGATTCATTTTATAGGTTATCAAGTAGGGAAACTATTTCTGAAGTCGAAGATAGCATGGTACGTTACGGTGTGTTCTAGTGCTCGTACACACTACACAATGAGTGACCATAGAATGTGGAATGGAATCGTATTAGTATGGCCTTACAGAAAGTGCCTGCAAAATTTCAGAGTGATCCCAGTGGATTTATCGAATTTCTTTAACGCCACTGAACATTTAATTGATGTCATTGAGACTGAGTGCATTGGTCCCCACATCTGTCGAATATTGAATTGTAGAATATTGAAAAAAAATTATAGTTTGTCTATGCCTTCTTTCAAGCTTGGAAGTATCGTGATATGATCAAGTTGATGACAGATTAAATTTGCACTTGCGCTCTCTCTGCACAGAAGCCAAGTCCTCGAAATAGACCAAGCCAATAGTGCCAAGCATGTATATTGACGACTTCATAGGAACAGTAGTCCCTGGCAATATTTTATTGGGTAGTATGTGTGATCCTCCTTCCTGGTGGGGATACAAGCTAGAGTTTTTGTTGCATATAACCATGATGTAACTATAGACCGGAGTTCCAAATCCCTATACCCAGCCACTAGAAAAAGTTGTGGGCTTTCGCCTACTTGATTATTTTGAATTTTAATACCTTGCTGAGATCGACACTGACTTTGGAAAACATGATTTGAATTTGGAATTCAACTTGAATGTAAAAGTTGAACTGCTAGCTGTCCATCGCACAGGATTGACGATCGTATCGCCATCTATACTCAAGCGGTGTGGCCTTAGTAAGATTGTTTGACAGGTCTACATGTTTTGGAAAGAGACAATTGAAGAGTTAGTTATTCCTTATTTCCACCAAGCATTGAACTCTTCTAGATTTTCATGCCCCCATTACAAAATTCTTGTCAGTTATCATTTATCATTTATATAGTATCTACTTGTCTCAGTGTTGCACCTCTGGTCTTACTAGATGAAAAAGGGGATCTAAAGGAGAAGGCAAAACGAAGGGTACTATCATTGGCCAGGAGGTCTACCCTGCTTTTTCCCTCAGACGATTTCTGGTCCGAGTCCGTCTCTGCCTCCGGAGGGAATCAGGAAGGACGGACAAGCAGAAGATCGATGACCCACGTATAAAACGTTCAGTTTTTGCTCGTCAAATTCTCCATATCAGTGCAAAAAAGTAACGAACGTCTGAAATACGTTAGCCATCGCATATTCCGGCATCGTATAGACGACGTAAATATTCCGGAATTATTGTTCTAATGGGCCTCCCAAAAATACATTACACGCACATTTGCAGGGAAGCTGACAGCAATTATGGCGACCGCGTGCATTATTCGGCTAAAGCCCATGGCACTTTGGTAAACGTATTTAATTAATGGCCTCACAGATCGGAGGATCATATAACGGGTTGTTTTTTAATCCAGTTTCATTTCGCATTTTCCATCATCCGTCTTTATTTCACTGAACTCGTTCGGCACCTATGCCCTTTATACCGTTGAACACTGAAAAATGGTCCGATTCAACGCTGGACTTTTATCTATTAGGGCGAGAACATAACTTCAGCCGTGAATTCTATTTCTCACCTTCAAAAATTCTACCATATCCGACATGGAATTTTTTCTCTCAACTTCTGGCGAGGCGAAAGAAAGACCTATAATGTTCGTGGAATGTTGGCAGAGAAGGAAGGTTTTGGAACTTTTCTTCGACAAGTGTCGAGCTTGACAATGTACGAATGACCAGCCTGAGCTCCTCTAGTGTGTCTAGTTGGAATCACTTGCAGCAGAATAATATACGAGATTCCCGACGTGTCATGGAGATATCTGTAAAATAAGGAGATATCGCCCACCTATTTACGATGTTCCAGGAGACAGACTTCTGAAGAGCTGCAAGAGCTTCAGCTTCCAGATCTCAAAATTTACTATCATCCATAAAGCTACGGATTGGACCGGTGGTCACATCCAACCGAAAGTTGATGTGGAGCAAAAAGTTATCGTAGTATCAGGAAGACTGTATTAGGTAAAGTCTGTTGTTGATGATCTCATAGATTTGACGTCAAAATTTCAGTCTTGGTATCATACGTTCGGTGAATTTTTAGTGATTCCATAAATATGATATTTCCATCATCTTCCGCGGTGCTCTGATATTCATTCATCTGAATTGTTTGAGAATCTGTGAGTGAAATCTCAAATATTCGGAACTGTAGTTATATCCTTCTAGAGAGCATTCAAAATATTCTTCATTCTAGCCGACATCTTGTTGGTTGTGGATTCAATTATTTCACCTTCCATTTCTGACTGCAGAATTGACTTCGCTTTATCTCTCCGCAAAATTTCGAGAGCCTCTATTTTTTGAATGAATTCTTTATGAAGTTTCAAAGTGAATCTTTCAACACCCCCAAGTCCACAAATGTTGCCTACAAAGATACGGAATCTCTTTGTCAATTTTATTGCCACAAATTCCTCTTCGGCGAACAATCTAATTTTCCTAATGTATAAGATTCCTTCATACAGTGTGTTCGAACCGTAATTACATCCTCCTTCTGTTCGCCTCAATGGTAAAGCATCAGATTAACCTAAATTGGAGTTTATATTTAATTAGTATGGCATTTCGGTAGACATGAAGGGGAAAAATGAAAATATGAAGGACAGTGACTTCATTTTCATCTGGTTAGCCATTCCACGTATCAGTGGCAATATTGTGCATCGAAATATCATACGGTACTGCCTTGGAGCCAAATTTGTTCTCATTGTATATTGTTCAACAACAACAACCTTGTATGTCATCACATCACATTTTGGCCCACCACGGAACGAACTTTCGATAGGCTACTAGTGCCAGAATTCGTGACGAAGGCACATCCATCATCAGATACCTTTTTCGGGAGACGAGAAGACAATCTTTCAGTTCCCCTTTCACGCATTTTTGAATGTGATAAACTGTTGGGCGTTTATTGGCATATTTGCATCCTTCCATAATTTGTCTGCCACCTCAATTTCCTTCCTCCATAGCAAAATATGTCGACGATAAAAGTTATTCCTGGAATGAATTCTGAGTAGACTTAGAGACACCAATTTATTTTGTCTCGGCTTTAGCACCATGAATAACTTAAAACAAAATCTGATGTAGCTCGAAGACTTTCTATAATAGGGGATTATTCCCGAGAATGAAATTTGTTAAAAAGGAAGGTGCAGACAACTTAATATATTATTTTTGGGGGTTCAGTGGCAGCATGAAAAAGTCTATTATGAGTCTTTGCGGGATGTCGTTCGGCTAAGTTACCAAGATTGTTGGTCGTGTTTTCGGATGCGGGATTCGAGTCTCATCCTAAGCTTTTATTCATGACGTTCGCCGCAAACGAACTTCGGTCATTTGGGTGTCATCGAAACATTTTTCCGAGATCAATCCATTATAGTTCGACCAGGAACTAATCCGAAAAAATGCAGAGAAATTTCAAGGAAGGAAAAAGTGTTTCACCTCATCATATCTCGATGAGCAAACAATATTACCATTTTTGATGGCATACTTCTTAAACAAACTGAAGAATTCGACCAAATATGTAAATAGTAGATCGGAGCAAATGGCAATAGTTCAAAAAAGAGTGAGTATTCAAGAGAATTAAAAATTTTCGAATTCTCCATCCTTTGATGGAATGAAAAAATACCAATAATTCGAGCTGTTCACATCATCCGACTCCATATCAGAAGATGTTATAGAGAGAAATAGGAATCTTCGCCTGCGAGTTGCCGACACATTTGCTTGGCCTCACTTTTGCATCATTACGGGTTGCTTCCAGTCCCTAACAAGTCATATTTGAATGGATGGAACATGAATTCCAGGATAGGACTTGGTGGATCTTGTTCGGTCGGAATGAATGGAGGAATAAATGAAGGAGAAGCAAAAAACTCTGATGGGACTCATTTCTGATGCATGCATTATCAGACATTACCCTAGACAAGGTCCTACATATTTTCGTGTGATTTATGTGTGGAATAAATACTCTCGTCTTTCGACACAAAATGAAAAATACAGGCGCCTTTAGTTGAGAGCGCGGAATGAGAGTAACGTAATGCATATCAAGTAGTTAGCTCGGAGGTCTAGGTGAGGATCTTGCCAGAATTATAAACTCACTTTTTTCATCAGGCGCCGTACGCAACATTTTTCATATGGAAACCAGAGATTAATGAAAGTTCCCGCCTCTTACGGGAAACAAAGTGTGGACAGCTCAGATTACAAAGTCACAAAACAGAACAATTGATTTGTTGAATCAACATCAATCAGCATTTTCTTAAAGAAATTAAAGTGTGTTTTCATGCAACCCCTCAGCATGTCCTTTCGAGATTGGGAATTTTGTTTCCAGACTACTTCTGGGTCTCGTGATGCTCACTGAACGTTCTATGAACCATGAACACAATGGACATTTCTAGTGAATTTCAGAAAAAAATATATATATCTGAAAATATGTGACGTCAGTGCGAGTCTCCACCTATGCATCTCCTTTACACAATTGAACCATAGATTAACCTGGTTTATCTATGATTCAACCTATCAATTAACGATGCAATGAAGTCACATCAGGCACCAAATTCATGACGTTTAAAAATCCGCGCTTTTGATATTGACTAGAACTATCCGTTCAGACAGGTCCTAATGACATCATGTCAAAATACGGTTAATTTTATGGAACTGGAAGAACCCATTTTCTCCTGTTCATATTGATTTCACAAACTTTTCATGCAATACTGATTGTAATACTGTGATTCTTCACCCCTCCATAATTTTCTTATTGACTCATTGAACGGCCGAAAATGAACTCGTGGGGGTTCGTGACATGCGTAACTAACACGATCTGGCTTTGCTCATGGGTTGGACCTAGTATTAGCTCTTCGAGATCCAGCCGCGAAGCCTTGTTAATCACCGGTTAAACTTAGGTTTACCCTTCATACTCGCTTTGCTCCTTCGCAACATAGTTACATAGAAATGATATCCTCGAGACTCAAGAGACTCCATAGATTCCGTAAGAGAAATGGATCCTATCAAACCAAAATGGAGCTATATCGATCATTTCGTTGTGGAGATATACCGTTCCGAAGTTTTTTTTTTGCATCTGGCAACAGAATTGGAATTTTAAAGTCCGACAAATGATCACAGTGGCAATCACGCTGATATTTCATCGCGATAGTCATGCGGACCGTGACCATAACCAATTTATCTGTAAAAACTGATCAACTGTGAGAAAAATCATCTCCTGAGATGAAATGAGGGATCACAAGATCAAACTTGCGTGGGTATTCATTTTCGTTTTCATTAGATAATTTGTTCTCATGATGACAGTGATGTCTCATCTAGATGGCATGGTAATGGAATCATTCCACAAGGTTCCATCTTAGGGCTCTTGTATGTCGAAGATATAACTCAACTTCTGAGGATGGTATTTCCTAAATATTTCCAAAACGCCATGAGATGAAATGATGTTTTCAGTTATAAGAACACGAGTCCCTATGCCCAATGCAGTTGAGGAAAAATATCTGCAAAATTGAACTCAGGCCTTCAGGACTGTATGAAACAGAGAGGCAACGTTGAACATCGAAACCACAAGACCCCCCCCCCCCCCTCCCTCAGTTCAGGATGGCCTCATGTGCCATTCAACTACTCTTTGCTACTTTCGACCTCAAAAACCAAATTTGATTTTTCTTGAATTTCAAGTAGGTATTCATCAAAACCCTGTACACTTTTCCTCATTATCGCATATGAACCCATCCTGTGAATGAACTAAGAGTGAAAAATATAAATGAATATGCTACTCGATGAAGGTATCACACGTTAGGTATCATGGCCCATTTCAGATGCAGACATATTCAGTCGAATCAGATATGTAATTAGTGTTGGTGAGAATGGCTCAACCACATATCATTCTCATAATTCTGTTATAGAGAAATCACGTTAGAGGTACGTATGATTGAATTTATGTGTGAAACATGAGTTGCCCATACAGGAAAATCAGACTTGGGATCAATTAGCCGGTATGCGCTATTGGGGCATCACTCTTGTCAGATTATTAAATCTGACAATTCAAAGAGATCATTGATGGTGGTAATGGCAGTTGAGGTGGGTATGCTCGCATGGAATGATGGACGCATGGATAGGGGGAAGGGGGTTGAAAATGCAAACTCAATTCGAATATTTCGAGATATTGCGAAATGAGCACCGTCTCAAGGAATCGTTCACATATTCAGAGGATTCTGTATGTGTTTCGGAGTATGCGAGACAGGTAGATTTCTTTTTCGAGGGGAAAATTCAGTCATGCCACTTCATCTCCTTGACTGGGTGATGGTTACCCCTTGACGAATCATTATAGGAATGGGGGGGGGTCGAGTGACACATCACTTCATAGGCTTTGACATTCTCATTAGAACAATACGGAATTAATCGAGTTGAACTCATTGATGCCTGTAGAGAATGCATCGAATGATTGATATTAACAACACGTATGGAAAACCAATAATGTTTGTGGAATTTATGCATTGTTTGATCCTTCTTGGGTTTTTGTCGCATTCCATTCTACTAGATTTTCTGTTACCCTTCTTTCGAGATCTTCATTTATAGTATCAACCTCTCTCGTTTCCCTCATCTGGCCTCATTAGATGAAGTTGAGCTCTAAAGGGAAGGCGGTATAAAGTGTACTATCATCCTCTGAGCTTTGGACTAGGTATGAGGTCACATCCAACAGATTGTTGATGTGGAGCAAAAACGAAATTGCTGGCAAAACATATTCTTGTGGAACACTAATAGACCACAAAAATGTTCTATTCAAGTCAATCATGGTGGTGAATGGTTCACCCAGACCGACTGATGTTGCGGGTTTTACTTCACCTTGTAACTTTCATTGCCAAATGAATACGTAAAAGTGAATTGATAGACATTTTTTTCTCGGGGGTCTTCAATGTGTAATGATGAATATTTTCCCGTGGGGTCTATTTAACTATCTCCTCATGGCTTCGATTGTGGTATACTTGAGAGTTTCTCAGCTTGCGAACTGGATGGAATACATTTCTTCCACCCTATATGAAGATTCGTAATGTGGACCGGATATAGTAGTATATGCGAAAACAGTTTCTGGGGTCGTCCACAAATTCGAGCTCTCCATATGAAATCTATTCACTTTGTTTCAAGTTATAAAACTGTCAAATAAAAATGAAACATGCCATGAAAAAGGTCACTCTACCTTTGTGTTTGCTTTTTGATGTCGTAAATTCGTAATATTAGGTCTATTGGGGTATGGAAGGTTGATCAGAATTATTTGTCGTTCCTATGTCACTGTTCATTCAATGACGGAATTGTGATGAGATATATCATTAGCAGATCAGTTGATTTCACACTATAACTAAGGGTTTGAGTTTTCGTTGATGACAAAATAGAGCAATCAGCGTGTGGTTTCTATGTGGTCTTGTATGTTATGAGAACTTTTGAGGATCTTCGTATTCGTCAGTTCATCAAACCTTGTTTGTCCTCAAATCATCAATCCTCAAATCAAATTTTGAGGATTCATATCAGACATTGATTCTGCTGATTAGATTATATTCCTCTCTCTTGACGTGAGAAGCACTATTGTGATTATTATCCGCCCTGTGAAGACAGGACTCAATCCTCTTGCCATCCTGTTAGATTCTACCAGTTACTTCTATTTTATTCAGTATTCCATTCAGTTGTTCAAGTCAATAGATGTTATATGGCCAGCAGTTAGGATGTCTGGTTCACCTGTTACACTCCATGGAATTGAATTTAACTGAATTGCTCACGCTTTATTTCCTTTTCTCAGTGCGGCGTTTCAAGAGTGCATGATTTGTTCAATCTCTATCGTATACACGGTGGCCCAACGGAAAGTGTGCACTCGCAATACCTGGAGAACCAACGACGTAGATAAAATAGGCGAGACAGACAGATTTCATTTTGGGAGGGAGCAATGCTGCCTCCCAATTGCTGAGGTTGATTCACGAATCGTCATATGGAAAGAAAGTGCAAATAAGTTTCACTATTCATAAGCGAGGAGGAACAAAAGACCGTCGCCTCCACCCGTCAGATTCTTGGGACACTCAGTATAAATGGAACTTAAACAATTGAAGAGATCGAACGGACTTTTGGTCCTCATTGTTTATATCAATATCGTTTTGATATGAATTCATCGAAGGATGGGTGGTGACTGGCATGTCATTCTTATTTCACTCAAAATTCATTCATTGAATGTTCATAGTGTGATCCATTCGCCTCCATTCAAAAATAAAGTATGAACGAAACCTGAATAGAGCAATCAGTTTCCTCGGTACATTAGCAGGAAAATTCATTTCATTAAGTTGACATTGTTGATGTGCATTACCTTGTATTTATTAGTGATCTGAACACAACAATTTGGGACACCGTTCTAATGAGAATGTCAAGATGATTCGTGAAGGGTCAGCCATCCTTAAGAGAGCAGTGGCACGATTGAATTCAGGGTCGAACTCTTTCCTCTTGAATCGAAATCTAACGTCGCGTTATTCATTTGTGTTGTTGGTATTTCGGGTTCACTCTTTTCGTTGGTCCACCTTGTTTACATCTCCGGTCCTTTCGTTTCGGCGATATTTCATTGCCGAAATCAATCAACATGATGAAGGGATGACCTTATAGAGTCATGGAGATGCTTCCCATGTCTTTAGTTTGTGAACATCAGATATAAAGGGCGTCCCGCAATTTCTGTAACAAGCAATATCTCCATAATTTGGGAAGAGAAAATGAACTGTCGGAATCTTGGATAGCAATTCCGTTCGACATCAGGAAAGTACAAAACGTATATCCTGAAAAAAAAACTATTTTCAGTTTGTTCCATCAACTTTTGAAATAACGCGGGTATTGATTATCGATAATATTATCATTGGATATCCAGTTCATAATCTCTACTGATATTTTGGGATAATGTTATGGCAACCCAGGAACTGAGATTTTCTGAACAGCTGATTATTTTCTCACGAGTAATGGCCGTATAGAATAATGGATAACAAACAGTTTCGGAAGTTTTCAATCATATCATACAATATCCGTTGTGGTAATAACCATTATATATAGGATGGATTCTTCCATAATTAATCTCCATATCAAATATCCCCATCCATATAGTCCGTAGATGGAAGGTATACACTATACAGTATGTTATACCTTGATAGGCCTACGGCTGTCCAGTATATTCTCTATACCACATTCATCAAAAAATTTAGTGGAACACTGAGAGTTTAACCTGTAGTAGTTCTTTCTGAAGTCGGAAGTCGAACCAATGAATTCTAATCTAATAATCTAATATATCTGAAGCTATATGGTTGGCAAGAATTGGAAAATTGGTCAATATCTCAAGTATATTTTCACTTATTAGTATCCCACGGATGATTCTGGATACGTTCACATATTCTTCAGACAAGAAAAATTGGTACATTTTGATATTTCTGACGCATTTCTTTTGGTACCTAGAGTGCATAAGAATCACCGCAACCAATCTGATGGACATGAATGATGAAATATTGAAAGTTTTTCTGATTCTTGAATACAACACCTCTGCCAAGTTTGAATTTTATACCACTTCGGAATCCTGGGTTTCTTGTCTCAAGAATACTTTGACACGCTTACATGAAGTGTAGTGAAAGCAATGCAATCGTTTCGAAAAATGTAGGATCCAATGTATGGATGCAATTCTGTCAGCTTAATTCGAGAAAGCCAAAATCTATTAACATGCCCCGAGAATTTGGCCCCCAATTCATGGTTATGTGGACAGGATCGAAAATTGCTCTGCACCTCAATGATACAGATCTTTAACAAGTGAATAAATGGATGAAAATAGTAACACATGAATTTTTGCTGATTTTTGGGACTTCTTCCCCTCGTTTCAAAAAACAAAAACAGAAATTCATCACGACATATTTGTAGTAAGGACAGAACTCTGATCTGCCTCAAAATGTCACTGCGCTTGAAATTCAACATTCAGATACTTGAAACAGAAATTTACTATTTCTCAGTGACAACAAAATTGGCAGACAAATGTCGAAATTTCTTCTTATTTGTATATATATTGTATATGTTTTTCTTATGATTCTCTGAAATTGGAAAAACAATGTGTCATAAAAGGTGTTTATCAAAAAAAATGGAGAACAAATGAATTGAGCGAATAAGTAGATATTTTTATATTTGTTAAATATATCTCTCCTCGGAATTTTTTGATAAAAAAGTCACTGACAAATAGAGAATTTCTCTTTTGGGTATCTGGAGGTTGAATTTCAAGTGCAGTAACATTTCAGGGCAGATATGTGCTTACTACAAATTCATTGTGATAACTGTTATAATTTCTATTTTCATTTTCAGAAACGAGAAGAGAAAATGCCAAAAATCCCAATAAACATTAAAAATGATGGACAGAACAATCTGAAGATCTAAACCAACCATGACAAACTTCTTCGAAACCATATAGCATAAAAGAAGTTCATGATCATTTGAAATAACTCGGATCTCTAGAATCGCCATCTTATAAATACAGTGTGATCGATCAGCGAGCCCAAGTAATTCCACCCGCTTATACTTCTCCAATTGCGGAATCAAAGATGACCAACGCGTTCCTTGTCGCGTCACTACGCAAATCTAAAGGCACCAGATGGCCCTTTGTTCGCACATAGTTGCGGATAGTTAGAAAATGAGTGTACATTCATAAGGAATTCCATCCCTTCGCACTGCTCCCATACAATTGATGTATTCTGTGTTCAGTTATATTGCCAGGGCATAACATTCGACTAGATTGCTGAGTGTTCTGCAACATTTCCGGAGAAAATATGCTATTCCTTTTATAAGCACTAAACGTTATGATCCATTTCTACTTCAGGTCAGCCCTTATCGGCACCTTTCATGTTCATTAGCCCTCAGCGACACTTCCATGTGGCCTATATCGTTACTTTATTGTCACTTGCCCGTGGTGGTGAATAGTTATATAGTTCTGTTATTCATTTTGATTGGCATTAGAAGGCTGTGGTCAAACTCCATTCAGTCAGTGCCAATGTTAAGCGTGAAGATGATCTGACACTGATTGTTTCGTCATCATCATAAGCTCATTTAGTTATTATCATTATCATTTAGTTAGGTATTTAGTTCAGTTATATTTATTGATTTATTGGGAATTAGTTATCGAACAACCCTCGTAGTTTGGTAGTAATGAAATATTTCAGTATCGAATGTTAAGTTTTTTCGGGATTTATCGCGTATGGTAAAAAATGAAGTGAAGAACCATCTTGGCCCACCTATACCAGAACGGGCAGAATCGATTCGCATCGCATACATATAGTTCGGACTCATAAAAATCGCTCCGCATATAGCGTGATCTAATGGTCCCCGGTTTCGGCACCCAATCGTGGTTTCGCAACCTGTCATCAAGATCCGGTATCGCCCAGTCTACATCCTGGTACCTCTGGAAGTTCAGGCCCAACGCTTGAAGAAGAGTAAGAGATTCTTTATCTTCATTTTCGTTTGCTTTATTCGATTTCGAGATATTTTTTTATACAGTCCATATTTGGTTCATTCATTGGTCACTTCGAGCCGGATTTGAAATTATTGTGGAAATACGTAAATAGTTCGATTCGATACTGACATGTTTCATTATTGCCAGAATAGCTCAAGGTCTCTTTCGATTTAGTTCGTTTCGTAGTTTTTTTTATTCACCTGCGCTTATCAGCAAATCGTTTTTGGTGATTAAAACAAGTTTCAGTCAACACATATAGCAATACATATATTTTGGAAAGTCATGAATAAATAGATTTATCCTGTTATGGTTTGAATAGACTTTTCGAGTAAATTCTGTTCTCATACGATTTATTCTATTTTTCATTTTGATTTCGTCGAATCCATCCAAAAAGAGTCTTGTTGATCAGTACTCTGTTTATTTCGAGCTCGTCTGTTATACAGGATATATTCAACTTGATAGTAGTAAGAAATTTAGTAAACATTTGGGAACCTTTTTATTGGCATCATGGCTAGCAAGTTGAAACAACAAAAAAGTTTACGAGATGTATGGATAAATCGTCTGACCGAATTAAAGAATGTTGCTGAAGAAGCATTGACTGATGAACATCTTCGAACCCAACTCAAAATACGAATTGCTGATATTGAAAAAGTAGCTGAAGAATTTGAAAAAAATCATTTGTTGGTTACTGCCCAGTCAGCCACAGTTGACGGTTATGATATGAGAATAGAGGAAGAAATTCGTAAAACTTTCGACAACAATTTTTATAGGGTAAAAGAAATTTACCACGAATTATTTGAAAAGTCTGAACAACCTAAGTTAGAATCCGATGTGAGGCTACCTTGTGTCAAGTTGCCTAAAATTGATTTACCGAAATTTAATGGCAATGTTAGAGATTGGCCTTCATTTATTGATTTATATAGAGCATTGATACATGATAATGCTACTTTGTCCAAAACGGAAAAGTTTCAGTATCTTTTGTCTTCTTTGTCAAAAAATGCATTGATGTGCGTAAAGAGTATCAATCTTACAGATGACAATTATGATATTGCATTTAGAACGTTAGTTGAACGTTATCAGAATCAAAGATTGCTTGCTAGTGCCTATTGGCAAGCAATTATTGATGCGTCCAAATTGAATTCGGATTCTGCCAATGATCTTAGAGAACTGTTAGATTGTTTCAATGAAAATTTGGAGGGCTTGAGAAATTTGAACTTGCCGGTTGATTCGTGGAGTTTTGTATTGTTCCATATACTGATAAAAAAGTTGAACCCTGATATGGTGAAAAGATTTGAATTGCATTACGCTTCAACTGACATACCAACCTATAATGCTCTTTCAGCATTTTTGAAAATTCAGTGCACGGCGCTCGAGTCGGCGAATATCAATTCGTATCAGAAATCTCAATATTCTCGTTTCAAGAAAAACAATAACAGTTCACCAACCCACACATGTCGAGATAATCACATATCGACAAATCGTACTTCGTCTTTTGTAACGGAAGTTAGTGGTAACTCTTGTGTATTATGTAATGCATCACATTCGCTTACAAAATGTCAAAATTTCATTAAAAGGCAACCTTTTGATAGATTCACTTTTGCTAAACAAAAGTTTTTGTGTCTGATGTGTTTGGAATCGGGACATCGTTCAAACACATGTTCTATACAGAGTGGTTGTTCAAAATGTGGCTCTAAGCATCATGATCTATTACATTACAGCAATAGGACATCTATTTCGGCAAAACCAGCAGTTCTGCCAATGACTTCTAATTCAGATAATAGTACTATCAATTCGAATCAAAGTAGTACTTCTCATGAGAATAGTATCGTTTCGGCGTGTTCTATTTCGCAGGAAATTGGTAATTTTTCGAGTATGTCAGAATCTGTTTTTGTTTTGCTGGCTACAGCAGTTGTTGAGGCTTTGGATGCTGAAGGTCGTTTGATGCAATTGAGAGTGATGTTAGATAGTGCCAGTCAGGCTAGTTTCATCACTTCAGTTTGTTGTGATCGATTGGGATTACGTCGATCCCAAACGTCTTTGGAAATACGAGGTCTTGGAAAAATGTCTTCTAAGGCTCACGGTGGAGTTAGTTTCGATATTCGACCTGTTGGAAAATCGTCTCCTGTTGTTACAGTCGATGCTTATGTTATTCAAAAAATTTGTGAGGCGATGCCTTCAACTTTTATACCTAGTAGAAATTGGTCTCATATTTCGAATATTAAATTAGCTGACCCTCAATTCAACTCACCTTGTGGCATAGATATATTATTAGGTGCAGATGTATTCTCTACAGTTCTACTTGATGGTCAGTTACATGGAGGTCCCAATGAACCTACAGCTCTTAACACTATTTTTGGTTGGGTAATAACAGGAAAAGCTTCGTTTGAACAGTCGACCGTTGTTAATTCGTATTGTTCTACTTTCGATATTGATTCATTGAATTCCAACATTAAAAGATTTTGGGAAATTGAAAATATTCCAGAAACCAATGAGTTGTTGTCACAGGACGAAATATTATGTGAAGAAATCTTCACAAAAACGTTCACTCGTGACATTTCTGGTAGATACAGTGTATCTTTACCATTTAGAAATGGTGAACCGTTGTTTGGTGATACTCGTTCTATGACTCTCCGACGTTTTTTGTCTTTAGAACGTCGTCTCAAAAGTAATATTGAATTATATGAGTCATATTCGCTATTTATGAAAGATTATTTAGCGTCGAACCATATGAGTATCGTGTCTGGTCCGCCTAAAGACCTAAATAAAATATTTTATATTCCACATTTTTGTGTTTTGAAACCTGGAAGTGTTTCAACAAAATTGAGAGTTGTTTTCGATGCCTCAGCGGCTCCACCTGGTGGTGATTCTTTGAATCAATCATTATTGATAGGTCCAAAATTACAGAAGGATCTCTCGCAACTACTGTTGTCATTTCGTTGTCATCGTTATGTAATCACAGCCGATATTCGTCAGATGTATCGTCAAATACTGATACATCCCGAACATAGAGATTACCAAAGAATACTTTGGCGTTTTGATTCTCAAAATCCTGTTGAGGAGTTTAATTTGAATACTGTTACATATGGTGTCAGTAGTGCTCCATTTCTGGCTATTCGGACTTTGTGTCAATTGGCGCACGATGAGGAAGTTAACTTTCCTTTCGCATCGAAAATATTGTTGAATGACATTTATATTGATGATTTGATCACAGGATGTGCTACGCTGGAAAACACGAAACTACTACAGGAGGATATTATTGCATTACTGAAAAAAGGTGGCTTTGAACTCAGAAAATGGGCAAGTAATCACCCTTCTCTATTAGATAATTTTCCTGATGATTTTCGATATCAACCTTCATTATCTTTCGATAAAGATGACAATTCAATCATCAAAATATTAGGTTTGAAATGGTTTCCGAATTCAGATATGTTTTCGTATCAAGTGGACATTGATGATCGATTGTGCACGAAGAGAACAATTCTGTCAGATTTGGCGCGAATTTTCGATCCACTTGGTTTTGTGGGTCCAGTTTCGTTTTATGCAAAATATTTCATACAGTATTTGTGGGCTCTGGGATTAGAATGGGATCAAGAACCGCCAGATGATTGTATATCTCGTTGGATAGATTTCAGGAAAGAATTGAAACATCTATCCTCAATCAAAATTCCTAGATTTTTTGGATCGTGTACCAGTATTGTGGATTGTCAACTGCATGGATTTTGTGATGCCTCGGAAAGAGGATTCGCTGCAGTTGTTTATATTCGTACGATCCACGAGAGTTCAATGAATTCTTTTATTGTGATGGGCAAATCGAAAGTTGCTCCCTTAAAAAAAATATCCTTGGCCAGACTGGAATTATGTGCTGCGGTGCTCTTGGCAGAGTTATTGACATTCGTTATCAAAACGATTGGATCAAAACTTTCGTTAGATTGTATATTCGCATGGTCGGATTCGATGGTTACTTTGTACTGGATAAAATCAGAACCTCATCGTTGGCAAACTTTTGTGGCAAACAGAGTGAGTCGTATACAAGATCATGTGGCGCCATCTTGTTGGAGACACGTCTCGTCGAAAGATAATCCAGCAGATTGCGCTTCTAGAGGTTTAACTCCTAATGAATTATTGTCACACACATTATGGTGGGCGGGGCCCAAGTGGCTGAAAGAACCGCAAGAGTCTTGGCCTACTTCAGTTGATCCTAAAATTGACACTTCTGAAATTGTTATTAAAGAATCAAAAAAGATCGTTTTCTCTACCCAGATTTCGACTGACTGGTTAGATGAATTTTTGAATAAGTATTCTTCTTGGTTGAAAATTTTGCGAATCACGTCATACGTTCTTCGATTCATCAACAATATTAAAAATTCAAAAAATAAGAATACTGGTCTTATTCTCTTACCAGAAATGCACCAGTCCGAAATCGTTCTGGTAAAATTGGTACAGAGCATTTCATTTCGCGAAGAAATTGCTGCTTTAAAATCGAAGAAAACTCTTTCTAAATCGTTTCGTAAACTCGCTCCGTTTCTGGATGACAACGGAATTATAGTTGTCGGTGGTAGACTCAAGAACTCTAGTTTACCTTATAGACAAAAACATCCTATGCTGCTCCCTCAAAAGCATCGTTTGACTTATTTGCTCATTGAGTATTATCATTTATCAAATCTTCATCCTGGTCTTCAAACATTGCGTTGTTTGATTGTCCAAAATTATTGGATACTCAACGCCAAACGAGCCATTCGTCAAGTTATTTCACGTTGTAATAGATGTTTTCGTGTTCGACCTACATCATTGACTCCGTATATGGGTAATTTGCCCCCTTTTCGAGTCAATCAAGTCAAGGCCTTTTCTGTTGTTGGTGTAGATTTTGGAGGGCCTTTTGCTATTACAATGTCAAAGTCACGCGGAGCCAAGACATATAAAGCTTATATATGTTTATTTGTTTGTTTTGTGACGAGAGCCATACATATTGAGCTTGCATCTGAATTGTCTGGCGAAGCATTTTTGGCTGCATTGCGCAGATTTATCGCCCGTAGAGGGCGCTGTTCAGTAATTCATTCAGATTGTGGTACCAATTTTGTTGCAGGTAGTAAATATTTGAAAAATATATTTCAGGACGTAGCGAAAGAAGAAAATATCGAATTTCGCTTCAATTGTCCATCAAGTCCACATTTTGGTGGCATTTGGGAAGCAGGAATTAAATCCGCAAAAAGCCATCTCACTCGTGTAGTTGGTGAACAAATTTTGTCTTTCGAAGAATTTTATACGGTGTTAACACAAATTGAAGCTGTGCTCAACTCTCGGCCCTTGTGCGAACTGAGCACAGATCCTAATGATTTGAATGCACTGACACCGGGTCATTTTTTGACATTAGAGCCCCTTACATGTTTGCCAGATCCCGATTTTTCTGACATAAAAATCAATCGCTTATCAAGGTGGCAGCTTTTACAAAGAATCAATCGCGATTTTTGGAAACGGTGGCATTTCGAATATCTGAATACCCTCCAACAACGACAAAAGTGGACGAAAGATCAAGCGTCTTTAAATATTGGAACGTTAGTCTTGATTAAAGATGAACTTCAGCCCCCCCTTCGTTGGCGTTTGGGACGCGTAGTTCAATTATATAGTGGTTCAGATGGAATAAATCGCATTGCTTTGATAAGAACGGCATCTGGAACTGTTAAGAGGCCGTTGATAAAGTTGTGTCCTCTACCGTCTCAATAAAATGCACCTTGCATTTTGGTGGGCGGAATGTTTCGTCATCATCATAAGCTCATTTAGTTATTATCATTATCATTTAGTTAGGTATTTAGTTCAGTTATATTTATTGATTTATTGGGAATTAGTTATCGAACAACCCTCGTAGTTTGGTAGTAATGAAATATTTCAGTATCGAATGTTAAGTTTTTTCGGGATTTATCGCGTATGGTAAAAAATGAAGTGAAGAACCATCTTGGCCCACCTATACCAGAACGGGCAGAATCGATTCGCATCGCATACATATAGTTCGGACTCATAAAAATCGCTCCGCATATAGCGTGATCTAATGGTCCCCGGTTTCGGCACCCAATCGTGGTTTCGCAACCTGTCATCAAGATCCGGTATCGCCCAGTCTACATCCTGGTACCTCTGGAAGTTCAGGCCCAACGCTTGAAGAAGAGTAAGAGATTCTTTATCTTCATTTTCGTTTGCTTTATTCGATTTCGAGATATTTTTTTATACAGTCCATATTTGGTTCATTCACTGATATACTTATTGGGCAACTCATGTTGTCAATTATTCTTCACATTATTGCGTTACCAGTGTTACCAGTGTCATCGACAACTTCTTCGAAACACTTTGGAATTCATCTTTCGACAACACGAAAGAGAAACCTATGATGTTCGTGGAACATCGTATGTGGTTGGCAGTGGAATGGAACATTCACGCGGAGTACCACTTCAATTGATAGATTCTGTATTATAATGCACCGGCATTGGTTCTATCCTATTTCTTACTGGAAAATTCATGTGAATTCAATGTACTGGCGAAGATAACACTGATTTTGCCATATTTTCCTCATTCCTCCGATTGAAATTTTCAGTAGAATTGAAGGAACGAAAAATTGGTGTTGAATGTTGCTGATTCGAGCTCTACATTTTCAATGCAGATAATCATTGATAAAAACCGAAATAGCTCTTCTTCACCTTTGTTCATGATGCACTACAGCCTGACTGATCGATATTTCTCGTACGAATATAATACTCCTCATTGAGTAGGTATCAATAAAAGCAAAAAGTTTCGACGAGCTCAATTTTTTTTCACATAATGTCATTTATATTCTCCAATGTATACTTTGAAACGTTTTTGTGCACAATTAAAAGTTTCTTTAGAACGCTCTCGTTGAAGTTAGAAAACTAGTTCCGCTCAGAAAAATGATCCTGAATTATTCGATATCGTTTTCGATAGAATTCATGGAAATACATTAGTCTGAAGATTTTGTGAACCGAGAATCGAGGATAGGTTCTCTAGAGGCCGAAACAGCGACTACATCTTAGGTCACATAATTTTCCCAAACTTCACTTCTCAAGAATTACTTTTTCATTACACCCAGTACAGCAATCGAGTATTGAATCCGACAACCTTGGCGATTAATTAAATTTCAAATGGCGGAATGAATTGGTGCTTTTGCAACAGTGAAAGATTGAAACTACATTTTTATAATGAAATTATTAGTCACTCAACACATTGAGAATCACAAACTTCTTCTTCAAATATCAATTCTCATGATGATTATGGAGAAAGTATAACATATCAACGGTGTCAAACTGTCTAGGTTGTGCTTTTATTCACCTGACACATCTTCGTGCATACAATTAGGGACTGAATCTCTCAACCTGATGCTGCAGAATTTTAGGTCAGATGATTCCTCTCAGTCGAGTCAGAAAAAGCTCAAATTGGTCATAACCCAGTTAGGATGCATTAAATACTGCGAATTTTGGATTCGTGTACGTTTATTACCAGTCCGTTACTCAACGAAAAGTGGATACCCAATTATGCAGAAGTCGAAACGAAAATTGAAAAGAGCTTTGACAGTAATAGACTCGAAGCACCTAATATCCGTGTTCAGGGGTTGTTTAGACACTGGTGAGCGGCCAGCTATTTAGACAGAATACATTATAGACGTAGCAGAAACATAATCCATGCCTCACCAGAAAGATTAATGTTATTATCAGCGAATTAACTTGATGCATTTTCTAATTAGCATCAGACGAGCGGAAGATTAATGGGCAAACAATGGAACAAGGCTATACAGGATGTACCTCAAATATCGTCAGGCGCAATATCCAATCGAAACCCCATGTGCAGGTCTCGCTACATGCGTTGCATATACAGGGTGGCCCATTGAAAACGAAACAAGGTATGCATTTTACTGAGAGATCAAAGAACTGACATTGAAATAAATGATTCTTCATGTCATGTTGGATAGAACAGGATAAAAAAAAAAAAAACACATGAGGCACTTCTTAGATGAACATCGTCCTAACTACAAAATGAGAAATAGTGATGAGAGGGACAAAAGCGTTACTTTCCATCACTAGCCGATTATTTTCATGAACGTGTTTTCTCGAGAACTACTGCATTGAACTCCAAAAACAAGGGAGCGTTGGTAAGAGATTTCGATAAATGATGTATCACTTGACCCCGTATCTCATTTGAGATTCGAGGGTTGGAGCTCATCCCTCCGAGGGGTTCGAAGTGAAAAAGTTGAAAACATGCGCAAAATATTTCCCCCTCGAATTAAAAATCGACCGATTCGAGCGTTTTTTTTTGATGACGATAACTATGTCAAATCGGCCTTGTTTCGTTTTCATTGGGCCACCCAGTATCTGATATTCATTCTTCTATCCCAGTTGTATCAAGTGATAACAAAATTTGTACCTCTCGCATTGTGACGTACGGTGTTCCTCAAGGGTACATTACTGGGGCCTCTGCTATTGACGATTCATGTAAAATATCGACTGTATCCAGCAAAACAGGAAACAAAAAGCACAGAGAGATTCCAGAATAGTGAATGAATGGTTTCGGTTCTGCGAATTGGAAAGGAATTTACATGAAATGAAATATCTCCCACAATAATTCATTACTAAATATGGGATCATTGAACATGCATTTTCTGTACTCCTTGAATGTTCACCAGCAATATATTCAGCTGATTATTATTATCATTTTTATTATAGTTGACCCATTGACTCAGACCCATTGAGAAAAGTTTTCATTTTAACCCATATCACGTGATGTATAACCAGCCAGCCACTAAATACTGAGTGATATAAATAAATATCCATTTGTGTGGCTCACGGTGATGTTTCACAGTATTTTGCTCTCCTCGCTTTTTCCTTTCCTCAGGGGCGGAACAGCGGAAGCTAATTGATTCGAAACTGCACTGAAATGTTTATAGCGCCACGTGATTCAATAACGCTGGAGGTTTACTGGTAATTAAAGACACAATTCCCAGGAGGAATGAAATATTGGAGAACAATCACGAATGAAAATAATCACGAGGATATATAGATTGTGAAAGAATAACCCGGATATATAAGATAACTATGGAATTGTGGAATTATGAGTTTGGAGACTTCATAAGCACATGGAAGGCCTATACATTCATATCTGTGAATGTATAAAAAGAAATATGTCAACTTCAATGTATTCATCTCTATAGAGGTTGATATATTCACATCTGAAATGTACAAACCTACATATACGTTCTCTCATATTCAACATTCTTTGTTCGCAATTTGATGAGATTCATAAACCTAGCATAACGTTCACCACGACTGAATAGTGGTTCTTCTATGGATGGAAGAACATCATTTTCATAGCCACAAATGAGCACCACAACGGAGTTGAAGGAATAAATGTTATAACTTCCATCATCATAAGTTAGATTCAAGTTGAAACTACTCATGTTGTATCAAAAGTAAGAATTCAGTGGAAACTTCGTGGAATTTTATTGAGTAGCTACTCAGATTCGTATAAAATATATATGTTGGCTAGTGAAATTTGAAAGTCTTCATAAATTCTGAGTATGTAGACGAATCCAAACATCCTTGTTGACATACTTCGATCTGTATATATACCAGGAGTCCCACTAAGGTCTGTGGTCGGACGTATTTTGATCATCGTGGAATTTTGTTATGATTGCTATAAGCGTTCATTCCATTGGAAGTGATCATGCTATATTCTGATAGATCCGTTCATCTCATTAGTTCTCTCAACTCGAAGTGTTATGAGATACAGGTTCAGAAGATACAGGCGCTAGATAACCTCAAGGACACACCCAGTATATATGAATCCCTGAGTATGGAACTGTCTTGAGTATGGGGACAAGTTTTGTAATAATCAGACTTGGTGAATTACTCATTCATAGAGCAAGTCATTCGATTCTTCTTGTTGGATCATCTTATATTTCATTCAATCATTAGTTAGTGCTTCGATCATTGAACAGACTAGATAAGTAATCCACACCCCTGGCAATACAGTTTGTTTTGAAGCAACATCTATAGTATCTATCTTTGTCTAAACAAGGATAGCAGGAGCTGATTCTCCCAGCACCAGTGCCGTGTTGTCAGAGGGGTCGAATTTATTATCAATTCATGATGAAACCACATTGAAAATCCGTAACAATTTCAGTAGTACTTTTCAGCATTTCTTGGTGGGAAAATGAACAATGACAAAACACTGTCGCAGCTGACCCATGGGTATAATCAATATAATCTAATCAATTCAATTTAAATTCATTTTTATCCATTCCATTTGGGAAAATGCTTCAAAATTTCGAATGATTCGACAATGGTAACTCACCTATGAAATGACGTGTTTTGATCGCCAGTTCAAATTGTCTTTAACACACCTCACAACGTCTCACCATTATATCAAATCACCAAAACAGGAAATAAACTGAGTTTCTGAGGAATTCTGAGTACACAAAACTGAACACAAGTTGAATAATATCGATAAATCAAAACGTAAATAATGACAGATACCAAACAAAGCAATAATCGCCGTCGACTGTCAATATCAAATTGCGGTGTTGCAACGTTGAGCGAAAAGTATTCACGATACCCATGCTGGTCCTCGAGCCCCCAAGAAAGTAAAATTGCTGAGTCTCAGAATAATGTAGCAATCTTCTATTAATCAGAACTGATTCAGAATCGTCATGACCCAAATTGATTATTATATTTGTGCATTGAACTACATGAATTCATAAAGGACTTTAAATATTATGGACTATTTATCACTTTTTGATGATTGGATATGACAACACTGGCGACGATTGGGTACTAATATTATGATAATTCTGGGAATTCATGTTAGCATCAGAATATTTGTTTTGTGATCCTTCTAGTGGGTTTGTTGTTCGGAGAGTTAGTGAGTGTGACGCGACTTGAGTGTGTGACTTGATATATTAGGTAGGCCTGGAGAACTTTCTCTGTCACACTCATGCGTCGTATGGAAAAATGAACATCAGCATGTTATGTATCTCTTTTTTTTTTAGAGCTAACACCATCTACCGAGGGCATAGTCAAAATAACTTGATTGACACGCTCTGGGGATAGGAATGTAATTATGTCTTTTTTGAGGTACTCTTTTTTCTCCTGCAAACCGTTGCGTTGGAAGTTTTTCAGGGGAATTTGATATAACATTCTTGATATTACTGATGATCATTGAATATACACGAAATACGAAACTCTGACGAACTGCGAACTATATATTGAATGAATTCTCCTCATACGTAGTCGATGAGGAAATCTAGACAACTTTGGCTTTATAATGTAACGTTAATACTTCTAATGGAAGATGAAAGTTATTCTCATTTTGCAGGAGCACGTTTCTGATTTATCCCTCAGAGAGTAATCGAACAACTATCTCTAGATATATTCGTTTCATTTCAGTTTTCACTCCCTCGAACTCTGTGAAATCAACTTGACGAATTGCTGTCATGCACGAGGACAAGTCGAATGCGCTAGAAATGACGAGTTTGTGAATTATTTCATATGAACTTTATCAACAACCGATGAACAACGAGAATGTCATCGCGTCCGACTGGACTTCCTTGAGGAATATCGGAGCTGTCAAGGAAGAGTATCAGCGACTCTTCACTTGGTTCAGTATACAGTGCCGGTCAAATTCACCTTCAACTTTTGAAAAGAAATATTGATCACAAATGATCAATGTTCGTGTTATCCTGATGAACATTTTTGAACTATGATGGATTCGTAAAAGAATTTTCAAAAAATTTCTAAGATAAAAAAATCAAACAAATTGTTTGATCCACTTTGCAAAATGATCAATGTATCATTATATAGCACTCAAGCATCGCAAGACGCAACGGAAGAATGAATCGAATGATAATTACCTGAAGGTTTCGATGACTATACTTCATGTTTTGAGAATCCTGATCTCTCTGAGCTGAGACCGGGTGGTCGAGTAAGGGGCTCGGGAATGCTATGAGTAAACCAGTGAGCCCTCGCTAACTTGATAATGTTGGTACAATTACATCGATCGGGATGTGAAACCCGTTGACTGTCTCGATAACTGCCCAATAATTGTTTCCCGATACGAGAACGCTCGGATTTTTTGTCGCGACCGATCCGGTTTTGGATTCGCTGAGAGTGATGGCGCCCGATGTTAATGGGCTGAAAATGAGGTAGGTGTCCCGGCTGTTATTAAAGGAGCAACAAGAGGAGGATTTGTAAATGGCGGTGGCGGAGCGGCATTTGAGAAGTAGCGGAATTAACCCGTAACATAAATTGTAGAAGTCCCCGACGGCCGACGCATTGTTACCACGAACAAGCGTTTTATCACCACCCCAATGAATGTTCTCTTTCCTCGGGGCTAATAAACCTTCGCACTGGCTTGCTCATTCCATTCATTTTATATTCCGCCGAGGTCGGGAATTTACATGTTATCGATATTTTTTACTCCTCACAGAACGGATTTTAATAAGAAGTTTTGTTATTGATTCCTCATGGAGTGAATGGGGTGTCTCAGGATGATCGCTCACGGGAGCTGCTGTGAGGAAATGGGATTTCTATACCACTTCCAATATGTTCGATAACAGTGATTTTTGACTACTATTTGACTGATTGATTGATCCAGTCAGAATAACCAGCAAGGACTTCAAGACCTCAGACATTGGTGAACAGGTTTGTTACACTCATCAGGCTTTATAGGTTGTTTTCTCCTCTTCGTTGCATAGCCTACCTATAGCATACGTGACAAACCGCTAATCTGTTCTAGTTCATTAAGTAGTACAACGTTCGGTACTTCGCATTCCATGAATAATCCTGCGAAGTCTTTCATTTATCGCAATCAAACGCTCAGTCGATGAAGTATCATTTTCCAGAAATTCCGAGACGATTTCCTTGGGTTGAATGTGCAAGATGCATGGAAGCATTAAGGGGAAATGACTTTTTTTAATTAAAACTAATTATTCGCTTCCAAGTTTCGAATTCTTCTGTAAGCTGGAGTCGACTGAAGATGAAAGCATCGCCTCTATCTACGTGGAACTTGTAAACAACTTGTTTGAGGAAATTCACTTGCAGATTGCTGATCCAACGATTCGGTCATTGTTACTCGTTTGGACATTTTTGATATATGTTAGCAGCAGTATTATGGATTATCATGAATTTTCAGAAGAAGTGCTCCACTGTCTAGAAGTCTATTAATCTAGTAAAATTGCCACAATATCAAGAATCGATATTGATGCGGTTTACATTCTGGTGTTGCGAACTAGTTGCCTATATAATTAATATGTTAATTTCCCATTGAGTCAAAATGCCCTATCAACGTGTATCGACACGAATTTAGTCAGTACCCTTGCAGCTGTTGCAAAATTAATTAAAACATTGAAATTTTAACCGACGACAATTCCATTTGTTCCATTAAAGCGGTTGTAAACATTATGTTACCGTCACTGTCTACTTGGCTGAATAATTTTTCATGATTTCCATTTCACATGAATGCGAATATCGGATTGCAATATATAATACTCTCCAGTACTAATAGATCACTTCGTCAATCATAGCATATGAAAAAATTACTAAAATAGACGCGCTTCATTTCGGATTTACTGTTACTGAAAGTGTCAAAGTGTATGAGGTTTGACGCAAAGCTCAGCTATACTAAGTCCAACAAAACCTTGTGATGAGTATTGTATGACTTTATTGTGGTCATTTATATCCATCCAGTGTGGTCCAGTTCGACTGTTCTACAGGAAGAATCATAGGAGATCACGTTTTTAAAATAAAATTACAATGAATAGAAGAGTTGAAGGGGTTTCTAAATATACGAGAAGTTTCTTTACACCAGGTTGAATTTTGTGAAGCACCCGTTAGTTCTCTTGAAGCCTTATCGATGTGTATATGCGGAGATTGTAGCGGTGGATTTCTGGATTTGGAGTATACATAATGCAAAAACTGACTAAGCCACACAGCGATAGAATATCCAGAATCCTGGATCGTAACCTCCTCAGATCACGAGACTGACTGCCTCGAATGCATAACAAATAACTAAGTGGATGTGTTCCACTTCTATTATTGATGTCTTCCTGTCATTCGAGATACAAATAGCAATTTACTCTCTACCGAAATCACGTTGTTATGAGCCGGGTTTTCGGTATAAGTAATTCAGAGGATCGGTTGAGTCGCTCTGAATCATTGAGACCTGTACCTTGGCATTCTCGAGAGATCAATTCTAGATATGGTCATCAATCTGATTTGTCACGTTGAAATTTTGAAATATATGATATTCATATGAATGAGTCAACTCACTCGAACTGTCAACTCACTTGGGATATCATAAGAAATTTGATAAAAAATAGTAGTTTGTACAGCTAGGGTGGATATATTGTCCATATTGCATAAACTAAGCGGCTTGATGAGGTCCGAGTGTTCGATACTATAAATGAACTTCTGGCAAGAATTTCGAAATGGGCTCCTGGAAATCTAGTAGAGTTGAATGAAACAAAAACTCAAGCTTGTTTCTCCAACAGAAAGAAGGATCACCATCGCGAGAACTAGTTCCCAAAAATTCAGTTTTCTCTTCCGTGTAAAGGAAGAGAGCTAGTCGGTGATACTACACCCATTAATTCCATTGACCTCTTCAGAATTTTTTTTTAATAGATATTCTCATAGTGGGTGCTGGTCAGTTATGACAACATTCAAGAAAAACTTTCCTTTTCTCCCAACATTCCATCTCTGGCTTGCACTATGTTGATTTATATCAATTGATATTCATTTATATTCATTTATTGGACGATTGGTATTTTTATTACCTTCGACCAAGTTCGAAGAGTCAAAGAATTACGTCGTATTAATTGAGGAGACATCTCTGTGTAGTCAATCCTTGAAATGCTGAAACATAAATAAAATCGTACATCTGGGACAAATTGATGCGCGAATAGCCCAAGGTGCTTGAGGCGGGAGTTCCAATGGTTTTATCTCAATCTGCAGACTACAACTTGATTTATTGGGTACACTGATAAAATCTCGCTAGTAACACCCTTTGAAAAGCCGTGTTCTTCGGGGATTGTCACTGCTGGAACGTTTCGAGAAAGTTGGAAAATTCGATAAAGGGTAGATTACCACGATAGATTTGCCCTATTGTATAAGGAAACTTGTCAAAGGAAGAATTATCTGATATATTCAAAGACAGAATTCTGAGGGTCAGCTTATCAATTGCCACTATAGACAATTAATGAATTCGTGAGTGTAGTATCACTGACAAACAGAATAGCTCTCTTCTGAACTGAATGTAAGAGCTTCAGCTTGATGTATGGGATGCATGTATGGGAGATATGAACTACAAACACGTGAACAGGTTGTATTCGCGCTTGTATATCATGAGAAGCTGCTGAATTGTGAAGAAAGGAAGAGAAAAATTTTTTGTGTAGCAGTTCTCGCAATGGACCTCCTATGATCGTTTCATGAGAAAGCGATGTTGGTGGTGATACCGGACATGGATATTGACGACTTCATAGAAACAGTGGTGCCTGAGATCATCATATTGGGCATTGTTTGCCGTCCTGGTGGAGATAGAAGCTTGATTCTGCTCCATCGAGCTCCACTCGATTTTCAGATCTCAGTAACAGCTGGATAGATTTCCATATATAATATCGATCTGTCTCCTTTTTGCACATCTGGCGTTATTAGATGATAGATTTTTTTCATCAATGAATTGCCAAATGAACTGACGTGGGTATCATCTACCAGATGAATTGCAATAGATGAACCGTCCCGAAGTGAGGTTAGAAAAAAAGTATTCTGGATACAAAGTGTTTCTATCGGTAGAAAACATAAAACGATCTATCATTAAGCCGAAAGACATTGTCACCTTGCACTGGCATTGAATCAGCGGCTTCAAAGTATTCGTAATGATGCACGTCATGGATACAATCAAGGCATCGCCTAAATGGTACTCAACGTCACTCACATGTTCCCTTCACAACTTTTATGAGCGAGTAAACCTACCTTGTCAAGCTCTAAACGAAGAACGTTAGGACGTAAAACTTTCGCGACTGCCGCTGCTAACAAAACGAGCAACACTCCCATTCAGTGCTTCCGGGAAAATGAAAAGGATACCTTTATAACTACATTAACAATCATTGTTTCGACCTAATCCTGAAGAGTACAAAAATGCGAGTCTGTTTCTGAAAAGTGGGAGAACAACAAAATACCATTATCTATTGTATCTTCCAGAAACAATTATTATTAGTTAGATATATTATCATATAAAGGAACTCAGTTGGTTCGGAGAGCAATCTCTGCTATAGTTCATCATTTACTCACATCATTAGGATTATGTTATGTTTGGAATGATCACAATTCCAAATTACAATAATTGAGTGTATTTTCTTCTGGTGGGATGGAATCAAAACTTTCTACTCGCCGTCAAGTCGGTAACATGATTCTCGAAGAACCACAAATGAATGTTTACTCCAATTCAAGGAAGGTAAATCTACACTCTCGAAGTTCTTGAAAACTTTCAGGTTCATATAATTGGACATATCATTATCAAGAGAAAATACTTGGAAGTTCCTTCGATATGATCTTGTTCGGAAAGTGATTCTGAAAAGTACGATCGATAATGTAAATGCCATGAATGTCAGTGCTAACAAATAAATTGGGAAAAGTATATTCGGAGCATCGAATCATTCGTACATGATAATTTCCAGACTTGAGTTGAATCTCTCAGTAGAATCACAGATCAATCTTCAAAATTTTCGAAACGAGAAAACGAATCCAAACTTCTGAAGAGGCAAACCACATATACTGTACCTAGATAGTTAAGTTTCTTACATGATCGTTTGATTCTATCACTGAAAATGACCCAATGGTGGAATGGATCTAATCAACACTGACGAAAATTCGATTGAAGCCACCTCATTATTGATTATGTTTAGTCAAAAATGAACTGGAATATGCTCATTTTGGATTCCAATTGAACTCCTTCGTGATGAGATGAACCCAATAATGAGTGAAGTCATTCATGAATGGAAATTGGAATACTGGTTCTAAGATTTATTCAATCTGCTATGAGTTGAGAGTTTCATCTCTTGACAATACGGAAAGGAATCCTATAATGTTCGAAAAACATCGCGCTACTAATCAACTGAAAATCAAATCGATACTGAAGGAAATAGATCAGTTCCGATCACTAATTTCAAATCATTGAGTTTAATGGGTGTGGACAGAAATTGAGACATTACCGAGTGATATTTCAGTGGATTTTCAAAGAGATGGGACGCCTCAACTGTTGTCCAGTATATATTCGTACCCGGAAAGATTCTCCGTAATCATCACACGCTCTAAATGGATTCGAAGAGAAAATCAACGAGAATTACAAGGGAATCTTAGTAATTGAAGGCCGAAAAACGCCGCAGAATAGACGACGAAAATCCACCGGCAATAATAATCACGTTTTCCTCTCTTCCACGACGAGTAAACCTTTCTAGCCGATAATAATTATCCCATTCGGGAAAGCGAAAAGCGAGGGTCGCGTCACTGAGAAGAGTCTGTCTGGATTTCTCCCCTGTTTCGTGTAGCGGTGTAGAGTACACAAGACGAAAGCTCTAACATTCACTTCGCGTGAGATGAAGCCAAGCAAAACTCGAAACGTGACTCCGAATGAACTCCACTCTACAAATATTTGTTGCTCTTTCCGATCTCTGCACCTGATGAACTCAACCAAAAATGGCGGTAGCGAACAATAAGATACCAGAAACGTCGAACTGGAATCCGTGATGAGGAGGTATACCTCAAACCTTTCGCAACTTGAGACTAGCTCTAGGTTAGATCCAACAGATATGGATAGTCTGTTCCCCAACTAATCTTTCGGATTTTGGACTTGTTCCTTGCAAGGTACTATCTGGTATCTTAGGAAACATTGAGTCTCACCTCTATCCTAGTCGTTTTGGATTCTGGGACTCGAACTCTGGCAGTCCTGAATTAATATTCCATTCCCGTCCTTTGTTTTCTATTCTACTTCTCGTGTATGGTGACCTTTTCAGATCTGAATTTCTGGGGCTATAAATATTTCTTGCATTGTAGATTTGAGTATGGTCCTCTGTACTGGTTTATGAACGGCACTTGCCTCCTCAAAAGATGTTCAGCTTCAGCAATTATTTCCTCAAGACTCGAGCTGGGCACTAGGTCTTCAAAGTCTCAAATGTAAGTCTCTGTCTCTTGTCCGTGCTTATACCAAAATCTTGATTTCTTTTTGTTGCGTTCAAATCAATTTTCACTGTTTTGGAAGTGGGAGTTGAGTTTTCACTTCACAGTTGTTTACTAATGATAAAATATCCACGTGAAATCTGATCAGGTTCGTGTATGCAACTCACCGAAGAACAAGGTTTTTTCAGTCTATTGAATCTATTCTTGTGATAAGGTTCGATAAATTCATTTTCCTATCAATACGAGCCATTATTATCATCATTATGATAATCATCAATATGGTTTGTTGGTTATCAGTCCTATACTTCTGAAAATGTTGGCAGGGATGATCTTCTAATCCTAATTTTCTAGAGGACAAGCTTAATATTTTCCTGGAAATAATTGAAATGCACTTATCGTTCAGCGGTTATGTGGATGAATGAATGTCCGCCCATGTATTCTGATATAGCGGCAGTAGAGCAAAGAGCAAAAGTCAATATCTCACGCTGACATGTTTCGCTATTCGCTCAGTGCCTTATTCATTTCCTGCTATATGAACGAGCAGAATCTACTGCGGAAGATCAGTTCACATGGGCGGGAATGCAGTATATCGTTTCATAGGAATAAGGTGGATGAGCAACAAGTCGAGTATTCGTCATCGGCGGAGTTTGAATACTGTAGAAGTGCCTCGTGGTACTGTACCGGGCCCCCTGTTATCCATTCTATGTATATCTGAACGATATGAATTTGTATGCATTGCCTGCCGCAATTCCGATTCGTTAATGGGAAAAATAAACCCATCATTATCTTAATTGCTCAGAGATATATATGAGTATCAATGAACCCAAGTTCAACTAGTCCTGTATCCTTGATGATAACAGAGCATAGCATATTTCTCAAACTTCGGTAATAGAAGTTTCATGATGAGCGTCATCATTGTCTATTATTAGATATGCCCACATATCTACTTTCTGATATGATTTGAAGTTAGCATCGTATTTTGAATCTGAAAGGATCCAGATGACATCCATTGTCGAAAGTTCCTTGTTTTGGTCCTGAGTGTTCAAATTGCACAATTTCCAACCAGTGTCAACGTGATTTCCGACAATGATCTCCGTAGGTATAATCTGTTCGAGCTCTCTTATGATGTGATTGTTATGTAAACATCCACCTGAATTATTCAGAATACGTACTGAAATTCATCAAATGGGGGACTGTTCATATCATCAAGAGCAAATATCGGTGCATTTCTGTCTCTATAGATCATCATTATTATTATTGTATTATGCTCGAATGAGGTCCTGACTCATTATATAATCACGTGGTTGATACGACACGATAAAGCATGTTTATGTTCCATCAAATAACAGGATATTCTGAACATTTTCGTGGAATGAGTTTTGTTATTGGCTTTCCGTGACATTTGCGAATCTTCCGATTTGTTACAGAATAGTGTGAATTAAAATTTTTGTCTGGAGTTCAATATAATGAAATGTAATGGTATATACATATAATATAATAGTATAAAAATTCATCTTGAAAGTGATAACAAAATATACAAATATAAGTGATTCACTATCGCAAAGAATTGGTATTGAGAAGGAAAATTAATGACATCCTCCAAATTGACGTTCAACCATTCAAAATGCATTGCGTGTCATTGAAAAGAGATTTTCGAGCTATACCCAACTGAAAAGTTTTCGCTAACCCCTTCTACCTGAATTCCATACTCATAATTCTGCAGACAGTGGAATGGCGTCTTGAAAAGCGATTTGTTCGTCACCCGTCACGATAAATTTTGACGTGAAGAATCTCCTTCAGCCCTTGTAATAGATAGATAGCACTTCATCTCCAACAGGTATAGACCCAATTACTGGAAATGAACAAAGGTCTTGATGGGAGTATACAAAACAGGGTAATCACTGAATTATCTGAAGCAAGAAGACAAAAAATAGAAATATAAAAATCACATGGAAAAAAAATCACAGCTGGAAGGTTTTAGTGGGAAAACATTTCGAAATATAACTTTTGCATGTCTGTTTGAACTACGTCGATGCTTTTGATCTAAAGCATCCGAAAAATGCTATGGGACGTATACAAAATTGGTCACACACGACTTTTTTCACGAACCCATAATATCAAAGTGAAGCCAATATAGATGAATTTGCAAATCAATCGTGATTATTAGTTCGAATTCATTCACGGCGAATTTGATGCGAAACTGAAGCTGTAGCTGAGTTAATCAAGCGAAAAGGGTGCTCGAAACATCTGAGTTAACACTTCCTGGTACAACCCTATTTCTGGATACGAATTCGTGAACATCATGAATGGAAAAACAGATTGCCCTCCCGGAGCATAGTCGCAAATGAAGTGCATTGCATTGGAGTTGAAAACTATCAGCGTTCAAACGAATGTACGCAAATATCAGGTTTATCAGGAAAGTTATAATTTACTTTTCGCTGGTTCGACGTGGATCGTATGTGTGTATATGCCTATCAAACGCGTTATTCATACTCAGGATTATCGATAGTTCGGGTGAATGAAAAATCGTTCAGCCCCTACAGGGTGAAAAAGAATTCAAGACCAAATGAAGGAGGCTATATTTCCTCCAGTATTCACAAGAAGTTTCTGATTATTATTCGATAAACCATCAGGTACAAATATTGTTAATAGAAACAAACAACATTTAATTTGCCAAGTAGAACTATTACAATTGGTAATTCTCATTTTTAAGGGAATTATCTGAAATTCATTTCAGTCCAACAAGAAAAGAGGAACAGAAGTGATGACTGAGTACATATGTATATATAGTACGCGCGTTTTGTAGAGACAATTGTGGCACATCTAGAATCATCAGAATTTATGTTGGATGTCATGATGAAGCCGGTTAGGGGATGGCATAGGTCTAACAAGACAACCCTCAACTTCCGAATCGTCAGTCCAAGCCGAAGTCGGGTCCAAAAGTGACATCTGACGGAACTAACAACTATTCAGGAATTGAAAGCGAGGACCCAAATGAAACGTAGGAACGAAGGTTCCAGATCTATATCAGAGCGAAAGAGAGAGGGGAATATAAAAAGAATATATTTCCAAGAATTATCAGTATTATTTCATGAAACAAAAAGAACCAGAGAACGAATGAGATAATTTGAAATACTTCTTGATGGAGTAGTGCGGAGTTAGTGGAGGGCAACATTCTGGTCGGGTGAAATGGGTACTTGTTTAGGAACGTGGAAGTTTAAACGAAGTTCACTAAATGTGGAGCCGAAGTTGGGAATAACACAGCCAACGAAAAATAAATAAGAATGAGTGAACTCTCGTTCAATTATGTAAATGCACTGACTCTGTCTGAAGAGTACCTCCGAGGTATTGCGATATGGCAAACAGATTTATAGTAGCAATTATAAATAAATCTCTGGGGAGTTCTCCTTACAATCACTCTCGGAATTATACGCGGTCTTTCATGCAAATGAAAATGCAAGTGACTTACTGTTATGGAAACTTTCCGGGTAATTTCTCAACTGCATCGAGAGAACTGTTTCTGTATACTTATGTTCATGTTCACAGAGGAATGAAGATAATCTCTTGAAATACTTTCTCTAAGTTCTTAATATCCATCAGAATAACATAAAGGACACTAAAAATTATCTACGGAGACGTATTCCATCATATTTTTGATTATCAGGCTGTATCCTCTTATATCATTTAGCTTGAATGAAATCGTACATAGACAGTAGAAAAGATTTCAACCGCTTCTTGGATTCAACAAAACACCAGAAGGTATTAGATTGAGTCTACTTGGGTGTTGACACGGAGAAAACTGAGGTTTTCAGATTTATCCATGCCTGTGTACACTAAATGAGTTCTTTCCATTATAGAGTATGTATTCTACTGTATGTTGTGAAAGTTTAAACCGGGCAAATTCCATACTGTGTAATACAGCTTCTCATTCTAGTTTTGGCTTCCATCACATCGGTCAGAATACATGACGAACCTTTCCGAACGGACGAAGTTTCTGATGTAATACAAAATGTGGAAGCATACGTTCCGACGGCATCTATCTGAAAACAACTGTTTTATCCCAAACGAACATCAATATTAATGAATATTGAAGGCCATAACTGCCCCTTGTAATAACAAATTCTAGTTGTTATCATAGGCTTCGAGAAGTTCTCATCAGATCGAAACAACATTGATTTTCGAGCTCTCAGGTTCGTAAATCGAAATCTCTAGCACTTGACGCGGATCTTTTTCGAATTCAAGCAGTTCTTCTCGAGTTAACTCCAAGTACTAGAAGTCAAATTAAGCTCACTGCGCTTAGGTCACTTTGTTTCTTCATATCACATGCGATAACGAATCGAATATTATTGTGAAAAATCACCTATTCACGCAATTAATTGGAATAGAAAGAGTGAAACACAAAAACTGTATGAACAGGTCGATGGTACACTTCGGTGGAGAGTGAACGAAACCGAAACGTATTGAATCTGGAATAAAACACTGATACAGTAAAGTAATAATCGTATTGTTATGCATTTTTGTTGGCAGACGTTAGGTGTGTTCCGTTTATGAATATCATAAGGTCGTGAACAGAAGTCTGTGAATTTCCCAAGAACTGTCGAAGTTCGTCGCTCTACGGCAATAATGCGTATAATATCACATTTGATTTGCATTCCAGATGACATGGATCATGACATTTTGCTGCCATATAAAGTTACGCTCGGCTTCGAAATACCATTAAATTTCTATGCATATGGAATGAAGAATAGACACGGGGTATTCAGGACGCGCATGGCTTGCCGTCTGTCTCGGCGACCAGATACCGAATCTCGGAAATAATACTCGAAACAAATTATGCCATGCCATTCAATTTACCCACATGTACCATTCCTGACGTTTCTGTCACATTCCGTATTAAACCCGAACATGTGAAAATGCGGCTCGTTCTCTTTCCGTCTCGAATAAGATTTGATGAAGTTTTTCATGTATACGTGTCGCAGCTAGTCGCGTCTGTTACCGCATACATTTTGGATTCATACGGACGAAATGGAGATCTGAATAAACCAGTGAGAAAAGTGAACGACTCGAAATTATCTCTACGACATTTTTCGGTCATTCGAACTAATCGGTGGAGAAAAATCACTTCTGAATCATCTATCGGTTCCATATTCTCGCCAGAACTGAATTGTGAAGACTGCCTACGCTCTATTTCTGCAATTCGATACATTTTTAGAATATACCTCCTGGTGCTGAGTTCTATGGTCAGCCATAGCGTCTGAATCACATGATCATCGCTCACCTTATTCTTCTCATTGTTATTCTTCTCCATCTTCATTATCTTCTTCTCCTTCTTCTGCTACTTCTCTATCTGGACGGGACTATTGTACTCCCCCGGCTGAGAGCGCCGCTTGCTTGATTTTCTTGGCTACATTCATCAGATTTTTCAGCTAATCTGCTTTCAGCTGTTCTGTGTCGAGGTGGTTGAGTTATGTGAGCAGCCCAAGCATCGTCACGAAATCTCGTTTTTCGAGCCCTCTTTCGTGAGCTTTTTCGAAGGTGTCTTCATCTAGGAGCCTCTATTGCTTCAGCAGCTATTCACGAAGTCATGCTGCTGGGTATTCCCAAATTTGTTTCAAGAACTTGTTGAAAGGGCTGAGGCAATTTTCAAAATTGCAAAATCTGTGTGATGTGATCAAAAATTTTCAAAGTATCCACAATGAATTTGGAAAGGTCGCAGTTGGCTGGACAAAGGAATAATTCTGAAACCACCTGACTGACTCATCATTGTCCCTTTTTTCATTTTTTTCATTTTATATGAGTTTTCATATTGAGTCGCGAATCAATGATTCTCTTCCCATTTTTGAAGCTGTCTTCTTGTTCGTGACAAGACTGAATAGACTAGAGTGATAGTTTCATGAGGTAGTTTCAGAATATTATCCCACCACCGAACGTTTGATTTCCCTATATCAAGTATAACAATGGCGTGAAATTGTTTCATATATCATGTCGTTATCATTATTCTGCATTGTCCAGATCTTTCACTTATATAAACTCATGAGCTTATCATGTATGTGTCATCAGCAACTTATTATTCACTGGAATTGTCGAGGCCAAATATGTATACAGAAAATGATCCTTTCACGCCTGGAACAATGTGGCTGTAGAACAGCTCGTGTGTATGATAATTCTTCTAACAGCTCTTGTTCCGGAATGTTTCTACTTGTGTGTGAGAAAGCAGCACCTGGAGTAGAAATCTCCAGCATTGCCATGCTTGAATCCACAAATTCCATAAACTGGAAGGCGAATTGGAAGTACCTGGCTCGAGAAAGATATTGTCGCTGACGTATATTCTAATGGAATATGAATGAATAACAAATTAAAACCAGGCTCAATTCGCATCCGGGTCATATTATAATGACGCGAATTCGCTGGATGAATGTTCCGGGAGTTGGTTGGTTCTGAATTCAGGAAGAGTGGAGATCTGGGGTAGGAAATAAACAAAGAAACTCAGAGGAGATGCATTTACAGGAAGAGCGTCTTAGGAAACTTCTCTAACTTGTACCCCTGAGACATAATGTGTGCTAGTATCTTTATGTTTTCTCAGACAATAATCTCGTTGATACTTTTCTCGGAGATAAGTACAGCCATAATTCGAAATAAAATGATCTGAGAGATGATATTTCTGTTTGTTATATCAGTTCAGCTGAGGTAATGTTTGAATGCTTCTTTGGATTGAAGACACAACATATAGAGAACACAGTGTGTTATTCTGTTATTATGGGATAATTTTCAAACTGACTGGCTTTTGTCATTCAGCTTCTATGCATATACATTTCAGAAACGATCATTGTCGGAAAAAAATGTGGATAATCGAATAGTCATCATAGGTAACTCAATAATCAGTTCTCGGCAGTTTCTTCTTTCTGAAATTGCGGTCTTCAGTTGATGTTGCGAGTCTCGTTTATAAATGATTCTCCCTCTACCAGGCAGGCCACTTCTCCTTATATAGAATGAACTAATTTGAAGCTGGTGGTGCAGTGCGGAATGACTTTTCGTTTGAATATTTAATATCATTGTAATCCAAAACCAAAGTGAGTTTGTCGGTACACAAGAAACAGAATTATTCACGTCACGGTACAAAGTTAACAGTTACTAAGTAAACATAGAGAGGTGGTTGTTCTATGCTGGCCACGAATCGGTTGTGATAATAAAGGATGCGTCGCTTCCAGGGGGACTTCAGCACAGTCTGCTGAGAGGGGAGAATTTCAGCTGGGCACTATATGACAGATTGACAATATACAATGTGTTCCAAATTGGTATCTCGGTAAATAAAATGGTAAGAGTCGGTTATAATAGCGAGGATGTATTTGGATCTGTCGAAAAATGAGGATTACCTGTTTGTTTTTGTAAGTGAATATATCGATAATGGTATGGCCAATTCGCATAGATCAACCGATAACATAGACATTTTGGGAAGATTGTGGATCGAATCTGTGGTATCATTTCTTTATGTTACTTAATTGAATCAGGAGTGCAAATTGCTGATAATGAAAAGGATATTGCCTATTGCAATTTCGGCGCGATTCATTTCCCACGTTATTCTCAACTCATAGTGGAATAACATCTTCCTGTCTCCGACTCTAAGAGGAGCTGAAAATAAAAAAAACCAAGAAGGTCTTGTTCAGCTTTCATATTCTACATTCGGAGACTTGAAATAAAAAAGAAATATAAATCATGTCAGTGTTGCAAATTTCAAAGTTGCAAAAGGAAGTATCTCGTGAGTGAGAATTGCACAAACCCATCTCTCGAGTCGAGGTTGGGGGAATATAGCCAGGGCCTACTCTAATACTCACCGGGCCGTAGTCTATCCCCTATATCTCGGTGCTGACGTCGCAAAAAGAATTTCGCACAGTCAATCTAGACACTATAATGAGTCTTCATAGGGTTGAATTTGCTCTGTAAAATGAGGATTCGAATTCAGGCAGCCGTTTGAAAAACGACCAATTCTAATTGAGTCGATTTTGATATGAGATATTCCCCAAACCATCACTTTCAGATTGGTATATGTTGATTCATCTCTTAGCATATTCTGTTCTCTACAAATATTATCTCTTCATATTTTTCCTAACTATAACCATATGACCATTTCTACTGCCTCGATTTTGCCCCTACTAGTGTGACGTCACGAAAGCGATGCTGTGGCTCGTTAAGATAAAGTAGGCCCTGATTGGTAGGTTGTCAGTTGAATATGCAGGACTACAGGGTCAGCACTGTTTTCATTTCATTGCGCTTCAAAATCGATAATGGTACAAGAAGAAAGAATCTGTTATCGCCATCAGATTCTTCGGGTTTTCAGCCAGTCTAGTACCAATTTTCGTAAAAATTGTGTCAATCATAACTGAGTCATAGAGAAAAATTATTCGTAGCGAATTTGATTCGCTACAAATGAAACTAATGGAGATATGGTGAATCGAAATCATTTGCGACAACAATATAACCTAATTGTCACAATTGTTTTTCCTTAGTTATATTGATCTATATAAGTATGGAGTCATTGAAGATATCATAGACTCCTACGTTTGCTGCTATTAGTAATAATAATAATATTCATTTACCATTCCATTAACAACCTGTTGGTATCCCAAATTTCGAAAAAATAAATAAATTAAACAAGTACAATAATTTCAGATAACGATAAATAAATGTAGAATTCCCACAGAAGAATAAACCTGTGCAGGGGTTATACCATGTATTAATACCATTTCAAGAATAAAACAAATTGTAATAGGATTATAATGGAACTATGAAAATGAAATGAAACTAAAGGAGATACAGTGAATCGAAATCATTTGCGACAACAATATAACCTAATTGTCACAATTGTTTTTCCTTAGTGCAGTGTTCGCCGATTGATCATACTCTCAGATGCCCCAGGTCCTGCTGTGGCATATCTCATCGGTCTTACGCGCAAATCCACTTTCTATCTATAAGGGGCGTTATATTTAACCCACCGTAATACGATGAGTACAACTTCCACAAACATCCAATACGAACGATGATGAAATTATATTAAGCTTATTATGCATTCATGTACTTCGCCAACTAGACGTTCCTGGTCCGAGACGGAAGCCCAATCGATAGCAGGTCTGTCTGATCTGAAATTGCTATTATTAGGGATTTCTACCACCATGAGTTCGTCTGATTCATCTGATTCCATCGTGGCACTCTGGATTCGTCAGGATGGAGCTCACAGGGAACTCGAATAGCTCGTTTGTCGATCGATGCACCTAAATGGTTACCACATTTACGAATCAGTTAATCTTTACGAGAGGTATCACATTCTAATAGCATTCCTCTGATATTCTTTCGAGTTTACCAATTCGAGAATATTCGTCCCGTCTCCCGGTATGCTCGAGAATTATTTCGAGAATATTTATGACTTCGAAGTAGATAATTTAATTAGTCGTCTTTTATGTGAGCAAGAACTCGGAGTGACTTTTACAGCCCACGACTCTTATACTTTGCTTTTACTTTCTTCACTTTTAATTGAATTTGCCTCGTGATTTTGTTTATGGAGCATCTTTGCGCTCCGTGAAAGGGTCAAGAATTCGGCGTATAGTTGTAGACGGAAGTGATAGAGACAATATTTGGATTCCTTTCATGCGAATACAGTCAGACACGGTGAATTTTATTTCGTTACATGAACAGATGTTGCGGCATCATTCGGATATTACCCGAAACATGTCTTCAAACTGCGGTTCATATCTCGTATTCTGCATCATAAATAATATGTTCTTCATTCCGCTGATTGTGGCAACTTTGATGCTGCTGGAAATCTCATATCCAATACAAGGTGAGATTCATGCGGTGGCTTATCTCCATCGAATTTGGAAGATCTTGAGCAGGAATTTGATTCGAGACACTGTTAATATATTCGTGTAAGTACATCAAACTTTTCACAAAATGAAATCCATAACTAATCAAAATGTTCCTGGTAATCGGTCAGCGCTTATCAGAAGGTTTCCTAACGAAATGCCGAACACATTATCCTAGATTTTGATACTATCAATTTGAAATTCAACGTGACATCTGACAATTACCTCGAAATGGAGCTTGCTTTCGAATTATGTCACTTTTTGATTTTTCTATTCCCGGGAAATGGCAGTGGGGTTTTTCCGGAATGAAAATATGTTTGAAAAATATCAAATTTCATGCTCTCATTACGTGAATTGACTCTACAACGAAGATTTGTCAACAAGAACCATTACAGATTCATTCTCGGCTCTTCACATCATGTATGAATAATAATACCGGAGACGAAGATTGCGCGCTCTTGTTTTATTCATCAGACGAGCTTTCACTCATTCACATTCTACCTGCTGATGTCGTGTGCGTGTCAGCATCATCTAGCGTGTCACTTCTAGGCAAAAACAAACTCATCATTAGTATGATTTTTATTTTCTTCAAGGAAAGAGAGTTTCCATTTTTCATTCTGTTTTGTGTTTTGTTATTGTATATTTAATCGTTTGCAAAAGTTCATGTGCTTCCTTCAATAACTCCTCTAGGATTGCTCTGAAATTTTTCAGACTGTCATTCCATCCTCAGGCGAATTAAAAAAAAAAAATGTAAATGTACTTCAATTTTTATCTCAAGGACCTCATTCTCCATCAATACTTTTACGATAATCAGGAAGATGATGATGATTATCTTTTTAGAATACTTCTGGAAATTCCATGAAAAGCAGAAATGAAATACAATATACAATAGCCTTTTATCCAGCATAGCGAGAGGAGTCGATGAGCAGTTGAGTACATCGGAAATCCCTCTTCTCATAAAGAAACCGGTTGAGTTCGAATGAAATGAACTGGAAGATTCCGATTGGTGTATATAATAGAGTACATGGAAACGCTATGTAGTCAGTCCAACGGTTTTGAGTGAAAACATAAAACCATACATCAGAAAGAGCTGAATTGTTTCACAGTTGCGTCTTTTAAAAAATAATAAGAACTGAACAGATCCAGCATACAAATTCTCAGCGAAGATTTGTTGATGAATAATGCATAAAATGTGGACACTCAAATGATCAAATCAGAATATTGTAACCATAAAATATTACGAATATCGTGCATATATTTTAATTGTGACCATCTTTTATATATTGAAACGAGATAATTGAAAATATATTGAATAAACTCACGTGTTTTCGATCCGCGAATGTATTCATTGGATTGGATAATAAAATATCATTTATTTCACAGTTTATTTATTTTCTTTTGATAGGCTGATAATAGTAACAAATATAGAATGAATACTGATATGATTAATTATCATGTGGAAACAGCTATCGACAACAAATGGATGAAAGTACTTTGATGATTGAAGTACTGGAAGAAGCTCTCACAAAATAATAATAAATAATTCACCTTAGATTAGGTAACAGACTCTTGATTTTTTTCGAATCTAGATTATTTCAACCAAGATTCGCTCGAAGCGGCATCCATAATGTGATAAAAAAACAGTAGTATACCTACCTTTTTGGGAAACGAAAACTAATTCGGCAGATAATTTGATATTCGAATTATCTGAGTTTTGATGCATGCTTGTTTCCACTGGCTGGAATTGTACGGACAGGAAGATCGTTCATCGTTAGGCGAATTCGGTATTGTTTGCCTTTGTCTTGGTCAGCGCAAAAAGACTAATGAAAAGTATGGCGCACGTTGATTACGTAGCGGCGTGAATTCAAACAAGAAGCGAGGACGTGAACATTTCATGGCAATCGAGTTGACAGAAAAGAAGAGACAGATCAGCTTGTTCGTAGTTCGATGATATCGATTCATTCACAGAGATTTGATTCCTGCTGCGAATGAATATGCTCCCAGTGAGAGCAAGCAGTGACACAGCCAACTATACAAGCCAGGAACAAGACTTGGCAATACCGGTTTAGTTATATTCCCGTGTTGTTGTTGTCTGCCATGAGAGAGCCCTGTTGGTGTGGGCTGAGTTGAGATTGTGTGATCCGTCTTCCTGGTGCAGATACAACCTTTTTTGCATCAGAAATCACAAGATTTTCATATCATATTCATATCATCGACCTGCCTTCTCCTTGCACATGTGTTCTAGAGGAGAAGGCGGTATGAAGTTATCGTTAGGGTAGGAGGTCACTTCCAGCAGCAAAAACAAAGTTGATGCAGATTCAGATCCTTGTGGAACACCAATGATAGTCATTGAATCATCGATCACCACATAGAGGAAACTCGATACTAAATTACATAGTCAAGGCGGTGAATCATATGACAAAACTCTCAGTGTTCCTCTCTAGATATTTCTCCATTCACATATAGTATTGCACTCGGTCTATAGTTGTTAGGGAGGGGTTTCTTGTCCTTCTTTGGAAAAACACAAAGTTTCTATGTGAGAGTAATGAATTCATATACATTAGTAGTAAGTTTCACTCGAGTTCTTACTTATGTTATGTTCTCATGATGTAAATGATCGAGGATGTTGAGATGAGTACTGATTGACAAAATGTCTCTCACACAAACGCCCTGTAGAGGTGCTGAATATAGTTGTTCCTTCTGAATGGGTGTGATATCTGACAGCAGCTACACGCCAATTGCGTATTTTCGTTTATGTAAATTGATGCATCACGTACGTTATAAGAATGATGATCGATAGTTATTTTTTATCTGATGGAGTGCGGTACAAGACAGAACATAATTTGCCCGAGCGTTGGGAGCCAAAACGAAAACACACGCTGTGATTTCGCATTAACATAATTGTAAATGAAGCTAAATTGGGGTTGCTTGGATAGCCGTTTCCAGCGATAATGAAGAATAATAAAGAAGAGATGAGCATTGTCCTATTCGTTCACATGAAAAACGTGATATTTGATTGTCAATTTGTGCAAAAACTAGCATATAGTGTTGGAACTTTTAGAGGCATGCAAACCCAACATTTTCCTCAGTTATAACTACGAAACGGTTGAAGATTACTGAAGGAAATGTTGAAGGAATTGTATCAAATAATTACCTAGATCCACAAATTTGTATCAAATAAAGGTTGTTCTTTTCAAAAAATGGGGATATGTTAGATCGATTTCTCATGTCGACTAATGTCTTGTCCTGAATTTTCGGATAGGAATATCAAAATTTGTATCATGTAACGATTTAAACCCAGTATGAACCTTGCAGAACCATAGGTTTTGTAAATGAGAGCGAAAAATTGATTCAATGAATTTCAATTGGATTACTCACAAAGCGATTTTAAATACAGAGTAGTCCTGCAATCTTTTGACCAATCAACGACAAATTGATATTTTTCAATGTATCATATTGTAGTCTAGCTGTGTTCCTAGAAACTCAGAGTTGTAGTAATTCACATTGAGCCTCATCGGATTCATATGTTTATATTTGATGCATATTGTAAAACCTCATGAATGGTTCCTCTCTTGTATCTGCATATGTCATTATCCTTGTATCATCTGTATAACATTGATATTATCGTAGATATATCTTCCCAGAGGATATGGAAGTGCTTTATATGAGCACGCTATCTATAATCATCGTTTGTTGACTCTTGCAGAGTGGCTATTCTCCTGCAGCATTCCTAGCCCTTGGTTGCGCTGATATTGAGACATTTCCTGCTCATTCCGAGGCAGATAGCTAGTTGGCAGATAGCCATAACAATTACGATTAAGTGACAGTTGCCCCATTACCGTACATCAAAGCTGCAGGGAATGTAGAGATCTGTCTGCTAAGTAACCACTGGCTAAAATGTTCGATATCTGGATACGCGTTCCGTAATTGACTGGATAGGACGGTGCTAACGGAAATTTATTTATCCCAATTGTCGCTGAACAAGTTTCCAGATGAGGCCGAGAGTGCTTGACCACGGAGCGAACTGATGCGAAGGACATGCAACTTTTCCGGCGAACAACTCGAGATTCATACCATGAATATTGAATGGTACTGGAAAACAGTGTAGAGAGTTTGACAGGCTTCATAATGATGTCAGTGTAATTGGGGAGCCTTTGACTTCTCTGAGAATAAACTCGAACCAATTCGGGAAATGTTGTGGGACAGAATTATTCCAGTTCGTAGAGGGTCAGAAGATGATGAGAAGTGAGATCGTTTCATGTGATACAGACATCATGTAATCCGGCATCGATAGAATATGAATAATTAGGAGAAGCATGGAGATGTTCATTCACAGATAATATGGAGAAACAAAGAAGCAGACTCAACTACTCACCTGTCAAACATATTGCTTCAAAGCACACGAGTTGGCAATAGTTCTTCGAAAAAGAGAACGTACATGGGTTCAACGTGTCCACATACGCTGTGATAGATAACCCTCCAGTTGAAAAACGAATGTGAAATTTGCCGGAAATCTATATTAAAACGTTGGTGTAAATGAATTCGATTGTTAGATTTGCATGACTGGTTGCAATAATTCATGGATGTAAATATTTGAACTGCGTATTGGGAATCATACCGACCCACTCGATGATACGTGTAATGCAATGCTGAATTTTATCGCTGATTTGGCTGATCGAACTCTAATGATGAAAAAAAATTGTTATAGAAAATAACGTATTTGACGCATGGTTTCCGGTCACGACATATTTCGTATTCGATTCGAGCGATAGGAAAAAAAACTGTCCTTTCCAATGATCTCGATTCAAAAATCACTGTCGTAAAGAAACTACTGAGTAGCAAAGTGGTTCTCGAACACATACTACGAGGAAAATCTACACCTCCAGATTTGAATTTCATTCGTTTATTGCAGAATAGTACTGAAAGTACTGACGTCAGAAGAAACTTTTTGTTTCGGAACGAATAGTTTAGGAACATCACTGATTCTAACAAGATAAGGCCTCATCTCATCTTTCCAAATGCTCGTAGAAAACACTATGGAGAAGGCACCTGGGCCATACTTCCTATACTTTCCAAGATCCTGACCATTTTTCGGACTTGGAATAATAATAGTTTGTGACTCTCTCAGCGTTCTCGAAGCAATTTCGAATCCATTCTCTGAAGACCCACTAGTCAAGACCATATTATCTTCTTTATATCATTATCAAATTCATTTGGGCACCAAGCCATGTTGGAAGGAAGTTTTTTTCTTCAAATTCTGGTGCTAATGATCCTAGCAATCAATGCACCTTAATCCAAAAAAAAAATAGTTTGTTATATACCTGCTGTCCAGTAAAGGGTGGTCACCGGTGATATCTATACGGAACTATTGTTCATACAGATTCTGGAAAAGATATTCATTATAAAAATGACAAGAAAAATCACTGAGAATCATAAACGTCTTCTGGTGGAACACAATCTGAGAGATACTGACCATGGTAATACCCATATGAAAAGAGATCGTCCAAAGAGGTCAATTGATTCGTGATTGTAATAACACTGACTCAATAGAAGCTGAGAGTTTCAGCCTGAGTTTGGGAGCTGGGCTCCAGATATGTCGACCTGGGACAGGTCGAGTTTGCGCTTTGTAGATCATGAAGAGTACCATTTTGTACGGTGCAGAAAGCAAAGTTTTTATGAAGTAGTTCTCGTAATGGAAATCACATGGTTGTCCCATCTGATAGCTTAGTTGGTAGTGATACCGATCATGCTCGCAATGCTATGGAAAATTCGGCCAGAAATTTAAAACTCGATCAATTTGATGTCGTTGATATGTGACATAATTACTGTCGACAGTAACGCTACTCGCTCATGGGAATAACACATGCATACTGTTCTTCATGCAAGAGTTACCTTCTCTAGGATAATTCATCTTATGGAAGTCAACAGTGGGATATTCCATTGAAAATATATTCTTGTGTTGTTTTTATCTTTATACGGTCGAGGTCGCGGTAAAATTTCTTTGTTTCCAGCAGTCAGAGAAATTTGTTACGTGCGGTTGCTAACTAACTACAACCAGTCATGTGAGATGGAATGGAAGAGAAGTCGCCCCCTGGCGGAATCCGAGGGGCGTGCTGTACGGAGTGTTTCACATGTGGCATTATTAGCGCCTAGTTTTCTGATTCACAGAGTGAGGAGCATTTTTTGAAAGATCAGAAACTGCGGATAGCGATCTGAATTTTCTCGAGTATGCTTCAGTATTCATCTTCAGCTCGAATTTTCGTGCATGTGGAAGTTGTGTTTTGTATTCAGGAATTTTCAGATCGTATGCAGTTATCTGTCGCGATATCTTTCGATTTGCTATACTAGATTGAAGAATATGCTCTTAGAGCATAGCTCTCATATTTTGACATTTTTCCGAAATATTCTTGACACTCATCAATTCTCAAGATTTCCGCATTTTCATAGTTTGAAAATGGGGGTGTAGTCACCTGTCGAATTTCCAACTGGAACCACTTCTATAATGATGTTCTCATATAAAAACATCATGTAACATCATCCATTCTCAAAGTTAACTCACCTGATTCATTTTCGAATTCAAATTACATTCCAATCCAAAAACCCATTGGAACTGGTGTATAATTATCTTACTGTTGACGCTCCTCTTTATGTGCTACCGCTAGACGCTAGACTCTAGTCAACGCTTCGTGATGCTTCTAGCCACTTGTGTTCATACAAGAGTAATTATTATCTCTGTCAGAAATTGTATGACAAAGAGATGTCGTGATAAATGAGGAACTTTCACATTAATTTCGAGTGGTTAATCTATTAGTTCATCTCTATTTGAGAGTGGCAGCCGACTGGCGCTGATATTGATGTCACTAGATCTGCTCGTTTCCTGCGACTATGAAAATCGCGAATTCCTATTAATATTTAACGAACGTTGCAAGTACTCGAAGAAAAACGTATTGTGCCAAAAATGGATTCGTTTATGGTTGGTGACTGTTTTTTTTGGTTGCAGATGTTTGTGTTGGTCGCAGTGTTGCAATTCATTTGGAATAATATTGCGTACACTTGTGTTTCTCCTCCACTGATATCAAATTCTGATGAAATCAATTCAAATGAGTTCAATTCTCTATCCCATATGTTTATACCAATAAATGGAGTCTCACTCAAACAAGCTTTCTGAGCGTGGATAGAGGGAAGCCGAGTTGAAACTCCCAATTTGAATGTGAAAGAAACTCCGAATGAATGGAAACTCCATGGAACGATGAGAGAGATAACAAATGGAAGGAGCATCGACAGTGGCAGATTGGCTATTTTGAGGTCTAAACAAATTCTGTTGAAACGTATTAGCGAGTCTAGGCCGACTAAGTTGATTACAATTGATTTACATAGAGCGCAGGTAGACAATTAGGTAGATTGTTTCGGCACTAGCTTACATACGAAGACTGGCTGGATGTCTGTTTTGAAAGGTGAAAGATCGATAGTGCCCTACTTTATACATTAGATGATTAGCTAATGATTTGTACGTCCTTTAGGCGTACACATAATGAAAAGAATCTATTCTGATTCACGATGTTGCTCACGGACTCTTTCTTTTTCGCTCATTCCATCTGAAGTTACTACTAATTTTCCACTACAGCAAATATTTTCTCAACTTTCTGATTATTTCGTTTCTCAGCTGCGCTCCCACATACAGGGTGATTTTCTCTGACGCCTGTCCTGGGATATATACCGTTTCCTATAGGTATATATATGAGGTAAGTTTTTCGGTGAAGGCTTGTCGGAGCTTGATTGTGAGGTTACACATATACAGGGTGATTTATTGAGGAATTCGAAGGGAGGAATGGTGTATTGGATCAAGAGGAGTGCCTGCAAAATTCCAGAACAATCCGATTGATTTTATGGATTTCCTTCATAGTGAAATCCCGAGGATAAGCCACTGAGTAGCCAAAGACTTTTCCTCTCAATTGACCTCCACAATCCAATGAAACACACATTCAACACTCCACAATTCCATTTATTTTCACGCATATTCTCCAATGTGCTCATCCAAAGATAGGAAGTAAATATGTATGGAATCAAATTCGATGATAATTAGCCGTACACAGATACAAACATTCATACGTATACCTACATCACGTATCCGTAGTCATCAAGGTTTCCGCAAGGTCAACGTTCCTATAATGGACGTGCATTGCCCAAATTGTCTCTTCTTGATTCATCTGAAGAGTACTTGATTCGTTCAATTTCTAGGCGGACTCAATCAGAATAATTGTTTTTACATTTGTTGTTGTTGTTTTTCTTGTGGCTTCGATAATGAAGAACTGGCACCTTGATTGATATATAATCAAGGCTACGGAACAGAAAGCTTAGTTCAGTAGCACAACTTCCGTACTGGCATCAATCATTCAATTTTCTCTTTCTCAATCTTTAATCCAATCTGTATATCAGTCCGTATATTACATTCAACTTCTGAATCAGGGTTGATTGTGCTGTTCGAATATAGTCGCAATGTAACTTGGATCACACGTGATATCTGATTGAGAGTTGAATTATGGATGCAGGTTCTATTTGTGTTTATCCATGAATAGCATGCTCTCTGCCAAGTTGTTTCCAGTACATGATTTGCAATCCGAGTTGCTGTCAAACAGACCGATATAATGTTCGAATGCATCTTGGTCTTCTACTGATGTTCAGCTCAGTCATCAACAGATTCTATTATATATATACCTATATATTAATATATACTTGCTACTTTCACGGCGATATTTCATGATGATACTCTTAGGAGGCGATGATGAATATGTACCAGCGTATAAACTTTGATGTTAGTGATGGAGCTATCCTGATACTTACAGCATTCACATATCTTCCCAGACAATAGAGATACTGTTTGTTACAGACATTTTGGGATATCCTCCAAAGGATACTCACCCAATTCCAGTGAAGGAACTTTTAAGCAGATAGCCAACAATACACAACAAATTCTACAATTTTTCCTGAATTTTTTTTTTCATCTGTGGACAACACGAAAGGGAAACCTATAATGTTCGAGGAACATCGTGTTAGCCAGAGGTGGATTTCTGGGAGAGAGGAAGGTGTTAGAATTTTTCTTGGGAGTTTGGAGGTTGTAAGCATCAGGAAAGACTTCACTAGGCAAAGAATTCCATAACTTTGCCGTTCTATTGATGAATGATGCTTGGTATAGCGATGTTCGACAGGTCTCGAGCCTGACAGTGTAGGGGTGACCAGCCTGAGCTCTTGTCTAGTTTGTCTACTATGAATCGCACGCGGTGGCATAATAGATGATATTTCCGTTGAGCACCGACCGTGAAAGTAGCAATAAAAAAGGCATAGATCGCCGACCTTTCTACGATGATCTAGAGAGGTCAATGATTTGCTGAGTGTTGTATCATCGACTAGGCGAATAGCTCTCTTCTGAATTGAATCTAAGAGCTTAATGGCTTAGATACATATGAATTCGGCAATGTCATTGAACAAGAGATTGATTGGAGCAGCTATTCAGATTGATGGCGTTCCAGTCTACTTTTACAAGATTTATTGCGATTTGTTGAAGCAACAATTGTACTCGATCTTCAATATTGCCTAGAGATGAAGTTGTTTCAGAACTGGCAAGATTACCCCTCGCCTATGTGCGGAGGATTCACTGATCATACTTCTTTGATATTTTCAATTCCTTCTGTTCGTTTTTTCTGTCTAACTCGGTGTACTCTTAATTTCTATTCCGTTTTGTAATCGATCCTAGTCAGACCAAATGACCTCAAGGCATTGCGTTTGTATTCTAACGATCACGCTCGACTCTCCATCCCGATAGACAATGACAGCATACGTTCTGAAACTTTTTCTCATCCCGAATCCATCAGGAATGACTTCCTCGATAAACTCCTCCTCCACTCCGTGGCCTCATTTGAAGAACTCGCTAGCGTGCTTGGAATGTATACTGAATCAATACAAACAACATCAATTAGTTGAAAACTCAGAGGAGGTCTACACTTTTCTACACTTAACTCAGTATGTATGAATTCAAAATAACAAGCTCTTTCAAAATCTGTAAAAATATATAGAGTGTCTCATTTAAATTCAAAGAAGTTGATGGCATTTCCGGTTGAACCGGAAGTATATTATCAACAAAAAAAATGTTCATCAGATGCATTTCATTCCTTTGCACTTACCTGCGAATTTTCATGAATATCGTTCTTTTCGTTTGAAAGATATTTACTTGGTTCCATACTTTATCCCAACCCTGTATGTACCTCAACATGAAGTTCATGTTGGACGGGATCATTATGTATACAAAATATGTCTTTCACATCAAGAATGCTTCAACTCTCATGACCATTTATGAATTCTACTACGGATTTCATGTTCCAACTTCAATATTAAATCGCTCATGAAATCAGGTAATATAATGCATATCTTCATGTATCATTATGCGCCAATCTCGAAAATACCTACTCATAAACTGAAACGGCATGGATGGCAATTGGATTTCAGCCCAATCCAGAGAAATTTATTAGGATACCTGATTGGCGATAGTACACTGACAATGATCATCTGAACTGAAATCGTATCTGTTATCTCATTATCAGCTTAATTATCATGAGAGGATTATTATAACATACACAATCGTGATGTCTATTCGATATTACTCATCTATTGTCCTAAATCAGTATGGCATAACGATGCTGTATACAATATACATTACCGCATTGGAGATGGATAATTCCTATTAAATTGATCTATATAAGTATGGAGTCATTGAGAATATCATAGACTCCTACGTTTGCTGCTATTAGTAATAATAATAATATTCATTTACCATTCCATTAACAACCTGTTGGTATCCCAAATTTCGAAAAAATAAATAAATTAAACAAGTACAATAATTTCAGATAACGATAAATAAATGTAGAATTCCCACAGAAGAATAAACCTGTGCAGGGGTTATATCATGTATTAATACCATTTCAAGAATGATTTTAATAGAATTATAATGGATAAAATTGTAAAAATATTCCAGAATAATCTTGGCCTAAGATGGATTTTTGGATAATATAAATATTTCAATCATTTGTGATATTTAAACTGTCTGTTGGAACAGAGATGTTTTTTTCTTGTTGTTTTCTTGTATACCTGACGAATGAGTTACATCACCTTTTGCATTGCATATTTATTCAAAATATAACTTTCAAACTCTGTTTTCGAAACTGTTTCGCACGAAAAACAGAACAAATCATTTCTTCGATTATATTTTCTCGTAACGAAATATATATATGTGTTGTTGTCCCTTCTATCACCTCAAGAAGTTTGTCGTGTATGTTTTTGGAACATTCTCTGTACAATCAATAAAACCACAGAGATTCTGTCAAAATATCTATATTCATTTCAGTTCGATCAAAAATCGGGCTCGACAAAATTCGGCGAAGATGAGAAATTGAGTAAAAGCTGGGTTTGTGTAGCAATAATTATAAGGAGCAGTAATCGGCACTCCGAATCTATTAAAAGGCCGTTAATTGGGGCATTAGTCGATGGAGTGTCGACTAAAGCGGATTTGAGATTTTAATGTAGTGGCAAAAACTCTTCGGGTAACAATGTCAACAGGTCTTTTTATTCAACAGCCTTGCGCTGCTTGTTGTTCCACCGCATTTCCTTTTCCTCAGTCTCCGATGTCGACAACCAGAGACTTTCGAGGATAATCATTCGAGCTCTTTTCAATGCGATACAAGAAGTCTGGTGGAAGAATCGGATTAATTTTATTAACTCGAAAGAAGTCGGTCTTGAAAACTTTTCTGACGTTTCACGATTCACCTGTCCTGAAGTTTCCTCGAATTGCCAATGTATCTGTCACATACGATCATATACACACAATTTTCTCGAAAATGAAAAAACTTTCATCTCAAGAAAGCATCACTATTAGTTGCTTTTCTTATCGGTTGACAACACGTAAGGGAAACCTATAATGTCCTAGGAACATCGTGTTAGCCTGCGGCGGAATTTTGGGAGACAAGGAAGTTGGAATCTTTATTGAATTTTGCCGTTCTATTGATGAATGACCGTTGAAGTATCTATAATAAGGGCAGAGATCGCCGACCTTTCTACGATGTTCTAGAGAGGTCAATGATTTGGTGAGTGTTGTATCATCGATTAGGGGAATAGCTCTCTTCTAATCTAAGAAGCTTCAGCGTATGTTTTGGAGCTGAGCTGAGCTGAGTCATTGTTTAATATACCCGATACAATTTCTTTGTTAAATAAGTAAATTGTTTCCGACGATAATGTAATTCATCAAATCAGGTGGATTATGACATGATGAATATTATTTGAAGAGCAAATCAAATGAATGAGTTTGGGGTACGTACATCCATGAAAATCATGTGCAGGCGGATTTGTTCTGTTTTAGATTTCAGGTTTTTCCATCTTCTATTCATCACCTTCCTGTTTTACTCAAAATTGATACTCTTTCTTTTCTCGAACCTTTATCACTTATCAAAAATTATTTCATTGAATTAAAACTTTTTGATGAATTCAGACCCTTTCTTCAGACCAATTCATCAGGGTTGGGACATAACCATATTCAATTTCGAATATTTCAAACTAAACAAAAAACTCGTGGTGCTGGCGTATATGCTATACAGCCTATACGTAGCCTGTGTGCTTAAATACGGCCCTGGATTGATTGATCAATCCCACTGCAAAAATCTTTACCAATGCTATCTGATGGACTTCTAACCTCATAAATATATGAAGCACTGTGAATTGTGTCGTTTTTCATGTTTCCATATTTGGACCAGCGAGTTCTTTTTTTTTTGATTTTCTGTATCATTCATCCGCTCCCCTGTTTGTGACTGCCACACACAGAATTATTACTGTATTTGTTTAATAGAATCGACTGTCCTCGGAAAATTAAATTATTTGTTTCTACATTTCCTGTCGTGAATGGAGAATTCCAATTCCGGGAATGAAATTTATTTTCGGATTCAACGTATCAGTACACCTAACGAAAACTGGGTTGTAGTATGCAAGTAAGTTCTTCTCAATTCACTCCTTCATGCATGGTTTTCTGGTTCCGATAACGGAGTTGCAACTCAAAATCAGCCTGATTTAGAGACACGAATCTGAATCAGTACTGATTTCGAACTCGAAAGAAGGAATAGCTGATTTCGATTCACAATGTAGTACAGTTTTTTTCCATATATGTTCGCTCTCCAGCTACAGTTACAGCTACAGCGAAAGTTATTGGAGAATGATGCATACAAAAAAAGGTAAATTTTTGCTAAATTATCAGAAATTCTTATAATAATTTTAAATTTTTGACAAGAAATTTCAATGCTCGATATCTTTCGAAACCCCTGTAGATGATACAACAAATGAATGGCCTTACTCTTGAATCCGTCGGTGTTTTATTGTTGTTACATCTCTATCCAATTTTCCGTCATCAATAATTACAGATCCTGTTTATCAATTTCTTATTCCTATGGTCCATTTCTTCCTGTTCGAAATATATCCTGTGGGTTATTCGACTTTTCCCACAATTTTTTTGAGATGCATCCAGTGTTTCGTGCTTGCACCCTTTACACTTGTTCTCTATGTTTTTCTGATTCCAATCTCTTCTGAAATATGTCTCGGATCTTCTCATTTCTCTTTCTTCATCTAGTTTGGTTTCTGATCCAATTCCATACCTTCTAAGAAATGGTCACTACCAAACACTTTCATACAAAGAAATTGAGAAATTGATGGCCGACTGTGTTTCTCATCGGTAGTCTTTCCATTTCCCACGCGTTTTTTTCTGGAACTGTTTTAATGACATATGGCCGTGTCAGATTCTAATCTTATTTATTGCTCTATTTCCAGTATTTATAGCTCTACTCTCGAATCTCTTTATGAGATATTAATTCTCTGTCATCAGCATAAGAAAAGATGTCATAATTTTTCAATTTAACAAACTATTAATATAGTTGACAAGTTGACGGTCACCTGTTTCATCTCATCGTCTCAATCTGATATTTATTTTTTGATTTTATGTTCCCATTTTTAATGGTCGTGTAATGAGTTAGGCGTAGCGGAAATATGAACGATTCAAAGATATACTTGTTATCAGAACATTTATACAAAAGGCTAATCACTGCTTTAGGCCTGTATCTCTCATAGAGAATGCCAGTCCAAACAGAATCAAGCTGATGAAGATGGAAATTAAATTAAATATTTGTCATTGCTGCTGAAAGCGTATTCCAGAATAATGGTGGGAAACGAGAGAACACGTTCCAACTGAAAGGATGGAATTGTGTTATCTTGTATATTGTTTTGAACTTGTTGAACTAATGAAGTGATAGAAGAAGGAGGATCTCTATTGTAAATAGTTGACGCTCAAATACAATTGATTTATATAGTTATATAATGATTAAAGATACTCTGAATAATTGGGGGAGTCGAAAAATCATGATTGTAAATTGTAATGGACAGCTCCAGCAATTCCTAATTTGATAATCAAAAATTTCATAGGAAGGAAAAAATCACGGAACAAGGTATGCTCCAATACGATGTTCGATTCAAAAAATTTGAACCATTACATCAATTCATATGCAAGGTAGATACCTACAATACAATACAATACACAATCACACATGGAAGTATCCTACCAAGAAATATATTCTATCTAACGTTTTCGATAGATTCCAATAACCGGTTTTCAAAAATGCCCTATGCTGGACTAGATTTATTTATTTTTGGTAGTTTAATGTATATAGCAAAGTTTTCGAAGAACAAGGAATTTATGATACTTCTCCAATTCGTTATAATCGTTTCTTGAGGCATTCCTGCTCATTGTTATATCACTCTGAAAATCTTATCGGTAGCGAGTGCTTTGAAATATATGAATATGAACACTATGTTCATTCAAACACGATCCACCTTGAATATCTATGAAATATCCAAAATTATAAAAAAAATCACCGAGAATCGTCAATTATTCTTTCGTGAGATGAATTTTTTGATCCACATATCATGAGCGTCGACTCGACCTCCTACCCTGAAGCTACTCCATCAACATTTTTCCAAGTGGTAGGGTATACAGACTGGCATGTATTCAATAATAACTCGCAAACATCAGTAATATAACACTCTGTTTTGATATGTCTTGACTTTTTGAACATCGTGTATTCAATAATTTCATCACGGAGATAGATTTGGAGAACATATTGTGTGTATGTAGAGAAATTAAAACATCGCATCCGAGGTACAATATGTTATGCATTGAAATCTTTTTTTCATTCGTAACTGACTATCTCGTATCTGTTCGTGTTTATCGAATATGATTTTGAAACAACGCTTTCTTCGCACCGATTTATCGTTGAATTCGAATTAGAAATCGAATATGCTAAGCAGACTGAAAAATAAAATAAACAGACATTGAAAATATCGCTAATCTTAATTGAATTCATGTAGCATTATTCGTCTAATGCTCATTCCTCATCTCAAGAAAATGCACGAATTCAGCCTGAGGGGAAGTATAAATACTTTGAACATTCCAATTGAATTGATGACAGTTTCATTCATGTAAAATGTTTGCATAATTCGAGTAATTCCAAGCACTTCTTCTCTAAATTATTACATGTTTCATCATCCCGGAGACGAGTGAACTAAATCCATTAGGAATATATTACGACGAATATCCTGATGACATAAATATAAGATGAAATTGTGTTTCGGCGTCGAGAGACGTTGAATTTCACATTTCATACGAGTACCAGATTCACGGGATGTTATGCCAGAGATCAATTACCATAGGATATATGAATGAGCTTGCCCCATTTCTCCATGATCATGATAGCTCTGTTCTAGATTGTACATTAAGCATGAATCTTCCGCAATAACAATAAAAATCTCAAATTATCAAATTATACGATGTAGCTGATTATTTCCTTTATACCGGGGACAGTGAAACAACGTCGCAGAACAAATTTTGTGGAACGAACTGTATACATGCATTGTTGTCAGTTACTGTTTTTTTAAGTTGAGGTATTCGGAAACATTCGGCAACCACCTCGACAAAAATTAGAGTGCCTATTTGTAAATTCTAAAATTGAAAAATACGGAAGCAATCTCTGAAATATCAGTAGAATGTCAATATTCTTTGTGTTATTTTTTGTGGTATTCGTTAATTGTATATGATCTGATCTGTCCGATTTTTCCGAACAAGAAATGAGAATCGACCGAAGTATTGCGAATCTTTGATAATCCTATCTATCAACGGAGGATGAGAGATAGAGAATACGAGAGAGAGCTAGCAAATGAGTAGAAGAATTTTGCGATGGGTTTTCGGTCGGGTGATCCCCATACCCGCGTTATTACGCTAAGAAAAGCTTTCGGGGATTATGAAGTGACTCGAGAAGAATTGATAAGTCAGCATTTATTTTCATTCTCCAGCACTTGAGGCTCTCCAGATGAATATATTGAGCTCCGATACATATACAGTGCGGATCAGCCAGAAGGAATTCAATTGCAATCAATACCAGTTCTATGTAGCTGCGATAAAAGCATTCAACTCAATGCCAGTCAATTCAAAACTCGTCTCGGACTGCTTGGCACTAGAATTCCTCTTCCAACATCCCTCCGCTGGCTCACACGATGTTTTACGAACATCACAGGTTTTCCTTTCGTTTTGTTAGTATTTCCCAGTTGTTTTGGGAAACTGACCACTAACTGACCACTTCCGGATCACCTCGTATAAAACTATCTCTACCTAGAAGGCCTGAACTTCTGTGCTCCCTGGTTGCGAAAAGACGTGTTTCTCATATAGATGCAGCTCCTCTCTTCGCGTTCCTCTTTCACCTCGCAATTTATTCGGACGAATAAAATCATCTGAGCCACCACGCTTCCATTTCCTGCATAACGTCTCGGAAAACATAATACGAATCGCGGAAATCATTATTTTTCGGCTGAATTTGAATATGGAAATCACGAATGAGATTACAACCATCACATCTAGATTCGCCACACATGAGAGTCACTATTATCTCAACCACTCGTTTTCAATATCGTTCTTGTTTCATCTTGAGAGGATGATTTTACCCTATTTCACCTACGAAAATTGATTGATTTCATGAATGCTGTATTATTATAGACTCTTTGGAATCATCTACACTTAATTCTGAATGAGCGATGAACTGACTGTATTATTTCAAAAGCCAAGAAAACTCAGTAAACATGATTTTTGACAAAATGAATTCAGAGGGATTTTTTCAGACAACTTTGACAGTGAACTATCTTCAGATCTATTTCTCAGATTAGTAGAAAAATGTGGACCTTGGAATACTGTTTTCACAACTCTATATTTCACCAATTCTCACTCTGCGTACAGTTTTCCTGTGTCTTCATATGTCATTCCAGAGGGGCTGAATTGAAAATTGACGTGTTTCCGGGGTTCAATTCATGGATTGTGACTATCCAGCCATTCCTCATCATCATGTGAAGCCATCCCGAAGTGGGATTTTTGTGAAATTCTGAATAGTATCTCAAAGATGTCTGTAACTCGAAGACTATTGGAAATGGACCACAACTCACTGACACCTTGTAAAATCTTTGTATCGATGTACCAAACAGCCTGTACATTATGATTTTTTGTGTTGATGAAGATCTCCGGAAGCGTAGAGGAGATATATCCACGGGCAGTTTCCAAAATCGAGGAGAGAGTGCATATACGACTACTGGGATTATAATCTATCAATTGGATATCGAGAGAATGCCTCATAACTTTTAATACATCATTTCATGGCTGATAAGTTCTCTTGAACTCAATTTCAAGCTCGGACAGACTTTCGATCATCCAGGAGCAAAAAAATAATTTATTTTTTGTGGTCTCCCTTATTATCAATGTTCTGATTTTACCGATAGTAATTATCGAATTATTAGTACCATTGTTCTTATCAAATATTGTATCAAATGAATATTTGATTGTTTCAGTTTTATAATCATGCATTCCTATATTCCTTAATATTTTTTTAACATCCACCTTGATTCTTGTGTATTCACTACTTTCATATCCTAGGGCAAAATAGTGCCGTGGCGAACATTATTTGAATTGTTTCGAGTCTTTGAGTTTTGATGATACGAAATCAAATATTTCCTTTGATTTTTTTTGGCACTGTCGGAGAACGAGCAATATTGAGACTTCTATTAGAATTCATATTTTCACGATAAGATTACCTAAATAGCTGGAACGTTCTGAAATATGAGTTTCCTAATCGGACAAAAACTTACTGACCGAACTGTAGCTGATCGGTGATGGTATTCGTATAACAAAACGACATCAAAGTCGGACCAACTATTTTTTCTGTTCGACTGCTGTTGAATTCCAAGTTTTTCTTGTTGATGCGAAAATGATTCACAAAGTACATCTGTTTTTTCGAAGAATATAGTGAGATTTAGAATTTCGTTAGCTTTATGGTTAGCCTCAGAATTCTATGCTGTAGAAGTAAGGTATTTCTTGAAAATTTGATTCCATGATTTCATTAGCTACGATTTATTTGCAAAAGCAGTGGATCAATATGAAATGTCACAGAAATATCGGTTCAGTTATAGAAGAAAATTACCATAAAATAAGACTTGTAAGTAAACCGAGCACGCGGTGGATCCGCAGAAAAAAAATATTTGTAAATAACTAATACGATTGCATCATTATTTACTAAATAATTGTTATTATTACATTTACTAGATTTTTGATTATTGGTGAATCATCGTGTCATTACGCTAATTATTCAATTTAGCGGATATCTTTTGGGTTTCGAACCTCCGTATCCTCATCATCATCAACTCCGTATCCTGGAGTTGTGAATACATGAATGAATAAAATGTGCTCATAAGTGATAAGTCAAGAATGAGACTCTCGAGGTGATCAGGCATGATAAGAAACACCAGATCTCCGTATACTTCCACATATGCAAAGTTCCGACCACTTACACTGTGCGGAAAGTAGGCGAAGGAAGAGTACGAGAACAAATAAAATTGGCTTTGATGTTCGATCGCTGGCGAATAATTCGCGAAGTGACGCTCTCTCCATATTTAAGAGGACAACCTCTTCTAGAGTCTCGGGGTGGATATCCATGTCGAATGAATCCCCATGATGTATTGATGGAATTTGAAATGTTTTCCGAGCGCCTTCCGAGTTTTTGTCGGTGGTCTCTTGAATTATCGTTTGAAACGATATACGATTATTTTGTGCCTGATTCTGTTCACCAGCTGTTTCGTTCAGAAAATACATTCTGAATTGGACAATAAGTTGATCATTATATGATAACAACAAATTAGCGTCAGGATGTTATAACTATTGCTGTTAAACCAAGTTATAAGGAGCGATAATGTTGTTTTCTCACAGTGATATTAATAAACGCAGCGGTACCTACAAATATAAGTTAGGTAGCATAATGGTAGCAAGCGTGCTGCAAAAGCTGTGGCTTGGGGTTCGAATCCCATTCGAAGCACTCTTTTTTCATTGAAATATGTGGCTAACATGAGATGCGATGTCAGGTTAGGGTCGATTGTTGAACTTTACGTCTATATCGGGATCTCTGAAGCAAGCATAGGTTTGATGCTATCGCTAAGATCCTGTGTCTTTCCCAAATACTGTCATACCTACAATCCGAAAATACAGGTACACTTCTGAAATTTTGATAATCAAATATGCCTCCTACAGGACATATTCTGAACTTCCGATCTCCAAATGGAACATGGTGTATATCATTACGTTTTGCCTATATTCATGCACTGATTCATTTACATTTTTTGAGGTCGTACAAAATAACACTTTCACATCAGTAACCCCATAAAAAACAGTTCGATTGTTTGGTTTACTCTTCCAGTGTTCATATGGGTAGATCAATAGTTTATAATTTTATATGGATGCATGATCACGAATTGTTTGTCATGAAAATATCCATCTGGCTCATTTTACATGAGCTCAATGGAATATAACAACCTAGGCTGCTATCATACCGACCGGATTTTACCGTACAGTGTGGACACTGATTCGAAATAAAATTTCCTCTATGCGAAATAATGTTCCAATAAGTTTTTTGACGACCCCTCTTTCCAATCATATTAAAAATATAGAAGATGATAGAGTTTCCTGGATGGAGAAGATCAGTTAACACAATCAAATTCTATAAATTCCATTCCATATTCCGACCAGCAAGTACCAAACAAATGAACTGGTGTAGCATTGAAAATTAATGGATCAGAAATAAATCCTGTTCGTTATCCAGCAGTGATAGGAAATCAAGTATAGGAAATAATGGAAACGTCATAAAAATTGCAGAAACTGCCACCTATTCAGGGGTGATATATCTGATGGACATTCGAAGTGAAGCTATCATGTTGATGGAGTTACTCAAACAAGCTGACTCAATAGATTCAAAAATTCTCCAAGAATCTTAGATATTGGACATCTGAGAGTAAGGATTCTTGGGAGTTTCAGGATGGGGTGGAAATGCTTCTTGTCAACTGATGAAAGTGCTGGAAATATTACATCAGACAGTTATTCTTCCACAACGATGTTATCCAACAACATGAAAATAACAGAAAACAGAAAACCAATGCAGATCATGCAATGCAATGAATCGACGAAATTCACACATTTTCCTTCCATTATCATCAATATTGACGTGTAAAGATCGTGAAAATGGCGGCTTTCTGTTCTCCAGGTATTTTTGATCAGCCATCCACCGTGCATCACCCTGTATGTGCTCCGATGAAGGGATCAGAAAGGATTGAAAAATGGCGTATAATTATTTCGTATGTGCCGTGATATCAATTTTTGTCACGCCCCGGCGATCGTTCACCGAAATCTGATTTCGTCAGGAGATGATTACCTAACATGTTTTCATTAGTAAAAATGGAATGTCGTCGATCTTCCGCCATTGTCCGCATCGCGGACACAATTCGTTATCGCACTCTCATTAGGCATCGAAAGTTATTCGATGGCATCATACGCGATTCTCCACAATCGATGCAGAGCCGTAGCCAGGGTGGACCTCCAGCCTCGGAAATGTCGCTCCTCCGGAATATTTCCCGTTTTTTTTTTCAGTGAATATCCTGTGTAGTGTAATATCCTCAATAACGCCTTGGAACACATGTGTTTGAGAAAAAAAAAGCAAATTTGTGGAATTCTCCGCTTACGACCTCCAAAAATCTAGTACCTTTCCCCTTTTCGAAGATTCCACCTGGTATTGTATTGAAGAAATTGATAACAAACATCAACAACAGGCTTTACAAAAAGTCGCAATTGTAAGATAAAGAATATTTCTTGGATTCGTCAATTGTCCATACAATATATAATCCAAAATCTGTTGATATTGTTTCTTATCTTGAGCCCCACTAGAATTATAGTCTGGTTTCGGCCCTGTATCGATATCCGTCGTTGGAACCGTACCTGATGGCGAATGAATTTAAATCTCCAGGGAGTTTGACCTAAACGATCTTCCAGGTCTGGATTGATGGAGGAAATAACATTCCCATTTGGAAATCTTGCTTTGTTTTTGTCCGCGCCGGAATTACGAGTCATGTTGAAACAATTGGGATTTACTCGTAGTGAATTGATTGGATTCAATTTCGAGAAATGCCGTCCGAGGTTGATTCATGTTGTTGCACCCTTTTGGGGCAAACATTCTAGTGTACTCATAGAATTCATAATGAGTAAGAGACCAATAATCGTATCTCATTTGGGTCATACGAGGTAAAATTGTTCGAATTCATTCCACTCCGCGGTTCAGCGTTGTGAGAACGAAACCTCTCCTATTGGTTACCAATTGGAATCAATAATCAAAATCAATTTTATTCAATCATTATGACAATGAAATGTAGTATGATGATAATTATATGGATTTCCAATTCGAATGAGAGGATACCTCGAATGTCTTACTAACTGTAGGATCTTGCATGAACATTCCAGTTTCCAGTTTGTAGACCAAACCCAGACATGTCGTTTCGACCCACTAGGCATCATCAGTTGTCATTGGTTTGATTTTTGTATTCACTTGCAGGAAGCACTGTATCATGAAAGAAATACAACTATCTTCTGATTTTTCGTCTTTGCTGCATTATAGAAACTCCACTGTTGACACCAAGGAAAATGAAGAGCTAAAATATCAAAATTCTTGAAAAAAACGCATAAACCATCCTCATCCAGCCAAAAATGTATCTCTCGTAGTTTCCGATATCCTCATACTGTCCATCCTCAACTTGAACACATTGTATAGCGCTGTCACCACCATTCTTCAGAAAATATGTATGATAGTACTTTTCATGACATGAAAGGTGATTTCACATAGTTCACACACAATAAGTTCCACAATCTTTTCAGTGATGTTCTGAATGTTATCAATGTTATTGTTGTCAAATTTAAATCGATTCTGAAAAAATCCTGAATCTCAATCGATTCCGGGTCAAGATCAGATATATTCCAATATGAATCTGTGGCAATCATCTTCTGAATGAGAATCCAGCTTACTACATTCCAGTTCGACTGGTGAGATAAATATCTCAGCCGACATGTCAGCATCATTCTTCACTCCTGATGTGAGAGAAAATAATTCGCCAACACATAATCACACGAATGACATTCTGTATTCGGGATATTCGACACATAATTGCGTTGATGAGGTCGGAACATTCTGTGCAGAGAATAAAGTGTGACAGAGATAATTAATGAAACCTTGCTGATGAAATGCTGTCTATCCACGACAAATATCCGGGATAACGCAGTAATCTGTAGCGACTTGAATGAGCGGCGGCATTCCGTTATCTGTTATTCATAATCTACCTGTTGTTTCAGCGGTCGAGGAGCCCGAATTCACAGACGTAATCGAGAATGTCACAGTTGCCGCAGGGCGAAATGTCAAATTCGCTTGCTCTGTCAAGAATCTGGGGACCTACAAGGTAAGTGGATATCTCTGATTAGTTGGTCTTTGTTTATTTCTTTGTTTCGTTATGAACCCCTGCTTGGAAATGAAACTCAACTCCAGCAATGATTGATGTGAATAATGGAACACATGACCCCAAAATTGAAAATGCCATCAGGATCTCCAACAATATCCTCCTCAACAACAAATATCTCCATTATTTGCGATGAAAATATCATTTATCAAGATTCTCAAAGAAAAAACGAAATGCATTCCTGATTAGATGGAAAAGCTAATCAGGAAAAAGGAAATTTTCACAGGAATTTTCGAAGAATTGCCATTCTTAATGTTCACGTTATGACAAAGAGCTCTATACAGGGTGAGTCAACAATGTGTACCGAGCTTTCTGGGGGTGATAGAACATTGAAAAATAAGTGTAGTTTGATGATTAAACTCATGGCCCGAAATGCATATTAAGGGAGATATATCCTTCCAAAGTTGATAAAATTTAAATAATTTCTCCGCATGATTTCTGAACGATGAAAGCCACCCGATTGAAATTTTGTGCATGAATGTATGTTGTCAAAATACATTTTTTCGTCACACCTCCACATTTCTGATATTGTTATAAAGGGTGTTTTCAGAGTCATGATTTTTTGTAGGAAACTTTTTTCCCTGTATTATTTTCGGTGAAAAAACAGGAGCATTCGATGGAGCGAAGAAAATTACATGAAAGAGGTACTCTTATTCAAATACAAAAAATTGAGCCGTTCGTGAGATATTTGAGTTTTTGTAGTTACATGATATCAGCAGATTGATTTTATTCATCGCGAGATTCATCGGTATAACGATATTTCAGCAGCATTTGCATTTCCGAAGCACTCGCTAAGCATTAGAAGCATATCAGTTTGTTCAGAGAACGAATAACCTGCCATATTTCTTAAAATCTCAGTTGATAATCGCAGTGATAAATGACACAGAAAAACCACACGAACAAATCGACTACAACAATGTTGACTCGAATGTTGATGACATGAAGGTCAAAATTGAGAACAAAATTATTCATCATGGCCTGCTAAAATATTATTGTTACCGATGAATCTCGCGATGAATAAAATCAATCTGCTGATATCATGTAACTACAAAAACTCAAATATCTCACGAACGACTCAATTTTTTATATTTCAATAAGAGTAAAATTTCAATCAGGTGGCTTTCATCGTTCAGAAGTTATGCGGAGAAATTATTTTAATTTTATCAACTTTGGAAGGATATATCTCCCTTAATATGCATTTTGGGCCATGAGTTTAATCATCAAACTACACTTATTTTTCAATGGTCTATCACCCCCAGAAAGCTCGGTACACATTTTTGACTCACCCTGTATATTGGAATGCAGATTTTCCGTGTTTTTCTCAAATATTCTTCCTAAACATTTTCTATTTGTATTTCAACTCGATTCGAGAAGCTAACATGATCCAAATGATTCTTGACGTGTTCTCACATCAATTGCCATGCGATTTCAGTTGATTGAGAACGCATTATATTTGTCAATGGTCTTATTCTTACTGCTGTTGCTGCAAATGATATTGATGTTGCTAACTTCATACTCGTGGGAAATGACTCATTATCAACATCATTCAGGACTCGTTTACTGATTCACTGATCTCGGGCTCAGTTCAAAATTTGCTTCTCCATATTCATACCGTATTTTATCCGTGGAAAACTTCTGATCAATAAAGTGCCAAGAAATTAATTTCACTCAAAATGCCCTGTGTATTCTTTATTTCCTTGTTATATTGCCTGGAAAGGATTCATTAGAGTATATAAAGAAATGAAAAGTGAAATATCAAGCCTATTCATTGTCTACTGATCGAGCTAATTATTATTAATGGCGAGAATGATTAGCAGGAACGACTGGTGTATCGGGCGAAGCGAAAAACGCGACTTCATGATAAATAATTCGCGCAATATCCCCGAAAGAGAGCGAGTGGAACGGAATCAGAAATTAAAGACAGAACATATTTTATTCATGGAATATTGTGAAAGAACAAGAAAAGATAAATGATCTCTCCAATCGGACATAGGGATCTTTTATGCCGAGAATGGTGTCCGATTTCTCCAGGGGTGAGAGACGACTGATGTATTAAAAAAGTTACGTCAAAGGGAACAGCGCATCTTGTGGAAATTAAGCGACAGAGAACTTTTGTGAATTCTAGCTTCTGCATCTACACGGAATCGAACCGATTTTGATTCGATGTCTGTGAACAAATCAATCATATTCCTCATGGCGGACACCATTATAACGATCCGTCGTGTATCATCCCTCATTTCTTTAACAAGAATATTCCTTTTCAGTTTTCAATGTTGAGAGGATTTTTTTTATCTGTGGACAACACAAAAGGGAAACCATTACGGAAAGAATCGAAAGTGCATCATTCCTTACTAGGATTGATTTATTGATTTCGATTACATTGGTGATTGGTTTCTGCTTCTAATATCATGTCGATTATCCTACTATAACTGGTGACAATGGAATAGCCGACATTTGAAAATCAGTTATGAGAGTCTCATCGAGATCACTGAACGCTAGGTATTCCGGTTTCAATACTCGAAATACAACTTGTGTTGTATTTCGAGTGTTTTGAATACTACGATCTGTGGATAATTCACCAAATCCCTGATTTTGGAAAGTTTCGTAACATGTTCTACGGTATTGTTGACCTCTGAATGATGATTGCCTTGATTAAATTCATGTGGTATGATTGAAATTTCGAATTGATCATCAAAGTTATGACTTATTTGAGAGATGTTCGGAATTAGATTGAATTCTTTTTCATCTAGAGATTTCGGAGATGTTCCAGTCGTGAGTTCACTATCACCGACCGATAGCACTATTCTGAGAACTTCAGCTCATATGATTGAGAGCTGAATTTCAAAGTTACCAGTACTCCAGGACAGGACGAATTTGCGCTTTGTAGATCGTAAGCACTTGCTGGGGTGTGAAGTACATCTTTGCACGGAACAAAGAGCTAAGATTTTCGGAAGCAGTTCTTGCACTTGACCTCACATAGTCGTTTCAAGAGACAACGCTATTGGTGTTGATACCAAGCAAGTATATTGACGACATAGGAATAGTCTGACATCATCATATTGGGAATTGTGTGATCCGCCTTCTTGGTGAAGATGCGAGCTTGAGTTTTTGTAGCATTGTTATCAACAAACTATCATCCATGTAAAATACCATATCACTCCCGAAATTTGTAGATTCCGGATGATGATATCGTTGTGCATTTTCTCATCAAGTAACTACCAAATGAATCAGAAAAAAAACAACCCTATCGCTATCAGGGTGCTGTGATTATGTGTGAGACGGTCGCGTAATCCCAAAGAATATATTAGTCCGTGACTGCAATCAATTTTCTCTTGCATACAATAGGACACTCTAATCCAGACATCCCTGGTAGGGGGCAGTATTGGGACCGGTGGAGGAATCCTTGATTACGGGGCTGATATTATTAGATTATGTGCCTCAGGCTAGGTCCGTCCGGCTTACCAGTTATCTGTTATCCCTTATTCGCGCTCTCCGAAATAATTCCGCTCAGATAGGGGATCGAATGTGTCGGTGTACTAGCTCAAAAATCTGATCACATGGTCGATAGATTTTCTTCAACAATGATACGGAAATTACGAACTTGTCATCGAACATACTAGGAGATTCTTGAGAAAAAAAAAAACAAATTTCAAAACGAATCAAAATGCACCCGCTTATTGTCGGAAAAACGTTCTCGAAACCAAACATCTCGAAACCAGGAAATCGGCTTGATTGGAAGTATCAATGAAGTATGAATCTGAAATCGTAGTCAGATGTAGAATCGTTTTCGTTGCTCTCCAGGGAACTAAACTGATCAACGTGATATCGCTTAGAATTGCCATAATCGCGATAATAACTTCTTAAACGACGCCATACACTTCTTGTATCTTCCCAGTGAGCCACGCCTGATGACGATGATGCTCGATCTCCTACATGGAATGCTCTTTGTTTTCCTTTCTTCTTGTCTCTACAAGCTGGTGGTAAAGGAAGCATCAAACATCGAACGCAACAAACTGAAAAGAAATGCACCACTAGATATATTCACAGAATGTATCATGGAATTACTGATTTCTTGATACTGAAGTATTCGATAATGTATTCCATGTTCGAGTAGGGCATCAACGATCTACTGTTGTGATTTCAACATTGCCATCGAATCACTTATTTCCAATGTCATCGAGGTGTTTTGGGTTTTGCATTCCTAGATCATATGATCACATCAAGTGGGGCTTTTTTTCAGATCAAGGCATGCATGGGGTTCTTTCAATCCCTCAACGGATCTCAAGTAGAAATGCCTCTTTTTATTTTTCCATTCAATCAGCACTGATGAACTTGTCGATCCTGTCAAAAAACTGGAGATACCCTACCCGAGAGTAATAATTCAAGGTCCGATAGTCAATTAGCGTATGGCAGACGACTGTTTTCCAGTTTCATAAATCGGTATTTCGATGAAATATCTCGTCCGATCACGCAATATGTACCTGAAAATACATGGAGTAGTGCTATTATGCAGGTTAGTTAGCTATGATCTGAATATGCCATTCTACATAACGCTGTTGATACAATCATTGCACGTAGTAGTAGTCATCAGCCTAAATTCTGCTTCATTATACTAATTCGTCGGTGCATATCGGTCTATCAGGAATAATTAGAACTTTCTATTGATTCAGTAGATTCGGCCCAGAACAACAGATGCTGTTTCTCAACATAAGTTTCTTGCTTATGAACCAGGGGTGGGCAAATATTCTCCATTAGGGATCAGCAAAACGAAAGATATTCCACGAAGGCTAGAGTCACAAAAAGTTACAGAGTTAGAAAAAATTTATTTTGTTTCATAATCTTACAATTTGTATTCTGAAGTTGGGAACTTGCTCATAAAAAAACTCATCAAGGCATTACCATGGTAGGTTTGTGAGACATCATGTAACTTTCTTCAATTTTTCGTAGAACATCGAAAATTTTGAGAATTTGCTCGTTATATATCATGATTATGCTTTTGATTGGCATGATCCTTTCGAATACATGTTCAATTCGCGACAATGATACTTCAATGATGGAAGAATTTTTTTCGCTCACAATAAACTATGCAAAAAAATTCGTGGGCATGAAGCAATAATTTTTGGATATTGAGTTTCTGGGGTGACATGATACACCATTTAGTATAGAAAGATCCAAGGTAGGTTTCCGAAAGGAGAAACTCAAAATTTCTATGGAATTTTGGTGCCACGTACAGGCCCTTACTCCAGCCCTTTATTATTGATTATCCTCAGTCAATCAAATGTAGGCACAATAAACGTTTTCATATCTGGCCTGACGAGGTTGGGGATTTGGCAAAAACTCATATACGAGGCGAAATGAGTGAAACAAAAATAATAAAGTAAGTAATTCGGACAAGTATGGGTATTAGGGGTCTTGGAACCGAATAATTCATAAGTGGAAGTTCATATATTTGCTATGGATACGATAAGAGCACGTTCGTGCTAAGAATTGCAATATATACCAGTATTAAACAGATTACAAAAGTTGAGCGCAAAGTAAACTGAGCAAACACCAAGAAGCGGTAAGGTTTTGGGTGATTAAGAGCGGGCGCAAACTAATTGTTGGAATATGCAGCCATTCTAGGCCACGTTCAAACTCGAAGATTCTCACGTAGTCGACAAGGCGCTATTTGAAATCCGTAGAAAATTGACTTATCTCGTGATATTCTCTAGATTCGGAAGATTAGAATGGGAATACATTATGGTCCTCATTTTCACTTTAATAGCGTCTTAGACTGAACATCAGCATACACACTCATCTCAGTTTTCAACAGATCATCAAGGACATTGAATACAACCCTGAGATTTTCTCTGCAAGAGGTACAATATTGAGCAGACAATGGGGAAAATCCATCATTTCGAATGCTCTCATCTAGCATATATATCAGCGAATAAATCAACCGACATAATTCGAATCGAACGGAGGAGAGGGGAAACATCGTCAACTCAAATTGTCTTCTCATAATAGTATATAGTTATACAAGGTTCATGCAACCCTCTATAGATGACTGCTACTTGATGAAGCAGAGTTGCACAGGTCTGGAGCCTGACAATGTAAAGGTGACCAGTGAAATAACGATGATGAGGGAGAGATCGCCCACTTCTCTACGATGTTCTAGATAGGCCAATGAATCCGTTAGTCATCAAATCACCGCAAAGGCGAATAATTTTCTCCCGAATTCAATCTGAGAGAATTTGCGCTTTGAAGATCATTTGGAGTTTCTGGGTTATGAATTACTTCTTCACACGGAAAACGAAAGCCGAGGTCAGTTGGTCCCATGATACCAAAAATGGAATTGACTACCACAGGAATAGTGGTTGGAACCCGACATTGTATGATCTGACTTCCTATCGATTAGTTTTAGTAGCATCGAACTCTAGTAGATTCTCAGATCCCTTTTTGAATTCTTGCAAGATCTTCATTCAATAAGTTGACCTGTCTCCGTATTGCAACTCTGATCTCATGATATTTACTATCATCCGCGAAATTATTGACTGGACAGGAGGTCTGCATCTACATTGACGATGATTTTATTAGAATAGACAAAAGTTTTGCTAGGCTTTGTCAAATGCTCTGGAGATATCCAATGCTGCAGCAGGTTTTAAGCTCTCCAGATATCGGATGAGCTCGATGTTGATTGCTTCTTCTTCTTCATTGAACCAGAAGTGCAACTGCCGCCGTTTCTGGTATCCCCACGGTAGATGCGGATCATCTTAGACAATGGGTCTATCAGAAATACGGTATGACATGGTAGTATATTAGTATGATTGAAAGCTTGAGAATAAGGAGCTCCCCTTCGATCGTTCCGGAATGAAACGGCTGCTAATATTCGTTTGTTTTTTTCGGGTTCATTTTTTATGTCAGATCTCAGGAGGAGTGCTTTCGTCTTATTGGATTTTCGCTGAGGCCTCGTTGATTTTCATAAGTGCCGGCAGAAGAAGTCGTAAGAAACACAAATAACATCATGTTACCTTCGGAAAAAAGCTAATTCCATTGTTTTGACGATTGATTCGAAGTAAAGTGAGCACAGTATACAAATAGTTGGCGTCGGCGAGCTTTTCCTATTATTCGGTTCGAAGCATCCCGACTTCATTTTCTCGACCGTTGGGTTTTGTGTCTGGCATCGAGTTGCCAGATTTCCAGCAGGTACCGGAAAAGTGTTCATACGTAAATTGCACTGAGAAATTCCAAAATGGAGATATATTGTCTGCAATCGTCTGACAGTGGGTTCAATGAAGCTATTTCCACAGGATTCAACGAAAATTACGAATTTCCAAAATCGAAACCCCTTTATATCATATTCCATTATGTTAGATATAAACGTTAAAATGGTGAATACTGTCTGTAGGTCAATCGAAGAGGTGGTATAATAATTTTTTACAGATTTTTCTCTGCTTGTTTCTGAATATGAAAATAGAAATCATAATGATCATTCCAATATATTTGAAGTAATGATAGATTGATGATCAATCCCAAAACTCAACTTCCAGATATTTGTAAGAGAAATTCTCTTTTTGTCAGTGACACCTTGTTTTTCAAAAGAATTGACGAATATATTTGACATATAATAATAATTATATACTCATAATATATATAATAATATATATAATTTTAATTATATTAATTATATATATATATATATATATATATATATAATTAATATATTTGACAAATATAAAATTTCTACCCATCTCAGTGGTGATGTTTTCCACTGCAAGCAGCATTAATCAGTAAAAAATGGATAAAATGCTGCTTCCATCCTTCGATTGTTGGATTGTATTTTCGATTTTTCGATGTCAAAAAGCGTTAAAAATACTAATTGTTTGCTAACCCATTCATTTTTATCTTTAATATTGAAAGAGCCCCCAATGGTAGGAAATTCATTTGGATCACCCTGTATAGCTATAACTTATATGAGTTTGTTCATTCATTTCCTAGCACCGATCTGACTATCAATGGCTTTATAGAAACGAAACCATCAGACGAAAAGATGAAATCATAATTTGAACTTCATGACTTCAGGAATTCAATCGCAAAATCACATGGCAGAATTGACTCCGCACTGATTGAATGGTAATCGGTGTACACCACCCTGTATTCTGCAGATTTGACATTGGATATATGTGCGGTGAGATGTTTCAAGGCATCCGATCTCATGAATGTTGCTGAGCTGATTAGATTGAAGAATTTCATCTGCAGGAATGAATATCCCCAATATCGAATATATAAAGAACCAAACCCGAGTCAATCTCGTATTCGATACGGTCTCGAATCTGTCAATATTATATCCTGATCATGTATGATGAGAGAATTGCGATCCGGAGTATATGAAAATATTTTACGTCTTTTTTTTATAGATTCATTGTGTCGCTCGATCAATATGATCGATACTAAATGAATTATTCGAGGGAATGGATTTCGCTTCATAGAGGAGAATTGGATTATGAAAAGTGTAGAATTATCACATCTGGATATCCCTGAAGTCGGCACTCAACAAATAGAATACATTCCTACGATCCGGATATTTTATTGGCACTTTCACCGTTAGCAAATTCTGTCTATACGAAGTTTCTTCGACTCAAACGTTATGTGATCTTTGATCTCATGTCAGTTTCCCTTCTCATTCTGATTGGGAATCTTACGAAATAGCGGCATTTGCAGAACTTTCCCAGAATTATCGTCTTTTATGGACTATTTCTTCTTGCAATCTCATCGTCCATTTAGTGAGGGAGGGACATATTTACATGTTTCTTCAATAAACAAACTCTTGCAGTATCATAGCATATTGATCATAAATGGTTGGTTGCACTATGAAAGTTCAGGGATTCCATCATACGCAGGGTGTTCATGTTTCATTACTAATCGAAAATATTTCAACCATAGAATCCTGAACTTGGAATATGAAGATTCAACCCGAATGACCTAGATAAAATGTTCCTCCTGTCTAAGTTACAGGGTGTTTCATTTGGAAATTTGAAAACTATTTCACGTATTATTCTCATATTTGACGGGAAGTATAGGTACTATGCACCCTACTAGATTATGTTGAATGAACTTCATTGCGTGTTAACAAAAAAACATGATGTTATTCATCGAAATTTCTCCAACTCAAAGTACTGGGCAGAAGGAATTTTTATATTTTTGAAAGAAACACCCTGTTACTCAGACAGGAGACACATTTCATGAAGGTGATTTAGGTTGTATCTCCATATTTTGAGCTCAGCATTCTATGGTTGAAATCTTCCCAATGAGTAATGGAACAGCCTGTATACTTGAAACTTGAATACTTCAACTCTCTCTGACACAAATCATATCATTGAAAATATCTGTATTTTCAAAATAGCCTTTTATCCTCTCTGCCTCTGTTATTAATTTGAGCAGATCTGAGTATAAAATTGACAATTTGCGATGTTTCTTCTGAAGGAAAACTTTTGAGTGGTAGAAAATCCATCAGAAATGCCAATGTACCATCGAAAAATTTTGAAGTGGATATTAGTATACTGTACTTAGTATTTACATTCGCGACGAAATCCATCATGACATGATATTTCTGTTTGAGATTCATATCAGAAGCAGATCAGTGGGTTTTTGAAGTCGCAAGCCACTTCTGATCCAACATCTGATCCAACATCTGATCCGAGATACCGTTCTCCTGAGAATTTCCAAGACTTAACGGTTTATTATAGTAAATCCGACAACTTCAAGTAATTGACTGTTCGAGTTCGGGTTAACTTTATTTCCCGGGTCTTTTTTGTCGTCGACATCTTAATTCGCGAGTATCATGAAGTCTATCCTGCCGGGCTGATTGAACCGAAATAACAAGGTTCGAGCGATTTTGTTTGTTTAAGTGATTTTTGAAATTGGGAAACTGTCGGAATTTGATAAATATCATCTCGATCTCCAGATTTGTCGGTGTTTTATTGGGTTCGACTACGGATGGCCCTCGTAAATGAATCTAGCGAGAGAGTTTTCTCGCTAAATTCGTTATATTGTACGAGCACTATATGCAACTTATTTTTCTCGTATTACGAGCCCTGGCGAAAGCTGGAAACCTTCATCCGAGTGAGAAATGAGCATTCCGTGCGAGTTTCACACTATACTTTTTCTACGGCTATAACAACTAATAGTGACAACAGCAGGAACTCGCTTATTGCACGTTAAGGTTACAGAATAGACGAATGTAAACAGGGTACCTCTCGCAGTAGATTAGTACGAATAGGTGAATAACTCTCTTCTGAGTTATAGCTCTACATAATGAAGCATTTTGAGGTGTATTACTATCCGCGAATCTATGGACTGGGCAGGAAGTCAATATCTGATATCGATAGTTAACATTTATATCTCTTCGTTTTTGAAATATTTGTAGTCGAATGAAATGTTGAATATTTTCCATTCATGGCATGAATCAACATTCACCCCGGATGATTTTTCGAAGCTGTGCTATCTGGACCATGTGAAATAATGATGAGTCAACTGTTTCGAATGAGACAACAAGAATGCTGAGCAACCAGTATGAATGAATTTGCAGGAAATGTTCAAAAATGATCGAGATTTCTCTGTATTTCCTCTGTGGTTTCCGACAGAAAATGGGTTTTATGCGGGTCATGAGGTTTACTTTTACTAGAATCTCCTTCAACGATCAGATTGCAAGCTTGTCTTGCTTGACATATTTCATACTGAGAGATCTCAGGAGATTGAAGAAAGCTGACTCACTTAACATACACTCTGTATTTATCATAACGTATCAGTTTCTCATTGTGCAGCTGGAATTGCTATTCACTAGAAAATTCTTTCTCCAATGAACCGGATCGAACGAAAGCTGAAATGATCTGTTAATGGTTTTATTCATGATGGGAATTTGCAATAGAAAATTTGTGAAGTGAATTCGTGAGATCGTTGCTCGAAGTTATATGGAATGGATATGATAGGCAGAAAATGCAGCTTCCTTTGGAAACGGCTATAGGAGATGCGGAAATTGAGACAAGAAATGTGGAAATTATTCATAGGCTCTATTCCAGCAGGAGTGCCGATTCAAGAGTATCAACCAAAGCCGTCTCGTCCTTGCTGTTATCATTTGTCAAAGAATAAAAAGTAAATTTGATGAAGCCTTTGATTTCCAATATTCTATGATAGCTCCATTAATATGAATGATTTATAGCCACGACTCAGTCGAGGGATGGGAACTGGGGAAATGCGAAAACTCTCGGACAGAGAAAAGGCAATTTCGTAATTCTTCGCTGAAGTTTCCCAGTTCGCTCACAACCTGTTTGTGTTGGACGAATCCTTTCGATGGAAGATTTGTTTTCATTCACCGGCTCCATATTACTTCATCCAGTGTCATCACTTCATCCACTTCAAACTGTCATTTCCGAAGATGTGACTGTTGAACATCGCTACGAATTCTTCGGAAATATGATGACGCAGTTTGAATGTCACAATAGATAAATTGAAGTCTTGCAGCCAGTCAAGGATTCGGAATGGCATTAGGAATTGGATGAGATTCACTTTCTCACATCACAACAGAAGTTGAGTAATAATAATAGCGCTTCAATTGTGTATGGATATTCCTCTTCATCATGAAACATCTTCATCGTTCTATTGATGAATGACAGTGTAGGGGTGACCAGACTGAGCTCATCTAGTTTGTCTACCTGGATATGCTTTTGGTGGAACATCTATCTATCTGGTGGGTATATCTAGAAAAGAAGGAGGGATCGATAAATTATTCGTGTATAGTGACACCACCGCTTCCTTCACTGAAAAAATTATCGTGTGTGAAAACAATGAACACCATTCATCATAATTCTTTACATCGAAAGAAAGTAATCTTCATGATATGAACAAACAAACGATCATTACTCGAGTATCCCATTCACGATCATAATGTAATTGCGTTCATCAAGTACTGACGAAAATATTCAGTAACTCAATGAATATCTCCATCCCTTCGATACATTTCATAAATGAATTCAATGATTTCAGCATTGTATTTATGAATTCTTCCAATAACATCACTATTTTCGACTGATGAATGTGTAACATTACTTTGATGTTCAATTGTTTCAAAAAAGTAACTGTATTTATTCTAGTCATAACCAAGGTTTCCAATATATTGTATAAATACATCGGTTTATAATTCATTTCATGAGGATAATGAATTTGTGCATGACATATGGGAGAGCAAGTACGTTGTTTCAAGCAAATTAATTTGTCATTACAATGCACGCATTCATTGTCGAAATAATGTAAGGTTCAGATCAAATCATAGAAGTGAATATTGAATACATGTAAGCGATAGTGGATAATTATTCGGTGTATTGTATTGAAGAAATGCGTTCATTGGTTTGATCTACACGTACGTATATCGATGAACAGTTTATGAATAACATATACACCATGTATCGAATTGCTTTCGACAAATTATCCAGTACATCATTATAATGAATTGCGTACGTTGTTTCAATGTACGTACATAGATTGATGAACGGTTCATAAGAATAATGCTCATCATGTACCTAAGTGAATAATCGGTACATTGTTACGGAGAAATGCGTTCATTGTTTTGATGTAGACGTACATTCATTTATGATGTCATAGAAACAATGTATCTCATCGTTTTCAACTAATCACCCAGTACATGATCCTAACGAAATGCGTTTATTATTTCAATGTATCTGCGTACATAGATTGATGAACGGTTCATTGTAATGCTCGTATCATGCAATATATTGATGAACTCTCACATCAGAAAGAAGTATTCCTATTGGCCTGGAGAAAATTCGCTCGGAAAGTTTTTTTAGGATGAAGTCATCACACCCCGCTCAGGTCATTTCTAGTCCAGAAACACAAACGAAAGGTCGCTCAACTGTGCCGAAAGTGTAGCATTGATTTTGAATTCAACTGTTGTTTCACATTACAGAAGGTATGTTATTATCATTAGGCATGATAATTATTGAGATGTAAGTTTTCAGATCGAATCTCTTTCTATATATCGCAATTAAAATCTAGAGTATAGGGACGGAGAAACGAAGTGAAAAACCGTGTAACTTGATCATATTATGTGAAAATGATGTGCTTCATTTGCAATCAACCAACCAACAAGGCTATCAGAAAAGATATAGGTGGAAAGAGCAACATAATGAAATATACCATAAAAGACTCCCAGGAATCATTTCTTTACTTTGGGAAGAGTAACCAGGAGGTCGAGGAGCACCTAAGATTTTTGAAGTCGAAGAAAAGTGCTATCCAGCCATTCATTATTATGTGAAGGTGAGGACATGACAACTCCCACCGAAATATGTGTTTATTTTGATAATATTAGATATACCTTCTTCCATATAGTTAGAGCAGTAGATATATGTTTCAAAATTATATATTTGTTCAATCTTGATTTTCCTGCTGAATCAGAGATGTTTTGGTCCTTCATTGAACATCATTTCTATAAAATGAAAGGAAGCCTTTCTTTCCCAAATGTACATATACTATCTGAAGCGCTGAAGGAAAATGAAGAGAACTGTCAAGCTACAATTCTGAATGTACCTATTTAATTTAACATGATCATTCGGTTTCATGTTTAGGTTTATTTCTATGACAGTCCTATGTAGAATGAGTCTTTTAATAAATCGTTTCAATATGGAGAACAATTCGAATTATTTCCCTCATTATTATAGGCAATACTATAGATGTACATTCAATCAATTCACTTGTGACTAACATTGACCATTCATTGTTCTTATTATGATCATCTACTGTATGATTATTCCCTCATCAAAACTATTCAGAAAAAACATATATAGGACACATGCTTCCTATTTTCGGAGGAGTATTTTCTAAAGTTGAGGATATACAGAGTGAACTATAATTGCAAAGTCAAATTAGTTTCTTGTATCGAACAACTCATGGAAATCATTTCAAATTCGATCAGTGATTGTTTCATTATACCAGAATATTACACGATTTGATGAATATTTATATCTTACGATCACGAGAAAATAATTCAATCTGTCTTCACTCAATCTATGATTGTTATTTCGGAATTATAATAGTTATAACAACTTTTCCTCTTCATCATTACACTCATTCGGCATTCGGAAGTGTTTCTCACTTTGCTATATCATATTCTCAGTATTCGTACCTATATTCTTTTCGAACCCCATCAGTGTCATTATGGATTTATTCTTATTGATGAAGGTCAAAACCAACTATAATATCATATATACACTGTGTTCCATTAAGATAATTATAATGTCTCTGAAATATGTATCAACCTGTATATATCATTCCAGATAATGTCCAGAGAATACTTGAAAAATTAACTATTTTTAATTAGGGAGATGTAATTCCTTAAATAAATCAACTCAATGTACGTTCCATTTCGAATCCACGTAATTATTTCATTGAACCATGGAAGAAATATTTATGGAACCAGTGAACACGTTCATTCAAACAACGTACTAATAGGTATCGGAATAACGAACATATTCATCGGAATGGTGTAGAAATATTTATCAAATCGATGGAATAATTCATTGATACAATGTAAGAATTCCATAATATCAACGTACTTACGCATTGAAATAGAGATTGAATGTGCTTTGAAACGGTAATTGCATTTATTCAAACAATATTAATATTTCATCACCGCAATGGATGCATATTATCATAGCTATCTTTCATTTCATTGAAATGATATTATAGTGTTCATTAAAGTAGTGAATGCATTGTTCATAGCAAGGTATTGGTTTTCGTGATACCAATGAACGTTCATCAATTAGTGATTGCAGCCACAAGGTCATGAACGAACATGCTTTGTATTGATGAAACTCTACTTTGGTTGAGATTTAATGATCACGTTTCTTTGTTTCAAATATTTTTTCATTGTATTTACGTACCTTTTTCGTTCAGTGTTCTGAATAGAATCTAAGAGCTTCAGCGTATGTTTGGGGAGCAAGATAGGAAGAATTTGCGCTTTGTAGTTCATGAAAAATCGCTGGGATGAGAAATACTTCTTTGCACCTAATTGAATGCCAAGTTTTTGTGAAGCAGTTACCGCAATGGACATGAGAGAACGCTATTGGGGTGATTTTCGTTGCATTGGTCTCCACTAGATTTTCAGATCTCCATTTCGAAATTCTGCCACATCCTCATCATTTTTGTTCGTCAGTTTGTTTTATGATTACATAGTCATTTCCAGTGGAACCAGAAGTGATAAGAGAGTGTGAAATATAATTTTTCCTCCCCAATTCTTGAATCCAATATCCCTGCCAAGCTAGAATCTCATACCCTCGGATTTTCGAAAACCATGTTTTGTCTAAAGAATACGTTGACATCAGATATAATGAGGTACCTACAGATTCAGTTTCTTTCTTTTGGAAATCTCTCATTGTGATCATTCCTCGGAAAGGTAGCTCAGTACTTACTGGATTGAAGGTAGATGCTTGTGTGAATCGACCCAGATTCATGATTCTCCAGGAATGCCCGTAACGAGCATCCCTCAGCCATAATGGGCGTTTTTTATAGATTCTACAATGGAGTTTTCGAGTGAAAAAGATTCATTACGAGGCGAACATGAAAACATGATGAAAGAAGAACATCAGCTGAAAGTATAATTTATATACAATAACGCATGTGGAATTATTAATTAAAATTTTGAGTGAACGAACAAGGCAACTTGACTCGGTCGGTCCGTAATCGGGTTTCCACATTACTAACACCCGGTGTGCACTGTCTGCTGGGCTCCTCTCCGCACTGGAGCTGTATTCAACTATCTGCCATCAACTTCATGAAGGATCGATTATACGGACGATTCCGAGATAGTTCCTTATGAAATTCTGAAAGTTTCTTTGTACTCCAGAGGATGATTCGAGTTTTTAGTAGGAATGGGAATACAAATTGCACGCCGCAGTTCATTGAATTTTACATGAATTCCTGAAACTTTCCCACAATTTTAAATTTCAAATTTCTCCTACCTATTGCCACGTCCCACTCCTGGCACAGGATATCAGTGATGGAGGTGATATCCAAAACTCCCCATCGACATCATGAAATTTCTCACCATCACTAATTGAGATGATTGTTCTGCTGATTATTATCATAATGATAATTGATTTTGAAAAAATTGATTGCATATACTTACAGCGTGTCAGTTCCAAAACTCAATCAACATCATCAATTCTATCTCTCATAAAGTCTGAAGAATTATAATATTTCATGTTAGATGTTTATGATAAAACCGATGATTCTCATTTATAATCATGGAAGTTGTCAAAGGCCTTATCTACTAATGTTTTTTTTTTCCTAGGTAATAAGATGCACTTTTATTCCACTACTTCTTTTTGTTATCAAAATTTCGAGGAAATTTTACAAAAATTTGTAATTTCAGAAAATAATTCTACTCACCCCATTTTGTGACAAACTGGTACATCAGTGAATTCCAGTCACTTCATCATTTATTTCTTTCAACTGGTTGTTTTACAAGAAAATGTCGAATCATTCACATTCGGTTTGACCATATAGGATTTGATAGGGCGAATGCAATAATGCAACTGGTAACATGTCATTGGAAAGGAAAGTTCAAATTCTGTCTATCTGCCTACTTCCGGAGATAACCGGATTCGTGGCAATTAAAAGTGAAGATAGCCCTCCAATCCAAATTTCAGTTTTCTAACTCACCAGACAATTGAATGGATTCTTGTAGAGAGGTCTTGTATCACCCGGTATAGAAACCTGCTTTCCTTCCGTCGGATCTGTAGCTACGTGATATAATAATTCTTTCGATTTATGTCGATACGCTCAAAGAGCACCATATTTTTGTTTCGGAGATCGATAGATTCACTACAGAAGGTAGTGTTTATTTGTGGAAATGTCTGAAGTGATTACTCTTTTCTGAAGAGCGAACATCGATATTCAATGTGATGTTTTATTAGTTGTTGTTTTTCCCATTTAGGTCTGATGGCTTATGAGTTCTTATCTCTCATCTTCGAACGTTCATTAGATTGTTCTCCCACACGATACGCATTCCTTTGTGTACGATATCTCACTCTGCACCGTCTTTCTCGTAGTTCGTCTCTGACCCACTAATAAACTGCATACAGTTGGTTTTTTGGAAACTCATCACGCAGATCAAAATGATGAAATTGTCTAATCAAATATGAATAATACCAAATCGTTGAAAAGTTAATTCGCAGATCTTTCATGCTACATATCACTTGGCATATGTTGGAAGAGCTTATGGAGGGGAGAGGGGTGAGTTTTGTGGATCGAGAGCACACTAATATGATGTCCACTATATTGATGTCAGGTACCACTACTCCAATGAATTCTACAATATCCATGCTCGGTATCACCACCAATAGCCCTTTCTCATGGGACGATCATGTGAGGTTCATTGCGAGAACTGCTTCACAAAAATGTGGCTTTCTCTTCCGTGCGAAGAGGTACTTCACACCCTGGAGTACTGTTCACATGTTTTTTTTTATCTGTGGACAACACGAGAGGGAAACCTATAATGTTCGAGGAACATCATGTTAGTTTGAAGTTCAGCTCCCAAACATACGCTGAAACTCTCAGATTCTAATCAGAAGGGAGATATTCGCCTAGGAGGTGATACTACACTCACGAATTCATCAACCTCTCTGGAAGATCATTATATTTTTATATTCATCATAGATTTTTGAAATATTGGAGAAGAAATTTAATTTCCATTCCAATTTTCAACGAAAACTGAAGGAACTAGACGTTTTCAAGTAGGAAGTCGCACTCACCTTTGTATTGTCTCATGGGCGCCAGATTGGATTCTTGCATTTTCGAAAAGTCCTCTTTTTCTCAATATAATGATGTATCACCCTAGACCGGGAGGAATTCTGGAGAGAAGTGGAAGGTGGAGTATTCGAGCATCTATTCTCAAAACCTCAGTTTTCATGTAGGTGAGCTTGACGGAGATATATGAACATTCCAGATCCAAATTCAATCGAACAGTCAGAATTTGGTTTAGTGAATAAAAAATGTTGGCGTTCTTTTCGAAGCACTCTTCGCAAAACTGATTTTTCCCCCGATTCCGATCAGCATGGAAGATTCGAACGTGTCGTCTGAAACATCGTGTTTATCAGGAGAAAGCTTTCAAAATGCATAAATAGAGCGCACATGAGAGAAATCAGATATGAGTGTTGTTGCTTCGACATCAACCTTGGAAACTTCGATTCCAGATTCAGATCACTTGTGAAGAAGTATCTCAATAGCATCGAAGTTGAAAACGTCCAGTTCTCTTTGTTTTTTTCGTTTGCAAAGATAAAAACAAAAATTACAAATTTCCGTTTTCTCGAATGTTGAAAATTTCACATAAAATTGTGAAAATTTTGTAGCATGAAAATCCGCAACTCCAACCGACCTCGCATCTCTTAAAATAATTGAGATCCCCATGGTGGGGCTCGAAAATATCGTTGTCACCCGGTATAATGCCGAGTGCGGTTTCTGGTCCGGCCCTGGCAAAGTTCGGGAAAGCCAGGAAAAACAAAGCCGCCTCCTCATGCACCCGGGCTGAGTGTGTAAACGCGGATAAGTGGTAAACAAGGTAGTAAATTCTCCCTCTATGCTTAGACGCGACGGCAGCGACCGCCGGACTTTTGCTTGCTCGCGGTATGCCATTATCAAGTTCACAGACTACAACTTTAATGCTGCCAAATGACATTCGTTTCTTCCACCCGAGACGCTCTGATTTACGGCCTCCGGATACGCTGACCGGAATAATTATACCCAGTGATGCTCTGCAGTCAGCACAGTCACCTTGACTAGCTTCACACTCGATGAGTTGTCTGATACTTCTTGATTTCACTGAATCATGAACACCATAACAACAATATGCATGACATAAGTCACGACCTTGTCAGTATATAACTGCTTTTTTTGGATTCGATGCAGGTGCAGTTGAATTGATATCTGAAGATCTGTTGGAGAGAACACAATGTGTCATTCTGAATGGTGTCGAATGTCTTGTCTGTTTGCGTCGAAGTTCCACAGTATTCCGATTCAGCTTCTCTCCTCTCTCCTATTTATATCCCAGACTTCTATGAATTCTTGAGCCTTTGTGAGATTGTCAATCATTTCGGTGACACCCAATTAGACTTTGATTTCTCTGACAATGGATCCACAATGAACGAAACAGTATAAAGATTAACGATATAATATTTATTTCATTTATCAGTCCTCCTGCAACTCAACAGAGCTCAAATCGATCAGTATTTGATATTTCCCTATGAATAATAATGCATGTCCATATTGACTCTTTTCTGCATTCTATGAATACTTTATGACAAGTGTAATGAAAAGGTAATAGGCATTCACGAACGAATCCATATTTGATCTACTCCATGAGTCAGAACGAAAATCACAAGTTCCAAGATGTCCGTTCGCCTATCGTATCGAAACTCCTGCGGATACTTTCATTTTATGGCTACTCACATTCTGGCTGAAAATATTTTGATTCCACTAATTGAAGAATTCTGTCTACCGAATCTTGATCCACTTCCACCGGAAAACAGTTTTATTATCATCAAATAGAGAAAGGTGAGGGAGTTCCTGCCAGGAATCTTATTGAAAGGATCCGATATTGTTTGTTGGATTCCTTTTTACGACCAATATACTGCACAGTTATTGACTCCTGGGAGAAATCGTATCCCTCGAGCACATCCGAAATATCAATTACAGTTGCCCATGACCTTTCTTGGACGAACGGTTGTTACATTGGTCTGGAAGCACTAGTTCATATACACTCATATGTATTAATTCCATCGAAAATTCTTATTCGAACAATCAATCAATAAATCATTGGCGAAAAAAATAAAAAGATATTCGGGCTATATATTTCGCACCACGATGTTTTTTGTTGACCAGTTTATATACAGTAGATTTGTTTTGAATAAAACAAATTGAACATAGTTTCTCAGCCTATTAAGCTAAAGCATCAGCTTTATCAGAGTTATTCTCGACGATCGCGTAGATAAAAAATGGGACATGGACTTTTCCCCCAAGATAGACAAACGCTCATTACAATGAAAACATTTGAAGTTGGTAACGACCCAAGTTCGAGATAGGAAGTTTCCTTGATTCGCAAGCTGTTCTGGCATCGACACATATGAACACAGAGCTCTCGATATCGATTATACAGAGTCTATCCATCATCATTTTCGAGCTTTTGTCCTACATGGACAATAAAAGGTGGGTGCAGATAACCATCGAAATGGTCTAGGAATTGCAAATTTGGCGTCTCTGATTCATCCATTCATATCCACATAGGCCTATTGTTCCAAAAAGAATCCTGTTCTCTCATATCTGGACTTTTTTGGGCCTCAAAATTCCAATTCACAGGATTCTATCGAATGGAACTGAAGGGAAATCCTCTCATATTTCAGTTGCCTTGCTGGAGGTGACTTTGGATTTCCAGGTCGGATATCCAGAATATTATCTGAATTTGGTTAGGGAGCATTTGAAATCAAAGAGAGTATTGTATTTGTTTCGTGGAAAAATGCCTGGTATAGTATGGATACGATACTACGATATGCCAAGGGCAGTAGTGGTTCTTTCAGAGGCTTTGTGAAACCATTTCTTTTTGGTTAAAATCGATAAAATCTCACTATTTCACAGTCGAAAAGTAGGTTTCTTGACGTATCAGTTCATTGCCTTCTGCATCAATCATTTCTTCCCAGGAATCCAAATCCAATTTTAAATTCGAAACTTCAACAGTCCTCTCATCTTATTAAAAAAAGTCGCATAATTCGATTAAAACTCAGAAGAAAGTTTTGATTGAGAAAGCATCCAATTAACGACACTACGTATGCATTATTCGATGATAGGAAAAACTCGGATTGAGGGTGCGGAGTGAGTAGATGAGGCTGATAATCAAATTTCACAAAATGAGGTATACTGAATTTTGCAACTCCGGTGATCAATCATCCACTGATGCTTGTCGTGGGATTTATTACAAATAAGATTGTTCGATGAACGCCAAACATCAGAGACATGAGTCCGCGTCTCCTTCATCTTCTCAGCCACAGCTGCCTCTACTCGAACAAGCCAGGAACAGGACGACTTAGCAACACTGGCGTAGTCCTACTTTGGTGCGCCGACTTTACAGATTCAGCTTGTTCATAAACGAATGTGTTATTTATTAGTTTCAATAATTGAGTTTCGTTGCAATATTTGACAAGAGGGTATATACTTCAAGAGATTCGGATATAGTGTGGAGCATATCATATCAACAGTGTAGATTAATTTATATATCACAGTAGCGCAGTTACGGCTTGTGACTTTGCTTTGGAAGGATATACTGCTGATAGAGTTAAACAATCATTATCATTGTTGATAGTGAGTCTGATTACAAACTACTCTGAACAAAGAGCGAAGTACTCACTTTCGCAGTGAGTGGAATCCATTCTTCAGAAACACTCCACATTGCTTTGCCGTTTGTATTCTTCATGTCGAACAGGATATGTCATCATATCTCATGTATGTTATAATGTTATAATGTATGTTATAATCACTCCTCCAAATAGTAACTCGAATAACATTCCTTCTAAGACAAAGTTGAGGGAACTAGTTGAGTTGAGAGCCGACTAGGCGAATAACTAACTCTCTTCTGAATAGAATCTGAGAGCTCCAGCTCATGTGTGGGTGCTGAACTGAACATATTTACAGTACCATGGGACAGGTTGTATTTGCGATTTGTAGATCATGAGAAGCTTCTGGAGTGTGAAGTATTCTTTGCACAGCCAAGTTTCATTGGAGCAATTCTCGCAATGGATCTAACGTGGTCGTCTCATGAGAGAGCGACCAGTCTCCGTCTTTCACCTCTGGACTCATTGAGCCATAGACTAGCCAGAAGGTCGCATCCCACAGATCATTGATGTGGAGCAAAAACTAGACTAGGCTTGTCCAAGTAGAATCGGCTATGCCTAAGCCATCGAAGATATTGACAAAGTTTCTGAGTGACAGATTGGCGCGATCTTCGTGATTCTTCCATATCTAGAAGATGTGACATCATTTCCGGAAATTCGATTCATGCTTGAAAGAATCTTCCAGAATTTCAGAATATTCTTATGCACAAATCGTCCCAATTTATCATCTTCATTGAATTGGCAATGGGGTATTCTAGTTTTGTCAGGTTTGTCATTAGGTGTGGAATCAATGAGACGCAAATGATAAGGGTGAAATTCGTAACCATCTGATGCATGAAAAATTGGGTGTATGTGTTCTGTAATTGGATATATATATCGTTTAAACTCCTTCCTACTGAACCGCTAATTAAGATAGTAGGTGATAATATTCGGGAGCCAGTACACACGAATGTGGTTGCACGGCATTTGTCACTTTGCCCTTTGACTGCGGTTTTTGCCGACTATTCGGATTATAATCATATATTATATTCAACAGGTCGCTGCCATTAATCTGACCGCTTTACAAAACATAATTTGCGTTCTGTGGAAAATTATTATTTGCATGTTGTACCCAAATTACCTAATAAATTATTTTCCTTTCCATAATAATGGTTGATTCACGGCTCTCTATTATTAACAATAATACCTAGCTTCATTTTGGGAATGCTGTATGAATCCTCATAGCTGCGGACTTTGGATATTTCATGGTTGGTGATTCATCATATGTTCTGTGTTCAAGTTGAACATGAATTCCGAGGAACAATAAAGAAACTTCCCCATCATAAATTGTGGTTAGAATCATTGGATACCAACTGAAAACATTTTCAACTTCCAGATATTAGAGAGTTGATGATCAAAAGGATTTCTGACTGAGATATTCTGTAAATCGCATCTCAATCTGTTTGGAATGTGTCAATATATAAACCCAAAAACTATGCATTTGACACATACATCGAATTGAAGTCGACGTCAATCGATTTTGAGGTTGACAACGAAATCGTTGTCCGATTCTGTTTTTTTTTTTTCTATTACATGTTCTCAAACTCATCAGTCATGCTTTTGCCTAACACTATAGGTCGCAATAGGTTTCCATCATACTAATCGATCAAACGAGTCAAAAGATCGAATCATGAAAGGTCAATTTAGTTGACGCAAAAAAAGGTAATCACAAGACCAGTTCGAGTTTCTTAACCGCAAATGTCAATTATATGGGATGCTGATGATAATTATATACCCCCTGACAAATCATGTGACGTGCAGTTATCTCAATCGATATTTGATTTGTTTCAGGTCGCCTGGATGCACTTCGAGCAATCAGCTATCCTGACAGTGCATAATCACGTAATAACGAGGAATCCCCGTATCAGTGTCACTCACGACAAACACAGGACATGGTTCCTGCATATCAGTAATGTCCAGGAAGAGGACAAAGGACGATACATGTGTCAAATCAATACGGTCACCGCCAAAACTCAATTCGGATTTCTTCATGTTGTCGGTGAGTGAGTGGAATACATGAATCTTTAGCTAGCCGATATATCACAATTACGAGCTATGTCAATCGATACAACTTCAATCAAACTCTCAGTATATCATCGCTAAGATCGAGAGTCCCAGTGATCAAAGAGCTATTCACCACCATAAGCAACTGCTTATGATCTACAAAGCACAAATTCGACCTGTCCTGGAGTACTGTTCACATGTTTGGAGCTCAGACCCCAAACATACGCTAAAGCTCTTAGATTCAATTCAGAAGAGAGCTATTTGCCTAGTCGATGACACAACACTCACCAAATCATTGACCTCTCTAGATCATCGTAGAAAGTTCGGCGATCTTTGCCTTTTTCATAGGTACTTTCACGGTCGGTGCTCAACGGAAATATCATCTATTATGCCACCACGCGCGATTCCTAGTAGACAAACCAGACGAGCTCAAGCTGGTCACCCCTACACTGTCAGGCTCGAGACCTGTCGAACATCGCTATACCAAGCATCATTCATCAATAGAACGGCAAAGTTGTGGAATTCTTTGCCTAGTGAAGTCTTTCCTGATGCTTACAACCTCCAAACATTCAAGAAAAATTCCAACACCTTCCTTCTTTCCCAAAATTCCACCGCTGGCTAACACGATGTTCCTCGAACATCATGGGTTTCCCTTTCGTGTTGTCCACAGATAAAAAAAAAAAATTCATGACTTCATGAATATTGTAAACCCCACCAACTGTTTGGCTTCCACTTATAATTTTGGCTGTATATTTCCAAAACTTCAGTCTTTCGAAATGAAAATGAGTATTCCCTATTCGAAAGGTTATTGAATCGATCAACTCCGAAGTTGCCATATTTTTTTATCACTGTCGAAGTCACTGATTCACTGTCGACACATTGTGTATTGTGTCGACGTGTCGGTCGAGAGGCGATGACTTCTAGTTCCATTTCAAATGTCGAGCTGGACGTTGTTAAAAATCGAATTTCGAAGTACTGTTCTCGTGATCAACTGAGTTCGAATGTTGTTATGTGATCTCATACGTCACAAGAATGATTAGAATTATAAGGTATTTTTCATTTCCTCTTTCTTGAATTTCACTTGGTTTACTGGATAACTTATGATATATTCTTTTTATTTCATATTAGTGTTGTGTTTGCAATGCTTCTGATAATGATATCCTCGTTATCGGATGAGGAAACACCCTGTTTCGTTGAATATTCAACAGGTTCGAATTTTCCACAACTCTGTGTGTTAAGTGATTCATTGATATTGCGCTGCACAGGTATGAATTCGGTCGTTTATCACAACTCGAATACAGCTGGAAGCGATTATGGAACATCTCAAGTGCATTGTCAAAACTATAACAATTAATAATTCTGGAGGCGGCAATTCCCATCTTTTTGTCCGGGATTCTGTAACAGATGAATAATTACTTATGAGGTCACAGTTGTTAATTAAGAAATTAATGTGCCTAACTTGAGATTTGTAGGGTTTTATTCAACTGCCGTTTTATATGGTTAAAGCGGAAACACGACTCCTTGAAAACTTGGCACTTCTTCTTTGCGTTATTGTTGTATCAGTGAGAACATGAAGTGAACTCCCCTTATCATTTGATCCATCAGAGATATTGACAACAAATTTTCGAGAAGCGAAACTTCTATCTTTTACGTCTTTTGCTACCGAGATTCCTCGCAGATGGATTACTATATGTGGTGGTAGACGGAGTCTCATCTGATATCATCACTATCAATGCTGGTATCGCAGAAGGCAACAACTTTGTCTTACTCACCATCAGAGATCTAATGTATGTATATATGTATGTATATATATTTGGGATTTCGAAAAGAATACCAAAGATGACGATAAGTTTTGGTCAAATTCTCTAGAGCCACTGAATCTAATATGGATATCTCATTAGCGTGTTGATCTTTATATCCATCTTTCGTTCAAGTTGATTTCTGAGCTTTGGTCTGAGATGATCGACCGCCTGAGAACCGCTGGACTTATTTCATTTCGTTCGTAGACCTCTAGGGTGCTTCTAATATTGATGAATATTCAAATCATCGGACTTTCCTTGCCCACCCAATCGAGATACTCTTCTGGTAGTTTCAATTCCGCAGCGTTAAATAATTGATCATCACCTTTCGCTCTCATCTGTTTGTTATAATCAGACACATTTCCCATCACTCCTCTTCAGCTTGGTCGACTGATATATTTTATTCATGAAAGGATCCAAACGAACTATCACTGTTCGACCTGGTTACATTATAGAACCACAATAATCTTCGGACGTACGAAATTCACGTCTGATTGAGCAACGAGAAATGCATAATAAGATGCTCAAGCTTTCAAAATTGATCGAAGGTTTTTCACTCTGAGATGAGAAATACATCATTATTATTAGTAAGAAGGAGAATACTATAGTGACCTTAATATTATCTCTAAGTTATTCGAATACGTGGTATATTCATTTTTATAGTTTTTGTAAAAAAATAGAAATTTTAATAATTACCCCAATATGTTTTTATGTTTAAAAAAAAATCTTTGGGTGACATTTATATTGAATGTATATCAAAATTTCTACTAGAGAATTATTATTCATCAATTGTGATAAAAAAAGAGCAAATTCGATATCGTATTGGTGTGGACGTTTCGAAATGATATTTTTACTGATAGTGTTTGAAACTTAAAGGTGACAAGTTTCAGGCAGGAAAAATTTTTGAAGTAGAAATTTCGATATTTATTAAATATATTCGTCTTTCAAAGTTCTTCAAAACGAGGTCACCGTTATGTAGAGAATTTCTCTTCTAGGTATCTGAAGGTTGAAAACCAAGTACAGCGACATTTTGGGGCAGATCATAAATCTTTTCTTTACTGAAAATATATTGATTTGATTTGATTCAATTTCTATTATTATTTAAAAACGAGGAATACAAGAAAATCTAGAATAATGAATATACCATCTTGTCGATCAACGTACAGACAGTATTGAATAATTTATGTCAACAATATTGAAATATTCTTGGAGCAAGGTATGAGAGTAGAATAAAAACGGCCCCCTCGAGCTATAATAGAGATAGTGTATATATATCCTTGAATATTATTTGGAGGAAGTCCACTCAACAAAATAGGTAGGATAAGGCCTCTGTTCTTGGAATCACCGAATGATAATCAAGATCTCGTAAAGCAGTGAAGAAACGATATAAAAATATTTCCTCTGACCGGTCGGGCACAAACAGAATACATTCTCGAGTATTTTATTGGTCACCAAAGTCCGTGAACAATAGACAAATCGTCCTCCGAGAATCGACCTCTGCCTGGAATATCTGATGTGACCATGGAACCGATTATGTTCTGCTGGGGTCGCCAGATCGGAATTATTCGGGCGACATCTCAGTGTGTCGGCATTTCAGAGTTGTTGTGGGATGAAGGAAATATGTTCCAATCGAACTTTTATTTTTTTCAATAAGCAGATTATACTGTCTGTGAGTTATTCGACTATTTTTAGATGAATTATAATGAATAGATACATGTAGTCAGATATGAAATCAGAACATATAAATTAAAACAAATGCTGGAAAGTCATTTCATTTTTCACGAGATTGTATTTCAGAAGATTGAATGTCGTAATTCATTGATGATTTGCTGTGGGTAATAATATCGTTTATTTTTGTGGTTACATGGTCAAATATCATTCTTGTATCAGTAATGCAAAAAAAAGGGGTGAAAACAATTTATAAAGAGATCCGTTCAGCCACTTCTACACTGAGGAAAATAGATTATATACGCTCTATATGAATGTATGAAATGGCATAATACTGAAATTGGGAAGTACAGGATATATATATATATATATATATGTTTATACATGTAATGACAATTTATGATGAATTCAATATCAGTTGTGGCAAATAGACAGCTGTAAAGAACACTATAATGAGACATTCTTACCCCACCAAAGAACTTCAATCTGACAAATGAGCAACACATCAATTATTGTATATGTATTGATGGAGTTATTTGCCTAGTGAAGTCTTTCATACGACCTTCAAACTTTCAAGAAAAACTCCCTTCTCTCCCAACATTCCACCGCAGGCTAACACGATATTCCGCGAACATTACAAGCTTCCTCTTCTTGTTGTCAGCGAGATGAAAGAAAATATATCGTTTCTTTGATGATGCGAACATGAAATAAAATGACTGTGAATCTCCTCGTGTATCAAAGCTCACAATATCATAGTACTTTTTCACCGAAATGATATTGTTAAGGCTCACTGTCCTGAAGGCACTTTCGCATTCTTGTTATAACGTGTTCTATAACTCTCTCCAGTGTGCTGCTAGGAATACATCTAATACACCAGCCATTCTCGGTATAATATAGGATGGGTATTGGGTCCGATGAACTTGCAGAGATCAACCCGGGTCGCAAAATTGATTTTGTTATCCAGGAAAATGGAAAATTGGGGCAACAGGTGGCTTTTATTCCCTTTTATGATATTTTACGTGGATCAAACCATCAAACTATATGATATTTCGTTGGACAAATACTGTGTGAACCGCTTGAAACGGGACACCGCTCATTTCATTAATTCATCAATTTCAAAACACTATTTCAGTGTGGATATGTGAGTCATCCCGAAATTGAATTTCAGTACAGAATTATTCTCTTCATTCAATTATATTCGATATTGATCTGTGGAGGAAAAAATCATATTGTTTTCATTGAATAACTGATGAATTGAAATGTGAAATCATCATCGAACATCGATAACTATGATATCATGTGACTGTAGATAGAGTCTCATCCAATACAATGACTATCGATGCTGGTGATCCACAAGGATCTGTCTTGGCACCGACTCTGTTTCTGCTCCACATTAACGATTTGTTGGATTTGACCTCCTGATGCCCAGTCCATAGTTTTGCGGATGATGGTACCTAACACTACTCGTTATCACGTTCTCCTCGAGAGTCACAATATCATCGGTATCACAATATCTGGTAGAGTTCAATGCAACAAAATGCTCCTTCTTTAAGAGCAGTCTTCAATATTCATCCTCGGTATCACCACCAAGAGCGCTCTATCAAGGAACACCATCCTCTTTCCCCTGCATTCCACCGCTGGCTCACACGATTTCAGATAATTTGGATTGATTCTCCAGTTTGCTATAACCAGAGAAATATCGTGCTTCTTGGATTTTCGAGAATAGGTAATGCTCAACTTTGTTCCACCCTAAACTAGAGGGAGATTTTATTGGATGATCTATGTAGATATTGATCAACAATTGAATCTGTGTCGATGTTTAAGTTCTGCTGATAACAATGGCATTCTCATCTGGTTGCGTTAGAGAAATACAACAAAGCAATTCCAGAATGGACAGCGGATTAATTTAATTTGGAAACACATCAAATGCACTGTATCATAAAACATTTCATGTATGTAGTGCACAGGAATAATTTCTATCGAGGCAGATATATTATGAAGATAATGACACTCAAATCATTGTCAATTCCACAATGATGATTTGCAGCTGAAATTAGATATACAGGGTGGTCTGTTAAACTTGAGCCACGTATCTCGAAAACCGTGCATTCTGGAAACAAAAACAGAAGGTTGAAGTTGTTTCATTTTGGAAGCAGAGAAGGAATGTGGTCACTTTTTGATTCCGAAGGCTCCTTTAAGAACGTTGCCAGGTCAACTTTGTTCTTTCAAATTGAAAATTTCCTTTTTTTGTATGAGACTTTCCGGAACGGAAAGTCTGGTGCAGAAATTTATATTTGACGGTTAGAGTACACGCTTCCTAGATCCATGAGAATCATATTTTCAGATGTATCATTTCCGTAATCAGTTATCAATTAAGCGTTGACCGATCTAGCTATGTAACCGACGGTGCGAATTTCGTGCCAGTTTTGAGTTTTCTGTACAGGTATCCAAGGTCGTTTCGTCCGAAGTGGAGCCAGTTCAACGCGAATTTGTCTTGATTTCGAAGACTTAGTTGCCTCTGAATCGGCATCACCATATTCTGCACATGAAACCCGAAGTTCACGTCGAGAAGACGGCTTGTTGACATCGCAAGTGGATGAGTGAAGATGCCGTAAATGTCTCCCTGCAATTCGGAGTTGACAGAAGTATTCGCTCAACGAATGCAGTCAGGATCCCACAATGTCCTCATTACATTATGCAATCCTTCCGATGACGGCATCGAGGGCTAAGTCGAGAACTACAACAACGTACGATGTTCACGAACTAACGTCGAAACCGATAATTCAGCCAATTTCGCTAACGAGCCACGGAGTTTTTGCGAAACCTTCTCGAACACCTCCTGAAAACTTTTCCATATGCTCCGAAGGGATCGTTGGGGAAAGTATCTTCTGTTTGTGGTTCGTCCCTTTCGTTGAGTATGACCAATCAGCGATATTTCCGCCTCATTGTTGATAGACGGAGATAGACTCCAATTAGATATTTGAGAAACTTCAGGAATGAATATGTCACAGTTGGACCCAAGATCCATCTCCTCAAATGACCCTTAGCCATTTTCAGTTCTCGAAAATTTCTATTCTTAAGCCAGGATAAATGTACGGATCAGAATGATCTCAATGGAATTGGCATCGTAACGGTTTCTTGTTTGGTACAAAGGTCTGACAATTGCTGGATTTAAGGGAATTCCAGCTATCCCACAGATTTCAATTATAACTTCTGTTCTGAAACCTCAATTCCATTCGATGTAATTGACCAGGTAATGGCTTCACCTTACGGACTCTGGGATGGCTGTCTGCATGCTAGTTTGCGAATCTCCCCACCTGAATCATTTCTGTTATGATGACTATATATCTATACAGGGTTCGTTGACGTCATTGTTCAGTGCATCCCATTCCTGCGGTTTTCACGTTCCTGTTCCATTTTTCTTCAAATTCAAGATTGTCTGATCAGATTTCACATAACTGTTTCCATTTATAAGATATACGGCGATTTTGAAAATTATCACTTTTCGGACCACTTCTAAATTCACGAAGTTAAAAATCGCCCTTTATATTATAAACTGAAACAGTTATGGAAAATCTAATGCTTCGGAGTTTGATCAAATTCATCATTCATCAATAGAACGGCAAAGTTGTGGAACTCTTTGCCTAGTGAAGTCTTTCCTGATGCTTACAACCTCCGAACTTTCAAGAAAAATTCCAACACCTTCCTCCTATCCCAAAATTCCACCGCTGGCTAACACGATGTTCCTCGAACATTTTAGGTTTCCCTTTCGTGTTGTCCACAGATAAAAAAAAATAGTATGCCTACGTTCATCATCAGCTGATTAGAACTCAAGTGGGTACATGAATCAACGAGAAGGCATTTCCACTTTTTTTTTCTTCTCTAGAATAGGTATACAAGATAAATTGTGGATCATCGTGGTATAAGTATTTTTTCAGTTAAATCAATGAGAACTGTATATCTAAGCCTAATAGTCTCTAGGTTAGAATATGGATCAATTATTTGGCCACCGTTTTATGAAAATCACTGTTATACCCTTGAAAGAGTTCAACATAAATTTTTGCGATTTTGTGCACATAGAATGAATATTCGCATTCATAACCATGATTATTCTTTTATTTTGACTAGTCTCAACTTTAACCTATTGAGTAAGAGAACGGAAAATGCTAATATAATATTTATATTTGAATCAATCAATGGTCTCTTCATCTGCCCTGAACTTCTTGAAATTATCAATTTACACGTTCCCAACAGGAATCTCAGGAATTCTGATCTGTTCCACATTCCTTTTCATCATTCAAACTGTGGATTACATTCTCCTATTGATCGTACACTCAAAATAATAAATGAAAGAAATTTCGAAATCATAGGCATAACATTATCTAAATTCAAGACTGATTTATTGAAAGTATAGTTAGCAGATATGTATTGTTCAATATGCTGAAAATCTGTACATAATTTTCATTCTTGCCTAATTTCCATGAGTAAAAATTAATATTTTTCTCTATTCATCTGTTCAATTCATCATCTCTTAATTGTTCAATTTTTCATATTATGTATATTATATTGTTGGTAGACTTCCACTGCTATAAAATGTATTGTATGTATCTAATATTAATGGGGTGATCTCGTACAATAAATCAATAAATAAATAAATGAATAAATAAATAAATAAGTTAACCTGATCATCATTCTATAACTCTATTGAAATTGCACACACAAAATCATCGACATAATTATAACTATCCACTATGAAAAATCTGTGGGTTTGAATTCATTTGTATAAGAAACTCTGTAGAAACTTTGGAGTGTATGAGAGGAAAGAAGGATAAAATTCATCTACTGAAAATGACATGATTGTTGATTTAACAGAGCTGAGGATGAATTAATCCGTAGGCTAAAGAGAGCTCAGATTTCTAGATAGGTCACACAACTCCGAAAATACCCTTCTCTTGCTTCAAATCATGTCGCCATACAGTGGCGTGTGAAATTAGATCACTGGTCTCCTATAGAGTCATTTATGAAGCTGGCAAAACTACTAGAAGTTCCTCGTTGTTGATATTGAATAGTGGGCAATGTGGATTGAAATTGAAAAACATCGATGGAATTCTGATGGTACATTTTGGACTATTAGGTGATATTATTACTTCAATTATCAATATATATTCAACGAGTGGAGCTTCTTCCAATCAGTAGGAGTAGGAGATTATCTACAGAACTGAGACTTCAAACTTTAGCGAAAGTTCGATACTTTCAAATTTGAATATCATAATCAAGAAGAAGAAGATACCGCATAAAGTATCCGAAATTATTGACGACGGATAACTTCCTACAAATCTCCTAATTTCAAGTTGATATCACATCCCGTCCGCTTAAATTATGAAAAGCAGAGATCCATCTGATATATTATAATGAAGCAGGGGAAGTTTCTCACTCAAACTGATTCATCTCCATCTCTTCAGAAGGGTCACATGCTTTGAAAGTATGAACCATTCCCAGAATACGAATAAGTTTCATTTCATCTCCAACTTCGCATAGATTTCCGTTCGCAATCTATAGGAGCTGCTTTCTGTTTCCGAAATAATGTGAAACTTTTTATTCGAATTAATTCAGTCAGTTTTGATCGGGTTTTCATCATCATTATAAGTTTCCTGAAAGCACCTATTATAATTTTTCATCAATTATTGTGAAGTTTTCTTATTGGCAAGCTTCTGAATTCTGGATCATGTTTGGAGTTGGTTCAACTCGAGCATGTATAATTCCACTGTAATTAGGAGGGAACACATTATTCCGCCGAAATGATAATGACAAAGTTCCAATCTTTGTGGGGCTTGCTTTCTGGCTATTCTGAACAATTAGTCATGGCCAGAAAGATTCACTAGAAGTTTTAATTGACGCGACAAATTGTTCGCACAAAGAATGCGGATGTTTGAATCAGAAAATCTGAAACGACAATGCCGAACTTAGGAGTAGAATAACCTCATGTTTGATAAACCGAGGGCTGCCATCGAAAATATTTTGGTAATTTCAGTTTTGTTATATATTTTGTTAATTCACTCATTGTTGTTCTCATTTTTTCATTGTTCATTCCATTATTCCATTGTTGAGGTCAATTTCTCACCAAGGAGTTCGATTGAAATCCAAAATGAAGTTATTATGTGTTGATATTCCAACACATTTTCACGTACCTGATGAATCATGCGCCCACCGTTTGGCAGAAGCACTCAGAAGTGAGTATTTTCCGTTTCAATTTGTACAACCTGATCTAATGTCACGGTTATATCTTTCGAACTATGAATATACAGGGTGTCCCGAAAAGATAGGGGTGATAGGGGACATGACTCGATTTTCTCGTAATTTTGTTCGGTTTTTCAAGATGGGAAAACTTGAATTCAACATAAGGACGTCATAAAACTCACTGGAAATTTGGACACTCCAGAACAATCACGATCGCATATCATTTTCTATCGAAGAATTATCAGTGATCGAGAAGACACTCGTCGGGACTGATTATTTGATTGAAGTACCTATTATAATAATTCCGGTGCAACATTCTCCCCATAATGGAATCTGTCCTCACCACTTCCAGAAGCGCGAAGTATATACGAACTTCTTTCTTATTAAATTATCCGGAAGCGAGTCCGGGAGATTGATCTGTCTGTAATGATCGCACCAATCATCTCATGTGAGAGGTTCCATCTAATATAATCAAGTGTTTTTATTGAGCCTCTTTCAAGGGCTTCTCCTTGAGAAGCTAGGACAGATCATGAAAAGTAAGTGATATTTGAATGTATCAAACGTCTGGTATATTGTAAATTCGTTGTCCCTTTCATTGCTAGTCCTGTTAGTCGATTTGGTTTTCACTCATCCACATTGATCTTCACATTTCTGCATAATGTTAATCTAAAATCTCAAGTTGATGTGAATGTTTCAATAAATTGAAAAATGCAACACAAGAACGGCGCTCCCCTGTGTGGAAGAGAAATACAGATAGTCACGACAGAAATGGAAAGAATTGGAATGGTGGTGCGTAAATGGATTTCTGATTAATCTATATCTCAGTATAAAAATTGGAAGTGACTTGGTGGAGATTTCATGTGTTAGAAACCTTCTGTGGCTGTTTCTGTCATCAATCAAAATACCTGCAAAAAATTTTGCACCTCTTTGTATCTCGTATCTGTTATCTCGTTGATTTCGTTATCAAGCATTAGTTCTGATATTTGGGAAATCGAAAAAAAAACTATCAGCATTTTTGAATGAAAACAAATATATATGATCAATGTCCGCGAGTGTTGATTTCCATACTATGAGTAAGCAATGGAACACTCTGTATATTGTTTAGCATACGAATAATTCAAGTTGATTGATTCTATATTGTGTTTGATACATAGATACAGGGATTCCAGAGAAAACAGGTGATTTACATTAGTTTCATCAATTGAAAACAATAGTCTGAACTAACAACTTTGTACAAAAAGTCACCATCACTCATGCAATCAAAATTGAACAAAAAAATATCAGTGGAAATAGTCATATATTATTTTCAAGTATGAAATATGACTACCTGACCTTATTGAATAGTGAATGCAACACTTCTCACACGAATTGTTATGCCTCACTAGTTGTCATGGCAATCACTGAGAAAATAGCGAGAAATATAAACATCGCAGGACATCATCAATAGACTGATCTGGATTTGGAATTGAATTTCAAAATATACCCGTAGAAAAAGTAGTGGAAGTGTGTGAGCCTGTCCGTGCTCAAGAATGCCATGCATGTTGTACAAGATACTATGTATCTTCAAATACCTGTAAATAGTTCTCGATATGAATGTCCAGAACAGTAATTTTTGGTAAATACTGAAAACGTCCTATGATCCGAATCTGTAATCCAGAAATTTTTTGAAATGGACCACTACTTCCAAATGGTGAATATTGGAAGTCATTCTTTCTAACACCCTGTAGAAGCTCACAACGGTCTATATTGTCATAGTCGATTAGTTTTTTGTTGTTGTTTATTCACTCGCGCTGGCGATTCATGACCTTGATCAACAGTTTTTTGTCAGGAACGTCGGGTGCGTATAATAATAATGGAATTTTTGATTTGGTAGTCGATTTTCGTGATATTTTCGTGAATCAGTGTAACGCTAGATATTTATACGCGAGTGTTTCGAAACTATTGAGACGAAAACTTAAGTGAATTATGAAAACCTTTCGTGTGTACCATTGGCAAATCCGAGACCTGCCCAAACAGGATTCCAAGAACAATTCTAATGTACCACCTGCATCGTCTTTCATCATGCCACCGCTGGCTCACGCGATGTTTCACAAACATTATTGGTTTCCCTTTCGTGTTGTCAAAAAGACTCCGAAGTCGTAATTAGTGTTAATTCGCGCTGAGACGAAAAATTGTGATCGCCTGAACAAATATATGGAATTTATTACTGATAATTGTGTAGTGCATTTTCGATGTCAGTTCCAAGTTCGAATCAATGGGCAGAGCACATTGCTGTAAACTTATCAAGGTATTTTTCCTCTTTTTTTTCTCTATATTGTTTATTGGTTTGGCTCCTTTTGGTGAGAACTCAACAATTATTTGTATTTGTTCGTAAGGAAGATACAATATGTTGAGTATTGAGGACTTGTTTTGGACCTCCTTTTGTCTGAGAACAGTGGGAGGAATATACAACTTGAAGATGTGATGGAAATACTTTGGAATATACATTTTAGTTATAATTCACAGGAAAATATAATGCCGTCCCAAATAATGAGCTTGTATCTAATATTTTCGTAAAAACGATATTTTCATTCGATGTTCTGCATTTTTTCTGAAAATGCGTCTGCATTTTTTTGATGAAAATACTCAATTTCAGAGACATATACCTGAGTGATCAAATTATAGATGATATCGATAACAATATGTCAGGTAGTGATCGCTGAACAAATTTTCTTCAATACTGTATCATAGCTGAGATGAATTCAGTCGACAGAATTTCAACAGCTTGGTATCTCGTTCAACAAGCTTCGATGAGAAAAATGTACGACAAACCCTCAGTGTCTTATTATTCAATATGAGAAAATGAAATTCTGACCAAAGTACTAATATAAAAAGACACATTTTTTTCAAGGAAACCAACAGGTTCTACCTCAAGTGAAAAATTGAATTTTCAGAAGCTGCACAATTTTTCTGTGTGAAATTGAAAATTGCGGAGATGTTGGTTCAACCATGGAAATATCTTTGGATCATTGAAATCGATGAACTGAACCAATTTGGTAATAATTTTCAATTGGAAAACTAATAAAGCTATTAGCTAACCTGGAGCTCTTGGAAAATCTAACCTCAAGAAAGTTACTCGCGGTACGAACCCTGTAACTAGCGCCCTCTATGATACCCAACATAAAAACAAATCCATGCGATTCGTCAGCTTTCAGAACATATTCATACAGAATTAGTAGTTGCGACAAAATCGTAAGAAATGTACGAACATTTTTTTTTCAAGACCCTTCATCTTGAATACGGATGCCTTAACGAAAATTTTTCACTTAGCAAACCCAACTTATTATGCAGTGTTCTACGTATATCTCTTTTCTCGAAACACCCTGTATATAATGTCTATGATCAGACGTAGACGATACATAAATACCGTTTCGATGGCTCGTGGAACAGCCCCGTCTCCCGTGAGGCGCTGATTGCCTGGCCTGGAAGAAATCGAACGGGCCGCGTCCCTCGATCCTCGAGCGCATTAAAGGTCCTCCTGATTGCGGCCGTATTTCTTCTCGGGGGGTCGAGCGCTTTCATTAGTCGCCCCGCCGATGCGGTTGAATATAAGCCATTGTCGGACTGCCGGATCTGAAATTTCCAATTGAGTCCGGGTCATTCCCGTACGCTCGCAGCTCGTGATTCATGCCGTCGCACGAGTCCGACCGTCGACGCGTTTCGAAAGCGACAGCAAGATTTCTCGATAGCAAAAATTTCATAGGGAACTTCACGCCAACATTCACTTCAACCCAATCGTCTCTAATACCGTCCATAGATTACCTAATGAAGGTTGTTGGAACTCTTGGCGACGCGCAAAGCATATTGTGAGTTCTAAATCTGAAGATGATCGGAGAGGTCTAGTCAGTGTCAGTCAAAGATATGATATTATATATCCTCTACTGAATGAACGCTTGCCCCATCGACTTATGAGGAGCATTGAAACGAACATAAGAAAAAGAAAGAGTTATCGATTCGTCTGGGTGTGCAACGAAGAAAGATGCAATTTTGCCAACAGTCAGCTGATCACAGCTGGTTGCCTCTCTACTACGGTTTATTTAAAATTTGTTCAAATTTATTCAATAACCTATGATACTGATCTTATTCGAATTTCCCAACACCATTTAGAACAGAGTTTCAAAACCCTTCTTTGACTCGATTGGCTGAACCAACTAGGATTATTTACCAATCTTTAATATTCAAAGAACAAGTAAAACTGAGTATATCTCTGTTCAAAAACACTTATGGATCAATAAACTCCGCTAAACGATAGATTTGAGTGAATAATTGATACGAATGAGAATAACTGAAAATGTCGTATGTCGTATGTCGTGAATTATCTAGGCTCGATCTAGTAAAGTAGAGAATATACTGGGTGGCCCAATGGAAACGAAACAAGGCAGATTTGACATAGTTAACGTTCTCAAAAAAAACGCTCGAACCGGTCGATTTTCATTTCGAAGAGGAAATATTTTGCGCATGTTTTCAACTTTTTCCCTTCAAACCCCTCGGAGGGGTGAGATCCAACCCTTGAATCTCAAATGGGATAAGGAGTCATTGTTTTTGGAATTCAATGCGGTAGTTCTCGAGAAAACACGTTCATAAAAATAATCGGCTTTTTCCCCTTTCATCACTATTTCTCATTTTGTAGTTAGAACGATGTCATCTAGAAAATGCCTTGTATATTTTTTTGAAATCCTGGTCCTATCCAACCTTACCTAAAGAATCATTCATATCAATGTCAGTTCCTTGATCTCTCAGTAAAATGTAGAGCTTGTTTCGTTTTCATTGGGCCACCCTGTATAATGTCATATCGTTGGTGTAAGTACAACGTTGAATAAACTATTATAACATAAATGAATCGAAAATGAATGAATCTGTTCTTATTGATGAGCAATGTAACGATATCATTATCATCCTCATATCAACATTCTTGAGTTGTGTTCTTCAAATAAAAGTGTATTTCAGCTCATCTCTCATTTTATCATTCAATCCGTCAAACGAATATCATCCATTTTGCAATTCATTTAATTATACTATGACGTATGCCCACATACTATAAGTTCGCTGAACAGAATAATTATAGTTGAATGAGCATCAGAGAACATTTCTCTCATAGTGTTTCATACCTGGTCGCTTCTCGTTGTTACTTCCTGGTACTAAAAAAAACATAGCTTTTAGAAAACGCACAAAATTTTCTGCCTACCGTGAGTCTGCCTGAGCAGATTCTAACAAACCAGCTTCTATTCTATTCTAGCTATTATTATCTTTTAGATTCCGGTCGTCTGACTGCTTGAAGTTTAAAACTACAGTTTGCAAGAAATGTCGAGAAAAACATGGTAACCAAAAAATACATGATATCTTATTTTCGACTTGTTGTATTTCCAGGTCTATATGCAATGAAATTCCAATGCCGTTATTGAATTTCCTAGAAAAAGGTGATCTAATTCCACCTTCTGATTGTGCATTAATTCGACGTTTATATTCGCAATAAGTTCGAGATTTGCACGCTGACCACGTGGATCAAGTTGCCTGGGTTGATAAAGTGCCCTCGTGGTTTGATGATGAACTTTGACCTCCTGCCTGGAGCTCCGCATTATTATTCCGCGCAGCGAACGGAATGTTCGGATGCTACAAAACTTTTTTAACTAGCGGAATTCATTAGGAATTTTTCAATTGATAAAAGTAAGATGTTTCTACGTTTCATTTCGCTGGAGTTGTCTACGACGGGAACATATCAAGCAGATAATCAATATACAGATTCGAACTTTTCGAATGACTTCACTATTCGGTTTGGAGGCACTTTCATGGCCAAACGTTTGTTTCAGCATGAGGAAAAGTGTCTCGAGCGCCGGTAAATTTCTTTCTTAGTGTTGAAGCATTCCCATGAATATTGAAGGTATCTTTACTCGTTGGTAATTGGTTCACTGTTGATATTTGAAGTAGTTTGAATGTTTCTTGAAGGTAATATTTGATCAGTTTTCATTTTCATTATTTCCAGTGATGTCGAACTTCGAAGAGAATCACTTTCTCCAATTATAGTGATATTTCGTGTCTTTATTTGTGGAAGAAATTTCGCAGTGACAATTTTCCGGGAATGTCATGAACAAATAGAAAAAAAATCCATGATGACTTGAGGAGACTTTTATACACAGGTTGAAACGTCTGTCTCTCAGAAACTATTTCTAGAGTACGAGAGGGTATACATATGATCACTCATCAATGAACTCACTCCAACTAGTACATTTTGAATAGTCACCCCTTGATTATGATATATCATTCAGTATACCTAATATCAAATAGAGAGGAACCTCATTTGAAATTGTGACAGAAGAGTTACAATGTCTTCGTTACCTACACTCGAATGTCGATGTCACTCAAATCAACTTCGATCTGTTCTGAAGATATTAGCAATGGAATTGAATGTTTTCTGGATGAACCTGCACGAAGTAATTTGAATAATAATGAACTGCTTGTGATATATCATCCTATTAATATACAATTCATATCGCAATCGAGCATTTTTCAAAAGGGTTAGAATTATTCACCACAAGTCATATCTCATGGATTATCAATGATTCTGTACCTAACGAAAGCAGGAAGTTGCTATTCAAATTCATTTCTATATTTCGGTGCAGTAATAAATTGTATACTTTCAAAAATCTGCAAATAGTTCATAAGTTTCCTTGCAGTTTGAATAATTTTTTAACTCAGTGAGCTGTGGAGAACACCACAACGACTATGTTACATGTAAGCATATACAGGGTGTCCCATCAAAAAAACAATTTGATGACATTTACAGAAAAACTGTGAGTCCGTCATATTGGATTGCAATGTGATAAAATCCAACTTTCAGAAAAAAACCATGCACGAAAGCCGAAGTTGCGGGCGTAAAATGTGTCACTCGATATAGCGATATTGCTTCAATATAATTCTTCCGACTAAGTTTCCTCGAATTGTGAAATAGATATAGAGGGAATGATAGGTGTTATGCACTCATATTAAATATTTCGAAATGTTCGCAGGTGTATATCATGAAGGGTGGTCCAGAATTATCTCCCGATATTTTTGTGGCTAGTATATTGAAGAATGAAAGCACCTCTTCATGTGAGCTATTTCCAAAGATTAATAATATGGGAGATATACACTCAGAAGGTTTTCTTGAAAAAAAGGTTACGCTTACCAAAAAACAATTCGAGTTTTTCCAAATATGCATAATTTTTCTAATGGGATCGAGAGACGATTATGGATCACCCTGTGTGAAATCAAAAGCCCAATGGCCCCCAAGGCTGGATATACTCAATTAATTATATTCGAGCCACACGGCTCGCGCTTTTTTGTCTGAGCATGATATATACGTGGAGTTCATAATTCCGAACCCGAGTCCATCCCCGATAATCCTCATGCCGCCGCCCGCCCACCCTCTCCTGTAAGGTGTCGCAGATATTCCCCCGACTTTAAGACTGGTTCACTAGCCCGTAGCGGCTAATCTAAAACGTGTTCGGCATCGGCAAGCGGCCGAGTTTTGCGGTGACACAGTGTAATTTAACGAGTAGAAGCACATGTTCATGGCGGATTCCCGTCAGGGAGGAGAGAGGCTCTTCGCGATTTTTCTCGCCGCCCCCGCCGGCTGACAAACCGCCATCCACATTATCCATTCGCTATCGAATGTTTATCGCGGCATTCTATCTAGTTCCACGATCGATTCCACTTGACGTTCTGGAAAGTCGATCCATTTATTCATCCAAGTAAAAATTGAAAGACCTCATGGAAAGTTCTTCAACATAATTGATTCTTAAAAAAAAACTAATGATAGGAGGACCAAGTCGAGAAGTCAAACAAGTGTGGATTTATCTCTTTATGTCTGTATGGATAGTACATTTTTATCTTTAATATATTCTTATTATGATAGCAAAAGCCCATAACGTAGGATTTTCATTTTTCATCTCTTGTATTGCTGATAAAAACATTGTATTTCGTATTCATTGCATATGTATGATGATGAAAACTCTTTCCTCTTGCTTTTTCCATTTCTCTTGTTAATTTTTGTGAACCATCCCACTAACAAGTGTCAACACTTCAGTGGGACATCCATGTGCTTATTTTCTACTTGTAGTCAATAATTATTGTAACCTGTAATTCATATGTAATCATCCGCAATGAACACTATTCGATTTTATTCTATTCTATTCCATTCTATTCTATTCTATGATGTGCCACAAGGGAGTGTCTCGGGTCCCCTTCAATTTCTGTTATACAGGGAGGGCCAATGGAAACTTTCTGTCCTAATTTGTAGGATTTAAAATCGTTACTTTGGAAAACGCTCGACCTCGTAATTTTCAGTTTTTTTTTTCACCCCCGTAGCGTAAACGTACCTGAGGACATGAACAACCCTCAAAATTTGCATAGGTCTCATTGAGTTATTCTTCATGACCCTATAATTTTGCGTTATCATTTTACTTCGTAGCGAAATGACAGCTGGTCAAAATCTTGCTTTGCAAATCTTTCGAATCTCTGATAGATTCTGTCATGATTTATTCACTTTCTCACATTGTGATCTGATTATCGATGATTGATAAAGCATTCATTCATTCATTCATACATTCATTCATTCATTCATTCATTCATTCATTCATTCATTCATTCATTCATTCATTCATCCATTCATTCATTCATTCATTCATTCATTCATTCATTCATTCATTCATTCATTCATTCATTCATTCATTCATTCATTCATTCATTCATTCATTCATTCATTCATTCATTCATTCATTCATTCATTCATTCATGCATTCATTCATTCATTCATTCATTCATTCATTCATTCATTCATTCATTCATTCATTCATTCAATCATTCATTCATTCATTCATTCATTCATTCATTCATTCATTCATACATTCATTCATTCATTCATTCATTCATTCATTCATTCATTCATTCATTCATTCATTCATACATCCATTCATACATTCATTCATTCATTCATTCATTCATTCATTCACTCACTCATTCATTCATTCATTCATTCATTCATTCATTCATTCATTCATACGTGATACTTTCGTTAACTGAATTATCTGATATTGGATTGGTTGATGTAGCTTGTACAGAAATAGCAGCAACCTTTTGAAAATTCATTAAATCCCAGCAATACTACTATCCTAAAGGATTACACTTTCCTGTTCCATTATACGGACGTTACTCAACCCGCAGATATTCCAGCAATACATGGATATCTAATGATATTCTCCTTTCATATATAGCGAATTGGGAAGTTGCTATATGCACTGATATTCACGCATATTGCCATGCTTTGATATTGGCGCTACAATACATAATCATCTCGCCTTTGGCACTAATGTCATCAGATCAGAGTAGTATTTGAATGTTCACGGTTAACGGATGAACTGAAGAATTAGGTTGATTTGATGAGTGTTATCTACCTGCAATTCCACAACTAGCAACCTGTGTCCAACGAATATAACATTTTTTGTGGGATATTTACTCCAAACAAGATTCTTTTGTTGAAAAATATACGATTCTCTACCGGAGATTAATACGACGAATGAATATATACTGAGAATCAATTCCCAATGTTTTCAGATCATTCACAATAACTCATGTTCGTGCTCACAATATTCATTTCCCATTCAGCGAATGTATGCAACTCCTGATTCCTTAATTTGAGTTCGGAAAGATCCAGGGCTGTTTCTCTATCAAATAGTCACCCTGTGTACACATTCGATAACAGGCCTGTTTCGGAACAAGCTTCTTGTCGATATGTGAATCGCTGACAAATTTGCATCTAAATCAGATGTTTTATACAGAAATAACACCCTTTCCTCTGCCTAAGTAGAAGTCATGTTTTTGTATAATCTAGGTATTAATTTTCCAGTATTGAATATTCATCGCACACAAACACCTAGTTATCAACATGCAAATCGATTTGATGAGCATATGAAGCCACAAAGTACATCAAAGATTCTGATTTTTATATTGCGTCTCATTTTGATAATGAAATTTTCAATGACACAACGGTCGATGAAGAACAGTTTCCGAGTAGTAACTATTATCTCGATATGATTTTGAAATACTTTTCTACATAACTGTGTTCTGAATTGCGCTTCAAGAAAATTCCTCGAGATTCACTTTCATGTCTCGCGTTACGACCACATGACAAATCTGAAGTTTTACTGTAATGGTGCAACTCTGAGAAATTAAAATATTTACAACCGGTTTTGTTGAGTATTATCTTTGGAAGCCAAACTCCGACGTCCAGTTATGGCTGTTTCGAAGAAAAGTACTTATGTCGAAACAATCTCTCGTGAATTATCTCATTCTTTTGGCTCACAGTTCCGAATTCATTATATGAATCTCTGGTAACGTACGGTTCTGAAAAATTGTCAATAATAACCTGCGAATGATCAAACAGGGTGAGGATTCGAAAATGAATCAGATCGAATATCGCCGAAATTATGTTATTGTGGAAAATATAAACAGGTTGATTTTCAGTTTTCATCTCCGTTTTTTCCTTCGTCACTCTCATAGGAAAAGTACCTACTCATCCCATGAAGTATTCAACGGTGTATGGTTCGTAGCGTAACTATTGATTTCAGAGACCTGTGAAATGTTATAATATAGTGATTATGAACGAAGTTACAGAGGATGTAATTGAGACTACGAAGTCATAATCTTCAATCGGCCGATGTTGAATCGGTCGATCCGATTTGCACGAAGAAAACGATTGAACTCACATCGTGATACTTTCACCTAGTAGTTTCTGGAATCGGAGATCTCCGAAAGAATCGATGGGATCAGATAAAAAGGAAGGAAAGCTATAAATTTGATATCTGATTAAAATTGCGTACTTTCAAGAACTCCCAATGTATTAGCAATTTCAGTTCAGATCGAAGTTATCGATAGCATCTCTTTTTATTTAAATGTAAATGAATTCCCTATCCGAACAAAATGAATGACAAAGAAAAAGGCCGAGGTCGAAACTCTCTCCAGGTTCCTGTTATATTACCAAATAAATCAGACACTTATATGAGATTGAATTCGTTTTCTTGTTAGTAGTGTGTCGGGATATTCTGAATGTTTGTGATCCCATTCATCCCAAACAGATTGCCGAAGTGACTCCATCTTGTTCTTTCCGCCAGAATATAAGTATATAAAGATAGTTATTTTCAGAAATTGTCTCCGATTATTACGTATATACATGCTTGATATTTTCTTCTAGTAACTATAGGCGATACTTCCCATATCGCATCAAAGGTCACAACGGACAAAGATCATACGATGCCCTGCAACAGCGACACAGTCTTCCATACTCCGTCAAAAAAAAATTTAATCCAATTGAATATGATTCAGGTTATGCGCATCAACAGTAAAACATCCTGTTAAACAGTAATTATTACGATTCAGTGGAGATCACGGAATTATCACCCTCACTATTTGCAGACTGTTGCAGGACCCCCCTTGTATGTGTGATGCTACATCCGAGCTTAGGAATCCGACAGTTTTCATGTTCTATATTGAGAATGTATCTTCTGAATCCTGTGATTCCTTTGAGGTTATTCATGTTTCTCTGATGGTGGGCGACACTTTCATGTATTGAATCAATAAATTGGTCTGGAAATGGTGGCCGATTCATTTTTGCCAACACATCAAATCTTTGTTCATGAAAATCTCTTCATGTATTCTCAGAATAAAATAATGGTGGAATTTTGTTTGCGCTCCCGCCATTTATTGAAATATCTTGATGCTTCTCCTTTGATCACTCCAGACTCTGATCAGCACTCAATATGGTGAGCTGTGTTGTCCTGAGGGTGCATTTCTTGTACTACCAGAACAAAATTTCAAACTAAGATCCACACTCAAAATCAAATACTGCTTTTTGATGCCACCGCCATTTCTTTGAATAAATTCGATACTGCTGAAAATGAAACTTACCTGATATTGCATGATTTCCTGATGGTTTGAATACCAGTTCTCGAAAAGTTCAATCGTTGTGTGGCTATTAGATATTCTGGAATTTTAATTCACATTGTAATTCAAATGACTGATGAACAGATGAAAACTAATGACTCTCCCGCCATTTACTGTGATTCTCGTACTTTGAACAATTTCGAGGTAAATTACGATTCTTGATTTTTCTACCGTGGCAAGTACATGTTGAATTCCTCTTACTTCGACCCATATTTCGAGTCCTCAAGGATTGTTCGATGGCTTATAAGAAGGGTTTTGAATTCCATGGCGTTCGCCATTAATTAGAAATACATTTTCGAATGATATTGCCACTGTTCTATTCTCAGAGTTTGCTAATCAATATTGTGAATTCCTTCAATTTATCGAATCATGATTTCTACTATGAACCTTTTCTTGAAAACATCAGATTTTCACGTGTGTTGTGAATAATGGAGCTCACATTCGATGGGTTACGTTGACTGATTCTTTCTGTTGGAATCATTTGTCGCATCATCATTACTCCGACAAATCGATAAGAAATATATCGATGAGTTTTTCAGCTCATGAATTATTGATATTGTATGAGCGGTCCCGCCAATTATTAAATTTTTGCAACGTGAACTATTTTGATGACGTTTCTCACGGTTCTCTGAATTTCTTAGGATGAGAAATGATAATAGAACGTTTCTCTATGTGTCGATCTATATTCCAATCCGATAATATTTGTTTAGTGCTACTTCGATGATTTTGGTTGAATTTCTCTCCGCCATTAATTGAAATTATATTCATGTGCGGCGCTCTCGCCATTTATTCAAAAGATTCCTCTTGTACTACTGTTTTTGTTCTCTGATCGTGTTTAAACTATCTAAGGGTTCGGTTTATGTCGAATGGAACTTTTTATCCGATTTTGGTCTATAATGCATGGAACTCGAGTAACAACGATTTCGTATAATGAAACGTTACTCAAAACCGTCATATATTGAGAAGAGGGACAATTGGAAAATTATTGGTTCTTTCATGTTATTATTATTCGATTGTTGATTTTTGGGACGGATATTCGACGTGCCTATGAAGGCAAACAACTACGACTTTTGTTTTATTTGCAGTGCCACCTAATATAGACGACTCCTCGAGCAGCAGCGACGTGATCGTGAGAGAGGGATCCAACGAAACTTTAACTTGTAAAGCTACCGGATTTCCTACACCTAGCGTTAAATGGAAAAGGGACGATAATACCAAAATTACCATAAATAAGACTCTTCAAGGTGAGCGTTATAAATTATCTTTTTTTCTGCCTTGGCTACATTTTATATCCCTTTCTCGGATACACTGTGTGTCAGGCGTACAGTGGATATGGAATTTTCTCGGAGAATTCGTAATTTGTTATTTCTTGCGTGTTATCGTGTCTTCAAGAATAATATTTTGGTGGAAATTTGATGTCACTCGTCTGTGAACATTTGGGAAATACAAGAGGAATGCTATCCATGTCACATTCCAATGCTTTCGAGAGAAACAGAGTAATAATAATGAAAATATTCTAGTTTTCGATAGCCAGATTTTTGATTATACTTGGAAGTGCTCCTCTACAATCTTCGGCAAAATGACAGGGTTTAAATTTCCTGTGACAATAGGAATTTGCTAAGAATTTGAGCTTGCAAAGCTCTCGCGAGTTACTATCCATTCAGTGTTAAGTATGATGAAACTGAAGAATTCAAATCGAAAAAAAATAAAAATCGACCCATGTCCATTGGAAATTGTGTGACATGAATTCCATGTCACTTCTACACACAAATGTTCTTCATTGGTCTTCGATGTTATCTCCATGTTTGTTACAGTTGCTGAATGGGAAGGAGAGAAATTGGAATTGATGAAGATTTCCAGAACAGAAATGGGAGCTTATCTTTGCATAGCGAGTAATGGCGTACCACCCACAGTAAGCAAGAGAATCAAAGTTAGTGTTGACTGTGAGTATCATTTTCAATACATAGATTCAACTCGCACGTTGATGGAATGTCCGAGGGAAATGATTTTCGTTTGAAAATATTCAATTCGATCAAGTTTAGTGATATCCGAACGATATAGCATTCCATATATTTTTCCAATGACAATAATAAAAGTCTGAAAACACGGACTACTATGGAATGGCTGATAGGAAGCACTGATTTATGTAGGAGATAAAACATTCTGATATTCCGGATTTTTATTTTTCGATTAAAGTAGTGAACTCTGCTGTTTACCGGCATACACTCACCGGCATAAATTAGTATCCATTGTATGGTCAACTGCGGAGTGGCAATTCGGACTGTCAAGTGTACAATGGGTTTATGCGAGGACGAACTCGAATTATACACATTGCAGCACAATGCTGGGTAATGCACAGGAGCAAGTTTGGCACCGATGAATTCGTACATTGTGACATCGGACACCTTCGAGTTCTAGTCTTCTGATTGGAATCATATTGCCTGCATTAGATTTCCTAATTTCATATTCGGAGCATTATTTTCATTCAAGCATCAATTCTGATTGATCCATTCCGACCATCAATGAGAGAGAGACTATGTTTATATTACAATTTGTGTGATATGAAGTTCAGTTCATATCACACAATATACATAATATACACCAACACAAACAGGTGATGGAATAACTCAATCTGGCTCAACGGGTACGTTACGAAAAAAAATATTAGTTGGGTCGCATTTTGATGAAAGAACTATTCCCTCCAGTTGTTGCCGGAGTTCCCGCAAGGTCAATGCTTGTCTTCATGGGCGTGCATTGCTCAAAAAATTATAAAATACTCGTGTTCAACTTTCCCATTACGTTTTGTTCCACTTGGATTGCACTTCATTTGTTGAGGACATCCCCTTGAATGAATCCCTTCATTCCAAGGTGAATCACCTTGCATATATTATAAATATTTTTGCTCATATCGACAGTCTGGTCAAACGTGAGGAAGAATCCTGTGTACAGATGAATTCATGGGTTTCCTTCGCATCTACTGGTAATCTTTGAAATCTGATATCCTCTAACACTCTCATTGGTATTTGCCACCTATATCGTGAATGGAAAAAAAAATCGATTCGTTGATTTCCAGCAGGGCCAATGCCAAATTCATGCAATCTTGTCTGATCCAATCGAAGTTCCCAGAGTGCTAGCGATTTTTCCATTCGTCACTCTGAGCTGTGTTTTTATGGCTATCTCCGAACTATCGCTCTTGCCTAGGATTGGCGTATCGATCTTTGAATAAATCTAGACGAAAAAACACTTTTCGCACGTTTTCCACCTGATTGAAAACGAATTAGACTCATTCCTCGATGGTTAGTGATGGTACCTTATCCAGGTCTTCCCGTTCGCCGACAAGATAGATGTCGGTGATCTCTCTCGTGCTCTGTTCCATACTATCTGGGAGCTTCTCACCCCAACCTGTTTTGCATTTAAATAATTTAAATGGCTATCAATCGCGTCTCAAAGAACTCTTTTCACCAGAAGAAACTCAGTCGCGTATCGAATTCGGCGATCTCGCCTTTGCACAGAACTCTTGAAATATTTATTCCGTTTTGTCATGTCGGCCTGATCACCACTATAAATTCCGTTAATCCGCTATACGATGTCGGAATGAAAAACCCTTATCTGTAACTGTTGAATAACTCCGTCGAATGTACGTAATGATATCATCGGCATCCATCTCTCAAGTTTTATCGAGACCCTACCACTGAAGTCAAAGCGGTACTTGCGCTATAGAAGTTTTCCCTTCCATGATGATATTCAAAACGAAGATGAAGATGAAAACCAACTGGAAGACATATTTTTAGTGTCTTCTACTCTATCCGATGATTGAATGGGCAATCAACAGCGTAAATTCACTCACCATCGAGTGCTTCTGCCAAATAGTGGGCTGAGAAGAAGGAAAAAACTGGTTCATCCACGCCAACACAGACGCACACAATCCCATGTAGTCCCTGTCGCGAGTTTCGTGATTCAATATACTCTATACTGATGGTGATTACAGGGTGGCTCGCATGTGAATGCGAACATTGATTCAATGGGTTGTTCCAACCAAATGAAGTGTGAACCAACTGCAATTGAAAAAAAGTAGCGATGGAAGGGATATGAAAAATGTTGCCTTATACTCATTGAGTGATGCACGCCCATGAAGGCGAACAATGAACTCGTTGGGACTTCGGCGACTACCGATTCGTGATGTAGGTGTACGTCAATATCTGTGTACGACTGATTCACATCGAATTCGATTCCAAACATTGTCACTTTCTTGCTCTGAATCACGATGTCATTGATCTTGCGCACATCAAAAATTTACCTCCAATAAAAATTGTCGTGGTTCTGGTTATTCACAACGAAAATGATTTGAAATTCAATTTCAAATGATCGATTCTGTGAATTTGTTTTTGTCACCGAATACGTGGCCAGATTCATATTTATTGTGATGCTCAGATCAAGAATAAGCCTATGCAATGGGTTTCCTCAGAATATAGGTCTGATGAATTCTCCATAAGCCAAGGGTTATTACATTTCTTCGCTAAAATTGTTGAATTCATTCGTTGTGTAACATTCTTTTAGACAGAGAGATATTTTCCCGAACCTCGTTGACTGTTCTACAAGTGAATGATTCGAATCCGTGATATGATGATGTGAGAATAATTCGTGTGAACCGAGCTCGAACATTCAAACTGTTGTGAACTCATTTCCTTTTGTGTCGGTGCGTTGAAAACAGAGCTGATGCAGAATTATCACACGATGACAATGAATCAGAACTGTTCACGCACACCTTCAAATAGACAGTCGATAATTATTAATTGAAACTGGAGATCGTAACGGGAACCATATTCGTTATGACGACATCATATTCACAGGATGATTAATTGTGCAACGGTTGGTGAACGTTGGACGGTTTCGTTCCAGGTTAACAAGTTCCGGATATTATCGTATGTCACAGTGAAAATTTCGCGTTTGGTGCGTGTCATCACCTGTCAATCGGTTGAATACGAATCGAACACGCACAACTTGTCCCTTGTATGATGAAATAGTCAATAACATAACTAGTCAGAGAAATATGCAGAACAAATTTTATTGTAGGAGTCGTGCATTGAAACCCTTTTTTGTAACTTTCCATAAGTAATATATCTCACATAATTAGCAAAATGGTATTCCATTATCAAGCATGAAATATATATCTTCTCCATATCAGAGATAACGAATGTCTCTTATTGCGTCTTTGAATTCTCATTCGATAGCATATCTAGAAGAAGAAACTAAACATCTGTCCAAATGATGCAAACAATCCGCATCCGATTAGATTGCATTCAAAAGTTGATGTAGAATATTAATTGAAATCGGTATACTTCGAATGGAGAAGAGAAACGGAAACTACCTCATAGAATTGAAATTTACATTTTAATCGATACGTTCCTATCTGAAATAAAAGTTCCCTTGCTGATTTCCCAGTTACCCTGAAAGAACATTTCGGAAGCGGAAACTTTTGCAGAATGTGTAATACTCACTCTGATTATATTTGTTTCACAGCACTATCTAAAGTGTATTGAGTCATCAGAATATAGAATCTCAATATTCCAATCTCGGTATTGGAGATGGAATGATAGTTCTTCTATCGATGAAAGAGCGTGTGATTGAATTGGTATCTTCATACATCATTGCATCAAGAGATGAGACTTGACAATTGACAGAGAAGCAGAATATTCACATTATTTTGTGATCAAATTCAAACACGAACATTAGGTTCAAAATGTTTCAATGTCGATATTCTAATCTAGATCTGCAAATTCCGGTAAAATTGAGTGTCAAGATCATAACAACATACACTCTGAACATTCGGAGTTGATAACCCATTTAAACTCAAGGTTCTAGTACTGAAACTCATGTTTTTTCAGTTTCCTGAAGACCCTGTATAACATCAAATGAGTACACAACGAAAACTATCGATTGTGAATATTTATTTATGAGTGATAGTGTCCAAGAGAAGCATCTCTTCTTCTAGATATTTTATCTGCAGCAGCCGACATTTGATATCATTCTTCAGTTGATGTTCTCTTCGAACATTATTCAGTCTATATGTATTATCATACAACCTGATACTCAATGAATGAAACGTGTTAACTCCGTGAGAGTTTTGGCAATGTTATGGATGCAGTTGATATATCTCATATGTGCAATGAAATAAATAAATATATATATATATATATATATATATATATATATATATATATATATATATATATATTTAGTAGAGGCTAGTCGTTGCTGACTAGTTAGAGATCAAACCAAGTGTCGTGGGGATAGCAGCAAGTTTAAGGAGTACTCTTTTTAAGGATATTCTTTCAGAATATTTTTTCAGGATATTCTTGAAAAAAGTACTTCTTAAACTTGCTGCTATCCCCACGATACTTCAACCTATATATATATATATATTTATATATATATAAATCGTTACTGGACTCTTGTTAGGAAAATCATCAAGATACGTCGACTTTTGATTTCTACAATGTACATTTAAAATTGTAATTGTTTAGTTAAAATTTGAAAAGTAGAAATCAAAAGTCGACGTGTCTCGGCGATTTTCCTAACGAGAGTTGATAGGGGATGAAAGTAAAGTACTTCTTCGCACGGAACTTCCTCTGCTTTCGTTCCATCGGCTCGCATACGATGTTCAACGAACATTAGAGCTTATCTTTCCGTATTTTCGCATGATGGAAAAAATCGGAAAAAAATACCTTATGAATGAACTGCATCAATTCTGACATAGAGCAAATGCATAGCCGGGTATCCTTAAGTGATACACGTCTCAAGTAGCTCGGCCTGATTGCCAGCGTGCGAGATCCTCTTAGCTGCGAATCGAATCAATATTGACGGAGCAATTATAGTTGCATTTCCGCCGATGCTGTGGATCCTCTCTTGTTACACAAGATAAAAAATCTGCTCCTGTTTTCAGCACAATGAATATGATGTATTCTTCGCAATATATTTTCTTATAATAGTTTCCTGGAATATAAAAGTAGATTGAAATAATGTTGATAAAAATGATGAAATAGCATTGTCAAAATCACATAATAAGTGGGGGAAACAAACATATAAGAAGTATATACAGCAGAATATGGTATATAAAAATGATATGATGAAATGATAACAAGACACCATAATAAATGTCGAAATTTGTCATTAAAATATTCTTGTAGGGAATAGTAGGCTTCCATTCACAATAGATCTTCAACAGTCTTACGGAATTTAGGTTAGTCAGACATTTGCTTCAAATTAATTGGCATATGATTCGAGCATCAATGATTATTTTGGTATTGACAATGGTATGTTATTATTTTGTCTTGTTTCGTATGCTCTCAGACTTGTTGTTAGGTGCTTATTTTTGATCAAACATACTGTTTCGAGAATGAAGATGCCACATAATGTTAGAATTTTGTTATATTCAGAAGATGGTTTACAGTGATCAGAGTAATTTACTCCACAAAGTATCGTATCGCTCTTTTTCGCACTACAAATACAGATGAGAATAATTGTTGGCTACAGAAGCCCCGGAATGGAATGCCATATCGTAAGTGGAATTCAATAAATGCAAAATAGGATTCTCTTGCTATCGAAAACTCAATTCCTTTCCTAATCATTCTGATAGCAAACAACCGCTAGCTAGTTTCTTATTCAACGAATCAGTGTGATAATCAAATTTCAATTTATCATCTGAAGTTATACATTTTTTTTTATCTGTGGACAACACGAAAGGGAAACCTATGATGTTCGAGGAACATCGTGTTAGCTAGCGGTGGAATTTTGGGAAAGAAGTTAGTATTTGACTTTTGAGCAATTGTTCGGTTCTCTAAATACAAACGATCATAATTGAATCCAAAAGTCAGGATATTAGTTTTATTTGCATCGAACACAGATAATTTGCATTACACCGTTCTTCACTTCTTCCTGGATCGACCGATATTATATTTTTTAGCGCATCTCTGTCATTTCTATCCCACATCCTGGTTGTATCATCAGAAAAAATTGTGAACTTTCCAGAAATGTCGATACTTGCTAAGTCATTCAAATACATGAGAAGAAGAATAGGACCGAGTACTGATCCTTGAGGAACACCCCACTGTATTTTTGGTGTGTCACACTCCATATTCGGTATTCTGACCACTCGCCTCATGTCTGAAAGATACGAGTCTATCCATTTGTGGACAGTACCTCTGATCCCATGATGGTACAATTTTCGAAGCGATATTTCGTGATCGAAGCCTTTCGAGAAATCACAATCATAATTGTATCGTCGAAGTGCATGTTTTCCGTGAAATGAATGATAGATAGATAGATAGATAGATAGATATACAAGGTGTCCCATAAACATACCGACAAACTCTAAGGGATGGTAGAGGACATCAAAATAAACATTTTTGCTCGATAAATATAAGTCCGGAAACTCTTCGTTTTCGAGGTACAGGGTGTTTAATTTTTTTTTTAAATCGATTATTTGTCGGTATGTTTTGGATACTCTTTCCAAGATATTGAAAATTACGAATATTTTCCAATTAAATACAAAACAAAAAATGATTAAAAGTCATTAATAATAATTAATGATTAGTAAAAAAAAGTTATTGGAAGTTTTATTAGTTTTTCAATATTTCAATAAAGGCATAGGTAGAATGTAAGGTATAATTTTGAAGCATTTAATTTTTTTTTCATAGATGTAAGAGATATGGTTTTTAATTTTTTACCTTCAAAACGAAGCTAGATACGGAAAAATTTCAAGAGACAAAAAAATTGCATTTTTAGTTGTTTATTTGAAAAAATTATCATAATCACAGAAAATCTACAGGGCGATATTTTTTTTGTGCAAAAACTATCCGACATAGCGCGTGGGCACGCCCCTGAAATTATTGGGCAAATTCTAATGGCTCCAAAAGATATCTTATGAATGTATCGATAATCTTTAAAAATTTCATTGAATTCGACCGAATCGTTTTTACGATTTCAATAAAAAATCGATTTTTCAAAAAAAATTCAACACCCTGTATCTCGAAAACGAAGAGTTTCCGGGCTTATGTTTATCGAGCAAAAATGTTTATTTTGATGTCCTCTACCATCCCTTGAAGTTTGTCGGTATGTTTATGGGACACCCTACCCTGTATTTCTCATTACGATGAACATAGGAGAAAATACATTTTCACAATTCAAAGTAAGTTCCTAAGAACATTTGAGACGACAAGAGAGAGAAGAAAATAATATATATAATTAATAGGTAATTTGAAATTGGATAATATAGACTAAATTTATAAACAAGTGAAAAATTATTATAATTTTTGCGAAAGTTTTTCGAAAATGTGGGAAATGAATGAATGATCGTTGCAGTCCCGCCGATGCTGTGGATCCCCCACCAGCTGGTCGGCGCGCCGGTCGGCTACTCCGTGACGCTGGAGTGCTTCACCGAGGCCTTTCCGGCCTCGCTCAACTACTGGACGAAGGAGGACGGCCAGATGATCCACGAGTCGAAGAAGTACCGGGCGGAGAACTCGGTCGGCAACGCCAGCTACAAGATGCACATGCGGCTGACGATCGGCAACATCCAGGAGAGCGACTTCGGCACCTACAAGTGCGTGGCGAAGAACCCCAGAGGCGAGACCGACGGCACCATCAGGCTCTACAGTGAGTATTCGTTTGACGTTCATTCATTCTCATTATTATCATTATGACATGATGATGTTTATTTTTTCTATACTTCAATGATAATAATAATGAATTGCCTTTATTTAGCCTGGCGGAGTTCAGCATTGCTACTCTCCCACTCAACCAGGTTGGAAATGTAAAATACATTGAAAAATACTACAAAACTGCAGAATGAATAACAAAGTGCTTACCGAGAATGATTTCCTCAAGCTTGATTTTGAAAGATATTGAGGAACTAAGCTTCATATACTTTCTGTAAGTTTTTCGAGGAGGTAGTACATTCATTATCCAGCTTTTTGTGGGATTTTCTCTACTCGTTTCTAAAGAATAGAGCAGAAGTTATTAAAAATTATTTCAATGTATTTGTAGTAAGGACAGATTTTGTGATCTGCTCCAAAATGTCACTGAGCTTAAAATTAAACCTATAGATATATGAGAGAGAAATTCTCTATTTGTCAGTGACACCTTGATTTTGAAAAATTTGGAAATACAAATATATTTTTGATGAAAATAAAACTTCTACTTATCTCAGTGAACGTTTCGGGAACGAATCTCTTCGCAAAAAATTTTTTTCAATATGTCGGTTTTGACACTGATTAGTGATTTGGTAGACGGAGGAAATCTGGTTACAAGGTGTTTTCATTAATTGATATTGAATTTTCCAATAACAATTTTGCGAAGAGAAAAATCTTAATTGTGTTGAGAACGGGAGCAGTTTTATTCTTATTAAAGATATATGTATTTCCAAATTTTTCAAAAACAAGGTGTCACTGACCAATAGAGAATTTCTCTTTTAGGTATCTAAAGGTTTAATTTCAAGTGCACTGATATATTGGGGCAGATCAAAAAACTGTCCTTACTACAAATATATTGAAATAAATTTTAATAACTTCTACTCCATTTTTTATAAACGAGGAGAGAAAATCCCACTAAAAACTGGAAAATAAGCTTCATATGATTATTGTAACTGTTGAACAGTTTGGCGACTTGATATGAGAATGATCGTTCATATAGCACAGACGAATGTTTCGAAATAGTAAGACTATGAGTGGTTCGTAGATTTCTTCTGTGTATTTGATTTCTGGGCGAAAGTTTTTTGAATAGATAAGGAGGAGTTTTTGTTCGGATGAGCTTATGCAGAAAACATACTTGATGTAGTTGTCTTGTGTTGAACTGTGAATTTCCTTTACACTACTTCTACTGCAGGGTTTCAAGACGAATATTCTCAACACAATTATCGTAATGATCGCTTGTTTGAAGAATTGGTGAGTTAGAACTAGACCGACAAACTTCGAATACAGATTCCTCACCTCATTTTATTTATTTTTTTTTATTTTATATTTGATGAAGGGGAAATCCTCACCACAAATTATAACAGCATACAATATGGTTACGTAAACTAAATCTATTATTACAATACCTCAAGAAGTTGTTTTGTAATCATTCGAGTAACATTTCACTGAGGTCCAAAAACAGTTCCATATTTCAGTTCAGATCCGACCAACTCAACATAAACCTCACAGCTTCCAGAAAGAGATCATTACAAGTGAATCCCAACATCCTTCGAGACTTTCGAGGAGAAAAATTTCCTATCAACGTAGGTATGCACTAAAAAGCTCTCTTTCTGAGATACAGGTTGTCGAATGTATGAAAAAAAATTCTGGGGAATCTCTGTAGGAAGAAAATTCAAACTTGGTGAACTATGCCAGATGTTTCAAGGTGATTATTTGGAGTGGTTGGTACAGTCGTGTATCGGCACATTTTCCTTCATATTTTGCGTCCAGGTGGTCGAGATGGTCAAGCGACATCATAGTAATCATGAGGTGGTGGGTTCGATTCCTGGCTGGCCGTTGGATTTGGATTTATTCATGCACTGTACAATGCATATCAAGAAGTTCTAGATTGAACTATCCCAAATGCCACAGTGGTTTGGATTTCACTTATATAAACCGTAGATCCCCGCCTCCTTCACTCTCACAAGCCCTTCGGTGCTTCTGAGGGTTGCTTCGGCAACTAAGGATATGAGTTGAAAAAAGAAAACGAGTAGAGGATGCATTTTAGGACATAAGTTGACAGGAACTTTTTTCACTTCGAAATGAGGTGAGGAATCCGTATTCGAAGTGTGTCGGTGTTACTCTGACTAACTCTGTATATGCAGGGTATCAGTCGAGTACGTCCGTACGAAAATCCTGTTGATCAAAAGGGAAAATGTTCGACGGATGGCTCAGGAAATCGACGTACGCGATTCCTTTTTTCCGCACCCCGGAAATTTGACCGCAAATCGAACTCCGTCCGATAGCAGATAATCACCGACCGATCTCGTCTCAGATCCAGATGGCGTTCTCGCGAAAATCATTCAAATCACTAAATACCCTGCCGGGACGTACACGATAGTTCCATTTGTCAAGTCCGTCCTTGCCGACGCCTATCTGGCCGTCACAGGAATCGACTCTCACTCGAATAAATCCTTCAACGGTTCGTATTAAACTGCCTTCGACATAAGGTCGGCCCCGAGTTCGGACTCACGTTTTGTCCGACTTTTTCCGGCTACTGTTTTTCTCGACGGGGTGTTCCAAAAAGTATATAATGTCTCCGACCCCGGTGCGAACGGGAAGAGCGGTTAGTCGCTTTTTTTGGGAACGGGATGATTGCGATTGTCTCGTGTGGTGAATACACTGGGGCAGCGCTCCATCGTGAAGAATCATGTTGCCGCGGTTTTTGCTTCCAGATATTTTCGCCACCATATACAGCTTGTCCCGGAAAGATACCGACAAACTGAACATATGTTCGCGTATGTCCGCAAATATCGGCGCAATAATCAAATCACTGTTTACTTGTTGGGTTTTGCATCATTCAATTACATAATCAGATAATGCAATACCCCTTTCGCTCTTCTAGCACTGATTGTTCTCGTGGTTCCATTCCGATTATTGATGGAATTTGGCGGTGGCCAAATTAGTTCCAGGATTTTATTGAAATGATTCATACTAATATCTCTGTTTTGGCTGTATCATACGATTTTGTTAATATTGAATAGATATTTTCTCAACATAAGTCAATAATTATTCTGGGAAATTTCAGCGGATTAACTAGACTAGCATAAATGCTGCGTTTCTGACAGAAATTTCACAAGATAAAGCGGAAAGTTTAGTTGAAGGACAGCTCCTGAATTCTCGACATGATATTCCTGAAATTTCGATGAGTGCAGGAGATACTTTTACCATTTCTTACACTGCTTTCGAAATCTGGAGCAATTTCACTATTGATAAACAAGATTTATTGAAGAAAATAAGCTTTTTATTGATGTATCACAAGTAGGAGTTTGCTATTGATTTGTTTTTGGTTGGGGTAGGTAGGGCCTAGAGGGTTGATAAGGGTGAGTCTTCATTCATGTCACTAGAAACAGTTTTAGGCATTTTTCGATATCATCTTTCGTTTGTGAAATATAGCCCATGGTAAGTTTTTAATCGTCACACCGTATAAGAAATACTCATTCATGTGTTATATAAAGGTTTGTCATTGTGTGAAAGGTCCACCGAATACCATTCCACAGAATATCATTTAGAGTGAGCCACCTTGTGATTTACACGAATGGAATCCAAAATCACGCTCGATAATTCATACATCAAATACAAATGTAGCAACCTCAATTCTGTATTGTAGAATAAATTATCTTTCAGATTCTCTACTGTTACATATATATGCCCTCACTATACAATGTTGGGATTTCCAACTGTCACAAACAGGAACATCAGTGAAATGGCACTGTATATAGTCGCCATAATATCCTGAAATAAATATTCCCGATTCTTGGACTGACCCATCGGGATTCATGCGATAATGATGAGCTTCCATTCCTTCATATTGAAAGGTAGTGATGAGTAGATGTATCACTTTCCGCTACTCACAAAATGTAATGCACTAATTTTTGAACAGACAATGATTTGACTTATGCTGAACTTCTCGCTCGTGCTATTTCACCTTAGATGAATGTGGAATATCTCCATTCCATCGTATTATCGAATTTTTAAGTACTTGTATTCCTAGCCGAGACTATATTCAAGTTTGCTAGTAAATCGGGGAATTACTTCTCAATCTGCTATGTATGCTGATCAGCTTGATTACCCCATAGGGGTTTCTATAACTTTTCACAGAATTGAGAAACTCTGGCAATGCGTCTACCGCTACCGTCTACCGTTTTTGCATTTCAAGAGGAGTTTCAATCTGGATGTCTGCTTACTTTCATACGTCCTTGCCGACACATCAATTTTCACCAGTGAAAAACGTACTCACATCTGCTCAACATAGTGTTACCTGCGAGTTTCATCGATGATTTTGTATGGATACATAATGGATAATATTGTATGGTTCAATTTTTTCAGAATTACCCATTAAGTTATCAAAAATTTCTGTTTCATCACTGTCAGAGTTAGTTCCAGTTGGCTACTATCCACATACATTAAAGTAGCAGTTTGAGGAATATGCATATACATATATTCACTGAAATGGTGCCCGTCTGAACATTTCCATATAAGTTGTTCACCTACCTGTCCAGATTAGTGTTGCCTGCTTTAGCGGTTCTCATTTTCTATTCACTGCTGGTCATTTAATAACTATAACTTCATGTATGTACCCATTTGTATTCATAGAAACCGAGATGATTGAAATAATTCCATTTAATAATGCTCGAACAGAAGTCTGTTCTAATGTATAATAGGGGAAATACTGTGATGATATAGTCCTCTCCCATTCAACATTGAAAAAAGTGGGGTAGAGACATGAAATGAGATACAAGTACTATTTTTTCCTAAAGCTCAGGGTGTCAGTTTGACACTCTGAGATTCATTTACTTATGGAAACACATTTAATTGATCGTGATAGCTTTTGTTCAAATAGGGCGAACAATCTAGAGAATAGTGGAGTTTCTTTCGGCCTTGGGGTTCACAATTCGTGAATTATTACCTGATTTCGATATTTACTACTAAGTCGATACCTTCTCATTCGAACTCATGTTCATCTCTTGTAACTTCGATGGAATTTGCAGAAAATTTTGAGTTTGGCCTAAATGAATTTTGAGGCATGTATCAGCATGTTATATTTTTTAGAAACACCGCAATATGCACCGCTATCTTATGCACCCACTCATATTTTCAATAACCATATTTGTTATTGATTCCGATGATATATATTTCCGATGGGGAAATAAAGATTCCACATGGAATCTACTACACAAGTGGGAATAATATGTCTGACCTTTTCCTCCTCAATTTCTCCTACAATGCCACTTTCAGGTACCTATTATTGACATTTTTATTGTAACGGTTTGATGATATGATCGGTTTGGTGATATATGGTCACTATATAGATATCAAACTTTGTGTTTTCTGGTGAAAAATTGAACAATCGAGTTTGATTGACTCATTTATATATACTAATTTACCACAATAATTGTATTGGAATATTTCAGAGAATGATATAACTCTAAGAGAAAAATGATATACCACAAACTCACATTACTTCAGCTCGATGTGCTGGCATACGGATTGTTTTGAATAATAAATAGAACACTCTGTATATAAGAAATGTATATATTGTGGTAATGTATACAATAAGTTTAAGATTTACTCCACTACAAACAATACAATTTTGTCTTTCTTTACACCAATGTTATTATAGTTTATGAACACATTTCACTTCTACGATAGTATTTGATATTGAGTACTAGATTTTAGAAAAACTAAATGGAATTCGAGCACTCCCAAGAGTGGATGATTATTCCATCAGTAGTAATAGTAGTAGTAATTTTCAATCCAGAAGATTACTTCATGAAAAGTTAGTTCACGGGGCTTGTTGACAGGCTTCTAGTGCCACTGTGATACAACTATTGCGTTAACAAGACGAATATGCGCCGAATTGTCAAACCGCAGGACCTGGGAAACACATTCTCCAAACGTAGATTAGTAAGCTCGTGGAAGCAGTGGGCTAACGCAATCAATTGGTTTTTAAGCACCCTGATGGCCGGGTATTCAATCGGCTGATTAACTAAGCCGGTTTCGTTAGTCAAATATATATTGAAGCATCATGCAAATCGTTTGACTAGGTTTATCTTATAAACCTTGATTGGAAAACTGAAAAAAATTGGTAAACTACTCGATTTGGTCCATATCACTGAATATTAATTCATCTACATGAAGAAAATATCATGAAGAAAAATAAGAAAATATAGTTCAGGAGGTTCGAAGTTGCAACCTTCAGCATCATAGCCGAAAATGCTAGCCACAAATCTGTGAGGTCTTCGCACTCATAGATTGACAGCCATTTTTGAAAATTGACAGTTTGGCGCATACTCGATAAGTAAAATCAGAAGTTGAAGCAGTGGTGCTAGGCTCATTAGGTGAACCTGTCATAGATAGAGCTCGAAGTGTGGGTAATCCTAAGAATGACTAGTGAATTCGCGGAGTGGCAGGGGGACAAAGTCCGAATTTCTCATGAGTTTTGTCTTTCAAATAATCCTAGAAGTGACCGACACACCTCATCAGATTCCGATATGGAGAGAAGTTTGTCGGAGGAGAGAAACTAGACGTTCTTAGGGTAAGGTCGCGTCAGTTAGGTTAGGGTAAATATGTTTCCTTCATTGCTTCTTCAGCAGATTCCACTGTGAGAAATTACGTGCTTCGTTCATGAAATGTTATTCAATGAATCTTTGCAAAGCGATTTCGACTGTCATCGAAGCTAACAGTAGTTATAGTAATGAAATTGGAAATCCAAATTTGACTGAATTGTATATGAAATAGAAATTTTTATTTTTATTTCATTCATCCGTTTTCGTAATATAAGCGTTCGAATATTTTGGGAAACGTCAATTATTTTGTACTAAAACATAATGAGCGATGTTCAAGTCACTTATTGAATATAAGTTCTCGTGAATTTATAACAACTTTTCAAATGACTCCCGTTGTTAGGGAGCAAAAAAACTAATACAAAAATCACGAATTCAAGCAAACTCACATAAGCTTGGCTTACTATGATTGAGTGCATATTAATTTGCATTTCTCAAAATATTTCAACGCTTATATTTCCAAAAAAGGATGGATGGAATAAATTACATGTATATATTTTTGATATTAGAAAAAAAAATAATTCTCCTCCGATATGAAATGATATACAGGGTGTTCTGGCAAAATGTCGAAATATGATTTTTGACGAAACAATTTTGAATTCTCGACATGAAATTCTGATCATTCAGACCTCCTGATAACTTTCGAAACAACCCCTGTGGGTGGGGTGCGAAAATAATCAGGAAAACCTTGTACGGACTACTTATGTCTTGAACAGTCGAAAGCGCTTCGTTGTAATGTATTGAATAAAATGTCATGCTCGAAATCCAGAATTTCTAATCTTCGATCTCTTGGTCACTCCTAGGATTGTCTATGAGAGACTTTGGCCGAAATATCCAGTCGCATCGAGAATTGCCTCGCATTTTCTTAGATCGCCTGCACTCCGGGTCTCGCCCTCAACATACCTAGAGAAAAAAAGTAGGGTCACTGAGAGGGCATGAACATGTCGAAGAGTTTGCGTTGGCGAATTGATGCATGTTTTTGTCGTAGCTTCACCACAACCGTCGACCACCTCACCGAGGCCGACTACGACGGAAACGCCTGCCAGACTGAAGGACGTTTTCGGCAGCGGTGACCTGAACAATTCTGTTTATGGGAATCCCTCGTCACTCACGATACATCTAGCTGACAAAGGTACCTACCTCAATTGTAGATGTTTCAATTGCGCGAGGAGTTCGTTACGTAGGACAATTCCCATTCATGCATTCTCGAACCCAAATATGTACCTACTTGTGTGTAGCTTTATGAGATGAGGAGTTAAATGGTAATTCTGACACAAACTGACTCTGCATGCGCTGAATTTTCACTAATCAACAGATTTGCTAACCATGAGCACCCTTTATTTGGCGATACTACACGTTTGCTTACCAGTAGGTAGTTATTTGTGAAAGCAACAGCCGAATGGTGAGAAAATACTAACCATGGATGAACTGAACGATGGTTGATAATATTTGGTTGTATTATCCAATTTGTGAGTTACCTTTAGTCGCCTATACAGTTTGTCCCTATTTCGGAGTAGAAAGTGAGATTCAAGAGCCCATTTCATACTTGTGCCAAATTTGGTCGAACACGCTTCAATGTCCTGATAGTTATGACGAAAAAACATATTTTTAAAACTGAACTTTGAAGGGCTGTTTCTCCCTTAGGAAGCAGAATCGAAACGCACGAGGGAAAATAGTACAGTTTTCATTACAAAAAAATCCCTTTTTTAATTTCGGTGGAATGTTTTCGATCACACAAGACTATGTTATGATGATGATTCGAAGCGGGACACACTATATGTAATAAATCAATTTCTGAGCATTTTCAACAAAACTGCTGAACAGTAGCAACCTAACGTTGCACTATAGTTGGATTCAGAGACAAAATGTTGTTACTTCGGAATGACAGGAACCAAAAACGATATTGTTGAGCAGTTTATATCCCGCCGAGCACATCGGTTGATATGGAGGATCTTTATCGAATGTGGGAGTGACGGAATCCCCATTTCAGGTACTTGAATTGCATGAAATGCATGTCATTGCCGTAGATAAACAATAAGGAGTTCATAGTTCGCGTGATAAAAGGTTTGGAAGAGGTTTCTCACGTACGTTTCTAGCACATTCACGTCTCGATACACTTTCGAAATGCTGTTGGCAGTTGAGGAGATCCTTAATATTCCACATACATACAGCCGAAGGCGCTTATAAGTAAATGAATTGGAATTTTCAGATGTGAGACACCTTTTTTGCAGGAAAATTGGCATCGACATGAAGAATGTCTAACAATTTGTTATTAACTCAGGAGGATATAGAGTTATCCTCCAGCTGTTTCGATCATATATCTCACCCAATGATGTTTATTGGGAAGTCCCTTCGTTTTAAAGATACAGAGTGATGAAATCTCATTGGATTAATTCATCGAACTTCAGTCGTACATTTTGTGAAAATCCTGTATATTATCCTCGACTGCAACTTTTCCCCTACAAAAAAGGTAGTTATATTAACACTGCTTGATTTGTATTATTTTGTTCTGCACTCTGCTTCTTTTACGATTTCGTTTCATTTATGATACGTATGGCTCCCATTTGTGGACGAAGAGCATCATTGTTTCAAATGATACTCCATCGAAAGTTGAGAAAAATCGCAAAGTGGAAATCCGAAAAACAGTCAGAAAAAATGAATGATAACACTGTGTTAGTTTTTCTGCAACACGGAAGGATGGGGAAACGGTATAGACAGCTGAGTTAGCAAAACATTAATTCACAACTCTTCGAATAATTTTCATTCCATTCCCAGTGGAAAGTTTATGCACGTCTCGAATTGTGTTGTGGTGGAAAGCGCAATATTATTAAAATATTCCGCATTTTTCGGAAGCCGCAGTTGAAGTTGACCATTGAGCCTGCTCTTTCTGAGGCACAACCAAATAAAAGACTGGGAAGTTGACTGAACTTTCGGAATGTTTAATGAAAACTTCCACTCAATGTTAATTGCACAGTGGTGCTTTTATTCAGTCAATCGATCCCGTCATGGCGGTATGGGCACATCTTCAACTTCTACAGCTAGTTTTTGGAAAAGTTGAGAAATTTCGATGCTCCGTAAGTGGATCATACCAACATATAAGGCTGATGAATGATGCTTCAGAAGCATCGAGTTCATAATTCATCATTCCTCTAGATTTTTTGGGAGTCTTTCCTCTCTTTCTTAAAATTAGATAATAGAGAATGTCAAATTCTTTTTTTTTCCATTTTGGAGGGAAACAAATACTGAATTGAAATCGAAAGAATAATCCTGATCGAAACATTCTGCTACCCAATAGATGAGTATTAATCAGTTGTATTTTATCACGATTAGCATTGTATCCTTCATATTTTTTTAATATTTCTGGCTCATGTATATTTCTACTGTGGATTTTCAAATCATATCTATCTGTGCATGTTTTTGTCCATCAATACATCTATCTATATTAATAAATATCAATATAACTGTTGACACCTTTCAGTGACAAAATGGCAGGAAGGGATGTGATTTACCACGTGATTTTATTTATTGATATTGATTTCGTAATTTTCATGCTCAAATTTGCGGATTGAATACCAAGTATCACTGAACAGGAAGCTATATTGTTTTCGCTCAAAATAATACAAGAAGGTTCTTTGATTTTCTTTGTGTTTTTTAATTTTTCTTTGATTTCAATGAAATTTTTCATTGAAATCGCATGGAAATAATCATAGTATTTTCCATTATTCTTCGCAGTAACGCGGAGAAAATCCCAAGAAGTCTAGAATAACGTGAATACAGTATTTATGATTCATCGTTCTGGGCGCGAAAGAAAATGTATCCTGTCTGGCGAAATTGATAAAGATCTGCCACTTTTCAGACCCTCATCGAAAAGGTTACAAGCTCGACGAAAGGATCTCAATACAGTCAGAAGAAATCTGATTCGAATTCATGAGCCTCACTGCCATTTCCCAGAATAATATCGATAAATCTCATAGACTCAATTATTTGCTGAAATTCCGTAAACAATATCTGGTGGCGCTGAATTGTCAATCATTGTTCTTTGATCGTTGTTCTTCAATTGTCAAAACTAGCAAATCATTGGAAACTGTATTAAGCTTTAAGGACCAGTATGGATTTTTCGGGGCTATAAGGGGTAATTACACCCCGTGAATTTTTTATGACAAGTAATTTTTTTAATAAGTAATCCATTTATGCATAATTGCGCCATATTTTATTTATGTTTCTCCTTGTGCTTTCATTTCGAGTAAAGTAAAAGTTAGTCCTGTTTCGGAAGCAATTTTTTTGCCTCTTTGGATTTGAGTTGACAGGTATCGTGTGAAAATTGAATGTTGAGCATGTGAGATAATACTCAACCAAATATGGAAACAACTTTGCTTCATAGATATATTCTGTTCATATACCTCATATGTTTAATCTTTGTGTTTTTATTGTATCTGTACTCTTGTCTCTTCCTGATTTCGATCTGTTTTATGTAAACATAGTTCTAGTCTAGAGTATAAGATCGTCATCGTTCAGATTAGGCTCCTGTTAGGTATATGTTTCAGTTTCGGTAAAATTCGACTCGTTGTCGTACATATACATCTGAATCTATCAAAGCAGCAAAAAAATTAATAAAATGAATAAATCCGCCCATGTTTCAGGAAGAAAACATTTGCTGTACTTGAAACATTATCGTTACGAATAATCCAGTGTTCGATATATGTGATGCATGTTCGATGACAGTCGACTCACAGTGGACTTTTGTTGCAGGTTCGCGATACCAATCGAATTTGAACGAGATCGACAAGTCCGAACAGAAATCCAGTTCGGACTCCGACACCAAAGGGCATATATATGAAAATGTCCCTCAGCTCTCGCGGGGATCTCTCACGCGTAAGTATCCTTTTGAAGGCCCCGCGAAATATGGATTTATTCAAACCCAATTGCGATACAAGATTCTTCGGTTCGACCGGAGGGTCGGCAGGCGGACTCGACACCGAGCAGCGTGGTCAGTATTGCGGGGCTTTCGAGCGGATTCACCGCGAATTACTTCAGGGTGAGGGGATGTCAGCAGTATTTTCGTATCTCTTGGGCTTGCTGCTTGGATGAGCGACTGTCAATTGTACCAAATTAGGGAATGGGGTGTTCGTTACTCAAATAGTGGACAATGAGGGTTAACTAGTACCATGACGCCATGGTTAACCTTTGGCTCACTTGTGAAGATGTCACTGGCGGATCTAGGGAGTTTTTCAGGAAGGAAAGGATGAGTTAAGGATGAGGAAATTTGTAACCAAGGTTATGAAATCCATATGAAATATATATATATATATATAGCAGCAGATGCCGCTGTTATTACTGAACTCAGCCATAAGAACTCCATACAGAATTCACCTATGCAAAGAGGAAAATTGTGTGGCATAAAGACATCACAGAAAACGCTTCCGAAAGTTGAGAGAAATCCAAGTGAATTCATGTATTTTTCAAAACTGTAATCACGAAGATAAGCCCCTGGTTAGCGTATTGCTTTTCTTTTAAAAACACCAGACTGGTGCACTCTACTCCTAGTGGCCTCTCGGTGTTGTGAACTGCATCATCAGCAACAAGATCCAGGTTCTGAGTATCAAAACAAAAGAAAAACTGACCACGCTATGATAATCAATATGCTCGTTCAATAATTACTCATATTATTGTATGTCTAAACGGTGTTCGAGTGAAAGAACTATCGAAGAGAAGAAATGACAACAGTCTCGATGCTTGAGGGGATGAAAGACGATGACCTCTAGTTTCGTTTGAAATGTCGGGCCGATGTTCTAATGAATCTTGATTAGCCACTCTAACAGTTCTCCTTTTTCAGTCGGGGATGGTGGCCGAATGGCCCTGATCTTGACGTCACGGGATCTATTCATTTTTTGATAATAGTGTAGAGGCGAATAAGAAAAAAACGGAGGGAGTACTAATGATTTTTCAAATTCATTTCCAATCATAATTGGTCGTTGTGAATTTTCTGAAAGTTCGTTGGATTCGTACTGGAAATAATGGAACGAATGCTCATACGCTGAGTGATAGCAGTTGGAGCTCCGGAAAGACAAATATTTGCGGATCATTCACTTGACATCGGAGTTCGAAGACTCCACTTATTCCTTTCGTCGACGAGAGATGCCGTTATGCCAGCTCTCGAGTCGAAATCACGTGAAGTGGTCATCTCCTCAACATGAGAGGCTAGGCACGGTGATAGCCCAGTGAACGTCTGCACGGAAAAAATGAAAATTTTGAAATAAATATCCTCGATCAAAGAAAACAAGAAATATTCTAACAAACATAGAGAAATCTTCTATTAATTAGAAACTTCACACTTTGCTCAATGGCATTGAATTTGATCTTCGATTTATGCTGCTCGAAATCTTCCATTGAAATTTTTTTAATGTATTGGAGAGAAACTCTATTACACTTCAAGTTTTTCAGTCAAAAATAGCAGATATCATTATTTGAATAAGTTCAGTCTTCGCTATTAGAAATTCATAGTAGTATGGACGAAAATGTGGCTTGAGATTTTATATTGAATTCAATATTGAGCTTATGAGAACGAACACTTGATTGGAGACAGGTAGATGCTCCTGTTTTGAGAGTTACACTCGGTTCATGAAAAAAGTGATTTACTCCAATTTAGAATTGAAAATTTCTGAAATATTGCTTTGGTATACTATTGATCAAATCCCCGGAAATATGTACCGTCATTTTCAGAGATGGGAGGCCTTAGGTGAGTAAAACATCTCGAGAGTTATTGACGGTTTTTTTTCAAATGAGACCCTGTTCATATCTCAGATGATATCCCACAGTTGGTCAAAATTCTGTTTATTCCTGAGATTGATAATAATCGAATTAATTCTGTAGACAGAAATATTTCTCATGTGAAGAAATCTATTTCTCTCATGAATGTAGGCCCAGTAGAGAGTTGTGTTAGACTGAATAACATCTTTATCGACATTTCATTCATGCCTTCTATATGTGGTGGACCGAGAGGTCGGAGGTATCTGACGTAGCCAAAGGGTCAAGGAAATGAAATTTTCTCAATTTCCTATTAGCCATTTCAGGCCTTTTCACTCTCTGTATTCCCATTTATATTCACGTCAACATTTCATCATCACTATTTTCTTTTGATGTGTGGCTTTACAAAATTGCCAAACGAATTATGACACAGAGTGGAACATATTTTTGATGCCTGATAGTTGAGGTTGTTTGTTTACAACTGATCGTTTGTAGTTTAGTGACAGTTTCACAATATTCGATGTTTTCGACTATACAAGGTAAATAGGTACTGAGAATTCACAGAGTTCCCAGAACATACAGAACAGATTGCAATATTTTCCCGTTGTACAAACTACTATTCTTGTGCTCTGATAATAATAATAATAATAATAATAATAATAATAATAATAATAATAATAATAATATAATAATAATCTTTATTTGCCACTGTGGTACAGTTTGTACATATGGTATGTCAATGATTTGAAATAAATATAGAAGATGATAATAATAAGATGAAAAACGAATGAAGTAAAAAAACTCCAAAATAACAAAATTGAAAATTGGAACATAGATGAATCTAAATACACATAGAATAAAAGAAATAATAGAAGAAAAATGTTTCATCAGTTGAAAATAAAAATCAGAACCTAGATTGCTTGTGTAGAAACAGTCTAAACTCGAAGAACTCGAAACGGAAAATGTCATATGAAAAAAACCCATATCTAGTAAAAACTCATGGTTATAGTTTTCTCAAATTACCTATAGGAAAATCCCTGAACTTGAAATATTGGAAGAGACTATCTATTCATGTACTGAACACCCCTCAAAACACTCTATATAAGCAGCAAAAGTTTTTTCATCCATTGTCTGTGATGTATATAGCACATCTGAATATCCTCTTCTCTTCGGTGGTACTCCCACTTTGCATAATCCTGTGAATAAATGTCGGTGTCGTATTGGATAAGGAAAACGGGAAAATTGTCACTTCGTCACTGATCTCGTTCCAGAATTTCCTGAAATTCAATTGATAGAGACACTGGAAGTCATTGTGAGGCCAAAGGGGATCTTTTTTTCGCTAGCGCAGCATTGAATGTTGATCATTTTTGGTAATCATTGAAAATGATTGTAGGGCAACACAACTAACTTCACATCTCATCATCGATATGGAGGAGTCGTTTTTCAATGCGGGTACTTGAATCTATGTATTGATAATTGATCTGGAAACCACCTGATCCTCTAGGAGTCAAAATCCTCTTCGATGGAAGGTCCAGTTTTCAGATTGACGAAAACTCCTTATGGATATGTTTCAATTCTCTTCTATTCTTCAACTAATTTAAGTATTCAAGTGAAATATTTTATCAGCTGATTCATTTTATATTTGCCACTTTTTTTATAATTTCCACTAGTATCCATGATTGATTTAAATGAAATTAGGTATTTCTGCCACTCTATGACATCTGTGAATATTCAGATATCTGGTTGATGAAAAATGATGTGCATGGTGTTTTTCTTCGAAGAGTCTCACCCTGAGAAGGAAAAACACGAATGAAGAATGGCAAAATACGTCAATTTCTATCAGAAGGTGGAAAAGAATATACCTGGATTTTGAAAATCCTGAGGCATGGTGTGTAGAGGAAAGAGCAAGTGCGTTATGAGCAAATTGACGATATGTCACAGGTGCCCTTCTGATAAAACTTGACGTGTTTTGGAAATTTTTGATCACAGTCTCATTATTGGAGATGTACAGGGTTGGTCGTTTTGATGAAACTACCCTAGATATACCAAGAATCTAGTAACCTGTATGCTAGAGTTGAACTAGTTCTGACAATATCCTTCTTCTGTTTCAGATGGCTTCGTTTCCCTGACATTGTCAGTCATTATCCAACTGACAATTTTCAGAGCAATACGGTGAATGTGTAAGATAGATGTAAAAAGTGTTTTGATTTGATAGAGAAGTGGGTTATTCATTTCATTTTCTCCAGGACGCTTCAATTGAGGTAATGATGCGAGTAGACTTGTTAATAATCAATCTATTTTGAATAAAGACTGAAAATGGCTAGGAAATATAGTACATGATGTGATTGGCGTATGAGTATAGCACATCTCTATTATTGATTCCTGTGAAAATTCAGGGTGTCCCAGAACAACGTGCGAAAAATTCCACAGGGTGAACTAGAGCTCAAAAAAAATGATGTGCATGGAAGGATCAAGAAAGACATCAAAATTATTTCTTGCTGATCTTTCGTCCAACAAAAAAAGTACATTTTTCCATTCCTGGAGATATCTGACTATAGTCAGTGGCGCACTAAAATCGATTTTATCGATGTTCTTTCTGAGGGTTGATAATTGACAATTGATAATTTGAGCTCTAGTTCACCTTGCACGTTATTCGGACACACCTTGTATATTCCAAATGAAGTTGCATTCATGTTGCTGTCATGGCATGAGACTCCTAGTTTTTCTTTGCTAGAATATGAATTCGTCATACTGGAATTCTGATAATCGAGATACTGAGTTGCAGTCGACAAACTCCATTTTGACAGGACATGTTTTGCTTACTTCTGAATGACCAGAAACAGGTTATCCTAATATCAATTTACTTTTTCTCATTTTTATCGTCACTTTGAGATTATTCGTTTCTCCTTCTGGTTACATGTGCAGAATTTGAAAAATGTCATAATATTTTTTGATACTTAGCTGAAAAAAATCCTCACGAGTAACTATTGAACATCGAAAAATTCACAATACTTTTTCGATATTCTAGGGTTGTTACTAATGATAATCAAAGAGGACAGATTATTCAGTAGCTTCCATAATTTTATTTCCCTCATGAAATAAAAGAAGTATAGTAGTATAGAAGTAAAAGAAAGTATAATCATCATCGGAATAAACTGCTCAGCAATTGCAGTCCTGATTCGTAACTTCTGAATGACACCACTGATTTGAATTTCGTTTCCAGTTCCTGAAAAAAGTGCGCAAAATATCCCTGTGAGTAGAATTTCTCTCAATGATGATAATGACCGAGATGAATGATAATTTTGAAGATCTGTACTTTTCTCGAAATCATTTTGTTGTTATTCTGAAAAATACTTGTAGAAATACGATTTTTCCGTGAACAATGTGATATCCACATGGCTTTTCGTAAAGAACAAATACTACAGAATTAGGTTTTTCATTGAATTTAGTGGAGTTTTGAAAAAAATCACATTATGTGAAGTGGGGTTGAATCTTGTAATGATCTAGGACATATTTCCATATGATCCATATTTCTGAGAGGCACAATGAGTTTTTCAAATGTCATGCTGAAATTCAAAATTTGAAAAATATAGACATAAAATCGATGAGAACCTAAACTCTTGTTCACTTGTCTCGGTTACAGTTCTGGAGAATAACATGTGAACAATTTTGAATGGACAAACTTTAACCGATTATTCTCATGGAACTTCAATCGTTCAGCAGTTTATGTTATATCCAGAGGTCAAACTTCAAACAGTAAAACGTTCATATTGATATGATGAAATACGAATATACAGAGTGTAACATAGTATCGAGAAGCCATTCCTCCATATAGATTTCCTCCTTCTGTTCTATGTATATGAAAATATATGATTCGCATGGTATTGAATGATTTTACAAGGGAAACGATCAATTTCCCCTCCTTCCACTTGCTTTGTATACAATGGTGCCAAACTTAGTTGCCAAATATGAATTCTCGATTGAATTACCACTTTGTATACCAGTATATCGATTAGATGCTTTGATTCGTTCTATCGAGGAAGGGTAGAAAGATAACAATTTATGATATTTATTACGTGTAGCTTTTCTAGCAGTTGAACAGTGTTTGAATATGTAAATTGTAAGAATATCGTTGAGTGTTGTCAAAAAATGACTGATTCACAAGGAAGCAAGGCGAAAATAAATAGTCATCAGATCTATGATTTCAAATGAGTATGGCGGATCATTATGCAGGGAAATCTTCCTTGAACGATTTGTTTTCATCCGATTCATGATTCGAGTAGTCTGATATAATTTTTCGAAAACTCTGATTGGGCTCTAACATATATCCGATGGCTATTTCATATCATACATCAGTGGTCTCAAACCAATACTACAGAAATCCAAAATATGACATTTCGAGGTATCGACTTGAGACCATCGATATACTGCTCATAATATTCCTAGTGGGACACCACAACTGACCGAGTGGTCTAGAGAAGGACATGAAGGCCTTCAATATAAAAAATCCTGTTTTTTTTTACAATTAGTACTTGAGTTTTATTGAAACCATTGATATGATGGTACAAGCAGATGATGATCAGGGATGAACTGTCATGATTTTCAGGATTCCGAAAGTATGAGATTCAACTCATACTCAATTATTAAAATAGAAATTTCACAAAGAAAATACTGAAATAGATCGATGTCAGTGTCCAAATAAGACTCCTTTGGATCAAAACTTCACGTGGTTGTGAAACAATAAGGTATATAGATTGTACCTCACTTCAGGAATTTCAAATTCACGTAAAATAAGCATATTTGAAAATGAGAATTGATTATGAAAATCAATCTTGGTTATGAAGTTTTTGTTTCGATGCCCCACTTCTGATTTTGAGCAGTATAGGTATAAGAGGTGTCCCAACAAAAAGATTCCACGTAAGTTTCTCCTGCCTTGCGGAACGATACCAGAAAATTAAATCATATTATATTGAGTTTCATCTGAACATATTCTTATGCAGTTCATATACGGAATTGTATTGTTTTTTCTCGAATAACAAAAGGGAGAGGATTCATGAGTGGAAAATTTCAGTTGGGTCACCTTGTATTTTCATTCAAAAGATCTCGTACGGAGGGTAGCCTATTTATGTCAGCATGAAATTATTCCAACAAAATGGCAGTTTTTCTAACAAAATTCTCATTTGTCAAGCATATACAGGGTACTCGTAACGAGCTTTATGATTTCGAAAAATGACTAATTTGTTTTTGCCTATTATGATGATGACTCTACTTATGACTGCGTCATTGCTGTCACCTATTGCCATTATTGGTTAAGAGAAAAATATTAGAAATTATGTACCTATTTGTTTCTGATTGTAGAAAATATTTTTCGTGGAAACTGCCGAAGAATACATATGTGAACAGTGTGATGAAATGTACATAATAAATGATGATTATGATATTGAATACATGCACTCTTTTTTTCCCATGCAAGTTCATTCGTTACTATTTTTCGATTTTTTTGTGATTATTCGGTTTATTTTGTGAAAATTGATCATATTATATGTACAGTTTTTTCTTTTGAGTTTACAGCATATATATCTTCTGTGATATGAAGGGTACAGTTTTCAGATTAACGAGAAGTCGTAGTTTATCTCCACCTACTCTATCAGCGTTCTTTCATTTCTATTCTTTTCTTCACGGAGTCAGCATTTTTCTTCCAACTATTCCTCCCATACCTTCTCTCGATTTCCTAATGTTCTGCTCGTTCTGTTTCTACCTTCTACCTTCAATTTCTCAACTAATGGGTGTATTCCTCGAAGGATACATTCATTCAGGATATTCTCGGTCTCAGAACAAATGCGTCCTCATGGCGTTAGGATGATATATCCGCTGTGACACAGGGTCCAGTTCTTAGATTAACGAGAAGTCCAATTATTCTCTGACCACCTACTTCATCTGTTTCCTTTTGGACCTCTTCCATCTTTCAATTATCTCTAATTCCCCAACTATTGGGTGTATTCCTCGAAGAATACATTCATTCAGGATATTCTCAATCTCAGAACAAATGCGTCCTCATGGCGTTAGGATGATATATCCGCTGTGATACAGGGTCCAGTTCTTAGATTAACGAGAAGTCCAATTATTCTCTGACCACCTACTTCATCCGTTTCCTTTTGGAGCTCTTCTATCTTTCAATTATCTCTAATTTCCCAACTATTGGGTGTATTCCTCGAAGAATACATTCATTCAGGATATTCTCAATCTCAGAACAAATGCGTCCTCATGGCGTTAGGATGATATATCCGCTGTGATACAGGGTCCAGTTCTTAGATTAACGAGAAGTCCAATTATTCTCTGACCACCTACTTCATCCGTTTCCTTTTGGAGCTCTTCTATCTTTCAATTATCTCTAATTTCCCAACTATTGGGTGTATTCCTCGAAGAATACATTCATTCAGGATATTCTCAATCTCAGAACAAATGCGTCCTCATGGCGTTAGGATGATATATCCGCTGTGATACAGGGTCCAGTTCTTAGATTAACGAGAAGTCCAATCATTCTCTGACCACCTACTCTATCAGTATCCTTTTGAAGCTCTGCTATCTTCCAATTACCTTCAATTTTCCATCTAATGGATATATACAATTATTCTCTGTGATTACTTCATTGATACACTTTCCGTTGTCTTCTAGCTTTCAAATAATTCCAATCGTTCAATCCAATTTAAATGAGTGTATTCCTCTTAGAATACGTTCAGAGCATGCAGGATTTTCTCGATCTGAAAACGACAGTACCCCTTCCAGGTCGTCTTTTCCACACTACACACGATGGGTTGTACGAAACTGAATCGTACTATGGATGCCCTGGAGGACAGGGAACTTCCACACTACGAAAACTGGATACGGACGTCGTATTGCAGCTGTCCATTTTCAAGGCAAGGTATACAGGGTTAGCACTTTTTTGTTTCCTACGATTCCTATATCCTTGACCTTCAAAATACAGATAGCAATAGTCAGAAATGAAAAAAGAACTAACCCTGTAAGTGATATATTGCTGGTCGGTTATATAGCGGTGCTGAAACCAAATATAGTTTGTGTAATGATTCTTTGCTCATTACACATCTTCAAAAGATTCGTCAAATCGATTCAAGATAAAAAGTTTGTCGTACTGAACGAATGTGAATCATAGCATGGTTGGCAAAGAAACACAACAGAACGTGAAACAATGTGTGTGATCTTTTGGTTCTATGCTCCACTTTTAGTTGGCCAGATTTCAGCTACCTATATCGTAGAATGTTTTCAAAAATCACGACTGCAATACGGCGTGTGGAAGTATGAAATCTTCCGTATATTCCAGTGGTTGTCCGATTCGGAATCGAATGAGCAATCGTGAGTATGGTGGAAAAGGTTCGAAGATATAACTGTATGAGGTCAATCGTTTACGAGAGGAAATTCTCAAAAGTCATGAAATTTCAACAAAATCCGGTTTTTTAGTTCCTAGAATGTCCGGTAAGTGACGCCACTTACATCTCGCCCACATCAGTCTTCTACAAAAGTCATGAAATTCCGACAAAAACCAGATTATTCTTCGTTCCAAGATTGCTCAGTAGATAGCGCCATACACATCTCACCCACATCAGTCTTCTTGAAAATCAGTCGTTTTTGAAAAATTCATGAAATTTCAACAGACACCAGAATTTTTTTTTGGTTCCAAGAATGCTAAGTAGATGGCGCCGTATACATCTCGCCCACATCAGTCGTCTTGAAAATCAGTCGTTTTTGAAAAATTGTAACAAAAACCGGATTTTTCTTGGTTCCAAGAATGCTGAGTAGATGGCGCCACTTACATCTCGCCCACATTGGTCTTCTCGAAGTCTTCACTGTCTGACATTCTATCAGATTTAATTTGAATAAATAAATTTTACGAACAAAAATTCTCAAAAATAATGAAATTTTACTATCAAAGTCGGGGGATTTTAACCCCCCTTATAGCCCAATAGATGTCGCCACTTACATGTCATACATGGTAATCTTCTGAGTATTGTATAAATAGTTGTCAATTTCTCTATATAGGGGTGGTTGGTCGGGGTTAGGGCGGGTGCCCCCTTCGTTTTCAGATTCTTCAAAATTTTCAGAACTATTACGAAACAATTTTCTCACCATATTTTCGATGGGTCTCTAAAAACCAGTTAAACACAAAAATTTCGCATATTTTTCATTACCCTTGGTTTTCAGATTCTTCAAAATTTTCAGAACTACTACGAAACAATTTTCCCACCATATTTTTGAAGGGTTTCTGAAAACTAGTAAACACAAAAATTTCACATATTTTTTATTAGCAAGTACAAATTTAATAAAATACAGTAATGAATGTATATTATCAGGTTTATTTTTCTACTGAAACAAAAATGCCTGATCAGCAATCAGTCCCTGGTGCGAGTTGCATATGTCTATGGATGCTCGACGACTGTCTGTTGGCCAACAGAACATTTGCTGCTGTTTCCTGCAACAACAAAAATATTATAGGAATACGAATGTGTGGAAGATTTTGGGAGGAAAGATAAATTTCAAGGATTTTTTCCAAGAATACAAATAAGAACAAATCTCTCCAAATATAGTAGGTACTCATTTCTAAAATAGCAGTGACGAACTATATATGGTTTTCTGTCATAAGTACTGTTCGTCTCCTACATGTTTTTGACAGTTCCACCAGTAGTGGGCTTCTTTTATCTGTTGACACCTACAATGTTCGAGGAACATCGTGTTAGCCAGCGGTGGAATTTTGGGAGAGAAGAAGGGTGTTGGAGTTTTTCTTGGAAGTTTGAAGGTTGTAAGCATCTGGAAAGACTTCACTAGGCAAATAATTCCACTACTTTGCCGTTCCATTGATTAATGGTTCGTGATGACAGTATAAAAAATGAATTCTGACGAAAAAGATGATATACCAAAGCTCGAAATATATAATTTTGAAAATGTAGGTTGGCAACATACCAGGTGTCAACGTATTCTTTAGACAAGTCATGGTTCCGGAGTTCTGAGGGTATGAGATTCAAACTTGGGGGGGGTGTTGGATTGAAGAATTGGGATTTTTTTCAATATTCCTCTTAATATTCAATATTACTCTCGCATCACTTCCGGTTTCACCGGAAACGACCCCAACTTGGGAATTTCAAATGGAACACCTGTTTCATATCACACAGTCTTGAGACGAAGAATTGGCACATTCAATTCTTCACATTCATATTTATGCATGTGGAGTGCGTTTGATTCACTCACTTAAACCAATTTGATGAACATGAAATATGCCGTCTAGGCCCAAGTGTCGCTTTGGACCTCCCAGAATGTTGCATAGCCTCGGCAGCAACTTTCATATTCGGTCGAATAAGATTGAATTCACATCTAGCCTGCACTTTAACTTTCCTTCCCGACGTCTCACCCAATTGTTTCCAGTGTCTGTGTGTTTAGCAGCAACGCCGTCTCGTTTTCTATTCCACCGTTGTATACAGTTCGTCTTCTGACTTTTTCGATGGTCTTTTTTCATCTCATAACGTGACAAGACTCCCAAAATACATCGAGCTCAACACGTGTCGTCTCTATAGCAACAGTTCGTCTGTTCGTTTCGCAATACTTGCTGACTTTTCTTCGACTTTCCAGTGATCATTTCCTAATAATCCAGCGTTTCGTGTTCTCGTATTCGGAAAATAACTTCGTTGGATATATCGCGGAAAGCAGCAGTATATGAATTCCAATATGTAATATTTCGGTTGGGAAAGTTTGTGGGAAATTGATTCTGGGATTTTCGGATTTTGTGTGAGAATTTCGGAATACACAATAAAGGGTATGCCAAAATCAGTCACCAGTATAAGAAAAAGAAGTTCTCCCACGCACTGAGTGTGGTAATGTTAAATACACGATCTTGACACAAAATGTAACATGAAATATCATCATTCAATCATTGAGAAGTAATGAAACACAAAGGTTTGTATAATATGAACGGAATATCATTAAACATGAATGGTGAAGCCCAAAACAATTCCTGGATATACCTATTCCACCATTCACCAAATGAATTTGAACAACCACGAATAGAATAATGCACTCTCTCATGCTCATGGTAAGTCAAAAGTAATGTTTTTAATGATAAAGCGCGAAGATATTTTGGCGATACTTCCTCATTCCTGCAACAGTGGATGCTACCGCCATCTCTACCTATCTGAATAAACCTGTTGTATTTGCACTACATGAAAACATATTCCTGCTGGAAGAGAGAACGGCATTTCAGTTCGGCTTGAATAGATGGCGAAAGCGTCTGCTCGATTCCTTGCAGGGAAAAACGCCGAACATCGATTCTACATTGTCTGCATGCAAATCAAATTGGGGCTTGAATCTGTAGGTCATGACGAAATCGGTGATCCTCCAATGGGAATGCTTCGATTTGGTCTCAGAGATAGAATGGTTGCATAAAATTGAGAGATACCTGAATCTGCGTCAGTGGCTCCTATACCCAATTGTTCGATTACTTCATCTTAGCCTATAGGTCAAGATTAGTAACTGAGCCACTAGGTTTCCGCTCAGTGCTATCTATCATAATAAAAATTGCTCTCATCTTTAGTTCTTCATGGTTTGCAACCATTGACAGGATGAATTACGAACTCCTGAAGACTTTGCAATACTTCAACCAAAATAAACCCCACCCATGGTATCACAGTGGACAGCTTTGCGAAGGCACATGCAAACACTACAAACCTACTTTACTGTCTATTTCTCGAGCCGTATTTGTATATTGCCGAGATTTTTGGGACAATTGAGAGGAGGTCAGTGCGTACTGTCAACTAGTATGATCCCCGATATTTGAATCTCTAGAACTGTACAGCATCACACTAGAGTTTTTCCATCTAGAATGTTTGAGAAACATGAACTGCTTCAGAGAGATATTACAGTAGGATGTAGCGAAATGACTACAGTACTTCTTCGCAGAACCTGCAATTCCTTCAAGCCCAGCTTACTGAGGGGTGTTGAGATTATATTGTCTTAGAATAAATCCTGTTGAAGCTTTGAGACTTGGACTCATTTTGAATCGCCAAGGTTTCGGGCACGACGTAGTCCTGGACGATTCTTCCAAGCTTCTGTATGGAGTTCCCAGTGAAAGCATGGGTTTTCAAGGTCACATAATAGTTCAATGTCCAATGAGAATAGCTTTCGTGCTAGTATTTACTTGTTCATTCCCCTCCACCCCGATCTGCTCTGATATCAGAGGAAGGATTGATGATATTAGGTAGATTTCGAACAGTCTCCTAATAGCTCTGGACTCCAGAGAAACCTGAAGAGGCATCAGGCACGAGTATAGCTTCGTTTTCCATTTTCACTATCCTCGAATAGTATAATTATAATAACCCAATAGTGGGTCTTCTGAGAGACATTTCCGGTCATGACGACAGTAAACAAGGGACGTTGAAATCGAATTCCAAACGTGGACTCTCAGGAGTGCAGGAACTGGTATAGTATTTTCTCTGTTTTGACAATTCAATAGTCTCATAATAATTGAAAGATCCCAAACTATTAGATAGCTAGAAAAAATTACAAAAAAGGTATCCGTAGACTCTGCTAATATTTTTTTGTAATAGTGCAAGTACTGCCGACTTCGAAATAAATGTCAGAAATGGTGAAAGGAAGTATCTCCTGCATTCACAAAATTCTAGGAATATTATGTAGAGAATTTAGGCGCTGTCCTTTGGAATTCATCTTACATATGAATCCACTGATTTTACGAAAATTTAAGCATCTTTTGATATTACTAAACTTTCCGCTATATTGTGTCTGTCAACTCTCAGAAACGAATCATTTGTGCCAGTCTTATTATTTCGCGGAAATGTCCCTAAACAATTATTGAATTATTATGAAAATATTTATTCTATATTGACGAAACCGAAACAGAGAAAATAGTACGAAACATTCGTCACAGAATGCAATTCAAGGACTTGTCCTTGCGAAAATTCGCTGCTACGCAGATCATTCCCGAATTTCAGACTCGTGCTAGAAACATTCCCTTCTGTAACCCACGTTCGCATATACGATTCTAAACTGTGCAGACGATGCAGACGCGCCGCGCCGTAGGGCGGTGCTATTCGGCCGCAAGCGGCAGAATAGCGGCGGTCAAATCGTAAATCTGCGGTGGTGCAACTGCAGCGGCAGGCGGCAACACCAGCGACGCGTCCGGCGATCGTTAGGAGGAGCGTCTCTCTCTCGGCCGCCGGCGCCACGCAGACCCGGCCTCGGCTCCGTCTGCCGCACCCGAAGCTACATCGGAATCGGTGACTTTCATATGAGACAGTGGCCGTTCTCTTACCATCTCACAGTCATCCCACTGGCACAAAAATCGCTCATCCAATATTCTCATCCGTACTTAGCTCCTGAACTCTACAACACTATTCTTTACACCATTAGAGGTAATAATATATTGAACATTTTCCTCAAAACATTTATATTCAGTCGAACCAGAAAATCGCTTATTTACTTGACAAAAAATATTTTTGATTCGCTCATGTGTACTAACCCAAATGTCCATGCAAATCTGATTTCTTTCATTATATGTTTCGTACATATACTTTACATGAACTTTCACTTGTTAAAGAACATGTTTAATTGTACCAACTTCGACTTCAAGAACATCCCACCTTGTTTACTGTTGCTGTGACCGGAGACGTCGGACGTGTTCGATTGCCGTTGTTCGATTTCAGCGAAGATCTGATCCTCAAGAGGTTTTCACGTTGTCTGATCGTTTTCGAGTGAGGAAGATGACAGAGACAATAATTTGAAACGATGATCCTGTACTGATGATCATTTTGTCGACTGAAATTACCTTTTGAAGGAAAGGAATAACTGTGACCTATAATAGCGATGAAGAGGTGCGTTACAAAAAATTATTCAGAAAAAAATTGAGAAAAATGTAAACGGTAATAGGCTATGACTTAGTTGTAATGTTATTGAATGGTTCTCCAGTTGGAGCGTTTTCGACCTGTCTTCATCTAGATGACATCTGATAAATGATAATCCTCTACCCAGTCAACTTTTGCAACCTTCCACAACACGACAAGTTACAGACATGTCGAACATTCAAATGAGCTAAGTGAAGACTCGTATTCGGATCACTTACTGAGGTCTAGACGCGGAAAGGGGAAGGTGGCGAGCGGCATCCGCGGTAACTGTTAAGGTGGATTCCCACCGCATCGGACCGATCACAATATTCCCGATTTCGGTCGCGCGACGAAAATCGTGCACATAATCATAAATGCGTATTCATTCACCGACACCGATTCCAGTCAGGTGACATTGGTCGTGCAAGACGCAGTTTGCAACGTCTTGGAAGGCAGTCGGCTTTTTTTTAATCTGTGGACAACACGAAAGGGAAACCTATAATGTTCGAGGAACATCGTGTTAGCCAGCGGCGGAATTTTGGGAGAGAAAGAATGTGTTGGAATTTTTCTTGAAAGTTTGGAGGTTGTAAGCATCAGGAAAGACTTCACTAGGCAAAGAATTCCACAACTTTGCCGTTCTATTGATGAATGATGCTTGGTATAGCGATGTTCGACAGGTCTCGAGCCTGACATTGTAGGGGTGACCAGCCTGAGCTCGTCTGGTTTGTATACTAGGAATAGCGCGTGGTGGCATAATGGATGATATTTCCGTTGAGCACCGACCGTGAAATTACCTATTTTCGAATTATTACAATAGTTTACAATTATTACAAGCAATTGAACATGAACTTGTGTTTGGAAATTGAAGAGTATCCCTTGTAGTCGTGGTACGCCAGTTCAGGGGCGCGAATGTAAGCACCTCTATTTTCATTTGCCACTGTGCACGGACGGCGACGGCGTCTTCGTCTTTTATAATACTACGACGTCATCTCCACTTGACGACATTTCGAAGGAGACCAGTAAAATCACCTGACATTTGGAGGCGTACCGATGAATCTGACGAATGTCATCCCTATCCTGATCAGGACGATCGTGATCGGTCCGATCCGGTGGGAATCCGGCCTTATCCACAAGGCAACACTTCTTCCCCAATAGAGTTTCTCACGAGTGGAATTCACTCCCCCAGCGTGTAGTTAGTGCTCCTTCTATGAACTCGTTCTAGAACAGATTTGACAGCTATACAGAATGTACTTATCTGATAGTTCATCAACATTATTAAATTCAATCATCTTGATATTTCAATCAAATAATTATTATATATTCTGCGTATTCTAGTAATTGTGTGTTGAATGCAATTATTTGAATTATTTTTGGGCATAATAGGCGCTAGCCTCTGAGGAATGAATGAATAAAAAAATAATGAATTATAGTATATTTTCTCGTTCGTGTTATGGGCTCGCAGTACGTACGCCCTCCGCTCGGGGCGGGCCGGCCCTGCCGCGATCGCGGGGCGCGCCACCGCAGGAACAGGCGGACACATGGCATCGGGCATCGGGCAGCGGCACAACAACACGAGCTCTGCCAGCGTCAGGCCAGCTCCCGAGAATATAAATAAACACCCGTCCAGAGCTGGTGCCGGGTCCCGAGCGCGGTTATTAATAGTGGTCCGATCGCGTTCCGCAGCGGAGGTTTTCAGTGCCGCAGTGGAGTCGTTCCTGCAGGAGGACGGCGGACATGCACCCCAGTAAATTCCCACGCGACACGGCCGGGCACCGATTCGGAAGGGGCTGATGTGCGGCCTCGCGGGGGTTGGTCGAGTACCGGGCTTCAGAGGTGATTGGGGCCATCTTGGAACATGGCGGCAGTACCGGGTCCTCGAACAGGTTTTTGACATGCTCTCGTAGTCGATCCGTTGCGGATCTCTCAGATTGATTGTATTTGGATCTGCTGGAATGGGGACAATTCACAGAATATTTCCATTGTTGTGACTTCTGACCGTTAGACACTCTTATCGACATCGGTAGTTAGTTTACTGTGATCTGTCGCAATCTACATGGCAGAGGTATGCACAAAACTTTACATCTACTATCATAACTATCAGAAACCAAGAAGACTAAAGGATTTATACGAAAAAACTTCATGAATAACGCGATTCTCCGTGAAATGACTCTACTACGTCGAGATTCGATGATACCAAAATAGTGCGTAGAATGAATCTCACCCCTTTGGATAATTTGCTCGGTTTGCTGCATCTGAATAATGAATGGCATCGAACATTACATTGATCTCAGTACTATTCAGCCAATCACCTCGGAATCTCGAAACCTCCACCAAGGCCACAATCGAATTCATAAAACTCCGAATCAGTTCCTTCAGTTTCTCGCAAAATAAACTACTCAAAACTGAATAAAGCTAGTCTAGATTTGCGAGATAACATCAGTTTCGTTAATCTATACAATCTAGAAAACTAGAGGAATCATCATTCACTCATTTTGCATTTCAGTACTGGCTGATTAAGATACAAAATATTTTCAATATGTGTTTGTGCGATTCTACACTGAAAAATGTATGTTGCACGTGGGAAACTCTGGAGATGAGTTCTCTCAACTTATTCAGATACACAGTACATTGAATACTTATTAAATTATTTCTCGAAATAAACTGCACAGCTGCAAAGCTAGACAGCCAGGCACGTGGACTAGGTGAAATTTTCTCAATAAGGAGTTTTCTGATACTTGATAAAAATTGCTGCAAAAAGATAGTTTTTCTCGAAATTGTAATGTTTAAACGACAAATTTTAGTGACCAATATCCAGTTTTACGTAGTTTATGATGTCTTCTGATCTCTCACTCAACAGACATGAAGCGCAGATCTAACTGCGCATTAGCATTTAGAAATAGATTTTGTATTTCGGCATCAGGAACCAAAATATAAAACGTCCTGCAAGTTTGTTACATACACAAATTTGCTTACGGTCGACGAAACGAAAGTTCGTAAAGTGAATTTACTCGAAGATGTTCGTTGGATCAACCACATTTTGGAGTAGACAGCACTGATTTTTATTCAATACAGGATATCAAATTCGAAGTTTTCATCCAATGAACTTGAAATCCCACTTTTTGATGAGAAGTTAGGTTGAATACGATCTCCTGAATATTCTTTTTTTATGTAGCATATCAAATTGTTTTTGTCCTGACTGTATGATCATCTCTTCAATCTTATTTGGAAACTACGTTAATGGAATCGAAATCAATGAAACAATCAATGCCTCATGCCTTTACCGAAGTGCTGTGCTACGAAATTGCTGAACGTTATTTCTTTCTAATCATAATTGCTGAATCGTTCTTGGAGTTATATTTCCAAACAAAACTATATTCCTATAATTGGTGCCTTGAATGAATAAATAATTCCTCTAATAATATCATAGTTGTGGAAATAACACTGTAGTCGAAGCCCAATCGATTGGTGAATTATACACTGTCAAATGTATCTACCTTTATTTTCGATTAAAATACATCAATTTTCGATTCTAGCAATGGACTTTTCACTTTTTACGGCTTACAAACAATTGCAGGGTAGATCTCTCAGTTGAAACAAGATTTGGAGGTGAATCTTATTAGACCTGATCCCAATATTGACCAGATTTAGAGCTTGGTTGGCTGTAAAAACAAGAGTTCTCAATCACACAAGATCTAAATGAAATCATGCACTATTAAGTAGATCTCAAATCATATAATTGATAGTAATCATAATTTGCACAGAGAAATTAGAAATTATAAAGCAACATTATTCTATTCAGAGAGAATTATCTCATTTGAAAAATTAATCTTGCAAAAGTATACAAAATGTATGAATATTGGGACATATCAACCATATTTTGTTAAATACTGTCTGTAAGTTCTTCGAGGAGGTGGTACATTCATTTTTCAGCTTTTGATGGGATTTTCTCTCCTCGTTTCTAAAAAATAGAGTAGAAGTTATTAAAAATTATTGCAATATATTTGTAGCAAGGACAGATTTAGGATCTGTCCCAAAATGTCACTGCGCTTGAAATTAAACCTTTAGATACCTAAAAGAGAAATTCTCTATTGGTCAGTGACACCTTGTTTTTGAAAAAATTTGGAAATACAAATATATTTAATAATAATAATTGTGTTGAGAACGGGAGCAGATTCGTTCCCGAAACGTCCACCAAGATAAGTAGAGGTTTTATTATTATTAAATATATTTGTATTTCCAAATTTTTTCAAAAACAAGGTGTCACTGACCAATAGAGAATTTCTCTTTTAGGTATCTAAAGGTTTAATTTCAAGCGCAGTGACATTTTGGGACAGATCCTAAATCTGTCCTTACTTCAAATATATTGCAATAATTTTTAATAACTTCTACTCTATTTTTTAGAAACGAGGAGAGAAAATCCCATCAAAAGCTGGAAAATGAACATATTTTGTTGTTATGAATCTACCTCACTTCTTCAATAATTCGTACATGATATTTATTCGAGTAACACTTTCATGCAATGTTCCAAACTAGTCGACGCTATACATGTACAAATATGATTTCAGGAAGTAGCTAATATGTCCTCACGTTCTGTTCAGCGATTTCGTATCAAACGTTCCGCATTAACAGTGAACTATATCTCAAACAGAACTGGAAGGAACGCAAAGATGCAAAAGTGATGCCAATCGATCGTGTAGTCAACTCGCAATGTGTTGTATTCCCTTCTCTCTCTAGGATTTGGATGGTGTAAACCGACTGAATTATTGGTATTTTATTTCTAGAGGACAAATGATTGGGAGAAGTTTCGTGAACAAATGAGCCGTTTTTTCACAGATTTTCATCATCTGGAATAATTTAATAAAATCAAAAGTCGAAATGAAAAGTATAGGAATAAGAAAGAGGAAGATCTCAAAATGGATTTAATTTAATAAAGCAAGGTATGAAGTTTTTTCTCTAAAATGATGCACACGTATAAAAAGGGTCTGCTTGTTAAGTTGATCACGTATTTCAATAATTTCACAGTATCATTAAATAGGTGAATGTTATTAGAATTATAATTATATCACACTAACAGGATTATTACTTGAAAACACCATTTCACTTCATGTATTCAATGAAGATGAGGATCCCACACGATCATTCCCTGACTCTCCAACAGTTGAACTGGCTCAGTTTTTCTGCTCAATACTTCCATTTCGTTAGAGAAAGTTCATTGACCAAGAAAGAGATTAGAAGACAGATAAGGTGATGCAAACTAAAACAGTCGCTAAGCTTGCAAGGTACGAAATTCTTGGGAGACACGAGACAAGAACATGCAAGCTTCAGAAATCATCTTGAAAAAACGCCAACAAATTACTATGATTTGATAATAAACTGAAGCAGCTTTCGCTACTAATACAACTTTTGATTCAACATATCGAGCACGCGCCAAACCGTCGATCAAGAATAACTGTTATGATTCTATGTTCCGAATGTATTCATGTGAAGAACTCGCTCTAGTAGCTAGCTTTTTGCTTGATAGACCATATCGTTTCAATTCATCAAACTGGTTTGTCAAACCTTATATTTGTGCACACAAACGATCGAACATGTTCGACAAGCGCGATTGGCAAACCATGTTTGCCAAGCATGTTCGATCGTGTGGGGCCCTTCACAAATAACAGCTGCTGCCTCAAATCATTCGAGTCTGACAATTCGGCGCATGCGAAATGATGTGTAGAATCAAAAGTGGCTCTGGCCCCAAGCGGACCAAAGAACGAATCGAGACCGTTTGTCGGCGTCGCTCAAGATCAGATGATATCTGAAGCTGCGCTGCCTTTCAACTTTCAACCAGTAATTCTCCGGCAGCGATGATCGGTTGAGGCGGCGACCACAGCGGACAGAAGCCACCGACGAGGAGCAGCGAGACGGAGGCCTGCAGGGCCGCAGTGTCGTCCGGTAGTGATGGGACTCCCCCGCAGCGGCGGCACACGCAGGGCCAGCGCGGACCCCGAGCGCCGGACACGGTGACGCAACCCTGAGGAATGTTCATCCCCGACACGCTGCGCAGCTGCATGGTGGAACCCGATGTATCCTCGTACCTGCAGACGCCGTCCTCGGGACAGGTGCCTACCCGCTGCTATCCTACCCTTCCCTCTTACGCCGTCGCGCGTGATATGTAATTAACATGATTAACATGAGTGTTATTATTTTCTGTATAATGTTCACTGTTCGGTGTTCGATTTGGGGTACGCCCGGAGCTCGGTCGCCTGGAACAGGTTCCATAAATCGGCCTTTTCCCGTGCACAAGACCTCAGTTGGAAGCTACAGCATACTCGTCCAGTCTTTCAAGTTAATGCATTCGAAAGGAATCTAGATCGCTGCTTCGTGCAGATTGATCGTGCAGATTTACGTCAAGAACGGCAAATCCCTCGAACTGTTTTTCTTCAATCCTTTTGGCTCTTGCCTGAGCAATTTTCACTACGTGTACACTTCAGTATATGCCTCTAGAATCACAAGTGATAGGCGTTTGCATCTATTTTCCTTGATATCCAATTTGCACGAGTCCAGACAATGAGTTTTCAATACGTGTTCAATTGAATATTTGACTAAAGCCTGAAAAATGGCGAATGCTATTGATGGCGCCCTCAATCTCCTCCTGCCCACTGTCTAGACTCTCTAGACAATTGAGTTTTCACTACGTGTTCACTTAAGCATTTGCATCAAGAGTTGCAAATCACACTTTTAATGGGTCATGTCTATCATCGTAATTTTCCCGACATGTGCAATCAGGATTTGCATCAAGAACTTTGGATCTCTCTCATTCCATTTGGACCTCAGAATCTTCTCCTTGATACTCAATACATTGTTTTATTGGTCTTTCTTGCGCTGAATCATCAGCTAGTTCATTCGAAACAAACCCACTCTCTTTTGGACCCCATGTGACTACCCTTTTTCATTAGGTGTCAAATTTTAGATTCGGAACCAATATACCATTTCTCTCTCATCTAAATCCAGTGGTGATTGATCTGTCAGATAGATCTCTCCGATCTGAACTTTCTCTGGGCGACAGTCCAAACTTTCACACAAAATGGCTCACACGATGTTCCACGAACATTATAGGTTTTCCTTTTTTGTTGTAACAATCGAAGTGATTCTCAACCTTGTCTAATGTATATTTATTGCCCCTTATCAATCATCATGACCTCCGTAATCCATATATTATGACTCAATTTCCTTATAAATAAAGATGGTAGTTTTATGGAACAGGTCCCAAGTGATCCGGTAGGGTGGTCGGATCATGGTCTCGGGTCTCGGGACGGGACAGACACCCCTGCAGTCTATTGGCTGGCCTGACCGCGGCTTTCGATGTTATTGACTTGTTGATTCATAGTCCAGTCAGCAGAGCAGCGATAATACCCTGACTCAACTGACCTGTAGTGAAGACAGTTCTTGAAGAGAGCACTCGAGGAATCACGATAGAAACCGACGCTTCACTCCACGTCAGAATTCCTGATGTCTCGATGGACTGGACTATACTTGGTGTTGCCAGAGACGAAACTTGGACTCACGCTTCTTTCCAGAACAGTAGTTGAATATATTGAACATTTCTGTTGAATAAAAATACTGAACATTCACAAGGGATCATATACACATTTGTACCATTGTTTCCGACCAGGAAAATATCAGTTGAACTTCAGCCAAAACTGACAATTGCTCGTTTATCTCAACGATTTATTGGTGTAGCAAAATTATCATCAATCTCAATTGTACACCAAGACATATCAAGAATTGTCAGATCAACCAGGGTGGGATAACAAAAATCTTCGAAAACACGATTTGAACCAACGATCAAATTGACAAGAACCAATAATGTGAATCCTCAGTTGGCCAGACAGGCATTGATTTATTTTTGTGTCTTGGTTATATAATATTTTTGGCTTGAAATGAGTTGTTCCAAGTCAAATTCATAACTCCTTACGAGAGATGATAAACGATAAAATCTGGTAGAAAGGCACATGTTAGCAATGCAAGTATTGTCGATTCGGTCACTGAATCGACAATACTTGAGTCTACATACCAATGTATTGCCTGATGTTGTTCTTTCATGATCTAGTGGGATACCATGTGTATATGAATTCTGCCATGAGTGTCAAGTTTCGGCTCTGTGATTTACTGATTGGTGTTACTGTTGATTGAATGGATTTTTTGTTGTCTCATTTTATTGCACCGTCGTTTTTCTATTTGTTGTCATAACCTTTGTGTGCTATCAGCGAAGAAGATACTTGCCGGAATGACATTTCATTTTTCTCGGTCGACACAGAAATAAAATGTGAGCATTAAGAAAGGAACGACCCTGTATGGTCAGTATAACGAATTAGGGCAAAAAAATGAATATAGCAAAATACTCTGCAAAAAATATACATAGAGAAAATACGTATGAGTCAATGAATATGAAGTATCCAAATGAGTAGTTTCAACTTATATTTGATTTCCAATTGTGAGAAGAATTATCAATTCGAACATACCATATGATAACTAAATTTGTGATGGTGATACCCGCCCGAATTGAGATGAATAATTATGAATGCATGTCTTATTCGAAACCGGAAAATATTCTATCCATGCACGACTGACATGCAAACTAAATCTAAGTATATCATCGTAAACAAAACCGAAATGGCGGTTTACTCACAACTATTCAAGTCAATTTCAAAGTTGAAAAAATCTAACGAATCTATTGTAGTCCACGTTCATCTGTTTTATTTATGGGGGCCTGAACGAGCTCATTGAGAAAACGAAGATGTAACATAAATTTGAAGAAGTTATTTTGGTATTTTGTAGACTAGCAGGAACATAAAGTCTGAATAGCACTTTCCTCGAAATTGAAAGATAATGATATCCACATGATACCTGTGTACTCAGTTAAGGAATTTCTATTCTATTCTTTTTCTATTTGATGTAGAATCCTTCACAGAGACGCCCTGTATAGTAAAATGTTTCAGGCATCCTAAGGATGTGGCGTCCCATCTCTTGGACCGCGATGAGTACGCAGATTTGTTTTATTTTGTAATGGTTGATGAGCTCTCTACAATTCTCAAATAAGCCTTTCCATCTGTTCTTTTCGCTTTGTCACTACTGCTAGCGGCTAAAAATAATCACCGGTATAAATAGTTCCAAGTCTAATGCGGGCGTAGACACATTAGAAGATATTTTGCTGACTTTACCTTCGATGTGATAATATATTATCAGTAATATTCAACTACTTTTTACTAACGTTGCTTTCTTATCTTCCAAAATTTACGATTCTCTTCTTCAACATGACACATATTGGTATACTCTTTACCAACTTTAGAGCTCAAATTTTCCATAGGTGGGACAATAGGCAGTACAAGATCAAACGTGGTTGCTGAAATCACATTTTTGGATCATTGAATTATTTTCGGCGAATCTTGAACTTTTTTCGGATCATTTCGGACAATTTCCTCATGTGTTTCACTGAGATAACCCTAACGGGGGAAACCTACAATTCTCAACGGTGACAGTATAAGGTTTTATAACATCTCAACATGGTTCATTGGCAATACATCATACAATAGTTTTGGGTGGAATCCAGGTGAGATTTTATAATTTTGAAAAGTCGAAGTTGGCGCAACATATTCTCATTCAAATGGATTTCAATAATCCCACAATCGAAAACACCTTGTCAGGTCTTATTGTGTCATACATAGACTAAGTGTCATATATGTTTGAATATCCGATATCAAGAACCATTTCGATAGTACAATTCGTAGCTTGTTGATAGTAGCAGGTATGCGTCGGTATTGTTTATTTCAATACTGGATAATTTGAATGCAACTCAACACTCTCGCATGAGTGAATGCATTCCTGTGCGTCTGATATATCTGTATGTGCATTTTAGATGTTTCATGAATGTCAATTATCGCATTCGCCCTAGTGGTTATTGACATCACAAACAAGAAATGGGACTCTGATGTACATTCGTATCGTTATCAACATACTTTACTGACAATATGAAACTTCTCCGAACGGAAGGTTTTATGATTCTTCCGATGTCTTTTTTTTCTGTTTGTTCTCTCCTTTCCTTCGAAACCAGATTTTCACCCATTGGTAGACTGTTTCACTGTGCATTATTTGGATGTTGAATCCACATAATGGACTCCCATTTTGTTTCTAGCTTAGTTTGATACCTTATTCATAACTAGAGACATCATCCCTCGTGTACTTTTGACTCTTCTCTCACTTAGAAAATCATGCATGCTTTTCAAACAACACTATCTCCTGTCCTCATCCAAAAGTACTTTTGTGAAGCCAGGAACTGAATGATTTCATATGTGTTCCATCGCTTCGAAATATTAAATAATTTGAAGGGCTTTTTTCTCATCAGGACGAATTTCATCCATTCATCGAGGCCCTCCTGCCATTCGTCAAGTCCTTTTCTTATACGTGGTTCAACCTGCAGGCGGCTAAGAGGAAATATTACAAAAAGCACGAGAAGCGAATGTCTTTGGAAGAAGAGAGGCAGTGCAAGGAAGCCTTACAGGTAATATATACACAAATTATTATTGAATATTATTAAAATGAATGAATAGAATAAAATTCCAGTGAGATCATCAAAGATGATATTAAATAAGTCAGTATTCACGTGATATCATTTTTCTTTGTTTCAAGATCATTGGTTAGAATTGCTGAGTTCACGAAGTTCGAAGGAATCACAAGAATGAAATGATTTGAAACTACTTATATCTATGTCCAAACATGAAATTCAAGTTATTCAGAATTATCAACAGAAACTCTCAAATCAATCATATATCAATTATTTGTGAACACACATCTCTAGTAGACATATTCCACAACATATATCAAACATTGGTAATGTCAAGAATGCCAATTACACCTAGAAAACTATGATACAATTTAAATAGTGACGGTGACTATGTGTTGAATAATTCAGGATAATCACTTGTACAGATTAACCAAATGTCAAGATGATTCTGAAATGTCATAGTCCAAATATATATAAAGCGTGCCCACACACGGAACAGAGATCACCTTCAAATCTGAGATTGAAATCTTTTTGTTTTCCATTGGAGCTGATTGCTACATAATTCAAGGGTGGTAACTAGCGATTATTGTTCTCCTCACAATTCAAATATTATCGAATCTTTATTATTTCGAATCTCAAAGTCAAATGGTGATGTGCCAAAAAATAATATCACTCGACCTTGAAATATCATCTCATCGTATGTAACATCATGACGACGATGAAAATTTATAATTGGATTGACAACAAGGATTTTAAGTGTGGCCAGTAATACCACATCCAAACGTTAGATATCTAAATTAGAGAAGAACGGTGGCTCTTGCAACTCTGCTCTCTTGTCTGTTCTCAAACACATACTGTCTAGTCCCTATCTCACAGCTAGATGTGTTGGGTCTCTCCCTATGTAGTCCCTATCTCACTCTTGACAAATCTGATCTCACAATTGCTATAGAAACTAGATGAATTGGGTCTTGTCAACAAGGTCTCTCTCTCTCTATCTATAGTCACTATCTAACAATTCAGACAGAAACTAGATGTGCTGGGTCCCACCAACAAGACCCGGTGTAATCCCTATTTCACACTCGACATAAAAACTAGAAGTTTTGGGTTCTTGCCAATAAGGTGTCTCCTCATGTAGTCCTCATTTCATAGTTGATATAAATACTAGATGCGTAGAGTATTGTCGAAAAAGTCTCTCCCTATGTAGTCCCACTTGTCAAATAAAATGGATTTCTTGTGTAATGTTAATAATGTAGGCCCTATCTCATATTTGGTATGAAAACCAGATGGTTTGGGTCTTACCAACAAGGCATCACACTGAATAATCTGTATCTTACAGTTGAGATAGAAACTAGATGTGTTTCGGCTTGTCTATCTATGATATAGAAACTAAGGTGTTGGGTCTTGCCAGCAAGGTGTAGTTTGTGTAGTTTTTTTTATCGCTTCTTCAACGTCAGCATCCAATGTACCATGAGAGGAAACTTGGAGCTCTTCTAAACCCATCGGAGTGATGTTTCTATTATATTAATTATTATTATTTATTATAATTGATCTTGAATTCGCCAATTTCAGATTCAGTTTTGAGAAGAGCAACAGTCAAACAATTCAGAAGAAACTGCTACGTATTTCAACTTCTAAATCTTATTTATGGCACTTGTTGGGTGTTGAACCTCTTGAATCATTTCCATTTAATATTAATTCCGTGACCTTATCTTCTCATTTCCTATGGTGAATGAGCGTTTCTTGTTGAATTGTATTGTATTGTACGTATGTTTCGGTTCCAGAACGAAAAGGCGGAGGTCAAGCAGAAATGGGCCTCCCGGCTGCTGGGTAAGCTCCGCAAGGACATCACTCAGGAGTGCAGGGAAGACTTCGTTTTGAGCATCACGGGGAAGCGACCCGCTGTTTGTGTCTTATCCAACCCCGACCAAAAAGGCAAGATGCGCCGAATAGACTGCCTCCGTCAGGCCGACAAGGTCTGGCGGCTCGATCTCGTCATGGTGATATTATTCAAAGCGATTCCCTTGGAGAGTACCGACGGCGAACGGTTGGAAAAGAATCCGGACTGTTCTCAGCCAGGACTGTGCGTCAATCCATATCATATAAATGTGTCAGTGAGGGAACTGGATCTCTATCTAGCGAACTTCATTAATAGTCACGGTATGGTGATAGTGTTTTACCGGGTCTCAAAACGCATTTGTGGTGCCAAGAGATTCATCTTCAGTGTTATATTCATTCACTTGTAGCATACATTCACGACTAATAATTGTGGGCATGGATTCAGAAGAATATTGAAAATCACAAATTTCCATTAATATTCCTCTCCATTTTTATTTGTGCAGATGATATTCAATTTTTTCTAAAAGAAATATTTTCAATATTATCAATTTCAAATTAGTTATCGAGGTTACAATTCACATAAATACCTTGTCAGAATTAGAAGCATGTGCATGAATCAACTAGCATTAATTCTTGATGGTTTGTCCATTCCAACGGATTTTCAAGTTACATGATCATCAGTCAGGAGTCAGTCAATTTATCTACTAGTTTCCCCACTATTTTAATTTCATAGCGATAAGAAAAAAAAAAATGAGATTTCTGTAAACTTTCTGAATTTCAAGCCATATGAAAAACATGATTCTCAATAGGACGGATTGAAATATATAGGTGGGAATTTGAGAGATTCATTTCATTTTATGTTATGTTATTGATTATATGCATTTGAATGATGCTACTCACCGGTATCCATAACACAAGCGTCTTGATGAGAATACAAGATCTGAAAAAAAAATAATTGTTAATGAATATCGGTGCAATTTAATATGATAACAATCTGAATAACATTTTTGAGGGATCAATTGGTATCTTTTGGTTTTCTATGTATGCTGTGAAGAAAAATAAATCTGCTGTTCATTTAATCTTCTGAATTTTCCAGAAATACTGAGTGGAGTGTGCTATAACAACAATAACAAAAAGGAGGACGATAGGAAAAGCAAAGGTAACAGTTTATTTGAAAATTACATGCCTAAAGTATCTATTTTGATTATACGTAATCTCTCTGAATTACAGGGTACACTCACAATCCTTATAACGGGGTAGTATGTAATGACATCATCTTAGCCACGGGAGTATTCTCCTCTAAAGAACTCTGGAAATTATCCAAATGTAAATTCTAACGACCTTCCATATCATTCACGCTTCTAGACCCTTTTATTTTCAGCCTCCATCTTACACGAGTTAACCGATACCCAACCCAATATGAACAACGTGAAGATAGAACATCCCGCTTTCTACTGCAATAGTTATGCCGATCAAGGGCCTGTTGTAGCCGACAGATCTTCTTCCGTTGAAGCCATGGTTGTCTCAGCGACATACTGTAAGTCGTAGTTGAACCATTCAATGCGGGTAGGTTTGAAAGAAGGAAAAAATAGTAGCACAAAAACATGAACGGATTCTCGAAGGGTGATGACACTCAGGAGATTTGTCCAGTGAATCAAGAGAAAGCACGAAATTATGTCTCAGGGGCGACGGAGCAAGTGGGGCTCTGAATGAACCATATAAAAAACAAGCATGAAAGCATGAATGAAAAATAAATCTCACCATGCTGAAAAAAACCTTTGCCAACATTAACAAATTACCTATCAAGTCAGAAGAGGAGTACAACTAGATAAGTCGGCCTCCTGACTCAACAAACGTGAGTTCGACCAGCCAGGCAGACGAACTACTGTGCAGGTTTTGCAAAAAAAAAGGAAACAGTAGTACTCATACACTGCAACATCGAAGGCCTGTTGAGACTAAGGTTTCTAACGATGGGAGAAGGAAAGCTCCCAGATACGAAGTAGATCAAAAATATAGCCTATGGAGTCTTTCATTAAATACGGGACTAAAAGAATTCTGAACACATTAGATCTGAAAAGGTCATGGTGTGGAGGCTAGTATCACGTTTGCCCCGTTCCAATTCCATATAATCTCCAATCTAATCATAGCATGGCAACGCCTAGATGAATACTGACATTAGAAAGAGACTGCATCCCTTTGTGCAGCAGCTGGCGAAATAAAGAGTAGAGCTGAACTGAATATTATGAATATCATTGGTGTCTAGAAGTGAAATCATAAACGACACTGTCTGGACGGATGGAATGAGTGGGCATATTTACGTTCCAGACACCGACGCCTATCTATCGATTGGTGAAATCAGTGACGGCGATTTTGTTCCGCAATGCCAGAACAGTTACGGAAGCTCAAGCAGGAAAACAGGCCAAATATAGGGCTATCGATCGTTTAGATGCTTATCAGAAAATCGGTGACTGCGTCGTCAAATTAGATATTTCCAGTTTTCAAGAATTCGAACTTCATGTTTAGTGAACTTTCGCATTATTTCCTTCTCATTGAATGGTAATTGAAGCTCCCTTGCGAAATTTCCTGATATTGATATTTTTCAGCCATGCCTCAAAACACAACTTTAGTGTCTTCCAGTTCCCAAGGTAGTCCGAGCACATTGTTCTACCAGCACAGTCCGGAATCACATACCCAACATCAGAACCAAGTGAAATACTCAGAAAATGGCCATGATACGCTCACAGATTTCGTTACTTTCGTCTGCCAAGAAACTGACAGCAATCAAAATACACAGGTACAGGATCTATGAGAATATTATTTTTATCAGTAGTATAGGTACATAATATATTGATGGAATAGTTATTTTCATATTTTGAAGGACCTTCAATCTTCAACCTTGGTAATTTCAAGGTTACTTTGAGTAAACTCCAACCTCGAAATAACGCAAGAATCACAAACAAATACCAATGCCATCTTCTCCCAACATTCCATCGCTTCTTCACACGATGCTTCTCGTACATTATATGTCTTCCAGTCTTTTCCTATTGGCCGAAGATAATCCATTTCTGTAAAGGAAATTCCTTTATCATTCTACTATGATTCCCGGCCGACAAACTAGACGAGCTCAGGCTGGTCACCCCAAGATTGTCATGGTCGAGACCTGTCGAACTCAGCTGTACCAAACATCACTCATCAATATAACGGCTCAGTTGTGGAATTCTGTGGCTAGTCTTTCCTGATGCTTACGAACTCCGAACTTAGAAGAAGGATACCAATACCATCCTTCTCCCAACATTCCATCGCTGCTTCACACGGTGCTTCTCGAACATTATATGTTTTCCATGTCATCGGCGGTTGGCCGAAGATAATCCATTGCTGTAAAGTGAATTCGTGGCACTAAGACAACGGGTTGGTTTTCTATAAGTCTTCCATTTCCAGATGCCGTCGAACTTGTCCAGGAGCCCGAAATCGCAGTACTTCCCCTCGGCCATGCTGCCGCCGGCGCCCCTGCCGCCGATGGCACGGCCGGTGGCCATCATCCGCTCCACCTGCGACGTCAGCATGGCCGGCGCCAATTCGCCGCCGGCCAGCATAACGCCACCCGGCGGCGACGCGTCGCCGGCCGACGAGGCGCCCGAGATCGGCGCGTCGCCGCCACTCAGCCCCGGCGGGCACGACGCGCGCAAGTCGCCGGCGCAAAGGATGCCGGCGCCGGCCGGCGGCGCGTACTCGCCGAGCAGGGACTACTCGTTCAACCACTTCCACGGGCAGCCGGGACATGTTGGTATTGAGTGCTCGCGTCCCCGGGAAGAGTCCTTCATTCTTGATCGAGGGTGCATCCGGGGCCTAGGCTATCTCATTGGGCCGCGTTTTTTCGGAAAGCTTTGTAAAACGACAAATCGGAATCGAGTCTATACGTTTTGATAGTTAACAAATTCTGTTCTCTACAAATTTAATCTCTTCATATTTATTGATAACTATAACCGTTATCCCATGATACATCGCTTCTGAATAAGGATGATCCCTTTTAGTTTTACTCGCTCTCTATTTCTAATTCATTTCAGACTAATAGTTATTTTCCATTTATTCATTCATTTCCTTACACTGTTCAGAAAGTTGAACGAAATTATAGAACAGGAATATAAAATGACATTGTTATAAGTCGAATTCGGAAAATGACAATGAAATAAAAACATGAGTGCTAACATGAACAATATCTCTTGGTATCTCTCCAACTAACACTGGAAATACCCAATATTCAATCATCCTAGTTTGCAATACTCAGTCATTTTTATCTAACACCGGTTGCAAATTTGCAGAAAATTTTATTCCGTAGTACAAAATCCTGATTTTCATTAAAATGTAATTTCTTAACAACGCCATAACTATGTAATGATTATAGTAACTATGATTATGTAATGAACTATTGAATCTTGTATTTAACCAAAAGTTAGGTAATTCATTAGAGATCTTTCGGTCTCGATTTAGTATGCTTCTAATTTTTATAGTATATCAGCTATATCCTTCCGACCAATAACGCACCAATACGAATTGATGTTAAAACTCAACCAACTAGTGTGAAGTCGGCATTGAGATAACGCGGTTAGACTACGGCCTGGTGAGATAGAAAAGTCTTTTATTCATCACTGTACCGCTGGAGCGTGGCTCTGTAACGTTTATACTTTTTTAAGCAGTAATAGAACCATTAAATCAAATGTGATATCAAATGTTCATCCAAACTAAATCTGTGGAGCCTCTCTCTGAAAAAACATTGAACATTTTAAATGCAGCCGTGATAGCTGCTGTATGTTTTGTACAACTGGTTGTTTGTTTGGCCTTGAAACTTTTCACTACATGTCAAGCCACCAAATGCACGTAACTCTCTTCTGTTTCTATCTTGAAAGTAAAGATCTATTTCTTGAAGATTTTTCGATTCTTGATTATTAGCAATGGTAAATTATGAATGGTATGTTAACCTTCACAATCTTCTGATGATATAACTTCTCTATTGACATAAGTATACAAATGTAGTATATTTTTCTCAAGTGAACGTTCAGATATCATGAGTCTTTGGTGATTATCATGTGGCTAGCACATTCGAAAGCTGTAACTGCTAGAAAACTACGAAAATATTCCACTCCAAAATTTATGAATGAGAATGAGGGACAATCTTCCTCCGGACTGCTGACTGGGAAATGAACTGCGATGGACTAAATAAATTCCCTTCTGACATGTTATGTTTCTGATTTTCAGCTATTCAGTTACCCCAGTATGACAGGGATGTCTGGCGTTATCAGCCCCACGAATCTCAGCATGTATTCATCCAACGTGAGTACCCCGAGAGGTATGTCAATGTTGAAATCTTCTTCCAAGATATTTCATCCGCCCGTTGTCGATGTCGACACCGATTCAACTCTTCTTGACCAACAGCTATCTAAAGAGGGCAATGTTTGCAGGTACACCACGTACCAATAGCATGCCCAGATGGAGCACCCCTCTGTTCACGCTGGACCAAGAGGACTTCAGCATGATAACACATCCTTCCAATGCCGAGCCCGGGGCGATTATCCTGATGGACGAATCCGCAGCTCAAGCAGGCGACCATGCGGGGCAGTGTTGCAACAGCGGCGGCCTCATGTGCGACGCAGACCGATTTTTCCAAGCTGGCGACTCGCTGGAGGGTGCCAGAGAAGTGGATCGACTGCCTCCCCAGAAATCGCCCTAGTCCAGGACAACGACACACTTGCCTTACGATGCGCAGCAATTCGGTTAATTGTATCTATATCCCAATCATTCGCGTGCTAACATTATGCTGGCACGAAAATAATAGACTATTTTTAGTAATTACGCCAACATCGGTGCCAAGACAGACAGGCTGTGCTGTTCAGGAAAAAACGCCACATCGATGACGACACACTTCTGTTTGTCGTTTTTTTCTCGCAGACCCTGACGTTCTTCGAATCCTCGAATTGTGACATTACGAGTGCACAATGAAGGGGATGATTGAGGCTTGTTTGAATTCCGTTCCTAAGTTGGGTAGAATATCCAGCGATGCTTGTCTTCCACGAATAAGCTTGTTGCGTGAGCAAGCAGTGAGCTGGGTCTGTGCCTTAGTATTACAATAATATCCATATATAGGTAGAATAGTTAGAGGATATAATCGAGCTTTGTCTGCTCATATTGCAATCAATTCAATGTACACAATTTCCATTTCGACTGCTGATCTGCGAACAGTCATCTCAGACACGTGTGATAAGTGATAGTGATTACTATGTAATTTTTGTTATCGTAAGCATCTTCAGCAGTTGAACATGGATAATGTAGATATGATGATTGATTTATGAGTTAGAATTTTCACCTCATCCAATCGCCAGTGGAGAAATATTCACTTAGTACTGGATGATGTGAAGGCCGACTAGATACTTAGTTGAATATTCTATGAGTGACATGATATTCTGGTGGAGTAGAAGATACCGGCTCATTGAAAATTCACTTGTTACTGATGAATCTGGTTTCTTTTATTCCATCACAAATAGGGAATAGCTGTATACAAAAAATATGATTGGAGTACGAGGAGAATCTATCGATACATGGAAACAAATTCATTCGATGCGAGCAGGTCTTTCCATCATCAATTTTCTTTCAACATAAAAATTTTCTTTCAAATTACACATCGTAATAATTCTATGAATCATTGTTCGTTATATCTCTAATTGATATTCAATAATGATACATATAAAAACGGAAGATTCTCCTCGTACAGTGTTGAGCAAATTAGCAAATCTTACTGTGATTGAGTACCTTGGAAGCAGTCGAGGAAGAGCGAAGGTCACACCGAACAGGTCAAGGTGTGGCCTCAGGTCTCGCTCCTTCTGACTCCTTATCTCTAGTCACACTTGGCAGAGTGACCCCGACTGATGTACCTACTCCCTCCGCTCTTATTAACCTATTTGCTCTAGTGGACACTCTGCATTTTGTTTACATCCCCCTACCCCGAGTACAAGTAAATAGATCTGTTCAGAGTGATTACCATCAGTTTTTTGGGTTTGTTTCATTAAGGAGTTTGTTCATGTGGATCGAAAAGACCGATGGATATAAGTTATTCTAGTCACTGGCGAACAAAACGGTCATCACAGGAACGAATTTGGTTTTAATAACTGAAAAATACTAATATTTCTTTTGTAATATTTGTTACTATTCACAGACTACTTTCTAGGCATGAATTATTTCGGATTTAAAATTCAGTGTGTGAATCAGTGACGTCCAACTTTGTGTCTTTGTTATTTGATCTTTGTTTTCTCGAATATAGTGGTAGAAAATGTGTGATAATAGAAATTTAGTTCGCCGTTTTTTTATTCTGTATTTTTCGTTTCATTTTATTGAAGTTGAAATGATCTGTTCACTTGGAATGGTCTATATTTAATATTCAAGTAATATATTATTGATTACTGTAAATAGGAAAAAATATAATTATTTGTTAATTACGCATAAACTTATAGAATCGGGTGATATTTAACCAGTGCCATGATATTGTTGATTCAATTGTTAGACGTGAAAAACGTCATGTAATAGTTATTATTGTTTACCTATAGTAGGCTTAACCAGAAGTAATTGTATAAGCTACGATTCTTGAAAATAAATCAGAGGGTTTATTGTTTCTTAATTTTTGTATTTCTTATCGCCAAAATTCTTCCTCATATTCACTATTATCGATAAGACTATCTCAGATTGATCCAATATAAAGCAGGTGTATGACGAGGCTTCTTTACCAGAGATTCAAATTATCAACTCATTCTACCAGTTCTACTTTACTCTGAGTTTTCAGAGATCCGTAACCTGAACAGAAACTTTGAGCAGTGAACCGAAACATCGTTTTGGTCACATGCAATAACTCTAGTATATTACTAAATTTACATTGGATTATTACATAAATGTGCAACACAAAATCAGCTAGTTTATTAGAAAGTATTACTTCGCAAATATAAGTCATTTAAAGTTACGATAGATGTAATCGACTCAAAAAACCTTAAGTGCCCTTGATTTATCTAAGTTCAAATCGAATTTTAGTTGTTTTATGATTGATTTTGCATACACTCATCAAATAGTGGAGGCATCATTTTAGCCCTCCTCCTTTATTTCAACGATCCTATAAAGCCGCGCACTCATTGGGAAGTTCTCATTCTCTGGTACATCTCTGGTTGTATTCAAAAGAAAGAACGCATTCCCTCAAACCGTGTATACAGTTCAATTTCGATTCATTTTTCAGTAGTCTTCTGTGCGTTCCGAACAATGGCTAACCTTTTTTTGTTAGCTTGCTTTTCAACTCTAGTATTAGGTATGTACCTCCTATTTTTTATTTCATTTTAAAAATTATTGTTACCGTTCAAAATATTGTTGGCCGTTAGAAAATATCAAATAGCAACATACATAAAAACATAAAACCCAAACCCAAAAAAAACAAATGGACACAAAGAAGTATGCATTAAAAATCATTCACATTTTTTCCAATGGCAATAGTCAGTGAAATACATGTTTTTCTTGTGCTGATTTCTATCAAATCCCACATCATTTTAAAATGGCATCATTGGTTTTGCAGATGAATCTAAATCATTATCACTATTTCATCTTCGGCAATTTCTTATAACTCGAATTTTATATTTGAAATTTATAATGATTTCTGACCCACTCACACCGAAACTAGGAACAAAAACCCTCTTATATAAACTGTCAGATTCCAAGAAACCAATATGATTGTTTGAGAATATACAATTAATATATCGTCAATACAAGTAATATATAATCAGAAGAAATAACTTTTTGGTTGCCTTCTAGGCGTTTGATGAGTTTGAAAGTAAAATAGGAAGATTTCATGATTAATATTCAGTTACAAAAATAATGTGAAACCTCACGTATAACATATTAATTGCAATGATACGTTACAACACTTTGTAGCTCTTTGGTAAATACTGCAGATGAGAAATATCTTCTAGTCTGCAACATTTGTGAAGATTTAACAAAAACATTATTTATTAAGAAAAATCGAAACTCTGTGTATTTTATTTTAGGTGTTTTGTCAGTGGAATTGTCACCCATTCATCATTTCTTGGAACCGTTAGGTTCAGAAGGTGAGTTACTGTTTCCTCACATTTAAAAAAAATCTTAAATGAATTAACAATCATTGACTTTCAAATGAACTAAATTACAAAATAACTACTATACTACATGCTGATACTTGTAATGGGTATGATAAGAAAGGTACTTGAATATAATCACTTATAAATGGTTTTCTAAAGATACAGTTAACCTTGCAAAATACACATCATTTTATAATTCTTATGCAGATTTAGCAGTTTCCAAAATCATTTTCAGAGTGGATTTGTTCAAGAATTGGATTGAATCATTTCTGAATTTCCAACATATTCGTGTAGTAATTTGGTGTATATATATATATATATATATATAAACAGAGTGTCTCAACATAAAGTTTGCATACTCCAGGAGAATTCGATTATCATTATTATCATCCACAAGACTGGATACACACTGACATTTTTTTTTGCATTTTGTTCAAGTTTCAAAATTGCGCAAAAATTTAACAACAATTGCAAGCAGTATGAAACTCATTGAACCTAGTGGATGTACATGCAAAGAACTGGAATGTGAATGCTGTACTGGAATACTCAATTCTGCACATAAAGGTAACTGATTTATTACTGACATTTGACCTCCCATATCACATCAATAGGTGAAATGTAACTGACTTGAAAGTGTGTAGATAGAAAGTACACTGGTTACACTGCATAAATATTATCTAGAAGAGTTACGCAATACTATTTTGTTGTGAATCAGAAGTTTATGTTCATTCATTCATTTTATTTTGGAAACCCAACCGAAATTACAAATGATTACCAGTAATAGGGATACTTTAACCAACAATACATAATATGATAATGAGATAAAATTTTTTGCATACTAGAGAAAAATATTGCAAGTTTCAATTCGAACTGAGATCAGAAATCAAATTCACTAATGGATATATGATGATAAAAAAAACATTAACTCAGTATTGAGTTATACTTCTTTAGGTTTTTGGGTAATCTTTTCAATGCAGATTTTTACCAAATCTCCACCTATCATCAGGATGAGAGGAAAACAAATCGATTTCAATAAATAAGACATCAGTACTTAGATTGTGGTATGTGTATTACAAGTGTGCTTATATGCTACAATACAAGTATGCTTTCAGGAAGAAAATCAATTGGAGTCAATTTGAATGTCCTTAACAGAATAAGTAAATAACTCAGTTTCAGAGAGAGCCCTTTTTTTAATGAAGCATTCTACTCCTACTGGTAGATTATTACTTTCATAATCCTATAAACTTCTTATGATAAGGAATAATATGAGGATATATGTTTCAGTTTGTTTGTACATAGACCTGGAACCCAATGAACTGAGATTACAAGCAGGATTCTTTATAGATGAAAATGCTATCTATAATGGCACAATAGGTAAGTATTGATATAAATTTAGTGGTAAGTTGAGAAAATAATTATCCTTGATTATTTCAGATACAAGTTCAGCGCCAATATGTATACCAAATATTCCAGGAGTTTGTCTGGTGGTGAACCATGTGAATATTGACCTGTTGGAAGTGTGTACCAAGATGAATTATAGTGTGTTAACTTTCCTCAAATTCCCCTGTACACATTTTAAAGATGGCAAATTATCTCTAGTGCAAAACAAGTACAGATGATGAAAAAAAGATAACTTTTGTAAATATTTTATAAAAATCATGTGGAAATGAGAAGTTATAGAAATAAATGACCAAAAATAAACATTAAGTCTGCTTACTTGATTGTATCTATATGGGGCATGGGTCAGGATCCAATCTCTTCATTGATTTTTTTTCGAACATCATCAATTGTTATGTTGCCCACAATTTTCAGTGTTTTTGACCTTGACTTGAATCCCTACAAGAATATATCATCAGTTAGCTAGTTCTCATATGGTTTGGTGGTAAAACCTACTTTCTCAAACACTACATCATTTTTACGCAGTCCAAGTACAGATGACATATATTTGACCAACTCTGTATTAGCCTCTCCATCACTTGGAGGAGCACTTATTTGTACACCAACACCTTCTTCTGTTATTCCTGGAAATGAATAGTTTCTTATGATTCTGTTCAGAAAAAACAAAGGAACTTGAAATACCAGTAATTCCATTATTTTTTGCTCCAGGTTTTGCAAGAATCTGTATTATTATGTTATTGTCTTTGTTTTGAGAAATCGGATCATGTTCTTCCTACAAACGAATAGATATTCAAACCATGTTGTGTAATGCTGTAGCTTGCAACCTTCTTGATGATTGTATCTTTGGAATGTTTATTTTTTTGAGGCATTTTTTGACAATAATAACTGTTGTTACAGAACTTGTCGAATTTTACAAAAACTTCGTATTTTCTCCACATATGAAAGGAACGTTTGTTTTCGAGCCTTACCGTTGTCAGTTATGAATATGATACGATACGAAAAATATGACAATGATAGTGACAGGCAATGTCGCCAAAAGAGAAAGTTTCTGTTATCTTGCCACTGAACTATAACAAGTTAGAGTTTGGCTTTAGTTCAGTGAATTATACAGGGTACACCAAAACAACTGTAATAAAATATATTGAATACAAATACGAAGAACGTGACCAGTCAATACTTCTGGAAATAATGAGGGAATATGCAGAAAATTTTGATTAGAGTGTATATATTATACTATTATCATTCTGTCTATATACTTCTATATTTTATTCTGAATTAATGATTGGAACTATACTTGAGTAGATACTAGTTTTCATTTTCTGATGAATAATTCTGTGGTTTATTGAATGAGAATATTTGATTCACCTTCAGTAATGGCATCATATCAACCGTTTGTCCTTTTGTCCAATACAACTGTAAGGAATTCATATATATCATTATATCTAAATTGAAGAGACACCTGATGTTTTATATCCTCCTTGTATAATGAAACATATGATGTATCACTTTGAAAATATTTTAATAACATAAAATAGAATTAACATTTCTCTACAATAAAAATATTGATTTTGGAATCTAAAAAGGACTGGATAATTACACAAACACAAGGAAAAATAAATACTAAAATTTGAAACTGAAAGTGTGGTAATGTCATAATGTCTCCAAATGACTTACAATATGAAGACAGTCCTGGTATTCAAAATATACAAATGAATATGCTCAGCAGTCTTTGAAATATCTTACAATCATGATCAATATTGAATTTTCAGTACATAAATAAAACATGTACAATTTCAATACAATAGATCTAAAATATTAAACAGAATAAAAACTATAACATAATAAATAAATCAATGAATAAAATTTTATCAATTTTTTTCCATTATCTTGTGAGTTAACTTGTACTTGATAAATCAGAATTTGATGACCAATCTAAAAATGTGCTACTATATCTATAACACCATATCTACAATTTATATAGATATAATAAATGATACATGTATGTGAAATGATTATTTTTCGTCCCTAAAACAATCTCATAAGTCAAAAATTATCAGGGAATGATAATAGCATCATAAACATATTTTTGACCAGATTGACAAATGCTCATGAAAAGAACCTGAAATGATTTCTTGGTAACTTGATGTACTCCCTGGAGTAAGAACCAGTGAAAATTTATGTGGATGTAACTCCTTTGCGTGCAACTAACAGGTTCAATACTGGGTGTTTCTTGATATAACTCACAGCTTTTTTATGTGTCACCATTGTAAAGTCATATCCATTGCACTGTAGTATTTTATCATGTACCCGAAGTCCTGCTTTTGAAGCTGGACTATCATCATGGACCTCAGTAACATATATACCCTGAAAAAATAAAATGGAAATCTCTGATGTGGAATTGAAAGTTGTCAATTGGTCATACATTATCTGTATAACCCTGTGGACTCTTGTGAAAGTCCTGATCAATACCACCTCCAATTTTAAAGCCACATCGCATGGTGTCCCCATCAACCTCTTTGTGGAGTGTTATTGGAATCTGAAAAAAGTATTATCTATGATATTAACAGATGAACCATCGACTGGGTGTATGCAAATGAGTCATATATAATGTTATTTGGATTTGTATAACTACTGGGAATCAGAAGATACATACGCTTAAACATTCCATTGCCGTTCCAGCCTGATGTTGAAATGCCATTTTCGCACACATTTTGAAGATTTTATATTCTCAACTTGGTTCACCACAACAGAAATTTTTCAAAAACAAATCCACTCTTCACTTCCAAATGTATCAAGATCGACGCTCTACACTGCTAAGCAAATTGACATCGATTGTCAACCGTCAATATCAACTGTCAATCATCACTCAAGTGATCAGTGTACATGTTTGTACGCGCTGGTTCTTCTTATAAATGGTGGGTTAGATTTATAGACTATTCTTGAGCATTTCGAGAGCTGACTCGATCGCCAAATTTAGAATCTCCATCCTCATCTCACATATGAGGTTCAACAAAGGTAGAACTAATAACTTCAGTAAACAAATTTTTTTTGTGATTTGATTCATAACGGAGGATATCTTTTCCATTACCATTGCTCCACTCAGTGCACTGTGTACGAGAATTGTAGTGGAACTTGGTACACACCACGAATGACAGCAGAAAATTATTTGTCAGAATCCATGAAATTCTGTTGAATTCACCATGAAAATATAAACAGCTGATTTTTGAAGTGTGTTTTTTAAGTGTATACGGTAGTGTAAAAATAAATAGTAAACAAAAGTCTACGCCGTTAATAGACATGAAAAATTAGAAAATCCTGATCGTGACAAAACAAAGAACCTATAATTAGAAACAATAAGTCGAAATTAATGTTTCGGCAGGAAGGTGAGTCTTGCATGTAAACTCAAAAATCAACATAATCTCACCACCTTTCACTTCTCTTGCATTGATTATGTATCATCAATTCATCTTTAGGTTTCAGTGAACACATAGTTTTTTGTCACTAAACTACATGAGAATTTTATTTCAACAGCCCTTGAACTTCTGAACAAAAAATTAGTAATGTTTCATGACCTTGTGAAATGAATTGAAAAGTTACCATTCATAGTGGCATACGTACTTTTACTTCTCTTCAGATTGAAATTATTTTGATTCCACAATCTCTTTTAGAATTTAGTACTACAGGATTGAAACCATAAGTAATGAATCAATGCTGACTCTATACAGAGCAAAATATTGAGCAACTCAATTCATGAATGAATAATCCTTTAGTGTTTCATTTTTTTGGTAGTAGTAGCACCTAATATTCAACAAATCATATGATTCATTGGTTATCATATAATTAATGTTGAATATTTCAGAGAAACAGTTGGAATGGGTGATTTGAGCAAACAAAATACTATAGACAGAACTTGGGTTATTGTTGACCCAGTTGATTTTGCTGAAGAAGCAATTGAATTGGACGCGGCCTTAGAGCACAAGAAAACAACCAAAATTGTAGACTCTGATCTTGAATCTGATGGTATAAGTATTATTGAGAGTACTGCAGATGATGAATGTTTCCATGATAGCGAGAATTCCGAGGAGGCTGGTCCAAAAGAAGTGAGTCTCAATGAACATATGTTGATTTTCAAAAATGATAGGATAATTAACATTTGTCGAATGGCATTTTCACATGATAAACACTAATAACATAATTGTTTGTGAGAAGAATCATGTGGAATAACAGTGGAGAGTTGACAACATTCTTCATTGTGCCAAATTCAAGATGAACCAAAAATATATATTCTGTACCACATATTACAATAACTCAAGTATATCAACTCAGGGTTAAATCACAGTCCAAACTCCACCTACAATATCATGTGACAGAATACAGTAGTTTCTTCATACCTCCACTGAATGATATTGATCATCTGTACTGGATCAACTGTCATATTTTCAATTTTGAATCATTCAGAGCATTCTTTAGATATAATTGAAAAAGTCGGTATTTTTCGTTGTATCTGGGAAAGGCAGCATATGAGTACATATGTTAATACATATGAACTTTTAAAATTGATCAAGAGTTACCCCAAGGAATACTTTAACCTACTCAACTAACGTTTTATTTGCTGATCATTCATGACAGTTTTTGTTTTTTTTTTCAGTCTGCAGAAAATATATCCCTGTCAGGATGGATTTTTGTTAACTCAGAAGTAATTCGTTCGGACTCACCGCCATCCGAGAACTCTTCAAAACAATTCTACTTGAATTGTTTGCAAGAGCCCGTTCAAGAATTGTCAGAGCATGAACTGGGGTCTATACAGTCTGATCATGAATCAGACAGTATTAGCATCATCAGTGAATGTGAATCTATTGATGAGAATATTCAGATATTTTCAGATGTTAGGATAGTAAGCAGGGATAAAAAATTACAGATCGTATCAAAGAATTCTTCCAGTGTGGGCGTTCACAATTATTTCAATGGTCTGATGATTGGTACCATACTTTTAGCGTCCGGCTCAATATTCTTGGGTCATTATTTAAATCTCAATGATTCTAATGAAAGAGAGTTACCTATCTATGCTGATGTTCCAAGTGAGAATGATGCATTAAATAAATATAATGTACCAACTGCACTGTCTTACTGTAAAAACAAGCATAAATCTGATGGCATCTACAAACAACATGGCATCGACAAGTGTTTGAAAAAAATTGAGAAACGTCTGCAGAGGAGGAAAATTACTCTAGAAAAATCAGATGAAATCCAGAAAATTGAAAAACACTTGAAAATCAAAGAAGAGTACTTAAGTGAGAAGGAAAAGTTTCTTATTAAAAAAGAGTATGAGTTGTTGAAAGTTGAAATGAAGCTGAAAAAACAACACCTGAAAAAATACAGGGCACCTAATAATATGATGAGGATGGAGCAAGGAACATCTCTGAATCCAAGAGAATTTTCAATAAGGAATAAAAATAATCAAAAGAAGAACAAAAAATATCAAAAATCATATGATGAGGATGAAGCAAAACCAGTGTTCTCCATAATTAAAGATTCTCAATATAATGAAAAAAATTATGAAAGAATTGGAGATGAATGGGATCAAGATGAACCAAAATTTTGGATCAATGCACCAAAAAAAGAAAAAAATATAAGATGGAAAATAAGAAGGGACAAACGTACATTAAAAAAGCAATTGAAGCATATTGATGAGGATGAAATAGATAAATACGAAACTGGCACAAATTACGTTATTCTCGATAATGGTATTAATGAGACGATCAGCGGTTATTGGTTAGGTAAACTTTACAAAGCAAGAAGCAATCTCAGGAATAAAGAACATTTGGGAGACTGGTATTTCGATAGGGCATCCTACCGTAAAAGGAAACGTGACAAAGCTGGTTGGTACTTTGACTGGATGATGGATCGAGAGGTGCTTCGAAACAAAAATACAGATTATATGTAGAGAATGAACATTCTAAACATTCTTCAGATACTATAAGAGCTTGTATTTTCAGAAAATATAATGTTTGAAACATGCATTTCTTGATTGAAATTCTGTTGAATAAAATAGCTGTTGCAATTGATTGAAAAAATAATCATTCAGATGATCTGTAAAAATATAAATGACAGTAATTTTGTGAAAGTTTATTTTTTCATGAGAACTCATTGCAGAAAAATAAACAGATATGAATAAATGAGTTGCAGGTATGAGTTTTCAACAAGATGCTGCAATTCAACAACCACTCAATCAATCAATGTCATGATGCAACAATCAATGCATGTCCTCTCCTATTCGGATGATTGAAATATCTTTCCACAAGATGTGATGCTAACATTTCTAAGCATTTCTGTGTGAGATTGATCAAATTCATTCTCATAACTTGCCCTCATTTTTTTTGTTCCCAATCCTGCAAGTTTTGGATTTGGAGAAACTAGTTCTTTTCTATATATCATGATCAATGATTGATATTTATTAGAAAAAAATATTCAACTCGTCACTATACAGGAACATTTGTGACACAGAATACATACTGGTAGAATCAATGGAAATAACTAGTTCACGGATATTAAAATGATTTTTTGAATATGGAAGGTGTCCACCTTGATGGTTTTGAAGCATCCTGTTCTCTTTTGGCAGCTGCTTGTGCTTCCAAGTCCTCAATGAGACGTTTCTGTTTTTCTCTGAACTCTGCTACAGGATCATCATATTTGCTATAGTATTTCAAAACTTCCCTCACATCTTCTATATCATTGTCTGCGATTGCTAAAGAAAAAAGAACTGTTAAGTATAAGGATGTAATTTCCACATTCTATCAACTGTCAAAAGTATATTGTTATGTTAATTTGTAGTTCTTCAAATAGTTCAATTTGACCAGAAAGTATCCAGCCATTTCTTGATTAATCCTAACTGAAATCTGGACAAATGAGGAGTACTAATGAAAACTTACTTTTCAATAGAGCAGCTAAATCTATTAGTGAAGTATCATTGTCATTCCCATTCCATTTTTTAACATTCAATAAATTCTCTTTATTGAACTTGACACTATTGGGATTCCAGTCTACGCAGATAATTTTTGACAAGTCCCTATTCAAATTGTTCAGGCTTTTCACATGATGTCCTCCTGAGAAGTGAGTTGCATCACGCACCAACTTGTAAGCTATTATATTCTTTGGATCAATTGCATCAATGAGGGGAAAAACTGTCATTCCTTGCTCAGCAGTATAAATAACAATTTCATAGGATCCATGCAAGGTTTCTAGGAAGTAGTCCAACACTTAAAAACAACCAAAAATTAACTTTCTACCATATTATCATCTACAAAAAATATGTTCTGTAGCAGAACACAATATTCATCATTGAAATCTAGCATTGCTGCTTCCATACCTGTTTGCATATAGCTGACTAACATATTATGGTTGTGTGAGCCATATTGCATAAAAAAATTGCTTCTTTAGAGTATGACTTACAAGGACGTTTCTTGAATCTCCATCCTGTGTTATATGTCCAGTCAGGATGCACAAGCACATCTGTCAGTTCCAAGACAAGAGTATATTTTGGCTGCAAGTATGGATATTCTAATGGATCTGGCAACAATTTTTCTCTTGATGGATTCTTGATGAGCTGAAGAAAATATTTCTCAAAATACTCATTGAGCTCAATAACCATATCATTATACCTTTCTGTAGTAGTCTAGCTCTCTATAAGTTCTGAGGAGATACTGCATAATGATATTTTTATCAGATAGATCATCATTGATAGGAATTCCATCAACATCTTTTTCTGGACTCCCTAGGGTGAAGACTAGATAAGCTCCTAAGCATGTGAATGATACGCCAAAAAGGGCTAATGTTCGTTTCATAGTTTTCCATGACTTCTCCCTCTGCTTCTGGGCTTCCTCCTCATCAATATTCTCTTGAGGTTTCTCAGATGAATCTTTTGCGATGAGGTTGCCAAGGGGCGATGTGCTCTTGGTTTCTAAAAATCAACATTAATGCTAAAAGTAACACAGCTACAAAAAAAAAAATGCAAGTTATGAATTCTAACCTTCAATTCATTACCTGCCGAGTAGAAAGCAATCCGGTGGAAATTATATGGTATTTTGATGAGACCACGACAATTTTTATACTCCAAAACAATCTGCGAGTTCAGCTTCAAGAAACTCTGTAAGATATTCAAAGACCTCCCAGATATTCGAATCATTTTTGTTGCAAGAAATATCACATTTTACAAGTTTTAAACATAGAGATTGGATAGAACACTAAACACGAGAATACCTACCCAGAACCCAGATACGGTTGACATAGAATACACAGAGCACATAACACAAACCCAAAAAAATATCGCTTTCAGAAAAGCGTGTTCCAATTACGTTCAAGGTCAGTGAGGTGCTGTGAGAGCATACATATTTTACTGTTGCAAGATATCTGGCGGGAACTTAGGAATAATTCGAATACTGGAGATGGTGGACGAAAGTTACAGGTACCAAGAGAATGTTACAAAAAAAGTGTGATGGAATAAAAATAGACATATGTATTTGTGTATAGAGTATTAACAAAATATAGTGATGGTGATTATAACTATGGAAGGAATACATTTCAATACATGTTATCACAATATATTCATCAAGAATCATTATACTGATGACTATAATCAATATTTTTTACAGTTATACCTCATGATTATGATACATACAAAATATTCGACTTCTAACGTCAACAAAGAAAGTGTCCAAAATAGAACCCCAGCGTAAAACCTTTACATACTTCTACTTCATTTTGTGGAGAGGTTTCTCAGCCTTGATTTGAAACTCATACAGTATACAGCCTATTCAATTCCCATCTTGGTCGATCTGGTTTGTTTTTTCGTCCGTTTTATTTGATCGAGTCTAGTTTTGATACACAAATTGTCCAACCTCAGAACTTGTACAGAAATAGCATTAATCTGGTTATTATGAACATAGGTGATATAATTCAATTCAATTGAACATCATTTTACGAATTAACTAACAAATTTCAATTCTTTCTTACACTTAAATAAAAGACACTTTGCATCAAGATTTTCATTGAAAAGTTCATCAAAGTCACAATTCGAAACAAAATTTTAGAGTGTATAAGATATTACAATATTGGTAGCTGATAGATTGCGAAGAGTACATTTGAAACTAAGATGAATCTAAAAATAAGATAACATTGCTGGACGGAAGGTTTGAATATTCAGTGCATGGTTTTAGTCAGAACCAATTTGATGGATGATAGTTCAAGTTTTATATTCTCTTGCATAATGTATAAAGATTCGACAGAATCAATATTATAATTCATTCTAAACAGTCATTTTAGAGCCTAAAGCATGGAAAATCCAATGAAGTTTACAAATCTGATTATCAGATATATCTTGTAAAAGTGTTTGTACAAAATAGATCAATAATTATAAGCATAGGTCAGTCTCAATTTTTCTCTGAATATCAATCATATTACTTAGCTGAAATCAATACTGCCATGATTCTATAATATTCACAATACAAGAAATTATTCGAGAAGCATCAGTACATATTCTCAAAGATTCAAGAATCCCTAAATATTGGACGACTGAAAAGAATACTGACGGAAAACCTCGTGGAAACAATAACATCAACTCCACATATCCAAAAAACAAATGATCATGTGGATGAGGTGTTCTGGTGTCTCAATCATAGACAGGTGTCCCGCATTGGGTATCAATTCCAGAAACGCCCTTGGAATGGTCTGACAAGAAACAGCATATGAAACAATCGAATTTGTAAATCTTCTACCAAACTCACCCTTTCTATTTCACATTCTTGAACCAAAGTGACATGATTGTCTTGCAGCCCGTGGATAAGAAGTGTAGGTGCTAATATCCTTCTGTGGAAAGCAGCATCTCCTTCAGGCCACCTTTGACCATTCAAAATGCTTTCTAAAACATGTCTTGGTAAACCATGTTCCTCATCACAAACTCTGAAATGTTTTCCTCTTGATGAATAAAAAAAACTTCTGAAAACACAAACGGTCACATATTACATCATTACATCATTTGTGTGATTGTGTGAATACTTTGTTATCAGCTCATCGTTGATTATCAAAACTGGATCATCTGTATTATAGATGATATGCTCATAATATAAATATACATGAATATAAAGAGATAATTGAAACATGTATGTTCTGACCTCTTCAAACCACAGTACAGCAATGGGTTGAGAAGTGCATGAGCACATCCAAATGGTGATATTTCGTTATCTCTCACTGGGGGTGCAAGAGGTGTAGGACCGCCCCCACTTATCAAAATCAACTGTGCAATTTGTTGAGCTCGATGAGGGTACATAGCAGTAACTAAACTGCATCTGAAAAGTGAACAGTGAATGGAATTGTCCTAGATCAAATTTCATTTTATCAATGGATTTTTTAGAGTAGCTTTGTTCCATTTTCATGTCTCAACTTACCCATATGAGTGTCCTATCATGATACACTTGCGTTTCTGATTTGACATATAATGATCAAATATTGTGAGGGCTTGGAGTAATAAACTCTTGAAATTGTAATAGCTGGATTTGATTGGAGCTGAACTAAAACCATGTCCCAGCATATCGGGAGCAATAACTTCATACCCTTTACAGACTAATGTATTTATCACTATAGACCATATTTCTGCAGATGCTCCAATACCATGAAACATCATGATCAAGGGTTTCTGAAAAAAACAGGATCTTATAATATTCTCTGTATACTTTTAAGAGATCAAACCTTTTGTACTTTCTGGTGAACACAACTTATCTTCCAGTTATCATATGAGGAATTACTAGCTCTGATAACAGGTATATCAGAGGAATTCTTGATAGATCTGACTATTTGTCTTGGTTTCACTTCCCTCCTTAAAGTGACTACTACATCATCCAGTTCAGTAGTCTCATAAGCAAAGTTAGTTTTACCAAGTTCTTTAGTTTCTGATATATAAAATTCATGAAATGCTTCAAAGAATGATTCTTGTATGAGACGATCTACAAATGTATCCACATTGGTAATCTTGATTGGTGGTACTTCAACACTTAACTTGCTAAAAAAGAATGTATTCAAGTTTATATTCACATTTGAAAATTGTGAAGATCTTTCTAAATAGTGAAGTTCAACAAATGATACTCACTTATTTTGTACTGAGGCAGGTTGTTTAGAGATGAAGGAATGCCTGACAGATCTTCTGAATGAACAGTTGCAGTTCCCAATTTTCAAAGGTTTGTTCCATTTGGTGAACCAATACTCTTCAGACAGGGAAAATCTTTTTGAACTTCCAGAATCAAAGAGTAGTGGCTGTGGTAATAAATGTGATTTTGGAACGTTTGCAGGACTCACATGTATCACACGAATTTGAATCTTAGAATCAATTACAATGAATTCACAGTCCTTTGAAATTGCTACATCAGAAGGGTGTATTTGATGGCCAATATTCAATACAGAAAGCAAGGTCCTCCAGGAATCCAACACTTTGGGAATACATCCGTTGTTTTCAGATGTTACAGCTTCACTCATTTTTGTGAAATCTATGTTACACCCATTCTTGAATCAGCAATTATACATTTTATCAAGTGGCAGCCTACACACAATTAATTAAATTTTCTCTGAACTTTTCTTGTTGACATCACCATATTCACATGAATCTGATACGAATTCGTACATTCTTGCGTTCATTATGATTGATTTATTAGACTCGACCTGCTCAAGAGGTAGAGAAATCTCGTAGAAATATGTTAACAGTACATTTTTCAAAAAGTTGAGATGTGTTCTGTTTACCAGTTTACCGTTGTAAACAGTAAATGCATGGAAAACAAATAAGACCTTACAACTTTTTCCCTTGATCTTCCCAGTGTAGCAAGAAGTATAGTAGGGCATTTGGTAAAGAGCAACGAACTAATTAAGCCAAGTTCAGTGGTGAAATAATTACATTTGACAGATTCGCTAGTTTATGATCTGTGTTTCGTGTTTGTTATCCCATCCATCCGTCAGAGCGCAGACCGCTTTGTAGATGTGAATTTGTTATAGCTTGGGTTTTTAAAAGAAAATTATTTATTATTGAGGTTGTTCACTGGGCAGGATTTTTGCAAAATTGGTAACTTTTTATTATGTCGGATAACGAAGATGATTTCATGTGCGATGATGAGGAGGATTATGGTTTGGTATGTATGAAAAATAGATCACCTCTTGATATAACCTATAATTTGTTGACATTTGTGTTAAAAATAAAATTTGAGATTTTGAATGTGTACCGGAATGTTGCACATTGAATATATTCTTGCAGGAGTATTCTGAGGATAGTAATTCGGAACCAGATGTTGACTTGGAGAACCAGTATTACAACAGTAAGGCATTGAAAGAAGATGAACCGAAGGCAGCCCTGGCATCCTTTCAAAAGGTTTTGGATCTTGAAAATGGAGAAAAAGGAGAATGGGGATTCAAAGCTTTGAAACAGATGATTAAAATAAATTTCAAACTAGTGAGCCTTTTACTATACCTTGAATGTATAAATATTTGAATATGATAAATTTTGTAGGGGAACTTTGAAGAAATGATGACTAGGTATAAACAGCTCCTCACTTACATCAAAAGTGCTGTGACAAGGAACCATAGTGAAAAGTCCATAAATTCAATTCTTGATTATATATCCACTTCACGCAATGTAAGTTGAACTCATATGATTTTGTAAATTTAGTAACATGATACCAATCATTTCAGATGGAACTCTTACAAAACTTTTATGAAACTACACTAGAAGCATTGAAAGATGCCAAAAATGACAGATTATGGTTCAAGACAAATACAAAACTAGGAAAACTGTATTATGATAGAAGTGATTTCAACAAGTTAGCGAAAATCCTGAAACAGCTGCATCAGTCATGTCAAACTGATGATGGTGAAGATGATCTCAAGAAAGGAACCCAACTACTGGAAATTTATGCATTGGAAATCCAGATGTATACTGCACAAAAAAATAATAAGAAGTTGAAGACCTTATATGAACAGTCCTTACACATCAAATCAGCCATACCTCACCCACTTATTATGGGTGTAATTAGAGGTAGATAACCTAATTGTGACTAACAAAGTGTGAATCTAACAAATTTTATTTAAATTTTGTACAGAATGTGGTGGTAAAATGCACCTGAGAGAAGGAGAATTTGAAAAGGCCCATACTGACTTTTTCGAAGCATTCAAAAACTATGATGAATCTGGGAGTCCAAGAAGAACAACCTGTTTGAAATATTTGGTTTTAGCAAACATGTGAGTATATTTGTTTTTCAGAATTCCTGTTTTGCAAACTCCTATTTTTCTTACATGAACTGTTATGGTATGCCCTATTGCAAAACTGATTGAAAAATTCATATCATGAAAGCATGAACATACTCACAAATAGAAAAAAAATATTGGAATCCTTGTTCCTGATCCATTTTATATGTGGACTCATTTTAGGTTGATGAAATCTGGAATAAATCCTTTTGATTCACAGGAGGCTAAACCTTACAAAAATGATCCAGAAATATTAGCCATGACCAATTTAGTAAATGCTTACCAAAATAATGATATCAATGAGTTTGAATTCATTTTGAAACAAAACAGGCAAAACATTATGGATGATCCATTCATTAGAGAACACATTGAAGGTATATACAATTATTGATTATTGAAGAAGGAATGAAGTTGATATTAATTCATTTTACAGATCTACTGAGAAATATCAGAACTCAAGTGCTGATCAAGTTGATCAAGCCATACACTAGAATACAGATACCATTCATCTCCACAGAGTTGAATATTGATGTTTCTGAAGTAGAGAGCCTTCTAGTTTCTTGTATATTAGATAAGTGAGTATTTCATTTTCATCAGATATTTTTTCTTTTTTTTTCTGTAATCGCTGGACAACCATATCATTTTCTCAAAGTCTAGAGTAATACTTGAATAGCATGGGGTATTCAAATAAACATTAGAATACTTCTCAGTATAGTTATCTGAGATAGTAGTTGCAATTTGATCAATAACTTTTAGGATTATTTGAATTTTCCATCCTAGTCACTTGATATACTGATAGATTTTTTGACACCAACCATATCCCAATGACAGTATCCAGTTTCATATCAAATCACAACAGATTCCATAGGCACCTATGGATTCTTTTTGACTCACAAGGGAAATATAATTATTTTTAGACATCCACTTATTTTCGGAAGTCAATACCTGGATGCATTTCTTTAATCAGGATACTCGCCGCCGCGTAAATTTGTTTCTGACAGTTGGACTGGATGGCGTATATTATTATAAGTATCCTAAAAAATGTCCATTAGGTAACAAACAAATTGAAATTCGCGACAAGAACGTGAATAGTTACTGAGTAATTTGGTATTGGAAAATCTACAGTCCCAGACGTCTATGAGAATGAAGCCAACTCAACCTAGGTCACATTTGTTGAAGCTCTCAATGACAATAAAATACAACACTAGGTTTTTCTGTTTTTTCTTGTGTCAAAATTTTGAAATCCATATTGCATATCTATGTCCTATCATTTCTCAATGAAGGAATAATGTAGTGTTGAGTAATAAATGTTACATGAATTATTCTTCATTCAACTTTCGTCTTATACTCCGTAATCCAGACAAATCATTGTTCAGATCATCGAGGTTGCAGTATATTTACATTTTGATGAAATGTCATAATTTGGTTCATATTTTGAAGAGACAATCAGTGAAATAATAGAGATTAGCATTACTAAAAATACGATATAATTTAAAAAAAATCTCACGAATCACGCAATACTCAATAATTTTAGAACAATCCGCTTGAAGCAATGAATCTCCCACTTTGTTGGCGGTGCTATAAAATCATTTCGATCATCGATGTCCTTGGGTATTTTAATGTGATATTTTTGCATTTCAGCACCATTCAAGGACGTATAGACCAAGTGAATCAAGTGTTGTTTTTGGAAAGAGCCACACTCAACCAGGCGAGATACAGTGCTTTAGATAGATGGGCGAATCAATTGAACACATTACACTCTTCTATAATTAATAAAATGGCGTAGTTTAGAACATTATAACTGATGAAGAAGTGATAGCGCTGTGCGCCTCTTATTGATATGTTCGAATCATTTTTATTCATCAAGTAATTTCCTCCACAGACATTTACGTTTGGAGTAATTTCCATATAGAAATTCTCTGGAGCTTTGTTCATACTCCTATTGTCAGTTCAAGATGAATGTAGCTGTTATTGATGTTCCATATTATTATGATAAAAGACGTGAAGCTCAGTCTGTAGCCTCCATACAATGTTATGTTATCTTTAACATTTTGCAACTGTAAAAATAAAATATTTTTTGTCAAAAATACTGTTCTTGAATTGTCTGAATTCAAGAATCATTGATATTCAGATCAATTCTGGTAAGTATTTATTAATTTGAGTTTTGATGAATTCAACGCAATCAACTTTGAGGAAGGAAATAACGTCAACGAGAATAGTTTAGGAATTTTAGTTCTATAATTATGTTGAACATTGCCAGAGAAAATTCTTCTTTGGCTGTCAAGACAAGGTTTCGAAATTACAACAGAAACAGTTCATAAATAACGGATTCCTTTAGATAACTGATGGTAGCAATATGTTCTCTTCTTTGGAAGAATATTGTGATTGTGTCAAATCAGCTCCAGAGAATATTACATCACCAATGAATTTTTGCTAATGTTTTTTATTCAGGTTTCCTCATACAGTAATAATTATTTATTTGAGTTGTTTCAGTGTCCTGTTTTGAGTTTATATTGTTGAATGATCTTATAAATCTTGATCTACTATTTTAACTTTCATTTATTATACCATAGATGAAATATTTCACTGTGTAAGTGAGATGGAGATATGTTGGTATTGAGGCTAGAAACTTGTACTCTCGTACTCTTGTACCTCAATGTATCATTATTTTTCCGTCACCATTTTTATAAAATGAATAGCAGAAAGTCAAAAATATGAAAATAAGGTACCAGTACAGGCAACCGCGAATACACTGCTGCCGTCTACTGACTATACGGTATGCATATTGAGGCATGATATTTTGGTGTTTTTATTTCCGACTGCACTCATGAAATTGATAAAATGAATTGTCCTGAATTTATTCAATCTATGTTCGAGGTAATTCTTGGAGAAGTCACTGGGCTAACCAATTACCAGACGAGGAAAAATGTATTGATGAGTCGGTATTACTTGACTAGAATACTACTTGTATATAGAATACTTGTATGTAGAATTCAAAAAGTTTTGTTCTTCACACATTTGAAAACTTCTGTGTGTAATGGAAAATTACTTTGGTAAATGAATATACGACTGCGGCTTCAGAGTCGGTTGAACTGGCCAATTCCCAAGCTGCGGTTAATTCTAAATCCTGAGTATACTGATTTTTGTTGACAGTCAATTAGAAGCATCTCAAGAGAACTGACCTCACTATACGCATAGATGCCATATGCATTCCATGAAAATTTGTTTGTTTCTTATATTACTACAATTCTTACAGCCCCGCAAGTATTCACAACGAAGATTGAGGCAATCAAAACTGAATAGTTACACTGGATTGAATTATTTTATATTACTATCGCATCCTATGAAACTCACAGTGAATAACACTAATCGATACACGGCTGTGCTCACAAACAACTGTTGGAGAGTGGTGCTAGGATCATGAATATTGGGATAGAATTAAAGTAAGTATTGAGCATGTTTAAGTAATCAATGAATATAATATGGAAGGAATAAGTAAGAAGAGTGGAATTCTTGAGAATGCTCAATGTGAAGTGGGAAAAACACATCATTGTCTTTTAGTAGATATTGACGGTCAAATGAACCAAAAATTAACAAGTGAGAAAGAATGACTGATTGTGATAAGAAAAGAAATTTCTGAATGCAACTAATTTGGGGTGTCAATTGGAGTTATATTTGAGTCGCATCTGAATTTTATAGAATTTGAAAAAATCATCATGTGAAATTTATGAGCGCTGGCAATGATTAACCAAGGCACCTATGACGTAGATCCCCACGCTTTTTTGGATTGAAACGGAATCCTTCTTCAGGATTTTGTCGAAATTCTATATTGAATAAAACATCAAACAATAATGTTTTGCGACTTCCTTCATCGTACAAGGGGGAATGGGGATTTTTCATAAACTTACTGATTCAACCGACATTGTATCTCTTACGGTTCAAGAATATCCAATGATGATCCTCGGATATGGTCCAGAGGCTGTATGGATATCTACGGCAGCGAGAAAAGTTCCATTATAATTATGAGAGAGCATCTAAAGGAAAAAAACAAAAGGACCTTCGGCATTAAAAAAAGTAACTTGGATATAAGCCTTATTCAGCAAAAGGCGTCAAAAGCGCAATTACAAAGATTGAAACGCCGTATAGCCTCATGGTGCAGCTCAAAAGATATAGCACCCATTCGAATAATCAATGCTCAACGCTATCGTGCTGAATTCGGATGAAATAATAGAAGTTTTGATGTAATGGCACAAAGAAGGCACATCCCGATGGCATTTCGAATGTACATGCATGCTCTCACTCAAATTATCTAATGACATTCTCATTCTCACTCAACTATTATCTACTACAGGGTCGGACCGGACGATCATTATCCCAATGAATATTCCCCAATCTGACCATTATATCTTCAAGCATAGTAGTGGGTCTAGATTTTCTTTGCTGCAATATTACAGAGCACTTGCAGACTGCTTCATGACTTGAATTTGGGTTCATGGTTTTTTGAATTCAAATGGCTAAAACCGAAATATCTTGAATTCACATGTCTCACTAATTGTCTTTTTGACGTCATGATTTTATGCACGTATTCATGGAAATAATAGCAATGAATGGAACCAAATTTATCATAGGTGAAGAAATTTCAATTTCGTGAAACGCACTGGAAATCTTCAACTGTAATTAATGTGGTTGGATTTGTTGCAATTCTCGCCACGAATTGTTACATCTAATTATTATAACATCAAGCCAATGATGATATTGAGATACCTATATGAATACAAGGCGTTTGGGAATATGTCTCAAATAAATGAAGTAGGGACCTGGCGTGTTCCACTAGCATACGAATGCGTACAACAACTATAAAATGGCATTTCAATGAGTTGTTACATGGGAAATTTTCATAATTCAATACGGAAAACTCGAAATATTTCGTTTTTAATCATCTAAATTCACAAAACTTTCTGCTCATTCAGGAGTTCGGTAGTGAAATGGCATGAGGGAGAATGAAAAGAACACATTTCAATTCAGCTGTTTGTGATCTTTTCGAATATGTAAACGCCGGATTTTGGAAATTTCAAAATACAGGATGTTTTTTTGAGGACACAATCAGTCACAATGGTCAATCCGCATCTGGATTTTTCTACTGAATGATAGGTGCTTGGGTAGAAGTAGGAGAACATGTGTCCCAAATATCGAAAAAATATACTGGGTGGTTTATAAGTTATGACCCCATGGAGAAATGAGCGAAATTAGTAAAACACCCTATACCTGGATTTTTTTTCATCTGTTAACAAAAGGAAAGGGAAACTTATAATGTTCGAGGAACATCGTGGTAGCCAGCGGCGGATTATACAACGTTGTTAGACCCAACAAATATGTTATATTCAGAACCACCTTAGTGACCTCGATCCACCGTTGACGTGATTTCGTTTCCCAACGGAACACCCTGTATATAACAACTACCGACTTATGAATATACCGGATCGTATTTATGAATTCATAACGAACACAGCACTGTGAAAAATAATAAGCAATAGGCGTTGAACTTTCACTATCATCTCTTTTGAATGTGTAATCCGTAAGATTCGACTGAGGACTAAGAAACCTGACGGTGTCCATGGATTCATAGAGGAAATTTTTACAGTGCTTCGAAGTGGCTATATGGATGGTGAATGAGTCCGAAACGGGAACATCCATGATATTATATATCAGTGAACTGGTCTTCTCGAGCTCTATCAGAAAATGTGAGGAAATACACGTTTGAAAAAACCTATGTTTGGTGTGTCACGGAAAAATGAGTCACCCTGTGGGGTCCACAATATCTGACAAAGAAAGTTCATGGAACTGTGAATAACTTTGTCATTTGACAATTTTTTGTATTTTTCGGTTTTCTGGCAATGTTATGTGGAAAACCCTGTACATATAGTGTAAACGTAGCGAAGTCGCATACCCATCACATCGGTACGTCGCTATAACGTTCCTACAACCGAAACCGGCTGGATGGGTATAGTCGATTGATTTTTCCATACGTGCGTTCTCGTCGACTTTGAGGATGTTCGGCGTAAGATACTGAAAGAGGCAACAAGCATATACCCAAAGGCAGGCGCGCCTGCGGCAGCTAATTATTTCGTATTTACGTATAATTAGGGCTGAAAATTGTGAATGGCCCGAAAACACATTAAGTGAGAATCTGGTATCTGCGTTTCCAACACGGTGATTTTCCATTCAGCCATAGCACACATCAAATTACTGCGAACATGATTAGCAAAACGGGCACAATGAGATAGTCACACCTTACAGATGCTCTCTCCTGCAAAGAAGTTTCAATATTGATGGTAATAAATGATTCGCGAGTCCTTATCTCCAACAGGAAATTGAAATAGACGTTCTTGGCACATTTATATCTGGATAATACCTTCGTGCCATTGGTAGATTTATTTCCAGAATATAATATTCGATTTAAAACTCTGATTTTTCTTCAGATGAAATATACTTACCGGATGACGCAGTCTATAATATTTTCATTTGGAGATACACTTCTGAAGAACACATATATAAGGTGCTCATTTGAACTTGTGTTCCAATAATGATGAATAATTAGGAGAAATAGAAAAACTATTTGTAGGAAATGTGGACATGTCAATGCAATTCCAAATATTTTCAATTACTGACACTAACTGATACTAACTTGGCGATTTAGTTAACCAAAGTATCAAAAATCAAAGAACCTGCATGCATCCTTCTGAACGGAGACAATAATATTGGTTCTTGTTTTGGTATAGAGAATTCCTTCGTCTGCCAAGTTGTCACTTTTCAGTGTCGAAACAACCTGATTCGGGAGGCGGATCGCAAATCCGTCCTTACTAAAAATATATTGAAAAAATTATAATACCTACTGTCCGATATATGCGTAGGCATACCATTTGGATTGGAAGTGGGTAGAGAAGTCTGGTATATTCTTACTACATCCGAATTTCATTGATCCCATGCTCACGAAATAGATGCAAGAAATCGAGGTAAAAACCTTCGTACGTGGAGAATGTATAAATTCTACAAACGAGAATTCCCACAGTGGCGAACGCGACTTGTTCTCGATAGAAAAAGGTAAAAAACCAAGTGGCAAAACCCAAATTTGTCGTATATCTCGTCCTAGAAAACCTTGGAGTGTACTCTAGCTCAATAGTTACCTGTCGCAATAAGAACGCTCTCATGCATAAAGCAGCAGATCCCGAAGGACGGCAATCTTAATGAATAATGCCTTACAATAAAGTAAGGAAACATGTACTACGGCTTCAAAGTATCAGCTGAGAGCAAGTGCTCCAAACTATAGTGGCTGGTGCAATAAAACACCAAATTCTCTGTGTTTACTTTATGAATAAGTAAAAGACTTGGACTTCAATCCACCGGTACATCGAGACTAATATCTTAGTAGGTACTGCAGAAAAGGGCTATCAGATATTTGTCTAGGCTGGCTATTCCTGCAAACCCCTGGTGTTTATGTGACATAAACTACTGTTGCCATTCTCACCGTTGAAAAACTATACCTAAACAATAAATAAACGAATACACCTACACAGAAAAACGGGCAAAATGAAACTTTTTGCTGACCTATCCAGTTGAGACAATTGAAATTCCGCCCAGCTCTGCTCGGAAAAACATAATTTATTTCGAAAAAGCTTTTCTTACCTCCACACCTCCAGAACCAACCCTTGCAGCCCTAAGCCGAAATGAAGGGTTAGCACTAATGGAGAACCTCATGTGGCTGTAGAGGATAGTTGTGGGGTTATAGCGTCCGTCGGTTGAAAATTGAACGTGAACATTATTCCTGAGTAGTTCAGGTACAATCAAATCATTTCAGTTGAAGATCACTAGGAGAAACTGTCTTGACTGATTTCTTCCACTGTACTCATTGATTTGCGTATAGCGAGCGGGCTTCTATTCCTAGATACATTTGGGGCTTTACTCACAATATCCCTTTCATTCATTACACTTCAAACTAAAAACTACCTATCTCTGTTCGTTGTCTCAAATGAATAGATGTTACAGTAAACTAATATTTCCACTTATTTCCGCTACTTGGTTCTTGAAGCAAGATATATTAACACCTATCTAATATGATGAATCGGTAGCACAATATAGTGGAAGCCTTATATTCAACTGAAATGAATAGATCGATTACGAAGTATGAAGCAATATTTTTCAAAGAGATCATAATGAAACCATATTCCATACCACTCTATATCAATGAAAATGAACCTCAAACTTCATGTGCATATCCTCAGACAAGTTGGGACTTTACAAAGAGTAATGTGTTTCAGGCCATAATTTATCAATACACGTCATTCTAACACCTCAGAATGTTTCATCATTTCTTCCACACTGCCTCGGTTTTATCATGTTCTGTTCCATGCCAAGGGATGCATATTCACGTATGTCATCCTCATGCATATATTATGAGGATCAAACTATCCCGACGAAGTACAATTTTTCTCTGACAAAGGCGAAATATTCTGTTGGACTTTTACTTCCTGTTCTACTTCCGTGATGAATTGTGGAGAATGTGGCAAGACAGATGTGGAATTTATGGATGAAATTCGTGTTTCTTTCGAAGACCATATCAGGTATCGACGATGGTATTTGAATTCGTGAACATATGTCATGTCTTTCGAAAGATAGATAGGTAGAGATACATACTTTGTGTGCTTATAGACATGGAACGATGGAATTATCACCATTAGATCATTATTACACCATCATTACAAGCCATCAGATACAAAAAAACACCAGAAGGAATAAAGATGCACCTCAATCATGAAATTATGTAGAATGATATAAAGAGATTGTCACAATGTTTGAAGGACAAATGAGGAATATCAAAACATGTGATTTGTCTTGAAATTTTCGATGAATTATATATAGAATTAGGTGTATATATACATACATATTCGATCTATACATATTTATTGAAATTATGTCAAGATAATATGATACTTCACCTCGTCTACCTTGAGTTAATTTTTCATTTGGAGATTTTGTATATCTTTCCTTCTACATCACCACTGAGTAGCAATCATATAATTTATACATCATCAATCATTCATCTATGCTTTTTTTGTAGCTGATTTCATATGATATTTCATGTAAGTTAGTAATTTTGAATTTCCATCAATGCATATGTATTCATTATATCCTTCATTGTAGGTTTTCTTGACAAAGAGAATAAACAGTCACGGAATTCGACATTTTGGTATATATTAGTTAATATATTTTGGTGGTAGAGAAAACACAACCGGTCAAGGGTAAAAATCAAATGTCATCGTAAACGTGTTTCAAAGTATTTGAAATATTACTATCGTATCATAAGAAAAATCAATTAATTTTGGATTTGGTGTAATGAAATGATTCATGGTTAGTTCAATTCATATTATATAGGTTTTGAGTTCCGTAGAAACTCAAAAACTGCTGTATGGAGATTCAACTCAACAATCTTTCAGCGATATACTCATCTATACATGTATATTCTTAATGAGTAGGTATGACTCAAGATTCATCGAAATATACAAATTTTCACTTAAAGTATCTGAGACTTTATTTCATCCCAGTTTCTCATTTGTGACTATGAGTCCACTATCAAATGCATATTCGGAATATTTGTTTATGCAGAAATTGTTCCACCTGGATGTTCGCTGGTAGATAAGTGAATATTCTATACTATATCTGAACTATTCCATTCCTGAAATTCCTCATGTAAGGAGTAAATCCTTTATATGACAAAACCAATAAAATGTACGAGCTCTCGGTAGTGCCCAATATCGTCCAGTGGTGGATCAATTTATTACGAATGGCGGCAGAGCTAACCCCACATCACATGTTTCTCCCCTGTTCTAAATGTTTCAAAATCCTGGAGAGAGACGTAGATATAAGATATTTTGTATCTCGTCCAGACTATGCGCTACGGCTACATTTTTAAAAGATCAGCCACACATCTTGGCCTGTTACCTGTGCCATGCCATTTTAGATGCTTTCAGGAAAATTGGCTGCTTTTTCACATGTTAGATATACAGTTGTGCACCTCATGACTTCGTCTTGTAACCCACACATGCCGTTATTCTGTTATACAGGGAGTGAAGGCCTGAAAATTTCCTTCAATTCGATACAAGAATGCGAACTATAAAACTGCATAAACTAGTTTTTCTTCACGATATGTAATCATGATCTTAATATAACTTGCTTGAACAAATCTAGTTCATTTTACGTTTCTTCTGGGAGGAGATTCTTCTAAATCTTATATCATCTTCATCCTCATGCGATCTATATAAAATATGGCAATATTTCGAAACTAGAGTGTATGATAATGAAATGATATTTTGTTTCCGGAGATATTCTATGTGATTCAATTTGAGTATTCTTCGTCAATGAGGAATGAAGATTCGGAGTTTGCATGCACACATTTTGTGGAGCATATCATATCAATCAGTATATTTACAATTAAATTGCAACATGGAGATGATTCTCTGGTGTGAGCGATTTGCTGAAAGATATTTACACAGAACATTTGACATCGGTGTGAATGTCAACGGGAAGAAAGTTGAAGAACTCATGGTGATGTTTCTTTCAGAATACTGAATATTCCTGCTCATTATTTGGAAGAGTCTGCTCATCCTCACCATCTCCACATCCCCATGGTGGTGGTCCTTCTCGTAATTTTATTATGACGGAAGAGAACGGAAGGTTACAGCAGCTTCGACTGAAACCTTCTTCTTTGCATGTATCACTTGCAATTTGTAACTCAAACCGCCTTTGAATTATTCCAAATGAAAACGTGATCACGAAAAACGTGATGTAACGGCATTATTCATTCTGAAAGTGAACTCTTATGCTTTATTTTCGGATAAAATCACAGCACTTTCCAAAAATATAATTCTATTATATATATTTATATTATATTTCTAAGAAAGACCAATGAGGACGACTTTCATCAACGTGATTCAACACCATGATACAGACTTGTTCGTTACCACAGCAACACAGCAAAGTCACGTCCTAACAACAATATATATCATTTCTTTCAGAAAAATAATCAATATCTGTTGGAACAGATTGAAATGTCTTCTTTGATTATCCATATGCTTGAAGATAAATGAAGAAACTTTTAATTCATGTATTCGAGACCAGGAATTTGAAGGTTAGGTCTTCTTCTGATCTTCATTCCAATTGCTTTGCCACTCGTGCTCATATAAGATTATTTTTGTCTTAATGGGGAATTTTCTCATGAATTTTGATTCGTTACTCTAGCAGTTCAACTCTGTTTCGTCTTCTCGGATGCTATATATAGTTGACTGATCTCCGAACACGTGAGGAAGGTTGTGCAGAAATAACTTCGAGGCTGTGGATTGTGAACTCCATTTCACTGGCGACATAAGGGAATATTCCGAATTCATACATATTTCCGTATTCTTACTATCCGTTTCCTCCTATTCTGTTTTCCTCGAAGATTGAAAGAGCTTAGTTCTTCTGATACAACGTTTCTCTATATTGGATTTACATTCCACTACATCCTAGATAATCTAATCTATTTACCTTACCTACACATCCAGCTCCATTCTTGTTCCGTGTGATATTATTGATTTCTACTCGATCTCAGCTTGCAATGAGGGACATAGTACTCTTTCATTTTCTTATTAACATAAGATTTCTTCGATATTCATCACCTAGTGCCTCATAATAATAGTGTATAATACAGTGCGTACAATTTGAATCAATCTGACTGAAACTGGACGTTGTTTGAATATTTACTGAGTAGAGTGGATATCAAAATAACTCTAGTGAGCTTGATAAATAACATCGTGAGAGCAGATTATGGCGCATGGACTGTTTGTGGTACATCCGCCAAAACATCAATGGTCGAGAATTTATACAGGGACAACATAGGAGATACAGGGTGAGGCGAGTGAAGGCGAAGTTGCGCCACTTGAAGAATTCAGAATTTTTCTGCTGATATCAAAATATAAAACAAACAAGGGGGGAAAAATTTTGCAGCATAAGAGTTTTATTTTGTTGACCAATTCATCTGTTATGGATCTGATCGAGGAATATTCTACGGAAGCGCTTCTGATCTTGCACATCAAGCAAATCGATGACTTCATGAATTGGAAAATTGGGAATTGTATAAAGAGCATGATGATCTTGCTTCTTGAGCCAGATGATATCGCTTAGTGAGCAAGAAAGTGATATACCTTACTAAGCAAGTAGATATTGCTTCTTGAGCAAGATGATCTTGCCTATCGAGCAAAATGACCTCGCTTATTAAGCAGGATTTTGATCTTGTTCATTAGGTAACATGATCTCGCCCATGAAGCAAGATGGTTTCGCTTATCAATCAAGATGATCCTACTCATCAAGCTAGCGTTGATTTTGATTATTAAAAGCAAGATAAAAAATATTCGAAGGCAGACAGATCCAAAACTCGTCGCGTAGGACGCTTTGATGAGTTTTCCGAGGTATCGTCCGATGAGAACCAGTCCCCACCATTCCTCTGTATGTTTACTGCGAAATATATATGTCGTGAATGAAATTTGCGGAATTGTGGAATTATCATCAACTCATAATCGTATTCGATGGTGCTGGTTGTCGAATATTAATCAGCATCCGTGTGCAGCCCTTTTGTTAGTTGATAGACATGCGTACCTACAGCAGGATATTGAGTTATACAAATTGAAGGTCCGCATTGTGGCCTTTTCATTGAAATTCTCCAACTAAAATTATCAATCTAGCCGGATGTTTCGAGCGAACTTCCACGGCACAAAGGTCCGAGTTACATCATCACAATACATTTTCGAAAAAATCATGCATTCCTTGAATCCGTCTCAAGAACTTCAGAAACATAACATATTGGGAAGAACTCTCTCTGTGTTACTTGGAGGCCAATTGGAGATGGATGAAGCAACAGATATGAAGGATAATATTTTTTATATCCATGCGTTTCTATGCAATGCAACTCATCTCATAATATGTATGACCAGCCTGCATCATCCATCAGTCCCAGTGACAATTTCAATGATCGAAATGAATTTTCTCGCTCCCTAATATATGACAAACGTGAAGAGATAGAGTTCGATTTTGTGTATTTCCAGGACCTTACACTCAGTGTGTTGAGAACTGTAGTTTCTGGTGGGTCGTAAGAAAATCCATGGAGTTGCGAACGCCACTCTTGAAGATGGATTCATCAGAACCTATTCGAATGCGATAAAAACCAATTACTTCCGATTGTTTTTGCGTTAGTTGAACAATGGGGACGGATCATTCGAGCACTGGATTAAGTAGTCAGTGGGTAGATAAACCTCTAGATCCAGATTACCGCGGTCTTTCTAACACAAAGCGGCGCAGCAAGAAATATTTGATTAATCGTGTCTCAACTTGTCTCGCCAACATGGAATCAACCCGCTCTAACCCTTTCTGCCTGCTCATCATACACGAGGTTTTCGAGATAATCGCGTCTAACAGTGAGTTGCAGAACTCTTTCCCCTCTGACGAAACTGAAACGAGCGAACAATGCGAAGGGGAAACTCCGTCATATCGCACTTCAATGTATTTTTTCACGGCATACACTCAGCAACTATATTTTTATAATGTATGTATACATGCATTTGAAAAGAATATAGGTGTTTGGAAAACACACGACTGAAATTTATCAATAAAAGCCTTTGTCATAGATTATTAATGTACAGTACATTGCTTAGAACTTGGAACATGTTGCCAATGGTGATAAGGAATCAAAAAAATCGAAAGAAATTCTTCGTCATATAAATAATCATTTTTGATGATCATCCCAATTTTATTATAATCACAATCACATTACGATCAGAATTATAATATATTTCAGAAACTACACCGTATTTTTTTCGAGTCCTTAGTACCATGTATTAGATTTCATAAGCCTTGAGGAACAGAAATGTACAATAACTAGCACACGGTATACAATGATTTGAAAGTTATTCCTCTATTGCATACACGAAATTTCAGTAATTTTACTTTGACTAATGAGCCATTTCATTATCACACATTCATTTTCGAAATGTCGTGTCAATGATATACAAACATTTTGTGGTTATAAACAAGTGAATGTTTCTGGCATTTCAAATCAGAGATTTTTAGATCACATAAAAATTATGCTACAGACTGTAGAATCAATCTGGTTTAATTGTTTCATGTTGCCAACCCAAATCAAAAAAGCGAATGGCTGATTATGGAAGTTACTACATCATTTTTCGTACTGAAAGTGAGAGATCGTTACAAACTATGAAATCTCACAAATAATATATTATGTACCTAAGTATCTCGTACATAAACTTTCCACATTCATCTCTTTCGTAAATGTGCTTTATACAGCCATCCTCTGGCCATTTTTTCCGTTGAACTAAACTCAATTCATCTTATTAACCTCGTAGCTGAAATTGCTTGTTTCTTCAAATGTTGTCGGACCGAAGACCACAGTCGAGCGTCTAACGCAATATGTCTGAAATTGCTCTTTGCCACTCTTGCCGCTTTTTCCTCTTGGTGACGTTTTATTTCTTTACGGTAGTTGGTTACTCTTTTATTAAGCCCTGTATCTGTCTGGTCGCGACGATGAATGGTGGAGTTGTTAATAACACGCGAATTGTGCGTACCCAGTGCGGTCCCCAAGGGTGGGATACGATTATGATTGATTATTATGGAGCAAGTAATCAAAGTTTCAAATCATGAGAAATACCATATTATGACGATAAATACAATTCATTAGTCGATTTCTTGCTCATATCACTAGAAAATATCTTCACTGAAATATCCTCAAGGTTTTCCAACCTCTGAAAAAGTATCAAAATATGCAAAACTGATTCACAAGTTTTCAAGAAGTTGTGACGGTGGTATATAGTAAGAAAATACAACCCATTGATAATTTTTCGTTTCCTTAGATACCTATCTCACTCATTTTATACCCAATACACAATTTTTCATTTTCATTGGCACTGCATGAGAATCAATGAACTTATTCCAAACTCCTTCATGAAAAATGACTCAATCTGATGAGACAAAATTCAAGAAGAACATGAGGATAAGTCCTACATCATCAGCCAAAATAGATGTACAGTACAAAATTATCTACGAACAAAGATTGAAATGTTCGTGAGATGATTGAACGTGATCATAACCTGATCTATCATAGGAAAAGTTGATGGAAATCCAATTAGAGAGTTAAATAAGTATAAAAGAGCATGACAGTGATGTGAGGGAATCATGTTGATTGATGCCATTAGGCTTAGCAAACTGATTCCCTGAAATTATTAACCCGCATTTGATACCTTTTTTCCACCTCTGAAATGGTTTGTTAGGTTATATTTGCGTTTCTTGGGTGCCAAGTGACAAGGGACATCAAGGAAATGAAAAAGCTGGATGACTAGCTCGACCAGGAGTCTGTATGACCACGATAGTACCTGGATCCCTTCAAAGATTAAAAAGCACTGAAAAAATCCATAGATGGAAATGGAATAGATGTACTGGATGGAAACCATGGGCCACAGTCTGCCACTAGTGAGAAGCATCAACAGGACGTAGAGAAGAACAACTAGATGCAGGTATTGCGAGAAGTGAAACCAGAAGAATCCAGCTTCATAGAAGAGTCACTGTACGATTTGTAGATCTGATGAGAAACGTGAAGCTCGACAGCATTCTCTGAGGAAGAGAGCGCCTCACAAGTTGTAGTTGTTGATTCTCACCTACCTTTGAATGCAAGCAGATGCAATGAAATGTTATACACGCTAAAAGATCACTAAATCAGGTTTCAGTATGATACGATACTCCCCTTCAACGACCTTCTTTATTTACAGACTTAGATACAAAACTTTGATTCGGGCCCCATATTGGAGCCGCTGGATCTACCGCACATAGAAACTCTAAAGATCTCTGTGATTCAGCCAAAACAGAAACTCAAAAAAAAAATCTCATGATACATTGATTAATTCAATCGTACATATGATAATATAATATACGCTATAAATATTTTTGTGCTTCATTAGCTGCCCCGCATATTTTGTCCCATGACATTGAAAGTATGGTCATAGTTCAAGAAATAAATAACAGTTGGAAGATTCCCCGTCGAGCCCCTGATACTCTCAGTTCAAAAGCGAGCCGCATACACGTGTCCATGCGGCGGAATTGTTGTAGATCCGAGCGTGTCATCTCCCTCTATGTACCTGGGTACCGAACGGTACCCGAGGATGATGGAGGAGAGCGATATAGCTAGCTGATCAGGTATGCCAGAGTCGGCCGACTGTTAGTATCCTGTATACTTTGGTATGGTGGAGTTTGGACTGTGAGTTTATGTATATCCTGTGAGACGGAATCCGTAAGGACAATCGACGTTCGAAATCGAATGTGGGAGGGCGCTATAATGCACTGGGCCGTCCCGATAAAATTCCTCGAAGTTTGGTAGGCCGTATGCATGCCGGAACTGACCGAAATTAAACCGCAGCACGTGATTCTTGGATACTTGATCAATTTTATCACTCGCGCTTTCCAGCCATCGCAGTATGTTACTCCGTGAATTCGCCGGACATTTAGTTCTTGAATTGGGTTTTACGCCGATCATGACATGAATTCGATCTCGAGGTACCGCAAATTATTTGGAGGCACTTAATACGATACGGTTTATGATCTTGTATCGAGAACGGTTCTTCAACTCTCCAGGTTTAGAAGTGAAAGCTGCCAACTCGAGAGACTGAAAACATCTTCCAACTTCAAGATTGTTCTTATTATATCAAATTGAAAATAAAAAACTGGTTTTGAAACTTCTTGATATTATAAAATACTGTCTGTGAGTTCTTCGAGGTGGTGGTATATTCACATTTTTCAGCTTTTCGTGGGATTGTAGTATCCTACTTTCATATTCAAGAATATACCATAAAAACTAGTACCCACCGATGAATTTGAAGATATTTTTGTTGATGTGTGATTATTCGTTGAGTCTAGAAATTTATTGAACTAAATCGTGGAAATCGTCCTCCTCAACCCTTTAACTTTCTTTTTTTCAATTTTTCTTATAGCTCTCATGATGAAATAGTTGAGTGAGTCGAAATTCACTACCCCTTATTCCTCACTTCCAAATTCGGCAAATTATCAAAGCATACGTTATCCATCCTGACCATTATGAACATGAAAAATGATGTCCAGGGGTGAAAAAATACGTGGACAAAGTAGTAATTTGGAGGGGGGAATATATTGACCAGCACGCGGAAGCAGCAAGATGGAGCTTGGAAATCACGTTTGCTTTCTTGACAGTGACAGATTAATATCCAAGACGAAGCATTGGTGCCTTCGTCCAGACAGAATGAGAATTCAGGTGTGGGATACGAATAATAATCGTCTATATGTATATTAGGAGTTTTTCTAGAATCATATGAACGATGTCTATGATGGATTCCATTCCATCCAAGTAAGTAGAATACAAGGATGATTTGATATCACTTTATATCACTAATTTAGTGTGGATGATTGATAAGGTATCATCACCAACTGGGGAGTCCAACTAAGTTGATGAGTTATGATAGTTACTGCTCTTCAATGACGATAAAAGTGATAAGATGTGAAATCTACTCACCATCAGAAGGTTATCTCTTCCAACAGCTTCATATCAAATCAATCCTGCAAAACAACATAATTTTTTATGGATCAATCAATCAATCGAACACTTTATTCTTTGTAAAAAATGTACAGAGCATACGTCAATACACAAATACACACAATGTTTTTTAGATTTGCAAAGAAAATTAATGAATACATAGATATAAGAAAATAACACGAAACTACCAACAAAGTCTAAAATCGAAATATGTACAAATGAAATAAAAGTAAATAAATAAATAAGATGTGCATATCAATAGGATGAGAGTAGCAGTGAAGAACATCGTTCGGATAAAGAACTTTCTAAAAATTTCAAGAATTGTGTGACAAGCCATGTCCTTTAGTTTATTTTTTGAGGAAGTATATTGAGAAGTGATTTTGTCATATCTGTGATTATCTTGGGAATCATATCATATAGTTTAGCTCACTCTTGTGAAGATAGCTGCACATGATTTTCAAGTTAGTTTTTCTATGTGAGGCTTCAGTTCATGTTGGTATCAATTGTTATACTGAGCAGTTTGTGTTCATTTACTGTTCTGACTTCTCTGCTCCAACTAAAAATCTAGATTCATCTGCGTATTTACCAGCTCCGTAACAATAATGGACATTTGATGTTGGATCATGGTGTGAATTATAAGAACTATTGGATCTAATATCCACGATAAGGCCACGATGATATATAGCTTATACGCTATAATATATTTCCAATTTCAAGATGTTATGCTATGTCTTTCGAGAACTCACCCTCTGTATCGTAAATCAGGATTAACTGTACAACTATAAGGAATCATATGTCTCGGAAATCGCTGATTTTGAACGTGCTATGGCACAATACAATCAGGATCTTTCCCTCGAGAGGAGTGAGAAGGCAGAATATTATATTCTCACTTTCGAAATATGATTCGATGCGGTCTCACTGAGATCTTCAGTGAGTCACAGGTTATGAGGAAAGCAGTCATATCAAGTACGAACGAGAATTGAAGCATAGCTAATTATTGTTTCAACAAGTGGAAGAATATGATATTTCTTTATTTTTCGAAAAAACGAAAAGAAAACCTTCGATGTTTAAAGAACATGGTGAAAGTTTGGAGATCGTAATCATTGTATTAGATGATACTCCATCTACCATACTCGCTGTCTCAAGCCAAATTGCACGATTTTTGAGCTCTCTCGATAACGGGCGATCTCGATGTTGATTGCATTTTCACTTCAGAGATCACTGATAGAAGTGTGAACGGTGTATAGTTGTAAGGAAGGGTTTTCTTGCTCTTTTCAATATGTCTATGGAGTGTCTTATCTTCATTTCTGAAGAAAGCTTTTGTGAAATATTCTACTACCAAGAAAATGTTCCTCAATTCAGTAATCGCTGTCAGTAATGCTATCAGTAATGGTGCCATTCCTTCTGATGAAATTATCACATAAAATTATTGTTTCATCCAAAGTGAATTCGTACCTGTGACGCATTAGACAACAAATTGTCAGTGGCTCTACCCTACATTTTCCCTATCGAAAATTTTCTCGCTTGCCACATTATCATTAGTCACGGTGTGAGAATAGACCCCCCTGTATGTTATCCCCACATCACATGAGATTCGACGCAGCTCTGAGTGCTATTCTGATCAAAAATCGCCACCATCAAACATACCACTTGCCGTCACGAAGTGGCGGATCATGGAAAATATAATATTACGCCGAAGTTTATTATAGGACATCGCATTCGATATTTATAGGGCTTCTAATTTGATGTGGGGCTTCTCAACATGGAGAACGATTAATTGCACGATTTACTGAACCATAAGAATGCTAGTAGGTGTTATACTACTAATGGAAGAGTTATAGCATTCAGGGCCTATTCTACCGGGGGATTGAGAACAGACAGGCAGACAGCGAGATTCATTCTCTTATTATTCTTAGAGTCTTTGAGTCAATACTCATAGAATCGAAATGGAGTAATCAATCAAACAACTTCTCCTGTTTCATATTATATTTGTGGAGTTTTATTTCAGATATCTCGTTACACATAATGTTTGTTGATGTGCACACCATTTCAAATGTACTACACTATATTTTTTGTAAGTTCTGGGAGATTGCTCTATTCGAGAAAACTTAGAGTGCTTGGATAAATGTGTATAATCAGAAATGATAAATCATTATATTTATTGAATACAATAATTCATCAATTCTGGTGCTAATTTCGTTGATCAGAATGAGGAGAATTCTTGAATCAACCGGATTCATGACAATATGTCGAGATAATCTATTGTTTGGAATATCTGGAGTGATACACAGTTTGCGATCATCAAAGTAAATAGTTTGTTGAATTAACTTTGGAGGACCATAAATTCGATATCGAGATCGATTATTTTGCTGCTGAATGATTGTCAATATTTGGAAACTGGTTCATGTTCGACAACACAATATTCTCATTTCGAAGTTGATTAATAGGATGGGTCTGTATGGTATGTGCAAGAATATTCAATATCCAACAGCGCCCTCTCATGGGACGATCACATGAGGTCCATTGCGAAAACTGCTTCACAAAAACTTGGTTTTCTATTCCGTGCGAAGAGATACTTCACATCCCAGCAACTGCTTGTGATCTACAAAGCACAAATTCGACCTGTCCTGGAGTACTGTTCACATGTTTCGAGCTCAGCCCCCAAACATACGCTGAAGCTCTTAGATTCAATTCAGAAGAGAGCTATTCGCCTAGTCGATGATACAACACTCACCAAATCATTGACCTCTCTAGATCATCGTAGAAAGGTCGGCGATCTCTGCCTTTTTTTATAGGTACTTTCACTGTCGGTGCTCAACGGAAATATCATCTATATTATGCCACCACGCGCGATTCCTAGTAGACAAACCAGACGAGCTCAGGCTGGTCACCCCCTACACTGTCAGGTTCCAGACCTGTCGAACATGGCTATATCATTCATCAATAGAACGGCAAAGTTGTGGAATTCTTTGCCTAGTGAAGTCTTTCCTGATGCTTACAACCTCCAAACTTTCAAGAGAAATTCCAACACCTTCCTTCTTTCCCAAAATTCCACCGCTGGCTAACACGATGTTCCTCGAACATTATTGGTTTCCCTTTCGTGTTGTCCACAGATAAAAAAAAATATCCAGGTAGTTCAATTGAAATCTTGATTCAGGAATGGCCCTGTACAGTATGTGGAAAAATCAGAAGGAAAAGGAGTGTTGACATCGATTCAGCGTCTCCCTTGAAATATTTTGGTTCGAACTGGTTGAAATTTAAATTGAATTTAATAATTCATTGCCTGATACGGGTTTTCGATAGCACTATGGCAACTCCGCAGGGAAATTTTGGCAGCTTCCCGTTGGACTGGTACCCACGTTGCTGGTTGGAATCGTAAACGTCTCAAGGACCACGAATCCTCTGTGAGAATTCGCTATCGTTTTCAGAATGTATAATGGTGACACATTATCTGAAAAAAATACGTCCTTTATTATATTCAGGCCCTGCCTATGCATGGCGTACATGATCTCATTCTATAAAACGGAATTTATGGTTATATCCATCATCTTTCGGATAAAATATTATTCGAGTAGAAAATTGGGTAACGGTGGCATTCCTTCCAGTCGATTCTACTCCGATCTAGCGGATGCAAGAAGTTAGAAGATCCAGTAAGTGCATATGTAGAGTGCTCTCCAAGGTGATAGATTGATAGGAATGGACAATTTCCTGAGCTGCCACCATTCATTTTATATGCACACAGTTTTGTTCGGCGTGACGATGGATCACTTTTCATCATTTTGAGTTCAATACTGATGAGGCAGTAGCAACAGCAATCGAATGTGACTTCCCGAAAGCGTTCGACTGTGTAAATTATAAACTACATTAAGAACTGTGATCAATAATTCAATGAAGCAGTTGTGTGATGGTACCCTACTATCTGTGGATCGTACAAAAACAAATAATTCAACTCTCAAATTCCAACTCCAACTCCAACTCTTTTCTTATGCAAATTCCAGCAGCTCATCATCTGTATAGCGCAAATTCGACTTAGCTTGGATTCTATTAAGGAAAGAGCTATTCGCCTAGTTGGTGATACTACACTCACTATCTAATGTTTATCAGGTATTCGGTTTGACTTGATTGATTCGATGTATACTACTTTTCGAATTAACGGTGATATTTTGAAAATATGGCTGATTCTGAGTTCTGCATTCTCTGAAACTACTGTTATTATCATTCGCAATCTGATTGATCCGTATATATTCACCTGCGATGATGGCAAAAGCATCGAATTTTTGATGAATTCATACTATGCCTGAATATGATATCACATGAGTGACCGACACACCTATTATCAGTTCATTCGACAATAATTATCATATCGGAGCAGCTTATGCATTATATGAATCCCATAAAACTAGAGCCTACGGAACTGAATTGGATATGCAAATAGATAATATTGCTGAAATAATTACATTCCATCGGCCAGATCGGATGGTTGAAATCAAATCTGTCACATCGTGTGTGTATCGAGATTAAAAATTAACTAGTTCTGGTGATTGGAATGGATATTATTTCATTCTAGTATCCTTCCTGCGATTGTATAGGTTATGCCGGTTTCTATAACGCACAAAATGGTGGATTGTTGGTATGATATTCAATTCAAAATCAATCTGAACACAAGGATCTTAATAGATGAATTGAAATCCATTCCAGGGCTTTTATTCGATTGCAATTCATTCCTTTTTCATTTTTTTTTTAAATGAGGCAGCTGTCTACATCACGTAGAACAGACAAAAATAATAATTATACATGATTATTTACCATAAATGTTCTCTATACCGTGGTGACTTGATTACTTTCCAGCCTATTTCATATTTCATAAAATATCCATCAATATTTCATGTGCATAAAATGACAGAAACCATTATTCTCTCTGATAATTCGATCTGATTCTGGAATCTTGAGATACGGTGGTACTTCAGGAATCAATATCAAGACCTACTTAATTTTTTACACTCTGAGAAACTGTTCCTATGAACTGTTTGAGTAGGTATTGGAAGAAGGTAATCATAGGATATCGAATATATTGATTTTATTAGTTCTCCAAAGTATTGGACAACGCAGCTGTACCTATCTTGCTCCTGAGTTATATAATGTTATACCCGCCTATTTCAAAAATATCAACTCCCTTACTCTCTTCAAATCTAGAATTGAAAAATGGTTAATACATACTCCTAGAGCAAATATTCATCACTAGATCGATATGAAAAATAATTGATTATAATCATTAAATTGTATTTTTGTATGAATTCAATGTATACTTAAGAATGTGTATGGATGTATATGTGTATCTATGTTAATTTTCAAAAGTGTAACTAGCTATATGTATTTAAATGTTTTCTATATTTCTATAGGCGTTAATGTTACCAATAATTTTGATACCCATGCACAGGCTGAGCCTTTGTGGGTCTTCTTTATTTATTTGCCCAACTGATAAATCTATTATAACAATACCCCTTATATAATTATTAACAGTGTAAGTTGAATGGTAAATAAATATGATTATTATTATTATTATTATTATTATTATTATTATTATTAAGTAAATTTGTTTTTGTTACCGATCGCGTGGTCAGATTTTACTACATTTTGATACTCAGACCCAGATATATTGTTGGCATATACAGGATGAAAATCTACCCATTAAGATAAAATCACAGAAACAAAGAAATCATCAACTGATAGATATTGTTTGATGCATTGATAATCAACATTGATAAAAGAAAGGACACGTGTCGAACGTTCGGGATGACGTTCGAAATTCATATAGGAATTCTGCATATTCTGTTCTTCGAGTATCCTGATCGAGTTGACAAGTAGGTCTCTAGCGAAATTATAAATACATCAATTTCTATACTAGGTACTCGTATACAAAGGCTGTCCCACGTTGTCGCATACGGGCCATTGTATGGGTAGATAATGGAGGGATCACGCTTTCATGAGAACGACGTTATGGACAATTTAGACCCAGAATGAATTTTATCTCGAGCCCGATCAGAACCGATTAATAGACGAATCACCTTTGTAGCTGTTGTCGAGTGATTGTTTCCATATTACTCGCTTGAAATCATGATGGAATGTACATCAATATGATAATTTCACTAGGTAATTGAACTTTGTTCTCCCTCCGAATCGACGATTTTTTGCCCAGCCCATAGCTTTGCAACTCGTCTTCCGGACTCGTGGTGTTCTCAAGTGGAGTTTATATTCTCGGAGTTGAGATCTGAATATAGATAGATAGATATAGGTAGGTAGATAGTTAATTATAGTGTTTCCAGTATCCAGAATACAAATTAGATGAGTCAATATGTGGAGTTGCCAAGTTTAGACTAATGGTCGAAGAAAGAGACATAACAGTTATATCGAAATCCTAATGAATCCAAAATCCGAAAATAATAATATCATCTCGAATAGAATTCCAGCGCATTGGTTTCTAATAGAATTCATGGTATTATCTCCCGATAGTCAGTGAGATATGAACTGTAGCCGAATGACAATATTTCATGAAAGACCCACAATCATGAAAGAGTATCGATCAGGTTGAAAGGATATTTCTGACAAAATACCAGAGAGAACGGAAAATGAAATTATTACTATCATTTTTCAATGTATCTCAGGCGAAGGTGTCTTTGGTATCAAGAGCCGTATAATAGTGAGTGGAAAAGTGAAATTGAAAGATTTTTGATGATGATTGGAACGGAGTTAGGAGATGTGATGCCACCAAATTTCATTAACGAATCGGATAACTTTTCATGAATAATCCCGTGATGCTCGATATGAGCAGACGTATGTGCAATGCAAATTGAAATCAGCCCTTTGAAGTGAAAACTGATAGAATCGACTCGATCCAGGGATTTTCATACCATTCCAGACATATAACACCTGGATACAAAATCGGTGTAGCTTAAGTCATCAGTGTGATAGTCACGTTTCCAATTACTAACGATTCATTGAATGCGGAAATTCTGAACTGACTCGATGAAAAAACTCGGGACGTAACAGCCACAGAAACAACCGGAAAATATATTTCCGCTCATAATATAGAATTGCTGTGACGATTTTCTGAGGACGTTTCCGTCAGATGACTTCTCACAATGGGAAAAATATACAGTTACCACATTTGAGAATTCATAAGGATAGCCTAAACTGTCACTTCTCAAAAATCAAATAAGCTTTATTAATCCAAGCACTTGTAATTGATCTGTTTACTTGAATTCAAGTGGCTTGTTTTCCATTCCTTATTCAATTGTCAAGAAAAAACGTCTGTTGACATTTTATCGTACAACGCATACTTTCTAAGTAGTAAATAAGAACCATTTTAAGGCATGTACATGTTATTATAAAGAAACCATTTTTTTAATCGAGGGGTTTAATTCAAAAATTGATTATTGATTACAGAAAATTTTCAAAGTGACCACCTCCAACTTGGATGAAAGAATCCAATCTTCTCCTCATTGACTGACATTGACATCAATAATCCTTGTTAGACAAGAAGAGGCGTATCGGTCATGTAACTATTTCTTCGATCTTTCAAAAGGCACCTCTCTGATGTTGATAATTATACATTGCACCAAAACTTGAGGCTAATGATAGGTAGATGATGATGTGGCCTCTTATTAGAAGGGATTCATTCTTCTCAAGCGGATAACAATATCGAACATGAAAAATTGAAAATCACTTGAACTTCCGTAATAAGCAAAGTTTTTGTCAAAGTAGCCTTAGAACGATGCGGCACAGAGTCATGAAAACTTAATAATTCCGTAATAAATGAAGTGTCTGTAATTTATTGATTGGAAATTTAATTTATATCAGTTAGGAAAATGTAGGCGAAGAGCTTTCCACGAAAGAGTCAAGCACAAAAGGCTTATATTGATCACATTATTAATAGAAAGTGCCATAAAGAAGCGAATTAATCTTATAATTCGACATTTATCGCAGCTTGATGTTGAATCTACTCGAAAATTATCTGGATATTTTGGTGTGGCTGGGGTGAACCGTGTCAGCTCCGTCTGGATTTCATTTTTAATCGATCGAGAATGGTCATTCAGAAAATGTTGGAACATCGATCTCTTCGTGAATGCTCGAAAGATAATTCATATTCTTCAGTTCTCATGTGCTCTCAAAACTCGAATCCACAAATCTACATTTACAATCGTGAGATATTATGTACTCCGTACTAATTCACATTACCATTCCAATTTTCCAATTTTCAAGTTGAGATCAAAAACGCGATTTATATACCGTGAATCGATTAATTTTCCGAAACATTTCAGTTATTAGTCTACGATCCGGGAAAAAGTTTCACTTGCATCGTAGTTTCATGAGACAACACAATTCATTTTTCAGCTTTTAATGGGATTTTCTCTCCTCGTTTCTAAAAAATAGAGTAGAAGTTATTAAAAATTATTGCAATATATTTGTAGTAAGGACAGATTTAGGATCTGCCCCAAAATGTCACTGCGCTTGAAATTAAACCTTTAGATACCTAAAAGAGAAATTCTCTATTGGTCAGTGACACCTTGTTTTTGAAAAAATTTGGAAATACAAATATATTTAATAAGAATAAAACCTCTACTTATCTTGGTGGACGTTTCGGGAACGAATCTGCTCCCGTTCTCAACACAATTGAAATATTTTTCTCTTCGTAAACTTTTTTCAATGTTTCCGATTTTGACACTGAAAAGTGACAATTTGGCAGACGGAGGAATTCTGGTTACAAGGTGTTTTCATTAATTGATATCGAATTTTCCATTTTCATATTCAAGTTTCAGAAGTGGATGCCAAGTTCTATCTATATCAACTGAACAAGAAGCAATATTATTGTCTCCGTTCAGGAGAATGCAAGCAGACTCTTTGATTTTCCGTTTTTGGTTGTTGTCTTCTTTTCCTATGATCTTAATATTATCCCAATCGGCCATATGTTGTCCATTTTCAGTAAGGATATGCTCAGCTAATTTTGATTTGTCAGTATATCTTCTCTTTATATTGTTCTTATGCTCTTACATCCTTACTGATAGAGGCCTGCTGGTTTCACCGGTATAATATTTTCCACAAACACATGGTATACTGTAAATACAATTTTTTGATGATTGTTCTTCATTTTTCGGTTTTGTATGAGTCAAAATCGATCTCATTGTATTTTGGGACAGATCCTAAATCTGTCCTTACTACAAATATATTGCAATAATTTTTAATAACTTCTACTCTATTTTTTAGAAACGAGGAGAGAAAATCCCATTAAAAGCTGAAAAATGAATATACCACCTCCTCGAAGAACTTACAGACAGTATTCAGACAACACAATGTTTTTTCATGAGTAAATATCAGTTGAATACTCAGTTTCTGAGCCCGACTAGTTAATTCTGTATAGTTTTAGTCCCACCTCACCTCTGGGAGGCTCATCCTCCTTTCAGATCAGCGCAGCCCTATTTGTGAGACGATTTACATATCAAACAATCGTATATTAGATTTTCATCAGTGTTGTGATAACATCCTTATGAATTTATGGAATAAATTAGGGTTCCTCTCGAAGTCATTAGCGGTTACTTACAGATATGTTTTATGGATGTTGGGACAATTTTGAACGATAATCCCCATTGTCAGGGGAAATGTATCCGCAAGATTAATTGATTGCTTGTCCAGGGATTGCACACATGAGATGAGATATACAATTGTATACATGAGGAAATAGTTATTTTGCTCGTTCCGTTCTCTATACCGAGTATACGAAAAAAACTTTATGACATTTTTCAATGCGATTCTCATCAATGTCAGGATGCAATATAATGATTCTGTGTTTCATGAGAGATTGATATCATTGAATCAATCGCCTGCTCCTGTTGAAAATTCAACCCCAAATACTACTTTCGAAGCTGAACTATGAAGTTATTATAGATTCATGTGATATCAATCAAGTCATATTTTTTCGATTTGATCCAGCTAGTGATTTTCGACAAAATCGCTGGATGAACATGACAAAAATAAAATCAATTCGAAATACCAATCATTAATGACAATAACTTCCAACTGACTGTTCTCATCTCTCGAAATAACTGATATGGTGCTCTGAAAAACCACGTATAGATTTTCTGATTCACCAAACTGCACATGTTTCTAACATGCATATCTCTTAGTTGGTACTTTCTGAATGGATTCAATCCTCAGACAACTGTTATGCACCATCTATCTAGCTGGATTCATCAACACCTCCCTTCATTTTTCCATCGTCCATTTCCCACTAAATTGGCTTATGATTCATGAGCGGCGCATTCCACTCTCCAAATGGATTTTGTACACACGAAATATGCCCGAAACCCGGCTTAAAATAATGTGTGCTTGTCACGTGAATACCGGAGGATTCTATGAAGACATCAGAGGCGTATGATATTCGCAATCAATTGTTATTGTTAGATTGATGTAATTAATGTATCGACGTATCCCCAATATGATTATAATAACGAGGGTCCTGCCTTTATGTGGCTCGATATGTCCGATAATATGATGTGTCATCCCCGCAATCAAGATTGCTGAAGCCACGGCTATTGTTTCGAAGCTCGATATCGCTGTAACCTTTTCAGGTTTTCGGCAGATTTGTCACCACGATCAATTTCAGAAGAGACATCGTTTAGCTCGCACTTCAGCTGAACGATGTGCACGGCTGTGGCTTATTTTTCTATCTGTTGACAACACGAAAGGTAAACCTATAATGTTCGAGGAACATCGTGTTAGCCAGCGGTGGAACTTTGGGAGAGAAAGGAGATGTTGGAATTTTTCTTGGAAGTTTGGATGTTGTAAGCATCAGAAGCAGTAGGCAAAGAATTCCACAACTTTGCCGTTCTATTGATGAATGATGCTTGGTATTGCGATGTCCACAGGTTTTGCGCCTGACAGTGTAGGGGTGACCAGCCTGAGCTCGTCTGGTTTGTCTACTAGGAAATGCTCGTGGTGGCATAATAAATGAAATTTCTCTTGAGCACCGACCGTGGAAGTATCTTTAAAAAAGGCAGAGACCGCCGACCTTTCTACGATGTTCTAGAGACGTCAACGATTTGGTGATGCTACTATCCACCGTGAATTAGTCTTCTCATTTTGAATATCAACGAATTATCTCATCTTCCAGAGTGAGCTGAATGATTTTCTATTTCTTACATAACACTTTCTGGTTCATGATCATCCACTTGGTACTATCTGAATGCTTTCTAAGTAGCACAGTTTCTATGGTAAATATTGAAAAACTGTTTCATTATTCATAAAGAAACTATTTCCCACAAATGAATACACAAAACACTAAGACTGCACTATAGTAACACTACTCCACACAAATACTAAGATAATTTATTCTGAAAGGATAGTTGCGGCTTAGTGAGATTTGATCATTAATGATTGAAGAACTTGCTTTAAAACTGTTCGAAGTATGCGCAGATTTTTAGACTATTTGGTTTGGGACTATGAATATCCAGAAAATTCATATGAACATCTACAAACAATAGTTACTAGTGTTTGGAAATCGTCTCCGATATCTCCGCACGTTTATTGCATTATAAAACCCGCATACAAAAAAATTATGTAGACAAGGTCTCGATTCGTGAATTGTGGCTCTTTGTAACGAAAAACTCTACCTCCGCATGATAAGTGTTATAAGGAGGAAGATATTTCTGATAACATCTACCATGCATTTTTTCACTGTGTATGAAGGGTTGATAGTCAAGAGTAACTTTGAGAAAATTGTGCACGAATTATAACATGTCCTTCATCATTACTGCTACGCTCTGTGGGAAAGTTACGAGAGAGGAACTACTGGAAGCACTTTGTATAAAAATCGGCAGAATGAAAGGAGTGCGAACATCCAGAAGCAATTCTATCAGTTAAACATTATGTAACATAGTTGTTCAAAGTTAGCGGGGTCAGAAACACGTTGCTAAATTGCATTACACCACAAACAAGAGCGTCACAGCCACCGAAATAATGCACTTAACATGATTTAAATCCCTGCAAGTAAGTGACAGTCGCATTTGTGGTATTCGCATGTGATGCATTCAACAAAATATCATGAAACATTATTCATCTTCATTAGGCTCTGTGGTTGAGTAATCCCGTATGTGCGAACAATTCGAAGTTCAGAAAATAGCAAATATTATGTTCATGATGACATGAGAGCAGAATCTCTATTGCTTTGTCACAAGTAAGCTATTAGTTGAGAGTCACTCAGTACTCACTAAGAATGCAAAGAAAGAATGATTTATATAAGTATGCCATCAGAGAAGGGGCCTGCAAAATTTGAGAGTAATCAGAGTACTTTTTTGTAAATTTCCCAACGTGAAACCCCAGAGATAAACCCCTCAGTGGTGAAGCAGTTACCATACAAAAATACAAAGTGCTGAGATTGAAATGCCAAGGACTATTTCTTTGATCTGTTGTTCATTAATAGTCTTTTTATGCACATTCTATATGACACTGGAGAAAATTGAATACTTTCGTGAATACGTTGAAACAGTTCACCAAAATGAATAACTTTTCCTACCACCATTGAAAACTATTGTATATGATATCTTCTGTAAGTCATGTATCAAAGTTCAGAACTATTTCCTTTCGTGGATAACGTAGGAAAGTTTGCCAACCGATTTCACCTACTACGATAATTTTGATTGGATGTTGATTTTCATTCATGAGAAGTGGTGTGCAAAAATCTATAACATCGTGACTCAGAGCTCGGAAGTGACAACGGTTCGAATCAAATTAGATGTGAATTAGCCGTACACATGTACGTACGTATACCTACATCACGTTTCGGAAGTCGCTGGAGTTCCCGTTAGGTCAATGTGCGTTGCCTAATAGTTGTAAGATGAGACGTTTTTCATCATATATATATATTTTTTAATTTCACTTGGTTTTAACTTCATTTGGTGGGGATAAATCTTCTAACCTATTCTTATTCAGAGAGTTGAATCATCTCATATGAATGCGACGAAGAACTAGGGATTATTCAGAAATTACCCACTCTTATGGGGACTTTTCGATTCTCAATATATCACGGTAACCGACAAACGTCCCTTTTCAACGTTCCCTTGGATTTTTTATGGTCTGTACGAGAATTACTTAGCAGTATGCCAATCTGCAATATCAATAACTGTAGTTATAGGCAGCCGAGTCAAGATTCCTGCATTTTTCAGAGCCACAAATTGCCTATTAAGTATTGACGAGATTTCGAGAACATTGGCGGTAGTATGTACTGAGGTCAACAGTTTACAGTTCTCTGTTCGGAACAAAAACGATATAAACCTCGACAGTCTACATGCGATTTCCTCTGCTATAAACAAGACATTGGCGTACCCAAGAAATGTGAGTACTCCCTTCGATTGTATTTCAACTAAATAGTCCTAATATAGTGTCTGTTTTTTTTCTGAGAATTTTCATCAGTAGAACAATATTATCATCTCACTTCTCTGACCAAAAAAGAACAGTAATCAACTCTATCGACGATCAACTCTATATCAACAGTCGTTTCTTTCTCAAGTTATCGTATAGATTTGAATTTTTTCAGGTAGTATATATTTTTTATCCTACATTATTATTTATGCAACCAAGAAGGATGTCGAATCTCAAGTAAGTATGGTTTATGAATATCTCGAGATCATGCACTACCTAAAAAAACTAAAGAATCTGGAGTCAGATTTTGTAGAAGCGTCTCGAGAAAATAGGAGTTTTCCAAGTGTGAGCAAGGGAGAAAGAGAGATAGATAGATAGAGAGAGAGAGAGAGAGAGAGAGAGAGAGAAGAGAGAGAATACGAGAGAATACTAACTATTGTAACATGTAGCTTATACTATTCTGCATAAATTGTCACAAAATAATATGAATTGCTGCTGAATACAATTACAAGAATATGAATGAATGAATGTCTATGTCTGAAACGTTGGAATCATCAGAAGAATATTCTTCAACGAGTCGTTTGGCAGATAGCAGAAGTGATAATGAAAATCCATGCATCATTCTCGGATGATAAGTTTGCCAAACTTGACCATCGGCCGCTTGCATGTATGTATCTAGGACGTATTTAATGTGATGTTGTTTATGCGTGAGAGCTGTTGTTTGTTAATCAGTCTCGTGGAGGTGTTTCGACTGTTTTCATCCCTTTGAGTCCCACCAAGTGTTGTTTACTAACCCAACCACCGACTAGTCACTATTGCAGTCAACTTGGCGAAAGTTTTAAATATGCAGGATCCGTCCGCATCCACAAACACATGGCTAATTAAAATTGCCATTTCTAGTAAGGGCCATAAACCAATTTGAAATTTCAGACAATACGGACAACTTCATCACGGATACATTCTCGCTTATTTCGTCTGTTGTCGAATCTTTCCTTAGAATCGGGTACTAGGTCCACAAAAACAATCTCTTCATGCACGTATCATCCTGGTAATAAAACAAGCTTTATAGGGTTGAGTGTCAAAGTGAGGAATTTCAAATTCCAAACAAAATGAAAACACTGTATGCCTTGTAGAAATTCGCCACTCATGGCGGCCATCATTACCCGACTACATTTATCGCTCAATACGAGTTTTATTCGGTCGATTTATTATATCAATGTCTTCTAGAAATTCAGTTGGATTCAGTCCATATTCAATCAATATTCTAACACATTCCCGAACACATTCTCAATCCTCTTCTGTTCTTGCATGCGGCTTAGCAACACTATGGATTGTTCATGACAGTATCGCGATAGTCAACTTTTTTTCTGACAATTTGTACAAATTCGTGTTCACATTGTACAATGATTCAGTCTGTGCTAGATCTGAATAGACGTTTCATTATACATAGAACTATCCGACAAGAACGGTTCTCATAAATAGGATAGTCGAGAAAACATTCGGAGCTGATATAATACGGCCGCAATCAGTCGTAAAAGAAGATGAAAAGAAAACGGGTGGAAAGTGTAACGATAGTTTAATGGTCGGTAATGAGGCAGAAGAAGAGCAAAACTGGGAAATCGACATTGCAACCAGATACATAAAAATATGGCACGTTCAACATTAATAATAAAAGAAAGATTCCAGTGAGCTGAATACTAAAAATCAGGAAGTTCCATAGGGAGCCGCTTCTGAACGTTATGTGGTCTTTTCAGTGACGTACGTTCGGAGAAAAGCAGAAAATTACTGTTGGGAATAAATGGTATCGCACGGGCGCCTACGATGTCTTCGGAAACAAGAAGAAATGAGCTGCCTATCAATGTTATTTCTTTCATTCTGTGTTACCGCGCATTTCATGAGATAACTGATGATATTAGAGCTTATCCAAACTAACATACTGAAGAGAGGATTTTTTCACTTTGGGGAAAAAAACTATGCGAAACTATCGTGTTGCCAATACCACAGGATCGTTCAATAACTCTTAATCTCTATTCAGATTGATTTACTGAAACGAGATTGCAGAGAATATGAAACCCTGCTTTTGTGGAAATATCATTGTCTCATTGTTGTGCGAAGAACGCCTCGAACCACTTTCTGTTCTTGAAGTGCTCTTAATTTTGATTTCAATAATATATGATTTGTTATCATTTGATTACTTGGAAGCACAAATATTGAAATGAAACTAATATTACCTCAGTTGGCCCTGGCTTTACAGTCAGTTATCGTTTCATTAACATTAATAATAATAATAATAATAATGTTCATTTTGTAAATGTCAGTTTAAAAGGCGATACAAAGATGTGTGGACAATATCTTACAAACAAACATGAAGAATCCTACACGTTGAATCTTCATGACAAATCCTGTAGAAATAATACAAAACCGTACACATGTATTCTGAATTATCCCTTAGGAATTCATTCAGTCCTTTCTCTCATATTTTTGAATAACGAAGATATTGTAAAGTGACGGTCCCAGACATGAACCTTGCGGCACGATTTCTCTTCATATTCGTATAAATACTTCTGCATGTACTCCATCTCCATTAAAATAGAATAGAGGCCCCGATTCGAAAATAATTCATCGAAAATCGTTTCCGTTCTTCTCCCCATATTACCCTCAGATACACAACATATACACCCTACACATATAGAGACCAGTGTGACACATAAAATACGACGTCGTATCTGTACGACACTCGCTGCAATTTTTCTTGAACGTTCCGGGAATATCTGAAAGAGTCGCAGTCGTGAGTTTGTATACTCTCATGGAGACGTATTATCTTACGGTTTGCTTTCGAGTTGCCCTTCTGGTTTCCTTCAGTTGCTTTGGTATTGTTACATAACACGCAAGATGGAGGGCTGAGAGGTTCTGTACTGCCTGTGCATGTAGCTCTGATGATATAACAATAGTAATGTTCATGAGAACCCGACATCTCTGCACACAAATTCATTTCATTTTTAAATATAGATAGACGGCTTGTGCATGTTTTTCCGTGTACGGTGGGTAAGGATAGACATTCAATTTTTATGTTGTTAGAGAACACTCTGTATGCATCTTTGATGATGATATAACAATAGTAATGGTCATGCGACTTTTGTAGGAAAATTTCCTCGAGCCACAACTCAGGCTGGCAAAGACAGAGAGCCTACCTTGAGGTTGTTTGGAGTCCACTTTCGAGACGGTCTTTCATGATGAAATCGTTTTATCTGGCAAAAATATGCAATGAAGATCAAGTGTACTACATTTCAGCTCCCAATCTCTTTCCGGAAGCCAAACTATATACTGGCATTCATTGAACGTTCGACAGACAGTAAAGTAATACCAATTACGAGGAGATGAAAGTTGCGTTTGGAAAAGGAAGATGTCATCAAGGTAGTAAAATCGAAGATGTTCTCAAAGAATGATTCGAGCTACAGAACTGTACAAGTTTTCGATTTCTGAAATGGAAGATGGCACCATGTTTGATGAAGAGCAATAGACGGTTAATTATTTGGAGTGCGCCCTGCGATGCTGTTTAAGGGCTCGAAGTGACACAAGCCAGGAAAGGAAGTTGGGAACTGTTTCATGAGGTTTTATTCGGAGGCTGTGCGAAAATCGCTTCTATCCGTTCTACTTATATCGCAATACAGACCTGAATGTTCGGCAGAAGATTGCTGAAAATTGCACCATAATCTCAGGAACAGTTTCACGTCGTGTACGCCCCACCGAACTTCTCTTATTATCTGTCATTAAACTTTACGTCTTATGCTATATATTTCTCCGTTAATTAGCAATCTTGTTCACACTGATTTTATCGAGACCTCAGATAATTCATTGTGTGCATATTGAAGCCATCGGCAAATTGAAAACAGTTCACGGTAACGTTTATCGCCATTTTGGGAATAACTTACGAGAACTGCGGAACGTAATCAAATAATATATTAGGAGCTTCTCCATCGTCCATAAGATGACGAGAGTGATAAACAACGCTCTCCTCAAGACAGCAGAAACATTCAGGAAATTCAATCACTGCTATACAGAGATATTAGTGTTTTTTGAGAATATCAAAAACTTCAGCAGGGTTACCCTCTGGGGTTCGTCTTCCACTGTGAATAATGAGCGACTTTTCAGAATCATAGTTTGAAGTTTTTATTACATTTTCAGTTCAGTGGGTGTAAGCTTGGAATCACTTTTATAAAACAAGAAAATCATCACATCATCACACTTGTCATCAGAAAACCAACAACATAACCTTATTCCTACAAAAAACTTTGCTATATGCCCACTATTTATTTTATCAAGAATACGACGGAAAAATATTACAGTCTTGTTAATTTGAATTATTGGAGTTTCTTTTTGGGGTGAATAAGAATAATTCTCAGGTTACTATCAACATTAATTTATTTGTTACAACTGATTTGATCACTATCTGAAATAGTTCATTAATCGGGGTAGTTTTTGGAAACCTCGAAACAACGAATTGGTGTAAGGACAGTCAGCAATGTAGATCTGAAACCAACAGAAGCCTGCACAGTCTCTTCAGTTCCGTGAAACGTTGATAGTTATATTATCATAGTGTGTGTTAATTGATGTTATGAATTACAGTTATTCCACCATTAGCGGCACTGCATGAGAGCACAAAGGGCCATTTCGCTTTGTCTGAGACCAACATCATCATGCACTGTTCCAGTGAACTGAAGGTAATCCCTCAGATTCCTAATACTGTGCGTGCGTCAGATGATTCCGGACTGTTTTTCATAAACTGCTGGAATGATCAACGAGAATGATTAACACACACTCATAACACTCGTAACTATCAACGACAGAAGAAATGCGCATTTAGCAGTACTAGCAAGAACGATTACTCAACAATCACTGCGAGTTAAAAAAACTAAATGGCTTACCAAACTGGCCGTTTCCCTGATGAGGCTGATTAGTTGCTACAAGAAGCTAGTGAAAAGGTTAACTATGGTGTTCTCAGAGGCCAATGGGTGTTTCCAGAAATCGAAACTATCTGCGGCGAGAACATAACCTATCTGTCCCCTATCTCACTAATTTTATTTGAGGAGGTCCTTAACCTCTACCTTCTATCTATAGCTTTGAGATCGGGAGCCTGTAGAAATCACCTCGGTTCGTCGACATAAAACACATATGTAATCGATGCGTATTTTCCACATCAACTCCACGAATTTGTCAAAGCAGATTGCTTTATCACCGTACCTGATAAAATCAGGAAGCAAATGTGAAACGCGACTGCTATTAATCCATTTTCAGGTATACGTATCACTCCACAATAACACTGGCGGTATTTCCCTTCGAAACCAATATTTCAGTGTCAAGTATTTCGTGCTCGAAAAACACACCAAGAAATGTATGCATACGATATCGATTCATGTATACCAATACTTATGATACTTATACGATGTCGGAATTCGACACCCCGAAAATGTAAAATTGTGCGTTATACCATACCATATTGATTCTTTGACAGAGGTCTACAAAAAGGACGGAATCTTCACCGATGATATTCTAGTCACAACTCTCAAATCATCTATTAGGTGATGAAACCTCAAAGGTATCGTATGTGTTTGTCTAATATACCTACAGGCTTTTTCAGAAAGTCATGTGGGGAAAATTTTCATTCATTATCTATCTTATCAACTTGAACGTTGACTTTTGCATTGGTAAATTAAGAAGAATGGTCTACTCGGACCAGGGTCACGTGACTTTCACTATCTAAAAAGTTACCTCCATTGAAAATAATCGCTTCAAATAGGCTTAGTCTTTCGAGTTTCGGAAATGTTTACCGCGAGAGTTATTTTTATTCAAAATCTATACGTGTTTCATCGCCAAACCTTCTTTCACGAATTTTGGATTATGCCGTTTTTTTTTTAAATTTTCGGAATAACTAGTGGATTGGACAAAAAATGTTTTATTTTAGCATCTCTATCATGTCACTGCATATCGATAGAAAAATCCTGTTCTTTTAGAAAATGGAAACACCGCTTCAAATATTCGTTATCTCTGATGCAAGTTAATATATCGTCACCATTCAGGATGGAAATTCATTAAAATGTATTTTTTTCAGTACCAAAATAATGCGAACGTATTCAATAAAAAAATCATCAAAACCTTTCTAACCAATAAAACGATCTAATCACGTGACCTCGCTCGAGCATGCCATTTTTCTTCTTTTTTGAAGCAAAACTTGATGCCCAAGACGAATTTCATTAAAAATTTTCCATGAAGTTTTTTGAATTTGATGCCAACTTGAAGTACGCACTGTACATGTGCATCTTTCACTGCATGAGATACTGAGAGAAATTTCAACTATATAGTTATATCTCAATCTTTCTCTATCCAAACATGAAATTTCTGTTTTCCGATAGGATCACGTTTTTTCCCCACTGATTTATATCGCGAATTATCCTGATTTACTGAAATGACTCACGGCATAGCCGTCCACATTTTCCGTGTCACGAAATTGATACGATTGTGGACGTTCAACCCATCCGCCAACACATTCTTCATTATACAATCCCGAGTCTAAACTTCATTCAGCTGAAATAACTTTACGGTTCTAGGATTTGCGAATTCGTCAGATGATAAGTGAACAGCTGTTACCCCGATGCTGTTTGTACCCTCAAGATTCCTCCAATATTTATTCACTCTTTCGTTACCCACACGACTGTGTTGTCTCTCACCTAATCCCTGGAATATTAATATCGTATGAACAGTCTTGTTCAGCGGATATCGTCGTTGAATGTTACATGAACGTTCTCGTTTCGGAACCAGTAGTTATTTTATAATAACAGCATACTCACTTACCTCAAAGCATCGATCCAGGAAAGATTTCTGACAGAATTTTCGATAGTTTCGTAAACACGGATTGTCTTCATGGAGTTTATTTCACGAACCAAAGAAGTTACAAAGTGAAAATGTAATATTTGTTTATAAAGTAACGATATAGGTTACTAAAATTAATGATTCATTCTTCAGTTCTCTTTTTTGTGGACTATTTCGTATACTTGCAATATTGCCTGCCGTACTGGATAACAATATGAATTCGCGATTGTTGTCTTGAAGAGATGGAGCTGTATACCATCAAAGCACACCATTTTTAATGCCCATTGAACATTGCAGGAAATGAGAGTTTCGTACAGAGTGAAAGTATCAGGAGAGATCCGACAAATTTTGTCAGTTCACTGTTGAGTTTTCATCTCGAGATTCATACAAAAAGTCTACGAATTCTTCGAGATGCTCGTATGAAGAGTCTGGTCATGAAGATAACCGTTGGTTTGCTCCAAATAGATTGAATTCCATCAATTCCATCAAAATCTTATATTGCACACTTGTTAGAACTCACCTCGATTATTGTTCTTCTGTCTGATCACCACATTATGTAACCCAGATATCCGAGATCGATCTTGTTCAAAAAAGCTTTCTTAGATATGTTTCTTTCAAATCTAACTCCTTTAGTGATTATGCCTCAATTGAGAGTTATCTCAATATTCCATCTTTGGACAATAGACGTAATCAGCGAGATCTATCGACTCTCCACAAGATATTAAATGGTGAATATGACTGTCCTGATCTACTTTCTCAAATCAGTTTATTAGTGCCCACTCGTCTTAATAGACAGATAGCTACTTTTCATATTCCCTACCATCGTACCACCATTGCTTATTTCAGCTATATCCCAAGATCCCTTAGAGCGGCTGATCACCTCGATATTGACATCTTCTCAACGCCTCTTCATAAGTTTAAAAATCAACTGTGTCAGTGACCTTCTTGTCATTTCATGTTCCACTTTTACACTGACTGTACTTCCACTTGTACTTTTCATTGACCTTTTTAATGTCTCCAATATTATCAATATCATATATGTTGTGTCTGTTGTTGTATTACTCACATAATGTATATCTTGTAATATTATTTGTAATTGGGCTTGCCCGTATTAAACTAAACTAAACTAACAAAAAAAAATATTGAAAAACTCTCTACACTTATCCTCCATCCTAATTGAAGGATTCGACTACTGCACTTTATCCTGTTCGTTACTGAAAGTCTACCCAAGAAAAAAAAAATGAGAAGTAGAACTATCATCACGAAATTTGAGGTAGCTAGCTTACACCGCGAGTTGGTATAAAGTATTTCACTTGTTTCAAACTCCATGGACTCCGCTGTATAATAACAATGTTCCTCCCTATTCCCTCCTCCCACACAACCAACTTTGTTTCTTGCGTAATCTCAGGGAATTTAAAACAGTGGAATTCGTAATCGTATACCTTATTAGGCATTCCTACTGAAGCGGGCCCTATATTTTATCTTTTTTCGTGAACTCAGTGTTCTCCAAGCACTAGACCCAAGAACTGACAACACAAACTACGAGACAAATGTGATAAGAAAGCCAGTTACCAGCTCGGATATAGCGTAAATAAATAGGATTTCTGATGCTAATAACCTCTAAAGTTTCAAGAAAAATTCCAACACCTTCCTTCTCTCTCAAAATTCCACAGCTGGCTAACACGAAAATTATAGGTTTCTCTTTCGTGTTGTCCACAGATAAAAAAAAAATCACAGGATGTGATGATGCATTTCCAGATTACTATACCAAATTGAGCCTACATTCAATTTCTCATCAAATTATTCCAATTGGGAAATTGATCTGATTATTCCTGGTTAGCTACGCACTTGCAACTTGGAAGCCTACAGTCAACTACAACCTCAAATCGGCAAGTTCACAAGAGCTCATGAAGGACTCTTGTTTCTAGTTTCATCTCATCAAATAAATATTGTACATGAGACGATTTGAAGTCACTCATGAAGGAATGGGATTTTTTAGATTTCATTGGATTCTTCCCAAACATAATATCTCCTCAAAATATAGCCTAGTATATGCTTTTTCTCAGGCAGAAGGTAATTTTCCCAATCAAAGACTCTACTCGTCAAGATCAACTGGAATTGTAATGAGAAAAGTTCGTCTGATTTAATTAGCTGTGACAGCGTGAAATGTAAATTATGTAAATATAATGGAATTTAATCAGGATGAGATATTGAATTATGCAAAGGTTACAAATATCTGTTTGACAAATTTTCTTGTCTAGATTTATTAAATCAACTGATGAGTTCTGTAGATCCGCTGAATCTCCCAGTTCAATTAATTTCGTCAGGATAATAGGCGAAAAACGAGCCAACTGAAGGCACAGTTCTCCCAAAAATACTATGAGCGAGCTCTATAGTTATTTCTCCCCATTCGAGTCATCTGAATCAGAGGATGAAATGAATAAATTCCATTCTCAATCATATGAGAACGAGCCCTTTCTATACTTGATGATTCATCTGGTTGTCCGCAAAAATGAAGTGTAAACCGAGAAAAATGTAAATGATGAAAAAAATCAAGGTGATAATAATGTGAAACCTAATATGGAAAATTGAATGAAAAATAAAACCAATTATCAGGCTATGCACGGACATAATGGAAACATTGACCTTGCGGGGACTTTGGCGACTGCCGATATGTGATAAACGTATGGAACCGTATACGTATTCACGAAAATATCAATGTTACACCGTTATCAAGACGGATAAATTTGCATAGAGACGCTATAAATCAACAACTGATCACAAAAATAATATTTCATACTCGCAATTCAATTAATAACGACAAGCGAGCATCAAAGCTGTGGAAGAGTGTTGTCAGTTGAACATTCGCAAATTCGAATAGGTATCAAACGAGGGTTATCATAGAACATTGAAAGAAGTGAGGGAAAAACCTTTATGAATTTTCTCGGATTGATCTGAAATTTTACAGGCACTTCCTCCGATGCAATACTGCTAGACCATTTTTTCTTTTTCTGACAGTTCTCACTGTCAGAAAATAAACTGAGGTTGGAAAACCTCGTTTGTCAAAAGTTGATATTATCATTATTACCGCTTGATAAAATTCCCCCTGAACTAGATACAGTTGAGTCCTCCTCGTTCCCAGGAACACTCCACATATTCAGCATGTCCAGCTCACTGAAGATAATTAACTCTAAAAGTTGCTCACCTTTGTTCTTCTTATCTATCTCTCCATAGTGCTTCGAACATTATCTGGAGGTGCGAGACCTCGCAGAGTTTCTTGAGATTAAAGGAATCATCATCAGAATGATAGCATAGAGGAAGCGAATACTATAGCTTCCTCCTTGTTCAGTCCTCAAGGTATGCTGGAGGTATCTGAAAAACGAATCGTGCAGAGTCAGATGATACGTTATCCGTTTCCAAGAAATGCAGAATCGAAATAGTTCTGTGTGTATTGCGACTCCTCAACTCGATTGTGGGATTCAGTTGGAGGAAGGTGAAGAGGCAAAATGCAATGAATATTAATCAACTTATTTATATTACGTCTTCTGGATAAACAATAACATGTTCGATACATCACCAGGAATGAAATCATTCACCTCCTCTATGACCAGCACACTTCGTTGACATCACTAATGCGTCTTCATCGATTTCAATGGTGAAAAACTAGCATTTACAAATTTTCACAATGAAACGGTGATCGATGAGGATATATTCAAATGAACAAAAAACATCGATGTCATTCTGCATGTGTTGCCCTAGCAGTGAATCGAGATATATGAATAATCAGATATTGGATAAAAATAACATCATGAAATATTGATATTCGAGTTTTTACCAACGGGGGTGGTGGAAACAATATGTTCAACAAGAAATCATCAGTAGGAACGACATTTTCAGCACACCGCTCATTGGAGAAGCCTTCATGATACGTTTCAATTTCCCCAGAGTACGAAATAAGCGAAGTGGTTTTTGATCAAATAATGATGAATTCACATGCAAACCCTTCATGTTTTTTTCGGCCATAAAAGGAAAATTTGGTCAGGGTTGCATTATAAAGAAATATCACCTAAGAGTTAGGTATGAACAGATAGATATAATTGTTCATATGATAAAGTCATCCTATCATTCAACACTTAAATTTACGAACATGGCCAATTTTCAACTCAAGGAATCTATTTCAGATGGGTGTTGAAGAAAATATGCAGTGGGCATACTTGTTAGTATGGTTTTGAAGTTATGGAAGCCGAAGGCAAGCTCGCTCTTATCGAAAATTATCCTCAGAATAGTTTGGTGTACAGCAAATGATCCATTCCAACTCAATTGTACAGAGATGATTAGATGAATAACTCTCAAATGTTTAGTATTTCCAGAACTTGATCTATCATCATGTTTTCAATCACCTGAAGTGATAAATTATAAATTTTGAATGCTCTTCATGAATCGATAGAATTCATGTACCAACAAAGGCAACACTGACTAAGAAAATCAGTACCCAGAGAGATAACTTCATTTTGTGCCGCTATCGTCTTCACTTCGTTCAGAGTGAGTATTTCCAGTGTATAATCGGAATGGAGAATGACCGATGAGCTGAAATTGCAGTTGTTTTACTCGAATGAATGATGAAAGTACAATATCCTTTGATGTCCTCCAGATATTGCTGAGAAAGAGATCGGATTCGTCATAAAAACATGTACAAGGAATTATTTGACATTCATTATAAGTTAATTCTTCTAGTTCATCTATTTTGGCACTTCAAACAATACATATTACAGATAAGATTCCTTTTTTTATAGTTAAAATTCCACTGTGATATACAGACACGCATGTGTATTGGAATACACGGTGGTCCAACGAAAATGGTGCACGCGGAAAAAGGTTCAAGTGACACAACATATCCCAAACCGTATCAAATTGGCTGGGTTTAACTACAAAATTCAATATCACCCTGTGAATTTGGTTCATAAGAATGCATTTTCAATTCACTTAGAACTATTACAACATACAATCGGTGCTCGACCTGAATAGAACAGTAAGTTTTTGTGGAAAATTTGGTATTGCTTCAATGCCAGTCATCCAGCCATTTTTATGTGTTTCGATGATTTTCCAGGTATTCCAGGTGCACCTTTTTTGTTGGGCCACCTTGTATATCAGCGGCGACACTACAGCAAAGACTATCTCCTCAGTGTAACAAAATCTATCAGAACTATAATACACATTATATACAAAACAATTTGAATCAATCAGTTTGGAATCAAATCAACAGCCCTAAATTACATTTATATTACAGAAAGCTTTTCTCAGATTATGTACAAATATTTTGTTATTATGACTAACATCGAGGTGATTTTGAACCAGCGCATGCTGGAATAGGCTTCTTCAAAAAATATGTGACTGGACCAGATATTCTTTTTTTTTCAGTTCAACAGTAACAGCGTCAATGTGATCATTGATATTTTGCCACAAAGCGCAAAGATATGTTTCTCATGACGGTGTAGTTGACTTTAAAATTAACGACAAATAGTAACACACTTGCTTCCAAGTAAATGGTTTGGCATGATATTTAAGAGGTCTTGTATAAGCTGAATTTAGATATTCAGTAAAACAAGAAATTTCTGTTTGAAAAAATCAGTTCAATGCAAATTTACATTTTATACATTACTGGTTGCCCACAAAACATAATAGAACCATCGGGCTGATATGGACTGATATGGTCGGTGAACTGATCTGCTTTTGTATCATGATCGAAATAGGTCGAAGTGATTCTCCAAAAGCCTGCTCTATCATTTTTGGATCTTCTGAGTGGAATGGACAAACTGGTATAATGTTTCATGACTGGTATAATGTTTCAGACTGAAAGTTGACAGCCTATTCTCGAAATATTTCTAGAAATATTAGGTAGTCCTTTGAGTCGAAGAACATATCCTATCGAAGCCAATATAATTGAATTCCTGATGATAATCCAGAGGACTGGATAAGGAATGATATAAGTAATGTTCCTTACAACAAGAAATGATTTCATGAACGAGAATGTTGCCGTCAACTTTACTCTGGTGTCAACATCGTTATTCCCACTGCTATGTTGGGAGATAGTATTATCATGACAACATTATATCCACATTGAAATGAAATCAGTCGGTGGGAATCACCGCACATTTCGCGAATTCCGCAAATTACACGATCATTTTGAACGCTCCTATTGTGTGTATGGTTCTAGATATGATTTACGAGAACCGATCCTGAATAATTAAAATCTAATCAAAATTATGTACATGAGTAACAATATTTATACCCATTTGTAAAATTCGATTCAACGTTTATGATCCAGAGCTTATGACATTCTGTCAGAAATGGCAATAAGAATTAATTTATAATCATTATTCGTCATTCGAAATCAATAGGGATAAATGCGAATGCCACATACTGTGAACAAATCGGAAAATGATGTGCTCAAGATGAGATCACAATTGACACATTTCTGCAAATATTCATCAATTCAACATAATATCGTCTAATATCTATCGGGTGATGATATGCCGCAGCTGTGTACTATGATACAGCATTAAACATTCTGAGATTATATCAGATATCGAATTACAACACCCTGTGCTCACTTTCGTTCTATATGATATCATAAACAGAATGAATGAAGGGTGGTAAAAAGCTGAGCAGTGAAATTCCATTTTGTTGGTTTTGAGCTGGGATTATTTGATATGGTACATTAATTTTGGGAGAGGGAGAACGTACCCCACAAAAAACAGTGAAGAATCACAGCTGCAAACTGTGGCACAGCCCACCTTGCCATGCTGACACATCCTGAAACAAAAACAATCATATATTACGTTATTCCCTCATGAATCGATATCGAATGTTATTTTAGTCGAACTACACACAAAGATGTGTCTGATTTGTATAAGTGGAACCATTTGAAATTCATTGTCACTGGATGATATATGAAGTGAATTTCATAACGATGATAATTGTTCATATTCTGGTGATCATTGAAAACAGGATATTGGAGTGATTTCAATAAGCATGGCTGCTTTTCATTCTGGATTCCACAGATAATTTCAATATCAGATATTTGCAGAAATACCTGAGAGTGTCAGCAATTTTGGCTACAAATGAAAGTAGAAACCATTTGGGTGATGATTCTCGAAATGGACATACTCTGGGTACTCCTTAGAACTATTATGGTCGATGGTTCCTATTAGAAGACGAAATTTGACAGCACCAGAGAGAGCATTGAAAGTCTGCGTTCAAATCTATGAATCTATGTCTTGATCAAAATCCGTGTGTACTGCATGGAAATATTCTGTGTCACATGATTCAAAATATCTCAATTGAACAGGAAAATTATTGTAACGGGATACGTTGGATTGCCAGGGCTGATTTCAACTGTTAACTTTCGCTTCACTAAGTGGCACCAGAAAATGATACTTTTTCAATGTTAGAATATTCTTATATCTGATCATTGAACATCCTGATGGTTAGCAGGTATCCAAGTACATACGAAGATGAAAGCGATGATGGAATAACTCATCAACTATTATCAACTTTCTGACGATTTGAAAATCTGTTCTTGGAATTACGCGAAAATGTGTGATAATCCGGGGAGACGTCGTCGATGATGAAATCAATGAACATATCGACAAATCAATTAAAATATAACCTCGTGATATGAATAATAATCGATGAAACCGAAGAAACATTCAACTCGTCTTTCAACGTTTCAACTCGTCATTCAGCTCGGTTTTAACTGAAATTTAATATCACTTGTTTTATCATGGCTGATAATAATACACATAGGTATAAATGAAATAGTTTGGGAATCGATCAAAATGAATATCTCGAAGCAAAATATCCAATTTTTATTTTCATCTCCGAAGTTCGAACACTATGATTGATGAATTCTGATACAAATATGTTTTTATCTCCGTACGAATTCTTTTATCTATGCAGACACTTTGCGACACAATCCAACAACCTCGCAGTTTTACTGCTGGTTCCAGACTGGGAATGCCATAAAATCGAGAAATTTATACCATTCTGAAGGTGACTTTTTGCAATTCAAATTCGGGTAGTTCAGATCACAAAAATCCAGTGCTCATAGTGAAAAGCTCATAAGCTTTGAGCTCAAGCTGATGCTCATTATTATTCAATTGAATCAAATGATGTGCCTTTCACGAGAACTTTTTCTACATCTGTCGAGATTATCATTCAGTTCGGTAAGACGATTATCTTTTATTATCACGAATCAGATGAATATGAAGGAATCGAATTAGAATTTGACAGTATTAAAACACCAAGCAGTGTTTTATTTTTGATACTCTTCAGATCTGTGTGAAATTAACCACCACAGGTGTTTGGAAACTAGGTGCGAACACTTAAATCAGCTTCAGTTGATCTAGTGAAGTCGGTCAAGCTTCTGGTTCACATATAAAATACATCTCAGGTGTGGGTATTACTCCGATTAGTTGATTATGGTGCTAACTAATACAGGTCTACAAGTGATTACTGTTCCGCTGATTCAAGAATTAGGTAATTTTTTCTTGAATCAGTTTGTAGTTCTGGGAACTTAATGCCTTTTTTCTATAAAGCATCTCCATTTGTACAATTGACCAATCTATGGTTCCAAAAACATTATAATGGTTCTTCACATTTTCAACATTGTTATTTCAATTTTTGACTATTCCAATATGATTTTTTTATAGTGATATGTCAAATTCTCTGAGAAGTGTGTGGTGATCCTGTAGAAGAAAGAACGTGTATATGAAGTCGGGCTGGACGTCTAACCCGATTTTTTATCAGCAATTAATCATTTCTCAGTATTGCTATCTCCTAGAGCTTCAGAGATTCAGATTCAGAAAGAAGTTCAAATAGGAGAAAAGTCGTCCATTTTTAAGTACACTATGCTCGCTGAAACAGATCTAACATCTTCTGTTTCAGAGATACCTGAGAATGACTGGAATTCGACCCGAACAATTATGGTTGATAACTCAGATATGCAATTCATGCAAAATGCATTCATGCGAAATGATCTATTACCATCTTCTTTTGGCAGTTCAGGAGAAATCACAGTGGAAAATGAAATAGTGCCAACCCTGTATATAACGTGGAGTTACTTGAAAGATCTTCCCCTACAATATGGGGCAAAGGTAATAAGGGCTGTGTACCACAAAGTTTTCGTTAATTAAATGAAATTCGATCAACTGTTTCTAATGGCATGCGAAAATGCCAAACATTCGAATGGACTCCAACCAAAATAATGTGAGGTGTCCCTCGATCAGCTGTTGGAACCAGAGCAGGATTCCTATGGCAAGAGATGTCCAGATTCGACAAATGCGCTTCAGGTTATTTCGAATGCTTTCGATTCTAGCCAAGACTGTTGCATTTCCTTTGTAATCCACAATTAAAGGAATAACGATTTCGAAATATGCTGAAGTCATCATATGTAAATGAAAAATATCACTTCTATTACAATGACAATCTGAATGGATCATAGATATTTCAATTTGGAGCTATGGACATTTCATTAAGAAAAAGCGTGAATTTCAGAATTTGCCACTGGATAACTAACACTCTATTTGAGATATTGCGTTGGAATGTTCTATGGTATCGCAGCTATGACTGGAGTGGAAGAAAATTCGGCCCCTTCAGGCACTGAGAATATAATATTTCAAAATTTCCACATTATATGTAATGAGTTTTTGTTTTCGAAAATCGATCAACGGGTTCCAGTTTGAAATCGAACGCACTGTATATAGTGTTCAGTTTCAAAATGGCGTCACACGTTTCACAAAGATTGACATGCTTCAATAGAATGGAACATAATTCGTTTCGACTAAATATTTTGCTGCGTATAGGCAAATATGTATTTATAAACATTCATGCATATATCATCACAGATAAAAAAGCGTCGGATAGAGAATGAAGCATTGCACGAAAGGAATTCCTGGGTAATCATGGATGCAAAATAAATCAGTCGAAATTTATTGAGTTCCACCTTTTATATATCACCAAAATTTAAACGATTCGCTTTAGATTCAAATGCAGCTTCCTGAAGTACTCGACTCTGTTTGGGACGGAGATGGATTTTCAAATAACCTCTTAGCCTCCACCCGACTTAATGTTTTTAGAGGAGTACTTTTGTGGGGGAATGCAGGGCCCTCTTCGATCGTCGATTTCGACAATCTCTCCTCCAGAACCTCGAAATTTTATTACACTCCATTCCACGTTATTCTTTGCGTATGATAATTTTTATAGATTATGTTTCTAGAAGTGACGGAGGAGAGAATATTCATGAATAAATCGCATATTCCTCGATCGGGATTGATTTTTTATCGTCCCAGATGGTTTTTGACTCATGCCACTGAATAGATCTGGCAACATTTGATTGACAAAATCAATTGCAAGCAACTCAAAATCATACAATTCCATAATATGGACTCATCAAGAGATTATAGAAAGAAAAAAATCAAACTGCTATACATCGGAAAAGTTGTATGGAAATGCAAACTCACAAGCTGTACTTCATCAGAATCATATTATATCGAATCGAATGTCATCAAAATAGTGATATCTCTTATCAGTATCGAATTCTCCCCTAGGATCGACGAATATATTGCAAAAAGTTATCTTCGTTGATATTCGATTGATTTTCGATATGATATTACGTATTTGACTCAACATTTCAGCAATTTTGAAGTTCCAACTCATACAAAACCAACAAATGAACAATAATAATCGAAAAACTGTATTCACAGAATAATGTTAGAATTTATTGAAGACTGAATATCAAAATGGCGAATTCAAACACTTGGTACCCGAAACAGAGCAGCATATCATTGTCAGATCAGATTAGAATGCAAACCCATGAGCTGTAGTTCATCAGTTTAGAGATTATATTGCGGGTTTACTTTGGGAAAATTCTACACATCAACTCGTATTGATCTGAAATGATGCCATGCTAATACACCATTTGTTTTTTTGCATTCTAAGGTGAGTCACCTTGCACAAACTTGCAGGTGACATCTAGAATTGAATACAAACCGAGCCAAGAATTGTCTCACGTCAATTGCTCGACGGTTAAACGCAACGTATAATTAATTAATCGTATCATCGAGTTTCCTAAACTATAACGCTATCTGTTAATCCTGATAGGCTTAGCTTGTGAGTGCAGAACTTCCCCCAATAGTTCGACGTGTCTATCAATTTGCTATTAATCATAACCTGGATATACTCAATGATGTTCAATTGACCGCTTGTTGAATCGCATAATCGTATCGACAATTATTCAGGAGGAGCGTCGGGATTTATACTCGATTATGAATACAATTAGTGTGACCTTCGAGGACAGTAAATGCAGGAAATCACTGGAACGAGCCGATTGATTGGAAAACTATAAGAAGACTTTTGTGTGATGAGAGTGAGATTCTAATCAGCCAACATCTTTTGGATTACATCGCCTCAAATTTTCACGTCCACGGCTAGCATCAGCTTACCGTCCATATTCTCACTCATTCGTGCAAGTGCTCCGATGTATTTGTGTGTCTTGATTAGTGTATTTATGTAATAGTCAACACAACAGTCACATGTACAGTCCCCTGTATATTTCGACAGAAACAATCATGTTACAAGGGAAGAAATTATTATAATGCTCTTCAATGAGATTGTATAGGAATGCTCAAAAAATTCCTGGTCTTCAGTGAGATACATTAATGAGAATGAGAGAGTACGAAACACTACCTACCAATTTTCATACTCTTGACATGTGAACTGTACATTTCATGTGTTTTGAATAAAATAGAGAAGGTCAACTCAGGGGAAAGTTTATTGCAGCATAAAAAAGCAATGGTACACGAGACGTTAGCGAGCAGTAAAAAAAAGTTACTAAAAATGTACCTACATATTATATCGGAAGCATCTGCACTTGTAAAAAACGGTCATTTCTGTTATACAGGAGACGCATAAATCTGAAGAATAATATGTTCGGTAACGGCGCGATATGATAGCCTAAGTAGGATTTTCGGAGTTGGTTGATGGATTGCCATTCTCGCAATAATTAATTTGATGTTTCCATCTAGATGTGTTTTTTTTTACCGCGCCGTTATCATCGGAGTCGTATTATTTTTCCCACTGCATTTTTACGACAGAACAAGATCATTTTACTGTCTAGTGTGGCAACTTTGCTGAAAAAAACTGAACTTCACAACTTTGTACGAAAAATATCCCTCCCTCGGGGAATAAAGAAATATCCCCCTGTACGCCCGAGTGGCATATCATTGAAGAGCATTTTTGAAGCTGAATTGAATGGCACCAAATCTTCCTGAGGAACTGTTCGGCTGAAAAGTTACGATACAGCCAGTTTCAGTTGAATTTTTTTTGTGAAGAATACTAATAGACAATTTTTCACAAATGTCATATCAGTTGTGGCAGAAAGACAACGTGCTATTAGTAACCCAAGAATACTTCTTGTCATCTCAACAATAAGGATAATATTTTCTCGTACATGATATTTCTAATAATGATCAATAATGGGGAAAACTGGAGTTATTTGTAAGAAATAAGGATATGTTATCGTTGTTAATGTAATTCTGAATATTTTCATTTAGTAGTACTAAACAACTAGTACTAATTAGGCGATTCAATCAACCAGTTTTTTTCAGTGCACCTCTAATTACTTCAGAGAATTTTGAAAATTCACATGATTTTATTTTTTCATTTCTAAATTTAGGTGGATCACCAGATGCTTTATTACTATTTTGTTTCTGGACTCTGCATATCGCCTATTCATGTTATAAAAATGAACAATCTATGCCTAATGAGAACAAATGGCGAACTCAACTCTGGATAGATAATCGATTCACAGTTCGACGAATAAATTAAATTGATTAGAGCTGAATTTGCTGTCAATTAATGCAAAAACGGAGATATGTTACATTTCCGGATCCCCAAAACATGTGATTCAACATAACTAAATCGGAATTTCTGTGGAACTGATAGAAATAGTACGTGGACTCTCTGATTATGCAACGAAATTACAACCAGCGTAGGTGATAGAAACCGAGTGAAAAATAATTTACCTGTATGGTCGTGGAAATACATCAAGTCAAAGTCCATCGTTTCATTTATCGTACACTGGATGAGAGAGAAAATTCTTAGAAAAGTGAACGTCGCAATTCGATTCAAACACTTCGATCATGGAATTGTCACTGCGAATCATGTCAACAATTTGAAGTGACTAGTGCGCCGACAGTTCGGTTGGCTAGAGACCAGAGCAATGAACGTTTGGTGATTCAAAATGTTTGCTCATAACCCTGAATATATTCCCGAATCGATCATAGAACGATATGCCACTGGATCTATCAGATCGCCCTCGACAAAAGTGAAAATCCCGAAATATCGAATTTAATTTGAGATTCACGCCATGTGCTGAACAGGTGGTTCGAATTACACTAGTTTACAAGCAACATTTCGAATGCCTACAGGAATACGGATAATTCTCTCAAGATCAATACTGGATACTGGAAAGCGAACACCTACAGAGAAATGGAATGGCGTTCGCGAGATTATCTTTGTTATATCGTCAGCACGTCCACTGTCAATTCAACAAGCGGCTCCGGCGAAGGGGTTACTTGCCAGACGAATTTTGATGCAGAATAGGAAAGATTCATCTACCTCCGTACAGTGGCGTAACTATATCCAACAGCGAGGCACGAGGGTGCAATTTTCCCTTGTGATATCAAAGGATAGGTCATATTATATCTGAAGATGTCACGAGGGTCCAATTTTCCCAGTCACCTTTTTTGCAGACAGTGGGAATCGAACACACGACCGAGTGGCTATCTTATAATCACTGCGCCTTTGCGCTCATCGCTACACGGACGTTGGCTTTTCTAGAAATAACTTGACGGATGGATTGAAATAAGCCTATAATTTGGTCATCTATATCCTTTTACTTCACACTCGATATTCTAAAACAATGTGTAGATGGAATGTTAGTCATATTATTTCTATTAGACATCGTAGAAAGCGGGCGATCTCTCCTTCATTCATAGATATTTTCTATGATCAGTTCTCATCGAAAATATCTATACACAGTTGTTCACAAACTATCACCCCTACATTGTCAGGCTCGATACCTATCAAACTTCGCTCTACCAATCATAATTCATTCATATATTCCACATGTCTTTTCAGAATCAGCACCGAAAGATCCATATCCATAGGAAAATGTTCTTGTTTGAATACAAGTTGAATTTTCACGTTGTTGCACTGTTACATTGTTCGTGATCTCCTCGGAGGGCTTGTGCGAGTTGAAGAGACAGAGATGTACAGGTAAAACAAGTGGGATCCAAACCAGAACTGGGAATTTCTTTTCCTGATGAGATCAACTGTTCTACAGGTATCTGTTTTCTTTGGAACCAGTCGAATTTCCTATCAGAGTCAACAAGATATCTGCGTATCCTGAAATTCTTTCCGACTCCTCTCAAGATTATCAATTCGAAATTCAATTCAGTTCACACCAGGATATCGATGGTATTTACTGGAGGATATCTTCGAAGCTACTAAGAGGTCTGTTAACTTTTTCTCTTCAGGTCTACTGGAGATGGCCGAAATACGTATTCAAGCATTTCTACGTACCAACTGTTGTGAAGTTTTGATGTTGATGTGTATTTCATTTGGGAATGAAATCGATGGCATAGTGATCAAAAGCTTTCTAGCTGTTCCTTGGGATATGGTTTGTACAAAATATAGAGTGTGATTACAATGAAAATATTTCTGTTATTCCATGCGAAATGTATACCGCAGAAGTAACAGTTTATAGAATGCTGCGATATAATGGATTAAATTTGCATAATTTAAATATAAAAACTGCAAAATCTTCTCCGAATTTTATTCGTGCATGTGATAACTTTCAGGTTAAAAAAGTTCCGGTCTTTATCATGCCGTGTTTGGATCCAGATAGGCATATTTACATTCATGAGAATAGCATTCAACTCATCCGAGGGTAAGTGGTGGATGAGAATCATTCGGGAGTTTTAATTCTTCCTTCCAGTGGAACGAATCAATAGTGAGATAGTTGTTTCGCTATAGAGTTTCATTACGGTATATATTCTGATGTATCATGGTTTCTAAATGGATTGATTACTTCGCGAACTAGAGCCACGCCATCAAAGTTTTTGTATTTTGTCATCGTAGAATATGTTCGTCAAATGAGGAAGGCAATTTGTTTGTTTTGTTCGTCGCTCAAGGATATGATATAAATGCAAGTGGAAAAGTCTGATGCTCTCAGTTGGATAGGGAACGTAGATGAATGAATATTTTTAAATACAACTCTTATTCGTAGAAGCCTTCAGTTAGGACACCCGATATCCAAGTGAGGATGAAATTTGTTGCTTTCTATCCACTCCTATATGACACAAATAGTAACAGCTCGACAGTCCACACAAACATAAAACAGCGGGGAATGTCACATCGATTATGCAAATAGGTAATCTGAGAATGCGTGCTTTTGAAACGTGCTGGTGCAATAAGCCATTGTCGTGGGGTATTTCTGTGATCTGTACCTGAGTTTTGAGGAGCCGCAGGAGTAAACAATCCAATGCCACTATCGTAGGCTGGACCTTGAACTGCCTCCTTCTCTGAAGAGGAGACCATTGTCACTTTCGGTCTCTCGTCTTGATTTAAACTTCTGCTGATGTTGCGTTTCCTGTTGTCTGCAATGAGAACTATCCGTCAACAATCCTTGTTCTTTTCATGAGAAACCGATCGATAATCGGTTTTTGATTTATGGCAAAGGGTCCTTTGGAGTCCACCGGGCATTTGAATTTGAAAGGGAACCGCGCGATTTCAGGAATAATTAATGACGAGTATCAATCAAATCTGCATAAATTTGGGGTCGACTCAAAGTTGTCCGAATGAAGTGAGGCCTGATCATTCGAACAATGTGAACCAGCTTCTATTATGTCGGCATCCAAATCATGGACGGAATGATTATCATAATATGATTCTGGAATTGATTTTGAATCATACAAATATTGTATTGATGTGATCTTTTGTTACTCCTCGTATACAATTGGAATTGATATTAATGAAAGAGGTATATGAATATGGATAATGGCCTATGTAAGAATATGTATAGTCATCTATCTAGGTGGATTAGGACTTGAACTATATTTCAAAAGTAGCTGAATTATATCACCTATAATAGGGGTGTACACGCCTATCGGATTTCCAACTGAAACCACTCCTTTAATGATGTTTTATTACGAAAACATCATGTATCATCATCATTTGATCTGAAAGTTAACTCACATGCTTTTTTTCAGCTCTTACTACAACAATATCTGAAAACCCAATTGGATTCGTGACGTAATCATCGGAACTATTTGGCATATACACTTTTTTTGAGAGACCAATAAGGATTACTTTTATCAACGCTGGCGAACTACCCGAAAAAAAAAATCGAAATTGATGCCAAAATATCTCAAGTCTAGTATTTTATTATGAAGACGCTTATGAAAAATCGAATAGTTCTTTCCATTTCGCTAGGACAGATGAATATAAATGATTGACAGAGAACTGTAGCTGATTCCATCCCAATATCACAATTAGAAATTTCACAATGATACAAATTTGTTCTTGAACACAGGAATACGCGGAAATTGTTAGAATTATATCAGATTTTAGCACAAGTATTTTGACAATAATGGTCCTCACAATTCAACATTTTGTCGGATCTGAGATAAGAATATCTTTGTTGAATGTTTACGAATGAAAACATTGTCGAGACCCGGAGTTTCAAGAAGAGGTATTCTTTATTTTCATTTCAATTCCATCTTGCACTCTTTCAATAATATTGTTGTCTCTGTCAGAAACTATGGATTCGATGTGACACACATTTATAATCGATAATGTATGTCGTGATAAATAAGAAATTTTCTCATGAATTTTTTTGGGTGTGGTGGCCGATTGGCTCGGAGGTTGACGTCACTGACTTCATTTTCTGCTAAATTTCAATCAATTGAAAATAATACTTTCTCAGGAAGTGCTTGGAGAAAAACTGTTTGTGACAGCTAGTTTATGTGAGTTAAACCAATTGATGGAATTTTTTTTTTGCTGAACATGCCCTTCATCTTTCTAGGACCGAGAAGAAAATCCCAGAAAATTCCATTCTAAAATGTATTCATTCATCCAGACTTTTCGTAAAGAAGTTGATATTGATATAGATGATCTGATGTGTACATATCTCAAAATCGTGAACTTTTGGGTCACAACAATTTGTGAGATCGTCGACGATTTTTGGCTGCATACGATCACTGGGACTCTTTCTCTATTCGTGGTCTACAAGTGATCGAGAGCTCGTGTGAGCTTTTCTCGAATTAATGATTCAAATTAATTTGAACTAATGACGGTCCTGGCACTAGGGCATTAATATTCAGTCGATACTAATCACTTCGGTATGTGCGGTTTCGTGAGCTTGTTTTAGTCATACGAAAACTCCAGTTTGCCGACTTTTTTCATCAAGGCGTGAATGCCAAGCCTTCAATCTCCAGTTCCTGCTGTTGATTTTATGCTGATGAGGATTCCGTTGGTTTTTCATATGGAATCAATTTGTCTGTCCACATTATACACGACGAAGGATGGGTTCAGGGGTGTATCATCGCGTATCTTTGATTCTTCAAGTATCTCATCAAATATCTTCCATTGTCTCTCAAAATGAAGCAATGAATGATGATAATAATAATCATGTGAGATTTTATTGACATTCTTATTACAAGAAGTGAATAAAACTCAGTTCAACTCATAAAACTCAAAAATCAGAAATGAATAAATCAGAATAAAAAGCACTATTTTTCCTCGTGAGAAAATATCTTCGATGAAATAATATACTTCGAGACCAGAGATTTGAAGTGATTCGAAGGATATAGGTGAACTTGGTCTTCTTCTGATCTTTATTGCCTATTTACACTCGTGCTCCTAAAATAGTATTGTTGTCTCTGACAGAAAAAATGAATGTGACGGACCTATATAATGGATAGGTATGTCTCGATAAATGAGGCATGAATTTGGATTGGTTACACTAGTAGTTGATTTTTGTTGGAGGGTGGTGGCAGAATGTAGCTGATGGGCGTTGACGTCACTGGATTGGTTCGTTTCGAAATCTCGAATTCGAATGATTATCATTTAATGAACCTAGGAATTATAAGATATTTTTTTTTTGCTGAACATGCCCATTGCGTGCCCTCATTCAAACTTCGTCGTATCTCTTATACTTTCCGGAATACCCTCGGAAATACCAATAGTGGATGCAAAATTTGCCCACTATTGTACTGGATTCTATTGAAAATTCAAAATTTCTACTTACGTCCGAAAAAAGAAACGAATAGGTATTCAATTGTTGTTTTCATGACCTTCAAAGCATACGTTTTGAAGAGCTACCCCTTCAAACTGAATTTCGAATTTCTGAGTGAAAAGCAGAAATTGACTGATATTGAGAGCTCTGTTGTTTATCTCGTAACAATATTGTATGATTTTTCGACACGTGACGAACCTTCTGCTCATCAAGAGCTGCATCAGTGAAGAGTTCGAAATGTTCAGGTGCCACAGATTCACATCTCCTGCTGGAAAACTTTGCATTTAATCTGTATAAAGTTGGGATGAACAAAGTTGCCCAACAAATATATTGTAAATCCAAATTATTCAAACAAGGTAATTATATTCAGTGTTCATGAGTCGGAAAACTTCCGGAAGTTGGGTTAGCACTTTAAGACAAGTCGCGTCGACATATTTTGCAGTATATGGTTTGCGATGGTTGGCCGTTCATAGCCAATGATAAATATCCTGGCAGAGAAAGAAGTTACTTCGGCATAACAATAACCCGCTTCTGGTAATGGGCAAAGTTGGAGGTTAAGACAGGCCGCGCCAACTTATACTCTTGGAGTTGAATACGGCAACACAATAAACCCTACTTTTTCTGCACTCACGTTTGCTGTGATGATTCAGAACGAGTATATACCCATTCGCTGGGGCTAGTTGCTTGAGGACTAGGTTAGCCAGAGGCGTACATTTACACGTTGTCTAACAATTCACTCTTCGAACACCATACAGGGTGTCCCAAAATTCGATATCATTCTCAGTAAACTTTTGATAGCTTTTGAGATATAAGAACCTCGTGAAAATCGACATCTATGATCAGTTCATGCTAGCAGCATCAGCAGTTCAGCAATAGCTATCCATACTATTTTTTCGAACTTGTGCGAGGGCCCTAAGAACTGGAGTGTATACTGTGAAGATCAGTAAATGGGTGAGATAAAATGATTTTCTCCACTTTCCGGGACAAATTCTTCCAATGAGCTCATCGTGGAAAGTTGCTGGAATACAAGATCAAATGATTTCATGCCGGACACTGGGGCAGCCCGGTATATTTCAGACAACCGTTATGAATAACCTAGAACCTCGACTTACTTGTGTTAAATTAATGACCCTATCAATCACCCCCGTTTCCATCATGATATCTGATCTGAGCGTGTTATCTCCTTGTTGAATATTGTCCATTCACATGGAAGGGAAATACTTTGATATTTGTTCACACACAAGCGTTTATTGCCCATTATTCGTTCTGCTCTTTTAATTGTTAACATAATTTTTGTTTCACGAAATTCAGGTAGCGATAAAGCAATATTAGGGACTGGTCATTCCATAAAAAGGTAGATTCGAATCATAAATGTGTGCGTGAAGCCATGCCATTCATTTTATACTCACTCTCTTGATTCGAGTTGCTTTTCATCTCTGTCGCTCTCGGAGGAGTGGAAGGCATTGGTATGTCTGAAAAAAAAATATTATTTCAAAAAAATATGATAGAATGTTCATTTCACCATGTCACGAATGTAATGATTATGGTGGGTCAGGTACTGCACCATTTGAAATAGATAATAACAATCAATAATATAATAAAGTAGATTACATAGACATACTCATACAAATCTGGCAATAAAACAATGGAATATATTTGAATAATCCTCCTGGGATTCGTTGAGAATGAATCGGAAATTCGTTTCAAATGATTTGTAGAACGAGTATGACAATAGTTAAAATCATAGTTGATATAGAACGACTTGTTCTTCCTTATCTCCAAGAACTGTAGCAAAAAAAAGAATGAACATTCATTACAAACAGATCACTAAATATTTGTTACCAGCTCTTTTTTGCTCTTTGAGTACCTTCATTGCGTAACAATAGTTGAAATGTTCCATGGAAGTATACTCTAAGTCATATGAGAATGAATGCAAATGGAAAATAAATCATGATGAGAGAAGTTCTGCCAGTTCTGCCATTACTCAGATTTGTAGTAAAAAAAACTCACTACATAATTTCAGGTTCTTGGCACTGAACCTATTTCGCAATTTACTGAAAAATCTGCTATGCTGATTGAGAGACTATCTGTATCAATTCAAGTACCTATTGAGCAAAGTTTTGTCACCTGCATAAGCTATGCATTTGGTCATATTCAGGTATGTTCGAATTCAGATGGAAAATCAATCAATTCAACCGATGAATTTCGTTCAAGAACCCATGATAGTATAGGATACAATATCCACCCAGCCACCCAGTATTCACAAACTCTGAAACCACAGATAATACTTCATCTCGCAATGTTGCTTCTTTTATCATCTCAAAATTCACTGGAAAATGTTCGTTCTTGCAGAGATAGTTGATGAAATTTATTTCATCATCCTCCAGCGAGATTTTTTCTAACGGCGCTGGCAATCGTGATAAGGCATCCGCTAATTTTTTTTCGGATTTCACTAATTCTACTTCATAATTATAGCTTGCAAGTATCAAAGCCCAACGTTTCAAACGATTTGCATAATACATTGGAATATTGTCACAAAAAAGGTAGATATCGAAACAATTATTGGTTGAGTTCAAATTGTGAAAGAGTGTGGACACAAATAGTACATGTTCGGACTAACACTAAAAATATAGCAGATACACTATACAAGCCTATAACAGGTATAATCCAGTGAAAGTGTATCCTATTTGACCGTATCTATATATGTCACCATTCTGCATTTCCTGGGGTTACTTCTGGGTCTGGTGTCCATGGGTCATCATATGGACCAGTTCCTTTCTACAATTTTTCGACGGCCCTTTTCGGATTTCATTATCCACATCATACAGTTTCCTTGTAACATAATATGGGCTAAACCATCTAGGTAAGAGTTCTTCGCTCCTGCCTACCTTCCTGACAGGTGTAAAAGACATGTATGTGAAAAATCACTTGGAAGGACTTCTGGATGGAATCTAGGAAATGATGTTGCCTTCGTCGCGACAACTCGGAAAACTAATTCGAATGTGGTTGGCCAGTAATTGAAGTTTCTTAAGTTGAGTTGTTTCTTGCACTGAAGTTGAATTTTTGTTCCGACCCCAAATCATATCGGGAGAGAACAAAAAAATCTCTCGTTCTGAAATCATACGAACTTCTAACCACAGTTTCAACACCAGTTCTTGATACCTAACATTCGTTGTACGTCTTCATATCAACTTTGATATTATGAAAGCGAATTGTCTATTTTCATATTAATTTTTCTGAATGGAGCCACTTGGTGTATACAGCACATGTCGACGTTTCACAACACGCTATAGAAGACCTTCATCGACAGCCTTTTGTTGAGTGAAAGAATGCATTCTATTGTGTTTCGAGAAATTAGACCTCTTGTGTGACTGTTCAATTTAGTTCAACATAATGGAATATTCCGCTGCATGAAAAAATCGAATCATCCAACATTTTTGCAATAATAACTGGGAACATGTTTTATTTCACGAGTGCTCAGGTTCGTGTTTCATTTCATTCACTTTGGAGTTAACATTGGAAGCTATGGCACATGCCTCAATTCGAAATGAAAATCTCTAATTCGAAAAATTCGGCTACGAATGCAAATGTTTTTTCCAACTTATCCGGATTATATCTGCATACGATCAATCCACTTTGGAAATACTAGGATTGGCGAAACTACAATAATAGCTCTCTAACTGAAAACTCCATCAGGAATTGACTCATAACATCAATGTATTCACTGATATGGATGTATATTTGAAATCTCTTTCATTATTACAACAAATGATACGACGTAATATTTGGAGTGGCTGGATGTGATTCATTAATCCTCATACATTGTGTCGAATTCAGGAATCGCCATTGCAAAAATGTCAGTTATGAAAAAAAAATATCTCGAACCCCTATGCTCATTTGCTATTTTGACGCTCCCTTCCATGATATCGCCTCTTATTTCCAAAATATTTCCACTGGCAACTTCAAAATTTGACAGATATGATGTCACATAACGAATTTTCAAAACGTCAGCAACACTTCTGCCTCCATGATCCACCAGATTCTTAATATGTTCATTGTCAACATTATCACTTCCGCAGATTATTGAATCCAAACATTGCCGCAATTTTCTCGAATATTTTCTTCCATCGCATGCCCTTTCCGCTCCCAAGAAATATCGCTCTTGCCTTGTTATTATATAAAAGGAGAATTTAATCTCATTTTGTGTAACCAAAGCAGCTCCACTCGAACTCAACACCTTACATAAAAAAGTCTCTTTCATAATTATGTTTCCTACTGTTGATATAGTGGAGTGAATATACACTACACTCCGCCGCAATGAATATAAATAACCTGCAAGAAGCTTCAGACGAAATTACACTATCATACGACGTTGTTTTCTGCAAATGGAATAATTAGCGAGAATACGTGCAATTAATATTACGGTTTATAATCGTTTCTACCCTGGAAGTCATTTGAGCAACAACTTCTGGATTATAAAGGAATCTATCAGATTTTCAAAAAGAAAAACCTCCTCAGTTTCATATCAGTGTCGTTTCCACAATTTAATAAAAACCCGACTTTTTCGTAACTTTGACACCTTGTTCATTGCAAACCATGGATTCCTGAAAAAATGTCGTGATTTTTCACAATATTGAAACACTCTATATAGTAGCAACACGGAAAATTAGAGGAAAACTGTCGAAAATATCGAACTCACAAGCAGCGTGAAGGTTTATAGTTACAGTTGGAGCACATTAATAAGTAATCCTTTATGTTCCTGCTCTGGTTTTTAAGTTTCCAATAAAACAAATTTTATGTGCACAGTAAAAATGTTTCTCGAAAGAAATGGTAAATTATTCCTGACATCACATATTGGGTTCCCAAAGTTCAGGGAATCTTGAATATAACATGGAATGGAATTCGTAAACTAGGATATCCAGATGTATCTAGCATACGCATTACCTCTTTTTGAAAACCCATTGAAGGAATGAATATTCCGATGATTTCCTCCAGAGAACAGGATATCGCATAAATTACTATGTTTTGAATCCATTTAAATCTGTATCGGCACGAATTTGCTGGCTGAGTCGGTAGATGATTTATTTCAAGCACCATAAGCTCCGCTCCAATTAGAAAACAGAACCGATGGCTCTAAAACTGAATGGATAATTTGTTAATTGCGTTGTTCATCCTTTCAGCATGATTTTGTTCGAGCAAAAGGTAATTTTCGGATATAGCATCATATCTTCAGGGTGATCCAAAATTATTTATAGTGTGTAGATTAACGGAATGATTTTTTGATATCTCATAATGTCTGATTTGACAGAATGCCAGAATGGTGTTCCACAAGGTCTTGTTCTCTGTTCTCTCTCATTCATTGCATACACAAATGTTTCACATATTATGGAGGTGAAGGGATCACTTGTCGTTTTTTTCAGGTAATAGAGTCATATCTGTTGAGGGCTTTGATTTCGGAGATACTGTGAGTATCTCGATTGATGAACTGTGCAAATTGAATACTAGCGGAACCATTCAAGTAACAATTTTGCAAGAAGTTCCTATGTAATAAAAAATAACAACGATACAATCTTCATTCATGAGGAGTATAGCGATGTAGAAGATCCGGGAAAAATTGTTTTTTTCCAATGGATAATCATCTTCGATCGAACTCATCAATGACGCATTGTATTAAGCCAGTGGATGGAAATTATAGAATCTTTCAATATTCCAACTCTTTTATCACTTCCGATCACATCGGAAACAACCCCAATTTGGGGACTTTCATATTGAACACTCTGCATATTATCGCATTTTTTAGATCCTACTGACGACCGCATATTTTTCGAAACAAGATTGGTACATTATTTCCAATCAATCTGAGGGAAATGAATGTTGAAACATTGGAAAAATATCCAGTTCGTGAATGGAAGATCGTGGCCAAGTTCGAAATCTCATACCTCCGGAAATATGGAAACCCATGGCTTGTCTAAAGAATGCGTTGACACCCAGTATATTTCAGTATTGATACATGGATGGAATATCGTATTCAATGGCGAATGCTAGTTGGAGCTTCCATTCATCAATTCATACATTTGAATTCCAGCAGTTGGTTGTCCAAAAAATACATTATTGTTTCTGGAACTGGCACCTGTCGACGATTCGTGAATACCTATGCGTGCTTCCGATCTCAATAAACAGCGAAATTCCTGAGTTCAGTCCAGCCCATTTAACACTACGTGAAAATTTAATAATCGCCCGCTGACGGGAGGTTTGACGGAAATTCGCAAGAAACTCCGAAACAAAATGCTAACCGCTAATTTGTATGAGTTCCAAGCGACATGGTAATTTTCTTCTGCAATGCTTCGATCTACGATATAATAGTCCGTTACCACGCATTCGATTACACTGTAGCCAATGTCATATAAACTTCACGATGAATCACGAGTTGAAATCATAATTCCAACCACCAACTACTATTCGTCGACCACTTTTTCGAAATGTCGAACGCACAAAATGAGAGTGACTCACTCGAAATAGTGGATTTTGTAGTTTGTTGTGAATTTAGATTGAAACACATCATACCTATCGATGGCACTTCTTTTGGTGTGTACTCCAATGATATCAACAACCTCTCCGACAAAGCCAATTCATCAGTTATGGATATGAAATCTTACAATGGAATATTACATCCAGAATAATATACCATAGCTTTTAGGCCAGCAGATATTTCAGTCACTTGCAGAATAGAAAATTGGAAAAAAATACGTGTCGTAAGAGACCATGAGCTCGTTCATGCAGCATAGCAGAATCTATTCCCTGGCAAACAACCCCCGAGAAACCACCCCTAACTTTTGTTTTTCAAATTGCACCCTCATGTTTGTTTTGGTTCAACTGACAGCCCGTTATCAGCCATTTCTCACTCAATGATGTATCATGGAATATCTGGCCTAAAAGCTCTGGGACACCCGGTATATTGAAAATATGGAGCCACTGTCAATGCGAGCATATCTATATTGTGAAAACTCACAGATTTTAAGTTAGAGAATTGAATTTTAATGGTATATTCTCTACCATGAAACATATTCCTCTCCGTGAGCGTGTCATGAGCCTCATCGTATGACCACCATTTCGGCTCTACAAATCGATGATTGGAGCTATTAGTGCATAATAAATCATGCTCCGGCAAGTGTTGAGGAGATATCAATTTGTATCGTGTTCGTTGATGCCATCCAGAAAAACATAAATATTCAAAACTTACGAACTCTCGTGCTCTAGCTCACGATACGACATTCAGGTCTGTCGAAGACATTTTATGTCCCCCTCAACTTTCCACAATGAGTATCGATAATTAATAGAGAAAGTTCGGGATATAATATAAACCATGGCTATCGTGATCACAAAAGCCTTCGCATGTTTGAATCGAACAATGAGATTAAAACGTATCACACGGGGCATGTCTCGATAATTGAATATTTTCGGTTCATTTTTTCATTGATGGAAAGGCAGAAGCGTTCGTGTGGTTGACGAATTATGTTTCGGTACGCAAGCATCTAATTCTAATGCAATAGTTCCATAAATTCGCCCGATGCCGTATTTCTCGTTATTATATCCGAACATCGTTTCGTTTTACGATTTTCTTGATTCGAAAATCAAAGCATAAAATAACTTCCAGCTATATTCAGCTACACTGTATGGGGTTCGAGATGAAGATGGGTTGAAAATACAGAACATTAATGAGGTAGGTATGTGGAGGGTGCTCGTTTCAGGAGAATAATAATTATAGTGGGTAGGTATATTTTGTGTACCTACATAATGTCAACTCCAAATGACTGCGAATTTGTTAGTAATTAGGTACCCAAATGGGTTGAATCCTAGGTAATAATAATTGGAATTGATTTCGCATTCATCAAAAATGGCTCATTGAAGAAGATACGTCACACGAAACAATATCACTGAAATATTCGCTCATCATTTCTGATGAGTTTTTGTTTTCGAAACGATTTCACCACCTAGTATATCCAACAGAATGATTTAATCGTGCCCATCTAATCAAGCTGCAATCTGCTAATCAAATACTAAAGCGTCTAACGGACATTCGATATTTCTTCCTAAATTATATATGCAGTAATATATAATTAGTAATTAATATGCAGTAATGCTTTCAAAATTATACTCACAAAAAAATACAGTTGCCACAGACTAAACTGTCACTGTTACGAAACGAACCAAGATTTCTGAATTCATGTACCTAGGTGTAGATAAAAGGGGATTGTTCCACTCTTTCTGCCATATCCTTCACGCCACTGGATATTTCTTTGAGTACAGTTCTTTTCGAATTCTCTGTTAAATTTTGGAAAAGAGTGACTCTCTTAAAATTTTGATTTCAAACTTAAACAATGAAAGTTGAAGTTCGATACTTCTAACACACTTCTCGAACACTGAAATACTTATGAAAATAATAACCTAACCTGATCCAACCTAACCTAACCTAACCTAACCTAACCTAACCTAAGCTAACCTAACCTAACCTAACCTAACCTAACCTAACCTCACCAAACCTAAACTTACCTAACCTTACCTAACCTTCACGAAGTAGGCGATAGCTTGGTTTTGAGATAATATGACAAGACACTGAACCAAAATGACTCTTCGATTCATGAATCAAGAATACACTGATATACAGAAGGAATTTTTTTTTTCTTTGAAAGTGTCACCAGGAATGATCTTGGCATATGATGAATTTTTGATTAAATGAATATTTTGGTATGTTTATTTTGTTATGTAACCTCTCGATTGCGTTATGGAACGAAGATCCTCCTCATGTTCTCTTGTATACCTGGGAATTATGTACTGAAAGTGAGTTCGAACAGTCGGAAGCGCTTTTATATGATAATAATATATTTTTTGTGCACAAATACAAGATTTCTTGGATTTTCAATGGTTTCAGCTGACTAAGAGTCGGGAAAATGTTTCAGTGTGGCCTGGAAATCCGCCAGCTAGTCGGAGACAGCCGTATATTTTATTTACCGTATAGCCGAATGGATCCCTCCGTCTCCCCCAGGGAGTTCTTCGAGATGCATCGATAGTTGCCGAAGTCGCCTCCCTGCAGGTTACGCACTGTCAGCTTCATGTGCGCTCGGTAGCTGTTCTCCATCGTCTCGGTGCCGTACTTCTTCGTCGGCAGCAGCATGACGTTGTCGAACACCCAGTAGCTGATGGCCCTGGGGTACGCCTCGGTGTGGCAGTCTATGGTGACGTCGGTGCCCGCAGGAGCCCCCACCAGCTGGTTCGGCACCCAAATCATCGGGGAGACTGCAACGAAGCGGATCGATCAGGTCGGGAATTATTAGCCCTTTCATGGCTACCTCTAGCTATTTTTTGACCCATCTAGCTACTAAAAATTGCATCTAGCCATCCAGCAATTTTTTGTAGCTATTTTTCATTCTGATTTTCCGCAAGAAATATTTTCCTATTCATGAACTTCATATAGATAAGTCATTATATTCACGATCTAATCCGAGTCAAATTGAGACCAGACTGTATTTCTATGGATTCTATGCTTTGTGCCATTCTGACAAAGTGACGTTGACGTCGATGACGTCAATACGTCAATACTGCTAGAGTCTGGAGTAGAGATTGTATTCTATGGCCTATTAGATATTCAATTATATACACATATAACCTGGCCTCAACTTCATTTTTAATGTCAGATTCGTGTTCCATGGTCAGATTTCTTGTTAATGCTAGGAAAATTGCAAAAAACTGGCTGAACTTGCCGAAAAATGGTTGAAAAAAATGTCAACTACGGCGCGCTTTTGTTTTTAGCCATAACTTAGCTTCTCTCCAACAATCATCTAACCACTATTGGAATTGGCTGTTGGCAAGAATTCGCCACTCTATTTTCGAGCGAAAAACGGGACAGAATTTGCGGTTTACTTAATTGAATAGAATCGGGGTGGAAAAAAAATATATCGATACGTATTCGATCGAAAAGAGTGTGTTCTTCTAAAGGCCTGATGCTGAAATGAAGATCATTTCAGGAGAATATTGGCCCATGTAAAATATTTCACCTACACAGAGGGGAAAAATAATTGTAGCCTTCTAATCGACATTGGTTACTGAAGCAAAAATAAATGGTACGGTTGGAAATGATCATGATCTGATTTACTGGAAACGGCTATTTTCTACAAATGAACAAATCAGTTGATTCTTCAACTAGGTTTTTGTGGTAACTAATTAGCCACAGCTGGAATTTCTTCGGTCATAACTAAGTCACTTAGTTTTCATACCTCCACCATTACCCGAACTGCATGAAAACACAAGAGGTCAGTTCGAGTTCATGGAATGATCAGTCTGAAACCCTTAAAATCAGATGAGAAAAGAGGTTCAGTTCATTGGAAACGAGCATGTTCTGTTGGTTTTAGGGCGTTAATTCCATGATAGAGACCTAACCCCTGTTGTTTTCTTATGCAATCCGTTTAGTGGTGGAGGTGCTGAAACGAATAACAATTAACACATAATCATAAAGTCAACTAACTATTAACGTTTCACGGAACTGAGGAAATACGTTAGTTGAGTGAAACTGTGTATATTTCTATTGGAATCCAAAGTATATCGCTGATTGTCCTTCAATTATCTGGAAAGACAACACTGTAATGGTTTTGCCGTACATGGTATTTTCATTGATGATGAATAATATGGAGAATAATATAGCAAAGTTATTGGTGGAAATGAAATTGAATACATATATCACGAAGAGAAAAAGAACAGACTAACAAGGTTATTATTAGGGAAGTTGCAACATTCTCATGAATAATGATAATGATAATTATTGATAGGCATCAAGTACAGAAAGAATATTCACAGATATAGTAAGTCAGTCTGCAGAATGGACTTGTATCTACCTATCAAAAGGCAGAATTCAATTTCTGAATACATGGTCAGACACTTTCATTCAGAACTTCCTTTTCCATTCAACCCTTGAGTGATTCTTAAGAGAAGAATATATTATACTACCTGCTGATAAGATAAATATTAGGAAACCATCCAGGATAAGCCTCAATTATTCATTGATATTATACTTGCAATGAATTCACCTGATTCGATATTAGGCTGTATACTGGTACACCTACTGCAGATTGAACAGATATTCCCATCGCACCAGAGTGAATGAATGGAAATATTTGCTCCAAGGAGATTAATTTTGGAATCACGTATAACTCTGAAAATGAAGTAGTTTCCCAATATTTCGCTCGTACACCGACGATGCGTCATCACGAAAAATGCGAAAATGTGAAGATATAATCCATTCTCGATAGGGATGGAAATGGTAACCATTAACCATATTGTCAAAAATTCAAAGGATTGGCGCACTGAGTCTTCATTCTTCAAAAATTCATTCATCAAATTATCTGTATGGGATAAGTGCAGATGGAATGTAACGAATTGTTATCGTATATAGATGGTGATTCAAAATGGTGGAACCTGACGTGACAGTTTTTCGAGGTGAATTCTGAAATATAAGTATATCATTGGCGTTTCATTCAATGAAGTACCATTGTGATTTTTTTTTTCACTTTCATAGTGATATTTTTCCGCGTTTATCTTCATTAGGATTCCTTTTTCATATTCCACTGGTGAAGCTATTGATCAAATTCGAAGCTTGGTATGAATTAATTACTATTCATGACATTTCACAGAAAAAGTTGCTGATCTATTCTTCATCAACATGTAGAATCAATTTTTGGAAATTACAGGATTTTATTGAGATCAGTTCATTCTCTATGAGGTATCATGGACCTATCGGAGTTGACCTAGTGATATAGTCATTTCAAGTTAGTTCGAAGAAAAAGAATGTTGAAAACCCACGGCTTTTTTCGAATGATTCTCATACGTGAAACATCCTGCTAGAGTTTGGCCCCTTCCTACCGACTCATCTTGTATATTGTAGCTATAGGAAACACGCACCGTCCTTACTGGAAATCTATCTTCGCTTCGATTCTGAAAGGTAAATTAGTTTTTCCTTTCCTCGATCTCAAGAGGATATGTGACATATACAAAGCTGGGACATTAAGGGTTGTCTTATTTATAGAGTGGGCTCTTCATCAGAAGACCCGACTAAACCTGCCGTCATAAAAAATGTATGGATATCTTGGCCTGTCTGATGTAATTCGAAAAGAATATCTCTCATCTCGATTTTTCGGAGCTGAGAAATGATATCGGAACTAAAATTCCTCCGGCGGGAACGCGAACAAAACGAAAAAGGCTTGTGTCCGTAATAGATTATTTTGCTGTCTGCATAGGTGAGGCTGAGTTGACACTATTCCAGTTGGAAAAGATCCTTTGATCAATTCGAGAGTTGATTGGCGTATAATCCTTCCTAAGAAACACCAGAGGATTGAATGTTCTTGAAATCCACTGAGGAAAAATGATTGAATAACTTGATCGCTTAGTCAGTATTTTTTGGTACTAGTGATTACAAATATTTGCAATTCCATTAACAACAATACATCCTCATTTCCTACAAATAACTTGATTACTATTTTCTTCATCATTATATATCATTCACTGATTTGTATATGCTTTCAATTAATGAGAGACAACCCTGTACAATTAGTACAGAGATAAGTGCACCAAAGTAACAACCTCATATATTGACTGTAGTCACCTCTTATTTTCATTAGATAACATTGATTTTACTGTTTCAATGATGAAAGCAGAACCGAAAAGTTTTCCCCATCCATATGAAGTGAATCCAATATGCGAACAAAATCAATTTTCTTCCGAGATTGATGTATAATTGGAAATTCTCTTGACAACACATGTGCCTCAGGACCCGAAGGAAATTGAGAATTCAAAAATCGTTTGAAATGGCCCTACTTGACCCTGCGAAATTTGATGTAAACATAAAGAAGTTGTGCTATGAAAGAAGTTTCGTAGAGGGTTTATTGCCCGGGTAGATATGAGGGTGAGCCGATGAGAAATAGATCTACACGTTTGGACTTGTCACAAAATATTGCATGCACAATCTGTTGTAGGCGTTTCGGAATAACGGTTTGGAGTGCAGGTGCAGATATTGAAAAACTTTGATATCTCATGAGGCCAATGTCTAGATCTCGCGAAAAATAAGGTCCCCCAATTCTCAATTCGAGGGTATAACACGTATATTGACACTCCTCCACCCAAGCCGATATGCGTGCAGGGACTCTTACGCATTCCGCATTTTTCTAAAGGAATCATTTTTCTAGTTTCTTCCACAGATGAAAGCGAGCAGCAAGGAAATGGCCGTGCACGCATCACGGGAAATCTCATTGTTTTGCATTCACTTCACGTCAACCTAAGATCACGTAACTATACACAAAACACGTGAGTTTCTCGTTATGTAAATTGTTGCTACGTGGCGATATATGTATTGCCTTTGGAACTTCTGCCTGTCGTTGCCATTGTCTTTGGTTCTGATTTTTTCCATTTGTTTGTGTGGAAGTGATCATTGACTAATTCACGATATGAATAGAAATTTCTTCAGTTTCGAACAGAAAATCAATGAATTTCCCTCATCCACATTGGAACGATTGTAGTGTCTTCCATGTACACCATGTGTGTTGTGGAATATGACCTTTTGGTACCAGTTGAAATGAGGAATAGTCATCGAAGAATTCTGCATTCACAATAAATCTCCGTTGGAAAATCAACTATCTAGGTGAATCAAACAGAATATAATCATAATAACATAAGAAAAATACAAGGAAGAGATATGACTGCTTGGAATGATATTTAAATCAAAACGAAACGAACCTGGAATTGTGAAGTGAAGAACACTTTATGGTAACCCGTATTTCCGTTTGTCGATTTTTTTTTATTTGTTGCCACTTCAATTTTCGAAATAATTACGTGTACGATTAAATGAAGTTGAATGGTGATCACGCCATGATGAGACATTATTATTTGCCTGAAATAATCACATGGTTAGATTGGCCTTCGATAGAACGGCAAAGTTCACAATACGGCCTCTGAGCTACAGCAGAAACAGAAAGTGAGTGTCGGATTCTTTCAACTTCTTCATTCAAATTGCCAGAATATATAAGAACATAACAAGACAGAAAAAATGACAGGTCGTTTATTTGAGTCGTGCTCAGCGTTCAGTCCTCAGTCCGTTCCAAGGGCTTGAGTCCCCAGGTTTTATTTTCACGTGTTTCAGTCAGTCAGTACGGTGAGGAAGAAAAGAGAGAAATGTCAATCGGTCTGCTGATTCCACTTCATAGCTATTCCACGTCATCGGTTATATCATGACCGAGTTGTAACTGGTTGAATGGAGTTGTGGAGTAAATGTGGAGTATGTGTCCGTTCAGTTGATTTCCTCTCCCTCTAATCGGTTTTCTGAAGAGATCCCTCGGATTATTATTTAATGCCGGAGTGTGATCATTTCGATTCAATTTGCGGCATAATGAGTGTTGATGAACCGAAACTCTCGAACTTGTTGATACAGCTATTGTAGAAGAGCAAATACTAAACCGTATTTCAGATAAGATATAAAGCACGGGAACTTCTCAGAGGTCGTGTCATGAAAATAAATGATTTTCCGAAACTCCGGAGTTTATAGTTGATCAAAGTTCTGCCGTCTTCCACTTTTCTCCGCGATCGTGGAGCTGTTTCGCAAATATAAGCAGGCAAACTTGGCCTGCGAGCATATTTGTGAACTTGTTGCATTCATCAACAGAGTAGAAATCAGATGGTCTCGATCGAATAATAAGAATTACTGAGTTTTGAAGCTCTGAATTTATGTTTCGGAATTGCCCCCTAGCGTTATATGCACCGAATACTTTTCAGATAACGATATTAGGAAGCTATTTTTGGAACGGGTCAATTAGTGGTCATCGTTAGAAAGAATAGAAGCAACCCATGTCGACAATTATATCTTGAACGATATTTTTCATGAATCCGAACAATCGTTGTAATGAAATAGCATATACGTATCCTGATAACACCGGAACGAAACATAGAAATGCCATGATAATAATTACTAGAACGTTAGCTACGTGCCTGACAACTGATTTTGTTAATTTGGGATTACTAACAGCGAAGGTATCGTACGGAATATGAATGGTGGAACAGAAACCATTCCAGAGGAGTCATGGCAGATATGCATGTTTTGAATTGACACCTACATTTTTTTTCTCGATATCTACATCGACGGAACATCAAGATTCAACAATGCTAACGAATCAAAATAATTTTCTCATTTCGTACTTCAGGTACTACATCTCGAAACTGATGAGATTTTTCAAATTGGCATGAGGGTTACTGATACCTTCATCCACAGTTCTTTTAATTATTGATTCAGTCTCAGCAAAATTGAGGAAATAATCATTCATCAGAATCAATATCCCACATCTTTTCGTTACATGAACGAATAGTGATCTATATTCTTTTAAGACCAATTTCCAATTTTGATGACACTGAACTGATTATTGAAAGCAGTATTGAATAAGGAATCAGTACTTCCCTTTCAATTCATTTCTTCTTCTACTGTTTCCCTATCCGCAGTTTTTATGGATGGGGCAACCTAGTAGATGACAAAGAAGAATTGGAGATTTCACGAGAACTCGTTGAAAGCCATCTAGTCGAGAGGATCCTGCCATGAGCTTTCTGACATCATCAGCCGCCATTTTTTTTTGAGAATGATTTTGCTGAAATTTCATTGCACATTCATTCATGAATATCATATAGAGAATTGAAATACGTTTAAAATCACTCGACTCTCTTTGTCATTCGAGAAAAACTCTAGATATCGCCTGGTTCCGAATTTGGTAAATGAATATCCATTCTCTGAGTCGAACTGTACATCCTAAACAACTACTAGAGCAACAAATCTATCGGTGCTTGAACTAACCAGGGGCGAATTTTTTCATTCTTTGTCGTATTGCTTGACCTAAAACATACCCTCTCTCATAGCATCTGTTCCTGTGGTAATACTATATTCAACTGCGATAACTTCATCCAATTCATCAAACAGCACGAGTGGATATAGAAAAGAATACTACTGCCGTGCATATGATGTCAAATCAGGCAAATAAAGTCACCTTGGATGGCAATACTCTAAATGAATTTTATTGCTCCATAGCTGATAGACTGACAAGAAATATAGATAAGGCCCCAGATCCAATATCCTTTATGAATAACATAAATATTCCTGAAGAGTTTGTTTTATACGAGACTAATTTAACCGAGCTACTGGACACAATAAAACAAATAAAAAATAAAACTTCTTGTGGTATCGACAACATCTCGATAAGAATTTTTGAAAATCTGCCAATTTTTGCTCTGGAGTTACTAGTCCTACTTATCAATGACTCCTTTACCAATGGAACCTACCCGCAATTTTTGAAAACAAATGTTGTGATCCCCCTTCACAAGGGGGGTGACACCTCCGATCCATCAAACTTTCGACCCATTTCGCTCATTCCCACTCTTGGTAAAATCATAGAGAGGTTGGTAAAAATCAGGCTGATGAATTTCATATCCGCCCACAAAATCTTAAATCCTCAACAATTTGGATTTCAATCCAAAAAGAGTACAGGGGATGCCATATTCCATCTGCTGAAAAAACTTTACACTGAGTTGAATTCGAAGAAGGTGTGTGCAGCAGTTTTCTGTGACTTGTCGAAAGCTTTTGATTGTGTGAACCACGAAATACTGCTGCGCAAACTCCAGCTCTATGGTTTCAGAAATCAAAGTTTTAACTGGATCAATTCATATTTGAGTCAACGCACCCAAGTGGTGAGAACTGACACGCTGTCAGATACTGGTTTTATCAAACACGGTGTACCTCAAGGTTTGGTACTAGGACCAGTACTGTTTCTGTTATACTTCAATGATCTGGCTTATATCAAATCAAATGGAGTGTTCACTATCTTTGCAGATGATACAACCATACTGTGGCATGACACCAATGAAATTAATCTGCATAACAAAATATCTCAAGATATTGTTAGTGTGAGAGAATGGTGCAACTCCAATCTGCTAACATTCAACATAGACAAAACCAATCTTATCTCATTTAATTGTAATTTGGCAGGCATTCCGTTGGGTAATGATGTTATTTCACATACAGATTCCAATAAATTTCTTGGATTGAATTTGGACACTCACCTCAATTTCAATAACCACATAAAAATACTGAGCAAAAAACTTGCTTCGGGATGTTATGCTTTACGAACGGTGTCGAAAGAATTGGGTATTGTAACAGCAAAAATTGTCTACCACGCTGTAGTTGAATCACATTTAAGGTATGGCATAGCCTTCTGGGGCACCTGCAGTTTTTATTCTTCAAAAGCGCGCCATTCGATATCTGTGCAAAGTTGAGCCCAGAGTGTCTTGTAAAACCCTGTTCAAGGAGCAAAGATTACTTACTCTTCCATCATTATTTATTCTAGAAACTGTGTGCCTAGTACATAAGAACAGATCATCTTACGATGTTGTTGCTGGCTTCACTCGCCAAAACGACAAGCTAAGACTGCCCATTCCAGCATCAAATTTGATAAAAAAGTCGCTGGTCTATGATGCAGCTAAAATATATAACCATCTTCCGACATGCCTCAAAGATATCCAATCACATGATAAGTTCAGAAAGTCTGTAAAGCAAGTACTCATTGAACAGGTATTTTATAGTGTTCAAGACTACTTTGATAAAGATATGGTTCCGATAATGATTTGAAATTGATTCTTGCTATATGTTCATCTACTAGTTCCTGGCAATGACTATGGTTTTCTATTAGTATAGTTTTGATATATGTTTTAATCATTACATTTTTTAATTTCTCATCATTCTGTTAACCTTGGATCTATATATATATATATATATACATATATGTTTTATTTTAATTATAATTAATTTATTTCTGTTGAATGTTGAACGATATACATATTTTTATTTGTATTTGATGATGTGTTTGTTCGTGGTTAGTACCTATGTTTGTGTTTTTATACTTATTTATTATGACTTTGTCTACAAGATACTCATCTTTCGACAATAAAGTATATTTTGATTGATTGATTGATTGAATACTCCAACCTTATTTCATTGTACCTCTTTGGATACTCGATGATGATAATTTGAAGACGAAGTGGGTAATAATTAAACTATTCCAGTTGATTTCTCATTAGTGAGATAACCAGAGGAAGAAACATAAATAAATGAGCTAGTACTTTATTGGAAGCAAATTTACTGTTGGTGATTTTTCCGTTATTTTCGAGGCTCATTGTGATTGTATCCAAAAGGGGAAAATATTTCATCTTCTACGGACGTTAGAGAGGGACTGTGATTGGTAGGTTGTTCTGTTCTTTTTATGAACTTCAATTCATTAGTCTGATGCCATGCAAGAAAAACGGTGGAGCAAACTTATGTTTCCCTCATTAAAAGAGAGGAATGTAGTAGCAAACTTGGCGAATAGACAACATGAAATCTGTCGTCAGCTAGCAGGCTATGTGGATACGATTCGAAGAAGAGACAGTGAAATGCGCACAGCACAAATAAACACTCGAGAACCGTTTCGAAGTAATGGGGCAGTCGATACGATATATGCATGCACTGATATGCATAACGCGTCTAATGGTTTGTAAGAGATATCGATACAGAAAATCGATTCTGTGTATTTATTGCTTTGTCTTACCATGCAACTTCAATATCCAGTCCCCCGATGTATAATAACCCACCTTTTCTGGTGATGATGCAGCACTAAAACAACCGGTCCAGGCGAAATTCGAGGTGTTCCCGATATACAGCTGGGCTACTTGTTTCAAGCTCCACTAGATGTTCGCTGGACATCGAGATTTCAGTCCAAACTATGTATAATAGCTGACTTGCCTTTCCGTATTATAGGGTTAGGAATCAATAAACCCCCGATAGATTTATGGAATGATATGAAAGCATCTGAAATCTCTTGAAGTAATATAAAAATAAAGCGGTACTTGGCCATCAGGTGATTCGATAATGATTGGTAAAAAGGCACGCAGTCTTACGATACTGTCAATTGCCAGATATTGGTTCATGAGATTTGATCATGATCTATTTGGAGATTCCTCACAATTATTGTGGAAGTATTGGAAGAGCTTGAAGGTATTCAGAAATACAATGAATCAGAGTTTTTTTTTTCAGTTGCCAACCTTCTTCACCCTCCGTTTCTTGCGGAACATCGATGAGAATGTGATTGGAGGCAATACGCACATAACCTACTTTCCCCAGAGATCCCATCCAATCTGATTGTCCTGTGTAGCTTCGATGCTCGGGTTCATTAAAGTATGAATGGCTGAGCATCAAGGAATGCCCTATTATCAACGGTGCATACCTATCCTCGAAAGCGTCAGTCCAAATCATATCAAGAGTAATCTGCATGAACCCCATATTTCACATGCTCAACGCGTTTCAAATCTTACCGTCCACAAGGAATGTACTGATGAACAATGATCATTGTACTCGACTTGATACAGGGTGTTTTGGAAGTCGGGTATCTACCAAGGTTAGCACGAATTGATGTACATGAGTCTGAAAATCTGAACCGTCATATATAAGTTGAGTTTTTTGACGAAAACTTATGGCATGCACTAGGTCTGATGCGAAAGGCGAACAACAGAACGTTCTGTTATTATATGCAAGAAATCACGGAAGATGTGCATATGTTGAGCCAAATAAAGATCGAGAAAACAAAAGGTAAACCAAAGGGGAGCAGCAAAATACTTTGGAATTCACAGCTGGAGAGTTAACAAACATTTCACTGATATTGTTATGCACCCTTGGAAAATTTTCACCTCTGACTCTGGCCTTCGGACACAACAGAAATTGAGAAGTGGATGTCTACATTTTCACCAACGGAGATCGATAGAAGAACTCACAACATCATCATTTGCTTCATCTGTGTGTACCTATAGAAAGAATTTGTTCCCATCATTGCTATTGGTACAATTCAATCTACGCGACGATTTCCATTGAAGATCCTCAATAAGTCATGATAAGTGACTAACCTACGATGATATTCGATCAATAGTTTGTTTCGCAAATATTATTTTCCTGTTTTCAATGAAAAACCTGAATAATTCGAAAAAACCCGAGTGAATTCGAAGAATCACTGCTTTCCGACTTATTATGATCATGATTCCTACTTTAAATCACTTCATGCAGGACTATGAAGAAAAGGAATTATATGAGAAAAATATATTTGGACTAAGAATATACAGTGAACGAAGTTTCTCTTCCACTTGAATCTCTTGTGGTGCCCTTGATTTCCCTACTAGGACCATGTTATATAACCAACTGATGCAATAAGTGTGAGAGATGAATCTTATGTTTGATGATTGAATTGGATGAGGTTCACAAAGCAATATTCTGGATGGAACAAGCAGATAGACAGTAAGTACATCGTACATCGGAAGTCACATTGGCTCTTCAGGTAACCATACAAATGGTGGATGGCTCGTATTGATTGAAGGAATCCGTTGCTCATTCGATTTGAAAGGATTCCCCAGTTAAAGCAAGGAGAATCAAATATTCTGAAGGAAATCAGATAGTGCTGTAGCTGGAGCATGATGAATGAAATAACAACATGTGTCGTCCAAACTAGGAGTACGCTAGATTATTACGATCCGATACTGAGCAACTGCGATAGCAGTGATATCAAGTCGACAGAATGGGATTGATCAATCTCCAACTGGAATCAGACAAGTGAAAAGAGAATCCTGCCTTACAGAATGTCTCTGCGAATAGCTGTTCAGAATTTATCTTTCATCCTACCAGGGTACATTTCCATAACAAATTGTGATTTCATAACAAATTTCCAATAAATAAAGTTTCAGCAAGCAAATCAACTCAGTCAGAGGAAAATTGAATTTCTGAGAAAGCAAGGATGATGAATTATTATTGCTTTTCAATGAAAAAGTCTCGTGCGAAATTCTGTTGGTTCGGTGAATGTTAAATTTTCTACTGATCTTCATTTTATATGCAGTGCACTCTCAGAGTCACATCAATAATGTGCTCTGAAAGAAATTTAATTTCTACTCGAAAAGAAAAGTGATTATTCATTCATGATGTGCAAAATATAAGCGCAAGGCAACATCGAACATTAGTTCCGTAGATACCGTGTACTTCGGTATAACGTTGAACGTGCAGGTTTAGGAAAGAATGATACAATGATTGTGAAAGAGGCTGAAAGAGTCCAATGGAAGTTGATTTCGAGTCACTAGAATGACCGCTAGGGGAAGTAAGTATCGAGAATGATTAATTGAGGAGTGTGTATTTCTTTCAGAAATTGCACAGCTGAACAAGTGATGAAAATATCAATTTCGTCAGTCAATGAACTCCAACATATTCATTATATGCCAAGAGGAGAGAAATAGTCATCATAGTTCTAATCTTTAGAAGTGAAAATCTCTAAAGAAAGTAACAAGCCTGGTCGATCAATTCGGAGACGCTATCTTTCACGATTTCATGTTCTTGTATCACGAAATATCAAGACGAGGCTTGAATTACCATGAATTGAATTGAAATGAGATACAGAATATCTTCAACAACAATAGAATAGCTTGGTTCCTCTTACGTATTCTCTAATTAAAAAAACAATGAGCTCCTCAACATCTGCAGATTCCATTCGAGTAAAGAATGAACGCAATGAAAAATAATACGGTATTTCCGAAATGGCTTCCATGAATGTAATATAGCCTTCTTCACTCGTATGCTTACATTGGCATAGAATAAGAAACCATCCTGCTGCTACTACGATTATCATCATAGTTATGTCCGTCTTGTGAATATTCAATGTTATGAAATGTGTAGGTGGGTCTCTTCTTTCTCTCATCCAACTCCATATTCCATTATTACAGCGGACTAGAGCATGAAAAGTGGAAATACTGTCGTATTTCTCGACACAGAACAGATTGTTTGGATGTGGAATGATATGCTGATCAATTCTGATTATGTTTGCTTATTCTATAGCGTTCTCATAGAAGTGGATTTTAATGCATGCTCTATCTTGTCCCCGCTGAACTGTATTATGGCAATCGTTAGTTCTCAGCAGCCAGATGACGAGCTTCATTCTCGAATTTCTAGAGCTCAGAAATTTCCAATAACTCTCTCCTCTACCAACATGTCACTGCTGGCTCACACGATGTTCCATGAACATTATGAGTTTCGCTTTGGTATTGCCTGGTGAAAAACATTGAAGAAAAAAAGGTCGATTTTTCTTTCATATTGTCCAATGTCATCATTCTTCACCAATTATGCAGGCATTTTGAATCGGTTATGATCATCAATTCTCGCATCAAGAAGGTAGTGCGTTTCATGAAATCTATCGATAAAAATACTTCGATAAGCAACAGTGATGATTGTTTGAAATTCTTTCTTTGCCATTATTATATTATGACGACTAAATAGCTTCCTTATCAAATCAAGAACGCTGTGTATACCTTTTAATCGAAAGATAAGCACTTGATTCTAGTATGCCTTCCTGGTAAAACAGACCACCGTTTCGCAATAATATTATCCTCACCCGGGGTGGGGATCCTAATATAAGTCCACTTCGACAAGTGTCACACCAAAGATTTCGTCTGCAATTCATTCTGGTGCAATTCGAAAACGCCATCATGACCATCACTGATAACGACAGTGCCGCTCATCCCAGTGTACGATTCACCTCGGCCGAAGAGATCATGGTGCTGAATCTGCTGAGCCAGAACTCGGAATTCGACGAGCCTGCCCGAAGACGCATCCAGAACATCAACCTGCTGCAGCAGGAGAAGAAGGTTTGCGGGGTCAAGGCTTCCAGCTGGGTCATCGTGTGCTTCATGGCAACTCTTTTCCTTCTACTGGTTCTCATGTATGGGGACATCATGAAGTACGTGCAGTCCGAGAAGAAGAAACTCAACGTCACCATGAGTCGTCGCGAGAATTTACACGAGAACGAGAGTCTCATCATGGATAAAAAGTTGTTTTAGAAATCTATTCAATATTCATGTATGTCGAACCAAATATCTCATCATTATATGTTTTGTAGTTTGAAATAAAATCATTAAATAAGCGCTTATGAACCTTCTTTATATCATTCACTAAAGGTCTTTTACTCATAATCTCTATGTCTACCTTTTCTGCAATGATGTCCTTTGCTCTTTCTGGGGAAATCTTGTAAAATAGCATATTATCCACCAAAATGCGAAAAAATATAGTATCGTTCTACTATCATATACTGGGTCCCAACGTATTCTTTGGCCAAGCCATGGTTTCCAGAGTTCCCATTGTACGGAATTCGTTGGTACAAAATTGAAGATAGGAAAATGCCGAATGATTGCATTGATTAATGGCTGTGTATTTTAATTCAATTTCAACGTCAATGGTGTTTATCCTTTCAGAAACTGAAATGTCCTTATTTTTAGAGATGACTGAATACCTCGAGAGCCATTATCGTCATCATCAGATTACTGTACCTAACTTGATAAATTTCAATTCGAAACATCAAATATTTCTGCTGAACAGTGAAAAATTCATTATGAAGGAATTGAGGTTTTCATTCTTATTCAGCATGCAATTTCAGCTGTTCCATTTTCACATGTTACGAGAGAACAAGCTGAATTGGTTGAGTTCATTGTGAGATAAATTGTTTCTGGTAACGGGCCAAGCTGACTTAATGAATATATGTACGGCCCGGAACGAATTTTGAAGAAATCCTGCCGACTCGAACGGAAATGATGACGTGTAATACGAATGAATATGATTATCTGATGATCACAAACAAGCTCAAACTCGATAAAAAAAATCTCGCATAAGTAAAACGAGATACAAGATATAACAACCAGTCGGAATTTGAATAGATTGTCCATCATCAGCACTCATTGTTCCATTTTGCAACCTAATGATTGGCAATTTATCATTTCCAGTTGATCTCTTTGAGGAAATTTACTTCAAAAAATATATCTGAATAATGACAAAAAGTAGGTAGTTAGTGAACTTATAGCCTCTCAGATTTTTATATCCAACCCTCTCTAACATCTGAATCGATTAGGGTGAACAAATTTATTATTTCAACAATCAGGCATGTCTGAACAGAAACTAATATTCCTCAGCGTAGGTAATATTTCTGATGTCGAAAAGAAATATCGATCGTGTCTCAGTGAGCAAGTGTATTCAGATACAAATAATGGTAGAGATTTATGCAGCACCTACAAGTCATGAGTATTGAATCATTAGTTCCAAGTAATAAGTTATGAGGAAAATAATCACTATTCATGCGGAAATGTCATAACGATAAATCTACTTCATTGTTCAATTCTCGACGTTATGTTCAATGTTATGAGCAAATTTTCATTGAGCTTTGCCTTATAAGAGAGTTGAATATGAGTTGAATAATATTTATGTTGATGATTTTGTTGATGATGATGACAATGTTGATGATGATAGCAACGATATTTTCATTATCTGAGACGAAAATTGGTTCACACACGCGATATGAATTTGTTATAAGTCTCAGTCATAAGAGACTTGGAACTTATGACATATGACTCAAAACTGCTGCTTGAATCCACCACAACTATATATTGTAGATTATAAGGGAGATACTTACATTCAACGTCTACTATGATACGTTTGCTAACAGATGGAGGGACGCCGTTCGTGGCTATGCAAAGATAGGCGCCCATTTCCGTTCGACTAATGCGGGTGAGATTCAGTTGCTCTCCATCGTAGACATTCACTGAAACAAACAGATTTTCCGAATACATGTATGATCCTATTTTGGAATGAATTGATTGACGAATGGTTTCATTCATGAACATCTGAACACATGTTCATCTAACAATACTCAATGAACTCCGAGATTCACATGAACTTTTTCCTCCTCTCTGCTTTTCCTCCCGCATTTTCCGAGATCCCTGTGAGGGTTGAATTCAAATTATCCTGTATGATGTCTATAGAAAATGTCCCTGTATAATGTCCATGTTATTCGGAGTGACTTTTCAGAACCACAATGTGAATTTCCACGCATAGTGAAATGTATGCATTTGCATACGCAAATGTAAATTATAAACAATAGTATATTTTTTCCATGGAGAAATAGAGATTTCAAAGTAGCCGTTGACATAAAAATATAATGGATCTGTGATCAAACGGCTGATAAACATGTAGCGAACATTATCGCTTCCATTTTAACAACAATTTATCAGAGTCACAAATCACCCCCATCAAAAACGTACTCGCGTGTGAATTATACAGTGTGGATACTATCAGGTATGGAATGGAATTCATTCTGTTTTCGTTCGAGATATCCGTGGAGAATGCGAACACGCCAATCTACAATTTTTATCTACATGGTTAGTGGTTGAAATATCTACCAATCGCGGCTCCTGATTCAATATTCTTCATGTCATGTGACGTTTAACTCTACTCATCACAACAAAACGGAGTTTTTCTTGGTTGAAAAAACTGAAAACGGGAGATCCCATGCATTCTCCCTTCAATTTTCATTTGTTCAACCCTCGCCATGTAATATCTCTATCATTGTGGACGATAAATAGATGGAAGATACAAGAGAAGGAAAGGGGGGAAATTATGGATCACTCCTTATATACGATGAAACGAATAACGCGAATGCACAGGTGTTTTTCATGCCTTCCATCGAGTGTCCTGCTCGAGTGATATTCACTTCTTGAATGATGTTTACACAGACAAGCTGAGCAACAGCTAAGTAAACCGTCACATTTGGATCACATGGCCAGAAATCCTCCCTTATGGAGGCTCTAAAACATATTCAGTAATAATAAGAAGTGATATCGTTGCGATATGGAAATATAATATTTCTAAAACCTGTATGGAAACTCTATTTTTCTACAATGAGTCAGATGAATCGAATGAACTTCTAGAAAGTGTCATCCCAAGTCTTGAATGCGGTATATTTAGATTTCGTTGAGTTCTCACCCCATATATCTGACAGGCAATGAACCAGCAGTTTTTCATTCTATCGATGGGTTCACATGAAATCTAGTGATTCATTCCATTTGCCAGATTCCCGACAAAACATTCAAGTCATAAATGAGACGACATCAGAGAAAATGTTGGGCAACCTTTTTTCGGGTCTATCGAGAGAACAACTGTAAATCGTATAACTACGGCAAAGGTTTGGTTTTTATAGGGGAATAGAGGAAGGAAACAGTTAACGTGAAAATACACTAGTAGTCAACTTCAAGAATTTCTTGCTATACCACCAATGTTTGTGTCTCTATTAATCCGAGAAGTAGGGAAAAGATAGCAGGTGTCTGAGTTCCATTATTTTGAAAGGTGAACAGGTTATCGCACCTGGGTGAATGGGATGAAGAAAATGTAATGAAAAAATCAGGAATCTCCAGAAAATCCGAAAATGGAGATCATGAACCTGAGCTATTCACTCTATGCAAAAATTAAACGTATAATATTCAAACTATCCTTCCAATGAAAACTCACATGTTAACAATGGTCTTCGGAGGAGATATAGTTGATTTCAATCACTACAGAACCAAATGTCTGATCTAGCTCAGACAATATTTGTTTTCTTCTTCATTCTCATTCGATGTACCAATATCAATACCTGGCTCACAGTTCCTGACACTGCAGCTCTCAACTTTACAGAGCTCAAATTCACCGATCTCTTCACTAGAATTCACAATTCATTTAGATCATTGATGATCCGAATCTGGTATCACTTCGAATCATAAAACAACAGGGACTATTACGGATAACTCATCATGGAGAATGGATGTTGAATGAGCTGTGATTGACTATCCTGGAAAGAAACTCGCCTGGCTCAAGGGTAGCACCCTTACACACCCAGAATCGGAACCTCTAAGACATCGTGTTCCAGATGTTGTAGTCACATGGCAGCTCGAATGATTGTTCTTCTTTCATCAAACTAGGTGAAGCATGAAGATCTTCTGGGATCACAGTGATTGAGGGATTGTTGAATTTTGGTGGACGTGGGTGCTAAGGATGGATGGACGTCGATGTGTGTCTCTAACCCCGCTCACGTTTCGACTCTTGTGGCGTTGGTTATAACCACCACAAAGATAAAGCATGTCATTTAGTGGTCTGAACTCATAGTTATCTAGATTGGAATACGCAGAGACATCATCGAGAATATAACCAAGTGAAATTTCTTTGCGTTCGAGACCGCTGGATATGGATGTCCATTGAATGACCATGGGTGACATTTGGGTATATCCAACGCAATCAATAAAATCAAGAAATCAATAAATGGAAATTCTCTTTATTTTGGAAAGACTCTGTCCGCAGTTATTTTTCCTTCCCTCGATGATTCTCCAATGTTCGTCAGACATTCGACGGAGCACTGTCGATTGGGGATGGATGACCCTGCTACCGCTCCTCGGCTACACCAATGCCCTGCTTTTGTCGACTAGGGCGGCAGAGCTCACAGCCACGCTCTGCTGCTGAATATTGCAACAGCTAATCTAGAACCGGGCGGGGAGGAATGGGGAATGAGCAGGCGCATATATTCTAGCATTTCTAGCCTCCGCGCTTCATCACTAATGCAGATAAAGTGCGAAAAGATGCTGCTCTTTTATTTTCCGAGTCAAGCTTATAATTGACACTGGATTTGATGGCAGCACTTCATTCCACTGAGCTCACTTTATGGTGCAGCCAAGTAGGTTCTAATGAGTTCATATACTGGATGATTCAGGACCTGGTGCCTCAGTGGAGCAGTAAAAGAACGCATTTACAGAGGCCAATTCTTTGAGGGTATATGCAGGTGATTAGGGGAGTAGTTTCACTGCTCTAAAGCCGACTCGAGGATGAGATGAGTTGGAGAAATAGTTTCTCAAATTATTTGTCAACAGTCACCAAGGAAGTCGCAGGTCGGTCTGAAAAATTGTCAGTTCTTTCCTAGGAATTTGGTACATCCCGACATGATTATACTCGGGTATAGTTGAACTCCTGTACTTCATTGAGTTCGAGCAGTTATGTCTAGAGGATTTTGATCGGGCTGATTATAACTTCATGAGATTACAAGTCACATATTCTAGAATTGATGTGGTGATGATGAATTAATATCTGAGAACTCCAGAAAGTTTCATAACCTAGTGAGAGTCCAGTTGATAAGACTTGGCACCATTGTCGAACCATTCGTTCAGTCGTTGACCTCAAGGTATCAAAGTTCCAAAAAAAAACATCCATGTTGATCGAAACAAAAAGTGTTGGAGACACGTTTTCCTCAATCCTTTTTCGAAATCGTGCTCCGTTATCACCTCAATTTGAAATGGAATGACGTTTCAACTCTGAATGGTTCACGGAACTCGCTCCTTTCCAACTCTCTTATCATGCCCCAACGATTGTGAATCCCCCATTTTTTCCCGTGATGAGAATTAATTCTAGTCTGAACAAAACACGCCTAGTAGAAATTTCCACGAGATTCATACGTGCTCCCATCACTAAATACCTACAGTTTGTCCTGAATATTCGGCTGGAGAGTTTTTGTTCGAGATAGTACAGCGCCGAAGTTCTTGCAGTTGCACGAAAGGAAAAAGCGCACGACGTCATGCATGATACGCCGTATCAGTTTCTGAGCAACAGTATCGCTTTGCAAGTTTAATTAATTACTCATACCTAATTGATTTTGATTGGCTCTTGAGCTGATGGATATTAGATTTTCCGTCAGGAGGTTCTTGTGCCAGGATGATTATTACGCGACCGAGGTGATTACAATATTCAACAATTCTAATAGCAAATGAATGATGAATCAATTTCGAGAGAATGTATGATAATAGGAATGAATTATGTGTGATCATTATAGGAATTGATGCAAAATTAAGCAAAATAGGTTTCATCAGTCGTTCTCATGGAAAATTCCTATAAATGGAGATCTGCAGAGAACGGCAAAGTTGTGGAAAATGACTGCCAAGTGAAGTCTCTCCTGATGCTTAAGACCTCCAACCTTGAAAAAAACCAACAACAAGGAATTGTTGCGAATTAATCTGTTTATTTCACTGACTGAATATTGCGTACCTAATTCGTTCCTTATTGTTTCCGGTTTCAATTGTTTGCTCTTCTTGTTAGTTGCGAGAGCAGAAACGACAATTTCTGCGTGTTTCTATCCCAAGTTCCCATATTGGCGTGTACTCGTACTGAGTGTTATACTAAATGATTCGTGAATGCAATTTTTCAGAGTGCTGTCGCATTTGCCTGGAGTTCTCGAAGTTTTAGTGTTTCGATCATCGAATATCGCCTCCGTGTCAATATTCACGAAAGTTACCCATCAGTAGAGAGGCTTCCGTGAAATGAATTTTGTTTCGAAATTCTGATTACGGAGGAATTGCTGACATCTTGTTATTCTCGAGGCTTCATCCTGTTGCTCAAACTAGCTTTCGAAACGACTCCATCTCACTGATAACGTCAGATTGAAACAGAAACTATCGCGGCTCAGCGAAAATTAGTTTGAGAATATGATATTTCGGTGACTTTCATTAGCTGATGCAATCTTTTCTCATCTGAGCATGCAATAGATTCATTTCAATCGATTCGGAAGTATCCTATTCAAATCCTATCCTAATTTCTCGAATCACTTCCATGTATGTTACCTATACAATTAACATTGACATAAATTGAAAATTTTTGATGAGTTTCGACACAGTTAGTAGGTTGGAACCTGAAAATTTTTCTAAATGCAATATCAGTTGATAAATGACTTTGCATTAATTGAAGAAATAATTGAAATAATCGGTTTTTTATTAAGTTGGCCACAACCTCCAAAAACATTTCCTCATCCTAAACATTTCGAAAATTTCCACCTTGAGATCGCCGTGAAATTTATTATCTGTGATCAGTTGTCGTTGTTGATTATGTTTGTTTGCTCTATAGCCCAAACAAAAATGCCTGTTTTGATGTCCCCTATCACCCCTTGAAATTTGCGGGTAGCTTTTCGGGACGCTCTGTATATTTGCCGATTAGGCATCTGGAAGATGAATTCCAAACATTTTTCATCAGTTTTTTTTCTCGTCTGTGCTTACCGGAGAGTATTTGAATAATTGTATCATTACATGAATGAACATACCCTTTGTTTTATCTCCCACTATAATCGATTCGACCTCTCGAATACAAAATATTTGATTGTGCGGTAATTCAGAGCCTAACAGTATCGTCGATGAGTCAGTAGTAGACCATACTTCATGCCATCATAATCCTTTGATCACACCATCAAAAATAAACTCATTGAGTCTTATTCCTGCCGATTAATTAAAACTTCCACAACGCCGTATTTACTACAGGACAGTGTTAACTAGATAATGTGCAAATATGGTGATGTAAACATTGGATTTGAAATTCAACCACGAACAGTTTGTAGGGAGAATTGTTCCAGAACTTATGTGCAACATTATAATTTGCGCCCTGATTGGTAGTGCGCTTCTATGTGTACTTGATACAGAAATGTATTCCGTTGGAGTTTGTATAATGTGTCTGTGGCAATAGATGAGCTACTTGGAATGAGGTTCCGAAATAAATCCACCTCGTTGTTTCAGTTCCAGGAGCGAATGGGTTACGTTAGCTTAGAAAACAACAGGGCTGTATGCCCTGAACAGAAACCGAAAGTCAAGATTTTCTTCGTTGACTTTGCGAAATGACGTGTTTGCATATTATACACGGAACTGAGTCAATAATGACATCCCGTCATTGCACAATTTCACTTTATTGATGAACTACGATTGTTTGGTGATGTTATCCAAATTGAAGTATCTTCACGTTGTCTAATTTATGAACATTCACAGCAGTCAGCGTTATGGATACAAATTGTCTTTAGTTGTCTAAAGGTTACTTACCAAAATGAGGAGATTCATTCACCCCAGCACGTGATCACTCTATGTTTCGCAATATATATATATAGTATATTACATGAAAAGTCTGGATATTTCGCACAAGTAGACGTTAAGCATGAACCACCTAGCGGCGAGTGCTGAAACGTATCGAGTGCAAGAAAAGCACTATTCAACGAGTTATGTACAACGAGTATGCAATATGCGATTTACAACTCTTGTTACGTAATATACTATTATAATGCAAATTCGAATGTCGAGAGGTCTATGCTGAACCTCCAAGCCTCTTCCTCAGACCCACAATAGAAATCTGAAACATGTAGTTTTTCAGATGTTCATGATTTTCGCTTCCATTCACAGAATCCAACGACCTGTCACTGCCTCCAATAATAAGCGCGGACGAGTCGATGAAACCAAAGAATAACAATTGAAATCTCCTTTCAATCCTATCTGTTTGCAAAAAGCGTTGCTACCCTCCCCGTAACATCGTTATGCAGTTGATCGCCTTTTCATTAAAGTCCAACGAAATTCGAGCTTATCATTTCCCTTTCGTTTGTTCAGTTCCGTTCGAATCCATCGGCTCTTTCCATTATTCCCAGCCGTGTGAAAAGCGCGCAACGAACGATCTGAAAATAGTAAGTAGATAATGTGTAATTTCTGAAACATCCACTCATTCAATTAATTCTCTGTGGGCTCTACGGAATCCAAATCGATGATCCAGACCGAAAAATTACATGTTCGTGACCAGTTTCTACGTATCCTCGATTCCTTTGTAACGGTATTCTTCCGATAACCTTTCGAAATAAATAACATTTCAACAGAAAAAAATGAGGGGACCGAATAACAGTTCCTGGGAGTTTTACGGTTTCTTCTCTTGCAATAAACATTTCTCCTGCACCAATTCCATCTGAAATTATTTAGAAAGAAATCATACAATGTGCTGATATTATACAGTTGATTTTTATGTCAGTATAAACTGAATTGCTATTCATTTATTTGTTGTTTGGTACGTCTGAGATATTTCGCTGTGTGTCCTTGATACTGTAATAAAACTCAGTTGTTCCTTGAAGTATCTCATCATGCACCAATGGAAATATTTCAAATCTACCTGGGAGTTCTACAGGGATCCATCTTAGGCCCACTCCTTTCCACCGTTGATATAAATGACGATCATAGTCTAATATCCACTGATCATCAGCTATGATAGCCGAAACCAACTATTCTTCCTTTTGAAGCTGGGAAGTACAACAACGCATATATTTAACATGTTTATTGATAGTTTTGGAATCAGAAGGAAAGGAATTTCTGGAGATATCAATGACATATCCTTCAGCGGCATTGTTGAGATTCCTCGAGTACCTGTACTGGTGAAACCATCCCAATTTTGGAATTCATGAGTCAATCATTTCGAATATACGAAATTCAACATTCAATGGGAGGCATGATCTACCATATATGGAATCAAATCTTTCGATTTTTCGGATGAGGATACATCGAAAACCGTTGGAAATAGTGGTAGGAAAAATATTCGATCTCTTCCCGGTTCCCGGAGAGCACAACTGACAATCTGGCAATAATGTATCAGTTGAGGAAATGCCCTGTATCGGACGGACAATTCGATTAAATCTCCGCCTCACTATACCATTACAGATTTATTTGGCTCTAGCAGAGTTGACATTCACATCGCGAGCGCCTTGAGAGCCAAACGGCACTCTTGAGGGTCTTTATCAGACGAGTTCTTTATCACTTCACGGTGGCCGATTTTTGTGTTGTTTTTTTCCGAAATCACTGTGCTCAGCTCAACGCTCGTAAACAAGTGTATGGTCGACTCTACGTATTAGGACCGATATACTATTCAACGCTCGTACGATCCAACCCAGCTTTGTCACCTTCAACCATACAGATTATCTGAAATTTTAACAGGTCTGCGTCCCATCCACAATTGATGCTCGATACTCACTGGAAAAATAACTGACAATCACTGAAATAGCATAGCAAAGATAAGACCTGGGTTTGTTTGGATTCGTGATTATTGGTGATTCTTGTTGGAATCTTTCTTCCAACAAGAAATTGCACTGAAGCCACATTGGAACGAAAGAATCCGATTTGATAGAATTACTTTGAGCTGCATGAATGTTACATGTTACCAAGGGATTATCTTCGTCACCAAATGAAAAGTTTCAATCAGATCCTTCTTTAAGTAGATAAAATACTCACCGAACTGTCTAAACAGAAGAAGGTTAGCAATGGCCTCATCACACCCCAGCTAAGTGATGAAACCTGGTGTAAGCCCTAGAAGATCATGCAGTGCCTAGAGCTATCAACAGATATTTCTGAAGTGTCAGGCACAACCTCTGTCACCATGGTGGACCTTCACAACCCACCCAATGGACAAGTGGCGTCAAAATCGAGTCATGAACATCATCAATCATTTAGAAATTTCATCGACAATTCTGTTCTCACAACATTGATCAACTTGGCCAATGATCAATGAATAATCGATCTGTCAGTTGATTATGTTCAACGCCGGAATCTATAATTATGGTGAGTAGGAATACTGAAACTAATTCGCTATATCGTTGCAGAGGTGGACTTGAGTACAATAAATCTTTTCCCGAACTCCACTAGTTCCCAACACAATTGCTTATACATTTCAGCTATACCACCTCGAAGGATTGAATTAATTAATGCAACACGGTAACTGCTTTGCCACTGAGCTGCTGGAATTTATGTGACCAACAACATCAATGATGTTACCATACATGGTGAATACCTTCAACTATGATGTGTCATATACCTGATGTGATCTCACGAAAATTGGATTTGGCCATCTTCTTCTTTCAGGTAAAGTTTGCGATCGCTATGTATCTACATCTCCAGGGCATTAGCTTGGCTGTGTGTGTTTTTTTTAACTGTGGACAACACGAAAGGGAAACCTTGAAAGTTTGGAGGTTTTCAGCATCAGGAAAGACTTCACTAGGCAAAGAATTCCACAACTTTGCTGTTCTATTGATGAATGATGCTTGGTATAGCGATGTTCGACAGGTCTCGAGCCTGACAGTGTAGGGATGACCAGCTTGAGCTCGTCTGGTTTGTCTACTAGGAATCGCGCGTGGTGGCATAATAGATGATATTTCCGTTGAGCACCGACAGTGAAAGTACCTATAAAAAAGGCAGAGATCGCCGACCTTTCTACGATGATCTAGAGAGGTCAATGATTTGGTGAGTGTTGCATCACCGACTAGACGAATGATTCTCTTCTGGATATAATCTAAGAGCTTTAGCGTATGTTTGGGGGCTGTGCTCCGAACATGTGAACAGTACTCCAGGACAGGTCGAACTTGTGCTTTGCAGATCATAAACAGTTGCTGGGATGTAAAGTATCTCTTCGCACGGAATAGAAAACCAAGTTTCTGTGAAGCAGTTCTCGCAATGGACCTCACATGATCGTCCCATGAGAGAGCACTGTTGGTGGTGACACCCAGCATGGATATTGACGACCTCATAGGAACAGTGGTACCCAACATCATCAAATTGGGCATTGTGTGATCAGCCTTCTTGGTTAACATACAAGTTTGAGTTTCAGTTGGGTTGAGTTGTGTTGAATCCTTCGATCAAATTCAACAGTTTCAACACCTGTATCACAGTTTGTCGTCTTCAGGGACAGCTCTCCTTTGGTGCTACAACACTCGATCTTAGTGATAACGTCCAGAAGGTACCAGAAGGTCCGATGAGCTCCAAACACTATCTCGTCTCGTCTGTTGATTGACGAGACCTTTGTTGTGATACTTCATATAGAGCTTTGATTGCCTGTTTATTGATGTATCTTGCCATGATTCAGGGAAATATTTCTGTAGTTGTTCATATATGGAGAACGCTGAGTATTTCCAAGATTGTTTCTGATCCAATTGGGGACAAATCAATCTGGCCTCTCAGTTCCTTGAAACACCAGTATGATCCCGTACCCACTTGAGTTGATAGCTGAATATTCTAGTAGCAACCTATACAAGGTGATCCAGGACATATGTATTCCTTCAGGTGGAGAAATGAAATAACCAATCTCTCACGACCTACTTACTTTCTGACGTCTCCGAATGAAAGAATCCACTTCTGGTTTTTTCGCATAATGTCATTCTACGTCAAATTACCTAAAAAACTTCTTCGAAAAAAGTGAAATCCGTCTATCAATAGCGTCAGAATTGAATATTCTTGATGGGCTCAACACAACACTTTCCAATTGATATCGAAGACATTTCATGAAGACGAAGATAATGAAGATGAAGACACATGACAAGTGAATTATGGCAATTGTTGAGAAGCTGTATCTATTGTATTGTATAGTCAATTTCAATATGAAATGTCCGTGGATGGAAAAATTATTTTGCTGACAAACTTTGTTAGAGAACTTGACGCGCAATGAGAATATGCAAAAATCATACAGGTTGTCAGTCGAACAAAAGTGAAATGATGAATGTCTACTTTAATTTCAATCAGTTCTGAGTGGGTGACGATTATCATTCCGATTAGAGTTTAAATAAACTATATATCTACACTGGTTGAGTGAGAAATTCAATCAGAATGTTATTAGATCGAACAATGAACTCACTCAGCCAAGCCTGCACGTACAGTAGTAATAATCACTCTTGCTTCAAGAGACATAATGAAGAACGAACCCTTCATGAAACTTTCTAATAAAGGTTAAATTGAATATTCTAGCGATATCGTGTCGAAATGTCGATCTCGATGAAAAAGCAAATTTCCCCTCCGCTTTATTTCCCATTCAAAATTAAAATCCAACTTTTCAGATGCATAAATGCGCCAATCTTATATAACTTCGAATTTACCTTTCTTTCGTCGTTCGACGGATATTGCCTGTCCATCCTCTCTTCTCCACATGATCTTCGGCGTCGGGAACCCATCTGCCTTGCAAGTCAGGCTGATATTTTGGTTTTCTCGGATCGCTACCGTAGATTGCGTGCTTTCAGTATCAATTATATTCGGCGGAACTGAAAATGAAAACGACAATGTAGATTCTCTCCTGTTCGTTTTGTTCAATTCTATGATCATACATGCTTCTAGAGATACCCGATATGTGTGGAGCATTGACAGGTTTCCACAATTCCAGGGATACAATTTGCAACTGATGTTCACACAGGGTGTAGTAGAATAAGTGCGAAAAATTTTGAGTCACCATTGTTGGTCAGAAAACATGGTGGATCCTTGATATGAAAATGTATTTGAGCGACTCCAACTGTTTAGATACAAAAGAGGGCACCAAAAAGAGGGGCATTTCATTTTGTTCGAGAACAAAGAAGATTACGGAAATAAAATTCAGCTGATATTGTGATCTTGTGATCGAGAGGGTACAACACAATATAGCGGCTCAATCAGAATTCCACTCCATGCTAATCATGAAAATTGTCGATTTTACGTGAAAATCACAGAGAACCTTATTTCTTGGTAATGAAACAAGCTAACTAGAATTAAATCTTGAATGGAATGATATGAATGAGGAACAAGAATTTCTTAGGATACAAATGCATCAATGTTAGCCAGATATGTCCATGTAATGAATTTGCTGTAGCCGATCTGAATCATGCAATGTTCTGTTGCTCAAACCATACCCTATATAATGATAATAATAATAATGATAATAATAATAATAATAATGGGTCTTTATTTTCGAGAAGTACATAGTAGGTACACTATCATCCTGATTTCATGAATTACTGAACATACTCGCTGAATTCACCATTTTGTATGCCTCTCTCAATCAAAAATTACGATTCGATGATAACGAGAATTATGAAATCTTACCGTTCCATTATGGATACTCATTGACGAGCAAAAACGAAACCACAAGAATAAAATAGTAATCATATCCATCTGAAATTCTGTGGCAAAATAAACTACGATTTCATCCCAAAGAAAGAGAAAACTTAGTAAGTAAACACAACCAATAGCCCACACCACAATAACCTGAACCTATTCCAGAGCTACATTACCGACAGAAAACAGCTCGTGAGAGTGGACGATGTATTCAGACAATAAATTGTTATTGAATAAAGTGTTCCTCAAGGTAGTGTTCTGAGGCCCATCTCTGCGAGATAAAGCTCAGGCTGCTTGGTTGAAACCTGGCTCGAGAATGGATTACTAACAGTCAACTTGGAAAAAACCTATAAACCTACCCATCCGTTGCAATATAATGAGTAGTCTATATTGTGTGGTCGAAATATCAAATATAACGTTATTCTTATATTTCATATACTTTCATCATTTAGATACTTAATTCGTCAGATATATTTTGTTATACCTCGATACTTGTGTTTTCATTGATCTGGAAACAAGTGTTCAGTGAGTAGCATCGTTCATCAACTCATTGATACTTTTCAATACATTCCACATTGTAAAGGTGAAGGTGTTGGATTTTTTCTTGAAAGTTTTGAGCTTGTGAGCATCAAGAAAGACTTCACTAGGCAAAGAATTCCACAACTTTGCCGTTCTATTGATGGATGATGCTTGGTATAGCGATGTTCGACAGGTCTCGAGCCTGACAGTGTAGGGGTGACCAGCTTGAGCTCGTCTGGTTTGTCTACTAGGAATCGCGCGTGGTGGCATAATAGATGATATTTCCGTTGAGCAGCGACCGTGCCAATAAATGATATCATTACTATTGATAGAGAGACAGATGTGGTGAATAATGACATATAGGTTGTACAAGAAAGCTATTAGCGAAAGTATAATATCGATTTCCAGATGAGGATAAGTTCTCGTTATTGAAGTGAATGAAGATTACAATGACATCAAATCCCGCAGATTGCGTGCACAACCCAACCGAATGCTTTCATATTTCGAATTATTAGTATCTGGTGATTTCATTCTCGTTCTTTATGGCTACAACTTTTCACTGCGTTTTCGATCAGGTCTGGCGGGAGGGGTCTGGCATGATACTTTTGATTGTTTGGAGAGTTCAGTGTTAGGAAATCAGTTTGAGAATTCAATTTTTTTCCAGCTTCCCATTCCTTTTGTGCGTATCATTGGAAAGTGGACATTCAATGATATTCAGAGAAGTTCTTCACAAATCAACCATGAGATACAAAACTCCATCAATCAATGTCAATCATGCCCCGTTGGGAAAAAGTCAATGATGAATAATGGTCTTTCTATATTGGATCCAACATTGAAAACTTATGATTTTTATTGAATAAATAACCATGAACATTTCCATTCGTCGAAACTCAAAATATTGTATGGAGAGATTGCATTATGGACATAAGCACTGGCAGTTCTGCATTCGATCAATGAAAAATGGGTAGATGAAGATATGAATATTCTAACGGTTCATCTAAAAACCTTTCATTCGAATGCATTCATAAATAGACGAAAATATTGATAGTTCATCTGGAACTCATTAATTGTTTGATATCATGGTGCCATCCACTTGGTTAATAAGTGAACTTTTTATATTTTCATGCAATATATTCGTCAGAATTACTGAAAAAAAGTATCATTTAGTTAGCGTAGAAGCTTGCTATGAGATTAAAGATATGTCAAAGTATAAAAATCGTGGAACTATTGTTTACTGAAATTATTCGATATCTTGTAGTTGACAACTTTTTCAAAGTTGTAGGTCCATTATTAGGGCAGAATGATAGTTCATTCCTCTTTTTGCATCTGCCCTTTCAATATATGCATCTGTGATTTCTATGATGCCTGGACTGTTTTTGAGATTTTTTAAGCGTCTTCCACTTGTTTTGGTTTCCTGTGAGTAACCCCTACAACTCAAATATCGGACATATCGGAAATATCGAATCTTCAAGGACAGTTACAAGGTTCACATATACTATCCACATATTACTTAGAAAATCTATTTTAATGACTCGAAAATGTATGGAGACACAATGTCGAAAATAAATGCAGCATTTTCAGAAGTGATACTCGCGGATGTGTTGCTAATAATTACTGTGGCTGAAATGATGCCGAAAAACAATCGTTTCATCATTTGAAAAAGAAAAAATGTAACCGAGAGTAATGCGAATGAAAGCCAAGAAATGGAACGAGAAACAAGAAACTTCACAGAAGCATTCGGCAGTAAGTGCAATAAAAGTAAAGTTTCCAGAATTTCAGGAACATCCTGTTTCCAAGTTGTCAGCTGTATTAAGGTTTACAAACAATAATCAGTTTCACTTCTGGCTAGTTTCCAGAATAAAAACAGGAAACTACTTTCCAGAGAATATGCCTCTATATTTAAATGGCATTAAACATCTCTCTTTCTCTCTTCCGCTACCGTCCTGAAGTAAAATCATTTAAAGTGGCCCGGCCTCTCGTTCGAGTCTCGATAGTTCTGGGAAATTGGCCTTTTTCTGATTATTAATCTTCATTCCAATGTAATTGTTCCTCATTCGAGTTGGTTTTTAGCTGGATTTGTTTCGAATCACTTAGAACTGGGACAATGAATCCGGAAATTACAGAGATAATTTCATTGGAACAATTCCGTAATATAATTTTTGTGAGAGGTGTTCCGGAATAGACTTGTATTCCGAAGATTTCTATTCATTTAAACGAAAAGTGTATCGCTGTGAGTGACTTCCCAATAATTGAAACTCAGAATTCCATCTCGATCCCTTCACATATTGTGCAACATTGTTCCAACAGTGTTATCCAATGCAAGAATTGATTTTGCTGCTCTTCGTATCAAGTTCTAATTTATTATTCAACTCAAGAGACTAAGGAACAACAGATATTTTGAACTACATTTCTCGAAAAAATATTACTCACTTGCATGATGATCAATGCTCGATGATATCCTGATAGCCGGAAGTGCTTTGCAATTTCAAAACAACTATTTAACAACAATTCATCATTTTATTAAATGAGATATATAGCAGCGTAGAAGGGCCAATATTTGTTCATTCTTATTTATCTCTAAAATTCCGCGATCGAAGTAATACGTGGCCCTTCATTCATCAATCAAATTCAGAAAAAACTTTTTTTTTTCATCGATTCCAAGAGGAAAAGAGTATATATTCTCACTCTTATCGATCAATGATATTCCAATCTCCACCAACTCATATAATATTTCCATTCTATCATTATATAGATTGGAGGAACGTGTTTCCAGTACTTGAGCATAACTCACGTACATTCCTATTAATTATTCATGATAGATTTCTATTCAGTATTCCTGTGAAAGACATATATTCTAGTTTGAACCCATGTAAGAATAATAATCAGAGGAACAACAGGCAGTTGACATAATTCATAATGTATTTATAGCTCTTCACGTGAATTAATTACTGCTTGTGATTCTTGTCCGTTGTTGATCAACAAATATCACTGTCTAGAATCTGAGAGCTGCTCTACCTCATCATTATGAGCATACGATCAGAAATAACTGTTTGCCTGAGTATTATTCAATTAGTTATATTCAATTGCTGGAATGTTCAGGTCTACTCAGAACTATATTCATCAATATCAACACTAAATGATAGATCTCAATGAATATCTCGGATAACACTTGAACAAACCTCGCCGCGAGAAATTCCTACCTCCTTGTGTTTTTGGAAACATAATGAGTTTTTCTCCTCATGGAATTCCCTAATCGGTAGATATAATGAGGACTTAGTACAACTCTCAAGTGCTGATGAACAGACCAGTCTGAAGAGAACTCCTGTGATTCATTGGTTCAATATTTCAGTGCAATCACGGAATGATCGGAAACAGATCCACGCGAAAGACTAAACTGATTGAAAATCAATTACGGCCGAAAGAAAATTAATCGGATATCTGGAAAAGGCCAATTCCAAGATATAATCTCTGAACTATTATCGCTTCGGTTCTTCTCACTGAAAAGGGTGATAACTATTCACACACGGAAGTAATGAAGTGAATTCTCCAATATAGATTTTGAATATTGTTGAATATCAGTTACTCTGACAGCAAAGTGCAAAGGTGCCTTAAAAGAGTTAAAAGAGATGGTAAAAATGAACTGACCCTGTTCTGGGCCTGTACCAAAATATACAGGAGTTGTGTCAGTCACCATCAGAAGACGAAGAAATAATAATAATTATAATAATAATAATAGTTTTTATTGACAGTCTTCGGAATAAACAGAGAAGCAGCAAGAAATACCAAAGAGATATAATAACACCAGTCACAAAATATCTTCCAAGACAAAGAGAGAAGACTAAAATGATGATAGTACTTCTCAAGAGACATTTCGTGAATGGATGAGGGATTTCGAATGATTTTGAGGACTAAAATCTGAACGATAAAGTGGATTAACTAGTTTGATACCGATCATTTCCACAGATAGGAATAAGCATCTCAGCTTATTGCCAAATGAAAGTCCGGCTGAGTCACGAATAATACATTCTATGTACGATGACAGTCTTTCCAAAATTTCTCAGACCAGCAAACCAACCTGGAGTTCTGTTAGCGCGAAAATGGATCGCCGTGCGTTAGTCTGGGAAAAACTCGACCGATTAATTTTTTTTTTATCCAGCCAAAAAAAAAGGTTTCTAATGATGAGGCTCAAATATTGGCGCACTCATTAGCTGCGCCCACCCGCCATCAGGATGCAAATAATAACCCTATTGTCGTATTTTATGCGCTGGCTTACCGTTCATTCGATTTCGAGGGAACGTGGTCAACTTATTGTTTGAACTTGCGGCACAAACGATATTTCTGTTACGAATGATAGTGAAAAATATTTCTCTTAACGCGCCGGTTACCAGCTAGTATGAAATATAAGTTGATGCAGTTCAATAAAAAAAAAAAAAAAATTATGCATAGAATGCGAATTTCTTTAGATATTATTATATGACTGATATTGATCTTATATGATTATATGACTGAGTACGCTGAGAACACAGGTGTATGGTCGACCCAACAGCTAATTGAGCACTAACTCTTTCAGAAATTATGGCACAGAATATGCTCCTAGGATATTTATGTATATACCCGATCACACCTTTCGGGGATGAGGAAATTGCTGAGTGCTGTCCTCAATCTTGATGAGGAATACCTATGTGAATAAAATAACTGGATGACCCATTCCTACTCATTTCGAGAGGGACTACTAAGAGAAGTCGACAAATCATGCAATTCGCTGGAACCATTTGTATTGTAATTAATAGATTCCATGCTATAACTGTGTATGGCTCATTCGTACATCAACTATTATGAATTCATGAAATTAAGCGTTTTTGCACCTGATATATTCCAATTTCAAACAGAAAAAGGTGTGCATCTTGATAGACCACATTTTGATAGCAACTGATATTCATAGGAGGTTTTGAACAAAACAGCTCTCCATTTTCGATAACACCTTGAAATGTACGAGTTTCTCCGTCTGTCCTCGCCTATTTGAAATATATAAGAGACAATAACATTCTTTCGGAGTGAATATAAAAATGTTCCTGTTATGTTCAGAATATCTGGGAAACCCTTGCTACAGTCAATAGTAAAATACACGCTGCCCTACTGGAGCTCCTCCTCAAAATATTTATGACGAAATGAAAAAAATCACCTAAAAACAGCAAAGGAATTTCTTATGATGAATTATTCAACGTATTCGAAATAGTTGAGTTAGCATCCCAAAATCAACAATATGACCCATTGATGGTAGCAAGAACGGAACTTTACAACTTTCTATTGACTGTCATCAGTGGCATCATAGCAATATGGTTTTATTTGTTACAAAAAATCAACCGATTTGGCGCTCATTCCATGTCGCTATTTCAGTATGGTAATGCCATTTTTTTCAACTACTAGAAGAAATTCCGGTGACAGGACTCCAGATATAGGAAATGATATTTCGTAGTAATGTTGACTTCTCTATGTCGAGTATGCTCAAATACGTCTTCCTCTCCCATTGTTCGATCGATGTATAAGATGTTGCACCCCTCCCTGAGATCCAGACAAATTTCAGTTCGACAAGCTGACAAATCGATCGGAGTTTGATGAACCTACCGTGTTAATTATTACTTTGTTATGGATGATGAGTGCGCCACTTTCATTGTAGTAGCTAGATGTAACCCAATTAAGGTGTAACTCCCACACCACTTTTGCTACGTCATCATACGGATCATGAAAATTGATTTATCTTCCGTTACATCGCTCTAAGGGAACGAAAGAGAATAACTAATAGTGTTATAATAGGCATGCATTTTCCGCTTCGAAACAGAGTGCTGAACAATGTAAAGTTACACACGTATGAATATTTTAACGGTTCAATTTCTTACAACCTGCGTTGTGGTTGAGAAAAATCATAACCTCTGTGTCTTCTACTCCAGTTTGAAGTTTCTCAATAGTGACAGTACCTCGTCAGCTACTTTTCACTACTTTTCTTCACTGTAACAACTGATATTATTGTTTGAATGAAATGAGTACACCAGCCATAATTGTATTTGTTTATCATTGACTATCACTTTCCTTCCTTTTGAAAACCAATCAGAATCATTATTTATTCATACGGTATATGCTGCATTGCGATATTTTCTATTGACGAAAAAGTCAATCTCCAGAATAGTTCATTTCCATGGTATAGCTTGTATGACGAGCCGCTATTCTGAATTTCAAGATGTTCGAATTTCATGAATTAGGAAAAACTGATCTTCAGATGAGACTGAAAGAACAAGTAAATCAGTTTGAGATATTTGTGTGAGTCCTGATCGTCAATTCTTCCCTAGTTGGGGTTGAGATAAATGTGTATCCATTTTGTATGGAATATGGCCATTCCATGTATGAATAACGTGAAATGAACATGAAGAATACAACTCCAGATACAATTTCTCCCGGAAAAATCCACCGATTGCTCTTCTCCATCTTACTTCAATGTCGCTCATGATATTTATTGTATTGGGTATACAAATGATAAAGAATCCAAACCGATACAATCTTATTCAAGCTCTGTCCTGAGGCAGTTTTTACCCAATAAACGAAGTTAGTGATGGTGAACCGAGCCGGATATCTATTGAAAGAGCATTAAAAAAATATCATCAGCACGAATCAGCGCACTGATGACAACTCACCAACAACTTGTAGATAGCCAACTTGACTGATCATGGGATTGGTATTCACTTGGCACATGTAGTAACCGCGGTCCTCCTTCTGCACGCTACTGACATGCAGCAACCACGTCTTCGCATTGTCATGAGACACACTGAAACGAGGCACTCTGGATATGACGTGCCGGTGGATTGTCAAAATCATTTGACGGTCTATGTGTATCCATGCCACCTGGAAACGAATTTCGAGGATGTGAAAGTGCATCACGATAAACATAATGTCTACCTCAATTATATCCACATTCGAGAACGACATTGACAACAGGTTCATTTGAAACTGATAATTTTCTCCTTTCCATATTCTATGGCGAATCATTTTCCTGTCGTCATTACACAATAAGGTAACATTCTACAACTGATACACTGCAGAAAAAGGCTCTGAGTGACTGCATATCTGTGAATTAATATTCAGAGTGGAATCTTTGGTTTGAATTTCCAACAAGATTGAGTGTAGTAATGATTTTCAATGACAATATGGGTTGTGCGAATAACAGAGGAAAATCATTCACTTTGGAGAGCTTCCGCAAAATATTGTTGACGTAATTAACGTAGCTGTGACCGCCGGAGATATCTAACTTTGACCGTAGAGAATGACCAGCTGATTTATGATTTCGCTTTGTTTATTTTGTTCCCATTACACCACGAAGACGGATCAATTTGAAAAATGGATGAGATGGAGATACCTGATTATATAAATTGACAATCAATGTCCTTGTACGAGCGGTCAACGTACGTTGAACAACTCTAGCTGATATGTTCTGCAAAAATCTGTTGTAAGAATACCTGGTTCACCTTAATAAATCTTTCAGAAAACCTTCGACCTCATTTTGATTAGTTGCTGTTCTTTTCGACATGCGTCCACAAGAATCTCTCTCCCAATTTAATGTCCTACTATATGTTTCCAAAGAACCGATAATCTTCTAGAAACTAATCCTAACTCACCTGGTGGTGATTCTCTGAATCTACTTCACAGCTTAGTTCATACATAGGGAAAACAATCAAAGAGAAAGAAATCACTATCAGCGTGCCGATCAGAGATGACGATAAAAATGAGATATTGAACATTTATATGAACAACCTGTATGAACATTTTTTTCAAGTCTATCCATCCATTTGTTCGAAACAAAACCCTCATCTTTCTCAATTTTAATGTTCTCAACAATTCTTTGTGCTTCGAATATTCCATGCCACATTAATCAGGCATGTGGCAGTTATTGAATCTTTCTATCATCATTACGTTGTTTGATGACTGTTATCACGAAAATCTTCAACAAACCCTGTAAACTAATTGTGCATGAACAAGAATATCTATGGGGTGTTCCATCACAGACAGGTACAATGATATAATCTCCCGGTGCCAATATACAACTAATGGAATATTAATGATTATGTCTGATTAGAAATCACTTTCCCCGGGTGTTACTGATTGATTCGTAACTTATTAGAATACAAGATAGCTGAAATGGGTTTCGCGATGTTTTGACACCTAGGTTGGATCGTTCGATGTGACGTTCAATTTCATGGATAAAATGACAGTCCCCTGCTGTGGGGGAATAAAGGAGTCCTATAGATATAAATACATCGAATTGAGTATGGATTGTGAGATCCAGGAAAGAAATGGATGTAAGGGATTCCTAAAGACATCAAATTCTTCTGGTTTATATCAAACTTGCTATTCGGGGTCCTTCAAGATCAATGTTTCGTCTATAGTCTATAGTTTTAGGTACCGTGCAGTCGTAATACACTTTCGATTGTGACGAACGCTGACAATGCAAGAAAATTTCTACAATATGAACATTTTCATTATTTTCAGAATTTTGACGAAGGTACATAAATTCCATAACAGCCTCAATTTCTGAATGATTGAAATAAAAATACATAGTTGTTTTGTCATACAGTGTGATCAGTCATTGAACCCAAGTAAAGTTATGTTGTAGCAGCATGATAGACTCCCTTTACACCAGCACTCATCACTAAATATCTGAATGATGGTTGGTTCTGCTTCCTGAGGAAAATGAACTGCAGTTCAAATCTCTGGAGCCAGAACGTATGAAAAGAATGGCAGCATTGTTTAAAGGAATAAAAGTGATCTCCATTATATTTCCTCTGATATTTCAAAGAATAGCTGGAGACAAAATTAGGCTCAGCAATTCCATAAAATGCTTTTTTTCACGACACCTAATGATGATTAATTCACTCATTATGATTGTGGAATCATTGGTGACCTCAACAGCCCATTTGGAGAATCGCTATAGTCCCTATATAAATATTCCCTGATGCATGCAGCTACATCTGAAACAAGTTTCACAGTCTCGAATCAGAATATATCTCGTGAATCAAACGAAATTCCTGTTACGTAAGGGTGAACGCTTATAATGATACAAAGGAGGATTCAAAACGGTGTTAAGGTTCATTTTATGGGTCTAACGATAATTAAGTGAAGAACAGGCGATGTGATCATCGGGGATTAACTTTAATTTCATCCTCTTAAAGGACTACCAGGCGTTGAACTGCTTTCTAGCTGATTGAAGTGATGCAATATCAGCTCATTGGCCATATTCATGTGACTGATCGATTTATTAGACCAAACGTATTTGTTGTTCGATGAATCTTCCCCTAATCATTTCAATTGAGTACAGATGATGTAGAAATATTTATGGTCTCGTGAGGCATGGACATATCTGTAAATCGAATCAGGTTGTTTTTTTTATTGTTTCTGTGCTCACAGTGACTGAACCGATACTTGAACAATGGTTCAAATATAGCGAAACAGAATGAAACGAATGTTATTTGAAGTTCTGAAAGTTCTAGGTCTGAATGCCGAGAATCGCAAGAAGAGAAAACAGGTCAACAATGTTTTCATGGTTCAATATGAGAACTGCATCAATACCTGATATCTACCTATTTACAATTCTCATTACAATACGAAATAAAAACCTCTTATGTCGAGAAATATCCCGTTAGGCAGCGGTGGAATGTTGGGAGAGTAAGACAGCATTGGAATTTTTCTTGAAATTTTGGAGGTAGTGAACATCAGGAAAGACTTTACTAGGCAAAGAATTGCATAAAGTTACTGTTGTATTGATAAATGATGGAGAGCGAAGTACGACAGTTCTCAAGCCTCAAAAAATATAAGAGTGATACGTTTAAGCTCGTTTGGTTTGAATAACCTGGAATCTGGATGTTCTAGTTCTAGATGTTCTAGAGGAGTCAATAATGAGGCCAAATTCGTGAATGTTGCATCACCGACTGGATCAAAAGGCGCAATTCAATATCGAAACTTATAAGATGAAACCCTGTAATGTGGTTCGAAAATGAGACCATAAGGCGCATGCGTCCAACTCTAACATCAACCTGGCGGACGCCATGGCAAAATCCCGCATATGTGACTGCTTTCAATATATCCATGTTCAATGAGCTAATTTGGATTGTATTCGTTTTTTTTTTAAGACAGAATCATTGATGACAAACTTTTCAAATCACCTTCTGAGCGGATCGGAATTTTTTGTGAAGCAGTGCTCGCAATGGACCTCACGTGATCGTCCCATGAGAGTGCGCTGTCGGTGGTGATTTTTAATCTGTGGACCTCGAAAAGTTCCACTCGAATTCAGAAGGACCCCAGAAAGTTATGAAACATGATGAGCTCGATGAAATCCCAATCTTCTGTCATTCCGCATAGGTGAGTTGGTGAAAACCATTACGGTTTCCTCCTACTTCCTTGAGAGGAGGAATTATCCTATAATGCCGTTCCGCAGCCTTTTCACAGATCGTAGACTGTAAATTAAAAGTCCAACAGCGGTACAAGTGCCATTTCCCAGTGGAAAGCGAGAAACGGTAACTGAGTGGGCGGAGTGTTCCGCCATACGTTATTCCTATTCCTGGCGATTATTGTGGTTTTTTACAGTGATAAAAGATACTACTCCCTACTTCGTATTTTGGTAACAGCCGAATATAGTTCCTCTTTTGCCCATTCATTATTTATTCCTTGATATTTTAAGCCGCAGACAAGTTATGAGATAAAAAGCCCATATTTTCTTCGCCGCTATAGGGTCGTTTCGGAGAAGTGTACATTCGGAAAAGCGCGGAATTCAACACGGATACAACACTTAAGACCAAGAGCAAAGATCGGAAAAAACATGATACTCTTCAATTCCGTATTGGAAGCTATGATGAATCTTTCCATTACATCCCATTCATGAATGATAACAACACAGCTACAATTATATTGAAAATGCTAGTTTTCCCTTCGGAAGCAACAACAACATTGTTGAAAATATACAGTGTGTGCCATTTCACACAGCAACAACCCTCTTGACTTCAAAAATGTGGACAAATCGGAAATATTCATATCTTCGAGGCCTACTATTGCCTGCTGAATGGGTCGAAATTTCAATTAAAATTCGTCAGAAAAATTGACAGCCTATTCAATTTAGGCACAGACACAATTCAGGCACTCGTTGAGTACTTAGTATCATAGATTTTTTGTTTTTTGAAAATCGTTCGATCGGTTTCGCACGCTCTGTATAATAAATAGCAAAGAAAAGATTGATGACTGTCATAATGATAATAATAATAATAATAATAATAATAATAATAGCAATTCACTCAAAATTCAATAATCATAATTTCAACTCAAAAAGAGATGAAAAATGGCTCAAGGTAAGATCTACAACTGAACTCATAATAGACTGGGCTTGATTGACGCAATGCTCAAGTCAATATGAATAAATCCTTATATATGTATCATTGCATGGAATGTTGGAGCATCAATCTAATGTCATAGATTCATTCTTATGACATATAACCAAAGATATAATATTCTCAACTAGATCGAGCTTAGAGAGAGAGAGAGAGGAATTTAAACGACCGTAAGAAGAAGACGCAGCGATGAAAAATCAGCTCACGAGATAGAGGCAACCAGCAGTGATCAGCAGCAATTGCATCAAAATTGCATCTTTCTTTGTAACACATTCACACGAATCGATAGCACTTTTTTTATGCTCGTTTTAATGCTCCTCATAAATCAAGAGGCAAGTGTACATCTAGTATCTAGTACTGAATATCTTGCCCAAAACTTATGATTCGAGATTTACGACCCAAAACTGCTGCATGATTCATATAAGTTATGTAATTTCTACTAGCAGTCTTCGTAGTTTTATTCGATCATTCACATGTCTTCACATTATTCATCTACTCTCTTTTTGAAGATATTGGGAGAAACTTCATTAGAAATCGTGGGGCAAGCACTGCAAGTTCCACTGATGTGATGAAATAGTAGAGTATAGATTTTGGAATTACATTTCAGATGATCCGCAAATAGATGGCTCAACATAAATATTTCTCAGATCAACCTCTGATCATCTCCCATATAATTGATTAATAGCGGTCAGAAAATGTCTCACTAATCCACTGTCTTTATCGACAGAGATAAACATTCTCAGGAGCCTGTCAGTTTTTTGTCGATTCCTCCATTTTTCCAGCCCCTGTGAGTCGGTCGGCATCAGTGACATGAATTCGGTTCAATTCGAAACAATTGTGGAAGAGATTTAATCAATGAAATCCGATTTGGTTTCGACTACAGCAACTCTGTTCGACCTGCGTTTTCGCTAATCTATGGTTCTACGCAAATACGGATTCCGTTTATAGTAGACGTTGTTTTTTACACCAGCGCATTTCATCCCTCGAAATCATGATACCGAGGTTTTTTTTGACAACACAAATGAACTAAAGACACTGTTGATTTTTATTTATTTATTCACTCCTATACGGGAAACCTCATAGTAAGGTATGAATAAACAGTAGTACTCGAACACATTACTCACTTATCGATCACTTACAAAATGATTCCATTATGGAAGCGACAAGCAAACTCAGAATAATACAGTGATGAAAACAGGATCAATGAATAATAATGATACTAGTTTTGAATTTTGACAGGCTATGCCAAAGACAGTGAGATTGAATTCATGAATAAAATCTAGAGGTCTATCTGGAGTTTGGATTCTTCACTTCACTTTGGATTCTTACTACGATTTTCTAGAGAAGACAATGAAGTCGTGAGTGAAGTATCACTAACTCGATGGATAGCTTTCTCTCCTCTGGATAGAATATGGATAGAATATGAGAGCTTCATCTTATTATGTACAGTATTATGGGAATATGTTATGAAAAATCATGTGAATACCGACTGAATATCACGACAATCTTGATTGGATATGGATATAATTTCTTAGGGTTAGAAGGTGAACTCAGCTACAATTGAACTTTGTTTTTTGTTTCCGGTTGTGACTGAAAGTCATCTAGTCGTAAAAAGAATATGAAAAAATACGCACGCTCAACGCGATATATGAGCCTACTGAAGACAATGACTGTCTCCAGCAATGATTTCATTTATATCTACACTTGATTTGGTGGACACAACCCACTGAATAAATATTCGCATTCTTCAGTGAATCACCCTGTACATATTGACGTTCCATGAAAATGTTGTTCCATGCATATTCATATGATGATGAACAGACGATGTTTCCAGATATTGCTTTATTTAAACTAGGATTATTTGCATAAACTGAAGTCTGGATTCACAAACGGCTGATAGTTAATCTCGCTTATGAATACGAATCCCTTTCAGAATCTTCAGCACCATTATCTATTTATAAGGGCTGTTCCAACAAGAACTTATGTTATATCTCACTGATCAAAATAAAACAGATTTATTAATTATTATCTTCTGATTCATTGTGGAAAAGGGTGTTCTTATAAATTATCTCTACTACTCTTCCCTACAAGCATACTGGCAACATCAAGATGGTGGTAAAATAAATATATAACGACTTGGAGTTAATTAATTACCAGTATTCTCCATGCTGTTATAAATCTTCTTGATACAACTGCCTTAATTCATTTCGTGTCGTAATATTTTTGTGTAAATCAACTCGAACTTCCACTCAAGTGATGTTTTATCACTTTGTTTCATGGTATATCGAATATTTCTCTCTATACAAAGGAGTTTCATCTGAATACAAGGGCAAATAATACTACTTATATTCACAAACTTTTATCTGGCATGAAACAAGTCCTCAATATTTGTTTTCGGTACTAATAGATGAAAACTATTTCCATTGAGCTGTCAATCTTGAAGTAGAACCATAATTGAATTTTTTAATAATTATTCTGATATTGGTATTGGCGAGGATGATCAATTTTTTGACGTTCATTATGGTTTGACATCGTTTCGAAAGTGAATATGCTACGGCGCGAGAGAATTTTCTGAAACATAAACAGATAGCGAATAGCTCTCTCATGTAATTGAAATTGCCAATGAAAATATCTATTCAGTTTTGGGCGTCCTGGTATAGTTTTTGACATCCCAATGGTGGGAACCGAATTCGAATCACCCTGTACGCACAGCGTTGACGCACGAGTTTTTGGAATACAACGAGACTGCGTTCAGAAACTTACTCAGAGTGAGGTTGCTCACTCTGAAGCGTTCATAAACGTTCTCTGTCAGTTTGGAGCATGGACACACAATCGTTCAGAAACTTGCTCAGAGTAAACTCAACTTACTCTGCTCCTGAACAGAGTAACGATGCACTCTGACATTTATGACAAGTTGATATGCTGTTGTGAGGGTTATGTTGTGAATATTCTAATATTGATTGTATTGTTGTTTATCCATATCAAATAACCTCTTGTCATGATACTTGACATTTATTCACGCAGGCTTATGAACAGATAGTCTGAGTAGCCATTATAGATATATTTCTAATGGTATGATCATACTGTACTCAACGCAGCTCGATCATAGCGGGAAGTGCTCAAAGAAACGTCAAAAAATCCATACAATGTCCGAAATGAGATTGGTCGACCGTTTCCTTGCTAAGAAAATGATATGAACTTATTCAAACAAAGTCAGCATTCCGAAATGACAGTCAATCATTCGAATAGTGTGCGTGTGGTGTTGTTCACGAATTCGTGATGAGATTTTCCAGTCCAGATAACATGGCATAATAATTTACTCATTCAGAAAACGTGTGTACAGATTCGCACATGGTCGAATGAGTGACGTTCTTGGGCAGCTGTATCCAGTAGGACGAGATGCGCTGATTCAAATAAAAGACGTTGAGTACCGTGAAGTGCAGCCGGGTGTGATCGTCTTTTGTTTCGGCTGACGCAATTAGCAAAAGAGATCAGACAGGTACACAACTCATGTAAATCCGAGATTTTATCCGGCATCCGTTCCATAATCCAGTTGAATGCTGCCAGAATGCAGCGCGAGCACTTTCTCGGAGCCGCCTGTAATGATGTAGTGTGTAGTATAGCGAGTTGAGGTGAAGCCAGGGAAGTTTAATACCGACAAGACCCAATGGGGAGACTGAATTAGTCAAGCAGATCGATGGATGTTCACGACTCCCAGTTTTATCGAGAGTTTGATGAGTAGTTCTTTGAATGGGATTTCCTATTACGGCATCGCGGAGGAGGAAAATTCGATGTCGAATAGTGATGAGGACGGCGCACAACTAGCGAAAATGTGGGAAGCTTCAATTTCTTGTGAACTACTTTTGTACATGTCATCATCCGTGTGACCAGTTATTCTTGAGAATTTATGAACTCCTTGATCGAAATTGGCTCTATACTCTTGGTAGTTTGAGAATAATAGTAGTGATAACAATCCTTCTGGACCATCTCGCGATAGTATAGGACATGTCATGCTACAAACGAAATGAATAAAATAATAATAATAATGATAATTTTCTTATTGCATGAAATTCAATTCTGTCATTGTCTCGCAAACCAACAGGAATATCACAAACCCTGAAAAAGACAGAAAGTTAGGTAATGAATGATAGAGTATTTAGACTAGTTGAATTGGCTTATGCTTTTGATATCAGAGAGAATTTGATTGGATAGCTTTATTCCTCCATAATGAGGTCGGAGTTCATATAGAGTTGATGAATGTCTAGGTATCCATAATCATTCACTTCTTCTAGTTAGAATTGTCTGTAATAGAATCCGAAGGAGTGAGAATATACTAGGTGTTCCATTTGAAATTCCCGAGTTAGGGTCGTTTCCGATGAAACTGGAAGTGATTAAATAGTATTGAATATTGAAATTTGTTCAAATTCTCAATTCCGAGTTTGTATTCCATGCTCTGGAAACTATGGCTGGCCTGAAAAATACGTTGACGCATCTAAATATTTACTATATGATTTTCGTTACGCCATGATCTTATCTGGTGTATAATTTGTGAAGCTGTGAGTATTTTCCAAGAATATTCATGGATATTCATATTACGTTTTTCTTGATGAAACGTTATTATTGATTAAATAAAATGGGATGGAAATTTTCATAGTCTGGGTCCTTGAAATGAGGAGAGAGCTAGGTATAGAATATTGTGCAGTCACAAATAATGGAACCTCAGATTTTAGAATTCTCATCAAACATCAGAAACCTTGACATCACAAATAAAAAAAAAACATGAGATGTTCAAAGTAAGTACTTTTCAGTTTTCTAGATTTTTTTGAGATTTCTCCTCCTTGTTTCTGGAAATGAACATTTTAATAATTATTCACTTATTTGTAGCAAACACATATTTTCAATCTGACCCAAAATGTCACTACGCCTAGAATTAGACAGATATGTTCATGATAAATATCGAAACTTCTACTTACCTCATAGGACGTTCGAGAAACAAAATAAATAAAGTAACATTTTTCTTCGTAATGTTCGTGATGGTATGCATTTTTCAGAATCTCGAAAAATCTAGAGAAAGGTGTGGGTGAGATGTCCTCCTTGGAATGAAAGTTAACGTGTTTGGGGAGATATTCAGGAAGGGTATTTTCCAAAAAATCACCCCGTGTATATAAAACGTTCGAAACGCAATGTGAATTACGTGTCGTCCACATTAATTATTGATACTTATTAGTAGAGTATGTCAATGTATTTCAAGGTGAAAATCTGAAATGTTTCAATTCCACGAAGAGTATCAGAAAGGGCGCGACAGAAAATATTTAGGTTGTGACAGTATGCCAATCAATCCACCTCGAATTCTCGACCATATCATTCCACCCTGTTACACAGTCTCTCTATCCGCCATCCAGAGGGTGAGTTTCCGGATATTCGGAGACGAATTCGGCAACAAGAGGGGTGCGCACGGGTGTTGTTAAAAGATGTAAATTCGCACTCGTAGGAGCTATGTATATGTGATGCGGAAATTCCTTCCTCCGCTGACTTGCTTTTTATTTGCGAATATCACCGTAGAATATTTTCACTCTCCACGGTTTATTATAGCCGTTCCTGGCAATCGGCAAACTTTTCTAATGAAAACGGAACGAATGTGTTTCGTTTAATTTTCTCAGCAACAGGAACGAAAGACCTCCTCGATCCGCCATCACGAGTTACATTCATACATCCATTGTGATTTCTTGAATTTTCCCTCCTACAAAATTGTTCATCTTGATTCATCAAACATCAAATCAATTACGCTCAACAGCAAATGAAATCTCATCGAAAAATAATCGAAAAACATTTTCCTGAAAGATCTAAAAGATGGTGGTTTATCAGACAGCACGATTTCACCAAATATCAAAAACATGAATAATTATTAATTTGCTTCATAGTTATAGCTATAATACCTAAATAAACCTATGCGACTGAATTCGATATCTATATCGAGGAAAACATATTGGGAACGGGAGCAGATTCATTCCCGTTACGTTCACTGCGATTATTGGATTATATTTCCGAATTTTCGAAAACAAGGTGTCACTCGAATAGAAAATTCATGTTTTAGGTTTCTAAAGGTTTCATTTCAAGCGCAGTGACATTTTGGGGCACATCACAAAATCTGTCCCTCCTTCAAATATATTGAAATATTTTTTTATAACTTCTACTTCTTTTTTTAGAAACGAGGAGAGAAAATCCCACAAAAAGCTGAATATCGAAACCATGAGTGAAAAAATAGTTCCTACAACAAAAAAACAAATAGTACTATGGGGACAGCTAGGTTATGTTGTTCCTATGGGTATTTTTTCTGGAAACGCCTATTTGCCTCAAACGAACAGTTTGGGCCATATAGTTTCCATTATTCGCATTGATTGCCAAGTGGCTTGTTCACGAACATAAGAGGCCGAAACTATCAGAAGCATGCGAAGTTTTACGGATCAGTTTAGTGAAGCATGCTTCTGTCATAACTGAATTTTTCTCAACTGTGAATAATAATAGATAATTTTTAATGAATATTATGTTGATTGTGGCAGATAGGCACCTATTGTTAGTAACCCCAGAATAGGACTTTCAATTATTCAAGCGGTTTATATATTTTTTATATATTTTTTTGATAGTCCTGAATATTATCACTAATATCACTTGTTGATTGCCCGATGAAAATACGGCATCAGTTTCATATTCAACAAGTGGAAGAGGTTATATTCATAATAGATATTTAAAATAGATTGCGGCATTTCCAACTGGCCTCTTCCTTTTTGCATTGAAACACATTGCCGTTTGCTTTAATTACGTTCAGTTTCTCAAAGATAAAATCCAGCCACTGGGACGTAAATAGCTCACTTTTATTCCTGCTCCTTAAAAAATCGCGTTCATTCGAAACTAATAAAGAGCGAGGTGAAAGCATTTGTTAACTAGTCTAATTACCCCTCACAATTCATTGCTGTTGCTAATGACCAACTTTCATGCTAAATACTTCGTCACGAATTATGCTTGTTGTGAAGCAACCGGTTTTTGTTTTCCATTCCTGGTGTAATCAAGAAGAGTTTCCTCGAAGCAAGTGATTCATTGTTCCTGAAAGAACAATCTATGGATATAATGAACTATGTAGATTGATACCATGAAATATCACATCGAGAAAAAATTTAGCCACTACTGAAACAATAGTTACTACAGCAAAGAGATAATACGAATCGCAATGTTTTGCTACGCTAAAACCTTTAGTTCTTGCTGAAAAGCTTCTGCTGTAAATACTTTCGATGCATGTCTTGTTAGTTGTAGCAAATAATAGACAATTGTTAGTATCTCTAGAATGAGACTTCAAATACTCGAATGAATAAAATTGTGATATTCTTGTTGCAGACTGCATTCTTATCAGTGATAAATCGATATGATTGATGGGAAAAAATTGTGGCTGTTGATAAATTTCCGATTATTTTCAATCACTATACTATCTACTCAAAGAATACTAACGGAGCGATTCAGTTTTGTAGTGTGTAGATGATTAGAGTGAATTTTGCAACTTCTTCTTTCATAAATAGTTCGCCAGTCTCAACTGAAGTAGAGATTGATTGTGAGCACTAAAATACGAAGACGCAAGGTCCAACCATGCATCGTATTGCCATTTATCTCTCTTTTCATATCCCGGAAACAATCGTGAGATTTGTTCCGCTTGCATGGAGAATATCAAAGGTCATTACTATTTATATATTGCCCGATTGATTGATCAAATTCCTGCCGATACTCTGAGAGGAAGTCAGCTCGACCACAACATATTGAAGGAAAGAAAAGGAGATGAGATATTGGATTTTTTTCATCTTTCGACGAAACGAAAGGAAAACCTATAATCGTGAGCCAGCAGAAATATCTATAGAAAAGGGAGATATCGCTCACCTGTCTACGATGTTCTACAGGAGTCGATGAATTCGCTATCACTGGCTAGCTTCTGAATAGGATCTGAGAGTTTGAGCGTATATTTGTTACTGGTGATACAGAGCATGTTTATTGATGACTTCATCAGAATGGTGGATCTTGAAATCATTGGGTTGAATGGAAGAGCAATTTAACATCGTGGCACCTAAATACGTGTCATGATTCGAACTTGAATTATGCCTCTTGGGAGGTATAGATACATTGGATTGTTATGACTGAGTTTCCATTAATTTTCTTTTCCACCTGTCAATGTCAATGTTTCATTCATATTTCAGGTATTCAGATGCTTCAGATTTGATAGTAACAATGTCTCACCATTGGCGGTTATTATTTTAGTCAAATCTCATGATTTCTGAGATGTTCTCTTAAGGTTTTATCCCTCTTGATCCATCACAAACTTCACTCAGATTATTGGCCACCTATTCCAAAATGCTTGCCAGATCTTCATTCAGAGTGTCTTCGTATTGCACCTCTGGACTCATTAGATGGTATGAGGATCTAGAGACGGTTGTTCTGTGAATATGGCCAGAGGTGAAACAAACATGGCCGAATGTGAAACAACGAAGATTGTTCGTCACTCCAGAATCATACCTTTTTTTTCTACTTCAGAAATACCTCTCGTCATCAAGTGATGTGTACCTACTCCAGATGTAAGAATATAACAACATTCTTTCCGCGAATGAGACAGATTTCCTGATGTTTCCGCTAGATGAATTTTTCCTAACCTTCTTCATGAAATTAAATCTATTTCGGACTGGCTTCGGATAAAGATTTTTATGAATATTCAACAGTCTCTTCTAGCATCTCTCTATGCGAAAAATTCATTTCTCTCCATAATTTCATCATACTGTTCCCATGTCACTGCAGGGTGATATTAAACCATGGATCGTTCTATTTTGTAGTGCTTCAGGTCACATAAAATGCCAGATGATCCATACAACGGCTGACGATCTAGTTAAAATATCACTGTCGTATAACGTTTATTGCTATTGGTCTCTGAAGTTGAAACTATTGTTCGAGAAATAGCCTCGAGAGACAGAATATGTCTAGTGCGGATTATCGGAATATAAATCGTCTCTGGCAATTGGCAATTCTTCTTCAATTACCAAGAGAAGTGGAGAAGTATGAGAAGCTGTCATATTATGTCCACGATGCGATCTTTCATTTGGAACTAGCCATAAAACCGTCTTGTTCATGAAATGTGGCCTATCTTTTCTACATCAGTGACCTCTTATTTTCGAACAACCACCGCTGATACATTTGTCAGACTGAGAACATTTTTCATGCTGGTGTTTATACGCGTAGAAAATGCAATATATGGAAGTTCCACTGCAGAGAAAATAAAAACCTTTTTTATTTTTTATTTAGACATGGGCTCTTGAATGCTTAAAAGGGGAGGATGAATTGGTACAATAAACTCTGAATTCACTAGGAAAAGTTAATTCGCCCTGGATGTACTCAGCGGCGAAGATTTGTTGTGAAAATACAAAATGGAACGTTTGGTGACAGACGAATCACGAGAGGAAAAAGTTTCGAATCGGTGGGTTTTCATTAGAGGAATTTCATTGCATCAATTCATGAAGCTGGAAGAGGTCTTGGCGCAAAAATTAAATACTGTTTCATCAACTTGACGGATAATGGTAGATGACACAGTAGCGTCCAAGCGAAAGAAGCAATAAAATAGTTTCTTCACTATCATTTATGAGAACAGCGAACAGCAAACTGTTTTGTTTTTCAAAAACGAGCCTCATATCACTATGACAATAGGAAAGTCGAAAGTGAAACGCACATGTATCGTGATATCTTAAAACTAACTAACAAACTAAAATGAAATTTCACTGCTGGTATCATCACATATGGTACTTATCATATATTCAGATTGATTTCACATCCTTATCTTCCAAAAAATGAATTAATCCGTTGACATCATGCATAGAAAACCTCAAAGAACACTGTGGATACATACTTGACAATGACATAACACAGCTGTGTCAGGTGAGTGGAGTTGGTCATCACGAAGACAACTGAAATATCCGAAGATTGTCAACCTCAAATCAATTCATAAGCTCGCACATTTATTTTCATGGAATCGACATCTCAAATCATCTATCGGGTTACCGCTCGGGAATTCTCGTTTTTGACTGTTGTATTTTGGGTTGCATGACAGACAATAAGCGAAACTGACACTCATAGATAGGTCTCATGAACACCGAATTTTGGGATATTTACTGTCGTAAGGAAAAAAGTGTGCATAACTCGTTGGAAAGTGTATTTCATGCAATGTATTTCATACATTGCTGCAGTTGCCACTACGCGGCTCGTGCTGAATATCTACCCGTGCGAAATACGGCACTTTCCACACTGGTGTGAAGGACATGAACAAGTGAGAGTAGAGAAATATCTATCAACAACATCTGAGAGGTGATTCAGTGGCAAGTATCATAAATTGAAGTGCTCGTAGACAGAGCTTAATTATGAAGAGAGTTCGACTACATTTTTCTCAAAACTGGTACGATGAAACCACCCAGTGGCGTAGATTCCGGGGTCACACAACATCACCATGTGAATACACGAGTACAGGCAGTTATCCCAATCGTAATAATTTCCCATTTTCTTTCTAAACATCGACGGTTGAAGAGATATCCAGAATTATGTTTGAGATGATTATATTTCGTGATCAATTGATCGATGGAATGATATACGTTCAATCACTTGCAATCTCTCTCCATTCTGAATCGAGATGAGCTCGCAAACGCAAAAATCAACAAAGCGACGTGGTCATGGAGCTCACGCAAATTAATACGCCAGCCTCGAAATTCATTATGATTTCATTTATGCATATTTGAGTTATCCCATAACATATATGCGATTGAACAAATTGAAACATTTGCATTCGGAAGTGTCAGCTATTCCACTACTCATAGAAACGGACCAGGAGAGGGCAATCATCAATGAAAAATTTCTCCATATGTGATAAAGAATATTGTGAGCCTAGATGGGGAAGACCTTTGATAGTCCTGCTCACAGTGACGCACAGTGGCCAAAACCGACAGAAGCCTTCATGTTTAGGCGAATGCCAGATTCATTTGCCGATGGGTTATGTTGTCATGGCGCATCATGAGCACCATACGAGAATAAAATCCCTGATTCCAATCAGGAATCAGTTCGCAAATGTAGCCAGGAGAAATGTTATCTAGGAGTTCCCCCACAAAAACTTTCAGGCTATTATATTACGAAAGTCTAGGAGAAACTATAATGGAAAAACACCAATATATTCAACGCAAAAACATGGCGAACTCATTGCGACCCAGGAATACTATATTCTCGACATCTTTCTGTATGAGAATTCGTTGTAATATCCCTCTCCAACATTTCCGTCTCTGAAACGACCAATAGAAATGAAGCCGTATCATTATCGCCACTATGGTTCATTGAGTCAATATTGAGTTACTCAAAAGTTTAATTGAGGAGTTTGGAATTTCAAATGATTTTCTTCTTGGGATCGACTAGATTGATGAATACAAGAGGAATTGTTATGGAAATGAGTGTTTTTGATCAAATCAAAACCCGTAGATCACAGATAAATACTCCACTGGAGTTTCATCAAGTATCGATAAGTAAACGCTCTTGCAATAAAAAAAAGGGTTCTCATGGTGTAGACTTCTAGAAGTGATATCCTCATTTAATAAGGGAATATCAAAATCACGGTTCGCTTGCATTTAAATAATAAAAGAAAATCTCGACTAAATTCGGAGAATTCCAGCCTGAAATCATACGAGGACTCCCATTCCAGACATCTTGTACCCATCGAGAGTTTTAGAATATCTCAATCGACAGCCAAGATGGTTCCGAACAATAGAAACGATAGAGAAATAATAAGCAGACAAAGACTCACTCGCCTTTTGTTTTTCGCCTTTTTATAGATTTCATTACGACAAATTATGACTTCGTTGTCAGTATTCGCATCTTTTTCGTTGTACTCCGTTTTCATTTCACGAGGTTAAAGCTACAGCAACGTAATATTTCGCACTCTTGGTTTATTCATTATGAATTCAGGATTCTAAAAAAATATTCTGCTGGGTTTAAATGTCGCGGTGAGAATATGGAATGGAAACGGAAAGACAAAACGTCTGAATTGAAGTAAAACGGTAACATTAATGGGTAGTTTGAAAAGAATGTTGGACTTTTGGTTTCTCCCTGCTACTGGAGTAGGAAATGACACCCACTTTGATGTTTTCAATATGACGCGAAACGCTTCACTGATGAAGCCGATAATATTGAATCGATTTGAATATTTGTTTTTAATCATCAGCTATTCATTTCGGATAGATGGATCATGAGCCCAAGAACAATTAAAATTCATGAATTATTCCATGAAACAGATATATTATGCAGAGTGAAATGCCTAAAATAAATTTGAATTCATCTATCCGAAATATATTATTCGTTCAATTGAATGATATCCATCACTTGGATTGTTATATGTATTTTCATAAAATGATAATTTCACCTAACTCCGATTGTTGTGTATAATTTATGAGTTTACCAATGATCATTACTCCTATATTCACTAATTGAAAATATTTCATATGCTAACACTATAAATGTAAAGTGGAATAATTCGAAACAATGTATGGCAAATGGAATTCACACTACACAACTGAATCAACATTCCATCGCGAAGCTTAAATGGGCGGTTTGGTGTCCAACCGCTCACATCCCTGTATAGCATATCAATGATGGTTCAATTCATCTACTCGAAGACAAACAAACACACGTCGAAAGTCTCATTAACATGCTTAAGAATCCATCCTATTCCATCAATGAGTTCTCAAATATTCATTGATTCACCAGCCAAATTCAATAATAGGATAATTAGATTATTTTATAGTTAGATGGATATAATATCTGTATTATGTATAGAAGGGCATTTCCAATGTGTATCCATTTCCATGTTTATTTGCATGAGGCTAGGGAAATAAATATGACTGATTGATACAATCCATCTACTCAAAGAGGGAAAAAAGTTCCGTCGAAGTCCTCACATACATGATTTTCTGAAGTTCCACATGTGAATTTCAACACGAAACACAAATTCTCGCCTTTAATTGAGTGTCACCAATGCTCAGATACCTATTATTGGGAGTATCGTGCATTGATTACAGGCTGGGCACTTCGGGGATGGAGTATTTTCAGGAAATAGCCTCGGATTGATCGCCGCAGACTGGCGAATCGACTGGCAACACTCTGTGTGGCATAAATCTCCTGGAGATCGTGACAGCAATCTATAAACGATTAAGGCACCGAATCCCGAACTCAAATAGGCCCAGCCATCGTCTCAGCCCAGATTAGACGGGGGGTGCGATCTAATGTAACTTGTCTTAGATATATTTACATAGCGTGCCTAAATTAGAGCCTGCAGCACCTTGTTAATGGAGAGATACTACTTATATTTAACAGGATTCCGCAATTTCCTAGTACATACATAATTTATTTTAATAGGACACTTAAATTCTGCAATTACTTTGAGATATTACTCACTAATACCTTCTTTATTACCCGACTTTGAGTTGAGTAAGAGTGGAATGATCTTTTTTGTGTGGGTGTGTGACTTTCCAATTTCTTCGCAGCATTAGATCATCAACTGGAGGCATTTCGTCTCGCTAAATCTCCAACGTAGACTTTGCTGCATCCCCTGCGAGAACTGAGCATCGCCCGAGGTGCGCTCCAAGATATTCCTGTCTGTATGACTTGATGCTTTTTAACTCGCCGCGTCGTCTCCAGGGAAAGGAATCTTTCATATCCTGGATTTTTATCTTCCCAAACTATTTTCATTCGCTACTGCCTGTGCTAGGACAATACCTTAGTCATTATTGAAATAGAGAAGGATAATGGAATCCAAGTAAAAAGATTTTGATCTCGGATGATGTTCAAGATCAATTATATGGTATTGGAATTAACCTCCATGTGATGGGAATTCAACGAGGAATGACAAGAAATACACTTTCATTTCCATCAGCCAAAATAATTCCATAGTTTCCATGTTATTTCGTCCCACGCAACTGGCATATTCGTAAAAGGATCCTCAATACGTGGAAGAGCATAATGGAAGACATTCTTCGATGTGTGTGGCTGAATTCCGCCCTTTTGTACCATTGGTATAAATAAAGACATATTATTGTTATTATTTTTATCAATATCATCCTAAATAGTCATTCGACAACCCTATCAGACCTGGTATCGTTCAACTAGTGATCCCTGACCAGTTATGATATGATATAATATGATAACCAGATTATTATACCGAGTGACCTATTCAAAAATCGAAAGTCATCTCCGGCGTATTCGGTGATTTGATGCCCAAAGATATGGGAATAAGACCTTCTAGGAGCTATTCTTCCTACCTGTAGATATAAAATTCCTGAGTCGAAGGACAATCGACTAGTGTCATATGAAACGATTTCCTTGTCACTCGGTATAAATGAATCCCAAGTCTTCCTGTGAGAGGAGTTGACTCATTTATTCGTTCTGTCCTATTTATTTATCTTCCAATCTCTCGAGACCGCCGAGTGGATCGCAAAAGTATCCAAGTTTTCATGCACTCAGCATTTTGTTCGGTATCAATAACATTTCTATGTTTCCTTGTGGCCGGAAGCTCAAGAGCAGGAACAATATTTCAGTTGCACATTTGATATCGAGCAACTACAACCTCACACATTGCAGATAGCCGGGTTTCAATGAGGTGCAACTCATGCCACAATGGCTTATTTACTATTCTATGCCCACTCGAAAACGACTATGGCAGATGACTTCAATATCTTTCTTACCTTATAAGTTCCGAGGTTTTCGACGACGCATGGCAGGCTGGCATCTCTGCCCAAAGCCACTGTTACATTCGGAATTGGCTCTGCAAATCTCGGGTCGTCTGTCATCGCTGGAAATAAGAAGAAAAGTTTTACTTTCCTGGATCATTATGGGATAGAAGAGGATGCGGAATTATTGGGGAACGGGTTTCGAAAACAGGATGGGATGGATCGAGGCAAAGATAAGTCTTCGGTGAAATATGTGTTCAGGAATACTCTTATGATATTCAATCATATTAGCGATCTCCTCTATTGAATTTCCTGTTTGACTTCAGATTGTCATTTTTGATATTAATAGCTCATGTTGTCATTATCAAGTGAATGGAACATTCAAATACATGTGATCTTTTCTGACTGATTCAAGATGTCAACATATATATATATATATATATATATATATATATATATATACACACGAACTGAATATTTTTGATGAAATAATCTAACGAAGTGCATCGAAGCCTTGCTAGTTGAAGTCATCATGATTCTCCCATCGTCTCGAGATGATTGAAAAATAATGGGGAATTATTCCAATCGAAGTTCTTCATTATGATAATCAATATTTGCATTAAATGGAAACACGGAAATTAATTTCTGACTCGGGAGGACTTGTTTGCAATAGAATCTTCCATCGAGCATCGTGAGAAAGTAAATCTAAGGCGTACGTATTTTCATCGAAATATGGTATGGGGTTCGTATACATGAGGCACTCCACTCAGATACATGGGAAAATAGTTTTGATAACACGGAAAGAAAACCTTCAATGTTCTTGCAATTTCGGGAGCGGAGGAAGGGATCGGAATTCTTTTTGAAATCTTGGAGGTCGTAAGCATCGAGAGAGACTTCACAAGGCAGAGAATACCACAGCTTAGACCCTGCATGACCTTGGTCATACATACCAAGGTCATACAGGGTAGCTTGAAGCTGGAACTGAAAAAAACGTGATCTGATTTATTGTCAATCGAAATAAAAATGAAAAAAAGGACTATCATTTTCATTAATTCCTTCTCGAGAACGGTTCATTTTATCGACAATAAACATGATAATGATGACAATGTGTCTTTATTTCTCATCACTAGGATATTAGGAATAATTCATAAGGTAGGCGGTATTCGACAATGTTGCTCTTCCATGAGTACTTTTTTCAGTTTGTGGTTCCAAATTCAGCCTTCTTTTTATAAAGGATGACCTTTATGGGGTCCGGCTTGTGAGAAAAAAATCAATAGGAACTTGTCATCTTATTTTTCGAGGTTCTATTCGAATCGAGAGGTTTCCCACATTTTCCCGGACATCCTGTATACTTATTTCTTATATTCGACACTTCTATCAGAAAATTTCAAACTGTTTCCTGTAATTGGGCCTAGTGCCTATTTCGACAATATTTTTTTGCTTCATGAAAATATCCAGAAAAGAGGAAAAAATGTGTAATATCATGGACTAGACGAAGAGCTCTCGTATGAATTGAATCTACGAGCTTCAACGTATGTTTGGAAGCTGTCATCCCAACATGTGAACATTACTCCAGGACAGGTCGAATGAGCCATTCGTTTTGTAACAATTGTGAGTATAATTCCGATGAATCTGCCCAATAAAGTTCCATCCAATTGCCGATCATATCATCCCCTTCAGTTTATTCGGCGCAAGATTCCCCATGAAAAAAATCCGGCGAAGATTCGAAACGAGATAATTACGTTAACCGAATGTCCCGACCGAAGTGCGAACGGTGTATCGGGTCCGGCTTTATTTCTTCAGCATTTGTATTATGTTTATATAAAAGCAATCTGATATTGGCCCGATAAAACACATTAAGTGGTCACTTCAAATATAAAGGATAGAATAACAAGCACATAAAGTGGAAAAGGCTGCTTTTTCCTGGCGCTCCGTACGGAATCGATTCGGTAATCTCCTTTGAGAGGTTCCCCTCACAGTCTCGATGTCTCCCATCTCCTTTTACTACCCATATTGTATTTCTTCCCACCTCACAAGCATTCCTCTACGTGATCAAAGAACTTATGAACCTCTGAACTTCGATTACCGTTTCTTGGAGAAATATCGCAAAACGGAATGGATTGCACCAGCGAAACAAACAATACCTTGTTATTTGCAGAACGGCGAACTGAAAATTGTATGGCACAAGCGAATATCTATATTTGAGGAGTTATAAAACAATTATATCACACACACGAGTGATATATTTGACAACTCATTATTTTCGCGAATAGCAAGATTTCCAACAAAGTGGCTCGTTTTATTTCTCGTACACTCAACGATTTACTATCCTTCAGAGATTTTTTCTTAGTGAATTAATTAGGAGATCGATAATATCGCATGGGAATGCACTATCATAAGCGAATCACATGATGAAATACCGCTTCATTTCTATCAAAGGCAAAGGCTGTGGTAATTGGACAAGAAACAGATTATTGAGAGTTTAAGCAATAGTTCTGACCAGCCAGAATAATTGCATTGCTGAGGAGTGCGAATAATCCATTCCATATCTATCCCATATGTGGTACAAATAGAATCATTCCTTAGAGTAGCACAACATCCATAGATTAACTTGCAAGAGAAGAAGAATATTAGTACAGAGTTATTTTTTAGACCACTTGATTTTGCGAATAGCAAGGTTTTCAACAATTTCGGATTTCGAGAAGAGCGAATGAAATGACTCCACAAGTACTATATTCAACAATATTCAGGTTTTTTTTACACCACCGGAGGAAGAGGACATCCTGTATACATCCAAATTCATCCTGTTAGAAACTTCTGCTATGCAATAATGATATTTCGGAAGAAAGATACGACCTCTTCGCCTTAGGAAAGTAACTACACGTTTTCGATTTCCTCTCTCATGAATTTTCCACATCAACCTGCGAATGCTGTTTCTATTCCTGTGAGAATCATTAGGGACGGATCTCAAGCTGGAAAACTCCATACAGAATGTTCATTACGAGTCTCGAACTATCAGGAAAATGCAACAGAGCGGATGAGATAATGCCTAGACTAAGTAACAGCTACGGGTTATAGATATGAATAATTTTGAGCTTCCAGATGATAGTCTCCAATAGAGACCAGAAAAATTTTTGCTGCTGTTTCCTTCAACAAACAAACGAAATGTGCAGGGGAATATTCTTTTGATCACCAGGATAATCTACTCACTGAATACCCCAATATTATATACCGCCATTGAATCGATTACTTTCATTCCTAGTCGATCCATTGTTACCGTTAACGTCGACACCATTAGCTGACAATAGATGAAAAAACGCATATGTTGCATACTGTTCTCCAGTAATTGAAATCATAAAGTGCCTTGGAGTCCAGATCAAATGGTTTTATAAATATACATATCAAATATATATCAAATCACATCGATGATCTGTTAGACGTTCATTAGCTTTGCGGATATTACTTCAAACTGCCTTCTACTCTAGAGCCCCTATATAATTGAATGAGGCCAGAAGTGCAAAATGAAGACAAGTCGATACTATAGATGAAGATCTGGCAATATTTGCTTCCCAAAAATTAAACTTTCTCTTTCTCATCTCGAAGATGTAGTTCATTCCCAACCAGCTCCTGATGATGTACGAACCGCAAATTCGACCTGTCCTGGAGTACTGTTGAGGCGCAGGTTCTTTTCTTCTATTTAGATGAGAGCTCTTCGCACAATTGGTGATAATACACTCACAAATTCATTTGACTCTTCCGAATCTCGGAAATCTCGTTCATTATTATTCGATGTTTCGTGAACACTATATGTTTCCTCTCGTGTTGTCCAAGAGACCCCAAAAAATTGAATTCCCTAGTGAGAATATCTCAAAAATGAAAAGACCTATCGATGGATGTTCGAGTGTGTTCCGAAGCAAGAGAACCTAAAAAATTCAAAAGTTCAAATAACGACAACCCACCACCATGTGTGATACATCGGGAAATTGCTTACTGGCCACTTTCAAATTTGAAATCGTCCACTCTCCGACTGAATCAACATATTGGTATAACGCTCCGTCATTTTTATCCAGCGTGAAACGATTCTTTCAATCGGTTCGATTTGCCTCAATCCAAGAGCCGAACAATATATTCCCAGGACGGTGTTAATTATACAATATTTCATCCAGATGTACCGTCATTTCATTTAGTTGAAATGAGTATATGAATGTAGTAATTAATATTCGATGACGGAAAAATTCTCTCTGGCAAAGTACGTAAGTATAAATTTCTACACTAGCGAACCTTATGTTTTGAATTCCTTTCCACAATCGTAAAATGTTCTGCACGCACAGCCTGTCATAATAACTCTACACCATCCTCTCCTACGTTAGAAACATTATTTATCCCATGTTAGGGGTTGAGGAGGCATTAAGGAAAATGTAATTCATCTTTTTCCGAGTCTGCCGAATTCCTGATACCCCTTTGTTCAAATATTGTTCTCTGGAAATAAATCCTTCTAGTTGGCCGCAACCATTCACAGAACCTCCATAAAACTGAACTCCTACAATAAAAACGGCTCAACAGTATACCCGCGTCATAGCAAACTATCAATAATTCTGGTAAAATCCCAACTGCGACAGTTATCTTCTTGAATGTATATTCAACGGTTCATGAAGATTATTTATATAATATCTGAGCTCATAATGAGTATCACAAGGAATAACTCATAATATACAAAGTCGCATATAGTCCGAGAATACTATTTAAATTTTCCACGACGTTGATAAATATTTGTCGACGTCTAAGAGGGTGGAAATAAACAGAGCCCAAGCTGACTCATGCTCGATATTACACGACAGGAAGCTTATCAGTCTGCTGGAGTATTGGTCGGAGTAAAACAAACCCAACTTTAAAGAGATTTGAATAAAAAGACTTCAGACGGAAACGCCGCTTCCATTTTCCTATGTATGGGAGGACGATAATCCGAACGTAGAACAGCAGTTATAATTATACCTACTATCCAAGTTTTACTTGTGTGTCTGGAGTACAATTTAGTCAAGATGGAAATTCGTATGATAACATCACATTCCACTCTCGAATGTTCCATATTCAAATTGACAATGGAATATATTCAGGTATAACACCGCAAGTGATGATAATGCTATGATAAGTGTGAAAGATAATGAAGATGGTATATCTGAACCAGGGTTGGAAACTGTATAAAAGTTAATCGAGAATCTGTTGATGCTGTCCTCATACTCCATTTTGAATCGTTCAATGTGAGTCATACTGTACAAATATTGCGGCGTATTCATTGCAGTAGCAGTCGTTTCTTCCATTTCCATACAACTGCGTGGTTATGCTATTTCCATTGTCCGATACATTCGATGCGAATGAATGATAGGGATCTTGGGGAAAATAAATTTCCCAACTCGGTGTTCTAGCTTCAATAACATTTCGCATTTAGTTTCAGAAAAGTTGTTGATGTGGATACGAAGCAATCATTGAACCTGTGTTTCCCCTTCTCCAAATCATAACTCAGGAATGCAGTAAACTTCCTCCTCATTCAGTGTTGGAGATGTGAAATCGATAGTAGCACATTTCCGTGAAAATCATTTTTTAGCAACCCTCCTTCTTCACCCACTTACTTTCAGTTTTGCAATAAATTTTTAGCATAAATTGCTTTCTCGAACACGGTAATGGGGTAAGCACTTTACTTGGATTAAAACAGCCTGAACTCGGAATCCAACATAAGGAAATAAATTCAACAGATTATCTGCAATTTCACATCACAATCCAATTATATTTTTTCGCGGGTCGTCAACTAGAATGTAGACGAAAGGAAGGAATATGTTTTCTTATATTAGGTTACGATATTCCTGATTCCGAGCTCACACTGCACATCTCAGTGCTCACACTGAAAAACACCTAAAGACAATTTATTATCATTATTATTATTATTATCAATAATATCGATATGATTGTTAATATTCGACAATATATCCGATCTCTGCAACTTTGCGAGATCAGATATTAACATTGCAATCAATTGCACACTCATCTCACTTTCGAGTAGCATTATGTGGACCTAATACGATGTAGCAGCAAGGATAACTCTACGATTTTGCGAATCTCTAAAGCTGAAGAATGTGATTGTGAAAGTAATCAAAGTTTCCCCACTATATGTTCCTGCGAGCGAAAGAAATACTCCAGGAGGAAAGGAACTCCCAATGTGCCCTGCCTCTCTCATAGTTATTTCGTGTCTCCAAGGAATATGGTGACTTAGACAAAATTAAATATTTCCTCTCTCTTTCTCTCTCCCACGCCAAATACTACTTCCCTTATTTACGTACGCATAACATCCGTGTATACCTGAGTACACAAGTCGTTCATTTTGATAGAGCGTACTGGAATTATGGGTAAAGGGTAGATATTACTGCTGAAGACGAATAACAGGAAGAAGGAAAGGACACAACAACTGACCTAGATCAAAGACTCGCAGTACAAACAAAAACGATATGCAATTCGAGTTGGAATGAAACGAAATGTACCATCTACTTCCTGAGTAAGAATTAGGACATTCGTTTGATTCCATTCCTTATATACTATGCACTACTGGAAGGATGGTCTGGGGTAAATGGCTTCACAGAAGAGACATGGATCTGCTGCTTCCACCGTTCCACGGATCCTTTTTTTCCCAGTCAGAGAACTTCTGCTTTCCAGGCTTTCATCTTGAACCCAATGACATTAACATAGCCATACGATTCCCCTCACAAATGAACACATTTTCTCTCATCCATATATAGGAGTATAGCTTGATCAAATAATGAATCCCTCATCCCGCTGGGATTTCCATGAGCATCTGAACACAGTTTTCATAACAGAAGCAGCGTCAGAAGAGTTATTAATTCAACCATCATCATGAGTTATACATTTTCGGCGAACTATACTATTCATGTCTGTATTGTTGGGGTGCTACAGTGTAATAATGTACTCTAGATTGTGTTAGTAGGAATGATGACGCGTTCGCTGGTAAAAACGTGATAGCGTTTTTCCACCACCAACGTTGAATTTGCCGACGCAGGACAACTTCATCACAGGAATTTCAACACAATAATTGATGTTTGTCCTGCCATCACATCAATCGTATGTTCTCTTATGAGTTATTCATGACGATGATGAACGAAAACTGAATTGGAATGATCTCAAGCCAACGCTGTCGAGTTGTTTTCAAAGTGTCGTATAAGGTATCCCAATAACGCCCTTACAAAAACCCACCACATATTCTTCAGACCAAACAATTCGATACAAAGTTGCTCAGTTTGATCGCTAGACGGATCTGAAGTTACAATTTTCAAATCGCATTGCACTGCGGAAAGAAATCATGATGTGAATTCGCGGTGGCTGATAGGGTTTATGGGTGGTCAAAGAAGCTTGTAGAACAGTTCCATGCTAGTGTCTATGCCTTGCATATCATCATTGAGATGGTTTCTTGCATATGGATATCCATTAATTGCTTCATCTTCTAGTTGCGTGAACATGAACGAACAGTTGTGGCGGTAACATTTTCCTGGTGGATTCAGCTTATTCTAATGGTGATGGAGAGTCTGAACCTGCTACGTGTACTATAAAATATGCTTCCACATTGTCCTTAATATGCAGTCGAACATCGCTTCACCAAGCATCGTTCATCAAAAGACCGGCAAAGTTGTGGAATTCTTTGCCTACAACCTGATGCTTACAACCTCCAAACTTTGAAAAAAAAATCCAAGACCTTCCTAGTCTCCAAAAATTCCACCGCTGGCTAACACGATGTTCCTCGAACATCATAGGATTTCCTTTCGTGTTGTCAACACATAAAAAATCAATTCATTTTATTTAGTATTCGAAGAGTATATTCAATTCTATTCATTTGAAGCAAGATATGGTTAGAATATGTATATAATAGAGCGACGATAAGAATCAAACTCGCGAAAAATAACTAGTCAGAAAAAAACTAATGATTCACGAAAAGTGTACAGATCGAGGCGCAGTTGATGGACCATATGATTCCGAAGCGAAATTGAACTGCATGATCAGTAGATGCTTACTGCGTCTATAATAATAATAATAATAATAACAGATTTTATTGACAGTGAACGATTTACCTAATTTTTCAGAGGAAAAAAGTAAAAAAAAAAGTTTAAATAACTGACTTAGAATGAGAATGTCCGAACTTGAAATTTGAAAAGATATAGATTATACTAGAATCATCGAGATGAGATAACATTCACAGTTGTTTCCTGGACTATAGCCATGTTAGACCACTACAGAAATGGCTGATATCCAGTTCCAGTTTTGAGAGAATCGAAGGTATTGGCTGGGCGGAAGGCACGAACTGGAGACATCTGAATAAACGGGCTAATCCCTTTCATTCGTGACCCAAGGTTTATCACATGAACTATTGTCGCAGAGGTGTCGATTCTGAATTATTTCAGTTTCCCGAGTACACTCTACCGTGAGCGTGTGGTTGAATTTGATTGATGATGTAATCAAGAAGAGGACTGGTTAATTTAGTGTACAACGGAATCTGAACAGAAACACATAATTCTGTATGGGGCATGAATGGTGGTCGATCTTTTATACTTCACCCAATCATTCTAGGAATGAATCGAAAACGTACTGCTGACAATTCACGTAGGAGCTGATAAATGTGTCTTTTTGTCTCAATGTCTATGAACAGATGAAGTGAGTCTCTGGAGGTATTTATCATTCCATTTGTATGTAGCATATTTTGTCTGGAACAAGCTCGCGTTGGCAGCTTATCGAGGACGTTAGTGAAGACAGTTAATTGGAAATATATGAAGAGGGGATGAACTATCTTGAGACGCACATCAGAGAACGATAAGAGGGTGATGTCTCATTTTTTGTAGCCAGGTTTCAATACTCATCAAATTCCTAATGAGAGAACATCTTACATAATTGATCGGGGTTTGAGGCAGGAAATCCAAAATGAGTTGTCTAGAGAACGAAAATAATTCACCGTAGCACATTGTGGCTTCTCCAGGTTTGCATATACAATGAACGCCACTATGTTAAATAATATGGCGCATAGTCCCAGCGCTGTCATAACAATGTATTTTGATATAACATGCATGAAAAGCTAGGGAGCACCAAACACGTGTTCTCAGACTCACGGCGTATCTGAGAGCAAATGTGCTCTCTCTGTACCTCACACTTCCAACGCGAGATCTTTCATCTAATGAGAATCGTAATGCACATTATGCCCTGGAATTAATTCAGAAAGGACGTGACCACTGTTTCAAATGCACTTTTTCAAATACTGGTGCGAAATCTCGTTTTAAATTACGTTCGACATCTGAATACGTAAGTGTTATAATTCCAAACATGCATATTAATCACTCATTTCAACCCAGTTTTGTGTTTTTATGTAGATTAGATACTGATGTTGTATACTGGGTATATCAGTATCAATGTTCCTTAAGGTTGGACACATATCATAGTTTTGAAAATTGTAGCTACAGGGTGTCAAATAATTAGCCAAACTTCACCAACGTCTTTTACTATCAAGAATATGGAGAAAAAAAAAACTTCAGGAGGATAAAGGTCGTGAAACGACTCCAAAGGCAGCTAATGCCTATTTGGAAGATGGTATTTCCTGAATGTTTCTATGCCCAAGGCAAAGAAGAATGAATAATTTCCCAATTCCATCTAGGAGTGCTATGCTATATGAGGGTTTTATTGAACATGTGGAAAAACTCCAAGGGATTGTTCCTTGGACTATTCTGAGGATACTTTGTCTTGTCATGATTTCTGAAAATCCTCCCCATTTCGAAGATACAAGGCAGAAACTCCTCAGAAAAAAAATTATTGATATTTCATAATTTATCTGAATAAAAATAGGTTCTAGTCATTTTCATATGTATTTTTTTGGAATAAAATAATGGTAATGTCTGAAATCTTGTTCGCCCTGTATCTCATGAACAAAACGAATTCTCAACGATCATCGAGTGACAAAATATTACTTGAATAGTCAAAAAGGAACGAGTTCTTTTTGCCGCATGTTCAATGAACACCCTGTATATTGGGTATATTAACTTGTTTTCATTTGAAAATGCGACGGTTTAGTTTCGGATGAAGAATATTCAGATTTTACGAAAAAAAAAATGCTCTTGTTTCTTTTCGATCAGAGACGACTTTCTTGAGTGGAATCGATTCAGAAATATTGTTACATCCACAAATTATATACGACATTGCCAATTTTCCAATCATAGCTATGAAAGAGCCAACTACTTTTGGTTTCAACACGCGATTTCATAAGGGCTCGAGAGAAAGGAAGACGATAGGATGAAACATCATCAAGAGAAGTTCCCTTATTTTGAAAGTCTTTGTCATTTCTAAAATGAATCTATGAAAATCTGGACCACCCTGTGTATTGCAGTGAAGGTGATGAATGGAGCATAACTGATCCATGCTCTAGCTCACTCATCATCAGCCAATTTCCTGAGATGAAATGTGAATCTAGAAATTCATCACTACTCAGTGTGAAAGCAAATTTGCCAACAGAAAGATATGGTTATTTATCGAACAAAATATATATTTATCATCATTGATCAATCGAGAATTGACCCAGTTCAGTTTTCCAGACGCAAATTTTCATGTGCATGCTTCTATTCCATTTAGATGATGAGTTATCTACCTCAACCAACTACTCATAAATCATTAATTTCTGATAGTGAGGGTATTCGCTTTAGATATTTTGTTAAGAAAGAAGAGACCGCTCGTGAAAGCTAGTAGGCAGGGTTGAACGCATACTCTCTCCGCATGAAATATCTCTCCAATATGACATTCTTTCCATCACATTGAGTTCAAAATGCTGATGTTTCATAATTCAATGCCCTATGAACCAGGTATTTCAATATAAACTGTATTTTGTGTCTTTCCCATGTCACTCACTCGTGTACCGATGCAAGAAAAACTCTTTTTTATTAGGTACATCTGCCCGGTTGATACGGAAATGATGCAATATGCAAGATCACCATTTAATCTTTCTAGTATATTCGAAAAAAGAGCTGTACTCGAGCACTGAGCACTGTTTTTACAAAATGCTCATTATTATACATGTAGGTATACTTGATGACTGTACCTTTCAGAATTGCTGTGATGGACAATTCGTTGACAAACAGTATGAAGATCTGTTGAAAAAACTCAAACTCGTATCTTCAGCACGAAAACAGATCACACAATGCCCATTATGATGGTGTCAGGTACGAGATGATGAGATAAGATATGATGGTATCAGGTACGTCCATCACGAGAACTGCCTCACTTGATTCTCTGCCCAGTGAACTCTTTGCTGATGCTTACGACTTCCGTATATTCATGAAAAATTCCAATAACCTCATCCTCTCCCAACATCCAGCGCTATCTCATAAACATCAGAGGTTTACTTTTCGTTTTGTTGGAAGATAAAAAAACACTCAGACTGTTTAGATTTCAACTGAATGATTTACAAAACATCGACAAGTGTCTAGCCATCTGGCTATTTATAAGGAAAATGAAAGTAACGACAGTAAATTGCTATTTAGTATGCACGAGCACCAACGTCCTGTCCATACTTTCACGATCTCTAAGCACAGTGCTTTGGGAAAGCTGTGATTTCAAATCCAAGAACGCAATAAACGTTTTGCTGTGTTTGTTATCAGGACGCTCAACCAATCCAATCCGATTCCAGGAATTCTTCTTCTGGTCATGTCAGGATCGATGGTAGGGTAATCTATTCTAATCACGATATTGAGCACATAATATGAATTATTATATCAGATACCAACATCTGCGGTTGATTTATTTCCGAATGAAATACCAAGGATATAAGAGGCCCAGAGCGATTCACGTCATCGATATCGTCTTTTGAAGTCGAAGTATAATATATCGCCTAATATGCTCTGGAACACACAACGGCGATTCTGCTACATATGTCTCATGTACGCCATGACTTAGACCATGACATGTCACGATCTTCTTCCATACCAACGTAACGGAAAGCATATACAGGTTGGCAAAATAAATCGCGTGCGGGTACCTCGTGCTTAAGTAACGTGCTACTCAGAATTGGGAAAACACTTTTCCTTTTCACCTTCGAACATCTCTTTTCTGGACTACAAGTCAACTTCTACTGGCCAAGCAGGTGGTTGTGATCACATTTTATCTTGGCCACGATGAAAAAAGTGAAATTTTGCTCCGAACATTCGCTGCCAAAACAACCATTGTTGGTAAGTAAAGTGAAAAGAAAGATTATCTACAATTGTGACTGAAATAATGGATCAAATCTTCAGAGAATTGGCAGACCCTCTATTTCTTTTTTGCTTCAAAAATTATGTAACCTAGTTTTGGAGAAGTTAAAGGGGTGTCCACACTCTCATTGGCACACATTTTGTTTCTGAAGAGAAACTCCGAATTCGAATAGCACATAATCTACTGGGCCATGAAGAAGTCTAAAAATTCAGTCTCTTGCATTTTTTGAGAACTAACCGTTCGTCAGAAAATCGTGATCAAAGAAAAGGGGGTATTTTCAAATATCACACTACAACAAGTGTTTCTTATGTATTAGAAAGCATCAATGATGCGTTGACGGAACTTAACATAGTCGCTGTGGTGCGGAGGGGATGCATTTAGGACACCTGTGTTTTCAAAGGAAAATTCATATTTTGATCCCAACAATGAGTCGTTGAAATATCAACATTACATACATACATACAACGTAACATACTCTTCTCACGCAATCATAATTATTGTTTCCGACATGACGTTGACGAATTATGAACGAGATAAGAAACTAAAGTTGCAGGCGAACTTATGTAGGAGTAGGACTTACGCCAGCAAGCTGAAGAATAACGCTGATTTTTGTATCTCTCCTCATTCGAAGTCGAGAAAAGCCTGCTCTGAATTCTCTCCCATTCTCCCAGCATCCATAGATTCACAGGACGAAATAATCTGATTATGCTCTTTGGCTCGTCTTTCCCCTTTGTTACCTCCCACATTATTCACATTAGTATCATGTCAATCTGATCCGAGTAATTACGGTTTTAATTTCTTCGGTAACCGGCCGAGCTGATCCTGTTGAGTCGTTGAATATTTTAGTTTGTTCGGATGGATGATTCCGGCGCATTCAAAGGGAATAAGTCAACAGTGCTTTGTATATCGCTGAGATAACCGGAATTAGGGCTGCCATTCTCAAATAACAAAACCGCATCGGATAATGTGATATCCAGGACGGGGTATTCAGCGCCAGATGGGTATTTTTGCCTATAATTATCACTCGCCACGCTGACGTTTTCAGGATTCAACTTCATGGCTTTATCGGAATAGTGGAAAATACAAACTAGCACAGGGAGAAATGATGAAAAAGTGTTATGACTACCACATACCTCTACTATTCAAGCTGTCAATAATGAAAAAATCTCATTGCCATAACGAATGACTGAAGTAGACTTTGGTTTTATAACTAGAAAAAAAACTTCGTTTCACTATTTATGATACAGCCGGTGAAGTCGTGTGGACCCAGGATGTGTGAAGGGATGCTGAAGCAGGGACAGTACATGAAGTGGAATGGGTTTCCAGTATATGAATTCTGTTCTTACTATGATTCAATGATAATTCTAAGATCTTCCATCTGTGACAGTACACTCTGATTATTGTTTTACGCTGTAGAATAGTGACAATGAAGTGATGTCAAAGGGCTGATTAACCATCAGGGGATATTGGAATCTCCAGATGTTTCAGACCATGAAGATCTCTGATAAAAATAATACCACTACCCTGATACCAATATTCCAATCTGCTGAAATCATTCAATTCAATCTTGGAAGATGTTTAAGGGGAAGATGAGGTTCCTTCACACTTGCGTTGCCTACACAATCGATTGGCGTCACTTTTACATCATCACAAAGTTCCTTCCAGTTCTGTCCATACGATATAGTTCATACGTACAACAAAATTTATGAAGTATAGTGGACTCATTCTTGGATACTACCTGTTTATTCTCATTTTTTTTTTCAAAATACATCATCTGGTTGCTGAATTTCTGTTGATACATATATCTACCTAGTTATCCAAGCTCTGGATCTATTATTTCCTCTTATCGAAAATGAGTAACCTGTCATCATTGTCTTTTTATCCCTTGTATGTTATCAATCAACCATCAGGCTATGGATTCCTGATTATTCAATCTATTTCTCGATCATGTCCATCTTCTAGATAACATTGATCGGTCATCTCTTTTTCCATGTACAAGAGTCTAACTTCAAGTTTTGTACTCGACGGCTAGGAGATTCTAGATTTTTACTGATATCAACAAACTTTTACAATTTCTCAGCACTTATCTTTCGAAGCGGAAGTAGGTGGGAGAGTGAGATTTCTGAATCAGTGAACATTTCATTTCTTTTGTCTGTACGAGGCTTCCTGTGCTATTCCTATATTCTTTTCTAAATACCAGTTCGGGATATTGTATCTCGAACGTGAAATATACATACTTACTTTCCGAAGAAAAAGGAATCCATCTATTTATTCCGCAGCAATAGGTCTTCACCAGTGTAGAGGGTTCCATGCAAACTTTCCGGAGGAAAGAACGGCGCAGGAAATGTGAACTCATGAGGAAAAGTGTAAATGGAAAATACTGGAAAAAAATCAGCTCTCATACGGGTAGGTCTTCTAGGAATCTTCGCAATTTCCATACTGGTGTAGAGAACCAATTAGCTACAACTATCAATGGAATGTTTTTAATGTTCCAGTTTTGAGAAAACTGATAAGAAACTCGATAAGATGTATAGGGTAAACTCTATGACATAATATGTAGATGAATGTGTGGTATGTGACCTGGAGGTATTTCCGCATTCGCAGTGCAGTACATAAATGTTTATTGTTATTGGTCCACAAGGTTCATTATATTCAAGTTCTATCTTTCTTCCGCAAAAAATATTTCATCACTTCATTCCAGATTTCCTGGTCGCAACCTCAGTTAGGAAAACCAACCAATCTCATTGGTCATAATTAGGCCACTCAGTGTTGGTGACTAGCAGTGATTGATAATAGACAATATTTGATTAATGCCATATCAGTTGTGGCAAATAGACAATTGTTGTTAGTATTCTCAGTAATGGTGTCATCTCTAGAAGAAAGTTCAATTATTCATTTGAAAATCACTGTAAAATTTTGTCAAAGATGGTATCTATTGATGATAAATAATGGGGAAAACAATAACAAAGTTCTTCGTAAGGAATGAGCATACGTTGTCATTGTCAATGAAATTCCAAATATTTTTGATTTCAAATATTGTAAATATCCTCAGTGCAAAGAATAAAAATGGATCAGGCATACTATATCCAGATTTTTCCATCACAATCAAATTTCAAAACGCACTCTTGTGGAACTACAAAAATACTGATCACAAACTTGTGCCTCGAGCTGAACGATATGTGCTATGTTCAGTCATCTGTATTCGATTTGCCTGCTTTCCATAATTATTTTCGAAACGTTCCTTCACATATCTCTCCTGAATGAATAAATTTCCGACTCACCCAGTAGACCCAGCACCCTCGCTGAATTATGCAGTTCAAACAAATCATAAAATATGTTTCTATTGCCATAGAATTGACATCTAGTATCGGCGGTGAATTTCAGCTTGACTTGAGTATCCCGCAGACATGGAGAATAAATAAGTAACTTGACAGGAATGTATACCTACCAGGTGTCCCGGTTCCAAATCACCTCTTCTGTGATTATTCGAGTCAGATTACGATCACTGAATGATTACTCACTATCTTGCAATTTTGTGACTTCCAAATTATTGCTAGTTGGGATCAATAATGACTGATGTTTATCCATATGTAATTCAAGTGATGTAATTTCAATCGAATGAGAAGAGTTCTATTTCGTGTGAGAATATTTGATTCAAAAGTCAAGCCATCATTAGTGCGATACTCCATCGAATTCCATCAAACGATCAAATTGTACAAATGTTAATGAAGACAGACATACATTCAACATTCGAGATTGTCCAAAAGGATTAGAATTGTATCAATAACATTTTCAAAAATTGTGCTAATTTCGCTGACTGAAGTAGTCGTTGTCACAAATTCGTAACATATGAACAGGTTCCGTACTGTTTTTTTCATTGCATTCGATAGTATTTCAATTGTTTAATTTCTGGAAAATCTCATATATATAAAGATATATTTCCATTTTTCCTTGATATTATAAAATGAGATAACCTTCAAATAGGAAATAAGCCCACCTACTGATAGAACGAATAAAAAATAAACTTTCTTCTGAATGGAATCTGAGTGCTTTAGCAAATGTCAAAACTAAAACTTTTATACATTCACAGTAACCAGTTCCTTGTGTTTCACGTATTCTATTATCTCTTTGATCGCTCCAAAACTAGAGCCTATCTTAGGTGACTTCTCTTGCATTTGATTTTCGAGTTGACTTCTTACTTACATACTGATGGTAGGTACATGTTTGAGAAACTTGATGGAGTCAAGTGAGAATACAATTTCCGATATCACAATGTGATTTACCTTCCAACTGAATCACTACTATATAATTACCTGAATGAATTACTCACTCTCTCATAATTTCATCTCATTATTACAATTTTTGAAAATCTATAGGTATGAATTCAGATTGGGATTTTGTACCTCGTTTTGTCTCTACTATAAAAGGTGAACATTCATAGTAATGTTCATATTAATGAATACATTATTTTTTCCATTGCATAAATGTCACATGTTGATGTAGCTCCCTCACCCCGAAATTCAATCCTGGTTGCGCCCTTGGCTGAGAAACAGGGTTGTTTGGTTAAGTGTTAGACAATTCGGATTCCGCATTGTTTGACCAACTTAGGAAAGGATATAGCGTGGAAATGGCTATATGGATATAGAATGGAAAATTATCATTGGCTTTCGCTAAAATCAATGAAATAATCAAAGAAAATGTTCAATCACGAACGAGGACAGTTCTTGACGCCATGAAGAATTCAACCTTTTCAAATTAATCATAAAAATATAATAAGATTCGATAACTTCATAACGAACAGGTTTGACCTTTCGTCAAACCTCTTCTTATCCATAAGAATGAGTCCAATCAATAAATCTGTGACCTTTCATAGTTCTTTGGAAAGGTTGGCATCAATAATGGATAGAGTTTCTCTCAATTATCGAGATATTCTGTAGAATCTTGTCTATATAATGAATGACTGAAACACGATCTTGCATTTGTTTCTAGGATCCACTATCAGACATGTTGATTCGATATTTTCCCAAGTTCGCGATTTCAAGCGAGTCTGTAGATTATTCTTGTCTCTTATTACTAATCCAACAGCTAATTTAATCAGGAAAAAAAAATTAGTGGTATCAGAAATCTTTCAACTATTGGTCGAGAGTTTACAAATGACATTTTCTCCTAGTATTTCAATATTTTCCTCACGAAGATCAGAATATCACAGCTCAATTGATCGATGCAAGCTATAGAAATACACTGACAAAGAAAACGCGAATAGATATTATTTGGTGAAACTTCATGTCTCATAATATTTTCATTTTGAGTTGAATTTTCATAAAATTCTCAGCAGACTGTAGAATAGCTAATTTCGACTTGCATATCAAGAATTTCATCAAATGCTGGTAGTCATTATGCAGGGTTGATTGAAAGGTTGTCGAAACACTCACCCTGAAAATTCCACCCTATGGAATAAGGTCGTAGCTAAATTTCGAGAGATCAATTTCTGGTAAGAACCATTTCTCTCCTATATTTTGTTTGTTGGTTCATCTCTCGAAGTGCACTGGTTCATTTTCGATAGTGAAATGAACTTGTCACCAACATTTTACTCGAAAAAAATTATACTTCTGACGAGATGGCTTTGCTCATTGATGCCCTGATTGATGTTATCAGTCTGACAATGAAAGCTGTGGAACGGTTCTCAACAAAATTTGGTATTAGGATAGAATTATGCTACATAATCATTCTACAGGGTTTATTCAAAATTAGTTGAAATTAGGTATTTTATATTACAGTTTGCTTGAAATTCATGAAAACTGGAACTAACGGAAAAATAAAATATGAAATATCAAGTTGACCTAATATTAACTCGTTTGCATGTGAGGAGCTGAAATATACAGGGTGTTCCATGATTAGCATGCCAAACTCCACGAGCATGTTCGTCAAAATTCGAATGAGCAGTGGGCGAAAAATGGCGTCTAAGGCAGCTACGACTTCCTGAAAGCTTCTGAATATGATGGTATTTTCTGAATGTTTCCGAAACGCAAAGGATGCAATTCGGAAACAGAACTAAACTTTTCACCATCATAACAATTTGTAGTTACACCTCACTATTCGAATTTTTGCCTGATTTTCTAGAATATACTTTCTCAGTAGCAAGAAATTATTTTGATTTCATGAAAGCTTTGGTGAATTAGATCACGATGGCGAAACTTCGAATATTCCGTATCTCAAAGGGATGGAGCACCGTTTCGCTGCAAATCGGCGTCCTCTACGACATCGTTATGTGGCATAGATATCTTCTCGAAATTATTCTGTTGATACAAATAATTTTTGCTGGGATCGCTTGAAGTGGTATTCATATCTGAGGGTACCAGCATGATGCGGCATTTTCGAGAGCTCTCGACTACACGAGGGGCGTCAGAGGAGGCCTATCCTTCCTTGCTAAGCGTCGTTCATTTTCGAATACTTTGACGTCGAAATGTTTTGCGTTTTGTGTCGTCCCATGCTGATGATCTGAGAGTTTCGCTTTATAGACGTAGAATCATGCAAGTTCATCATGGCGTCTTGAATTTCATCTTTTACGATAGACGAAGCTTTACCTCTTATTTTATCCTCTTAAAAGTACAGATTCATCGAGAAACCTGCTCAGATTTTATACAGGCAAGACTCAAAGAAACTTTGCGATACTACGGAGCATTCGAGAAAAGTCAATAGTAGCAACGTCATTCTGATATAGATGTAAAATTTCAAGTTCTCCTACCATATCGCTTCGACAATACGAAACATATAATGTTAGAAGAACATCGTGTAAGCCAGCGTAGAAAAAATCCACGTCGCGTTTAGCAAGAATCCCTGCAAGCAGTATCCATTTCACGTTTTATTATTCGAAAGAGTGAATATCAGCAACTGTTCGTGGATATGGCACAAACGTCACACTGATAGTTCGTGGCCATGGTCAAAGACATCTACTGTCATGTTCAATGACTCGAAGGAAAATAAACACATTATAATTACCGTTTTGTCACTGACCAGCATAATATGAGTAGGGGTGGCGTCGGTATAGACCACCCCCACCCCTCCACTTTTCCACAGTCGAGTGAGCATCAAACACAACATATGCGACTTCGCCAAAACACATCAAACCCAACATGTGCGACTTCGCCAAAACGCATCAAACCCAAATGTAACACAACCGCAAATGTGGCTAACCTACCTTGATGAGCCGAGTCGGTAGCATACCTAACCTATCTAAAATAGTTCCACCAGCCAGGGGCGTACCTAACCTATCTAATAACCCCACCAGGGTCGTACCTAACCTATCTAATAGCCCCACCAGGGTCGTACGAACCCCCATAAATATTTTCGGGGGGGGTACACAGGTCCACATCCCCAATGACCCGCCCCACACCGTTTCAATGTCCCACCCCGACCTACAACATACGTCATGCGTCATACGGTGAAACGTCAAAACGATGAAACGTCAAAACGATGAAACATCAAAACGACGAAACGTCAAAACGACGAAACGTCAAAACAACGAAACGTCAAAGCGATGGGGAGCGCTTGAAGGGAAAGGGGTATAGTAAAGATCAAATTGATAATGACTTGAAAAATTTCGGGATGACTAAAAAATCTAAAGGGGTGAAAAAATGTGTAGTCAAAAATAAACTAACATTCGACGATTACGTAAATTGTCTGAAGGAGTGTGCGCAAAAGACTGTAACCCAAAAACAATACGCTCATACAAGCATGAAGTTTTTTCTATTAAACAATCGAAAATCGGTCTGTCCACATGATGATAAGAGAAAACTTTTAGCCAATTCGTTCGATACACTTCCCTGGGGTCATTACAGTTTGAATTAATCGAACTTCTCCATGTCTCATCAATTTGTATTTTTTGAGGAAAATGTTACACACACACACCTACACAATTGTATATGATTTGAATATTTACTATAAATATATATTGAAATGTTTTCACTAGAAAATGAAATGAAAAACATTTTGAAAATTCCTGTGCTTTATTTATTTCCCCCTATATACAACATCTGTGAAAATTATTCATAAAAAGAAATCACTTTTGAAAGTAGAGTTTTCAGTTCATGTAGAATACCTCGGTTTGGACAATTAATGTTAAACATATTCCAATCAAAGTCTCCAACCGCAACTAGCTTTCTCTGAAATTCATTGTACTTGAAGTATGTACTTGCTTTGAAAAAATATATGTGTCCGTCAATGTAGCGGAATGCTGAAGTAATATCGCTTGGTATATTTGGAAAAATATCCTCAATTCGTCCTCTGTTGACTAAACGATAATCATCTTCATGCTGATGGTATTCAATGAAAGACGAATTGTTCAAGAACATGTAGATTTTTCCAGTATTCGTTTGGAAGGCGGCATTTATTTCAGATTGTCCAGGTAAATTGAGATTAATTTTTCGTTTGATTTGCAAGTTTGGAAAATAGCTCGAATAAAATTTATTTCCACTTACTACAAATAGATCTCCAGACGTTGTTTGAAAAACGTGATTCACTTTAGCCAATTCTTTTGGGAGATATTCATGTAGCGGTTCAGATTGCATTTTTTCCTTCAGCAGTTTACTATGCATATTTGCATCTCTACTACCGATATCATTTTTCCATACCATATCTTCAGAAATTACATACATTCGATGGTTGTGAAATTCCGGACTGTAAGCCAAAAACATTACATTAGGGTGATTCACTTCACACAAGTTGTGTTCAACCAATTCAATGTCTGGGGTAGTAGTAGTAGTAGTAGTAGATAATGGGAGTACGATTTTTGTATTAACGTTGATTTGAGGGGTGCTTGACGTCATCATCTGTGATGCTGTTGTCGATGTCATTGAATCGAATTTTGGGATGAGGGCGTAGCGTTCTTTGAAACCATACAGCGCTTGGATTGCATATAAATCATCATCTTGTAGGGGCTTTGTTTCACCCTGATACCATGGATACATGATTGCAGTCGCATCATCGCTATGGTATATCCCCAAAGCATGACCAATCTCGTGTACAAGAACCATAAGTAAATTCGTATAACCATCTGGTACTGTTCCATTGCCTACATACCAATTCTCATCACTATCCAAGTGAACTTCTATGCATGACGAATCTGATTTCGGGAAGAAGGCATGCCCCAAGACACCACTCGGCCCATCGAATTTGAATCCACAATTCACACTTCCCATACATACAATGCGAAGAAGGTGATTTCTTTTACCAAACGAAATTGTAATGTCTGGATTGATGCGATTGGGAAGAGTTTTTTTAAATGTTAATTTAGATGCATTCTGCCACATATCGAAAGCCGTCTGAACTACTTCATTATATTTTTTATGTGTAACAGGTAGATACCATTGAATTGTCGTCTTGTTCCATTTATTTCCAACCCGGAATTCATTGTCACCATGTTGGCATCGAGGTTTTTTCATCAACTGTATTGTTTCTTCATTGAGGGTGCCATCTGGCGGTAAATTATATCGATCTTGAAAATGTCTAAGGGCCTCATTAAAATCCGTCAGAGTACTATTATCAATATAACCATATTTTTCAAGATATTTTCGTGCTTCAAGTTGAGTTAGTAGGCTACCACCACCACCACTAACATAGTCATCAGATGTCACTGTGCGTAATGTCAACAGTAGAGTGGTAAAAACAACTGTCTCCATGGTTAGCTTGATGGGAAATGATTCAAAAAAGATTTGTGGAGGTCTTCAAATATAAAAATAAAATCGATTCAGTAACTAATCGCATTTATTATAGGTAAATACATCATATTAATTACATTGTAAATCGGATTTAATTTGAGAACGATAATAAAATAAATATTCACGCAAAGCATTGGTATACAAACATACTATACTAAATCGGTATTTTGAATCCAGCTGTTGTGAGATCTATCAAGACCTAACGTGAACTTATAATAGTTTAGTTTTGTGTGTAGTTAGTAAGAATTTTTTCGAAAAACGTAAAATTCTTGATACAGTCTTTCGTTAATGGTTTTTGTTTTCAAATTAGAATTGTAATGAACTCAGGGTATGGGAAGAATATACAAGGACTTCAAATAGTATTACAATATATTCAAAAATAGGATTTGAGTTTATACAAAAGTATGTACAGTGACATATAGTTATAAAGAACGTCGACATTCAGAAAAAATAATCAAACTTTCTGCAGGTACACCTGGAAAAATAAAATTGCTTCTCATCGTGAGATCAATAACATATAGATAAAGATTACAGAAACAAATATGAACGAAACAGATACACGAGGTGAAACATAACATGGTACCAACAAATATCAACGTAACAATATGTCGAGAAACACCATTCGAGATGGTAACGAAAAATACATATACATATATCAAAGGTATACATGGTTGTCAAAATATAGGTTTTCGGCATCTTTCTATAATAGCATAAACACTGACGGCTAGCTAAGGATGGCTCTTTTGCATAAGATTTTCGGCATCTTTTTATGACAGCATAAACACTGAATTAATATGGCTCTTTCTGCATAAGTTTGTTTTGGCATCTTTTTCTATGACAGTATGAATACTGAATTTATGGCTCTTTTTTCATTAGATGATAATGACTTTGATGAAATGAATAGTTGCTAATTATAGGGATAGGGTAAGGGGTGGGGATTGGCTTATAATGAGGGAAGGTGTGTTGCTTTTTTTTGAAAGTGGAAAGCTCCCCAAAAGGCCTACCTTAATCACTATTCTGAAGATTTTGGTTGAATAACTCGTAAGAACAGACGACTGTTCTCATTAGGTTACTGGATAATGCCTCTTTTTATAATATCGGGTCTTTTTCTCAAGTATTCAACCAAAAACTTCATATTTTTAGCCGTGAAAACGGCTGATTTTGTACTCAAATCCTTTGTTAACTTTTATTCTTGAGGTTTTGATTTTTTGAAACCATATGGTATGGAGGTGTTGTCAGATTGAAATTGACGTTTCAAACATACAGGCTCGTACTTTTTACGGGTAGGGACAGTAATAACATTGTGCTCTTTTGTGCGTCTTATTTGTTGACTCACAATTTCAACAGGAGGTCCAGGGTTTAAAATCATGTTTTTTATGGCGTCAAAATTTATTATTTGAGATGCCGCATAATTGAGAGAAATGCCTTTAACTTTGCAGATGATTTTGTACTCTTGATCTTTAATACTATAAAGTGTAAACGAATAATTTTTCGGACCAGCTGATACGAATTCTGTGATATAAGAACCAGGACCGTAACTTTCTAATTCGTCGGTCATGTCACCGATAAATTGTCCCGTGGGAATGTCATATTCCCCTGATTTGGATACATAGATGACAGAGTCGGTGTCATAATATAAAACTCGATTGCCCAGTTGTTCTAAATAACTGTAGAGTTTCAGGCGAGCCAATGCTGTGACATAGGCAGCAATAACTACATTCACCGTGGATAAACAATCGAAACTTTCATTTTTATATTCCCAGTTGACAATAAGGGTGTCTTGGTTGATGGGTAAAACAGTATTTATAACACGAGAAGGATCAGTCATCATTTTGAAAAATTCAGCAGGCTGATTAACAATGGATGTCTTGGGCTGATTTTCACGTTGACCGAACTTGCCCCAAAACGAATTCAACATGAGCTTAGCCAATGACCTCAGTCCGGGATTATCGGTGATTTTAGAAAAGTCCAAAAGAATATCCTCCCGCTGTAAAAATTCCTCAATGTACCGTTGCTTCTCCGCATCACTACTACAATACTTTGGCCAATTTGATGACTCTTGTTTGACCTTGATGAATTTGTTCATCATGTCGGTGAATAAACCGGCCACGTTCTCACCAAATTGAACAGTATCATAGGACCAAATTTCTTTGGTCTCAAGAATACGATAACCCAACTCAACGGCTTTCACAACCTCTTCTACCACCCATGAACCAGTTAATGCACGTTCTTCATCAGAATGTTGGCAACTATGAGAATTGTAGCTTTCACCACATGTCCGACAAAGAACAAACATCAATTTGTTGTTCATTTTTTGTGGTAAAACAGGGTGAAATAGGTGTTGAGGAGGAAGTATCGTACACTTTATGAGCCCAGATATGGATGAGAGAGAAACAGCACATTCTTCTTCACCAACAAGTACTTTGGGATGACCAATATACAGGGTGTGACAAAAATATACGGAGCGAATCAGTTATGGAATGTACCAGGAGGAGGAATAAATATTTTCATGTCAGGTAGAAGGCATCAGAAATACAAGATCTTTCAAAAATATACAGAATTAATCAGACGAGGATAAAATACGAGGTGGAAAACGAAGTAACAATACAGGCTCCTTCAGAATTCAATTCGATATAATTTTCAATAAATTGCTAAGGTGAAACATTCAAAGTGAAACAATCAGAAATTACATTTCATGGTAAGAGTTATGAAAAAAAATATATTCAAAGGCGATAAAGTATGTGCGTAACGAATCTGAACAGAGAAAACATGCATCAATAAAGACTTTAGTATGAAGGATGAGACGAAACTTTCTTGAAATTTGGGAAGAACCTTCAGAGATATACCTGAAGATAGACAAATATATACGAGAGGATGAAAAAGGAGGCAGTGTTTGTCCACCAGTAATTCGAAATTGCGATCCTATCAAATCAGTTTGAAAAAGTAAATGTCAATTATTGGATGATTGAGGGGCATTGCGTTCTTTGAAGCCATACACCAATGAAACATAAAAACCATTTGAGCTATCAAACAATCTGTTACATGCATTTCACATTATATTAATTGTAATCAATATTTGATGTTTTTCCAAATGAAATGAAATAAATTCTAATCAATATTGTGTATTTTCATCGAAGGTTATTATTATAGATTAGCATGATAGGTGAAAAATATTTTTACCTTTAAAGAAAAACCTCAATTTTTGTTTTCAACAATATTTTTGAAGTGAACAAATATTTATCTATTTTTCTGCGGTTACCAAATTTCGATATTTTTTCATGCGTGCTATATAACCGAATCACCATCACCAAAAATCATTATTCCTGCTACACCTCGAAGACATCGAGCAATAATCAACCTTTGTGTGTGTGAACCACATCAGCTGACCAATAACAGTGAGTATTTTTATTTTTCGCTGAAAATCATTCCTTTGGTAACAATACGCGTTGTTTATAAATTATTCTCCAATTATTCAACATATATTTCAAAAATTTTTCGAGATATCTCTAAGTCATTCGATAGCAGGGTCCCATATTTAAAATCAATTCAGAGTAGATATATTTTTGTTTTTGAATAAGTTTTTGTCTGCTTATTAGTCATTATGAAATACTTCAGCAGCTTTTTACGAGGTTGAGATGTTCAGGAGAAATCACACCGTTTCATGACAATGATAGAAAAAGCTCGATATTAGATTGAATTCGATTATTTTTTCCACAGAAAATGGAACAAAACATGATCAATCAAAAGAACAAAGGCCATGATACAAAAAAAGAAGAGGACCGTCAGGAGGATATTCATCGTCAGAATGATAATCATCATCAACAACAGGAGGAACAACAACAACAGCAAGAAAAAGAAAAAAAAGAACATCAGCAGTCAATTTATGATGAGGAGGAGGATGATGATTATGATACTGATGATGAATACGAAGAAATTTGTTCATTTTGTCCTCCAGGGAGTGACCTTTGTGTTTGCCCGTGGGGGACAAAAAAGGACAAGGAGGAATTTTATTCACGTCGTCAAAAGTGTGAATTCTGTCCCTTCATGGATAAACATTGTGTTTGACCATGGGGGACAAGAATAGAAGAATTTTGTATCATGAGCAATAAATAAATCATATGAAAACATTGAGATTTTTTATTTCATCATAATTTATAGTTCTATCATAGAATAGAGAATCAATCATTATTATATTCTCTCTAGATTGATCATAATCATCATCATGTGTCAATGGGAATGCGGAATTTGCGGTGTCAGCGTCTGATAGAATTGCCATGCTGGATGCCATGAAATTCAGTGATTATTTTCGCAATATCCTACGATGTTATTTAAGTTTGTTGCAAATTTAATTTCTCTCTACCTATTCATGCGTTCATGAATACCGTGTTTGAAACAAACAGCTGTCAGACCTATTTATTGTACAACAATGATTCCCAGATTGGAATCGACAAAAATGAAGATACTCTCAACCACGGTCTCTCAATTACATCTTTTCCGATATTCTATTCAACATGATTCCTGCATTTCGGTATATCGATGGACACATATACTTTTTTCACCGAGAATACCTATCACAAATACAGCGAATATACAAGAAGACCCTGACGTGAAACGTCGAAAACGTTAAGCGTCATACGGCGAAACGTCAAAACGACGAAACGTCAAAACGACGAAACTTCAAAACGACGAAACGTCAAAACGACGAAACGTCAAAACGACGAAACGTCAAAACGACGAAACGTCAAAACGACGAAACGTCAAAACGACGAAACGTCAAAACGACGAAACGTCAAAACGATGACACGTCAAAACGAGGAAAGTCGGGGTGGGCCATTGAAACGGTGTGGGGCGGGTCATTGGGGAGGTGGACCTGTGTACCCCTTGAAATATGTCCCTATCTCCATATGTACTTCAAGGCTAAATGATTATAAATAGATAAATAGTACGGTTTCTTATGGTAAATTGAAACAAATATCATCAAAGTCGCGGCCTTTTCGATTGGAGTCAACCTGTTTTTGGTTTATGAAATATGATATCGGGCTTGTGGTTCGCGATGGACTTTGGACTATAAATATCGACGCATATATGATTTCTGTCATTATCTCCCGTGTTTTCGATGAGTAGTGCTCTCAATTCTTGTTATCAATTTTCAATTTTGAATCAAGTACTTTGCTTACATTTCACCCACACATTTTCTCATTTTTGTATATGAAGTCTTTGTTTTGAAACCTTCATCTCATAGTTTATTCAGATAGCCATTGGTACTATTGTGTGTGTTCAGTCCGAATTCCAATATTTTCCTGGTTTTTCGAAATTTTTCGATATTTTTGAAAAAATTTATTTTTTGAGTTTTTGAGTAAAGATGGAGAAATTCGTGATTGTGAAAGATGTCCTCAGCAGAAATCGACGTTTTGGTGTACAGGCTCGTACTTTGGAGTTCAAACTTACACCGATACCTCAAGGTAAGGAACCAGTGGGGTGGGTGAGGGAAGCTATCACCGAAATTGTTTTGAATGGAACAGAGGGTGTGGAGTCGACCGATAAGGTAGGCTTTACCTTCTGTTCCAAAGATTTCGCGAGAGGTCCAGGGTGGATTTCTTTCAAAAACGCATCAGATGTCTCGGTGGATGATATTTTTTCGAAAATATCGTCCATCTATCAGTCGAATTCTTGTGGCTTGAACACCGAGACCTTCTGTCTCGGAGTTACAACCGTGAAGATGCCAAAGGGCAAAGGTTCTGATCGAAGTCGCCGGCATAACACCTTCGAAGAGGAATGTAACAAGCGTCGGGGTATCATTGTCATTAAAAATAATGATAATTTGTGTCTTCCCCGAGCACTTGTCGTGGCTCAGGCATACGCTGATAAAGACCCCAAATTTAATGATGTACGACGGAACATCAGGAAATTGCAGAACCAAAGGGCTCTGCAATTAATGACTGATGCTGCAGTTTTAGTACCCACAGAAGGGTGTAGTATTCCTGAGCTACATCAATTTCAGAAGCATCTCTCCAACTATAAAATAACTGTATACCAATATGGAACCAAGGGTCGTGATTTGTTATTCGAAGGTGATGGTTCTGGCCCATCGTTGAATTTATTGTTTCATGAGGGGCACTATAACGTAATCATTTCTCTAACTGCAGCTTTCTGCTGTATTTATTACTGTGAGGAATGTCATATTCCATTTGATCACAAGGAAAAACATCGGTGCGGTGGTACTTGTTTTTCATGTCGTACTTCGCCAGCATGTCCCAATGACCAATTGAAAATTGCCTGTGAGTCTTGCAAAAGGTCTTTTCGTGGTCAAGTGTGTTTCGAGAACCATATTCGTAATAAAATCTGCGATTCGATAAGGCGCTGTGAAGACTGTTTCAAAATTGTTACAAATACCAGAACACATACCTGTGGAGAGATCTTCTGCAAGGTGTGCAACGAACATTGCCCGGCTGATCACCTTTGCTTCATTCAACCAGACCTAAAGAACCCTCAAACTAACGATCTCTTATTCATATTTTATGATCTGGAGACTCGTCAGGAGAGCATACAGCCTGATGGTTCGCTTCTTCATGAACCCAATTTGTGTGTTTTTCGCCAATGCTGTGATGTTTGCATAGATACCGATCAACAAATTTGTAAAAAATGTGGCGTTCGTCTTCAAATACTCAAGTGTAACGACCCCATTTCACCGTTTGTTCACCATGTATTGACAATGAGGAAAAAATTCAAAAATATTGTTGTACTAGCTCACAATGGTGGGGGTTTTGATAACCAATTCATTCTCAATTATATTCTAACTAAGACCGACCTTACTCCGGATCTCATCACACGGGGAACCAAAATCATATCTATGGTAGTCGGGAATGTGAAATTTTTGGATTCTCTGAATTATTTCCCAATGGCTTTGGCAAAACTTCCCAAATCATTCGGTTTCACAGAACTGAAGAAGGGTTACTTTCCCCACCTATTCAATAAAGTGGAAAATCAAAATTATGTTGGACCGCTTCCTTCTCTCGAATTCTATTCCCCGGATAATCTAGTCCCAGAGGCTCGTTCTTCCCTCATAAAATGGCACTCTGAAAGAGTCGCTGAAAATTATATTTTCGATTTCTCCCGAGAAATAATAGACTATTGTATTTCGGATGTTGATATACTGACCAAAGCCTGTCTCAAATTTCGTAAACTTATGTTGACCGAAACTAATGTTTGTCCATTCACAGAAGCCGTAACGATTGCCTCAACATGCAATAAAGTATTTCGCAGGAATTTCCTCAAACCAAATACCATCGGAATCATTCCCAAGGGTGGTTACAGACACCGTGACAATCAGTCTGTGATAGCCACCCAATGGTTGCTTTGGAAGGAAAAACAGCGAAATATAAAAATTCAACAAGCATGTCGTTCTTCTGAGGCATTGATAGGCAGTCTGAAAGTTGATGGTTATTCTGCAGAAACCAATCAGGTTTTCGAGTTCCAGGGATGTTTTTTTCATGGATGTCCGAGATGTTTCGATCATCAGAGAGATACCCCTCTCAAAAATTGTCCTTCTGAAACAATGGATCATCGTTATGATGCAACTATTGCTAAAATCAATAAAATTAAATCTTTGGGTTATGAGGTCGTCGAAAAGTGGGAATGTGATTTTCGCCGCGAACTTTCAGAGGAAATTAAAAAATTCACCGAAAATCACCCTCTCATGAAAAATCTCCCCCTTGACCCACGAGATGCTTTTTATGGAGGACGGACAGGAAATATCGTCAAATATTACAAGGCCAAGGAGGGTGAAGAAATCAAATACGTCGATGTTTGCTCTTTGTATCCTTGGGTATGTAAATATGGAAAATTTCCTGTTGGTCATCCCAAAGTACTTGTTGGTGAAGAAGAATGTGCTGTTTCTCTCTCATCCATATCTGGGCTCATAAAGTGTACGATACTTCCTCCTCAACACCTATTTCACCCTGTTTTACCACAAAAAATGAACAACAAATTGATGTTTGTTCTTTGTCGGACATGTGGTGAAAGCTACAATTCTCATAGTTGCCAACATTCTGATGAAGAACGTGCATTAACTGGTTCATGGGTGGTAGAAGAGGTTGTGAAAGCCGTTGAGTTGGGTTATCGTATTCTTGAGACCAAAGAAATTTGGTCCTATGATACTGTTCAATTTGGTGAGAACGTGGCCGGTTTATTCACCGACATGATGAACAAATTCATCAAGGTCAAACAAGAGTCATCAAATTGGCCAAAGTATTGTAGTAGTGATGCGGAGAAGCAACGGTACATTGAGGAATTTTTACAGCGGGAGGATATTCTTTTGGACTTTTCTAAAATCACCGATAATCCCGGACTGAGGTCATTGGCTAAGCTCATGTTGAATTCGTTTTGGGGCAAGTTCGGTCAACGTGAAAATCAGCCCAAGACATCCATTGTTAATCAGCCTGCTGAATTTTTCAAAATGATGACTGATCCTTCTCGTGTTATAAATACTGTTTTACCCATCAACCAAGACACCCTTATTGTCAACTGGGAATATAAAAATGAAAGTTTCGATTGTTTATCCACGGTGAATGTAGTTATTGCTGCCTATGTCACAGCATTGGCTCGCCTGAAACTCTACAGTTATTTAGAACAACTGGGCAATCGAGTTTTATATTATGACACCGACTCTGTCATCTATGTATCCAAATCAGGGGAATATGACATTCCCACGGGACAATTTATCGGTGACATGACCGACGAATTAGAAAGTTACGGTCCTGGTTCTTATATCACAGAATTCGTATCAGCTGGTCCGAAAAATTATTCGTTTACACTTTATAGTATTAAAGATCAAGAGTACAAAATCATCTGCAAAGTTAAAGGCATTTCTCTCAATTATGCGGCATCTCAAATAATAAATTTTGACGCCATAAAAAACATGATTTTAAACCCTGGACCTCCTGTTGAAATTGTGAGTCAACAAATAAGACGCACAAAAGAGCACAATGTTATTACTGTCCCTACCCGTAAAAAGTACGAGCCTGTATGTTTGAAACGTCAATTTCAATCTGACAACACCTCCATACCATATGGTTTCAAAAAATCAAAACCTCAAGAATAAAAGTTAACAAAGGATTTGAGTACAAAATCAGCCGTTTTCACGGCTAAAAATATGAAGTTTTTGGTTGAATACTTGAGAAAAAGACCCGATATTATAAAAAGAGGCATTATCCAGTAACCTAATGAGAACAGTCGTCTGTTCTTACGAGTTATTCAACCAAAATCTTCAGAATAGTGGTTAAGGTAGGCCTTTTGGGGAGCTTTCCACTTTCAAAAAAAAGCAACACACCTTCCCTCATTATAAGCCAATCCCCACCCCTTACCCTATCCCTATAATTAGCAACTATTCATTTCATCAAAGTCATTATCATCTAATGAAAAAGAGCCATAAATTCAGTATTCATACTGTCATAGAAAAAGATGCCAAAACAAACTTATGCAGAAAGAGCCATATTAATTCAGTGTTTATGCTGTCATAAAAAGATGCCGAAAATCTTATGCAAAAGAGCCATCCTTAGCTAGCCGTCAGTGTTTATGCTATTATAGAAAGATGCCGAAAACCTATATTTTGACAACCATGTATACCTTTGATATATGTATATGTATTTTTCGTTACCATCTCGAATGGTGTTTCTCGACATATTGTTACGTTGATATTTGTTGGTACCATGTTATGTTTCACCTCGTGTATCTGTTTCGTTCATATTTGTTTCTGTAATCTTTATCTATATGTTATTGATCTCACGATGAGAAGCAATTTTATTTTTCCAGGTGTACCTGCAGAAAGTTTGATTATTTTTTCTGAATGTCGACGTTCTTTATAACTATATGTCACTGTACATACTTTTGTATAAACTCAAATCCTATTTTTGAATATATTGTAATACTATTTGAAGTCCTTGTATATTCTTCCCATACCCTGAGTTCATTACAATTCTAATTTGAAAACAAAAACCATTAACGAAAGACTGTATCAAGAATTTTACGTTTTTCGAAAAAATTCTTACTAACTACACACAAAACTAAACTATTATAAGTTCACGTAACACCTTGTATTACTAACCGACTATTATTTAGGAAATTGATGAATACCTCTACTTTATCCTCGAGATTGAATTCGAAATTGAAAAGTATCAATTTTTCAAATGTAGTTCTGTGACTAATTATATCATAATTATTATATTTCAAATACGTCTCGAAATCAAGATTTTCGTGTCATTTGAATATAGTTTTCCTATCCAAGACTGCCTTTTTCGAATACGATAGCCCGAAGGCCATTTCGCGAAACGCGTGGGAATTTAACATATTTTGGAGGGCTGGCAGAAACAGTACACCAAAAATTCGAACCGATGATAAATAAGCCAGCATATTTCACTGTGTATTATTCATCAAAAAAAACGTCACGATCTGAAATGCAGAAAAGAAGCCACTTACCGTCTTTTTGGAAATCTAAACCTGAACACTTCACTCTGGTTGCACCCTCTATATTATATAACACATCTCACGAATAAAATGAAATGATTTCATAAGGTCCGAGACGTTCGAATTCAGATCACAGTAAATGCGTCTTTTCCGAAAACTGTAACGACATTGTTCTCATATAATAATTTGCAGAATATACAATAACTATTTTCCACAGACGTAGATATGAATAACGATATAATTGGACTTGAGAAAATCACTGCTAAATACTGATTCGAGATACCTTCCACAAATGAATCTTCCATTCGAATATATGGATGATGAAGGTAAATGATAAACGTGAAAACCTTTATATATTTATTATGGACATCTGAACATTACACAGCCATTCATTTCCCCATGATTAATACATTTACATTTCATAAACAATGTTTCTGATGCTGTATTAGATGAAAAAGTAGAAAATTGAATGATTTTTTTGATATGTAAGACTAATTTTGCAGCATATCCTTTTCTTCGATGTTCCTTCAACGTATAGATTAAATTGAGTGTTTTTGGATTGCTATGTTGCTTCAAAGGATCAAAGTCCATTCTTGATATCAAAGCAAACGATGTTGGCTTCTCGTCGATATATAGTATATAGCATGATATCTTTTGATCATGATACCATTGTTCGATTAATATCTTGAACTCGTCACTGACATGTAATTGTTTGATTCTGTTCACAGCTGTCGCACCATAGAAGAACTTGATTTTTTCCATAATTCAAAAAGGTATTCGCTCTCGACTACTTATATTCAAAATTTTTGCAAGTTATACCAACCTCAGAAAAAATTTCAGCTGTGGCATTGTATGAAGAAGGAGTGGGGGTTCACTGTTGGTTTCTTGTGACTACTATCATTTGTTGACGGATGGAATGAAGGTAGAAGTTTTGGAGCCTAAAGGGAGTACTTCCACGTGTATTCAATAGAGGAAATGTGGTAAGAAATGTTCGACTGCGTCAAAGATACGTGACGGGTGCGTGATTTGACGTTTTTTAAGTTAATTACCTATAATCTGTACATTACATATTTTTATAACAATCATATTGAAGCGTATCTCTGGAACGATGGTAATGCATTTATAAATGGCAACATAGATTGTTATATTATCGGATAATTTGTAACATAAGACAACACTGTAACGATAATTGTCTGAAGGTATTGAATACGAGCGGTTATCGCTATCTCTCCCACTCTGATTGTCACACATTGTTTTTGTACTCGGAAACAAAACGTAATCAATTCGCTTGCTTATTCGACCTTATCAATATGAATTCCATACAGACATCTCTGACGCGTCGTATTCTTTCTGACGTAATTATAGATCGCTTCTCATCAGAAAGTGCGAGTCCACCTTCAACGAAAGCAGACGTCGACATATTTTCTCTACGCTGAAAGTGAAATCCTAGAATAACAATATTTCATCATCTGTTTCGGGAAATCATTCGATATAATAGTTCATGCTCGTTTCCTGAGGAAAAGGACACTCAAAATTCACAACCACGCCGCTGATTTGAAAATACCTAATGACCTATTCATCGTTTTGGCGTTTCATCGTTTTGACGTTTTACCGTATGACGCATGACGTATGTTGTAGGTCGGGGTGGGACATTGAAACGGTGTGGGGCGGGTCATTGGGGATGTGGACCTGTGTACCCCCGAAAATCTCGATGCCGATTGACGTTTCATCGCTTTGACGTTTCGTTGTTTTGACGTTTCGTCGTTTTGACGTTTCGTCGTTTTGACGTTTCATCGTTTTGACGTTTCATCGTTTTGACGTTTCACCGTATGACGCATGACGTATGTTGTAGGTCGGGGTGGGACATTGAAACGGTGTGGGGCGGGTCATTGGGGATGTGGACCTGTGTACCCCCCGAAAATCTCGATGCCGATTGACGTTTCATCGCTTTGACGTTTCGTTGTTTTGACGTTTCGTCGTTTTGACGTTTCGTCGTTTTGACGTTTCATCGTTTTGACGTTTCATCGTTTTGACGTTTCACCGTATGACGCATGACGTATGTTGTAGGTCGGGGTGGGACATTGAAACGGTGTGGGGCGGGTCATTGGGGATGTGGACCTGTGTACCCCCCGAAAATATTTATGGGGGTTCGTACGACCCTGGTGGGGCTATTAGATAGGTTAGGTACGACCCTGGTGGGGTTATTAGATAGGTTAGGTACGCCCCTGGCTGGTGGAACTATTTTAGATAGGTTAGGTATGCTACCGACTCGGCTCATCAAGGTAGGTTAGCCACATTTGCGGTTGTGTTACATTTGGGTTTGATGCGTTTTGGCGAAGTCGCACATGTTGGGTTTGATGTGTTTTGGCGAAGTCGCATATGTTGTGTTTGATGCTCACTCGACTGTGGAAAAGTGGAGGGGTGGGGGTGGTCTATACCGACGCCACCCCTACTAATATGGAGTATGAACAAAGGTTATACGATGATGTCCATTCACTTTATTTTTCATTGTTCGCATCAATCTCTGAAGGAATCCAATCATCATGAAAACTGCCTTGCATCAGGTGCGAAGCGAATCCAGCAATTTAGAAAAGTGATAATAATCGAATTCATTCGTCTTGTTTACATTTCCAGAACCATGTTGTCATCCGTACACATTTTCAATGGATAATGTCAGTTCAAATTGATATAAATCTAATTTGGTATGAATTATCAGCGATATAGTGATTTGCGGAAATTCAATAACCGTTGTCGTTGTCGGAAATTACAATAATCACAATTTGATCCATACCTCGCAATAGTAATGAATGAATAACTCATCACGCGATAACACAGTATTTTTTATATCCATATTTGATCAAGATCAAGAGTTGACAGCAGGAAGAATGTTATATCAAATTTGTAGGTCAAACAAGAGAAATCAATTCGATGCAAGTTCATTCAAAACTTGTCTGGCACTGTCAAGTAACTGCAAATGAGCTGGATAGTGAGCACAAACTGACCTCAATATTGAAATGATCTCTCACCAATGCCGAAATACAATTCACCATGACTGAGGAAAGACTTGGACAAGCTTGAGAAATTATCAGAAGGCTGGTATTATTCAGTAACCGATTCCCACAGCCGATTTCAACTCGCCTTCTATCCATTTTCCTCTGTGGAACATGCAGAAAAATTGTTGTTCAATCACTGAGAAAATTTTCGATCAAAGAACTGTTGATGGTGCACATTTCACATTCACTTCCATGATTCTATTCGTCCTAAATGCAGATGGAACAGTCCATAGTAGTCTTTAATTCAAATTCGGACACCAATGCGTCAGAAAAATATAACATGCTAATAATGTCTGGATCCCTGTACGGAGTATGATTGATGCATCATTGTTTGTGTCCCAACTGACGAATGAATAAGCACACTCTATCTGTTGGCGCATTATTTTCGATGATTCTATGGCATTTACAGAGTGATTCCATCGGGTATTCATTAATAGGCTATCTTTTCGGTTATTACAGTCGAAGACGTGAAAGATGTTGAAAAATCATCTACTCATGCAATTTCTAACACAATACACGTGAATGTTTTGAGAAATGAGTTATCAGCTATTCAGAGATATGTAGTTTTCATTTGAATTTGGATTTTTATCTCAATATCTAGGTATGCATGGACACAACGAACTGAAATTCGATGAACATGTCCCTAGCTGAATTGAGATGATGAGTTGACTGCCAACCACTATTCGTTATTCAACTAATATGGTTGTATTCCCTCACATACTGTGTGGCCCAATGAAAACGAAACAAGGCCGAATTGACATAGTTATCGGTATCAGAAAGAAAACGCTTGAACCGGTCGATTTTTATTCTGAGGGGGAAATATTTTGCGCATGTTTTCAACTTTTTCACTTCAAACCCCTCGGAGGGGTGAGCTCCAACCCTTGAATCTCAAATGGGATAAGGGGTCAAGTGATACATCATTTTGAAGGTAATCGAAATCTCTTACCAATGCTTCCTTGTTCTTGGAATTCAATGCAGTAGTTCTCGAGAAAACACTTTTATGAAAATGATCGGCTAGTGATGGAAAGTAACGCTTTTTTCCTCTTCATCACTATTTCTAAATTCGTAGTGAGAACGATGTTCATCTGAGAAGTGCCTTATGTATTTTTTTCAAATCTTGTTCTATACAACATTACATAAAGAGTTATTTATTTTAATGTCAGTTCCTTGATCTCTCAGTAAAATGCTTACCTTGTTCCGTTTTCATTGGGCCATCCTGTATACCTAAATTTAGCCTAACAAGAGAATCTATCATATATGAAAGCGAAAAAAATATATAATCATCTTCCAACAGCTAACAGAAGAAGTGAAAGCAATACTTTCACAGAGGGCTTACTCTAACCTGCAGGAGTATTGAGACATGAGTGGAGAACTTGAACTTGTTCCAGAGTTGAATGAATCAACCTTCAGTGCGAATACTGGCATTTCTTTGATGTCAATCCATTATCTCTGCGATAACAAAAAATCGGAATGTTGTAAGAATGTACCTACCTATTATGAAACGGAACAATGTTCCTCTGAAGGATTCAATCAAGCCAGTCTTTTGTGCTGTCGAATCCTGGAGAAATAGTTCACTCAGAATTAATGAGCTCTTGATAACCACTCATAATTCGTGTTGTTTTATTGTTGTTTGCTTTCTTCGAAATGAAAAGAGGTGGAGATAAGAATTGGTCCTGGTCCACTTCAAATTGCTAAAATATAATTAATGAGTACCACAAAGGACTCTCTAGCGGCTGGAAAGCGGATTCAATGAGAGTCAATTGAGAAATGACTCAATTATTGTTACACCAAATCTGGGTCAGTTTTATACAGGGTGTTTCGTAGTATGTGAGACGCACTCCTAGGGGTGATAGAGCGGCTTGAAGAAATGATAAACATTGTATCAATAATTATTATAAATATATATCCAAAACGCTTTCATGGCCGAGTAACAGTGTTCAAATTTCAAATATGATCCAACTACTTCTTTAAGGATTATCTGGTCTGAGTCATGCTGGCTAGAAGAACAAAAATTGTATAGTATTGTATTGAGTAGCTGGAAGATATGGATATTGTTTCAATATTTTCGGAACCAATGAGATTCGGAAAAGAGTTCATACGGGCGTAGCCAAAATTTGGAAACACGAATAAGAGAAATTTTTAATATTTTTACCCCTCTAGATAACGATCACTGCTATGAAAGAAACTACAAGAGAACAAAGAGATTCTGAACCAACCATAGATCAGACCATGTTTGAACCTTGAATCCACCAGTGGCGCTACACGAAAATGTTCAGGGTTGAAAAAGAGGTTGTGATCCCTGAACATATATCTTCCTATATATTCTCATTCGGCATGCCCAATGATGTGAGCTCTACAGTGTAACCCGCATTCCGAATTAGAAATCGAAAACTGCAGGAAATATACGGAAATAACTAAAAAACTTCAGAAATTTCAACTCTCTGTAACTCGGAAACAAAAGAGTTTTGGACATATGTTCAAGAGAACTTTCATCATGTGACGCTCTATCTATAGGAGTGCGTCCCATATATTACGAAACACCTTGTATACCATATGATATTCCTCAGCTGGTAGTTTTTAATTTTTTTTATATTCATTCAAGATCATCTCTACTTCAAGTTGTTTAAAAAAATGACGGATCTGAGACAATGAGATAGAATCAGTCTACTCACTCATTATGCCACGTTATTAAATTCTCAATAGAAAACTAACTTGATGACAAGAGTCGTGATGGAAACATAAACATGTGGTTGAGCGAACCGAAACCAACATTTGTGTTCATGACAGCACAGCTTCACTAATAAACCCATTATGATGAAATAACAGCAATACTAACGCACAACTAACATCCATCCAGGGTGATATGCTGATTATATTATAATAATTCAGATTGGTACAGAAGAGTGATTACTTCCAATTTCAATTACGTTTTCATGGCACCATCGTTATGGTTGATTCTACCGCAAAATTACTGGGTGGAAAAGCAAATATGAAATAAAGTACCCTAAAGGGGAAGTTCAAATTCCGAGACCAAATGGAAAACATTGAAAGAAAGTTTTTCTCCAATGTTTCGGTATTCTTGAAGCATACTCTTTCGAAATTTCGTGAGTACACCGAGGTGATCATTATGTAGGGAAATCAGGTCATACCGTTCCGATCGACATGAAAGTGAATGATAAATATATTGTGCAAAATCATCTCGATTCAAGAAAAGGCTATCTGGTGATGAGTTCAATGTGAAAACAGTGACCAGCGCTGGAAATAAACAGAGAAAAATTTATGAAATAGTTATTCAGAGAATATGATGACATCGACTCCATGATACCTACTACTCCAACAACAAACAAAACGCTCCCATTCGCCGAAAACACCGAATTTTTAGCAGGGATACCGGACCGTTTTCCTCATTCTTGTCATGTTCCATCGGAATGGCAAACATTTCCGCGGTCTACTACATGTAACTTTTTATCCCATCACTCGATATATCCTGCATAAAAAAAAGAGATCAACCCGACTGTGTAGAGTGGTTTTAATAGCGAAGACTTCCCAAGGGGACGAAATGTCTGCTATCAATTTGCAAGGAGCACTTCTAGGTTGTTGTGTGTGGTTAGAAACGCTAAGTTTGTTGATATTCGCATAAGCTATAAGCCTTGTTACTTCTTTCAAGGTGACCCAATTACGATTGGGAGATTGGGAAAGTGTGTTTGGTTTAATTAATAACTGAAGAGATCTGGCATGATACATTATCATACTGCCTCGGGTCTGCAAATGATATTCACTGTGTACAGTCCTGGAGAATATGAGAGATGAATTTATTTCAGCTCCTATACATTTCGCAACGACATGTTATAAAACTGAAGACGTTCCATTGCTTTGATGTTCTGCCGGTTGCGTTGCAGATGTCACAACGTTCAAAGTATATGAAGTTTCGGAACAATGAATATGATGATAGTCATCGTGGGTTATTGTAGATCCTCTATTTTCTTTCCGAACAGTTGATATTTATCCTTCCTCACTCGAAAAGTTGTTGTTGTTGGCTATCCTGTGCACTCTTTTGAATGTCATCAGATTGATTGTCTCGAGGTAATCATAGCTCAACCCAGTAAAATAATATGATCAATATTTCCCACAATGAACCAATCTGTTTTTCACTGAAAGGTAACTGCGATTGCAAGAAGTGAAGTCATAGAAGTCCAGCTATCGACTTACATTCATCTCACATAGAAGATATATTGTGAATAAAATAGTCTGTTTTTCGTGACGGCTGTTTTCCCACTTCTGCAGGTGTGATGAAAACCTAATCTAGGTGGTTCAGCCTTGAGCAGACTAGGAATCTACAGGAGCAGAGTATGTTACTGTAAATGTATGACAATATTTTTCATTGCAACCAATTTTTTTGTTTTTCCAGACGTGTGAAACAAGCCATTGTTTTATCTCATAGAATCCAGTCTCCGATATCAATACAAATGGATGCGACAACTGCATCGATCTGTATTCTTGGTTTTGTGTTAGATCTGACAGAATTTGGTGACATCAATCTAGCTACCTGGCGGGTTGAGCAAAGACACACTGTATAGCTCAGCAAACAACGATCAAGCATTATGCGTTAACCAATTAACTGCATTACACGTGCAAGATAGCTGGCTTGTAGAGAGAAACAACTAATAAAATGTATTGCACGCTTGGGAAATTAATATCCAAGTGTCTTAATCCCAACCTTCTCTGTAGCAAACGGCCGTCTTATTTTTCACAGGCTGTGACCCGGTATCTGAACGTATCAATCTCAAGCAACCTCTCATCATGAATCTTCTTGCCCGGACCGTATCAGCTTGGATGCACTCTGATGGAACCAGTGATTTTCGAATGAAATTATCTTGCTTTTTAAAGAAGTCATTCCGTTGAATCGAGGACATCTATTTCCTCGATGAAAAATCATCGATTAGGCCATCACGTCCAGCCCCTACTATAAACTCACTACTACAACTCCTGGAGAACTGTCCACATGTTTGGAGTTCAGCTCCCAAACATTCGCTGAATCTCTTAGATCCTCCACAGAAGCCTAGTCTATCGCCTAGTCGGTGATGTATTTACGAATTCGTTCACCACTCTAGAACATCGTAGGAAAGGTGGGGGATATCTCATTTTTTTATAGAATCTGCTGACTCATACGGTGTTCCACGACCTTTATAAATCTTCCTCTCGTGTTGTCGTAATTTTGAATGAATACATTGAAGATAAAAATGAACCAGCTTCAGGTTTTCTTCTTATGATACGAGTATACGATACAACCTCTCTTGATGGAGGTTGAGCATCCTTATATCCTTTCTTTCGAATATCCATACAGACATGAAATTCCAGCCCTCCCACTCAAACATATATCAACCCCACCCACATATTCATAATAAACCCTTACAAGTCTGAAAACAGCGAAGGCCATGTTTAAAATTGCTTGGTCCGATCTGTCTTCCTACAATAATGTGCTCTGGTTGTCTGTTGACAGATGAGCTCGACTGTCAACAAATCATGGAACACCAGGAATGCGGATGGATCGTCACTACCATTTCCGAGCAGAAGAGAAATAGAATCACTCAGTTTTCTCTGATAATCCTCTTCTAGGTATAGAGTAGGGTTCATTTAGATCATTCACCCCTTGTCTAGTCGCCTGCAGGAGAGTCCATACTGGCATAGAATGCCTAACCCCCTAAAATATTCATAATGAGAACAGCAGATGCTACGGTGACAATTGCATCCTGAAAACAACAGAGGTCACGGTTGAAATTGCTCGTTCCGATCCGTCATTCCTTAATTATGCTCCGGTTTTCTGTTGACAGATAAACTCGACTGTCACCGAATCATGGAACACCAGGAATGAGGGAGAATCGCTACTGCCGTTTCCAGAGCCAAAGGGTTCCACCTTGAGCAGAATATAAGGTAGGAGGATTATTATCACCTTAATTTTATTTGCAGGCAATTTACTTGATGTTCCTCCCTCCTTGCCGCAGTTAAGCCGTTTAAAATTATGCAACCAGGCGTAGGTAACTCACGACCAACGCAAGGGGGAGCCACTTAGAGAACCTCAACCTCTATCAGAGACATGTATTATACATAGGCCGTATCTCGAGACATAACACTCGGCAATATTAAGTAAACAGATTAGTTTATCATCCCGTTATATTCCACTTAATACTGTTGGTCAACAGTTCAAATGTAATTAATGTGGAGATTATTGCTCCTCGTTGTTCATTATCCGAATTGATCGGTTTGGATGTTCCAATAATGTTGGTTCGCCGAATCTTCACTTTTGATATAAAACAGTCGTTAGCGTCATATCATTTCCGAGTTATTAGGAAGTTACGATAACTTCAGGTATTCGAGAGCAATATGTTAGAAAGTTTATATTTCCATTCGCACTAACGAGCCACAGTGAAATGGGAAGAGATGCCAGTAGCCTAGGCTCCTCAAAAATGTCTTCCTCGTTGAGAACGCAGTCATTATCAATCTCGTTATCAATTGAAACAATGGACAAGAATGAAGCACTCGCACGCAAAGAAGTCAACAGAGAAATGTAAAGGTATACTAGATCAACTGTTGAAGATTCATGGTTCATGTGAGAACTGCATCAGAACTCAAAATCATCCCCTCAAGGATATCCGAATGGAACTAATGAGATAATAGTTGAACAAAACAATATCTTCAAAATGCCATACCGCGAAGTATATAATCGGATGAAATCTTGAGAAGGTTTGTTGATCTGAGTTACGTAAAAATCAACATATTTTTTGCCAATGATAGATATTTCGGAGTCAACTAGTTCAATTTCTTCCCAATTTGTTTCAAGCTGTTGACACTCACTCAACAACAAATATTACAAGATTACTAGACAACTCAGATTCGGGCAACACCGATTACCGCCCTGTATGAATTTTCATGATTTTCTTCAGAGCCGGTCCTGAAATATGAGACCGTTTCCATACATGGAAGAAGTTATTGAAGAACCGATATACATGTTACGTACTTCTCATCGGAGAAACTTCAGAGATACAGAGTTACTTGACAGATTGCCGACACCGTACTGATTTTCTGAATACTGTAATGTAGAGAATGCGGAATAGAATTGAGTGCTCTATCGGATTCGTGTCATTGAATGAATACGGCAGCCAATCCGAAATGAGCCAGGTACATGAAGCCAATGAAGACGTTCAATTTCACCCACCCTGTACATTATCGAAGTCTACCTCGATTTTTCACGTTTGTTCTTCCGAGTTCAAGAGGCAGTGTTTCTCATCGCGTCTGCTATCAAAAATGTATGCTTCTATCCGAAGTAGAACAAATCTTTATCTGTGGCAACAAATAAAATCTTCAATGCTCAATCTTCTCTTGTTTTATTGGGATATTTTTATCTGGTTCCTATATTGAACGTATTCTCTGTGGATCGTTCCAATCAGATATTGGTACAATTGCCTCATAGGATCGAATCAATTTCAGATGATCCCAATATGGAATCCTGAAATATCAACACCCAAAATAATGCGATGAAGAGTGGTAATAAGTTATTGTTAAACGAGTATCATACGAGAAAAAAAACTACGGCTATCATGAAATATGAATCCTCCTAACCTCTTGAAGAATAGTAAATGCAACACTTTATAGATATAAATTATGCAAGGTGGCGATACTGTTCGACACAATCCAAGTAAATGGTGTGTTTTCAGAATATTTTCACTCCAACTTTTCTCAAGGAAGTTCAGGAAGAGGAATGTACTCCCAAAAGTTCGTGTGAATTTATTTCGTCCCATCGTGTGCCATCAAACTTGCGCTCCTACTATACGAAATAATACCGTGTAGGCAGAGCCATGGGGAGGCATGGAAAAGCAATTCGCCAGAGAAACATCAGCAACTGACTTTGCATTTAATAACCATGCCTGGTGGAGTGTCGTCAGATTTTCCAAATGCTATTTGCTCAGCAATTAGAGGAGACCAATATATTACACCAAAGCTTGAATTAATTGTGTGCAACAGTGTCTAGTGAATGTATTAGTGGAATTATTTCATGACGGAACGGTTCATTCCTCTCAATGAACATGAAGTCGTTGCTGTAGTCGATAACGATTTGGTTATTAATTGCTCCTTCGTCAAATACACCGAATGACGAATGTCTTGATTCGTTATCGACTTTGTCAATAATCTTTGAAATGGTTCCGATGGTATGCTAAGAAACATGAATTATTGTCTCATAAACCGTACGGTTCTTAGAAAGGCAGATCAACAGAGAACGCAATTGCTTTCTCGCAGGTTTCGCTCTTTGGCGTTTGACACGGTAAGTCATGATGACTTATTGAGTAGTTTGCAAATTATTGACTCGATGAGTGGTTATCTAGCTGGGACACTTCAATGCGTGAATATAGATGATCCTTCCAGTGTGGACAGTTCGGAAACAGTTTCGTTTGGGGTTCCACTAGGGACCGTTCTTGGACCCTTTTCAGTCCTAATACTATTGGTGAAATATTCATAGTTTTGTGGACGACAGTTTGATATTTCATTGAGAAAAATCGTGGGAAACTTTTGAGTTCATGAGATTGTTCTCATAGTGAAATATTATATGATAATATGTTCATGAAACTCATTTCACCCCCATCACATCTGTTTTAATATAAATTCCACCCTGCGAGGAACTCCTGATTAACACTGATTATGAAATTCATTGTTCAACTTCAGTGAAGCATATAAAATTATCTGGGAATCTTATACTCGATGATCCAATACATTCTCTTGCGAAAAGAAGCTGAGGTGTTTTTTATATCAATTTCGGTATTCCAAGCGATACTTTGGAGTGAAACAGACACTCCTGTACTTAAGTGATGGTAGAACATTCATGAGAATTCTAGAGATCATTCACAAAAATGGGCACTGAGAACAATATTCAACAAAAAACGAGATTCTCTTAGGAATCGAGTGAGTGAAATAAGCTATCATTTTCTTGGACCGAAAGTTTCCATGAGATACCTTGTGAAGTCAAAACATCGAATTTTCTCACTATATTCAAAAATGATATCACAAAAATTCTTATTAGAAATAATGGAAGGACTGAAATAAATCATTACAGAGCGGAAGTGAACAGATCACGTCTTCATAACACGAATGATTGTATCATACGTGCAATATGTTCCAGCCTGCAGATAAATGATCAGGGAAATAAATTTGCCAGGGGTAGGACAATAAAAAATACTTGAACACCCAAATGTTCTGAACTCCTGCTCTGATTCCATATGTATGTCATTAATAAAATATGTCAAGCCATTCTCTCGCATAAAAGTCAACGTGAAAGCAGAAGCATGTAAAAAGTAAAAACTTCGTCAGGAACTCCCAGATCATTCCTGCTATAGATATTAATTTTGGGACTCCATATAGGAAGCTGACCCTTTTTCCTGCATCGAATATAATGATTCAATCATATACAGTGTGACCAACTCAGAAACGGAGCACCTTCATATGTAATCAACATTTTTTCAACCGATTTCAATTCCATCAAAATCACTAAGTTTTTTGAGAAATTGATTTCAATTCTTAGGACATACTTGGTTTTTCGATCAGCTGTAGATGGAGTTCAGTTTTCAACTCTGCGAATTTAATCTCCGTTGAATAATAACTATCAGATACTCAATGAAAACGATTAAATCAAAGGTGACTTTTCGGATGAGCATCAAAAAAAGAGTGTCTAGTAAGTATAGGCACAACTACATGTGCATCCTAATCCTAGCAGTATTTTATTGTTATGGTTACCATATAAAAATTTTCGAGTGACGAGAGCATCTGATTGTGCGTGCCTATCCTACCTAGAAATTTTTCCAAGGTGGGTATAATTTTTCTCTGTATGAATGTTTATCGCCGAGTCAACAAAAAGTTCCTGGAAGTAATGCATTTTTACTCATGAGAGAAGTTTTCATTGATGCTGGTTCATTATGGAGAATACTTCAACTTTGTTGAATAATATTATGTTTGTAGTCACCTAGGAAACCCCGTGAGAACTATTAAATATTCCCTGGGGCTGGGAATTATAACCTTCAATATTTCATGAGCTGAGCTGAAAACTCTTCTAACTTTGAATTTCTGCCAGGTTTCGGGCAGCTGATGCGACTTCTCCATCAAGTTTCGTGTGAATACGTTATGAGATCTCCTACTCAACAATATTCGATGATCATTTTGTATAGATTTTCTAGTTGTCAGATCAGCAAAAGTAAATCATACCATGAGATTCATCCTTCAGAAAACAGGTATAGTCCATGATACTTCATAACCAGGTTACACCTGTTGACGTGATCATATTGGAATGAACTCATAGTCTGAAATCTTCAGATGAGTCACAAAATGGAATGGCTTAGTTTGGAAATCAAATGCCAGAGACTCCTGATGTTTCTCGATTAACACCTGCCATATTGTGTCGACTCAGCAGGTCAGCAGGTCTCCTGTTGATTCCCGGTGACGAAAGCTATATTGCCGTTCGTTCACAATTCCTCAGCTCTCTAGATATCGGATGACCTCAGAGTTGATTCCTGTTCCCAGCATCACCTCAGAGAGCACAGATAGTAGTGCAACTGGTCTATAGTTCTGAGGGAGGGTTTTCTTGTTTTTTTTTTTCGAATCGGTCGATTTAGCTGCTTCTTCAGCTTCTCTCTTCATGCTATGAATAATTCGTGTGCCCTTAACAATAATATATTATTTTTTTCCGAGGTATGGAGATATGGAACCTGTCAGACTACCTAACGTGCCAGCTAGGCATCAGTGAAAAAAATTTTTTATTGATCAACTGATCTATATCTGAACGTTATACTGAATGTGTGTGACATAAAAGATATATATCTGAACTCGACAATTCGGAACAACAGAAAGAAACTTTCAGTCTGACTCGATGGAAGTCTTTGGGAAAAAGTGAAATATTTATGAATACCAATAATAAATTTCGTTGACTTGTTGCATTTCTCCAATGGGTGGTATATTTTTTGGGATATGTTCACAGAAGATATCCCTCTTTGGGAACACCCATTACCTGCTGAATATATTCATAGGATACAAAGTCCAGATAGAAGTAAAAACAATGGAACAATGTAGATTGGAATCATATTTATCGACCAGCTGGGTAGAGGTGAGTTATGGTCGTAGTCAAATCTATCATCTCGAATTCTCGGGAAGGCAGTTTGAGGAAATAAAATACATAGTGTCTGAAACATGGGAACAAAGGTTTCATTTCTACTCTCAGTTTAGGTGGCTATATTCTTGAGGAGCTCTGAAAAAACTGCTAATAATGAAACATTAACCTATTCTCGGGGTCATATCCGAAGATTCCTTTGATGATTCTTCAGCTGGGCCGAAATACTCCTCAATTAATGAGGGAGGTGGAATCGGTTCGGTCAAACTAGAATATGGCGGAGTCACAATAATATTGTTTGGCGAAGGCACGTGTAACGTGTAATCTAGACCAAAAACATATTGAACAATTTGTTAGTTACCTCACCTCTTGAGAGTACCTCAAGGGTGAAATCTTGTTCTCTTATTATTCAAAATATTCATAGATTACTCACTTGGCATCAATATCAGTGACTTATCATTCGCCGATAATATGGAAAAATTTCATAAAATTCCAGGTATAGTGATTGTCAATTATTCCAGGAGAACAAAGAGAGCATAGATGATTGGTATATTTCCAGTGATTTTCTTGAACACATAGAGTGATGAGTTATCTCATGGGTTTGTCTGATCGGAGTTGAACTATTTTTTCGTTATTTCGATTTCTCATTATGACATCCGTATTGACATTGAATCAGTTAAGCGGCGCTTTTCGAAACTGCTTTCTTCAAAGATCGATGAAAAATATTTGATGATTGATATTGTCCATATCATTCTAGAAAATCAATCAGTCGAACAACTCGATGAGCATGTGATTTTCATGTGGATCTTTTCGAGATATTACGTTTCTAGAAAGGCTTCTTGAGTGAATCAACTTAAGCACAATCTCTCTGTACAAGGAATATGTAGAAAGGATGACTCAATTGATGAATGAATGGATGGATGTCGAAAAGATGATCATGAACATCTTTCCAATAGCTGATGAGTTTTCAGGACCAAATATTGACGCTGATGTCTTCATAAATCCAATCTCATGACAATCGCTATTGAAACTGGCCACTTCTCGAGGCTGTACGCCAATGAAAAACGTGAACAGTAAAATCCTCTGATGACTTTTATGTCCTTGCAACCAGAAGATGCAGTGCCATAAAAGTGTCGTTATATTTTCTGAGGGAAATCTAATCGCGAATGGCCGCTCTTTAGCTCTTCAACTCAGACAAACGGGAAGATGTAATAGTCTCAGCCGGAGTCAATCAAACTAGTATCGGATTGACAGGAAAGAGGACAGAATTAATGAAAATGAAAGGTCAGGAACATACGAAATACATTGGACAAACTCGTCGACACGTATATAGGAACTAGATTCAAAGAACATATCGCCCACAGCTGGTCTAATTGGTTGGACAAGTCCGAGATTGAATAGTTCGAAGAGTATTTTCTATCTGTTGGAATAAAGAAGCAACTAGCGAACCCAAGACCTTAGTCCTTACCTGAACCATATATTTTCATGAGAATGCTAATATATGGGCGAGAACATACTTGTGAAGGTGTGATTTGTCAGCTCAACCTCCTGAGGCTGAAGAGGCTGCTTTAACATACCTGAAAAAAATTATGAAAATGTTTCAAATTTCATTGATCATGTTCAATTCGTAGAATTTCTTCACTGTTCAAAATAGTTTGCCACAACTTGTCATCATGAGGTTTTTCATTGATTTTTCATCAAAAATAGGGTAACTGATGATTCAGAGTATTGAAAAAAAAATCATGTTTCAAACTAGTCTGGAACACATTCAAACCACTGCATAAATGATACTTGGGTGGATCGAGAATTGAAACGCTCCCAGGATCCATGAACACATAATCAGGATATTATTCGAACAAAAAACTGATGATGGTTTCACGAATACGAAACATCGTAGGAAACACGTTGCTATAAAGGAGCAATTCCAGTTTTTCTGTTTATAATATTTTTTTTTATTACACTATTCTACAGATACAAGATCCAATTACAGAATAGGAAAATACAGTAAGAATTATCCAAACATATTAGCTAATTACATCAATATCACTTATTAGAAAAAACAGAACAGTCCAGTTTTTTTATGGAGGTCAAATTGCGGCAAAAAATGTCAATGGTTTCATTCAACTTGTCATATGTGGAACACATCTTGTGAACAGGTGCATGAAGTTTTACATTAGTGTGACAAAGCGGAAGGTAGAAAGTATTATTTTTCCGGGATGTGAATCTTGGAATATGAAAGTTCAACATTTCCAAAATGCAGCTGCAGTCCAAAGTGTTGTGAATGAGATTGAAAAGAAAGATAACATGTGACCTATTTCGACGAAATTCAAGTAAATCAACTGAAAATCTTGAGAGAAGTTGCTCATGTGGATAACCCACATCTGGGTATTTTCCATCCAATTTAAAACATAGATACTTCAAAAATGTTCGTTGGATATTTCCTAAATTAGATATATGTACCTGATAATATGGTGCCCAAACTATTGATGCATACTCAGAAGTGGATCTAACAAACGTGAAATATAATTGCAACATCGATTTCTCATTCCTTCCAAAATTTTTCGACACTCTGATAATGAATCCTAATGATCTATAAGTTTTTTTGATGACTTGCTAGATATGATTTCCAAAAAGAAGTTTTTTGTCGAAAACTACTCCTAGATCTTGGAAAGTGTCAGGTCGGTTCAATATTGTGACAAACATAATGGATAGGGTTTTTTTGAAAATTCGCGTCTCTCGACATAACTGAGAATGAATGAATTATTCAAAAATTTCGGAAAAATCCCGTTCCCCATGCTGCGTGCATCCTTATCTTGAGCATACTGTATATCGTATTTTATCAGCGTTCATCCTCTTTCGTATCATACGTTCAACACGGAGAGTTTCCTTCCATAGAAGGATGTATAAAATAGGAAGGGATTTTTGAGGCTCTTGTACGTTCGCAGCATAACTATTATTCCTACAGGAATATGAGAGATTGATCTGGTGTGGTTTCGGTAGCAGGTGTCAAAATCGACTGGATCGCGCATTCCAGTCACGATTCTCACATTTTTAGCGTATGTAGTTCTGGAAGGACTTTTATATATTTACAGTTTTTTACTGCTCGCGATGCAAAGCAGTTTATTATATGGCGCACAATATAAAAGACAAATAAATTACGTTTTCGAATATACTACTTTGCTCTACTATTCTTCCTGCTGAATGCCCAGCTTCGCTCTGTAGGAGTTTACTGCTTTGTTGTTCCCTGTCACTTGTAGACATTCAGGAAATATAGTTCCGTATGATATATAGAGAGTGTTTTATTGCTTTCACACTGTGGTTCACGAAAGAGAGGCGGGAGATATCAACGAACAAAATCCAGGAAACCCACTTGGAGCATTCTCAGTGAAAAATCACGCTCTGCAAGAAACACACGGACTCTTTAAATGTGAATTGTTACCAACATGCACACATAACATACTCAGATAGAGAAACTCCAACTACAACAATGGGTATTGAAGACTTTGCCCATATTGTTCCATGCATCATCAAATCAGTTATTTTCCTGAATTCGTGCTTATGTTCGAAAAATTCAAAGGAAAAAACAGAAACTGAATCAAATGGTGTAATTACTCGAGGTACTAAGGGTCAATATTTCCTCCAAATGGTTCTATAAACCAACTCAGGGGTATCGCAGGCACGTTCAATTTAGTAGAGACGTTATGAGTGCCGATCATTGGTTTTTCAGTTCATGTCTGTCATCAAACTTGCAGTGTTCATATGGAACACATTCAAGTGATAACAACTGCACAGTAAAATCATCACTATGATCATAACTAGACAGTCCAATACAAGTTCAACAGAACGTCTCTTGAGATATCAGTGAGAGAATATGATCCATACAAAGCTCCCTTGATTGTCATTGTGTTCCTATCAAACTAGTAATCGATCGCGTGAATCTCCGTTTCTTGTTATGGACTTCTTGCATTCTTCCCAACCACAACGTACGAAACCTCCACTTCCACTATATGTCAATCTTTATTGCAGCACATTCCTTCTCGATCGCAAACTTTTATCGGATATGGAATATTCTTTACGGCCTTTCTATGAAACATCAAAAATCTCATCGAACGCGTTACGTCATAGTTGTTCTGTTGATGTGTATAAAAAAAGGGTCGAATGCCTTTCTCCGCAGCTTTGTTGTAACGGGCCAACAATGGTACTGCCTGGCCAAATTCAACCAAATTTTCCAAAATGATGCAGCTGAGCTAGAGGAAGGTTTAAAAAATATGGAACTCGAAATCGGACGTACCACGGAGGAATAATCGCTAAAAACCATTCTCAAGAAACATCGATACATCTCGCCCATCTCTATGCCTCGATCTCCTATGTTCTTTGTCGGTACTTTTCTCGTTCCCTTCGATATATAATTCGCTATTTTGGTTCTCTTATCCAAGTTGCCAGTGGATTAATAGTGCGGTTCAATTTTGTGTTTTATAGTGTTCAAAAATTCAATAACTTTCAAAGCCTCAGTGATTACTTCTAGATTCATCGATGCATTCTAATTTCAGATGATCTCGAAATTGTCTGATAGGACATACAATGAACATTTTTTCTTCTTGATGTTTTCAACTCATTAGTGAATATATTATAATCACTCAGTTTCACATCTAAGACTGGAACAAAAATATTTGAAGTCAAGCCCAAGATGGGCATTTTATGTTTCATGAAACTCAGTAGGAAGATATAGAGTGATACACTGGGGCAATCCTCAAGTTACTTGCTACTTCGCCGAAGAACGATTTCCCCATGGGTCAAATGGAGTTATTTATTTTCGATCAACTGCATATTATGTCAAAAAGATTTCATTCTCCTGAATTCCTCAATGTATTGATGTTATTTGATGATATTTTTCGGAACTCAATCGATATTTTTTCATCACTTTCGCACAAAATATTCTTGAAAAGCAAATTTTTGGATACGATATGGAGAGAAGTACTTCAAGGATGAGAATGGCTACTTTGAACTATTTCAAAATCACCCTGGAAGAAGTGGAATTCCATAGAAAGAGAGCAGAAATGAAATTAAATGAATAACTTCTCACCGCTTGAAAAACCAGAAGGAAACGACACTTCGAAGTCATATAAAATTCCTGTTCTCTTTCTGAGAAACTATACTGAATGTTTTTCCACATCAACTATTATGGATGAGCTTATCACGGGTAACGTAGTTACAATTATTTCAGGAAACTGTATTGAGTTCTTGGAGACATTGCCTCAACTATTACTAACTTTTACATAATTGATTGTTTTTGATGCATATCTTGATGAACTTTCCTTCAACACATTTTTGGTTGCATAGTTCGATTTGGTATGATCTCACGAAAGTGACTTCTTGAGTAATAATGATCTTGTTTGACAGGCACCAGTGTGTTGCAATATTTCACTAACCAGACTGTATATTGATATAAAACCCTAATGTCATGAGTTCCTCGACAAATTCCAATTATAATTCAGTGGTAGACGTCTTGATAACAACTCGCAATGATAACAATAAGGGTCGTACATAAATGTTCTAGGTAATTGTTACGAGTTCTCGTGGTTCACGGACCGGTAATACCTCCGAGAGATGCCTTTCCGGAATTTCAAATGGAATTAATTTATGCAATAAGACCTAGCCCTGTTCTCTTGTCCTGCGTTGACTGAACTGCCAGGCAGTGCTTCTCAAACATTCTGCGAGCCTTCCTCCCGAAATTATGACTCCGCTAAATTATTTCATCAACTACCACATGCTCGTTTCATACATGTTGCGCCATCAGTTTTCAGATGTCATATACTTTGACGAAAACCTAAGATTTACAGAACTTGTTTCACACCTATTCCAGAAGTCATATGGCATGTTGAAATATTCATCTGCACATGAACATTATGTTGATACAAACATGAGATTAATACTTCGTAACCCTCTCATATCATCGAACTTGAGCTATTGTGACATTGTTTATTAGACTGCATTACTGCAGAATGATGAAGACAGTCAACAGAAGCTGCAGAAGTCTTTTAGATCGTGTTATAACTTTGGAAAATAGGATCACATATCAATTCACTGACACAAACCGGTTGAATCTTGAGCTTTGACTGATCGAATGTTGCTTTTTGTAATTCAAGGCTACCAAATTATCTTATTGGCAAACTTGCTAGAAGAAGTGATGTATATAAGTGTTCTACTAGACATGAAGAACTGCTCAAGATTCCTGGGCACAACTCGGCTTCCTTTGAATGTTCATTCAGCTATATTCAATTCAGTACCGATCTTGAAGATGTTCATTTATCCATCCATTCGAATAGACTGCTCTCAACTGTTATGAGCGGATATAATAGTCTATAACAAATGTCCCGATGCCATTAAAAATCATCTGAAATTACTCCAAATTCAAGAAATAAACGAAACATTTCCACAGCAGAAGTCATGTTACAGTACTGAGGAATTTTCGAAATAATTTCAACATGTTCCATATTTTGATTCTATATTCATTGTTATATACTGATTATGAAAAGAAATCAAATCTTAATAATAGATATCCAGGCGTGTTTGTATCTAGTGTATTATGACAAGTTATATAGCCATACAAGGGTCTCAGAATGAATAAATGATTTGATTTGATTATATGTGAGCGGAGTTTTGTATTCGTGTTATACACCAACTAGATTCTTCAATGACGTGCGTTATCGATTCAGATTATTATAGTTTCCAGAAAATATATATATATTGTGTTTTTGTTGCCCACCTCTACAACTATCAGTTTCTAGATTATTATGGAAATCCAGCAATTGAAATTCCGAAAAACATAGTTTTTCGGCTTTCGTGTCTCAATTCATTTCATTGAGTTTTCGTGTTTTTCACTTGATTTCTCAACACACCTTGGATTCATCAAATTTTTAGAGGAACTGAACAAACCCATACGGCTATTGGAATGGGCACCGCAACGTAGCGTTACGAAAAAAAAATTCCAGGTTCAGAAGAAGAACATTTTTCCCGGAGGAAGACTATCAAGCTATTGCGCATCAATATTGTGCAATATTGATAATCATGCTATTCATAGTTTACATATCGTTAACTGTGAGATTCCAGATCACATCAGAAAAAACTTCTTATAAAAGTCATTCTCATTTTTGTTTCAGAGTTGCTACAAACGTTAAAGAAAAGATCCGGTCCCGGGTAAAGTGTATTGGTAAATCTGACACCGATATAGTACTGTCCATGTTATTCGTTCTGAGAATGATCCGAGACGAGCTAGTTCACTAAATAGAAGTCCAAAATGAACTCGAGAATGTAGCTCCAAATACAACGAAGTTCCTGCAGAAGAGAATTTACTACCGCTGCTCTTATTGAGCTACCTAGGCAGTAATCTTTCTCGTGCTGTTTCGTTGAATATGTAACGGTTTATTCATCCCCAGCCAATGGAGCCATCGTCCAGATTCACGAATATTGCAGTTCCAATTACTTCAAAATACAATGTATCTTCCTCTGATTCTTCTGTTTCTTCCGCAATGATTGAGGTAGGATTCTGAAACTCGCAGAAGCGAGAGGAATACCAAAAGGATATACACTGCTTGCCAGTAGCTATGGGACCACCGATATTTCTGGATAATGATCTCAGGAGGCAAGATAGTTCGAAAATTTGTTCGTATCCAGTCTGGACATCGAACGGAAATGGAATTCAATGCCCTGCTTCTGAATCTGACAATTTTTTTCGACTTATATGGCCTCCTGATGTAATATTTCATAAATGTTGTTGGTTCCTAACCTACAGGTATCCAGATGAGTTCTCACAAAAATAGTCTCTTGAGTTTCTTGCCCTATTTTATCTCCTTTGCTTTCCGTTTTTCGAGTTTCGTCAAGATCACTCGGATTCATCCTCCGTTCAGAAAAACCGATCTGAGGAACCCAAATGGTTATTGAAGGAGAACCGCAAAGTACAACATTGTAGCGCAAGAAAAACACCGTGATCGAACATTTTCCAGGATGAAGACTATCACGTTATTACGCATCATCAGAATTCAATGCACCCAATAGTGATAATTATACCATTTTTGACTTCCATATCAAAACGAATCGACCAAAACAATTACTAGATTCCAGATGAACTTGCACCTACGAAAATTCAACGTCGTCGACTATATATCTAGCAAGACATCAGAAGAATCGTCTCGCACGAACCGTTTTGATGATCGCGATATCTAAGCTGCTACAAACGTAATTAAAAAAAAGATTCGGTCTCGAAATTTACTTCCCCCTAAAATCTGCCAAGCGGCCGTTGGTGAAAGTGCTGTCTATGTTATTCATTTCGAGAATGCTGACGAGTTCACCAAACAGAGCTCCAGAATTGAAGCACCAAATACTACAAAGTTCCTGCAGAGTTGAGCTAAATATGCGATATCCTCTCTCACATTGTTTCGTTGAATATGTTAAGGTTGCTGCCGTCCACGTTCCTGAATACTGTACTTCCAATCACTTCCAGATTCAACTTCGAAATCACCAAAGCATTATCAGATATCCTGGCCCTGTTCCCTCTGTTCGCATATACTGGGCTACCAATCTGACCTACCTTGGCTGATGATGGTAGCGATATAAACGATCCCGATAGCCAAATAGCGGTTGTGTTGCCTCCTTTTCATCCTAACGACACCGAAAAGTCACACTCGAACACAGTTTGCGGAGCACTCCACAGAACGGAAAGCGTCCTGGAAAGCGACACGTGCGATCGCTTTCCGTCAAAGTGCGTGAGCTTCGAGCGCGCGACAGCTTTCGCAAAGCACGGAGTCCGCCTTGGAGTAGGGTCAACCTGCAACTGTAGAACTGTACGCTAAACTCTAATTTGAAACTGAGCGCGAGAGAATTTAGAGCGCACTCTTGCGCTGCCGGCGCGTTCTTTTCATGCCGTATGTTTTCCGTGGCATACCGCTAAGTTTCATCGTCAATCGTTCATCATCGATCCGGAGTTATTTGCTTTTGACACTGAGGCTGTCTTGACATTGGCATCGAGTCAAATCATTTATCAAAGTAGCTACATTTAATATAATGTCATCCCGCAGATCTGAGAGTGGAAAAGTAGCCCGAAATATCACTCGACACATTCAGCGAGAAAACTTTCCATCGATTCGTTCTGCCTTATCCTCTTCCCTATTTTTTTCTTATATCTGAAAATCAAGAAATTTGTCACAGCCATTCTCAAGGGGTCAGAAATTATTTATGGTCCTGAATTTAAAATATGCTTTTTTCCTCCTCGGTAACAAGTGACTTCAGGCTCGTAATGAATTCGAATGCGACATGAATATTTTCCTCTTTTCCTCAATATCGTTCAATGTCCAACCACCACGAGCGATTCCAGGTAGACAAACTAGATGAGCTCAGGTTGGTCACCTTCTGGTTGGTCAGGGTCGATACTTGTCAAACTCCGCACTACCAAGCATCATTCATCAACAGTTCTCAAACTTCCAATGTTCTCAATGTTCCTGCGATTCAAAAGTTGAGTTTTGAAAATTTTAGGACATCGTCTTCGTTTACTGATGATAGATATGAAAAGGAATGACTCACCCTGTTTCACCTACTGCATTTGTTGGTTGTTGGATTCTTCAAAGGAAGTCATTACTGACGATAGATATGGAAAGAAGTGCCACACCCTGTTTCACCTACTGCATTTGTTGGTTGTTGGATTCTTCAAAGGAAGTCATTACTGACGATAGATATGAAAAGAAGTGCCACACCCTGTTTCACCTACTGCATTTGTTGGTTGTTGGATTCGTCGAAGGAAGTCATTGTTGCGTCAGTAACATTTACCCGACAAGATCACTTGGAAGATAGTAATATACCTACTGTCCCTTTTCTCGTCGCTATTGGAATTAATTCAGTTCAATCCTATCTGGGAACGAATATTACCTCGTGAGTCAGAGCTCCAGTATAGGTAACACGGAATTCAATGAGAGAACGAACTGTCGTCACGGACAACAGGAAAACATTTCTCATTCTACCGGTTAATTGGAGCTTTACTGCCTTATCTTGGCCAATGGAGGGTGGCATATTGTTAATTCGAGCGGAAGTTACCATGCTGGCATAATTTCACCCAATTCGTTTTTATCTAGTGTAAAACCTAGCATACGTCACGATAAGCTCTTTATGTCTCGCCATATTCTGTTATACCCAGCCTGTACAAAATGGCCAGTTCCACATCCAGAATGTTAATACATTCGTAGATTATTATGGCGGATTTGAGGTGAACACTCATCATGGAGGAAAATTTATGGAAATATGGCCTTTTCCCTTTGTCTTGTTTTATTATCGCTATGGTAATCATCCCATAATCCGTTGAGAATTTTCATGGCATTCCTAAGTGCTTACTGTCCACATAAAACAAATTTCGCTTGGTGGGAACAATATTCCACTAGAGGTGCAGCAAACCGTGAGACTGGCAAAGCAGCCAGTATATTCATGCACGGAGAAATTCTCCTAACCGATTGATCGCATTGAGAGGAATGCATTTCTTTCCCTGAAGATGGGCCTCATAACAGGATTTCAGTGACTTCCAAAGTGCGACAAAGAATGAGGCAGACGCTAATCACTTGAATCGACGTAGTTCATCGACAGACTCTACTCAAACTTGCTCAGAACGAAACATTCGTTCAGATGCGAATCCATTTATTCCATTGATTGTTTCTCCCTCGTTTTATTTCTCGCCGATTCATTTCCGATAACTCTAGAACTATCCGATTCAGAAAGTACCACTCACCTATTGACTCCTTCAAAATACTAATGTTCCGAAAGGAACTATTGAATGAAGCTTTGTATGAACGTCCTAGCGCCTTTGATATGATATTGAGAGATTGGCGAAGAAAAATCTACGTTGGAGAAATTCAATAACGGTTCATTCCGTGATGAACTTCAACGTCATGAATCTACCACTTGGTAACTTTCATAATCCATGTATTATCTTCAAATTAGAAGGAAGTCATAGGCACTTCCAATATTTTTAGCGATTTGTTCAAACGCCTCTGTCAGTTATATCCGAAGAATCTGGCCTCTGGATTGTAACTCTTTAACTTAACTATTTAAAACCACCAGTTGTATCGGAAACTGAGAGGAGTCGATGATAAATTTTCTTTTGATACTTCATACGTGGAACAGATATTATTACTGTCACGTTAATATTTTGTGAACGACGAAGATAGGAAGAAAGGAAGGGTAAATAGTTGGTCAAAGAGATGTTTCATCTCAGATCACTAGGCAACGAATTCCACGACTTCGCCGTTCTATTGATGAATGATGGTTGGTGAAGAGGAGCTTGGCAGGTCTCGAGCCTGAAAATGTAGAGATGAATAGCCTGAGCTTGTCTAGTTTGTCTACCTAGAATCGCTCGTGTTGTAATAATATACGAGATTTCCATTTGTAGTTTCACCGACTAGACGAATAACTCTCTTCTGAATAGAATACAAAGGTTTCAGCATCATACTTCATGGTATGACGACTATGACCAGTGGTAATAATTTGGCGATAGGCCGAAAGGCTACAGGATTTATGGGCTGTGTCCGATTTGAGTAATTTCGTAGGATTTTATCTTGCCTCATGGGAATGATCTATATCTCCAATGATGATATATAAAAGAATTGTTCCTTATCATAATTCATAGAATTCTTCTTTATTATAATATACCATATCGAAATATTGATTACCAGTGGAAATAAATTCTGCAGAGATATTTAAATGCTTTGTTGTGCAGGAATACATTGAATCAATACATCAATACCCAATATTCGGGTATCAATATTTGTGACGTGACACCACTCCGCGCGAGAATCACGAAGTAAGGGTAAAAGGTAATGATTTCATCTGCGTTAATGGAAGAAGAGTGGATGATCAACCACTTATTTAATATGCACCCAGAAGTTGGCCTCTCGAAAATCACTCCAGGCCCGCATCTGATCAGTCCCCTTTGATTTCGCAGGTGTGTACGGCGGACTGGTATATAACAAAGGGTTTTGAAACCCCTGAATCGATCAGTGGGGTTCGGAAATGTCACAAACTGATACATGAATAGGAGTTTCATCATTCATCAGTTCGATATAAGATGATTTGCAGCAACGGCATTTCTGACGAATTGGTCTCTCTTATTCAAACATAATATTGGTCTAAACGTTTCACAGTGAACTGTGACTCCAAAAGTTCACAAAGAGAAAAACATGAATGATATTCATTCCATGGCCTGCAAGTGATATATCGTGTGACTTCAATAAATATACAATAAATAAACAGACTGTATTATTATTGCATTCCTCCACCTTCGGATTTGCTCAATTTCCTTCTATGACACCATCATACGTAGATATTTTTATTGAAAAAAATGAATCCTCATTCGAGCATTCCCTCCCCTCAGTTTTACGTAGATATATACTCGCTTATTGTATCATGCTTGGAGAGACGTCTTGAGCAAAGCATGTTGGAGTTACGTTAAAGTTGCTTTTTCATTGCCCCAAAAGAATACCATTCCATTCCGGCCGTTGCTATGAAAGACGGTGGGACAGTCAAGAAGTGTTTCATTTTTGTTATCTTCTACGGTCTCACAGTTTGCTGTGCTGAATTATATGCTCGAAAAATGCCTGTACAGTCCATATTGAAACGATTTTGCTGTATGTTCATGCAGGAATTTTCAATTCTGATTATGTCTCTAGGTGTTTCATCTTTCTGAAAAGGAGAGAGAGGTTATAGATGATTCAACTGTGTTCATAGGTCCATACTTCTATAGTGAACAACAAACTGTTACCCTGTATCCCCCATCCGGATGTGATGGCAATAACAAAAGGTGGGACGAATCGGTCGCGTTCAGCGTGACCCCCATGAATCTTTGATCGGATACCGGCAATGCCAATGGTGCGGATTGCTAGCCCCCATCTTGAACATGTCTTATGCAAGCGGCAACATGAATAATCCAGAAGGCTCTCGCGCGGTTTGAACCGGGAGTATTTCGGCGTATTTCTTATCCGCTATCGCTGGTTCCCACACGTCGCCTAGCCTCATCCGAACGGATCCCGTCGATGTCTCAACAGGTTGGGTCAGAACGTGGAGCAATCCGTCGCAGGAGGAGATCGCAGCAATGCAACACATCACTATCGATTGATTTTTATGGATAAGTGCTTGCAGGAGCTTGGAACTACGACCTACATTGTGAATTATCGGTGTCAAACTTCGATATTTATTACTTCCTGCTGCTATACGTGAATCAGTACAGTAGTGTCGGAGATATACAGGGTGTCCTTAAAGGGTCTTTACAAAAAGCTACCACATATTCTTCAGACCAAAACAATTCGATACAAGCAAACTTACCTCAGTAAAAAGTTGCTTAGTTTGGGCGCTAGACGGCTCTGAAGTTGAAATTTTCAAATCGATTTTGCTCCATAACTTTTGAACGGCTCATGAGATTTTTTTCAAATTTGGTACGTTGGCATAGACTCATCGGGCAATGAAACTCATATCATAATCATAATGAATATCATTCCATGGGCGTAGAACTTGATTTTTTCAGTAAATAAACATCTAAAACTCCTACGCCAATGGAAAAAAATTAGTTTCAATATGAAATCTAAATTATTCAACTCATTCACTACAAAAAAGGTACTCTTGACAAAAGTCGATTCCTCTCATGGTTTCGACAAAATTTCAATTTTAGTGATTTAGAGCCTAATTAATAATAAAACGATTAACAGATATGTCATAAAAATTGTTCAAAATGTTCACCATTTTCACGTATACAAAGATTTATACGACGCAAAAAGTTGAGATGTACTTTTTGCATAGGTTATTTCTATTGAAAATAACTAGCACTGGTTTTTTTTTCTGAAGACTATTATTATCTGCTCGAAAACAGTGATATTCACATTCTTGGTTTCCATAGTTTCATCTGTGTTGATTTGTCGAGTTTTATTGACGTTGATTGTTGATATCGGACTTTTCTGATTTATCATGGCCGTACAATACACCAATGAAGAATACACCGATATGTTATTGGTATTCGGATATTGTCAAGGAAATGGTCGAGAGAGTGTGAGGGTGTATTCGGCAAGGTTTCCAAATCGTCGCGTACGGATAAGTAATGAACTAGAAGTTTCTAGGAATGCCGTTCATGAAGTACTAAGAGAACAATTATTATACCCATACCACAAGACGCCAGTTCAAGATTTATTAATCCATGATTCAAAAAGTCGTCTGATGTTTTGTAGGTTCATTAATTTGCAAAGAGAAATGAATCTGAACTTTGGAAAGAATATTTTGTTCACTGATGAAGCCTGTTTCACGAGAAGAGGAATAACTAATTTTCATAATGAACACGTTTATGCAATTGAAAATCCTCATTCCATTAAAATAAACCATTTTCAACACGAATTCAAAATCAACGTTTGGGCTGGAATAATAGGAAATTTTATAATTGGTCCTGTCATACTTCCACAAAGATTAACAGGAGACATGTATTTACAACATCTACGAAATACGTTGCCAAATTTGTTGGAAGATTTACCACTCCAACATCGGGTAGATATGTGGTTTATGCACGATGGAGCTCCACCACATTTTTCGGTGGATGTTAGGAATTTTTTAAACCAACAGTACCCAGACAGATGGATAGGTAGAGGTAATGATGCACCCGTGAATTGGCCACCACGTTCTCCAGACTTAACACCGATGGATTATTTTGTATGGGGTTATCTCAAGTCTACGGTTTACAAGACCCCTGTGAATACTGTAGAACAATTATGGCAACGTATCCAACAGGCGACGAATAATCTTACAGGCGATGAAGAAGTTATGCAAAGAGTACATTTCAACTTTTTGCGTCGTATAAATCTTTGTATACGTGAAAATGGTGAACATTTTGAACAATTTTTATGAAATATCTGTTAATCGTTTTATTATTAATTATGCTCTAAATCACTAAAATTAAAATTTTGTCGAAACCATGAGAGGAATCGACTTTTGTCAAGAGTACCTTTTTTGTAGTGAATAAGTTGAATAATTTAGATTTCATATTGAAACTAATTTTTTTCCATTGGCGTAGGAGTTTTAGATGTTTATTTACTGAAAAAATCAAGTTCTACGCCCATGGAATGATATTCATTATGATTATGATATGAGTTTCATTGCCCGATGAGTCTATGCCAACGTACCAAATTTGAAAAAAATCTCAAGAGCCGTTCAAAAGTTATGAAGCAAAATCGATTTGAAAATTTCAACTTCAGAGCCGTCTAGCGCCCAAACTAAGCAACTTTTTACTGAGGTAAGTTTGCTTGTATCGAATTGTTTTGGTCTGAAGAATATGTGGTAGCTTTTTGTAAAGACCCTTTAAGGACACCCTGTATTTTGAACAAGCTGGAGGCTGTACTAGTTCTTCCTTCCATGGAAAACTATTTCATACATAGAAAATGAGTTTATGTGATAATAATCCAGATGAGGGAATCGAGTTCATGCGCCCTCTATTTCAAGATACAGTTGAGGAGGTTCAGGAAGGTCACAGCCGAGAATCTACAGGGTGTCCTTTTGTCGAGCTCCACCATGTGGATCTCCGTTATTATTGAAGATAGAGGTCGGTCAAATCAGAGCGAAGTTGCGCATTTTCCTGCTGACCAATTATCTGAGATTGAAATGATGTTCGAGTTCTAGATTGATTAGGAAAAGAACGGAAGTTTGTAATTTCCATTGAAGGAACGATAAAATTAGCTACAAATTTATTCTCAGCAAAACAAAAGACATTTATGAAATATGCTGTAATACAATACAACTTGGTCGATCACATCGTCTGATACATCCATGTAATCAGGAATAAGAAAGACTGCAGAAATGCAAAAATCCAATATGGCGCCCATAAGAAAAACCTCGGCCATGCAAATACGAAGACAGGTTTAGGTTTCCTTCGTGAAAAAATGCCTCAAGAACGTCCAGGTTGAAAAGATCTACTTCTTTTTCTTATCGCTTGAAAAAATTGAAACAAAAATTACAAATTTCTGTTCTCTTCAAGTGATGGTTCAGCATGAAAATGAGCAACTTTCCCATATTCCCATATCATGTCATATGATTCGAAAGTATTTCGGCATTCATCAGTTCGAAATTTCATGACATCACTTTGACAACGATCACCAAGGAGGAGAAAAGAGTGAGAGTGAGGAGAAAACTCATGTAAGAGAATCCACTTGGGGGCATATTTGATAACATCCATCATAACAAAGTGAAATATGTGATTGGTAATTCGATTGAATTTCCAAGCGCAAAGAAATTCTAATTTCCTGAAGTGTATGTGAGTCCAATGAATATTCAATCTAAAAATCTCATTACGCTTTAGACGAGCAGGAACCAGTTCAGTTTTCGGATTTCTTCACCCTAGATTCCCAGGTATCCCGCAGATTCAATCATGTTGTGAATAATGAAAACGTTCTTGCCATGATTATACCAACCGATACCAGGAGTCAATATTCATGTGGAATGAAAATAATTTCATCGCATAAAGCAAACCATATCTTCAAAAAAATAAACCTACTACATCTGCCAGTTGTTTTGGTTTCGCAATCTTGAGTCATTGTATACTGAAGACTTATGGTATTCAGTCATATGTTATAGTATTCATATGAAGGAAAATGTCTCAGGTGAATCTCATCAGTAACAGTTACCACCGCATCTGCCAGTTCTCCATTTTGGAAACTTGAGCATTTTTTGAAAATATTCTGATGTACATTTCAAAGTCAAGATGCTGCATCCAGAATTGTCTTCAGGGTATCCTGAGTGAAAACAGTGAAGACACGAGCAAGTTGGAATAGATTCAGTAAAGTACCAATGGAGCAATAGAAAAAATACGTAGTATTCATATAAAGAAAAAATAATCCCACAGTGAACCCATTGCGTGAGCTGACCTGTATCTTCATGCAACAGTACTACTTCTTACAGTCCTTTCATTTCGAAATCTTTAGTCATTCTTGGGAGAATCTCATATACCTACTCTTCCATTTCAAGTGGGCGATACTCCATTATGAATGCTCCCAACTGTATTCTGAGTAAACAATGTATTTATTTTCCACCCAGACTATCCTTCATATATTGTAGTATTGACCTTCCGGGTGCACAAGGAAAATTAATGGGATCTGAGTTCGCCGAAGATAGCAATTTCCAGTATATTGAAAGCTGTTCTACAGCAACTCGCTATCATTAATACATTTCAGGGATTTGATAGATAGCCAGCCATGATATTTCCACCAGCGTCAGTTGAACCGTAGCAAACCTTCAATCCACTATTCGATTTTGGCAGAGGTCATTGTCCGTCCAGGAATATTTTTTCCTTGCTCCGGAAATTATAGGTTCAATCTGCATGTGAAGGTTCCATGAACCTCCCATCACATTATCTGCGTGTACGAAAAATCTATCGAAATTTGTTGGCCGTCAAGACCACAGCAAACATATTTATTGAATTAGTAACGACGACGAAAATCCGGATATGGAGTTTTATGTTCACTGATCGAATTATTCACCATTATCAAAAAACATCTTTCTGATTCAATCACAAAATCTAAAATATCCCTGACACGATTCTATTGGATGTATCCCGTGCACTTTAATCTCAAACTGAACATCTACCTGTATACACACTGCTAGTGAACATATTGTGCAATTAAAAGTGATTAGTTACAATGGAGATTAGCTGAAGTGGGTTACTCGCTCGATTGAACAGCATTTGATTATTGGCATTGAACATAAATTTTAATCAGCGTTGATAGAAACGAATGTCTGAGTACTCAGCGAGATGTATAGAACAGAACGATGTAGTGCACAGGGTATCCATGGATTTTTCATTTTCAATTGAAACCAACAGTACCGAGAAAATATGAACTCACAGAATCTTCTTCACAACAAAAAGATGATGAATTGAAACAATCAGATACGGATTTTTGGCGCAGAAAATCTGATGAATAATTCTACATACGATGAGTTCAACAACAATTCTATCATCTATAATTTTGCTAGAGATATTCAACATCCCCTTACTATTTATTTTGGTGCTTTGTTTCATGAACGGATCGCCAGAGCGCAGTAGGTGCTGGAAGGCAGAATGGAGCGAGAAGAAAACTGTTTCGAGACCTCATTGATTTCAGGAAAAACCGTTTTCTACTTTGCTCCGTCGACAAACTCATTGATTGAATAGTTGAACACCACAAATCATTAGCATTGCCACCGATTGCTAGGTCGGTAATCTAAGTCATGGTTACACAGTATTGTGTGATATGTCTTCCTTGTAAAGATACAAGCTTGAGGTTTTGTTGCATTGAACTCAACCAGCTTTCCAGATACCAATTCCAAAATCCTAACCAGCTATGGACTGGGCAGGTTGTCATATCCAAACTGGTGCCAAGACAGAACATTGTGAAACACCAGTAATGATAGTCATTGCATCATATGATACTGCATCTATCTATTTGCGAGACAGTAAGCGACATAGTTGGGGCGGTAAACCATATGAGAGGAGTTTTCTTAGAAGGCCTTGATACCAAAATCGCTCGACTACTTGGAGATATCCAATGCTACAATCAGAGGCTTCCGATTCGTGAATTTTCGCAACTTCAGGTGGAAGAACTTGCATGGAAAACTCTTTGTTTCAGCTTCAGGCCACAGGCCGCGTGGAAGGATCGGTCTCCATATCAGAGACATCCTCCCGACTAGACTGTTCTAAAAGAAGGAGATATTGAGCGACCACCTCATATCCTGGATTTGATGATACCAGATTTCTTCTCATACATGGGAGTTGAGATCATAGACGTTGGATGATTTCAATGAATCGCCTGAATTCCAGCTGAAATATGGTCTCGAATTTCATGGTGGTCATTCATTCGATGGTTGACTCAGTAAAAAATTTCACATGTTCCAATGATGGAGTTCTAAAGTGAGTGAAAATCATTTTATTGCGCTGGATCTTACTTCTCATTCTGGAATGTGTTTTGCTGGATGTAGTTTGCCGCACCACATATTTTTGCTGGAGCATCATATTGGTCGAACTCTGAACAGATATCACATCGAATATGTTACTTGGATACATAATCAGTATCAATGGATGTTTATTTCCGTTCTACAAGAGTCATATCGACATTGTCGCATTACATAGTTCCGAACGATAACCCTCCTTGACCTGTGACTAACAATTCACTTCAATAATTTTTTCAATGTAGTGTGACATCTTCAACTGAGATGTGATAGAAAATGCAGTTCTTATTGTTGTCATCCACTGTGTTCACTGCCGCATTCTTTGTTGTCAGTGTTCTTGCTGATCCTTTCACCATAAGTATCGATGATCCGAATTCCAGAACTCAGATCACTACGAAAAATGTCACAGGAATGGGAAGAAGTACTGCAAGTCAGATGTCTATCGAATATTTTCATTGAATGTGTTTGTCTATTGCAGTTGAGATGAAAATCGTGAAGAAACCGCACCACCTCTTCATTGGTAGATGTAATTCGAAATACCCTGTGATTCACCAGGAGAATATAGTTCTCACCAACGATGGGAAGAGTCACGTTTCTGCTCATATCAGGGTGAGTGAACTACATTCCAGTAATGTTCGCACATCTATACACGCCACTGATAATCTCAGATGTCATAAGATTTCATAATGATGCATCGAAAATCTAGGTCGAAACATATAATGGAATAAAGGTATAACAAATTATGTAGCCATAACACTTCTTGTTATATTGACCTTACGCCTTTTACTTCGCAAGAGTAATAATAGATCTTATAAGAGTGCGAACAAGCCTCTTGAAATTCAATGAATCGGAATACTAATGATACAGTGTGTCAATTATGGAAAATGTTAGTGGGAATATCTCGGAAATAAAAAAAATATATCAAAAAATTCCTGAAACTGTTTCGAGGCAAGGTCGGGGAAACCAAAATGGCATGTGAACGAGCCTCGATACATCATGATATTTGTATCATTACTATTATACCAGTGCTTGCATCAAAAAATTAAGTCAGTGTGACAAATAATCGCAGGTTCCTATAATTGTGAAAGACGCCGTTGGAAATTGTTCTTTCTTGAAGTAAATTTTATAATTCAATGAAAATTTGATATGAGTGGCACTATTGAGAAGCCCTCAAAATAGTATCCTTGATATATATTTAGCTTTTTCAGTTCATGAGTGATGGACTGGGATTTGCCTTTGATGCTCAATTTTTCAACACCCTGTGTGAAAACGACCTAAGAAGCTTGAACTTTGAACTAAAAAAATGTACTCTTGTAAATCGTCGATATAATGAACCGTTTTCAAGGAAAATAATGACAAACAAATTATTGTTTTATTTTTAATGAAATGGACCACGATTTCAATTTTTCTCTTAAAAACCGTTTATTTTATCGTCAATGAACAAAAGTATCTTTTCATTTTGATTTTCAAGATAGCGATAAACAAATTATTATTTATCACACAGGATGTTCAACACTTTTCTTCAATTTCAGGTACCGTAAAAATTAAATAATGCCGGGCCTAATTTGTCGCAGGTACCTCACTTCATGCAACTGTCATAACAAATTTCATTACATTTATTATTGTGTATCTTTCCAGATGAATGTGGATGGTCCCTTTTATATAAACTGTGTCAACATTTTCGACGAAATTCCCGATGGAGAAGGGGGATACCCAAGTTTTGCAGCCGGAGGTGTGAATCACAACTTCATCGAGTTCAATGTGATGACCAGTTACGGCAAAGGTTTCCATTTCTTCGTACAAATACGTGGTGGACCAAGAAGAAGTTGATGAATATCGAAAGAAATATGTACACCTAGAATACTCACGAATAAACTTATGGACAAATAATCATTGTGTTAGAGAATCTTTGAGAGGATTTCGAGTCTATATTCCATCTATAATGATGCTCAGAAATCACTATGAGGACGAATAGAGTAATGACTCTCGTAAGCTCGTTTGTTTCTTCATTTCCATAGTTTTTTCTATGCGTAACGTAATAGGTTTTCAAATGACATTCCTTAGAACAATTGAATCAGATAATAGTGATTCAATATCAATATCGTGATCGGAAACATCAATGAGGTGACACGTAACGCCTGGCATCAAAAATTATATTACGAAGGGAAAAAACAACATTTCAAACGGATGACTCAGAATCGGTTGAGTTCGATCCTCTACACAACACCGTGTGGCTATTTATATGTTAATAAAGTGGGTTGAGGAAACGAATTCATGCCTCTCAGTAAAGCTATGAAGACAATAACAATACTATGTATCTATATCAATAATTATTGGCATTACTCGGCTAATGCATAAACCCATATTTTATCTTTGACTTCAATTATCACCATAATATACGGTTAGTGACACGCACAAATTATATTAAATTGAGCTCAACCAATTATATTTATATCAAATTCTCGTTGAACAACTAGGTAGACACCGACTTCTGTTGAGAAAATATATGTGAGAGCATATAATTATCGAACGTTAAATAGTTAGCAACAATAAATCGGAGTGTCCAAGAACCACCTTGACTGCCACAAGGCTTTTGGGTATCAGAAGTGAAGGGATTCAGTTTTAAAAATATGTACCTATTCCAATCCAGTCTTAGGACTTTCGTAGCGGGTTACTGATACCAACGGATATTCTCACAATTCTATTCGATCAAGATTATGAGATACAGACCCGTAATGGAATTTTATTGACACGAAAAAAGGACAGACAGATTGGTATTACTCCAATCTCAGAATCAGGATATGAATTGGATTCGTTTCAGATGGTCAAACTGATATTTCGAGGTCCTCAAGGTAGGTAAATCTTCGTTGAACACATAGATTGTGGTGGTCGATTTCATACCTGGCCTGAGTTGACGTGACAGTTGGAATTTTGCACATACCTATTTTCAAGAATCATCATCTTCCGGCTCGTAACATATCCTCTCAATGAAGTACCATAAGTCGCCGATAACAAGACCATGATTCCACTTATGGTTTCCGTAATCTTCATAATTTGCAAAGTGAACAGAACAAACCAAAGTATTTCTGATCATTCAGGCATCTCAAAAATATAGAACCTTTTTCGAAATGCAGTTTGGTTGTGCCTACCTAGCGAAATAAATCTCATTGAAACTCAGAAACCATTAACTCAAATCAAACAGGAAGATGTGTAAAAAGAGCTAGAGCGATTGTTGTCTATTCAATTCGAAATTATTACGTTGTGTCACACTGTGAGAGCTATTTCTGGTGGGCTCTGCTGCTGACTCCAGCACTGTAGAGAGACAGCTTAGCTTGAATCTATATAAGATCTTTGTTTTCTATCAAGGTAATTACTTGCCGTTGTAACGTGAATGATTTCATGCAAGGTAAACAATAGACGAGCATGATTTTTGGAATAGTTCCTATTGGGTTCCAGTGAAGTGATGTGTTATATTTGTGCGGATACATCTGGATTACTTTTTTGGATAAGATGAATTTTTTGACGAATCGAAGGTATGATACAGCACCATAAAAAAAAATGCATTTCGCGTTTTCACCATCGATAGAGTTTTTCATTCTGAAATTGTTGAAAAAATCTCCTTTCAATCATAATAATAATCATAACTGAGTAATATTGATATCGGAAGTTGAACCACTAACATTTGGATACAAAAATGTTGAGACAAAAACAGAATTATTGTTTTTTTTTCTATCTGTTGACAACACGAAAGGAAAACTTATAATGTTCGAGGAACATCGTGTTAGCCAGCGGTGGAATTTTGGGAGAGAAGGAAGGTTTTGGAATTCACAAAAGAATTCTAAGCAAGAATTCCACAACTTTGCCGTTCTATTTATGAGTGATGCTTGTTCGACAGGTCTCGAGCCTGACAGGGTAGAGGTGACCAGCTCGAACTCGTCTGGTTTGTCTACCAGGAATCGCTCGTGATGTCATAATAGACGATATTTCCGTTGAGCATCACGAACCGTGGAAGTATCTGTAAAAAAAGAAACGATCGCCTACCTTTCTACGATGTTCTAGAGAGTTCAATGATTTGTGAGTGTTGTATCGCCGACTAGGCAAATAGCTCTCTTCTGAATAGAATCTAAGAGCTTCGGCGTATGTTTGGGAGCAGAACTCCAAACTTATGAACAGTACTCTTTATCTGCATCGGGTTGACGAATTTCATTGCATTTTTTTCTGTGGAGATTTCTGCGAACGTTGAAAAAGCATCATATCTCATGGGAAAAAACGCTGCTGAAATGTTTTTATTAGTTATTTCCACAAGATTCTTCGATTTCAAACCTGCACCATGCAATGAAATTCATATGCAAATTAGACAATCCACGAAGATATTGACAAAAAACTTATCGTCCTTGTGAAAAAATCAACGTAGCCCCTGAACTATCCTTACATGGGGAAAAACTTGTAAGTTGATTGGAATTCTTCGGGAAATTGGAAGACACTGTATTCACAGTCACATCCACAGCATTCAAAGATTGATGATTTATTTGGTAAAAGCAGACAACAGTCTGAATAGTCTAAAGATAAGGTGATAGATTCATAAAGGTATCTAATAGCTGTTGAATTTTAATAAACAGAGTGGGCTTGAGATCCATCTCAATATTCCAAAGAAGAAAACCTTCAGTAGTTGAATTTCTCGTGACACAATCATGTATTACACCTCTCATGAACTTTCATAGAACGGCAATCACTTTAATTGGATCGATATCAAAGCAGAATTTTTTTTTACACTCCTTAGAATGACAATAATCATTAATATTCCTCTCTCATTGCAACGGCAGTCTGAACAAAGTGTTTTCGAAACACACACGCACACACGTGGTGATATCCGACAGATCATTATCACTTCATCAAAGTAGAAGTGAAAGAGGACATTTGTCTACCTTTCGGAATTATTAGCTGCCAGATTCTGGAACACCTATTTTTTTATCTCTGGACAACACGAAAGGATATCCTAAAATGTTCGAGGAACATATCTTGTAAGTCAGTGGTTGAATCAAAGTTGGCATAAAAGGAATGAAAGTAAGGGATTTTTTCTTGGGAGGTCGTAAGCATCAGGAAAGACTTCACTAGCCAAAGACTTAGATAACTTTGCCGTTCTATTGATGAATGATGCTTGGTAATGAGAAGTTCGGCATGTTTCGAGCCTGACAATGTATGGATTACCAGCCTGAACTCGTCTAGTTTGTCTACCTGGAATCGTTCGTGGTGGCATGATAGACGAGATTGAGAATCCACGGTGGAAATATCTAAAAGAGAGAGAGGGAGATCACCCACCTTTCTGTGATGTTCTACAGAGGTCAATGGATTCGTCAGTATAGTATCACCGACTAGGTGAATAGCTCTCTTTTGAATAGTCTAAGAGCTTCAGCGTATGTTTGGCGGTTGAATTCCAAATATGTGAACAGGGTACTCCAGGTGAGCAGTTGTTGGGGTGTGAAGTACTTCTTTGCACGGAACAGGAAGCCAAGTTTTTGTTGGTATATTTATAGCCACAGCACAGCAATGCCTTCTCGATAGAACAATCGATTAGTAGACAAAACCCCAAAAATACACAGAGTATTCCGAGGGATGGTAGAATTTGGATTTTGTAACAGTGTCAAGTATCAGTTTCTGCCACAATTCTATGGTGCCATATGATCAAATGAACTCTTGTCGGGAACTACCTCTAGGACTCATATTATATGCACCCTGTTCAATAAAAATAGTCGCTTCAATGTTATCTACAGAGCGGTGAATTGTGAAAGGTCACTGTTGACCCATATTCTGTAATCTCAATGTTTTTGATCGATTGATGTTATAAATCATATTGTGCATTCCTCCGAACAACAAACTCACTAGAAGGATCACAAAACAAATATTCTGATGCTAACATGAATTCCCAGAATAATATCATAATATTAGTACCCAATCGTCGCCAGTGTTGTCATATCCAATCATCAAAAAGTGATGGATAGTCCATAATATTAAAAGTCCTTCATGAATTCATGTAGTTCAATGCACAAATATAATAATAAATTTGGGTCATGACGATTATGAATCAGTTCTGATTAATAGAAGATTGCTACATTATTCTGAGACTTAGCAGTTTTACTTTCATGGGGGCTCGAGTACCAGCATGGGTATCGTGAATACTTTTCGCTCAACGTTGCAACACCGCAATTTGATATTGACAGTCAATGGCGATTATTGCTTTGTTTGGTATCTGTCATTATTTACGTTTTGATTTATCGATATTATTCAACTCGTGTTCAGTTTTGTGTACACAGAATTCATCAGAAACTCAGTTTATTTCCTGTTGTGGTGATTTGATGTAATGGTGAGACGTCGTGAGGTGTGTTAAAGACAATTTGAACCGGCGATCAAAACACGTCATTTCATAGGTGAGTTACCATTGTCGTATCATTCGAGATTTTGAAGCATTTTCCCAAATGGAATGGATAAAAATGAATTTAAATTTAATTGATTAGATTATATTGATTATACCCATAGGTCAGCTGCGACAGTGTCTTGTGGTGAAATATGGAGCACTGATAACTCAATTGATATTTTTGATAAAAAATATTAGGAAATTTATATACTTCTTGTACACACAACAATGAGAAATTTACCGTTGACTGTTTTTGGAACTAGTCAAACTAATTTGAAGAAATATTTCACTGTAAGACTTCATCATGAGGCAAATAAATTGAATGATTCAACGGAAGTTAGAGTAAGAATGAGTTAACAAAAACAATCCTGTTCAAAAATCAATAAATTATTTGTGTGATTGTCCATGGTTGTTTTTCACGTTTTAAATAAGAAACACTGCTATTTGCTACATCTTCACATGAGTCATGATTTTATTGTTGATATAACATTTCGTCATGATACTTTTCAACATCACATATTCATTATCGATTTTCATCTATCTACATGAAATGAAATAATCAGACATAATTTTTTGCGTCAAAATATATGAATTCTGCTCAAGATAAAACCTCCTTCATTTTTGATGATATCGTGGAATGATATAGAAAAGTTTCATCTTCAGATTTGAAAATAACATTCAAATATGCAATCATATCTATTCGCCTTGAAAACGAGTTTTTCACTTTTTTGAAAATTATTTCCACTAGTAGGTACTGAACTTTGAAATCGTAAATATACTTACATGCACTGTCACTGATCGCCAAAGATATAAATGTTCATTATTGAAATTGAACGTTATTTATGATAAAGTAGACAACTCTATACTGAATAGTATACTGTATACTGAATAGTATAGTATAGTATAGTATATATAGAATATGGCGTTGAGAATTGAACTCTTCTTGTGACGTGGTCATAATAAGTTTATTGATTACAAGCAAGTTACAAAAATTACCACAGGATTGTGTGTATTCGAATTTTTGTAACAATGTGAAGGAAGTATAAGGATGTTCATTTTCCCACCAAGAAATGCTGAAAAGTAGCACTGAAATTGTTACGGATTTTCAATTTGGTTTCATCATGAATTAATAAATTCGACCCCCTCTGACAACACACGGCACTGTTGCTGGGAGAATCAGGTTCTGCTATCCTTGTTTAGACAAAGATAGATACTATAGATGTTGCTTCCAAACAAACTGTATTGCCAGGGGTGTGGATTACTTATCTAGTCTGTTCAATGATCGAAGGTGCATTCATTCGATGGGTCTGACTAAACGAAGCGTATAAAAAGCAATTTTTACCAATGCTCATTTCAAATGTATCGAAATCGTTTCCGTCATTTCAATAATGATTAATGGAAGTATAACGACAGACGGTAGCAGGTAGATATAATTATTCAAAACAACATAAATGCATTCAATCAATTATTGAATGATTATTCAACAACAAGAAGCAATATGAAGTCTCATTATTAACTGTCTTATTATTCTAATCGATACAGACAGGTACCAATCATCAAGTTAAAACGATTCAAACCGAGGTGTTATATATAAATATAAATTAAGTACAATGAGTAAATTTTTACATTTTCGAATAAACATATGCATATTTTTTTTCAACATTTTTTCAATGTAGTCGGAAGTTTTGATCCATATTGATGAGTAAGAGGGTGTTTGGTAAACAGACACAACCAGTTCACAGGGTGTTAGAACAGATGATCTATATAATATTTTGACCTTCCAGGAAATACTACTGTGTATATATCATCTGTTTGAACACTCTGTGAAATCATTGTATGTATGTATGTACCAAACACTCTTTATGAAGAAGTACTACAGAGTGAAATATAAAACTGTGCAATGTTTTCTTAGTTCACACGGAACTGATTCAAATTATTTCAAAATTTCAGGACAATGTTCAGAATTGTGATCTTCACTGCTCTGCTACATGGCTGCGTCGCTGATCCAAGAACACCGAGAATATACAATGTACTGATAAGTTCCAAAAAAAATCTAGCTCCTAGCCAAGCCCTGCCAGTTTACCAGCCTGTGCTCAGGAGTACTTCCGTAGGGTTAGCCTTCCCTCCTATTTATTATCCTTCCCTGAACCCAGGACCGGGTGGATATATAGCAGGATATGTGAGTTTGTCAGAACTGAACATTTTATTCGAGCTGGACAATATAAGGATCAGTATCTGAACAGTCCATGACGCTTCTAACTGAATGAGTGTATTCTCAAAAACCGATCCTTTCAGGAACTTGGCCCTTCATCGAATCAAAACGATATCAGAGGAACGAATACTAATGCAGGAATACAGAATCCACAAGACAACACAAGAAATTCAGATAATGATGATCAATATGTAAGAGAGCATTTAATATGTTAGAAAGTGAGTTTGAGTAACAATCTTTCTTATTCCAGCAAAATCGTCCATCTAATACAATAGGTTTGCCGAACAATGTGATACCATTGCAACAATACCTTCCTTACTTCACAACCAATTTCAACTATCAACCATTCTATCCAAAGGATGAAAACCCAAAGACAGCAGTGAATACAGCAGAAGAGAGTTTGCCAAAAACTTTTGAGAGAGTGAACGACAACGACCCCAAACAAATTGTTGCCAATTTCAAGAGGAATCCAGAAATTCCAGATGTTCCTCCACCTCCTTTGCCTGTGAGGACAAACTTGAATAGCTGATATTTCAACACTACAGTAGTAGGCACTAATCAATGATAGCAGAATAAAGATATTGTATTGGTATGCAGGGTATTTAAATACAAAATGCTAGACCATGTGAGAGAATAATTTATCTCAAGAGCTTCAAAGCTCAAACTTCAAAGTCATCAGAAAATGAATATATGATTATGTCAGGAACTGATCACCATTGTAATTTTCAGACCACAATAAATTTTTCAAATATTTGATATAAATCTCATAACAACATATGGTTTATGGTTTACCAGCATTTTTTGCAGAAATGTTATCAGTCAGCTGAGAAAATATTTCAGCCAGATGAAAATCACAATGGAGTCAATATTAAAAATTTACCAGGTTCTCTCATTATTTTTCAAATTAGAGTCACGACTCTGAACAAGAATAAAACAGATACAACCAAGTATCATTAACATCACTAACGTGTATATTAGCAAAAAGCTGCCATTTCCAGTAGACACAGGAAATAATTGTACATCAGGCGAAGTTCTCTCAGGAACAGTCTCCAGCAGCTAATACCTACCTATTTTGGGTTCTTGCAACTAGTGATTCAATCAGAAAAAGTTGAATAGTTAGTTATTTGTCATTCCCACTATAACTTTCAATACATAATGAATCGACAACCAATGTATCAGCATTCATTGTATATTCAAGTATTGATTTTCAATAAACAGAAAAATTTAATAACTGAGTGACTAGATAAAATGATCAATCACCCTCAAATCAATGTTCCATCTTGTAATTCATGTACCTACATATCTTTGTCATTGAATATGATGAAGGTTGATCAGTTTAGTATGAAGATATGAAAATTCCATGTGTCCAGTTACTTTCATTGGTTGTTCAGAGGATTTTCTGGAGATTTCTGCCATTCTTTGAATATCATTTGCTTCAACTGGGATAAACGCAATGTGGGATTCTCCAATTTCAGCTCCTTCAATCTTCTTTCCTCATATGCATTATAGGCAGCTTTCATCCTCTTTTCAGGATGCTTTTCATTATCTTCTTTTGACCTATAATGATATGTTGCTTGTATATATGACCATAAAATACAATTACTAGGATGTTGACAATAATATGTGGAATTTCCTGTCATCAAGTAGTGTTTTTGCATACCCAAGCAGAGAAATGGCTTCATCCACAGTTCTAGCTTCTTCTCCATCGATCTGAAGTCTATTGATATTTTCTTCTAGAGGTTTGTCCAAATGTGTTTCAATCTTCTTTTCCACTTTTGCTGGCTTTTGCACTGAGAGAGTAACTTTACTGTCAATTTGAGCCCTAGTCAACTTCTGAGGAGGAGCCGGTTTGGTAACCTTTTTAATGACTTCACTGGCTTCTTTCTCTAACAGAGCTTTTGCTTCTGCTTTTCTCTGAAGTGCCTCGAGTCTTTTTTTCTCCTCAGCTTCCTACAAAAATCAGAATAAAGTCTGTTCAAGATAAACTATGAATGGATGGATCACCTTTTTCTGTTGCTTTTTCTGTATTTGTTTATCGTCATCTTTCCAGTAGGCATCATCAACATCTTTTAGTTTCTTAGCTAAAGCTTCGTCCTTGCTCTGCTGTTTTCGTTCACGAGCAGCAGCAGCTTTTGAATTTTCACTAGCAAATTTTTTCGGCATATTTGATAAATAACAACCAACATTCAACAATGATATCCTCTTGATTGAAATTGAAATTTCATATCAATTTATATTCCCTTCATTTTTTAATTGACATCTACTTGCATATTCTGTGTCTAGACCGCCATGTTTGCCAACATTGATTCTCGTTATTCTACAATGTTGGTCACTACTCGCTTATTCCGAAACCTTTTTTTATTGATCCTGATGAAAGGTGGTAGCAGTGGACCTACTCATTTCCCCTCTACACTGGAGCGCAGACGAATAGATTTCACTTCATAGACAGAGGACAGCAATGAATTCACGAAATTGATGTTTTATGCATTTATTGACGCAGAGCGCAAACGCGTTTATTCTGAAAACATCATTGACAAATTTTTGTTTGTGTGTGTCAATTAGGGTTAGAATTATTTTTTGTAGGAGTTATGGTTTATTATAAATTATGACAATGGAAAGAAAGATAAAATTGAAAACATTGAATAGTCATATAACTTGTAAAATATGTAGAGGTTATCTCATAGATGCTACCACAGTTACAGAATGCTTGCATACTTGTGAGTATAACATATCTAAATCATAAGACTCTTTCAATATGGAACTATTGTTTTCAGTCTGCAAGAGTTGTTTAGTGAAACACTTGGAAGAGAACAATACCTGTCCAACATGCAGTATTGTAATACACCAGTCACATCCTTTGCAATACATAAGTTTCGACAGGACAATGCAAGATATTGTTTACAAACTTGTGCCTGAACTACAAAAAAGTATGTTCTCGTTAGGTGTCGTCTTTGTGATATCAATAGAGCAATATTTTTCCAGATGAAGTGAATCGTGAAAGGGAGTTTTATCGTCAAAGGGGACTGCCAAATCCCAAAGATATTCCACTCACCAATGGAGAGGTCCATGGTGATGAGAATCATGGGGATAACACACATGCTGAGAGTGATTACCATAGACAAGATGAGCAAGTGAATGTTTGCTTGGAGTGTATCAGCTCAAATCTGAAGACATTGAAGCGTAGATTCATTCGGTGTTCTGCCCAAGCAACTATTCTTCATTTGAAGAAATTTGTTGCTAAAAAGGTATTGAATGGGATGGAGAAATATCGTGATGTAAGTAGATTTTTGATGACTTGAATGATTGGGAGTTTGCAGTGTATTTATGTATGTACCTTTCAGATTGACATTCTCTGTAATGATGAGCTATTGGGGAAAGACCATACATTGAAATTTGTTTATGTGACTCGCTGGCGATTTCAAAATCCACCACTGACTCTACAGTATAGACCAAGAGTTGACATTTGAGTTTTCTGTTGATATGTCATAACTAGCAGTTACTCCACTTTGAGTTGATGTGGCATCACTTAAAACTGGTAATGTGCTCTCTTTGTTATTTATTTTTATTTAAAATGCTGTGTCTATTATGTGTTGAATGAATATTGTGTATGTATATAATTTATGCAGTGTAATTGTGTATATTTCCTGATTTTCATGAGGTAACATAGTTTTTGCCAACAGTGCTGGAAATAGACTCTTTTTGTAACCCAGTGAATTGAAGGGTTCTCGTGCAATAATTGAAGTTCAGGTTCCTGAGTTTGTGAATTGATCTGTAGGTGAAAAATTCAAAAAAATCAAAACTTTGAAAACGATAAAAACATTGACAAATCTTGTTGGAATAGGTATATGGCACAAAAAATTTACATTACTCATTGTACCAGCATATCTATTGAATCCATTAGTTGAATAATAATAGTGAAAATCTGGTTTATTCATGTTCTCTCAAGAAACAAATACATGAAAATCAATTGGACAAGGTCAGATGAACTATATTTTCTGAGGAATCCTAAATTTAAAACAATATGTCTCATAATCTTTCATATTGATTTGCTACTATCTATCTTATGTTTTTTGAAAATGGTTTTGATTTCAATAGCTTTTCACCTACAGATTTCACATTGATTATGATATGAAGCACAATGTGTATCATCAAAAATCAACCATACTCAACATATAGTACAAAGTTTTATAGCACTATGATTTCTGAATCCTGAGTGATAGAAATTTGTCTTTGTAATCAGTGACCATGATATTTCCTTTCCATTGCACTAATTCTGAGAACAGCTTTGAGCATGATGATGATAACTGTTCTGAACAAAATAAGATATATGGAGTATTGCAAATTTCCTCATCAACTTAACAACATACAAAATGTCTATTTTTGTGATTCTAATTTGTTTGACTAAAATATAATGAAACTGGTATAATGAATGAACTAAATAAATTAAATGGATAATGAACTATAGTGAACTTATGGAGTGTGTAGGCATGTCAAATATATACAGTAATTCAAGCATTCCATTCCTCTGTCCTTATGTCATCATGATACTGCTCAGCATCAGCAACGAAACAGATTCAAGTTTCTCTCAAATTATGAATGTTTCATTTCCTATTTTATGTGTAATTTGTCATCATTCCAGAAGGATGAGACGGATGTAAAAATAGTCAATGCAGAGCAATACGTTCAGCGATATGTTGCCCTCACTTTCATGATTCAATTATGAAACCTTGTATCATTATGTATATTTTGTAAGATAGTCAGATTTGTACATATACTTGTAGATACACGAAAAGATATATTGCAGAACTTGACCTTCACTTTCTACCTGTAAGTCTTTTGTATTGTATAGAAAATGTATTAGAATAGCCCACTTGGATATTTTTCAGCAAAGAATGATTGATGTTTTGTTTAAGGAATAATTATTTTATATAACTGCGGGTGATTTGTATTATTGAATACAGACCCTATTGTGATCATATCTAAACTGCAATAATCCAGAGAAATTAAATGAAAAATGAATGAAAAAAATACTGGAAAAAGCTGAATCATTCATTTCTATATGATATTGTTTGCTGTATGTGTGTATGAATTAGCTAATTGAGGGACACAATTAATCAAATTGAATGAATCATTCGAGTATTTTGAAAGGAGCAGAAACATTGAAACCTTTTGATTTTGATATAAACAAAGTCTGTAGCCATTTCAAGACAAAAAATATTTCATTTGCTAAAATATTGTTTAAATAGCAATTTCCCAGGAATTAACCCTGAAATTATTATCAAAATGTCTACATTTTTATACATTCGATAGATATATCCACAATAGTGATAACTTTGTATTGTATTTTTTCTGACAAAGACCAAAGTTCGACTTGGTGCGCCAAAGAAAGGAACATCAAATTTCATCAATACAGTTTGTTTCTTCAAGAAGTAGATGCGATTTAGGTGAGTACAGAGTAAGAAGACATTGTTGAGTCAAAACAATGTATTCTGCACGAAGCCATCAAGTGTACAAACTTCTTGAAGAAAGGAACTATCAACTTCATCCAGGTTATTTCACTATCTTTTTGGAACTTTAATGGATATCTGGAGTGAAGGAATACGAAATCGAAGTCTCAGTTTTTCAAATTCAATATTGCTAGTCACAATAAATAACTGAATTTTTATTGGAATACACATGTGAAATTTTGGATAGTTCTTGGAAAAACTGAATTATATTCAACCAATAATTTTTGTAGAACGTCTGTTCTATCCGTCTGAATTTGTCTATGGATTGATTATTTTCATTGATTTGTGTACCTACTTCCTGTAATTATGTGATCCACATCATATAATATATCTTCTTCTGAATATAAAAATGGTACATCAATATATTTTATATATATTGATGATATGTTGATCAGTATGCATGGAATATGTGAAACAGTACCTGAAATTTTCACCAAACATTTCGTTCTAGTTTATTTATTTTCTTCAATTGAACTTTTTTGTTTTAGTTATACGCTGTCCCTACTCTTTCAATGAATTGCTTTTTCAGTTTATATTTAAGAGAGTGGATATCTTGGAAACCGTTTGGTTTGCAGCTGTCCAAAACTGAATGTGACTGAAAATTATTCACGGCCGTTTTTGAGTTACTCACATATTTGATATTCGATATGACGAAAAAGTATTCAACCTATTACCTTATTATAAGAAATGATGAGAGATCTGAATTTCTGCTTTTTTCACTCTTCGACAGTTTTCAAGATACCTATTTTTTTTCCAACTGTACATCCTGTATATATGTCACATTATTATCATATCAAAATTCGATTAATCCTTTCTCAAATTCAGTTGAAAACGTGTGTCAAATCTCCAAGGTTTTGACATTTTTGTATAAAATAAAATTTCGAAATCGTATCGTCGTTTTTCTGTCCCAAATTCATTTCCTCGAAAGAGCCTAATTTTCTGAGATTGAAAAATAGAGATGATACACTCTCTGTCCAAAAATGAGTAACCCGCCAGGTATTGTATATTCATATTATGATAGGATATGATAGATATAATTCATAATGAGCTACTCTTTTCTCTTTGTGAATTCTAATAAATATGATTTCCTGAACTCCTTTGTTGATTTTTAAAATGTCCTCGATAATTAATAGACTAGCGGAAATCATTAACTGACTCGATATTGAACCATTTTCTACGTGATTTTTACGATAGTACATTATATGATATGATATAAGAGTATCATGTAATGCAGTTCTTGCCAGTTATGTAGTCATGTTCAAAGTGATCACTGTAGTTTTTTCATTAGCCATAGTGCTGGTGATGTCAAAGAACGATTTATTTGTAAATATTTTCAATTTCATATATTTAAGTTGGAAAAATAATTGTTTTGACAAATTTCCGCCACTGCGACGATAAATAAATTTGTGATCTTTTGGAGAATTTGTATATCCAAAACTGTGTTATCGAAAATGAACTGATTCATAATTTGAATAAGCATAGTATGGGTGTGCGGCAGTATCCTATTTCAATTCTGTATTGGATAGTGAAACGAACAGTACCAAAAACATCAATCGAAGCAGTTATCAATCCTGTATCTGATGATCGTGTCTAAGACTAAGGGTTTAACGATTGATGGAGTGTCTATTATGGAACTACATAAAGAAGGTCAATTGGGAGTACTATTTCACAAAAACGTGGCTTTCTGTTCCGAGTAAAGAGGTACTTCACATCACCGCAGCTCGTCATCAACTTCAAGTCGCAATTTCAACTCGTATCAATGTTTGGAGTCTAGCTCCCAAACATTCGGTGAAGCTCTAGATTCTATGTAGAGAGAGAGCTATTCGCCTAGTCGGTGATACCATAGATCAAACATGGTTCATCTATGGTGATACTACATGCAGGAATTCATTAACCTGTTTAGAACATCGTAGATAGATTGAACGATCTCGCTTTCTCATATATAGATATTTCCATGGTAGATGCTCATCGGAAATCTCTGTATATTATTTCACCACGAGCTCGTCCAAAGTCTTTTTTCAACGGATATTTTTCGGGCTCAAATTGTTCCAGTCTTCATTGTTCATAATTTGGTGTTTATAACAAAGCAGGCAATAATTTTTGACTAGTCGGCTACGCAACTATATCGTGTAGTGGTGGGATTAGGTTCAATTGAACTATTTGAATAGAGACAGACATTCCATCTTATTCTTTTTCAGCGTCCTCAAACCATAAGATTTTATGTTTTCAATGGATCGTGCCCAGAATATCCAAATGCAACTATCCATTACGGACAAGTTAAAATAACAACTATTAATCGTACATTTTATATAAATATGAAGTTGATAATGGACGAAGATGTCAAGTCTCAGGACTTACGGGTAAATAGCATATAAGTTCAGGTATTTGGACCATCCTCTGAATTCATCCTCAGATAGATATATAGTTATTTTGACTAAGACACGATGAACCAAAAGAGAAAAAAAATCTCATATTCAAACTAAGAAAGTTGCACTTGAATTTAAGTGTACAGTATACAGTGCATAGCAATTGTATAATTTAAAATGATTCGGTAGATTTCGGAAATAACTTGAGATAAAAAGAAATATAATAAAAAACACTACTGCTTGTTCATCGAAGAGGCCCAAATTACTACTACTACTAAAGGGATCGTACAACTGATATTTTCAGATGCTCCTATATTTAAGACGGTGTCAAAGCAGAGATGCCTTGAACTGTGAATCTTACAAAACAATAAAATTGAATAACTTCTGCGGTATTCTGACTAGTGACAATAAGCCTTGGTCGCCATTCCGACAACGTTTCGAGCCCCATCTGACAGGATGCCCATTCAAAAAAGTGAGTGTCAATTCATTCTGACGTATACAGAGGGTTAGCACTTTTTCGTTTCTCATCATTGATTTCTCATATTGAGCTTCAGAGATCGAAACATGTTTGAATGGGGGCTAATTTCAGTTTTGTTCCAAAGATATCTGAGATTCATGAACTGTTATTGATGAAAATTTGTATTTGATGGTTTTGTAACTCTAGGAATTGGATTGTGATAACTGATACATTTTTTATCCGGCACATATTGGCAGCTCTACGAGATATCGCTGGAGGTAAACGAAATAGTGTCAACCCTGTATATTGTGTGTCCGTACCTGTCATGTTTTAGAATATACTTTTGGATCTGTAATGAACTGAAAAAAGTTCGCAGGTGAACGCTTTCTTATATTCTAGAATCCAGTCCGCAAAGTGCCGAGACTAAGAGAAAATCAACAGACATCCCATCGTGTTAAATTTCATTTCCCAATTATTAACACACGTCTTGAATCATATCTACCCATTAGGCTACCTGCCACTACTATACAATTGATAAACTTATATCCCAATCGGTGAAAAAAATTTCACTATAGATAATTTTTTGTTGAATACTCATCCAATATTCCGAATCTGAAGTTCGAATCGAAATTATTTACGTTATACCTTGTGAACTATCGATATTGGGTGAACAGAATCAGATGCATTCGAGGAAACAAATAGAAGAAATGTCGAGGATACTATGAAAAATATTTGGAAACATCGAATACCATGGAATACGAGGCGCCCAAATGTCTTGATCCGGCCATAAATACCCATCATGAAACAGACTGGCAAGTCCAGTGCGAACGATACAGCCCGAATGCCAGCTAAAATACGTGCCATCCTCAAATCTGCCCAATCTTAGATACATGATGAATGGAGCAATTATACACCAACGAAATAGCTGCTAATTAGACGAACCGATCATGATTGAGTTTCATGTGAGTACTGTGGGGAGAGACGAAATGTCCTGAATCCAGAATATACGAATGCAACTGATGCGAACATTCAACCGGAAGGGACGCCGAAAAGGAAGGTATTTAATCAAAAAAATATAAATTAGACGCGACAGCTATATGAGCAGAGATAATGGGGATGAAGCAGGGAGATTCGTATACTTTTTGTAGGACGGAAAACCGCCATTATTCTGCATATAGCAGCTACCGTCCAACGAGCCACTGGCGTCCCTTTCCAAAAAAAAAAATTCAGTCGCTTATAGTCAAATCCAATTTTCGTTGCGCATACCACCAATATGACTCAGATACCAATGTGATGCACTGGCTTGTAAGGGTAATGTAGGCGATTTTCCTTGCTACCAGATGGCGCCATAATCTCTTCTCTTCTCCATTCGTTCTGAAAATGGTAAAGTTGAAGAGAAATTATTGGACATCATCGAACTCATTATCAAATCAACAGAAACTCTCTTCTTCAATAGTTCGATAACTTTGACACTTGTCTCACTCGATCTCGCATGATTATTGCCATCAGGAATCGAATAAAGATAGCAATATCAATCAGTTCTTGGAATAGATAATGATATCAGTGAATTTTTCTCAATTGAAATCCAAATAATCATGAAAATATGGTGATTGCGATAGGTTTTGTATTGGTGAAAATCAATCTAGATGGTGTACAAATCGTGGCAAGGTTGAGGAGGAGATAGCAGAGGGAATAGCAAATGTGTCATGTCACGTTGAGCTTCGTAACAATTATCGCCAAATTGACTGATCTCTAACGGATGGAAAATCCTTGGCATTAGGGAAATCCCGGTGATTTTTAAGATGAAGATGTTCATAGTTCTTGCGACAGGGAGCAGAAAAAAATACCTAAAGACAGAATCCAACAAGGTATGGATGAAGTGTTGCTGGTGGAATTTGTTTAGAATAGACTGAGATGTGAATCTGATCCAATAGTACTACTACTGCCAATATCACCAAATAATAAGATACAATGAGTCAGTAAGATTTGAGGAAACTGATAGTCATAGGAGCTGACATTAATGATACAATGAACGGTCTATGTTTTTCCATTTCAAATAATTTGATTATTTGATGATTGATCTTTTTTTTTATTACAGGGAATTCATGAAGTGAGAAACGGGACATTCGATGTTTCGAAATTTCCGCACATACCAATATCAGATATTTACTGGAAAATCAAAGTTATCCTGATGACGGTACCTGAGGAGAGAGTATTGATGTGCAATTTGGTTGAAGGACAAATAGCACCAGCTTGAAGCAAAACTCGTGTTTATTAGTTGAATTGTTGAAAATAGAGTTGATACCGAAATAAAAATCCTAAAGAAATCTCTTCGCCATCAATGACTGAAAATTGAACAAAAATATGATATATACAAGGTCGCAGTTCGTGCCATATTATTACACCTGAAAACTAGAGAAGAGCAAACTCATATTTTCTGGCATGGCTATTGAACATCATAATACCAGAAAAGAGTTATGATTTTTTCGTAATAGAATTCGGTACACATCCACGTATACATATACGATTCGGTATTATAAACACGGTCAGTGGAATATAGCAATTTATATACCTCTACAGTTGTTTATTCAGGTCAATGGTGGTATAGGTATCGAGAGTAAATATTTATTTCGCTGCACAATGAAATGCCAGGGGAAATGAAGATGTAAATTCCTACAGTGTTATTATTTCATCAACAAAATCCGATCAATGCAACTTTGCATTTGAAACAGGATTTATTGTTTCATTGAAAAACCTCTTCACGATTCCATATGAACTGGTATCTTATTCAACCTCACAGTATACTCGTAGAAGAAGGAGACGACTTGAAGACACCAACTTGTTTTAAATTTAATACTTCATCTCTCCAGTCGACTGCACCGTTCCTTATGCTGAGTGAGACGTTCAATATGCGTTGCCATTCAACTTGAATCCAGTTCAGGTAAACACCTGAAAGTCAACTTCACCTTCACAAACAATTCGTTCGAATCCGAAAAGTTTCCACCTCAATTTGATTACACTCGTTGTAGATGAAGTTAGCAAATGGAGGAGGCACTAACGATTCAAGAATGCTCACTGCTCAGAATGGCGACTGTTCATGCATCATCTACGGAAATTTGAATCCACTTCATCTTGTGATGGCTGTCGTATCTACATTCATATAGCAGCACAATTGATTATTACTACAACAAGCACAAATACTCATTCTCCAAGATTGTACAAGTTTCGATAACAACTTACATTATTGAAAGTTGTACATTAAACAAACTCTGTCTCCTCTTTTTCGCTACCCATGAGAGTCACAATAGATTCAGGATTCAGTCTGATGTTGAAAAAAAAATAGAAATTGGATTAGCAAACGGAGAGAACAAATCTAAAGTAATATTTTGAATCCATCCGTCAAGGAATCCATCGTAATCGAAAGAACTCGACGAACAATGGAATCCCGCAATTTTTATTTCAGTCAAGACAAGCGATACTTTTGGATCCTTCATGAAATCAGTTCAAACAATAATTATTATCCGTTTATCAAGTCAAGCTGGCATTTGACTTGAGAAGACCTCTATGTGTCAAACGGAGGCGACAAAGGTTATTAAAATGAGTAATTCGCTTGTTGGGTCAGGGAATACTCAATGTCTATAGGGCTTCCATAATGGAATCATCTCAGCAATTTCCAATACAAAGACATGTTAGTGAATTGAAATCCGTTTACTGCGAATATGCACTCATTAACAGTGCCAAAACTGCCAATAGTCCTTAAAGATTTGGTCGCTATCCGAGACTGAGATCGCAGATGATTACGATGTTGTGTAATAAATTTAGATTGAATACTCCGCAAATGAGATTGGACGATGATTTGATAGGTTTTTCTTGCTAAACAACCACTCTCGAGTTGCAGTCATTCATGTTTAGTTCCACTTGGGTGAGTATATTCCACAAACTGCCTTATCTCGAGTAACTATCGCTTCTCCATGCACATGTTTTCTCGTTCCATTTCCATATGTCCGTATTGACGTCTTTCTTTCCGTATTGATGGTTTTACCCAGATGTCTTGCCTTGTCTATGCTAATATTGGAAGGTGAGTTAGTGATCCGCGTAATACTCTGCAGTAATATTCGTTGTTTGGTTTTTCTCAATACAGTGAAGTTCAAAGAGCCTATGAAACTGGATGAAAAATACTACAGTATGAAAAGAAGTGGACTGACATTTTTATTCCCTAAGACTCTGCAACGAACATCGTTATTTTGTGCATTAGTTTTGAGTTCATTCTTGGGAAAGGGTCTCGGATTGGAATGGAAGATTGTCATTGAATCAATATCTACGTAATTACAACAATGGAATATAAAATCATTTCATTGCCTCCACAGTTATAGTGATTAATCATTGTATCGAATATCTCATTGGAGGTATCTTTGGAGTGATATTTCAATGCAAAATAAACTAATCCACATGAATTGGGGACGGAGTTCTGCATCTACAGGAGGATATATGAAGATATGGTATGATATGGTGGTATGAACATATCTCTTTCATACCACGATATTCCCTACCAATGAGTGTCTGATGATCATTTTGTTTATCTTCCGTCTGGTCCCTTTATCAATGTCTAAAATGATTCGAAACTATGTGAAGATTGAGAACCGTGACATTTGACTCGCAAGCCTAGACTATTTCACATCATATATGGAATATCAGACAGGTATATATTCTCCTCGCCCTCACCTCTGCTCTAGTTTAATCTATCTGAAGTGCTAAAATGCCTACCCAGATCATCCATCTTGAATTTCCAACAAAGACTCTACCTAAAGCCAGGGAAACTTCAGTAACTATTCATATATTTGAATGAGCGATATTTCTTTGTTTCATTTCACTTGGCAAAGGAGATATTCTGAATAGGCTGCATATTTTCCTGACTCAACTTCAAGTGATGAAACTTACTAACTCCAATTAAAAGTGATCATCATCCTACCCTTTCACAATCAAATTTCCGGCAACATTCAAATAGGATTGGGGACAAAATGAAACTGCATTCGTATGCAAGTTATTCGCGATTTGTTTGATGGAAATTCTACAAAACTGTTTGGTGAAGTTAATTGGCTGGCGAGCAAAGACAGCGAAATTCCTTTTCACCAATTTTTCCATTCAGAGTTGCTTCCCAATTAAATCCGCAAGTCGAAAAACCGCGCCGTGTAAGCTCGCACAGAAAAGTATCAACTTATTTCGCACATGTCGACCCTAACAAGCAGAACAATACAATTTCCGTCAGCGTATACACATTTACGGATCCTGCAGTGCCGGACATGAATATAAACTTCTGCAATCGAGTTTGTCGATGGTGTTCGGACAAAATAATGATGTCAAATCATTTTCTTGTGTCCCACAAGGCTCTAATTTGGTACCATCACTGTAGTAATAGACGTATAACTCGAGTACAACACTGTCATACGGAATCCTGTCCATGATGGATATGTTGAACGCTTAGAACTCATACAAAGAAAGTTAGTTAGCAACCTGAATCATAGATATTTCCGTTACAGGCATTATTTCGACTATGAAGCTAATCTGGATTTTTATAAATTGTCACCATCGTTTGTCAGACGAGAATTTTATGATTCGTCCTTGAAAGAAATACTCAATGTTCACTGACGTTCAATATTTCGTCGTAACAGATAAAAATATCTTCGTTGAATTTTTAAGAATATATTTTAGCGCATTCTTGAAAATAAATGAGAACATTGTCACAATTAATCTTCTATAAGCTGTTGTCAAGTTCAGTTTATTTATTCAAAGTATTACACTAAGGTGCTTTCACCGGTCTGATATACAAGAAGAGAAAGAAAAAAAGAAATAGACATAATGTTACAAATAATGAAAGAATGGCAATAGTTAGAAAAAGCTCAGAAGGTAGTAATACATATGAGGACAGTCATAAAACTATGGAGACAAATACAACTAAATATCAAAATCACTTTCTAGATACTCTTCGATGGAATAGAAGGCATTTTTCAGAAGATACGTTTTGACTTTGATTTTGGAATAGTTGAAGTTTAGGATTTTTATCCCTATAGGAAGAACATTAAGAAGTTTTCGGCCGTAGTAATCGGCACCCCTTCGAGTACGCTGTACCCCGCGGTAGCTGAAGACTGAGTTATCTCTCTATTTCTAGTTGAATGTGAGTGAAACCGTGTGATCTGAAGTTCACAAGGTTCAGTTTCATGTAGATTAGACGTTGAAGAATAAAAGTGCATGGACGTGTGAGGAGTCTCAGATTTGCAAGACTATTTCTGAAACAATCTCGATATTTTGAACCACCGATAAATCGGACACAACGTCTCTGTGATTGAAAGATTCGAGCAGTGTTGGGGGAATGAAGTTGCATTTGGTTAGGTCTTCCTCTTCATTGTACTTTCTCAATAACTTTGATTGATACTCTAGCAATTCTCCTTTTTTTTGGGGGTGGCGGCCAAATGTCTCACAGGTTGACGTCACTGAAAGAGTGAGTTTTCTGCTAACGTTGAAGTTCGCGATTCAAGATGAAATAATTTTTTTGCTGAACATGCCCGTTGTAGGTTCGTTATACGGTTTCTAACCATTCTAAGAATGACGAACATTTTGGTTTTCTGCTAGCAGATCGAGCGATCTCGGCTCGGATCGGCGCGGAAGGACCTCCGGGAGTGGAGAAGTGCGAACTCCGTTCTCGAACTCCAGAGTTTCGACATCGCCGGTGCTAGCTGGTCGTTCCGTAGCCGCGGACGATGTGAGTTCTCGCCGTTGGCGCGCACGAAGTTTTTGGATCGACGGAACTCCTCCGGAATCAACTTCAGGTCGGTGTGGCATCTCAACTTTCCGTTCGTCGCATACGCTCGCGAAATATGACTTCTGGATGAACAGGAATCGACTTGCACGGAAGTTCGCCTACCTATAGGAATAGATTATGTGCATGTGAGTCCTGATACACCGAAGTGACATTACTCCTGGGAAATGTTCGCTTTTTTTTTATTTCAGTACGGGCGAATTCCGAAACTACATTGCATATAGTTTGTTGTTGAGACATAAAGTTTTATTTATTCACTATAGCAGGCGGTTTGTGAAATATAAAACTTCATTAAAACTTTTGAAAGATTTACAAACTTCGCGACAGTGGAAAAGAGAAAAAGTAATTTCAAAGGGTGCACTGTTGTATATGGAAAAAGTGTAATCTTGCGGTGTTGAGGCTGATATTGAAATCACCAGCTGTCTAGATAATTCAAATCAGGAGAGTTTCGATGGATTTTCAAAGAAAATTTCATACGTTCAGCTGAATTAAGCGAAAACTCGATTAAGGTGGATTTAGAGGAAATTCAATCAGTGACAAAAATAAAATCCTCAACTAATGGTGGATACAATCAATAGAAAAATCAAAATTTGAGGTGGAAATGAAAAAATCCAAACAGTAGCTGATGATACATTTTTTGAAGATTTAAAATTGAAATAATTAGAGAATCATAAATTCAAGGTGAATCTATAGAAAACATCAAGGATTTTGACGAGGAGTGTTTGAAAATCATTTGGTAACTAATGGTGAATACAAGCATTTTAATCAGAAAGACTGGAAAATCACGAGTAAAAAAGTAGTCGGTGACTAATAATTGTTGATTTGGAAATTCAAAGCTTGAGGTGGATCTGAGGGAAATTCTGAAAGTGACTTAAAAATCCGTCGATTACCATAATAGTAGATATCAGAAGATTGATAGAATCCAAGGTAGCTTTTTAGCAAGAATTTATTTCGATTTTTCATTCACTCGGAAGAGTCAAAATGAGTGAAGGATCCCTAGATTACTAATGATGGATACAATCATTTGAAAATTGAGAATTTGAGGGGTGTATAGAAGAAATCCAATCAGAGTGACTGATTGAAGTACTTGGTGCACATCAAAAATTCAAAGTGATGGGATCTAAAGAGAATTCGGTGACCGAAAAATCACTCGCGGGTACTAACGATGGAAAAAGTCTTTTGGAATTATCAATTCCAGGTGGATCTGATATAAAGGAAATTCAATGAGAAAAGCACTTGGTAACAAATGATAGGAATCATCATCAAATTGAAAATTTGAGGAAATTCGCGAAAATTCGGAGGTACTATAAAATCACTTCGTATCAATGACGGATACAATCATTTGGAAGAAAGGAAATGATTGTCGATTCAGAGACTAAAATATCACTCAGTAACTAATGGAGGATTTCATCATATGAAAGGTGGATATGCACGGTGGTCTAGGATATTGCGGTAAAAATCCATCATTCGGTGGATTTCAAGGCATTGGAGCGTTTTCAACCGATTGTAGTTGAAAACGGTACTCATTCCATTTGTGAATCCTGGCAATTTTAGTTGAGTTGGAATTTTTGAATTGGAATTTTTCACACTATGACAAAACTGGACTTTGGAGAGCTACTTCTCAATTTCCCTCAAGAAACGTTTATAGAAAAAGCTATATCATGCATGTCGACTCATTTTCCGATGGATATCGTGAATTATAGCTACCATAACCTAGACTACTCTGTGTAGGAGGAAATCGAAACAGAGTAATTGAAGAATGCAATCATTCGATAGTTGGAAATTTAGGGTACATCTATGAAGAAAATTCAATCGGTGTGGCTGAAAATCACTCAATCAAGAATCAGATAATCAGAAGGACAATCATGCAACGCATTCACACATATATGTTATATGTTGATACAATCATCCAACAAAGAAAGATGCAAAATAATCACGAACAAACTTAACGAAGTTAATATCATCAGACCGGACGTGATTACATCGACGAAGAAGTCATTCATCTCGGCAAAACATCATTCAACAGTGAAGAGATACCGAAAGGAATATAATCTGATATCTTTCCAATTAACTGAAGCGGAATCATAGTGATTCACAAGCATTCACAAGTCCTTACGCATTCTAAAAGACGTTAATAATCCATGTCGAGTTGTGAAAACTTTCTGAGGATGAACTAGAATCATTTTTCATTCAGCCCAGAAACATTCGGAGGCTTTCGGCATTTTATTGTTATCATCTCAGGGATTAGCTGAAACGTGCTACTCCAGGATAGGGATTAGCTGAAATGCTTTATAAGAAAGAAATAGAGAGGAATCGAACCGAAATTCTTGATCCTATTAGGTCTCCAAGATCGTATAATAATGTCCAATATGATACATCCTTCACTGGAAATGGATTCTAGATTTCTGATAGTGACATTTCATCAAATAGACTCGTGATTTTTGTCATCCGCGGAATGGGTTTTCCTGTTTTATGTTCACCCACTTATTATTACTGACTGCGTGAGAGCGCAGAAACATCTCTCGAAAATGTTTGTTTCAAACCAAACTGTCGGATCAAGATATTGATAGTTATAGTTCCCCAATTGGATTGAATAATGATTACTTTCATTAGTAGGTTGAAGCGTTTTTGCAAATATAATTTTTGCGTCAACCCAGGCATTCCTATGTATGCTAGTACCTAGTATGCTCGACTAGCTCAGCGATTGACTGGTTTCAGCCTGCGGAGATGATAATAATTTTGATGAAAGGTCTGTATTTCCTACTGAAACATTATGAAATATGTAATGGGAAAACGCTGAAGACCAGTTGATTTTCACACGCATCAGAGAATGCATATGCCTGTTATTATTTTTGAGCAGGTAATGGCAAAATACTATAAAATACTTGTTGCACGAAAAAAGGCGAGAAAAATAAAAGAGAACTTCTCGTACCCACACTACGTATCAGATTTTCACCACCACAGGCTAAAATTAGAGCAGTACCGTCCTGAAAGGAAAATATTCTGTCCTTTTGACATCTATGAGCTCTCCTGTTATATTTTTTTCAGAATCGAATTACATGAAATTGAAGAATTCTCGTGTGGTACGTACTGTACATCCACTGGAAACTCCTAGAGCGCTTCTGAGCGATCAGGCACAAAAGAATTTTCAATTTATTGAGAAATCGCAAACCATTAATCATGAAGATGTTATTAAACCGTTTTTCTCTGCTTCTACGTGTGTATACCGAATCATGCATGGGGTATCTGTACGATATAGGTATATCCCGCTCAGCTTGGGAATATCTTATGGGTTTCTTCATAGCTTCACTGAATTATAGGTGGAGAATATTAGAAAGAGATATATATGCAACCATTTGTCAGAAAGTCGAATATAAGTGTCTCTTCTTCTAGAAATGTGATAGTTCTCATTTTATGAAATGAAGATTATATTTCCAAAATTGAGAAAAAAAAGATTATTCATTTCTTTGAATTCTTTGTTTCTTTGAATTTGAATTAACGATAGCTTGTTGCTAGACTAGTTCATTTCATTTCTTTGTAAATTCATTTTTGTGAATAGAAAATATCGCTGTAATACAAGATATACCGTGAGAGTATAGTAAATTGTCAAATCTTACAGAAACATTGATGTGGAAACATGTAAACGATTCCAAAAACAGTTTATGATAGAGTTTTCCTTTCCAGAGTGCACTTTCATTCAATATGCTAAATAACATTCGAGAATAAAGCTTAGTTCCTTCCATTTCCACCATTTGGAACGTTTCCACTAATCATACTTTTTCCACCACCTCTATCAACTCGTATATAAAGTGATATTTCCTTTATCAATGAATTCATAGGAAATCAGATTAACAACAAACAAAAAGTGTTCTCGATCCAGAATTTCCTCTATTCAGGGCATATAACAAAGCCACAATGTACTCGGAGCATTTTCCTGTTTTCATTATTTGTTTTTTTTTTCAGTTGAAAGGTATTTCGAACGGGTAGAATTTCACAGTAAAAGTACAGTATCAAGTTGAACGCTATCAGACTTCATGGAACATAATAATGTTCTGCCATTCCTCTCTGTCGACATAAAGGCAAGAAAGTCTTGTAATCATTATTCACTTGTATTCACTTTCCTCCTGAAAAAGAAGATGTGGAGTTGCATGATATCTAGTTTCTCCAACGGATTTCATAGAATAATCTTTCAGTCCATCCACAGAATCAGTATCAAATAGCTCTTTCTTTATGTTATAATTCATCATCAGAAGCCAGCAAGTCGTAAAGCAACTTTGTTAGGAGAATTTCCAGTTAGATATATGGGTGTAGCGAAACCTACATTACATTTTTTGTTCTTCCAAACTTCTCGTTTAGTTGTGAATGAATACGTTTCATCAGATTCCGATAGTGAGTGGCCAGCTCAGTTCTTAAAGTGAAATCAGGTAGAAAAATTCCAGCTGTTCCTTCGGGAACAGCACAAACCGTTCACGTAATTTCTTGCGAAAGCAGTTAATGAAAAATGTATTTGTCTCTTTGTGGACTGATAGATTTCCTTTCACTGCCAGTAATTGCATAGCAATAACTGATATTGAAACTAATCAGAAACTGATGAAGCGTTCAGTATTTATTGATCGACAACCCATTAAAACACTGTGAGTGACTTATTAGTTGATTTTATTTCCGGATTGTTTTCAACTGCTTCACGTTGCGACTGGCGTGAGAGAAAGAATGGTTTCCATCAGTAGTCATTTCAACAATCAAAAGTTGAGCTGAGATACAGAGTTGGTACGATACGAATCCTCGTGCTATACTGATATAATTCTCATCAGGGCTGGAAGAATCCTAATTAACTTTCAATTTGGGTGTATGATCACATTTTGGCTTTTTTATGGAGAGGAACTAAGGAGATATTTCGTAACAGCCTCATCCATTGGACTGGATTTTTGTCAAAAATTCAGGTAGCGACATAAGGTGAAGGTGCCATTATTCCAACTCCACTAAAGTGTCACTCCAATGAAGTGATTCACAGCATAGACCAGATGATACAGAAAATGTGGATAAAAGGAATCACTTGGAGATGTCCATAAAAGGTCTTTATGAAAACCTACGAACTATTCCTCAGACCAAATGAGCAATTCCATTCAAGCATACTCACCTCAGAAGTTAGTTTGCTCAGTTTGGGAGCTATAACAAGCGACAGAGCAGCTCAATGTAATTGAAAAATTGAAAGCGTTGCTTCGGAAACTAGCATGTTTGAATATGTACAAAATATTTCGACTGTTGGAAAGTTGCAAATATTTCTGACACCACTAGTGATATCTCAGTACTTTGCACCCTTCCCAAAAAAAATATTTATTTCATTCAATAAAGGGATCCACAATTCAGCTTTCTTCATTGGCGACCCTGATGCGATTCTGATGATGAAAACATGTCCGGAAACTAACAGGGGCAATCCACTGATATTCTTGTTGGGGCAACAAGTCACATGTTATATCCATCACCGTCGGAAAACGAACAAAACTAGGAGAAAACATCGCTAATGGCTTCCCCATACGAAAACTATCTCCAGATGTACACGTCTGAAGTGGAAACGTCACTTGTTTTAATCCAACGACGGGAATCGTTTTGTTGGTAGATATTCCACTTGTCTCTGAATAGATATTTTCATCCCATTATTGTACCGAGTACCGATTCTCGTTGTTTCTGCTTCAGAACAATGTCAAATCGGCCTGAAAGTTCTGAATGATATTCTGAATGATAATCTGAAAGATTGGCGTCACATGTGCTGCTTCGACCACGTTACCCAGTAAACCATCTTAACTATCAAAATTGATGGTGCAAAATCCCTATTGTACCTCCCTTGGTTTCGGTGATGGTTTTTTCACGCAAAAAACGATGCTTGATCAAGACACATAATTCCTTTTTTCCCATTTTCATTGAAATTCACGAGATTGTCTGATGTCAATGGCTGTCAAACATGAACTAAGCGACGCAGCGTGCTCAAAATTTAACAGCATTCCGATAATAAAAGACAGTTGAAGGAAGCAGTGATGTATTTGACTGTACGGTACTGAGCGAACTCATCAAACAGCCCTCCTAATCCTCGAAATCCGATTCACACGAGTTACTTTTGGAGTCACTTGTGGCCAATGAGATGTCTTATTTTCGTTTCCCACAACATTCACCTTTTTCCAAATGTGAACATGGATTTCAACAAAAGACAATCAAGAGAATGGATATAAATGCTATCTTATCGAATGACCCACGCTCCGAACCAAATGTAATTTTTTGATAAGCGCTGGACAGTCTCCGTATCAGTTAGTATGTTTTCAACTTCCTCGGAAGTATATCAGTTCCATCTCCTGGCATACGAAAGATATAGGCTCGGACAATATGAGAGAGAATTCTGCACTACGCGTCGGGAATATATAATACGGATTATTGGAAATGCAACGCAGAGAATTTGCGATGATCTGTTTTTTATTCAATGAGGAGATTGAGATATTCATATACGCCTTGGTGAGGCGAATAGCTGCATGAATTGAACTACACCTGGATCCCTCTTGGGTAGTATAGTGAGAAGATGTAGGTATACTTTTATTCCAGAGTGGAAAACCCAGATCGCATACATCGAAATTTTCGCTAGATTTAGAAGGAAGTTCTAGCTTCTGGGGATTCGCGAATGTTGAAGTCAGTATCGTAAATATATTCGAATTTCGTAAAAAACCGCTTGCGACCTGGACGTTTCAACTATTTATCTGCTCACAATGAATGAATTTATGGGAACTGACATGGAACTGAGTTCCATTACGATATATTCAACCACAATGGTCCGAAGATTCCCTGTTATAATATTTATTTTTCATTTTCAGGATCATGCATTATGGGATAATTCTTCTATGGCTTTTCACGAATCGGATAAAGGGTAAGGTGAGTCTATTATTAAACGCGTTATCAGAAGAAAAAAAAATTGAACATCGGCTGCATCAGATGGCAGATATTTCAAAAAAACAACAGGAAGTGTTGATTCTGAGACTCTTCTTGGTGCGGCTGCTACTTTTCATTTATATACAGGGTGTTCCTCAATATCACGTATGAACAAGTCGAGGTAATCCTTCGGTTTTATTTGAAAGTTGATAAAAAGATTGGTCCGCAAACATCTCATTACCAATCTACATGGTGTTGAGATTTCGACTTCTTTCAGTTCTTTCTTGATAGCTCCCGTTGGTTTTGGAATACAGATTATGCTGTAGCGCACGAATCATTGAACATGCAGAATGGTTGTGAGAATATACAGTAAGATAATTTTCTAGGGGTCGTGTCCCCTTCGCTCCCGCTGAGTTGGCGCAGTCGGAAGCTCCAATCATTCACACATTGTCTAATTTTTGTCTCAGATAGTATATCTATGAACGGTAAATGAAAATTGCAAAGTAGATTGTAGAGAATAAGGATATGTTGACGTGATATTGATAAAATTCAATTTTTTTTTCAAGTACTAGTGCTAATGAAAAACTAAACGATTTAGTCAACCAGTCAATTTCAGTGCATCTTCAATTGTGGAGGAGTTGCATTGAAACTATCGTATCGTATCTATAAACTCTATCAACTGCACGATATCATAATTGATATGAGGAATTCAATATGAATATGTTACGTATCACACAATCCGGTCGAAACAGTTCTTCCACATGAACACAAGTTGATATATAGCCATAAAATTCCACATCATAATCGTGACATAGTTCATTATGATTCGGAAACATTTCGCTCACGCGAGGAATATACCTAGTAACTAATTGATTTCCGAACAGTATTGTATAAACACTCCGACTCGTTCTGGGGGATCATTCAAGGTGGATTCATGCAACTTCAACTGAACCAAAATCAATGTGAGATTCGAATGGATTCCAAACTAAGAAATTACTGGTGTTCATGTAAACTTAATCAGGAAAATTAACAAATCACTTTAGAGAAGGATATTCGTCTAGGCTTGTGTTGAAATGTCAGTATCTGAATGAATGCTGAACTAAATCGAGAAATTTATGACTGAAACAAAACCTAATAGTACACGAACTGAACATGAACTGTATTGGAATCAGTCACCTACGTAGAAATTCGTCATAGTGATTTGATGATAGAGTTGGAAGCATGAGTCGTATATCGCCTTCATGGAAGAAATTGATTTATTAGAATGTTGGTTAACTTCCTTGATTTTTAAATTGATTCAAATTCGTTAGTTCCTTGTATGGACACTTCCACAGCATCACACGATTTTATCCTATTAGTTTCAGTGTTGAACTCATCTTATTTGAATTCATGCATGAATCTACCTTTATACGCAATCAATTGAGATATAAACAGGGGTATTCAGTTCGGAACGAGAACTTTTGATGTGGTATAGGCTCGGATTCCCTTCATCCGTAATGAATTTTTCACAAATTCCACTGGAGGGATGTTCCAAATCATTAGCGAACGTCATTTCACAATGCCGATTGCCATTTCCAATATTTCAACACGTAAACCTTTTTCAATGGGAGGTGACGGCCAGACAGTGTCTTACATCAATTGATATCCGTCTGCTCGATATATTCGCAAATTTCACCGCAAAGCTTCGAAACGGGGGATTGAAACCGCATATTCAATTTATCCGAGAGAAGCGTTATGTTTTAATAACCTCCGAACATGATCCTGTCGTACTTAACACGCCTAGGTTACAAATTATTTCCAATCGTATAGAATAGGAGTATAATCGTTTTTTTCAACATTTAATCCAAATCAACACACATTGAACAAACTATTCAACTAAATCGCTCAGTTGGTGGTATTTTAGTACTAGTTCTCAAATTTTTTTTTAATCATTTGATCGACAATACAACCTTATCTCACTATTTATCATTATTGAAAATACCGAATACTTGTAGTGTCTTGTTTCTTCTCTTTCCCTAATCACCGATTCGGGGTGGTTAGGGAAACTCCAAAGCAAGGAAAATTGTGATTTGCTCTGAATCATTCACAAATCGCGCTCACTGTGAGAAAATTTGAGTTTCGAGTGAGGTGCATGAAAATGAATTACGTGACCGGTCGTTCTCCATAGAGGACATTTTCTTTCAGAAAAATTTGTCGAAGACAATCAGAGACGTAGTCGTGAAATCAAACAGAAGCATGCACAGTGTCATCAAATCGAACGTATTTTCCCGGATTCGTGAAATTTGGATAGTTACGAGTGCTATTAGTGTTTATTGATTATTTTTATTGATTCCACTACTTCCACCATTACCCGAACTGTATAAAATCACGCTCGATTCTCGTGAAATAAACAATAGCATTAACTACGGTTCTCTATATTCCTTGGCGGAGGAACTACAGAGCGATTATTCATCGCCGACATCCGAATCTCGATTTCCGTGAGTCAAATCTAAAAATCATCGAAACATTCTCGAGGCACTCTTCTGAATACAATTCATCACTGAAGACAATCGCGGTGTGCGCCATTGTTTTTTTTTTCACGAAAATTGGGCACAGGACACCTTGGTCGGTTTTTGTCTTACACTGATAGTTCCAGAGAAAACCCCGAATCCCATCGAATTCGGCCCACCCGTTCGTGCAAAGCCGTCCTGCGAAATCAAAAAATGGCTCACGCGGAACACGTTCATTCCGTTTGCCTCGCCTTGCCGCGACAGTAAATACGTCCTCCTTCTTCGGCGATTGAACGTTCCCAGATATCGTAAAAAATTCATATCTCCGGGTGTAAAGGATAGAGCCTTAGGCGGCAGTAAAAAGCTCCTATAACGCTCGACCAAATGGCGTGGACACGGGTCCGGTCGGAAGAACCAAGCGTTGCCGCAAATCCTCTTACCCTCTCCTTCCGAGGTCGTCAGCATTTAGATATGATATTCTCTTCAAGACGAGCTTTATTATCAAGAGGGTGGAAACCTCATATTGTGGGTTCTGACATTTATCCATCCTCGTGTCTGGTTTGCAACAGAACGTCGTGCTCAATAACATTTCGAGTGATAAATTCCGGTTTGTTATCCACATTCCTTGATTTCCTCTGGATGAAGTCTGAATATTGAGACAATTAGCCCACTTGGAAGACGGATGGGACTTGCATCCATAGTAGTAGAATATTACGACATCGTCCATAGATATCCTAATAAGTCCGCTCAATCCTTTGAAGTGCTCGAAACGCCGGCGTTTTTTCGCTACCAATCAGTCTTAAATTATGCGATTACGTGCGAACTGTTGTTTCATAAGGAGCGTAGGTTGAATGGATTTGGAAATGTATGATCAGGGTTGCGTATCAGATATTTAGTATCATTCATCAATTTTCGAGCCTCTGCGGGAGGTTATAACAGATTAGATAACAACAAACGAAAGAAGTAGATAGGAGTATTGTAATGAGTATGGAAGGCACGCTGATTATGTTGAAACATGAAAATTTATCGAAGCAAGTGAATTAAGTTTCTTAGATTTCAATTATTAGTTTTTTCCGAAAAGAAAATTCTGTACACAATTATCAAATATGTATGCGTACTTGAGCCAAGATGATTCAGTCTGATATTATCGTGTTATGCTATATATACCGTGTGAAAAGTAAACCATTTATAATTCTCTACCAAAATATCATGCATAGCGTACAGTTATTCATTCATTTTCAAGTTGAGAACTGTTGATACTGATGTCTGGTAGTAATCCTCCCGTCCGTTTATATTTGATTTATTTGACCGTCACTATCTGCTGAAAGACATTGATGTTTTTCCCACTTCGCATCGGACGTTCTTGGAGTTCCTCGTCTTATTTTATCCCAATATTTATCATTTCAGCACATCTCTGCAACAGTTGTTTGTAAGCGGATCCATCTATCGATCAGAATCATAGTTGTTCACTGAAAGTCTAGAGAGCATCCAGTGTAAATTATCCAGTTTCGATTGCTTCATTTATTGTTGCGGGGACTATAGGAATGGTAGCATAATAATACTTATCTGTTTGAGGTGGACTCTGACTTTCGATAGGGAATCAGACACGAATTGACCCCAGTCTTCACTTTCAACAATTGAGTAATATTCTTGCAGGCACCCCATATATTCCTGATCGAATTATGCTGCTAGATGGTTGTCAATGAGTTGATACCTATCAGATAATTCACTCCCAGTGCATTTAGTCATTCATGCATCTTTCCGAATTGGATATATGTATAGTCATAATTTCTTCATTCATTCATCCTGCATCTCTTTGAAGCATAACATCAACACGGAAAGGATTTTCACTTGTCAAAAAGTTGAAGCGTTGAAAATATGACTTGGTTTGTGACTCACAATAGCTGAGACAATAACAAAGAGAGGAAGATCACTTACCCATGGAGAGTCTTGAAGTTCCGTGGGTTCCACTGATTATCCTGAAAGAAAGAAAAACATGATGATGATTGAGAACTTCTGAACTTCTGCTATGCCTCCACACGATCATGTGAGGTCCATTGCGAAAACTGCCTCACAAAAACTTGGTTTTCTATTCCGTGCGAAGAGATACTTCACATCCCAGCAGCTGCTTATGATCTACAAAGCACAAATTCGACCTGTCCTGGAGTACTGTTCACATGTTTGGAGCTCAGCCTCCAAACATACGCTGAAGCTCTTAGATTCAATTCAGAAGAGAGCTATTCGCCTAGTCGATGATACAACACTCACCAAATCATTGACCTCTCTAGATCATCGTAGAAAGGTCGGCGATCTATGCCTTTTTTATAGGTACTTTCATGGTCGGTGCTCAACGGAGATATCATCTATTATGCCACCACGCGCGATTCCTAGTAGACAAACCAGACGAGCTCAAGCTGGTCACTCCTACACTGTCAGGCTCGAGACCTGTCGAACATCGCTATACCAAGCATCATTCCTCAATAGAACGGCAAAGTTATGGAATTCTTTGCCTAGTGAAGTCCTTCCTGATGCTTACAACCTCCAAACTTTCAAGAAAAATTCTAACACGTTCGTACTCTCCCAAAATTCCACCGCTGGCTAACACGATGTTCCTCGAACATCATAGGTTTCCCTTTCGTGTTGTCCACAGATAAAAAAAAAACACGAGATCTGAAACATCCATTCACTCCCAAATATATGCTATTCACATATAGTGCACATATATCAGGTAATATACCATCAGAAACAATATTAGGTGAAGACAAACAGATGTTGTTGTGAGGAATGATTCCTGGAGTACATATAATCATTACTAATATAGCAATTCTGGTATTTTAACCTAGCTTTATGACGTTCCCCCTATCGCCCAAAGGGTTGGAAATCCAATAAAGTAGGTACACATATTGTTCCCCTCACCCATAACATTTATACGTCTCGATGAATCCCACGAAATTGGAAATTCAATATGGAAGATTTCTCCAAAACTTGATTAAGCCAACCCCCGTCCATTATTTCGACTACCTACTCAAAAGGCTTGAAAGGGTGAACATTTCCATCATTTACAACTACATGAAAGCATATTTATTAATCCTCTATGTTCGAATAACGTAGAACGACGTTTCCTCTTTTGAACAACCTCTATGATGGAGTTCCATTCAATTGTTCATCAATTCATTTCGCTCTGTGTGCTCAATAAAGAGGCCAACCCGAACAGTAGAGATTATTTTTTTCATTAAAGCACTCACCCGAACATAAACATCTAGCACAATATTATATTTTCTTTTGAATAATAAATCCTCCTGATAAACACATTACAGCGGACATAAATTTTTTGAAGCGTTAAACTGAAAATGCAATAAGCACAATCCATGGTTTTCATTGGTGTGTCCCGCATAAAACGTTTAATAATGTTTTCGATAACCCACTACGAGCGCTATATATCTCCACATTGAATGATATTAATATTATACATCTCAAATTTCATCAGTACGTTTATTCACGAACATAAATTCGCTATTATCGACATCAACCGGTTTCCCTGGATTTTCTCTAGTTAATAAACCAATATGTTACCTACTTGAGCATATTGAATCCTGGTAGCAGCAAATTAATCTTATAATTTCTCGCTCCACCATACAAGTAATAACAAACTCATCAACTGAATGACTAAGAATATTTCACTTCAGAGTGAAACTACATCATCTGTCAAGCGTTTTTTGGATTTTCCCGCTACAGGTGATGCAACTCTGTAGAACATAAAGGCTTTTTGATTGCAGCCTGAATGTTGAAGATAACGCCATAACGTTCTCGTAATTATGCCTCACATAAAACTGGAATCTGATTTCGTGGAATGCATGTGATCGTTTGATCTGATAAAGTGGCCCTGGATTTAATAGGTCCAAGCATTAACTGGATTCATCACAAAATAATCACATGGAAAATTCGAAATGGGTAATATTCCTCGAATTCAATATAGTTTGTTGATTTCTATATCTGAAACCACCATTGATAGCAAGAATTTTAAATTCTGAAGTCTTCAGAATGTCAAACTCCCAGCTTCAGGTGCCACCCATGAGTTTTCTACAATTCGCCAACGGAATCAACTCATGATCTCTCATTTTTTCTGACAAGTTCAGAGAAAATATACATGATAATGAATTATATTCCAGTTCCCGATTACAGAATTGATATTTCGATAAAATACCCATACAATCTTGTATCTGTATGGGCCATGGTGTCTACCAAGCGATAATATATAGGAATGGCATCTCATGCAAGATATATACATACACATATGCAAATAGGCAGTTAGTTAGTTAGTTGAATGATCAATGATGCAACTGACACATTACGATGGGATAAGGAATGAATTGGCTGCCTAACTCAGATCAAAATGGAAGAGATAGAATCGTGAACAAATTTGTTTCCTAGCCCAGTAATCATGGAAGATGGAGAAGTACAATTGAAGTCCACCTTGAAAATCTACTTGCAAGGTCTCTAAATCGAGAGTCTAAAAACTCCAGCACGGAGAGGCACTCAGTAGGAATATGCTCACATATTTGAGTGATTTGATTCAGTTCATCCGAGGATAAAATAATATTTTGCACATAGAAAGCGGTATTTTTTTATTCTCCAACCTTATATACATCACAAGCAAGAACAATAACGAAAGATGGGGAAGGTGATGGTGATTCCACTATGAACAAAAGACGGATTGAAATCCAAGTCTTCAACAGATTGAAGGTGAGTTTATCGATGAATAGGTGACTATGGCATCGATGAATTCTTGCTTGAATCACACCCGATAATGTGGTCAACGAATACAGACGCAGGCAGGAACATTCTGATCAGCTAGATAGCGGATGGCTAACCAGACTTGATTAGGTCACGTAAAAAACTTCTCTAGCATACCAGACGGAAACCGATGTTTGGACGAAAACGCCACATCACAGGGTTCGAAGTGGAAGTCATCAATTGGACACGTGTTCATCAATAAAGGGCCATCGGTGAGATCCCTTCACCATATGACTGTTCCGAACAATGTTGACTACAATAAAAATGTTTCGATATGAATAGCATCACACTGATGGAAATGCCTCGGAAAATGCAGTTTATATTCTGCAGAATATTGCTGTATCCATACATATGCATATATTTTCTCAGTGCAGATGTAGATCAGTTATGCAATCCAAATTTCTCACTCGGGCCCCTTCTTTTACAGTATTTTCAGATGTTTATTTACTGAAAAAACAAGTCACACTCCCATAGAATAATATTCATCATGATTAGGATATGGGTTTTATTGCCCAATGAAGCTGAGCTAACGTACTGAATTTGAGTGAAATTCTGTGAGCCATTTCTGAGTTATAATGCGAAAACTATTTTGGAATTTCAACTTCCAAGTCGTCTAACGCCCAAACAGAGCAGCTCTGTATCCAAAAGAGTTTGCTTGAATCGAATTATTTTTTTGTGAGGAATATTTGGTAGGTTTTTGCAGACATCCGTATAGAATAGAATAGAATAGAATAGAATAGAATAGAATTTTATTCAGTATTAGGAACAAAACACGACATTATGTTTAATACAAGTCAAGTACATACAGTAAAAGACAAATAATGATACAATCAAGAGGCGTCTGAGAGATGTAATACTGGTAAACAATATTAGGTTATACAGAATTTCCTTATCTTCCCTTATTGTGGAAAAGGGATATACTTGCTTCATTGATATCATCTATTTCATAAGGTTCTATTGCAACTAATACTGATTTTATGCTTTTCTTGAAACTAGTGATGGTTTTGATTTGTTTGATATCGTTTGTATTGTATTTTATTGTATGTATTGTATTCTAAATTGAATCACTGCTGCTCGAAGTACTCACAGACTCACACTCACGCAATCAAATACCCAATTGCAATAACTCTTCTGTAATTAATTGAAAAGGTTTGAAGCGCTGAAATCAGCGAAACGAATATTCGATGTTGGCAAGTTGGAAGACATTATATATTGTTCATTTGCGGTGTGACACGGTTGATAAACGGCCAAAGGTTTTAAGATTGGCTTGCGAAAATAGTCCAACGGAAAGCTTGTTGATTGTTGAATGCTTCGATCATTTGGGTTTGTTGTTCGGAGGTTGAATGAGTCCAGAACACTAGATGAAAGTTGCGGTGCTTACTCAGTGTCATGGAATTTAGTACGTTGCCTAAATTTGTGATCTATTCACATTTCTGTGTATCCAGGAAATGATGTTTTTCTTCATTTCGTTTCGTTTCCTGGCCGTGTTTCACGACTTCCTCTACCTTTCGCGAGTGTGATATATTTTTGTACTAAGATAAATATACTCGCACGCCCATGTCCAAAATCGGCTTGTTGTTTCCGCTGGCACGTGCTGGTAAGATCTCTGCTCAGTTCATTTTCAAATAGACAGACTATCGATCCATGTGCTTGAAAATGCTAAACTCTGAAATGCATAAAAGTGTTTCGTATAATTTCTATAAAAATTTTGATGAACGTCGCTGGTCGATAACGTCTATCTGAAACCGATAGCTGTGTCACACGATATTCCAGCTGTGTCATTTTTTTTTCTGTTACAAAACAGTATCGAAAACTCACTCTGTCGCAATTGTAATCAAAATATCCCGGCGGTTGACAAAAAATCAGCTACACATACAGATATGTCAATACAGCATAGTATCCAGACTTCGTCACGATTCTCTCAGCATGGCTGACTACTTGTTCCAGTTGAGGCAGATATGTTTTCCATGTCAGGAACTGCTTTGTGTTCTCACAAAAAGATTACGACAGACAATCTGATTGAGATATCACAGTTCTCAATTCACATAACGGTCTTGCATTCTCATGAATGGCAGTCATTATTTGTCAAAGTTGATAAATGGCTCTCAACGCTGACAGTAAAGTTTCGAATCTTCAAATCTCTTCAAGAATTGTATCAGCAGCTCTAGAAATAGATAGAGGATTTCGATCGTCTGCGAGTCACTTTTTCTTTATACTCTCAATACTTCTAGGAACTTATTCGATTCCGAGAATCCAAGTATCTGATCTCTAGGTTGCCAAGGAACACTTCGAAACTACTCATCACAGTTTGGAGCATTTTCAATTACTATAGGATTCATTATTAGAGATATTCCGCCAGGAGTTCGGAAGTTCAACAAACTCCTTCTTAACTTCTGAGTTTGAGTCGTAACAAAATTGTTACCTGAACATTCATTCCACATATCTGTATCCGAATCGTTGCCTACTGGGGTTGGAATGCATGACAAATTATTATTCAAGCTGCATTCGGAAACGTCGCTTGAAAACAAATCAATGTTTTCTGGCTCTAGGTCGAACACTCCCCTGCAAAAGATCTGTATTCGACACCGACAATCAACATCTGAGTAGTTGTACATCAACTGGCAGTTGACACCTCTCTCATATAATGAATTAATGACAATATTCAAGAATCAAGGCTTATCGAAGCTCCACTACGTGCTAGCCTGATTCAATTCTGGCTGACGATGCTACTCACAAATTCATACCCCACTGCTTTATGTCGCGCCAAATGCCTCTCACACACGCAACAGTTTATGAGTGTACGATATCCTAACCTCTCCAGCAATACACACTTTTATGAGGCAACGGTGATCTCAGCTCAGTAATGCTTGTTCTCATTCCCACTGATTCAGGATCTGGACTACTCGAATTCTGGTACAGAAGTATGAGGTCGATGATGCAAAGTCTTTGGTTCACATATCTAGGTACAGTAGGGAAACATTTATCTACCCGTCGCCTCACCTTCTGTTCAAAATTGACTGGAGAAATATTGCGCCAACTAGGGCAACTGTCTCTGCAGGTCCAGAAGCAACTGCTGCTGTACTGGTACAATGACTAAGGAAAATATCTTCATCAGAATGGATCAGACACGTTATGTATTCACTCCAGCATCTTCATCATTATAAGTGTCCAGTCTACGGTTCCGAAAAATAAGTTAACTCAGTTGATCGATGAATGTTCTGATATGTGTTCTCACAGTAGGTAATTCTCCTGCTATTTCAGCTGATACACTAGTTGAATCGAGAGTCGCGGATCAGCAGTTCAAATTCTTTTCAGTCTGAGAAAACCATGCCTCATTCGAGATAATGAGCCACGTATTCTCTGAATTACTGGGTAATTAGGGCAACTGAGAATCTAACGATTCGAAGAGAAAATACATGCTCTGAACAGCAATTCAACTTGAACAAGTGAATGAAAATGCGCTGGCTCCATCGAGCATTCATTCACATTCGTCTTTGAATCTTGTACAAAGCAAAACAGCAATCACCGTATCCATTATGTACTTTATTAGTAGCGGTGATTTCATGGAGTGGAGGTATCGTACAACAGGAGTGCAATGTTAACTTCACTACTTTTATTGTGGAGGCACTTTCTTTCACAACCTTACATATTACTGAAGACATAGAATGGTCATCTGAAATTGTTTTCATTCGTCACAAGAACTCAATGAGAAACAAATTATCTCAAAAAGGAATGAATTGATTCCATTGATCTTTTTCTTTCGGGTTGATATGGAAATGAGGGTGCCTATAAGAGTCATCTCCCTGTTGCATGCAACCACATTCTCCTATTCAGATATCTGACAGAGTCAGTGGATTGTAATTATCCTTCAATGGAGAGAAGTGAGAAATCTTTGTGCTCAATAGGAATCTCCGACTAAAAAAACATCTATTCTCCCAATTATAATGGAAAATAGCCTCAAATTACTTTCAGTCAGAGTCAGGCGCTTCCTATTGCGTTTTCAGCTTTGCATAAAGCTGTTTGCCAACTTCATGGCTCACCCGAAAGGGGATCTATATAGGTATAATTTCATTTTCTAGTGAAAAATTTTATTAACTGCCATGCGGTATCGACTTGATGTTTATCTTTGTTATTGAAAAATGACAGAGCAGCAGTCTTCACATCGTCTCTGAATATTGGCGATTCTTGTCGTATCCCGGATGAATAATGGTGAAATTATGCGGCTGATTGAGTCATATGTCATGAATCTCAAGTCACGCGAAGAATAAGTTCCTTTCAATAAAAAATATTTCTTCAGGGGAAGTCGAATACATTTGCTGATTCCGCTCTAACATCAATGCAGTTGCAGATATAGAAATACTAGTTATTTGTACATTAAATTTTCCATTGCTCATGAACTTTTCCTCCATGATGAATAGAATCGTTCGAAAATTAACACACAAGGTGTTTTCGACGTCCTGCACTCGAATCCGGAACCAATTCCTCTCGATCTCTATTAGTTAGCGATTTTTTTCAGCATTTTCTGCTTCCTTCACGGTCACTGAGATCTCCACAAGAAGGAACTTCTCAACTCTTTCTTGTTGTTAATAGAGAAAAATCTGTGGTGTGATGGGTTAGCCTTCTTTTTTTTCGATTTCGACAAAAAATAGAATAGTCCATAGATCACTTCACAAGGTTTGTTTGACGTGCTGAATTCGAATCTGGAACCAATTCTCCTCTATCTCTCTTGGTAACCGAGTATTTCAGCTTTTTATGCTTCCTGCACGGTCCACTATGAGAGCAAAATGAAAAAAAAAACATAAGGTATACATATTGGTTCTCACCTCTTTCAAAATGTGATGAATCCGACAGTTACCCTTCAAAATAGACTGCTTTTCTATGCTATCTATCGATGGCCACCTTCACGAAATTCTGTGGATATTTCTGTGGACAATTTCAGTTCGCCAACTCAGAGCCGATGGAAGCTGAAAAATTGTACCGACGTGAATACAGAGGCAACCTAAGTCCAGTTGAGTACAAAAATGACCTGAATGAGAAACAAAGGGATGAAGGAAGAATGCTTCAAGATGGCGTACCATGTAGGAGAAGAGTCACACTGAGATATTGAGTGGAAGTTCACATCGGGCAAATTTTATACTGTTTTACTGTGTATATTGATGATTCATTACCTTTCATATAAATGGCGGCTCATCCAGGCTCATATTAATGGATAAATTAATGCCAATTATCCAATTCCAGTTATTGCTTCATTTAGGAATTTCAATTTGAAACGACGTTCAAGTGATACACAGAAAAAAACATTTCACATCAGATATTCATAGCTGTTTCCGGTCAGTTCAGAATATATTAACATTGATATAGGGCTTTCTCTTGTTCGGACCTATTTCCAAACATGTTGTCGACTGATTCACATTCATTTATTCATTCATTTGGAGAGCTGAATAAGAAAATACACGTGGATATATCAGTCGAATGACTTGCGAATCCAAATGTAGTTATATCATTGAACAGTTGATCTATCGGTGGAACCTCCATTCATCTACTCAATCCTCATCAAGGCTTTCACCCAAATTGCCGGAAACGTGAGCATTGGTGCATTTGGTAATGAGATTGGCGTGAAGATTATCAAACTTTTACTGCTTAGAAGGCTGGAGATGATTTTATAAATGCAGATTCAATGAGCAGAGTTGTTAGGACATTCATTAGAGAAAAGGTTTTCGTTCCTATTTAGTGGGAATTCGTCTATCGAAATTTTGACTTTGAAATGAAGTACGTGAGCTGTCATTCTTTGAAGTAGACTAGACAAATCTATTCTTTTCAATCCAAATTCGAAAATTTGACAGGCACTCATAACTATCGACGACCGAAGGAATAAGTAATTAGCAATACTAGCAAGGCCAATTGTCAGCAATCACTGCGAGTCATGAATACAGAGTGGCTCAAATGTTGCCAATGAACCTAGGTGATTTTCCTATCCAAGGTTGTTTTGGTACCACAAAATCCTGTAGTGAAAGAGTGCCCTCAACTATTCATCTGAGGCAAAAAGACGTTTCCAGAGAATCATAATTGATTTCGGCAATAACATAACCCAGCTGTACCCCATCATACTATTTTATTCGGTGTTGTAACATTTTTTCCTGTAGCAGCTTCAATGGTTATTCTCCACAGTATGAGACTGGAAATACGATAAGATTTACAGTTGATCTTGTCGATATAATCACTGTGTAGAATATGTAGTATCCATTTAATACTACGGATCATTTCTTCTATACAGGACATGATGGAAATGAGAATAGGTAGAGCCGGAAATGAGCTCGAAGTAAAGTATTATTTCGAGCCAAGACAGTGGTTTTTGTTTCCACATGATCACAGGACGGATATGAGTAACGAGAAAATGTGTCGACATTCTCTGTGTGCTTCTTAATCTCCCCAGAATTTATTACCGTCTTGCTCCACATAATGGCTACCGATATATTTTGAATTTATGATGAGAAAACCGGGTTCAGATACATATAATGTTACCCCAATTATATGCCTCAATTCCAGAACATGTAAATCACTGGGAGATCTAGGACGAGATGATTCGATTGCCAGCGTTCAATGATGATAATTAGGGCCACTCAGTGCTTAGATTTGCTCCTGCAATCACAGTCGAAAGATCCTTCAAGAAAATCTATAGTTATGTTTGTTTGATCTGGTTATATATCGAAAGTACGAAACAATAACAATCTTGTTTTATCAAACAATATATTTGGAACACCGCGAAAAGTACCTTGATGGAATGTAATATCATCATTTCAAGTGAGTTGTTGAAATTGAATTGAATGAAAACATAGTGAACATTGCATTAGATTGAGATTTAGGACATGAGGCGAAGGATTATATTGATGACTTCGGTTCTTGGGCGTTTGTTGATATCTCTTTCGCAATTTTTAGAAATTTTTCTAATTATTGCAAGTTCTATGTAAGCTTGGAGATGTCGTCAAATCTGAACTTCCTGATGAGATTTAAGAGTGGCAAGACGACTTTTCATACGAAAGCGTTCGGTGGTGAAACATCGCATATTCTTTCTTAAGATTCGAATTGAATATTCAGATCGGAACTAGCGATTCTTATGAAGGTGGGTTTTTGGGGTCCACGATGCACAGGAGTTGAGTTAAAGGGGTGTAAATTTGGGGAACGATTGTAACAATTCAGAATCATGCTAATGAATGTGTGAGAAAATGATGGTATGAGTTTTTGGTGGTATAAGAACGATACTGAAGAGGTGAAAATCGATATAAGTGTGAGTTTCCTACTTTTTATGAGTCGATTTTGATTTTCACTCAGAATCTGATCAGGATCATGAGGTTAGAAGCGAAAAATTAATGAAATCTATACTTCAAAATATCTTTGGAGGCGTATTTTATCATCTAAAAAAGCGCCAGAATACTGTAATTGTGAATTTTGCAATTGTGTAATGATGTAATAGTTCAATAGCAGAATCGTGCATTCCAACTGTTAATTTCAAAATCAGCTCATAGCTTTATTTTGAATGCTCCAACAGAAGTTGCTAGCATGCAATATATTCCAATTGGCACCTTTCGGAATTCGACACACTGTATAAATGTCGCAACGTTATTCTCCACTATCGTTATTCAGATGTTTTACAACACACTCCGGGTCTCTATAAACAGGTCTGAATGGTTCATTCAATTTGTTTGAGCGACGGAAATGCATTACTCACATGTACTAACGACACACCTTTGTTAGCGACCCCTTCTGTAGGATATCTGAAACAAACGCGAATACTCACTATATCAACGAAGTTGTTTGCTACAGACCCATACACACGATATTTGGTTCTATTGCTGTGAATGAAATGATCCAAATGGGAAATCTCTCGTCGAGAGCTAAATTGAATGGAAATCCGAAGATAAGGGTTGAAATCATTTATATATCGTCTATATACATTCACTTGCTCTGAATCTAGATCTGGAATCACATGAAACATCTCATGGATATCCAGACACCCCATTTTTGAGTTTCGAAATGAAATCACATCACATAGTCAAAACAGATTTAGTAGTTTGATGGGAAGTGGCTTTTTAACTCAGGTATAGCTATTCGGAGCTGAATTGGTTGTATTCCGTGGGAATATATTATTATGAACTCTCAACATCAAATCAACATTATAGTACGATATCCAACGAGTATTAACAAGAAGATCTCGATAATGAGCGAACATCGGTATTGGGAACAGACCTACATTCACGCATACATTTCCTAACAGGTCCCGAAAATCAATGTACTTACTATCTGCTTCATTCACGAAACGCTTCCTATTCATGATGTTGGCTTCAACGGTCGTAACCTTCGACAAGACATACTTTGGTGAAAAGCATGCATAATCACGATTCCTATATCATCTGCATAAGAACAACAACATAAGCTCTAGGATGAAGGGGCCTCAACGAATCGTCAGTATGGAGACAAATTTAAGAGCGACGAAGACGTGTTGCTGGAATATGAGGAGGAAAGCACGTCTACAGTGTTCCAACGTCCTTGTTGTATAGTGGTTCTCAAGCAAAGGTGCATGCTTGAGAGACTGTCATTAGTGGAAATAGAGATATAAAACTCCATAGTTCATAAAATAAAGGGGCCAATAGAAATGTCGAGTGACGTCTCATGTTTATACCCACAGTTGCTTCGTTTTTGTTCTCGGGGTTTGCTTGGCTGCATGAAATAGAAAAATCTCCGTCTATCATAGATTTCTCAAGGCGCGTTTTCACGATTTGACCTCACAGGAACCACATCTCAGTGAGAATATTTTCTCTTATTCTTCAACAAGTGCAGCATTGAAAACTCCTCGATCTGCACGGACAACCACCTCAATTGGTGCCAAACTATTTACTAGTCGATTTACTTCTTTCCCTTCAAATGCGTTCGATGTGAGATCCTCTGAAGTTGAAAAGTGACCCTCTGGGCTTGGGATAAGATGACTCCTCTTAGTATAGAAGGTGGCCTTTTTGCTGCGTTCATAATTACATCTGAACTGTATTTTTGTCCGATTGCTTTCCGAGTATAGCACCGATATATTGCAAAATTGTTTTATAACTGACGTTATCGTTAGCTGAATGTGAACTGATTCAAGTGAACTATTGCTATTATCTGCCTAGGCATATAGTCGAATAAACGAGTAATGGTGTGATTACATAATTCACTCCAATACTAGTGGCACGCTATGCAGAATTTATGAGTGACCCTTGTAGTTTATGATGGGCCAAACGGCTTCGTTAATTAAACTTTCAGCCATCCACGGTTTCCATTCCGGGCACCCTCATAGTGAGCATTCGATTTTAAATAAATTTCCTGGATTAAAGTAGTTCCCACCGTCGACAGAGTCCCATAAATTGAAAGGGTTCGAATATGTAAAATCCTTCTGCTCCAATAAATATCTCCTTCGGATGGTCTATCGTACCGAAGAGTTATCTCGGCGGTAGATCGCTGGTCAGTCTGAGAGATTTGTTACAGCTATCTTGAAAAATATAAAACAGTAGCTTGATCGGTCAATCAGTATCGATTTGGCTCGAGATAGTGCTCATTAATTCTAATCCAGGTGGATGAAGGTCCGGAATTCGAACAATTCTTCATTCTGCGACGACCTCTTGGGAATACTCGAACAGTCCCGAGGGTTTCTCATATAAAAAATGTATTCGTTTCATACCGGAATTTCTGACAGCGCAATCCGCGTGAATAGAGTTTCGCGTATAGTGTGGGGTTTCTTCCAATTCAGTTTGAGATCGCATTCAAAGCCTAATTCGTCTCGTGGCAATTATCGATTCCGAGAGCCCTCATGGTGGAGCACGGATTCCGGCAACCAGTTTGAGTCTTGAATGATTTAGCTACCTCTGAGGAATACGACATTTTTTTCGCTGTGGATAGAGATATCGAAAAGGTAGGGGGTCAGGTTGATATATTTATAACAGCTATCTCGAGGACCATAAAACACTAGTTTAATCGCTCAATCACGACATCGATTTCGCCCACAGCATCAGCTCCCATTGGTTTCCACTTTGTTCCTTTCCAATAACAGCATTAGAGATATTATCGAATCCCCAATATTGGCAGCGTGATTCCTCTTTCGAACAACAGACCGTTGATTCCTTCGAGATCATGTTTTCCAGAAAGTTCACAATGTCTCAGCATCGGAAGTACGAAATTTCTTGAATGGAGAATAAATTCTTGCACTCGTTGCTTCCATGAAATATCACAACGAATGTATTCTCCTCCCAAATAGTATTTCAAATCAAACCCCTCTGCAGAGAACTGAATGCGGTACATGTAAATACAAGTGAATACAGAACCCTGATGAACGCAAATATCTGATAATTATCGAATCCTGACGAAGAAATGATTGAAACTGATACTTGCAGATGAGTATCTGATATGTTCTATTCAATTCAATCATCATGCAGGCTACAGGCTCACTCTTGATATCGAGGAAAATATTAACATTTTCAATTACCACAGCTATCTAGACGAATTCCTAGATATTCCCAAAGTTGATCTAGAACCGTACTGAAACATTAGTTGCTTGTTTGGAAGCAAGAGGAACAATAATGGTTTTGCATTAAATTCCTTCTGAATCCACCAGATCTTGATATACCGGAAGAAAACCCAAGTCATCTATTCTATATCAATTGGGACGCATAGGGAAGCATATTAGAGTGGAGAAGAATGAGCAATCAAGAGTAGGAAACTCATATTTCCAAGGAGAACCCATTGAAGCGGGTAAAGCTTTTATAGATATACATTTGCGAAGACACCCAGAACTGCAGCAGGTCGAAGATCTCATCGGCGTTTTAAACCAAACAATATCAAATACATTGATTAACCTCCATTGAGTCTCACGGCAACAATTTCCAGTGGAGCGAGGATATTTAGCGGAGAAGGACAGTACCTGAGAAATTTTGCGGGGAGAAACCGAAAACACCTCACCATATCCTATAGGAGTGGTATATCATACCATGTGGCATACCATGGGTCTGTCACCAGAAACAATTACTATGACCATCACCATAAGTGAGGAAATTTCTTGTTCCAAGAGGATCAGAAGAATACTCATCACGAAGCAAGACATACGAAACTGACTATATCTATGAATCAAGAAGCCGATATGTTGATGGATATTACTAAAATGATGGATTCCTCTGACTGATCGAATAACTAGGTCGACTAGAATTCCGCTTCGGTTGCAAACTGAACAGAAAAAACTGAGGTGTTTCATACAATCAATCCTCGGATGAGTGTGGTATGTCCAAGAATGGCCTACCATTATTGATGAGGCAATTATTTATCTGTATGTGGAGTGACGAGTAGTGTTTCTATTCATTCAATTCGTATTGTACGCAGGGACATTTGTTTGGTTTTCATCAATAACAGCTGATGTCTCCTGTCGTTTTGTTAATTAATGTCGTGTGATATCAACTATAATAATTTCATTGGACCCTCACAGGATTTCCGAAGTAATTCATTGTTTGATATGCAACTTTGTTGTTTGATATCCCATTCATTGAATGTGAAATTAACAAATCAAATTTCGACACACGGAACTATAGGTTCAGAGAGAACAGTATTTTTTCATACTGTCGAGGAGATGAAATCCCATGGAAACCTAGAAAAAAGTGTTTTATTGAATGATGACTATACGTTGTTTGTTGAAAGACGATGGAATAATTGATCCATTTGAATGAATTCCATGCCTACATTTCTCAATTGAATTCACATTAAGGAAATTCAAATAAGACCATTTCTTCTTATACTTTTCATATGACGAGTTCTCCAAAATTTGCGACTATTCACGGTCTACATCGTTCGGAAACCGAGCAAAATGAGCTCATATGTTCACATTGTCCCACATATCAAGAATAGCTGATAGAAATTGTTTCCAACTGGAGGAAAATCCTGTGGTAGCGGAAAGAAAAAAATCTAACCACACCACCGATAATTCAACAATGCTCAGGAAGGGTCAGAAAATACGAACTATTGGGTTGATTGTGTGTTAAGAATGTATGCTCACTCTTCAAGTAACATAATTCTCAATTATCCTTGAATTTGAATGTATCTGCTGGAGGCGGAGGCAGATATGCAATGCACTGTTGTTTCCATGACCCAAATTTCTTCACAGAAGGTATAAGAACAATTGAACGTAAGAAAGGCTGACCAAATAATGTTCTGACCAGAGCCCTGAATTCAAAGACGGAAAGAGTAATTTATCAAAAAGTTACATTTCAATTGTCGCGGAATGAAATATGACATCGGGTCAATGTTGGATTTGCACTACGACGTTAAGTAACAGCGATATTTCATAATCGCGCACTGTCAGAATATATTGGAAAAAGTTCTCGAATACATTTTTCAATTATCGACATTTTTCATCTCGGAGTTGGAAGATGAGGAATGAGAAAATTAAAATCGGAGCAGTTCCCACATTTTTGACGTACAGGGTATGCAAGTTCGAAGGTGTACATTGAAACATCAGGACGAGAATGACAACTTCACCAACCTCCAAACAATGCCTTCTTGCACAAGGGCAAATGATTCAGCTGGGGTTTCTATGGGTTGCAAGAACATATTCCTGTGTGGGCAAAATATTTCTGGACAAATCCGACAGTATTCGATGGATTGACGGAGTCAACGATATGATCTATTGATGGTAGCAAGTATTGAACAATTTTCTATCTCCTGCATTGACAGGAAGCTCAGCAACGAGATGTCATTCATCAACTGATTTGGTTTGTGGTTTTCGGAATGTTAACGAAGATATTTTGCTGTGGTAATGGAACTATTTTCAACTACCAATAGAGAGTTCTCTCAGTGAGAATATGTCCACTCCCACCATTTTCTGTATATCTTTCTGAAGACTTTGCCACGATGATTATCACCTACAGATGAATATCTCATTATCCAACAAAGTAACTCTGATTATAAGAATCTACTAATCAGAGAGTTGCCTAACTTAATTGCTAAAAACTTGGAACAGCCTCCAGAAAGAACTCCCAAATTGAATCACCCGTCCATCTTGAATACAAATCTGTACGATTGTTTATATCCCCATTTTCCTAATGTAGAGAGAAAATGATGTTGATTTGATAGAGAGCACCTGTCATATAAATCGATAACTGTGATGAGGAGAAATGGAATATTCCAAAGTAGAATCGGCTAACAATCATATAATGTGCTCTTGACCTATATCATATTATAACCTATTATGAAAATTGTCGACTATCACGAATACTCAGTGGGCTTCCGAATAACTCTCGTCGAATGAAATTCGTATCAGTCTAGATGATAATTGGGGTCGATCCATGCAGTTTGCATTTCACGCTATCCATTTCGAGCTAATTCTTTGGGTTCCCCTGTGCTCTAACTGTTTCGTTAAAGCTGGATTATTCGATTGAATGGGGATGTAAATGAACATTTGAAGTATTACTGAAGCACTTATTTTGAGAGATTATAAATACAAATAATACGAAACGTATGGAATGGTAAGGTACGTCAAACTCGATGGCGTATCAGAAGTGTATAGAGAACGGAACAATATATTTTCGAAATTCTGGGAACGGTTATGAAATGACAACAATTTTGTTCATCCATCAATCTATAGTTCTCGTTATCAAAAGCTCAGAACACATATTCTTTCTCGATTTCAAAATCTCATTTAAACTCCTTCAGTCTTTGAGAAGCACGGAATAGTCATTATATCGTATTTTAGTTCCTCAAATGAGCTCAGAATAGATATCAAATATTTTTCCTCTCCTCGAACTATGATATTCGTCGGTGTAAGAAAACACCTATCTAATTTTCTTGAAATCAACGGGGTGAAGTGAGTACAAAATCGACTACAACACACGCGTTTTCTTTGTTACCTCTAGAGTTATCTCCAAAAACAGAACAATATGTTGATAATGCATCAACATTTTTCAGTTCCTCCGAATACAAATTTTCACCACTCATGCACGTCCACTTATCAGGCGAGAAGAATGATACACCGAACTTGTGAGATATATTAGCAGTCTCTGAAGGACAATCGTCAAGAGGATCATCCACTCCGAATGTTTACATCTCGACGTTTGGCTAGCTATTTTTCTCCCCTGACACTACCCGATACCGTACTCTATTTCAAGAATGAAATATTCAAAATTCAAGAACCTCTTCATTTGTTCCTCTGGAAAGTTCTGGCTCGTTGCCTTCATGTGTGATGATCTAATGAACACATTGGCGTAGCAGAGTGAATTTTGAGGCAAACTGGTGGTATATACAGGGTGTTTCATTATCATTGTGAAAAAACCCACTGGTGAATTTTTCGATAGAAAATTATAGAATAGTTTCGATGAAATTTTTTCCAGAGGTCCGTAATTCTCGTTGTTCTAGGTATCAAAATATATAATACATAAAACCGGACATCAGGTTATTTTTTGCTGAAAAACTTTCCTTTAGATTTTCTTGAAATTTGACAGGTTTGTTTGCGATAGTTTTGATATGAGTAATAATGAAAATATTGGAATGGAATAATTGAACAAAATGATACATTCTTAGTTTGTTTTCACTTGGTTCAAGAGCGTAATAGTTTTAATTTTCATTTCTGAAACAGATCACGATACGCGAAAAATTCACGATACGTAAAAGTAGAATTTTGAATTGCCCAATCTTGAGAAACTTAGCTTCCCATTTTTTCAAATACCCAGCTGAATCAGCCCTCTATGAAGCCACTGGCACAATCAAACCAATTCTGATGGCATCAGAAGTGAATATCTAATTATTGCAAGTGAACTTTAGAAGTGTCCTTCAATAAATTGGGATAAGTCGTTTCTACAAAAAACTTTTACATACTTCATTCCAAAATCTAAGTGTCTTTGGGAAAAATATAATGTGTCTTTCTCCTCATTTTGTAGCAAGCAATATACATACCTGTGATTTTTTGAAATACTGACGGAGCACCCTGTACATTATCATAATTTTGCAGAGCCTATACAGACTGCATGTGTACCGATAGCAACCTAGTCGAATATCTTTCTATCAGTTTCATATTGATTATTGTTATTGTTACTCATCTCCCCAGTTCTCCTTAAACGGAGTAACCCTCAGAAGCCTCCGAAGAGCTTGTGCGAGTGAAGGAGGAGGAAATCTACAGTTTACAAAAGTAGAATCGAAACCTCTGTAGTTACATTCAGAATCATATGTGACTTCTATGAGAATGAAAAAGCCTGTTCAATCGTTCTCCTGATTTCAGTTCTACTCGAAGTCATGATTCGTTTTGTCAATGTGTAGTTTCGGTTGCCTCGTCGACCCTGGGAACTCTCTATTCATGATGGAATTTCACCTCCAGTGTCCATGGAATCAAGTGACACATCATTGAAAGGCCTGACCAGTGAGACATGATACACTGCTCAATATGATGATGTCAGGTGTCTCTGTTGCTATGAAGTCGTCAATATCCATGATCAGTATCACCACCAACAGCTCTCTCTCTCTCTCTCTCTCAGGAGACGATCATCTGAGGTACACTCGGACTAGAAAACATTGTCATGCAGGAGTTATCGTCATTCATGGAGCATTTCACACAACATGTCCGATAATCTGAACTGAAACGTAACGAAATGTATTCTGGTTTCTCAGGAATCCTCAGTCCTCCGGATTATTTTTCAAGTCCGCCCATGTGCATAATCAAGTTTGTCGGGTTTTTGCTATTTTACTTTCTTTTGATCGTTTCGGTGGCTGTTACTGGCAAACGTGAAACGTTCACCATTACGATATCATTATGAACTATGGGAACCGTTTAGTTTTCAGCATTCTCCTTTCGCTAGATATAATGCGATTTATGGTGCAAAAGGAATGATGCTGGAACATTAGGTGTTTTTGACATTCATCTAGGATTCTAGAATATCCTACATTATACTTTTGATATGTATTTTCGTTAGAATATGCTTTCCAAGCCGAAGAGGTCATTTAGCGAAATGATATACCAGGGGAAAACGAAATTGTTTCACGAGAGACTTGTTGAAAAATACATCAAATGTCTTTTTCGTTCATTTTACAGAACAATATTTCTGTATTGTAGATTATGTTGAATTATTTCTACATAACCATGATTGATTGAAATGCATCGATTTATCCTAGCATTATTGTATTCCTCTTTATTTCTAGCAAAATAAAATAAACACAGAAACGAAATCTTCTTGTTAGTCGATCGGGCCTCGGGATATGATATTTCAATGGAAGTTCATTTTTCACAGCATGAATTTATTCCTTTGAAAGTCCACGCAACATCACATGAATACATCAATCGATGGTTGCCTGGGCGATGAAAGGCATCATTGTATTCTTAGTGATGATAACTTTTGATTTATCATTTCACGAAAATACTGCAGACATTTCAACCCCGATCCAACTTGGGGCAGGAGCAGAAATGTAGATATTAATACTCTCATTGACGTTCGGGTCAGTTAACAAGATTTCCTAATTTGATAAACTCGGGAATGATCACGCAATCCCTATTCACGATTCGGAGGCTCTCCAAACCTATGGAAAAGGCAAAACTGTATATGATGGGATATGTGGGTGATTCGTGTCTGAAAATCGCACAATGAATACCTCATTCTTTCGACAACACGGGAGACAAAACCATAATGTTCGAGATGGAATGTTTGGATTTCTCCTGGAAACTTGGAGTTCGTAAGCATCAGGAGAGATTTCACCTGGCGGATAATTCCACAACTTTGCCGATCCATACATATTTTGTAGAGCAAAGTTCGACTGGTCGCGAGCCTGATATTGTAGAGATGACCAGCCTGATGTCAATACGAAATTTCCTTTGAGCATCGAACATTTAAGTATCCAAGAAGAGGAGATCGCTCACCTTCCAACGATGTTCTCCTTTGCGATGATGATATGCCATTGAATTCTTCAATGTAGTTCCACCAACTATGCCAATGAAATCAGAGAGCTTCAGCGTGAAAGCGTAAATCATGGAAACACGGAAAACAAATCCAAATTTTTGAGAACCTGGTCTTGCAATTGTCCTCACATAGTCGTTCCATGAGAGAGCGCTGTTGGTGGTGTTACTGAGCATGGATGTTGACGACTTAAGAACAGAAATATCGTGTTCTACAAATTTCAAATAATGTTCATTTCGCAAACTCTTCATCATGTGATATAGGGTGTCGGTCATTTTCGAAAACTGTATTCAATGGTATTGACGAAAACAATGATTGATAAAACACAAACAAACATACCCATTGAAATCATAATCGCTTAGGAAACGTCATCAAAATCACCATGAATGATAGTAATAACAGAAAAATTCAGATCAAATTCAGATTCAGTATTGGGAATTCCGAAGTGTTCGAGAAAATCTAAGCATAGCAGATCATTTTCGTATGGCGATGAGTTAGATCAGTGAATTTTGATTGTTGTTCTGAGACATCCTATATCATACAATATGGGTCTCAACACTATAGGTACATGTTTTCATTCGTAGAGCTTCCTTCATCACGATTTCTCGCTCTGTTGAAAGTCATAATTTTTTTCTCAAACTTCTGTACTTTTTCCTCACTTGACAGCGAGTCCGATACTTCTGCCTATAATCCGAATAGATTCTGGTCTGTTTCTATATCAGAAAATTCTCACCACCACGTGATGGAAACTATTGCCTGCTAATTGCTTTCTACTGTTAAACTCAAAAATGGTCCAAGCAGCTGAGTACCATATCTGCACGCATTCCAAGAACACTCGAAGGAATTGAAAATTCAATCTTTCAATATTGTCACACGCATCAGGAAATCCGTGCAAACATTTAAAATGTTGGTAGCATCGTTCCAGGAACATTTTATTCCACGTATGTCATGCGCTTCCTTGGAGAATTCGAAATATGTAGTTGAACGTGATGGAGGCAAACATTGTCCTGGGGAATTCTGTTCAATGGTCCAGTGGCTCAGTATGGGCCTGAACACGAGTCGGGAATATTTCAAAAACGCAATCTGGAGAAAATAAAAGAGCCGTGCTCGTTGTATGTTGTGTAAATATGTTTTTCGTGCGGTGAATTTAATTTGCAATAATGGATTACCAGACACTTTTTTGACGACGTTACGTGATTTCGGAGGGTATAAGATGGAGGATGCTCGATGATGATAATCTACCGAAATTTTGGTGAAAACCTTCACATGGTTCGCTACTATTCCAGCAGGCTGATGTGTGGTGAGGAAATACAGAGAAATTAGTCTACCTATTGACAGTACCACCTATCGCGCAACCAGTTGAATGCAATTCCAAGATAAACACGACATATACCGGGTAACACAGGAGATATCTAGCAGCCCGAAGTTTCTAAGCACACGTGATTCATGACACCGCTTCTTTTGGACCCAACGACAATTTTTTTCAATCACCTGTTTGACCGGAAGTAACCCCAACTTTTTTCCTCAAATGTCATATTCAGATACCTGTCTTTCATTTTTATCATGAAGCCATAACATATCTTTCCATCTGAAAGCATGATTCATAAATCAATTAGTCTATTTTTAGTATTATTTTGCCTAATAGGCGGTGTCCACGAAATGTCTGACATGAGTGTTCGACAGTTAGAGGATATTTTATCTCATGTCGACAGCCAAATGCAATTCAACAACCAATGGAGGACCGAATAACAATTCATGATACAACGTTGAATAGAGAATTCCGAGATAAGTATTGATGGATATTCAAGGTGACATTCGAGAAAAAAAAGTTGGAGCTACTTCCGGTCAAGCGGGTAGTTGAAAACATTTTTCGATAGGTTCAAAGAAAACGCTATCATGGGTCGAGTGACACCTGTGAAATTCAAATTTTCATCTCTACGAATATAAAATCACGGGCAGCTACATGTCTCCTGTGTCACCCCCGTGTATACTAGAAAACTCTGAATACTGTACGTAGGTGGCATATGGATTTTTTCAATAGTTTTTGTGGGGTTTTTTCTCCTGATCCTCCAGAACTTGAATGTGAACCCACAATATCCCAAAAATATTCACCTCGCATTGATATTTGCTGAATATATATATACGTATATACTGTGGTCCTCAGTAAATCGAATGAGTAGCTTTGTACAATATATCCAATGTGACCACGATGCAATGAACGACCTCTTATTCCTGGGAGTTTTGTCATATATTATTCAGCAATCCCTTGGAGTTTTCAATTCAACTTCACTAAGCTACGTATAGGAGTTAGGACGCCAAATTGAATCTGATGACTGCCTTCAAATCCAACAACAAATGAGCCCAATACACGTCGCCCTAGCCTTAATTTATTCGTTTTGATTCAATTTCCAGAAAGGTTATTTCCGATGATTATGTAGCTGAAATACTGTGCGTATACGAATCCGGTCGCCAGCTGTGAAACTCTGAAAGGAACGAGTACAATGCATTTGTTCCTACCAATTTGTTTGCCAGTTCGCCGCAAAATTTGAATTCGCGCTCATTATAGCACGGATATGTACCAGAAGGACTTATTGATTGGTGAATACGTCGAAGCATATTATGATACCGTTTTTCCAGAACAGAACCTCTGCTTGAATAACCTGGATGCCTTGCCTTCGTAAATTAATCACAAATGGGATTGAATCAACCATAAATTACATGTGAAAAATCGTGCTTTTGATCGTTCAAAGAACACTCCTGAGCTTGTTTATTCACTGCTCGCAAAACTTACTATGAATTGGAAAAATGATGAACAGACTTACAGCACACTTGGTGAACCTTCGTTAATGGAAATGTTACAGTTTCTCTTCATCAGACGTCAGATGAGCGATATATACCCAAAACAACACAGTAAATATCTACTGGGTTGCCATCTCAGCAGACCAGATAAGTGAAAACTGCTTGAGATATTTCAAGGTATTTTCAATCGAGATTTCAATTCAATTTTATTAAGCAAAAGTTGATGTTCTTGAAGTGCGAAGTGCGGTAAAATGGTCGTGGAATTCTGATATAACTATTGAATAAGAACCATTGTAACAGTGAGAGTGCTGACAGAAATATTCCTTCGCAGCATTGACATTCTTGAAATTAACATATAGGCAACTTTTTTAAATGAATTTTTTCGATATCTTGGCATCTGACCCCACTTTTCGACTCTTCATAGTAATTTTTTCCAATTTGCCGTCATACCAGTGCCATCACGTGACATGTGTTGAAATCGATTTTCAGGTTGTCGAACATGCACTATCAATCACCTGCAATATTCCCGATACTCTGATGATGAACTTTTCTCCCATATGTTACGAACTTCATGGAAGACACTGTATATTCTGGTTTCGAAACTTCAATTTGAACATTCGATATCCTATCATGAAAATGCTGTTCAAATTTTTCTTGTGATTTTGTCAAATATTGCTGACATTTCAAAACTGAATCAACAATATGTAATAGCGACGGTTGTTCTGATTGATGAAGCAACTGATTTATAGATCTAAAATGCTTTACATTATCATGGTGATTATCTGAGAAGTACCTATATGGATAACAGAAAAAAATTAATGACATGTGTTCTACATCGAAGTGAAAAGAACCCTTCTCATTCGATCAACTCCACCCTGCATCTACATTTTCATGATCAGTATTTCCTCGAAATGCATTACAAAATTTAACGACCTAATGGAAGTTTTATAGGATAATTTTGTTCACAAATAAGAAATTGTGTATTCTGAGAACGTACGGCACCGTTTATTACATAGCCAATGATGTCTTGAACCAAGTCAACTATAAAAATAGCCCTCGCAAATGTAACAGCTATCGATTCAATATGAAATTAAAAGGTTATAAAATGTAACAGCTTCTGCAAAGTGGCGGAATTCAGTGGCGAATATTTCTGAAATCGCTCTATTAGTATACGAACGAACTACTCACTCTCAGACAATATCCGCTCAGGAAATGAACTGCTCGATAGAAAATTACTGATCATAAACTCAACATAAACAAGGGAAACCAATAATGTTCGTGAGAAATCGTGTAAGTAGTATCATCGACTAGGCGAATAGCTTTCGTCTGAATCGAATCTGAGAGCTTCGGCGTAGTTTATCGACGAGATAATAACAATAATGAGTGACAAGATGAATGATATACATATAATAATAATAATAATAATAACGAACGTCTTTATTATTTTCAATAAAAGCACAAAAACAAATAATTTAACTTGAACTCAAATACTTTTGAAAATAAAAGGCGGAGTTTATTTTCAGTTGTACATTACTGCACAACAAAAAATATTCTTCCACTCGACCCAAAACAAATCTTGTGTACTTCATAGTTATTAGCTGATAACACATAAAATCAAATAAATTAATTAGTATTTGCAAAACAAGATGAACAAAAACCAATGAAAATATGAGTGCATCATAGTAGGTACAATATTAGATATAAATAAGTATTAAACAATTCATAGTTGATGATAAAAGAGAAGATATACGAAGCGAGACAATTTGTAAGAGATGCTTTACAAGGCGAGAAACAAACTTACGCATTTAATTTCTTTAAATGAGAAATGAGAAATGAGCAGGTAGATATTTTACGTTACTGCTAAATTTGGTTGTTCAATATATATTTTTTGAGGGTTCTTTCAAATTTAGGAATATTATAAACCTTAAATTCGGATGGAATGGCATTATAATGAGAGTAAATTTGGTATGTAAACGAACGTCTGAAAGACTCAGTCGTGAAATGAGGAACAGTAACTAAACCTCTTCTTCTAATATTTACATTATGGACATCTGAACGATACGTTATTTTGCGGTGTAGATAGGAAGGTTTCTTATCAATAATTATTTTATGGCATAAGGTAATAAAATGAAACTTTCTTCTATTCTCCATATGTAACCATCCAATCTCCTTCAATTTATGAGATACTCGTTGTCGTCTTCTTATACCAAAAATCATACGTAGGCAAGAGTTTTGAACTGGAACATTGTTATTGGAACAATATTTCAATATCATAAATCTTGAAGTTTAGCATGCGAAGATTGTTGATTCAGGATCTTAGGAACTTCCCCAATATCCCTCAAACCAGCAGTGATTAGAGTTAACACTTCAAAATCCAATAAACAAACTCACAGTAAGAATTATTAAATACTGCCTCAAACCTAAGCATTCACTGGGTATGCTTCAACATTCAAAGTATGCGGTACCGACTTTAATGCAAACATATTAAAATCTCGTGGAATATCAGCAGCGAGATGAAATATTTCTAGATTATCTAATTAAAATGTTCATTCCATTTCATTCTGACTCAGTCCATGATGAGCACGATGAAAATCTCACGGATGAATCTCAGAGGTTTCCCCTGATATACAAAGTGATCCTTGAGTAATGGTAGCTACATAGAAGTATATAGTAGATGTTTACAGTCTACTACAGACCGTACTGTGCGTTTCGTTTCTCCTGTAGTCCGATTTGGATCTGGTGTCATTTCCCTTCTTCCGGCAGCATTTTCGTTAACCACTTGTTCGTTGATTGTCTGATTATTCCCAGAAGGTGCAAAGATCTTCTCGAGATATCAATACAAGTAGATGAGCAATGTGGCTTCTATCGATGACCGATCCGATCACCTTTGATGTACAATTATTGAGGTGGAAGTATCGGCCAACAGAAAAACGGTGTTCCGCTATGTCGAGTTCGGCAGTATTATTGTGCCCATAAAATTTATGGTTGTATTCGTTGCGAAGAAAACTTCCCAAAAATGTTTTTATGATATCATCGAGGCGAACCTTTCGTTTTCTCCACATAGTTTCATCAATTCGGGAGAATGTTCGAGTTATTCTGGATGTCGTTCGTGAGTTGGTAACTATGAGATTTATCGTTATAGTTTCATGTTCCTGATTTCCACATATCGACGTCATCACAGGGAACATTGATGGAAAGTATGGAAATGATTGAATCCTAATTCAGCGCGGGAATGATGATTGTTAGCGCACAGGGTGTTTCAGGAAAACGTGCAATGAATTCTACAGGGTGGACTAGAGCTCGAAATTTGCCAATTCATCTCTGTCGGAGTTTGCACCATTGAATGAGGCTATGAAAGTTTCTGTTTTCTCCGACTATTATAATACTCTTCCGAACCTCTTCTTTAATTGCAAATGCAACACGGAGAGCGATATTAGTGGTGAAACCGAGCATGGGACACCCTTTATTACATGCATTTCTCAATTGACGGTCAGTTGTCCATATTGAATCAGTTAGTTACGATGATCCCATACTGACTTCGGTAATTGCGGTGGAATTTGTCAAATTTGATTCGTTGAATTCAACAAATTCAACGAATCAATATCTATATCCGAATGAAACAAGATATACCGAATCTCGGGAGAGGATTCGGCTAAACAGAGATGTCCCAATGGATTGCGAACATATTCTCTGAAGATTATAATCTCACGATTCCGTATTCTCCTCGCTTCGATAATACCCAAGTAAAAATCAGGAAGGTTAGGTCAGGAAGGTCTTAGGTTCGACTGTGAGGAAAGAGATTTTCAAACGGAAACAACTGAACTTTCAGTACTAATTTATTCAATAAATCAGCAATTTTTTTCCATGAAGGAATTTGATAACGTATATCGAAACTTTCGAGTTGGTGACTATCTGCTATAGACAGTTAACGATTTTATGCACTTAATCGACTTGGGCAGTCCCACCAAGTTGTAATTAGCACTTTTTCCTAAGGGTTTTGTACACATTCTGATTATTATAGTCAGTGATATTTCCAATTTCCCGGAACTAGAGAGCTTGTATTCAAGATATTATGATGAATGGATGAAGATGAATCGATATTAATTTTTCGAATGCACACTTTACATGCTGCTTGCCACATACGTGTCATGTCTCTTGTGTTACTCGATGAATTCATGATGTAGGTAGTTATATATGAAAGCTTACAGTAGTGGTAGATCTATTTCTGCAACGAGAACTCGTTCTGATTCTATAATCTGCAAACATTTGAGTTCCATTTAACTTTGTGTAAACTTAATTCTCCTTTATATCCGTTCATCTCCTCTGGAAGGCTGTTGATGAATATAATAGTGGATTCAAAATGAATCAATGTATACATCAGAAAATTAAATTTATGTTGTATAATGTGAACTTTAATTCAACAAGAAATTCCATTTATGACTACATATCTCTGTGTTTGCCTTTCTGAAAAATAATATGTGCTCTCAAAGTTCGAACATTCATATCGAGACTTCTGTCAAGTTGAATATTCATCTTAGTCCTGAAACTAACGCCCTTCAGCACAAACATAATTATTGATTTTGATCGTATAAGTCTCAATGAGCTTCTTTCTTCCTGAATAACAAATTCCTATATGGAAAGACAATTGAATGTAATTATTAAAAAGTGGAGAAATTGTTTTGAAAAGGTATGCTATTCGCCGCAACAACCAACAATGATAGTCGATGGTAAATCTGCACGAGTCTGGATTGATTTCCAAATGTTAACAAAACAAAGAGGCATCAGTGAAAATACCAATTTCAAATTCATCGATATATTTTGAATCCCTATATTATGTATGACATGCAAATCATGGAAATGTTGATGATATCTGATGGAAAAATTCAAATGAACGAGACACACAGTCTCACATGAACCAAGATGGCGTCAATCAGATGACAGTTGACGCATATACGGAAATGGACATCGAAAATAATCAAGAAGATAACATTTGCGCTGACGATCATAGCACCGACTATATACAATGGAACATGGAATAGAATGGATATCATTCCGTATGAGCAGTTCCGTTCTATTTCTGAACAGAATAATAATCACAACCTGAGCTCATAACTTCATGGCTTTCATGCAGGGCGCCTTGTTATTACTCAAGAGTTTTTCAGCTGGCAATTTACCACACGGAAAATACATAATAGCTTCATTTTATTCAAGCTATTATGGAATAGGTGTATGAGCGTAATTTTGCCAAGTGGTATTACGTCCTACGAGAGTAATTCTTCAGTAGAATTATCTATGAACAACGTGGTAATATATGAAGAGCATGATTCATCTCCACGTGACATAATAATTTCAATTCCTTTCGAAAATCTGAAATAGAAGTCATGACGCCCCCAATTTGTTTTGGAAATTAATATTCGTACCAAATTCAAATTACCACAAAAGGAATAACAGAAGCATGGAAAGATTTTCTCACAGAATGTTGAAAAAAAAATGCACCAAATTCGAGAATCGAGAGTACGAGCCCTGATTAGATAAGAATAGTGGATGCACTAATGCGCTTTTGTATTAACCAATCCGCTTCACCCCAGCTCAAGTAGAAATCGCGAGTTTTCCTGAAATTGGCGCCATCATTTTACAAATATTTTGCATTTCAAATTCCATGGTGTCTATAACGAATGTGTCGATTCCACTCATTTGAATCAAATTTCAATGATATTATCATGATTTTCTGCCACCAAAAATTTAGATCTTCGTATATGAAGCGGGGAGGGTGTTGGAGCGAATCATGAATTGTAAGAAGGGAAGTGGAGATGCGAAGATACGTTTCAACTATTGCGTCAACATTGACCTCGGAGCAGCCTTTGATACGACACAAAGACAAATAATATGGAAATGTCAGTAAACAGCCCGAATCCGTCGCCCTAGTGTGAATAAATGGAGAGAGAGACAAAGAATATTGATATTTATATCGAAATGAGTATATATCAAATTGGCGTCATCATTTGGTTTGACTGCAATAACCATACACATTTCCTGCTATTTTGAGAATGCACAGGTATAACTGTTTAACAATTGAGTTGTATAATGTGCATTTCTACATGAAAATGCTATGCAATGTCATGACAAAGACCTATCAGGCATTCCTTCGTGTCTAGTAAAAATGCAAGCTCCAAATTAGAATTCAGGACATGCAATTCACAGTTCAAGACATGACTGGAAATAATATCAATTCATTACGAATGAGTCATTTGTCAGATAGAACGAGATTACGTCAAATAGGTTGGCTTGAATTGAGATATCAATATGGGTACCTGTTTTGTTTCCAAGTGAGCTTTCAGCGTAATACTGATGATAACCCAAGAATATCGATAATCGAAATAACTTCATGACAGTGCCATGTGCAATTTGAAAATATGTTCGTCATTTGATCTAGAACTGACAACATTCAATGAACTCGGGGTATGAAATAAACGGTAGCATGAGCTAGATATGAGTACTTATCGAATATGACTGTAACACATATCTCGGACAACCACACTTGGTCTTTGTATCTCATGCAAATTCACTGCTATAGATATCTGAACTGTAATAAACAATGTGGGTTAACATCCAAAATAGACATAAGAAACCATCGTTTCGATCTCAGAAGTCATTTATATGTATCATTTCACATGTAGCAATCGAAATCAATATGAAAGAATTTATGAAAATAATTTGAAATCATATTTTTGTTGCAGCTTCTGGCTCTACAAGCAGGCCAGGTAAGTTAATCATATGACCCTGATCCTTCAAGATACGTGAAGCAAATTGGAATAGGTAAAGTATCGCTTCAAGCCAATTATTCAAGCCTGGTAACGTCTATCATAACGAAATTGCTTTGTTATATGTTAATATCCAAATTCAATAGTTTTCCGCATAGTATAATCGTAGTTACTGCGTCTCAGAAGTATTACAGAAGTATTACAGAATCTCTGAAATGATCAGGATACCATAGAATAAAAAGAATTACTGTCAAAAAAATGATAACTACGAGTTGCATTTCATTTGGTACCAATTAAATCCGGAAATGAAGCCCTCGAGAGTTTTCATCGTAAAACTATCTCTCGAAGTCTGCAATGTTCGGATACGGTGCAGTTTTTTATACAAATGAATGGAGCAGATCGGTTGTTCTTCTTTCATTCCTCTGGAGATGGATGGAAATATTCGACATCATTAGGCACTTGTTTTTCATACTGTGAAGTGGTCATTATGGTATTATGGTATCATTCGATTCATAAAGATAACTCAAAAATTGAGCATGATGTAGGAGCAAGACATGAAGGTTATAACAACAGATTTATGGTGGTCATACTGAGCGTAGATATTGACGACTTCATACGTGACATCATCATATTAGGAATTGTCTGATCTGCCTTCCTGGTTGAGTTTCAAGATCGAGGTTTTATTGCATTTAGCTCTACTAGAATTTCATATCCTGATTTCAGAATTCTTGCCAGACTATTTGATATATCATGAGTTCACATTCGACAGATAGTTGATGTGGAGACAAAACAAGGTTGGTGCCGAAACAGATCCTTGTGGAATACCAGCATTGATAGTCATTTCTATCAGATGAGACTCGATCTACCACCACAGAGTTATATATCTGCGAGGCAGCTCGATAGCAAACGACATAGTTGGGGTCCAAAACCCTATGAAGGAATTTTGCTAAGAAGAACTTGTCATGAACGGAGACTAATTATTATTGAATACAGGCGGCTCCTACAGCATTGTGAGCAGGCAGACAATATGATTGATCAAGTTCAATTTCGATTATAATCAACATCAACCTCCCAGCAAATGTTCAAATCTGTTGCCTTTGTGGACAGTACCATAGAACTTATGTGTGTGGCAGAAAAAAATGAAACACAGGAAATTTTCAGGCTTCGCTCATGACATTAACAGAAATGACAAGCAGTTCATCAATTCTCCTCTTCCATTTGAATTACGAAGTAGGAACTAAGGAGAAGGGCATGTTTAAGCATTGAAACTGAGAATTAACAATTATGAATTCAACGAATACGCATATAGAGGTTCAACGTCGCGGATTTCAGTATTCTCATTTTGATGTTTCCTTCTTACAATATGGATCGTGAAGAAGTTCATGAAATGATGGATATTTTGATTTCAATAGTTACTTACAAGTTTTCTCACCCTAACCTCATTTTTGATTGTCATCTAATAACGCTTTTGAACCCCTCTTGAATCCCTGATGGTCAATCCGTAATTCTAAATTGTTTGAGTTCATTAATGCACCATAACCGAACTGATGTGAATCAAGTCCAACTTTCTCCATGTCTTCTCATTCACGATGTATCACCCCATGCGGAAATGACTCTCAGCAGCGAGTCCTTGAACGCAAATCGAATTTACTCAGAGACGTGATCACCGTAATCAAGGTTAGGAAAGGAAAAACAAAGAGATGATTCACACCAGATGTCTCCATTTGCAGCAAGACATTTTGTATCTCACGGGCTCGGTCGTTTGCGGTTATGACAAAATGTGAAATTCAATTCCATCCATTACTCCGCGGAAAGTACGCCGGATAAACAAGGGCGAAATGTATGGCTCGCCATTTGGAGAATCTGAGGTACAACGATAAAATATCGCTTGCGAGACAAGTCGGGCCAACAGGACAGAAGTGTATTAGCAGAGTACGTTCTGCAGTAAATTGGATATAACCTCGGCTAATACAGGGATATTCCGCATTCTGCACTGTTCCAGTGCACGTATAATATGAAGGGCCGTGTTTTCCTCTTCATCACACAGCCAACATACGGGTTCATCCATAATGTTGCCAATTCCATGCAGATGTTTCTTCAAGGACAGTCATCGGATTATCCCTGTCACCTTCCTTATCCGACCTCTATTGAACCCTCGATTGGATACTCTAATTGAACTCATAATCTCATTGGCCAACCACCTCTGCACTGAAACGATGTTACAGGATTATTTTTTGGAGGGTGCTCATTTCAAAATGACTGTCATGATAACGCAATTATGATATGAGAGGCTATATTCTCCACTTCATTCGACAACCTGAATCATGCGAGTTGAAACAGATAACATCCCACTCATTTCCAACTACCAACAGAAGAGACCATAGTTGTGTGTAATCAGACCCATATATGTACCGTATCAACATTCCTTCCTGACGGTTGTTTGCGATCATCTCATATCATAATAGTTGGATATCTGGACAAATATATTTTTAATTAGTCATGTATACGTTGTCTTTTCTGCTCGAGAATTTCCAATCTCATTGGGGAATGCCATTTCCACAGATTTATTAACATCCTTTGTGCAGACATGGCACGAAATCAATGGACGATATCTGACACGAATAACAACAAAACACGCATCGGATTGATGTTCTATAGATTTCCTTCGGAGTTTCTAATTGAATTGAAGTTTCTTTTCCCTCGTAGCTTCGAACACCGAACGCTGTCCGAAAGTGATGTATAGAAATACAATGAGAACAGAATCCGGTAGATGTTCAGTCATAGAATAGTTTGTTGGTTAACGCATCTCAACTAATTCGTCAGATGCCTGAGGATTTTGGTTCTCGAAACTAGGATCATATAACGAGGAGGATGTTTTCCATAATGATGGTTATGTTGGACGTTCGCATGATTGGAAGAATAAAGAGAAGAGATAAACTGAATATCGGAAATTAATTGACACTATTGACAGAGATGTATGAACCATCAACGCTCCTCATTTATATTGGATAGATATCTGCATCACACTTTTGTATTCAGTTTAAATGGCTGAACATGATTTATAATCTATTCAATCATTTGTCTCTGTGAAATCATTCTAGCAGAAAGATAAAGGCAGCCATTCAGTGGAGGATCACCTCACAGCATTGTATATATATATATTTTTTTTTCAATTTCTGCTGAAGAGTTGTCCGAATAGAATAATCTATATGGATAACCATCGAGTTGGGTCTTTTCATGTTTTTATATTTCAACCAAAGGACATCTGCGATTTCAATGAAATTTTTGGATCTAATTCAAATCTCATCCGAATCATTCATCAATGAGAAGGAATGTTAGTGGCGAACTTTTGACGGTTCCAAATCTGATCTTGAAATGCCACAATTCGGAAGTATCAGTGAGTCTGTCCAGAAATGACACAAGAACTCTGACATGTTGTCAGTTTTCCTGAACAACTTGCATTCCGATCACTGATAGAATTGTTTTCTTGGGATATTTCCACTGAACATTTTTTTTTTTCGAGTCAACGAACAACCCCCAGTATTGCATGCCAACGAGGATCTAGAAACTGAACAAGTTCTCTTTCGATTCCAACACAAACAGAGGGCACGGTCCAACAGCTGTCACTTCCTGGACTTGATGAACCGTCCTCTCGATTCACTCGCTCAACATATTTCCTCTTTGCCAATAATTTCCACGATAAAGGCCTTTCATTTCTAAATACGGCTTCACGAGAGGGATCGGACGAAACCCAAGGATGTAATTCATTTCCAGCGCCATTCATGTACGATCATCGTGGTTATTGTCGGGGTATCATTACTTTCTGAGGAAATAGTACTACTATACTCAATTCCAGATGATAAGTCATAAGGAGATAGTCTAAATGGCTGTGCCAGCTTTGACTGTTTATGAGCTAGTTCCACTACAATTACACTAACCATTCCTATTGGCAATTATTCATAATCATCACGAGTCATTCATAATTGCGAACATATTCAATAATTGTTGCATGGGAATACTGAATGAACTAGAATTGAATGTGCGAAAAACTACCCCCTTCCACATAACCAATACAGAATTTCTTACTGATACTGCTTTGATTCCGAATACATAATAGAACTTTCGCATATGACAGCTATTGATTTTGTAGTTACCTCAATAACATTATCTTCGAATCCGAAAGAAAAACTTGGTCGCAATCCATGTCATAGAATAATATCGTGTCATTCATGAATTTTACATCGACATTTTCCATTGAAAATTGTTCGTTACAACCATTCGTGCATTCATATAATTGTTTCTCATATTGCGTTATGGTTTGGAAGGTTGGATACTTTATGTATTGGAGTCAATGATGATAATCAATTTACAAGAATATCGATTTTTCTGTTGAAAAATCACGTCTATTTTACACAAGAGTCATTTTGTTACTGGATCATCATGCAGGAACGTTATCAATATTCAACTCTGGTGGATCAACTTCGGTATACCAACTGAAATTAATAAAATAGCAGTGAGAACATATGTTTCAACTACAGTTGACTTCATGATGAATTGACCCAATCGAACTGGATCGTTCTATTTTCAGACGAGTTGAGTCACATTTGAGGAGCGTGAATATTTGAAAGTCCATCCTTCGAGGTATCATAGAGAATTCGAGGTCAAATAGTGAGTACTATGGTTATATTTTTGGAAGCGTATCATAATCATAACTGTTTTAGGGATCATTGATAAAAATAAAGATGCAGGAGAAAATGGATTACGAAATTGCGAATTCAGAATCGGTGTTTGTATGCTGTCAACCTCAGCCTAACAAAGAAATTTCCCTCAGTTCTTCATCAGCGAAGCTGTAATTATTTCTGACCTTGCACAGACAGCTACCACCGAACATATATTATATATATATTATATATAGCTACTCTAATTGGTGTCATTCTTACGTCTGAAATGTGTGAACTTGACCGATTCCTATTGGAATTGTTCAACGTAATAACATGCCTTGAAGACAGACTGATAAGAATGGCAAATTCCATTTGAAGTTCTGAAGGATATGATAAGTCTAAGTTCTCGTTTGAAGCTGCATTTTGTTGATGAAAAAAAAACCGCGTGCATACCAGATACAGCGACGTGAAGTTTTGATGGAAGGCGCAGAGATAATCATGTTGATATTTGACTTCTGCCTCGTGAATCTGTATATTCTCACAAGAAATAAAGCCGAATGAACCGTTGCAAAAATTAGCCTTCACTTGATAGATCGCATAGTTTCGAAGGGAAACACGCAAAAATCCAATTAGTACATTTTGCGATGATAAAAAAATGTTTCTATTCCGTTTCACCAACAGACGAGAGGATGTAATAATATCAAAAGCAGCAGACAATAACCCCACGATTCTTTTCGAAATGCGTTTCGTTATGGAACCAGAGGCATTTGACTCCCCATTTTCTTCTCATTTCCAACAACTTTTGAACATGAAACCTAACAATTCATTCAGAATTGATAATGGAACGTACGACAGATTGATCATCTTTCGATGTGAGAACACGTTTAGTTTGATTTTTTCGGGAATGACCCTACAGCGGAACGTGAGAAACTGTACGTCCGTTTTCCGATTCCGGGAAAATTCCCAAGGAATTTGCTAACCTTTACTTGTCACATAGGAAGCGATCCCACGTTCTCTGAAATCCTTTGTTTTCAGGATGGCCACACCTATTTCATTACCACCCGTGATCTCTACATTTTCTGATACAAAAAGAGAGAAATGAAATGAGAAAAGGAAGAAGACTATCCGAATATTCATTCCAGAAAGGTGCGTAGCATAGCAAGGCTACAAAGGGAACGTTCACGTAATCGTGTTTTGAATCGAATACCAAGAGGCAAAAAGGAATAATTGTCCGGAGCTAAAACGGAAAAATTGTTCGTTTGGTCCTTCGTGATTGATGCTATCGATAGATATCTCATAAAGCTGAAAAAATAATTATACCGAGTTATTTTCGATAAATAATGTAGATGTGATACATTATTGACACGATATTATTTCATGACATGAGTTGTGAACACGTATTTCTTCGAGATTCCAAGTGATTGAAATAGAAACCACATACTAGAGTAATGCATATTAAATCCTGCATTTTTTTCTTGTAATAATCTTAGATGCTTCAGAAGCTACATTCCTCGAATACATGATGAGATCACACTATGAAGCGGTACAATTATAAATATATTTAATCATAGAACAAGAGAGTGTTGATGTAGTGAAGCGTATACAGTCGAAACGATTGAATATATGCGAAATATCAAAGTATTTGAGAACAGGCACATAATAATATCTGAAAAACACAGAAACTGTGTGTGAAGACAAATAGAAGACCTACTCCTAGTAGGAAGCTTGAGCTGATAGCGTGACCTGAAATTGTTGGAGGACCACATTAGAGCTGCAGAAGTCGAAATGGAGTAGGACAGGGAGTCACTTCAAACTTCAATCAGACCTTATTAAATGCTCCTGCATTCATCCTGCCATCCTTCGAATGTGAGTGCGTTCGAAGTTTCCTTCATTTGATCAATCATACTACGCGTTAGTTTAAAGATTCAGCGTTCAGTCAGAAGCGTCATGAATCGTATCTACTAGCTGGGTGATCATGAGACGCTAAAGATATATTGAAATCCAAATTTTGTTTGTATAGGAAAGGGGGAATGGGCCGAAAGTTTAATCTGAACGGGCCGAGAACCGAAATTAATCTATTACCAAGATTCCGAATCTCGTTTCATCTATCTATACCAACCATTGTCTTCCTCGACTAGGTTATTTCGAAGTTATCTTTTGTTCCACTACTTAAAATCGAGTTTGAGGAACCGCGGTCTCTGAAATTCGTTAGGTATTCGACTACATTTCTGAAACTCCATAATGTACGTAATCAATAAACTTCAGGGATATATTGAACAGATGAATTAAAATCACATTCGAGATCCACGCTATCACCGGAGATATCGGTTGTTTAATTATTGCTGTAGATAATGAGAGATGAGAGGCATACATCAACAGGATTCTACTGATTTTGGTGTATCGACCAAACCTCTTCAGCATTTCTGTAAAACGAATCCACTGATTGCTTTCTTTAGGCATTTGAGTTCACCGAGAAAATCAATCTCGCTTCCTCAGAAGTAATTGCTCTCATTTTGAATCAGTGTTAGCTCTCTCGGAAACGCGTTCGATTCCAGCATCTAACCGAATCAAAACTTCTTATTGATCATCTATTCATGCTTCTAAGGTGTGTTCAGCATATGAATGTATCAAATTGTCACAACATTCCCATATTGCTCTTTGAGTATTAATCACATCAACTCACTCAATGAAACTGACTATGTTGCCAATTCTCTTTCACTATGACTCGCTCGAAAGAGATAGAGAAGGCTGTGGCTCGATACGATGATCGATGGAGTCGTTTTCAATCTGAGACTTTGCAAGCTAACTTCCAGTTATTCCATGTACATTGTCTGAAACCTCTGCTGCACAGTTATGCTGCCAGGTTCAGTATTCTACGTGCCAGGCTAGACTTTCCTGACTGAACATATGATCTGTGGTTGATAGTGACGATTTTTTATTCAACTGTTGGCTTGTGTGATGCCTTTGGTTCCGCTAGATTCATCCTGCTATCGACTGATCGAATACCATATTTTGTTCTGATATCAACCACTCAACAACAGACATCAAATCAAGTTCGAATTAATTGGGCGTTCTTTCGCGATGGAGGTAGTGATCGATCGCCTTCAGCTCCAAAGCAACTTATATGTATAATCAAGCAGAAAAGTATATTCGAATCTTTTATACAACTTTCTGGTATTGATAAAATCTGATTGTCGCTGGGATGATTGATGAATGTTATTAGGAATGAATCAAGGCATGCGATTCGAAAAACATGCTGTAATGCTATAAGGCATTGTCTACTAGACAATTGTATTAAAGTTGGATGTGATGAAATCGGTTTCTGTAGGAACATAATCATACTTTACTATGAGAATGTCGAACATGTCATTACTATTCATATCCAGCAAGCTCTGCTTCTGGCGGAACGATAAGAAACGTTTCCGAATTCAACGATAATGTTCGCAATCAAATTTTACAGCCTGACATTTCGTAGGTACCTATAAACCGCTCTAATAGTGATGCATTCCTAATTACATAATCAACACGGTTCCTCGTAGAGATGCATTATTGAGGCGTAGAGAATTGGGATGCCATCTGAAACGGAATAATTCAATGAATGATTTAAACTCTAAACGTCACTTCGAGTTTACTATTGAGCAAAACCAGGCACTAACTCATTTCTGCACCAGTCCTTTGTCCCTTCGCTTTGGTAGGATTCATTACGTACACCGATTTCAATTTGAATATTAATCGATAGTAAAGTTTTACCAGAATACACCGAATGTACAATTACAGGTCTGGACCACAATACGGAGCGCATAATATTCACTCTTGGGTTTTCTTTATGATATGCTGAAGTTGTTACGTTGCTGCATGATATAATGACATTATTAGTCGTGAAAATAACATCGAGAGCCTCAGTAAACACTAGTGCCTATAAGTATAATCACTATTGTTAGTCTGTAACAAGATGGAGATTCGTGATTTGATATGACTTGTTGTCATTTGGCTACCACTTTTTTATATTCAGAATTATCTGCACTTCCGTAGTGATTCAATAGATCATTTTCATCGATCCAAATGTATTTATTACACAACACCCAAAACCCAAATGGTCAGAGATAGGATCCTTGTTGTTTTTAATAGAGAAATGAAAATTAAGTATGGTTCAGTAAGTCCTCAATATCCATGCTTGTTATCACCAGCAACAGCGCTCTCTCATAGTACGACCAAGTTCATTGCAAGAACTGCAAGACTCTGTTCAGATGATATTACACACACGAATCCAATGACATCTCTAGAACATTGTATACAAGTTTCTTATAGATATTTCCATGGTCCGTTTATAATTCCACCACGACTGATTCCAGGAAGACAAACTGGATGTGCTCAGTTCTGTAATTTTCCGCCCAGTGAAGTCCTTCCTGATGCTCAAGCTTTCCAAACTTTGAAGAAAAATCCGCTGACCGAAACAATCTTCCATGGTTTGCCTTTCGTGTTGTCAAAAAAAAAATTAGGAACGTCAATGAATCCTTTGAGGTTTTTCGAACCATATAGTTCACAACCACTGTCATAATATTTAGTATCGCGGCTAATCAGCTATATAAGTCTGATTGCCTCACAGCCTTCCGCCGATGTTCGACTGAGAAACCTTTTTTTCTAGATAGGAGCGTCAATACCATTCTTCTCTTCTCCCTTTCGTGCTCGTTTTCCGATGTATAGGGTCGAGTGAAATGAATATAATGTACCAAAATACTGAACACGAATCCGGATATACAATTCTTCGGAGTTTTCGTTTCATTTCACCGAGGCAGCCAAATAAATAAATAGCCCCAGAAAAGTTCTCAAATTATAAATAATTGAACAACAGAGGAATATTCGTGAATTCATCGAGTTCGAGTAGGGTTTCTCTCATTTTCTACATGGAATGAACAAATAATCCACATCGATGAAGTCTTAAGAAGATGGAGTGATCTGTTACAGTTTCCAGAACCAAGTTAACGAATCTTGTACCACACAAGAAACCAAGCAACATCGCGAAACAGAGCAGAAACACGCTGTGTATGCAGAATTACTATTCATGTCCGAAAATATTGAAATTCCACTAATTGCGGGTAAAGCAATTAGAGCAATCGGAAATGTTCGACAGGAACTGAAATGAGATCGCATGAAAAAATCCTGCAAGCCATTGTGGGCAAAATGATCGAAACGACAGAAGATATGCCTATAAATCTGCCGAAATTCACTCATATATCACCGGCAAACATGAAAGCAAATGATAGAGAAACTTTTTTGGTCCTGCACTGACAAATCATCGGATTCATATGGTTTTATTAAAAGAGGTAGTTCCGAATCAGATAAAGTTGCAGTTCGGAGGATGGATATCCGATTTATCCGTTGAATATACCATGTGATTTCTTCGGAAGTTATCAAACTGTATATTGTTCACTACATCATCAGAGTATGACGTGTTAGCCAAACATTATAGGTTTTCCTTCCGTGTTGTGGAAAGATTCCATTCAATTCCAGTACGGACAAAAAAAATGATGGGTCTCTCACCCTCAACTAGCACTATGTAAAAAGATTTCTATTACTTCAATTACCGAATGGATATGTTAATACACTCGAGTTTCCAGTATTTTCTATCTCCAAGGAGATATTCCTTCATCACAACACATCTGCTCGAAATGCTCCTTACATAGGTAGGTACACAACATTTATACTGCCTACAAGTAGAATATGATTCCGGCTTCGTCATTTGCAGTTGCTATATATTATCAAATAATCTGAAAGCACGCAAACCCATACCGTTGATTGATGTATCAGCGGAATCCGATTTGAATCCCGGATGGTGCACTGAAGGGTAGTATACTGATTTCATTCTTTTCCTAAGTCATAGATATTTCAATATTCGGATCGTGACCAAGGTGGATATAGGATGGTGAAATAACTCTTCAATTGTTTCTTTCCAAAACATGTAGACCTGTCAAACGACCTCACTAAGGCCGCACCACTTGAGTATAGATGGCGATACGATCGTCGATCCGGTGAAGTCAAATCCGCTTTTACTGATAATGACGGATACCTGACAGTGATGGATAGCTAACAGTTCAGTTTTTACATTTATGTTGAATTTCAAATCCACATCGTGTTTCCAGCATTTCCAAGATAACCTTCGAGATCTGCATAGGTGACGCCACCTAGTTTCGATCTTGGGAAGCCTTAGTAAGGTATTGAAATCCGACAAAATCAAGTAGGCGAAGGTCTACAACTTTTTCTAGTGGCTGGGTATAGGGAGTTGAGACACCAGTCTTTATTTACATCATGATCGTGACCGTACAGGTTTACGAAACAGGTATAAGTTTGCGTTTTAGAATTCGGCAGATTATTTAGTCTGCAGATTTGGGTTTTCATATAAAATTAATTCAGTACTTTATATAGAATCGTTGAAGTTGGAAAGATATGAAATATTAGATACAATATCTTTTGACTACTGATGAGTTATTTGTTCTTTCTAACTTTATCCCAGGGCTGAACTCTATCAATAACATAAATACTTTACAAAATAATAGATATTCGGTTATCATTATCTTCACACTTCTCAAATATTCAAGAGTAATGATTTTGATTACAATGATTATTTGATAAGTCTGTTATGAAATATCACTTCAGGCAGTTATGAGAGTTTAGCTTGGAGGAACAAAGGGAACTGTCTAATCGTAATGATTATTTCATTTGCATATAAGATTGGAAGTATCACCCATGTGAAAAGAAGATCCCTCTGAATCCGATGAAACCTCGAAAAAATCATGGCTTCATTGGAATTGTTATCTCATTCGGCTTATCCAGAAGATTGCACCGACTCGATTCCGAAAGCAAGGCAGACTGTTCTCGTTGTTTTTCACTATCATCCCACACATACAGGGATCGGAAAGTGAAAAAAGAGAGACCGGCAAACGCTCTTGCCGTTCCCTGATGCCCACTTTCCGGTCTCAATTGGTGAAACGTTAATTTCTGGTAGAACCTTTCTGTTTGAATCACTTTCGGTGGTAAATACACCACAGATCAAGTTTATATTGAGATGAATACAGGTTCAATCAAATGACTCTCATTGAAAAATCGTGATTTTTTGCCAAATTCAAAATACATGACTTCACTCAGAGGGAAGCAATTCATTACAACGAGAAGATATCACAAGTGCTTTGAATCTGAGTTCATCACACCCACTGTATGAATTGAAATATCAGATGCATCAAGCACAACTTGAAAGTATTTGAAGAAATCAGTTTGTACGGTGGCCTCATGACTACTAACAGTAATAATAATAATAATGAGAGTTCTCTCAATGTGAAGAAGTATTGACAGAGAACAGGTCTACAAAAACCGAATGAAAGTGTTGATGAATGCAGCGTTCTCACAAATGCAAAAAGCAGAGAGCAGCACTTCTCCACTCAACCTTGGAGATTCATGAATCAGTTGATAACTACCTTCTCAAACAGAGAAAAAACAAAAAAAAACGTTGAATAGATCAATGATTGAAAGTGCTGAATGCTCATTTTTCAGCTTTTCGTGGGATTTTCTCTCCTCGTTTCTAAGTAGTTGACACTATCTCGCGAAGAGGGAATGCATCGAACAGCACAATTGAAACAGCAAGAGGTTATGAATTCAGAATTACGTACAATAATCCGTCAAAGTCAGATAGAAATCCGGAAGACAGACGGAGGGTTTTCACCCTCGATGATCACCTGAAAAGCGCTACCATCAACACGAGAACTCAACGCTTTATCGCCAAGATGTGAGTAATTGCAATATATCTGCCCCTAGAGAACTTTTTGCGCTTTGCTCTCCTTAGCATACCTCATTTCAACAGCGCAGTGGAAATTATTCCAGCCATTCCGAATTAGGACAGATCTTGAACTGTCGTGGATTTCTGAATTGTAATTTCATCACGATGAGACTTATTGGAATTTCACTATTTACACAGTGAGATCAATAGTTAAGAAGGCATTCTGACTGAATCACATCCACATGGAAAATACCTTCGCTGAGGAATGATGAAATGGGACATATTTTCAATCAGCTTCATCATTCAACATATGCATGTCAAGATAATTGAATATGATTGAAAACAAAGGAATATACAGAAATGCAGGAATTAGGCTCTAAAGAATGATAATATGACTAGTAATTTTGTAGGCATGAGAAAGGTGGACTCTTAATAAAGCTGTAACACAAGATTGCAAGTATCGGAGGGAAATATGCTGAAGAAGATATTCAGCAATATGTATACAGTGTGTTTCCTAACTACGGTACGAAACTTTGGAGGGTGATTCATTAGGTCGTTGCTAATTGATTAGTCGAGTCAGTGCTGAATGAGCGCCTTATCACTTCTGATAACTGTACCAAATTTCAACCATATAGGATTGAGGATATTGTTGGGAGGTTGTGCGAAGGAATAACTCCCAAAATCTCGAAGTAGCGGAAGCAGAAGGAAGAGAAACGTTAGACGGAGAACTTGATGTTAAGGCGTGAGAGAATGAAAAACAAAAGATATAGATAGAAGGAAGTGGAAGCATATAAACTGAGCCATATCGTATATTATTATCACATGACGATATCAAACGGAAATATTCGAAACAGCTCAGCAGTTATCACATTGTCATTTCTAATCTGAAACTTGTTCCAACTGAAGAAAGTACAAACTGAGAAACTCTCAACATCGACAGCATCGTTCTGTTACAAAACGTTTCCTCCTCACGTTATTTTGCTGTTTCATTTGCATTTCATATTTTCTGCTCCTTTAATGAGCTCATTTATGTTATCAATCTCTCAGCAGTTGAATCCAGAGGACGAGAGGATAACAGTAACTTCAGAGATAACGAGAACTGATCTGCACATTTTTCACCTTTTTAATTCCATTTCGTGCTTCCGGGTTATTCTTGCCGGGAAAAATTCAACATTATCATCTGCTTGAAATATCCCCACCAACTTGAACTAGACCCTGAATTGTACACATCACTGAACTTCCATCCGGACTTCGATTCATTGGGTCACTCAGTGAATTACTACATACAATTGTTTGGCCAATGCACAATTTCGTTTACTCACTCAAAGTATCTAAGATATGACCAATTCACCGCTGATGATGGAACTACCCCGAGTTTTCTCCAGATAAGTTGCTAAATGTAACGTAAATCAGAATTCCTCATCAATATTTACAAAATAAAAGTTCGGTGTCGAAGATGTGCTTGAACCATTGTTTTCCGCCTTATCACGTGAGAGAAGACAAATTTACTGCTATCGATCTTCCAGTGCATGTAGCTGAATAGAACGGTTGTCACCATGTAATAATCTATAAATCATTCCCTAGGCACATTTTCGCCGGGAATGCTTCCACGGTTAGAGGAATCTTTCCGTGTTGATTTTGGGCATGAAATATTATTAAGATTAGTTATCCTGGAAAATGTAGCGGGGAATATCAGTGAGGAATATTTCACAAGTCCATGTCATATCAGGATCCATTTTTCTCATCTGTATGGCATCATAGCAATCATTCATTTGATAATTCACATTTTTCACGATGGAGTTTATCCAACGAAATTTCAAGAACGAATATTTCAAGTCATTCAGGATCACAGTAGTGAACGATCATTTTTTCTCATGTCAAAATGTGACTTTTGATTATTTCAACCAATAGCGATACGCAAGCCAATCATTTGGTTTTATATATGGTGAAATCTCATCCACATCGAACTGGCAGAACTAGTTAGATCAAACTAGTTAGTCACAGAGGTAATGCATATAGATTACTCTCAATTGATAAACTTCTCCGATGGCATTTGAAGAACTCATCATATCAACCCATTTTTGATCATACACAGTATTGAATTTGGCTGGTGTGAACTTTCACACCATATAGTGTACTTCACTCTGAAAGGTGTTGAGTATGTATCTTGGCATAGTGGTGAATCGGAAAAACTCTATTTTCTCTGTTTAAACACCTTCACAAACCCAATTTCAATACATAACACCGTCTCGTGTTGTGTTGAATCCGCAAAATGGTTGAATAAACACCGCACAGAATCAGTTTGTCCTCACTCGAAGCGATTTTCTTCCCTCCAGTGTCACTCAATCAGGTCAGTTTCATACTCGACCCGGCTAACGTTGCCTTTGTGAAATATCACTATATTTCTACATACTATTCTATTATACCTATAGGAATAGGATATTGAAATATTGAAAGTGGAAACTAATAGATAGAAATAGATTCTTTTTGGAAGAAGTTCCGTAGATTCGTTCAGTTTCGAAAGAGGTATGAACCAACGTGTATAATGTTTCTTGGATGTAATGGAATTCTTGATTATCACCAGGAAACATTTGATAAACAACGAAGAATTGAATATAAATGAAAGTACACCGCAGTGGAATCAATATCCACATTTTTCTGTGTAGTGGAATCAACTTCCACATTTTTTTGTGGAGTTGATTTCACACCAAAATGGTGTATATCGATATGGACCTCGCGTGGTATCGATTTGGTGAAAATATTTTCTACTGTGTCGCTGATATTGAATATGAAATTCATTGGAACTATATCGAGTGAGCTGTCAGAGTTTGCAACTGAAACTATCAGTACTGCAGATAACTATATTGCTGATCAGAATTAATTATCGAGGGAGCGATGTATATAACAGATAACTTCAGATTTTCGCATCCCTAAGGCCACACGAGAGATAAAATGTCAGTATTTCGAACTATATCGTTGGTCTCTAAACATCCAATTAAACTATCCCAATTTTCTGACTGAACAACAACTGAGCCAATAAAGACATCGACATTGTTCGCTGCATATAATATGTCGCTCGTGCGGATTTATGGCTGGAGATAAGTTGGGCGCCAAGCAACTTGTCTCTTCGATATTGCCCCCGCAGGAAAGGTCCACGGAGGACTCTTTAACTGGAAGCCATCGGAGCGTCTAGCCGTGCAACGAAGCTGAGTATTTTGATTCCTGCAGTCTGCAATGCGGTTACCACCTGATATACAGGATGTCTGGAAAAGTGGAGTTGAATGCCTCTTCCTCACACTACAAACTACACCATGTTCTTCCCTTACTTCAATGTCTTGTCTTGAGACAAGATACATCCACTAATAACATTTCAGAGGTGGAGAAGATGTTGAGAAGTATGAATGAAGGATCAAAATTTGTCAATCTGGGCGAATTCATGATATTTTTTGGTGATTCCTTAAAACCACAGGATGGTTTTGGTCCTAGTTCGGAGCTCATCGGGTCACCCTGAATAACCCTATGTGCTATCGAGATGCAGAAGGGTATTTAATGTACTCAATCACTTAATTAGCTTGGATCTATTAATATTGATCAATTCAGCCAAGGAATGTCTAACTTGAGTATCAAAGCTATGACCTGAATATTCGATTGAAATTGCCATGGAAATCGGATTCAATCTGATTGTGTGTACTTTATATCATCAATATTTTGTTCCGTAATCAATCGGACCACAATCCAGCTGAATCAGCAAGGCTTCGGTATTAATGAGACGATACCAATAATTAACCAAACACGAAAGATGATTTGTTGTTTTGTACAACATCCGGCAGTTCGGTGATGCAAGGAATATGATTCTGCGGAAGAGTGGTACACGTATATCAGGTTCACAACTCAAGCTTTCGAAAAGAATTTACTAGACACCTGGTCAATTAGAATAGATCAGATCTCTATTCATTAGAGTCTTCAGAATGACGTATAAGTATATTCACTCGAAACATATCCATCAAACATTCGCTTTTTTAATGGCCAGTCCTTATTTCGCATCCTATTCCTGACTTTGATGACCAAAGCTTGAATTCGTTCAGATAAGCCGCACTGTAGATGAAAACTTATATGATGAAATATAGATGAAAAATAATACTCATAATTACTCATATCCAGAAAGTTGACGATATCTACCAAACTCTAGGTCCGAGTTATCCCGTAAATTAAAATTTTTTTCAAGATGTTTATTCTGGAACTATGTTCTCGTTCAAGGTCTGGGAATTTTGAATTCATATTATTACTTTGGTTAGTTTTCGAATCGCTTGCTGTTGGAGTATTCATGATATTATCTTTGACAGAATGATAATCTCTGATTTTATTTTAGTTCTCATTATACGTTAAAACCCTGTCCAGAAATGGCCGTCAACCGCTCTTTCCGACACAGGTGAATGTACGATGGTGAAGTGAAATCATGAATTTCTGGTCCATTTATGCTTACCGTATGTTCCCAGATACACAGTCATACCAGGTATTATTATTACATACCTGTATATTCAACATGATTGAACAATATCACAATGTACTAATATTCTGCAATACTATTCCAATCTCACTGTCCACAACAAGAATTGAGTGGAATGGGTCAGTCTAGTGATGATTCGGCGACTCCACTACAATATCATGGGTCTGTGACGTCAGAGTGCTATGGTCTTCCAGTCTCAATATAATACTTTGTATATCACAACTCGAAACCATGGGTCCATCATTGGTTTTAGAATAGAATATGTATGATTTAGAATATGTTTATGATTGTTCTCATCCAATTGAACAACCGATTGTGCGATTGGTTCTCCAGATAGAATAGAACAGATGTATATCCGTAGCATACAGCCGTACTAATGCCGGTTTATCATGTATATCACTCGTCACATTGGGGTGAATATCAAGTCATCCGAATAAATGAAGTTTCAAAGTACACTGCCATCAGCTAAATATAATAAGATCGAATGAAAACCTAACAAAGTGCCAGAGAGTTTATCCGGAAATCCGGGAGGTATTTTCAATTATCGAATCCTTCGAGAAAACATTGGAATAACCTTTTTGCATTTCGTTCATGAGTTTTGCTTTCGTGGAATCTGAATCAGTATTTACTTTTCTTTCGACTTCGTTACCGTTATATCTGCGAAGAGGATCTACCAATTAGTTTTTCTACGAACTCAAGTTACAGGAGTATTTCCATTCTACCATTCTCTCTATAGCAATAGACTTTGTACCTGTGTTGAGAGATCATTCATCAATTGATGATTAATCAACACTTATAATTCCCAACATAGGATTTCCTATAAAAGAGTCATTTCTGAAGTTCTTGTTGCTAGCTAAGATTGCTTTACTAATACCTAATAAACTAGTCAGAGATGGATTTCTCAACTGAAGTAGATTGCTATGACCATTCTATATTCAGAACTGATTATTTAACAATCTACTACAACGATTGATCAAGTGCGAACAAATCATGAAATCGGGAGTCGGAAGTTATAAGCTTGTCGGCATATTATTTTTTGCATGTTATTTTTTCTAAGTATCTGGATTGTTATTATTGTTTTTGTTATTGTTACTCTCCTCCCCAGTTGTAAAGCACCTGTGCCAGTAATGTTGACGAGGACCTACAGTTCATACAAGTGGAATCCAAACTGTGGCATCTTGGAAAAGTTCTATGTATCACTTTATGTACAGAGCACAAATGAACCCGAAATCCAATGGCCAGCAAGGAATCGAATCTGCGATCTCATGATTACTACCATGTTTCTAGACAATATCTACCACCTGCCCCCTGAATGTAGGTATTCATTGCTTGACTCATTGGATCATCGGTGCCTTGAATATTTCATAGAGAGACGCACTCGTTGATAACGATATATAGTCATCTCGAATCTATGAAATGTATTATATGCCTTGAGTCAGAATGACTGAATTCAAAAACCCCTCAATAAGATACTGGCTTTCAAGATAAACAGGAGTTCTAGCATAGATAAACCATACACGTATGTATGGTTCATCTATAGTTCTGATATGATACATCAATGAGAGATGAATTATAAATTTCCTCTAACTCTCCATCAAGTTGGATCTTTTCCTCCGGAATATATTGAACTCTGACAATGAATGGATCACATAATCAGCGAATCCAGGATTTTAATAGTCAGTTTCGACTACCCATTCAAGCACGAGCCCAAACATCAATCTGCTGATGCTCTGATCGAATCAATACGCTAATACCTTATACGGCTGATGGATTGTAGAGGAATGTACAGGAGCTCTGAGTCAGCAAATATGCCGATATGCAACACAGGTAGCGGATCTTCAGCTTCTAGCACCGATAAAAGCGCTAATTGATAATTACTCCACAGCACCTCAATCAAGCGATTAACACACTTCCTATTCGAAGACTTCGTCATTGAACACGTTGTTTCCTAGCAAAACTTCCAGAAGTGCTCGAGAGATAGTGATGGACTCAGAATAATGCAGGGTGTTGTCACACGAGTGTTTCCTTACAAAGAAATCAATATATATGTACGTGGTTTTGATCAGCTAATAATATGAGATGATACCTAATCTCTATGAGACGTATTGTGTCCTGACATGTATATGATTCAGACGTTGTACTACAAAATTTTGGTTCTTTTTGAGGGCTTGTATTGCGTCTTCCTGGTCTAACTTTCCGGGTATTACTTTAACGATACTAATACGATGATTTTTTTGAAATCAGTGAAGATAAGTTGATATTGCAGTTTTCTATTCAAGTTTTGTAGGCTATTGGTCCCAAATATTTTGTCACAGCCCAGTTTTTTTGATATTTTTTAAAGTTTCATAGGTGATCGGTGTGACTTCCCACTCCATTCTGATGATAGAAACGTTTATCCAGTTCATATAACCTACTTGTTCTGCTGGAATTATTTCTCTCACAGGATCTCGTATTTGACATTGTAATAATTTGTAACTGACCCCTTTCCCTTGCTAGTTAGACAACTTTTGTATTGTCTGATCTCTCCTGGTTTCTATCCATACTATTAGGAATGTTACTCAAATTGAAATTTCATTACAAAGCTGGACTGCAGCTTTGTAATCGGATGTGAATATTCTCACCATCGAAGATTGTTGTTGAACTCCTTATAAATAGCTAATAAGTATCTCATGTCTTCCCAGCTGCACAAATACTAGTCATCTATTGAAACTTTCATTCTGGAAGCCTTGCTCTCTACTATATCCATCGTACATGTTTCGACAGTCATAAAATTCATTGTACAAATATACTCAGAATATTTTCGAACAGAAAGGGATATGATCTGATTTTTCAGGGAGTCTGCGATCTCATCAGGCGTAAGCAAAGCAGCAATGGGAGAATAACAATAAAAGGTTAGGGCTCAGTTTTGGCTAATAGGTCCTGCACGTGCAGGATTTTATCAAGAGGGTTAACCCCTTTGGAGTGTTTTATTATTGAGACTAATTTCCAGTTTATACCGCTCACAAAGGGAACGTTTGTTTTTATATCAGTTAAACTGAGAGTCGAGCTTTTTCGCTGGTTCACAAAGACAATATTAATTCAACCTACAACGAACACTGTTTCATATTGTTTAGATAAACATAGAAGGTGTAGAAATGACCCTTCTAGATTTGTCTTCTCTCCGTTCCGACTCCTGTTGAAAGATTGGAACATTGTTCAAGTAAATTGATGAGACAAGTTATCCACCAATGAAGATCTGCTTCAACTAGCTTTGATGTTTCGTAATGGATTTCGACTTCCGAGGATATTTTGTTGTAGGAATTGATGGCGTGTTTCACGAAAAAAGTCAGAAATATCCTCAATACATTGAACTTTCATGCTATTGTGAGTTTGCTATCCGATCGATATGTATTGCCCAGAACTTTGATGCCAGGGAGTTCCCTCCTGAAATCTCTGAATCTCATTGGATCTGACACACCAGAATGACGTTCCCCACACCCAGTATATTCATCATTTTATTTGGAAGACATACGACGGATACCTCCTCGAAATATGCAGATCTCTCGTGTACGCTACGAGAATAACATTGTCACCTCACAAAGTAATTGCCTGGGGTTGCCATATACTCAACACAACAATGCGGCTATGAGTTGAGATATATGTGGTCTCTTCCGAAATCGCTTTGATGCAGACTGAACCCTCACATATACCCTCGCAATGAGGACAACATTCATAAAACCGTTCAGCACGGGGAGATGATAGGTTTGCTCATTCTGGACCTATTTGTTTACATATACTTCGTGGTATGCGTCTTTAATGATGTTATGTTCATGCTGGTGGCGTCGGTGACGATTTGACAGGGCAGTAATGGAAGAGTAATACATCCTCACCTCATTCCCCTGAAGTGTATTGCCATATGTTGCCGCTATATGCTACAGGAACAATGATATAATGCTATTTTGATGCCCCTTCAGACATTTTTTTTTTTTTTTTTTATCTGTGGACAACACGAAAGGGAAACCTATGATGTTCGAGGAACATCGTGTTAGCCAGCGGTGGAATTTTGGGAAAGAAGGAAGGTGTTGGAATTTTTCTTGAATGTTTGGATATTGTAAGCATCAGGAAAGACTTCACTAGGCAAAGAATTCCACAACTTTGCCGTTCTATTGATGAATGATGCTTGGTATAGCGATGTTCGACAGGTCTCGAGCCTGACAGTGTAGGGGTGACCAGCTTGACCTCGTCTGGTTTGTCTACTAGGAATCGCGGGTGGTGGCATAATAGATGATATTTCCGTTGAGCACCGACCGTGAAAGTACCTATAAAAAAGGCAGAGATCGCCGACCTTTCTACGATGATCTAGAGAGGTCAATGATTTGGTGAGTGTTGTATCATCGACTAGGCGAATAGCTCTCTTCTGAATTGAATCTAAGAGCTTGAGCGTATGTTTGGGGGCTGAGCTCCAAACATGTGAGCAGTACTCCAGGACAGGTCGAATTTGTGCTTTGTAGATCATAAGCAGTTGCTGGGATGTGAAGTATCTCTTCGCACGGAAAAGAAAACCGAGTTTTCGTGAAGCAGTTTTCGCAATGGACCTCACATGATCGTCCCATGAGAGAGCACTGTTGGTGGTGACACCCAGCAAGGATATTGACGACCTCATAGGAACAGTGGTACCCGACATCATCAAATTGGGCATTGTGTGATCAGCCTTCTTGGTGAACATACAAGCTTGAGTTTTAGTTGCATTGAACTGTACTAGATTCTCAGATCCCCATTTCAGAATTCTTGTCAGATCCTCATTTAAAGCATCAACCTGTCTTCGCCTTGCACCTCTGGCCTCATTGGATGATATAGGGGCTCTATGAATCAATAAGATACTTTCATGAAACAGGACTCCTGTTTTGGAGAGACTTTCCAATGAAAACAATACTATATTCTCAGCTCCTGTCACTCCCGAATTCATCAGTAATGTTATTACCCACTTCCAGGAGATCGTTCATCACAATAAGAAATGAATTCTAGTTCCACAGCTAATAGAGAGGCGCGAGCTTCGGCTAGGCCAATTTATAATGGTAATATTTCATATATAAGTACCTACCGTTGGGGCAGAGCTAGTGATGTAATGGGCTGAAAGTAAATAAATTTATTATGCAACTTTGAAGGATTCTTCAATTCTGAGATGAAAACCTTGAAAAACAAGAGGGAAATCATTCGAAATCTCACGGACTCTTCATTTCTGAATCCATACACGAAACAGTTTTTAGGTTATTTGGTAATTAACGATAAGTAATTTTCTGGTTGATCCAGCTCACGTAATTTACAGGTTTTTTTTATTCGCTCCCAAGCTAAAACTACCTTACATTGTATTTTTCTCGGATGCTGGAAAACAGGTCGATTTGAAGTTTTATGAGCAGCAAGGGAACGTGGCAAGATTTCATTAAGGATGCTGATGTAATCCAAAGTTCGTTTCGGAATAACTCGAATTTTACGGGATTGAACGTGAAATGAACCGAAAAATATGTCAAGGTTGACGCGTCTGCAAATCTAGAGCAACTATAGCTGAATACTACCCTCTAGCTTCAGAACAACGAAAAATAAGATGTACAGAGATATCGGGTTCTCTAGTTGAGGAATCCAAGCACTATCTGTATCATCTGTATATCCCTGTATATCCATGTCATGTGCATTTTAGGTTTTCTCGCTCGAAAGGATTTCAAGTTAAAAGGAGAGGCTTGAAAAGACAGCAAGCGAAATGTACCCGATCTGGATGAAAAATGAGTTTTCGAGCTCCTTTTATGCATATGTAAATTATCTCATATTTCGAATGGTAAATTTCGAAGCACGTTCTCCTCTAGTGCCATTTCATGAGGTCGAATTTTCAATAACGTCCATTAGTCCATCATGGTTTACATTTCAACTCCAACAACTACAGTACGAACTACCAGAGCAGGTATGTGGAATATTCCTCTTGGATTCATAAAATATAATGCATCCCTGTTTATAATCATCTGATGGACTGTAGATTGATGGATTGTAGTTACCGGCTGATTTCTGTTTGTATTTCTAGTCTGTGCTGTTTTGCACATAGAGTTCCAAACCAATGCACTGAGGAAATTAAGTGATATTCCGTTTTCCCAGATTTTGAATTCACATTCATTCAAATGTCATATTTTCATTCCAAAAGAACAGCTCTCATGAAGAGAAAGGTCATGAATCCTGGAACAAAGTATAGTTCATTCAGAACATCTGCATTAGCTTAGTCAAGCTTCCCATCACTCTAATAAATTATGTATCAGAAGAAGGTATTTTTATAGTTATGATTTCTTCTATCCATTCTCTTTCATTCTAGATACCATTTACATAAGTTCATTAATAGCAATTTAACACTTTCAGTCACTAAATTTCAGAATGGCCAAAAAAATCATGATACCGTTGAGTTGAGAGGAATATAATCAGCTGAACTAGTGGAACTACACTAATGATCGATATAGGAATAATAAAATGAATAACATTCCTCATAATTTCTGCCAATACGAATTCTCGATAGTGTCTTATGTATGTATATACAGGGCTAAATGGCGTTATGACGAACGTTAATGAGTTTCTAACAAACTAGCCGACAAATCATTCTGAACATTTGGTAGTATGCATAAGTCGACCTACCTGCCTGAAATAGTTCGTCAAAAACGTCTAATTAAAGCACAAAATCAAAAGCTGGGTATATATATAGAGACTCGTCCTGTGCAAATTGTTGACTAGTTCATGAAAACTTCAAGTATTCAAAGTTGCGGATTCTCTTATATCATTATCAGCTCTCTTTCCTCACTCCGTCGGAATTCTAACTTTGAGGCCTACCTTCAAATGCATCGCCTGCTGGGAATTGAAGATTTCATTTCGTTAAGAAAAACCCGAATATTTCGAATGGAGATTCTGCCGGAAACAAATGTGAATAATGAAATGCTCAATTTTCCCTACATCCGTAAAAAAAAACTCTATCTCGGAAGTCCCTGCTTCTACTGGAAGAAATAAAACTTATATTTCACAAATATTTCCAGATTCGTTGCCTTCTACTTCCCGAGTAGCAATTTAGTCAAGATGAAAAAGCATCTCCCCGATAAAATTCATGGAATGCACCCTATCGAATGTTTAAATTGTCAAGAGGGTCTTCCTAATCTAGTTCAGGGGGGCTCGTCGTCTTTTTCCTACTCTTGGTGAATGAAAATATCCCTTTTCCCAAAACTAACCGCTCACGCTTCTTAATTTGTCGAGCGAATACCTTAAGAATAACAATTTTACAAAATTCATTCTTCCATTTGGGGTTTTTAGAGAAATACATAATACATGAGTAACATAATGAGAGAGCTATTAGAAAATAGGATAGAAAATGGAAAGGAACGCTCACTAGCATTCATTGGCGCCAGTTAATTCCATAAAAAGATGTTGAAATATGGAAATGTCTAGATGAAGAGGAAAATATTGGGTGAAACTATATTACAGGTGATGAAAAGCATGAGCAAAACACTGAGACATTGAGTGCAAATGACAGATGAAAATTCAATTGGTTTCAATGGAAGGTATTGAACTAGAAGATGACTAGACCTAGTCCGTAGTCTATCCCCTCTATCTCGATAATGACGTCTCACTAGTCACCAATGGGTTGAGTGGGTTACGCGAGCAATATTGTATCATCAGCTGACAAAATGAGCTACATGAAACCAAAATGAGAAAGAATGGGAGACGAAACATTATCGATGACGGAAAACAATTCCAAGAAACTACTGGACTCATTTGAACACATGATGAGGATGGAAACACGCAGAACAACAAAGAAGATACAGGAAATAAGGAACATAAAAAAAGACAAGATGATGAGACCTAGTAGAGAATGGGTTCAGCAATCTGCAAAAGTTGACGGAACTGAAAAAAAATGAAATCATGGAAGCGGGTGGTGAATTCTTCAACTAATATGCACATTAAATTCTGACGGAAAGCTTTGAGGAGACTTCTTTTCAAGAAATCATCATCATACGCAGCTATTGAAGACCTGAACATATTCCTCTAGGTTTAGCTTCCACTTTCGTAGCAAATACCACTACGAGTGTGATATCTCAATAACATACTACTTGGTGAACATCATATTTAGAGAGTCTAGATCATGATCAAATAATCAAGAGGTTCGAGCCACCAAAATACGTGGAAAAAATAGGAATGACTGAAGGCCATATTCACATTCACATTTCACAATGATTCCAGGGTGACGAGCAAAGTCGTATAATATCGAAAATGATTTTTTACTTCCCATATTATATGTTTTAGAGAGATCTTACTCAGCATTTTTGTTGCGTTCTCTGAAATTTGTTTAAGCCACTTCCGAGACCCCTAAGTTCAGTGTCATCTTTGCATCCCAAGGATATTCACACAACCAACTATCAGGGCCTATGCTGAGACGGACTAAACATTCTAGGATTATATCGTTTTCGAAGTTTCAGCATACCTACCTCTTCTGAATACGAAATGGCGAATGATCAATAGCCGAATCACTTTTGGAAGACCTGCGGGGTAATTTATATGGAAACCCAGTTTGTCGATTATATACAGCTCAAAATGGCTTACACCGTTGTCTCGAAGTGGACACCATGGGGTTTCAGAGTTGAAGCTCACAATGAAGGAGGATTCGGATAATCGAATGAATGAATACGTAAATTCCAATGCTGTCTCTGATTTCAATATTGGCGATAGCTAGTCATATTGAGGCTGTTTCCATCAATTTTACAATTATCATTTTTGTGAAACAATGAGAGAATTACTGTAACTCTACCATTTCTCTTTTAGTGAGACATTCAGTTCATCAACTCCAGAAAATTCACTGAAATCGAACAAAGATCACTTTGAAAGCACATATTCAACAAACTAGTCTAAAATATTCATCACTTGTGGATCGGGAATAGAGATATGCAGATAGATATTCGACTATATTATTTACAAAAATTCATTGGTAGCAAGTCAAAAAAGGTCCGAAAACCTCTCACATTCACAATGGAATGGAGCATGGGAAAAATATACTGTTCTTACTGTGGAAAAGTTAATGTCAAGGCACCCTGTCCAACAGTCCGTATTTCGTATGGCTAGAGTCCAAATTATAATCGCGACAAGTTCCTCGAAGTCCAGCGCAAGACAAAAGTGGGACGAACGTATTGAGATATATCGTTGGGCCCCTCGGTGGGAGAACGGGATTCGGTCTCCAGAGCCCTTCGCAGAATGGGAGAGATGGGCGCTAATGCAAGAGGAACAGCACAAGAAATCTCTGAGGACGGCTCTCAGATTCCTGTCAAGGTATTTGGAGACGACTAATCACAATATGCCGAGTGATACGGGAATGCAATTCAATCTACAAACACGAAAGCTGTGATCGCGTAGGATTTCCACTCCTCAGACAACTACTACGTGAGAATTTAGAGTAGAGTTTCGTCTCTTAACCACTCAAACTGTCATAACGAGCACCACTCTTAGTGTGCAACAACTGAAATATCATGCCGATATCAAAAACGGTTATTTATTTTTACCTATCGTTCGTGAATTATGGGAGAGAAGGAAGGTATTGGAGTTTTTCTTGAAAGTTTTGAGGTCGTGAGCATGCGGAAAGGCTTCACTAGACAGAGGAATCTAAATCTCAGGTATGGATAGATAGGTGAATAGATAGATAAATAGATTGATATATAAGCTAGATGTTTATTAGTCATACACCAATTTTCATTGGATTGACAAGTCAAAAATAATGCGAATGATATCATACAGGAAGTTATAGAATTGAAAATAAGATAATGTGCTCACACATAAAGAAATCCGCCGTCTTGTTTTTCTATTTTTCCATTTTATTGTTTTTAAAATATCTTGTACAAATTTGAGACAATCATTTCATTATGTTTTCATCAGTGAACAATATAATTTGATTATTAATGGTACTCAACAGAAATATTCATGTGATGATGTGTTCCTTTCATCCATGATTCAATGCCAATTTCAGATCATTCAGAAATGGTCGAATATACATTTCCTGCGCTCTCAGCGAGATAGTTGTAGCTTCAACATCACATTTCGACAGGTTATCTTAGCTATAGCTGTAGCTCGTTCTTGGACCTCGCAACGCTACCACATTCCTTTTTTGTCGACTGTATGAAGACCAACTTGCAATCCTCTCATCATAACAGCTTCCGATCTCATTTTCAGCTACGAATCTCGATCCGGCCAAAAGCCAAGCCCTTCGGAGATGGCCATAAAAAAACAGATTAGGGTGCACGATCTCAAAGGGACGGATACCATTTTAATATCAGTAATGAGTTAGTTCATTGTCTCCAAACCCATTATGAGAATTTAGTTATATTTGTCATTATGTATTATGTCAATGCAGCGTGGAGGAAATTATAAGCAGAAATGAAACTTCCTACAATCGGAAACATTTGTATAGTCTAGAGCTCTTCCATTAGTTAAGTAACGTTTTTGATCAAAGCATTCGAAATAAAAGCTGATACATTTCCGAGTATTTTCTCTTCATGCACATCCTTTCATCATTTGGTAATCAAGTCCCAACTGTAAAAGTAAGCTAGAGCTCAAACAAGTTCTAGCCACATTCCGAAACGTCAATCGAAAAATCAACTAAGAATAATTACCCGGAATATTCACATTTATTTCACTAGTGATTCTTTAACAAAACTGGAATATGAATCAAGGTTCAATATTGTTCATCAATTTAATTTTTGTGGTGTGATCAATTGATTATGTAGCTCCATCAGCTAGTGCGATATGGATATTGATTTCAACTATCCATTCGAAGATACTGTTGAAATAGAAGCAATTGTGCTGAATTATTCGTAATTATAGTGATGGAATCAATTCCTGCTATTAGTAGAGCTGATTTATTCCCTTCATATTGTTTATTGAATCTGTTTCCAGCAAATTCCAATATCTTCCTTCTCTCCCAATGCATATTCCACCGCTAGCTAAAACAATCTTTCTCGAACATTATGGGTTTTCCGTCGAAACCCTCATGATCTAAAAAAAATAATGAGGTCTATAATGGATGTGATCAAAATATTCATAACTATTACTTGCAGTCGAATCAGTTCCTGCTTAGTAACTACTACCATACTTGCACGGAAACAATTCCCATCGAACATAGTGATTACGCAAAGAAAATCAACACCTCATATAACCAAGAAACCTTCGATCATTGAACAGACTAGATAAGTAATCCACAGCCCTGGCAATACAGTTTGTTTGGAAGCAACATCTATAGTATCTATCTTTGTCTAAACAAGGATAGCAGAACCTGATTCTCCCAGCACCAGTGCCGTGTTGTCAGAGGGGTCGAATTTATTATTAATTCATGATGAAACCAAATTGAAAATCCGTAACAATTTCAGTAGTACTTTTCAGCATTTCTTGGTGGGACAATGAACAATGACAAGACACTGTCGCAGCTGACCTATGGGTATAATCAATATAATCTATTCAATTCAATTTAAATTCATTTTTATCCATTCCATTTGGGAAAATGCTTCAAAATCTCGAATGATACGACAATGGTAACTCACCTATGAAATGACGTGTTTTCATCGCCGGTTCAAATTGTCTTTAACACACCTCACAACGTCTCACCATTATATCAAATCACCAAAACAGGAAATAAACTGAGTTTCTGAGGAATTCTGAGTACACAAAACTAAACACAAGTTGATTGTTATCGATAAATCAAAACGTAAATAATGACAGATACCAAACAAAGCAATAATCACCGTTGACTGTCAATATGAAATGGCGGTGTTGCAACGTTGAGCAAAAAGTATTCATGATACCCATGCTGGTCCTCGAGCCCCCAAGAAAGTAAAATTGCTGAGTCTCAGAATAATGTAGCAATCTTCTATTAATCAGAACTGATTCATAATCGTCATGACCCAAATTTATTATTATATTTGTGCATTGAACTACATGAATTCATAAAGGACTAAATATTTTAGACTGTTTATCACTATTTGATGATGGGATATGACAACACTGGCGACGATTGGGTACTAATATTATGATAATTCTGGGAATTCATGTTAGCTTCAGAATATTTGTTTTGTGATCCTTCTAGTGGGTTTGTTGTTCGGAGCAAGAAACTAATTGGACACGTGATAATATAGCTATTACTTCATCGTTCAAAAACCATCCTATTATTATAATGTGCTTGCTCGGGGAACTCTATCACTTTGTGGAACGGGCGTCAAAATCCAGGAAGAAAAAAGAATGGTTGTGATCGGCCTTAATAGGTAAATTAAAAGGAAAAATCCAGCTCTCCTTCTCTCGTGCTTCGAGCCGCAGAGCTGTTGGCGGTGAAATAACCTTTACTCCATAAATAATGGGCTTTTATGTTTCAGTTACCATCACTGTTGGCGCTATAAAAACTTCACGGGTAGCAGGATATATCTCAAGAATGAGATTAATCTCCCGTTGATTTGTGGTTCTTTCAAAGATGAAGCCGCATGTCGTTCTTTATGTACCTAATACACATATCTTGGAAACACTTTTGCGAAAATGAAAACTTCAGGAAATATGACGTCCAAATAAGTCCACTTTCTCTCATGTCTACATTAATCTACCTAACCAATGACATAGACAGCTTTCGAAAATGAACGAATAAGTGCTCTTGAAGATGATACAATGAAATATAGGTTGAATTGAAGTCCAACAACAGATTGATCTGAAATAAATGTAGACAGCCAGCCCAGATATTCATTACGGCATGGTTGAGTTTTTGTAATTTTTCAAAATCTCATCTCCACATTTCTTCTGGAAAAGTTTTTCCTGCTGCAGTTTTGGCAACATCCAGGATACTCGAGTTATTTGTTGTTAATTGTTGTCGAGTTAATGTTACCTCAATTCATCTATCCTGATGAATTTTCTGGCTTCTGAAACTTTGAAGATACATTGATTGAAGCTTCAATTTATATGAACATGGTCCTAACTTACAATGTAGACTAAGAATTATGCGGGAAAAAAATCATTGAGACAAAAATAATTGAGAACAGCCACATGAACATGGACAACAAAGGGAATTCTTTTAAAAAAATTGTTGATAACCGCCTGAAATTCCATGATACCTAACTGTCAGATATTTATTATAGTTTGTTCTTATTCGTTTCCATTTTGAGATATTTTCGTTTAGATGGTCGATGATCATGATAGTTATGTAGAGATACGTCATCATATAAACCTAACCGATATAACAAATAGCAACAAGTGATATTTCATAATTCATGTGCGTGCATCAATGCACTATATAATGATTGATAGATTCGTTCAATCACTCATTCAAACGGAAACTAGCTCAAATCGGGTGAAATGAACTTGTTATAGGAATAATTCAACATTATAGTTAGAATAAGTTGAATTGATTTATAACGGAATGAAATATAAAATGGATATATCTAATATCAGCCTTTGACTCGAATGAGACATGGTCATGAAATAACTGAAATTTTGAGTTTATATAATTCAAAAACTTGTGTTGGACTCGTTCAGTGATGTCGATTTAGACGTTGTTAAAGGGTTAGGTCAAAACTAACATGATGAGAAGAAATCAAATCTCACGTTAACGTGTCCAGGCCCATTCGATTTTTTCGCCTCCCAACTACGAAAAAGGATCTCAGTCAGCCGTTCTGGCTATTCCTGTACACGCCAGTAGTTGGAATTAAACAACAGCCTGGGCACTATAAGATTTACGAGAATTCAGCTAATGGTCTACCGTAATGTCTGCTGTATCCTCACAAACGAACTTTTTTGTTGCAGATCGTGCAGAAGGCGTGCCGGAGCACAATAGCCCCTACTGGGACCTTCCGCCATATTTTGATAACTCGACGAAGAAGGAATATGTCACCACAGTGGGGCAGACCGCCCATTTGCATTGCCGAGTCAGGAACCTAGGAGATAGGGCCGTAAGTTCGACTCTAATTTCTAACAAATTCGAATTGCCAGACGGAATTGTCGAATAAAAATAAAAAAGGACTTCTCGAGATTTAGTACTCTCGAAATGCTGACTGAAATTTGCCCGGTTTCCGTACTATTGTGAGATACCTCCGCATAGCCTCACCATTTCTGTGTACGGCGCGTAGTCGTAAAGTATAGGTAGGTAATTCTAGTTTTATGTCATCCCCAATTCCGGCAATACATGATCTTACAGAATTTATATCAGCAATCACCCTCTATGAGGAATATCAATAATGCTACGGATACAAGAAATCACAGAGCTGACGACAACTTCATCGAGAATGGTGTATCATTATTGTTTTCAATGTTTCTGTGATCTTCAAAATCCATATGAAATATTTCATTTTGGATAGGATATTGATTCGAATCTGTTGTACATAAATACGTATATAATCATGAATATTCCCACAGTACGCTAATGGAAGAATAAATATGTCTTTGTCAATACCAATAACGGTGCTTTCTCATGAGCACAAATTCGACCTGTCCTGGAGTACTGTTCACATGTTTGGAGCTCAGCCCCCAAACATACGCTGAAGCTCTTAGATTCAATTCAGAAGAGAGCTATTCGCCTAGACGATGATACAACACTCACCAAATCATCGACCTCTCTAGATCATCGTAGAAAGGTCGGCGATCTATGCCTTTTTTATAGGTACTTCCATGGTCGGTGCTCAACGGAAATATCATCTATATTATGCCACCACAAGCGATTCCTAGTAGACAAACCAGACGAGCCCAGGCTGGTCACCCCTACACTGTCAGGATCGAGACCTGTCGAACATCGCTATGCCAAGCATCATTCATCAATATAACGGCAAAGTTGTGGAATTCTTTGCCTAGTGAAGTCTTCCTTGATGCTCACAACCTCCAAACTTTCAAGAAAAATTCCAACACCTTCCTTCTCACCCAAAATTCCACCGCTGGCTAACACGATCTTCCTTGAACATTATAGGTTTCCCTTTCGTGTTGTCCACACAGATAAAAAAAAGTGAGGTCCTTTGCTAGAATTTTCCCATATATCCTGCGTTGAATCCTAGTGATCTTAATGTTTAATGAAACATTCAGAGCAGAGCGACCTGTCATCTACTGAAAATGAAATCACTGATGAACTATCCATCATCTATGAAACAGTGGCAAATGTATGCATTGATTCACTTGTTTCAGAGAACTCTCATCCATTTTGCATCACATCGTTGAAAGGCATTAAATACACATGGTCATTAATTCACGATATTATTTCAGCAGATCAATTTTGGAATCATTTTATAGCGGTTTTGTGACATCGATGTCAATAGAAACAAATGACTGTTATAACCTCACCGGAGAAATAATTGTTATATATGATCGTGGACCGAAACCCAATTCCACCCGATAAAGGTGTAATCGACAGTGAGGTCAACCCTTTTGCGAGGCTTGTAAAAATGTGGTCCCTCTGAACTTGATGAACCAACAGTGAGATTTTCCGATACCTAATATACTTCAAAGACCAGTACGTAATGATTCATGTATACAGATCACTGTACACAGATACTATCAAACGTTCATTTTTCTAGTGCAGTATTCTTTATGTTCTGCATCAATATCTACTGAAAATGATGAATGAGTGTTCAATAATAACTAATGAATATTGTAATAATATCTGCAGTAACAACACAAAGTTTTCAGTAAGCAAATTAACCAGAATCGTTATGATAGATATGAACGTATACGAGATTGAATTCAGTAATCTTCGAACGAATACCTATGATATCCCAACTGTCAAGAAAATGTTAATACCTCCTTCTCACCCTTCCTCCTCCACCTCCTCCTTGGGTGTCACACGAATATTTTTATTCCTACAAAATCTCTATAGGCATGATTCATCTTGTTTTGATGGAAACATATTGGTTATTAGAATAATACAAGATTATTTGGGTGACAAAATCATCCAGTTGTATACGTGATAAACTGGACTGAACCAAATGTCATTTTTTTTTAATGCACTCATATTTCAGTTCCTCACGTTGCTTATACACACATTCACATGTTATAGCCACTTCAAAGTTGGTATTCAAGCAGAAACTGTCACATAAATATTTGACAACATTATCTTGTTTGCAAATTAGTTCATGCAAATTCGAAAGGTGCCTATAAATATTCAAATTCCAGCCAGACATTTAAGCTTTTCACTTTGCAATATACAGACGATAAGTCAGCTGAATCTGCAAGGACAAAAACTGAATTATCACAATTAATTTGAACGATTCAGTACAGCATTTGCATGCCTTTAGGTAGAATATTTTCACTCGTACGATATTATTCATGAGTCCATATTATCAATTGATAACTATGGCCAGAAATATATCAGTGTAGGATCCAGGATTAAAATTGGCAGCTTTGGTCGATAAATATTAATCAGTGTTTGAACTTTCAGAATTAGCATTTGAAATATGACTGAATGCAAGGCATGTACAGATTATTATAGGAAATACAGAAATATTCACTGTTTTTTCGTTTCGACATCAGAAAAAATCTGAAAATGCCCTGGCATGAATTTCACTTTATCTGAGAATATATTGCAACACCAATAACATCTTCGTTCTGAAATGTTTCCGACACAAAGGCACGATTCGCCTCGATCTGGTTGTGAAAAGAAATGATTTGGACATTTCAAGAGAGTAGCTGAGCACAGATTCTCAGAGAATTTATCTGAAGCAAACTTCATCATCTGCCTCATGTTAGAGAACATGTGAACCGAAATTTCCGATCGAAGGACTCAGATAATCCAGAACCTAGTGATCACACGAGAAATATTATTAATATCGCAAAGAGACATTAAAATATTTATGAAGTCTGTCGTTCGGTTTTTTCAATCGCAGAAGAGTAAAACGTTCAAATCTAGAAATTTTATGACAGCAGTCATAAAGTTTTATATTTCTCCCAAACATGCAATGCATAAATGACATAAAATAATTTCGAGCCGATAATAAAACCTGCCAAGTGGGACATAGTTTTTAATTGGATCAAAACGCCACTATTCTCCATCCTGACAGAGGCGGATATTTGAGATGTAATATATCAGCTTTCAGCAAGATTAATTCATCAATTATTTTATAATTCATCAACATACGTCCAAGCCGTAACAAAATAGAATGAAGAAAAATAGAAAAATTGTCAATATGAATCATCTTACTGACCAATCCTTCTCTGAGATTTTTTTCTTCGTTCGACATTTGTTGGGACAGATGAAAATATCTCCGTTGAATGTGCATCGATAGGCGTTTAATCAATCAACATCGTTCCATCATATTCATGAAGATGAATTAAAAGATTGTGTCAACTAGTCGAGATCACGAAATTCAAATAATTCAAATAGCCAGTCGAGTTCACACAAGAGTATTGTCGAGAGTATCGTTATCTCAGTCGGAAACTATGAGAATGACATACAAATATAGTCGATAAGGAGTAAATAGAGAAAAACGATTCAATGTCAGAAAGATAGTTCCGGCGGGTACTATTAAAAGATGACATTTTTTTTTAAAAAAACATGACCATTTCCATTCGATTTCAGTTGATCTTATGAACAGTGAGGACATGCCTTCAGGCCTACAGTTTCAGCCTCACCAATCTGGAATTCCAAACGACAGAAGGAACGCTATCCTTATTATGCTGAAGCAGAAAAACGATGGCATTTTGAGCTCAGTCCGTTTATGTGTCCGGTACTTGATGCGAGCTCGAAGGAAGATTGCGATATTATGTTGTCTGAGACTAGAAAGTCATTTCGCGATGGACGGACTAACCGTCTGCGATCCGAGATAGACTTCCTTCTTAAACCTCCAAACCCTCATTCCTCGAGGAATAAATAAGGCTTATCACATGGAATCACTCGACGCAATGAAACGTTTCCGAATATGGAATCCTTTTCCAATTTTCAGTTCCAATTCGTGGAATATCACACATGACAGTGGGAAATGCCGAAAATGGGTAATATTTTAATAACTGACATTGCTTTTATTGATTAGATGAGTTCATGACGGCCTCATTTCACGGTTGATATCGCTCCGCTTGGATTGAATTGCGACACAAATCAGTCAGTGTCAGAGTTGTATAAATGAAAATTCCCAAAAACTGCAACTACATTACAGTTGAAAAATGACATTCTCGTCGATTCATAGACCAATAAAATGTTTTCCCATCACTAGATCCTTTTGACGGAAAGAGGTGATAGTTAACGTTAATTTCATCAAACTGTATGGAATTTTCTCATTTCGTTTCTGAAGATGCAAAACTCGATCCTAGATTATCCCAGATTTGCTTGATGAGGCTACGTGAAGAAACGTGCTCTAGAAAAATAATGAAATCACAATTAGGTATCAATGTTAGAGAAATACTTGGTCAGATGATGTTTCGTCTTAGTAGATTAACTCAATCATCCACATTCATTATCACCAGCAGCTTCTTCACTGCTGCATTCCAAATGTCTAATGATTCACCACAGATGAGCTCCAATCAGGCATATATCATAAACTGTTTCATTACATCTCATTCAGCAGACTCTGTCACTGCAGACTTGAAATAGTCAAGATGATGCATCTTTGCATCCTTCTTTGACAAATCTTCCTCATGATAGATCTGAGACAAGCGCTGTTAACTGGGTTGTTATTGGGGGACATTTTCTTGCCATTCATACCTAACTCATATAAATTCTAGTTGAAACTCATCGCTGAGTTTGAATAACGAGGATATATTTCTAATAATTGTCTTGCGGGCTGGATTCAGAGGAATCGGATTCAACGTCGCTCACTTGATAAAGTCCTCGGAATTTTTATTATTCCGGCCATAGTGAGGGATTTACAGCTTAGGGTGAGAATCATTAAAGGACGGGAGGAAGCAGGGATGTCTCATACTGGATTATAAAGAAAATTTAATCAACAATTCTATTTGGGTATCTCGAAGTCACCATTCCTTATGATAATTCGCAATAAGAACAAGAAAGGAACTGCAGAGACTTAGTATTCATGGCCGGAAGACGATTAGTCTGTAATTTCAGCGAATATATTTCGAAAGGGACTGTTGTTTATATTGGTGATATGGTTATAATTACCCTGAATCGGTTCCGATTCAACAGACATTTTTAATTCAATCGCTCTCGGAATGGTTGTCGATATTGTACTACTTCTTCATAGAATCTAAAAACGACTTGTGGTTCTCATCAAGTCATCACCACTTTTGAAGAAGGAAGGAAGGAATTAATCGATCTCCAGCATGGAATAATGCGAACATCTCTTGGAGATTTGGATTTTATTTCAACAAAAATAAAGGTACAACCATAATCGGTCCTTCATAGTTCTCATTATGTTAAACAATATTAGCTCCATAAATTCATTTACATTTGTTTGGGAGCTGAACTCCATAGTGAATACTACTCCAGGACAGGTCGAATTTGCGATTTGTAGATCGTGAGGAGTTGCTGGGGTGTAAAGTACTTCTTCGCATGGAACAGAAAGCCAAGTTTTCGTGAAGCAGTCCTCGCAATGGACCTAACATAGTCGTCCATGAGAGCGCTGTATCATACTTTCTCTGAAAACGTTTGAGAATTAAAAAACAGATAGTCAGTTCACGGATACTGATCAATTAAACGAGTATATCTACAGGAAACTTGAGGGTGATCAGAATGATAGTCTTCGCCGAAAGTATTTTGTTTTTGGAAATTAAACCCAAAGATGAAATTTGCATATTAAAATATCCAATGACGATGACCATGTATCATGTCAAGAGTAGCAATGAAGTCGAGATTTATGTCCCTTCCTACCAATGGACTTCTTGCTGATTTATCGAATTCTGGCTCCTCCAGATACTGAAATATGGCTTTTTTCTGATATATTCCATGACACAACGTGTATATAAAGGATATACTCCGCTACTTTATATTGGGGTATTCCATTCTGCTCAGTCTGCGGAATTCACTCCACACATGTTCACAGCAAGCTTTCAGAAATTGATAAAGGCTCCAATCTAGCAGATTCGTCCACAAGGAATATAAAGGGAAATAGGCTCTCATCGGATTTGTTGAGTTGATCCAGAGTATGATATAAGGATGCTAAAAATCACTCGCAATAAAGTTCAATCAGTTCAATCGAATAATAAACACGAATTCATTTTTCAGCTTTTAATGGGATTTTCTCTCCTCGTTTCTGAAAAATAGAGTAGAAGTTATTAAAAATTATTGCAATATATTTGTAGTAAGGACAGATTTAGGATCTGTCCCAAAATGTCACTGCGCTTGAAATTAAACCTTTAGATACCTGAAAGAGAAATTCTCTATTGGTCAGTGACACCTTGTTTTTGAAAAAATTTGGAAATACAAATATATTTAATAAGAATAAAACCTCTACTTATCTTGGTGGACGTTTCGGGAACGAATCTGCTCCCGTTCTCAACACAATTGAAATATTTTTCTCTTCGTAAACTTTTTTCAATGTTTCCGATTTTGACACTGAAAAGTGACAATTTGGCAGACGGAGGAATTCTGGTTACAAGGTGTTTTCATTAATTGATATCGAATTTTCCATTTTCATATTCAAGTTTCAGAAGTGGATGCCAAGTTCTATCTATATCAACCGAACAAGAAGCAATATTATTGTCTCCGTTCAGGAGAATGCAAGCAGACTCTTTGATTTTCCGTTTTTGGTTGTTGTCTTCTTTTCCTTTGATCTTAATATTACCCCAATCGGCCATATGTTGTCCATTTTCAGTAAGGATATGCTCAGGTAATTTTGATTTGTCAGTATATCTTCTCTTTATATTGTTCTTATGCTCTTTCATCCTTACTGATAGAGGCCTGCTGGTTTCACCGGTATAATATTTTCCACAAACACATGGTATACTGTAAATACAATTTTTTGATGATTGTTCTTCATTTTTCGGTTTTGTATGAGTCAAAATCGATCTCATTGTATTTTCTGTCTTGAACACTGTTTTCACTCGAAACTTGTCACCAACACGTGTTGGTGCACAATGGCCTTTTATACAATAGTAGGAAGGTGATTTGACCATTTATCCGTTGATGTATCTCTAGCCATGGTTTTTCTTCGTTCCATTTTTTCATTTCACTTCCATACATTGAATTGATTGCGTTCATCGAATTTGGTATGAACTCGAATATTTTTCCAAAGAATCTCTGTGCAAGGCTCAATCTTTGGTAGTCTCACTGAATGCATTATATGCCATGCATTATATTCATGTTCAGTCCTAGTTAGCCCGTGTTCATTTTGATATTCCCTGATTATTAAGGATTGAATGGAATGAATGAAGCATATCAAAGATCGTCGTTTCCATATGAAGATCATCTGTCGGGAAAACTAATGATTTTTTTTTACATATCTTTACAGCAAATTTTTATGCGATTGGCAAAATTTCCATGGAAGTTGTCGATAGCCCCTCCCAAACATATTAGACTATACTTTAAGTGAGGTTCTATCAATGTAGGGTATAGCGTCTTCGTTTGATGGATTTTCAGAATATTTGAGAATAATTGAGAATATTTCAGAACTTCATATGGTATCTGATGTGCTTCACGTATGAAATGTTTTTTCCATATTCATAGTGAGAAGGAGGTCTTCCAACCAATGCAATGGATTCGAAAGAAAATTTGATATAACTGCCTCATGCTCCACATCGTTCCAAGTTTCACAGTACAGTACGTGTATCATGATGAAAAATAGTCTACAGAAAACTAGGTTCATCGATTTTCAATTAGCAGCTTCACGATCTCGATCCTTCTCACTCTTAGGTATAATCTGTTTCATTCCGACATTATTTGAGTAACCCTTATTTTTTTACTCAGCTATCAGTTCCTCATCCACTCGGAATCTCACCCTGAAGGCACGAATGAAGGAATTTGCTGTTTATTCCCTCGATTTCAATCTGGTGTTCTGTGCTGCGAGATCAATTATTGCCGATCCTTTTGGAGCAATTCATAATGTGAAAGTATATAGACACTGGTAGGGAGTATACTCCTTCGAATATCGACATTTTTGGCCCAGCAGAAGAACCACTGTGCAGATTTCGCAAAGAAGAAGAGGAAATAGTCGTATGCATACTTTGCTACTGTGAAAGTCTATCGATGATGTGATAAGCAAAACCAGCACCCAGATATATGGATGATCTGAAGACTAGCATATGGAGTCTTGTAGTAGAACGGGGCTAGACAGAGAACTCGACAGAGAAACGATTTCGAGAACCGAGCAACATATTTCTGAAAAGGTCACGGTGTAGAGGCCGCACACTATCTCAATCCAATCTAATATAATGTAATACTCACTTGTAATGTTTACTTCGTCCAATGTTACTGATGTTCTTAGCCTGGAATTCGACGTGGCTCTTGAAAACTTGCAACATAAAATATACAGCTGTTTGTTCCATCACGAACATCAAAAATGTTTGATTGCAATACTTCGAGGATAGAAATGAATTGAAACATTTCAATATACATTTCGAACCTCAAGAAGATGACTTCAGTGAAAAATAAATTTCATGGGAATTTATCTGAAGTAAACTTCTTCATTCGCCACCCATTCGGTTTTCGCTGACAAAAAACTTCTAGCATTCCACATACGATATCCTTCTCCATTTCCCGTATTCCTAAAAGCGAGCGTAAAGAAATGCGACCCCGAAACAGAATAAATCGCATGAACTCTAGCTTTCCCTTCGTTTCCAGGTCTCCTGGATACGCAAAAGAGATTTGCACATATTGACTGTGGGAATTCTAACTTACACGAACGATCAGCGTTTCCAGTCTCTCCACACAGACGGATCCGACGAATGGACGATGAAGGTGACATCTCCTCAGGTGCGAGACAGCGGTATCTACGAATGCCAAGTCAGCACAGAGCCGAAAATAAGCCAGGCCTTCAAGCTCAGCGTTGTAGGTGAGTATCATCAACTCATCACACTTCAATTTTGCCTTCACTTCCACAGGATGAAGGTTGTCTTTGCAGGAAAAATTGATGTCCCATCTTGACTGAACCAAAAGCCCGCCATATATACATGATTATTTTTCAATGTACTGAGCCACAGCCTCTTCAAACTCACTAGCCACGGTGTGAGAGATGCAACACATGACAGGAAACTAGCGGTCCTATTCAAGACCGTCTCTTGCCTTGTGATTCTTTAGATTTGTTAGTTTTACTTTTATGGACATAGAAACATTTCTGACATTCATCAGGATTCGATCTTGATGATGTCTCGGGCGTCCAGAGATATTTTGGTGAACTTGAAACAGTAGAATGGGCTGCAGTTCTCATCAGTTGTCTCAGTTTTCACCCTGTTGTCTCACCTCATTCTCATATAAATGATTCATCTGGCGAAGGAATGAATCATATCTGATATCTGCTTCAAAAAAAAACACATTCTAGGTATTTCAGTGAGATATTACAGTGTTCATCTTCATCAGACAACTCCGTGGAAGGAGTACACGATTGACGATATATCAGTTGCCATCTTGATGAGCCATGTTACTAGGATACAGGAAATAATCATAATCGGTAAAAGGTCTATATTAAGATACTTCAGTTTTATTTCTTTTCCAACTTTTTTCATTGTTCTTCCTGTCAGTGAATTGTCAGGCACAAAACCAATATTAAAGTCACTGAAGAGTTATCCAAATGTAGAACTATAAATCTACCTATCTACGGTGTCTCCTACCTCTTCAAATTCGGTAGTTGTTGGAGTGTAAGTTGGTTTTTGACGAAGTTTGAAGTGATATCCGACAAACATGCTCAAGCTTCATTAATTCGTTTGTTACGTTCGTTAACTCTCAGATATAACTCTCTGTGGATGCGTAAATTTGGATGAACTCTTCAGAAGTGTTCGAGCGGAAAGCATGATGAGACAGACATATATACTTTCTTGAGGGTCTCCGGAGATATATATTCGATCTGACTGCTCCATCTCATTTATTACAGACATCTCGGTTCCAGACAAGGATTGAAGCTGATTTCAGGCATGGTATTATTTTATTCATCGTAATCATGATGCATCATTGGTTTCCAACGATTCATCCACTTTTTCCAGTCGATTTCCAGATCACTAAATGGAACACCTTTGTGATCATGATAAATTCTGAAACACTCTACACTGATTCAAATTTTGAATGGAAACACTAACACTAGAAGTCGAAAATTAAATTTTCTGAATAGCAGGAGTGCAGAACATACCACTGGCTTGCGAAAGTCCATTTGCAACCGAAAATACCATCATTATGTTACATATTGAAACTTAATGAAGCTTGAAGAATATTTCTCCTCAAAAACGATACGTACAATTCTTCAACGAAACGGTGGTTACATGTTTTCTCTCCACACTGGTTTTATAAGAAAATGCCTCCTGAAAGAAAATGCGTTTCAACAAAAAGCTGGCTGTAGATATGTGCAATTTTGTTGTAGTTGGAATTGAGGCGTCACAGCACTTTCACAGCACGGGTCAAATGTGGTTGACCCTTGATTATAGTTCACCCTCTGGCGTTTTCTGGAATAAGTGAATTTCCTTTTGGGGAGATTTGGATCCCTTTTGGGAAGACTTGGATCCCTTTTGATGGAGTATCCTGGTATAATATTTTCCTGATGCGGAACATATTCGTGCGATAGCAACAGACTTTCCACTTTATGTACTTGAATAGTTTATGAACATTCTTGATGGACGACAAAGTAGAGGAGTCCAACAAAATACCGGAAGCAAATACTGATATAAATCTGAAGAGATAGTTATTCAAAACTAGGAGGAACGTAGAATAAAACCAGGTAGATCAACATCTTCTTCATCTTCATTAACGTCATTGTCTGGAAAGGAGGAGAACAAATCCCACAGAAAAGCTGAAAATTAAATGTACCACCTCCTTCAATAACTCACAGACAGTATCTCACAGTATCTTCTTGATGAGTTCCAACAGTTCTTGATTGTGAAGATAAGCACAAAGTAGGAATATTTGTTTAGTATATAAGGTGGTCGTTGCAGACGTTGGGGTCGTTAAGATGCAGACCCCAATGAAATTGGTAACGATGAAAAGATCTGGTATAATCTAGAAACTTTCTTCAAGTCACTTCCATATCATTCTTTTGTCCATCATTCTCCTTCAAGTACATGCTCTACGATCTGTAAAAATGCCGCACCCTCTAGATGGTATCACCAGGTATAGTAATAAGGACGAATGAGATGCCAGAACGGCGCATGGACTTTGATCTCGATGGATTTATGATTATAAATGAGTTTTTCCACACTGCTCTGTGGAGATTACGTTCTCATAGGTATTTCCTGGAGGATCCAGAAGGATATTGGATACTTCCCTATCAGAATGAACTTAAGTCCCGCGAAAATATATGAGGATCATGTGCTGCTTTCGAATCTCACAGGAATCCAGCAATTTCTCCGAAGTTTCTCACCGTGTCAACAACCCTCAACTATATTAAGTAATACACAGGTTTCCGGAATAATCCCTCGTCACAGAACAATGACTGATGGTAGAATAATCACCTAAATCATAGTGTATGTTAGTATATATGTTACGAAGAAATCTTTCGACAAAAATGATGATTATGTAGAAGGAGTAAGAGTCAGGAACATTTCGATATTTAGGTTTTTTGAGAATCGGAATTCCCAAATGGGTCATATTCAACCAATCAAGTGTCATGATGAACACTAAACAGCCACCTAACTTTTTCACCAAGTGATGAAAATGTACCTACCGTACTTTCTTGAAAGAGAATGTCGCGTAGAGTATTTATTGTGAATTATTTGTATTTGTAAGGAAAATAAAAGGTTAGCGTTTTATTCTTTATGTGTCAGAACCTGCTATTCCGATCCACCACCCCAAAAAAACATAGAAACTATAACGAAACCCATGGAGAGGTCCTTTTTCGATACATTTACTTGTGTTAGATTGCGATGCTCAAATTTTTGATCTATTCACTTTCCATTATTGTTCTAGAATCATCTGTGATATCCACAGTTTTGTTTTTCATATTATATATATTATGAAACTACTAAATATTTTCTCCCTTCCGTTCCCGGACTTCTCAGGCCGGTGATACTACATGTTTTATGTTCTATAAGGAAAAAGTCTGAGCTCAAAGAAAATAGTTTAGGTTCAACGAATGATATTAATTTTGAGAATTCAGAAAATAGGAATGATAACGTGAAAAAGTAGCGATGAAATATGGGCTGTTCAAAAGGGCTGCTGTTCCTATTCCGGGCCTGGAGGTAGTCACAAAGCAGCATATCGAGTGGAATCAGCTTCGCCCTTGGAATCCGATCCGACCAGCCAATATCGGTGAACAGTTCCAATGCGACGTAAGAAGAATGCAAGGACTATCTATCCTATCACTGTTGCGCTTGTTCAAGATATATCGCATCCATTCAACAGCCTCCGACAGTCTGTTTGGCCACAGAACAAATACAGATTTCTTACTTCAAACGGATTTATAATCCTTTGTGGCGAATTTACGTATTTCTGACATTGTACACAGTCCCCTTTTAGTGAATTTGAACCGGATGCACTGCACTTGCAGAATGGGAAATCATTCTCGGTGTTAATACAAAGGAGAAACTAATGCTCTGGCAGGGCTGCTGATGAAGATTTAATAATTTCCACTACTAGCTCTAGAACACTCCATTATCGGCTAAGGAATAGTATATTCTTCATCTATGCTTGCACAAAGATTTGGCGAAAATTATAGAAACGTCCTCTGTCACAGTCATGAATTATGATAACGCGTGTCTCACTGATGAGGGTTGATTCTGATTCACAATAATATTAGGTACAGTAGTCAACTACAAAACACCCTGTATGGTATAGAGAGAATCAGAAGGAAAACAGTTCAACGAACTGAAAACTGAATTTCAGGACCCAACAATCAGACATATATGTGGTTTTAATTAAGGAAAACAATTTGAACGAAAATTTGCTGCAACCAGATCCGAACTTACTTCCCAGCAGAGTTTATGGCTTAGCGCCCTACGCTCTGATCTTATCAACAAATTCGGAATTATTTTACATCAGTCTGTATGAAATGGCAGACTTTTGTAGAAAGTTCAATTTCGTCGCAAATTGTGAACATTGAAACTGATTTAGAAGCGACCCCACGTTAAAAATTTGTAGCTTCTTCTTTGGTCTGTGAGATTTAAACTTTGCGATTGTGTCAACTAATGAATAATATGTTCCAATCGGAAGAGTCTAGATGACCTTGATATCCAATCACCACTCATGAATCCTTCCAAACAACAGCACTGATTGAAAATATAAATAATCTTGATTTTCTCAAATCTGAATCAACACTACTGAAAAATATACCGCAATCCAAATTTCATGGTGATTTCCAGTTTTCGTGCTATTTATATCAAGGATGAGAAAAGTTAATTTCGCAGATGCAACATTTATATCCGGACTAGCAAAACACTGAGTGGAACACCAACACCGAGATAATTCGAATGTAACACACGAAGATTTCAAGGAATATTTATTGCCTTGTCTCATAGAAGGCATTTTAATTTGCTTTTAAATGAATCTGTGGAGAAACAGCATATTTTTCATTTCTGATGGCACTTTATTATATCTCTCTGGTCCGAAATTATACGTTAATCTCGCTCACTCTTTTCGATCTCGAATACCTATTCTATTCGCTATCTGGAAACTTGTTAACTCAGCATGTTTTCGAAAACAACATCTGGGTGATATTTATACTCATGAAGTATTTCATCGTACAGTCTCATTTCCTATCTTTTCTAGGGACAAATCAAATAATTAAAATATCATCAATTTCAGCGGCTTACCTGATGGTTTGATTTCATTGGTGTGTTCAGCCTGTGACCTGTCCTAACACTCCCATGAACACACAACGATGGAGGATTGGCAATTTATTTCCCTAGTTTCTGAAAATAAAAGATGGTTTTGTCATTTCAAAGTGTGTAACGATAGAGTAAAACACTTGGGCTTAAACAGCAGCATGACGCCGATGTAGATCAAACTTTGAGGTGGAATAAATAAATTAGAATTGGCTGGCCGAACTTTTGAAGTAATTTCCAACAATTAAGTCATTCGTGTCGATGCTAAGGCCACTTATAGATACTTTGAGGATACATGGACGCGGAGGACGAGAGGAATAGAAAATGTATTTCTATCAAAAACAATTTCTATCAAAAGACTGATACCGAATGGTTTTCTGTCAGTAATTTCCTATGGCGTTTCGAAATTTCGAATTAACATGCTCCAATCAAAAAACGTATATCTGCTTGAAATTCTATGGAATGTCAGTTACCATATATCGGATTGGAATGAATTCCTCCCTCAGTGGTCTTCCCCATTATTAGTCGAATTGTTCAAAGCGTGAGTCGAACTTACTGATATTCATTCGATGAGTCCAATTCACTCACTCCATCCACATTTGACATGGAAAACACATTAATTCGTGCTGCGAGATTCCATCGTGTGACAACAAAATTCTCTATTCGAGAAAGATTATATTACAGTGATGGTTCCCTGTTCTTTCTGGATATAATAAAGCTAGTAAGCAATATAGAGTTTGTTCGAATTCATCATACTGTTTCACATCAGAATTCAAAAGGTAACAGTAGTATATTGTTGAACAATCACATAATGGTACTCATTTCTCACGGGTAAGAAATGGGCATTGCGGCGTGTGAGGCTTTCACCATTATTTTCCTACAGCTGTGGAATATATCGAAGGCATTCATCGACAGCAGTAGATATAATAGTTTTCAGTCGGAGAGGAAAGAAATCCTCTTATCGACCGATATGATACCCAGTAAAATACTGAATTCGCAGAGAGAAGGATATCATGTACTGTCTTATGATACATGGTCTGTACAAGGCTTTTTCGATGGATTGTGACGGTGTATGATACGAACTTGATTTGGTTCAGTTTATTAGAGAATGAAATAAATTCAACAGTGAAAAATAAAATTCTCAGAGCTATAAGCTGGACAAGCTGTAGATGTGTAGATGTGTCTCGATGAACTCGCTCTCTCCAAGAACGAATGTCATCAAACAGTTCGCAGTAAATCGATGAACTCTCTTTGTTTCACGAATAATATATCAATCAGTAAGCCTTGTAGATTCAATCGAATGAACGTGAACGCTTTTACCATATCCCGTCAAAAAGATTTATCGCAGCGTTCTGCAGGATATAGACCTCACTCTCAGGATAACTGCCAATTACATGAAATCATTATCAAGCCTAATGGGGGAAGATTATACGCGCAAAAAGTGGACCTTTTTTGTATCCACCACACTTCAGGCGGCGATCTGATAACTTCAATTTGCTGTACAGCTCTTCCAAGTAAAAACTAACCCACCTGTAGATCTTATTCTGATCGATCGACTGGAAGATTGACCCTGTCATGAATTTGGTGATTAGTTGCGAGACGATACTGGATGATTCTGAAAAGCAGTGTGAATTATTGCAGTGAAGATGTATTTCATTAATTCTCTCCATATTTTCGACTTCCATGGCTGCGTCAGCTCTAATCTCCCTTCATCTTCATCTTCATCGGTTGAAAAACCGCATAGCCAAGAGTTGAAATCGAGACTTTGTCAGTTTCGTCCAATGGAAAAGTAGGTGTAAGAGCTGTATTAAGTCCGATATGACAATAACAGTTGCTTTTTTGGGTAAAAGCTCCAATCTCATTGCACCAGTAGCTTTTTTATATCTTCGGTCTGCTGGCCCAGTGCTTCTTGAATCGATGATAAATATGAAATACCTTGTATATAGACGAACAAAGCTCTCACTCAAATCCTCTCCGGCAGAGATTCCTTCATCTGGAGTATATTGGATGTATCCGGGAAGAACTGAATCCCTAACTTGGTATCTGAGTGACTCTGAGAACTTGTTCATTGAATAACTTGAAAATAACATTAGCGCTTTAGGGAAACTCACTCCCTCACAATCCGATTTCACTCCGGGCGTTTATAAGTATTCCATACATTTTGAACAAACTTTCGACCAATGATCCACTCGCTTCATTTATCCACTCAGTGTTGGGAAAAACCTCACATAGAACAGATCCAGCAATACTATTTTTTTTAATTGTCACGTCTACTATAGAATTTTCTCTCAGATAGATCAGTCTATGTGGTGATAGATGGAATCTCATCTGTTACAATGGTGGTGCTCCAAAGGTGATTCTTTCACATTCATCAGAATGCACATTGATGCACCCTATTCCTCCAGTCAGTTCTTTCACTGTTCCAAACTCACAAGTTCGTAAATTCCCATCAGCTGCCTAATATATTTGACAGGACCTGTGCCACATTCATTTGTAACGTTCTATTAAACGCAAAGTTCTCCACTCCAAAGTATCCTGGAACATTTATATATTATTCCTCTCCTGAGACTGCTGGAAAATATACTGATTCGCACCTATTTTCACCCGTCGGAGAGGAATCTGGAAGTGCAAGAGGGTGACACTCTCTTGTCGTAATGGAACTACCGACAAGATATAGGCCTACAGTTCAAAAGTATAGAGAATACTAGAGAGATGAAAAAGACTTGAATGAGCGTATTTCATGTCTAGAGAACGCGTATATTCCTTCTGCAGAATCTTCACGAATCATTATTGAAATGCTATCGAACTTTTCCTTTTCCTCAGTGGATTCACATGAATCTTTTCGCCTTTCTTTTTGAATCAAACCGAACAAAATTGTCCGAATTCAACGTGAGAATTCAAGGAAAGGATCTCAATCCAAAGAAACAAGCTTGCATACGAATAAAAACTCTAGGTTCAGTTTTTTTTTGGGAGTTGGGCATTCTCCGATAGGGAAGAAAAGTCTGAATTCAAAGATAACGTGTCTGAATTCAGGGAGTGTAATTTGAAATGAAATCTAAATTCGAAGTGAAAAGTCTGGAATGAGAAAGTCCGAATTCAGAGGAAATTCTTAAGTCTGGATAAGGACGGTCGGTCATTACCTTTCAACCGGTATAACGGAAATATCATGAACTTGTTTATATGATTATGATCAGAACATTATTCGAAAAATCCTGTTCTTCCTGAAAATGTTGCACAAACTGGAGAGAATGTTTGTGATGGCTATCCCTGATGCCAATCATATACCGGTAGTACATACTTCCATTATCACCTCAACATAGGGAACAGCTTCAAGCCATATGGTCTGACACTAATATTATTCAAGCATTGCTGTTGGATATATCGTGCATATAATTAATGATGACAGATACATTCAAGGCGAACTGAAAAATGTTAGATCCGTTGATAATATTGTCGTAGGTTGATCAGCTAGAGCAATAGTATGTGCCTTGGCGGAAGCTTAAGGCGTCAGCTGATAACTACGGATTTTTACAATTCGTTTTTGATAAAATTGATCTTTTGTTCTCAATGTTAAGAAATTATAGTGTGATCTGAATACTGATGATAATGCGTGGGTAGAATCAGATGCAGTGGAAGAAGAGAAAAAAAAAATTTCAAGCCTCAAATCCTTTATTGAACAGGGTGATTCATTAATAATGGGCAATCGATGCAGTACAGATAGTAAATATCAAAATATGATTCAGAGCAACATGCCTCATGAAAATTTTGCTGGTTGAAAGCCAAAATATATAACTAAGGTAGCTTTGCTCATATTATCAACTAAAAATATTATAAGTGACACACAGACCTTTTTTGGAGCCGAAAACGCAAAACCGATAGAGTTAGACAAATTAAAAGTGAGCACATTTTCTCCTGTGAAATCGAACGATCTTTCGGATTTGAATTATTCAATATCACCAATAATCTAATGCAAGAACCATGTCGTTCGTTTCAATTTTGATACGGTTGGAATATATAATTGTCAATAGTGATTCAACAGCAAAACGAGTGTTGTGGTTGGTTTCAGAATGATGACCTCTTCTGATCTGGCAGGAAAAAATTACCGCACATTGTTCGTTCCCTTTAAATCACTTCCACTTCCAAATCATCATCTCTCATGAGAAATCAATAACTCGCATATTCCGAGAAGAAAATAAGCCTTCAGGACATGAAACTGAGCGCACAGGGAATGAGGATAACTTTTTTTATCGCAACGATTACATTACAGGACTGTCCGGGCTCCATTTCTCACATATTTGTCAGTCAACTAAACATACGTGCGTTTGATGTGATTCTACAAATAACTCCATTAACAGTTTGTGTTGGCTGTGATGGATACCGTAACCTAGTGAACTGGGGGCACATATATCTGGGACACCCTGTACGAGTTCCGCATGGTTTTCATCCGGCAACGTCAATCTGACCCAAAGTTTTTCAGAGAAGGGTTCTCATAATATCCTGCAAGCAGATTCGGAGGACTATCATCTAACGAAGTGAAAACCATTATACTAAACTTCGCTGAAATCATGGAAGTAACATTATTTGAAGTAACCGTACGTTGGATGAATGCCAAAATCGTCACTTTGCATTTATGAGCATAAAGTCGAGAAAATGTTAATGCGACCGATATCATGGAAGACAATGATTTAGCGCACGGCTGAGATCGTTATTCGCAATTAAGACTCACCACAATTGCTCGGGAGATGACTTTAGAGTACAACGAAATCGTCGTGCAAATGACATTCAAGACGACATCTTCTGCTCGAATCTATTGAAATACACCCGACGATCAGTAATAGCTCTGACAAATCATTATCTCGAATCAAGATACTATTCATATTCATTCGTATTCATCCATCATTTTCCAAAGTGGAACTTTTATTACATCGCCTCAATTTTTTTCCTCTATCGCATGTCACGTTACAATCCTATCGAGAACGGAATAGTTCTGATATTCGTATCAGGAGCGCAGAAATGCGATAGGGTATGTCGTATCAACCGTGATTCAACCAGACAAAAATAATAATGACATTTCTGAGACGGAATCGGGAAATAAGATCAGGAGATCAGAAACGTCTGAGGGTTAGACTTTTTAGAACCTAGAACGTTTGTTCATTCAAATCATTTTCACATAGTGATGAAAATAATGAAAATACTCTCCTTTTAAAAAAAATAAATTTAAAGGATCTCAATGTACAAATAATAATAAATATTCCCGACTTACCCCCTGATGAGATGAAAAATTACCAGAATAATAATTACCATGTTGAGAATATGAATGTAAAAATAATGAATAAGCTGCCCTAAAAAAAGATACCTGGATACGTCCACCAAGATAAGTAGAGGTTTTATTCTTATTAAATATATTTGTATTTCCAAATTTTTCAAAAACCAGATGTCACTGACAAATAGGTATCTAAAGATTTAATTTCAGGCGCAGTGACATTTTGGGGCACATCACAAAATCTGTCCTTACTACAAATATATTGAATTAATTTTCCATAATTTCTACTCTATTCTTCAGAAACGAGGAGAAAAAATCCCACAAAAAGCTGGAAAATGAATGTACGTGCTTCTCAAGTTGTGGCGTGGGGCTCGAATCCCATTCGAGGAGGCACTTTTTATGGTTGAAATATGACTCACAAAAAACGAAAGCATAGGTTTGATGGTATCGCTAAGATCCTGATGTATCTCCCCCAAAGTGCTGTCATACCTACGATGCGAAAAAAAGTTTCACTCGCATCGTGGTTTCATGAATCCACACAATTATTTTTCATACACTTGGTACATATGGAGAGTAAAAATGAAATAATCAATACATCAATTCAATATGAAAAATAGGTGTGTGAAGAAAGAAGTAAAGAAAAGAAAGAATCATTTATTTCAATGTCAGTTCCTTGATCTATCAGTAAAATGCATACCTTGTTTCGTTTTCATTGGGCCACCCTGTATATGTTTTCTTCTATCGTCTCGGCACACATTTCAATGTATTCTGATTTCTGTCGGTTGATTTACAGATAACCATATTGGTTTATATTCCAACCTCTCGAATATCTTCTCAAGTAGCCTTTTTCATCGTATTGATAAGACCCAATTGGAATGAAAATCCAGAGAAATGAACACACATATTTTAGATTACCCTAATCAATTTACAGAAAATATTTGAGAAAAATGATCTGTTGAGGACAATAGATGAAAACAGAAGTGAAAAACTACTTAGAAAGAATGTAGAAGAAATATCTGGCTGTGTTCACACAAAGCCAGAAAGGGTTCATTCTGATCAATATCACTATGGAGTTCAACTTCTCTATGCCTCACTTTTCCAGAACATTCATTAACCTGAACATAGAACGTGAGCCTCTCACCGCACATCTTAATTTTATGCATAATTTAATTACTCAGTATATTAATCATAATAGTCAAACGTTCCAGGAATGTCAATATTTACAGAAACATTATACTTCATATAAACTGCTCGACTATAGGTTGGAATCGAATATTCCATATTGCAGTAAGCGTTTAGAAATATTCACCCTCAATTGATAAATGAAGCCTAATTCGGATTTTGAAATTTATAAATGCACGCCCCTTGATCCACCACAGTTATTTTCAATTGTCTTTTCTGCTGAAGAAGAAGCTTGAAGTTACTATTAGATCTGAAACGCTTGTGATAATGATTAAATGCATCAAAATATTTATCAAACACTGTGGAACTAGCCTCAACAGCATGCTTCATGAATCACTTTCAATCAAAAGATTGATCAGAAATGATGAAAATTGAAGTTGAAGGCAATGAACAAAGAAAGAGTCAGATAATAACCATGAACCATATAAACAAAAATCAGATCACAGATTTCTTGGTGTCAATTTGTGAGCCTTCGAACTACCCAACTCTTTCCTTCATTGAACCAAAACTCTTATCGCTTGAAGTCTATCTATCTATCTATCCGTGGATCGTTCTAGTGTTGAGTAGCGTAGAGGACTCCCAACGAGCCTCCCGGAATCAAAATATGCGGCTTAGAGTGTAGAGTAGCTTTCCAGAGGAGCCATTGTTTATGCATCCGAATTAATCAGTTTCCCATCATTTGCCCGAGATACCACATTAAGTTTCCTATAGAGTAAACATAGGGTAGGTGTGTGCAAATTTCAGAGCAATTTATTTCAGATTACAAGCTTAGGCTTTAGGAGCTGTCGCATTATTGGGCCGTAGCCCTCGGAAGAGACACAGAAGGGCATAATTACGGAGAAGTGTTAAAAATAATCGGAACAGTGGTTGCCATTCCTAATGAAGGGGGAGAGTGATTAGATTAAAAACAGAAATCTTTTTTGGCTGGTGCTTCGCTACGATGGCTATTAACTCAGATTATCATTGCTGATTACTTCGTGTTCGTCTTGTCTTCAGATCGAGTTATTCACACAGGAAATTGGGGAAAAGAGATCTCTTAGATCCAGCCGATTTACTATGGGATGCCTTTCAGTTAATGAATCTACTAGCAAATACACTGAATTGAATTTCACCTTTCCTCACCGTCATTCTAACAGGTGGAAGGTTGCTCGGAAGAAATACCATGACATGGTACATTAACATTAACGTCTGTAAACTATTTCGCCAGTAGCAATTTGTAGCGAATCGAAGGGGATTTTGTGTTGTACCTATGGGCTCACTGATTTGATCAGAATGACCAGCCAGGGTTTTTGAGAGCCCAGAAATTACAGGTTTTTTGCTTATTATGTTATGATGTCAGCCTAAGTGGACAGGTTTGTTACCTTTATTAGGCTTATTAGGCTTCCTCTTCATTGTGGGATCAAAGTCTACTAATGTGTCCACTCGTCAACCGAATAACTCTTGAAGAAGTATCGGTTGAGAAAAAGCCCGTCGTTTTTTAGTGTTTTCCTGTTTGGGTCTCATGTTGTAACTCTCAATTATCATTGATGTCATCAATTATAGATAACAAACTGCAGTTGCAGTATTCATATTCACATTGAAAACTCACTTTCGTTGTCCTGATGATGACAGATTAAAATTTCCAAACGTCAGTATCAAATAATATTGTTCTTGTTACTGAAGTCGTGAACTGAAAAGTTTGTTGATATCATTGAATAACAATGAATTCTCTCTCACTCGATTCATACCCTCAATGGCAGTGAATAAGGAGACATCACCAAAAACTCCCCTATGTGAGAGCGGTATCAAAGAGATGATGAACAACGAGGAAACAATGTTTGGATATCGATCAACCCACAGAACTGTTACACTGAAATCCACCGACCTACTTTGACAGGCGGGAGTATCCGAAAACAAAAATGCATCATTTTTATTTAACGTGACAGTTCAGAGCCGCTGTAAGCCTAACTTCGCGGCTGAAGGAGAAGTATCTATACAACGTAAGTATGCATGCATCCATCATGGATATGAGGATTAAATAATGGGGCCGATACTGTCTGTAGGTTGAAAGGTTATAATTCTTCATGAGAATAGGAGAACTCTCTCTCTGTAATATTTTGTCTATGTTATGTCAATTGACACTTTTCAGTGACACGATGATAAACATACATGTCCTTCACCATTTTCATCCTCAGTTCTATTCATATGCACTCAACAATAAGCAATGTTATTGTCACGGAGCAGAAGACTCCAAGCATGTTTTCTCCCTATTCCATCTCTGATTAGTATCTTCTTTTGATTTTGATATTATTCCAGTGAAAGTCCGTAAAGATGTTTGAATCATTGAAGACTTTGTTTCCTTCTACCAGATTTGTCCTGTTGATGTCCTGTGTCTTAACATTGTTCACAATTTCATGTGAATTTCAATTAAATCATGGTGAATTTCAATTAAATCATGACTGTTAAGTTGCATTAGTCAGCTGAAAGTTTTTTGATTTTGTTATCACAAAACTCTGCTCCATATGAGGGGGGGGGGGGGGGGGTATCGACAGGAAGAATGGTTATCGGTTTCAGTTAATTGTTCAATATAAATAAAAAAAAGCATAGTAAAACAATAAATAATATCGACCTTCGAAAATATGAGATCCAGTTTCACGAACTGTACGTAATTATTACCAGTAAATTCAACTCCTCACAGCAAAATGTTTCTTCGCATCTTAATAAAATCAACAAATGAACGACGAAACTAACTATATGAATTGAAACAAATGAAACAAATCAGCTTGTAGAGTCCCCAATGAATAGAATAAAATCCAATTTGCGATTTTCAGTGGTACTAAATCTGATTATTATTTCGTCGATATCTAACTTTATCTCTCTATGAATATGTAGAGAGAGTTCAAACATGAAACAATACTCCTATATAATGATTCTAATCCGGCAAGCGCACGGTCTCCCACTACTTCCGATTTTGAAAGGTTGCTATATTTGTCTACGTTGTTTCTGTAGGGCTGCACGATGCAGTATTGAAATATGACGCTTTTTGAAAAGAATGTTATCCATTCACATCGTACAGAAAATAATCTTCACATTTCCTATTTTTCAATTCTAGAAATGAATTTAGTGAAATTGAGCCTCGTATAGTTTTCAAAACATATCAAGCAAAAGTTGTCAAGTTGACCTGTTCAAAATGAAATGTACACAGGGCAGATATTGTTCTCTATTTTATCAAAGCATCGTTGTGGAAATTGGTGAGATGTCAGAGGAAAAAAAAAACACCGGTTTACTCTAGTCCAACTGGAACAAGTTCGAAAGGGACCGGTAAAAAGTTATTTTCTCTGGATGCTATAACAAGCTACTGGATATTATTGTAATCAGGTCAGTTATTGGTTTTCAATTCTTTTGTTCTTCTTTATTGGTTCGCTGGTCTTTATACCGACATACATGCACTTGTACATTTACAAAGTCGTCAATTCCTTTGTCGTATCGCATTTGGACACATACTTTACATTTCGCCGATCAAATCATGGCTGTATTTCTCTGGATATCGCGACAAGTGCACATCAAACTCGAACAGATATCTATTTTGACACAAACATCTCATGAATAACATCCATTCGAACAAACAACAATTTGAGTGAACGTGAACTCGTATTCGAATCAACCAAAGTACACATCATACAGGGTGTCATATAACTGTGAATTACTACCAGATAATTCGCGAGAATTACGAGCGAAGATGCTTTCTTCGGGTTTGCCATTTTCGGACATATGTTGTTTCGGCTTGTTTTGATGTCCCCATCATCCCTCAAAGTTTGTCGGTATCTTTTCGGGACACCCTGTATACTTATTGGTGCACCTACGCCTCATCATCTCGTACGGAGTATTTCAAAGACCATATATAGGAAAGAAGAAACGATCATTGTTTCGTTGGGTTTCTTGGCATTTATCAATTCACAACAATTTGTGCAATAGGTACAGCATGAAAGTTTCGAGGAAGTGAACAGATTCCTACATTTCGTCTGGTTGCATATCATACTCATGTGGAGAAAAATAAACCAAAAAATATTGAAAATATTCGAAATTCACCCAGAACATCGACCCATATGCTGAGATGGTTTCTAGTTCATCTCAGTTCCATTTCAGTTCCATAATCCGACACCACAGGCCATTCACTTTGTGATTGACGCGAATAGATATATTCCTAGTGTTGATATAGGCTCTAGTGGTGAGCTGGAGTGTCTTCAGAAGGGCCCAATTCCTATATAGGCGAGTCGATCGAGTTAAGTTACCGCTGGACAGCAATGCTCAACCCACTCATCCTGCCACTCGTTTCGTACGGTTAGATGCGATAATTCAATAAGGGATGCTCTGCTACCCCTCGATTCATTATGGGCCCATGAGTGTTGGTTAGAATGCAAGAAGCCATACATCTCAATTACCACACGGTCTAGCTTGGCGCTGATAATTGAAGCTGTTAGACAAAGGAATCGCTCCCAAGATGCAACGTATTAGTTTGCGGTATCTTGATGGAGAAGGTATATGTTGATCGAGGAATACTTTGATGAATAGGCTTAACTGTGAGTAAACGACACGATCAATCAAAACCATTGTGAGATTCATCACAGGCAATCCATTCCTCTTGGCAGAAATCAATCTTCATTCAGGCATAAAAAGTATAATGCAACATGTTGATTGAAGTAACTCTTCGGAGAATATCTGCTTCAGGAGAGAGAATCGATCCTGATTGCGTACTTGATGATAATAACAGGTTGACGAGCATTTAAGGTTGCGGTAGCGAAACGTTTTTGGTTCTATTGAATAAAGTTCAACTGCGATGTTCTAACAGATTTTGTGGTGGCGGCACCCTATTCCTGCTGTTCGCGATAACATATAAATGCCTGACAAGACAATCTCTAAAATATAACCATTATGTGAGTCATCTAGTTCGCAAACGAATTTGAGGCTAGCGACATCGGTTCAATTATCATTTCACCTTCATTCTGTCTAATGGAAACTGGTTCGGGACGATTAAGGGAGAGAACACGACAAATATCGACCCATATAAACGCGTTTTCAGGATAGTAATTGATGCTGATCCATTCTAACGATTGGAGCCCACCACCGAAGTTTTTATCAGATGGACTCTTAACGTTGAATATTTGAATTTATTATCTAGCAAAAAAACCCGATTGTACTCTTGTCGGGACATCTGGTTAACTTTGATATCAATTCAAATTGGAGTTCTGAATTCAGATTCATCCTAATATATGCAGAGTTGATCTACTAGGCATCATTCATCTAGAAAATTTTTCGTGCAGACTCCAACATTTTCGAATATGGTAGAGTTAATATGAAAAAATATCCATCGACTACCGACAAACAATCAACAATACACATCTAGTTCAAGAAATAAATATATAAATATATAAATAGAAATAAATTGATTGTCACAAACTGACAACGCAATACATATCAGTTGAATGACACTTGTGAACTACCTCTAGGAAACAACAATATTTTTTTTGACAACACGAAATCCTTTCATGTTCGGGGAATATCGTGTAAGCCAGCGATTTTCAGATCCCCATTTCATGATTCCTCCAGATCATCATTCGAAGCATCGATCTATCTGCAAAGCTATGGACAAAGTTGGTGCCGAGACAGATCCTTGTGGCACACCAGCATTGATAGTCGTTGTATCAGATGAGACCCAAGGAACCACCACATAGAGTTATCTATCTGCAAGTGAACTCCATAGTAGAAGACATAGTTGGCGCGGCAAACCATAGGACGGAAGTTTCTCTAGGAGGTCTTGGTCAAATGCTTCACGATTGACACCTGCCACTTATGTTTCACGTAGGCGAGCAGATCTCCTGTTGACCTCTGGTGACGAAAGCCATATTGCTGGTCGTTCACGATTCATGAGCTCTCTAGATATCGGATGAGCTCGATGTTGATAGCTTTTTCCTTTACTTTAGAGATCACAGATGGTAGTGCCATCCATTATCGGTGCAATACAAAAGAGCTATACTTTTTGCAATTTCAGCAAGAAGACATCAGATATGGACTGAGTAAGTTTTTAAATGATACTCTGGAACTTCTGAGTCACAAGTTTTCCAACTATTGACCAGAATGATGAATTTTAGACGCATAATTTCACTACTATTTCGATTTAATGTTTCATGTTTAATGTTTAATGTTTTCTCGCCTTATCGTACAAAGAGAGATAACCAGAAAGAGCAATGGATCACATTATATACAGGGTGTCCTCAAAAGGTCTTTACAAAAAGCTACCACATATTCTTCAGACCAAAACAATTCGATACAAGCAAACTTACCTCAGTAAAAAGTTGCTTAGTTTGGGCGCTAGACGGCTCTGAAGTTGAAATTTTCAAATCGATTTTGCTTCATAACTTTTGAACGGCTCATGAGATTTTTTTCAAATTTGGTACGTTGGCATAGACTCATCGGGCAATGAAACTCATATCATAATCATAATGAATATCATTCCATGGGCGTAGAACTTGATTTTTTCAGTAAATAAACATCTAAAACTCCTACGCCAATGGAAAAAAATCAGTTTCAATATGAAATCTAAATTATTCAACTCATTCACTACAAAAAAGGTACTCTTGACAAAAGTCGATTCCTCTCATGGTTTCGACAAAATTTTAATTTTAGTGATTTAGAGCATAATTAATAATAAAACGATTAACAGATATTTCATAAAAATTGTTCAAAATGTTCACCATTTTCACGTATACAAAGATTTATACGACGCAAAAAGTTGAGATGTACTTTTTGCATAGGTTATTTCTATTGAAAATAAATAGCACTGGTTTTTTTTTCTGAAGACTATTATTATCTGCTCGAAAACAGTGATATTCATATTCTTGGTTTCCATAGTTTCATCTGTGTTGATTTGTCGAGTTTTATTGACGTTGATTGTTGATATCGGACTTTTCTGATTTATCATGGCCGTACAATACACCAATGAAGAATACACCGATATGTTATTGGTATTCGGATATTGTCAAGGAAATGGTCGAGAGAGTGTGAGGGTGTATTCGGCAAGGTTTCCAAATCGTCGCGTACCAAGCCACCCAACCTTTGCTGCAGTTGAGAGACGTCTTCGGGAGACCGGTCATTTTGCTCCTAGAACTGGTGATTATGGAAAACGGCGTTATGTAAGGATTCCCGAAGTCGAAGTAGAAATTTTAGACCGTATTGAAGAAAATCCAGAATTGAGTACTAGACGGATAAGTAATGAACTAGAAGTTTCTAGGAATGCCGTTCATGAAGTACTAAGAGAACAATTATTATACCCATACCACAAGACGCCAGTTCAAGATTTATTAATCCATGATTCACAAAGTCGTCTGATGTTTTGTAGGTTCATTAATTTGCAAAGAGAAATGAATCTGAACTTTGGAAAGAATATTTTGTTCACTGATGAAGCCTGTTTCACGAGAAGAGGAATAACTAATTTTCATAATGAACACGTTTATGCAATTGAAAATCCTCATTCCATTAAAATAAACCATTTTCAACACGAATTCAAAATCAACGTTTGGGCTGGAATAATAGGAAATTTTATAATTGGTCTTGTCATACTTCCACAAAGATTAACAGGAGACATGTATTTACAACATCTACGAAATACGTTACCAAATTTGTTGGAAGATTTACCACTCCAACATCGGGTAGATATGTGGTTTATGCACGATGGAGCTCCACCACATTTTTCGGTGGATGTTAGGAATTTTTTAAACCAACAGTACCCAGACAGATGGATAGGTAGAGGTAATGATGCACCCGTGAATTGGCCACCACGTTCTCCAGACTTAACACCGATGGATTATTTTGTATGGGGTTATCTCAAGTCTACGGTTTACAAGACCCCTGTGAATACTGTAGAACAATTATGGCAACGTATCCAACAGGCGACGAATAATCTTACAGGCGATGAAGAAGTTATGCAAAGAGTACATTTCAACTTTTTGCGTCGTATAAATCTTTGTATACGTGAAAATGGTGAACATTTTGAACAATTTTTATGAAATATCTGTTAATCGTTTTATTATTAATTATGCTCTAAATCACTAAAATTAAAATTTTGTCGAAACCATGAGAGGAATCGACTTTTGTCAAGAGTACCTTTTTTGTAGTGAATGAGTTGAATTATTTAGATTTCATATTAAAACTAATTTTTTTCCATTGGCGTAGGAGTTTTAGATGTTTATTTACTGAAAAAATCAAGTTCTACGCCCATGGAATGATATTCATTATGATTATGATATGAGTTTCATTGCCCGATGAGTCTATGCCAACGTACCAAATTTGAAAAAAATCTCATGAGCCGTTCAAAAGTTATGAAGCAAAATCGATTTGAAAATTTCAACTTCAGAGCCGTCTAGCGCCCAAACTAAGCAACTTTTTACTGAGGTAAGTTTGCTTGTATCGAATTGTTTTGGTCTGAAGAATATGTGGTAGCTTTTTGTAAAGACCTTTTAAGGACACCCTGTATAAGAATTACACCAACCGACAGATTTTCATATAAAGCGACAACGAATAATAAAAGCTGGTTCACCCAAGGAAGTAATATTCCAACTTGAGGAACAATGGTTTTCCCCGTCTGCTCTAATTATTTATGGCCAACTTAATTATTTTCGAATTGTCTAACAGGATGGGATCCTATTTTGAGGTTTCTATACCGAGTCTGTTGAAGAGTAGCCATTCATTTTGGACCATGTCGTAATGAGAATTCATGTAGAAGCATTATAACTAGTTTTTGATTTATGACGAGGGATCTAAGTCCGTGAAATCATCATTAACTATGATTCCCTGCATGACGTATGAACTGTATGATTTGCTGTCTTGCTTATCCTTCACCTAGAATTTAATATTCTCAATATCAGGTACATCTCACATACTCATTCAAATGTCAAGTATAAGATAGTTAGGCCGAGGGTTAGGCATAACATCCGACTAAAAATCAGTTTATTTTATTCGTTTTCAGGAAGAGAAAATATCTTTCGAATTAGTAGTAGTAGTAGTGAGCAAGTATCAATCCACTCTCATTACAATAATTTGACGACTGAACGAAGTTGTCTTTTTGGAAATATCTTGTACAAACCAGTCAACAAGCGAATTCACAGGAAGTCGCAGAGACTATTGCAAATCTCAGATATATACCAAAGTTCTACCATGAACTTCGCTTTGTGCATCGCAATGTCTAACTTCTTTGAAAATACTATTTGTTAAATCATTTGAATTTATACTATCCATGTCTATGGAGAAGTCACTATAATATGGAAAAGTTACTTGCCTAACTTCAAAATTACGAATGGAATGTATTGTAACCGGAATTGAAATTAACTGTGTGTGTGGACATTGAGCACTCGTCAAAGAGTACTAGCATATGTCAAAGCCAGGCGAAACAGCGCCAGCTAGTGGGAGATTATTGAACGTGTGATCAGGTACCTGCTCAGTAGTACTACTCGAAGTTCGCAAAAAATGAAGATGAGTTGTCCCATCGCTAAAACCTGAATTGAAAATACGCCAATAAAAAATGAAGATAACCATTTTTCAGACAGGTGACACACGTTCCCTCACAATCACAGATACATCTGAGTTCAAGTATATCTGTATATAGGATAGCAATTCTGAGGGGTGAATTCGATAGGCAGAATCGATAATCTATCAACAAATCGGTTATTGCGTTATGAAAAGGCGAGGATATATCAATTTTCTTCTGTGAACTATTTCGCCATTGGCTACGTAGCGTATTGAATGGGATTCGTATTTCATTCCTTCAGAAAGGTATTTGTGAGATACGACAGGATGTGACATAGGTACAAGAAAATTCAGGGATCTAAACCTCTGTCAAGGTCGAGGAAAAAAGTGTCTGAAATGGAATAATTTACAATATGTCACTGTTGAACGTGCATTGCTCCAGGCCTTCGTGGGCATCATTAACAATGCACCAAATATGTTGGTGTTTTGCCTGAGGGGTCCTAATTGTCTATTTTGAATACATTGCATGATTTTGCTCTTGGATGTACTCGTAATGACATCACTCAAAAGCAATAATACTGACACAAGGCCGGTGAAAAATAAAATCGGTGCCTTAGGGGTCAGTTTATCATTGCTGGGTCAGGTAAGTTTTGACCTCTGGTTGAGAGCTGACACATATGCTACTGCAACGGAAGAAAACTAGAGCCTACTTTATTATTATTCATTCACTTTTTATTTACTATTTGTATTATTTACTATTTCATTTTACTCAGTATCACAGTATCAAGAACTTTTCTTGCGATGTCAGCTCGTTTGTAATAAATTCATGTATTATGTATGAGTTCGATTTCATATAATTATCCACACGTTCTGATCATTTCAAAAATACATTCAAGATATTTCAACCATTGAATTTCAAATTGAATATTCAAGGGAAATGTTGATTCTATTCTACTTGAATAAATAATTGACTTTCTGACCACTTAAACATAGAACATAGAAAGTGAATTATCAGCACCAGATGTATTGAATAACTTGTTACTGGAGTTGAAAACAATATTTTTTTATACAGTGACTGACAGTGATCCCAAGTGTACTAATATCGTTACAATATATCCCATCTGATGACCTGAATGTTTATTCTGGGGAAACACAGCATTAGTTTATTTTAGTAATCAAGTATCTGGCTGACATGATTGATATTCTGATCACGTGACGAACTTAATCCACTCTTCATTACAAAGTTTATCAATGCATATCAAGTCAACTTGATCTGTACGGCCGAGAGACTTGACTAATGAATTAATAGCAATTGGAATTGGGGATTAATTTTAGATTCGCATAGTATAAAAATAGTTCTCCATCAATTTATTCACCAGTCACCAGTTTCTCAGTCTACATAGATAGATGATGCAAAAAGGGGTTGGTGAACCCGAACCGTAGAATAGTATATACACTCACATCCTTTGTCCTATTGTATTAGTATCAACAAAACTCCGGGACAAGACTATGGGAGCTCGTTACACGAAGGAAATAATCTCTCCAAACTTATTGTGATTTTCAGGAAATTCAATTTAGTAAACACGTTTCCCCTATCTTTCCGGAATTGTCTAAACCTATATACTCTTAAGTTTCGTGCCTTGAAGCATTCTGTTCAAATGAAGAAGAAGATGGCGAGGTTCAGCAATAATTAATAATAGATATATGTTGAGAACAAGCGGATGCACTTTATACAATACCACCATTCCTTCGGTTCGCCATTTATTCCAGACACATCCTTGCAATAAGTTTCAATTTATACAGGGTAATACGAATTCGACCACCACCATTGGGATCTCGGAAAATACAGGCGCTACAAAAAAGTTCAAATTAGGGCAATAACCACATAGCCATTTTGGCATTGTGACCAAGCAGGATGTGCCTAATAATGCGTTGACGGAAGACAGTTTCAAGCATAAGTTCATCGATGGTAACGATATTGGGAAGGTCTTGGCCTTGTGGATCCAAGATATAATGCTGTTTGTGGTGATGTAGCCCAATGTATTATCATTATTATCATACTTGGTGAGGGAAGGAAATGAGCTGGAAGTGAAATTACTAAAGTCATATGTCTCTTTAGAGGCGTTCAACCCTTGATTGCTATGATAATAGCACGTCTGTGCCCAATTCCAGCACAGCATACCACATTCAATTTGAACCATGCAAAACGTTGATGAATGATCCCATATTATTCTGTCCTCAAATTGAACATGACGGCAGGTGGAGATAATCACATATTGCGGCGTCAAACTACACAACATGTTTTGTCGGAACTTCCTTATCATGGTGGAAATGCAATACGCCGACAATCATTTCTCTCATTGCGATTGTCAGAATCATTTTGAATCACCAGAATTATAAACGGACAGATAAATTTGAATTATATTGGATCTTGGATCATAGTCACTTCAGCAGTCATCGATCCTCCAGAAGTGGTTCGGAGCCAACTATATATGATCTACAGATCCCGCTCTTTTCAGTTCCCCCAAGTTTAAACTTCTTGTACTCTGGCCCGAGCTTCATATACTTCGTACCGGCAACCAGAATGTTGAGATCGGCAAATACTGATCGTCATCATTTTGAGATATTGGATTCATCCTCATATTGTGAAAATCTTCAGTTACATGTTTTTCCTTCTTTGTGTATATATATATATATATATATATATATATATATATATATATATATACATATACATATATATGTATACATATATATGTATACATATATATATATATATATATATATATATATATATATACATATCTTTGTTTAGCTTTTGAAATTCAGTATTACAATAAGCAAATGGATATTTTACAAACTAAAAACTTATAACTAATTAATTCAGAGTACATAATAAAATACAATATCACAAAATCAAATAGCACATATCACAAACTAGGAACTTAGGTACATACACAAATAATAAATAAAACACTTATGTAGCCAAAAAATAATCCTTCAGTCGGTATTTAAAACTATTCAAAGATGTTTTGGTAGGTTATTATACATAATCATGCCCTCATTAAAAATTGAATTAAAAGTACTATTTCTCCTACACGATTGTACATATAAGTGACGCCTGACTCTAGTCTCATAGCTATGAATTTCATTGTTATAAGTTAACTTATTCTGTAGATATACTGGTGCCTGACCGATTTTGATTTTGTAAATAAAAATAAGTGTGTAATACTCAAGCATTTTCACTATAGGCAACCAATTCAGTGTTTCCAGCATCAATTTTATAGGAGTAAACCTTGAACATTGCAAAATTATGCGTATAGCACGATTCTGCATTTTTTGCAGTCTATTTGTTTCGTTATGATTCAACAAATATAATACGGTGGAACAATAGTTGAAGTGTGGTAATATGATTGTATTATATATTGTAAGCCTTGTCCACTGGCTAAGGTATGGTGAACACCTCCTCAAATAATTAATTTTATATGCTATCGTTTTAATTACCTGGTTAGCATGTTCTTTAAAATGTAATTGACTGAATGTAATGAGGGAACATGAATGATTGTACTCAAGTCAAGGAAGGATTTCGAAACTTTGTTCGAAATGGGGATGTCCTGTTCAGCCTACGGCTGTACAAATAGATTCGAAAAAGATCAGAGGTTGCAGTGACACATTATTCCATTCGTTCCAGTATCCAAAGCGAAAATAATCGGCAACCCGGAGCTGTACATCCGGAGCGGCAGCGACATCAACCTGACGTGCATCGTCCTGCAGACGCCCGACCCGCCGAGCTTCATCTACTGGTACCGCGGCGGCAACGTGATCAACTACTCGCAGAGGGGCGGCATCAGCGTCGTCACCGAGAAGCAGACGCGCACCAGCCGGCTGCTGATATCGCGCGCGCTGCCCGAGGACGGCGGCAACTACACGTGCTCGCCGTCGGCCAGCGACGCGGCCAGCGTGCTGGTGCACGTGCTGCACGGCGAGCAGCCGGCCGCGATGCAGCACGGCCGCGCCTGCGCGCCCACCAGGCCGGCGTGGACCGCGCACCTGACCGTCGTGCTGGGTTTGCTGGCGGGCGTGCTGGCCGACAGGTAAATCGTTCGACGTCGACGTCACGAACCAGCGATATGAACACAGATCGAAGAAAACGCTCACAGATGGAATGCGATCTCCCATAGAACATAACCTGGACCGCGCACGGCGCCCTCCTATACGTTCTGGAAGTCGAAAGTGGCGCGGAGAGGGCATGACGGCAATTTCGAAATTAACATAATGTACTGCTATTCCTTCTATTTCAGGAAAATAAACGATTTTCTGAGGATATAGTTTCCTGATGTAGCAAATCAATAAATATCATAAGCCTTAACAACATTCTCAATGAATTCCCTGTTAAAGTAGGTGAGCCTGTTGATTTTATTCCCCTCGAACTCTCGATGATGTATCAAATTGCTGAGATTACTAATGTCATCATCACTTTCTCTCTTCAAAATAATATAGTTACCGGCAACACAATTTTTCACTCTCACACAAACAGCTTTCCGAATTATACATCCGAATTATGGTAGCCATAGTGTTGTCTTCAATCACAGAGTGGTTGATTTTTGCACCATAGAACATAAAAAAAAGTGGAAATCTGCCGTCTACGCCATCTATTGTATTGGAAGCATATCTACTGAAATCCGCCATGACAGTTTCGGTATGGGCTATTTGAGATTTCATTCTATTTGTGGAGTGTTTTCTATGACACTGATCGACTGATGGACCGTGTGACCAGCGTCGCCAATGTTGGTGATTCGTTAGTAGATCTGGCGATTTTCATGTCAATTTTGGTGATTTGGTGATTTTTGTTCATTTCGCAATGGAATCTGGTGTTTTTTTATGTTTCAACCTCAGGAATTTAAATTCCACAATGAAATAAGTGTAAGAACCTCTATTTTTCGAGATAATTCAGGAAAAAGGGTGAAAATTCACCTTCTTTCTCTTCAGCACATTCAACAGGGGAGACAGAAGGAAAAACATGCTGGAAGCAGTTGAATTCACCCTATTTCATTGAAGGCACTGTCAAATCATTTATTCAAATATTTATTTTTCATAATATAGTAATTTTTCTATTATTTCCTGAAAAAATCTCGGGAAAATCATTCGTTTCATTTCATCATTCTTATATCACAGAATTACCGCATCTGGTGATTTTTAATAAACTGAATTTTTTTCTGCTGAATCAATAGCCAACTATTCAGTTTTGTTTTTGTTTGTATTCAAGAAAAAAATAGTACCTAAATGGTATTCATAATTGGTGAGAAAAAATAAAAAAAGGAGTGAGGGGAGGGGCCTCAAGAAATACTATTACTATTTAGATTAGGGCTCCACAAATCGTAGATCTGCCACTGTGGATCATCCCCAAAAATAGATAACAACAGAAAAATCGAAAAAAGATGGATGACATGTTGAGATGAGTGCAAAATTATCATGAAGAGAAATGGGGCCGAGTGGACCATTTCTCTTCTTCTTCAAAGCAAAACGTAAAGCACTCAATTTCAAAAAATAGATAAAAACTTGACCTGAACTTAAAGGACACCTGTACACTGGGTCCAAAATAAAAAACACAGTATGGGGGCATTGATACATAGACTTTTTTTAATGTGGAGTAGTTGTGCCATTCAAGGACTCACAAAATTAAATGAAAATCTTCCAGATTCACCATCAGATTACTTCCTCACGAAAAAAATGCAGGGCCCTATCATGAAATTTCCTTGGTGATGACACAACATGACACGAAACGTGATCGAAATACCGGGTGTTCCAGAGAAGAAAATATATATTCTTATTTGCCAATTGCAATTTGGAAAACAAGAGTTAGGGGTGGTTTCTCGAGGGTTGTTGCCAGAGGGTAGATTTTGCTATGCTGCATGAACGAGCTTATGATCTTCTAGGACACGTATTTTTCTTACAATTTTCTCTTCTGCAAATAACTGAAATATCTGCTGGCTGACACCCGGTATATCTTATGTGTGCCGTTGAATCAGAATGAAAAGTGCTTCTCAAATTTGATAGAATCAAATCAGAACGGTATCTGAAGTGATTCCTCACAATATTCTTATATGGATTGTCCAAATAAGTATATGTCCGGAAACTCTTTGCTTCTAAGAAACAGTGTGTTGAGAAAAAAAGTAAATAAAAATAAACCTTCAACACACGGTATCTTGGAAACGAGGCGTTTCCGGAAATATACTCATTTGGACAATTATTATAGTATTGTGAGGAATCACCTCCTGCAGTTTGTTAAAGTGCTTTTGAATTACCCTGTATAGTAAAAAATTATTCGATCCTGTACAGAACATCCTATAAAACGAATCAGATTTTTCACTCACATTGTTTCCCAAGTAACTCCCGTCATTCAAAATTTTGAAAACATACATTTCAAGCCACAGAAATATAAATAAACATGTACTGTACATGTGAACATAATATGTACACTCATTCAAACGCGGTTAAGGTGAATAAGAACTAGGTAGGTATTAAGGACGCGTAGAATAATGATCTGACATCAAAAGTTTCAACTCACCAATTCAAGATATCTCTATATGGGCTGATAATATAGGTTTTAATCTTTGTATTTTTCCTCACCTTTTATTGTTTTTATACCACGATACTTCTGCGATGGAACTTCACGGCACATTCAAAGAACTATGCGCATGCTAAATCTCATGCATCATTTATTCACTTTTTTTTAATTCTTGATACGCGTTGAATAGTTATATTGACGAATTCAAAATTTCAAATGCAACTTACTGACATCTGACAGACCATCCAATTGGTGAATACGGATAGACAGAGAGAATGAATAAGTTACCACACACCAGACATTTAAAAAATATCCCGCAACAGAATTATTCTGCCTAAAAAGTTCCATTGTGATACATTGAAAGAATATAGAAAAATATATGTACATGTACAAGTTACATCTATATTGAAATCTTTCAACAAATCAAAAACCGCTATACCGAAACTAAGGCGGCATTTCAACTGCAGAACAAACTGCTTTTATTTTGTCCAATAAATCGGGATAGCGGTAATATTTTCATGTATACTTATCTGTTCTGCAGACTGAGAGATATATCACTATCAATATTATCAACTTGGCACAATATGTCAGAAAAAAAAAAACCATTTGGCAATAATTAAAATGAGTCATTGTTTTCTCCCCTTTCGAAAAATTCGCGCTGACATCGACGTTTCTTGATTGGCCGAGCTCTTACCAGTGCTTTCGCTATGAGGCAAATATATTCTGGTGATATATTCAAGAATAAATCATTTAATTCCCTAATGAATGATTAATTGAACGAATTAGCTGTTATGCTAATTTCTGAAATATGCATGAGTTCGCAGTTCGATATTATATCAACAGATGATAGTTTAAAGAGAAAAACAGTAGAAAAATCTGCTGCAAATAATTGTTCAATAATTACCTATACTTCAACCCATTTCTTAGCAATTATTCAAAAAATAACAGTAAGCGCCTTCTTTCGATATCATATTTGTATTATACGCCCCAAAATGAGTAAACAATGAAAAAAATGTATTGAATAATTCGCCATCTAAAAATCACCTAACAGAAATTCGAACCAAGCTCGAGCCAAAAAACTTACATAGAGGTATTATCTCGTCGTTGATCGAGGCTGAAAATTTGCCCAGGAACTCCACTTCTGGAAATAAAGTCAAGAACACTATTCCTATCAAGTTTTTTAACACTCCCGAACCGTTTTCGCCACTTGAAGCATCACTTCCGAGGGAACTACCTACATCAACGACCAAAGAAAATTGTCACTTCCAACTACCGTTTGCCGTTTGCGATGAGCGATGCGTTTTTGTTTGTTACGTTTTTGAGTTTTTTCACTTGCGCGGAATGCATATAAGATGAATAGGTACAGTCGATTCATAATATTTAGATATTTCAATATTTTTTTCGTAAGCTAAGTTCTTCAATAATGAATGATATAACAATTTTACTTTTTTAATTTTTCATGAGAAATATGATTTTTAAAAAAGTATTCGTATATTAGCCTTGATCAAAATTTTCAGGAAAATCGATTCAATCGTGATTTTGATTGTATTACATGAGTTTTGCCCTAAGAAGATATAGGTATGAGGCAAGGGTGGGACTGGATGAAATTGCTTCATAACCATAGACATCCTTTTAGAACTTATTTTGTAGGTACAAATAATTTTTTTCGATTATTTGCCCAAACACATTTATGAACCTTTCTTTTATAGTATAGTATAGTATTCTAGTACAGTCTTCTTCGAAGAACATATTCAAGGTTTTCATGACATGATGTGTGTTGCTGTCTCCACCATACACGTGCATTTGGGTTAATCGAGAAAAACATAAAAAGTATATCATATCAAATAATCCTGCAAACGAAGCAGGGTTATAAGAAAAATTGTAAATATCATTATCTCTACTATAGGTACCTTGCTAAATAATCACGAATCATCAATGACCACTAACCCAAGTAGCACACTCAGATTGGCCCGATATTCGGCCAATATAGTTGAAAAATTGGCTCAATATTCAGAAATGAACTGGAAACAATATTGTAATCTCTACATCGGAATGATATAGTGGATCGATATCGATTCGATATTTCAGAACATAGATTGACGAATGATTCATCATAATGTCTTGAATAATATTGATTTATCATCATCCAACAATATTAGTGAGTTGATAATATGAAACATTGTAGTGGGTTGATTGTAAAACTATATCAACACAGTATTCATAAACTACATGTCTCAACTCCACGTAGTGGAATTTTCTCAATATTGATATGAAAATTTGAACTTTGTTGGAGAATGGATATTATCACTCCATTGACCAACAATATCCATCAGTTATCGAACCACGCCATCACCTAGAATATCAATGGATGATATGCAGGCATCTTCTCATTCAACGTTGACGTAAGATTGATACCGAATATTCAAGTCTAGTTCGGAAATATATATTCACCCATATTCTTAATGATATTATAATATCTGATATCCAAACAACATAGATAAGAAGATATTGAGTGGGAATATTGAGTTGCTAATGAAAGATGATGTTTCGGATTTAATTTAAACAAATAAACATTTCATATTGAACATCAATGTATTAGGATATTGAATGAAAAAATTGATGCATCCTGATATTTAACGTTGATATAATATTGTTTGCCAATAGTAGGCGAGGCTGAAGAAAAAATGTTGACACGTATTCAGAAAAATGCCTAGAATTATATAGATATAACATATTCATACGATACAGATATGTGTATATTGAGTGAAGACAAAGAATGCTTATCAAGACAGGATCATCCCAATATATCTATAAAAAATATCTATTCCATATTGAACATGGATATCGACTAACCATATTGATTATTCGCATACGTTAATATTGATAAAACATCGATTAGTGATGTAAATAGTAAATTGGAAACAGACATAATCACATATTCAAGAAATCGCCTGGAATCATATCGATTGATAATACTCTTATCAATGTTGTTATTGAACATATCGAGTAAGAATATGGAGTGAGCACTGAGAATCAATCTTCCCAATATCTCTGAAAATATATATCTATATCACATTGAACGTCACTATGCTGGGATGTTAATGGAGCATATTGGTTGATATCATGATTTAAAGTTGATACATCATTGGTTCTCAACGTTTGGAAAATATTTATGAAACATAATCATAAATAGAACATAGAGTAGTCATTGGAAATTAATCTCCAGAATATATCTATAGAATATATCAATCTCATATCGAACCTCACTTTGTTGGGTTATTGACGAAAAATATCGATGAATCTCAAACTCGAAAGTTACTTCAACATCGATATTTGATGTTATGAGCATATTGAAACTGAATATTTTTATATATATATATACATATATATATATATATATATTGACGCAAGATATCGATTGATATCATACTTGAAAGTAATTACAACATCGATATTTGATGTTGAGAGCAGATTGAAAATAAATATCGATATATAACCAACACTATGCCTCAAACTATATGAATGGTTCATATTGATGAAATAGTGGGTGGGAATATTCAATGACCATTGAGAATCAATCTTTCTGATATTTCTCTCAAAAATATCTATCTCATATCGAACTTCACTATGTTGGGTTATTGACGGAAAATATCGACTGATCTCATACTTTAAAGGTATAACAACATCGATATATTATATATATATATATATATATATATATATATATATATCGTCATATTCATGCAATATTGGGCGAGAATATGTAATGGCCATTGGGAATCAATATTTCGAATATGTCTCTTCAAAATATCTATCTCATATCGAACCTCACTATGTTGGGTTATTGACAGAACTTATCGATTTATCTCATACTTGTGAGTTATAATAACACCGATATTTGATGTTGGGAGCAGATTGAAAATGAATATTGATAATTGAACATTGAGAATCAATCTTTCGAGTATCATTCATTATTGATAGATACTATCGAATAACCTCCTACTTTGAAGTTGATACAACATTCACATTTGATGTAAGTAGCAGATTGAAAATGAATATTGACATATATTCACATAGATGCTCAGAACTGAATAGATGGGTCATATTCATATAATATCCAGTGGGATTATGTAATCACCATTGAAAATAAATATAATCTAATATGGTATGTGATATATTATATATTGAATGCCATACTGGAATGTTGATACGACATTGATATTTGATGTCAGGACCATAATCAATGTCAATCCCTTGTTCAATCACCGATATATAATTACCGACTACTTATCCAATGAAGAATTCAAGAATGATTCCAAATCATGACTAGAAATCAGGCAAACAATAAAATGAAAACATGAAATATTTTATTCTCTTGAATATATCAATTCCTAAAAACTCATCTAAAAAATGAAATAAAAATTATAATACAAACTCAGGAACTATTTCTTATGTAAAAATAATAACTTCGAATAGAAATGATGATGATAAAATAATAAAGATATGAAAAATAACAAAAAAGTAGATACTTCAAATGACAGCCAAAACATCCGCATTATTCTGAGGGCCTCGACTTTCGCCCACCATCTCGGTCAGCTGCCTGAGCCAAGCAAGAGCTGACATGTCGAAGAATGTCATTCTCACATGACAGTGGAATCACTACTCTTGTAGCTTCTGGAAATGTAATGATATTCACTTTTAGTTTATAAATCTGATTCTTTTTCAATAGGTTTTCGAGAGAAGGGAATCAAATAGAAACATTCATAAGCTAAGATTTTGTTGTAGAGTAGGTCAACCAAAGATTCAGTCGAACCTATATTTGGATTTTGGATTGGAGGAGATTAGATACCTACTTGCATCCTAGCTAGAGGTAGTCATTTGTAACAGTTCTTGCAGATAAAGTAGCCTTCAAGTTTTTTTTTGCTCATAAATTGTTGAAAATTTTGTATGTATGTATGTATCTCAACTTTTGATTCACTATCTACTGACATTTGAATAAGATGAATACAGGGTGTTACTGAATTCAGAAAATTGCATCATCCTGTATCTATCCCAATCAAATGTCAGTAGATAGTAAATCAAAAGTTGAGATAGGGACATGTGATCCGTTTTGACCAATCATGAATGGTTTTGCCACAAAAAAATCCTAAAGCTGAAAAATCTTCACTTTCAACACCATATATCTCTGTCATCATTTCCTCCAGACCCCAAGTGTGATGGATCGATGAAATCAGCTTTCCAGGAAGAATCTGAGAATGCAATGAAATACAGGTGTTGTACTGAAAAAAACATGTTTGGTGCGCCCTTCATTTGTAGGTCACCCAGTATATTCCAAAATAACTTCGTAATATAGCATGCAAGTGGGTCTTTATTTTTTTCAAATCAAGTTTTCTTCTGAATCCCATTGCAACAGAGATATTGGACTTTGCATTCTTATCTGGCCACCCTGTACATATCAGTATAACCTGAAGTACAATATGGCACAATTGAGATATCGCGAAGAATTCTGATATCAAAAGACCCGAAAATGTCCAATTCGGAACTAAGTGGTGATTCCTTTCAATAACATTGAGAACAAATTATGGATAGATATCAAAAATTAAGGTCTTCGTGCGGTACTATTCACTTTCATTCCTTATTCTATTGAATCTAGGTAGCTTTGATACTGACACATACTGTCAAACACTAACATATTTCGCGCATTTCCCTTTATCGTTGTTATTCGGTGATTTATCATTTTGAAAGATGCCTCGTCCATTTTCAAACGAAGAATAATGCTGATATAACGTATACTTCTGGTTCTTGTGATGGAAATGGATTGGATTCATTTGCAAGAAGAAAGTATCAAAGGCGGTTTCCTGGTCGGACATTCGGACAAGTTTTCCATTACATGAGAATACATGGTAGCTTTCCAACAGTGAAATTGAATTAACACCATGAAAGAAGGCATACAAATATGGAACACAATATTTTGCATTTGGTTGATAACAATAGGCTCATAGTTCGAAATTTCTTAAATCTGGCCCTCTAGATCACCCGATTTATATCCTGTGGATCATCACCTGTCGGGTCATTTGAATACATAGTATATTCTCCCGAAATCAATACCAGGAGGGGCTCACTCAAAGAATTGAGGGACCATGTAGAGATATGAAAAACAATCAGGGTGTGCTGCGAAAATCAGTAAGGAATATTTTGAAGAGAGCAAGAAAATGTATGAATCAAAATGGAGGGCACTTCGAGCAATTATTATGATTTTTCATGTTCTCGAGTTGGGAATGTGAATTTTTGTGTTTTATTGTTAGGATACATATATCATTAGAAGAAATAAAATTGTTTGAACACTGATATTTATTATGTCGATTACCTGACGTGTTCACGAATGCAGACAATAAGTGTTGTGTGAGAATGAGCTTTGAAAAGTGAAAAATTATTGTGATTTGATCAAGAAAATTGAAAATATTCAATTTTTAACTATCCAAATTCACAAAACCTTCGATGCAAATTCGAAAATTCACTAGGTAGTGAAATGGCATGCGGGAGAATGAGAAGTGTCTTGTGTTCTTTCCAAATATGTAAAGAGTGTTGTTTCGAGGATTCAAAAATATGGTCAATTATTGGTAATCCGGATCTGGATTTTCCACCTGACTGATAGGCAAGTCGCTTGGGTAGGAGTAGGAGAAAATTTGTCTCAGATATCAAAAAAATGTACTGAGTGGATCGTGAGTCACGGCCCCACAAAGAAATGAACAAAATTGATAAAACACTCTATATCTCGATTATACAACCTCTATCCACCGTCGGAACACCGTGTATACATATATATTCTTATAATAATCCAATGAACAACCCCTTTAACTTTTGCCGCATACTCAATAAACACCCCGTGTAATAATTGTACTGACCATGCAGTTTTCAGAAGAATTCGATTACGAACGCAGATGGTACAGGAGAGGCCCGATACCCTGCGTCACCTGGTATATATAAATATTGAAATTAGCAGTACATATAGGCACGCTCTCAATTTCATCAGATTTCTCTCACTGATGGAATGATTGATGCACCATTGAACGCTCACTCGTGTCAAACTGAAATCCATGAGAGAATTTATGAACGCAGAAATCATGAAATTATGAAGGGTGAAAGAAAGAACGTGCCTATATTACTATTATGCGAACTGTTATTGAATAAGAATTAGTAACATTCACCTTGTAATTTCTCTCCACACCGTTCTTTTGAATAGACTACAAAATGGTTGTGAACGATGCACACGTAACTCTAAATCACACTGTGTCGGCCACTCGACGATGAAGCGATGAAGACTACTGTCCTACTGACGATTGACGATGCTACGAAGGAAGACTTTCTTTCCCCTACTCCTGTGGAATGTTGAATGCAGTGTTGCCAAGACCCAATTTCAAAAGTGGCTAGATGATTGTCGAAAAAAGGCTAAGACTCAAGGCTTCTACTAGGACTATAAGACACATATCACATATGTGGTAAAGCGACATTTCTAGTTCTGAGAAATTATGTAGTTGTTAGGTATGAGAACATCTATACTGAGCATGAATATTGAATTGAACAGAAGTAGGTGACTCTTGACCAATGTAAAATGTCCACCAAACCAATAATCATTATTGGCCGATAGGCACATGTACCCATGTTGTTTGATAAATCAGTTATAGATAGGTAGGTATCTTGTACCTGAGTATATTGAAAAGGTTCCACTAAGTGCTACAGTGTATGTATGTATACTTACTTATTACTTATGCTTCATTGCATGGACCATCCCAAGAATATTTTGTTCCGCAATGATTTTAGAACTCCGTTTTGTTTGGGAGATATTTTATCCACAAGAACTGTTGCGAATGACAAGGTGCCTCTAACTAGCATCCAATCTCAAAAAATGGTTTGCTCCAAAATGTTGTTCTTCAAAATGATGAGAGGATTGCAGAAAATCACAGGACAAAACATTCTCAGAATAGTCGGAAGGACCATATAAATACATACAGGATGGACCACTAGTGTGAATGAAATTCGATAGTACACACATAATTGATCGAATGCTGCACGAACTATATTGTCGAGGTATCGAGATTCATCATCAGAACGACAATAGTTTTCGATATTTCATTCAGATATGAAATCAAGGGTTCTATCTCAAGATATCGAGCAGATATTCAGTTTTCATACTGTATCAGATACATTGTATCGATATCACTTCCACAATGAATCATGGATATGTATACATGAGTTTTGCCAATGAAGGGTGAATATTTATTCCTCGAATCACAGATTCATCATACCTGAACAATATTGTATACACGAATGGGAACAATATTTGCTAATTTATTTCGCATTCATATCATTCCGATGCTATCCATCATGAGAATATAACTCGATATTGTGTACACATAATTGATCGAATGCTGCACGAACTATATTGCCGAGGTATCGAGATTCATCATCAGAACGACAATAGTTTTCGATATTTCATTCAGATATGAAATCAAGGGTTCTACCTCACGATATTGAGTAGATATTCAGTTTTCATACTGTATCAGATACATTTAATCGATATCACTCCCACAATGAATCATGGATATATATACATGAGTTTAGCCAATGGAGGGTGAATATTTATTCCTCGAATCACAGATTCATCATACCTGAACAATATTGTATACACGAATGAGAACAATATTCGCTAATTTCTTTCGTATTCATATCACCTCGATGATATCCATGATGAGAATATAACTCGATATTGTGTACACATAATTGATCGAATGCTGCACGAACTATATTGCCGAGGTATCATCAGAACGACAATAGTTTTCGATATTTCATTCAGATATGAAATCAAGGGTTCTACCTCACGATATTGAGTAGATATTCAGTTTTCATACTGTATCAGATACATTTAATCGATATCACTCCCACAATGAATCATGGATATATATACATGAGTTTAGTCAATGGAGGGTGAATATTTATTCCTCGAATCACAGATTCATCATACCTGAACAATATTGTATACACGAATGAGAACAATATTCGCTAATTTCTTTCGCATTCATATCACCCCGATGATATCCATGATGAGAATATAACTCGATATTGTGTACACATAATTGATCGAATGCTGCACGAACTATATTGCCGAGGTATCGAGATTCATCATCAGAACGACAATAGTTTTCGATATTTCATTCAGATATGAAATCAAGGGTTCTACCTCACGATATTGAGTAGATATTCAGTTTTCATACTGTATCAGATACATTTAATCGATATCACTCCCACAATGAATCATGGATATATATACATGAGTTTAGTCAATGGAGGGTGAATATTTATTCCTCGAATCACAGATTCATCATACCTGAACAATATTGTATACACGAATGAGAACAATATTCGCTAATTTCTTTCGCATTCATATCACCCCGATGATATCCATGATGAGAATATAACTCGATATTGTGTACACATAATTGATCGAATGCTGCACGAACTATATTGCCGAGGTATCGAGATTCATCATCAGAACGACAATAGTTTTCGATATTTCATTCAGATATGAAATCAAGGGTTCTACCTCACGATATTGAGTAGATATTCAGTTTTCATACTGTATCAGATACATTTAATCGATATCACTCCCACAATGAATCATGGATATATATACATGAGTTTAGTCAATGGAGGGTGAATATTTATTCCTCGAATCACAGATTCATCATACCTGAACAATATTGTATACACGAATGAGAACAATATTCGCTAATTTCTTTCGCATTCATATCACCCCGATGATATCCATGATGAGAATATAACTCGATATTGTGTACACATAATTGATCGAATGCTGCACGAACTATATTGCCGAGGTATCGAGATTCATCATCAGAACGACAATAGTTTTCTATATTTCATTCAGATATGAAATCAATGGTTTTACCTCACGATATTGAGCAGATATTCAGTTTTCATACTGTATCAGATACATTGAATCGATATCAATCCCACAATGAATCATGGATATGTATACATGAGTTTTGCCAATGAAGGGTGAATATTTATTCCTCGAATGACAGATTCATCATACCTGTACAATATTGTTTACACGAATGAGAACAATATTCGCTAATTTCTTTCGCATTCATATCACCCCGATGATATCCATCATGAGAGTATATCTCGATATTGTGTACACATAATTGATCGAATGCTGCACGAACTCTATTGCCGAGGTATCGAGATTCATCATCAGAACGATAATAGTTTTCTTTATTTCATTCAGATATGAAATCAAGGGTTCTACCTCACGATATTGAGTAGATATTCAGTTTTCATACTGTATCAGATACATTTAATCGATATCACTCCCACAATGAATCATGGATATATATACATGAGTTTAGTCAATGGAGGGTGAATATTTATTCCTCGAATCACAGATTCATCATACCTGAACAATATTGTATACACTAATGAGAACAATATTCGCTAATTTCTTTCGCATTCATATCACCCCGATGATATCCATGATGAGAATATAACTCGATATTGTGTACACATAATTGATCGAATGCTGCACGAACTATATTGCCGAGGTATCGAGATTCATCATCAGAACGACAATAGTTTTCTATATTTCATTCAGATATGAAATCAATGGTTTTACCTCACGATATTGAGCAGATATTCAGTTTTCATACTGTATCGATACATTGAATCGATATCAATCCCACAATGAATCATGGATATGTATACATGAGTTTTGCCAATGAAGGGTGAATATTTATTCCTCGAATGACAGATTCATCATACCTGTACAATATTGTTTACACGAATGAGAACAATATTCGCTAATTTCTTTCGCATTCATATCACCCCGATGATATCCATCATGAGAGTATATCTCGATATTGTGTACACATAATTGATCGAATGCTGCACGAACTCTATTGCCGAGGTATCGAGATTCATCATCAGAACGATAATAGTTTTCTTTATTTCATTCAGATATGAAATCAAGGGTTCTACCTCACGATATTGAGCAGATATTCAGTTTCCATACTGTATCAGATACATATCCATCATGAGAATATATCTCGATATTCCATACACATTGAGCAGATATTCAATATTCCATATTGTATCATATACATTGTAACAATATAGGTTCTAAGTTGAGTTGAAATATAAATATTCAAATACTCCGAATCTATCAATACGCCATATACGGGATCATATATTTGTATGCCAATGTTGTATCAATATTCGCATTCTGAAATACATATTCGTTATAACTGTACAATATTGGATTCATGGACAAGAACAACATTTACTGATAAACTTTGCATCCAGATAACCTGACAATATTCTTCATGATAATAAAATTCTATATTGCATTCATATAATAATCCGATTACTGCATCAATAATATCGCTGAAGTATTGAGATTTCATCATAGAAAGGTCATTGATTATTCTATATCGTACACATATATAAAATCAGGAAGACTGACTCACGATATTGATCCAACTGTTCTTTGTAACATCGTTTAGGAAACATTCAATCGACATAGGCCCAACATTCGGTTCGCATATGAACTGATGACATTAACTGAATATATCTATCGTGTAGATATATGGATATTGATACATATATCTCCACAATGGGAAGGAAATATAGATCATCATGAAAACTTATATGAATATCGGTACAATGTAGAATTATCCAGATCCGAAGAATTAAGCAGCGAATCTATATCGTATCCATATTGATTCATCCAGATGATTCTTTCAATATTGTACCAACATCATTCGACCAACATACAATATTCAAATATTGGGCCGATACAGAACCGGTCTCCAGCCAAGATTTTGTGCTACTGGGGAATGTGCTTGTGTAAATATTCACCAATTTCGAAACAGTATGATGAAAATCTAACTTACTAATTACTATAGATACCAATACAAGTATTCAAGTTTTTTTCACCAAGAAACCTATATGTATTCACCTAATCGTACCTATTTTTTGCAAGATTTTCTACATTTTGTTTTCACACCGTGTTTCACACATCGATATTTTATTTTCTGATACAATCAATACTTTCTTGCTTTGTGTCATTCCATATTTCATGTATTGCACATCCATGGAGACCTTCATGCTTTTTAATAAAATAGGAACTCATGTGATGTTACTGGTACGCATTTTGTTTCATGTATAATAATACTTACAACCTGGTAGGTTAGCTTCATAGAAAATATCTATCTATAAATGTATATATGTATAAGAACCATAAGAAATGTTTAGGTGTAATGAAATATATATTTCGAAAGAAATCATTGGAACATTCATAGACATAAGTAGTTAGGAATGGTGTAAATTTGGAAATACTGTTTTATGTGAATAAATGGAATTTGTACTCCCAATATTTGTGTATTTTCATTCGCTCTCACCCCACAATTTTAATATTCATTTTCCTACTGGAACATACGGAAACATATGGCAAGATAATGGAATAATGATAATGATGATGTGAAGTTTTATTCAGTTCTGTTCGACATATTCATCAACTTGTTACTCATACAAGTGTCGCAACGCAATCAATACTGACAGATTGATTGGTTTGGAATCGTGGAAGGGTGAAACCATCAATTATTTCTCGTTCTTCCACAGGTTCATGATATGCCTACTGTTTATACTAAAATTAACGATATTTTTTCAAGAGGATAGATACCTATATCCAGACTCTCCTCTCGCTATCATTGATTCTTTCGAGTTGTGGTCACCCAAACTCTATTTATAGATAATGTAGTCATTGCACATATTTATTGATGGTATTCGCAATATTCCATAATTCAGTCGAATTCCACACGCACATACTTCACCACCTCCAGTATAGCTATTTCGAAAATTGGAAGTGTGGTATGGCTTGGTTAATTGGAATAGTTTCACTCGTGAGTGTTCATAAATTAGCGATTCGCAAAGAATAGTGACCTATATCTATCACTGACCTATAACAAATAAAATTATCTCTAACTTATTCTCAACAATATAATGTTCATGTTTTGGTACTAAAATAACAATATGCACAGTTCCTACGATATGATTATATCTTGGAGGATTTGTGAGAAGAGTATTCACCTATACTAGATATTACAGCCTCAAGCTATTGCAAAAACAGATCCATGTTATCAAATAAAATAGTGATAATTAAAGGAAACTGAAACATAATAATCGTTGAATAGGATAATGGAGTATGTATTAGTTTCCTAAACTATCATATTCTCAATGTAAGTATATCCAGATGACTATGAAACGCTGCAAGAAATTTCAAAATCATATTTTTTGCGTGAATGCAAATATAATTTACCTAAATATTAAACAAATATTCTATATACGAATTGGTCTATCTATACACTATTATTGTTATATATTGTTATTTATATATATATATATATATATATATATATATATATTGTATAAGGGAATATTATATGTATAAATACTCCTAATGAAGATGTTTTTATTACATTTCTAACCCATTTCAAGTGATCTAATTCAAATTGGTGAAATAACTCAAGATGTTCTTGTGTAACATGATCTCAGATAATACTCTTCAATATTACGGAATGCAACACATGAAAATGAACTGGAAATTTAGATTACTGGAGTCCCTTGGATTTTACTCTAAAATCCAATTTTATCCGGACACAAAATTTATACTGGTACATTCGTTGATGGGTGTTCAATATTGAGAAATTAGTGAAGAAATATAGGTCTCAGGGGGTTCTATCTTTACAAAGAGAATTGAACCCTCGCAAATCTTGTTGTGCTAGTTATAAGCCCATTTTTATTTTCAATAACTTCAGTGAAGTTTTGATTGTCAAGTTATGTAATCAATACTCTACAAAAGTGTTTCAACAGAAATCGTTATTCCAATTTCGAGTTGCTAATTTTACTTTATCCATTGAAAGGCATGATGAGATTTTTCGAATATACTTTGAAATATGAGGCTATCAAAATTTATAGCATACAGAAACAAATTGGTAGAAATTTCAATACTCCATCATGTGTCTAAACTTTTCTGTTGTTTTTCAAACTTTCCAAAAAACATTCAAATATTATTAGGGCGAACTAAACCTATATGGTTCTCGTTTTGCGGAAGTAGGTACCTAAAGAGTGAACATCATTTGCAAAAAATCAAGAAATGAACTAGTTGATTACTCATAAAATTACATTCGGTCTATGGTGAATCTGAACAACCATCTAGTGCTATTCATGAGATATTTTCACACCAAAATTTATTCTTTGAGCGATATTAGTTTTCAGTGCTTTCTGGAAGATTGGCAATTTTCTAATCTTACATAATTTCAAGTACTTGTATAGCTATACTTTCAATCACAAAATTTTCTGAGGAATCAATAAGACGTAGGAAGCAAATCTTAGAGAATCGATCCCTCCAAAAGGAAGTACAACAGGATAGGAAAAAAACTTACAATTTGACTTCACCACCAGAATGAAAGCCATTGAAAAATTTTGTTAGAAGGCATTGGAATGAAGACAACATACATTTTTCGAACACGAGATATTATATTTTTATTTTTAGAAACGAGGAGAGAAAATCTCATGAAGGCTCAAAAAATGGATATCCAGAACACCAGAAGATATCTAGAATTATGATTACATAATAGTATATCATGATACTAATTTTATATCGAACGAGTGTGACAATGTATCTTATGAAACGTAGGTATGTAACATACTGATTTTTCTATTTTGCATCAATATCTACTGAAAATTAAAGAAAGTAAGTAAGTAGACCAAATAGTTATGGCAGATGCATTACCCATTGTGTGTATGAAAACGTATTCAGCAATTTTCGAACGTGGTTTGGCTTATAGTCTAGTAATACCAATGTCGTTACGCATATGGGAGTTCACATTTGGGAGTTCTTCGACCTACCCCGTTGTGTTGACGAAGTTCATTTTTCAAAATCCGTTACAAAAATAGTAGATGTATCACCCGGTATAATAGGAATATATTTATCCTCGCAAAGTTTATAAATGGTGAGAATCAATTGAGAAAAGAACTGTTAGTTACATACCGATTCGGATCGACATCTACTAAAGAACTATGCGCTACAGTATCGGGTATTGGCAGTGGTTTGGCCACACCTATTCTCACGATTCCTTTGGGAGCCCCTTTCAGGGCTTGAACGGCCTGGTCCAGGGAGGAGTTCTCCAGCTCCGTATCGTTAACGAACAACAACCTATCGCCGGGTATGAGTCTCCCGTCAAGCTGCGCCACTCCTCCCGGCACCAGACTCCTGATGACGATCACCGTATCGTTAGGATCGACGGGATCCTGATAGTCCAGGATGGAGAACCCCAAGCCTCGCTCCCCCTTCACCAGCTCGATGACCTGCGGCTCGGAGCTCCACATGGCCAGCCCCGTGAGCGGTTCCAGCGACCGCGACTTCATCTTGGTGAACGCCGGATCCGTGGGTCCTACGACGGCCGTGCTGCTGGCTAGCGATCCGTCCGACTTGGCCTTCACCAGTCTGTCGGAGGCGGGAAGCAAGTTATGCAAGCTGCGAGTCAGGGAAGCTCTCTCGCCGAAGGAATCCTCTCTCTGGCTGAATAGGTTCGACGGACTGCGGCCACACACCATGCACACGTTTATCGGCAGTTCTTTGAGTATGCTCACTACTTCGTGGTGATTCATGCCTAGCAGCTTGTGGCCGTTGACCTCTAAAAGTTCGTCGCCGGACTTCAAGGTGCCGTTCTTTCCGACAGGGCCTTCCGGCAGTATCGACCTGATATAGTGGTGGGGCCTCACTTCTTGTCCGTCCTCCACGTCCACTGTACCTTCCAAACTTATACCTAAGCCTCCTTTTTCCCCGAACTTGGTGAGTTGCGCAATAATGATTTCGGTGCCTGGTCCCATTATATTATCCCACTTTTTTTCGAGCAATTCCTCGTTTACGGGAATGACAGGCTCGATTTTCTTAATGAGGCTGTTGAAAATTTCATTGTGTGCATGAGATTCACGGCTAGTCTCGCCATTCAAATTTAAACTTCCGTCTTCTTTGAGATATCTGAAATTTATATAAAGTATGGTATGTTTAGGCAAAATAAGGGAATACTAAATCCAGACACCCTGGTTAGTAACATTTGGTATTGAGTGATTTTACAACTAGGGTTAATTTAGTGAGGCCTAGATATAGGAAAGGTGTACAAATTCAAAAAGCAACTAATAAAGGGGTAAACAGCTCTCTATTACCGTGGCACATCTGGCGGAGAGGCCGGAATTATCTCACTTGCTGCTATAGCTTGTTGAAGTTGGTCGTATTTGGGACCATGCAAATATCTTTCCAAGCATAACGTGACTACATTTCCACAATTGCGTAATACTTCCACGGCTTGTATGTTTGTATAACCTTGCAGAGATATGCCGTCCACCTCCACTATTCTGTCATTAACTTTGATTTTTCCACTCATATCCGCTGCACTGCCCGCATTGATACTCTTCACGAATATTCCTGAGAGCTCCTCCTTCTCACAAACATATCCGGCGATGGTGATGCCCAAACCCTGAGCGTCCTTCTTCAGTTCTACCACAAACTTCTCCATCTCCGGCATTTTCACAACCATATCCAAATTGAGCAAAGGCAAAGAAGGTGAAGCAGGCACTCGAGATAATCCAGATATCCCAAAAGGTATTGATAAATCGGACTGGAAAATATCTGTGTCCAAAGATTTTTGGAATATAGGAGAATACTTATGCAGGATGAGGTATTTGTCCAACTCAACACAGTCATGCAGCAATCTAGTTGGCACCAAGGGAGCAGAACTTCCCAGGAACTTGTACTCTGTTGAGGTTATTTCCACTGGCCTAGCAACAACTAGCCTTACATGAGTTCCAGATTGCCTCAAAACAGTGGCCACTTGCTCAGAGTTCATTTCATGCAAATTAACATCCCCAATCTGAAACACAACAAAACTGTCCACAGTGAGATCATTCCTATCAAAGGATTAATATTACCAAGGAGGTTCATTTCAAGGAATTTTTACAGTTTTAAGAACCTGTGAAACTCTTAAATTCAGCATTGTATGGGAATATTTGTATTATTTGTTTCATGCAAAATTTTACTTGTGAGTAATGTGCTTTGGACTTCATTGAACATAAATACTCAACTGTAGATTGTATACTATACATACAATTTTATACAAAGAAGGAAGAAGTTACAATTAAGATAGGATATACAGCGTTTTTGAAAAACAAGGGTGTTGAAAAAAAATTTTTTATTTGAAAATGTTTCTGCAGTTGATATCTCAGGAACACTTTGAGATACAAGGGTCAGTGTTTGTACAAATCTCATAGAATATAGGATACTTTTTGAGCCCCAATAATTTTTTTTATATGCCAATGACAAAGATGAAATTTCCGTCACTGGCATTTGAAAACATGAAAGACAGCTCGAAGAGTAGCTAATACCACAATGATAATATGTGTACAAAAACTTGGTTCTGTTTCTCAAAAGGTTTCCTGAGATATAAAAAACAAAATTTTTCAACACTCAGTGTCAAAAATGGTGTGTATATGGGCATGTATGTATGTATATTATGAAGGTACATTTTTGCCTTCAAAGTTATACTGCACATATGAACACATATCCATGAACCAAACCATTCCAAAAATAATCAGCAGTTTGGTGTCACTGTCACTTTGGTGTCAATGACTCCAATAATCAAATAATCAAGCAATTTGCACCATCTCCACGATGTCAAATTTGATATAAATGAAGTCATTTGATTTCATATTATGTATTTTGATTATATTCTGTATTTCTATAATCAAATATGTGGATTGACTTTTCAATGGGAATTCTATTCTTCAGACAAGTGAGTATAATTTGATTCGAATATACACACCCTCTATAGGTGAAAGTGCATCTGCACATTTGTTTAGATATATTCATCTTGGAAACTGATGGATAAAAATAATTACTATTATATCAATAGCACACAAGAGAAAATATGTGAAAATTACTTTTCTTACCTGTAGAATATGATCTCCACTTTGCAGTCTCCCATCTCTATCAGCAACACCTCCTGGCAGGATTGTTTTGACAACCACACCCATGTTTCTCATACCTAGTATGCCAAAACCTAAACCAGTACCATCATTGATGAGATCTATGCTCTCTACCTGTGACCATTCACTAGTGATCAAATTCTCTGACTCAGTTTTGGAAGCATCACTTCCAACAGAAGGAGATCGATGAATTATATCTTCATCATGAGGGCCAAAACTTGAATTGTTTTGAAGGAGCCTTAGTGCCTGGAAAAAATATGTATGTGCAATAATGAAAAATAATTTCTTATGTATGGAACATTACTTCTGGTATTGTGCTGTTCAATTTTTGGCTATTGAGTAATAGCATTTTATTGTCACAATTATTATAGTTTTGAACTTGAGGTGAACTAGGGGATATAGGAGCAGATGGTACTCTCTGTTCATCAAAATCCCTGGTGGGTGGATAATCGTCTGCATAATCTGTGTCATATAATTCACCTGCTGGTGGTACATTCAAAACTAATTCACCTGCAGTTGTTATGTCAAAATCTACTGGCAGTATAGAGGGATGTTGACCTAATTGCTCATTGAGTTCACTCAAGGAATCCTGTACAGTAACAATGCTTCTGAAAACTGGATTTTCGAGAACTGATATCAAAAGATTCAAATCTTGACAGGAATCTGATAAGTCGTCCACTGCATGCTTCACATCTTCGAGGAGCTGAAGGGCACTTGAGATGTCTGCATTAAGATGCATCTTAAGATCGATATTATCTGACCTCCAAAGCGTGAAAATTCATTCAAATCAAATATAGTAACAATCTAATTTAAATTTACGTCGATTTCTCCATTTCTACTCAGTCACTACCCGTGAAAGAATAAGAATTAAAATGAAAACTTTCCCTATCCACCCAAAACAATCACAACCCTTTGCAGATTTGACAGATTTTGGTTTTGCCACAGACTACTTTGGATTTTGCTTTTTGCTTATGATTCTATGATTGATGACATTCTTGGTCATGCCTTATCCTTCACTAGTCACTGTTTTCATCAGAAGTAACGGTTTGAACATAGCTGATAAAGATAGCAGCAAAAATTTTCAAGGTCGGTACAACATTCATGGGCGTAGAGACATAAATATTTTCGAACTGGATATTTTGACTTTCGGACAGTCACGTGGCAATGAATTCTATATTACGTAGTATAGAATTCATTGGTCACGTGTAAGATCTGAATTCTCGAGGGCCCAATATCACAGATTACCTTGATCTGTGGTTATATGACGTCCCGTCTCCCCTCAATCACTCATGAGTGGACTTCAACCTCATTGGCTACTCACGTGGCCCCTCATCACTCGGTTTGTCATTTGACTTTCGAACATTTTCATCTTCCAGAAATTTTCATTTGCTCACTTGATTTTTTGTGGTGGTTCCGTTTCGAATGAATCGATATATATAGACGTCCATTTCAAATCCAAGAAACATGGTTGCGCATGCATGCATCTTTCGACACTCATAAACATTTGGTCCACGGTCTGCGTTTGGTCGACCTTGAGAATTTTCGCTGCCATTTTTGTCAGCTATTCTCACACTAATGTCATAGATTACAGTTAAAAAAATCAGAAGTAGAATGGATTTGGAATGACATTCAGTTTTTAGGTTGAAGTACAAAATTCCAAAATTCAAAAAATATTGTCAGATATTAGAAGAATGAAAATTGCCAATTCAAAGCCTCCACGCATTATCAGCTAGCTACGAAACATTGCTATGTTTTCGAAATTTTCTTGCAAGATAGCGAGAGGAAGACAAAATGCAAGATACCTGGCTGTCTTATCTGCAGATCCTTCTTACTCCACTAGTTTGCCTACACAAGCCCAAATTGTCATTGCTGGAGCAGGGGTAGTTGCTAACTCTGTGGCCTATCACCTTGTACAGAATGGATGGAATGACATTGTGGTTTTAGAACAGAACCAAATTGGCAGTGGTACATCAACTTTTGGATCAGGAACCTTGGGTTTATTGAAACCAACAGCTCACAGAAATTTGATCTGGTATAGCATCAAACTGTACCATGAGCTACAGCAAAGGGGATATGATTTACAATTAGTTCAATGTGGAAGTATAAATTTGGCTCAATCAAAAGACAGACTCATAGCACTCAGAAGACGAATGGCATATAATATTCCAACAGGATTATACTGTGAACTGGTGAGTGGGCAGAAGTTACAAGACCTTCATCCATATATAAGAACTGATGACTTGGAGGGTGCTGTTTGGGTACCTGAGGATGCAGTTATCAATCCTAAACTAATTTGTGAAGTTCTTGCAACTTTGGCACAACAAGGAGGAGCAAAGTACTTAGAAAAAACGACTGTCAATAGAATCTTGACTAAAAATAAAACAGTGTATGCTGTGGAGACTGATCAAGGAAACATTTTCTGTGATTATTTTGTCAATTGTGCAGGAATGTGGGCAAGGGAGTTAGGATTGCAATGCAATCCACAAGTTAATATACCAGCTTATCCTGCACAACACTTTTATGCTACTACTGGAAGATTAGCACAAGGTATATTTTGAAATTCAGTTTGAAGTTTTATGCTCATTGTTATTTCATCAGGTATTGATGAAACCATACCTATTGTAAGAGATTTTGATGCTCATACTTATGCAAGGCAATATGAAGAAGGATTCATGGTGGGATGGTTCGAACGGGAGGCAAAACCAGCTTTTGAAGGTAGTAAAGTACCCAGAGATTGGACCAGGCATGTTGTGAAAGATGCCAATCATTTGAGTAAATAGTCGGCCATAATAAATATTTCAATTCATTGGATTCAAAGAATTATTTCAGGACCTCTGTGGGAGAAAGGAGTACATCGTATACCAATGTTGAAGACATGCACTAACCCTGACTTTACAAATTCACCTGATAATTTCACACCTGATGGTCGCTGGATACTGGGTGAATGCTCTGAAGTAAAGAACTATTTTGTTGCTTGTGGAATGAATGGCAACTCATTACAGGTAATGTTTTTGTGTTTGTATGTACAATATTTCAAAACTGATGTAATTTTTTAGGGGGCTGGAGGAATAGGCAAAGCAGTAGCAGACTGGATAATTGAAGGCAAACCCAAACAAGATTTGTTACCTTTCAATGTACAAAGGTTTTTGAATGTTCATAATAGTAGACCATATTTGCAACAGAGGACAAAAGAAGTTGTGGGAAGGTGATTATTTATACAAGAATGTGTGAATGATGAATTGATATTTTGTATTCTAGGCATTATTCAGTATTGTATCCCTTTCAGTGTGAGTACAAATATGCTAGAAAACTACGTTGTTCACCTCTTTACAGTGTGTTGGAAACAAAAGGGGCAGTGTTTGGTATCAAAATGGCATATGAACGTGCTCTTTATTTTGATTCTACTTACAAAAGTAATGAACATAAATTGAGTATGATGAGGTAAATAATGTTTTTTTCTTGTAGAAGGTGAAAGAAAACCAGAAATGCCCCCTGGTACTTTTTTCAAGCCGAAATTCTTTGATTTCATGAAAGAAGAATATCTAGCGTGTCGTGAAGGAGTGGGTATCATAGATATGTCATCCTTCTCGAAAATAGAATTGAAGGTATATATTTTTTTTTTTGAAATGCAATGCATGAATGAATGAGACATTTTTCAATGATCCCAATTTTTCTAAGATAATCATCATTATCTATCATTATTATTTCATCCAAACGGCCGGTCATTGTTTATGTATTGCGGTGAAACTCTTTAAATCTCAGGGATTTTCACAAGGTCCACATGGTATAACACAAAAATTCTGTTTAATATTTGAGTAAAACTTTACTTGTAAACGGAGAAAATTAATCGTAGGTGCCCATTCTCTGATACACAATGATGAATCTCTTCAGAAGACCAACGTAAAAAACGTGAACCAACATTTTAGGTGCATTAAATAAAAACTGGTGTACCAACGTAGGATCAGAGAGTATACGGAAAAGAGGTGGTGAAGAGGTCAGCACCAGTGCAGTTCTTGCAGGGATAATGATGAGAAAAATTCAGAATATACCTAACAAACAACTTGTGGAAAAATTTGAAATCAATGGGTTTGATCGGTCCCGATACAGTATCCATAGCAATCTACTACTATCTTGAAATTCGCAGATATTTGTCTGCTAGTAATCTTTAGGAATTATTCAATTCAACTTTTCGTTAATAAAATTACCTGTGAAAATATTGAACTCGTGCGCAATTATTCAAGTACTCAGATATCCAATTCCTCTGAGAGAAAATAATGTGAATCTGATTTATAACAGTTGTTTATCCATCATCATATCTCTTCAGAAAGGCTCAAAACAGATATTGAAGATATTAAAAGGGTTCTCATAAATGGAGAGTAATGAAAATCAAATGTCATGACCTTAACATAGCAAGACTTTCGCCAAACGCCAGAAATTTGTTAGTGTGTAATTTTTCAGTCAGGGGGATCTGAAGTTGTACGATACCTTCAAAAATTGTGTTCAAATGATATAGATATCCCTGTGGGAGGGATAGTTCACACAGGAATGCAAAATGAGAGAGGAGGTTATGAAAATGATTGCATGTTGGTTAGACAGCTGGATAACTGGTAAGCAAGATGAATTTGATGAAGTGAAATGTCCAAGTGTTTTTTTCTAATATTACAGTTTCTTGGACATTGCACCCCTTACAAGTAGTGAAGATCTGGTTCAGCCAATTTATATTACTTATTTATATTCATTAGGAAATAATGAGTATTTTTCCTAGCAATAACTAATCTTTGGTAAAAATCTATGTTTGCACAATATGTATTGTAATGATGAAAGACAAAGGAACGTGAAGTTCAGCTTTCCTTTTTGCTTCAACGGTCTACCGCAAAGTCTGTGCTAATTTTCATATTCGATATAATATCTTGGCTCTGCGTATTGAAAGCTCGCCGAACTTTTGACCCTAAGTCCATGTTATCGTGAAATGTTTTGATTGAATTGAAATATTTGAATGCACTTGCAGTTATTTCATGGTATCTCCAACTAGTCAACAAACGAGGATTTTCGACTGGGTGTCTCGTAACCTACCTGCAAACTCAACCATAGATCTAAATGACGTTACCTCGATGTACACAGTGATCAATGTAGTTGGCCCTAAGGCTAGCGCCCTACTTAGCGAATTGTCGAACAACGATATGAAGTTCGCCCCATTCTCGTATAGGAAGTTCAACGTTGGATACGCTTCAGACGTCATGGTTATGTCTTTCACGCATACTGGTGAACCAGGGTACTGTCTCTACGTGCCATCTGAGTATGCTCTTCATGTGTATTACAAACTTATGAGGGTAACATCATTCACAATCATCTATTCAATGGTTTTATTGGATTATGTGATTCTCTCATCAGGTTGGCAAGGATTATGGAGTACGAGATGTGGGAACAATGACACAAAGGTTCATGAGAATTGAAAGGTTCATCCCGTTTTGGGCTGAAGAACTCAACAGCTTCACCACTCCGTTTGAATCAGGAAATAGTTACAATGTCAGACTCGACAAGGTAAAATCACTGTAGAAATTGAGAAAACAAGTAGTTCAATGACCATTCATGAAACTTCATCAGTGGTTTTTGAATAAAACTAGAGAAACGACATTCCTCCTTTGCAGAAGGAAGATTTCATTGGTAAATCAGCATTACAAAGGCAGAAAGATGAAGGAATAACAAAGCAATTGATATTCTTGCATTTGAACGATATTGATCCAGAAGTTGATATTTGGCCATGGGGAGGGGAGCCCCTGTATAGGAATAACGAATTCGTAGGAACAGTGACATCGGCTGGGTAAGAACTTTTAGTAGAGACATTCCTCGATATTAACCAGTTTCCCAATATCATGATACATTACAATTGATATTCTACTGACTTGTTCATTTCAAGGTATGGATTTTCTGCTGAAAAAATGATCTGCCTTGGATACATAAGAAAACCGAAATCGGCGAGCAACAAAATAGTGAATGCAGAGTATATTCTATCGAAAGACGCGAAGTATGAGATTGATATAGCTGGGCATAGATTCACAGCTACTCCATATTTCCATGCACCAGTTGTTGGAGGCACAACCACGGAGGCAAGAAATTACAGACCTACGGCCGTGAAATACGGTAGCAATATTTCCAAAAAGGTCTAGCAGGTCGTAAGAGAGCCGTGATATTACTTAATTTATTATTTGTTATGTATTTATTGAGCAGACTCGTACTTTAATGGAGGTCCGTACTTTTACTTTCGTGTGAAAGGTGTGAAGTTGTGGGCATGTGCATGATCCACATGAGACTATTATGTGGAAACTATGTGAACACCAACATCGAAATCCTGTTTACAGTGTGATATGAAATTTGAATTTCTTAGATATTAGTAATTTATTAAAGAGTTCAGACCAGCACAATGCAATTTTTCTTTCGTTACTAAATTCTCAAGTTCCATTAGGATTATTGAATCAATTTCAATCAATCAATTTGTTCTTGACTAATTTATTTGGCATATTCAATAATTATATCTTAACAACAGTTGAATCTAAAACAAAACAATTGTTCATACATGTTATATGAAATTTCGGAGAGTGAAAGCAAATTTAGCGTTCAGAAAAAAATTTGAAGACAGGTAAGTATAGTTGAGCATTTTGAGTAGGACTTCCGAGAAATCATTACAATATTAGATTCTTGTCTTAGGTTCAGTGATTGTGAAGTGAAAATAATAACACAATACTTTACTTTAGTTATTATAATGAACTCTGATTCAAGCCAGTTATATAAATATGTTGCAAATTCAAGACAGATGCATTTCACACTTGACTACAAACTTGGAAAAGTTTTTAACAAACTTTTGACTTTTAAATATATATTCCATAGCTTAATGATAAAGGTTGATGAGAATAATGAAGATTTAGAGGGCTTAAAAAACAATGGTAAAGCATTCAAGCATGTTCCTAAAAGAAGGTGGTATTAAAATACAAAATAATGCTGGGCATTTCAAGTTTAATTCATTTTTATTCAGTATAAGTAGCTCCATCACTTCTTAGGAACATGTTAATAATAAACAGGAACAGTTGTAAAAAAAATACAGTTCTGTAGTTAAACAATATACATCACAAACAATCTTAAAAAAAATGCCTCATGCACCAGGTATTCATCCATTTTGTGTTCCTCAAAGAATTTTACCTACAGCTCGAGATTACGCGGACATACAGTGCTGTTCAACAAATGCACCAATTAGTCCTACAAAATTCGGGGTTTCCAGCTATATATACTAGGATATCTTTGGCCCCATCACATGTTCTGAACAGCACTGTTTATTTCAACGTTAGGTGTGTAAAAGTAAATGAGTCACCCAACACTTGAGCTAGAAAGGGCCTCTACAATTTATATATTTTGGATCATATTTTTTCTCAGACCTTTTCTTATACATTATACATTAGAGTGATTGGAAACAATTTTTACATGCCCTAATGAAATAACTATCCTATAAACTGACCCTTTCTGATTCATGAGCGATATCCGAACCTAAATCCAGCAGTATTCGGATTTTGATGTCGAAAGCTTCATTTTTATCATTACTACACACTCATAATAGGTCTTCGAGTAACAAATTGGTTTATATGCCATGGATTTCGGCTAATTAAATTAAATCATACATTCTGAAGACCGGGCGGTATTCATATTCAAACAGAGTAAGCAAGTGGAAACATCCATAAGTCAAGACTTAGTATTACAAGAGTAGAACTAATGCAGAGAAAATCCTTGAATGATCACAACCGAGCTGTATTACAAATCATATGAAAGGAAAATTCAAGAGCTATTTTATGGAGTCATCAAATGAGTTTCTGAAAAACGACAACATAGAAACTCGACAAATATGGATGATTCCTGCCATCTGACTCTGCATGGATGTTTCTGTCCACTTTCAATGTAACGGTAGAACATTCAGAATGTTTCGGCAACGAAAGTATCTCTTGCCATTGTTGTAAAAGATAGCACAGCCTAATGTTGAATTCTTTGAAAAAAAATGATAAGATCCACTCGAGAAAGAAAAAATAATGCGGGCAACCGACAAGATGTTTCCATTCGAAAGGAATGTCATTCCGTTAGTTTTTAAAAAGCGTAATGTTACGGCCCACGGCGGCCTCAATAATTCGGTAATTGCAAGTACATAAAACATTCGACACCTGCAATTATCAATTTATTCATTCATTAAAAAAAAATTTAGTAAACAAAGATCCGTCGGTGTCGACACTCTGATGAATCGAAAGGAATTTTTGTCGAAACTTAGCGTATTTTAGTGATAGTCACACTCCCGATCAGCCATTCATGAAATCAGAATGTCTACAACGACAAAATCACTAACAAAAATGTAATCCATGTCAATGATTGCGATTGAATAACGTCGATAAGATTACTTTCGTTTCGTAGTTTTGCGACTTAGTTGTTCTTCAGCTGCCAGCTTTGCCTTGTAATCCTCGACAATCTCTTTGGCATGCACTAGGCATGACAATGAATTATCGATCAATTCTTCCCAACTCCTGCAGTAAGCTATAAAAAAAATCAAACCGCCAAGTGATATTTGAATGAAGTGATTTCTTTCGCATTTGTTCGAGTACACGCCAGAAACGTGGTTTGTGTTTAAGGATATCAGGATGAGAGGTGGTGGAGTTACAGAATTTCAACAAACATATTTATATACGGAGTAATTTAACTAATAATACAAAGAAAATGATGCATTGATATGGCATCAGAGAAAGTGCCAGCAAAATTTGAGAGCATACCGAGTAAATTTGTGAATTTTTTTCAAAATGAAACCCTGAAGATGCTTCCCAAGAACAGTTGTGTCTGCTAGCTTCTACAACGCTTGTATCAAAGTTCAGGCATGATTTCTTTCGTGAAGAGCGAATTTTCAAATCACGATAATTTTGACTGGATATGGGTTTCCATTTGTAGAACATCGCGACTCGGAGCTAGAAAGTGTCACGTTTGGAACCGATTATTCGATGTGAATTACCCGTACACATTTACATTGTGAACGTGCGTTGACTAATAATTATAAGGTTCTTTATTTCCTTACTTTTTTTAATTTCATTTGGTTTACACTTCATTTGATGAGGGCAGCCCACTGAATCTTTTGCATTCTTAGGTAGATGTCCTGATATAATAAAACGTTTTTTACAGTACGCTAAGTGCTAAGTGCATGTTTAAAAGCATGCATCAGACTTTATTGGATTCAGCAAAACAACAAACGTGATTCAAGTGAATGTGTTTGTTAGTTCTTATATATAAGTTCCTCTGATATAGAATAGCTGAAATTATAAATCTCGCCAGCAATATTCATTTCAAAACCACAGCATCTTTCATATATTTCAATATCATGTATTTTTCTTAAAATTTCTTGAATACCTATTCTCAACCTTCGTCGTCAATATATACTAACCCATATGGCGCATACACTTTTAGTCTTTCAATGTTTTGGAAGTCACGTTTGCATGGCAGTTTTGTCTGATGCGAGCTCAAAATGGAACAGAACGTGAACTCACCTTCTTGATCGTAATCAACAGTTTCAGACATCCGTAAAAGTTCCATGGCTTTCTGTTGGGCAACCTGCATTTCTTCAATAGTTTGCTTCTGGTTATCGAGCATATTTTCTTCAGCCACTTCTAATTCAGATATAAACTGATGCAGGTTGAGCATTTCTGGTGTAATATCTGGTTCCTGCAATAATGGACGAACTCAGTGCTTTATTCGAGAGAAGATCATGGTCTTCTGGTTTCATGTTAAGCTGAACTATACAGAACAGTGTAGATCTCAACTAAACTAAACTTAACTGTTTGTCTTGCCATTACAATATACTCATGAAATGATTAATCTCTTTAATAATCGGGGTTTTCCTGAAGGCGTAATAAATGCCATTGTGAAACCAATAAAACCAGAAAATCATCACTATTTCAACCACCCGACGTGAGTATACTTTCAATTCTTCGATTTGCTTGTGTTGGTTAACAAAGTATTTTGTATTGCAAATAAGGAACTATTTTACCTATTTTTGATAAATGTCATTGCATTCATTGAAAGGACACGATTTAAAGATGTTGTTATTCTAAGAAAATTGAGAAAAAGTGAATCGGAGACGATTTTTTTTTCGACAGTGACAGTTAACATAACTCTATTCTAGCCGCAGAGGTGTGCTGCGCCCTCAGTGAGTATGACACTGAGTTAATGATTGAATGATGACACAAGATTGCTGTCATTGAATGAAACGAAATGATTTCCGCGGTAGAATACTCACATTCAGCGACCTCAACTGCATCAGATCTCCATCATCATCTTGTTCGTTCTCCGATCCAGTGGTCGTGGGAAGATCTCCGCCGCCTAATTCTTTGACTCGATCGGCGTATCGCAGGGTATTCAAGCTGTGTTCGCACGAGTTGACGCCAGGCGAAATCATCGCTATCATGCAAGTACGCGAGGTCGTTCCCACGAAGGAATCGCGAAGCACCTGCGTCAGTTTGCTAACCCTAAATGGCAAGTGGGCCCCTTTACGGCCCAGGGCCCGGATGCACTCTTTGAGAGCAAGGAGGGATTTGTTGATTTCAGCGCCTTCCATTCCTGAAATACAATTGTGCTTAATAATTTTCTCTTTCAAGTTGTATTTGCTTCAATTGAAGAAGAAAGAATAACAGTGGAATATATAAGAGTTCACTATTGAGTACCTATTCTAGAATAATGTTAATCTATACAGTATATAGTACACCTATGAAAGGTGGATATTTCTGAATGACATAGTTTGACTTGACATGACATCTATCAGGATACCAAGATATCTCATTCTGTTTTTGAAGTATAGCCGAGAGTTACCAAAGTCAATTGGGTTAGTATCCTCACTTTGTGACTCATTGATTCATAGATATCCATAATAAATCCTGATACTTATGGAAAGTCTACGTCACATTTGTTATAGTGATTGCATTAATTTCTGTTACTATTAAGGTTCGCTAATGAACCTGCTATGAAGAAACTGTGGGTGAATTTTTCGGGAAGGAAACTATTTCTGCAAGTCAACTTTAGACGTTCAACTAATTTTTCCACTAGAGATTTTGTTCTAGATAGTATTATTTTTTGTTATATTATGTGGTATTCATTGACTTGATGTGATTTGCGCTCATAATATGCATGCGAGCTGGAACTGACTCAAAATGTTGGAACAATGTTTGGAAAATAGTATATTGTACAACGAGCACGAATGATCTAGCGAGCATGGAAACAAACAACTTGATGTTGAAACACAAAGAGTTACTCATCTAGTATTTTTACTGTCACTGTAGACTGTCGCGAATACTTACTGGTTTGTCGGTTTGCTGACGACGTATCTGCCCCTCGCTCGTTGCCAGCCAGATCGATAAGTGAGAATTTCCCATGGACCTTGGACATATTGTTGTCGGTCCTCAAGACGATCTGGAAGACCGCATGAGACCGCGACGAATTGGAATTGGCAAAAGTCTGTCCGGATGTCCTCGCCTGATTACCTTTCTGTATCAGTCTCAGGACTTCGTCGGTGTTATTGACGACAATTTCAGTTAGTCCGACCACTTGGACCTGCTGTTTGCCATCTTCGAGTATCCTCAGTTTAGCCTTATTGTTCAGTAAATCGAAAACTTTTCCGGAATATATTTCGAAGAAACTGGACGATATCACCAGGTTCATATGTCGATATTTCGAGGAATTCGCCAATCTGAACACGTCGCTAGCCGCCATCGCGTAAATGCCCTTCTGACAATCCTGGATTTTGCCGTTAAAGTCACCACCCATGGTATGGGTTTTGCCCGAACCGGTCTGACCGTAGGCGAAACAAGTAGCAAAACCACCTTCGAATATGGTCTTTATCAATGGTTGTGCTGTGTACCTGCAAATATATTGGTATAAACTTGACCTTCCAGTTCTCGCATGATTTGGTGGAACGCGAGTAGTCGCGCGGATCACAAAAATGATCCAATAAACATATGACGCAACTGAAATTTCTAATTTTTGTTCATAACTTCAAGAGTATACATTACCAACTTATGTTTATGTTGCATGATATCTACCAACTCATAAATTGTGATAAAGTAAGATACGAAAGTCGTGTACTATCTCCTTGATGTAGTAAATTCTAAAATTGCACCCCGCTGAACAAACTCATTCAATCATTCAAAAATCAAATAAAATCAGAAAAATATCACTTTGTTATATAGAAAAAATGTTGAAAAATAGAAATCTATCGCATCAACAGATATTCTGAATAAAACCAATACCTCGGAGAATCCTAGTGAATGATGATTGAGATCAATGAACTTTGAGATTTTTTTTACACAGTTTCGAACTTTTGAAGGTAAGAATGCACCTGATGTGACAGCCTTCACATCGGTTCAATACAAGAAGCTCAAAAAATTCCCGCCCATCACCCATATGTACAGATGGTTGATGCACAAACCGTGGTCATATTCGGGCTTACCTGTATACTAATTCGTTTGAACACGTCTCGTCGAAAGCATAATCGAATCGAAACAATTGGTTCTCCAGATATCTAGTGAGATCGACTTTGTTTTTTGGTTCGTGCACGATCAATTGGTTTTTACTGGGGATCGATATCACATCTACTTCCTTCCTGGCTATTTCTTTTTTGTTCAGAGGCCTTTTCCTCACGCACACCGTAATCAGGTGGTCTTCGATGACATCGTTTTCGGACAGCGGTTTAATGTCTAAACCGCGCCGATATTCCCTTCAGAAAAAAGTATTTTTTATATCAATATTAATATGTAAGCATATGAAGAAAATGTTTTCAACTGGTAATGTGATACGGCAGAACTATACAAGGTAGTCCCTAGCGGTGGGACCACGATTCGAAGGTCCCTCGAAAAATGAATAGACATATAGACATGTATAATATATTTGTTTTCCAAAACACTTCGTAAGAGATGCAACAACCCTTCAAAGTTCAGTTTCAAAAATCTCGACTTTATTTCAATGTCGAGAGTCAAGGCAATAAATGATTTATGAAACTGAACTTCGAAGGGCTGTTTTTCTTCCTGGAAGCGTTTTGAAGAAAAAAAAATGATAATATGCATGTTGACTTATTTTTCGATAAATCATCGAATGGTCAATTATTGCTACCATAACCTGGACCTCCCAACATACACACATAGCACCTTCAAAAGAACAATGAAGCAAGTGCAAAGATCATGCAAGTTTGAAAGATTATTTTCTTTTTGTTCCCTCTTTATTGGTTTTTCTTAGCTGTTTGTAATCCCGAGTATTTATGACGAATATCATTCAAGTTCAGCTCTTCACTGTACTCACAGTATCATGTTGAGCAGCTCCCAATGTGGATTTCCAGGAGCCATTTGGAGAAATGCTTCTTTCTCAGCTTTTTCTTCTGCTTGCCTCTGTCGTCGTTCTTCCCTATTTTTCTTCAATTTTTCTACTTCTTTTACTACATTGCTTCTTCGGGAATTCTGAAAACAAACATTCCGATCATATACTACAGAAACTGGCATTTTATGAACAACTAACCGCTACTGCTGCTGCTGCTGCTGCCGCAGCTGCTGCTGCTCTATCTTTATTCGTATTAGATTCTTTCGAATCATTTGTAGTCAATGTAAGACCATTATTGGGAATAACCGTCAACCGCGACTGATGAGCGGACTTCGATACTCCTACAAAATCAAATCACGGAATGAATGAAGAGTATCGATATTGTTACTCATCTTTGTTGTTGCCGAAGCAACCTCAGAAGTCCTTGAAGGGCTTGTGCGAGTGAAGGATACGGGGATCTTCATTTTATACAAATAGAATCCAAACCACTGTGGCATTTATGCTAGTTCTATGTTGAGATTAATGATATAAATTGAAAAGAGCATACGAGGGTAGGCTGAAAAGTAATACTCAAGATTACAGGCACAGAAGTCTGCCTGTATGTTTTTTGTTGTGAAATGTTGAAGCACTTTCTAGTAATAGCTGTCTCGTTCTAGTGCGACCACCCTTTATCATTTCAGCACTACAGTGATCTACTGTGGTACACGAGAAATATTTTTTTAAAAATTTGATTCTTATTTCATGGTTCTAGGGAGACAATTTAAAATGTTCCCATACAACGCTTTTCGAATATATTATTATATTTTTACATGTTAGTTCCAAATGAATGATGAAATTATAAAATATTGCTTGAAAATAACTCACCATTATTGGTTCTGACACTTGGTATTGACTGTCGTGTAGGATTCTGTAATGAATATTTGATTCATTATATAATTTGAAGATATCAACATTACACTGAAACACATATACCTAAGAACAAATCTCCATACAATAAGAACATAAAAAAAATGTTGTCCATCCGAAAGTTCTAAATGTTTGAAATCAGATATTATTGATATGTATATGGTATCTCAAAATAAGAGTGCAACATTCTACCAGCGGTACAGCAGGCTCAGAGTAATTAATGGCCCTTTGAATAAGTCATTTTCACAAAATCCTATAAATTGCAGACTACACCACACACATAATCGAAATTAGTGGATGTTTCAATTGATCGCATATTATGAATCTTGATCTCAAGTGTTTATCACAAATTCCTCAAACCTAATTTCTACGCAAACTTCTTCTCATAAGTCCATTTCTACTTCGACGAATCCAAATTCGAAAAATTACTTGTTCATAGATGTTTTAGCTTTATAGGTCTGAGCAATTCTTACTTTACTAAAACTAATATTTCGAGTAGAGCTTTCGCTTGAAGATGGCAACACGAATTGAAACTTAGGAACCATAGCAAGTATAGCTGGTATATGTTTTAGCAAAAAATCAGCCATATATTTGCAAGTGAGGGGCTCTGGAGAATCGCCCAGTACATACACACCATTGGCAGAGGCAAATAAAACAAAGAGGCTAAACAGATAAACAGAAACAGCAAGTCAACTAGGAAGTGCCTACTGGCGAAAATAATCGTAACCAATACGACGTAGAAAAACAAGTTATGTGCAAAAATAGTTCGAAAATGAACTAACTGATTGTGTTTTTACAGTGTCTACCAAAATTAAGGCCTCGATGTACGCTGAATATAAAAATTTGGAAGAAACACAGGCATATTTCACAAAATACGTACTCCATACATCCATAGCCAGATTAGCTCACTCCCTGAAATCGTTACAGCTTCACGGTAACTAAATAATCGTGGAATTTCACGATTCGAAAATAAAGGAAAATTCTCGTTACATAATTGGTCCAGATAGAGATCACTTTTTGAAGGTTATAGGTATCTATTGGCTTATGAAAAATGTCTAACTCAAGATGCACACCTATTTTGGCAGACACTATACAACTGATAGCTAGCAATGGAGCAATTTGTCAAGCCAGTGCAATAACTAGAGTACATTACAATACCGATAGGGTTGTTGTTTCTGCCGAAAACTGATTACTATTAAGTTCATCATCGCTTTCATCATTTTTTTGATTATAACGTTTGGACTGGGCCATATGAGCGCTGGTATCTTCTTCTGATGAGGCCGATGATTCCTTCTTATGGCAGCATCAGAAAAAAACAATATTCCATGAAATAAATCCATCGTAACGCAATAATTCGCTATATGTGCCAAAAATAATGAAGCGATAGTACCTCATACAGGATAAAATTGAATTGGTTACAATATCCTGGACTGATATGATATAATGCCTTCATTACAGGCCCAACTATTTCAGAAATAATCGACGAGATTGAATTGATCATAACTGAAATTTAGGAAACGTAAAAGCATTAAACCTGTTCTGTTCTTTGGATTAAGGTCAAAAAGGGATATCAAAAATCAGCGTCTGATCGAAAATCATCAGATTCAATCGCATTCTGGGTGTATAGATATATCCACTAACATTGAGAGTTATTCTTCGAAATCGTTACCGAACTCACATGTATATTAGGAACCTATTTCTCAACCCGCTCCAGGCACTACCGAGAACTCGAAATAGGACACTATAGCCGATACATTTGACCAACCCCTACAAATTGAATGAAGAAACTACGAAAGCAATTTTTCCACATAACAGGAATCCGATAGGTTACAATGCTGTTTGAATCAATAACACTTTTCAAAATCACAAAAACCTTTCTTGTTTTCGCGCCTGGTACGGTACACACAAAGCACTCTGAGGTTATTGTCACTTGTACAAAGTTGGCAAAAAATAGATTGGATACTTCAATGCTTTCGTAACATCGTTTTTGTGGGAAAAGAGTATATCGAAATCGAAATTTGTAGCTAGAAATGGGCATTATGTTGAAATCAAAACAGAAAAAGAGTTCACCACAAATAGATAACATGAAAATTCACAAGAAATGATATTCTTAAAGTGTCAATATCATGGTTGATGAATTCATGAGATATGTTAATATCTCGAGTGCATTGTATTCGAAATGATATCACATATAGATATATTCAGGAAAACATATCATGCGTCGAATTGTTTAAATCTACTCTTGAAATATTCAGACAAAGATAATCATAACTGATTAAGTTAAGACAAATGAAAACATAATAAAAATACATTTTCAAAGTAGTACTGAAAAGAGAAACCAATGTATTCAATTCAATTGGTTGTACATATTTTTGGAAACATGGAACTTTAATACAATCCATCTGATCGTGAATATATTATCAGTGTATTTATTTGTTGTTTCTATGAATCAGTCTCTAAGAAGTCAAAAAATTAAGTTCTGTTAGTCAAACAAATAATGAAGTTTCGATAAGTGGAGCTATTTGTGGAATTTTCATAAGAATTTTGATGTCACTACATCTGATATTATTTTCTCCAAACATAACAATGGGTTCAACTAGACATTAGAAAATATGATAGTAACTAATCGCTTATTGGCTACAATACGAAATTACAAATCTTGACAAACCATTGAAGAATAATAATCATAACTATTTGAAAGTAATGCTTCGAAAACTTGGTTGATTTTGTTTCGATCATAATGACTTTCAGCCTGGAACGACTGGATATTTCGAGATGTAAGGCGATAATATACTTCACCAAACAAATTCACATTATGAATTAGGCATGTTCATTTCATTTCAATGGAATATGATTCTACTGTCCATACTTAGAATCATTACTCTGTCATCATAGAAATGGACCTCTTTAGGGTTTTCGTATTGCCCTATCTCTCAAGACAAATAAGTTGTATCAATCTCAAGAAATACCTAGGCATATTATTTCGATGATTGCATCACAAGGATAGAGAAACTCCAACACATGATGCTTGAATTCATAATTAAAAATCGATTACTTACATTTCACAGAACCGTATCAACTATTATTGTGTGGTTGTCACTGACACGAGGATAGATTCCATTTTTCAAGTCGGTTCTGCAGTAGGTCAATTTCACTTTCCGACAATACCATATTTCATGCAGTCATGCGAGCAATAATCGTGTAATTACCAAATCGATAAAAATATAATGGTAACTGACGATAAGTCAAAATGTGCATTTTCTCACAATGAACAATGAGCCGAAATCCGTTTGATTAAATGATATTTCAAAGGATAAAATGGCGCCTAACATGAATCAGTGTTTCAGTGTATCGTATATGCAATAGAACATGTCTTGTAACCGAAGATGTTGTTGAAGAAGATTCATGTGAAGAAAATTTGAGACTGTCCAATTATTCAGCAGAGTAAACTATCATTTCATTATAAGGCCATCTGACAGCAATAAAAACCTTATAATAGAGCCGCAACTTTAACTATTTCGTGGCCAATTAACAAACCCTATCTTAGCAACTCGCGTAGCCATGAGTGTGTTGAACAGGGTGTATCAGGTTCAACTTATCTAACTCCGACAGTGCATCGAAAAAAATTGTTACGTATTCAGAAGGGTTCAATATCAGATGCCTTGAGAAAAATAACACCCAGTGCAGCTGGGTCGTTCAATGAAAACTGCAGAAAGCAATATAGCTTTTATTTCAACAGGAATGAAAATTCGAAACCGAACATTTGAGCGGAATTCAAAGAAAGTATTTCTACATCAAAGCAAAAAATATCCGTGATCGTATTAATTTTTTCTATCGATTATCAGAACAAGACAAGTTCAATCTGAAACACCCTTTATAGCTTACTCTATGGGAAATTCAACTACAAAAACAGAATAACAAGTAAGCAACTATGCAGCTTGAATGCATACTTATGCCCTTATGGTAATACAATATTTGAAATACCAGGATATTGTGATTCATTGAGGTTTTGTCAGTATCATTCAGTACCAGGTTGGAAATAAGAATTACTTTCTTTCAGTTTTCCATCCGCGAATCATCTGAACTCGTATATTTACATACACAAACACAAAAAGCGGACTCCAACATAGTCAATCAAATCATCAGTTTATGAAATGACAACACTACAAACCTTGAGATTTTTTTAAAAAATCGTTGACATGCGCACATCAACAAACTAACAGTGAATAATTGAACTTCCTTGCATAGGTACCTGAGTTCTTGGTCGAGACGTAAGACCCCAATCAGGACCCTCTATTTCCTTCAAATATAGCAAAATAATCTTTATATTCAAGGGTGAACCTGTCAGATTTTATTGATCGATATTAAAATATATCAAATAATATCTGTATGTTAATCAATGAGGTGGTATGTTCATTTCTCTAAGTTTGTTCATTACTCTTCACTTGTTTCTTGATATAAAAATGTAAAATATGATTCTATTTGTAGTAAGCATCAATGATCTGCCTCAACATATCATCACATTCAAAGTTCAACTTCCAGATACCAATGACTTTTACAAAATTTTGATTATTCTGGATTAATCTGGATTACCAGGTATTTTCTATTAATAAATATTGAATTCACCATTTCAGAAGTGAATGCCAAGGATAAGTGAATATTGATATTTACATTTATGTGCCTTTTCGGTAGCTGAATTTTGAATGAAGTGACATCTTGGGGCAGACCTCTGATCTGTCTTCACCACAAATATATATTTTTAGAACCGAGGAGAGAAAATCCCAGATGATCTAGAGAAAAGAACACAATAATATTGATTTCTATGCTTATATATATAAGTGACATCTTGGGGCAGACCTCTGATCTGTCTTCACCACAAATATATATTTTTAGAACCGAGGAGAGAAAATCCCAGATGATCTAGAGAAAAGAACACAATAATATTGATTTCTATGCTTATACTAGAATAGTTCTCATTTGACTGAGTGAATAAAGCAGCCCATATTCACTCACCCTCCGTAACTGATTGAACTCTGTTTGAGGGGTGATCATCCTTTCTGAAGTGTATTTTTCACCAGGTTTCAATATAATAATATCTGGATTCAGGGATTCTATGGCGGCCATGTCAATTTCCTTTCCTTTAGTCTCGCCCACTTCAAACCATTCCACTGTGGCACAACGAGTTTCATCATTGATGGCTGCCACGATGGCAGAATGTATTCGCCCTGGAAAAACAATATTTTTCTATTGAGTTTGATGGTGGTATGTTGAGAGACTACAGAGATCAAGTCAGAACAAATTTCTTCGTTACACTCACTGAGCATATGGAAAATAAATTAGCATAGTTTTTCAAAATAAAACCATCCAACCCGGAATCATTGGATTCGGGAAGCTGTCCTATAACTCATCATAGAATAATACAGGATATTTCATTCGTAACTTTGTAGAAGCAAGAACTTGTTGAGGAATATAAAATATTGAAAATTTTTCGAATTTTCAGATCGAAAAACCATTCCAAGTTTCTCATACCTACATATATATAGACAAAAGGATTTGTCGCCTTGAAATCAAATTATTTTATTTTGTTTCAAAATACTTGTTACATCTGCAGCTGATAATACCTTCCATTTAGCAAGGGGGTCATAAAAGCAGTAATGACTGCAACATTTCAGATCCCTGGAATATTTCATAAAGCTTTAGATGCTATCCTTATATCAGATGAAATAAATATACCTATTCACGCACGTAGTTCAAGATATGGGGATGATTTCTGTAATTAGGATTGATAAACAGCATGATGGCAAAGTGCTATAGAAATAATGAGTTTGCTGTGAAAGTGCTGAGAGTCACCACACCTTTTCTTTTGTCATGGTTCTCAATTACTCAGTTACATGGACAGCATTTTATCAGAGATATCTATCACAATGAACAATTAGAGAATGAATGAATAACTGGATAATTCAAACTCGAAAGTTATACAAATGAAGCTATTTTGGTGAAAAGTAGATCTTACTTTGACATAACCAATGTACGAAATCTAGTAATGCCAGTAAGTGAATCTACTTTTTTCAGTGATAAATGTGGAACTACTCGAGGTCAACAATTTCATTATCATCGATCCGGATGTAGGCTATACATACCTATCGTATTCATTTAGTGCATCGGCTCAATACAAACAAATGGAGCATTTCTCTTCCTAGTAACGTACCTATATGTATCATTACTGTATGTAGATCATTATAGATTGAAAGAGGTTATTCTTCGTCGATGACTGATTGAAATGTATAAATTAGGAAATACTGAGGAAAATACCCTATAATTCGAGACTCAATGCATTCACATTGAGAATACCCAATATCGATAATTAATAAAATGAAATACGTCAAAAATAACATGCAAAATAAGATATTTTCCCTCGAGAATCTACTTTGAAGAATTGGGTTGCATATTCTGGGAATGAAGTCGGTAGATAATAAGTATACTTATGTTGTGTGGTGTTACTGATTTTTTAAAAAATTATTTTATATTACTGCTGTGAGATTCAGCGAGATGCAGAAACGAAAAACATATCATAATTATTGTCATTGGCCCTGTGAGGCTGTTGAATCAGGTAGTCTGACCTTGCCTTAACAGAGTACAGACCATATAAGGTACCATCGTACCCACGTTCACGTCACGTTGTCCTCGTTGAAAAACGGATTTGGTAAAAAATATATTAAAATTGTAAATTGAATTTCACCAAATGATTTTCTCTTCCATGGTGTTCTCATCACATCAGTTAATTGCCTCATTAAATATTTGTTAATTAATCAATGAAATTAAATCAGGTAGATACCTGGGTATCCACTAACTTTTTGTCTCCTTCAAATTTGTATGTCACACATCCATCAGTATTGTGGGTGGTTGATGATTTTAGGTAAACAATAAGTTCGGTTATCAATATTTACTTTCTGAAACAAATGTGACTCACTGACTTGATATCCTTATAATAATGTACAAGCAGTCACTGAATTAATAATAAACCTTCAGTCTATTTCACATTCTGACATGAAACATACATTCATTTATGAATATTATGAAGGCTAAGAAGACTAAGAAGACTAAAATTTCCTTATTCACCTCAGACATGTGAAAATAGGGTGAATACGACCAAGAAATATGAGCAAAATAATAAATGACAAGCGTTGTTATCTATACAAATTTGAAAAGCAGATCAATTGCAGATCAAATCTAGCATATTGAAAACATGATAGAGGTGCCTAGGTAATTGTCTGTGAAAACCGATTCAATGTACCTTCATGTCTATTCATAGATAAAATGTTATTTTGTTGTAACTGTTTATAGATGGGTAGGTACCTACCTAGCTGGCTACTTGAAATAGATGCATTTTCAAACTACATTGGACACTATTTGAATACATCATATCGTGTCTAAACTGCCGATTTTGAATGTTAGTATGACCCGACAAGATTAGAGAAGAGAGAAAAGCATGTGCATATTTATGGTTCATGGTACTGATTGCCAAAAAACTACAAGACTTCAACAAAGATTTGATAATGTGGGTACCGTTAGAATCGGTTATATAGCTTTTTCCTCTATGAAAACACTGAATAAAAAACAATGCATATAAACAGTGTTTTTTCTCACTACTTCATTGGATATAACTGAAAATAATGAGTAGGTACTCACCATCGGTCCTTTTTATGTTGATACTCGAGCCTATCTGAAGTACATCCGACCTATCCATCATAACCAATATTCGTTAATGTAAATAGTACTATGTATAAGTGAGAAAAATAAATTATATATAAATAATACGTATGTACAATAGTTTTAAAATCGTTAACTTGTCTCTCAGTCGCGACTGACACATTACATTCACAACGTACGCTAGATAGAAAGACATCTCGAATTGCGCAAGCTCACATCGATTCGGCATGGCGGGAAGTACGAATTCAAAATACTACTGAATATATTTGACAGACAAAAATTCATAAGAATAGCTTTTCATGATACTCGCAATTCGGAGTTTCTATTGTACAATATGTATCTTTTTTTAACCATTACTTGAAATAAATAGGCGCCAATATATTTGCTGTAATATATTATAATTGAAAGGTTTAGGAACGAGCGTTAGGCTCAATTTCTAGCGGATTTTTGAGGATAAGAACTGAAATATGTTACATCAAATTCCAAATTGGTCTATAGATTTATTCGAATCAATCGCAATTGAGGCTAACTACCCCAAATTTCATGAACATTTAACAATGTCGTGAGTGAGTATTTGTGTCACTGGGGAATAATTGATCCAATATGAATGAATGAATGAAGTCTTTATTGGTAGGATACATCCTAATATACAATACAATTTCTTTAAGCTTGATAAATAATAAAAATAAATAAAGATAAATGTCTAAATATAATTAACTTTAGGGTTATATGAAACAATTATAATAATAGTATGCAATAATAATAGTAATAGTAATATATACAGACATACATGAGTGTACATTACACTTCCCTAGTAACAATTAATGAGGTAATTAAAAAAAAAAAAAAAAAAAAAAAATATATATAGTAACAATAAAAATAGAAAATAGTGATCCAATGACATATGACAGATAACAATCATTTCCCAGCATAATATGAAGAATCAGTTTTAATATTTGAGATTAAGATATTCTTAAATTCATTCACTGATTTCGACTCTTTGATGGAGGTTGGTAATTTATTGAACTCATTGATGCCTTTATAAAAGAGTGATTTCCTAGAAGAGGACATATTCAGTCTTGGTATATAGAGATTATTGTTACCTCTTGTATAATGATCGTGTATAGTAGAATTGTATGTAATGAATTCCTCGAAATATGCAGGTAGTTGATTATTCAATATTTTATAAATAATTATCATTGAACGCAGGTAGAGTCGTTGCTTTACAGTCAGCCATTGTAATGCTTCAAGCATCAGGGATATATTGGTCATACGATTACACCTAAGGATGATACGCATTCCACGATTCTGAAATTTTTGTAGTGCTGATACTTTATTTGCATCAAATAAATACAGGATACTTGCACAATAATCGAAGTTTGGTTGTATTATAGAATTGTACACTGTTATTTTTGAATGCGTTGACAATCGATGGGAAATTCTTGAAAAGAAGTATAATTTTTTTGCAATTTTTTTGGACATATAGTCAAAGTGAGCTCCAAATGATAAGTTATTATCCAACATGAATCCTAAATATTTGAACTCGGTGACAAATTCAATTTGGCTATTGTCAATAGATATATCATGATGATTGAGGTTGATGTTTTTGTATTTGTATGAGGTTGTGAGGATCATTGCCTTAGTTTTGTCTATATTAAGTTTAAGTTTATTAGAGTTCAAGTAAATCTGAATCTGCTGCAGTGAGTAATTCATTTTGTTTATGGCATCATCCAAGTTGTTACTAGAAATTGACAACAGAGTATCATCTGCGAATAGATTGACAAAATCACATGAATGGAATTGATTTATATCGTTAATGTAAATTAAAAACAAAAGTGGCCCCAGAACACTCCCTTGAGGTACCCCATAATCATTTGCAATAGGTGTAGATAAAACTTCATTAATTTTAGTCACTTGTTTCCGTTCACTCAAGTAATCTATAAACCAATCCAGAACTGTCCCATCCATGCCAATTTTTTTCATTTTTTTAATAAGTATGGTGCGGTCGATTGTTTCAAATGCTCTCTTTAAGTCCAGAAATACAGCTACAATGTACTCACCCTTATCGATAGACTGTTTCCATTTTGAAATTGTCAACTGTAAAGCTGTTTCGCATGAATGATTTTGTCTGAAACCCGATTGATTTGTTATTAGTATTTTATTCCCATTCAGATAGTCTAACAATTGCCTGTACACCACAAGTTCAAGAAGTTTTTCAGCGCTGGGTAGGGTGTTAATTGGTCGGAATTCCCATGATTTATTCGTATTAGATACTTTTTGGATAGGTACAAGTACACTTGACTTCAGTTGGTTGGGGAATTTTCCATACGTCAGTGAAATATTGATCAGATGCAGTAGAGCATGACCAATCACACCATATGTTTGTTTGATAAATTTACTATCCATTATTTCCCTAGATGACTTATTATCCATAGAATTTATTATTTCTGTGAGGTCCTTCAATTCAATTTGTTTGAACTCTAGTAATCTACTTTCAATGTCGTTTTGTTGCCGGTCATCAATAGTGACATTATCTATAGTATTTATTATATCCCTAATGCTGTCCACATAATAATGATTGAAATATTCAGCAATTTCATCATCCTTTCTCACTACCCTCAAGGTATCATCTATCCTAAAATGAATACCATTTATAAAACATGATTCATTAGATTTTGTACTTACCAAGGTTTTTAAGGTTTTCCACATTACATAAGGATTATTTTTATTCATATCTATTTTGTCATAATAATATTCTTTTTCTTTATTCCTCAATAAGCTTACATATTCATTTCTCAAAATCCTGTATGCCTCCCATTCTCCCTCACTTTTGCTATTTTTAAATAATTTATAAGCTGAATCTCTTTCTCTCCCTTTCATTTTTAGTTCTAAATCATACCATGGGACACTATTTTCTTTACATCGAAATGTTTTTTCTGGTGCTATTATGTTGACTGTTTGTTCACATTTGGTTTTTAAATCTTCATAAAATATATCCACATCTACACAATCTAATAAAAAGTTACATGATATTAATTCAAGATTTATTTTATTTATATTAGCAACACCTAGATTTCTATATTTCTTAGACTTATTAATTGAAGAAGTAAAGTTTTTCCCTGAGAAATCCACCGAAATTACTGAATGATCCGATATATTACCAACATCATGCACTTTTGTTGAAACGTCAAAATTAGTGAGTACATAATCAATAAGAGTTGCAGAACTAGCAGTATATCGTGTGGGCTCATTAACACTTTGTTGAATGCCATACATATTCAATATGTTAGCAATTTTAGTTGAATAGAAATTGTTTTCCAGTAGATTCAAGTTAAAATCTCCGACTAGTATGACTTTAGAAACATCTCCAAATAAAACATCACAGATATTTTCGAAGTCATTAACAAACTGCGAGTGGCTGGCGCTTGGCGAGTGATATAAACATCCCACTACCATTTTTATTCCATTGTGATTTATTTTAATAACTTTGCACCAGTAATTTTTTTCGAGTACAAACGATTTGTAGATTGAGAAGCTTATATCACATCTAATATATAATAATACCCCTCCAGTGTGCCTGGATGCTGAGTTACACCTTATTGTGTTATAGTTTGGAATAGATATTTCTGTATTTTCTATATCGTCAGTTGTGCGGCTTTCACTAAACAGCATTATCTTAGGATTACAAGGTACTATACTGATCAGAACCTGAGCTTTATTGGCAATGAAACTCTGTATGTTACTGTATATCAGATCAGAATTGAAAATTGAAATCATATTAGGATGACTTACATGTTTTTTTGTCTGTTTAGTGTTTTGCTTACTATTTTAGGAATATTATTAACGAATCTAATTGTTTTAGAATCATCCCCTTGTGCCACTAGATCATCTAATCTGCTTTTCACCAACAAATAGTATTCTCTCTGTTTCAATGTTTGATCACCAAATATGCGAATACCTCTAGCTACTTTATTTCTATTCTTCAGCACTTCTATAGCGGAGTCCCTGTTGGGCAATACCACTTTCAATAGTCGTATCTTATTTAGCTGTACTTTGCCTACTCTGAAGACTTTTATGTTGGACATATCAATATTGAAGTCTTTTAGTAAACTTTTGACATTCTCCATATCCTCTTCCTTATGCTTCTGCACATTACCATGTACAGGTTCCTTAACATTTGCTATCATTATATTGGATTCTCTTTTTTGTCTTTCTATATCCAATCAACTATATGCTGTAGGTCCCGCTGGCTCACAATTTTCATCCTAGGAGGGGTGATCAATATTGATAACAAAAAAATCAACTGAAAGAGCACACCTTACTCGTATTGAAAGGTTAAATGAAAAAACAGTATAGTTCAAATATTTTTTTATCACGAGGAAATAGTCAAACAATAAATGACATAACTGAAAAGAATTTCTTATTCATACAACACCACAGTATAAGCTTCAAAAATGTAATACTGAGTGTGAGAAACACATGATCTGATTAATATATAATGCTATATTTTACACATTCCATTGTCCTAAATCATTGATAGATAATTGCCTAGAATTCAAATGTTAATGATCTAAATTTGTTTAATCCCCAAAAAATAGGATCGAAAAATATTTTCTATATTCTCAGACGACTAGAAAATACCTATGAAAAAAAAATTAGATAGGTAGAAACCTAAAAGACAAACACTTAATACCTATTAGGATGAAACAAAAAGTAACCCAGAAGCCAAAATCAAGAATCTATCCAAATTATTTCATAAGTCTTCTTCGAACGGGTTCTTTCCCTGCCACACAAATCAAAAATGATAAGTTCCTACTACTATATCCGTTTCCGTAAAGTCATAAAAAATGTATTTATCACTGAGATAAATTTTCAATACTTCAGTGTCATTCAATGAATGTATACAAGCTACATCCTGTTTTTTTCAAAAATAATATGTGATTCAATTCACAAATAGAGAGTCAGTCTTTTTTATTCAGATTTAGGAAAAAATATGTGGGGATTACTTATTGCTATTTATGTTCGAGTGTACCAATTATCAAATTTCTTCTATGCTTATTCAGTACCTATTTAGTTCTTATATATATTTTTCCATATAACAAATATTTCTGACCCACTTTTGAACCTCATTTTGAGTCTTCTTATAGAAATTTTTGTTGCTACTCACTTCAAAAAAATTGATAGCTAGACAGTTTGTCACAATGTGCAGAATTCTTTTTAATTAATCATGTGACAAGGTGCCAAATGTCTTAAATATTTAGCACAAAAAAGAAAACAGGATATTTCCAATCATGTATGATACACTGAGTTGATATCTCAAGTATCCTGATAATCAATAGACTAATGGTAAAATATAAATAGATTAACAATAAATATATGTGGTCTCTGAAAAGGCATCCAAGTGACCTCAATTCTCAGGAATCAAATTGTAGGATGATGCCCTTTCAGGAAGTACTAATTATTTCTAGAGTACACAATAATAGATACAATTGAATTCATGAACAAGTCGACTGTTACAAATACTGAGCAACACTGGAGGCACTGAGTACATGTGTACACATTGCAGCTTCCATCACAAATATTCTGAGTAGACCTTATAGTGAATGGTAAATTCATCAAGTCCTCCTTAAGGCACCTTTCAACTGCTGAAGGTACCTTTCAGCCCTCTAGAAATGTATAGGTCCTTGAGGCTTCCTTCCAATTCATATAATGATTATAAAACAGAAACTAGTTAGTCCTCAAGGTTTCCTCGAGATATGAGGAATCCTCGAGAAATAACTGAAAATTAATAGTGCCTTAGTCTTCTTTCTTGTTCTCTTTCTCCATGTGACATTTTTTAACAATATTGTGAAATGAATTGATATAGACAGCAGACACCAATCTCAATGGACCCAATAACATGGCTTGAATAATAACTTCTAGATAGGAAGAAAATGGACTCATTCCAACACAGAGGGTGGTCAATATGTAGGACTCGAATCCAACATAGCTGAAGAACTTTCCATTCTGAAAAAAATATAAAATTGAATAATTATATTGAATCTCTTCAGTTCTTCACATTTCAATTATTAGGTATGATACCAAAAACATTTGAATAATTGATTCATTTGAATCAAGTACAAAGGAATCTTACCAGTGCATCATCTAGGAGTGTCTTGGCCACATCTTCTGGTTTGGCAAGACCCCCAACTTCAGACATAAGTTTAGTTTCTAGAGGTTTAGTCTTGTTTTCGAGTTCAAACCCAGGAGTATCTGTGTCAGGAGGTAAGGCAAGAGTTACTGAGATATTATAATTCTTAACTTCCATGTGGAGTGATTCAGCAAATCCTCTCAGAGCAAATTTGCAAGCAGAATAGACTGAATACCCATACATGCCCGTCAAAGCGACCTGGGATGCTGTCAGTACAATGATTCCTTCCTTTCTTTTCTTGAACTTAGACACAATTGCTCTCACTGGATAGAAACTCCCAAGGAAATTAACATCAACAAGTTGTTTAACTTGTTGCTTAGTGAAGTCCTCAACTCTTCCACAAACAGCCATACCAGCGCAGTTCACCAACATGTAAATGGGACCCACGATTTCTTCAATCTCACATAAGTTATTCTCAATGTCTTCGAAATTTGCCACATCTACTGATACCTTGGTGATCATTTGTTCTGCATGGAGACGGTATTCTTTCACTTCAGATAAGGCTTCTTCTAACTTATCAACATTTCTTGCGATAATTGTTACATGTGCACCGCGTTGAGCAGCAAGAATTGCAACTGATTTGCCTATTCCACTAGAGCCACCAGTGACAACAATGTGCCTACCCTCTATAGACTTGGCTGGTTCAGATCGTATGAATTTTTTCCAAGCGATGTATAATAGGAGGGCCGGTAAGATAAACAGCACCAACATCTTGAGATCCTTTTTGTCAAATATCACAACGAAAACAAAATATAATCAAAGATGGAAGCAGTCATAACCATACTCATAAACAGTCAGCTGAATGGAGTCCACGTGATGTAAACAACTACGAATTATGACGAAGTGGAACGAGTGACACGAGGGAACAGGTATGGTGAGGTATTGCCCGTGGGTAAGGTCACGTCACGCCACATACAAGTATACCACGCTCTGTTGTGGTCAGAGCACAAATAGATGTCAGTAGGCAGAGATTAGTCAACGGACCGGATTAGTCAAGTTCCGTTGACTAATCTTGGCTTATTTCTGTCACTACTACGGGTCACAGTCACAGTTAATGGTGAAGTGCACCTGTGTCACAGTAACGATGTTCAAAACACTGGTGCAGTCACTGATGGTGTTTTGTTTCGTCAAAAGCGCTAACTCCATTTTCCGCTATAATGGCCTGATAGTTATGAAACTCCTCAGAGGATGGTGACATTTTTACAGATTTCTATACAAATAGTTGATGTTTTGAGATTGTAATTATGTAGTTCAATCATTATTTGAGGAATAACTACTTCTGAATCAACATTTTTACAACACTGATTAGGCAATTATCAATAATACTGATTTTGTTTTCATTTTTGTGTCGCCATCTAACAACTGACATTTGAGTAATTTTTCGCTATAGCGAATAAAATGCTGTCATCAAGTTAGCTGTACGTTAGTTTTTTTGTTGAAGAAGTTAGATAGGCAATAGGTAGAATAGCTCCACCAGTGTTTTGTACATCCTTGTCACAGGCATATATGAACTAACTCTAGTTTATGGTCACAGTATGAACCGTGGCGCTGGGTGAGGTGAGAATTGGGTGGAATGTGACGCTCCTTATATATGCTCTTTGGCAAAAAAGTTGTTGCCATTCAAAGTGTTTTACGTAAAATTCGCGCACCGTATTTCAGTTCTCGAATATCATGAGTATATGTGTACTGAATATCAGCAGAGTTTGTAACTGTGAGGGGATCGAATGCCGGATGCAGAAAAGCAATAATCCACACTGATATAAAATATATTTCGACATGAATTGAACATACACACACTAAGATGATAAAACAACAGTACACGATAATGTCTCTAGACGGACTGCCTTGGTAGCTGCTCTGGTTTCGCTACCTGCGCCCTGTCGGCAAGCTGTCCGAAAGGTGGATAGGAATTCCAACATTACAGTGGCGGAGTCGCCACATCACCCCCCCGCGGAGTAGAGTGCGCTGCGGTTCACGTGGTGAGGCGCGCCGGAAAGTGTACGCGGCGCCCAGAGCGGGTGACGCGAGGGGCAGGAGCAACTTCCGGAGGCGGTGCAGGGACGATGGCGGCTGGTGCCGGGACGGTGGCAGCTGGAGTTGTCTCGGGCAATGTTGGGGGCGAGAGAAGGTGGGCTGGCTTGAGTCGGTCCAAGGAGACTGTCACCTGTTTGTCGCGTATTAGTAGCCGATAAGTTTTAGGTCCTCGGTCCAGTACGGGGTACGGTCCGGTATATGGAGGCTCCAAAGATGCTCGTACGGCGTCCTGGCGCACAAAAACGTGCGAAGCGTTGGGAAGTTCGCTGTGCACGAAAACGTTCGGCGATGCATGGCGCGATGTGGGTACCGGGCGGAGCGTAGCGAAGTGGCGTCTGAGTTGAGACACGAAATCCGGGTACGCGGGTGGACTCTGCAGCGGCGGCGTCAGCAGTTCGCTAGGGAGGCGGAGTGGCTCCCCGTACACGAGGTCGGCGACAGAGGCGTGAAGGTCAGGACGAAAAGCGCTGCGTAATCCGAGAAGGACCACGGGAAGAGCGTCTATCCACTTATCATCGGCGTGGCACATGAGTGCTGCTTTCAGAGGCCGATGAAGGCGTTCGACCAGGCCGTTGGCCTGAGGGTGGTAGGCTGTTGTGTGCGTGAGCCGTACGCCGGTGAGGGTTGCCAGGGCGCGAAACAGGTGGGACTCAAACTGACGTCCCCTGTCGGTGGTGACTTGAACTGGACACCCAAAACGCGCGATCCACATCGCGAAGAAAGCTCTGGCGACGGTCTCGGCAGTGATATCGGCGAGAGGCGTAACTTCTGGCCACCGCGAAAAACGGTCGACGGCCGTGAGGCAATATCTGAATCCTCCCGCGTGAGGTAGGGGACCGATGAGATCGATATGCACGTGAGTGAAACGAGCAGGAGGGGCTGCGAAGGTGCCCAGAGGCGTAGTCACGTGACGAGTAACTTTGCAGCGTTGGCACTGTTCGCAAGCTTTCGCCCACTCACGGCAATCCTTGCGCAATCCATGCCAGACGAAGCGGTCGGCGACTAGCTGAGCCGAGGCGTTGCGGCCGGGATGACTCAGAGAATGTAGCGCGGTGAAGGCTGCCTGGCGGAAGGGCGCTGTGAGATAAGGTCGTGGGCGGTCACCAGCGGTGTCGCAGTAAATGGAGACGTTCAAGCCGGGGACGGGACAGCGTGCGAGCCTCAGAACCGAAGTAGGCGAACGCAGGTGGTCTGTGAGTTCCGGATCAGTGTTCTGAGATTCGGCGAGAGCTGCGTAGTCCAGGGGCGAAGAGATAGCCGCGGTGCGCGACATGGCGTCGGCAACGACGTTGTCTGCCCCGGAAACATGGCGAATATCCGTAGAAAATTGGCTGATATAATCCAGATAGCGGAGTTGCCGAGGTGAACAGGCATCCAACTTCTGTTTGAATGAAAAGATTAGCGGTTTGTGATCAGAAAAAATCACAAAGGCTCTGCCTTCGAGCATATGGCGGAAATACCGCGTGGAACGGTACACTGCGTAAAGTTCGCGGTCGTAGGGGGACCAGTGCAGTTGGGAGGCAGTCAGCTTGTGCGAAAAGAAACCAAGTGGTTGCCACGTGCCATCAGGAATCCTTTGTTGCACGACACCGCCGACACAGGAGTTGGACGCGTCGGTGAAGAGCGCGAGTTCTGCTGCTGGGTCAGGATGCACAAGCATAGTAGCTTCAGCGAGGCTAGCTTTGCAGGCGTCGAATGCAGCGACACGAGCGGGTGTCATATCAACAGGCGCGGAGCCTCTGGTGTTAGGTCCACGGAGAGCATCGTCAAGCGGTGCTTGTAGGGAAGCCGCGTTTGCAAGAAAACGTCGATAGAACGTGAACATCCCGAGAAAACGCCGTAGTTCCTTAGCGGTGGTGGGCTGCGGGTACTCTAAAATCGCTCGGACTTTTTCCGGAAGTGGACGGATTCCATCTGCAGAGACGTGGTGTCCCAAGAATGATAACGAGGGCACTCCGAAGAGGCATTTGGCTTGGTTGATGAGGACGCCATGTTCGGACAACCGCTGGAACACGACACGGAGGTGTTCTTCATGTTCTGCAGGAGATCGGGACGCGATGAGCACGTCATCGATGTGACATGTACAGAATGGTAATCCGGTGAGGACTTGATCCATGAACCTCTGGAAAGTCTGGCCGGCGTTACGTAGGCCGAATGGCATGAATAAAAATTCGAAGAGGCCGAAGGGCGTGATGATCGCGGTTTTAGGAACATCTTCTGGCGCAACAGGTATCTGGAGATAGGCCTTGACTAAATCCAGTTTTGAAAAGATCGTGGATCCAGTCAGGAAGGCGTTGAAATCGGCGACGTTATGCACCGGGTAGCAGTCGGGAACTGTGCGGGCGTTTAGTGCTCGATAGTCGCCGCAGGGTCGCCAACCGTCCGGTTTAGGAACCATGTGAAGCGGTGAAGCCCAACAGCTAGAAGATGGCCGCGCGATGCCAGCACGGACCATGTCGTCGAATTCGGCGCGTGCGATCCGGAGTCTGTCGGGTGGAAGGCGCCGTGCCCGTGAGGCGACGGGAGGTCCGGGCGTCACGTTGGTGTAATGCTGAGTAGCATGGCGGGGCGTATGTGGTACTCCGCGAGGACGAGTGAGATCGGGGAACTCAGCGAGTATGGTTGAAAATGGTCCATCGCTGGTAATTGTCTTCACGCTGGACTGGAGCGTGGTTCCAGTCATGCCTGTAGCAGCGAGGGAGGTGACATTGTCAACCAGGCGGGAGCGTCGAATGTCGACGAGAAGGTCGTAAAATGACAAAAAATCGACGCCGATGATGGGTTTCTCGACGTCGGCGATGACGAAACGCCACGAAAAATCACGGCGTAACCCTAAGTCAAGGTGAAGCACCATTGCGCCGTAGGTGGCGATGGTAGTGCCGTTGGCAGCCATGAGCTCGTACGACGTTCTTGTTGGTCTTCCAGGTACTCGCGATCGTGGGAAAACGCACAAATCTGAACCAGTGTCGATCAGGAATTGTATGCGCGACTTGCGGTCCGAAACGTGAAGGCGGCGCGGAGAAACGGAGCAGCCACTGCCCGCCATCATTGACTGCTGCTGGTGTTTTCCTGTCGCGAACATGGAGATTTGCAACGGTAAGCCTGGGCGCCGTAGCGACGGTGGTACCAACACTCGCCGTCCTGAGAAGGAGATACTTCACGGAGCCTTGTAGATTGGCTGTCGGTACGCGGGCGACTTTGCGAACGACTGCGTGAACGACTTTGCGAACGGTTGGAGCGAGTACTTTCGCGGCGCTCGGGTGATCGAAAACGGGTGCTGAGAGCGGCTACCTGCCGGGAGAGCTCTGCTACTTGTTGCGCTATATTCTGTGGCGTGGGGGCAGGGATGGCGGCGACGACACGTGGCACGGCGGATACCTCGTACACCTTGTCAGCGAGGCGCGCGACTTGTTCGAACGGAGCGTCTGCTTGAGTTGCGATGATGGCCTGGAGTTGGGATGGAAGGCGGTCGGTCCACAAAGTTCGTAGAAGGGCCTCTGGAATGTCACTGGAATCAGCCAGGCCACGGAGGTGTCGAAGAAACTGGGACGGTGTCCTGTCTCCGAGCTCTTCCTGTGACAACACCTGGCGTACGCGTTGTTCTGCTGTTTTCGAAAAACGCGTAATGAGCTCTTGTTTGAGTTTGTCATACCTGTTCGTGACTGGTGGATTCAATATGATGTCCTTAACTTCTGTCGCGTACGTATTGTCTAGTTGAGACGTAACGTGGCTGTATTTCGTGTGGTCTTGAGTAATCCCTGCTAGCTGGAACTGGGCCTCTACTTGAGCGAACCACAAGGCAGGGTCACTAGGCCAGAAGTTTGGCAGTTTGGGGGACACTCTGTAGATAGCATCGGTGCCTACAGTCGTGGCAGCAGCAGGTGGAGCGTTGCGGCCCAAAACGGCGTGGGCGGCGGCTGATTGAACGGCGGGATCGGCAATTGGGCCCGGTAGCCGTAATAGACGCTCATATTCGCTTTGAACTAACGCGAGTTGTTGAAGTTGAGTCTGGAACATCTGTTGTAGTTGCTCGAACTGCTGTTGTGGTTGCAGCGGGGGTGCTCGTGGAGGAAGATGTGTTTCAGCTTCTTGTACGGGTAGATGCGGGTCTGATGAGGCCGCTTGAGTACCCGGAGGATGGTTAGGGTCATCCATTTTCGAGAATACACGCGAAAGAACTCTGAAACCGGAGGTAATTCACGAAAGTTTATCACTTGTGCGCAACACAAAGCGAAAACGAGACAGTAGACGAAACTCGTGGCTACAATTCGTCGAAAAAATCACGTCGGGGTCACCACTGAGGGGATCGAATGCCGGATGCAGAAAAGCAATAATCCACACTGATATAAAATATATTTCGACATGAATTGAACATACACACACTAAGATGATAAAACAACAGTACACGATAATGTCTCTAGACGGACTGCCTTGGTAGCTGCTCTGGTTTCGCTACCTGCGCCCTGTCGGCAAGCTGTCCGAAAGGTGGATAGGAATTCCAACATTACAGTGGCGGAGTCGCCACAACTGGAGTGTAGATTACAGTACCAATAACAAAGGAATGATTTTTTTTTTGACACCTGTCTAATCTGTCTGTCTGTGTGTCACTCCTATCAGGTTCAACTTGTCAAAAATGTCAGACAGTAATGTCAATGTTATGGTCACTATTGTCAGTAAGATTGAGCACCTAGAAAGCATTGCATGTGTAAATAAATAAATGAATCATGAAAATATTTGAGCTCTGAAGCTGACCCTAAATTTGAGACATGGATTTTGATAGTCCTGATGTTATGAAAGATTTTCCAGGCTTGTACGCCTCAGAACTAAACAAGAAGTGTAGCAATGATAGTGATTGTAAGATATTTGGTATTAGCATGATTGACAATTAAATACTTATGATTATAGATAGTGATGAAGAAAAAGGAGTCAAGAAAGACATTTTGATTGGAAAAAGGAAGGATAAGAAGGACAAGAAAGATAAAGAACGGGGATATGCAGCTTTGGAAGGAGAAAGTTCAGATGAAGGGAGCAAATCCAGGTAGGTACTTAGGGAAATATTCACTATTCTATATTAATTTTGTATATATTCCCTTCTTATTGTATTATTTTCTGATTTCTAGAAGCCCTTCTAAATCAAAGAAATCTAAATCATTCAAATTCACCACTAAGTCCAAAGAGAAGAGAGACAAATCAAGAGATAAAGATTTTGCAGATAAAAAGAAGGATAAAGAGAAGAAAGTTGATAAAAAATATGAAAAAGACAAAGGGAAGAAGGTTAAACAATCTGTGGAAGAATCAATTGACATAGCTGGTAAAATCCACTGGTCACCATTTATGAAAAATGATTAATGTTTGTGTAATTTCTAGAAGTATTACCAATATTTGGGGTGAGCTTGGAACTATCTGTGGAAAGAAGCAGGTGCCATGATGGTGTGAATATTCCTCTACCCATTAGGGACTGCATTGATTATGTAGAAACTGTAGGTATATCATTTGAGGGAGTGTACAAAATAAGTGGTTCAAAAACAAAAGTTTCACAAATACGAAAAATGTATAATCACAGACAAACTGTGAAATTATCTGATTATGATGTTCCCACAGCAACTAGTCTGCTCAAAATGTTCTTGAGGTACTTCCCATGGAGTTGAACAATGAATTGTTTAACCATGATATTTTCTTCAAGGGACCTTCCTGAACCAATTTTTACCAATGACTTATTGATCCGTTTTGAAGAAGCTGGTGCCATTCTCAATTTGACTACTAGGGAGAAACATTTGAAGATACTAGTGGAACATTTACCTCCTTTGAATAGAATTCTTCTATCTTGGCTGATTGTGCATTTACACAATATATCACTGAATGTATGTTAAACTTATAGATAATTATTATCCTTATAATCAACCAGGTCATCATTCCAGGAAAAACAAAACAAAATGAGCAAACATAGTATTTCTGCTGCTTTGAATCACACATTTCATGTTTCATCTCGATTGCTTCAAGCTCTTGTACATCATAGTGAAGCATTGTTTTCTAATGTTACCATATTCAAGTACATACCACCTCTCAGTTCTGGAGCTCAACTTCCTGAAAAACCTTATCTGTTGGAGTCAGAATTGAAGAAACAAGAATCATTACTGTCTCAGATTCATGAAGAAATGAATGTGGGTTGTATATCAAAAGAAAGGGAGGAGAAGTTATGGGAAGTACAAAGAATCATAACACAGCTGAAGGTGAATATGTTCCTTTAAATTTTAGAACAGAGTGACTAATATACATATTATCAATCATTCTAACAATAATATATTTATAGAGGAAATTGAAGATAGTTCAAAAAGTCCAGGAAACTTCTGAGAGAAATTATGACAAAATCACTGCAGAGGAGGAAAAGGAGATTGAAAAAAAGGAGAACATCAAGGAAGAGACACCTGTCATTCCAGATGCAAATTCTAAAGAAAGTGAAGATAGTACCTCAGTGAAATCTGTTCATTCTATAACAGCACCCGATCCTGTAGAAGTTGAAGTAAGTCCACAAAAAAAAGAATCTCATACAATGAAAGCATTTGAGTGCTTGGAGGAAGAATTGAAGAATGATTTCCTCTTTGATGATGATATAGTGCTGCTCACTTATAAACGAAATGGTCTGACACACTTGAGGGAACAACTAATGAGAGATATGAACTCTGAAAGAAATGAAATCAAGAGTTTGAGAGCACAACTGAATGAGACTTGTCCTGCAATTGCTTGTTCTTCAAAACAAGCTTTACCAAAACAAGAGTGTTTGGATGAAGTTATGGCACTATTGCACCAAGAGAATCAAATTTTACAAATCAAAAAGATCAATTTAGTGAGAGAGATTATTGAACAGAAGGAATTGTGTATAGAATTGAGTGCTCAACTGAGATTAGCAGCAAATGATAAATATTCCAATTTCTAAAATGACCATTATTTTTTGACTTCTCAATATTGTATTTTCAGAGGCATCAATGAATTGATGAAGGATATTACAGGGTGTTGCTTATTGAAAGTCTTGTCGACTCCATGACCGATAGCTATATATTGGACAACTTTCTTTATATTCAGTAAATTTTTCATTTTATTTTCATCTGATTGAAGTGTGTTCACCAAATTCAATGAAAATGGCCATTATGTGATAAACCACATTCAACTAGATTATTTTTGGGAATTTAAATCTTATTTGAAAATTAGAATATACTTATACATTCATTTAGTATAGATTTTTCTTCTATGATTCAAGTTATTTGTTCTGAATTTCATTCTCAGTGTAGATTCTCAATAATATTTTTGGTCCTGTAACAATTTGTTTTTCTTTTGATGCTCCATAATAGAATGTGACGGATAACATTGTTATTTTTCAGGAAATTCGATGTAATGTGTGTCATTTGTTGTCCCAGTGAAGAGTTTTCGTGTATTTGTTATGTAATTCTGGTGCCAAATTCTTGATAATATTTCACAAAATAGACTAACTTCTTCACTCTTCAAAGCATTCCTTGTTGACTTTGCTAATGCCAATTTTTTTTATTCTTGAAAACTTACGTTAACTCAAAGAGTGCTAGTGAATGTCTCTGAATACATACTTAAATATCTAGTCGTTCATAAAGTCGATGTGACAAAGTTAACAAACATTTCAAATCACGCTTATTTCGTCTGCATGTCTTTGACGAAGAAACGCAAAATGTGTCATTATTGTGAATCAATAGCTATATTATGTTGAGTATTATCATTTGAATTATTAATTGTGATATTTTCATGTGTATAAAGATTTCTTACCCAATTCAACTGGTTTCAATGTTCCTTCCCCAGAATATCGTGAAATATTCAGCATCTAACTCTCAAAATGGAGATCTCACATACATAGAGTATTTGATAGGCAAAACTGCAAACAATGCTGGTCTATTCCAAAATGGCTCTTTCAATTTTTTTTGTGGATTAATAATCGATAGAAACATTTGAGCCTTATACAAAGCACAATATTGGCTAATGGTGATAGATCAGATTGTTCAAAGATGTGATTTCGATTTTTTCTATATCTTGTCTGTATAGTACTTAAAAGTCACTTTTTGGCAAATCAATGTTTTTTCAATTCCAGCGCCAATGGGACATCTCGTATTTTGTTCCATGATCAGTTAGGGATCATCATCATGAACCTAAAGAGACCAGGCTTCATAGCCTATTCATATCAATATGCGCAATGAGGTTGATTGATCCGCTAGTATAAAAGTTAGCATTACGCATATGGATCATAAATAGGCTAATACCGCCATAGCTCTTTTTTCAGATAACACCATCAAACCTGGCATCGTTGGATTCCCAATGGTATTGATTCCTAATATCTGATCATGACATTCAAGATTCATCATCACTCCCGGCAAAAACTTATGTATCCTATCATTGAAATGAAAGAAGAAAAGGGAAATGCACTTGAGTCTGTTACACCTGATATATAGATTGCTGATGGGTTTTCCCATTTCGATATGGACTCATACTATAAATAAATAAAATGCCTGACGAAATTAAAACAATAGAAAAAAATATACCTACTATATTGCATGTACAGAGTGGACTTTTTTTTCATATTCAAACTCGAGTTTTTAGAGGATTCAGAAATCAAGTTAACAGTGTTCCGAAAATAATGTAGGGAAAATGGTAAAGTCACTGATGACGTTTTGTTCCGCCATGTATAGAAAACACTTTAAATGCATTCTAGTTATGAAACTCTAGAAGAGAGTTGGCGTTGAAAATTTCTATACAATCGGTGTTTTGATATTGTAAATTATGTAATTTGATAATTAACCAAGAATTAGCCCAAAATTACTTCTTCTGAATCAATGTTTCAATACATTTGATTGAAATTGTTAATGTTATTTTTGTGTCACTATCTAACACGATTCACATACGAGTGTTTTTCTGCTATAATGAATAAAATGCTGTTATGAAGTTGGGCTGTACTTTCAGTACTAGCAGAGTTTTGGTGGTATAAATTAGATGGTTGTCAATATACAGGGTGGTTATCCTGAATATCATGTTCATACAAAAGGGGCATTTTTTTGGCTGATTGGGATGATGAGAGATGACCAAGGAGATTGTTCTTCCACATAATCTCGAATATATCACTCATTTTGAATTAATATTCATTTTTAAAGTGATGCAGCGTGTTCTGTGTGATTGAATCATGAATGCCCTAATAAACTGTAATGAACTTGATATGTGAAACAATTTCAAAATCACAGGAATCAGAGGAGTCTAGATAACAATCAAAAACAATGGAATAAGTAGAAAATAGTTGAAAATTGTGCATATTGAAAACACACATCGAGCCACTCTTCAACCATCCTCGATGATAATGTGAGGCTCATATTATTCTTGATGATCGACCCTGTTAATCGTCAGTCACGACTTCTGTAACACAGTCTGTCATAAACGTTTCACGTAAATGATAAAAAAACAAGACAATCCCATTTAGCCAACCAAAAAATCGTGCACTCATAACTAAAAGTCATTTCAAAAATCGAACGGCGATGATCTCTGAGTTATAAATATCTACTATTGTTCAACGAAATAAGTATTGTATGTTCATTATAACTTCCTTCATTCCTTCTATGCTCCAGCTCCATACAACAGCATATTTTGTATTTTGTAATCACCAAAGCGTGTTCACCAACCGTCGAGGTTCGTTGATCATCAGTCGCATCACGCCAGTTCATTTCCCGCAAAAGTTTGCGAAGATGAATATTAAATGTAAGTAAAAATATTATCAATTATTATTATTAATAGTTACTTGATAGGCATTTGATAATGCTGAATGTTCTTTATGTGTTGCTAGGTAATCCTCGATCATTTATCTTATGTTTCCTTCATTTGTCTACTCGCTATTCTACCTAGTGTTTACCTTGAAGCAAACTTCACTTTCAAATTCAATGCTATATTCATTGATGATTGAAGGTCTCGTTATATTAGATATTGTACAACTTTTATATCAATTTTATTAGTCAACTATTTGTGTGGTTGCGAGTATGTGCAATATATGAATGGTAAAAATTCGGATCGCAAGGATCATTTTGTGTATACCCATATTATAGTGGTGATCAGTGAGGTTACTCAACTTCACAATTATGTGAAATAAATAGATTTCCATGGGAATACCATGAAGGTATGATAGCGCATCTCTTATTTTGGGCTCACAGTTTTCGTTTCATCGACTGATGCAGATCGTTCCACGATACTTAGTATAAAAAAAATCAATTTCTATGATGTGAGAATTATTATGCGTCTTGCTGACTATCATAATTGTCAGAAATCATCATTCAGAATCTTTATCATTCGAATATTTATTCATAATCAATAATGACTCATGTTTAGGACGGTAGGTACCTGATTTCTATTTTTGTAATAAAATATGTAATCATCGATCCAATTCAAAAAATTCATATGAAATGCACGTGAAAACTTCTCGACATTAACCATTTAACCATATCACGATCGATATAAATATCGACTGATATATGGATGTAACTCTATGTAGAACAAAAAACTTCAGAATAATTAGTCTGGAAATCTGAAATGAACACGTAGGTGATCAACAAACATATAGTATACTCTGAGGGTAAATATATGTTATTTGACGAAATATATATGTATTTAAATATAAAATTTTGACGCAGTTATGTAATATTTAATACATCTGTTTCGTTCCTGTCAGCCCACCCAGTATACACTCCTCCTCTAGTAGAACCAGTAATTCTTTGGATATCCGTGGAGAATAAACAATCAAAGACTGCGATTTTAATTAGGCCCAACCTGATAATGGATATTATTCATGCATAATCGAGCGGTATAAGCAAAAGAGTGATGCGATGAAATCATCTCGAATTGTGATGTTTTGTGGTTTTTTATCATATACTTACGATATCTTCTGGTTTTTCAATTAACTCGGACGGATCTTATAATTAAATGACATAATAAATAGTGTTATAACATCCATCAACAATCTATTTTTTCCTTGTTAGTCGAGCGTAGGTATACCTGTGATGTGGAAAATATATAATGGTCGTCCATATGTACAGGGTGAGTCATTTCATTTTGACCCCCCCTGAACTAATTCACTCTCAGATCTATAAAAAAAGGTGGATGAAAAAGTTATGAGGTATTTCATATCAATTTTCTGTTTCCGTGTATATACATTTTGATATAGGTCTAACTGTCATAGTTTTTGACATATTGAACATGTTTGATGGAATATGTTTATGAATGAGCTCGTTCACTAACAGAAGTGCTGTTGCCTTCGAATTGTGATCCTTGAAAATATCGAATTGTTGATGGCCCAATATTTTTTGAATCATAATAATCTGTAGAAGTCATACAACTTTTCTAGCTCTCGTGAAAGATATATTCAAGAGCTTAAAATATAGTGACTGACCCTGTACTATATTACATGTGAGCTATAGAAGTGAAGTATAAGTATTCCACATTATTAATGTGAATTATATTCGAGTCTGAGGTAGTTTTGTCGGGGAAATTTCCTATGGACGTAGAAAATTGATACCGTTTTAGGTTCATACCTATTTCCTGATCTACTAAAATTTTTCATCAGTCATCACTTGAGAATATCCGTTAATAATACGAGTGCTTCGAAATTTGCATTATCCTTGAGTGATTTGTTTATTCAGCGGAGATACCTGGTATATACCTACACACTTATCCTCATTCAAAGTTCACAGGTCATACATCTGAAACAGATATAGATAGGTGAGAACTCTTGTTATGTTGAAGCTGTTCAAATGATTCTGATTCCTTATAATTATTATATAATATATATTCAGACAAAGCAGAAATTTGAAATTCTCATCTCCTCGAACACTAATCGATGTCATTACATTTTCCTCTTTTCCAGATTCTTTTCTGATTCTCTTAGGGCTATTGGCATCTACGTACTCACAGTCCATAATCATCGAGGATTCTTTGAATTCTTTCGGAATCGATCTATTAGCGGTGAGTTCACGATAAAATTTTTGTACTTCATCAACAAATGATTTTCAGTGCACAGAAATATGATCAGATATGGCGAAGATTTCACTACAAATAATTAGAGAAACTCACTTTATATATCGACATTGAGCTACTAGCACTCATTTCATTCGACTATTTGGTTCATTCACTAGTAGATTATATGCTGGGTGTCCCACGGTTTTCTTAACAACCACTCCACTCCATTATTCAAGAAGAAGAAAAGGGCTTTAGAATTTTAGAATTTTAGAATTTTAGAATGTTCCACCAAAGAAGTCATCGAAGATAGTTTTATGTCATAAAAAACTGGTTTTGTTCATTTTTTCATCATTTGAAATAGTAGATATTTCTTTGTTGAGGAAATTATGAGACACCCTGTATATTATCAGTTCTTCGCTCAACATAAACAGATTGTTTGTTTTGTAGGTCTCTTACCTAAGGGTTGGGTTTGGTTTGGGTTAGCCAGATTAGAGAAAACTTTCTGGTTCTGACGCTGAACATTGATGAATGACAAAGTTTGGTCGAGAAATTGCTTCCAAAATATGAGAAATTGACAACCAAGTTTTTCTTCTTTCGATTTCATCACTCCGTTTGATGAATAGATACCGAGGTGAACAACCCAAATAATACTCAAGGAACATTATGAAAATATTAGATTTTATTGATTAAAATATAGATTCACTATTTTTCATATACAGTAACCAACTCCAGTTTTTCTTATGGCGACCTTATTGGATTTCAGGTGCCACTGAGAAGAGTGGAAAATTTTGGAAATTATATATCACTCACCATTATAGAAAAAAAAATGATTTTTATTACATACTTATGTTGATGATTCTTGGTTTTGTCGCATTTCTGTTATTTGAGATTGTTCTTATCAATCTACATTATTTTTGAATTTTTCTGTTATAATTATCATGAATATGGTGAGTGTACATAATTCTCTGTTCTTTTCAATATCAATGAAATCCAATGTCGCCGCGATGAGAAAAACTGAAGATCTAATATATCTCCAGAATATTTCTGATGTATTATTTATGTTGTGTACCAAAATTCTACTCATTACCCATTCATCAAATGGGGGTATAATCGAAAGAAGAAAAACTTGGTTTTCGATTTTTCTCGTCATATTTGGAGAGCAATGTTTTTATTGGACTTCTTTATGAATTGATGTTCATCGGCATCAGAACCCGACAATTTTTTTTAACTTGACCAATTCTGTATCTCTACTGATTTGCGAGATCCCAATCATGAGAGAGGTAAAAAACTCTATTGAACTTCGTATTATTCACAGGAAACCGTGAATCAGGCTGGAGATTTGTTGAATGTAGCCGTCTCACCATATACAGTATGGACCTTGATGACTGTTATATCGGAAGGCTCAAGGGAAAATACTGCTCGACAATTGGAGACTACCTTACGATTACCTCCCAACAAAAATACGCTCAGAAATTCATTCCTAAGTCTCTCCAGTATGTTGCAGGTAATTTTCAATCATATTTAATGTGAACATTCAAGAACGCAGCCCCAGATCTTTCGGGGTTGAAAATAATGCATGCTAGAGTACAAACTCAGAATTATTATTCCAGGAGAAATCTGACGGCGTCACTCTGGAGATGGACAATGCTATCTTCACTAACGCAGATTTTCCTGTCAAGATGTCCTTCGAAGATATCTCAAAGCGATACTATGGGGTCACAACAAATCCAACAGATTTCAAAAATCCAGCCCAAGCCGCCAGTGATATCAATAAATATGTTGCACGTGCTACAAGAAACAGGTTGATGAATTTTGTACAATCAGGTATGAACAAATAAAATACAATAGATCTTGTATTAGGAACGAAAACTTAATATGTAACGAAACTTCAGATCTATTTGGATCCATATGATATAGTTTCAATTGAAAATAATATCGAGTGGTTTTCGAAACTTCGATTTTATCTTACATATACAAGAACTGTCGCTCCGCTGCAAGTATCTCTCAATTATGTTGTTGAAAGCAATAATATATCTATATATCTTCCAGGTGACGTGGCATATGCTCAAGTCTTCCTGACTAGCATATTGTACTTCAAAGGATTGTGGAATATGCCATTCAACAGGAGTGAAACACGAAGGGAATCTTTTTATGATGAGAAGAATAATAAAATCGGAGAAGTAGAGATGATGTACCAAATCGGGTCATTTGCCTACGCCAGATTGGAAAGCTTGAACTCCTACGCTTTAGAACTTCCCTACGGTAGGGTGAGTAGATGTCCTCTCCTGTGCTAGTGTATTGTTGAAGCAAATCTGGATGGAATACAAAAAAATAACATTATATTCCACAGCTTGAATTTTTCTAGACCTGTTCCTCATTATGTTCATTATTTGTTAGGATAGAAAGATGTCCATGATTGTGATCCTGCCTTTCAAAGGTGAAAGTATATCGGGAGTACTGAACTCGATATCCAAGAACTCGTTTTCCTCGATTTTAACAACGTTAGAAAAGGCATTTCTGCGATTCTCTGATGAGCAAGTGCATGTCTATCTTCCACGATTCAAAGTCGATTCTGATTTCAACATGAATATCGTCTTGAGCAAGGTAAGTGTATAATTGAACTTGTATTCTGTATAACTGACTGATCACACTGTATAACAAAACAACTATTCATTTCCCGTTCAACTGCTCACAATCACACATTCATCTTTGAATCAAACTCTCATCGTTGGATTTCTTATATCTTGATGTATCCTTGATCTTGATCTCAAATCATGATAATTGAATGATACACTGGGTGTCGCATTTGAAATTCAAGAATTGATATCACTCTCGGTGAAACTATCAGGAGTAGATATAGAGAAAAGGGGATGTACAATGCTCCTCGGTCATCCGATATATAAAGTATTCAACTCAATTCAATTCGGATTCAATTAGGATTCGAAAATAAAGTTCACAGAAAATTTTGCATATCGCCAATATTCAATGAGAATAATCAATCATGAAAACTATAAATCCAACTGGAACACCCATAATGTGGGAAATGGAAATTGAAATGAAAAACGATGGAAAATACTATTTTGTTGGCATAGATCTCTACATCAACATATATATTATCTGACTCTCAGTATAGTCCATGTCAGAATAGCAATTGAAAGCTTTCGAAAATGAAACGATAAACTATTACTTCGTACTCTGTGAAAATGAAACTGAACACAATTCCAGAAAAATAATGAACCCAGAAACCAGACTTCTTTGTATTTATTTCAATTTGCGATTACCACATCTCAGTATTTTGATTTCACTCAATTTTTAGATTGGAATAAAAGATGTCTTCGATATTGAGAGAGCTAATCTATTGAACATGTTCGACCAATTACTCTACTTGTCGAGGTTGATTCAGAAGGCTGAGATCGAAGTTGACGAAGAGGGGACCGTAGCTACGAGTGCAGCAGGTACTGATTTCGTCTGAGTTGGATAAAATCAATTTGTTACTGATAATTCATCAACAATGTCACTTGAACACATAACAGTTGTTGCCACTTTCACTGTTGAAACAGTATAATCAAAAAACACATTGATTGATTCGATACAACTGAATCCTATTACTTATATTACTTGCAAAAATGACAGCTCTACAACAAGACTGACTCATTTCTTAGTGGAAGATTAAGTTATTCAGAAGATAATGAAGTTGTTGAAGCATTTACCAGATTATTTGAGATATCAGCACACTGAACATTTCAAATAGGCAGTGAAAGAATTTAATTCTGATGTTTTCCAAATGATCAATCATAATTTCACATTTTGAATTCTGCTTCATAAGTATGAGGTCTATCTGATCTATGTAATTGAATGAAATATTTATTTTTCTCTCGTGTAATGACAACATATCCGTTTCAGGTGCTTCTTTTGAGAATAAATCTCGTCCACCGAGATTCAGTGCTAATAGACCATTCCTCTATTTCATTGTGGACAAACCAACAAGATCAATGGTCTACGCAGGGAAAATCAGCAACCCGAATACTATAAAAAATGCTTGAAACGAGCGATACATTCCTTTATTATACTACATGTTGAGAATGTGATGATAACTGAGATGATGTTTATTATGGAAAAATATATTTCACATAAGTTACTATGAATCATTCTTCTGACTCGATACTATTCTGAGCTCAGCAGTACTGCCTGTCAGTAAAATCTGCTGCGACAGGTACCTATTATTATATCAGTTGTTCTGATAGGGATATTTCGACAAAAATTATACCCCTTCAGTGAACTCGAACAGATTTCTGTGCAGAAGACTCAAAAAAGAATTATGAAGGCAAATTTTATAAATGCAGTTATATCAGCTCTTTCTTCCACTGCTACCCCAAACTGAAGTTCGAGAATAGATTCTCGAAGAGGCTGTCCCATAATTAGCCTTCCAAAATTCACCAGCAGCTGCATATCCCATACCTCAATCGACTGTTTCAAAAACGCTTGATGACTCCCCGTGTTCCGAAAATAGGGATTCCAAAGCGAATTTCAAATGGGACATCCTGTATATTATTCCATTATAAGTTAGAGATACTCATTAGGAATTCAGAGATATTGAGTTTCATGATGTTATATCTGAACGGAGATGAGCCCTATTATATTTCCCATATTATGCATGGGTATGATAGAGAAACTTCTTCTGGCGGGTGGGTCACATTCCGTCGAACTCATATAGCATATGGACAATAAAATACTCTGTATAGTTGTATATCAACTTGATAAAGTTGAATTTTTGATGGGATCCCCATATTACTGATCATGGAACGATATATATTTGGAAATCCAAAGTTGCCATCATTAGGTACCAGTGAAACAGGAAGAGGAAAAACTACTGAAGAGGAAACAAGGGGTGCACCATGACATTTGGACAACCCCGCGTATGACTATATACCGAAATCACGATCCGCCTACTTATTTTGTGACACAATGTATTCGGACCACATCATGCATCTCCATCAATATTCAATTCGTTGAAAATGTTATGATAACGCTCTCCAGAGTAAATTGAACAACAGCAGACTATTAGTCATAGATCTTCCCAGATATGCTGGCCTTTATTTTCTTGAACTCAATTGTCTCAATTGACGAGGTCAGAGGGTCTCAGCGACATGCTTTTCGCTATTCCAATAGGAATGCAGATGCCTCCAGAATTTGGAAATATAAAGGATTATTCAATAAAACTAATTAAAAGCAAGTTTGGTAAACAATGTATTAATGTGTAGTTAACGATAACCCGGTGATAAGGAAATACAAAGGCAATTTCTCATTCTCTAGTACTAATAAACTATCATTATCTTGTTAACCTTTAACTTTCTTGGCTGAAGAGCATTTTTGAGAATGCACTCTTCGAGTATACTCGCTACAATTCCAAAATGACTTTGTTGATGCATATATAGAGCAATCGAAGCCCAATCAGACGTAATATAATCCTCCTTTTATTATCTCCATCATGTCAGTTGAATTCATCGGCCATTCAGCTTAGTTAATTTTATTAGTATTGTTCCAGCGGTGTGGTGTGGGTGAATAGGATTCCATAGAGGAGCTATGTGTGATTTTTTTACATCCAACAGTTTTGACATGGTGAGTACTATAACGAATTTATCGATATTGTTTTTTGATGTAGAAAAAGAAGTAAGCTATTGGCTCAAGAAGTCCAGAAAATATCATAGAACTGTTGAAAAAGTAGTGTATTGGTATGAATATTATCTCGAGATTGTTGAATACAATGATAGAAATTCTCGGTTTGGAAATTCAGAATAGCTTGGGCAGATCAATTTTTCTGAATTGATTTCCGGGAGGTGCTAAGGATTTGATTTCTTTCCATATCTTTGATTTATTTCCTTCATATATAAACAACAAAATGTGCTATATTCCCATGAAAGTTTGTTTTGATATCACGAAGAACGTATATTTCCTCATTTTTGCTGAGTTTGTTCTAGGTATGAGTGATAAATTTAGATATACAAGGCTTCTAAATTGTATTTTTATTACCTTTGTCACGTTATTATTCCCATGAAAGTTTGTTTTGATATCACGAAAAACGTATATTTCCTCATTTTTGCTGAGTTTGTTCTAGGTATGAGTGATAAATTTAGATATACAGGGCTTCTAAATTGTATTTTTATTACTTGTGTCACGTTATTACATAAGATGTCAATAAAACCTACCATGCGAAGGTGATATATCTCTCACTCAATGCTCATTGGATTTTATCAATTTTCCACAGTAATATTATATCGATGATTCAAGATAAGCCATTGTTTCTATCAGTACTAAAAGAATGGCTAGTAAATAAGATTATTATCTAAGTCATAATACGTTATTGAATTAGGTTTCTCGATGATGGGTATAGATACTAGGGAGATACTAGCTGATATTTGTATTGAAAACCTACCGATCATATATAGGTAGATTTTAACTTCAAATTGTTCGAAAGTGAAGGAAAATAATCGTATGTAATAATATAATGAAATATCAACATATTCGCAAAGGATTTCGTGAATGTATAGAAGCTTAGAAGGGGTTATATCATTTTATTTTTCCCAATTTTATTGAATTGCCAGATATTCAATTTCAGATAATTCCAAGTTCTGAAATTATGAGTTCAATCTAAATTTATTGATTTTAGAAATAAACTAACAGTAAAATTCCACTCAACTTGAAACTATAAATATTCCTGATATTTGGAACAGTTGTAAATAGGTGACAAGTAGGTGCTTATGTTTTGTTTACTGTAGTTGTTTCGAGAATGACAATCGGATTAAAGTTCTAAATCTTATCAATACAAAGTTATTCAATGAGTACATGAAGCAGTCATGAACGAGAACACTCTGATTGCGACAATCGAAAGATATCGTAATTAGGATATGATGTTTCTCCTCGCAATTTGCCACCTAGTTTCTGAGTAATACTCAGATAATACTGTCTTAGTTCATTTCCAATAATCCTCAATGGAAATGAGTTGCTGTATATCTTGTCGAACACCTGGTGACTTATTCATCTTGGGAAACTCACAAGGTACATCTTGATTAGAGGTCGAAGTTCAGCTCTGAGCTGAAATAATTTCATATCGAACATTTTCATCCTAACATCCATGGTTTTCGACATGAAGCACCATAAATTTTGAGAAACAGACAATATACAAGTCAGTGCTCATTCCGACTCGAACTGAATAGGAGCCCAATATTTTGCAAATATGGCCAATTAATTTGAGACTATAATTTCGATTAATTTTTTTAGCTATGAAACCCATTGACTATGGAGATAATAATCTTCAGAGGGTTACTGGTATATCTCTTCATTGGACACTATTGTGGAGTGAATAGTTCTGTGTGCAGAAATGAACCGAAATGTACGATCACTAGAGCACACAAAATGAAAGCTGCCGACTGCTACGACAGAAAGTTCATGAGTTTTCCTCAATGCCTGGACAACGATGTAGAAGTGAGTAATGTCAAAAAACATCTCATCGAACGAAAAGCTCTTATCATTGTGAATTCTGAGTCAGACCAACGCAAGCCATGATTTTCATCTCAGCCAATTGAAATCTTAATGAATTGTTAGTCCAGTAAATGCCAGTTTCCGTTTTGCGGCCAAACCTAATGCATTCATTCAAATGTGGAGTGAGTTTCGTCGATGTTTTAATTTACGTGATTGATTCAGGAAGCAGAATTCACCTTTGCTAAATAAATCATGCTATGTTAGATGAGTTGCTGGATCTTCCTGATATGAACATCATTTTAATTTAGGCTTGTCTTGCTGAACAGATTTCGATCGATTTTCCAGGTGATCGACCTTTCTCTCAACAGAATCAGGAAAGTCAGCAGATCGGACCTGAGTCGCTTCAAGTATTTGAAATTCCTGTACTTATCAGACAATCTGATTTATAACCTCGACGCCGATACGTTCAGAGATTCTGAAGACTTAACCACCCTCGACCTGTCACTAAACGCGCTGGCAAAATTGCCAGCAACCATTTTCCAGTTGCCGTCTCTGAAAACGCTCTACCTGAGCCGGAACCAGAACATGAACATAGTCGATAATCTCGAACATTACAGGCCTATACTGAGCCCGCTGGTGCAAGTCGATCTGAGCTGCACCACAGACGAGGACAATATGGCGGAGTTCCCGAATTTTGGGCCCTTGCCGTTCTTGATCCAGCTCAATATTTCCGGGAATCAGTATTTGAATATGAGGCCTAAGGACTTCATGGGATTCTGTAATCTGCAGATCTTGATAAACAATAATGTCACAACTGAATTTTATGATCGTTGCGACTGTTGGAAGATTAATCACTGGCTGACTGAGAAGAAAGTTAAATTCTCGATGTTTCCATGTACAGTTGAAAAAACTGGTGAGTAATTATATCTTTATATCCATACCGTAGACTTCCCAGAAAGAATTGATCTTCATCTTCACTAATATAAAATCGGTTATTTCAAAATTTATTGACACATGAATGCACTACTTCTTAGAATATTTTGAGATTAGCAGCTTGAGCCATCTTCCCAATCAGGTATTGCAAGAAAGTTAATCATCGATTATTTTCGAAGGGTGCTTGATGAGAGCTAGGAAAAGAAATTAAGTTGAGAGTGCTTTATCATCGCTTGGATTCCTGAGTTATCTAGGGTGGGTTCTATTCAATCGATAAAAAGTCTACTTGTATATACAAGGCTCGACAATTTTACCAAACTACCGCTACAGCAGATCTCGTATGTCTCGTTTATATAGGAATAAAAATATACAATCATCTTCCTTATGCATTGAAATCATTTTCTTGCTCGAAATTCGAAATCAACTTGAGAACATTAAAACACCACTATGTTAGTACACCCCTGAGCTCCATGCAATTGATATAGTATGTTTATGATTCAATCTACGCTGCCTGAAGTTAAAATTTTTCATAAAATAGGTTTGCATCATGTGGATATGTTTTGGTAGATGCTTCAATGCAGATAGACCACGCCAGTCATTAATGTTAAAGTTTAATCATTCTTTTCGATCTTGGATCTTCAATGTGTGTTTTTTGAGCCATTATGCTGCATGTGTATTTTTGCTATTGCCCATTTTGAAAGGAATCATCAGTCTGTTCATTCAATTTGATGCCAAAGTTCTAAGGTGTAAAAATAACATGCATTGTTATTACTGGATTGCTCAGAGTGGTATTGCACAATTGATGATAACATATATGTGTATCGGATTTCCCTATCTCATCAGCACATATTTCAACAGGTATAATAATTGTTTTCAATTGAATTTAATGATGTCAGGTGATAATCTCGAGTATGGTGATATAAGTCATCAGTATGAGACACAAATGTATATTAATTTCTCGAAACATTTGTACAGATAGGGCGGTAATACAATCAGATAATTTTAAAGAACGATTCCAATGAATCATTATCGCTATACCAAGCATCATTCATCAATAGAACGGCAAAGTTGTGGAATTCTTTGCCTAGTGAAGTCTTTCCTGATGCTTACAACCTCCAAACATTCAAGAAAAATTCCAACACCTTCCTTCTCTCCAAAAATTCAACCGCTGGCTAACACGATGTTCCTCGAACATTATAGGTTTCCCTTTCGTGTTGTCCACAGATAAAAAAAAAAAAAAAAAATCAACTTTTCATGGTTCCACTGAATTGACATTGCAGTTTCATTGCGCAGATCATTGAATATGTAATTCAGTATTTTTTCGAATGAACAATACGAATTCATATGACATATCTTCCTTTTTTTCAGAGTGTCTTTATTCCGATTTCGAAGACGAGGATCTAGTGATTTATAACCAGTGTAAGGAATTGTTCGAAGACATTCAGAGGCAGAATAAAATTTGGAAAGTCTCCATAGGCGTTGGAATCACGGCAGTGATCCTCATCATATTAGTGATTCTCTATTGCATAGCTTACAAGAAAAAATGTATGTGTAGGAAGGCACCAAAGATCCCACTGAAAGCTGAGATACCAGATCACATGGGACTCATCCTCAACAATCGAAAAACTGTGCCAAATTCTTACCAGTTGTGATATTTTCTGACCGTCAAGAACTTTTTCTACAGAGGAACAGATGCTGATCAACATTCCTTACCTGTATGAAATTAATTCAGTAGAATGAGTTTGTGATACGATATTTATGTTTTTTTATATATTTATTAAAGATAAGTTGTGTAATGTTTTCGAATAAAGGGCAGTATTTGCAATAAGAAGAATATTACGGATGATAAATCTGGCCAGTTTGGAGCCAGCGGTCACAATTTTGAGATGCGACTCAAATGTGCTTCATCTCCATGCGATGTACAGCAAACATACTATTATAGGTATAGCCTGAACATTTACCTTGTTTGGCGAATCCTGAGAAGTTTTATGTCTTTCCTCGACCATCTAGGGTAATAGACCAGGTTTTTCCGAAAGAAAACCTCTCCACTCTGAACAAGTTGATTGAATATGTTTGAATGAGTTGTCAGAACGATTCTGTTTATACAATTATTCTTCAAAACCACCGTCACTATTCTGAGTGCGCTCAACATGTTCAAATCAACGAAACTACCATAATAATGAATGAAGAGCAACGGCAAAGGCCATTCTATTCGCCTAGTCGGTGATACTACATTAACAAAATCATTGACCTTTCTAGAATATTGTCAACAGGCTGTCGCATCAAGTATTTCAGGTTGCTTACGACCACTGAAAAGATGTTAGAAAAAGTTTTTATGTTACACATGTACAGTTACCCTGAATACCTTTCGAAATAATATTGTGTGATACCACATGAATAGTTCTTCATGCATCGAAATCTTATAAACAGGTGTATGATTCTTCAAAACATGTATCGTAGATGAATGAGCCTCCATCTGCGTATTGCTAATCGCAAATGGGGTTATCGAACCTCTTTTCGACCGAGTTGAAGTTGAGCAGAGGATGAGCAGGAGTTTCTGTATTTTTCCTTGCGGCAAAGCATCTGAATAAATAATTGGTGCCGGCACTGCAATATTCATTCATTCTGCATTTGCCTATGAACTAGTGCAGCTCAATGTGAACAATTCTCGAGTGGCGCTGGCTCTGAATTTTTGAGAACTCCAAGTTTCTTCAGGAAGGTCCCAAATCGCAGTATGAACTGGTGTTCAGTAATTCTAGCAGTGTGCTGTTTACTTGATATTGCAAGTGAGTCTCGTCACTAATCATTGTTTCAATCGATTTTTCCTACACCAATTTTCGTCGCAATTTCTTGCATTTGTTAGGTTCTTTCTTTTATATTCATGAACAGGGTGCCCGTTTCCAGCTTGAGCATAAAAGCGGATCTTGGATGCATCAAGAGATACAAAGTGATTTCATGCTGATTCAAAATCTGGAAATAAATTCGACTTATCTAAATTATTTTGAAAATATAACAGAAAAAACAGAATTTCGTTACTTTCGTTTTGTTACAATCAATCGAATGTTTATATTTCTATCAATTTGCAACTAGTGAAGATATCTGCGATCCACATGGTTCGGCTCGAAAAACAGGCACTCTCTATAAATAATGGATGACAACTTCCATAACGGAGTTTCGACTGTAAGTATTTCATTATAGGAAACAAATACCCGAGAAACTATAGAATCGAATGTTTCATTGATATTCAAATTGTCGACGGTAATTTCCGTTCATTGTGTGATTATTGGCATTGTGTTGGTGCCAAACCTACTGGTACCTTCAGTGAGATTGAACTGAACGAAAGAGTGTGTGTTTTGTATTCACTTTTTTTCTCATTTTCCAGCTTTTCGTGGGATTTTCTCTCCTCGTTTCTAAAACATAGAGTAGAAGTTATTAAAAATTATTTCAATATATTTGTAGTAAGGACAGATTTTGTGATCTGCCCGAAGATGTCACTGCGCTTGAAATTAAACCTTTAGATACCTAAAAGAGAAATTCTCTATTGGTCAGTGACACCTTGTTTTTGAAAAATTTGGAAATACAAATATATTTAATAAGAATGAAACCTCTACTTATCTTGGTGGACGTTTCGGAAACGAATCTGCTCCCGTTCTCAACACAATTAAAATATTTTTCTCTTCGGAAGAGAGAAAAAAACGGAAAATCAAAGAGTCTGCTTGCATTCTCCAGAACGGAGACAATAATATTGCCTCTTGTTCAGTTGATATAGATAGAACTTGGCACCCACTTCTGAAAATTGAATATGAAAATGGAAAATTCGATATCAATTAATGAGAACACCTTGTAACCAGAATTCCTCCGTCTACCAAATTGTCACTTTTCAGTGTCAAAACCGAAAACATTGAAAAATTTTGCGAAGAGAAAAATATTTTAATTGTGTTGAAAACGGGAGCAGATTCGTTCCCGAAACGTCCACCAAGATAAGTAGAGGTTTTATTCTTATTAAATATATTTGTATTTCCAAGATAATTTTTTCAAAAACAAGGTGTCACTGATCAATAGAGAATTTCTCTTCCATGTATCTAAAGGTTTAATTTCAAGCGCAGTGACATTTTGGGGCAGATCACAAAATCAGTCCTTACTCCAAATATATTGAAATAATTTTTAATAACTTCTACTCAATTTTTTAAAAACGAGGAGAGAAAATCCCACGAAAAGCTGCAAAATGAATGTACCACCTCTTCAAAGAACTTACAGACAGTACTTTTTCTCTCACTCTGAAGAAAAAAGTCTGAATTCCAAAAAAGTATGAAATGAGAGAAAAAAATCTGAATTCAATAGCGATAATTTGAATATAAAATAAAGGAACCTGAGACCCATCAGTGGCCTCCCTATGCTTTCGTGAAATTTTGGATTGGAAGAAAAAAGTGTCAATTCTACCAGAAAAGTTTGAATTCAATTTTGAGAATAAAATATAAACAATAAGATAACGGTGGCCTATCTATACTTCCTTGTTGTGTTCGATTCATTTCAAAACAACGAAGATAATGCGCACCCAATATGAATCTGAAGAAATTCTCCCATCGCTGGCACTGGAAATGATGATATGATTTGGAACTTCAATGAACGCAAATTATATCAGTTTATTTATAAATCTCGATCAAAGGCGCAAATTGTTGTATTATCATTTGCTAGCAGCTGGATATTGAACAAAGTGGGGTTAGTTGAATGATAAAAGTGTGTAAAGGCTAGCGATGATATACGAAAATTACTTCAGAGGGATAGTTGCTGCGTTATTCATCACAATGATCATTGGCCTGAGGGGACACCAACATCCTTGATGGTTGATGAACATTTACGCCAAGAACGAGAATAATTTTGGGAATTCGTTTCATACCCAAGAGATGCCATATCGATTGAATGAGAAGATATGGACTAGATTGATCAAATGAATACCCTGCAAATTTAGGATACAAAATAAGAGTCACACACATTGAACTACCCTCATCGAAGTAGAGCATACAATATTTTGAACTTTGAGCTCAGTTTCCTGGAAACAGAAGAGATCAATGGTATAATTGTCTTCCTCCTCTCATACACAGTGCAAGTCCATACATAGTCTGATTTTTTCGAATCTCCATCAAGTCTGTTAACAGAAGGGGGAGATTTTCTATCATCACTGAATATCGATTGGAAGCACGTGGAGGAAGAGCGGGAGTTCTATATGCATGGATGATCAATTGAACATCACAGACCTATTCAAGAAGATACTTCCAAACTTCTTGTTATCGAACTTATATTTCCCAGGTGCTATTGAAGAAGATTGTACAGACTTCCAGGGCCAAACCATAGAACATGGATTGTTGTACGTGCCAGGTCCAGCTGTTTGTACCATGTGCGTGTGTTACCACAGTGAGCCAATGTGGTGTCAAGCAATTTACTGTGATCCACCATATGTAAGTGAATGACCCACAGTGCCAAGCAAACAACGTAGCGAAAATGAATATCGAAAGAATATCTGTTTATTTTCATACTATATGCTTGATTTCCACTCCTCGCACTAACTGCATCTGATAATCTCGAAATCAAAGAGTCGAATCAGAGTTGGCATGTGTAGAAAGAAGAAGAGCTAGGACAGCTACGGTTGGAGAAGAAAAAATAAATGTATATAGAGATAGAACTGATATAATAAGGCTGACATGCATGTATGTTGTACCACATTTTTCAAAATATTCTAACCATGATGGAAGAAATAACAAATGACTGTCGGATCTTCAGCATCACCTAATAATTTGTTCCACTGAATATTGCGCCCCTGTAATTCTCACATTTCTGTTTCTCCACAGTTCTGCAATAAATTCAGAGTAGGAGAAAGATGTTGTGAATTTGAATGCTTGGATCCACCAGGAGATGCAGCTTCCAAATTATTAGAGGAATACCGAAGAAAAAGACTCAAGCCCAGCAGCGCTGAACGAAAACATAAAGATGTACCTGCTTGGCTGTTGACAATTGTATTAATAGTAGTTAATTCGTAATAAAGAACATTCGAAGTGATGATGATAGCTGTTGATATATGTAATGAAACGAAACGAAAGAATAAATGAAAACTTCGTCTCGGAATGAACGTGTCCCACTTCATGAAAGATCTTATACCAGCAGAGAAATGTAGTTGATTCAGAACACAATTCAATTTCCTACAAAATCTAGACACTTTGCAACAATTGTTTCAACTCGATGTGTTTCGATACGATATGACCAGGTGAGAGTTTGAAGGAAAAACAATGCTTAGGAAACTAATAGTTTATTCGTTGGTAACATGAAAATGCATTTTGAAAATATATAATGCCAAGGAATTGAAAACAGGCGATAACTATGCTGATATATCATGAACTGTATATTATGGGGGTACAATATAGGTATTCATTGAACGATGTATGCTTATAAAACTTGTGAAATTGCAGAAAACCCTAATAGTTTATCAATTTGGACCTCTGAATATATATTTACTTATATATATAATGCCTAAGGTGCACCATACACTATCACGCCAGTATATCAACTGATTTTAAACATTATCTAAAGCTTTTTGTATTTCATACACTCATCTAACATATCTCTTATCCAGGAAATATCACATTCGATTCGAAAAATTAGAGGTAATTTTACGAATTCGTCCAACAAAAATGATAACGAATATCTAGACAAAACATGATCAGGTAACTGATTCTGTATGGTGAATGAGGAACAGACCCCAGCATAGTATGAACATATGCAGTACAATGGAAACAAAATAAAACCAAACTTAGGTATACTAGATTATACTATAATACAACCTTCGATAGGCCCTTCGTTTGTGGGTTCCTCCCAAATCAACCCGAGTTTGTCGCCAGAATTAATGTGAATAGCCACCTCACAACTTTAAACATTTCAAATAGTCAACACATTTATAATAACATATAACACATTATATAACAGTTAGGTCATTATGACAGAAACAAATCCTCTACCAATACAATATCTAGTATGATAGTTCAAAATGATTCCGTGACCAATGTGTGGATAGAAATAGTACAAATATAACGTTGAGAAGTAATAATCAGTATATTCATCTCATCAAAAATCCTGTAGATGAAGAAATCAACTAATGGAGCTTCGTAGAAGTCTCTGATCGGATTGAAAATAATGAGTGAGTGGTTTGTGAAACATCCAACAGTTATTTTTTGAAACATGCACATTTTTTTTTCGAACATCAAACACACTGGTACAAAATTCTCTGGATAAGAAAAAACACACCAATTCAAACTTCAATATTTCATTTTGTGGAAGTACTTTGCTTCATAGGGTAGGATGGTATCTGAAAATCAGTGTATTCGTTCTCAAAAAACCAGTGGATACAATATTAGGTATCTGTCTGAATTGAATGTGTGGGAAAAACTTATACAGTTATTCATTTGCAGACTGAAAAATTCGTCTTGATCAGAGAGGTATTGCTTGAAACCATCAAATCAGTTAATATAGTAACCACTAGCCCTTGAGAAATATCAGTCATAGTAAGAAAATATGATGTTATGAGTTCACTCATCAAGCTTCTAAAGCTTTCTCAACTCTATTATGTATATACAAATAAAATCATGTGAAATGTTGTTCAAAATCATCCACATACTGTTTAATATGAAACATTGTTAGTACCTATGCAATAGGCAATCGAGAAGTTGAATGATCACATAAAAATAAAGACTCCGTTGATATCAATATCATCAAAGTGGATTCTCGCAAAGTTATATAAATCAGTTTTCAGGCAATGACAAATTTTATATATACTTATCTGTCTCTCGATGAAACTCAAAAATTTTCTCGATACTTAGTGTATGAACATGGGTGTGCTTTTCGTTGGATAAAATGGAATTGCAGAATACTATAATCATAATTATCCATTTGCATTAGTTATGAAACTATCAAATATGGCTGATAAATGATGCCTTGTTTGTGAGCAATTGGCACTTTCAAATGTACAAAAATACTGAAGGATATTTTGACCTGTCTTCATGTCAAATTTTTTAGAAATACTACCTTACATGAGAAGTGTATATAGTATAAATATGATTATAGCATTTCACGAATTAATTATAAACTTCATTTGGTATCTAAAGTCTAGTAATGTGTTTTCCAACAGTTCCACTAATACTGTATAATTTAAGGCTCTATAATTTATCAATGTAACATTCTCATTGGGTATCGTGGATGAGAACTCCTCAAATTGGCAGATGGAAGAAAATCACCCCAACGCTGATGCTCCAAAAGGTACCGATCCCCATGTTAGCTATCCATGAAACAGATCAACGTTTGGTTTTATCTCAACCTCGTCTATTGACATCTCAAGGCGGCTCCATACTTGTTAGTATTCCCTAATCACTGAAACCTACAGAAACCTGTACAGTTTCACTGAACCCATCGTATGGAACGATTATTTCGTGAAATAAAACATTCTGAGACCAACAGAAGCATGCGCTGTTTCACTGAACTGAGCGCATTTCCTCAAATCCTCGATATCTGTTTTTCAGCTTTTTGTGGGATTTTCTCAATATCTGTACATGATTCTGATTGTTTCGGACAATTCAATTCATGAACGCGAACTAACCTTTCGTGTTTGGGTGCATTTTGCAGTTTGGGACATAGATCTAGTGGAAGTAATGGAATAATTACCACACAATTGTGATATCAATCACTGCAAATCATGAGAGTTAAGTGGTTTATTATGTCCAATGATACTGGGTGGTTTCCCTAACTAAAATTATCAAAACTACACTACCTTCAACTAAACTGAAGCCACTACCTTATAAACTAATCAAGGAAATTTTTCATTTGAGATCAAATAGGGGTTACCCGAAAATCGAAATTAAATACCGCAACACCATAACCTAGCTGACTCCATCATAGTGATTTTGTTGCTGTTGTAACTTCTTCCCAAGTAACTGATTGATTTTTTTCCCCAGAGTGGACATAAATATGATTGAAATGTGAACTCTAGAGACATATTATTCGAATTGAAATTCATGAAATTATTTTCAAGATTCTGAAAACAAGGTGTCACTGACTATCATTGAGGAATTTATCCTTTAGGTATCTCGAATTTGAATTTCGAACGCAGTGATATCTCGGAGCAGGTTATCATCTTTGCTCACTGCATATATCTCGCAATGATTATCACATTTCCCGAGGAGAAAATCCCACAAAAACGATAAAAAAGGTATATTCTAGGATAGTTGGTCTTTTCTACTGTTGAATTCACACCAACTTCTGTATCGACGTTGTCTAAAGTTACTCAATGAATATTCGAGAATAATCAGGAGTTGAAGTCGAATACAGCAGAAGAGAAGGATGTAGACTCTGGAATATCTATCATTATTATCGAAGGTATTATTTTACTTCTGTTTTGCGAACCCATCCACCAACTTTTTTCCCTAGTCATCGTTGTGAGTTCTCTCTGTATCTTTGCACGGTTATAGCTCTTTGCAGCAAGGATTTAATTATCATAAATCATACCTACCACGTTGTTCTGAAGATTCGACAAACGAATAATCGTACAGATAATCTTTGGTGCAAGATCATGGTAAGATTCAAAGATGAGTCTGGATGGCGTACATATGTAGAAAAACATTTGCCGCAAATTCGCAAGTATGCAGCAGCCTTTAGATGAGATCGACATACAAACACGAAGTGTCGGACCCAATGAGAAGGCACAGTTCATTCTCTTCTGAATACTGCGATCAGCTCAGTCTATCCATTTAACTGAATCAACTCTGCCCTGCTGGGGGTGGAATACAAGACTTGCCCAAGGGTGGCAAAGCCGCAGCGCCAGGCCAAGGGCAGCCAGGAGGAACGCTGCGAGCTTGCTGCAGGCCTGCTGCAGACTCAGGATGGAGGAAGTTTCTGCGCTGTTCGATTTTTTCTTGCTGCAACGTATGAAAGAGAAAGAGATAGGTGAATGATTGTTCGTTCCATGAAATGAGATGAGTGAGCCTTCCTTTTTGGCTAACTCAGAAATTGAAACTCAATTGAAGTTACGTTGAGTTCGAGTTCACAATAAATATCTACAGATTCTTTCATCAATGTTGCACGAAACTTTAGGGTCAGATTTTAAGGGTTGGAATCTTGAAAGGAGTCAGAAATTAGGTTCACTTTCTAAATTCCGCAATATCAAGCATGAAGGGACGAGCCGGTATTTTTTGTATAACTTTTCCAATTCGAATTTTCCTTCATTCAACGTCGGAAACCCCAGATAAGATCTATAAGACTCAAATACGAAACCACCTACATGAAACGGTTGAGAATAAACGAGATTCATGCAAAACATAAATATCCTTACCAAGAAAATAAGTTTCAAACTGATGATCACTGAATTGAATCTAGTCGATGAAGGTCATGCAATAAAAATACAACATGAATACCGCTATTGAAAAAACAACATGGAAGCTAGAATTATGGAATTCAACTACATCAACGTCATCATGACTTATCGTCCCCATCTTCAACTCGAAACTCACTTGAGATTGTATCCTAGTAGCTATCAGATCAGGTAATAAGTCTATTTGTTCTTGTAATGTAGATAGCTTGTCCTCCATCGTAGTGAGTCTATCTTCCAAGGTATCTTGCCTTGTGCTCATATCTGACACTATTTCATAAACAGTATTTTGTGTCTGTAAGAATATAACATACAATTAATAACGAAATATCACTGATCCTGAAACAATACTCATGTCAAATGAGTATTCGAAAATATCATGAGAAAAAATTGTTGCCACAGAACCTTATAGAATAGAAGATAGATCAGATTTTTTTTATATTTCATCAGGTTGAGCAGGGTTTTGTGAATGTATATTGCCTCAGTATTTCGAATGAGGAAAATAATTTTAATTTTTGTCAATGGTTGGAATGGAATTCCATTCCATGGTCAAGATATGTCCTATATCATTGAAATGTCATATGTCAAAGAAATTAAATGTTCAGTAAATTTTCCATTGCTACTTCCTCTTGTTTCGAGAGATATTCAAGGTGGATCCTTCAAAAGAAGAATTTTTGACAAGTGATTCTGATGATTGAGAAAAAAATATAATGTAATCATTTTGCATAACTTTCCGATTACTTTCTAAATAACCCCTGTAGGTGGGGTGCAACAGAATCGAACACACTCAAACCTCACATCCCTCTATCAGCAATTTGACTCTTTCTTTTTGCTTAGGAGCTGGAATGCCTTTCGGTAATATGCACAGACCTGCTTTCCATATATTCTTCAACGCCCAAATGGATATTAATGACCTAATTTTCCACGATACGATACGTAGAGGAGTATATTGAAGTGCAAAATGTTCAGCATTGCGTGAGAAGGGGATGATATATAAGGAAGAAGGAATGAATGATGATTTTGAACAAATTTGTCATCTCGCTCCTTGAAAGATGATTGGATTCTTGAAGAAGAACATGAATTCCCTCAATAAGCACAAAATCATGGCTACTACCACAGTTCGATAATAAATAACAGTTGGACGACTCCCGTCGAGCGTTTGGGCTTTCCTCTTGAGAAAAACCCAAGCTTGTATCTGCACCAGGATAGCAGATCACACAATCCCCACTATAATGATGTCAATAATGATGATCACCACCAACAGCGCTCTCTCATGGGACGATCATGTGAGGTCCATCGCGAGAGCTGCTTCTCAAAATCTTTGGTTTCTTCCTGTCTTGGGGTGTAAAGAGGTACTTTCCACCCCATGGTTATGATTCACAAAGCAAAAATTCAACTTGTCCCGAAGTATTGTCCTCATGTTTGGAGTTCAGCTTTCAATCATACGTTGAAAGTCATAGATTCCATTCAGAAGGAAGCCATTCACCTAGTCTACACTCACTCACGGATTCATTGACCGCTCTAGAACATCGAAGAGAGGCGATATCTTCATTTTTCATAGATAATCATATGGTCGATGTTCAAAGGAAATATCGTATATTATGCCACCACGAGCGATTCCATGTAGACGAACTAGATGAACTGGTTCCCTACATTATCAAGCTTGAGACCTGCCTCTGTCAAGAATCATTAATGAATGGAACGTAACAAAGTTGTGGAATTCTTTGCATAATGAAATATTTCCTGAAAGTTACGAATTCTAAACTTTCGAAAAGATTCCAGTACCTTCCTTCTCCCTGGTTAAAACAATGTTCCTAAAACATTATAGGTTTTCCTTCCGTGTTGTCAAAAGATACAACAAATAAACTATGCTGAAATTATTTTGAAACTATCTGATAGTGGCGACGGTGATAAATCTGACAAAACGATTGATAATTATCAATATCACTTGATTGTTCAGTCATCATTTTGTCATCAATCTATCTCATAGGTTAAGTCATAGACTTATTATCCTGAGTCTATGGGTTAAGTCAGTGCGTCATCAACTGTTGATGAATGTATTCTCGTTGTCAATTTTGCGGTAGATACTGACCTTGGCCATATCAGTTATGGTATTGGCATTGTCCATTAGTTTACGTTGGTCCATTTTAACTTTTCTTAATCTGAAATATGAAGTATAATCACATTCAATACGTTCAGAAAAATGATTCGATAGTTTACTTACGCATATATTGCAAGTAAAAATTTTCTTTGGTGAGTTCGAACTCTACCTGGGTTGACTCTTTTCACTAGCCTTGTATGTTTATATATCAACCAGGTCTCTCTCAGAACATTAGCAGCTGCATTTTTCAACTGGAACAGAAACATCACTCAGACTAGAAAACAAAAGTGAAAAAAAATCTCTAACGTACTAATAACGAACAGTATATTATGTATACAATCTCATGATGACAAATGATCCTGAATATTTTGATAGTTCTGTCAGATCTGCAGGTAGGTATCAATTAAAATGAAAGTGATTTTACTATGTTCGTGGGGTTGTATAATCGCTAACGCTCGTTCCCCATTCACGAAATGAAATAGCACTTTCAACACTTGTATCATGAATAACTATGTTCCTTCCAATCATATCGGGATGATTAGAGAATATGATACATATAATATCAAAATCGATTTACCCTCTTGGTTAGCTGCGTGTCCATCATAAAATTATGTACATGTTTTTCCGCTCTCGTTAATTCTAATTTTCTTGATACTACTGCTACTAATAAGGCTGTACATCCAGCCCCCTGGAAAATAAATGTATATATGGTTATCGATCAATCAGGGATGTCGATTGGACATGTCAGGGTAGACCATACTCAACGGTTAGCTGGAATCCAATTTTCCTTCAAGTTTTTACCAGGTTCAAACTCGTCACTTCCCTTTTATTCGAGAGAATCAATTTTGCTCTTCATACGAGATACGAGATACGCGAAGTGATCCGTGAATGTTGGTTATATGAATCTCTCATATACTTATTGTTTTCCAAGTTATTTCAGACCCTGTGAATCCACTTTCGCTAATGAAAAACAGATAATATGATTCTGGCAGATTCAGACTCATGTTGAGAAACGAAAGGGTGAGAAAGTAGGATAAGAGATAATTCCGTTTTGTGGGTAGGAGAATCGATATCGCCTGCATATATCTTATCTGACTGTGTACTTGGGTGTAACAGTTCTCGAAACGTGAAACAACAATTGTCCTTTGTAATTTTCAGCTGAATTATGTGAATCGTAATTCAGCGAGCAAGACGGTTTGCTCATCAGACATAACGTGAAATGATACCCATGAAACTCGAATTTAATTGCTGTCGAAGGAAATTGAATGGCTGTATGCTCATCGAGATAATTGCTTGTGGAAATAAACAATATTTAGTGGATGGGTGCATTTGAAGTATTGATATTAAGCATAAGTAACACAACGAAAATGAGCCAATGCGTCCAAACGAGGAGACCTTCTTGATTTCAGCATCTTACTGAGGAAAATTGAAAAAATCCGAAATAGTAGACTAATTCGAGTGGAATAATATCATGAAGGGTTGTCATTCATTCGCCACTGATTTCAAGATATTGCTCGATTATAATTACTCCCTTCCTTGAATACTCATTTGAATACATTATTTCGCCGCTTTCGATAATATTTTTATGTGAGATCCGATCAAAATAACATATATGTACGGGTTACCTGAGAGACATTCATTTTTAGATACACACTTTCTGGAAAACTCTGGAAATGTCTATCATGTTTCTCATTTCAATCTCTGGATATTGCAGATACTATCAGCATCTCATGTTTGTATGCTTGTGTATGTGTGTATATATTTTATGAGGAGCCACTTTGGAGTCATGAACATTCATTATTAAATATCCAATATTTAGAATTTATTCCACATTATTATTTCATTGCCTTATTTTATACACTAAACTAAACTTCTCTTTCTCCTAGAATTCGATAATCAACCAGTTCCATAATGCCCCAGATATATTCAACATTGTTTGGTGTGAACAAAGTATGTATAAGCTCCCATATATATTCGGAATAGAGAAAACTATTTCAACAAATATACAACATGCCATTCTGTGGCTGGAAGAGAATGTTCGCAAGGCTTCTCGATATTTGGGAAATGCCCATAAACAAGAGCTGAAACTGTTCGTTCCTACAGAAATTCAGTTGAGAGAAACCCCGAGATGAATGAACATGAAACATTCATCCAATGCTGTTGACTATCTGTTGTTCTCTCATTGGGGATTGGCCATGGAGCGAATCGAAAGATCAGAGTGGAGAAAACTGTGTCGATATCTGAATTTCCTTGTACCCACCCACCACAATCTGCTTCAGGAAAACAAACACATCGATCATTGTGTAGCCTCGCGCAGTTCTGAAAGAATTTCAGTTTGTTATTTACTAACCTGTGCGAAATGTGGAATGAAATTCACAACATGGTGGGAACGAAATACGTAGTTGAGCTATTGTTTACTGAACAAGAGCTCTTCTGAATATAGGACATTGCATAATTATACAAATCTTGTATGGAATATGAATAATCGTGGTGAATATTGGAGAACCCATTACCCTGTGATAATAATTATGTGTTCGACGGAACATGAAGCTAAAGGTCATTTTTTTTCTACTTGGATCGGACCTGTAAATGTTATCGTTTCTCTGAAGGGTTACGATACATTTATGTTGGCTCCATATATCATATATCATAAATTATTGAGGAAGGTCACCAACTATTTATGTCATGGGATTGCTGCTATATTTTTCTATTTCTTCAGTCCATTTCATTCATGATATACACATATTCATTCTCAAAACATAGATATGAAAAATTCATGATAAACAAGTTGAATCATCCGTTTTGCCTTCTACCAATGATCATGAATTCAGCATGAAATTGGATATATCAGATGATGCACATCTGAGTTCAATTTTTGGACCTTTTCTGTATTCAGTATTTTCAAATGATTCATTGATCGACCTCATCGAGTCGGAATGTAATAGCTCAACACTGAATAAATCAATTTTGAAACTGAAAAAAAGTGATGCTGAAAAACCCAATCAGATCGACAAGAATGTGAGTTATTCATTGGATTGCATATTGCATTGGCCTTCACATACATATATAAATAAATACTCCACAAAGGAAACTTCGAAAAAGCTGTTGCTCTCTATATTTGTTTCTAACTACTGCAGTAATAGTAATTTATCCACCAAGGGAGTGAAGAATATCATTACTATCCAGAGACCAAAATCACATCCCGAGGTGCTAGCCGAGGGATGTGAAGTCCCTTGGTGATAATATTCCTTAACAACAAGGTGTATATTACATTTTTCGACCACTAGCAATATATTTCAATCATCATGGCTGTGCGAAACTCTAAAACAAACTAACTGACAGTAGTATGAAGGCATAAATATTTATATTCCTCTGTTCGAAATGTTGGTAGCAGTGGCACTCTCTCCTCACCACAATCACCTCGCGCTATCAGTAAGCTCGATTATATTCGTATAATTCATATGAAAATAGTTAATGGAATGTGAAAAACCATCTTGGTAAAGAAAAGGCCCCAAATGCCTTGAAGAGGAGTAGATAATGACAGGTTCTATGGCTAGTGGAAGGAAAAAAATATTACTGACCTTATGTTATGACTACAAGTATATCAGAGAATCTTTTAGGAGAGCTTTCAGACATTTGTAAGAGCTCCGAGAGTAACAAGAGTATATATTCTCGAAATATGTCGATACGTTTGTCGTAATGAAACCAGACTAGCCCCTAATAGAGCATCAGACATTCATGGAACGCGCAATCACTATTGCTGCCGTTTTCTACCTCTAGTTTGTACAGTTCTGCTTTTGTGAATCCTGCAAATTCACTTAGAGAGATAAGCGAATGAATACTATCATCATTAGTATTATAACTCTCAAGTTCTCCAGGTACATGTTTTCTCGTGGATTATTGATTCGAAAGCGGCTGATACAAACATACATCGCGGATTCCTCACTACCGCGAGCATGATCTTCAACCATATGGAATCATTTGCATGGGCTGCCTCACCATAATACCCGTGCTCACTGCGATGCCTCTGCCACAGTACGTGTTAGGAACAATATCTCCAAATCCGACGCTCAGAAACGTGATTGCTATCAGCCACATCGCATTGAGAAGGTTGGCGTGCTCCTCGTCGTGGAACCTGAAACATGAATTCATCCCCTCAGAAGAACTCCATTAGGTTTCTGGAAAAATGACACGACAAGATGTATCCGAACATTGCGTGAGGAGCGTGCATTGATTGATGATGATTAATATGATTCAGAATATTCTTACACAGCCAGAACGTTCTTCCGGTGTACAGATAATCACTGCCCCCACGATTGAAATAATATATCTGAATTCAGCGAAGAGGGAGACAAAAACTTCGGTTTCATCAGATACCACGGTTTTTTTTTTTCATTCGTGAGATACTTATCCTGTTCCCAAGATGGATTTCACGAACAGCTTGGCTTTTTGGTATCTTTATACACAAATTCATTTGGTGTTTGAATGTACTAACATTATATTGAATACTGTCATTTTCCTGAGAGTGAATCCACCGAATGCTTTGAGAAAGATTTCACGTTAATGATGATGATGAGCAAGGCAAGAGTGTGGGAGCAAGTGAACACATATCTGGACTCTTTGGAGACATGATAATCAAATTCGTTTCGTATATGTATCAGAGTAAATTCAATGTTGGTTATTCATGTGGTTTTCACGTTCATTTCGCAGACTAAACATCTCAGATCTCAACAATCTTCATCTCAAAAAGTATTTTATGAATAAGTCGGTTCGGTAACGCTATTCGGTTTCTGGAAGAATATCACGCTGAAATATCAGTGAGTGAATATTGCCTGAGGAGCATGTGAGATTGATGTCCTACGCGACATTCAAGATGAAACAAAGTGATTAACAATATTCGATACGAAGCAAGAACGTTTACCACGAACTCATCTCCTTACGTCATACAGATAATCTACTGCCACGACTGACACGAATTGAGGAAAGGAGGACAAAGTAAAATTTTGGATCCATCTGATTCCATGATCTTTCTTTTCCTGTTCAGAAGATAAATTTCTGATTTCAGATGGAAAATATGTGTCGAATCAGAAGATCTGTTCCAGAGACAGATCTCTTACAATATTGGGATTAATTGCAGGCTTGTATCTGAATGCAGAGAATCGATTTATCGTTTGGATTTTTGTTTCACTGCCTTGTATCCAACGTTGTTGTTATCAGGGTTCTGTTCAGCCTACGAGTGAATGATTAATGTGGATAATAATCCAGGGTGTGATTTGTCGACATGATAAATTCAACAAGCTGTAACATTTCGAATATCCTAGTTCGGCTTGAAAAAGTTCACACTGATTGCAATGACGCAATCAATATTGTTAATGAAGGAGTATAAATTAAATTTGTTCACATAGGCGAACTGATGAGGTCGAAGTCATATTTCTGTTGCGTTTCCAAATGAGAATTTGTATTTTTTATTATTATTTATTTAATTTTTCAGAAACGAGGAGAGAAAATCCCATCAAAAACTGAAAAATGAGAATTTGTAGTATGAAATATGGTTCCTCAGGGTCTTCTTCAGTTATATTCACTTCTGGTGTGTCACATGGATCTCGCTTAGGTCCCATACTTCTCAATCTGTTCGTCCGTTCGACTCACATCATAAAAAATTACTATGGTCTCGATTATTTTCATTAGCTGGTGTGACATGAATTTACTTGATAAATTCTTCGAACGAATCATGTGATAGATTGACAATGCCGTTAATGAATAAATAAATTGAGCAAAGTAAGTAAGTAAGTAAATTTATTCTTAGTTTGTTTTCTTCTGAATGTTCGGTTTGATAAATGAGTACATGCGAAGAACTCCTTCGTATAGATATAGTATTTTCATATATTTTTGAATGATGAAATATATAAACGTTATTGTGTAGTTAACTTATTTTCCGTTGAATCTGTGTCATATTGCCGGTCTAGTGGCTGAAAAAACTCAATTCCATGCATCAATTTGTATCCGTCATATATCATGGACATTCGAATGGTTATGCAAATTTTGATGCTACATACCTACATCGAATCAGATTCCGAATAATGTAAACGCCATGTCTGCGCATTTGACAAACGATGTGATCTGCATTTTCCCCAAATCCACTCAACAAATATGATCGCAGGAAATGAAGGAATCGATCTCCAAGGAAACTAGTTATCAACCGGCATAATTGGAGAACCGTGGTGTGCCATATTCAAAAGATTTGGAAATATGCAGATATATATTCCAGTACCTACTTGGTTTCTGTCAAGTCATATGCAATATTATGGCAACATATCCCATTGTCCATGGCAGTTTGCTGCTACAAAATCCAACATCTGCGACGCAGAAACAAACAAAACTAATTATAATACATGACTGCTCTTTCTCAACTGTTTTTGATGAAACAGTGAAGCGCATTGCCTGTTTTCAATTCAATTTCCTCACTTGGTTACAACAAAGAGTTCATTGTATGTTAGTTATGATCATACACCTATAATAAATCGCGTCTTCCATGAACTATGTCAAACTTCAAGCAAATACTGGCAGCTTCATTTTGAGATTGTTGAAGAAACTTATCGAACAATCATCAGAAGAGCAGCGAAAGTGACTCAGAAAAGTAACTCTTCCAGAAATGAAAGACTTCGATCCCAAATTCATCAAAGGAACAATATGGAAAAGCATCCGAATCCTGCTCAGACTGGCAAAGGAAAAACGCAAGCACGCCAGAATCAGAAACATTATCTGAGGTTCAAATTATTTCCGTTGTGGGGTCCCCTCGATACCAATCGCCAATATACCATTCTTTGTTCGTCGATCAATTCTACGGCCCGCCTAGTAGGTAAGTGTTGTTCACTTGTTCAGTTCATGATCCTGATTTGTGTCTTCTAACCAAACAGCTAATATCTCCCAAATCTGCTCAAATGAGTACGTAACTGGTTCGTTCGCAGAATTGTTTAGATCCAGAATATTTTTCCTCACAACTCATTAAAATGAATGCATATATCTTACCGAATATTGTTGACTCTACAGATGATTTCCAATGATAACGTTCAGACGTATATCATCCAGAAATGTGTGATAATTTTTTTCTGTAAAATTATATGGAATGGATTCAACTAGTCGCATCAGCAAAATATTCCCAGCTTCAGATTTGCGTGAAACAATCAGTGTGGTTAACAGATCGCACCGTTATTGTTCTAACAGCGAATATATGAGAACTAGAACAGTTCACTGTGCTGGGAAATGATAAACGAAATTGTAGATTTCCCAGTAGAAATCCAGCGCTGACTGAAAGGAAAAAGGGTGAAGTGAATCTATATTTTATTAGGCAGGTAGGAATTTGCAATGGAAGCTCTTTCAGTAGACTGATTCGAGGAATTATCTTGCGTAGTATTTTGCAATTGAATTCTGTATTCAGCGAACGAAGAAAATCAGAACACTAATTTCGGAAATGCTATAAGCTGCTCAAAGTCCATCAGGTACGTTCCTTGATATTTTTTTGGCAGGCTCAATCCCCACAGGATAAATTCAATTTCCAAGACTCGATTATGCTAAAATAATCAGGTGTCAAGACTCAAGTCTGATTATTTTCCGCTTGTACCGGAAGGGGAAATTCATAGTGAGAAAGATACCACTGCTAATCGGCTGAGGTGATTCTTCCGAAATGGCGAAAATGTGCATCAAATCTTCCAGAGAGGAAAATATGATCATTAATCACGCTGATTTCACGCGTTGTGATGCTGCTCGTTCCCCACAAATCTTGCCGAAGAAATCTTGATAATTCGCGTCCGATTCCCAAGCCATTTCTCACTCATCTGAAATATTCGTATCCTTCACAAAGTGATTGATAAGTACCTATATAATTGGATGCATATATGTACAAACGTGAAAGCATCTATCAGTATAACTCTTGCAACAATAGAGTTCAACATTCAATAGGAAAGAAATGAAAAATATATAATACATCATCACTCGAAAAAGTATAATTATCTCTGATGGATACAAGAGTGTGAATAAAGAGCTACGAGCATTTACGAAGTGATATCCTCTCTGGAGAATCTGTTTCTACCTAGAAATAAGAAGAAACATGTGGGTCAGACCAGGAAATTCCACATTCGTTCTAGAACTCGAAGAAGCTAGTAATTCTTTAATGTTCCAGGAGTGTCAAAGGAACTGAACGTTTATAGGAGCATTTTTCTTCGAAAGTTTGGTCGGAGAGATACGAGTCCGAAGGACAAAGTCTTGAATCTCAAACTCTAAGAGGTATATTCGAACTTTCAGCAATGCCTACTCTTTACGTGGTATCCTGAAAGTTTCGATCTATCGACATGCTCCGCTCGACACAGATTCATGGCAATACTCACTTCAAGTTTTCACGCGGACACCTGGTATTTCAAGGCACTGAAGACATTTTCTTCAGCCAATCCAGCCAAGCAGTACAATTCCCGAGATCAACAGGATTAAGGACGTGATGCGTCTCAAGCTGATCTGAACAGGGTTTGCCGAGAGAAAAAACGACAAATTTCAATTATTATAATTATTATTGTCATTGTAACTCATCTCCTTAGTTGCCGAAGCAACCCTCAGTAGCCCCGAAAGGGAAATCAACACAAGCATTTTTGTTAATATAAACATGTATGATTATTTTTTCAGCTTTTTGTGGGATTTTCTCTCCTCGTTTCTAAAAATTAAAGTATAATTTATTAAAAACTATTTCAATATATTTGTAGTAAGAACAGATTTTGTGATCTGCCCCAAAATGTCACTGAGCTTGAAATCAAACCTTTAGATACCTAAAAGAGAAATTCTCTATTCGTCAGTGACACCTTGTTTTCGGAAAATTTGGAAATACAAATATATTTAATAAGAATAAAACCTCTACTTATCTTGGTGGACGTTTCGAGAACGAATCTGCTCCCGTTCTCAACACAATTGAAACACTTTTCTTCGTAAAATTTTCCAGTTGGTTTTTGACACTGAAAAGTGACAATTTGGTAGACGGTGGAATTCTGGTTACAAGGTGTATTCATTAAATGATATTGGATTTTCCATTTTCATATTTGATTTTCAGAAGTGGGTGCCAAGTTCTATCTCTATCAACTGAACAAGAACCAATATTATTGTCTCCGTTCAGGCGAATGCAAGCAGACTCTGCCAAATTGTCACTTTTCAGTGTCAATAGCCGAACTATGCTATAGATCATCAGCTCAAAACTTTCGAAGAAATATATAGAATGATGTATTCCAAGAAATCAAAGAGAGCTGTAGCACTCAAGATATTTTATTATGATACTAAATCACCAACCTTCGAAGCCAGTCGGTTTATAGTCGAGTTGGAAAGTTCGTCGTATGTTTTTTCACACTTCTCAATCGATAAAACTTGTTTTGTTGCTGAGGTTGGGGATCAGAGTGTAACATTTATTTGATTTCCATTTCCTCACCTGATATCCTCAGCTCGATCAAGTTTTGAGGATTCGTCAGTTATTATCGACCTGAATTTGATGTTTCGTGTCTAAAATCAGTTCTGATTCTCTGTTTATGCAGTTTGGTAGAATTTTTCTCAGCATAATGAACAGTATTGAGATTTAGTGATCCATAATAAATGCTATCAATTGCAAATGCCATGATGAATGACTGTTGATCAGAACACGTTGTCTCCATTTCACATGTCTAGAGAACATTACTCATTTGTAGAAATAGAGAAAACGATCTCTCTTTCAACTGTACGGATTGCGTATTCCAGAAAGTGGTAGAAATAGGGTGTAATAATTCATTCAACGAGGCAATGGATTATTTCGCTCAGTGAAAAAGGATAGACATACATAGGGGAAGGAGAAGTGTGTTCACCATCTCAGCATTAAAGATCATCTCTGTGGACCGACAGCATTCAGTATCGTGAGTGTTAGAAAAATACGCCGAGCGATGAAAGAAAGAATCGATGAATTAGAAATATGCACAATGAAGTAATATTTCATCCTATCGAGGAACGAGAACAGTGAGTGTAGAACACATTTTATACCATTTGAATGTGACAGTTGATGCCGAGAATGTTCGCCAATTTGATTAATGTAACATAGAATTCATTCCAATTCTGTTGTGGATGCTATGAATAGGTGAGAATTCCATTTTTATTTCCAAGATAACGTATTCATAAGACGATGTGATCCGGTTCCACCCATTGAGTCTCCTATTGAATTCATCACCTTGTTTCCCTCTCCGAAGAGAAGTTTTCCATTTCACACATCATATATCAGAAACTCCTTGCGGGAACTTTCCGTAATGTTTCGAGAAAATGACCCCCAACCATCCGCAACTCTGAGCCTCAGGTGACAATTCTAGTAGGGCTAGGGAGCAATAAACGGTCCACAATCTAGGGTGCATCACGTACTTGTGAAATAGCGAACACCATCAAACTAGACGCTGGGAGAGAAGGAAGGTGTTGGAATTTTTCTTGAAAGTTTGGAGGTTGTAAGCATCAGGAAAGACTTCACTAGACAAAGAATTCCACAACTTTGTCGTTGTATTGATGCTTGGTATAGCGATGTTCGACAGGCCTCGAGCCTGATAGTGTAGGGGTGACCAGCTTGAGCTCGTCTGGTTTGTCTACTAGGAATCTCGCGTGGTGGCATGATAGATGATATTTCCGTTGAGCACCGACCGTGTAAGTATCTATAAAAAAGGCAGAGATCGCCGAACTTTCTACGATGATCTAGAGAGGTCAATGAATAGCTCTCTTCTGAATTGAATCCAAGAGCTTCAGCGTATGTTTGGGGGCTCAGCTCCAAACATGTGAACAGTACTCCAGGACATGTCGAATTTGTGCTTTGTAGATCAAAGCAGTACTTCCAATAGGATAATCTTAGAACACGTGGTCTGAGAATATGTAGACCAGATATAGTGGAGTCAACTGAATTTCAGCATATAATTTGATTGACTGTATTCAGGATGTCATTGAAATAACGTGAGCAATTCTTGAGTGAGATAGTGAATGGCGAGAAAGTTTCTATGAGCATACACCTCGAAGGAGTAAATATGGAAAATTATTTTCATAGTACTGGCTCATCAATGGATTCGTGCAAAGGCATCGATATAATATTGGTAAGGATTGTTCTGTTTGGGCAAACCCATGTTTGGGCTGAACTTTTCGAGCATTACTACATTCAGAATATCCACGAAAATTGGTTGAATATGGCTACTCATTCCCCTGTGATCTTCAATACTAGATGTCATATGATTGAGGGTAGTTTATTCATTGGAAATCATCCCCTGGACAAACCAAACGAGAATGGTTGTTAATATACTTATTCGAATTCACATGAATCATTAATTTCATGAATACGATTTCATTCATGAATAATTCATCGATTTCCATATTCCATACCGACTGATAACACGTGCACTCTTCGATTTAGTTATGAACGTAGACAGTTGATTGCATTGGAAGAATCGATAGTTACGCACGAAGTTCATTCATATTCCTCTACTTCAATAGGAAGATTCAGTGTCCTCGATTTCGAGCAATGTTTAAAACGTAACAATGTTCTCAAGCTTATTCTTTTTGAGTGTGGTCTCATCTGATACATTTTCTACTCACATGATCTGACAAAGATAAAATAGAATCTACTAAAATTATGGACCCTCTTTCTGAGATCAAGAATATGTTCCCAACCTTATTGTCGCTCTGTCTATACAGCTGGTATCCTCTTTAAGAGTCTCTAGGTGGTTCTCAACCTTCGTATTGCCTCCAAAGAGCCCAGCTAATGTCACCATGGTAGTCTTATTCGCGTCGTTTTCGATGACCTATTAGGAAAATGAAGAGCTTTCTTACCTCTCACACTGCCTCAACGTCCAACTAGCGATGATCCAAAGAGATACCATGAATACGAGTAGCACCGTACCAGGGCAGATGGTCATCAGAGTTTTCAACACGAACCTAGTATTGAAATTGATCCGATTAAGCGCACCTATACTCCGCGAGGAAGCGTCCGTGAACAGTTTACTGTGCAGTAACATCACCCTGCATATTAAATAGAGCCTGAGGAACATCGGAAGAGATAAGGGCACGTCGTATGGCACGCACTTTCTACCGATACCGCCGCTTTTGTTCGCTAGTTTCGTCGTCCACACGAACAGATAGTGTCCCGGGATCGGATGCACAGCACATATAACCAGCTCCATTGAAATTTGGCTGATCCTCTGCCAGGTCATCGCGATCCGCCAGTCATCGGCACAATTGTCTATCATGAAGAGCTGCAACAAGAACAACTGTTGATATTCAAGGAAAAGTCTGTGGTATCCATGAAATGAACAGTCGAATGAACATGATGACATACCGTCATGATCCTAAAAAATCGAGAAGACCTCAATTCAAACGCAGGAAAATTTTTTGAATGCGTTTCTATAGATAGATAGTTATTTTATTAACTACATTACATTATGATTGTAATGTTTGTAGCAAGTCATATACAATTTAATAGGAAATAGTATCAAAATAACAAATATAACAAATGAATACGACAATGAATAATATCACTCACAAACAAAATAAGTGAATAATGAAATAAAAAATATATAAATAAAACTACAGTTAAGAACTTCACTGACGACATGAAGCTGGGTTAAAAAGAAGGGGTAGGGTGCATATGCTACCACATTATTCATTTGTTGTGACTACAGTTTTGAGTGTACTCCTCAATCGTATAAAAACAATTTCTTAGCAGTACTTCGTACTAGTGAGTTCGAATTTGAATTTGCTAAATGACAAGTTTTTCATATGTTTGGGTAGTATATTGTAAAGGTGGATGTTTAACGAATTGTTTTTTGATTTATTCAGTCTGTATAGATTTGGGCGCAGATTATCAGCATTCCTAGTGTTGTATGAATGTATGTCGCTCTGTTTTGTTAACGACTTTGTACACACGTTGAAGTACCGCTTGAGGACCACGTGATTGGACGATATGGATTGACTCGTGAGTCGAGCAGGAATTTGAATAAGTGAAAATATTACTTAAGCCTCCGAAATAATCTATCGACTGGGTTGCAGAACTCGTTGAGAATATAATTTTTCAAACGCAAATGAAACAATTTATCGTTTGATCCTCCACTGTGGACGATATAACTCTGAACATCAAGGGATATCATCTATCAAGTTGAAACCACTCAGTTTCATGGAGATATAATGTCTTTCTAGAAATCAAATAGGCAAAAATTATCAAAATTAGCAGTTGCTGACGATATGATGATTAATGGCTGAATTCTGACGGTAGTGTTTGGATTTTTGTACAATATTATTGTTGAATTGACCGACCGGTTGGTTACAGAAGCACAATCGCTATATCTATTTGGATTTGAAATGGATTCAACGAGTTTTGCGATTGGGCGCCTGTGAATATAAATGCATCAAAGATGAGTTTAAAACGTTCTACACAAAATCACATTCGTGGAATTCGAAAATCCCCATTTCACTCTCTTATCTACTCGAATCTCAATGATCCTGGGAGGCCTAAGTGATTTATCTTCCAGCAAAAAGTTTCAGAGCAGATAGTATAGGATAGTATTAGGAAAATAAGCGAGAATTACTTGAAATTACGATTGGAAAGCGGTCATGTAGTGCGTGATTTTCAGAAACACAAGTATGTATATGTATATATTCTGGCAGATCTGGTAGATTAATGAACAATCTACCTCGCGATAAAACTACATGAGTATAACTTTCTGAGGAATGGAGAAGATCGAATCGCGAATCACTTCCGAGTTGAATTTCATCAATCTTTTTCTTATCGTTGGAACATGATCATACTGTCCGATATTTCCTAAAAAAGTCATGAAGTTCTTTCTCTTTGGTTGATATGCAACAATTTTTTTCTTAACGTTGAAACATGATCATACTGTAATGTTCAGGGTATTTATTAAAATACTCAGAGGATCCAAAAACTTTCTTTCTGGTAGTCAGTAAGTTTCGAGAATGCAAAGATTGGGAAGATAAAAATGCTCTCAGCTCTTTCGCGGAGCGCAAAAAAAAAAGTCTGATAAGTTTTCCATATTTCAATTCAAAAGCCTTCAGCTGGGCTCTGTAGTCCTTTCATTCAATTCCACTCTTTCTTTCGCCTTTTGTTGAGTAATCGAGAAGTTATTAACTCATGAAAATGTTGTCTGCCACTGAGTGTGGAATCTGGGCATTTCAGCCATCTCGATGATAATGCGGAAATGTGAAAGCGAGGTCTGTTCTAGAATAATAATTTTATGTTTTCCTTGGTCAATGTAGCCAGTATAGCTCGGAGTAGATTTATAAATTGGTCACGAACTCCATCCACAGTCCACATTTCTCAGTAATAGTATTGTTAGGACAACATATATCATGGAATTCGGCATCGCAATGAACAAAATATTGTGGATCGAATATTGAGTAGAGTCAATCAGTTTCAATCAACCGAAGGATAAAATTTCTGAAAAGCACAATTCGTTCAATGGAAAAAAGGACTGTGTAAAATGACTCACAGGAATCACACAACTCAGCCACCGTTTCCAAAGAATACTGTCTCTGTATCTGATGTACCAAAATGGGAATTGTGATGATGATTCTCATAATGATTGTAACGATGATTGTTCACTAGACAAGCTCGATTCAAACTCTCATGAGCCATCTGTAATTCGTCATGGACTCACAATATAATAATCTTTTCATTCCATGATTGAATCCCTACCGAGAAAATGCTGAGTAACGTTCCACAAAAAGTTATTCGAATAAAGAAAATTTCTCCTCAATAGAGCGGATCGGAAACGATTCAAAAGAGTTCCCATTTATAGCGCTTTATTTCACCAATCGGATCATTAGGCTACTGAAACCTCTTTTTGAACATCACTTCGGAGAACTTGAAAGTATTTAACACTGAGCAAGCACAAAAAACTCATCGCGTGGAGGAGAAACTCTGATAGAACATCTATACCGGTCACGAGAAAGTTTGTCTATTTCCAGTAAGCTTCCCTTTAATCACTATATCATTAATAACAAAATATTGCATCTTAAAACTTCGGGGATGGAGTCTAATATACTCTAGGACTCTAGGGCAACATTCTTGATCGAAGGAAATAGATCTGAAGAATTGTGGTTCTATTTACTGTATCGTTCTCAATGAGAAGGATTATCTGGTTCCACTGACTTTTTAGACATTCTTAAGGCTCGCGAGAAATGAAATAACCTCACATAAATTAAGAGAACCAGAAAGCGAGTATTCTGTAGAAAATGGAAGTGATACAGTTTTTTCCAACGGTTACAAAATCTAAGGTGTCCGAGCCTGTACTCGACAGTAATCAATACAAGAAATAGGCTTGTGAGAATAAGTAATGAAGTCCAGATTTGACCGATATCTTCAACTTATCTCTCAGTCGATATTCGCTTAATAAATTATCATAATGTTTCCTAGTGTTGTAGGTAGAGATGATGAACTCACCTGTACTTCTAAAGCATGGTAGGCCACAATGAGGCCAAGTAGAATCACAGTCGAAACAGATATTAGGGTTTTGAGCGCAATTGAGTAAAATTCGTCCTGTAACACAAAACCAATCGTCAATTGTTGAAACGGAAGAATCTAACTACAAAATAATGATGATCATCGTTGAAGATAATACAGCTATGATGGATACCAAAATTGGAAGGCTGCTAGGGATGAGAACTTGAGATCGCCTTGACTCCCTGCACTTCTCAACATGGAACAATCTTCAATCTCCCCAATGGACAGCAAATGCGCCTTTCCAATGATTCAACGAAATTGTTAAACATGGTATTTCATGAGTGACTCAGATTTTCGGCAATATCTACTATTTTGCCTCTTGACACCTACAGCGCTGTCGACTCGGGGTGAGCCAATCTGAAATCATACATAAGAGATATCCACGTGTTCGTCATTTATTCAATTGATTGAACTGTTTGGGGATGCCTACGTCACGTGGATAGCGAACAAATTCGCAATCCTGTCTCTTATACAAGGTGATATTCCTAACAATGCAAATGGAGAATGTTGTATCAGATAGAGTACCTGCAAAATTTTAGACCTACCCGGGATTCATGACTTATTTTCAAAACTAAACACCAAATATAAGCCACTGAGCAGCAAAGCACTCTTCCTTTCGGAACAAAAGGTGATTCACTCTTGGTGTTATCAACTGCATACTAAGCAACAAGATACATCTGAACACCAAAATATAGGGAAAGCTGACCACGCAATCGGTAACAAGAACAAATTTACCCTGGATATGGATTTCCATTTGTGGTCTTGAGTGAAGTTGGATGTGCACAAATCTACGACAATCGTGACCCAGGGCTAGAAAGTGACAACGTTAGGAATACAATTAGAAAATGTGAATAATTGGTGAGTATGTGAATAGCCCGTACACATACCTACCAGATACCTACATCACTTATCGGTAGTCGCCTAAGTGCCCGCAAGGTCAATGTTTCTATCATGGGCGTGCATTGCCTACTATACAGTACTTTTATTGCCTTTTTGATATTATGTTCTTTCAATTCCACTTGGTTAACACTTCATTTGATGACGACAACCAACTGAATGAATATCTGCATCCTTTAGTGAACCACCCCAGAGATACATGGATAGATAAATAGATATTCATCTCATATCAGTGACAATGGATTATTTTATCATCAGAATACACAGTATAATACAAAACAAACCTGCATATAATCACAAAAAAAATAAACGAAAAATGAACAGAAAATGTACAATAAATCTGAAGACAAACTAGGAGACTCTAAGAGCACTCTTTGACCATCTGAGAACAGTTACTTAGTGAAAAATGTCATATTTTATTTTTCAAGCTGGAAAAAGTTCAGACACCTCAACTTTGATGGATATCTTGTTATACAAGTTCAGATTTAGGTAATTTCTTTGCGACAACTATAGCCTGAACTTGGTTATTAAAATCATTACGAGTGAGGTGAAAGTGGTTTTCGGATTGAACCGTGAATTTGTTTTTATGCTTATGGATTTCAAGTAACGTTGGATACATAAATGAGGTATGGAGTGGCATGATAAGCAAACTAACGACGAGAGGACGACAATGCTCGCAAATCTGCCCTCCTGCCATCAATCTAATCATTCCCTCATGTGAAATGAATGACATGAGAGTGAAAGTGAAAAGAGCCAGACGAACGTGCTCACTTTCCGATAAACGCCGGCGCTCGACAGCTCGTTCTCGATGACCATGACGATGATGCCGAACATGCCCATCACCAGCGCGTAGTCGCTGATGCGCTTGCGCTTCTCGAAGAGCGCCTTGCGCCGGCCCAGCCGGTACCCGACGTTCGGCTTGTGCTTGAGGCTGCCGGAGGAGGCCTTGTAGCCGGTGCCTATGCCGCGCTCCTCCATGAAGCGCGGGTACTCCACGTGGCCGACCGCCTCGTCGGCCTGCATGCGCCCGCCCGAGTCCCGGCTGGAGTTCCTCACGGCGCCGGGGATGGAGAGCGTCGACGCCGGCTTCCGCAGCTGCAAACGGTGGGTTTGAGAACCGCGAACGGGAGCATCGTTGAGGCAGACTGAGGGTGAATTCATACACGACTCAACTTGGTCATCGTTTTCGACCCAACTTGAGATTGCCTTCTATCAGAAAACTGTCTGGTTAGTATAGGCACAACCATTTGATCTTGTAATCCTAACAATGGTTTATCGTCACAATAACCAAAATATTGTTATGGTTATCATGGGAAATTGTTACAGTAACGAGAGAATCTAGTTGTGCCTATACTAACCGCAACTCTGTGTTGATATTCGTGATAAGTGTTCAGGCACAACTTCACTTATGGATGTAGGTTTTGTACTTCATACCCTAATTTTCTCTCAGTTTAAGGAACGATATTGCTATTTCTTTAACTTGCGCAGTACCTGATATTGCACAAATATTCGTTGCGAGTTGGTGAACTTCAGACTTCCTTAACTTACACTCAAGTTCCTGAGTTTCGTGCATGAAAGTGTTCGTATTGAACAGTCTTCATAGGTTTCTGGTCAAGTTGAGTTAGGACTAATTTCGTCGTGTATGACCTCACCATGATAGAGTAATTTGCGAAACCAACCAAAACTTACCAAGCCTGATGTGGTTGAATTTGAATTGATACTCAAGGAAACTCACCACAAATGAACCTACTTTGGGAGGAGGTTAGTTTTGAGTCTCGGTTCATCTGGTTCTGGCCTTTGTGTCAAATCTTTTCTGTTGTTTCATTCAGTCAGAAACTTGATTTTAAATGAGGAAGAGAAACAATTAATCGTTCAGATGTGCATAGAAACGGCAAATTAGATTCTGTTTCCGCAACGACCAGTTAAGCTTTTTTTCCATAATACCACAACAAACTTTTCAGTTAGATTTGGTTCGTCTTGAAAAGTTACTCTTATCATTGAAGTGTCTGCTAAAAATGGTAGAAGAAAACTCAGAATATTCTTCATGAGAATATTTTGAACTTTCCTCTACATTCCACTCCACTGTGAGCAAACATGAACTTCTAACATAGATTTTTGCCAGGTTGCTTCAGGCTGCCATATTGAGGAATCCCATGAATCCAATGATGCATTTTCGGATAGTTAGAACACAAAAAAACTAGTCCACAGATCGGAACTTTTGCTCTGGCTAGTTGATTTCTAGTCATGGCTTTCAGAATTTCCCTTAATGTTAGCCTTGATGAACCAAGGACATGGGAAATGAATCATAGAACACTGACAATCAGAACGTCAACTCACTTTCTTGGTTTGTCACCGTCATTGACCGATTGGCCCCAATGAATAATGATGATGTGAACTTCATCTATACTATAGTGATCAATACATAACCAGTGAATTACAGAAACAACTGGAATATCTGCGCCTCACTAAAAAACCGAGTCTGACTGACTGAAATGATCGTAACGTATCCTTCCAGCAGTGGTCTAAATCAACTATTGAAGTGATATTCATCACTGTAGCCCCCTGTAGGGAAACTAGTCCGCATCCATTTCAGTGAGGCGACCTTCCATTCTGATCTGTATTGAAAATGTTACGAAAAGCTAGTACGGGGCATCCCTTCCACGTTTCATTCCAGGAAAAACAATGTTCCAGCGGAAAATTCGTTCCCGAAGTAGGAGCCACCCGACCTCTGGATGGAGGGGTGGTGATTCTCTCCATTATTCCCTTTTTAGTTAGGCATGGCATCTCATCGAAGAGGCAATTAGTCGATGCAAGTGTGTACCTACGTAACGAATCGTGATCCAAAAATCAATCTTGAAAGCGGATAAATGTTATACGTGGTGGTCCAGTTTTTCAGGAGCAAATCGAAAACCTGGAGAGTTGGAGAGATCTCGAGAAAATTCTTCGAGCTCAAATGAAGATATCTTGCGAATAAAGAGGACTAGAAAGGGTATTCTTGGCAGCCTCAATTTTTTTTTATCTGTGGACAACACGAAGGGAAACCTATGATGTTCGAGGAACATCGTGTTAGCCAGCGGTGGAATTTTGGGAAAGAAGGAAGGTGTTGGAATTTTTCTTGAATGTTTGGAGGTTGTAAGCATCAGGAAAGACTTCACTAGGCAAAGAATTCCACAACTTTGCCGTTCTATTGATGAATGATGCTTGGTATAGCGATGTTCGACAGGTCTTGAGCCTGACAGTGTAGGGGTGACCAGCTTGAGCTCGTCTGGTTTGTCTACTAGGAATCGCGCGTGGTGGAATAATAGATGATATTTCCGTTGAGCACCGACCGTGAAAGTACCTATAAAAAAGGCAAATATCGCCGACCTTTCTACGATGATCTAGAGAGGTCAATGATTTGGTGAGTGTTTTGTCATCGACTAGGCGAATAGCTCACTTCTGAATTGAATCTGAAAGCTTAAGCGTATGTTTGGGGGCTGAGCTTCAAACATGTGAACAGTACTCCAGGACAGGTCGAATTTGTGCTTTGTAGATCATAAGTAGTTGCTGGGATGTGAAGTATCTCTTCGCACGGAGAAGAAAACCGAGTTTTTGTGAAGCAGTTTTCGCAATGGACCTCACATGATCGTCCCATGAGAGAGCACTGTTGGTGGTGACACCCAGCATGGATATTGACGACCTCATAGGAACAGTGGTACCCGACATCATCAAATTGGGCATTGTGTGATCAGCCTTCTTGGTGAACATACAAGCCTGCGTTTTAGTTGCATTGAACTGTACTAGATTCTCAGATCCCCATTTCAGAATTCTTGTCAGATCCTCATTTAAAGCATAAAGCTGTCTTCGCCTTGCACCTCTGGCCTCATTGGATGATATAGGGGCTCTTGATTGATTATGATACGATATAAAAGGATTTCTGCAGTAGGGTCATCAAAAAGGTATAACTATTATTTCTCTCAAAATTATTCAAAAATATGTACTATCCTGTCTGACATTGGTATGACATTGTTTTAATGCATATTCGTCATATTGCAAGTCGTTATTCATCAGGAATGATGAAATATTCAAACTAAACTAGAAAAATATACAAATTCATCGCCTTCTCGCATCGCAGTCCTTTTGTGATGGAGCGTTTTGAGGAACAAGTTCACATGAAGAACCTCAATTATTTTCTCGAGATCTGTTCGGGTTTTCCATTTGGTCCTGAAACACTGGGGCAACCCGTATAGTAGCAGCAGGATGTTCAAATTATTGAAATAAACAATATTTGATGATTATAATAGAAAATACAATAATAATGCATTATTCTTCATCAATCCACCATTTTCATACTCATATTTGATAAAAAGAATGGTAAATTCAAGATCAATCCAAGGAATTCCTTTTTTAGGTATCTAAAAGTAGAATTTCATGAGCAGACATTTTGGGGCAGATCAATTATATGCCATTACTACAAATGTATTCCATTAAGGAAAAGAGAGAGTAAAAGAAAACAAAATCTTCGATTAAATTAAGCATCCATCCGAGTGTGAACCTGGATTTGAGTGAATGACAAAATCTGGCTGACACTGTACTTCATATACACGTTGCCTTCAAATATCCCGTCAAATCGAACGCCTAGTGAAGTCGATTTTGATTACTCTATATAGATACATCGTTCGAAGTTCGAAGGTATACTTCCAGGATATGATATTTTGCAGTTGACGTAGTTGAAGAGTTTCCTCGGAGGAATTCACAGTGGAGTGGAAGAGAAAAATCATACATGGTGTGTTTGATCATCATGAAACTGTCTACTCAGTTCAAATATACAAGCGCAATGGTCGAAGAAAAAATACTTCAGCACTACATTTCCGAGTCATTTAACATTCTAAATGGAACTAGGGATACTATAATTCCTTTCATATATTGATATGGATAGAAAATATCACAATGGCATCCCAGTAATGTACCTTGCATCATCTTCAATATAAAGATTTTCAGAGGCCATCAATATTGAATGTTGTTATTGATTTCGATTATGACACTCCAGTGTTCGTCTCTGATTTCAAAACAAACTCATTGTGTATGATGCTCGTTCAATTTTTAGGTAAACTTGCACTCATCATGCAAATGATGCTTACGACCTCCAAACTCGAATATCTTCCTTCTCTCCCAACATTCCATCTCTACCTAACACGATGATGAGTGCAACATTACCCAATTCCAACCTAATTATTAGACGACACCATTACACTTTATATTTTCATTCAGAGGAAAGTTACAGTTTTGTAATGCTGTATCAACTCCACTGATTTATTCCACTCTGAGCTACTAGAACGGATTTTTCAGCATGAAGCATGAATGTCAGATAACTCATATTATTCATGTTATTGTTAATGTTATAAGAAAAAACGTTATTTGTCCAGTCCAGCTTGATGAGTATAAAAGAAAATTTGGATGAACGTTGTGGGTTAAGATGCTCACTGTTGGCAATATCATATGTCTCAATGAGCATGCTTCTAGTTTATTCGTGATTTTGCGATGCAATCGAATTGCATTGATACAAAAACCCCTCTCGACAATGAATCATAGCACAAGAAACTGATACAAGTTCTGTTTTTACAAATATATTCTTGTATCGATCTTGTGTACGATCTCTGGAGAGGAATAAAATGAACCCCGATAAATCTCTTGAATTGGAGCAGAACTCTTTACGGTTATGAGTCCTTCAAACATTTCAGTGAATCACAATATTTTTTTCCATCCCCTTGTTTCGAATTGAACATTTCCATCCTGTACAATACGAACACGAAAGGAAACACAAGGAAGTTCGCCCTAATTCCGAATACAAATCCTCGATGAAATCTTAAGTGTCTCGACATCAATATTTCATTGTGATTACCTAGAAAATCTACGGACCACATCCTCTGAACAGTTTCTACAGGGAAATCTCCATGAATAATGAAGGTGAAGGTGAACCAACATAATCAATAGTCAACAGTGATTGCATACCCTCATCCTAGCATCAGCAGCATCAGTCTCAGACTTTACTCAGCCTGAGTCACTTTAAAACCTTTCTATCGAAGAATGAAACAAAGTGCACATTATCTGAAGATAACCACAAATAATTCACTGAAAAACGCGACATCACAAGTATAAACAGTTGGTTCGTGTTCAAGGGAAGCCGTTCATTCGTATCTGAAGAGGAATAAATAAGTCTTCCTGGTGAGAAAACTCGACTTACTGACCCCTCTCAACCTACGCAGGTGAAATCAGAACACTTTTGCGTGCTTCTTTACGTTCACAACTTCGCTATTTGGAGAAGACACACCCATAATGGTCAGGAAATGAATTCAGAACATTATATTGAATACGCACACCTTTTTCAGGCCTACACCCTATTCACTGAAACAAGTTTGATGCAAATGATGATATTATTGAATACATGGATACTTTTCATGAAACATGTTCACTGATACTGGGTAATTTTCTCACAAAGAAATTACCGCTATTTGGTCCTCAACTATTTCAACAATGAATCCAATTCGGTCGTGAATACAGATATTATATACGGATGAATAGGAACATTCAACAAAAAATACGAGAATCAATGAATTGACGAGTGTGCAATATCTAGGAGAAATTATATCATATAAGATGGCTTTTGCATTCCATATGGGGATAGAATACAAAATCTAATCATGCAAATTATACATTAAAGTACTGAATCTTCCAGATCCAGGTAAGAATAAAATAGAATTGACGGTGCACGGGGAGAGTGATTTTCATTATGAAAAATAAGGGTTTCGTCTCTCGAGGGGTGCTTCTCACAAAATGAGGGTGCGTCAAGAAGATGTTGCAAGGTTTTGGATTTGTTTGAGAGAGAATGGGTACACAGCGCCGGTAAAGAAGCACGCAAAGGAAAGCTGAAATTTTGTGGAACGTGAAGTAACTTACTAACCTTAGAGTGATATTGTCATTTCCTCTAGTAGAAAATAGATAGATGAATATGTAGATAGATAGAAGATGTTGGAGGGAAGGGTATAGAGAATGAGAGAAGTGGATCCAATTATTTGTATTTTCTATTTCGCCACTAGCAGTAGTCAGGGTGGTGATTGTTAATAGAGAAAGCAACGTGATATTCATACTTTCTATACTAAAATCTATACTATTTTCGATCATCGATATGTATATGGGTTTGTAGAGACTCACATTTCGCTTTTTTGAATTAGTTTGTGGACATACCATCGCTTGCCAAAATTCCTAAATAAATCGTCAATAGATCTCATGCATGAAATATCTACCTATACTCATCATGATATCAATGAAACTTGAAAATCATTGAGAAGAGGTTTATTATTTGATTTATTGGTTATAATCAATATATTGGAATATGACAATATAGAAGAAGTACCTCCAACTTCAACCACGGCGGCTAGAGAATTGGTGATATTTTTCAACGACCCTATTTGACAGATCGTTTTTTTTTTCACTCCTCTCACCATTGGGATATCGTGAACTAGTTGAGATGCAGAATTAGGAAGATGTTCCAGATTTAATGCTGGAAACTGATATATAATATATATAATAATGTTCAGCATCAAAACCCGGAACTTTCATCTCACTCGAGCAACCATAGAGGCAAAACAAACTTTCAGTATGTCCCCATTGATTATACTCAACGATACAACGAATTTTCAGTGGAACCTGTAGGCACATTTGAATAGACTCGTATCATTTCACACATTCGAATGGCGTCATATGAAATGATATTGTTGTCACCCGGTATACACAGGCGTGACTGGCTGGTATTTCAATCAATGCTGGTTTGCTCTGAGATCATTTTTGAACACCATGGGTTCATTCTGGAAACTGGAAGACTATTAGCGGCCAGAATGGAGCAGCGAGTTCCGTCACGTACTGTACAAACTATGACACGTATTGAGTTCCCACATTTCATTATCGTTTCCAATTGCTACAGAATGAAATCGATCCGAACTGAATACACATAAAGTTGAATGATTGTTCGTGAATTAATATACATGCCGATAAAATCGTTTCCTCGGTATCCTTGCTTGCTTCGTCATCGAATCCTGTTGTAGTCAATGTCGCCCATTTACCTTGATAAATGTAATATTCTCATCTAGAACTATAAAAGAAGGGCGGGCAGGAGGACGCCGAGAGTTACTCGACTTCTTGCTCGATAGCCTGAACGAAGAGAAGCATCAGCTGAAGAAGTTGGTGAAGAACGACAGTGCAGAACCACAACCGAACACAAAGGGACTCAAATTGATGCTGACAACGAGTGTCAGGTAAAGAGTTCGAAGAACAAATGCAGCATGACGGGGCGGACAGACTTCGGAAGAACGTCAATTCTCACGATATCTGGTGGTGTTTCGAGAAGGAAATTCTTCCGCGCCGGCGACAATGGCACAGAAAATATCCAGCCCTTTCTCACTCTGCAACTGAATATCGATGCAGTGAAGTCTGTTCAAGAGACATCGCGAGATGGTGAAGAAGAACCAGCTGGAGGGGTTGACGTGTTGCAAGACGAGCCAGGAGGTTGAAGCATGGCAGCAGGTTTGGTAGAGGAACTGCTTGTCACCCTCATCTTGCACCTCAGGTGCTTTGATTTCAACAACGCTAGTTGTACTAGGATCATCAAATCGCTGGAATCTCCCATCGAACTGAAAATCAATTTCAACCTTTCCTCATCGAAGACGCAAACGGTAGTGAGGCCTTCAAGGGTCACCACATCACCGACGCCTTCCACGTCGGCTGTACTGCTGGTTGTGCTACGATGACACTGTCGTCAAGACAATTACTCTGGAGCAGGTGGTGAGGTCGCAAGGCACGCGGGTACTTGCTGTTTCACACGCGGGCCGACACTTTATTAATTAATTATATCTTGTATATTCGAAATGACTTTTACTCTCTAAGTTATCTGTAAGAAACTATGACGATATCTATTCATGCCAAATTTGATGGGATTCGGGTTTTTTTGAGCTGAGGCTTTTCCGTTATCCATTTTTCGATTCGACTAATGGTAATCAAGGTACGATAGTTACCAAATAATGATTTACACCTACACTACACTCTGATCGATTTTCATCGGAAGTTTCAGAGAAAAACCCAAATCTCCTCGAAATTGGCCCACCCGTACAAGCTGGATCATATTCAAAAATTCCAAGCTCATCATTGATATCTCGTGAACTTTTGAGAGATACTGGATAGATTGAATTGTGACAATCTGTTGAAGTTCTTGGCTACTTGATGCTTGATAAAATGCCGCTACCACTTTTGAGAAATTATAAACAATTATTTTCATTTCCTCCGAGAATTGTTTGAAGGGATGACAATTCAACCCATCCTGTATTACTCAAGGTTGATATATACCAACGAAACGCCTGGAATTAGGTCCAGCCTGTACATCTTCTTTGAGATCACCTCCACTGGAAGTAGATAATCTCATTCTCGTACAATTTCACTCGTGGATTAGATTGCAGCCGTTCTTTTGGATAGTCAGCCTCAATTTGATTATCGATCACACAATCTAATTAAAATTAGTTAATTGGAGTTGCACCCGAAATCTAATTAACTGATGGAGATCTAGAGAATGTCGTATTTTGCAGCTGAGCGAGATTATGTTTCAGCATATTAGGATTTTACGCTCATACCGTGATGCTCCTCAATGGATCTCAATGCGTATCCGCGTGGAATGATGCCGTAATTCCACTACTAAAACCTCCTGAATGTCATTGAAGTACTCATTGATCTATCAGATCTCAAACATCTATCAAATATCTGGATGATCAGCCTCACATCACATCGATATCGAGAAATATTTCACGAGATTCAATGTCCTCCTGTTTGCTTCAGAAAGAGCTGCAGCAAATCGAGAAATCTGCACCCCCTCTTTCCGCATTCCGCATTCGCATTATAATGTCAACTGAATATGGATATCTATCAACTAGCGGTCGGTAGTTAGTGATGAAGCAGCAAGTGAAGGTGGTAGATCACATGCTGAAATTTAGTGAGAACTGTAAAAAAATGACAATATCACCATGGATAATCCATGCTCCATGTGGTGCTTGTGCTCTACAGGATTCAAATTAAGGTCTTGTTTTCTCAAAAAAAAAAAAATACAAAGAAGATCAATTCAACAGATTGATTATATATTTTAGAAAACACGTCCTTAATAATATTGCTGAAAACTAGTGGTTACTTAACCTCAAACACATTCTGTTCGTGAAGGAAATAGAGTAAAATATAATAGGATGAGTAGAAATATTCTTTGAGAAAAACGATTCATGCACATGTTCGTCAAGAAATACCTTCGTCATCAATTATATTCATTCCGAGATTCATCCCAAAATATGGGTTTCATGAAAAATAAAGGAGCTGAAGCCTCTTCGCTTCCCTACTTCGCTGTTCTTGGAACAAATCTCATTCATCATACGAATGTCTTAAAATGATTCATGATTCTCACAAGAGAATAGGTAATGAGCTCGAAAGATGATTTCAGTCATCCTGCATCTGATGACCAGTAGAGAACTATTATTGATTTCATATTAAAATTTTGGCTCACCAATTGATAACAATGAATGCTGATCTCTCATGTTTTATAATGGGATGATTGTCGCTATTTAAAGCCCATACATAAATGTGTCTAAAAAAGGGAACAACGTCAGCTGTTTTGGAGGTAACTAGAGTACTTTGGTGGTGCATATATCTTTCTCCATCAGCTACAATAATTTTCATATAGTTAGTCTGGTAGTTGCAGACAGAATTAGGCCAAATTATTATGTTGGCTGCAGTGAGGAAGATACAATTATGTTCTACTCTCGTTCTAATCTTGTATGCAGGACCCATTTATTTGCAAGCTCTACACCATCAGCCACATTTTTAATTTCGTTCCTGGCGCAGAATATTTAATTACATTCACCCTTGCCGCAAGAATCCTTGCCTATATGTAGTGTGACATTCTGAAGACATCCGGAAACTGAGCCATAGGTATATGTATTCCAATTATGCTCGGAAGCAGAGCAGAATGATCAAGAATGACTAGCTGATTCCGATTACGATTCGTGCATAATCCAGGGAGGATCGTTCAGTTTGGATTCCATTCATGTGTGTTAAATGCTACAAGTTGCACGTCAGTGGTTACATGCAAGATTGAATATATTCCGATTGTCCTGTTCACTATTTATCTGGTCAAATAATTGATGCAGATGGTCACAGCAGATAAAGCCCTATCAATAAGTGAAGCCTGTTTGAGTAGTGAAACAATCATGATATGGAAAGCATGTTCTCTGTGCGATTCTCTCGTCAACTTTCAATCGAAGTTTTGAAAGGTATCGTTGTGGACCCATTACCAGATATTTATTTCTCAGTAGGCATTCTGAATTCTCAAAAAATCACAAACTACTGCAAGCGATTTGATCGACTGATGCTGTTCCAAATAATGTGATCCCCCAGTTTGAGACTTTCTATTGACCGATCTGTTTTTATACAATTATGGTGGATGAGGATCGTTTTTGAATGTTATCGTCTCATTATATTCCGAGACGAATATTCGATCAGTTTGAGAGAGCTTTCATCATCCTGGAGGCATACTTTCAGGTTCCTATTCTCCAAGAGTTTTCTTTGATCTTCCACCGGTTTGTTCCGGATGCTTTTACTTCGATCGTAACTCAAAACGTTATATATCTTTATTTATGAATTTCGTTGGTTTCATGATTCCATGTTCATTTTGATCAGGTAAGCTCTATCACTGAGTGGTTCAGGTTTTCAAAACCAAGTGTGAATCCCAGGTTTCAAGAAAATAATAATAATAACTTCTTCCCATGAACTTTTCTTCTAGAGAACTCCATTAGAAAGATACATTTCTCCGATTTCGGATGATGATGATGGACACCGATCAGTAGAACATGGTCCTGATGCACCCTGTTCACCTCAGTATACCTGAAAAATTCTTCTTGAGTTCCATTCATGTTCTTCAGTTGGTCTCACAAAGCTGTTCATGGAAAGGTATATAATAGAAAATGGGAGCTCTTGAATACCTATTTGAATCCGTTTTTCAAAAGGAGGATCTCTTGGAAATATGCGCTTCGAGATTCCTCCCGTTCGATAATTGTTCTCCTCGTAATAGGAGATTCTCAGAATTTCAACGAAGTTCATCTAAACATATCTATAAGCAGAAATTTCAACTAGAAAATATGTTTTCCAAGAGAGACGACGAACAAAATATATATAAAGCAACCTATAAAGTTAAATCTATCGAAATGAACGAACTACAGTTCTCAACAAGCTACTGCATAATTTGCCTCTTTTGATAACCGGTGTCTAGGTCACTGTGTCCTTTGATTCAAAATATTTACGAAAAATTATGGTCACAAGGAACATGCTGGAATGAAAAGACTCATCCTGTATGGCATTGGAAATGAATATCGAATAAAGTCTAGACCAGAGAGTCCGAAAATACTTCTATGAATATCTCGTAGCGACTGGATCACAGTGTGAATCTTCATATAGAGGCAGTGCTTCTCAATATGAATATTTGTGCTGTTCTAGAGATACAATCGTGAAATGTACGACGAGGAAAAATTAGAATAATTTCAGAAACGCCCATAATATCGTATGGTGACGTGTGGTTCCAGTTTACACCCTAAGCAAGTTTTGCTCTGCTGATGTTTCCACATCACTCTGGCTGTCCTTGAAGTATATTAAGACTGATACAAAGAAAGACAAGTAAATCGATCAAATCGATGAAGCAGATTCTTCTCTTTTTCTTCTTTAGTTGCCTTCTTTCCCTATGATCTTCGAATCACTCCATCGGCCATAATATGATGTCCATCCAGTAAGGATATTTTCACCTATTTTTGACTTTCTAATCTTTCCTTCATATTGTTCTCAAGTACTTCATACCTTACTGATAGAGGTCTGCTAGTTACCTATATAGTTTTTTCCACAAATATATATACTGCGAATACAATTTTTCGATTGTTCTCCCATTCTTGGTTTTCAGCAATTTCAAGAGAAACTTACACTGTCACTGGCAGTGACAGTCCTTACTACAAATGTATAGAACTAATTATCATAATTTCTATCTTCATTTTCAGGAGAGGAGAGAAAATCCCCGTAAATATAGAAAAATGAATGCATTTACTTGTTGAGAACTTTATATCACTCACAAGCGCAAGTATGATCTTGGTTCAAACTTTTCTTGAGGACGAAATTTGGTCAAGGAGTATACCGGATCTTCAATAATTTATTGTTTACTCCAAGCACGGACCTTACGGAGGTACCTGAAACACTTTGATACGTCACTGGAAAGCACTAGAGTGAGGTGAATATAAAAACTCACATTCAGAGATGTAACTGAATCATACTAAAAAAATCATTCGATCTGAAATGCATTGCTCTGTTAACACATCGGAAGACTGGATATCGGCTCACATAAATGTTGGCGGAGCTTGAATAAAAATCTCTGGCTTATCAAAAAAAACCAACTATGACTTCGTTACCGATAAATGTGATATTCCAATGCATTATCCGAATGTGTTGGCTGAACTGAACGGAATTTGCATCTCTAGGCTTTATGCTATTTACTGCATAATGTTCAGCCCCGAAAACCGTACTCAAGAAATAGGACATGGCTTTCGATTATTCAGGAATCTTTGATTATCTGCTAGATGCGCAGTGGAGCCTTCGATACTTGAATAAGACATTGTTGAACTGAACACGACTCGCTCCAATCACACGAATATTTGATTGCAATAGATCACATGTCTTGTTCTTGAAGAAATTCTTGATGAATAATTGATTTATTTGGAATTGGAATTCACAGAATATTAGTTCAACGAAAATGTGATATATTTCGATAGATCAATAAGACTGGACTGGAAATCTCAATCAATCAATCAACGAATCAAAACTAATAACCAATCAAAAGAGCAGAAGAACCTGCTGAACCATTTCAATCTTTCACTGCGAATAGGAGTACTTACTACAAACAAGGTATAAATAGAAACTCTGCCAAAAAGTTCCTCACAATTCATTATGATGTGGAAGACATGATATCGAAAATATTCAAGTGCAGAAAAGTTTTTCAATCATAACTTAGTATAGAACCTCTCCAACAAAATGAAAATATCCATCTTTCATCATCAAAGTTTCAATGGAATAGAATGAATATTTCAACTTGTATATTGAAAAATAAATATCGTCCTTAACAAACTGGTTTATATTATGCATTCTATGTATAATCCATGTGAATGAAAATGAACAGAACATATTCCAGACTTTGCTCATAATATACATGTTCGGTCACACTTGTTACAGTAGTCATTTCACAATATACCGTTCCAGTCAGAAGTTATACCCATTTTTCCATATCAATGTGAATTTTTGCTAGTTTTATATTCATGAACGATGCCTCATTCGAAATTATGCACCACCAAAACGCTCTACTCAGTATTCAGCATATGATGAATGATAATGTACATTCATTTATGCCAAATAGTATCAAGTGAATGTAATAATACGAACGAATAACATTCATTGATATGTGGTATTTCATCCATGATAATTTATTTTCATGGGTGGTAATATAAATACGAGGGTTCTAAACAACGCCTCCCAGCTGTCTTTACACAGACATTGATTTTTCTTAACATTCACAGAGTCTTGTGCGTTGCTGTTTCAGGATCTGGTATACTTTATTCATTAAGCTTCACAAAACTGCTGATAGTCGTGCAACAGAACTGATTATAGATTATAGATTGCAAGCGGAAGTAACAAGAACAAAGTTAGGTAGAGAACCAATAAATGGTGAAGAAGAAATAACTTGCAGAGCGGTGCGCGCAAAAATTCAAATGTTCATATTTATTACCTGTTCATTTTACACTTTCTTGTAGAAATTTAGTTCCCGAGGTATACACGATGACTACTTGGTACAATATCCTAACATCGTAACAGCACATGTTCGCCCAAATAATAAACAAAAAACTCGGAAAGCCAGAATGGTTTTGAGGTTAAGTGTAAAAGCGTCAAACTTTCGGGCTAGAAAGTCAAAAGGACTCTAAATGATTATCCAACCGTTTTCACATAGGACACAGTATCGCTGGTGACTTCTGTGAGAGCGCGCTTGAGCTGTGTTCGACGCGTCTGCGCCATAGTCTGTGAAGAAGACAGCAGCCCAGAACCCTATACAGGATCATACACGTTTGTTTCATCTTGCGAATATCTCTCGGGCATCGCACACATCCTCCCCACAGACGAGTTCACTACAAGGGTTTCCCACTGGAATCGCGTTAAAAATCTCATACGATGCTTTGCTCCCTTCCAAATGCTCGATAATTTATTGGTGAATTTCTCATTCATTAGCTTTTCGTCAGGGGCCAACGTAAAGACACTTCCTGGTCGTTACTCTCGATGATTTATTGAATTGGTCGAAACACTTGGATTTGGACTATTCAGTTCAATTTTCATCATAAGACAAATGGGAAGAAGAGGGATCAATTTAGAACTCCCTTTTTTTGCATTATTTCATTCTCATATACCTTATTCGATGAATTTTTGGGGAAATTCTATTGATTCAGTCAAAATGTTCAAATTACAGAAAAGATCAGTAATTATTATCGCGAACGCTAGATAAAGAGACCACTGTAGGCCTTCATTCCAACAATCCAATTCCATGATTTTATTACTCGAGGCCCAGGTCAAGTTATATAACTTACCAATAAAACTATATAACTTACCAATCAATGTAACAGATGTGGATGCAAATTATCAAAAAAAAAGGGTGAGAGAATTTCTGACAGAATCATTTCTTCATTCCATATATAAGTAATAGAGGTGAAGTATAAAAAATCTATCATATACACTGTTCTCACCCACATTTTCACCCCATATTTTTGATTCGAAAGAAAATTTCCTTGTCGGCCACAATCTTGATATCCATGGAACAAAAGCGGGAGGGCTTTCCAATAAATGAATTTGAAAATGTATGAAAATATACATTGTTCCGTTGGAAACTATAATTTATTCGTGCTCACTCTCGGATATTCGATTGTTTTTCCGTGGCAGTTTCAGTATGCCCTGTTCCCGTTCTCACTCAAAATGGCATATTGAAGAGCAATTCTTTTGTCAAATTTTGGGCTGAATGAAGCCGTACCTGTTGTGGAAAAGTGAAGGATATAACTAGAAGTGAAGCAATGTTTCCTGGTTATTGAATACTATCACTCTTGTAGTGAACTCGATCTGTGTTATATCACAATCAACCCAATATCAGTTTTCCATGTTTCGTGTGAACTGTGAATTTCGACTGTAAAAAAATGTTATTCATACCCTAGGCGAAGGTGAGGGGCTCATATCTGCTGTTCACAATATGGTATTTCATGACAGTTCTTTCTTAAGCATATTTTACAATATATATATACCTGATTGAATTTGATGATTCGGATTCATCATGGCATTCATTAGAATAAAACATGTTGAAGCTGAAAGAGATGATAGGGCTATTAGTTTTTATCCTCTACGATTACACCCATCGCTGAGCTGTTTCGAATTCATCCTTCATGAAATGGTATGAGTCGTAATATCAGTTCCAGGAACTTTGACGTGATCCCATGATAGCAAAAGTTCGAGCCCAATTTATTATCGCATAAAACATATACCTATGACGGATGAGACTCATACGAATATATACGAGTATATATATTCCATAGAGAAATCATTCGGTCCACCAAATATTGACCGGAATCAAATTCAAATTCGGTAGGCTAAAATGTCATCACTATTTTCCACGATTGTGAACATGGTGGATTCGTGCAATCAGATTCAAGAACTTCGATATGTTGATCCCATGGCAATTCTCCAGCAGAATTCAAAGCCAAATTATCAAATGAAATGTGCCTATGAAGCATGAAACTTATACAGGGTTGGGATAAAGTATGGAACCAAGTAAATATCTTTTCAACGAGAAGAACGATATTTATGAAAATTTGCAGGTAAGTGCAATGGAACAAAATGCATCTGATGTACATTTTTTTGTTAATAATATACTTCCGGTTCAACCGGAAATGCCATCAACTTCTTCGATTTGTTATTTTGAATTCATACATACTGAGTTTAGTGTAAAAACGAGGAGTATAGCACTTTAATCAACCTCCTTTGAGTTTTTCGCAATAGAGCAAAAAACTATTTAGATATACTAATTGATGTTGTTTGTATGCATAGTTATAAATAAACGTATCTTCACATCATTTGGTCCACCAAATGTTGCTCAGAATCGATCCTGAATTCGGAAGGCTTTATGAGATCGGGTCGATGACAAACTAAAGACTAGGAGACTGGAAAGCGGAATCAATACATAACATGTGGTCCCAATTCAAATCGAGATCTTCCTACCTGATAATGGTAATTCGGGTCGCAGGCGATGAACTAGTGGGGTTAATCATTTACCACCGGTGAACATTCATCGAGGATTGCCCTGATTATGGGCAGTAAGAGCAGGTCCACTAGTATAAGGGGTGAGTCAGAATATCACACTCTTCGTATCAAAATTCCCTACTTCATTTCATGGTGGAAAGTTTCAACATTGGAAATGTTCAACATTCGGAATGGGTCTGAACAATTTCTGTGACGCTTGGAATTTTCACAGTTTCTGCAAACTTTTGCAAGTTTTACGTAAGCCAGGTGGCAGATTTCGATGTCATTTTGACGATTTGGTCAAATCTGAACTTTCTGATGTGGTTCAAAAGTACTGACACCAGGCGGGTTGAAAATACGGGGGTTCAAACGATTCTTTTGACACGAAAGAGCTCGGTGGTGTGACATATTTTTTTGACGCATATTTTTTCAGAAGAAAAAATCAACTGGATATAGAGATAGTTGGAAAGATGATGATTCAGTGCTCCTATGAGGGTGAGTTTTTGGGGTCTAAATTTGTGGTACGTATTAGGCACATTCGAATTTTCCTTATAGATGAGGGAAAAATGTAGAAATAAGTTTTTGGTAGTATGATGATGAATTCGTGGGTTTTCAAGAACACTCTGGAAAGTTAAATTTGGAGAATGGAAAAATGGAAAATAGATGTTATTATCGGAAAAAGTTGAGAATCGTTTTTGTGTGGGATCTGAACTCTTTATTGCTCGATTATGGTATCTATTGAGGATCTGGTTATGGTGGAAGAAGGGGTCCTGTTGCTAGAATTTCCCCACAGCAACTCCTGTCTGGAAAATTTTAAATGTTTTAAAATTTCAGAATCCCTAATTTTTTCCCGCTGAATCTCCTATGTGGAAACTACACCAGTAGTATACTAAAATGAGAAGAGAAAATTTCAAATATCACACTCACTAACCTAAAGAAAAATGTACAGAAAATTACAGAATTTCGTAATTCGGACTCTATGTATCTCAGGACGAATGCACTTCAGGACGTTAGTAGAAACTTTCTAGAATAAGGTAAGAACGATATCTGACTACGAAGTTCGTTGGTGATATTCTGACTCTCTTATATAGTCTCATCTTAGGAGGAAGCACGTGTGTGTATACTTCCATTAAGTGCCTTTCTCTCTTGACTCATTCAGGCGTCTCTGGAATGTTCGAGAAATAGTGGAGAAAACACCGTATCATGTGAATACAAAGTCGAAAATGAATTATTTGAATCCCAACTTTGTACATGTAATGACACTGTCTTCTCTCAAACACCTCTCTCTATATATTGAGCCACAATAACATCGAACAGTGCAGCAGAAATGCAGCTATCAGTGAAGATATCTCAAAACTACTATATAGAATGACAAACTGCAGGAAAACAAAGACATAAAACTTCGTGTTCATCCACAAAACTTGTTAGGAAATGCCAAACTTCTCAACATTGAATTGAACATCCCTTCATCTGTACACAATGCGATCTCCATGATTTAAAAATTATCCATTACAACGCAACAACACGAAATGAATTTCGTATTTTGTGATCAAGCCTATTATGAGTAGCTCATTGGGGTATTTTCGAGAACCAGCCAGTTAATCCGGGCTGATGTATGCCTCCTGGAATGGAAGTAAACAGCTTATTATAACTTTTGTTACGACTCCATGTATTGGCAGATCTCCAAATCGTTTCCAGTTTCTAGTCTTGGAACTTGAGACATTATGTGATTCTGTTGAAATGGAAATGAGAGTTGGCGCGAGATACAACATGCTAGAAATTCGAAAAAGGGATTAAGCAAGAATAGGTTCGAGAAACATACTGGGATAGCAGCTATGCATGAATGTTGAGCTCATTCGAAATTCATCCATATTTGAAGAGGATTACTCACCTCAGAATTGTTCGAACTTATTGAGAGTCATCACCATATTCTCGATTTGTGCACTTTCCTGTCGTTGAAGAATGTGGCTTTAGCAGATTCGGCTAAAGAACTCAGCTTTTGAAAAATCATGGGCTTACTCAGCAGAGCCACGTCCGATTTCTTTCTTCTTGTTGATGTGATATCATGATATTCAAGCTCTAATTTCAGCATACTTAATTACCCCATTTTTCAATTAATTGCCACATATTCGATGATGAAGAACACGACGGTTTGTTGGAAATTGTCACGTTAGCGTTGAATGTGTATTGGAATGGCATTTTTGGGCGATTCTTTATGGCTAAGTGATGATTATTTTTGACTCGTATATCGACATCTTGAGGATCTAATTGTAGTTTGTTTCAAATCCAAAACGTAGTTCTGAATTCGGATAGAAAAAAATAGCGACGATGAACAATCTGTATGCCATCAATGGAAACATCTCAAAATGATAAAAAATGTTCTCTTCTATCTAAGAGCTTTCGATTTTGCTGGGTCAACTCGAATGGATCTACACCTCTTATCAGAATGAACCACTTTATTAAATGGCATTGTAGACAGGCTATAAAACACACTATCGATTTTTCGTGCTAGAGGATGCTCAGATTATTCTATGAATGGGTCGACGGAACCTCTTCTTTTCTTCAACCAAGCAAAATCAATCAGATTTTCCCCTGCATACATTTTTTAGTGTGAGCTGGAGTCCTATCGATTTGCTATAACAGACGTATGTGAATCCAAAATAATCATCGAGATCTCAGATTGGACAAATAGATGTCAAAGTAGTGAACAAAAATCATTTGAAAAAAGAGAAGGTAGTTTTTCTCCTGATAGTGCGAAAGAATGTATTATCCTGCAATTTCCCTCAGAAGTATCCAGTTTATTCCACTAAAATCTTATTCCAAGTGAGGAGAATCAGATAAAAACTAACAACTTTGGATTAATGGTGAACAGTTATATGAGATATATTTGCCAGCAAATTATCCGCTCACGAAATACCAAATTTATTGGACAGCAGATCAAAAACAGAGGAATCAGTATTCCTGTGGGAATGAACCCCATTCACCTTGTCTGTTTTTGGGTCAGACAACATTTAATTCACGTACTTCATCCTTCCTAATGAGAATAACAGAACTGTGATTAAATCGTGGTTAGTTAACATCACACAATCGCCTAGAAAAATGTTCACTCTCATTCGAATATCATTGGAATGGTATATACTGGGTGTATTACTCATTACTAATGTAACAGTTGATTCGACAGATAGTTTGAATAGTACGGTGTTCACCAACTCCAGATCAACCGAGATATTTTTGATTCAAACGTTTCGACAATTGCACCTTGTTGGCTGCTTTCCTGATTCTCATTGTTCCACCTATTATGACTGGCACATGACTCAACTATTCTCCAAGATTTTTCTGTTTTTTTGGGTGCACGGGGTATGAGTGTATGTGACAGATCATAATTAGGGAAGATTAAGGAGCTTCTAGAAGTCCACATATTGATGTGCCTCCATAATATGAAATGAGAAGAGTCAAGAAACATGTGGATCCGTTGATTGACAACTAAATTCATTGAGAAAATTCATTTTGATGTGTTCTTCTCTTCTGATTTACTATGATGCACAGGTTTTTGAGTATGTAACAGACCATAATTAGGAAAGACTTAGAAGCTTTTGAAAGTACACATTTTGATGTGCCTTCATAATTTGAGGAACAACAAAGGTCAAGAAAATCAAACAAGAGGAAACAAGAGGTGTGGAAACCGTTGATTCAATGAGAAAATTGATTTTGATGGGTTCTTCTTTTTCGGAATATGTTTGGCCGAAACCGATTATGATCGAAGAGAGTGAACATTTTTCTTTCTGTTATGAACACCCATATTGCTCCTCTGAGACCGCCAACATCGTCACACGCCTCCTACCTGCCGGAAATTACGCATGGCGCCGTTGATTCGCAGTGAATCGGCTGCGATTCCAGCAATCCCCTCCCCATGGTCCTTCAACTGCCTCAGCGACGTGGAAGGGGCTGCGCCATGAACGCAATTAGACCCGCAGCACGATGTTTCGGGCTGAGAGCTCTGCCGGATTATCCTAGATCCTGGCAATATCGTTACTACAGACGGTGTCGCTACTGGACACGAGCTGCAAGACACCTGCAAATCACACCAACCGACGGGCTGTTAGTCTATTGTTTACACCAAATTCGTTACTTGGAATCGGTAAAGGAGTGTAAGTAAGATAGAAAAGAAAAGTGCAAGTACACATACTTAGGGTGAAGGTGGTCGCTAAGAAGAAACCAGTAGTAGGGAGCTAGCAATACACTGCAACAACTTGTGAGTCACACACTTCATAGCACATACAGATAATGAGAAAACATCTCGCTAGATGCAAGACGAACACTAACATGGGTAGAGTCATCCTAAACTATGAGTTATTCATCTATATTCTAGCAGTATCGTTAGATATATTTCAATAAAGCAGGACTTTCACATAACCAAGTATCAACACCTTATGTACATCAGGAATAAACGAGTTTTGTAGAATAGATATGTCAATGGAAGACTGCAACAACTGGAAATTCAGGTCATATTCAATGGTCATTAAATAGATTCCATGAGAAAAAGTGTGTATTCTTTCACACAAGCCAGGCTTCCATTTCGACAGCCATGAACCTGCAGATTTTTCAAGTTCATTGTAGGACATTGTAGGACATATATGCAAATTCATTGATCCATGAATTCTTGCTTTCAACACAGTTTGGAAAATAGCTTGTCGATATTCTCCTACAAGCATAATACAGTAAAAGGATACATTCAGGCTCCATTGGTGAGATGCTTCTCGAAACTCATCAATATTTGTCGAATGAATTCATAACTATCCGATAATCATACCATCATAATCTTATGGTGACGAAGCGTACGAACTTTCTTCTCACAAAGTTTTTTTTTTTAGTTCACATACGCACCATCACTATTATTTCTATTATTTTTTTCATTGTTATCACTATTCATAATTATTCATATTCATCTCTGTGTAATGTGCAATCTGCATACTAGGTTTAACTTAACATTAGCGTTTTTATGCTTTGGATGTATCTTTCCCATTCTGTAATTGGCTTCGGCTGTTGAATGGTGTACTACTAAATAAATAAAATGAATAAATGAATAAATAAATAAATTACATAATTTTTAGCATGAAGAGATGATATTTCCTTCGCACTATCATAAGTGATGACTGTTGCCATCTTCAGTTATGACGTTTTCCTCACCACAAAACTTGTGTTCGACATAGCATATATTCATAGTATGTTTGTTCATCCTATATATACAACGTCCTGTTCAAACATTTGAACTTTAATCTTAACCTTCCTACCTATGCAGTCTTGACACATTGTAAGAAGATATTCAATGGCTAGATCGCCAGCAGATATAAAAGTTATAGATTGAATTTACTTATGGCTGGAATAAAAACTTAGGTAGTCGAAGAGAGATATGGATAACATATGTTATTGTAGAGAACTTATACCGTCTACCGAGATGAAATATGTTACCCAATTGAACCTCTTTTTTTCTTATGACTAACACTATGAGAGATCTTCGCAGGGTTGAATTTTATCTGGAAATTGAGGAATCGAATTTTGACAGCCAATCGAAAAATTTTCGAATTCGAATTGAGTCAATTCCTTTCGATATGCTATATTTCCCAAACTATTACTTCTAGATTAGTGAGTGTTGATTCATCTCTCAGCGAATCTGTCTGTGTCTCCAAATTTTATCTCGCCGAATGGAAATTCTGCAATATATGCACCTGTCAAACATACGATTCTATCAGAGATCACAATAAAGTATTCACGACAGGAAGAAAAATATATACTGTATCAATCTACCATATTTTTATATTCTTTTCACAATGATATGTCAGTGCTTACAATACGTCTCTCACATATTTTTTTTCCTCTGCTCACTGCTGTCACATTCACTACCAAAAACCCCGAATTAATATAGAATAACAGACACTTATTGATATCTGCTATACATTTTCCTCCGTGGTGCTGAGAAAATTGCTGTATGTTATTATCATATGATAATATTCTTCTTCGAAATGATATTTCGCTCAATTTCCTTTTCGATTATGTGTGAACTAATGTAATTCATAGGCCTTTGAGTCTCTGTGAACAGAAAACATCACGGTTTACGACATCCCGAATGACGATTCCCCATAAGTATCGAAAGACTCAGCTATAAAACGCTCATCCATAATTCATGCATCCGCAAAACGGAATGATCCATAATGTTTCGTGTTTCCATCGGAACAAGGTTCCTCTTCTCATAACATCTACATAGTGCAGTGAAATCCAAATGGGATGAGAAAACAGGTACCGACTCCACTTTACAGTATCCCATTCGACAACATCAAGCGCAAACAGAATGTCTGATAAATCCATGATTCATGGTTGGAAATATATCAGAACCTTCATCTATCAGGTGGAGAAGGCGTATTGAAATCAAAAGTGAAACGAGGGAGAATTCCCAAGATCCGCTGATATATTATATTATATATATAATATTTGCACAGGGTACAGAATATTTCGACTTTGAACTCCTCGATATGATTTGTACTCAATGTTATGTTTGGATGTTGCCAGTATCATATAATTGTGATTGAATTTCCTCCAGGCAAGTCGTCAAACTGAAAAGCGGTGATCTTTAGAGATAATGACCAGTCTCGTAAAGTTTGGATTGACTTCCTTCATGTAAGTCGTTTCACCCTGAATCATTGCATCAATTTTATCCGTTCAATAACTTCCATAATAGCTATCTGCAAGATGAACCATGAAACCCACTGGTATAACGAACGGAATATTGCTTACGCTTTACTTTTCGTATAATCTGCAATTGCTTGAGGGCCGAAGCAGCAATCCAAAACGAAGTCAAATTGAAATTATTCATAACCACTAAGCCGACATGTAATCGAATTGTTCTGGTAATTCGTTCACCTCGAAGATTCAATATAAAAGTTGTTATGGTATAGTTATACCACAAAAGCGCCAGTACTCCTTTTCCAATCTGAATCAACTTGCAAATTGAATTCGCCTCAAAGGAACGCAAAGTTTCGATAAGTAGAAGTTATTATTGAGGAAATCGTGTTGAACAAGTTCTCAAATTGCGTGCTCAAGTTCTTTTCCTACTTCCGTACTCAGTATTTAACTGCCGTTACAGTGATTTCTGTTTGTTATTGTATTCCAACATCAATCCTAACAAATATACGGAAGGAAAAAAACAGAACTGCAGATCTCACAAGTACCGGTTGAATCAGAAGTTGTAGTACGTGCCAGTTATCCTTCGATAATTGACCCACGGACTCCTGGATGATTACCTATCAGGAAATCTCAGTTCACATTGATTCACACTACTTCAGTTGATGACCTGAGAAATTGGATGATTGCTAAGTGTCATTCAATGAGACACCACCCTGTTGGAGAAGATTTGATTCATGGAACCTTCACGTTACATATTTGAGAATCATAATCAATCAAATTGTTGAAAAATTGTTGTGCCTTTCCATATGTTCAGAGTGATTACACGATAGATGAACAAGAGAACTGCAAACATGATCACCTGCAAATCTACTCATACATCCATAACATAGTCCATGATGGTGAATTTATAAACTCAACTGAACTAAGAATTAAATTAACAACGAAGAATTAAGAAAGATGAGTACATGTATATAGCATTAGCGTTTCATAAAGTTTCATCTGTCATTTGAATTAAGAATTAAAAAGTAAGAAGATGGCTATCTTTCATCTAACAACTAAGAATTAACAATTAAGAAAATGAACGCAGGCGCACTACTTATTTTTTATGACAGTTGACAAACAAACCAATGCAAATGAAAAACCGCGCCAGATTATAAAAATAGGTTGTGTTCACTCATGTCTCCTGGTTGTGTTATTGTGTATTTTCTACAATTTTTCTCCTTTGGAATTGCATAACTTGAAGTGAATATAGAATGGAAACACTATCTTGCTGATCTGAACCACAGAATATGGTTATTCTGTGCCTGAACGTCAATCACAATGTCAAGCACAAAACCACTGGGTTCTTAATTCTTAACTCTTAGTTGTTGTTTATAAACACCTTCTCACTTCCTAATCTTTGAGTCTTAATTGTTAATTCATAATTCTTAGTTTAGTTGAGTATATAAATCCACCATGGTCTATGCAATCAGGCAGATAAAAAATAAAGTCGGTCAGGAAGCTGCCCATACCGCTTATCATGCAATGTTCCATAGTTCCTTAACTTATGGACTGATACTGGGGCACATCTATCCATATCTCGAGAATATTTATAATTCAGAAACGAGCAATCAGAGCTTTAGCTGGAATAGCTCAAATGGAGAGCTGTAAGAATTGGTTTATAAAGTTCAATATATTAACTCTGCCATCATGTGTAATATACTGCAACTTGATACACATTCAAGAAAATTTACAAAAGTTTACTACAAATGGAACCAACCACTCGTATAATACTAGGAATAAGGATAATATTAGAGCACCACAACAAAGATTAGAAATAACAAGGAGATGTAACTCATACATACCATTGTACAACTCACTGCCCCAATCAATGAAAAATGCAACCCTCGTTAATTTCAAAAGGAAACTGAAAAAACACCTCTCAGACAATGCTTACTATGATGCGTCTGACTTCAGCTTAACTGAGTGAATACATTTACATTTATATATTTATTTATCTTGATTTGTGCTCGTATTATATACAATTTACCGAGTGACCATTGTCAATGTACCGTCTCTATGTATTTATGTTTTTTTACATTTATATATTTATTTACTTTACTCGTTTTACCGTTTCTCGGTTTTTTAATATTCAAATTGTAATTTACATTTATATTATACGTAGCTTTATTATTGACTTGTCATAGCACTAAGGTGTAATAATTTGACCAATAAAATCTAATCTAATCTAATCTAATCATGACCGTTATTTGGGACTCCCTCTTCTACTCCACAGGCGTTACTTATTGATTGGCGATATACTCTTCTTTCCTGTATGTATCTAAAATCTTGTCAGTTGACAGTAGTATAACGTTTTAAAGTAGTATAAGGGATTGGATAGTGGTTTGATGATTTCTGATTCATGAGGAATATATTCTGGTGGTAGTTGTGGAAATTCAGAATGAAAGTATGTCATGAGTTTTAAAGGCAGGTATAAATCCAACATTGTAATGCAAATGGAATGCTTTTACCCTATATGGACCCAACGAATTGGAAGAAGTCGTAAAATGGCCTCAGTTACTTCCATATTGCCACTTTGTCATGCCCATACGATTCTCCAGTACACGCTGCAGCGAATTCTAACAACTTTGGAATTGGCGTGGCCATTCCAAGAGACCGCAATTCCATTCTATAATCTCTCTATCAGTCCATTCAAATTTGACATGATGTTTCGCAATTCTCACAGGTTGCGAAAACTATTTCCATGCATCTTTCATCCAGAAAAACTATCAGATGTACATCACAAAAGATAGAATATACTAGAATGATACCATCTGACTGTAGAATGAATCGAACGAATATCGAACTAATGGTCCCCCTCAAAATTTTTGGATTCCTAAGAGAATTGAAGCTTGTGGAGCTGCTATTAACGACTTCAGATTGAAGAAGGGAAGGTAATAGTTATAGTCAGATCGCAGCGCATCCACAATACCCTTACCATATTTGGAAATAAAATAAATCTGTGTGGAAAAATAGCAGGAGCTGAAATTGAAATTGATATACGCATGAGGATTGAACGAGCCTCTTCTTCTATGTGTCAGACACGGCTAGGCTTATTTTCCTGGAACGATTCAATTATTTATTTGCTGCTGAAAATTCCATCAAAATTTTAGCGACACAGCAAGGCAACTGGAAGGTTAATTTTGTACCTTCCATGTAGGTGTGCGAATTTGAATAACAGAGCAGGAAATAAATTGCTCGGTAATTAAATTTCCTTCTGATATATTCACATATCCGTCACCGTCCCTCTCCTATTTTGTTTTCGAAGTCTTATAACCTCACACAATGGGGATGAGGATATGGTATCTCGATCATGCCAGATACTATGTATATGATGGAATTCCGAGAAACATTCCAATTAGAACAGTATGTAGGAAGCTGTAGAGTGGATCGAATAATGTTACAAGAGAAAATTCAATTTGTTTGGCAATGAAACAAGCGTGATGTCTCGGTTCCACTCCTTTCCTATTATCGTCTCCTCTAGAATAAGGATTCCCAATGAGTTCCCAATCAATTACCTCAATTTAATTGGCGAATATAACGAAAGACGAACGCATCCATTGAATTCCTGCTGTCACCCAATTGAAAAGGGTACTGAAAGCAACATAAATACTAACAGAAATTCATCTGATCTGATAGAGATGTGAAGCGAAACTCAAAGAAACTGAGTCAATGAAATCAAGTTGCGCTGCAGTTGGAGCAATATAGGCTCATATTTCCCAATCATATTTCCCAGATCAATGAAGAACTATCACGAAAATCCTTATCGAACAAATTCAGGTGAGAATTACGTCCCGTGACATAGCGAACAACGGTCTTTTCGTACCATTCCGTTCTACATTGTCAGCGTGTCAGCTTGCAAAACAAATACAAAACACTATTCAAAGACCCTTTGTATACGATGTTAACAACCATAAAAAGCAGGCAGCCGTCCACCCATTGAGCCTCATTAACTTGGAGAAACGGTGAATTTAATATAATGTTGAGGCCTTGAGCCCTTATGCACAAATGATATGAATCGCCAAGGAGAATTGTGGTCTTTGAAGGAAACTTCCAATTATATCGAGAGAATAAAATCTGCTCTCAATTTCTCCAGTTGTCCACGTATCTGAATCCATCGACTGTTCGAAACAATTTTTCTTATCGATGTTTCTAATATTTAGGTCTTCGTTTTGCCAAGCTGAGTGAATTTAGAGCATTAAAATTTCCGTCAACACAGGTTTTTTGTTTTTGCTTTTTTTCGAAAACAGCCAAGAAAGTTGTTGCTTCAAGCAAGAAAATTGAAATCATCGAAAAAAGGCTATTGAGTGCTATAATTTTGTGCACAAAACAAGGAAGTAGCAATCTCCCAGAGCTTCAAAATCTAGAGAGTAACTGGATGAAAAAATCCATTACCAACATCAGATTCCTAAGGTTTCGAAACCGTAGGAAGCATTTCTTCATGAACATTGTCTAACCCATAACTGAGTTATGAAGAGAAACTTATTCTTTGGAGCAAATTCCAATTCGAAAACGAAGGAGTAGATTTGTTCCAACGATCATATTCTACCCAGAAACGACAACTTCTTTCCCATTTGAACACTTCCATATGTCTGAAGCTCTAGCAGATAGCTAGAGTGAGAAACGTGAAAGTGCTAACCCTGTATGCAGAAAGTGAGATTAAGTTAACTAATCCTGATTTTCGTTGAGCAAACGCCCTTTCAGTTCCCTCAAGACTTCGCGTGTATTATTATCAGTAAATAGGATGTTTTGTTTCGACTAATCCACACACGTGGAAGGTTTACAAATTGATCCAATCCTGAACGGTTGGATAATTTCTGCTACAAAAGGTCACACGACTGTCAGGCTATATGAAGGCTTCTTGCTCCGAGCTTAAATTAATTTCCGGCACCGACGTTAAGCTAAATTGACGTTTGTTTGCGAAAAGTCCGTACTGAGTTTTGATACCGAAATTATATTGGAGATCATGTTATCAACATATTTCCTCGACTTCCATGCAGTCCCTTCAGGAATTCAGCACATTAGAGAATCATCAACTCGTAGGGGAATTGAGAATGAACGAATTCCAAGTGATGGTATTCAGTGGAGCTAAAAATAAACGATCTCATCGCTGAAGGAAAACGAATCGGCGGTGGAATCTCGAATAGAAATAATTCATTAGACCATTTCATTTAGCTTCACACCTTTCCGACTTACAGTTGCAAATCTTGTAATCGGGTTCGCACCCACTTCCCATTACCCGATTGAGCTGAAATCGCAGCGAATATCAACTTGGATGTTTGCTGTTTCGAGTAGTCGCTAGACATAACATCCATAGTAGATAATAGAGGGCTTATGCCAAATGTTGAGGGTCTCCGATCATCTAAAAGACGAATCTTGATGAGTGTTGCTCACTCTCAAGTCCTATGCAGCTCCCGTCTGATACACAGTTATAGATAATCAAAAATTAGCAGCAGAACTAACAAACTTACAGAGGAAAATGATGATCAGAATATGATCAGCCTACAGGGCGGAAAATCTCATGTTACGATGGCGAAAACAGGTGGAACAGTGGTTGATACCGAACTGACAAATTGGACATAGAGATCATGCGGTGCGATATATTATTTCCTGTCGTGATGCTTCAGGAAATGCTTGTTTGACCGTAGAAAAGTGGAATCGGAAGAATATCCATACTGCAGAGGGCAGATCGACGCTGAGCATACCCTTTTTCGTGTGGTCTAGGTGGGATAGAATCCGGCAAGAGTACCTGGAAACGACGGGAATCACTTTCACTGCCGAAAACATGATGAGGAATCTGATCTGACCCGTGAGGAAACATGGGAAAACACCACAGGGTGATTGAAAACATCATCGAAACGAAAGAGGAAGATGATAAGCTCCAATGAAAGATTACCGAAGTAATGCGCAAGCAGTTCCAGTGAGTGGGGTGTAGCAGAAAAGGAGGAGTTTTAGTCGGTAGTAATTCTGCAATACGTCTCATGCAAGATTTTCCCTTCTCTTCAGGAAAACTAAATAGATAGTTTTCCTGACTATATCATATACATGTGAACATTCATACATTGAGGTAATACATATCATAATACACAAGTAGGTATGAAGATTAAAACACATATGGAGTTGTAATACAAATAAAACGCGCTTCATATTTTGAAATAGAAAGCCTATGTGCCTATATCTAGGAGTTCTGATATTATCAAAGTCACTATAACCTTCATGGGTAGTAACTAAGATCTGGAATCGAAAGAATCATTATATTATTTTTTGAAGAATGGATTTGTTGTGCTATTACTGAAATTCTCGATGAACTGTCAACATTTCTCTACTGTTCCAATCGGAATACACTAATTGGGGTATTCATTTGCTTCTTTTCACTGTTGTTTCGATGGAATATGTACAATGGGATGATGATACTTTTTTTACTACAACTATATTCAATAGAAAAACTTCTAGACAACGTGTATAAATAGAAATTTTCCGGATTCAATTTTGTGGGGCACAAAGTTTTGTGGTCAAATCATGCCATGAATGATAATAACATATGATTATTTTTCAATTGACTCCGTGACGAATCAACTGAAACTTTAGTCTTTCCCTGTCACCCTGTATATCTCATCATGAGACATTTTCCAAGCGTATTATTTGAATCCTTCGAATGAGAGATTGCTCTTTAATTTCACAATGGCACTCCTCTGATCGTTTTACATATTGTAATCACGAGCGAAGTCACTTATAACCTTTACGGGTAATATCATGGAGCTCTGGATATTTCTGTTCTCGACAATCGTCTGAGGTATCGTAAAAGTATTATTGACGTTCTTTTTTGAAGAATGATTTTATTGCGCCATCACTGAATTTCTCGATAAATGTTCAGCATCTCTCAACTGATTCTGAATGCACAGATGAAAGTTTTCATTCACTCGTATTTATTGTTGTCTCTGTGGAATATGTGTAGATATTGTAGATATGATGAGCTTTTTACTACTACTGTATTCGATACTGTTGGAGAGCAGTTATACAATGTGGCACTAAAAAAATCAACCTGTCATATATTCTCCCAGTTCCAATTCCGTGGTGAAATCATGCCTTGAAGCTGAATGCTAAAGGAAAGGCTTCTAATCTGTGAATATAACTCCAACTCCAAATTGATCCAAAGGTATTCTATTCAATCAAGAAAATCTATCGCTGGATAGATTCATATGATAATGATGATAAGGTGTTCAATCATGGAATAGAAAGTTGGAACCACTTTCCGTCGAGTGGTTTCACTCCATAGTATGAAATTTCTAGAAAAATGTGTCATGTGAAAAGTTTTCAATGAGTTAGCTAGTATATACAATAAGTGTCGTATGAACACAGATGCTCAGCCATTCCTTATATGCTCCATTAAAAGAACCTTCGTGGAATGTTCCAGATATGTTTGTGGAATATCATAAAAGCCATATTGGAGCATTGTGGAAAATTTATGAACATAAGTCGGGGTGTTAAATTCTCCAAGATACCAAAAATTTCGGTGGAGAAGAATAGAAACCACAACGGCAAAGTCCGAGGAATTCACTAAGGGTTGATTATTTTTCCGTCCATCCTTTTTTCTCGAAGCTTATAGTAGCAATATGAGCATACACCAAATGGTTTTACGAAAAATTCAGGATAAGCAACAAATATAAACGATGACATATGTTTATCAACAGAACGTGATCGAAACATACATGAAAATACTAGTTGACAGCTGCTAGAAGTCATACAATTTTCAAATAATTAATCACCAACCAATAATTGAAATTTTCAGAGATAGTAAACTATATTAGTGTACTATTCATCTCTCCCTTTAGCTCTTTGTTCAGTCAGTCCGAACGAACACTGAGTAGTTCACCATTATTATTGTCCATTGATATAATTTTATTGTATATCACTGGTATCGGTATCATAATAACAAATTAAGATAAAACTGTCCATATTCATTATCTCGTTCCCCCAGCACATTGAAATATGCAATATCTCAACACAGCATTTCAATATAAAGTTAATATATGTTTTGTATCTGTTATCCAGATTACTGTCGGAGATCTACTAATGATGATGATCTATTCCGATTTTTTCTGATGGATTCACATCTATAGAATACAAATGATGCAAATACAAGTTGCACATTTGTGAAGCTGAATACATGCGTAGATCAAAGAAGAGAAAGCAGATACTGTTTGATGCTGATATCAAGCTTAGTCTTCCAGTCATGCAATGGAGAGAAGACAACTATTATGTGAGGAGAATATACATTTACAAGAATTGCTTGCTCTCGATAGTTGTTGCTTGGCATTGTAAGCAATCATTTCGTGATATTCGCCAGCTCAATTCATAGTGCGTATTCTCACACAAGTAAGAAGAAGAATGCATTGCTCATTTTTCGTACACAAAGTCCCTGCAAGTACTCTCGTTCTAGTGAGGTCAACCAACAGAACCACCTAGTTATACCTAGAAAATGATATGGGTATAATCTTCATAGCATGACAGTCTCAGAGTATGTCAGATTCCAGCTGTTCCATAAAAAATAATTGGGTGGGAACACTGTAAACCTCAGAACTATTTGGAAACGACTGAATATACAGTGTATCGGAATAACACTATCAAAATCATAAAAAACAACACTATACCCACAAGAATCATTATCATTTTAGATTGGGAATGCTAGAGATCGCTCTTTCAAAATGCTAATGATGAGAGTTTCGTTCAGTATCTAATTAGGTTTACAATTCTTGCAGTTTGCAGTTGCCGAAATGTATGTTCAGACGTTTCTCAATATTTTTTGGTTGTTTGGTTGGATAGTAGTTCTTACTGAACCCACAGTCTCAAAACCCTCAGTTCATCCACATCTTTATGTGTAGTATCTTCAAATTCTCTTCCAATAGCTAGTACAATTACAGGCGTTGGTGAATTATGATGATGACAAACAGACGAAATGCTACTTTTGAGCAACTGATTTGACCGAAACAGTTCCTTAGGATTTCGGTGAACATTTCTTCTGCGTCCTAAATCCTGCTCATATTCGAGGTGGCTGTGTTGGTTTTTCCGGATCAGAACGAAAATGCTCACGGGTCATCGAGATATGTCGTACATAACTATCTATCTTACCGGTGCGTTTAGACAAGGACATGTACAATGATGGATGGACCGGACGCTCTCTTTCGACACCGACCGAACTATTTTCAAGGTCGACGCTAGGGTTTGTGACGTGCGTCTCTCTACGACTCCCCTAGACGAGGGCGAAGTGTAAGGCGCAAGCTGAAATGCGTTCGATGAGCTCCTATTCCTCGTAGGGATGTTCGAGGACAGGTTCTGTTTGCACCCCTTCACGTCTAACCTGCAACGAAATAAATGAAGATTTTAGAAAGCGATAGAACGAGGACGGGACATGTAGGGCCTAGATTAAGGATACCCTAGATGGCCTTCAATCTCTGGAACAACATGGATATACCCAATTATGATGTAATTTGATGTACATAGTCGAACACAGCTTTCACATTCACAAGAGAGAAACCTATGATGGCGTGTTTCTCGTGATGATATAATGGAGACATTTCGAACACATTATGATTTCGTTCCCAAATGACCCCTCTTATTATATGGTCGTTACTGACCCATGAATGTTTACGAACATTCGAATGTGTTGGAGACATAAATGAACTTCGGTGGGTCCACAATTATTTTCTTATTGACTCATCCTATGATGGCATGTGATGGAGACTTCGTTGGATTGCATGATATGCCATTATGGGCATAGGTACATTCCTATTTTGAGAGGACATGAGTGGATGATTTGATTAATGGAAAATCAATGTTGAAGAAAATCCACTGAAAGATTATTGAGGAGAACTAGGCAAGGAAAATATATTTATTGAGGAAAAACCATACGATGAGAGCGACGATGGAGAGGTTCAAGAATTTGAAGAAGCTATGCTGTTTTAGTTTGGAAGAATTAATAATTTCATGATCATTTACTTACTCTGATTAGGGAGTACAGAACCTTGTGAAATGAATTATTTCTTATCTTTTGACAAAACGAAAAGAACACCTATAATGTTCCACGAACATCGTGTGAACATCGTGGAATGTTGGCAGCGAAGGAAGGTACTGGATTTCTTCTTGAAAGTTTGGAGATTGTAAGCACTAGGAAAGACTTCACTCGGCAAATTATTCCACAAATTTGCCGTTCTATTGATTGATGATTCATTCTTTCCCGAAAATCTCCGGTATACAGGGTAATTGATGTTTCGGTCAACTGTAATGCTTGTTCATTGAAATAACTCAAAAAGATATCCCAAATCCATCATAAGTGGAGTGAATAAATATGCCTGCATATTTCCGTACATATCATCGGACACAATCAGGATTGCATATTGAATCTCAAGCTCTTGATTCAACAAAATAACTATATGATTATATTTGGGCCTGCATTCTAGATGGGATGAACACTGTATTCAAATTACGAAGCATCCATCAAGTTCCAGGTTACTACCATATTCTCCACGCCATTCAAATTCTACCGCGAAGAGTAGAATCTTCAAAAGTAATATTGGCTTTGTGAATAAGGTTTTCTCAATGAACTGGATAATGTTTTCACTCAATGCCTGAACCTAGTGTTATCTTCTAGATATATTTAATCATGATGGTACCGTAGATCGTCTGAATCCATAAATGAACAGTCGATTATCAACAGTAGAATTCGAGATACTCAGTTTGTGATCCTAGTATATTCAACCGCAATAAGGCTGGATTCATTCATGAGTAGTAATATAAGCTTGTTCGAGAGTTTGCTCTGGAATATAATGAGACAGTCGTGTAATACCGTCAGTTAGCTATTCTGAACAGCTCTAATCTTTATGCCTTGAATACAATATGTATGTTATAAGATTTCCTGGCTGAGATAACGTTGATTCGATTCCGTTGCATACACGGGAAACCTCACGAACAATTTTTTGACCTATTTTCATGAGTCGAGAGCAGGACCGACTAGACCATATAGAACGAATACCTCAACTAGTGATATATCTAATTGGTTCGATTTATTTGCCGTGGTTTCATATTGTCTTCATTTGAATTTATACCTCCTCTCGGCCCTTATCATGAATTTCAGTTTCCATTACGTACGTGCTATGCCTTCACGGAAACCGATTTATCAACAAATTACAGAGACTACCCCGAAAGCACCAGTTTAACTGATCATTAGCTCACTTACTCACCAATTATCTTCCAGAATGTGTTCATTGAGATTTGCGTGGTTTCAATATAGTAGGGTGTATAGTAACTACACTTCCACCCGAATATGACAATAATACGTCAAATAGTTCGGAAGTACTGGGTACAAATAGTTTTCAAATGTTCAAATAAAACACCCTATAACTCGTAAATATTCCCAATTAGTAATGAAAGTTCCTGTATATATAATTGTATTATGTCCACCGACCACCGGTTGAGAACCGATTCTCAATTGCATTACATCGATGTATTCGTGATTGATGTCCTTTCAAAATGATGTATCACAAGTATGGTAGGTCTCGCAGAAGTGAGGGTGTGAATGACACCAAATGATGACGTATTCAGTAGAAGAGTTTTCTTCTAACACAAACTGGAATCTTATATCGATCCTCCATGAACATTTAGGTCAAGTATCATCGCTGCTGATAATATCAAAATAAAAGAGATTCTTCAGCTTTGCATGTAAACAATAAGGCGATATAGTTTCCATTGCGTAATGATTATTGTAAATATAAATATTGATTATCAGTTTTCTAACTAATTGGTTTCCTTATGTCATCCAATCAATGATCCTTGACGTTGTTTCGACCAATAAACCCACCGCTCGAATGATTGTGGTGATTACTTCATGATCGATACTAATTAACTCATTCACAAATAACTATCGATCTTCACTGGCAGGATAAAGAAATCTAGTGAACCATTCATTGATGACGAATCGACAATCACAAGATCTGTTAATAATTAACAGATGAGTTATTACGATTGACTATTGACTGCTTCTGGAATTCGGGACTGTGATAGAAAATATGTTCCAACATTGTACTGTATTTCTTTGAAGGTGCAAGAGCCATTATGATTTCCATATCCAAGTAATCGTTGAAAGGAGAAGGATAATGAGAAGGCAGGGGCAGAAAGTCAATTAAGTTACCCTATCATAAAGTATGGGGTGTTTTCCAGTGATAAAGGTGTTCTACACCATATTATCATCTCAGCTGCGAAATTGTCTATTCCATTATTAATTTTGCCGAAACGGTCTCCGATAACTCCAAAAGTCTTACTAAGAATGATTAGCATTAACACTTCAACCAACTATTACATCAACGATATAAAGAATGTTCTTCTCCCAGAGTGAGTTTGGTACATCTGTTATAGCCAGAACTGAACCAGCATCTTCAATCGAGAACTCGAAAAATCCTAGAGGAAGGCATTCTGTGCAGATGCGTTGACATCAGTTAATGGGAGCATGTCAATGAGTTGACGAATTCTATGCTCGAGGCTCACATCAGTTTAGGAATATCCTGATTATATTTCGGTATATTGTTCAGGTGGAAGACCCAATGACTAATTACCAACAATTATCGTCCAAGTGAAGTTCGAGAATCACCAGCCAATTTTCACGAAACGCCAGGAAGTGAATAGCCATTCAATCAAACTGTATCGAGGAAAATGTGATTTTATCATCCATCCTACTATCTGAACAACTCATTCTATATTCAGGAGACAAATTCGGGATGAGATATCTCCTTCCATAATACACGAAATTTAGAAGACGATTCCTAGATCGCGTGTTGTTTATGTGCATTTCGCATACCCGGATATGGCAGCATAAATCAGTGAGGGGATGAAAATACATGCATCGCGGTAGTAAACAGACTCTCGACCCATTCATCACCTCCCGACTAATGGATCAAATCGAACGTGGTCGGGGAAAAAACCGTGGCTCTGAAATAATACGCGAAGTATATTAGAGGACGCAATATTTGCATTCCTGAGCTCAATCTCTTTATATACAGGAGTATTCAATACCGTGAGCTATGAATTCGATCTGATATCATCCTCTAGCCCATTTCATTTGAATCAGTGAAAGAATCTTTCCGGATGACTTGGAAAAGGTCTCTAGAAGTTTAATCATGGGACCAACCTAAAAGCTTGATATCAACCGGGAAGCTTCTTGTGGGTTCGGGAAATGTGGTCTAGTGATGAGTCAGTGCACCTTTTAAACCACCAGATTTGTATAATTCTCTTCTCTTTGTCCTCTTCCCGTTTATACGATCGTCCTTTCCATTGTCTGTGTTGGTCATGGTATTGCCAGAGTTTATAAGAGAGACTAAGATTTCATTTCCTCATTTTCTCTTAACTAATGTTTCCTAGTACGGAGGTTCATCTCCAAAATGGCAACTTCATCTGTGTGTGTCTTATTGAGTCGTATAATTATTATGTTATATCGAATGTAATTATGTTGTGGGAATGAACTAGTATTATTATTATCATTATTATCAATAAATGAGAACGTTTTCAAAATCCGATATCTGATAGAATGAATAAGAACATCAACATGGACATCTTCAAGACGGTAGTGAGGGAATAATGATGAGACAAAAGTCTTGTTACGAGGGTTTATACTAATGAATCAAGAATGTTTTTCTTGTCCTCTGACATTTCCGGGAAAGTTCCTCAAAGAATTCTGTCGACATATGGCTTCCAAAACTGGCAACATTGTCTGAAACGGATATGTTAGAATAAATCTACATCATCTGCTGCATACCTCTTGAAACTGTAATTTCCAAGTCACTGAATTCGTATTTTCCGTGGAGGCTTGGCTGAATAATAGAGTACCTACTTCTGTAATTATCTTGTTCAGCCAGTGGCCCTGTTCCTCAGTGAATGAGAATATGAGAATTTATTGTTCGAAACGTGTCGATTACGTGTTAGTTTGATAATTCGAGATGGAAAATCGATCAGTTCCAAAGAGCATTTCCGACCCATTGAAGAGGAATGAATTCTCGTTGTCGGTTGACAGTTCTTGGCATTCAATTCTGAACTTTCAGTGGAGTATTTTACTCCCAACTTGATTCGCTTTATAATTTAAAACACGAGAATGTCTTGCCCATTCGTATAAATTCTCCACCAGCTCCTAAACAGCGCTTATTATGCTAGAGCTAAATGGCTAATGAAAGTTTCCAGTCTGTTGGCATTCACAATCCAGCAGCTGGTATTCAATTGGAATCAATATATCTGCAGGAAAAGGTCGATAAATGAGTATATCTGTCAATATAAAATGGAACGAGAATGGAAGGAGAAAATATAGGATTGAATGAAAAAGATCTTGACATGTTCAGGAGAACACACTGAAACAACTCCCAAAACCTAAATCACATCCAAACTTGACTAAAAAATCTAGATTCTAGGCATGGACATTTTTGGAAGATGATAAAATGGAATTAAGTGAGTCTAGAAGAAAAAAGACTGAATGAGGAGAAACTTGAAATGATCAGCAGGTCTCATTGACAAAACTCCCATCACATCCAACATTTTCTTCAATACTCTGGCATGGTAATGGAATGAAAATAAATGAGTTTGCGAAACAAAAAGGATTGAATGAGGATAAACTTGGCATGTTCAACAGAGCTGGCAGAAACAACCCCCGAAACCTGCAATCACATACAATGCATGCATTTGCTTGGACACTATGGATTAATGATGAAATGAAAATCAAAATTAATCTGAAGTGTACGAAGAGAATATCAGTTTCCAGATGATGACATTTGCGTGGCCACCCTGGAATCACTTCCAATGCCTAATGTTGAGAAGTAAAATGTAAAATCCCTAAAAACTTCTAGAAGGAAGTCAATCTGTCTCTGGTATCGCATCGGTGACAAGTGATGGAGAACGACGGTGTTAATATTATCATCATATCGAAGAAAACTATCAATTAACTGAAATGCGTGATTACCTGCAATGTAGTTCGATGTCTGGCACCGATCTGGTGCTGTTCTCCTCCAAGCATAACGATCCGTCCTCTTCGCTATCAGAGAATACTGACAGTTGAGGGTGATGCGATGACACCAAGAATGTGGTACATTCTTGACGCATCAGCACTGGTTTCGAACAGTTAGCTGGGGAAGAAGCACTAGTCAGCGAGGGCTGGCCTACCAAAAGGCTTGCTGTCTCATCCTGACTACTCATCCTGAGCCCCTAAGGCCTATCGAAGTCTCACTCCTGGAAAATGAAAACAAAAATTGAATGGACCTTCCAGGTGAACTGTCACTAACTAATACAAGGGCGTAGACATAGATTGATGATGTTAGTGAATACGATAAGGCGCAGCTGAGGTGACAATTATGGTAATTTGAGTGGAGTGACTTTTAGAGCATATTCACAGGATACTTCGACCGTAGCTCATACGAACAGAAATATCCGAAGAGGAAGAATGGTAGGAAAGGAACGAGCACGTGTATAAGTGTATACTCTCTGGATGGGAAAACAATACGCCCAGAGGCTTTATAGCAGATAGTGACATGTCTTCCTAGTACCCTGAAGAATTGAATCTCTCTCGGAAGTTTTACTGTAGTTTCCACTGAGGTAGAGAGTGATTAACTGTGTTAAACAAAAGGGAAAATGTTGAAGTTTCTCTCCCTACTGGATAGAGGAATATTATTCAGAGTTCGCTGCAAGATAATTATCTCCGACCCTCACTGTTATACTAATCATAGTATGTTTGGAAATCTTCATGAGATGAGAAAGTTAGTTCAATATTTGGATCAGTTTATAAGGGTTCATTTTATTATTATATAGTACTTCGAGGACACCTTTTTCACTCAGCCAGAAGGCGAAAGCATTTTTGGCGCACGTTCACTACTACAATACTATACCGATACAAGATATGATGTGAACTCATAAGGAGTATTGACATTTTCTACTCCTCACAGCGACTTATTGTATTGATTCAAAACCTCTTATGATAACATGTTCAAAAAGTTTCGATTGATAAGTTGATATTGGCAAGTGAAAATTATCGTTATATTCTTATATCGATATATATTTGGAAAGGTGAAATATGAATTCTTATAGTACGATGGCAGCATATTAATAATCATCTCGAAAATAAATAAGTTTGAAGTTCTGTGAAATATATCATGAGAGATAATCTATTTTCCGTGTGTCCAACTTGAAAGAAATAAAGTATTAAACGATTAACAGTGATCGAAACGTAGGTATACAGGAAAAGTAGAGGTTTTTTTTGCAAATTTTACAAAACTCCACCTGATGCAAATTTTCCTCATTATTGAGAGTTCTATGATCGTCGGTTCGTACTGAGGATTCCATTGATGAAAAACGCTTACAGAAAGCTAGCCAGACCCTCTTTCATCAATTTTCCTGGATCAGTGGGTAGGATATTGGGATAATCTTGTTTGGGTAGAGGGTTTTTAGGCAATATTGCTTAGTAATCCGCAAATGCCGCATTTTCCCTAACATTAAATGATGGTCGATATGATTTCACTCCAATAGATAGTGATTTGATTTGACAGCGATGTCCAATATTGAATTTCATTCCATTCGGTATGAATAGTATTACCTCAAAGGGAATCATCACGGAGTATCAGCTATTATAGTGGAATGCATATGCTGGAACCGTTAATGAACTATCGGTACTCATTGGGTTTTCTCTGGAAATATAACTGTCGAGTAATTGTAGAATCACATCAAACGAATGGATTTTCACGAATTTTTCAATTTGAAACCAGACATGTTTCGCTAAGACATCAGCTTATTCAGAAGGAGGGATGAGTCCGAGTAGACAAGTAACAAAATATCGAAAGTCTCATGATTGCCGCAAGGAAAATAACATAGTCATAACACAGTCAAGCTTTTGACGAAAGGGTGAATAGATGCTAGTCAGATTAGAATCATCAAGCGATAGGAAATACTTCACTGGGCAGATAATTCCACAACTTTGCTGTTCTATCAATTAATGATGCTTGGTAGATCGAAAGTCGATAGGTCTTGAGATCAGCAAAGTAGGGGCGAGCAGTCTGAGCTCGTCTATCTTGTCTACCTGGAATCGCTCATAGTGGAATAATAGACGAGAATTCCGATGAGCAACGATCATGGAAATATCTATAATGAAAAGAGAAGCATACCTTTTTACGGTGTTCTAGAGATGTCTAGAGAAGAATTCGTGCGAACAAGCTTTGAGATAATTAAGCAACAAATCAAATTGAGTCTAAGTGCTTCAGCGTGTGAATTGTACTTCACCTTTCTGGTGAAGATACAAGATTGAACTTTGGTTGCTTTGAACTCTACTAGATTTTCAGATCACCATTGGAAAACGCTCGTCTGATCTTCATTCATAGCATCGACTTGTCTCCGTCTTGCATCTCTGGCCTCATCAGATGATGATATTTATTTGCTTCCGCATCGTGTAACTCATCAGACAAGCTCGAATATCAAATGAAAACCCTCTCAGGTCTTTCCATATTTCCACAAAAGCAATATCGATTCAAAAGTGAATAATGGAAGAGTTGTGGGCACGCGATAAAACAATGCTAAAATTTTTAATACGCTTCGTCGACTCATGACTATTTGGAGCTGCCCCAATAACATCATGTGTTATCTTGCTGGCAGTCCAACAGCAGTCAGCGTTTTGATGATTACATATTTTCCAACGAATGGATTTTTTTATTGTTGTCGAGATGGAGATCATTAGAAGTTCGAGTTGAAAGTTTTTCCTGCGATATTCTTTTGATAAACTTTTGATGATATAGAGCATGGAGGATTGATCCTCCAAAACTGGATTTTCCAGCTGATTTCGTTTATGCAAGCATCACATATTCCAACACAGTTCCAGGAAACGCCTGTTTTCTATGAGTTTGCTCACTATTTTAGATACTACGTGTCGGTAACAGATTGTTCAGAAGTTTGACACAATTGTGGAACGATTGAGTGAAAGACATCAGCGGAAATATGGACCACGTAGTTCCGGATCACACGACGAGAGATGATGAATTCACAAAAAACAACCTACTCAAGGAGCATCACACTTATCCTTAGAAAAACCGAGTTGTTTCTGATTCCGAGCAGTTCATAAACAACATTAAAAATAGCAGAGCAATATTATTTTCTGAAGTTACTCACTTACGTACAGCCCATCTCCACTCATTTATTTACAAAACGGTTTAATTGCTTTTTTCATGTAAATAAACTTTCATTGTAGCTCACTATTAGTGTTATCTACTCGATTTTATTACAATCTCTAAGGTTGAAGTGAACGTATTCTCAATATCATAAATAAGCAGCATCTAAATATATACGGAAGGTATGAAGAAATGATGAGTAGAATGAAGTTAATACGTTATAAGTACATAAATTGGCATGATAATAGTCTTGCCTTTGTGACGAATAAACAACACCGTATAAAAATGCCTTATGAGTGAGTACGAACTATATTATTACCGATTGAAAAAATCATAATCTCATTACCAATATAGATTTTTGGAAAAAAATAAATCAGTTGCTCGGGATCATCGGATGATACAAGTCCGTATTTATACTCCACACCATGATTGTCATTCCTTTGAACAACACCTTTGGAATTGCTGCCACCTGTTTCTTTTTTTTTTCAACTGTGAAGTCTCAAGTTAAATTTATACTACTGTCCTCGGTCTTTAAACTCTGGTTTACATTTTTAGACATGTTATTCATATCGCATAGATGAGTGCATTTTCTATTGCAGTTCAAATGGAGATATTCCCTGTTCACATAGTCTACGTGTTTGGAATAATATGTTGAACTGCATTCTATCCCATGAACTGAGTATTCATGTGAATTTCTCGTTGTATATGAACGTCTGATATGTGAAGATATTTTTAAATCAATTACAGGCAGTGAGAAAATCGTAGGCACATAACAATCATACCTCTCTGTACTGACATCATTCTTATTCAAATGTAGCTCAATTTATTTAATATTTATTTTACATCACTCACCAATCAGAAAGCCCACTCGTCATTACCAAACAATGCATTCAGGTGAGCTATTCTAAAAAATCGCCCCATGAGCATAGTTTGATGATGTATAACGTCACTTGGGATATCGTTTCACCTATTAACAATTCCCACATTTTGAGTCCCATTTCTCCGTTGAAAAATATCGTGAACATAAAGTCTACAGAGACTGGATATTTTTAAATCATCACATGTATTCATGTCCATTTATCAACGGTTAACATGGGAATAGTTGAATAAGCATCGAAGCGAGTGAAACTGGACATGTTGGATACCAATGATAGTGATAAAACTAATGAATTCCATCGACCTACGGAAATATTATCATCACGCTATCGAAATGGACGCTATATTATATGACAAGAAGTCTCATTATACAGTCAGGAACTTCATATTTCAATTGTGAACTGCGGGAAGTCATGGAACCCTAATGACATCTTGTGTCATGAAATGAGAACGCTATACCAACTGAATAATGGAGGATGGTACGAAGCTCAACTACGAACAACAGGCCTCAGGCTGTATCAGGCGAAATCTGTTCAATCCTTTCTCACTTCCTGCTTTAGTCCATTGCCTCCATTGATGAACGCCTGCAGTATTCGTTTTATTTTTTAATGGTTTTTCCCTACAAGCATTATTGATCCTAGTTCCTGGCAAGAGATAATGATAGCGGGCAAATGATAATATATGTTCTACTTCTTCACCACGAAATCTCCTCGGACTCCTTACTCGGATTTATGTTCGGAGTGTTTGCTGACCATTCTACTACATGTTTCATCCCTCATCAAGATAGAAATGAAAGGATAAAAATTGTTCTCAAAGGGTATCGATATACCGGGGGACAACGAACTCGGTTGATTCCTTCTTGCATGAACACGTCCACTGCATCACACGATTTCATCTTATTAGTTTCAATGTTATGTTCATCTTAGTCTGAATTCATGCCTTAGAAACTTAGAATTCTAGTGAGAGAAGTATATAGATCATCGAGATCTATGATTGCCATGACAAAATCAGTGGCAGAAGGTTTCTTTCATGAATTCAATATAGTCGACAATCTGATTTGACAGTCGCAACTAATTGTAACATTGGCTTTCACTTGAAAGTTTGCGACTGTTCCGAATCTTTTTTTCAAAAACAATAAAATGTTCAATGGAAATCATGGAGACCGTTCGAAAGCGTTATCGACAAATTCAAAGCTTAAAGTACTGCACTCAATATTTTACGATCACATGATTTTTTATCGGTGAAACATCTGTTGAACAAAAATATTCCATGGACGTGAGATATAAGTGTGACTGACAAATTGGACGAAATTTCATGCACTTTTCGCATACACGAAATAGAATAACTGACGACATTTGAAATGTTTGATATAGCAAAATTTTATGTGTGCTCAGATTGATGAAATGCTGGTTCATAATGTATTCTTGACATCAAGCGGGTTCAGGATTCATATAAAAATATTACCACAACTCATGTGAATTTGCATCAAAACATTTCTCTCAACGGTGCTGGACTAATAAAACACTATTATAAAATAAACTTCGGTGTCCGGAGATTAGTAGGCGAGGTGTTTACAAAAACATAATAAAATGATTAATTGAATTACGAAATTCACAATGGGTCGACTAATATTTCATCACGAAACAGTTTTAGTGGTTTCAATTCTGTATGAGCTACATACATTTTTTGAAGCATTACGGAACACGATTATACCAAAAGAGCTCTAGAAAAGCATGGATTTGAATATTAATTTCAATTCAATTAATTGTTTCATATTGGTAGAGTTTGATGATATTAGGCTGTCAGCATTTACACAGCGATCTTTTCAGTTCTATTGTGTGTATACAATAGAGCATAGGGTAATTAGTGGGACTAGATCAGCGGAAGTTACTGCCAAATCAAACTCATCAGTACTGAAATGAAAGTAGCTTCAATGATTATTTATGGCTTCCTTGGGCCTGTCTCGCACAGCAAAGTTCTTCGAGAGACGGTTTCATAGTACGAATAGCCACTCTCAGTTCTTTGTCTACATTCATTCGAGACCTATATTTTGTTTTCAAAGCAGCCACAGCAGAGAATCCGGCTTCGCATGCTCTTGTGGAAGATGTTCTTGTTGAAAGGTATCATCTACTCTAGCCCAAAATTCAAAGAGTCTAGGAATCATGATTACGATCAAAATTTTCAACTCATGATATAAGTCGTATTTTATTATTCTCATATGAAAGAGGAAGGTAGGGGGGGGGGGGCATTAAAAGTTCTATTGAAAACCGGGCCCCGAATACTGAAAGGTTGAGAAACTCTGGTCTAGATGATTGCACAGTGGGAAAATTTAACTCCAAATCAATTTCACGCCGCTATATCGATAAATATACCCATTTGAGGTAGAAGATCAACACGCAGAAACAGTGTGGAAATTGACCCCTCTGCGGTGGTAATCATTTCAATAAATGGACATTCTTTTTCACTGAATATTTCGTTGTTTTTCAATTTTTTTCCAGATAAGAATCGAGAGAACGTGAAAAATTTACAGAACTCACCCTTCAAAATTAACTGCTTATCACTTAACTAGAACGTGATCGTGAACTAGATCATCGGACTTGTTGAAAGAAGAAGAAGAACAATATATGAGATGCATCAAAAATGATGTATTCACCTCGAACACAAAAAAATACATTCACTTCTTTTCATATACTACTGGCTAATCTAACCTGAAACCATCGATTTTGAGTGACACAGTAACTATTTCGAGCC